>OW121762.1:0-4807500 GCA_933228765.1 Miltochrista miniata | reverse complement strand
ACACGGCTTTACGGTCATATGTTCATCCGAATAGATAGAGGAAATAGAAGTAAATTTAGAAGCCAATTGATTTCCAACGTTAGCGAAGAACTTATTGACGCTGTTGATAGACGATAGTTCGTCATTACAGACATTCAGCAGTTCCTTAGGAGAGGTTACAATGCGGTGCGTATAGGTTATATTTTTAACAGTATTCCACATAGCCTTTGGGTTGTTTTTAGCTTTAAGTAATTCAGTTTTTTCATGCATAATTTTCAGGTTCTTGAGGAGTTTACTGCAAAAATTTCGATACCTTTTATATGTCACTCTAAGAATATAATCATTAGGGTTTCTCTTTAACTTACGGAACATGTTGTCTCTGTTGCGAATGCAACGCAGTAAGCCAGTAGTAATCCATGGTTTAATTATTCTACGTTTTGAGGTGACACAGACCTCCTTTGAGTTATCCCTAATGATATTGCCAATACTTGACAATAGAAGCTCAGTAGCCACGTTCGCATCCCCAGAGCATAAAATGTCATTAAAATCCGCAGAATAAATACTGGAAATGGTGGCAGGGTAATTGACAACAGTTCGCCTCATTTTAGTTGAAATGGGTAATCCCTCACAGTTAAAGCCTATGAGTGTAGGTTTATGATCGGTTATACAGGTGTCGAATACAATTGTTGTTGTTTTTAAGTCAGTTTTAACCATAACATGATCTAAACAACGGTTCTCGCGAGTCGGAAACGTATGAGAGGGTAAGAGGCCATGAGCTGCAATCATATCCAAGTAGTCGCTTGCTTGTAGGGTTAATTTGCCCGGGATTATATTTATGTTTATGTCACCCATAATCACTACATTTCTGCATTGTGACATTGGCATAAGAATATTGTTCAGTTCTATGCCAATTAATTATAGGTAAATTAAGAACATAACACACTTCAAACGGTCATATAATATCATCTGTTTAGGTTATCTGCGAATAAGTCAATCCTGAAGTTCTGGGGTATCCTTACAAGGGCTTACCTGGGGCTCCCAACGTTAGGCCGGCAGGATTAGAGATGTAAAATGACTGAATCTGACCAGTCACGATTGTCAAAAACCGTATTTGACCGGCCATTTATTGTCAAATTCAATCAATTTGACTTAAACTTACTATTAATTCTAACTATTAAAGTGACTAAATATGCCAATTTTTCCCGACAGGGGGCACCATTTCAGTATAATCTATCTTCTATACTTATAATAAAACTGTAGAGGGTCGAGAGTCTGTACATGGAAGATATTTTGAAAATTTTAATTGTAGGGCGTTCTTTGATCGATACTGAACCCGAAAATGTAATTTAAAATTTTCATGTCTCTGTCTGTCTGTCTGTCTGTCTGTATCCCGAATAAGTATCACGCCGAAACTACTGAATCGATTTAAACGAAACTTGTCATAATCAGAGCTCATAATCCGAGAAAGGTTCTAGGATACTTTTGATCCCGATATTTTGCACGGTTTCTTTGGGAGAGGGGATGAAAGACAAAACGGGTTTTTAGTTGTAACTTCTTAATGCGTGGTCCAATTCCAAATTTTTTTTAGTGTTATACAGGGAATACTTTAAGAAGTCTTTTACACAAGTTTCAATGCTGAGAGTTTCGTAGTTCAGGAATTAGAGACATCTTAACTTTCACAAAACCTACAATTCAAGGATTCCTTTTTTGAATGTGATGCTAAATCTAAACTGGCGTGTTGGCTAAATCATAAAAGAGCTTAATGATTAAGGCTATTGTAAAATAATTCAGGACTGAATTGTTTTAGAAGGGACTTAATATTTAAGCTCTTTTATGATTAAGAAAACAGGGCAGTTTCATACACTTCCATGAGTCTATTGAAAAAATATCTGTCCTTTTATTCACCATAATAAAACTGTAGAGGGTCGGGAGTCTGTACATGGAAGATATTTTTAAAAAATTAATAGGAGGGCGTTCTCTAATCGATACTGAAGCCGAAAATGTAATTTAAACTTTACATGTCTGTCTGTCTGTATCCCGAATAAGCTTCACGCCGAAACTACTGAACCGATTTGAATGATACTTAGTACATTTTGAACTTATAGCCCGAGGAAGGTTCTAGGATACTTTTGATCCCGAAGTATTGCGCGGTTCCTGCGGGAGAGGGGATTAAAGATAAAATTGTTTTTCAGTTGTAATTTCTCAACGCGTGATGCGATTTCAAATATTTTTTTAGTATTGAAAAGGGAGTAGGTACTTTAAGGATTTTTCGACCCAAGTTTCAAGATTGAGGGGTTTGTAGTTCAGAAATTAGAGGCATCTCAACTTTCGCCAAACCTAGAATTCAAGGGTTCCTTTGAATGAGAGGGTAAATCTAAGCGGGCGTGTTGGTTTAATCATAAAAGAGCTTAATTATTAAGGCTGTTGTAAAATAATTCAGTCCGCGCCGAAGCCGATTAAGCAAACAGGGCCGTTTCACACGGTGCTTGACAAGTCTGATGAAGAATTAGGTACCTCTCCTTTCGTGCACATTATGTGACGTAAACGAAGTTGCGAGGGTCAGCTAGTTCAAAATGAATATCAGAAAGCACTCAAGATCAAAGTGACTGTTTATGACCCTTTTTGACAGTAAATGACCGTTTTTGACCAATTTGACCGTAAATGACAGTCAGTCAAATTCAGTCACTTTGGTCATTTTCATCTCTAGGCAGGATACGGGAGGTTTTTTAAGTCGGTAAGAGTCCCGGCATAGCATCCATGTAGGATTTCCCTTACTTATAAAAAAGCTAATCCTGAACAGAGCCAGAGAATGAAGACGTATTGCCTCGGGACATAAATTTTGTAATCGAATAACACACTCGAGCTTTACATTCTCCTTGAGAATGAATCTCTCCTTGAGAAAAGAAAATGAACAAGTAGTTCTTTTTATTTATTTATTTATTTATTTAGGGACAAAAAACAGTTACATGATAAAGTCTTAACCATACTACAATTAAAACTTAGACATATTATCCACCATGTAACCAACACCATTGTCCACGAATTAACTATAGACAATTATGAAGACGGACAATTTAGTGTTTCGAGTACAAATTAACATTGGCTGCTTGGTAAAGAAAAAAAAAACTATTGTTACAACTAATAATAAGGATATAAATATCGAGGACAGTTTGACTTAAAGTTAAAGATACATTAATTAAGCTTGCGACTGTAAATTGGTCAATAGATCTATGGCTCTCCGCTTAAACTGCGGGTTAGAGAGAGAGAATATATCGAGATCCATGAAATATGTATTATATGTCTTGACAAGTCGATTGAGAGGTACACGGTGCCCAGCGTTAGTTCTACACTTATCTGTGTGGAAAAATCGAGGGACGCGCACACCTCTTCTGATTACCTTTCTTGGTACTGTGTAGTATAAATTGTTAATCAAACAAGGGCAATCATATCGACCATTGCTTAAACCGTATAACATCATGACATCGAGAAGCATGCGTCGGGACTCCAATTTCAGAATACTGTAACGTTCCAATAATTGAGAGTATGGAACTTTTGAGCGAAAGCATCTATAATTCATTGAGCGTAGGAACTTCTTCTGTACCTTTTCAAGTATTAAACTGTATTTGTCATAATAAGGATTCCAGATAGGAACGGCATATTCCAATTGGGACCGTATCAACGCCTTGTATAACAATAAGAATGTGGCGGGACGCACAAAGCTACGAGAAGATCTCATTACAAAACCGAACATCTTAAAAGCTTTGTTCACAATGTTGTCTATATGTACATCAAAATGCAAGCAGGAATCAAGCGTAATGCCCAAATCACGAACCGAAGCAACATTATTTAGCAGGACGTTATTAATGGTGTAATTAAAGTTGATTATTTTCTTATTTTTAGTGGCTTTTTAGGGTTCCGTATCCAAAGGATAAAAACGGAACCCTATTACTGAGACTTCTCTGTCTGCATCTCATGCACCGTGGTAGCCAGACAGTTGAAATTTTCACAGATAATGTATTTGATTTTATTTTTAAACTATCGCGGTTTCTAACACTCATACTTATAGAATTCGGGACTTCACGCGAAATACTATTTACTTACATTCACCGACGTTTCGAGCACGTTGCAGTTAACAGTACGCTGTAGCAGTGGTATGCAGTTTCAATAGGGATGATGGATATAAGCTCTCCGGGATGTGGAATTCAGTGATTAATAAACTTGAACGTAAAACTGTGCCAATTAAAACTGACGTAGTGAGTGTAGTGTGCCGCCGGCCTTATCCTTCGTTGTAATAACAACGGAGGGTAGTTCGACAAGAAATAACTTCGTGGTTTTTGTCGATCCTCGCATCAGTCTAAGCGCGACCACGGGCGCTGCAACGTGCTCGAAACGTCGGTGAATGTAAGTAAATAGTATTTCTCGCGTGAAATCCCGAATTCTATAAGTATGAATGTATTTGATTTCTGTTGCCACTTGCCACTACAACAATAAATACGGTTCTTTCATAGAACAAACATGATATTTTTGCCGTTTTTGATTCAGAACTCACGTAGACGAGCCCGACTCGATGTTGCCCGGATTTTTAATAATACAGTGAAAGTGTGAAACCTGGTTAAGTGAGACATCAAGGGACCAGACCTGCAATGTTGTTTCACTTATAGAGGTTTCTCACACTTCTCCTACTAGGTGTCTCAGATAACCAGGTAAAAATAAATATTCCGTCCCATTTACAGAGGGGTTCCATTGATGGAGGTCAGGATATAGGTTATTTCATTTATAGAGGTGCGATCATTAAATAAAATAACGTGTTATATAAACATTATAAATGAGGTGTAATAAAAAAACCGATGTCAGTAACGGAGGTTTATGCTTATAAAATTCACTCGCTATCTCAGTTATAGAGGTAACTATGATGATAAATCGAAACATTAAATTCCAGATATAGAGGTTTGCTTCGTTCCACTAACAGAGGTAATTCAGTGCTAAAGTGTTGGGACCTCAGCATAGTTCCAATTATGGAGGTATCTCACTTATCCAGATCCTACTTAACAAAGTTTCACTGTAATATGCTTTTTTGCATTTGAGATCTTGTGATAAAATTCTTTACCAAATAGTTGACAATAAAAGGTGATAAGCGTGTTACGGTTCTAACACACTTTGGTATGCAGTTCTCGTGCTTGCACCAATGCGAATGTTATTGCCGCCAGATTGCATGTCGGCAGTCAGCATGCAAATTGTCGCATATGAATCTTTGCACTTCATTTGCATAGTTTGGGTGATTTTGTTAGATCAATGAACTGTTTTGGCGTTACTTATTATTTTTTCATAATTCAATTCAATCTTTTTCGGACTAGCAGAGGCATACTACGAACATTGTAGCACTCATTTAATCCATACGCATGGGAGAGACCCAAGTCCGGTTGACCGGACAACTTAACCGTACTATGGGCAACAGATGCTGTCTGTGACCTATGTATGTGAAGCTGTAGATTTACATAGTTTGATTCAATTGTTAGGATTGCCTCTTCGTGTGTGTTCTACCGCCTGTGTTCTGTACAACGGTTTGTGCTCTGAAGAATTGTTTGATATGATGCCTACGGCTAAATTCTATCATCGCACCGCTCGCCGCAGTCAGGGTGTTCAGCCTCACACGTTGCGTCCTGAGCGCTCGAGAACGGTAAGATCCGATAGAGACTTTCTTACGCGTACGCTTAGGTTGTGGAATGATCTCGCTGCTTCGGTTTTCCCGAACGCCTACAGTATGGGGTTCTTCAAAAGAGGACTTAGAAGGTTTTTACAGAGTCGGCAGCGCGATTGTGGCGCCTCTGGTGATGCAAGCGTCCATAGGCTGCGGTTACCACCGGAACATCTGGTGGGCCGTATGCTTGTCTGCCACTCTTGTGGTAATAAAAAAATTGCAATTTTAAGAAGAATAAAAATGTCTCAGTCTTAGGCTTTTTAGCGTAAGTATTATTGTTGATCTAATAAGGATATTTTACAGGACAGAAACTTTACTTAGTGGAAAATTCGAGGGATTACATTTCAGTTAAACTATTTCAACTGAAATTTACCGTGGCCTAACTTTTGTAACTCGCAACTGGTGCATTTACTGCCCAATCAAAGAGGCCTTGGTACCTGCACCGAATTTGGAAATTAGACCGCACGAGACGACTAAAAACGACGAAAAGGTAGACCCTAGGCTACAAGATAAAGAAGAAAAAAATAATTTATATTTTTTAAGTAATGATATAATTTTTTGCTACTTAATTAATTTTTAAATGCTCATCTCGGTAATATATTACCATGGGAAGCGGGAACGGGAAACCAACCACAAATCACTTGTATGTTAATTTTATTTTCTAATATATTCGGCGTTTCGAACGAACGAATTATTTAGCAAATACACTCGAGAGCAATGAATCCGGGTCACTTAAAGAATGTTAAAAATCTCGGAAACTAAAAATGATAGGTTAATGCAATAAATTGTATTTAATAGACAATGTAATACTCCTTAAATGAAAGTAAAAAAAATATGAGTCACCATACATTTTATTAACACAAAATTACATAAAGAAAAAACTGCCGATCTCTCCTTAAAACAAAAATAGGAAACATGAAATTTTTGAACTTTATTACGATTTTCTTGAATTTTAATACTTCGTATTGCCTCCTCGTGCTTCCATTACTGCGTTTACGCGGTTTGGCATGCTGTACACCAAGTTCCTTATACGATTTTGGGGAATATTCTCCCATTCCTCTGTGAGAGCAATTTTGAGCTCACGAAGCGTGATTGGGGGAGGGTTTCGTTGTTTTACGCATCTGCCTAGCTCGTCCCAAGCATGCTCGATCGGGTTGATATCCGGGCTGCGCGCTGGCCACTCCATACGAGTAATGTTCATCTCTTGAAGGTAGTCATTCACAATCCTACCTGTATGAGGTCGGGCATTGTCATGCATAAATATAGCATCCTCACCTAAATTGACCATAAATGGACCAACGTGATCATTGAGGATTTCTTCCACATATTTTACGCTAGTTAAAGAGCCGTTTTCTATGATCACCAGCTCTGTGCGACTTTCAGAAGAAATTCCGGCCCACACAAGTACAGACCCACCACCGTAGGCTACTTTTTCTTCGATGCATGCTTGCTTGAATCTTTCCCCTGGTCTTCGATACACTCTGTGTCTTCCATCGTGCTTGTAGAGCATAAATTTTGATTCGTCGGAGAACATAACTTTTGACCAATCTTCAATACTCCAATTTACGTGGCTCTGGGCATACCTTAGTCTCGAAATACGATGCCCACGCTCCAGTTTAGGGCCGTTTGCAGGTCTAAGGGGTTTTAAGTTAGATTCAGCAAGCCGACGTCTTACTGTCCATGCACTTGGGTTACTTCCTCCGAGGCGTGGAAACTGATTGGTGAGTTCAGTTCCTGTGAGAAAGCGATTTCGAAGCATGGTGTTCACCAAGTATCGGTCTTCTCGTGCTGTGGTACACCTGGTTCTGCCCGTTCCTGGTCTGCGTAGGTTAGAACCAGTTTCTTCGTAACGTCGGAGAACTCTTTTCGATTCAGCAAGCCGACGTCTTACTGTCCATGCACTTGGGTTACTTCCTCCGAGGCGTGGAAACTGATTGGTGAGTTCAGTTCCTGTGAGAAAGCGATTTCGAAGCATGGTGTTCACCAAGTATCGGTCTTCTCGTGCTGTGGTACACCTGGTTCTGCCCGTTCCTGGTCTGCGTAGGTTAGAACCAGTTTCTTCGTAACGTCGGAGAACTCTTTGTACTGTTGACAGCGACACACCGACAGTCCTGGCTGTATCGCGCTGACTCCGGCCGGTTTCCAGCATTGTAAGTATTCTGGTGCATTCTTCAGGCGTAAGCGACATAATTTCAGCTTGATTAATGAATATAGAGCACTATCAACATGGTTTATGTACCCACATAAATGACAGATTACAAACAAAAGCAACACCAAATGCTGTAATTTCGTAGTTCCATCTTCGAAAGTGGCCCTTTTTCAAATTTGATTTTTTTATGATATAACTTTACAATAACTAAGAAGTTTTAATACCTTCATTTAAGGAGTATTACATTGTCTATTAAATACAATTTATTGCATTAACCTAGCATTTTTAGTTTCCGAGATTTTTAGGATTCTTTAAGTGACCCGGATTCATTGCTCTCGAGTGTATTATTAACGTTCCCCGTATAATGTTTGGGTAAAATATCTTTATTACATATTACACAAAGAGATTGCCTTCGTTGTCTGTTCGCTAGATTAAAAAAAAATAAACTTATTATCAACGTATTTTTTAAGAAATTGTCTGCAACAGGTAGGTTTATAATTATGTACGAGTATAATTTATACATTATTATAGTACAGAAAAGGCGCGCTATTACGCTAACGAATTTGCGCTGATCTGCCGATGCAATAAAACAAATGATTGTCAAATTTACCGGTAGTGAAAATATGTAGTAATTGCAAGCCGTAATGCATAATCATCGATAGCCAGTATATTTGCCATATTTTCATGTAGATAAGGTCTGAGCTCGTCTTATCTCAACCGGAAGTCAACACAGGAGCCATGAACGATTTGTCATAACATGTTGACGAGTGAGACGACATCTTTCATCTTAAGTTTTTGGAAAATACAGTTTCTTTTTATCCGGTTACGTCTTCTTATCCGATTGCCTTCTTAGGCCCACTGAACTGTAGATAGTGGTAATATTTTCCTAAGCAAAGAATGACTTTTGCAGACATTTTGAAGACGCTCAAGTAGGTCCAACAGGTTTCCGGCGCGATGGAGATAGCTGACATCTGCATAATCTAGTATGGGTTCTAGTATCAGTTATGCGTATCGCCGGCCTACCGTTCAGTAGAGTGGCGAGCATGGGTGTACTGCTCGTTCGCTCTAAGTTTGCCGCTCGGCTCCATACTAAAGTCGAATTTTGAATTAGACGAAATGTCACTTCTTCATACAATGTTGCGTATTTTCTATGACGAAGTGACATTAGCTACTGTCAATTTACTTCGTCTAATTAAAAATTCGGGTATACGCCTCTACGCCAGCGGCAAACTTAGAGCGAACGGGTAGTACATAGAAAGCCTGCGTTTTGAACTTTCGCGGGGCGTAGAAATTAGCAGTAGTCTGCCTGTAGGTCCAAATTCTAGGAAATTAAGTTAATTTTGTTACACCTAAATATTCACAGACATTTTTCATACACCCTCATCTCAAAGTAAGCTTACCTGACGTAAGGCATCGAGTGGCTAGGCTTTATTAAAGCTTGTGGAAGCCTCATGCTATGTCTACAAGTCTACACTAATATAATAAAGAGGAAAATTTTTGTGTGTGTGTGGATGTGTGTAATGAATAAACTCAAAAACTACTGCGTCGATTTCAAAATTTCTTTCACCATTGGAAAGCTACCTTCACCCTGAGTAACGTAAGCTATATTTTATACCCATATTCTTACGGGAACGTGAGCTTCGCGAGTGGAACCGCGTGACTTCCGCTAGTGTATAATATATGCCGAGTATCTCACTCGGCATAGATTATATTTCTAGATTCTATTCCCATACACAGTATACACACACATAAATAAAAGGATGAGCCTGCTTGTGATACAAACACTTGCTTGTGCTGCAAACCTTTCTTTTAAATTTCAAAAAAGGAGGTGGTTTCCCCCAAAGACGCGGGATAGCACCGGAACCACCCCCTGGGCAAGGCCGCAGTGGCGGCCATGGGTCTGTTGGTAGTCCTGGGACATCTTTCCGAGGGCTTACCCGGGGTCCCAACCATAGGCTGTTGGGCGTTACATGAGGTTTTTTAGTCGGTAGGAGTCCGGCTTAACATCCATGAGGATTTTCCTTCACGTTAGACAAAAAAAAGGAGGTGGTTTTCGAAATCCTTTATTTTCATGTTGACTACAATTTGTCCTCTAGGTACGACCAAACTACGGCCCGTAGACCACTTTCAGTTGACCTTTTTGTCAATTATTTGATTGTGTATGGCTCAAGGGAGAATTAATTAAAAATTTGCGTGAAAAGGCAATTATCTTACACGTGTGAACTAAACATCGTGATCAAATTCTCTATTATTCGCGAATTAGACCCATTTTATAAGAAAATAGGTAGGTAATTAACAATATTTTCGTTAAATTTAGTCTAACCTCCATCAACCAAAGACTTCTATATAAACTCAGTTTATATAGAAGTCTTTGCCATCAACTATCAGTATAGCCAAGGCATATATCTATTAATCCTGTTCCCTCTTGAGCGAAGTACCTAAATTGCACGATGCCACTGCTGCATACAACCTAAAACGCGAAATACCTGAAACTCGAAGTACCTAAATTGCACGATGCCTAAAAACTTAATGTGCCTACAATATACTTTGACAACAATGTTAAATGCCTAGGAATGGAAATGCCTAAAATGAAGATTGCCAGCACAATACAAGGTATGGGGGTATTCAGGTACATTATTTATGATCACGTCTTTATCCCCGAAGGGGTAGACAAAGGTAAAATGTGGGTCTACTATATTCCCACATTTCACCTTTTAAGAATTTATCCACGTGATAGGTGGTGAGCCGTATTGATATAGACAGGCGCAGGTTGTGACTGCCTGCTGTTGAAAATTTTCAAGCCGCCTAAAAGGTTTTCAGCTTGACTTAACTACTGCCATTTTACTGGCAACCGGGACCAATGGCTTAACGTGCCTTCCGAAGCTAAGATGGTCACCCATCCAAGGACTGGCCATAGCGAAAGTTCCTTACTACAGTACTCGTTTACAGAACACCGAGACCGCGGGGTCACGAGCGCTTCAGGTACGGTTCCATTCAGGTACGGTCGGCCAAATTGGTTTACCATTTCTGACAACACTTTGTGATAAATTGTTTCACATCCATTTTGTAAAAGGTGATTAAACGAAATAATGTAATGAACAGAGATGTGATTTATTTGAAATACTTCTATTTAAAATGCAAATACAAAATGCAAAATACCTATTTTGTATTTTGAATTTAAATGCCTTTTATTAAAAAGCATTTTGTATTTTATTTGAAATACCTTTCGAGATGTATTTTGCATTTTTAACATTCATTTCAAAATGCAAAATACTTTGTGATTAAGTTCAGCCAACATCACCAGCCAAACAAAATGAAATGAACGAAATTGTTCGTACGGTGGGATGATTACTCTCTCGCTCTAGACCATGGTGCTAGCCATGATCTCCAGCGGGAGTAAGTGGGACTGCGCCGCCTCTTTCTGCGAGCAGGTCATGCTCGTGAAAGAGGCGGCGCCGGCGCGGGCGGGGCGGGAACGCGAAAGAACTTTCCAACCCGAGTTCCGCAGTCAAGTCGGCGGCGGCTTGGGCGCCGCCAACGTGTCTTCGCAGAAGACTGTCGGCCTCCACGACCGGGGGCCTGAGGAAGGTGAGAGGGCTGCTCACCGTCCTTACAGAAGCAGGCCCATGACGGCAGCGTGACGTGAGAAATTCACGCACGCCCCCCTAAAAGCGGGATCACACCCGAAACCCACCAAAGACGCGGGATAGCATCCGAACTACACCCTAGGCGAAGCCGCAATGGTGGCCGTGGGTCTGAAGACTCCAAGTCCTGGGACATCCTTCCGAGGGCTAACCCGTGGCTCCCAGCCATAGACTGTTGGGCGTTACGTGAGGTTATTTAGTCGGTAGGAGTCCGGCATAGCATCCATGATGGCTTTTCCCTCACGTTAAAAAAAACGGTCGAATGATTATGAGAACTCACAGAAGAAAAATGAGTGATGATGTATTTGAACGAAATAAAAATATATTGATGTTTATTTTTTTCACTTTTTAACAATACTAGTCCAGTTGTTATTATTATTACCTAATAAAAGAAAAGTATAATAATAATAAAATAAGAACTAGATACACAATCAACCGAAATAAATGGCCACACAAGTCACAAAATGGAGCCATGTCTCTCTTTTCGTTAGTCTAGTTTTTTACATTATTTTAAGTGAGTACTATTATTATTAATAACATAACAGAATTTATTGATACGCGTAGGTACTGATAAATATGACCAAATGGTCATGCTCATAAGGTGACATGATATTAGACGTTTTTATTCGGCTCGGCATTGTGTCTCTATTTCTCATGATAAATACCTAAAATAAATAAAAATATGTGAAATTTGGTAAAAAAGTATTTTATTTTAAAAAAGTATTTTGAAAATACCTATTTTGCATTTAGCATTTGAAATACAAAACGCAAAACTATTCGGTATTTTGCATTTGAAATAGTAAATCTGAAGAGTATTTTGCATTTTGTATTTAAATGCTTTTTTAAAACCATTTTGTACATCTCTGGTAATGAATCCTTTTTGAGTAAAGTGCATAATGATGCTATCATACTCTAATTGATTTGTAGGCAATTAACTATCGCCGGCATTATACTTTGTAGACATTAAACAACATAGGCATTTTGCTTCGTAGGCATTATAACCTTATAGACATTAAAACTTTATAGGCAACCTGCGTTTTAGACATTGACTTTAGGCAATTTGCTTCATAGGCATCGTGCAATTTAGGTACTTCGCTCAAGAAGGATCCTGTTACATCAACGAATTAGTCCTTTTCAGAATTAGAAATTTTGCGAATTATTCTTTTTAAGAATTAGTCCATTTGCGAATTAGTCCTTTCCGGACTCGGGTGCCATTTTGCGAATTAGGCATTATGCGGCTAAACGATCCTTCCGAGGAGTTACCCGGGTCCCACCGTAGGCAATGGTAGAGCACGTGTAGTTTTAGTCGGTAAGAGTCCAGCATAGCATTCTTGAAGTATTTCTACACGTATTAAAACACGTGCAGCAGGTCTGCAGCAAGACATGCCCTGCCCATGCTATGTGTATTGTTTTTACTTCGATGGTGTTAGACTCTGATGACTCAGAATCAGACACATATTTCCATGAGGATATTACTATCCGAATGGTGTATATCTATGTATTATGTACTTAACAAGAAAGTACGACAGAATGATCTAGCGCCACATAAAAGAAACGTGTTACCCAAGTATTTGCTCGAAATCACGTAGAAGCTAATATGTTTATGAGCTAGGGTAAACGAAGAAAGAAAAAAGCGGATCTAGAAATTTTCTCTTTAATTTTCGTTATTGGAAATAAATAAATGGTGAAATTGTTGAAGTTGTAACAATTCACCATTTATTCGTCCACATTATCTGTAGTTGTAGTACCGAGATATTTATAATTAAGTTACGACATTTCAGTAATTTTGCAAGCGTAACAGTTACTCTTGCAAAAGAGTCTAAATATCGGAAGCTCAAACTAAAACAGACAACCTAGTTACCATTCTAAAACAATTACCAAACCGTGGGAAATAAGTAATATACAACTTGATATATTGTATTCCTTTCACGAGCGGCGAGTGTCATTCAATAAACTTGTTCATAATTTCCCTCAAAGCAATTAATTGTGTTTGTACGTTACAAAATGACCCTAAATTACTGAGCGCTGTACCGTGCCCCGAAATAGGTTCAACGGCCTGTGGGTTGATGACCGCGCGCTCGTTTTCAGACGAAGGCGTACCTATATTTATTGAAGGGCTTATTTTATACAGACTGTAATGATTTATTGTAAATAATATTATAGGTAGTTACGATATTTTCCTTATCATTTATTTGGTACAAATTTGAACAACAAATGTCACATTGTCAGTTACTTCCTCGACTAAAAATAAAATAAGCCACGTTGTCTCGAGAGTGAAATGTCCTAAATGTATTTATTAGTCAGTTTTTAAATACTTTTTCTTGGTAAAAACAATATCTAGGTGACAAAATGTATGTTGTTTTTGGTAGCAGAATATTCGCACTCATATTAATGAATACTATGAACTCGGATTCTGTGTCAGCCCGGTGTCAGCTCATTTCTGATAAAACCTCACCTTTCACCGTCAAATGAATACTATCAAAAATATTTTGGTTCAACTAAGTTTATTAACATTTACTTAATATTATATGACTATAGTATTATAACTTTCAACTTGTTCGAATTGCAAGCTTGTTTTATAAAATAAAATAAAAATTATTCCCTTTGAAATTAAAAGACAAAATTATTTAGGTTTGTCAAATTTTTTGTGACTCTACCGTGGGATCGGAAATGCTACAGATTGAGAAGAACACCCCAAGAAAATCAGTCCGGTCCCAGTATATAGGTACTGAGCACAAAGGTTGCAGACAAGTTTACAGCCCACCTGATGGAAAAGGGTTACCGTAGCTTCGTAGGTGAGGCCGCAGTGGTAGCCAAAGTCTGTTGGGAATACTGGGACATCCTTCCGAGGGGTTACCCGGGGCTCCCGACCGTAGGCGGTGGCAGGAGTGTGTGGTTTTAGTCGGTAAGAGTCCGGCAAAGCATCCATGACAAATTTCCTCACAAAAAAGGGGGGTTACCGTAGCTTATCAACGTAAGGTTTCCACCAAAGATAAGTTGCTAACTTTTATTCAGTCAGCAAGTGTTGGTTTTTTGGTTTCCTAACCAGAGCAAACTTAAGCTCGGTCTGAACCAGAGAAAGGTGGTGGTCAATGTTTATGTAATTGTTTTGGGGCATTAGAATCGAAAAATTTCGGTGATATGTTTTTGTGGAATATTCGCCCGCCATAAAATGGTCGAACTACTGAACCTATTCTACAGGCAAGGTAAGACATAATGAAATCAAAACGAAAGCTATCTAAGACATAACGAACCTAAGAGTGATAGTCGCACGCACGACTGGCTTGACAGAGCCTGGCAATCTGGAAAACAGACAGACAAATAGCAGCTCATGAATGGGTTCCCGTTTTTGTTCTGGGACATCCTTCCGAGGGCTTCCACGGGGCTCCCAACCACAGGCTGTTGGGCGCGACGTGAGGTTTTTTAGTCGGTAGGAGTCTAGTAATAACACCCATGAGGATTTTCCCTCACGTTAAACAACAAAAAAAAAAGCTCCCGTTTTCACCCTTTCATTTGGTTTGAACAGGTCTGTAATTTATCTATAATACTAGCTGATGCCCGCAGCTTCGCCCGCGTAAAATTTGTTCCCGTGGGAACTTATTCCCGGGATAAAAAGTAGCCTATGTGTTATTCCAGACTATAATGTATCTCTGTACCAAATTTCAGCCTGATTCGTTCAGCGGTTTGAGCGTGAAAGAGTAACAAACATCCACACTCACAATCTTTCGCATTTATTATTATTAGTAAGAAGTCAGATAGTAAGAAGTAAGATGTATTTTGAAATATAAGTATCTATAAATTTCTAAATATGGAAAAAGAATTAGTTTCAAGCAGGATCCTACTTGGAAATTTATGATCAGTTAGCATACTCATTGCTTTTCAAAAATAATCTTAATATATAAGTATGTTTATCAGTCGTCTAGATCCCATGGCGCAAGCTTAAATTAGCTTAATTTGAGCTAAATGATGTTGTGTGAGAATGCCAACAAATATTTATTTATTAAATAGTAAAATGATAATCACTCTCAAAATAATTCAGAGGCCTCTTGGATGTAACAGCAGGTCTGACCCGACTTACCCACTTCATCTTGACCTGACGCAGGTAACGTGAAAAGACTTGAAAATTTTGAAAAACGATTTCACCGTTAACGCTTGGCCATTCAGGAAGTTGTCTCTCAAAAACAGTTTAAAACAATGAATATTTCAGGTTTCCTGTAATACAAAGAATGCACCGTGATTGTTTTCAGTGGAATATACCTAATAGTTGGTGGTTTGACATCGTTTGCAATTCAAATAGAGGCGGCGCGGCGACTGCGAGGCAAGCGGTGCCCGAAGTTAGAAATTTAATTAATTTGGGTACGCGATAGATTTGACATTTTCTTATATGTAAGTAGCACGCCAAAATGATGCCGCCCGCCTGATGGAAAGTCATGATGGCATCATACGACATTGTAGATAGGCAAAGTACAGCAAATTTACGATAGCATTTTTATAAGAATTTTTAGGAAATACGCCCACATCATACATAAGTCGGTTCTATGGTATCCAAGTACACGGCTCAAACTCCAAAATATATACTTGTGTATCACGCAAATATTTGTTTCAACCCAGGAATCAATTCTGGGACCTCAGAACACAGACTGAATCAGAAATCCCTGCTAATTATATTGGAATAGCTGTCCCGGCGAACGTCGTACTGCCGGATCAGGCTCCATAGAAAATGTAGGAGAATCTTTTATTCCTTTTTGCTTATTCTGCTATTCTAGGTGGAGACAAAAATACTAATATTATAAAAAGGAAAGTTTTGATAGTTTGTTTTTTTTTGCATCGAATAATCTCCAAAACGACTCCGAAACTGAATTTCGACAAATCCTTCTACGACAAGATTTTACTTCGACAACATGACACTCCGATACGACTCAATTTCGACAATATTTTAGATCGAAACAACTTAATTCCGACACTACTGTACTCCGACAAAGGAAGAAACGCTTTGTCGGAGTACAAATATTGTCGAAATTGAGTCGTATCGGAGTGTCATGTTGTCGAAGTAAAATCTTGTCGTAGAAGGATTTGTCGAAATTCAGTTTGGGAGTCCTCCAAAACTACTGTACCGATTTGAAAAATTCTTACACTATTGGAAAGCTGCACTATCCTCGGTGAACCTCGGCTATAATTTTTTAGTGTATTCCCACGAGAACGGGAGCTACGCGGGTGAAACCGCGTCACGTCCGCTAATGTACAATAATTCAAAGATCACGAAAATCGGCCCACCTGTCTCGAGTTATAAGTGTCGAAGTATATCTATACTAATATTATAAAGAGGTAAAGTTTGTGTGTTTGTTAAATTGTAAGAGGTAATCTCGGGATCTACTGAACCGATTTTAAAAATTCTTTCACCAATAGAAAGCTACGTTATTGTGGAGTGTCATAGGCTATATAGCATCACGCTACAACGAATAGGAGCGGAGCAGTAATAGTAAATGTTTCAAAAACGGGGGAAAAGTTATTCCTTTTGAGAGCTTCGTTGCGTGTTGCGTAAATATTAATAGTTATGTAAAAAATATGTGGTACAAAATTGTTTCTTTTAAAAAAGTTCTAAAAAAATTGCACGATAGCATTGTGTCTATCTTTGGGTTGGTGCACAATAACCCAATTTTCATCTACAATAATGCCACGGGATACCTCGATCATAAACGAAATTGTTCTTAAAGATAATGCGACGGGAATACACGCGACGAGAAACCTTTCTCTCTCTCCCTCTCTCTCAAGTAGTATTGAATATTAACGACGAGACGCTACGGGAGTAAACGCTGCGCGATGGGAGTAAATGCGACGGGAACAGGTAATACTCTCTCTTATGTGGCGCAAACGAAGTTGCGCGGGTCAAGTAGTCTTTTTATATGAATACTAGCGGACGTCACGCGGTTTCACCGGCGTAGTTCCCGTTCCCGTGGGAATACGGGGATAAAATATAGCCTATGTTCACCGCAGAGAGTGTAGCTTCCCAACAGTGAAAGAATTTTTCAAATCGGTCCAGTAGTTCCGGAGCCTATTCGTTACAAAGAAGAAAGAAAGAAAGAAAGAAATTATTTATTGTGGATCACAACGCACATACATTTTCAAAAACAACAGTACATAGCAACAATAATTTATATTTAAATTCAACTAATTATACCTAGCATGATCTGCTCAGGCAGCGGTTAAAGTTACCATAAATCTAGGCGTTAAAAAAAAATAAAAAAAACAATAACTATGACTTACATCGCAACTGACGCAAATTAACTACGTAACGTCCGCAACGTCGTTTACGTGTCTCACTACGTGGCTACACGTGCTTTTCTGATCTATGTACTCTTTACAAAATTTTAACTATGTACGCTGTGCCCGCAAGTAGGGATGGACACTCAGCATACACTGGGATGGGTATCGACCATCCCAGTACTGATTTTCAGTGCCAACCTTACGTGACACTTGACGCCTTCCGGCAAAATCGTTCCACGAATAAAACACAACCAACATACCCTCATAATCAACTATAAACTAGAGACCTATACCTACCTAAAAGAGAAGGAAAAAACATCAAACGCCAAAAGGGTAAGTAGAGAAAATGAATCCTTATAAAGTATCATGCATTATTACAATATGCCATGATTTTGACTTATACCACTAGCTGGAACATTGCTTACTCATTCCTCCCATTACAGGGCCAACAAGTGCGGCACCACCAGAGGACCCCTTTCTAAAACTGTTGACAATTAATAAATAACTATGAGGTGCCCAAACATCACAGAGAGGCGACTCTGGAATGATCTGGCTATGGGGACAAACATTAAGGTATACCAAGAAATTCATACTACGCATATATAACAATAGTGTAAACTTATAAATTAACATACACAACCAAACATGCCTTGTCTGGCCTCCTGGTTGATCTAGAAATCGAACTGTGACTGCGGACCACTAGGTTATAGGTTAGGTTCCTACCGGAGACTAAAATCCGTGTAATCCAGGAGTGCCTGCCCTCAGAGGCTAGGCGCTTCCATGCGTGACAAGTATGGATCTAAAAGCATACAAGTGCCAACACCTGTGCTGTGATACCCACAACACAAGCAGGCCATACCCAGCCCACCTCAGGACCAGAAAGCCCTGGGTGAAAGTTTCCCTCTATTTATCAATTTATCTGGTAACCACCAGAACACCAAGCACCCCTAAGCATGCCCAATCAGGCCTGCGTCGTGGGATCCAGACAACCGATAGTCATACAGAAACCACCCAAACCAAAACACATTCGTGAATCACACACATACATTCTTTTGATATAATAATAGCAATCCTTTGTACTTAACTTTAAATGTGTATTTGGATTCAGGTCCCTAATAGGTGGAGGCAGATCATTCAAGATTCGCATAGCTGCGTACTTCAGACTCCCTCGGAAAGCTGTAGTCCTATGCCTGGGCACTGATATAGTATAAGTTGTGGACCTAATAGAGTAAGGATAGTGACTTTTCCTAAAACAATTTTTTTTATATAAATAGTCAGGCTTTTTACATTTTAATAAGTCAAACAGCATAGTGGCTAAATGTAATCTTCTTCTGGCCTCCATCTTCAATACAAACAAACAAAAAAAATGAAAAAACAAAAAAACAAATCTTTCCACTTTATAATATAAGTATGGATTGTCAGCAGAATTCTATGTAGGAGATGTAAGTATGGCATTTGGAAAAAACACTGTTGTAAGTAATTCTGCGCTACGGAAACTAGAGCAAGAAAGGAGCAAAGCCTTTAAATAATCCAGATGCCTTGAACGAGGCACTCTGTAATATAAAATGACAGCTGCATTTCTGAACAGACTTGGTAAGTGGTATTGGCGCAATTGTGGGCTAAGTGAATTGAAAAAACCTAACTAAATATTAGAACTATCATTTTATAAAGTTTAGGACTTCGCGCGAAATACTCTTTACTTACATTCACCGACGTTTCGGACACGTTGCAGCGTCCGTGGTCGCGGTTGGACACGAATTCTAAAACGTGTCCGAAACGTCGGTGAATGTAAGTAAAAAGTGTTTTGCATGAAGTCCCGAAGTTTATAAGTATGAGTGTTAAACGTCTTATTGCATAATGTCCTTTTCTCGAAATGACCTTTCTCATAATGTCCTTTTTCAAAATGTCCTTTTCTCGAAATGTCCTTTTCTCAAAAAGTCCTCTTCGCGAAATGTCCTTTTCTCAAAATGTCCCTTCTTTTTCAAAATATATGCACTACAAGAAAACAGTCTTTATAATAAGTAACATTCGATTCTGGCACTCGCCGGCCGCTGCCGGATTTTGAGAAAGGACATTATGAGAAAGGACATTTCAAGAAAAGGACATTATGCGATGAGGCCGTCTGGATTACCTAAGCATCAACGCGTGTTTAAGTTTCAACTCACATTGGCTACATTTTGTCCCTGTATTCCACGAGAACGGCAACTCGTGAAGAGGCACATCACAGGGCCGCCAACTTGAGGACCACTGTCAGAAGTGGCCCTCAATCGCTAGATGCGCTACGGCTTTCCATCAAGCTGGTGGCGACGTCAATTTGGCGTGCTGAATATAAGAATATTTAAAAAAAAATTAAAAAAAAACTACGCGGGTGAAACCGCGTGTCATTCGCTGGTTTATTCATAAATAGGTAGGTAATTACATGTTTTACATAATAATATAAACTAAAGACCTATTATTGTCCGTCGAAATTTCACAGTTATTCGTAAAATAAATAGCTTTCAGGGTCGGCAGTGCGAGTGTAGCGCCTCTGGTGTTGCAAACGTCCATAGGCAGCGGTGACCAGCGGTACATCTGGTGTGCCGTATGCTTGTCTGCCACCTTAGTGGTATAAAAAAGGCTTTACTGCTCGTTCGCTCTAACTTTGCCGCTCGGCTCCATACTAAAGTCGATTTTTTAATTAGACGAAGTAAATTGACAGCAACTAATGTCACTTCTTTATACAATGTTGCGTATTTTCTATGACGAAGTGACATTAGCTACTGTCTATTTACTTCGTCTAATTAACAATTCGGGTATACGCCTCTACGCCAGCAGCAAACTTAGAGCGGGTAGTACATAAGTTTTACATAATTATGTGAACTAAAGACCTATTGTCCGTTCAAATTTCACAGTAATTCGTAAAATAAAATAGCTTTCAGGGTCGGCAGAGCGAGTCTAGCGCCTCTGGTGTTGCAAACGTCCATAGGCTACGGTGACCACCGGTACATCTGGTGGGCCGTATGCTTGTCTGCCCACCTTAGTGGTATAAAAAAAGTTTTATGTGCTTGTCTTCCATGTAAATTTTAGTTTCAAATATGTTATAAAGCCTTAGGTTTATCCATTGAGTACTACGTAGTAATAATAACTCGATGGGTTTATCGTTTATGGGCGTACCCGTGACACACAGTCGAAGGCAGATGCTAGGGCACCGTGTGGTTTAGGTAAGTCCGTAGGAGTCTAGCATAGCATTCGTTAGGACTTCCCTAGACTCTTACCGGCACGGCTAGACTCCTACTGACACGTAATAAAATAAAAGGGGCTACCACCTTGTTTATTAATGTATTAACTAGCTGATGCCCGCAGCTTCGCCCGCGTGAAATTTGTTCCCGTTCCCGCTTCCCGTAGAAACTTATTCCGAGGATAAAATGTAACCTATGTGTTTTTCCAGAGTATAATGTATCCCTGTAATAAATTTAAGCCAGATCCGATCAGCCGTTCGACCGTGAAAGAGTAACAAACATCCACACTCACAAATTTTCGCATTTATAATATTAGTAAGAAGTAAGATATTGATTAAACAAATTTCTAGATCTTGCGATGTTATTATTAAAAGTATCAATGCAATATAAATATCTAATCTTACAATGCTATTCGACTGGGATTTATACATTTGGCCTTGGTAGAAACACGCTTATCATACAAAACAATACCTCGATATAACGTGCAAAGATCATGAATATTTAAAATACATAATACGTACAGCGTATACACTATGTAGTACTTAAAATTTTGTTTTGAGTAACCATTTGCCCACATTACACGTACGTACTAAAAATAGAATAGTTTTGTAACGTAAGTCCAAGTTCTACGCGTATAAAAGACTAGCGGACGTCATGCGGCTTCACCCGCGTAGTTCCCGTTCCCGTGGGAGTGTAACTTCCCAACAGTGAAAGAATTTTTCAAATCGGTCTAGTAGTTCCGGAGCCTATTCGTTACAAACAAACAAATAAAAAACAAATCTTTCCTCCTTTCCTTAAGGGGCGGTTATTGCGCACAAGTAGGCATTTGGCGCTCCCCTCGTCCCGGGCGCAAGACACACCGCGCGCCGGCAGCGGCAGTCAACTCTCATGCCACAGTATACAGTATAGTAGAAAGAAACAGCATGCTAACTTTGTTTGACGTAGTAAATGCATCTTTTTTTAGTGTAGTGATTTATTAGTTTCGTAAATAAATGAGTTAATCGTAAATAAATTATATATAGGTATTACACTATTATTTTTAAGCTAAAGAGTTTGTTTGTTTGTTTAGTTGTTCTAACTCTAGAGTCTAAGAGACTGCTGAATTTCAAGAGTTTCTTAACAGAATGTCCATTTTTGAAAAATACCAAAATATATAACATCACTCTAAGGCGAATAAGAGCTTAGCAGCAACGAAACATTTTTCGACAACTAGGATATTTCATTTCTTTTGAGAGTTTCCGTTGCGTACGTTTGCTACAGTTGCGTAAAAAATGTAAATTACATAATAGCTGGTCATAAAAATTTCTAAAGTTTTCTAAAGTTGGTATGCTAAGTATGAATCACGGGATCATTTTGTAATCCAAAATGGCCGCCGCGGTGTAATCACAAAATATCATGATGGGTGTCGTTTAAAGGGTTTTTTGGTATGCTGAGTACGAATCACGTACTAATTTTGCAATCCAATATGGGCGCCGCGCCGTAATCACAAAATGTCATGATGGGTATCGTTCAAGGGGTTTCTTGGTATGCTGAGTACGAATCACGTGATAATTTTGCAATCCAAAATGGCGGCCGCGGTGTAATCACAAAAATTCATGATGGGTATCGTTTAAAGGGTTTTTTGGTATGCTGAGTACGAATTACGTACTAATTTTGCAATCCAATATCGCCACCGCGCCGTAATCACACAATTTTATGATGGGTATAGTTTAAGGGAATTCTTGGTATGCTAAGTATGAATCACATGATAATTTTGCAATCCAATATGGCCACCGCGCCGTAATCACATAATTTCGTAATGAATATCGTTTAATGGGTTTTTTCAAATGCTGAGTACGAATAACATGATAATTTTGGAATTCAATTTGGCCGCCTAAGCTATTTAGGCCCACTTGCGCGGAGAGTCGAGTTAAATATATAAATATAGAGTTAGTAAGCTCTGAGTTAAATAAATAACTTCTTAACTCTGACCACGTCTTGCACAGTTGCAAATTGGCACGCGGTTAACTAACTTACAGTAAACCGAACATTTATTTTAGTCTGTGTCGTTCCATGCAATCCAACCACACACAAATGTTAGAACGAAGAATGGAACATGTGTCTCTATCTCTTTTACACTACAGTCTGCTACGTATGATTTGTCTTAACAATATGAACGTGTTATGTCATCTACGTGCATTTAAATTTTTTAACGTCGTTTGAATGCTTTGTGACTTTGTAATGCGTCAGTGTCACTTTCTGACTGTGTTTATCTAAAAAAATTATAAATAATACGAAAATGGAAACGAAGCTATGTATTCGTGCTATATTTGCTAACTATTGGCTGTTACATAAATATAGCAAGATGATATATACTCACACATTTGGGATAACAGCAATCCCAAATGTGTGAGTCGTGAGCTGATCCATGCCTACGTGCAAATACTTCGTTGAATTTCAAACCAGCAGAACAGATTGCCTGGGTATTAATTGAAAAATATACTTTTCTATTCCTAAAGATTTCAGCACTATCTCCTCCTAAAACGGTAAAACATGAAATGAATAAATCTGTATTATGGATTGATCTCTTATAACAGATAGGCAGTGGAACTGAGATGTCTTCAGGTACATGATATAAAATACCTGATGAATATCAATAGGCAGGCCAGATGAACTAACGGAGTACTTTATAGTACACTAGTGGACGCCACGCGGTTTCACCCGCGTAGTTCCCGTGTGTAGGGACACTGCTGACGCATTAGTTTTATATACCGAGGCGCAAACATTCGCTAGGCGCAGCAGTCGTCTCCCAGCACGCTATGGGTTAGGTCATATCGTATATCGGATTGTATTTTATTTAGTTATATCTAGTGTAACTGGTACCAGTCTGCAATTATATATTTTACTAGCTGACCCGCGCAACTTCGTTTGCGGCACATGAGAGTTAGAAAAAGGGAGGTATGGTATTAATATTTTGAGTAATATATAATGTTCCCCGTCGCATTTACTCTCGTCGCGCCTAGTCCCGTCGCGTCGCTTATATACATGAGAGCTGATCCGCACAACTTCGTTTGCGTCACATGACCGAGAAAGAGAGAGGTGTAGTATTAATATTTTAAGGTGATATAATGTTTCCCTACGCACTTACTCCCGTTGCGTCGCCTATATTCATTAGAGCTGACCCGCACAACTTCGTTTGCATTACATGAGATTGAGAAGGAGAGAGGTGTGGTATAAATATGTAAAGTTATATAATGTTTCCCGTTGCATTTACTTCCACCCGTCCTTTTTTGGTACGGAACTCATGTGTGTCCGACTCGCACTTGGCCGGTTTTAATCGTTCAGTTGATTGGCTACCACTGCAGACCATGTTTATCTACTCCCGTCGCGTCGCTCATACTTTAAAACTTATTAAAAGGGGTTATTGTAAGTGAACCTTAAAATATAGGCATATGCTGTTGACGACAGTTTTTTGTAACTTTTAAAGGGGAACATTTTTCTAATACAAAATTTTCACGTAACTTGAACCATTTACGCAACGTACGCAGTGGAAGCTCTCAAAAGAAATAAATTTTCCCAGTTCTCGAAACATTATTTATGGCTGCTCCACTCCTATTCGCATTAGCGTGATTTTATATCGCCATTAGCCATCCTCAATAAATGTACTATTAAACTGTAAAATAATTTTCGAAATGCAACCAGTAGTTTCTGAGATCCTAGGACAAACAAACTCTTCAGTTTTATAATATTGTAAGCGAACATTAAGAAACAGACAAATTAGGTTATTGTGAGCGAACCTTAAGAGATAGACATATGCTGCCGCGGACTTTTTTTTAGTACTTTTTAAGAGAAACAAAATTGTAATACACAATTTTTACGTATCTTTAACTATTTACGCAGCGTACACCTCGGAAGCTCTCAGGCGGTAAAAAATATTCCCCGTTTTCGAAACATTATGGATTGCTGCTTTGCCCCTATTCGTCTTAGCGTGATGTTATATAGCCTATAGCCATCCTCAATAAATGGACTATCAAACTGTGAAATAATTTTTGAAATCCAACTAGTCGTTCCTGAGATCCTAGCGTTAAACCATACAAACAAACAAACAAACTCTTCGGCTTTATAATATTAGTTAGATACATGAATTCTCAGAATACTTATTCATCATACCCATCTCGAAAACCCTACACGTAGGAATACGGGAATAAAATACAGCCTATGTTCACCGGGAATAGTGTACCTACCTTTCCAATAGTGAAAGAATCTTTCAAATCGGATCAGTAGTTTCGGAGCCTATTCGATGCAAACAAACAATCAAATCTTTCCTCTTTATAATATTAGTATACACTAGAGGACGTCACGCGGTTTCACCCATATAGCTTCCGTTCCCGTGGGAATACGGGAAGAAAATATACTGTGTCACTGGCAAGATTGTAGCTTCCCAATATAGAAAGATTTTTCAAATCGTTCAAGTAGTTTTGGAGCCTATTAGATGCAAACAAACATACAATCGAGGGGGGGGGGAGGGTTCGGGTGCTTTTCCCCGTCTTTGAGGGGTTTTCGGGTGTAATCCCGCTTCTTAGGGGGGGGGGGGGGGGACGTGCGTGAATCCTTCGCGTCACGCTGCAGTCTGGAGCCTACTTCTGTAAGCAGGCTCCTCACCGTCCTCAGGTCATGGAGACCGATACTCTCCGGCGAAGACACGTCGGCAGCGCCCCAGCTGCCGACTGCGGAACTAGGGTGGGAGAGTTCGCTCGCTCAGAGTTAGGCGATTTAACTCACCGCTGTCGGCGAGTTAAAAATTTAAAAGTTTGACTCTGATTTAGCCCTTAACTCTTGTTGGTGCAAGACAAATTATTGATTTAACTCGAGTTAGCAGTTAACTCTGAGTTAAACACGTTAACTCTGATCTGCAAGTGGCCCTTACAGTAGTAAACTAAAAAGACTTGCTTATTAAGTTTAGGCCTAGCAATGCGAAAATACTATGACAAAAGGTTTTTATTGTAAAATTAATGCCAATTACATTAAATTGGTACCTAGCATACGAAAGAATCCCTTAATCGATAGCCATCATGAAAATTTGTGATTACGGCGCGGCGGCCATATTGGATTGCAAAATTATCACGTGATTCGTACTCAGCATCCAAAAAACCCCTTAAACGATACCCATCATGAAATTTTGTGATTACGGCACGGCTGCCATATTGGATTGCAAAATTAGTATGTGATTCGTACTCAGCATACCATAAAACCCCATTTACGATACCAATCATAAAATTTTGTGATTACGGCGGGGCGGGCATATTGGATTGCAAAATTATCACGTGATTCGTATTCAGCATACCAAAAAACCCCTTAAACGATACCCATCATGAAATTTTGTGATTATGGCGTTGCGGCCTTTTTGGATTGCAAAATTAGTACGTTATTCGTATTCAGCATACCATAAAACCCTATAAACGATACACATCATGAAATTTTGTGATTATGGCACGGCGGCCATATTGGATTGCAAAATTATCACGCGGTTCGTACTCAGCATACCAAAAAACCCCTTAAACGATACCCATCATGAAATTTTGTGATTACGGCGTGGCCGCCATGTTGGATTGCGAAATTATCATGTAATTCGTAGACATTTTAATGCATTAGGTAGCTGGTTACCATGTCGTGAAAACACTTAAAAAGTAAAAGATCACCATGAGTCGCGTATGGGAATTTTAGTGAAATCCCTTCATCACTCAGGAATTAAGCTGATGGTCTTCAAAATGTATATAGCTAAGTACCATCATGGATACATTGACTTACGATCAAAAAACCGCATCATATCGATCCACCCCTTGGGCCGTGACGAATTCACAGGACAGAGTTGTTAATTGAGAGTTCGTTAATTGAATTAATGAGTAACTAGTTACAATGTAATTAGATTAACGTGTAATTCCATTACTCAGTAATTAGTTACTGCTAGTACTCATTGTAATTAATTACTCAAGTAATCTGTTACAGAGTAATTGAATTAAGCATTACAAAGTAAATGTAATTTGTAACGGTTAATCTACTTACATTTTGGCCATTACTGATATTTTTATACTGTGGCGCGATTTCAACGTAATTTGGCATAATAATTACGAAATAGTTGCGAAAAAAACTGACACAGGTCCTGCCTCCACAAGCGCCAGGGCGAGACTGATCGGCCGTCAGCGGCGCAATTCTATTGCGTTTGGTAGATATTCGTACATGATAACTATGTAAATAGTTGTTTATAGAAAAACGCTCGGAAAATGTGTATAAAAACTTAATAGCTTTAATTAAGTGCAAAAAAAATAAATAAAATGTTAATAGTTTAGCCACAGTATTGAAAAAACTTTTCTGAGAGAGTCAACTTTGGGATTTTTTTTTATCTAGTGAAATTTATTGGATCGTGTAACGGGCTCGGAATATGTTTAGCTTATATCCTTAACTATTATATATAAATTTTTCAGATTTAAAAACCCTTTACTTTTTGACTAGGATTGTTTCAAAAAACTCAAAATCTGACCCACGCGGCCTTAATAATATTAGTATAGACAAAGATAGAGAGAGAACGACATTTATTTGTCTTAAACGCAGGGACAACACGAATTTCCACTTGTTTCCATCGAAATTCATCTCTTTTCACAAACGTTGATTATTTTTACCGATATTCTATCGGAACAATTTATCTGAACAAGTTAACTTTGGTAGTCCACAGGGCAGAAACTCCAGCTTGAATATTATGTGCGTGTGACCAATAATTCTAAGCAAATGTTCCGTCAACACGTACGTCAACTCTACTGACAGCTGTGGCGCGGCGGGGAGTTGCCGATCTGTATGTAATACTATTATATTATCTTTGCTACTACAGTATGACCACGAGTATACCTATAGGGTATACCATAGTAGAACTATGGTTTATGGGGTCAAGTCGATAGGACTGAAAATTTGACTGGAACGTGCACTGAATTAAGATCATCTCAGCGTTTGAGAAAACTAGAATTACGAGACACGAAGTTAGACCCAACTCACCGACAAAGTCCAAACATTGTTCTCTTCCTCTTCTCCCACCTGTTCTGTTGAATAGTACTGGAAATTGTTTTCCCATTAGTTCAATCTACAGAACAAATAACGGTTATGCAATTCCCATCTGTTCTGTTGGTCTTTCTAATTCCTAGTGGGCAGGGCCATATTACCTACTCGTAGAACTGATAGCCGACGCTTGCTATCAGCTCGTTATCGGTTAGTAGGTCTCTAAACCAGTAAGGAATGAAGATGTAAGAAAGAGAGTTGGTCTGGAAGAGTGTCGGTGGTAAAGTTAGGAAGGGCATGCTACGATGGTTAGGGCATGTGGAGCGAATGGGAGATGAAAGAATGGCAAAACAGATATACATCGCCAAAGTGGATGGACGTAGGAGACAGGGAAGGCCACGACACACCTACCACGACCAAATTAATCGTGTGTTAGCAGAAGGTGGTGTCAAGAGCCGAAGGAACCGACGTGCATGCATGAAAAGAAAAATGAAAGTTGAAGAAGCAAGTGAGGTGTGGGTACGGAACCGTGCCGTGTGGCGCTCGGTTCTTTCTGCCTACCCCGCAAGGGATTTGGCGTGAAGATAGTATAGTATGAAGAGGCATGAAACTTCTGGCATAAGGGAGGCACTGAACAAGAGTTTTAAAAATATTAAATTCAATAGTTTGATTGTTGAAGAACACGAATTACCAACTTTCAAATACGAGTAGGCATAATAAAACACAACCGCATTTCCGCTCGACCTACATGAGCGCAAAACAATAGTGCCAATTGTCTACGTCACTTCCGCTGCGTCTGCGCAATCGATACCGTTGGTAGAACGATTTACTTATTTATTGCTTTGCCTCCTTACAGTGTTGAAATGAAGTTTTCCTGTATTGGTTTCCCATCGGGATTATTACATTTTTTATTAGCACAAACTTCCCACTAAAATAGTTATTACGAGCCAATCTTAATGGACATACGCTGTCGCGGAATGTTTTTAAAACTTTAAAAGGAAATATTTTGTAATAGGTAAATGATTGTTTTAATTTAACCATTTACAAAAAAAATAATTCTCAACTGGAATATACCTTAATCATTTGTGGTTTTGACTGCCTCTGTGGCGCGGTCGGTAGTGATACCGCCTGCGGCGCTGGAGGTCGTGGGTTCGATTCCCACCGGAGACAAATCTTTGTGTGACCCATAAATGTTTGTCTCAAGAGTCTGGGTGTTTCTATGTATAATATGTATGTATTTAAAAAAAAAAGTATATAAGTATTAATATCCGTGGTCTGATACCCATAACACAAGCAGGTTATTTCTAGCTTACTTTGGGATCAGATAGCATTGTGAGTAATGTCCGTGAATATTTATTTATATTTATTCTTGTAACATTATTCATTACAAGACGGTGGCGTGTCTCTTCGCCCCTCATAGTAGTGGGATAGCACCCAACTATCCCCCCTTTTCCCAAGTAGCACCCGAACCATCTAAGCGAGGTCGCGGTGGTAGCCAAAGTCTGCCGAGAACCCTGGGACATCATTCCGAGGGCTTACCCGGGACTCCCGGCCGTAGACTTTTGTAGGGCATCGTGTGGTTTTAGTCGGTAGGAGTCCGGCATAGCATCCATGTAGGATTTCCATACGATAAAATAAATTATTCATCACTGCTCCAGTCCTGTTCGTAGTCCTGGTGTAGTGTTTACAGCAAATCAAGTAGTTCCTGAAATCCCAGCGTCCAATCAAACACACTAATTCTTCAGCTTTATAAATTGGTGTAGATATATAATTAAGTAGGTAGGTATGTATAATATCTTTAAGTACAAAATGAAATCGTTTTCGCTGTCCGTACACTTAGGTAGAGCCTTATATCTTTTAAAATACTCAACATATTTTAATGCAGGTTTCAGCAATAAATAAAGAGTGATATTTGAGGAAATAAATATTCAATTTATTTCCTCAAATATCGGAAATTTATACACAACGCTTCCTTTACCCAAAATAAGCTAGGAATAATCTGTTTGTGTTAAGGGTATTAGACAGTCGCACAGAGATCCAAAGTCGCACAATTCGGTCTCTAGATCAACGAGGAAGGATGGATTGATGTATAATAAATACAATACATTCATTATCGCTACACCCTACTAATATTATAAAGGCTAATGTAACTCCGCCTATCTGTCTGTCTGTTACGTTTCCACGCCTAAACCACTGACCCGATTTTGATCAAATTTAGTATAGGGATAGTTTGAGTTCAAGGGAAGGACATAGGCTACTTTTTAACTCACTGCCCAAAAGGAGGGAATTTTACGCGATAACGACTTCTACGCGAAAGTAGCCGCGGGTATACATAATATATTATAGTATAGTTATGTATTATACATATTATCGTGTAGAAAATCCAAGCAGTAATGTGGAAGAAGCTGCGCGGGCCAACGTGTTATACCTACTATTAACTAGTTCTCCGGTGAAATTTTTCGTAATTCTGTTTTTGCCAATGATATAAACCATAGATACGTTACCAACACTGAAAATGGCATCAAAAAAGTCAGTCAATTGCTTTACTTTTCATACATGCTACCATAGATAATTTCATAGAACTTCTTTTTTTAAATGTATAAAAGATCTGTTTTTTTGAAAGCCGTGATGTTCGTGCATGACGTGTCTAATTATAATACGTCGTTGGTTTTTACTCTATTAATGTTACGTCGCTGTCCGTATGCCTATCACCAAGCTGTAATCGAGAACCATGATAGCTAGAAAAGTTGAAAATTTCACAGATGATGTATTTCTGTTGCCGACGACTCACACTTGGCTGGTTTTTGGAAAAATATGGAATTTTGAGAGATATTATTATTACAACTGTAACTCTTTATTATTATTTTTATATCCTGTTGTCTGTTTTTGTACCCTTTTTAATAAAATAAAATACATTGGTCTCGAGCGCAAAAATAAAATGTCTATTTATATAATCAAATCACATTACAACATTTATTTTTTAAACCAAAGAATTTTTACCCTTAATTTAGCCCTTCCGGTCGACTACAGACAATCTGGATAAGGAACCTTAAAACCAGCTAAGGAACCAATCCGGATCCAGCGTTCTAGAAATTGAAAGTGTAGGTACAAGTTAGGAGGTGTAAGTGACAGAATAGGAAACGACGAATTTAGAATAGACTATCTGAGAAGTAGACAAATTAAGAATGAAGGAATGGCAATTCAGGAAAAGGACAACTTAGGAGTGGTCAATTTAGGAAGTGGCAAAGTTAGGAAATGGACAAAGTCGACCGGAAGGAATTAAGCTGTCTTTAAACTTCTAAAACTAGTAAATCTAAACACTGCCTGACCTCTTAAACTCAACGTACAGCGCGTCTAGTCAAATTAGACCTCAAATATCTACGTGTCCGCTCGACTGATTTTTATGAAATTTGAGAACTTTTATTAATTTACCTACTGTTTAGCTTGAAAAACGCTTGAGGTTCGTTTTGACTTCATAAAGTCACATTCAAACGGTTCTTAAGTTTGAGAAACGTTATGTATAGAACCCTGTAAGTTTTCATATTCCGTCGGCTAAATTGTTTCGTGCGTGTGCGTGTGTTTGTTATCCTCTAAAAGTCCGTGCCGTGTCCGTGCATTATCCTTTAAGCTTCTCGACTGATTTTCATGCAACTTCGTACAAAAGTTCGTTGACTGTAGGGACCGATTTTTGTAATCGCTGTGTTATGATGAAATAGGGGGAAAAAGCTATACTGTCATTTTTCAGTCAAATTTAATGAAAACGTCCAATATTAATTCTACAGTTGGGACTAAAACTGCTTTAAAGGGTAATTACATATTTCTTTGATCTGTAAGCGATGCGAAAAGAGTGGGGGCGTCTTCGTGAATGTCACGACCTTTACCTACGTATATATAATTATTTATTTTCTACAGTGACTCCGAGTAACTCCTTGAAATATTTAATTCGTCTCACAAACGACATATTGCATAATAATTAATAATACGTTGCGTAAGTGGTACTAATAATACGCTATGATAGCTTACACAGAGTTGGCAGAGAACCAAACGCAATCATAAGAACTCTGGTAATTTCATCTAAACTGATTATATCTAGTTTATATATTGGGCATAAATAGATACAATAATTACAATAATGATTTCAGCATTCTATTTTATTATTATTATAAATGTGAAAGTTTGTGAATGTTTTTGTATGTTTGTAGTGTAACGGCTGTAACGACTAAACGGATCTGGCTGAAATTTGGTACAGAGGTAGATACACAGGTGTACTTATACTTAAAGAGGAAAGATTTGTTTTTTTGTTTTGATTTAAAAAATTCTTTCACTGTTGGAAAGCTACACTCTTTGCGGTGAACATAGGCTATATTTTATTCCCGTATTCCCACGGAAACGGGTACTACGCGGGTGAAACCGCGTGACGTCCGCTAGTAATAAATAAAACAAGGCTTTTCCAAAACTTTTTCAACCTCTCAAGGTAGCTAAGGGATCATTGAAAAATACTTCTTTTTAGAAGTATTTTAGAGGTAAATACTCAGGTGCACTACCTGTGAAACTACCTTTGTACCAATGGGCAAGAAAGGGATTAAAGTCTGAAATAACACATAGACTTGGCATACTTTTTATGCATGGAATATGTTCCTATGGAATGAGGTTCTATGGGCATCATATTACTATATGGCTACTCGTCCACGTGGAATATAATTTCCTCTAGGTACTAGTTGAAAAACATCGTTTGATTTTATTCGGTGGGAGTCCAGCATATCATCAATGTAGGATCTCCACACGCAAGGCCGAAGTGGTAGCCGTTGGTCTGTTGGGAGTCCTGGGACATCCTTCCGAGGGCTTACCCGGGGCTCCTAACAGTAGGCTGTTGGGCGTTACGTGAGGTTTTTTAGTAGGTTCGGAATAGCATCCATGATGGAATTTTCATCACGTTAAAAGGAAAAAAAGAATCTCCGCACATAGACAGAAAAATAAATGAAAGTAGCCTAATAAATAAAACACAAGGCCTTACCACAACTTTTTCAACCTCTCAAGTTAGCTAAGGGATCATTGAAAAATACTTCTAAACAAAATAGCTGCCTTAAGTGGAACAGAGTTTTGAAGTTTGTTTCCTAACTTAAGCTCGCTTAAGTTTTCAAGCTGAACAACTTTTAAAGATTTACTCCGTGTATTAATAACGTCTGTTTTGTACGAAAAATTTATGAAAGCAAAGAAAGTCTTATGGAAAAGGTTTCTAGCAGACTTTTTTTTTATACCACTAAGGTGGCAGGCAAGCATACGGACCACCAGATAATTTGGTGGTCACCGCAGCCTATGGACGCTTGCAACACCAGAGGCGCTACACTCGCGCTGCCGACCCTGTAAAAACCGTCTAAGACCCCTTTTGAAGAACCCCATACTGTAGAGGCGTTAGGGAAAACCGAGGCAGGGAGATCATTTCACAATCTAAGCGTACGCGGGTGAAAGTCCCTACCGGATCTAACCGTGCTCAAACGCTCCGTACGCAAAGTGTGAGGATGAACACCCTGTCTATGGCGAGCGGTGCGGTGATAGAAAGTAGTCGTGGGCATCATATCAAACAATTCCTCAGAGCACACACCATTGTACAGGAGGTAGTACCTACAAGGAGGCAAAGTCTCTCCTGTCGCAAAGAGGTTCCACAGACTTATAAGGGTTCCGTAACCAAATGGTAAAAAACGGGACCCTATTCGTGAGACTTCGCCGTCCGTCTGTCTGTCTGTCTGCCTGTCTGTCGCTATAACAACAAATACTAAAATCATATAAAATAGACTTAAAAAGAAGACTCAAAAGAACTAAGCCCTTTAAGTTAGTGTAGTACTGTAGTGCCTAGTGAGAATAATAAGTGTCTTTAGTGCTTACTGTTTAAGAACACAAGAACAAAGTGTATTAATTTATCAGACTCTAAGATTAATCAATGGATTCTTTTCTTATAATAAGTATTATAGAAGTTTAAGTCAGCATAAAATTACTTATTAGCCTATAACCTAGATTGTAATAGTCTAAAGCAGGGCTGTCCAAAGTAGTGCCCGCGGGCCGCATGCGGCCCGCGGCGTCAATTGTTGCGGCCCGCAGAATTTGTTCATCTCCTTTATTTAAATACATTAATGAGCAAATTATTTATCCCGCGACATAATTGAAATATTTTGGGTATGTATTCGATCAACCCGACGGCATTCCAGGCTGAGCGTGGGTCCTGGCTCTCGAGCAGCTTGGGCCACGACTTTAAGAGCTCTTTAGCGCATACCTCGAAAAAGGCCAGTTTTCCAAGGTCTGGAAGACAGGGAAACTGGTCTTGATCTGAAAGGCGGGGCGGCCAGCAAATTCCCCATCAGGGTACCGGCCGATCGTGTTGCTCGACGAGGTGTGCAAGCTCTTAGAGTGCATTATTGCACAACGCCTTGTCGGGCATTCACACGCATTGGGCCTGATCTGGCGAAAAGCCAGTTTGCCATCAACACCTTGCCCTGGAGCTGCGTTAAGGAGGCGCTTATTTACCTTGGAGTGCCTCCCTACCTCCGGCGAATTGTCGGGGCCTATCTCTCCGAGAGGGCCATAACTTACCAGAGCTGGCTAGAGTCGGGTCGGCGGGATGTGTCGTGCGGTGTTCCACAGGGATTGGTATTAGGGCCACTCCTGTGGAACATCGGTTACGACTGGGTGCTGCGTGGTCCGTTGCTCCGAGGTGTCGGCATAACGTGTTACGCCGACGACACCCTCGTTACGGCGCTGGGAGCAACGCACCGAGACGCAGCACTAAAGACCACGGCTGGGGCTCGTACTCGGTGGCCGGTGGAACTTCGGACATTATTTCCGAAGTTTGGTCCCAAGTCAAAAAATTTGGGAGTGATATAGCACTCTTCACTCATCCCTTAACTGTCGCAGTTGAGAGTGTCAAGATTGATTATAAATTTTTTAAGCTCCTTATTGACCGTTCCCCGAAACTGACGAATTTCTGACTAAAAATGGGCTCGATGATGGGCAGTACCTACCTTCGTGAAAGTGCATATTCAACAATGAAGTTTATAAAAACTCAATACAGGTTTTCATTGACAGATACTTCACTTAAACATGCACTGCGTCTAGCCACTACTAATATTGAGGTTGATCTTGACAAAACTGTAAAATACTAGTTAATGAGAAAGTAGATAATAAAGTAATGATACCTATTATTTTACATTGTTAAATATTTTGCGGCCCTCCAATGTATTTAGCCATTTTTGTTGGCCCTGGGTCTCATCTAGTTTGGACAGCCCTGGTCTAAAGTGTACCTACCTACCTAAGATAGCGTACACTTTACACAAAAAAAAATAAAAGTGGGGATTAAGGGGGGCTCCCATACAACGAAAGTGATTTTTAGCCGTTTTTTGATACGGAACCGGCCCTTCGCAGCACCACTCGTGCAGGGTTCTGAAATCTATTACGTAGTCGTGAGATGAGAAATGCGTGTAGCATCTCCATTTTAAGAGCTTTTCCGTGCATCAGAAATCACGTTAAGCCTTTTTGGGAGAAAATTTTAACAGCAGCCACAACACAACTCTCCCATCAATTTAAAAAACACGGCAATAGGCTCTACCTATTGCATGGGACAAAATATAACGAGTGAAATGTGTATATTTAGTATGCCTCTGCCTACCTCTTTGGGAAACAGGCGTGTTTAAACTGATGAATGTGAAAATACGAAACCGTTTTCTTCCTCTCACATTTCCTAACATATTAGAAGTGATAGGGTGCCTTCAAATTAGAGACGAGAAGAAGCGTTTAGGGGAAGCTGCTTATAGGTTATGCTTTTAGGACGTTGTGCTCATAGGGCATTTTGATTTTATGTTCTAACGATACGAAAGGGTTAAAGATATGAAATTTTCAAATCAGCAAAAGATTACGTCCATCGTTGCCTCAGGAATGTACTGACCTCAGCTTACGTCGTCTAACACTTTGTCTAATCTAATTTTGTATTAAAGTGATCACGACTTATAAAACAACGAGTAAGCGAAGCTACGAGTAATTCTCGTCTCAAAATTCTCACAACAAAATGGCGGACAATATAAGAGGTGAATAAACACAGTATGTCGGAATGGTATCGCGATAAGTCTCACATTATAGCGGACATAGTGCCACGACCGCGTGTCATCGACACTGGGGGCATTCATGAAGTGGTGACGACACATCCGGCACACTGGCGCAGGCGCATTGTACGATGCGCGCGCGCTTACGTGACTCGGTAACTATAGCTGTATTTGTATGAGACTCGCAAGGATTGATTAGTGTATATTCTTAAAGGGTAAGTGTACTTTTTTTTATTTTTTTTTTATATTTAGCTCGCCAAATTGACGTCGCCACCAGCCTGATGGAAAACCGTGGCGCATCTAGCGATTGAGGGCCACTTCTGACAGTGGTCCTCAAATTGGCGGCCCTGTGATGTGCCTCTTCACGCTCCTCTTGAAGAACCCGGGATTGTAAGATGAGGGAAACACGTGTGCGGGCAGGTCGCTCCAAGTTTTTATAGTTCGACAGAGGAACGATCTTTTGAAATGCTCAGTTCTGGCGAAGATTCTCTCCACTGTGTATGAGTGGCATCTTTGTCCGGCACGTGTTGTTCGGGATCGGAAAGAAAATGGTGGGATCAGGTTGAAGAGCTCTTCAGAACATTCGCCGTGATACATTTGATAGAAGGCAGCCAAGGACGCCATGGTTCTTCGCTCCGGCAACGGTTCGAGGCCTCCCGTCACCTCAGGACAACCAATTATTCAGATAGCACGTCTCTGCATAGCGTCAAGCGCGTCTAGTAAATACCTTGCGGAGTCATCGCAAAGGTGAGAACAGGGTGAGGGACGAATCTGCCTTTTGTACCTACAGTAAACATCTCTGATATGGCGTGAAGTACCGTCTCACCTTGTTTAAGACTCCTAGTTTCCGCAGGTATTTAGAGCCCTCCTAGGTGAGGCCGCAGTGGTAGCCAAGGTCTGTTGGGAATCCTGGGGATATCCTTCCGAGGGCTTACCTGGGGTTCCAAACCGTAGGCAGTAGGGAACGTGTTGGTTTTTAGTCGGTAAGAGTTCGGCATGGCATCCATGACGGATTTTCCTCACATTAAAAAAACATATTAATACAAATAATTTGTACATTATTAATACAAAATAAAGGGCATTTATTTTATAGATATTGGATTTTTCTCTAGGTAATAACAAGTATTTGTATAAGTAGATATTTTTTTGTAGAGATAGGCTAAGGCATATGTACTAAACGCTCATATTACAAACTAGCTGTTGCCTGCAACTTCGTACGCTGCATTTTATATTTGACGCTTTAGATTGATATAACTTTTTTATTTATGAACCGATTGACATGAAACAAACACTAAATGTTAAGTGGAGGAAACCGCAACGCAATAAAGAAAACCACATTGCAATCGGTGGAGCGGTTGCTGACATTAGCGTGCTCAAACGTACGCTTTTATTAATCACCAGTTATACTTGTTCCATCGAAATAGGTTTTTTGCCGAGTGGAAAAGGACCGCGGATAACTGATGTGGAAACTTAAGTCAACTCTGCTTTAGACCTGATATACGATTGTACTGGGTGCAGCTTCACCATAAAGGTTTTAGTCATACCTTCCTTTCTGATAGTCTATGTGCAATATGAAAATAAATGAATCTACAATACGTGATTTTGAAAATGAAATCTTTTCAAATGAACTTTGAAACCAGAAAATGCTGTTGTTAAGGCAAGTTGACCTTAACGACCGTCATGTTACTGACGTGCCTTACAAAGCACGAAAACGCTAGCAAATAAATGACACAAAGTGGTCACTGGTTAGCCATCCAAGGATCGGTTATAGTTAAAATTGCTTACTGCAGTAATCGTTCACAGAACACTGAGGGCGCGCTTTAAAACTTATGATTAGGTTCGTGGTATATAAGTATACAACATCAATAGTAGACATATATAAAAAAACCGGTCAAGTACGTGTCGGACCCGTGCACGGAGGGTTTCGTACCAAAAATCGACAAAACATCACGTTTGTTGCATGAGTACCGCCATTTATCCCCCTTTTTTCTAATTTTAGTATTTTTTGTTCTAGTGGCAGCAAAAATACATCATCTGCGAAAATTTCAGCTCTCTAGCTATCACGGTTCCTGAGAAACAGCCTCGGGACGGACAGACAGACGGGCAGACGGACAGCAAAGTCTCATAAATAGAGTCCCGTTTTGTCCTTTTGGGTATGGAACCCTAAAAATCTAATAAATATTAAGAAGACGGGGAAAAGACATGAAAAACATAATGACTCTAGATACATTAACGATAAACCTTAACATTCTAAAGTAGACTTCACCATAACTTTAACTCAAACCTCCATTGTACTGCAGTAGGCATCGTCTGAAGAATACTGAAGCCTTATAAACACGTGCCCCAGATCAATAACAAACGCCACGTACTTTGTAAATCCAATAAATATACTATGCACTGAACTTTTCTTGCTACTTTGTACAATAATTAAGTACCTATACGAATAAATCTTATCTGTTAACTTAACTACTGAAACTTATTTATTTATTTATTTATTTAAACTTTCTGCACAAAATCTATTTGTACAAAGGCGGACTTAATGCCAAAGGCATTTTCTACCAGTCAACCTTTGGGTGATGCAGAGATTAGTTAAAGTAGGTGCTCAAAGTATGACGAAGAAAGTTATAAGAATAACATGGTCTGAATTAAAAGCTTCAACAAAAATAATAATAATATTGAGAACTCATTGTTACTAAGTACATAGGTACATAAATATATCATATTATAAAGATAATATAAATCTACATCATAATTATATAAAAATAAAAATAAAAATGATAAATACCTTACAAATATAAAATATTTAGATACATTACCTATTAAATAGATATAACTATAAATAAATATGTATTATAAATAAATACAAACAGGACAATACTAAACAAAATTAACTAAAATTAAGGTTCTGCCTATAAAGTTCACGTACTCTGTTTTTAAACGAAAAACGGTCGATCAATGTCCTAATTTCGAGAGGAAGGGCATTCCAAAGAAGGATGGATCGCACCGGAAAAGAAGAATGGACGAGATTTGAAGTGTGAGTTGGACAGTGCAGAAGAAGATTGTTAGAAGAGCGAAGATGTTTGTCATGATTGGAGCCAAGTAGATGTAGATGGGATTTTAAGTAAGTAGGAGCATTGGGAGACTTTAGAAGTGAAAAAATTAAACAGACAGCTCGCAGACTACGTCGTCGTCGAATCGGTAACCAACCCAGCTCCTCACGAAAAACCGATACGTGGTCGTACTTTCTAAGATTGTAGACGAATCGAATGCAATTATTGAGAAGCCGGTCGAGTTTATTGAGCAGAAACTTACTTACATTACAGTACAATAATAGACTTACATTACAGAAGTTTTACTTCAATTAGAGACAGGTCAACTACAAATTGGATGGGGGTAAAAATTTTAGGAAGCTTTTTAAACTGACTAGTCAGTTTAAAAAGCTTCCTAAAATTTTTACCCCCATCTAATTTTTCCTGAAATGCGATAAACAGCTATAAATTGTGCTTCAAAACGTAAGAATCAAGATTGATTTCCATGATAAAAGAAAATATTGTAGACGTGATCGCAAATATCCGCCAATATTGTACCGTTTTTTTCCAGTGACACCGCTGTAAAACGTGACTCCATAAGACACCACCAGGAGATTAAGGGGGGCTCCCATAAAACTAAGGTGATGTTTTGTGGTTTTTTGGTGTGGAAACCTCCGTGCGCGAGTCCGACTCGCACTTGACCGATTTTTTATACTTATCTACAATTGAGGTTGTAGACTTTTATACCACGAACCTAATCATAAGTTTTGAAGCGCCCGTGGCACCGCAGACTTCGTGTTCTATAAACGATTACTACAGTAAGCAATTTTAACTATAACCGGTAATTGTCGTGGGTAATCAAACCCGTGATACTCCACCCCTTTTACGTTAGAGGGAAACTTTTGCACTCAACATGTATGTTCGAGACATAGAAGGTACTTATTTTAACGTGTGAAAAATCTTACAGGGATGCTATGCCGGACTCAAGAGGCAGCGCAGTCATAATTACTCCCGCTGGGAATCATTGTAGGTAGAGTAGTAGAGAATGGAAGGTACCTAGTCTTCAAAGTTTTATTTAAAAGGGGGTCATCAGTGATAAATATTAGTTTTAAAAATTAAAGTTCAGTGCCTCGGCGGGCGGTACCGAAATTAAGCTACTGCTTGTAAAGAGAACTCCCAGCTGATAATCCTACTAATATTATAACTGTGACAGATTGTGATGATGTTTGTTATGTTTTTTTTTTTTTTACGTGTGGAAATCCTACATGGATGCTATGCCGGACTCCTACCGACTAAAACCACACGATGCCCTACAACTGTCTACGGCCGGGAGTCCCGGGTAAGCCCTCGGAAGGATGTCCCAGGGCTCTCGGCAGACTTTGGCGAACACTTCAACCTCGCCTATGGGGTTCGGGTGCTATCCCGCGTCTGGGTAGTTGGTTCGGGTGTTAACCCGCTACTAGGGGAAGGGGGGGTGGGAATTGGGTACTGTCCCACCACTATCACCACTATGAGGGGCAAAGAGATATTCGCCATCGTCTTGGCCTGCTTCTGTACGAACGGCGAGCAGCCAGCCCACCGTTCTCAGGCCCCCGGTCATGGAGGTCGGTAGTCTTGGGCGTATAGCAGCCTGCGACGACCTCGCCGCCGACTGCGGAACTCGGGAGGGAGAACCCTCTCACGGTCCCTCCCCGCCACCTCTTTTTGAAGCATAACTTGCTCGCAAAAAGATGCAGCGGCATCCCACCTGCTCCCGCTAGAGACCATAGCTTTCACCATGGTCTCCAGTGTGAGAACGTCGACGCCCAGGCCCACAACGAGGTCTCGGCATGTTTGTTATGTTAATCACGCTCTAACGCCTAAATGGATTTGGTCATACGCGGGCGAAGCACCGAGCGTCGTCTAGTGTATTCATAATGAAAATCAAAGCCAACGTTTGCGGAACACATTAATAAACCGCTCGTCCTGGAATACGAACCAAAGACCCAGCTATACCCGTCGCAAAAACTACCACTGCATGACAGAGGCAGTCAAAACTGTGATTATCGCTACGATGATGATTGTATACCTAACTCATCTACCACCAGTAAAAGATACTTTATCGGATAACCCAGAGATAATACACTGAATGACAAAACGCACGTAACTTTCCCTTATCAATGTAACACGTAGGAAGTTTTTATAATAGTGTAAATAGTAAATACAAGATAGCAATTGTAAATGGCGCCTTTTTATTACGTGTAGAAATCCCTCATGGATGTTATGCCGGACTCTTACAGACTAAAACCACACGAGTCCCTACTAACGGCCGGGAGCTCTGGGTAAGTCCTCGCAAGGATGTCTGCCTAGAACATTAGTTTTCTTATGATACGTAGTGATGATCGGCTAAAAAGAGATTTTGCGAAATTCATTGCCTCAGGGGAATTCGCTAATCAAAAAATCTTCTATTAAAATAAATTATACCCTGTTTCAGGATTGGCTAAAATTCTATAAGCCGTTGATATTGCGCTTGGCGGCCATCTTGGCGACCACTTGGTGACGTATGTCCGTCGAGCAGTCAGTACTAAAAAAATACCGTACGCAGCTTCGCGAGGCCAGCGCGCGCTCGCGCTACGTCACAATGACGTCACTTAGCTGTCATTATGACAAGGTTCCAGCGCATTACCAACTTGCGGGGCTTATACCTGTATGGAGCCTTTGCCACAGCTAGATACCATATAGCACAAGCTAAATTTGGCCTAGATGACGTTGTGTGAGATTGTCCAAAAATATTTGCTTTGGGTGAAAAAAGGTAACAAAAGTAGGTACGCTTAGATTGTGCCTCCCAGCCTCGGTTTTCCCGAACGCCTACAGTATGGGGTTCTTCAAAACGGGTCTTAGAAGGTTTTTACAGGGTCGGTAGCGCGATTGTGGCGCCTCAGGTGTTGCAAACGTCCATAGGCTGCGGTGACCACCGGTACATCTGGTGGGGCCGTTTGCTTGTCTGCCACTTTAGTGGTATAAATAATGTGCTGGCAGTGTGTATTCAACGGGGATTCTAAGAAATTCACAGGCAAAGCCGGGTGTGTAAAGTTCTAGTAATATTCTAATTACTAGCAGTTTCAGTTTGGATTACCTACCGAATTTGTTACCTATTCAAAACCTACGCAAACACCTTTTTTGTACTGCTCGTTCGCTCTAACTTTGCCGCTCGGCTCCATACTAAATCGAATTTTTAATTAGACGAAGCAAATTGACAGCAACTAATGTCACTTCTTCATACAATGTTGCGTATTTTTGACGGAGTGACATTAGCTACTGTCAATTTACTTCGTCTAATTAACAATTCGGGTATACGCCTCTACGCCAGCGGCAAAGTTAGAGCGAACGGGTAGTATAATATAGTTTTCGCAATAGGTTCGACTTGTCTCCTTCATGAATTTCGCTTTTGAAAAATATGTATTTTGCAGAAAGTTTTCCGTTTTCTCAGAATATTCTCGAAATAGTATATTCAAAACCTTCATGTGGCCGGATCATTTATGTTATTCATTGTGAGATTGCCCGTACCGACCTTAATTAATTTTTCATGCGTGAGTTTCTATTTTGCTATAACTCTTAAGATAATTATTATTCAAAGACACCGACACGCGCTTTGAATAATTATCTGGGTCACGAGTCAAAATATTCCGAATAAGCACTCAAAAAAACTTAGTATCTGTTAGATTTTGACTATGAAACTATCATTGGACTTTAAAAATACCCGTATTAAATGGTTGTTGTCGATTATTCATAAGAGATAAATATTTTTACAGAACATTTAAAAAGACATGTCTTTTTTTATACCAATATTTCTCCATTAAATCATCAAAAATGGTCGTATTGAAAGCTCCGTAAATAGTAAACCTTTAGACACGCCTTTGTCTATATTTAGAAACTGTAAAACATGAGACAAAAGACATTTTTCTCGCTCCCTCGGTTTGCCCAACGCCTACAGTATGGAGTTCTTCAAAAGGGGTCTTAGAAGTGCAAATTGTTCCAAACTATGTAATTTGCACAGCTATGGAAGAGCGAGGTCACCTGTCACAGGCATATTTTGCTTAAAAGGTGACCCCGATCAATATTTTTTACTGTAAAATGTTTGTTGATACAATAAAGATTATAAAGATTAAAAAAAAACAAAAAAAAGAAGGTTTTTACAGGGTCGGCAGCGCGAGTGTGGCACCTCTGGAGTTGCAAACGTTCATAGGCTGCGGTGACCACCGGTCTTTCTGGTGGGCCGTATGCTTGTCTGCCACCTTAGTGGTATAAAAAAAATCATTAGGAAATTTTTGTCTACACTTTCAAGTCGTCAAGAACTAACATTGGCGGCTGGAGATGTGTTACACCCTCGCTGTCTACTCTGAAAAACTTTCCATAGCTGTGAAGACAGTCATACATAATCACGACATGAAGTTATTCTCTCTTATTTATTTTTGTATGTATTTACATACATATATACAACCACACGTAAATCCCGAAGGAATAGGCAGAGACATAGTATACGCCCACATTTCACCTTATAGTTTTATGTCCCACGTAATAGGTGTGAACTTATTGCCGTGTTAAAATGGACAAGCGCAGATCGTGTAGACCCGCAGTTGATTTTTTCAAGCCGCCCACGGGGCCTTCAACTTGGCTTAGCGATTGTCATTTTACTGACAAACGGGATTCATTTCGAGTTTTACTTCTCTACGCAATGGATCGTTTTGCGAAAGTGTTTCCTCAGTCGCCTCTTACGACACCCTCGGGATGAATTAGGGTGGAGACATTTTGTACTCTTTCCCGTCGCCACTCGGGGCTTATATTGATATAATATTATCCTAAGACTTCTTTTAATATTAGAAGTGTGAATGTTTGTGAAGAAGATTGTTACTCAATACCTCATTCTGAACTACTTTCGTATACTCATAGGTAACCTAAAAGGTAAGGCTGGATTAACCCATAGCACAGGGTGGATCCATTCAAAAATGTTCGTGTTCACCCACACTAATATAGACGCAATATAAATGCTTAAATCAAGCTTCAATGTGTGTGTGAGTGTTCTAGGGTCACTAGCTATGGAAACAAAATAATAAGGAACAGAACGCAATCTCATGTATGTAAGTACTTTTTTTTTTCAAATCTACCCTCGGCCAAGCACAAAATTAACCAAAGCAATAGCCCAAAGCACTTAGGTAGTAATACGTAATGCAACGCAGTGACACTCTCTCAAGTACTGACACGGGAATAGACACATTAATTTTGGTGGGGGGATGGGGAAGCTTACTCAGTGGGAGGCAGGGAGTTGCCGATCTGTATGTAATACTATTATATTATCTTTGCCCATAGGCAACATTTTATCGAACAGTTTCGGTGGAAATTGGATTCAGGAAAACCATACCATACTGGAAAGCCGTGCGCTAGTGTAATACAATAAGTATTTTTTTTTTCAAATAGGTATAGGTTTGAAACAAAAGCCAACTATAAATAACATGAACTATGGAAGAAATTTTATTTTCGTTGAATAATAAACCTACGTTTTCTCCCGGGAAACCACACCAAGCGTGCAGATCCGTGTTTAGCCGCGGGCATTTACTAGCATACAAAGTTGTACTGCTAAAATGGCTCCGTGTGGTAGTTTACTTATGCGACTGCTGATGTTAAGATCTCAAGTTCGATACCCGCGACGAACAAAATACCTAGGTACTTATTTATAAATAAATAAATATTCACGGACATTTCACATAACGCTATCTGATCCCAAAGTAAGTTAGGAATAACCTGCTGTTGTTATGGGTATCAGACCACGGATATTAATACTTATATACTTTTAAATACATACATATTATACATAGAAACACCCAGACTCTTGAGACAAACATTTGTGGATCACACAAATATTTGTCTCCGGCGGGAATCGAACCCACGACCTCCACAGACATTCACATCAAGACCACAGAGGCAGTCCTGATTTGTGTGATACGCAAATGTACAAACAAAATTTGTACTAACAATCGGCCAATTTCTACCTCTAAAGAGGCATACAAGCGTATAAATAAATGAGTAACGATCGCATAAAAAATTAGGCCACTGTATGACTAATCCAAAAATACCCAACTCTACGGATTAAAGGGAAAACCGCACGGGCGTTTATTAAATTAATTATTTAGATCGTTCATAGCACCATCGAACAATAATTAAAGGTATTTTCTGATAACCCAGTTAAATAATAGTTATCTCTGCTGTTTTATACAATGTACTAGCGGACGTCACGCGGTTTTACCCGCGTAGTTCCCGTTCCCGTGGGAGTACGAATAAAATATAGCTTATGTTCACCGTAAAGAGTGTAGCTTTCCAACAGTAAAAGAATTTTTCAAATCGGTCCAGTAGTTCCGGAGCCTATTCGTTACAAACAAACAAACAAAAAAACAAATCTTTCCTCTTTATAATATTAGTATAGATTAAGGCAAAAGTAATTCTATCAGTCTGAAATATTTTCAGGTCTGAACTACTAAACCAACACTAAATTCGATCTCTCGGAGCTTTAACGAATTTATGTAATAACTAGCTGATGCCCGCAGCTTCGCCCGCGTAAAATTTGTTCCCGCGGGAAGTTATTCCCGGGATAAAAGGTAGCCTATGTGTTATTCCAGACTATAATGTATCTCTGTACCAAATTTCACCCCGATCCGTTCAGCGGTTTGAGCGTGAAAGAGTAACAAACATCCACACTCACAAACTTTCGCATTTATAATATTAGTAAGATTATTAATATATTTAACTAATAATCGAACGTTTCATTTTTCAGAATGGGCGCCTGTCTCCGTGACCCTAAGCCTCTTTCTCGCTAAGAGAAGTATCATCAACCCATCATCAGTGGATTGCGAATTTGCGATGTCTTGACACTTAGATACGGTTACGATATTATTACGATAGTCCTGTACATTGTTTTCCCTCAATTTTGAACAAATAATGCATACACTGTAGTATGATATTGAAAGAAGAGTTGTGGCAGGAAACCAAGTGAATGGAGCCATTCGCGACTTTATGAGCAGTCAGAACGTGTCTAAAAAGGCAAGGATGGCTGTACATAGAGGAGTGCTTGTTCCTACACTTATGCATGGTAGTGAAAGTTGGGTGTGGCAGGAGAAGTATGAAAGTACAATTAATGCAGTGGAAATGAGAAGTTTGCGAAGTATAGCAGGAGTGACATTGAGGGATAAAGTAAAGAATAGTGTGATGAGGGAACATTGCGGCATAACAGAAGACCGTAGTGACGAAGTAAGTTCGGACATGTGGAAAGATTGGATGAAAACAGACTGACAAAAAATATTTTTATGGGCCAGAATGAATGTTCAAACTGGCAGAGGTCGACCGCATCGTGTGTTACCTATGTCTGATGGAAAAGAAATTGCCAAAATAACACTTCTTTTCAGGTCAGGTGTCAGGACAGGTTCTTTTTTTTGTAATTTTTTATTTTTTTTATTTTTACCATTCATAATTTTGTAACATTATGAAATATGTGCTGTTGTTGCAGTAAAATAAAAATACTTTTCTTTCTTTCTTTCTTTCTTTCTTTACTTCCCAAAAAAATCTTCATTTACCAAATAATTACTTAGCAAAAAATCTCTTCACAAATAATTGTAATGCAAAAGTTATGTTTGGGTAGTGAACGTTCAAACAATAACTTGTTTACCACTTACGACGTACTATTACCATTTTATAGGGTTTCGTAGCCAAATGGCAAAAACGGAACCCTTATAGATTCGTCATGTCTGTCTGTCTGTCCGTCCGTGTGTCACAGCGATTTATCTCCGAAACTATAAGGATTATGCTATTGAAAATTTGTAAGCCCTTCATGGGCGAGTCCAACTCGCACTTGGCCGGTTTTCCTAGTTCTATATAAGAATCTTAATGCGGTTCACAGAATACATCTAGTTACCAAGTTTCAATATCATAGGCCTTGTTTCGGAGAAAAGTGGCTGTGACACACGGACGGACAGACAGACAGACAGACATGACGAATCTATAAGGGTTCCGTTTTTGCCATTTGGCTACGAAATCCTAAAAAAGTGCGTACTTACTAAAATTATTCCAAACATTGCATTGGTAAAATTGACCAAATCGGAAACCTTTTAAGAGAAGATCAGGTCCAGAGTGCCCTTATACGGAGAGGATGTACGAAAACATTTATGAAAGTGGAATAAGTGAAAGTAATATGCCAGAATCGTAGAAAGTTATAGTCTCTGCCTACCCCGTTGGGAAACAGGTGTTATGCTATGTATGGAAGGGTTACATTTGATGCTACGAACTTCGTAGTAAATGTAGAAGCAATCAGCTTGACATTCATAAATAAGTGTTACTTTGTGACCCTACACGAAGGCGTTAAGTTCGGAAGGACATGATTGTAAAACGTGTCTGTTAACTAAATGTCCGGGTTGAAAAAAGGCTTGTAAAAACACTGCTAACCCCTTTTGGGAAATTCAAGGAATAAAAAAAGGCATGTATTTAAATCGATATCGGTATATTCCCTTTTTCTGAACTAAATATTTCAAAGTTAAACCAAAAATACTGACTTGCACACTAATTATGCACACTAAATAAATCGAATTCACTATACTGATTAATGGTACTTGCATAACTGTTTCACTGAACGAATAACTATTTTTAAAATAGTATATCTAACAATTCCTTAGTTCAACAAAAATATTAATACTTTTTAAGGAAAACCATCGCCTAATTTACTTTTAGGAACAACGTTTATTCTAAGTAAAACCTCAATTTAAGCGGTTGTTGTACATTCGTCACAAAGTAAATTCGTCACGAAAAAAAGAATGTGTAAATTTGTCACAATTCTCATTTATTCAATAAATTTCCATTTTATTTATTGTAAATTCGTCACATAGCTTTTATCCACACCGATAGCAAACACTTAGCCAATTTAACCAACTTTATCAGTTGGTCTCAACACGATTTTTGACAACCCCGGATTGGAATTTTATTTAACTACGCTAAGTAACATTTAATATAACTCAGAGCAATCCGACTTGGATGGGTTAGGTTAGAAGACTAAGGCGGGAGCGAAGCGAAGCGGAGCTCCCGCCTTAGTCTTCGTGGTTTATTTTTATTAACCATGCAGAAGTAGGAGCCCCGCTAAGCGGGGTTCCGTCGAGCTATAGCTAAAAATCAAAACATTCGGTTGCTAATGCTACTTTAAAAAAACGTGAAATGAGGATTTGTGACAATTATACAATAACCCTGTGACGAATTTACACATATTTTTTATACATTTGACGAATTTACTTTCCAAGTATGGATTTTTCAAAATATGGCGAATTTACTTTGTGACGAATGTGCAATAACCCAATTTAATCAGTCACCTCTACAAAATTTAATTTGATTGATCAAAAAAAAGAAAAGTCTAACCTAACCTAACCTATTCCGTTATAAGATTGTACAAATTAGAGTGCAAGTTAGTATTTTTGATATACAATTCGTATTTCTGTTTTACAAATCATATATTCGATGTACGAACTACATTTTTGGAGTGAATTCGATTAAAAAGTTCATCTCGTTCTGAGTAATATTTGAGTTTTTAAAGTAGGACATGTTTAGTTAATCAATTGGTTTTTTTGCACAGCATTTAATTTTCTGGTTTGCATTCAGTAAATTAGTGGAGTTACCTAGTGTGCAGAAAAATATCCCATAAAAAATAGGGGGTAGGTGTATAAGGTAAATAAATTCTTAATTTTTCAAATATTTCAACTTAAAATTTCGTATTAGTACCTACCTAAAGTCGATTTTTTAATTAAACAAAGTCAATTGACAGCAGCCAATGTCACTTCGTCATACAAAATAAGCAACATTGTATGAAGAAGTGACATTAGCTGCTGTCAACCGACTTCGTCTAATTAAAAATTCAACTTTACTTTTATTTAAAAATAAAATGAATATTAAAGATTAGTTTTGAAAAGCAAGTAGTATGCTAACTGATCATAATTTTTTTTTTTTTTAATATGGAAGAAGAAAAATAAAAAATTCCTCCCCTCAGGGCGTAATATAAAGGATGAAGGTTTGTATGAAATTAATTTAAAAAGTGTTATCGCCCAATAACAATTACAATAGGGTATTATTATTAGCGAGCAATGGGAGTTCAAAGTATGTCACGGGTAACACCGGGAGGCACAACTAGTTAAAATTATTGAAATTCTGTCAACCCCTTTGAGGATATGCAGGATAGACTTAGAAAACTTCAAAAAACTGTGAAAATGTAAGTGCAACATAGTGCGTATTGCGTTGAAGTCTTTTATGGGAAGTGCTACGTCACACATGGAGGTGGCAACTAAAAGACTTTGTTTAACTAAATATGTGAATCTCTTTTGACAGTTTTAGGTACTAAATAAAGGGAAGATATGAGGCGTTCTGAAAATTACATAACGCTACGTAATTTAAATAAATTATCATAATATCTAATTCATAAAAGCTTAAAGACTACGAAATAATAACTAAATTCGCATTTGAAAAATATTAAATAATAATACGCAGAGCAGTTTGAAAAAAAATCAATACCATGAAAATTATTTTCAGTACCGTAATAAAATATCACGTCATTTTAAGACTGCTAGCGACATCTAGTGGTAATGACGACAAAACTACGAGAAGCTGTGTCGTAAACGTTATTGAGAATAGTGACATCTATCGGAACTTTACAACACTACAATAGCACCGTAGAGCCTCAAATAGTTTTAGTTGTAAAATTTACAAGCATTTGTTGATAAATAATCAATTGTCTGCATAAGCATATGTACTTTTATTACGAAGCATCGAAAACATGTAAATATTCTCATTTCAGTAAGTGCCATGGTAATATGGAAGAAATTATGATATACCTCTAGGTCTAGGTTAAGACGGTTAAGGCGAGTAACAAGTTGATAAGCGAAAAAATTGTATTCTAAAAGCACTTTTTATAACCAGTTTTTTAATAATAAATACTTACAGTATTTACCTATATTGGCTACTATCATACAGGATGCTTCAAAGGTTAGGTATATGTCAAAGAAATTTATTAGTTCGTTACTCTTTTTAATATATTCTACTTAAATGAAATGGTAGGATAGTCCTGTTACATATTTTACTAACAACACCTTTAACAACATCTTCCAAGCACAGCGGGTTGTGCGGGGGCTGCTGCCGCTTCTGCAGAAAACCTCAAACGGCGAAAATATAGTAATCTAATTGGTGATTATATGTTTGAGCCGTTTGGGGTTGAGACATTGGGGCCTTGGGGTCCGAGTGCCCGCTTCTTTTTTAAAGATTTGTCCAAGCGGTTAGTCGACACTTCGCGGGACCAGAAGGCTGGCTTTTTTCTTGCACAAAGGATTAGCATTGCCATTCAACGTGGCAATGCTGCCAGTCTTCTCGGAACGTTTCCAGTTAGCGATGATGCGGAGGAATTCTACGACGCATCGTATGTAATTATGTTATATTATGATTAGCTTTCTCCTTTTATTTTTTTATTTATGGTTAGATAGGTTTAATTTTTATTTATGATAGTACTGTACTTTTCTTACTAACAAATAAGGTAACTTTTTAATGAATTTTTCGATATAAATCGAAAAATTCATTAAAAAGTTCTTAAAATTGACGTTCTGAATATCAGTTGCTAAGTGCGACCTGTAAAAACACACAAAAGAAAATCTATCTTTCACGAAATGGAAATTCTGTTTTGGAATACAATCAAAGAAACAGTGTACCTACTTACAACATTACCGATGAATTGGACTTGTGTATGTTATTTTTAAAATATCGCAGTTTTTATACACTCACACTTATTATGGAGATAGATGGTACTCACATCACTCTCGAAAATACTAGAGAAACTTATTAATATACGATTATTAAGATACTTAACAAGTCAAAGGATCATCTCATCATCACAATTTGGATTTAGACAGGGGCTGTCTACCGAGGATGCAGTTTTGTCTCTTGCCACTACTGTGACGGAGAAGGTTGACAGTGGGAAGAAGTGTATGGCTGTCTTTCTAGACGTCAAGAAAGCATTTGACACTGTGTCTGTTTCTATTCTTCTATCTAGACTTGAGGAATTGGGAATAAGAGGTTCACCCCTGGAATTGTTTAAAGAGTATCTCACAAATCGGCGACAACAGGTCAAAATAGAGGGGTTCATCAGCACAGAGGAAACGGTCTCTTACGGAGTGGGTCAAGGGAGTGTTTTGGGTCCAACACTCTTTCTTATTTATATAGATAGCCTTTGCAATCTGAAAATAAGGGGTGGTCGAGTTCTTTCATATGCAGATGACACGGTTATTATTTTTGCTGCAAGTTCATGGGGGACTGTACAGCCTTTAGCAGAGGAAGGCCTTGGGAAAGTAGCATCATGGCTTCAACAAAATCTCCTCACTTTAAACACTTCAAAAACAAATTATATCTGTTTTTCTAAATACGATATTTCCGACCCTTCTAAAGCATTTAAAATAAAAAATCATAGCTGTAACTTAAAAAGCGCTGATTGTGCATGCGACGAAATATCCAAGGTCGAGTCCACCAAATACCTTGGTGTAATGCTAGACCAACGTCTATCGTGGCACTTACATATCGAGCTAATAATGACCAGGACTAGAAAACTAATTTGGATATTTAAAATAATGCGTCACATAGCTTCTCGAGAAATTTTGCTACAAATTTACTCTGCCCTAGTAAAATCCGTCATAGCTTACTGTTTACCAGCCTGGGGTGGAGCAACGAAATGTAAATTTCTGGATCTGGAAAAAGCTCAGCGGTCATTACTCAAAGTCATGTTATTTAAACCTTATAGGTTCCCTACGGAGGAGCTGTATCAGTGTGCTGAAGTTTTATCAGTGCGAAAGCTATATCTCCTTCTTCTTATAATTAAAAAACATAAATCTCTTCCATATGACTCTGCAAAAGAGAAAAGAAGAAGAAAACACTTTGTAACTCAACCAGTTGCAGTCAAATCAAAATTTGCATCACGACAGTACCCGAGACAGTCATCTTTTCTTTATAATTTAATTAATAAGGAGCTACATATATATCCTCTAAGACTAAGACAATGTAAAAACACTTTAACAGAATGGTTGAGAACATTGAATTATGAGCAAGTGGAAAACTTAATACAGTAGACAGGTTATCATATCGCTAATTTTTTTGTTTTTTGTTTTTTTTTTTTTTTTTTTTTCTGTTGTTTAAGGACACACACACGCACACACGCACACACACACACACACACACACACACACACACAAACACACTATTACATGTCATATGGTATGCGTGTCATGTTTATTGCTAGTATATGTTATTGCATGTTTAGTATTGGCTAATTAATGATTGTTTACTTTTCTCTTTTTATTTTTAAGTGTTTAGTAAAGATAACACGAACACTGTAGGTACTTAGTTATAAGAGGTCTGTAAGAGGAGCGGGATCTCCTGATACAAGCATAAATTTGCTTAAAAGGAGATCTCCAAAATCTTTGTAGTATGTACTTATAAGAAACTGGAAATAAACATTTTTATTTATTATTTATTTATTACACTTATAGAATTCGGGACTTCACGCGAAAAACACACGCGACCACGGCCGCTACAACGTGTCCGAAACGTCGGTGTATGTAAGTAAAAAGTATTTCGGACCTGTGTATTTCGGTAAATTCGCTTCATCATTCTAGAAGAGAGCTGTCGTCAAAATATTTTTCGAACAACAAAACTGGATAAAAATTGATTCTTCCGTTGAGCCGTTACGATACCACACACAGATACACACACATTAAACTTATAATACCTTTCGTATGCGTCAGCGGTTAAAAATATAGTAAAGTTTTCGCTATGATCTTTCAAACTTGTCTTAAAAACTACTCCTACCTTAAAGTTCTGATGGGCGGCCTGCTCCTCAGCCTCGAACTTGTGTTTGATGTTCTCTATCCGCATCTGCTTCAGGATACCCGCCACCTCAATCCTGGACACAGGAACATCATTTAGAAAAGGTAACTTTCTTTTTAACGTGACGGAAAATCCTCATGGATGCTATGCAGCCTATGGTTGGGAGCCCCGGATAAGCCCTCGGAAGGATGACCCAGGACTCCCAACAGACCCACGGCCGCCACTGCAGCCTCGCCCAGGGGGTGATTCGGGTGCTATCCCACGTCTTTGGGGGGTTTCGGGTGTGATCCCTCTTCTAAGGTAGAAGAGGTAGCTTACAAAATTATATCTTCAATCAAATCAGGCTATGGCAGTCCACTGCTGGACCTGGACGTAGGCCTTTCCCAAATTACGCCACAACACACGGTCCTGCGCCTTCCGCATCCAGTCAGTCAACTCCATTAACCATTGGTCTTCTACAACTTCAAAAACAAAACCTAACTAAAGGTTGCCTGGAAGAAATCGCACTTAGCGATAAGGCCGCCCATTGTACATTTTAAACCCTGTATTCCATATTCATGTAAATGTTAATTAGTGTAGGTACAGTGGGCCAAAAAATTGGTGTACCATCTTAAGGTTGAACGTCGTTTGCAAATTCATAGGCGATAATGATTAGTTTCGCTTGCATACATATCTGACAATTTCTATTGCCATCTAAGCATAATAATATTCTATTCTATTCTAACCATGATAAAATTTGATCCGGACGGAGATAGTATAGTATTAAGCTTGGTAAAGGACAAACATAAATAACATCACGTCTGTCTCTTATCTGAGTAGGCAGAGAGTATGATTTTCCACTTGCTACGATCCTTTTTTTTTTGTTTAACGTGAGGGAAAATCCTCATGGATGTTATGCCGGACTCCTACCGACTAAAAAACCTCACATAACGCCCAACAGCCTATGGTTGGTAGCCCCGTGGAAGCCCTTAGAAGGATGTCCCAGGACTCCTAACAGAAACAACTCCCTTGCTACGATCCTACCGAGAAGCCTACTTTTTATACCTATTGACCTAACACTTCCATAGAATTATTTCTACGGCTTTAGAAGGAGCTTCAGCGCTACTTGTGTGACCTGCTCCAGACTATTTTCTTTTTTGACGTGATAGCATTATTATGAATGACGGCCGCACGTCATCGAGATACTTAAAATTTTTATGGTAGATCACCCTTATACTGTTGGCACCAGCTACTTTAGGATTGCTGGAAATTTCATCATTAAGGTAGTAAAATAAAGACCATTATAATAAATTAGGTATCTATTGACAATTATATTTTGGATTTGCAAAATTTTACCAAAAAAATTAGGGTTAAAAGACTTATAAAGTTTCTATGGGAAATTCTTTATTTTCAAAGATAAATATTTCAAAATTCTGAAAGGCTTCCAATGTAATGTCATATAATATATTTTACTTTTTTTATCATTGGAGTACTTATGTATGTTTCAATGGAAAGCGGCCCGGGATCATAATTTCACGCGAGCGACGCCGCGGGCAACAGCTAGTTGTTTATATTCGAATATAATTGCGCGCAAAAGACTTGCTTATTTTAGGAAGCCTATATCTAAAGATAAGGTTATATCATGAGAAAAAAATAACTTGTGACGCATCAATCTCTTCTCTCTATCGAAGATTACGTTTATGTCTTTTTATGATTAATTATCGTGTTTAAACCGACTTTACAGTATGGAAACCTCGTTTTTTTTAGAGCGCCGGTACCAGTACCACCAAGCGAGTTAAGAAATAGAAAAGGCTATGCTGGACAAGTGTGATTCACAAACCTGATCCTCATATTCTCCTGCAGCCTCCGCAACGGACCCACGTACTCCTGCGATCGACCGCATCGCACCTCAGCGAGCTGGTGGTCTACCTGCTTCACGCGTTCGTGATATAACTGTTCGCGGAGGACGGTGAACTGGCGCTCCAGGTTCGCTGGAAGTTACAGAGAAATAACTTTAGTAAAATTGGTAGATATGTACATTGATTATAACGGGGGATTTACTGTAGTTCAGATTTCGATTCGATTCACGATAGAGTCCACATAGGAGTCATCTAAAAATCAGCGCTGCATGCCATTCCCATGAATGGGATGTATAAGCTACAGCTGAGATGGCTGCCTTTTCGAGTTCATACACTATTGCGTAATATCGTTTAGTGTTGTACTAATTTAATTTATAATTACAAAACATGAGAACCTCAGTAAAGAAAACCATCTGTAGGTAGTACAGAACCACAGTTTACCTACAGAACTTCGACATCACCAATGGGTTGTGGAGGTCAGATGACAAAGAAAAAAATTAAATTAAATATTTAAAAAACCCCCGACTCACAAAAAAAGAACAATAAAAAAACCAGTAAAAAGTAAAAAAAAAAAACTACGACCTATCTTTTTTTTTTTTATACTTCTTAGGTGGCAGACAAGCTTACGGCCCACCGGAAGGTTGGTAACCGTAGCCTATAGACGTTTGCAACACCAGAGGCGCTACACACGCGCTGCCGACCCGGGTGCAGGTTGTGACGACCCACAGTAGAAATTTTTCAAGCCGCCCGTAAGGCCTTCAACTTGGCTTAACGACTGTCATTTTACTGACAACCGGGACCAACGGCTTATCGTGCCTTCCGAAGCACGGAAACGCTCGTAAATAAATGTCACAAAGTGGTCCACGTGGTGGTCACCCATCCATATCCGGCCATAGTAAATGTTGCTTACTGCAGTGATCGTTTAGTTTACAGAACACTGAGTCCGCGGGGCCACGAGCGTTTCAATCTACCCTAAGTATTGAACCTTTATTATTATTATAGGTAGCTTTAAATTATTTACGTATTCATATTGTTAACTAACAGTTGGTCTCGTCGGGGGGACCGCTCGCTCTATACCTAAATAGAGACAGACGCACGATTAGGTTATGATTAGGTGAGCGGTCCCCGACGAGACAAACTGTTAGTTAACAATATGAATACGTAAATAATATAGCTACCTATAATAATAATAATAAAGGTTCAATACTTAGGGTAGATAGGTCATAACATAATAGTTATTTTTTTACTTTTTACAGGTTTTTTTATTGTTCTTTTTTTGTGAGTCGGGGGTTTTTTAAATTTTTAATTAAATTTTTTATTTCATGCTTTTTATAGGAGTTTTTTTAATATCAACATACGTATAGTCTATCAACAATTATTCAGAACTAATGCGAATTGCGCGGAGTGTGGTTACAGAATTAGAAAATAGAAATACATTCCACTCTTCATATCTTTCGAATGGCTAAACCGATTTTCATAAAACTTGCGGTATCGTGATGTATAAGTTATGACCTTTCATTTGATACCCAACACGGGTATATTTGAACAAATTTAATTTTTCATCCCCACTTTAACTCCAGTAATCAGTAATCAGTAATCAGTATTTATTTTGCATAAAACAGGTATGATATGGTACAATGTTGGTATTTTATATTGGAAAGTGCGCTGTTCTATCATCTCTATAAGACATGCAAAAATATATTAGGTATAATAAGCTAACAATAATTTGATGAATTTTTCAATACAATACAAAAGACATTTGCAGAATAATAACATGAAAACTGTTAAATTAGAATAGTGTTAATGTGTAATGTTATATGTCAAAATAGAATTTGTACAATGTCAAATAATAATAACAATGTCATTACAAATTACAAATTGTAAGATAGGTATAATATAAAATAAATTATTAGTAGTCGAACAGAGAATTACAATTTATCAATGATGAAAAATGGAATTTAAACAATGTTATGGAACAATAATTAATTACCTACTATGTAATTAGAAAATTCGAAATTAAACCAAGAAATAAATTACCACTATACTATCAAAATTAACAAATAAAATTATTAATAGTCCAATAGGAAATCAAACAATAGCAATCAAATATATTACAGGTAGTCAACTATATTATAGTACTATGCATGTAAGTATGACTCAACTTAAATGTCGCTCATTTAAGAAGTCTTTGACAGTATAATAGCATTTTACAGCCAACAAACTTTTTAGGCGTTGTTTAAATGTATATAAATCTAATTCTTTTATATTTTTAGGCAATTTGTTGTAGATTTTAGGAGCCATGACAAAAACACTGTTACGCATTAGGGCTGTATTAGCATTATGCAAGCACAGACGGCTTTTGTCTCTTTGCATTCGACCAGACGCGTCTGAGGCGAGTACGAATAAATTTAGATTGCGCTTGACAAACACAGCTACTTCAAATATGTAAATAGAAGGCAGGGTTAAAATATTATATTTTTTAAAGAAAGGCATGCAGCTATCAGTTACCTGCATTGAGAACATGGCCCTTACACAGCGTTTTTGTGCCTTAAATATCGTTTCTTTATGTACCGAGTTTCCCCAAAATATGATACCGTATCGCAGAATAGAGGCAACAAGACCATGGTACGCCTTTAATAGAGCATCTGTATTTAAAACTTTAGTGAGTTCATGTAGTGCATATACAGATTTATGAACACGTTTACATAACTTTTCTATGTGATCTTTCCAGGTCAATTTACTATCTATAGTTAATCCTAAAAATTTTGCTGATCCCACTTCTGTCAAGGATTGGCCATTTGCACAAATCTTTAGGTTCTGTAAATTAGGGATACGCTGGCTAAATTGCATTAACATTGTTTTATTGATGTTAGCTTTCAAATTATTACTATCTAACCAGTCGATAACAGAGTGCAATGCAGCATTTATGTCAGATTCGTATGTATTCCTATTGTTACACTTAATTGAAATTGTGCTATCATCTGCAAAGAGAGATATTGGATTCCTTGTTACCTTTGGTAGGTCATTAATATAAATCAGAAACAACAGGGGCCCCAACACACTGCCCTGTGGCACACCGAACTTTATTTGTCGTGATTTAGATCGGTGAGTTTCCTCTATTTTAGTTTGTGAGTTAATACTTACAATGTCAGTGTATTGATTGCGGTCTTTAATATACGATTCGATCAGTTCCAAAACAACACCTCTCACACCATATGCATATAGCTTGTCTAATAGAATTGAGTGACTTACATGGTCAAAAGCTTGAGTCTTATCCATATATATAGCACAGATGCGTGTCCTATTATCAACATTCGTCATTACAAAATTTAAAAAATCGTATAGAGCCATATTAATTGACATGTTACTTCTAAAACCCTTTTGCTCTTTCACCAAAATACAATTCGTTTCCAAATAATAGTTCAACTCGTTATATATATACTTTTCAAATATTTTAGAAATGATGGGTACTAGAGCTATTGGTCTATAATTCTCTATAATACACCTGTTATCCTTTTTATGCACAGGCTTAACAATAACAGTTTTTAGTTTGGTAGGAAATACTCCAGCCATTATAGACAGATTCAGGATGTGACTGATATGGTGGCATATATTGGTCGCCACGTATTTTATAACTTTTGTACTGATTTCATCATAACCTACACTGTTTGTATTTTTTAGGTTTCTTATAATATTTAGCACCTTCAGAGGAGTGCACGGTTTTAGAAACATTGATTTTTGTGAGGTATAGTTAGTCGATAAACATTTTAATTTATTTAGCTTATTATTATTATTAGGTTGAATTCGGTCAATGAAATAATTATTAAAAGTATTACAAATTTGTTTGGGATCTGTCAAGGTAATATTATTATGTCTTATACAAGTAATAGATTCTCTCGGTTTATTTTTCTTAGAACTATTTATAATGTCCCAGGCAGCCTTAGATTTATTTCGAGCTGTATCAATAGAATTACTATTTTGTGCTCTTTGAGTTAATTTTATAATTTTTTTCAATTTCTTGGAGTACTCCTTTAGTTTTATCCTATTAGCAATAGTAGTTTTATTCTGGTATTGTAATAAAAGTGCTCGCTTCCGTTTGCTGCAAATTCGTATACCTCGTGAAATCCATTTTTGTTTTTTGTGGGAATTAATAGTTTTAAGTGTAGTTGGAAAACAAAGGCCATAGAAAAGCTTAAACAGATCATAAAAACTATCATATGCGGTATTAGGGTTCTCTGTAGAGTATATTTCAGAAAAACACAAGCTGCCTATATATGAATTAAATTTTTCTAAATTTTCCAAGGAATAATCTCTACGTTTAACTCTCCAACGTTTAAGAAGACATACTTTTTTAGACGGACAGGTCAATATCTGGGCTGTGTGATCTGACAATCCAAAGTTTAATACATTTGATTTGCACTTCCTTGGATTGCCATGAGCAAAGTTATCCAGACAAGTCCCACTTAATGGTCGTGTTATCTGTCTTAGCACCAACTCCAAATTATAATTATGTAGTAAACTTTCAAACTCCAATGTTATGCTATTTCGTTTTAAAATATTTATATTAAAATCTCCAGCAAGAATTATTCTTTGTTTTTTGTATGTACTGACTATGTATTTTAATAGTTTATCTAACCTTTCAAAGAAAGTAGCAAGGTTGCTGCGATATGGAGTCCTGTAAATACATGCAACAATAATATCGTGGTCGGTCAGCTCTATCCCACAACACTCAAAGCTCGAGGACACAGAAAACTTTGTGATGTGAGTAATTGCTTGCCACCGATATCCTGCCCTAACAAATATGCAAGATCCTCCCTTGCTACGGTTGCGTCTACTATAATATGTAGCAAGATGAAAGTTGGGGATCATGCAAACGTCCTCATGACCTGACATCATATTATGCTCTGTTATACATATTACGTCTACACTCGTGTTGTTGCTATTAGTCAATTCCTGAAGCTGTGTGTAAAATTCATGACGTTTAGTTCTCAGACCAGCAATGTTTTGATGTATTATGGTTAAATCATTTTTATTACCGAAAAAAAATCTGTGTGAGCTTACAATCTTTATTTGTTTCTGACGGCGTATTGTGGGAAGTATCAAGGGTCAAGTTTTGTTGCATAACTAATGTCAAGTTTGGTTGTTTAACTAATGTCAAGTTTTGTTGTAAGTCTAATGTCAAGTTTTCTATTTTACTCGTATCTACGGTCAACCTTTGTTTTATGTCTAAAGTCAGTTTATATAAGTCTTTATATAATATTTTCATAGCGTTATTATTTATGACACCGGATTTTCTAAACATGCTTGCGTCATAATTCAAGTTAAGGTTTGAGTCCAAGATATATGCATATTTGTGAGTAAGATTGTCCAAATACAGTAACTGATTAAAGGTATTTACTCTCGAATTATACAAATTACAGTAGGTGGCGTTCTTAAATGTGGGAAGTGTTACAATAATATTAGTATGGCTAATGGCAAGCAATGTGTTTCGTATTGTGGTAATAATACTAGTATAGTTGTTTGACAACTTAAAGTCATTATCACCTATCATTATTACACAAAAATCGTTCTTAGTAAACAATTTCAACTTTTTATCGAGGTCTTTTATCAGTTGAGTAACACTGGCATTAGGCGTTAATAAATGACATACCGCATATTCCTCACCTCCTCCTCATATCTTTGAAATGGCTTAACCGATTTTTATAAAACATAGCTAAGAACACTCTCCCCTAACCCATCTTTCAAACAAAAGAAACAGAATCAAAATCGGTTTATCCGTTTGGGAGCTACGATGCCACAGACAGACTTACACACACACACACACGTCAAACTTATAACACCCCGTCCGGGTTTCCGTCGGGGGTTAAAAAAGATTTTTTCAAAAGATCGTTCCTCTGTCGATCTATAAAAACTTGAAACGACCTGCCCGCACACGTGTTTTCCCTCATCTTACAATTCTGGGTTTTTCAAGCGGAGCGTGAAGAGACACATCACAGAGCCACCAACTTAAGGAACACTGTCAAAAGTCTTACGAAATGTGAGAGTGGCCCCCAATCGCTAGATGCGCTATGGGTTTTCATCAGGATGGCGAGACGTCAATTTGGCGAGCTTAATAAAAAAAAATCTCTTTACGAGAACAACCACATCGCAGTTAGATTGGTAAGCCAACCAAATGTCCATTGGCTGCGGATCTGGTGGGCCGTATGTTTGTCTGCCAACTTAGTGGTATAAAAAAACTAGGTTGGGAAAAGGGTCAGTAGATGATGATAGTTTTCAGATAAGTCACTGTTAGTTTTTACATACATTCTTAACAGTACCTAACGCCTTTATCCCAAAGACTTCTATATAAACTGAGGTAGACGCGCCGTACTCTAACAAGCGAGATTTCAAAAGCAATCCTTAAAACACACACATTGCTAAGACTACACTCACTTATAAATACTATTTACGTAATTGTCACCACACACAATAGCAATATACGGATAGAACAAGAGTAAAAGAGAAGGCGTATGGACTCCAATTGCAAGTCAAGTACCTACTTTCGAAGTTTTGACTCACAACAGTGCGAACAACGCTGCTAATTAGCGCAGTTTATAGGTTTCAAAAATCGGTGCGTAGGGCATGTCTACCTCATTTTATATAGAAGTCTTTGCTTTATCCCCGCCGAAGGAGTATGCACAAAGGCATTTTAAACTTGACCATTAGTATTTTGATCTACATGCCAATTGTGGTGTTCAAATAGATATAGGCAAAGGTTATTGCAATCGGCTGTTGAAAATTTTCAGCAGAACATAAGCTATTAAATTTGGCTTGTTATTGGAAACAGGACCTGTCACAAAGGAGTATCGTATCATCCATCTCAGTATCAGACATAGCGAAAAATCGTTAACGCAGTGTTCGTTCGTTTACAGAAACTTTTGCTCTGAGTATTCTGAGTAAAGAGTTATGAACTAAAGCGCGCTTCGAAAAAAAATTAAGAATAGGCCAGAAATAAAAGAAAAAAAAATTAACTTCGCATTAAGAACTTTGTGGGAATCAAAAAAGAATGCATTTGTTTTTCTTTTATGAATGGCGCCAATTTTAAAACAATGAACATGTTTGCCGTGCGTGGAAAACTCGAAATAGATTTAATTTTAGTAGGTACATACTTAGATAAAGTTTTAGTGAATTTGTTTTATTTACAAACCATGATTAACGAAAAGGGCGACCTTTTCTTTTCATTGTAAGTGATTTTTTTACAACATTAATAAGATTTTTTATCGTATTGAGAGCCTAATTATAATTTTTTTCTGTACTTAGGTGGCAGACAAGCGTACACTCTAAGTTTTCGAAAGTGGCTGCACTCGCGCTGCCGTCCATAAACTAATATAAAGTAAGTACTTAGTAATTTTATGATATTTTAGTCCCTGTCGCTTCATAATCATAATACATAAGTAGATGAATGGATCAAAGGATATGATTAGAAACTTTCCAGTTCAGAGTACACATTAGGAGTATTCTTGAAACAACCTGAAAGAATATTTGCTAGGACAGCTTGAAACTGTCGTTTTTTATACTACTAAAGTGACAGATAAGGTTACAGCCCATCTTATCAAAGGTGGTCTTTTGTCCTGTGGCCTATGGCTGTTAAACTCGAGCAACTGATCCTGCAAAACGTTTCTAAAGCATCTTTGAAGGAACCCATATTGTAGAACTTAGGTCAAGAATACCTAGGTAGTAAATCCATCCCATACATAACCTAAGTATACATGGAAAGATACCATGTAGAAACTTATTGTGTGCTAGCGGACATTACTCAGTTTTAGCTCCCGTTTCAATGGGAATATGGGAATAAAATATAGCCTACTAGCCGACGTCACGCGGCTTCACCCGCGTAGATCCCGTTCCCGTGGGAATACGGGAATAAAATATAGCCTATGTTCGTGAAGAGTGTAGCTTTCCAACAGTGAAAGAATTTTTCAAATCGGTCCAGTAGTTCCTATTCGATGCAAACAAACAATCAAATCTTTCCTCTTTATAATATTAGTATAGAATAGATGTTCACCGGGGAAAGTACAGCTTCACAACAGCAAAAGAATTTTCAAATTGGTTCAGTAGTTTCAGAGCCTATTCAATGCAAACAAACAAAAAATAACAATCTAATCTTTCCTCTATAATATAATATTAGTATAGACAAGCATCTCTATAGTGTTGCTGGACAGCCTCTGTGGCGCAGTCGGTAGTGATACCGCCTGCGGCGCTGGAGGTCGTGGGTTCGATTCCCACCAGAGACAAATATTTGTGTGACCCATAAATGTTTGTCTCAAGAGTCTGGGTGTTTCTATGTATAATATGTATGTATTTAAAAGTATATAAGTATTAATATCCGTGCTCTGATATCCATAACACAAGCAGGTTATTCCTAGCTTACTTTGGGATCAGATAGCGTTGTGTGAGATGTCCGTGAATATTTATTTATTATTTATTAGTGTTCATCTGGATACTTGTTACAAATGGACCAGTGAAAGAGCAATGATGATATTTATAAAAACCATTTTCCTTTAACTGGCTAGCGTAGTAGGTAGTGTGTCTCTACTGTCTAAGTCCCAGGCTCAATTCCTGGGTTGGACCAAATAATAGTATGGTTCACTTGTGTAGCAATATGTGTAGCAAGTTCCATCAAGTGCCTACAATCAACATTATCAATAATAGAATCGTTAAAAATGTTTATTTTGGAGTTCGGGTGAATAATATGTATCTATTTAGGAATATATGAGTATGTTCATAGTGGTCTAGATTGCATAGCACAAGCTAATATAGATTTGTGCAGCGTTTTGACGTTGCACCTCCTTTTAACAATGCTACCTGACACCTATGTATTGTTTTCATAAGCAGTGGAAAACTTTAGAAAGTTGAGCGTACAGCTCTTCTGTGAGGGTAAGCCTGACCTAGGAGACTTTATAATATGGAAAAAAAATATCAGTAGGACTCCAATCCACATCTTTTACTTCCAAAGCTTTTTTTATGTGAGGGAAATCTTACAGGGATGCTATGCTGGTCTCCTACGGACTAAAAATCACACATATCCTATCATGCTTCGATAGCTTAATTGGTTAAGTGTCTGTGTACCAGCTAGTCGCTTAACCAATGAAGCTATTGAGCTAAGAAATCGATCCACCTCATACACCTTAGGGCAATCAATTTTTTTTAACATTGTGAGTTTAGTCATAGCTTCTAAAATTCAGACTTTTAGCCACTTTGTTTTACTCGACTGTGTGTAAAACAATTTATTTTAATATTTATGCACACAAATAACACGAAATAAGGAAATTACAGCAATAAAGAGAAGATGAGTACAATGGTACTGCTTATTCTAATGTTTGTTTGATTGTAGCTCAAAAGTCATGCACCAGGCTTTACATTCAGTCTTATCTTTTCTCTATCATTTCTTTGTATTATTCGTTGATAATTTTATTTTCAAAGATTCTCTAGCTAGCAGTCACCGAACCACTTTAATAAACTTCTACGAACTTAAATTGTATGAGTTGTCTGCTGACATTATGATTGGATTTTTGCTTTCTGAGTTAGATATAGTATAGGTATACGCGTACTTACTAGTGAGCTAAGAGTCACACAGATTTATTTTTAGTTAAAAATCTATAGCTATGTCTAACATTTGCTCAGGGAAAGTTAAGAAAAAAACTTAGCCAGTGAGAGTGGTACTGGTTGAGGTAATGATTTATTTTGAGCTTAATTATTTGTGTCTCCTAGTGACTACTCTAATATATCATCAGTGACTCCTCTCAAATTTTACTTTTACTACTTTAATTAAGTACTTATAAAGTTTAATCTAAGCTATGTGAACATGATGTAAAGAGCAATTTATTTGAAGAAATTAAAACACTTTGTCAAACTCCAGACAAAATTATCCTAACAGTTTTACTGCAAAAATTCTATAACTTACAACTTGTTATATTCTAGACACTTATAATAAGAGAATTATAGTCATAATCTATTCACAACACACTTATCAGCAAGTATAAAAACATCAATAACAACAAGGGCAAAAGCAGTTTACAACAGAATATTGTTTTGTAAACATAACCTCAAAATGTTCGGGAGATACTTACACAGAGTTTCAAGGCACTCGTTCCTCCGCCTCTCACACTCGCCTTCATCCATCTCCGAGGAATCATCAGAATCTGGTTCATCAGCTTCTTCGGCACTGGAATCCCTATCAGGGCCTCGCGAAGACCCATTAGAGCGTTCAGTATCACCACCGGACAAATCACCGTCCCCATCACTATCACCTTCCACTTTCATTGACGGCATTTTAGCCCGGATATTAACGTCGTAATTGATTACGAATTCAAAAGGGAAATATCCGAAATAATGTTGTTTGTTGATTTTCGCTCGCTTTGGCTGCCCTTCACTCTCCCGTCACGTCACTTGTCAAACGATATGCTTACGTCGTATATGTCAACGTCAAAGTTTTGAAGCTTTGGCTTTTAGGACAACGGTTTAAGACGAAAGCAATTTTTGTTGTACTTTTTGTTCTATTGGTACCTTTAATATCTAATGGAATCAGGCGTTACATAGCGGAAATCCGTCTATAAAGGAGGGGAGAGAAAGGAACCCATCTCTCACCCTCAGGAAAGGAATTTTGGATATTAGATAGGAAAATTACAAATTACCCTCCTGATTTTTAATAATGAGCACTACTCCGCATAACAACGTGACTCATACATAAGTCAACACGTGTAACACGTGTTGACTTAAAGGTAGGCGAAACACGCGTCGTGTTTCGCCTACCTTTAATATTCTGAACTAGCAACCCGGCGAACGTTGTTCCGCCATATCAAGCTGAAGCGATTCCCGTGATTAGCGAAATCGGTCCAGCAGTTCTGAAGTTATGCGCGTACAAACATTTTGCAGATTCATTTTATTTATTATCTACATATAATATAGCATTAGATATAGATGCTCGCCCGTCACCCGACCCGCGGTAATCGGACAAACGTTTTGCAGGGCAGTGTCCAATGTGTCGGATCATAGAGTGCTGCCCAAAACCCCCCTACAGTCCGAAATGTTTTACAAAAGAGTAGGTACTTACAATACCTTGTAATCTGACAAATTACAGATCTAATGATGGGTACCTACTCAGAAGTACAAATCATACAAACGTCGAATTTTGTAAATTAAACCCAACAGAGAGCTCACGTTTTATTGTAAAATTAATGTCATTAAATGCCGCGCGCTGGTGACTACTGGCCATATTTTTTCCAAGACGATATGTGACAGTTGATGGAGGTGTTTAATTAAATTCATAAAAAAATAGCAGATTGTGGTCGTGTCGTACATTAGCGACGTTCGTCAAAAAATAGGCAGCAATGTCCTGTCGGATTACAGCAGGGGGGGTGCGGGATTACCAAGGGGCCGGATTACCGCATCGTCGCCCACGTTAGAAGCTGGCGGCAATTTTAACGCTACGTACCTACTACTAGCGACTGTGCACAATAAAATGCATGTGCGGACAGGTGGATGAAGGTGTAGCGTAGCGGGGGGGAGAGACTTTACTTCTGACAAATATGAAAAGCGCTATGCTTAGGTACTTCTATACGGGGTGTAACATTCAGAGCGGTCAGTATGGGCAAGTCTGTAAATTTAAGAAATAGGTACAAAGATCTGTACCTAGGAACCATGTCCTCGATTTTAGAGAAAATAAGAACTGCATACTTAGATTTGAAAAAAAAATCTCTTTCAGAGCTAGGTAATCGAACCTAATTTATTTTTAAAAACGACCGGTTTTTTAAAATAAAACTTTCCTACATTATTTATATTTGAATATCGATTGTGTGTGTAGGTCATAAGGAGTAGGCTGGAGCAGACCAAATGCGTATGCGTAGACGTAAGCGTAAACGTGCGCGTACCACTGAGTTGTAATGTATGGAACTGTATAAGACAGGACACACCGCTTGCGTAACGTAGACGTGCACGTGGACGTGATGCGTAGCCCCAGTTCCATACATTCAACTCAGTGGTACGCGCACGTTTACGCTTACGTCTACGCATACGCATTTGGTCTGCTCCAGCCTAATGTTACTTAAAAAAACATGATACACACATTTAATGTGAAAAAAAAGTCCACCTTTTTTTACATTAAATGTGTGACATAGCTAATGTTGCATTATACACATGACACATACACAGACGAAAGAGATTTTGAGAGCTGCTCACGGATTTGCCGTAGGCCCTAACCTATAGGTTTTCCCCACACTGGTGAAATCTCACATGAGATGCCAGACAGGGAGCACTCGTGGGCCCCGCGGATCCGGTGCTCAGTAAACGATCACTGCCGTAACAAATATGCACATTATAGAGCATAGTGAAAAGTGCAAATAAAAAAAATCACTTTGACCGGTCCATGGACGGGTGACCACTTTGTGACATTTATTTGCGAGCGTTTCCGTGCTTACTAATGCACATTAAGCACTTGGTCCTGGTAAAACCCTACGGGTGGCTTGAAAATCTTTAACAGCAGGTAGTCACAACCTGCCAAGGTTCATTTCAACACGGCAATATCGTTCTAATTCCATTGAGGAGGAGATAGAGCGTGTTATTGTAGAACTCGACCTCGGTAATCGGCACTACGGTTTCTGTCACGGTCGCTCAACAGGCGCGGCGGTCTTCTCGTGGCCTAGTCTGGCACTCTGGTCTTCTAACGAAATTGCTCTCTGAAGTATGGACAGCCCTAAGTAATTACTTCGGGCCGTCCATACTTTTGAGAGTAATTTATTATCTTAATAAATACGTTTCGGATACCCTCGCAAAACTGTCCTGGGTAAGTCATCCTTCCGAGGGCTTACCCGGGACTCCCAACCATAGGCTGTTGGACGCAACGTGAGGTTTTTTAGTCGGTAGGAGTCCGGCATAACATCCATGAGGATATTTCCTCACGTTAAAAAAAACCCTCGCATAACTAATCAAACACGAAAGTAAATAAAACAAACTCGGTTATCTGATATTAAATTTAATAGGTATTCTATTATTTACAATAAATTGTTCACTATTAACATGTTATTTATTTATAATATTTTTTATCATTTCTTCCGTTTGTTAATAAATTATATACATGGCTATTTATAAATAAGATAATATCAATACTGTGAAGACAAATCCATGGTTTTATGCTTTCACAATGAATAATACTTGAAGAATTATTTCATGATGTTTAAAAATTGTAAAACCTACTTTATATCCTTTACAAGCATTATTCATTGTCAGGTTAATGGACGCTAACTTAAAAACACACAGAATTATGAAAAAAAAACAATAGTTTACAAGTTTTAGCACCTCCAAAGGTTACCAGTGTTTTGTTTTATTAAAATACGTAATACCTTACACAACTAATACAATTTCTTTCACGATTAAAAAAAACCTTTATGACACAATACAAAATCAGTACACATAAAGCAAGGTAGGTAATGACGTATACCTACAACATAAAATAACATATTTAAAAATTGTGATTACGTTAAAAAAATGAATATTTAAACCCACTGTCTCGTGACCTTATATATTTGGCACTAAATTATTTGGAACGCACGTGTCTATCTACATATACATATACAGAACTAATAATTATAAGAGTACATTTAGAATATTGTTCCATGAAAATCCGTTTTATTCATGAGATTTTTTTATGTATACTACTAAAGTCGCTGTTCGGAACAAATATGTCTACTCTATTACGTGTTGTTACAACCAATAGCTGATACGCAATGATTACGACATACGACAAAGAAGGCAAATATTACACAGGTATCTAGACTGAAGAGAATAAGTACGTAGCTATGCTGCTATCACACACTTCAGGGAGAGATATCTCTCTGTAGTATGTGTGCATCTGTAGTATGTCGATAGGGACATAATGCAATCCTCTAGATCACCGTATAATCGACGTTAGGCTGAGGCCGCATTTGCGGTTACCGCGGCGGTTTCTAACCTCAAAATGTCAAACCATAGACTCGGTTTCATTGGTTTTGACGTTTTGAGGTTAGAATTCGACATTTTGAGGTTGGAAACCGCGGCGGTAAACCTCAAAAATGCGACCCCAGGCTTAGGCATGAAAAATAAATAAACTTATAAAAAGAAATTTAAGAAATGGAGTACCTAACTAAGAAAAAGTGTTATAGTGTAAGTATATAATTTTCATATAAGTAAAATATGTCTCTTTTGTACAGAGTAGTTAGGTACTTATTTGACGAAGTTTCACGGTTCCGTAACAGCTCTAATAGTATACATAAAGAAATCGTACTTTTGTTCCAATGAACTATCGCAGAGTCAAACTTAAGTTCGTAACCAGATAATATTAATACTGCATGTAAAATTATGTTTTAAAAATGTGTACCTATTTTATAATGTAATTATTGCAAGGTGATCATGTGTCTAATTCTAGCAATAAGTCTATTTTGTGAATTATTATTTAAATTATTGTGGTTCATAAAATCAGCATTTTTCTTTAGAATTTATACTATGATATTTATTGTCCTGGGTAATTCTCCTTCCAGTAAAACGACTAATCTTTACTAAAATATTATTACTAACATCAAATCTCATTTCTACACCAACTTCACTGACCTCTATTGCGTGGACGGAATTCGCCATTTTGGCGTCGACCGCAGAGTGTGGATTGCACATTCTATTAGAAATAGGAGTTGCTATGTCTAATAGAATATGCAATCCAGCCGTTAAATATTTTTGGCGATGCCCAATTTGAAAAAAAATTGAAAGATATCTTATTCTTGGGCTTTATCAGTTGTGAGAACAAAGTAATTTCTAAGTCGATAATATAAAGTTTATCATGCACACGAGATTATTTTATAGATAGGTATAGCAGCGCATTAGTGTATTTTCAAGTTGGTACATGACTCCATTCCAGTACCTACAGCGGTAGAAAATTTACTGGAGTCATCTATAGAATCTTCCCCAAGTATTGTTCATTTTATTTTTGAGAATTTTACACAGCGGAATGGCGTCCGCGTCTCCCTAAGTTTCGCGCCAAATCATCGATCAGTTCAATCCAGCCTTGTAAATAGAGATCAGTGACTGACTTTCATTATAAAAGTACCTACACTGGACTTATATCCATGTTAAATTGAAGGCATTCGATTACCACCGATTTTGGCGAAAATCAAAACTCAATTTTAGTACATGCGACGATTATATTAGCGCTTTGCCACTCTGTAATTTTTAGGAAATATTCAGTTCAGCGTTTACATACTTATATAATGGAGATCAGTGGTTTCTTATTAAAGCAATAATCGAACTTAATTGTACCACTAAAATATTATTTAAGTAAATGAATTAATATTTTCTGGTTACAATTACGGCATACAGTTTGTAACAGAATTGTAAACTTTAAAATAAATTGCGATTATTGATCTTAAATATTATTAAAGTTACACTTTGAACGGGTATACCTATTTGCCAAAAAAAATTCAATGCCGAAAATATGAATTGAAATAGGTATAATATAAAAACAGATATGTCGTTGTACAGTAGGTAAATTTGATTATATGGATATAAAATATTGCTTAACTACTCACTATAGTAGCAGTGTTAAGTTTAATTGGTTTTATTGGAACTATTTATTTGCTACCACCGAGTCATTTCCTTAAGGAGAAATTCACAAGAGTTCTACGGGAGAAGTTATTCAAAAAATCCTATTTTTTTTTTCAAATACTACCCGAAAGATTTGGCAATAGAGAAATATTTTATTGTTTATGATCGTAATTGATTCTCTATCTATTTATTTATGTAATTGCAAACAATAAATTTCATCGTATAAATGCTGATGATAGCAACAATTTTAATTTATTTTATAGTTCAACATTTTTTATCACGTGCCTATTTTATTTATTTATTTATTTTGCACTGGCAGTACACTATTAATAATACTTTAAAATATATTCCTTTCAAATAATAGGTAAGGGCTGAAATAAGCAAAAGTAACATAGGTAACAATTTCGACAGTCTTTAAAATTTCATTTTTGAGTTATAATAGGGAATGTTTTTATTTTATTTTGGAATGTATATTTATTATTGCAACTATTTTAATCCAGTAAAAATAGACAACTTAGAAGATGATTTTTTAAAGTTTTATTTCAATAAATTTGCGATACCAATTTAACAACATTTAAAATATGACATCTTTATTTTAATTAAACGATAAGTTTAAGACAGAAAATATAAATATATTTTTATTTAAACTGGATTTTAATTTAATATTTTAATTTGTATTTTAAATACACTCATACGTAGGTTCAAAACGTTTGGGGCGTGCGTTGTGGAGTCAGTCGGGACAAAACATTGGAAGAATTATTTCGATTTTATATATAAATATCTAAGCTACCGAAAGTTTTAATGACTGACTCTGGGGGTTTTAATTTAATAACTATTTCTAAATATTTTTAAAGTCAGAAACAAAAGGAGAGCTTTCATCCTTAGTTTCTGAGTTTAATCAAAAATTACATAAAAATTTTAAATGTAAAACATTCACGAATAAGGCAGTACATTTTTTTTTATTAAAAAGGAATCACTATGATTTTTAGAATATAAAATTTAACATTTTTACTCAGAAATTTCTACGTTATTCAAAAAGTTATTTAGCCACGTAGAGGAGTGAATTCTTTTCCAGTATATTGAGTTTTATGTCGGTATATCGATAATAATTCAAATGCAAACGTACGAATCGTGTAGTATATCAGTTTTAACAAAAAAATATTAATATAATTTCTCTCATTTTGACCTCCTATATTCACCTCATATTCATAAGTAATTCGCACCACGCTAGTAACACCTATACACAATAATTTCCAAATTCATACATTCTAAACTAAAGTGATGTCTGTTACCGAGTTAAACATCGATGCGCCGAAATCGATTCGACCATCGAGTCGAGATAGAGTCACGCAAACGATTTCTCGTTCCGATTCAAATATTTACGTCCGTTTACTGAACAAGATTTCGGGAACATATTTCTAAATTCTATATTTTCTACCTCATTTTGATCCGTCAAACAATCTTTATCGCTATCGAGCACTCTCAAATACTTTCTCAACCTACTCCGTTTAACGTCGCAAACGTTTAAGAAATAGAAAAGCAAATGTAAAACCATTCGCGTTATTATATCGAATACCAGCAAGAGTCGGGACACGGCGAAGTCCCCCGCAATCCGTAATCGATTATTTTTATCGATAACTTTAAAGTTCCGTGGACTCGATAATCGATTATTTTCATCGATATCAGTGGAGTGCAATGAGCATCTGGCTATCGATAATTGATTATTTTTATCGATGCGGCCTCTCGCCGATAATCGATAGTCCGATTGGCAGTGCCGGACATCTAGTATGGGTGGGCGCTAGGTGTGCTTGAGCCAGTGCGCGGGCACCCACTGCGGCTCCCGCTCCAGCGAGTTGATCTCGTTGAGCAGCTGCTGGTAGGCGCGCTGCGTGTCGTTGTTGATGATGATCATGTCGAACAGGTGGCCCCATCGCAGTTCCATGTCGCGGGCCGTTGCTATTATTTCTTTTAGTTCCTCCTCCTGTAATAGATAAGAAAATATGAGACTATTAGGACAAAAAGTCAAATGATAGTGAGAGGAAATTTTAGCGACACGTAAAGAAAGCATTTTGTGGGTAGATTGAATTTTCGTAAGCGGATTTTTTTTGTCCACGAACCACTACCTCTTTAGTAATGAGCAGTCGCACTTTATGACCACTAGACTAATGAGGCAGTCAGTCAGATCAAAAGAGCCGACAGCCCACGGAGCAAACGGGTTTAAAGTTTTTCCATTTAATCTTTATTTTCATAGAGACTTTTGGCTAACATAGGCCATGTCAACCCCATTGTAACTCACAAAATAAATAAAAAAGTATTAATATTAAAAAGTTCTAAAGTTGAGACTGAGAGTTAAGTTTAACGGTCGGCAGCGCGAGTGAAGCATCTGTAATGTTGCAGACGTCCATAGGCTCCTGTGACCACTTTCCATCAGGTGCGCGACCACGATACGCTAAACATAATAGGACGGCCATCCACTCGACAGACAACTGACGTGAAAAACGTCGTAGGACTGGATGATTCAGAACTCGTGGCATGAATTGGGAGATGCCTATATTCAGCAGTATCATAGGCCTATATTATACTATAGATGTATTCACCTTAAAAGCCTCAGCGTTCCGTATCTTCTTCTGTCGCAGCTTCTCAAGACTAGGCGGCGCGACAAACACGGTGTACGGCTTGAGGTCGGAACCGCGCAGTAGCTTCAACGATTGTGGGTGTAAGTTTAGGACGCAGATCTTGCCTGATGATACTACTTCTCGGATAGCTTCCAGCGACGTACCTATTGGCAAATAGGTCAATTAGAAAAATAGCTAGCATAGTATTAACATAATGAGCCTGAAATAGTGACATGATATTTCATGTCACTAGTGGACGTCACGCGGTTTCACCTGTATGTTCACCGGAAACAGTGTATCTTTCCAACAGCGAAATAATTTTTCAAATCGGTTTAGTACTTTCGGAGACTATTCGATGCAAACAAACAAACAATTAAATCTTTCCTCTTTGTAAGTATAGATATATGTCATTAAATTAGATATCTATAACATTAACAAATATAAATCTATTATATAAAAATAAGTCGGGTTTTCCTTCCTGACGCTATAACTTTAGAACGCACGAACCGATTTCCACGGTTTTGCATTCGTTGGAAAGGTCTCGGGCTCCGTGAGGTTTATAGCAAAGAAAATTCAGGGAAAATTTCAACAGAAAATCGGGAAAATCATTTTTAACATACAGCGCCATCGCGGGCGAAGCTGCGGGCATCAGCTAGTCTATTTATAATTTTAGCGCTCACACAACTCAGTATTCCTTCTCATTTGTCTAAAAATTGGCAACCGTGACAGGATTTTCACCAATCTTACGTTGTTTTCAACTATAACACGACTGTGCCTTAATTACAGAACGGTATCAAAATTCTCCGTCATCGATTACTCACCATAATATGCCTTCTCATATTCCCCGTGCTCCACAAACTTCCTGTTGAGTATGTCGGCCTCGAACTGTGTGCGCGATATGAAGTGGTAGTCCTGGCCCGGCACCTCGTGGTCTTTGCGCGGCCGCGACGTGTCTGGAATGTACAGGAATTTCATTAATATTTTAAATTCATATCCAACATCTCTACGATAAAATCGGACTTTTGGAAGTCTTCAAAAGAACGAATTTACGACACCACTCCTAGCGAGCTTTAAGACTAAAATCAGAAGTTGTGAAAACCCTTTGCTTCGTCCTGGAACCTCTATTCTAGACCTAAAAACGCTGAAACCTGGTTTCTGTATTCTAGAGCTTCTACTTTGGAGTCTGGACTTGGATTCCGGACTCTCAGCCCTTGATACTCAACACCTGGATGATAGAGCCTGGAGACGAAAGACTATTTGCCCCGCACGTCGCTGACATTCAGTTTGAGGTGATAGGCGCAAGGTACAAGGTGCCACAAGGCTACTCACGCGGCACAGCAGCGGCAAAGCGCGAGCCGTCCTCCATGAGGCGCTGGCGCAGCTCGTGGCGCCCGATGTTGGGCGGCCCGATGAGCACGATGGGCCGCTTGTGCGACGCGCGCGGGTAGTATAACGCCACCTCTTCGTATGTCAGGATCTCTTCTTGCTCGTACTCTGTACAACAAACAGTATATTTTTAGAATATGTTTCTATCAATTTTGCATAAGAAATAACTAAGTGGTTAGTAGTCACAGTCACTCCTCATGGTGGGTCTGGACGTGGACACTCTCTCGCTCGAGACCATGGTGGGAGATGTCCAGCGGGAGTAAGTGGGACTGCGCCGCCTCTTTCTGCGAGCAGGTCGTGTGAGTGAACGAGGCGGCGGGCCGGGTGCGGGAGAGAACTCTCCCACCCGAGTTCCGCAGTCGGCGCCCTGGGCGCCGCCGACGTGTCTTCGCCGAGGACTATCGGCCTCCATGACCGGGGGTCTGAGGACGGTGAGAGGGTCGCTCACCGTCCTTACAGAAGCAGGCCCATGACGGCAGCGTGACGTGAGGGATTCACGTAGACCCCCCCCCCCCTTAGAAGCGGGATAACACCCGAAACCCCCCAAAGACGCGGGATAGTACCAGAACCATACCCTAGGCGAGGCCACAATCGCGGCCGTGGGTCTGTTGGGAGTCCTGGGACATCCTTCCGAGGGCTTACCCGGGGCTCCCAACCATAGGCTGTTGGGCGTAACGTGAGGTTTTTTAGTTGGTAGGAGTCCGGCATAGCATCCATTAGGACTTTCCCTCACGATAAAAGAAAAAGTAGTCACAGTCGTGTACAGTGCATAACACAACTCCCAGCCACACACTATGAATGGGAGAACGTGCACGTCCAAACCTCACACTGAGCACTCCACTAGCGTGTGGAGCGCAGTGTCTTCGCTGCGTTGCCATGGCTCTTAGCGCTGCATCTCGATACCATCAACCGTTGATAAACGTTTAGGGAGGCATAGAACATTATGTGCGGTTAGTCTATTCCCCTGGATAAATTCCCATAAAAATCTAATCCGTTTTATATAACCTTAACAGAACTATTTTTGCAATATTAGATAAATGACTCAATAAATATTAACTACCCCAATTTCTCGCATAAGTTTATAGAATTTAGCAATCTTTGCAAGCACACAAAAAGCATAATCCAGACTGTACAAACCGACATCAAAGTTGCTGAGATCTTTGACAGGTAGTTCCTACCTATGTATCGAAATACTTATTTAACACGGATTTTTAAATAAATTAGCTCAAGTTTATGTTTTGTAATTACAGCTGAACTTAACATTGGCCAAAATCAAAACACATTGTACAGAATTCTGTAGATCACTCATCAATCATAAACTCTAAAAACATCACCGAATATCCAACACCAAGCAGCAAATTTTCAAAAACCCTTCTCCATAGTAATTGATAAAACACGATACCTATAGTGATAGTTGGTATCACGGATGACTCACCATCCGCTCCGGACGTGGAGTACAGTGGGTAGCCCGCTTCGCTGGTGGCTTTCTTGCCTTTCTTCTTCCGAGGAGGTTTCTTGGCACACAGTAACGTGCCACCTTTCCGAGGTTTGTCTCTTGCCGCTACTTCTCCGGCTAGGGTTAGTTTCATTGACTCTCTCCTGGAAATTCATAATAATTGTTGAACATGTATCTCGCGGGTCTCTTTTAATGGGTCTACGTTGTAAGGTAGGAGAAGATCTACTCAAGATCTCTATAGCTTAAAGAAATGATTGATGACTAAACACTGTCACTGTCATAGCACAGATAATATAAAGCCTATATCTACCAATCAAAGTAGACTTTCGGCTCCAATATGTAGAGATTGGAGACGAACTAAGACATTGCTCTGGTTGAGCTAGAGCATAGTAGGCTACGACGATCAATATTAATGACAGGGTCGTATGCTTATTTGCTACCTTGCGTTTAGTCGTATATGAAATTAAAACATAACCTTGGAGGAAATATTGTAAATCTATAGATAAAGCAATAAAATACAAAAACATCAAACACTCCTTACTGATGCTGGAAGGCCTGACTAGGTATGAGACCAGCGAGTGTCTGGTCCTCCTCTCCCTCGCGGAACGCTTGCCACCAGTTGGGGTCTTCCCGGCTGATCACGTGTAATACATCTCCTTTTTGGAAACTAATACCTGGAAGAGAAACACAAATTCAGTTATGTATGGTTCCAGTGTAACTCCTTGCGATATACCATAGCTATAGATAATTTCTAACTTGGTAGAGTGTCATAGAGTGTAGTATTTAGTAGTAACGAATTCAAAATCCTCAGCTTATATCTCAGGGCATCGTAGCAAACATTTTGCTACGGCATACTTTGGAATTCGTTTTGTTGAAAGGCATCACATGCCGTGTCAAAGGCTTAACACTTTTTCTATTCAATGTTATTTAGATGATCTTTTTGATGTATAATGTCACAGTGTTTGTTTACGAGTCGAAATTAGTGTTTAACACAATTTATTCACTCAAGTCCAGTGTAATAAATTCATAAATAATATGTATCTAATTGTCAAACTATGGATATTTTTTGGGTAATCTAGTTTTGGGATACTCAAGTGGTAGGATGAAAAAAAAAATTTAGAAGAAGAAATGTGTTAATACTAGCGAACTTCCCGCGGTTCCCCCCGCGTAGCTTTCATTCCTGTGGAAATACAGGAATAAAATATAGCCTATGTCACTCGGGAATAGTGTGGCTTTCCAATCATGATAGGATTTTCTAATCGGTTCAGTAGTTTCAGAGCATATTCAATGCATACAAAGAAACATTAGAAAGTATAGATATATACATAGGTTTATGAAAGCAATCATAAGCAACTATGTCTATAATTGGCGTACCTTATAGTGTACGTCTTTTAGCATATCTATTTAAGACTAGCTGAGCCCGCAACTTCGTTTACGTCACTTAGGGTGTATGAAAGGAAAGGTATTTCTTCATCAGAGTCATCAAGCAGCGTCTGAAACTGCCCTCACATTCAAAGAAACCCCTACAATTAAAATTTTCAAAATATCTGATTCTTAAAAGTGTTATAACTCTTTTATTTCTAAACCGATTTACATAAAACAAACGCTAAATGTTAACTGGAGCAAACCTCAACACAATAAAAAAAAACCGCATTGCAATCGGTTGAGCGGTTACTGAGATTAGCGTGCACAACCGTACAGACATACAGACATACAGACAAACAGACAAAAATTCTAAAAATCATTGTTTTGGGTTCTATTGCGTTCCTAAAGCCCCCCTATAATATTTTTTCTTATTTATCTTCCATGTACAGACAGCGACCCGTTACGATTTTATTATATGTATTGATACCTCTTTTAGGATAAGATAAATGTTTTATGTAACACTAAATAAATAAAAAAATAACAAATAAAGTCTCACCGAGCTCCCGACAGGGTATGTACACGTCGTCCTCCGGGTCGTAGTCGAAGTGCGCGCGCACGTGCAGCACGCGGTGCGCGGGCGGCGGCCGCGGCGCCGCGCCTCGCCGGGGCGCCAGCACCACGCTCAGCGTGCCCGCCAGCGCGCCCAGCAGCGCGCACACCTCGTGCACCGACTTGCCGCGCATGCCCACGCCGTTCACTTCTAGTAGCTGCAAAGGAGTGTGGGACTTAGGACGCCTTGTCAACATAATAATAATTATCGTGACGAGTACTTTAGCGTACGATGGCGGCCGGGGACCCAGCCTCTACGCGGCGCTAATACTAAGCTGTGAGTGTGGACTAGAGGGCCCAGCAGCACGCATAAATCGTGGACTGACTTGCCGCGCATGGCCACGCCGCGCCGTTTACTTCTAGAAGCTGAAAGTGATGGTTGGAAATAAGACGCTTTTTTATTACGTTCTGGCGAGTGCTATTATATCGTAAGACGACTGCGGGGGGAGGAGGGCTGTGCCTTTACGCGGCGCTAATACTACGCTGAGAGTGTAGGCTAGAGAGCCCAGCAGCGCGCATACCTCGTAGACTGATTTGCTGCGCATTGCTACGCCGTTTACTTCTAGTAGCTGGAAAATAGTGTGGGACTTAGGACGCGTTGCCAACATATCGTGAAGAATACTTTAGCTTAAGATGGCGGCCGGGGGCTGTGCCTCTACGCGGCACTAATACTGCGCTGAGAGTGTGGGCTAGAGCGCCCAGGAGCGCGAATACTAAGTTAACTAACTTGCCGTGCATTGGCTACGCCGTTTACTTCTAGAAGCAGAAAGTGATGGTAAGAGTCAAGGCGCGTTTTTACTACGTTCTGGTGAGTGCTTTTTATCGTAAGATGGCGGCGGAAGGGGGGGGAGGGCTGTGCCAAGTCGGGCGCTAGTACCACGCGGCTAGAGCGATAGAGCGGCTGGATTGATTTGCCACGTATTGCTAAGCCGTTTACTTCTAGTAGCTGGAAAGGAGTGTGGGACTTAGGAAGCGTTTTCACTACTTTCTGGTGAGTGCTTTATCGTAAGACGACGGCGGAAAGGGGGGGGGGGGTGTCTGTGCCAACCCCGCTGCTAGTAACACGCTGAGAATGCCGGCTAACGCGCCCAAGGGCGCGCATAATTCGTGTACTGACTTGCCGCGCATTGCTACGCCACCGTTCACTTCTAAATCTAAAAGCTGTAAGTGGACGTGGATGTTAGGATTGTTAATCCTTGTAATCCGACACGAGGAATCGAACCCAAGACCTCAGTGTGGCAGGCATTTATTTACACTACCGCCTAAGACACAAAGATCTTTTTATCATGAAGCGTCTTTCCATTTCCACTAAACTGACGATTTATTTACACTGATTTTCACACTTTTATCGTTGACCGCCATAAATAGCTGCTGTTTTTTAATAGGTATCTCTCTACAGAACATTATGAGCACGCGCCCTTAAGTGTTTAACAGTATATGCTGTGCCTTGTTCTAGCTAGGGTCAGTTTGGGGTATCGCTAACATCATTGTAGTATCTATACTAACCTCGTCACCTTCGTGCAGTAATCCCGACTTCTCCGCCGCTCCTCCTCTTACTATCCTACCGATAATAACCGCTTCACCTTCGTTTCTTACTGTAGCACCTGGAAAACGTTTCAAACAATAAGTAGGTGTATATGCTTTAGTATTATAGCTTCAGGAAGCGCTCGTGGCCCCGTGAACTCAGTGTTCTGTAAACGATCACTGCAGTAAGCAACTTTCACTATGACCGGTCCATGGATGGGTGACCATCCATGTTATCACTTTGTGACATTTATTTGAGCGTTTCCGTGCTTCGGAAGGCACGTTAAGACGTTGGTCCCGGTTGCCAGTAAAATGGCAGTCGTTAAGCCAAGTTGAAGGCTTTATTTCAACAGCAGGCAGTCACAACCTGCGCCTGTCCATTTAAACACGGCAATACGGCTCACAACGTATTACGTGGGACAAATTATAAAAAGGTGAAATGTGGGTAAGTATATAATATGCCTCTGCCTACCCCTTCGGGGATAAAGGCGTGATGATAAACCTGAACCTGATTATAGCTTCAGTGCTTTTTAACTAGCTACGTTGCGATGGATGCGTTTGATATCCACCCATAACATTCAATCTGTCCACAAATTGACCGTTTATATTGTCAAATTGCGCCTATGAATGTGATTGGTAGATTTCTGGTGGAGAAATACCCTTAAACTACTACTGTCTGTAAAATAAAGTGTAACGTTGTGAAACAACGGGTGCAAATAGGGGTTCAACATTAGGGGTTTAGAATTAAAATCTAGGTCAACATATGAAAGCGCCATCTACCGAGTAAGTGTCGCAACGACGGTAGCCTTATTCGTATTTAAAAAGCGGTCGTGACGATTGAGTAGTTTCGAGTGGTGCCGCTAGAGGCGCTGTAAAAACATATAAAAACAACCGCGCGCGAATTTCAAAGGCCATTACTCAAATAATCTAAATATACTAGTCGCGAAGGCGTATGTGTATCAGAATTATCCAATCAAAGTGAAGAAGTATTATAGGGAGTAAAACACTCCCAAAGTGATCAGTGATTTAGCTGCAAGCGTCTATAACCCCATCATTGGGTGAGTTAAATTAATTATAATGTAATCTAGATTTTAAAACAGTGAAAATTAACGGCTGTTGGTCAACCCTGTTATGGGAGGGTAGATTACAGGGGTGTGAAAAAAAGGTCTCTGTAAAATTAGTAGATAACCAAACATTATAAGGCAGCCGACTCCTGAAAGGTTTAACAGGGACCGGCTGTCTTAGCAATGGGCGGGAAAAAGGGTTCCAGCTAACCCGTCATCTGGAACATTCCAGGGTCCACCCTACGGGTTCAAGAAATCCACCCTACGGGTTGTCAACATCCACCCTACGGGTTCTAGAAATCCACCCTACGGGTTGTCAACATCCACCCTACGGGCTGTAGAAGTCCACCCTTCGGGTTCCAAGAAGGAACATTCACCCTACGGGCTACCAACAATCGTTCACCCTACGGGCGACAAGCGTTCGTCCACCCTACGATTCGAAAACACCGTGCCAGCCGAATTTGTGGACGGCACGGCTACCTGGCGAACTGCAGCGGGCTACAGGAAGACCAATACTGAGATAAGTCGAACCCTGAGGAACCTTCGGGAATCGCTGAAATCGTTGCTCCCCGAACGCGAACCACGACCCCGAGTTTGATTTTCAATAAACCGGCATTTTATATTTCCACATTCTTCTTTCATTCATCTCTTTCAATTTCCTGAAAGCTCACAGCTTTTCAGTGGCGCCCATATCGTGGTTTCGGGTAGCGAGAAAGCGATTTCCGACGGGAGTCGGGAGGTCATAATTATAAGATATTTTAATCTGTGTAAAATAGTCTTAAGAGTGCCCGTTAGCGGGGTAGTTTCCCTCCAAATTATTATAACTACCCAGGAATTTGGCTCTCCTGACCTCTGCTGCCAACTTGTTCTTTCCGGCTTATTTTGTGTATTTTTTATTAATTTTAAACAGATTTCGGCAAAAACAAGAACAAGGCAAAATTTGAATTTTTCTCAACGTAAATTGTAATTTTTCCAAATTTTAACGGTCCCCAATTTATTTTCACACCCTCAAGTATTTATTTTATGGTGGAAAATTTTTAATGAAATTTAAAGTAAAAGTTTTTTTTTTTCAATTTTAAATAGTACTTTGTGAAAGTCTGAAGTAAAACTTCTAATTTGAAACGCTTACATTAATTTTCGTAAGTGAGTTGTATAGCATATATTCATCGTAAAAAGTAGCCAAAGGATATCACCACCACAATTTTTTTTTTTTTTTACGGCGTCAAACCGCCTCAATTTGTGTATTATTTTGTTGTATTTCCTATAGGTGAATTTACAGCGAGACCAACAGCCGATAATCACACTTCTGGGTAACAATCCCTATTGAAATTTCACTTTAGTAAAACGGTAGAACAAAGATTTTACGAATTTCACTTCACGTAAATTATAAAAGAGTTATAATTGTTTCACTTTTCGAATTACGTTGAATTCTGATACACTGAAATAAAACTGTAAGAAAAAACATTCCAAACGTAGATCACGCAGTGAAAACATTCTTGCCAAAAACAATTGTAAACTAATAACTTTGATTCGTGTTCTGAATAAACAACGGCAGATGTTGCTTTCATAACGTTTACGAGTAAGTTGAATTACTAGCTCGATAGTAGAGGAAATTTTTTTTCCATATAAACTGTGGGTGGAAGTGAATAAAATACACTCCGGACACCAACAGTCTGTTACAAAATAGTTCCAGAAGCGTCCAAGTACGAATCGGTTTTTCAAACAATTCGAAATATTCAAGGGTTCCGTAGTGGTAAGGAACAATTTACATAAAAGGTTAGTTACTGCTATATAGTTCATTTCAAGAACCGTCCAAGTGCGAATCGTCTTTGACACAGTTCGAAATATTTAAGGGTTCCGTAGTAGTAAGTAACTATTTAAAAAAAAAAAAAAAAAAGTTGGTACGAGTTAATATACAATTAACTCTTAGCACGTTCGTGGGAATAATTACATTTCAATAAAAATAATAGTAGCGTCAAAAAAAAATTTCATCAACCCATCATCACACACTTCATTTTCATTACTCACTACTTCGGATTAGAGTAGATTTAAACACAGACAGACAGACAGACAAGTAATATCTAGAAGGGTCCAATTTATTATTTGAGTGAAGGAACCCTAAAAGGTAATATTTCCTAACTTAAGTATTTCCTAAAGCAAATACTAAGTTTCATAAAGGTTCAATTTATAATTCGGTTCAACGAACCCTAAACAGAACAAATTTAGTTTTCGTTATTCCGCGGGTGGGTCGAAAAATATTCACATTCCTCAATGTTACAAGGACGAATGCAGATAACGGTAAAGGCCGTAACACACTGCGCTAAGACGTGTTTGCTAATAGTTTATATAGTACATCAGTACAGTTACACAATAGTGTTTTTGATAATTATTTTTTTGGAAAATATAAGGGTGTTAGCACACAGTAATATAATATTAATACTTAGGTGGCATATAGGTACCACATTTCGGGTCATGTTACACGCATACACATTATCATACGGAAGTTTCACAATTACACTTACATAATAATTAGGTAGTAGATGGTCATCACATATTCATCACAATTATCTTCACACACAATTCCTAACACTTAACAAGCAGTTTTTTTTTTGTTTGTTTACATAGTGACACTTGCATTTCATGGGGTGTGACTCCCAAAGGCGGAAGTAGGAGGCAAACTAGTTACAGGCGAGTCACTTTCGTAGATTAGAGAAAGTGACTCAAATGTCCTAAGTTTTGGTTCCCGACCAAAACTGACGGGTTGGCATAGTATGGAATGTAGTGTGACACTGGCCTTAGATGCATCGATAAATAACACGTTTGCATCAACATGATTACGTCAACATCTTACGCGCAGACAAAACAAAACTTACACAAGGGAGATTTCATACGTACATACATACATATTATTTATTTAAGCACGCACATACATTTTACACTACCATGGTGGCACACAAGGGCACCATTATTATTATTTTTTTTAGATATTTGGCATAATGGCCAAAGATCATTTATCTTCGTTATTTATTATGGTTGACATAATAGTCATAGTCAACATTCTTCTACTAAGATTGCGAATAAGCACTTAGTTTCTGTGATTACCGCTAAGATTGCCAATAAGCACTTAGTTTTTTTTTTATTTTATTTGGTTAAAGGGCTAAATAGCCTAGTAATTAGTCAGGGACACTACACATTACACACGACTTTCAAGTAACTACACATGACAACGTGACAAACACATGCCGTGTTCGTCATGGGGACATCGGGGTTAATTAGCATCACGGAGGATTCTGCAAGTAAATTATTTTCTATCACTTTTCTGTCTCTTGGTTTAGTTGGGAGTTACTGTTAGTTGGAAGCATGAGTCTATCCCTAACAGAGTTCGTCGTTAACTGTTAGTTGGCAGCATGGTCTTGCCCTAACAGAATTATGTAGTAGGTTACTGTTACGAGGAAGCATGAAGCTTACCCGAACAGATTTATGGTGTAGGTTGTTACTGTTACGAGGAAGCATGAGTCTTAACCGAACAGATATATGGTGTACTGTTATTTGGCAGCATTTGTCTTGCCCTAACACATTGGTTCCTAACCTGTTCAGAGCTGTTACCCCTATGGCATGTTAGAGAAACAGATTTTACCCCAATTCAAAAAAAAAGAAGTAAACAATACACGCAATGAAAAATATCTTTATGCATAAAAATACATATTTAGAATACCACTTTGTTACCAACATTTAGTTAGTTAACCTTGACGAACCACGCCTGTGGTACCGTAGCAACCCAGCGGATGGATCAATGCTTCGCCAGGTCCGTTTCCCTAGGTCTGGAAGACGTGGAAACTGGTTCTGATCTGAAAGGCAGTGCGGCTGGCAGACTCCCCATCTGGGTACCGGCCCGGTGGTGTTGCTCGAAGAGGTGTGCAAGTGCTTTGAGCGTATTATTGCACAGCGCCTCGTCGGGCACCTCACACGCGTGGGACCAGATCTGGTGGATAACCAGTTTAGTTTCTGTCAGGGGCGCTTCGTCGTGGACGCGATAATGCTCATTCAAGACTTGACTGAGGAAGCGATAACGCAGTGCGAGGTGGTGATGGCGGTGTCTCTTGACATCGCCAACGTCTTCAACGCTTTGGGCTGGAGCTGCATTAGGGAGGCGCTTATTTATCACGGAGTGCCTCTCGACCTCTGTCGAACTGTCGGGGCTTATCTTTCCGAGAGGGCCATAAATTACCTGAGCTGGCTAGGGCCAATTCGGTAGTGTTCCGTAGGGATCGGTCCTAGGACCGCTTCTGTGGAACATCGGGTACAATTGGGTACTGCGTGCTCAGAGGTGTTGACACTCTCGTTACGGCGCGAGAAGCAACGTACCGAAAAGCAGCCCTAAAGTCCACGGTAGGTGTTGCTCAAGTTGTGGGACGAATACAGCGGCTGGATCTTGATGTCGCCCCTCACAAATCTGAGGTTCTGTGCTTTTACGGATATTGGAAAGAGCCACCAGCGGGATCCAGCATACAGGTAGAGAGCGTCAGCATAGTCATCAAGCTCTCGATGAAGTATCTGAGGCTTGTACTCGATGGCATATGGAACTTCAGACACCACTTCCGAAGTTTGGTCCTAAAACTGAAGGGGCAATAGCCGCACTCTCGCGGTTGTTGCCCAACTAAGAAGACCTAACGCTCCCTGCAGGATACTGTACCTTGGGATCGTGCGGAGTACTTTACTTTTATACCTATACAGGGCCCCGTATGAGCGGAAAACTTGACGGTCCACATTGCGGCTAGAATACGTAGCTCGCAGAAGGCAATGGCCGTCAAGGTGATAAGGGTACTGCACGATCTCAGGGGGACACAGGGAAACCACGACTGAGTGCCAGCACTGTAAGGACCGCAGCGAGGATACAGCGCTCCACACATTGGTGGAGTGCACAGCGTGGGCGCAACATCGCCAGGTCCTCGTGGCAGGTCTGGAAGTGAACATTCCTTCGCTGGAGACCATCTCCAGTGGGCGTAAGTGGGATACCGCTGCGTCTTTCAGCGAGCAGGTTATGCTCTTGGAAAAGGCGGTGGGGAGAAAGCGGGAGAGAACTCAACAACCCTGGTTCCGCAGATTTTACTATCGGCCTCTATGACCGGGGGACTGAGAATGGTGGGGTGACTGATCACCTTCCTTACAGAAACAGGCCTAAGACGACGCTTTACAATACAATACAATACAATATGCTTTATTGTACACCATAAACATATTACAAGATTACAATATTTTTCTTATGCTATCTAAATTATTCTTATAGGTAATTATTATATTTAGGGTACAATCGGCGGCCTTATCGCGAGTTGCGATTTCTTCCAGGCAACCTATAATGGACTTAGTGCGCAGAAATAATTGTGTTTATGGGGTAGGTATATTGTGACTTTAAAAACATGAATCAATGAATGTACCTACCTAAACTATACATTACATTTATAATTAACAAATAAGTAGAAATGCATATAACTATATAGCCTATATTTTCAAAATTTACATACACATAGGTACCTGTATACATACATACTTACGTATAAATATACTATTACATATAGTTATAATACTTACATAATTATAAATATGTATATAATATATACTTATATATTTCTTCAATACAATAAATATAATAATTAACAGGGACAGAATGAAATTGTGTGAAACATTAAGAGCTTTATAGAGATAGCGATAGATAATAATTAAGGACCATCCTTTTAAAATCATCAATGGTCTGTGCACGTCGCACAGACACAGGCAAGGCATTCCACAAGCGAGTAGCTCTAACCGCAAACGATTTATCGAAAAATCTTGTGGAATGTTCCGGCATTTTAAGGCGCAAGTTTTTCGATGACCTCAGAGACTTCGAATGAGTATCACATAAGAACTCAAAACGTTCTTTAAGATAACTGGGAGTACGGATATTAAACAGGATATTGTATAGGAGAAATAAAATGTGTGCATTACGGCGAAGTCTAATAGGAAGCCACTTGAGTCTCGTGCGGAATTCGGAGATGTGATCATATTTGCGCAAACCAAATATGAATCTGATGCAAAAGTTTTGAAGACGCTCAAGCTTGTCGAGTTGTGCCTCAGTGAGATAGATAGCTAGCATCGCCATAGTCGAGGATTGGCAGGAGTAGAGATTGAGCCAGCGCAGTTTTAGTGGCAATGGGCAAAACATCGCGTAGTCTTCTCAGGGCCCCACCGGAAGCGAAAATCTTACGACTCACCTCACGGAGCTGCACATCCCAAGACATTGTTTTGTCGAAGTAAATTCCCAGGTTTTTCACCTTATCACTAAGAGGTACAACGGTACCGTTAAATATAATTGGCGGAAGGCTTGTGTATTGAATTTTCGGCACTAACCCGGGGCTGCCAATAATAATAGCCTGGCTCTTAGCGGGGTTTACTTTTAGACCAAAATTTACACTCCAGTCGGCTATGTTTGCCAGATCTTTATTCATTAGGTCAACTGCATCTGAAAGTGACGCAAGTGGGGCATGTGTGTAGATTTGCAAATCATCTGCATAAAGGTGGTAGGATGAAAGAAGGTTGGAGGTGATATGGTTAATAAATAATGCGAAAAGTAAAGGAGATAAAACGCCACCCTGCGGTACACCAACAGAAATATTACTCCATGATGACAAAGTATCATCAATTCGAATACGCTGTCGGCGGCCAGACAGGTAACTGTGAAACCAATCAACTACTGTTGGAGATATGTTAAGAGAGCGAAGGACGGCCAGCAAGACATCGAAATCCACGGTATTGAATGCATTACTGAAGTCTAATAAGGAAAGCACCGTCAGATTTCCATTATCCATAGCCATCCTTATGTCATCCGTAATATTAATTAGAGCTGTAGTAGTGCTATGTCCTGGACGGAAACCAGATTGGTAGCGGTTTAAAAGATTATTTTTATTGAGGAAAGGACTAATTTGGTTATGGACTTGACGCTCCATAACTTTCGATAGGAATGGGAGTATAGAAATGGGTCGATATTCAGAAAAGGATGAAGGATTAGGTTTCTTGGGTAGGGGAATAATTTGGGCGTCTTTCCAAGATGATGGATATGCACTACTGGTTAGGGAAAAGTTTAAAATATGGCATATGATAGGAAGGATTTCATCTAAAATAGGGATTATCATATTACGGCTGACACAATCAGTTCCAACTGCGTTGGATGTTATTGACATTATGCTTCTCTTAACATCACAATCAGTGATTTCAGTGAAGGTAAATGGGATATAATCAGGAGTTGGAAGTGATGATAGATAGTCTAAAGTCTTTGCTTTAGTTGTCCTGTTAAAATTGGACGAAGCTGTGAAATGATCATTTAGTAAATCAAGGTTAAAACTTTTGGGAATAATTTCAGATTGTGTTTTTCCAACTCCTAGTGATTTTAGAAACTTCCACACCTTAGATGGATCACCGTTTTGAACGGAATTATGAATGTGTTGGCGTTGGGCTTTCCTACACACCTTATTGCAGTGATTACGAATAGAAATATACCTATCCAGGTTTTCTGGCGTAGCTCGCCGGTTGTACCTAGTTTTTGCAGCTGCCTTTTTCGCAATTAATGATTTTATGTCTTCAGTGAGCCAAGGTGTTGGCAAGTGTTTCACTTTTATTGCTCTTATCGGAGCATGCTCATCATATAGTTGAACTAGTTGATCCGTAAGCAAGCCAACCTTTTCATCAACTGTTTCAGCAACCATGAGAGTTGACCAGTCAATATTCTTGGCGTCCCTGATAAGACTATCACGGTCCATACCACCGAAATTGCGCTGTCGAAGAATTTTAGGCCTTGCTTTGGGAGGGCGTATTTTGTACGACAGAAAAAGAAGATCGTGGTAGGAAAAGATGTCAGCGTTATATTGACCATGTTTTGAGACATGGTTAGTAGAAGAAACAATTATAAGGTCAAGAAGTGAAAGCTTACAGTTAGGAAAGTGGTGAATGGCTGACAAAGGAAGAATGGACAGGTTGCAAGAGCCCAATAGATTTTGAAGAGTGGAAGAGCGCGAGTCTTTTTTGAGTAGGCAAGTAATAAAATCTCCCATGATTATGGTGTGACTGTATGAAGATACATGACTCTCAAGAAAAGTTTCTAATGAGCTAAAGTAATTAACGCTAGACAGATGTGAGTAAAATATACCTACCAGGACCTTAACGTGATTCAGAACCACCTCGATAAATATTTGTTCACCTGCATTCGGTGGCGGGGGTTGTGGAGATATATCAACAATGTTGAAAGGAATATATTCTCTGAGGTATATAGCCACACCGCGGCCTTTTTGACTCACACAGTCATTTCGTATCAGTCGAAATCCCGGTAGTGCTACAAATTTAGAGGAAATGGAAGATTTTAACCAAGATTCAGACACAGCTTTACAACTCCCCAAAGACGCGGGATAGCACCCGAACCCCTAGGTGAGGCAGCAGTGGTAGCCAAGGTCTGTTGGGAAACCTGGGGTCATCCTTCCGAGGGCTTACCCAGGGCTTCAAACCAATGACAGTAAATAGGGAATGTTTGGTTTTATTCGGTAAGAGACCGGCATAGCATCCATGACGGAATTTTATCACGTTTAAAAAAAAGAGAGGCCGAACCAATTTTTTTACGCGGTTTTCTTTGTTTGAAAACCGATGAACGCCCAATGCGCATCTGATATCATGCTCCACGTTCAGACGGTTTTTGGATTTGTTTCAATGTTATCAGAGTTGAGAAGCCGCTCTGGCATCTCTAAGTGGTAGCAAACTGAACCAACATGTTTAGAGCAATGATGGGGTATTCTGAAGGTGCGTTTCGTCAAAAGGTGCATAGTGTGTGGGGGCTAGGAGAAACCTTCTCGCTCCACGCTTTATTGAGATTTTACGAACACGAGAGATCGCGATGCCGCGTAGGTACCTACCTAGATATTTACATTGATATTTTATTTTATTCATAAAATCATATTTTTTTTATTGTCTATTCATCTATTTTAGGCATCACCTCTGTTACCCCCATAGAATAGCTGTTTTACCCCCGCGGGGGTAATTACCCCCAGGTTCGGAACCGAGGCCCTAACAGTTTTAGGTGTAAGTCACCTTTAGGTTTATTGTCGTCATATGGCTACTCCTACCACTCGGAAGCTAGAGGCTTGCCCTGGGGGATAGTCCATCCTATGAGTCGGAAGTGTTACACGAGCCCTAGTAGGATGTTCTTCTCTGGGACGGTTGTATAAATCCCAGCCTTCAGCAAAAAGCCTTATTATACACACCCCACTTTCAGGCGGTGCGTATTACCTGAACCTTCAACCCAAAGCCTCAAATACGTCTTTTCTCTTTCTGTCCTATAAGATCCTTCAGAATCACCTAAATACATCCTGCGAGTTGGTTTCATTAAGGTTAAGGCCGACTCTTCGCTACACCCAGCATCACCTCATTCACACAACACACTAACATACACACACACATAGACGAGTAGTAGGTATCATGTTAGGGGCGTTCGAGGACGAACGCAGCATTTGACGTGTTAGGGTACGTCAAACGCTCACCGGGGAGGGGGAGTATGTAACGTTGTGAAACAACGGGTGCAAATAGGGGTTCAACATTAGGGGTTTAGAATTAAAATCTAGGTCAACATATGAAAGCGCCATCTACCGAGTAAGTGTCGCAACGACGGTAGCCTTATTCGTATTTAAAAAGCGGTCGTGACGATTGAGTAGTTTCGAGTGGTGCCGCTAGAGGCGCTGTAAAAACATATAAAAACAACCGCGCGCGAATTTCAAAGGCCATTACTCAAATAATCTAAATATACTAGTCGCGAAGGCGTATGTGTATCAGAATTATCCAATCAAAGTGAAGAAGTATTATAGGGAGTAAAACACTCCCAAAGTGATCAGTGATTTAGCTGCAAGCGTCTATAACCCCATCATTGGGTGAGTTAAATTAATTATAATGTAATCTAGATTTTAAAACAGTGAAAATTAACGGCTGTTGGTCAACCCTGTTATGGGAGGGTAGATTACAGGGGTGTGAAAAAAAGGTCTCTGTAAAATTAGTAGATAACCAAACATTGTAAGGCAGCCGACTCCTGAAAGGTTTAACAGGGAGCGGCTGTCTTAGCAATGGGCGGGAAAAAGGGTTCCAGCTAACCCGTCATCTGGAACATTCCAGGGTCCACCCTACGGGTTCAAGAAATCCACCCTACGGGTTGTCAACATCCACCCTACGGGCTGTAGAAGTCCACCCTTCGGGTTCCAAGAAGGAACATTCACCCTACGGGCTACCAACAATCGTTCACCCTACGGGCGACAAGCGTTCGTCCACCCTACGATTCGAAAACACCGTGCCAGCCGAATTTGTGGACGGCACGGCTACCTGGCGAACTGCAGCGGGCTACAGGAAGACCAATACTGAGATAAGTCGAACCCTGAGGGACCTTCGGGAATCGCTGAAATCGTTGCTCCCCGAACGCGAACCACGACCCCGAGTTTGATTTTCAATAAACCGGCATTTTATATTTCCACATTCTTCTTTCATTCATCTCTTTCAATTTCCTGAAAGCTCTCAGCTTTTCAAAAGCATGATCTCTGTGACTTTAGTATCAATGTAAAGAAAATGAGCTATTATCACAAAGGCATAAAGTCCTTATTTATTGTTTGGACCTGTGTTCTCAGTAGTGACCGACCGAAGTTTCGGTTTCGGTTTCGGCCAGTTTCGGCCAAAAAATCGAGTTTCGGCCGCAGTTTCGGTTTCGGCCAAAATGGGCCGAAACTTTCGGCCGGGCCGAAACTCACGTGTTCATGTATTTTGATGCCTGGCACTGCTGGTGACATGGTTGGGGTCAACCCAACCAGTTAATATGTTACTAACCGAAGATTTACAGATTTACAAAGGACTTCCAATCAATAATTATAATAATAATTTTTTTACAGAATCCTAAAAAGGTTATCTAGGACATTACATACCCTACCCCTTTGTTGTCGGTTTCGTTGGTCGTCTGTTTGTCTGTCCGCTTTTCTTGTACGGAACTCTAAGTGCGCTAGTCCGGCTCACTGTTGTCCAGTTTTAGTTAAACACTTCTAGAATGTAACCAGCCAAAAGCTAGTAGCAGGGCACCGTGTGGTTTTAGTCTGTAGGAGTTCGCAATTGCATCTATGAGTAATGCCACACGTAAAAGAAAGAAACTCATCTTTAGGTGGAGATATCTCTAAAATGAACACTTGAGAAGAATTATACCGTTGATTGATGGCACTTGGTGGAACTTGCTGCACCTATTGGAAAAATAAGCGGCCATTGCGAGTCATACCGTCGCACGGAGGGGTTAGGCTGTCATGGAGGCTGATAGAATGGGGCGCCGCCGCAGATTGTGGAACTCGGGTGGGAGAGCTCTCTCCCACTTCCTTCCCGCCGTCTCGTTCACGAGCATGACCTGTTCACAGGAAGAGGCCTATGGCCCGGCTCTGGCGCCTCCTTGCGCCATTAAAAAAATGACGCAAGGGCCCCCGCTTCCAGGTGCCATAGAGGGGTCCCGGCTAGAAGACATGCCGCCTCAACTGAGATCGTGCGGTATCCCATAATAACCGCGACAGCCGTCGCCTTCTGCGGGCTAAGCAATCTAGCCGCATTGCGGTCATCAGGATTTATGCCCATACGGGGGCCCCATAAAGGGTCATGCTCCGCACGATCCCAAGGTACAGTCTCCTGCAGGGAGCGTTGGGTCTCCTGATATTGGTCAACAACCATGAGTGTGCGGCTGATGCCCCCCTCCCTCAGTTATGCGACCAAACTTCGGAAGTGGTATTCGAAGTTCCACCGGCTATCGAGTACGAGCCCCAGGTACGTCACCGAGAGCTCGATGTCGATGCTGACGCCCGCTACATGTAAGTTGGATCCCGCAGGTGGCCTTTAGGGCTGCATCTCGGTGCGTTGCTCCTCGCGCTGTAATGAGGGTATCATCGTAACACGTTACGCCGATATCTCTGAGCAACGGACCACGCAGCACCCAATCGTAACCGGTGTTCCACAGAAGCGGTCCTAAGACCGATCCCTATGGAACACCGCACGACACATCTCGCCGACCCGGTCCTAGCCAGCTCTAGTAAGTTATGGCCCTCTCGGAAAGATAGGCCCCGACAATTCGACGGAGGTATGGAGGCATTCCGTGGTAAGAAAGCGCCTCCCAAACGCAGCTCCAGAGTAAGGTGTTGAAAGCGTTGGCGATCTCAAGAGACACTGCCACCGTTCTGTTGCCGCTATAATACAAAATACCTACTAAATTCAGAAAAAAGCATCCACAAAACAAACGCAATTTTCGTGCCCAATTTTTGTAACGGAACCCTCTGTACGGGAATCCGACTCGCACTTGGCTGGTTTTTTTTTTTTTTTTTTCAATGTGAACACGTGAGTTTCGGTTTCGGTTTCGGCCGAAACTGACCCTGGGGCCGAAAGTTCGGTTTCGATTTCGGTTTCGGCTGGAAAAGCAGTTTCGGTCGGACACTAGTTCTCAGTCTCTGCATTTTAACCACAAAACCTTTATTGATTGCCGTTGATATAAAATCTATTTTTGTTTACGTTGATAGAACTGTCTACGAATCAATCAATCAAATCAGCCTATGACAATCCACTGCTGGACGCACGACTCTCCCAAATTACGCCACAATACACGGTCCTTCGCGCATTCCACATCCAGTCACTTCCTGCGAACTTCTTCAGGTCGTTGGTCCATTTGCCGACTGCCGGCTAATCTGTGGCGACCGCCACTTGTCAAGATGAATAAATAATTGAAGTTCGATCCTGAATCGCGATAGTGTTCAATGCGCCCAATAACGACTATATATTTGTATATATAGTCATTAGCGGGCGCATTGATCGACTGTTGTCAGTCGAACATCAACCATTGGGCTTCGGCACGCCAGGCTGATCACCTTGCCTGATTGGAGGATCCTTCCTTTGTTGGAGGAACTCTTATCCGTTCCTCCACAAATCTAACAAATTATAGGTTTTAATAAAAGTTTCCATACCGAGTGGTTCGTTAGTTTTCTCTATCTTAATAATTTTAATGTGTTCGCTGGGGTCGTCAGGCGAATGCGCTGTGAGTGCTTTGTCGTCTTCGCCCTTGTGGTTATAGTTGTTTCCAGTCTGTAAACAATCAAATAGGTACAAATTAAAATTATAGACTAGATTATCAGAAGTAAAAATATTTAATTTGTGATTTTCTTCTAACCCCCGTCGCCACGCAGTATTACCACAAAATAATAATGTACATAAGGTAACTTACATACAAAGTGCGCTCAGGCTACGCACACGTAGACAAGCTCACGCGGAGATCACGGACACGAGTTCAAAGTATTTTCAATTTTCATAGTAATTTCGATACTGATTTGTGGGCGAGTGTGCGTAACCGAGGGTAGGTTTGAAAAAAAAGTACATACATGAGATTGCGTTTTGTACATTATTATTTTGTGGCTACTCCATGGTCGTAATTTGGTGTAAATGACAAAAACTGGTTTTTGAAATTTATTTTGCACGCTGCCTCTGTAGTCACGTCGTTTAATTTAAATTATCTCCCTAGAACCATGGTTCGCAAGTTTTGAGCTTAGCAACACATTTGGCGATTCATTATTATTATAATAGACTAGCTGACCCGCGCAACTTCGTTTGCGCCACATAAGAGAGAGTATTACCTGTTCCCGTTGCATTTACTCCCGTCGCGTTGCCTTTACTCCCGTAGCGACTCGTCTTTAATATTCAATACTACGTGAGATAGAGAGAGAGAGAAGTGTTTCTCGTCGCGTGTATTCCCGTCGCATTATTTTTAAGAACCATTTCGTTTATGAAAAAGGTATACCGTGGCATTATTGTAGAAAAATATTGATTGCCATTAAAATGGTTATTGCGCACCAACCCAAAGATAGACACATGCTATCGCACATTTTTTTTAGAACTTTATTTAAGAGAAACAATTTTGTAGTACATATTTTTTACATAACTATAAATATTTACGCAGCACACGCAACGAAGCTCTCAAAAGGAATAACTTTTTCCCCGTTTTTAAAACATTTACTATTACTGCTCCGCTCCTATTCGTTGTAGCGTGATGCTATATAGCCTATGACACTCCACAATAAAGTAGCTTTCTATTGGTGAAGGAATTTTTAAAATCGGTTCTGTAGATTCCGAGATTACCCCTTACAATTTAACAAATATACAAACACACAAACTTTACTTCTTTATAATATTAGTATAGATTTGCTAGATAATTTTATAAAATGGTACCATGCTGATACCATTTCGTTTAAATCTCTTATTCAGAGAACTAGACCGTAAACTCGATTGCGCAAAGCCAAAATAAATTACTTGAATTTACTAATGCAACTACGATTGTATCAGTACATAATAAATTTATAATGACATTACTTTTATAAATAATTTCGTTACGATTGACATTGCATTGCATTGGTGTGATTGAAATGAAGAATTTTTTGCCTTCTCGGACCAATCATGTTCCTATTTAGTAATGGAAGTAAACATTAGACTGAAAATTTTTCGTATGTATGTGGACGGTTAAGTGCGCCTTCACACTAGCGTAGGCGTTCGATGGACGTATGACGGCGTATACGCCGCGCTAGCGTCACACAGTTTCGTTGGCGTTTTGGTATAATCGTTAACAAAATAGATTCTGACCAGGAAACACTATTGATGGCTTTACTTTTAAAAAAGAAGATTAGTGCGAACTGCGAATAAAATTTTGTACGTGGTTCGGTACGGCTGGCGCCTCGGGACCATGTGCTATTATTTTTTTATATAGATTTCTTTCATTAATTACATAATAATTAAAACGATGCGTACGAAAACACATGTTAATTTGCAATCCAACATGGCCGCCGCCGCGCCACCACCCACCGTTAAACCGGTACCCATCGTTAAATTTTGTAAATACAGCGCGGCGGCCATGCCATTGCAAAATTATCATGTAATTCGTACTCAGCATACTCAAAAACCCCTTAAGCGATACCCATCATGTAATTTTGTAATTCCGGTGCGGCGGCCATATTGGATTGCAAAATTATCATGTAATTCCCACTCAGCATATAAACTAACCGGGATCCTGCCGTTTGGCAAAATTTGTTTCGTCAATTTTCACTCCCCAAAAAACTTATCGCATAGTTTCATTTCCTAAAAGAATCTTTGGCAAATTTATATTTCGCATTTTAATTGCTTCGTCAAATAACATCTTGCTCAATTTTTATTAAGTCAAATATACTCTTAAGATAATTATTTCCTAGTAGCAAACATTTCCATGCCGAGGATTAGTCACTTGTGAACAGGATTGTACACGATCCCCCAGTAACGCGGCGTATGCGGCGCGTATACGTCGCGTTACCGTCGCGTATCCGCCGCGCATACGCCCATCGTACGCCTACGCTGGAAAAACTAGTGTGAAGGCGCACTTAAAGGCCATCAGATTTAAGCGACAAAAACCAAATTGTTCAGGAGAGCAGTTCAAAGTTTTAAGCTGAAATGACACCTTACAAAACGCAGATTTTTTGTTTGGACCTCTGTAAAAAAAAATATTGCAGAGCCGTCGAACCCATTACCTCGTTTTTCGCAGTCACGCCATTTGAATAACATTCTGATAAAATTTTGTAAACTTGTTTTCAACTTGGTGTACAAATAAAGTTTATTCTATTCTATTCTACAGTACATATAGCTGTTCTTACCTTATGCCGTTTGCCTCTCGTGAAGGCGGCGGGGTCGAGTAACGCTGCAGCCTGGTCGTGCGCCTGTATCACACTCTCCAACTCCAAGCCTCCCAGCAGAGCTAGTAGTTCTGCCGCTAATGCCGAAGTTTCGCCTCCCGCCTGCGCCGAAGTGTGCGCTCCTAGCACGTCCATGCACTGTGAGAAGACAAAGTTTTGGTTGAATGAGGAATCAACTGACGACCTGATAAAGGTCGTGGTAGTACGTTGTATTTGGATGGCGCAAGATAGAGCGTTGTGGCTATCTTTAATGAACTCAATACTGGGAGAAATGACGATGACCTTCAGCAAAGAGATAGATAGGTGAACATTGTGATCGATTTGGATTGTTCTTGCATCTCGTTCTCCTATTAGCATCGACACTTGAAATCTGGGCTCCGCTTTAATCTGTTTTTGGAACATCCAACTCCAACTCTAGAAGTCGACATGGATTTCTATAAGGTGGATTTTGACTTTACAGAGGTAAATTTAAAAAAAGAAAAAACGTTTGCCTCAGATCTTGACAAGGTTAAAAAATAATGACAAGGACGACTATTTATTTCAAGAATCCGGCTCGAAGGACCAAAAAGATAACACCTTTATCTACAGACTAGCGGGTGTCACGCGATTTCACCCGCATAGCTCCCGTTCCCGTAGGAATATGTAGCCTATGTTCACCGGGAAGAGTGTAACTTCCCAACAGTGAAAGAATTTTACAAATCGGTCCAGTAGTTCCGGAGCCTATTCGATGCAAACAAACAATCAAATCTTTCCTCTTTATAATATTAGTATAGATGTCAGAAGTAAGGTTTTTATATAAAGTTAACTTACGTCTTTAAGTCTATCCGTAGCCCGATGAGTATGTGGTGGTGCTAACCCCGTCCGTTTGTGCCGTACCGCGGTAAGCACGGCAGATCTTGTGGCTAACGCGGTTCTTAGCGCGGGACATAGTAACGCACTCGCCGCGCCTGCTAGCCTCGCTGCAAGCGCTGCTTCCCCGTGGGCACCCAGCGCTTTCTGCACCCGGGTCAGCGCTGCACATACTTCTTGATAGTCTGCAAAGAGAGGTTATACTGATGATTATGCTGCCGATATTTAAGTAGATTTTCGGAAAATCTTTTATGTAGGTATACCTATTCTTTGATTTTGGAAACTATTTACCTTACGAAGACTTTGATTGGGGAAATAAACGTAGAAGAATATGGAGTTCTACATAAATTGTTATAATATTTTTGAAAAAGCTGTAAACAATATTACTTTTATCAGTGTATACCATATTGTACATCTATACAACATAAAATACCTACATAACATCTGGTCTTTCAGGAATAATTAAATTTTAAACACCACCTCAAAGGTAAGTATGTACAATGTACACCCTGGCGAGGTTTACTGCTAAACAATTACGTAATTAATTAATTAATTAATAAACAGTTTCATTTCAACATCAAACACTTACGATATTTTGAGAGGGCTTTAATTAATTTAGGGCGTTGACTTATTTATAGAAATAAGCCCACAATTATACTCCATTTATATAGAAGTACAAGCGGACGTCACGCGGTTTTATCCGCGAATAAAATATACATGAAAGGGATCCGATAAACATAATGCTCTTATAGATTCTGTAACATACCTACCTCCGACAGACGTTTCTCTGCCGGATGAGTCGCCGACAGAACGTTTCGATTATGAGTGGTTCACTGACAGAACCTTTCAACTACAAACGTTTCGCCGACAGAACGATTAGTTGATTAGTGAATCGACGACAGAATCGTTCACCAAATAAGAATTCGTCGACAAAACAAAAAAAATAACCACAAAGCTTCTAACCTAACCTATCCGAGTCGGGGTGTTAACCATTCACTTAGTATGGTTAACACCTCGACGTTGAGATCATCCTTAAAGATTAACCCCCTTATTCATAATCGTTTATTAAACCTATTTTAGTTAAAACACACTTTAAGTCTATTGCTGTCTCTAACCAATGACAGAGTATGGTTCTAACCTATTTTGGTTTAATAAACGATTATGAATATGGGGGTAAGTCATTACTTGTGACAAACCATGCCTAAATAATGTTTGTCGACGAATTCTTATTTGGTGAACGATTCTGTCGTCGATTCACTCATGAATTAATCGTTCTGTCGGTTCGAAACGTTCGTAGTTGAAATTGAAAGGTTCTGTCGGTAAACAACTCATAATCGAAACGTTCTGTCGGCGGCTCTTTCGACAGAGAAACGTCTGTCGGAGGTATGTTCCAGAGCCGCTCTTGATTCTGATACAGGTGTCAACAATCAATAAGGTGATTATGAAAAATGTTCTGTCTCGTCAATGTCTCGGGACATTGATTGGACAATATCGTGTAGGTTGGACAATATCCCATATGCAAAATGACCGTTGTTTGCTGCTCTATACCTACCTACCTACATATACTTGATAAAGTAGGTAGGACCATACAGAATTTACAGGTAACCAATTACAGAATATATATTCCAGCACATATTTTGCTCTTTCCACGAAAAAAATATCAGTACATACCTACATATTAAACCGTACTGGGAATTTATTAGTACGCGTTGAATTGAAATGAAATTGCAGAACTGTATCTATTGTGTGTTAAATAACAATGACATTTCTTTAATGGCGATGAACGATTTTACCACGATTTGTAATCTGAGGCAGCAATTGGCAAGATATCGTATCTTAAATACCTTTAATAAGTGTATAATATCAATGAAATGAATCAATCGATCAATGCTAGAGGAGTTGCTATACTATTACAGCGATTTATTGTACAATTTTATTGCTTAACAATGTGAGGATTGCAAATCATATTCTCTCCTTTTCGACTCCAAAACGCGTGCCGGGCAAAGGTGCGACTCTCATGCAGTGGAGAGAATCTTGGCCAGAACCGCGATTCAAAACAGCTTTTCTTTGTCAAATGATAGAAACTTAGAACGCTCTGCTATCTCATAATATGTAATACATTATGTACAACTCTAAGTTCTTCAAGGGTAGAATGAACAGGCACATACTTGAGGCTATGGTTGGCCGATGTCATTTTTTGCACTATACATTATATTGCACTGATTATATCCATTAATGAATTTGTTTCTACTTTTTTTTGTAGTTTCGATGTTTGTTTAACGTGCGCATATGCTTGCATAACAACAAAACGTTGCGGATTTCAAACAGTTACAATCTAAATTCTAAACCCTCTTTATATAGGCGTGATACAATTTTGCTTGTCGTTTCGTCCCAGTTCGCTAATATCGGTCGAATGGGATCGGACGAGTGTCTTACGAACTGGAACTAACGCGGCCCCCTAGTTTGCCCCTATGTGGAACAACGGAAATATGTTACGATATAGGTAATATAATAACATACTTACAGTTTTTTTAAAGAAAATATGTGTTCCTATTCAAATTTTGTAAAGTTGTGTTAAGCTTTATGGCCTACGTGGACCACGCAGAGAGGCAGATATTTATTTATTTATTTATTGGGACACAAAACAGTTATACATTGTATCTTACATAAGAAACTAAGTTTAAAGAATTTGGTAAATGTATAACCCACACTTATGTCCACAGAATAATGTAATTGTAGAAGGTAAGAAAGGTTAAATAAATTGTGCTAATCCTATGCGATCATTTAATTTTAAATTTAAAGAAGTGAAGCTATTGCTTGCTTTTTAAATTGGTTATGTGAAAAAGCGAAAGATATATCTTTCGCTTTTGCATATTGCATTTATTTCAATCAATCAGTCTATGACAGTCCACTGCTAAACGTAGGCCTTAGGAAAGATGGGTTGGTTCAGGGGTTTTTTCAAGTTATCTCGTCCGATAGGCAGCAGGTACAACACTCGCAGGTGAGGCAAGCTTAGGAGGGGCCTCCATCCTACTTAACCCAGTAAATAATAGGTGGATGCAGTTTACTTACCGATGACAGCATATAACTGAGCAGACTCCTCACTCGTATCCTCTTCATAGGCATCGTTGACGAAGGCGGTGCCTGATGATGGAGGATTCGACTCCAAGGCCTGGAGTTTGTGGGAGCCTCTGAGAGAAGTTCGTAGAAATTCATTCTGGGCTGCGATCCGTTCCTCTGCTTCTTTTCGTTGACGGAGTTGTTCCTGGAAAGAAGATTGAAATTAAATAAGATAAAGTATCCAGTAGATACATTGCTAAGATGGCAAAGGTTATGCGAGCCAATATCATGACGACAGGTTCGAAGTCGTCACATTGCCTCCATGGGAAATCTTCGGCGCAGAGGACAATATCATAACGGCAGGTTCAAAGTATACCTGGCAAAGTTTAAGTAGGATGCTTTGTATATGTGATCATATTTTCGTCTTGCTGTCTTGTAGAAAAGACATTAGGTAGGTACCTACTAAAGGATATTGACCAAAGCATCAATGATTAAGCACACTTTGACGATGGAGTAAAATTTAAAACCGCTTTAACCAAATTTAAACGTAGTTAGTGCTTCTCTAGAAGTATTGCTTCAATTTCAAGAATGGTTTAAAGTTGTCTGTCTGAAGTTTTTGATGTAGTGTTTACCTGCGCAAATGAGCAGGTTTTGCTTATAAATTTTGGAATTTTGAAGTTTGACTAAGTAGACCTATATTTGCTGAATCTTACTAATAATAAAAATGTGAAAGTTTGTGAGTGTGGATGTTTGTTACTCTTTCACGCTGTAACGGCTGGACAGATCTTTCTGAAATTTGATGCAGGGATAGATTATAGTCTGGAATAACACATAGGATACTTTTTATCCCGAGAATAAGTTCCCACGGGAACAAATTTTTCGCGGGCGAAGCTGCGGGCGTCAGCTAGTAGGTATGTAATAATTAAAATAGTTGATTGGTAATCATATAATTATAACTAAATCTATGGGAGTAATCTTGCGCAATTTTTTTCGTTCGTTTTGTCTTGTATTGTATTGTATGCTTTCTATATAATCTGTATTCAATTTTTTCTCAGAATTAATATATTACAACGATTTTCAGCAAGACCAACACCAATTTCTAACGGAATTATTTTTGAAAAAAGTACCATGTATGTATGTATGTATGTAACATGTACCAAGTCGTGTATTCGTCTCTGCGTTTTTGGAGATGGTATGTATAAATACCCACACAATAATAATATGTAAACTTCCATGCCCGTATTTGTTCAACAATTGTAAAGCATGACGTCACAGCAATATGGCAATTGTCACTATTGTATGTTTAGCACCGATCTGAATACCGCCAAATTGGTTTAACTGTCACGCTCTGCGTCTTTTTGTGTAATTTTGTATGTCATTACTCATTACTGACTCGCTTTGAAATTATGTTCATATTATAATAGTGATTTATTCAGACACTTTCTTTTTGAAGCTTAGACCATATAACACGGGACTAGCCAGTTTTTTGCCAGTTTTCATACAAGTGAAGGGGGAAACACAAAGACATATAAAATTTCATTGCATTTAAAAATGTATTAATCGACAAACGCGTAATGGCTGTTGTGTGTTAATTGTTATTGTACAGTCAACTACAATGTAATGTACTAGTTTAATCATATAAAATGATGTACTGATGTACAGGCTTTTCATAAAGCCAAAAGACCAAATGGTCATGTGCAATGGCAGAAAACAATGCTTAAGTAAGGCGCATCCTGTGGTTAGATGATCTAAGTTTTGAAGCGACGCGACTTGTCTAGGCAGACTGCTACAACAGCTGTCCCATTTTCCATCAGCTCTCAAGTTAACCTAATATTCTTTACTTACAGTACTTACAAATTGAAAATACATTTACCTAACTAACCAAAATAAAACGTAAAATCACATTTGGTATTCATTTGAAGATATCGAAGCAACTAAGCGAATAGGCTGACGTTCGACCTCATTCTTTAGCCATTCCAGAACTGGAAATTCAATAAAAAGCACATTCCCGCTTCGAACAGACAGCTTAATAGTAATATTATCTAAGTACGCATTCGATTCTCGATACTAATGAAATAACAAACATTTTACGAATCGGAGGAAACGAAATATTGTTGGATTTCCTTATCATGTTGTCAACAAATGCTTGGAGAATTCGATTTTGTGTAGCTTTTGCCTTCCAGCTAAGTGGATGGAAACATATCGAGGTAAACAAGGAATATTGTTTGAGAATATACTAATATTGAATACAATATGTACATATTCAATATTAGTATAGTCTTAGACGAGAGGCAGGTAGTTTTCATACGTATGTAATACAATGTTCGGCTCAGACAGGAATTCCTCAAGTTGAAGGATATTGAAAACTGTTTGACTCTAGCTAGACAGTACTAGGCTTTGCTTAGTTAGAGAATGTAAAATTGCACAAAGAAAGAAACAAGTAAGTGAGTAGATATGTTGATAAAAACGAATCCAAAAAAAAAACATTTCCTTCTACAAATAATTAGCATTGCCACTCAAAGAAACAGATATGATTTTATTTTCGTAGCTGATAGGTAAAATCATTTAGAATAATTTAGATAGGACATTTCAGGTTGCAGGTACCTAATAATTATATTGACGCTGACTGTCAACATCAACACTTTTGGGCTTCGGTCCGCCAGGCACGATCACCTAGCCTGGTCAGAGGATCCTCCCTTTGTGTGTTGGAGGAACATTTCCAACCCTTCCTCCACAGGGTGTTTTCTATGTATAATATATGTCAGTATGTATCTAGAAAAGAAATATATAAGCTTAATTTGGACTAGACGATGTTGTGCGGAAATGTCCACAAATATATATAAATATACTTGTTTGTCATTTGCATGTCGACATGGATTAGGTATTATTAAACCTAAATAGCAAAATTTATGATTCATTATAAATCATAATTTGTTTAAAACGTGTTTCTCGCCAAGGCTATATGGGAATGACATTATTTACGACTTTATTGCTCATAAAATAAAATAATTACTGTCATCGCTGCAGCAGTGGTAATAAATATGACTTGGTATCACATTCGATTCACGGGACGGGTTGCTTTTAAATTTTTACTCAACTATGGCATAGTCATCATCTTCATCATCATCACCTTTATCTTGCGCTTTTGTATAAGCAAAGATAATATAATAGTATTACATACAGATCGGCAACTCCCTGCCTCCCACTGAGTAAGCTTCCCCATCCCCCCACCAAATTTGATGTGTCTATTGCCGTGTTAGTACTTGAGAGAGAGTCACTGCGTTGCATTACGTATTACTGATACCTACCTACGTACTTTGTGCTATTGCTTTAGTTTAATTTGTGCTTAGCCGAGAGTAGATTTGAAAAAAAAGTACCTACATACATGAGATTGCGTTCTGTTTCGATAGCTAGTGTCCCTAGTATACTCACACACACATTCAAGCTTGATTCAAGCATTCACATTACGTGCATATTAGTGTGGGTGAAAACGAACATTTTTGTATGGAGTTTCCGCCCTGTGGTATAAGTACCTAATTTTGTTAGGCAGTGATCAACACTGCCTAATTGAACTGTGACAAAAGTTCACTGATTCGCGGAACCACAAACAAATGTCGAATCCGTGTAGGGGAAGGTGGTATGAGATGATCCCTCTAAGGGAGAATGCCTGTAAATCTGAGAAAGTACAATCTAATGATAATATTAAAGATGTTTTGAATAGTCAGTTTATTTATCTAGGTATTGTCATACCTTATGTTCTCAAAATTCAGTATTGATAAGAGTTTCATTAATTATACTAAATGTCTGCTAAAGGATCATCTTGTCCACACAGGTGTATAAGATGATCCCAGAGGATCATCTTGCCCCGTTCAGATCCAACCCAATCTCTATAGTCGAATTTTTAATTAAACGGAGTAAAGTGACAGCAACTAATGTCACTTCTTCATAGAAATTATGCAGCATTGTATGAAGAAGTGACATTAGTTGCTGTCACTTTACTCCGTTTAATTAAAAATTCGACTTAAGGTATCGTTAAAATGACTTTACTCAAATAATTATTTTAAAATGTTTTAATCAAATATGTGTTTTGAACAATGAGATCAACCCTTAGGCATAATCAACTGCCACAGCCCCTAGTGCTTTATCATCCATAGATCCCACTGTCCACGGCTGGTCTTCCACGATACGTGACACGTGGCAATTTCCTTTTAAAAAAAATCCATAATAAAATAACATAAATGATTAAAAAAATAACAAACTCGAATGCTACTGAGAAGGTCGAAACAAGCTTGATATCAGGCGGTACCCATTTGAAAATCATAAACCGAAAGAAAATGTGTGGGTACCGCCTAATATCATGGGTTATCAAGCTTGTTTCGACCTTTTCAGTAGCATTTGAGTTTGTTATTTTTTTAATCATTTAATTTATTTTAAAATGTAGAATTGCTATATTATCTTGTTACATATAGTATATATACATATAACATACATACGAGTACATACATACATACGCGCGAATTTATTACCCTCGCTGGCGCAGCCGGGCAAAAAGACATTGGGGTGAGATGATCCACAGATCATCTTGTACAAAAGCAGACGAATCATCTTGCCCCAGAGCTTACTTTTTATTTGAAATTCTCTAACCTAACCTATAAGTATCCTACAGTCACCGCAATACGTTTTTATAACAAATGAACATATTTAGAAGCTACTAATATAATAATCATTACATAAAATCGGTTACACGAAAAGTAAAGGAGTTTCAAATTCAGGCTTACTTTAGATTAACACTGTACAATTTTTAAAAAATCACAAAACACAGTGATCGTCCTTCACGCAGCCATCGCGGTTTGACTGCAGTCTGTGGGGGCGAGAACCTACGCTTTTCTCGAAAAAACAACTAGATGGCATGCACAGTATCGTCACAATCGAAAAGGATCGTCTTACCTCGAGGGATCATCTTGTACACCTTTCCCCTACTTCTACCGAACCTTAGGATAATCTACCAGCCATAGATGAATGAGAGTTTAATAATTAAAAAACTTCTGATAAAATGCACTTAAATAAAATAACAATGGAGTTATCATAAAACACGTGTCACAAAAGATCGCATCAACATGCATTTACCCATTTAAGAGCTATGGTTCTACAAATTGTCACACACATAGCGGCCAAATACACACTACTGTTCTTTTTACGTCGAAACCAAAACATAAGAAGGTGTTTGTTTGAACAAGGAAAGTTTATTAGACGTGGGTAGAGCTATTGATTAGTAATCCCCAATGAATAGACTGATATCGAAATAAAGATAAGTGCGTACATAATTGTTTTTGGGAGTTTGAATGGTACGATTATTTTGACCTTTATGAGCGATACTAACTTCACCAAGATTGCTCTAAGTTGGTCCTAATTTGATCGTGTAGGTACTAAACACTTTCTGTAAACGATCATTGCGTTAAGCCTTTTATGCTACGGTTACTCTTGAGATGGGTAACCGCTTTGGTGCATCTCTGAGTGTTTCTATGAAGCATAATGAAGGAAGTCACGTTAATCCTTAGCCGGGTTTGTCCCGGTTGCCTGTTACATTAACATAGGTGTCGAAAAGTCAAGTTGAAGGCTTATCTTATATGGACGACTACAGTGGCGTAGACTCCATAGAAGCCGATTCCCGCTGGCTTCCCCTTCAGAACTGACAGCAAGGTGAAGTTACATCATTACTAAATCTCGGTCAGAAGATAAGATGATAAAATTTTCTTCTCAACGAAAAACCCCTGCTGCAAAATACATAGCAATGTGCAATATTGTGCATCGCTCAGTTCAGTCAAAGTTCAGTGAACTCCAAAAACACAATCATGGAATATGAGAAATAAGCCGGATTGCTGAATATTTGCGTCCCTTTCGTTAATAATACGCAAATGTCGGTTTCTCTCTCTACGTTCCGAGTGTTTCGAAAGATTATACTTGCGAATCTCCATCGTTCGGCCAGCGATCGGGCCTCGTTCTAAATCCACTCGGAAATAGCTTAATACGAGACGGAGAAAAATCGTCAATAATAAAGTAAAGTCAATAAACGTACTAAAATTTACTGTTGACGAAATAAAATCACTCATAGAGTCTAATTATACGTATTTTCATACAACATAATTATATAATGATATTTACGACGCAATCATTTGGAATTTTCAATAACTAAATAAAATTAATGAATTAAGTACGCTCGTCGAACATTCTTTATGCACACTAGCGCCGCTTTCGAATATTTTTAACTTTTATTTACTACTTTATATTTTCTCTACTCTAAACAATGCAGCAGTGCACTCCCAGAATTATTGAATAATTAGTTTGTTGGTCGTTTTTTTGCTGTTTATTGGTTAATTATAATTAGTTAGTGATAAATAGCATGGTGTATTGGTGAGTGGAATAGTGCGTGCAGTACTGTATAAGTATATAAGCTGTAAATAGATAAGTAATTACGTATAGTTTACATTTTGCTTGGTTTTAATACCTACTAAGAATCTAGTTTGTTCGTATGCGTAATGGCGGCGTTAATACATATAGATTGTTGTTTAACAGATTTTTTGTTATCTGAGGAAACATCTTTTACTAAATTAAGTTTTGAGAATAAAAAATATGTAATTCGTTTAGGCCCTTCTCGCCCAATTGTGACTGTAGATTATAAAAGAAAAGACTGCTCCTATAAACATTTTCATAGTTCGTTTTATGATAAATATACTTGGATGACAGGTTCTTGTAAACTCAATAAACTTTACTGTTTCCAATGTTAATTATTTTCCGATTCTAGTAGCGTTTGGAGTCGTACAGGGTTTACGGACATCAATAATATAGGAAATTCGACGAAAAAACATGTTCTGACTGAAAAATACATTCGTAGTTGTTTAAGCATGACTTTGGCAATAGCAGAATTGAGACATTTATGAATAATAATTTTGAAGTACACAATAGGAAGGTTGATCGCAATCGTCATCTATTAAGACGTTTCATAGATACTGTAGTTTTGTTAGGTAAACAGGAATTAGCGTTTCGCGGCCACGATGAGAGCTCCGGGTCGAATAACCGCGGTAATTATATTGAAATATTGCAATATTTAAGTGCATATGATGCTGTATTGGAGTCACATTTGGAACAATGTTCTTCAATGCATAACCCCGTGTTTTCTGGACATCTACATGTACCTAGGTAAGATTTTTTTTACTAGCTTCCGGTTCAGGTATACCCGAAGGGGTAGGCAGAGGCATATTATATGCCCACATTTCACCTTTTTATAATTTGTCCCACGTAATACGTTGTGAGCCGTATTGCCGTGTTTAAATGGACAGGCGCAGGTTGTGATGCCTGCTGTTGAAATAAAGCCTTCAACTTGGTTTAACGACGCCATTTTACTGGCAACCGGGACCAACGGCTTAACGTGCCTTCCAAAGCACGGAAACGCTCAAATAAATGTCACAAAGTGATCACATGTATGGTCACCCATCCATGGACCGGCCATAGTGAAAGTTGCTTACTGCAGTGATCGTTTACAGAACACTGAGTCCGCGGGGCCACGAGCGCTACTAGCTTCCCTTTTGAAAATAACCAGCCCTCGCCACTGGACGACTATTTACTAAACAAAACCATAGGCTTTTTCCATCCATCACGGTTTAGCAACGAAGCACAGTTTTTATGTCAAAACACAAAATACGTCAATACAAAACATTTTTATACCTACACCTACCTACATAAGTGTATATTCTGCTATAGCAAAAAATAACCGGACAATTCACAAAAATAAAACTTTCTATTTTGGGAACTGTCCGTTCCACAAACAAAGTTTTAATCACAAAATGGAAACATCACTCCCATTTCAAATTTTGTGTCCATTAGGCTGCATGCGATGCACTTAGCTTGCCACTTTAATTTTGGCAATTTTGAAACTATCGTTTTAATGTATGACTAGAGCTTTTGAATAAAAGGTTCACCATAACTCTATGGGTAGTAATGGCCTAAAAATACAGAAGATTTACCCAACAAGCGACTGTTCCTATTTCTATGGTCATACTTGCCCTTAAGTAGATTCGTGGCACAACCTGCTTCTTGCATTACCTATCCGAATTTGCCATACCATATAATATAAGCATGTGCTATGGGATCTATCCTTAGAGTATAATATGAGTAAGTACCTTCTTAAATATACTCTAAGGATCTATCGTTTAAGGATGGAAAAGTCTGCTAAAGACCCGCGGATTGATAGCTTCAGGTTCGATTTATTTGATCGGCCGGGCGATTTGGAGATCGGTAACGATCCCGTACCTACCATTGACAATTATATGCTACCGATAGACAGGAACGTCCACACATTGAATATGTTCAACAGCGAGACCCTAAACGTTGTATAATGTAATTAAATTTAACATGTTTACCTCTGTACATTGTGTTTACAACACTTTGTTTGATAATTCTACCACAATAAATTAAAATATCTTCGTCACGTGCGTGTCATTCGCTTTATGGCACAAACCGAACTAACCAGGAGATCTGTACTTGTACCGCGGTTGAGTTGTACACAACGCTTGTTCTGATCGCCGCATCTAGTACGTAGTACGCACCTTGATTTCGAAACCGTTACTATACGAATTTTTTACGAAATTGAGTTAATAACGCCATCTTTTTTAAATCGTCAGGAACTACCGAATGATTTTGACAGTTTATTTAATACCTCAATATTACGGTAGATAGCTCTAAACTAAAACGTTACTGAACGAAAATTTTAAACAAACGCTAATGACATAACCGTTATTAAACCAGTTGTCACCGGTCATTTGAGGAGTCGACGTACAAGTTTATAATAAAAGTGTAACTATTGATATAAGAACGGTTGACTTTCTCGTTAAGCTATATTATTTACTTCTTTTTATTCTATAAAGTGTGTTTTTTTGTTTAGTCACAGTTTTTAACTTAAAATGTGTATTTTATTTTTTTCAAATTTAAAACTAAAACCGTTACCTTTTGTATAACCCTTATAATAAAGATTCTAGATAAAAGTATGACATAAATATTTAGTTTCAAATTGTGATTATTGGTTTAGTATAGTTCTTGACTAAATTGATTCTCATGTTTACGGTTAGGATTATTACAATAAGTATATAAACAGTGGTAGTATTATTACAATAAGTATACAAATAATAAGTATAAAACAAATACAAAAGATTTATAGATGACAGTTTAGTTTCATATTGTGTTATATTATTTTTACTTAGCTAGAGCCCCGGGTAAGCCCTCGGAAGGCCACCACTGCGGCCTCGCCCAAGGGGCGATTCGGGTGTGATCCCGCTTCTAAGGGGCGGTGTGCGGGAATCCCTCACGTCACGCTGCCGTCATGGGCCTGCTTCTGTTAGGACGGGGAGTAGCCCTCTCACCGTCCTCAGGCCCCAAGTCATGGAGGCCGATAGTATTCGGTGAAGATACGACGACGGCACCCAGGCCGCCGACTGCGGAACTCGAGTGGGAGAGTTCTCTCGCGTTCCCGCCCCGCCGCCTCTTTCACGAGCATGACCTGCTCGTAGAAAGAGGCGGCGCAATCCCACTTACTCCCGCTGAAGATCATGGCTCGCATTATGGTCTTGCTCTTGAGTGAGAGATTGTCCACGTCTAGACCCACTACGAGGACCTGGTGCTGTTGCGCCCACGCAGTGCACTCCACCAGCGTGTGGAGCGCTGTGTTATCGCTGCGATCCTCGCAGTGCTGACGCTCGGCTGTGGTTTCCTGGTGTCTTCCCCACCGATACATACCGAAACTACCGTGCCCGGCAAGCATCTGTGACAACCAGTAGGAGTAGCAGTAGAGCACCGTGTCTCCTCTCTAGCCACTCTTCCATGATTGTCTTGATGAATTGTGGCGAATTCGCCCTTTGGTTGCTCAAGTCGCACCTTCCATGTCTCCACGGTTTGGTGGAGCTGGGACCGCTGGGGCTTGGTTTCTCGAGACGCAGGCCTATGGCTCCACTCCAGCGCCTCCTTGCGCCATCTAAATAGTGACGCAAGGGCTCTCGCTTCCAGGTCCCATGGAGGGGTTCCGGCTAGGAGACATGCCGCTTCACCGGAGATTGTGCGGTATCCCCTTATCACCCTGACGGCCATCGCCCTCTGCGGGCTCAGCAATCTAGCAACGTTGCTGACCGTCAGGGTCTCCGCCCATCCGGGGGCCCCTAGGGCCATACATCGCACGATCCCCAGGTACAGTCTCCTTGTAGGGAGTGTAGGGTCCCCTGATGTTGGGCATCAATGCCCCCATCAGTTTTGGGACCAAACTTCGGAAGTGATGTCCGATTTTCCACCGGCCATCGAGTACGCGTCCCAGATACTTCAAAGAGGACTCGATGCTGATGCTGACGCCCCCTACCTGTAGGCTGGATCCCGCAGGTGGTCCCATCTGAATGGGAATTAGTTTTCTGTTGATATTATTATTCAAAATAAGTAAATACGGTGACTGTAAGCTTCAATTAAATGATAATTATCAAAAGAAGAATAAAGAGTTATTTGCCATTTATAATTGTACTTCATACGTTCGTTTAATAAATAGTGATTTTAACTATTACCTTTTATTTTATCCGTGTCTTTAAATATATTTCACACTCATTATTCTGTCATTTAAAATAGCTAGAATTTTATTTTTTACATAGTAACATTCAATTCATACTAACATTACAATATTCAATGATAATTGAAAAAAAAGTTATTGTAAAAGTGTTACTATAAAAATTAAAATTATTATAAATCAATAATTATTTAAATTATCTAATTATGTGCCTTCACATCTTGAAAAGGAACTAATAATTTAATAAGTAATCTAAGACATACCTCATAAAAGTTCATAAGTTTTTATTATGAGGTATTTAATAGGCCAAAAATCTTAAATTGCTTCTCCTGTAAAATTTAGTTATTTTGTTTAGTAACGGTTTCGAAATGAAGGTGCGATATAGTGCGATGGTACAGTGGGCCAAAAAATTGGTGTACCATCTTAAGGTTGAACGTCGTTTGGAAATTCATAGGCGATAATGATTAGTTTCGCTTGCAGACATCTGACAATTTCTATTGCCATCTTTATCTGATTATTGATAACCTTTTATATTGATTATTGATACCTACTGTTTGTTACGTGACAGCTGTTCTTAGTTTGAATATATTTGACAAAAAGTCAGTTGTCAGTATTCTATAAGAAAAAAAGATTGCTAGATTTAAAAAGATTTTATTACTTTTATTTAGAACCATTTAAATTATCTTTGCAGAAATTAATGTTTTATCAGTTTTTAATAAAGTTTAAAATGTCATGCACTTCTAAGTGACTTACGACAAATGAATACTTATCAATAAGGTTTACGTCATTATTATGCATCTCTTTCAATGATAGGTATATCTAGTATGAACCTTGTTGTAATTTTCAATGACTAGAAAACTAAATCAAAACTGATGCACCACTTTCTTGGCCGACCGTACCTACTATATCTTTTCACATGCAGGAAGGTACAATTCAATACATTATCTCCTTTTTGACAAGTAATACAAATCGTATCAAGTTAACTGATTCCTATGATCTGTTCGGATGTGCATACTTTCTTCTTCTGCTATATTCTCCTTTAGGAAAAGAAATACTGAGCGAACGAAATATGCGAAAAAGCAATTACGTGCTTTCAGATATCAACCCTGTCACGACACGACTGTCCAGATTTTACTAAATCTTATACGAATTGTAGCAGGCATTGGTAACATATGTTGTACTCTTTCTATCCTTCAAATAACATGTTCAGTAGAGCAAGAGGGAGATGTCAGCTCCGGAGATTTATCGTCTCGACAAACTAATAGCTGCCTCCACTTACGCATATTGCTAGGGGTGCTGTTATATTGAATTTCATCCATCAACATTGTTTGGGCTGCCTATCTTAGCGAAAACCCTGAACGTGGTAAATTTTCACTCTGTGAGGCCGCGTCATCTCTATAATTTATTTTTACGGTTCTGTGCTTCAAAAGAAACTCTGGATCACATTTCATTTTTGGAGCAAGTACCATCCAACGTTCTAAACCCTTTATTAGGAGTGTTTTCTGTTTCGGTCATGGATATTATTCATTCAATAGGTAGGTATGTACTTAGCTTCATAGCCACAAAAAGTATTGTTTACTTTGATTTAGGACTACTTATAGCGTTATGTAGATAAAAGATAAGAAGGTAATATTAATTCTATTACCCTTTTTTTACGTGAGGGAAAATCCTCATGGATGTTATGCTGGACTCCTACCGACTAAAAAACCTCACGTAACGCCCAACAGCCTATGGTTGGGAGCCCGGGTAAGCCCTCGGAAGGATTCTATCACCCTACTTATCTACCCACTTTTAAGTGTGGACATTCTCATGGAATGGATGCTATACCGGACTCCTACCGACTAAAACCACACGGAGCTCTTCTATCTACGGCCAGGAATCTCGAGTACGCCCTCGGAAGTATAATCCCAGGAGTCCTGACAAAACCTCAGGGCTCCCGACTACGCCTACCTCCGCCTCGATTACATAAGTAGTAACAGCCTTCAAAAAAAAAATTCCAAATAAACTAATAAGCACAGTTTCTTTCTCTATTCTCAACATCGAAACTACCAACATTCATCTCCTAGTTAATCAAGAAACTATTCAAGTTTAACATCGATCAATCAACCCTTATCCTCATCAACACCATTTTGTTCTATCCACCCCTAAACAAGATGTCTGCCTACGTCACGGGTGACGTCACAACCGACAATTTCCGCGACACTGCCCAAAGTTTCCGCACTTTCCGCATTTCGCGCCAAACGGTGTGGACATCATGATGTTTTGAGTTTGACGTCATAGGTTCTGAGAAATTTATTACTGTCCCTTTTTGATGGTTGCATTTATTTACAAACATCTCGTTTTCGCATAATGTGGAGTGTTTTTCTTTTTAAGGCCGTTAAGGTTTTTACGATGTAATGAGGCTTTGTACGTAGCTGTAGTAACTTGAACAAGCTTTTCTTCTACAACCAAAGTTGAGAACACAGATTATGAGATAAAATACATTTTGGCAGGACATTCCGAACTTAAGTATTAAAAGAAAAATAAATTTTGGCGGGACATATCGGAAGTTCGAACTTAGTCCTCATTCGCTTCGGATGCAACCAGAAACTACGATGACGGTAGCCATATTATTGTAATTAAGTAAATATAATTAAACTGTCGCAATATTAAAACGAAATTATTTCAATAAATTTCAAAATTCGCATAGGAAGTTAATTATTGCCTGTACAGAATCCTCGTACCTACGTAGGTAAGTATGTATAAATAATGCACATCGTATCGTGCTTGTCTAGTAATTCACAGCTCAAACTATGTTACTTCTACTCAATTGATTTTGATAAAATACGCAGGATTTAGGCTTAGACAACCCATATGGACTATGGAGTTATAACGAAAGAATAAAATTCGGTGGATGGACAAAAAAAACATCATGTTTTCGGTACCAGAACACCATATTTTATAGTATTTTCAAATTATGTATGCCACATCTATTTTTACAATTTTACAATCAAATAGATAAACACTAGAAAAATACATTCGTTGACCAAACATTACGGACAATGAACTGCCTTTGTTATTGTAATGTTTAGGCTAAAACGTTCTACCGGGACATAATATTGTAATGAGACCGGAATACGATGACTAGTACATTACGTACGTATGTAGGAGCCTTTTGTGCCCGCAGCCTTCGACCAAGTAATAAGTATAGACGGGCCCACGTCATACATTACAAACTCTAAAAGTGAGACTAGTTCACACACAAAGATATTGCAGCAACGACACGACATGCAGACATACATTCATTTTTCGAATTTAGGGTACTGTTTTTACACTTCCATACCCATAAATCATTAATAGATGGAAGAGCACCGTGTGATTTTAATCGGTAGGAAGGAGTCCGGTATAGCCTTCATTCTATGAGAATGTCCACCATAATAAAAGGGTGGGGAGATAAGGAGGGTGATAGAATTAATATTACCTTCTTATCTTTTATCCACATATCGCTATCTAGTACTAAATCAAAATATTAAACAATACTTTTTGTTACTATAAAGCTGCATACCTATTAAGAAAACCGGTTGAATGAAGAACACGGCAACACAGCACAGGAATGCATCTTGCGTAAAATGTCTTATCTTGACACGTGTATTCGAAACAATAACACCTACTACGACCAAGTAAGTGCATTCGCTCACTTTAAAGTCTTTAAACTAATGTATGGATGGGCCGATCTATACTATTACTTGGTCGAAGCCCGCAGCTATACAATAAGGTCGTTCACCAATGTGCCGTTTATATGTGTGCCTATTGCGTTTACTCCTCAATTTGCTAGAGGGGCCTAGCATGGCCATAGCTTCCCATCAAGCGGGCTGCCTCATTTTGGCGAACTAAATACAAAAATATATCCAATTTCACCACTTAGGGATAAGATTTTTTGAAAACCTTCCTAGTGCGTGGGGTACAAAAATTGCTTACCCTTAAAAAAATCAAGTTTCTAGGTGAAAGGGTTTCAATTTTATTAAAAACTAGCGGACGTCGCGCGGTAAAAATATAGCCTACTAGCTAATGCCCGCAGCTTCGCCCGCGTGAAATTTATTTCCGGGATAAAAAGTAGCCTATGTGTTATTCCAGACCATAATCTATCTTTGTACCAAATTACAGCCAGATCCGTTCAGCCGTTAGAGTGTGAAAGAGTAACAAACATCCACACTCACAAACTTTCGCCATTATAATATTAGTAAGATGTTCACCGCAAAGAGTGTAGCTTCCCAACAGTGAAATAATTTTTCAAATCGGTCTAGGTAGTAGTTCCGGAGCCTATTCGATGCAAACAAACAAACAATCAAATCTTTTCTCTTTATAATATTAGTATAAAAGATTCAGAATCATTTAATTAGCATATATACGGTATGTGTAATTGTGTGTGCTTGGTTTAACAATATTGAAATATTTTCATGTCCGTTTCAGTGATATTGGTAGAGGCAAAGAATTCCAGTAGTATTTCATGTAAACAAGTATTACCGGTATTCAAGACGTTTTTTGATAATAACAATATACCTACTTAAAGATAAAAGTGTAAATTTGTAATAGGTAAGTACATATCAATGTGGATATCAATATCAATGTATCATTATGCGTGATTCACGTTATTGTTTTATCATTTGTGATACAATTGAGATTTTTTATTCCAATGATTCATGGAACTGGCAGGCTCAAGTTGCGTTTAGCACAGATAGTCCATTGAAATGTTACAATTTAAGGACCGAATATTGCATTTTTTAGAGGACGCAATTTTATTTTTGGGACATGTCAATAGAAGCTTAACCTCAAGTTTGTGGGGTCGCCACCCTTGTCCCCCGGCCGCAATCTTAAAAAGGGGTGAAAACACTTTTTTCCCAATATCTCGGAAACTATGAGTCTTACAAAAAATTTGTGAAATCATAATTAGTAGCAAATTTTTTTGCCTATAAATATGTTAAACAAATTTTTGCCCTAAATTAAAAATTAAATAAGTTATAAACAAAAAAATTAAAATCGAAATTATAAAAATTTTCTTTTTTGCTCTGTGGCGTTTTTTTAAATTTCTCTTAAAAGATCATCTACAAGATTAGTTTGAGGTATTTTTTTTGTAAAATGTAGGTATAAAAAAAAGTTATAGAGTAAAAAGAAAATAAAATTTTTCTTTAATTTTGTAAATTTTTTATACACATTTGTAGGCAAAACAATATGCTACAAATTATGCCTGTACAATTTTTTTGTAAGACTCATTGTTTCCGAAATATTGCGAAAAATGATTTTTTTACCCCCCTCTTTTCAAGATGGCGGTCGGGGGACAAGGGTGGCGACCCCACGAACTTGGGGTTAAGCTTCTATTGACCCCCCACACATGTCCCGAAAATAAAATTGCGTCCTCTAATAAATGCAAAGCTCATGTAACAAGATCCCGGCAAGGCTGCAGGAACTTTAGGAAGTATAAGCAACTAGTATTAAAGACTCAAAACGAATCAGTCGCTTTTGCTAGAATGCACCGTGTGGTTTTAGTCCGTAATAGCCAAGCATCCATGGGGGATTTCGACGATTAAAAAAAGTCGCACTGCAGCTCCTCCTGACCACGCACCTTAGACCATATATCACGGGACTAGCCTTTGCGAACCACCGCATACAAAAATATTCTGCCAGTTTTCATACAAGTGAAGGGGGAAACACAAAGACATATAAAATTTCATTGCATTTAAAAATGTATTAATCGACAAACGCGTAATGGCTGTTGTGTGTTAATTTTTATTGTACAGTCTACAATGAAATGTACTAGTTTAATCATATAAAATGATGTACTGATGTACAGTGCTTTTTATAAAGCCAAAAGACCAAATGGTCATGTGCAATGGCAGAAAACAATGCTTAAGTAAGGCGCATCCTGTGGTTAGATGATCTAAGCCACGCACAGAGTAATTTTTTGTAAGTAGAAGATTCGTAACATACGGTAATGCGAAAAATCCTAAATCTATGGTAATGATCACTAAAAAGGATGCTCAATACCGTATAAAATTAAAAGAGAATACCGAAGAAGCAGTTTTATCTATACTAATATTATAAAGAGGAAAGATTTGATTGTTTGTTTGCACGAATAGACTCCGAAACTACTTGACCGATTTGAAAAATTCTTTCACTGTTGGGAAGTTACACTCTTTGTGGTGAACATAAACTATATTTTATTCCCGTATTCCCACGGGAACGAGAGCTACGCGGGTGAAACCGCGTGACGTCCACTAGTCTTCAATAAATTCAACCAGTTAGTCAACGAAATTAGCCAATAGCAGTCCACTGCTGATCGCAGGCTTTTCCCAATTGTTGTATCAGTCAATGTCAACTGTCAGTTGCTGTTGACAGCCCGCCTTTTTGGAGCTTTTGATTATTGCTTGTATCTGTTATGTCAGGACTTGAGAGATGTTTGGTGTGATTAATAAATGAAGTGATCTAGCAAAATTACCTTTATTTCAAGAACCTAGTCAGGTAAAACTAATTACCTTCTTGTGCACCAATGTTCAGTCCATCATAGCGCACAATACATGTGTGTCATCTTGTAGAGAAGTTTTACTTCATTTCAAATTTGACATTTTGACAATGAAGCCAACATTCAAACATTAGTTGCATGTCAATTACTTAATTTCAAAAAAAGTAGCCTAATTTTTTTTAGCTTGGACTTTCTCGGCTTGAGAGTATGCCAAAGTCAAGTAAATTTCATTGTAAAAACAGACGCGTATACATGTATGTCCAAGTTTGGACTAAGTTCTACTCTAGTAAGACAGCCTATTAATACAACAATATCACTTACGTAACAAAGAGAAACTACACACAGTACAGAATAAACAAACAGTATACTCACAGAGTAGGCCTTTATTCTTTCTGGGTCGACGTCGTGTTGCGACCGGGCCTGCGCGCGCGGCGATGACGACACCATGATCTTATAGATCACGATCTATACTCTCGTGTAACGGTTTATCCAAGTACAAACTGGCTCCATAACACATTGCACTTTTGAATTATTTTTCCAAACACTTTTATTTTGAAACACTGGTTTTAAAAGAACGTGATTTGGTAAAATTGTGAATGACTAGTGGTTTTGGGAAGTGTTTGTTCATTGGGTATGATGACATGATGAGTATGATGAGCTATCTCACTCAGAAAAGTCTTAAAAATACTTCAGTGTGTAGCGTAATCTGTCAATAGATTACTTAATTCTGAATTGATGAGTATAAAGAGCAAGTACCTCCCTATCATCAAGTATTTTCGAAATCAGTTAATAAATTAAGGAGTTATGAAGAAACAAACATAAAAAATATGCAGCGAACTTGATAATAACTTCCTCCTTTTATTAAATTTGGATAGTTTTTAGGGTTCTTCTATGTTAAGCTTTCCGAAATAATGACGCCAGTCTTATGAAAAGCCATAGCGATATCTACAGACTGAGTGAAACTCTCACACTCGAAAGGACTAGTAATAATAGCCGAGGCCCTTTTTTTTAACGAGAGGAAAATCCTACATAGATGCTATGGATACCGACTAAAAACCACACGTATCCTACCTAACAGCCTACGAATGGGTGCCCCGGGTAAGACCTCGGAAGGATACCCCAGGTTTCCCAACAGACCTACGGCTGCCACTGTGGCCTCACCATCAGGGGGTTTGGGTGCTATCCCGCGTTTTTGGGGGGTTGTTCGGGTGTAATCCCTGCTCTTGGGGCCCTGATATTTGAAGCCCCGGTAGAGTTTTTGAAGTCACTATTGACTTAGGAACTGACTTATACTAAGGAACTGTTTTAAAAATACCAAATTATGCTACGAGTACATAATGTACCATAAGTAGATTACCGTGTTCTACTTGAATTTTGAAGTGGACAAATGTAGGTACGATACCTAACTTAAGTACGGCTTGAGTGCTTATTTTACCTATATGCTTGAACTTAGTAGGTAATCCATTTCCGTTCCATGTTCGAATTCTAAATAGACATAATTTATTGAGGAAAACAATTTAAGCGCGAACGGTATTTAAACTTGCGTCTTTTCCCAATCCGGTAAAATTATTTTTAGACCGCTAAGCTATCAAGCCGCATGGCTTAATGCTATGCTCATAGCTAATGAAATAGATAGGTATGCAATAGTAATAATCAGTAAACTAATTGCTTATCAAAATTATTCCAATATAGACAACACATAAACACGCACAAATAAATTATCTCTATAGATGGAACTTGAATCCGAAACTAAGTAATACAGACGATCAACAATGACATATTAACTTGATTATATCTAAGATAATGGAATAGATAGTACTATTATTCCTAACTTAAACTATATCTGACGTTCCCCAATACATATTCGATAAGGGTAATAATATATTAGGTATTATTGATCGTATATATACCTACTTAACCGGTGACTCTCGCTCCGGTTCGTATCTGATGCAGAGGTTAGCTATTGCCATCCAGCGCGGAAATGCAGCGAGTGTTATGGGTACCTTTGCATGGGATACGACTCGGAGTGGGTTATTTAGCTAACAATTAGTGTTAGCTTATTACTTGACATTTTAATAATTTATGACTAGATTTTAAAATCAAATCAATTGTACTTAATACGCATTTCATTATAAATAAGTTAATAGTAGCTGGAATACTTGCGGTAGGTACCTATGCCAGTTACTACTTGCAAGGTATAGTGATGTTGGCTGTTTGGCAAAAACGAAACTATCGCATTTTCATGCTGGCAACTTTTTCGAAACATTATTTACATCATTGGAAAAATTAAGTACGATAAATTCATGTAAAATAACTTACTGAAAAGACAGTTTTATTGCTTTCTAGCGAGATGTCATGTAAGCGAGGACTCAAACCTGCTATTTTATGATAACGCTCAAACCACTGTAATTCCACTGTCACTCTAAAAAATGGCATTTAATTTCAGAAATACCGATTAATACGCAAAATGAATGTTATTTCTTTTGAGTGACACTTGGTTTCCTCTGACATAATTTTCTTTTTTTTATAAATATTACCATTTTGCAAAAAATATCGTACTTTTTGCATTTCTAAAAATATTTTTTGTGTTGTTGTATAACGATTCTCAGTATCGATGGCATAACCTTTCGTATCTATAACGTAACTGCGTTCTTAGTTTGTATCGTTTCGTAACTAGTTTCTTGAAAATCTAGAGAACAATAGCAGATACTATGTTCCTTGCTCATCGAGCACACGTTTTTATTTATGAAATGAAGACTGTATTGATGTGTCAAGGGATTAATATAAGTTACTTTACATAGTCTTTAACTATCATTTAGAACAATGAACTCGTGATGAACATTTATCAACTCATGGTCTGCCAGGAAACCTATATCACTATGTTACTATGAATATAAACGGCAAGTTTCACAAAGACAGACCCGCCTAACAAAGACCAAATACTCACATAAATTCTACGCTCTTCATAGTTCAGCTGACATTCGTGTGGTGTTACTAGAATGTCAAACTCTGTGTGTCTACCTCCTCGCTAGCAACACTTTATATTATAATCTTATTCACAGACATAAACTTCAAGGTAGTTTCGAGTATAACAACAATTTCAAAACGCACGTACAGGTATTTCAATAACAAAATAACGGTGAATAAACTTAGCATTATTTTAAAATTAGTTATTGCCAGCAATGTCGTTTTTTTGCTGATGAACGTGTTGATTATGTACCTATCTACATTTTTGTGTTACTTTTTTCACGGGAAATGGAAATTTATGTGGTCATAGTCGTAGTATAGGTATTTGCTATAAAGATTTAATCCATTTACTTCATAGGTAAACTAGACATACATACATACATATGGTCACGCCTTTATCCCCGAAGGGGTAGGCAGAGGCATATCATATGCCCACATTTCACCTTTGTATAATTTGTCCCACGTAATAGGTGGTGAGCCGTATTGCCGTGTTTAAATGGACAGGCGCAGGTTGTGACTGCCTGCTGTTGAAATAAAGCCTTCAACTTAGCTTAACGACTGCCATTTTACTGGCAACCGGGACCAACGGCTTAACGTGCCTTCCGAAGCACGGAAACGCTCAAATAAATGTCACAAAGTGATCACATGGATGGTCACCCATCCATGGACCGGCCACAGTGAAAGTTGCTTACTGCAGTGATCGTTTACAGAACACTGAGTTCGCGGGGCCACGAGCGCGTAAACTAGACGTACCTACGTAAATAGCACCGTGTCTTCGCCGAAGACTATCGGCATCCATGACGGGGGGCTGAGGACGGTGAGGGGGTTGCTCACCGTCCTAACTGAAGCAGGCCCATGACGGCAGCGTGACGTGAGGGATTCACGCATTGAAGGAGGATGTCCCAGGAGCCCAAGGACATCTTTCCGAGGGCTTACCCGGGGCTCCCAACCATAGGCTGTTGGGCGTTACGTGAGGTTTTTTAGTCGGTAGGAGTCCGGCATAGCATGCATGAGGATTTTCCCTCACGTTAAAAAAAAAGACGTACGTAAATATCAGAATCTATCTTTTAACAAACCCGTTGCATTAAGGTAACTAAGTATTATATCATTTATAAACATAACCGTGTTTGTGATCAAATTTACTTGGACCAATAATGGTTTGTTTAGTTTACAGCGTTACCTACACATAATCTTGCCGAGAAAGCGTTAAATTACATCGGTTTAGATTCAACAACTACATAATCTTACATTATCTGAACATAATCTTAGATAAGATCTTGAAGTGAGATGAGTAATATCAAATAGGATCACAAAGTGTTATAATGGAACTGAAATATATTACTTCTTTATAGGTACATAGCATTCTGTAATGAAAATGATATAACTTTATTTTAAATCTATTATTCGATTAAAAAAAAATACCGTCAAACGAGTATATTATTATCGATGTAGAATGTCTATCACTATTTTATTCAGTTGCATTGATTTAAAAACATTGCCAATCCAAAGTTCATGATTATATTTTGAAACTAGAACACAAATCATGAACACTTTTGTTATGTTGGCTGCATCGTGGCGTAGCAATATGGCTGACAATCATGTCAATGGGAACGTCAGATACATTATGTCAGCCTCAGATTATAGAAATCTTAAATATTCACTTTTGGATTTGGTATTTGTCTTCTTGGTCTCACTTTTTTGTTCGGTAAGGGACTAAGGGTCATCTGCACATAATCTGAGATGTCAGCATTACCTTTTTGACACGAAATACTGTATACACAGTAGGTATTATACGAAATGATACCGTCATGCGTCAGCTGTAATTTCAGGAAAGATATATTTTGAATGTTCGTAATTAAAGTCTCTTCGCAAACATTTTATACATTATTTATACTGTTGAAAAGGGTCAACATTTAGGGCTTAACAAACCTTATTTATAGTCCTATGAAAATGGTTAGCGGTTAATATGTGGAGGAAGGTACCTATTTTCATGACCCATTGTTGTTTCACAGTATATTTTAATACCCCACACACAGGTGTATGGTAATATTCATTTATTTGCCCCCAGTGGAGTGAGGTAAATTTAATTTTGTAGTTTATTGTTTACTAGCTGTGCAACTCTAACCCACAAGCCCTTAAGTTTTCAAACAATATAGGGATGTCGGCCCGTTACCATTGCTGCTGGACTCCCTTGGATAATAGCATGATGAACATATACGCCATAACCATACTATTTGGATGTTATCTGTGGCGGTACTCAATAAATAGGACAACTAACAGTACTTTTCATTCTAAGGTTCATTTACAGTTCCTTTTAAAAAAAGTGTGCATTTTTAAATCACTTCAATACTTTAACTAATACCAAACATCTATAAATCGCTACAAACAATTCAAAACTATTTCACCGTACAACGGATATTATAATAACTATCGAGAGGCATGCAAAATAGAAGCGAACAGTTTTCGTATCTACCCTCATATCTGAAATGTCGGAAAATGGGGCTTGTTGCATTTCTTTAGACAGCGATTCGTATAGAAAGTTTCGACAGACTACACCTGAGAGGTATTGGCGTTGCACGGCTTCTTATTTCTGAAAAGCTTGAGCTAGATTTAGTATAAGTGGACTACTTTGCTTCGTATACTTGACATCTAGAAAGATATACCTTATTTTGGTAAGTATCTAAACGATTTAAAATTGGAAATGGTGTTTTGAGCTGTAGCGGTTTGTAACTTTTGTTGTTTATGATATTGTTGATGATTCTTTAGAGTTTCTTGATTCTGAGTCCTGTGTCACCGCCAACGCGAAGACTTTTTTTATAAGTACAATTAAGTAGGCAGGAATTTATAATGTTGTACCAAAGCCAATAGAAGCAATCATTGGATAGAGACTAAGGTTTTCATAAAATGCCTGGATACTTCGATCAAATGAAACACTGAATAACAAAAAATGGGTTTAGCTATGATCGAGATGCGGGTTTTATTGACCTCATTCAAAGGCACGAGAAACATTAAAAGATACGGTCAGAGAGATTACCCCTATATTATTATGACGTCCGTTTAAAAATAAAACACGCAAGTTAATTAACAACTGAAAAAGAATTAATTTCAGTGTACCTTGTTGACCTTTTATTAGCTGTGGCGGTCCTCGTTTAATCAAATCCTTTAGGATTACGAACAGGACTTTTCCTTAATAAGATATACACGTATCCACGACGAGTAAGTAGAGATAAGCTTCGAAATTACTTCTATAAAGTCTTCGTGGAAGAATTTTAATGGTTACGTCTTGAAATAAAGAATAATTGTTGTTTTAAATGAGAGTTCATATACTTAGGCATGTGAACACTGACTGACATGTGTTTGTACCTACCTACATACATAATAGATAACCTGTATTAACTATATACCTAAGTATATAATCAGTACAGGCATATGTCATGAAACATAGGTATAATTTATTTTTTAAATGCAAAATGATAAAACATCTATAAACTATATCGACTTTGCTGATCACATAAAGCTAACAGATGATGAATTCCATGAAAATTCCACCATACATAGTGCATCCTATACTTATATGTATGGTAAAATAGTAAATACTTTATTTTGTATAGCATGTATTATACTATGATAGAAGTTTCTAGTTGGTTAATAAAATGTTTATAGACGATCAGTACTAGGCGATGATGTAGGCCGCTTCCTTTCCTTCCCTTAGTCAAATAAAAAAAGACAATCAAGTTTTCATTTAAAAATAATTTCATTGAAAATTGTCATTTCACCATCATGGCGGGCTACCGACTAATCTGAGTCGTCAATTAACCTAAACGTTTCAAAAATATTTACAGAGTCGCCTTGGGCCCATTTTGTCACGCTCCAATTTCCGCCGTATCCAGTAGTTATCTGCACCCCTAGCTAATTAAAAGTGAGGGAAAATTAATATCCGGCTCGTTGCCCTGTATAAAAATTATATTTATCTTTTTGTTAAGTTGGTAGCACTGCCACGAGTGTTGGAATTTTTCAAATTAGGGTTATCAACTATCAAGCGTTATGTTTCATGAAATAAAACAGTGATGTTGGTAGGTTTGTAAGATTATTATAAAACAGTTTTATAGTATTTATACGAGTTGAAAGACATTTAAGGAAGGATTTTAATAATAATGTCGTTTTTAGAGCACTGAATATTATAAATTAGGTTTTTATTCTCGAATTCGCCTCGCGTACAGAACCTTGGATTTGCAGAGGAAAACAGGAATTTCTTTTCCCTATATTCAACGTGCCATTAAAGATGTCATGAAAAGGCTAGTCGACGATATCTCAGGTCTAAGGTCAAGCTTACAAAGCCGAAGGACGAATTTATTTTTAGATTTACACATTCACATTCATAACATACCGTATGAGAAGCTTTGCGGTGAGTGAACTATTAAATTTTTGGGATGATAAAAGACGGAAATTATACGGTAGTTTCATTTTTTTTAACGGGAGGAAAATCGTACATGGATGCTATGCCGGACTCCTACCGACTGAAAACCACACGTAGGTATCCTACCTAACAGCCTACGGTTGGAAGCTCCGGGTAAGCCCTCGAAAGGATAACCCAGATGCCGTAACTGCAAAAACACAGAGATATAATATGGAGAGCTACCATTGAAGAACTAACGAGCTAGTCGAGCTACAATACACTGGTTCAAAGTTTGTTATTTGATTACCTACTACGAATTAGTTTCGAGGGAATTGCGCCTCAACTTCTGGTATGTTCGGCTTAAAGAGTTATTATCGTCCATCTTGACCTTATATAATCAAAGATGGGTACATACTTCGGTGGTGTTCTGACGAACTGCAGAATTCCATATTTGGCGTTTGATTTTAGGTTCTGTTTATTTGTACCTTTAAGATGGCATTTATGTGTGCTACTTGATGTATCATGAACGACAATTTCATCTAACACGTTTGTACTCTATTTACAATACGCGGAAGACATTACTCGATAAAATGATCTCTCCAACACTAAAAGAATTGTTCAATTCGAACCAGTAGTTCCTCAGATTCGTTCGTTCAAAAAAATGTCAGACAGACTAATATTGATTTACCTTCAATTTTGTAAATCAGTCTAAAAAGCGAAAGTGACTACTTATTCAACAGCTTCCATATATCAAAGAAAATGTTATGAAACTCGATTATTTATGCTGCGGTTACGCGGTCACACAAAGTGTAACGTACGTAGCATACAGATTCTAGAAGCTAGAAATGTTTTCTCGTAACAACATGCCTCTTTTTTTAACACGAGGAAATTTCCAAGGAACTCGGACACACGGTCTAACCCACTCGGGTAACTCCTGGGAAGGAAGGATGTCCCAGGGTTAACAAAAGACTTTTGCCTTCTTTTATCCCTCCTTTAACTCCTCTGGAGGTTGGTTCGGGTATTATTCCGCTTCTTCGAGGGTGGGGCGTACCATGACGTCTGTCACGTCACGCCGCCATCTTGGAAAAAACAAAAAATCTTTAAGCTCTCCTTTTTTGGCAAGACAGGATTTTGGCACGTCATGACAACTGATATGAATTTAGAAAGGTATCTCTCTCCTACGTCAAGATTACGATTTCGATATTGTAGATCGTGGCGTGAAGAAACCTCTTCGCTTAAGATTTTATTTTATTTTCATTTTCTCTAGCTCCACAGATACAGGTCAGCATCGAGAGACTGATAGTGATAACATTATCAATAATGCGGATCATCTGTTATCACTCGATATAGATAGGTATGTACAATGGAGCAAGTTATCTCGTATTGATCGTAGATAGTAGGTACAATTTTATAAATTCCAATATCTACCAACTGAATTTCACATAAACAGGAAATCTTAAGTTGATACCGTTTTTGTTAAATTATATGTGGTGTAAACCACCCAATCATTGGCACTCCTCCAATTATTGGCACTTTAAAGTATATTGCCCATTTATAACAATAATACTATTTTACTTTTTAATGCATACCTTCAACTACATAATGGGCAACACTGAACTGAAATAAACTTGGTTTCCCTTATTTTGTCGAAATATATTCTCACTAAAGTGCCAATAATTCATTCTACGAGTGTCAATAATTGGGTGGTTTACCCTATATACATAACCATAACATAGCGTAAATTGAATAGGTAGATAACATATATAATCGTTTTCATCATTTTACAGAACTTTGCTTGCGGATTAACGAGGAGCGTTTACAACGTTTTAAAGCTTAAAAAGTATTTTACAAGCGAATATCTTAATCAAAAATTAATGTTTGCTAACATATTTACCTTTTTACTACCTATTTTTTATTACCTACAAATTTTTAAAAGACCGATCCAACGATATTCCATATTAGGTATAGTATGTACGAGAAAAACCCTTAACACGTGGAAGAGGCGAAACTTTTAACTATTGGCATGGTGAAACTATAAAAGCTTCTTGTGCTAAAAATATTTCCTGAAATCAGTTATCAAAAAATACTAAGCATGTAATTATCGTAAAACTGAAACATGCCTATTTATAACTCAATTCTAAATACGTATAGAATGTACCAATTGAAGGATACATTTTCATTATGAGATGTGCGTTCAATATTGAAAAGTATGTTCTTAATCCCATTTGCGTGCAAGTACTACAGTATCCATTACACGAATGACTGATCGGCTTACCTTACCTATATTATGAGATGTAAGTATACGTACAGGTTTTGTTTTAAGTATTTTGCGCACATAGGTATGTATGGTAAAATGTAGGTACCAGACCAGGTTCTCTTTTTGTGCAAGTGTAAACATCGATATGGTCTGGAATTTAAAAATATCCGAGAAATCTTTGAACTTAACAAGGAGATTATTTCTACTGCTAGCGACTAGAATAGTGAGAAAGGCAAAGACATAAAAAGCTATTGTGCCTTCTGTCTGAGATGAGACGAAAACCCCATCAGGCAAATGGTAAGTTGTTTGCAACCCTGGTAGTAGAAACTATACGATGAAGTAAGAATCATACTTTTTGACAACATTAGATTTGGTTGACTTTTTTAGCTAAACTAAATACAAGTTTCATAATCGCGAACCTGCATCAATGAAAATAAAAATCTAAGTAACACTGGTTTGTTTTTTACGGACAGAATTATCTAAGATCAACACTTTTGCTTGAGATTTCACGATTATTTCACCTTTGCGGCAACTGGCAGTTGAAAAATATAATTTTATTTGTACCAAAAAATATATCCTCGTTGAAATAAACGCTTCAAAAGATAATGGGAATCCCGCGGGATCAGAGGGTATTATGAGGATAACCAAATGCATTAACAGCATAACAGCTCAAACCGATAAAAAATTTAAAAAACATTAACACTCTTAATGTTGCCATGTTTCAAAATACTGTTTATTTCTGTGTTGACTTCGTTTGTGCGGTAAAATATATTCGAATTTTGAATTCTCTATTCATACTTTGTCTACAATAGGATGATGATTTTGACAGCTTACGTCTTTGAAGTGTCATACTCTTTATTGACATAATGTTGTTCTGAAATATGTTTTAAAGTTATGTCTGTCGTTCATATGTCATTGACAGCTACCGCCTAATTAAATAGGCAAGATAGGGAAGAACGAAATTTTATTTTTTAATAAACAATCAATTTACGTCTTAAATCTATGTATACATATAATAAACTGATAGAAAAGTCAAAACTGTACATTGGAAATATTTAAAAAAAAAATTGTTGGGCGTTCAACAAATGCTACCGAAGTCGAAAATATAGTTAGAAACATTTTTGTCTGTTTGTCGGTTTGTCTGTTTGCTTTACTTTGTCCGGAAGGATCTCGAAAAGTACTCAATAGATTTGATTCAAATTTTGCACAAATACCAACTAGGGGTAGGGTCTTCAAATAGGCTATATATTATCACGCCACATATCCTAGAGGCTAAGCAGAGAGCAATCAAATTGGCATTATAACGTACGAAGTCGCGGGCAACAGCTAGTTAAATAAATAAATGAAGAAAATGACAGGCCGTAGATAAAATTAGAATTGTAATTTTCGTATCTATTTCCGCATAAAAAAACATCATATCGACTAGACATTGAAGATTAACCTTGTTTATTATTGTATTTAACCTTATCGATTGTAAGATGTTTCATGACTGAAGGAAAATATGATACGAGAGAAACCAAAAACCAAATTCCTACAAAAGAAATTTGGAACATTAAAACAACGTTCATGAATGACGATTCATGAACATTGCTTCTATCTGCGTCCAATTTTACAGCAATTCTACATAATGACCACGGACACATGATAAGTAAATCTACTTTTCTAACGCAGTAGATAGAATATTATATCAGTGGCAGTAGTAAGTCCACCGAAAGATGTCCCAGCTTACATTATTTCAATACTATGGACCTACACTATAATCAATATTTTTTATAGGTACATAAACCATAGGTGCTCTCTGCGGCATAGACAAGAAAGAAGTACAGGCAATGGAAGCAGAATTGATGGATACAGAAATGGTTGTATGATGAGTGATCAAGTGTAGAGATTAGCCCAGTGTTAAATGAATCGTGTTGGAAGTTAGGACAGCACAAAAATTATGTAGTCAGATGAGGAGAAAGGAACGTTTCCTTATGAATCTCACGACTTTCTTCTAATGCCATTCGGTTTGTTAAACGAGCCTAGGCGTTTCTAGCTTCAGTATTTGGGTCTGATTGAAATCAGCCTACCGATGTTATATTAGGGAAAAAAATGGTTGCTTGTCATCTCTAAGCTCTGGAATTACTCAAGAAAAGGTGGAAGAATATTTATTTCGCTGTTAGCAAGTCAACGTCTTCTATAGTAACGTAGGTTTCATATTGTCATTATATTAGGTACACGAATTTATTATTCGTTTATATTACTCAGCTCACTCTAATTTGATTGAATCAATCGTTGAGAGTGGTATAACATTTCTATTTGCGTCCATGATCGTTATTAATTTAATGCAATATAAACAAATGACTAAATAATTGAAAGTCATTGAAACGGTACCTAATAAATTTTGATCATTACTTTAATACATTTAACGACGTGCTTGTTACGTTAAGAATAATATACTTGCCAAGAGCGAAAAGTAAAAGTGATTTCGAAAAGTGATCGGCTGATAAAGATTTTTGGTTACGTAGACATTTCATAATCAGATCTCAACTTTTAGCATTAATGTCGTAAAAGTAACAGGAAAGGATGAGATTTTATGTCTTAAATGTTATTTTAAAGTTAATTTTATCGTCGGATATGCTTTCAGACAAACGTATTTTTGGACGTTTGTCTGAAAGTGAAAAAAAAAACTTGTTCAGAACACCAATCACTGATCTATAAAATTTCGTAGAAGCTGCCATACGGGATATTAAAAGAAAAGTAGGCACATAAACAAAATGGTTATGTCAAATAAATTGAACAGAAGCACCTTCAATAGATATTGCAAAACTGTATTATAATAAGAATCAAATGCGATTGTAAAATTACCTCATTATCACCTTGATACCTACGACACAAGCAGAACTGTTTCAATCTATCCACATTCATACAACACTTGCGAGTGTCCAACAGATAAGCGTTTAATGTCTGTAAAACTGTCGCCATTTTTTGTTTCAAACACAATCACTTCTCACTGTCATTTTTAAAATTCAAACGTTGCGTTTTTTATTGTCTATTCCACTACTTTTTTCCGTGGCAATGGCGGTGTGCACCGTCGGAAAAGTGTGTTAGCACTGGCTCCTTATCAGCGGTAGACTATCTCGAGTTCGTCACGCCAGATATTATTGTGATGACGATAACGCGAGGGGCGGACCGCGGCTTTGTTTCCAAAACAAAAATAGAATTTTTCATTTCAGAACTTCAGAACTTCAAAGGAAATGTTCAATGTATTCAGTTCAGAAAATTTTATTAACTAGTACCTTCCTACCTGTAATGGACGAATTTTGCTTTGAAATTGTAGGTCTTTTGTTTGATTATATGATTTCTCTGTTAAATAATTTTGATTAGCGGGAATTCAAATACACACAACATCAAACAGAATGAGCAGAATTATTTATATTCATTAAATAATCAAAATTTTCACAGATTTACCGTTCAGAAAAACAATGTAGTCGTGTGCGTTGAGCAAAATATACTTAATATTGCCTTCTTAATTACGGGCAACAAGTAGGTAAGTACCTATGTGTATTATTTATACATAAGTAGACGATGGTTTTGGTTCCCGTTTACAATGGCAACATATTCCCGAGTTTAGATGCTTATAAGTTATTCTAGTTTAAAATCTATCCCTAATAGATACCAAATTTCAGCCAGTTCAGTACAGTCGTTCGAGCGTGATTGAGTAACAAACATACAAATTTCCAAGCATCTTCGCAAACTTTCACACTTATAATAATAGTAGGATAGTGGGATATAGCTTACTTCGCGGACGTTGGGTTAATTAAGGTCTTAGGAATGCATAACTGAATATCTAATGCGTGCTATTTTCAACATGGCAACTTCAACTTTAACCAGGTGTCATAACAGCTGTCAAAAGTCATCTGATGTAGTTGTAGATTATTTTTAATTAAATATAGACTCAATGGAATATATTCTAATGGTTTCAAACATTTTTTAAATATAGTAGAATTCTATTAATGTTGTATTGTATTTAACTGTATCCAACCCTAGATTTCTTATTCAAAAACGAGTTTCCAGCTTCAAGCAGCTTATCTGTGAACTAAAATAAACTAAGGTCAATAGCAACATGATAAACACGTTTACTAGGTCCTGAGAAATCTAGGCTATTGGATGAGCCCGCTAGCCTTGTGGCTTATGCTGTGCCGCCATGACACACAAATTCTTTACAAACTGCGGTTAATAATCAAGGTGATAATTGTTTAAGTAGAGACATTTGAGAGGGTAGTACGTAGGTTGATTAGGTAGTGAAAATCATCATTTAACTTCATTGCTGCCAATTTCGCACTGTTGTGAATAAAAGTAAAACGTGAAAATAAAAAAAAAGACAAATATCAATAAGAAATAGAAAGTTATCTCACGTTTAAAATAACAATCTTCGTCGATATCTATACAGTATTTATTTATTTAGTGTACTGCTTAACCTATCGCTATAAGCGAGGACTTGTTATTGGCTGTCTGTTTTTATGTGATCTCCAATCTTAAATTATGTAAGCTGTAAGTCCTCCATAAGTTAAATAAATAAATAAATTCAAACACCCTCTAAATTAATAGTGTAATATTTGTATGACATTCAAAAATAATGAAAAGGTGTGTAAATACGGTCCAGTTGATACAAAACCGGAAACATATTTCGAAATCAAAAAATAAAGGTAAAGCTACGTGGGAAATTGTGGGGAAATATGTAAGCCATGAAAAAAACAACAAGCATATAGACTCTATATTGGACAATGGTACCCTGGTTACTTCAGGTAATGATATAGCCAATGCATTTAATAACTACTTCGTTAACATTGCGCAGGGGTCTGATTATGGAACGCGCTGTGCTAAGTACAGTATAAATAGTATCAGCTCAAGCATCTTTCTTGAACCCACGACTCCACTAGAAATAGTTAAAATAATTAAATGCTTAAAAAGCACCAAATCTGCAGGGTATGACAATGTCAATACTGTTCTTTTAAAGGATATAGCACAATTCATCTCTGAGCCTCTAGCGCATATAATAAATTTATCTTTAGAGCAGGGATGCTTCCCTGATAGGCTGAAATTGTCTATAATTAAGCCATTACACAAAAAAGGCTCTAGACTGGAGTTAAGCAATTATAGACCAATCGCCCTAACCCCAGTACTATCAAAAGTTTTTGAAAATGTCTTGTATGGTAGAGTATCGAGTTTCATAGAGAAGCATGAAATTTTGGCAAATGAACAGTTCGGATTCAGAAAATGTAAATCTACACAATTGGCCACCTATACTTTCGTGAAATCTATTATCGGTAATATCAACTCTAAAGTACCAACGTCGGCTCTATTATTGGACTTAAGTAAAGCCTTTGACTTTGTAAATCACTCAAGACTGATATCAAAATTAGAGAAATATGGAATACGGGGTCCTGCCTTATGTTGGTTCCAGTCTTACTTAAATAATAGAAGGCAGTTTACGAGAGTTGCGAAATTTAATAAAGAGACCAACAGTGTAGATCTTGTAGATTCGCAGCCTAGAATTAATCTTCTGGGTGTTCCGCAGGGTAGCATTTTAGGTCCTCTGCTATTCCTGATTTATGTGAATGACCTCCCACGAGCTATCCGTCATGAGAGTGTTCTGTTTGCTGATGACACTACAATAATTCTGAACGCCAAAAATATCAATTCATACGAGACTGAAATTAATAATACATTGAGGGATGTTATCCAATGGCTAGACACAAACAAATTGAAAATAAATATTGATAAAACAAAATTAATACAATTTAAAACACATCAGAGCAAACTCATAAATTTAAATATCAGCTTTGAAAATACAGTAATCCAACAAGTAGCTTCAACAAAATTTTTGGGTATAATTCTAGACGCACATTTCACATGGAAGGAACATATTGACAGTATATGTACAAAAATAAACAAATTTATTTTTGCTCTACGCAAAGTGAAGGATGTAATGGGCAGGCAGAGCGCGGTTATGATTTACCACTCATATATATGCTCCATAATACGATATGGCATAGTAATCTGGGGAAACTCGTGTGAACTACAAAGAGTTTTTGTAGCACAAAAAAAATGTATACGCGTACTGTTTAATATGAAGTGGTCTGAGTCATGTAGACTAGTATTTAAGTCAGAGAAACTCCTTACAGTTCCTAGTATATATATATACGAAGTCGCTAAATTTGTAAAACTACATAGCTATCTCTTTGAAAATAATGTTAACATCGGTAAGCGAAAAGTAACACACCTTGCTAAAAAAATGCCAGTACCAAAACTGGAGATGTATAGGAAAAGCTGCGTTTACATGGCGCCGCTAATATATATTCATTGCCAAAACATATGTGGGAGCTACCTTTTAGAAAATTTTGCCATGTATTGAAGGAATGGCATATACAGGAAGGCTTCTATGCCACCACGGACTTCCTGAATAAAAGTTCATGCCGATTCCGCTATCATTAAAAAAAAAAGAAATTAGAGGTGTTAATTGTTTGGGTATTTTCGAACTGACATGTACAGATTATTTATCTCACTTTGTTGACATTGTTTATTCTATTATTTTGACATCTCTCTAATTTATTGTATTTATTATGTTAATTATATTGCCTCTTGACATTGAATGAACTATTGAATGTATTTAATTGAAATTTAGCAATGTATTATCAATAATTTGACATTATCCTAATTTTAGTTATTTAAATAATTTTGTAATGTAATTAATTGGTGATTGACATACTAACTATAAATTCTAATTTATTTTAATTGTAATTTAATATCATTGTTTAAATAATTTTGCATGTCTGAGTATTCCAGGCGAAATATGTCTTGGTCATATTTTAAAAAAACATGTCATCCTGTGAACCATATTTCTAGCAAATAAAGATTATTCTATTATACATACAGGCGTATGTATGTCAAACTGCATTGCCAGATAAAATAAAAATGTTCAAAATGTACACCCGCTATTCCCGCGCTTATTATCGTGCCCTAAATATACACAAGGCATATGGGCGTTTTTTATATTTTAGTAGAAAGGCACTTCTATCTAGCGTATCATTTTACATACAAAAAGTTTATTCTTTTACCGTATAACATTTCCTACTCATATTATTTTGTAAACAACTTGAAGCTATTTACGGACAGGTAGCCGCCATTTTTATTATGAAATAGGGCTAAAAGGGATGCCAAAATGACCTTTACCGAAGCGCCACAGCCAAGAAAAAGAAATTCCCTTATTTCTCGTAAATCAAACCTACAATCTAATGTAGGTACTGGTTATCATCGTCGATAGACCTCGAACTTTTTTTATACTATTAAGGTGGCAGACAAGCTTACGGTCCACCGAATGGTTGGTTATTACAAGGAAGCCTAGGGACGTTTACAACACCAGAGGTGACTCCCACAGTTGACATTTTTTAATCCGCCCTTGCCCTTGCCCTTTAAAGAAGGCTTTATTTTAAAGCCTTCAACTTGGCTTAATGGCTGTTATTTAACTGACAACCGGGCCCAACGGCATAACGTGCCTTCCGATTTTTCCGAAGCACGAAAACGCTCGTAAATAAATGTCAGAAAGTGGTCACCTATGCAAGCACCGTTCATAGTGAAAGTGCTTCTTAGAGATGATGATAGCGTTCTTAAGGTGCTTTAGAATAAGTATATTTTCACAAGGTTTATATTATATTAACATTATGGCTTTGCCTTTGTGACCTCCTTTATTTCGCTTTACACAGATAGTGATTGCATATTGGTAAACGGAATCCTTTGAATTTCCGCTATTTTGACGCTGATGGCTGATAATGAGCGTCCATGGAACTAATTACGAAAATTTATAGCTTAGTTAGTAGTAGGTAGGTAAATTACTACAGTGGATATTATGCTCCATAACCTCCAAGTCACAGTAGGTATGAATGGAGGTAAATGCCAGTGCCTCTTTCAGAGCGGTAAACTCAAAAAAATCAGAAAACTTTTTTTTGATATCTGTGGGAATAACCACTTCTTTTGAAATTAGACAAACTCGAAAAGAAGTTGGTAGATTTAGGACCCAATTTGAATATTTACAATGAGCAAGGAAGGCCAAAAGCTTTGTCCGGGTAGTTTCGGTATAAAACAATCTAAGCCTATTGATACACCGCTAATAGACGAGCTCCTATAACTGACTAAGAAAGAAAGAAGGAAAATAAAAGTGGACTTGATGTCCAAAATGCCCAAAAAGTCTTATCAAAGTTAAGTACAACCCAAAACTAAAAGGGAATAATAATGTTGTATATACCGTCAGTATTTCTACGTTCCCAATAATTTGTACCACAAAACCTAAAACATTAAATTCATTTGATTACATAGTTACGCAGATGGGTGTGCGTGTGATATTTACATGAAATAGGCAAGTAAATATGTCGGTGGTTTAATTAAATTATACAATGCCAACATTTAACTGTTAGTTTATATTAGGTACTTACCTTTTGTCAATATATGTATACCTATTTGTAATTAAATGCTGGTTTAACGAATGCCAAAAACACGAAACGCTATTGAATTAAAGTTTATTGGGTAGGTAATCAATACATATAATAAAATCGTAACAGGTCGCTGTCTGTACATGGAAGATAAATAAGAAAAAATATTATAGGGGGGCTTTATGAACGCAATAGAACCCAAAACAATGATTTTTAGAATTTTTGTCTGTTTGTCTGTATGTCTGTATGTCTGTATATCTGTATATCTGTTTGTCTGTACGGTTGTGCACGCTAATCTCAGCAACCGCTCAACCGATTGCAATGCGGTTTTTTTATTGTGTTGAGGTTTGCTCCAGTTAACATTTAGCGTTTGTTTTATGTAAATCGGTTTAGAAATAAAAGAGTTATAACACTTTTAAGAATTAGATATTTTGAAAATTTTAATTGTAGGGGTTTTTTTGAATGTGAGTGAACCTAAACTGGCGTGTTGGCTTAATCATAAAAGAGCTTAATGATTAAGACTATTTTTAAACAATTCAGTCCGCGCCGAAGGCGTGGACTGAATTGTTTTAAAATAGACTTAATCATTAAGCTCTTTTATGATTAAGCAAACAGGGCAGTTTCAGACGCTGCTTGATGACTCTGATGAAGAAATACCTTTCCTTTCATACACCTTATGTGACGTAAACGAAGTTGCGGGCTCAGCTAGTAAACTAATAATGTTTTAGAATTCAAGCATTCGAAGCACAAATTTGAGATATCTAGTAAGTATTTCCATCTGTACTTACTATCTAATTTGTATTCGAAATTCGTCTACATTTTCTTAAAGGGCACGTCCGTAAAATGCACAAAAAGACATTTAGGATTTTTTAAATATTCAAGAACTCACTTCATTAAATGACACTAAAATGGAACCTTAATTTCTTATTAGATGAAACTACATAAGCACCGTGTGCTACTTAGAAAATAATTATTTACTTGCGAAAAATCCTCTGAAAATTTGATTATTCCTCTGCTATTTCGATGATTTTTGATAATTTTGAGAGGTGTTTTTTTTCTAATGTAAATAATTATTTTATAAAAAGCACACGGTGTTAATGTAGTCTCATCTGTTAAGAATTTAAGGTTCCATTTAAGTGACATTTAATGAAGTGAGTTCTTGAATATTTCCAAAATCCTAAGTGCATTTTTTACGGACGAGCCCCTCAAATAAGTACCTACTACATTTACTTTCATAACTGATCTAAGTAATTTGTTAATCGATGTTACTATTTTTTACACGAGACAAAGGACAAATATGCAGTCAGCAGAATTTTTAATTTTTACAACACACAAATTCGAAGTTAACAAACGTTTTGCAGCCGAATTAAAACTAATACACTTGGTGACATGAAATAACGTCACTGTCCATTTAAGTCCGAGAATTTTGTGTAATTGGCGTAAAGAGGAAGAAGAACTTGAAACACAGAGGCGGAAACAAATCCAAAAATATATTAGCGATCCATCACGACACGACACGCTCAACTGTCAAACGAATGTAATCGATGACAACAATTTGGATATGGTGCTTCTCTTTGCATAAAATGTTTTAAACAAAATAATTACATTTCATATTTAGGTAGTATCTTCCTTCAATGAGCAATAAGAATTTTACAGAAACCGGCTAAGTGCTAGTCGGATCCGCGCACAATGGTTCCGTAAAGAAAAAACGGCAAAATATCACGTTTGTTATATTGGAGCCCCGCTGAATCCCCATTATTTAAATTTTATTATTATAGCGGCAACAGAAACAACATCATCTGTGAAAATTTCAGCTCTCTAGCTATCACGGTTCCTGAGATACGGCCTCATGACGGACAGACAGACACACGGACGGCAAAGTCTCGTAAACAGGGTCCCATTTTTACCCTTTGGGTAAAGAACCCTAAAAAATCATAAATGCTGTAGGAGGACAATTTATAAATTAATATGTAAAACGAAAACTTTGTACCTACTTTTGTAATTTTGTTTAAGAAAATTGCGAAAGCTTGGACATTGTTTACATGGAGAAGAAATCCAAAAATATATTTTTTAATGAATTACCTAGTTACTATTGAGTTTCTACTTACAAAGGGTCTCTACCTAGTTCATGTTATGTTATAATGTTAGTTATCTATTTTTCCAAACTGTCAAATTAGTAAGGAGAATCACATCATCACAGGATCACACTACTGATACTTACATGATTCTAAACCTCTATAAAGGGCAATAAGGTGTGGAATAATATTCACCTAATAACTAAAATGTGAAGTGGTTCATTTTGATCTTGTAACTACAAAGGTCCTTGATATATAATATTATGTATCTATTCCAGAGATTTTTCTACTCCATTATCGTATCGCAACAGCTCGCGCTAGAGATTAAAATCAAATGCTGCGGAAATACAAGCAACACTGGACCTTATGAATACGATAACATAAAGTTTATTATGCATAATCTGACCCGGGGTACATTCGCTTCAATGTATTACTGACGCAGTTTCGTGAAGGCATGGTACATTTAGTTTTATGTTTCAAGGACTTTTGTTAGATTTTTTTGTAGTGAGAAAAAAACGCTCGTACATTGAAACAATAGCCAGTGAACTATTGTTTAAATTTTTGGTTATTTCTTTTTAGCAAATTAATATAGCTGTATGTAATATAGGAAAAGACAGCAGCCTAAAGTTTCCTGTTCAACCATCAGTGAATACTTTTCAAGACCACTGTGTAATATTTATTTAAAACTACGACTAGTAGAACTTTTCTCTAAAATTTCATGCTAGTTAATTCTGCCACTCAGTAATATCCTAATACTATAGTATCCTGGTAAATACATAGCATAGTTAAAAATACTTTGAAGTAGGCATTACACCTTTGCTAGTTGGATAAAAATAATAAACACACCAGAGACAAGTAGAGCGTGACGTGACGTGCCTTAACTTGATTCAGTTTTTTTGTGTTATGTCACTAAATGAAGTTATTGGAGCGAGACAATAAACTGAAGCGTAATTAAACGATGATTTAATTCACTGCCATTCTACGAATTACCACCTAGATTCCTAGTATACCTTGGTGCTCAGGTACTAACAAAAAAGGGCAAAGGTGGTTAAAGAGGGACCAATGCACAAGACTGTCGAAAGCCCGCCGAGGTGTCGAAGAATTCCTCCTCATCGTAGTCGACTGGTAAGGTTCCCATAAGGCTGGCCACACGTTGGATGGCAATGCTTATTCTCTGAGAGCAAGAAGCCCTTTGTGGTCAGCCAAAGCAGCGAACCATCGACCAGAATAAGTACTATGTAGGCTAACTCAATCAGCAAGTTTCATTCTTAGAAACACTTCAATTTTGAAAATGTTCACTTCCATGTTTCTCACCAATTCTATCAACTCAGGACAAAAACACTTACGAAAACTAGGTGAAATCGTCAGTATCCCAGTTTACTTAATAGTTGGTAGAGCTACCAGTTAAACGTTACAATTTCATCCCGTATGTGATGCGGTAGAAAAAGTAAACGAGATAAAATTCTACCCTCCATTTTCTTGTCTATAAAAGTGCTAGCTTAACACTTCGCTCCTTCGAGACCGTTCGGGATTATTCGGCATTACGGCATTAATTCGACACGTGTAGTTATTCGTGATTGGCTTCGTTTCGGATAATGGCAAGTTCATTACATTTATTCCTGATGTTTATTCAATATTTTTCCTGTTTATGAACAAGAAGTGGAGTTATGATTTGTACTATGCGATTCAAATGAGAAGATAATCGCGATCGATCGCGGCAACTTCACTCCGTACTCATCAAAATTGTACAGCTAGCAACAAAATTTTCCTTGTCGGATAGGTTCATGTACCTACGTACGTGTATTATGTAACAATGACTTAATGTTTATTTTCTTTTCAATAAGTACCTACTTAACATGTTTTTAGTAATTAGGTATATTATTAGTTTTTTATCAATACATAAAAAATGGCAACCATGGCTGCCGGTCGGCTGCCATGACTTTATGATGGAAAGTAAACAAGGGCAGTTATCGCTCCGTTGTATAATTTTTCAAAATTTGTATATTTTCGAGTGTTGTGTGTTTCAACGGCAGATTCTTAAACATAAAAGTTCGACTACGTGCACTAGTGTTGAAAAGTGATAAAACGAAGTGAATCGCGACTATTTTGGTTTTAGACAAAAATTCCAAAAATACTTTTAGTAGGTAAAAAACGGGACCCTATTCATGAGATTTTGCCGTCCGTCTGTCTGTCGGTCACGAAGTTGTATCTCATTGACGGTGGTAGCTAGAGAGCTGAAATTTTCACAGATTATGTGTTTCTGTTGCCGCTATATCAAAAATTGGTACTAAAAACAAAAAAATAATTAAAGTGGCATTACGCATACAACAAACGTGATTCTTTTTGCCATTTTATTTTAAATACCTACCTATTAATAAGGACAACGAGTAGACGCTTGAAATACTCACAGAATATCGAGCTGTGTATTTTCATTAAATATAAATAATTAAATTTAAACAAAATTTACATTTTTAAGGGGGGCTCCCATACAGTAAACGTGATTTCGTACAGCGTTTTTTGGTACGGAACCCTCCGTGCGCGAGTCCGACTCGCACTTGGCTGGTTTTTACATACATTTCGGCATATACATACAATACATTCCTGTTCTATCTGTCCTTGGCCGCCTCTTTACTCATAAAGTAGTTCGCGTTGTACAAGTAGGTACTTACCTATACTTCATTATCAATCAAAACTATCGAAATTCCGCAAATAATCATGGCTAGATTTCTTTAGATAAATACCTGGTACCTAGTATTACCTATTTTGACGAAGCGAATTTAGAAGAGGAAATTAGAAGTACCATTATTAGTGTCAAGCAATAGTGAAACAAAAATGGGTTTGCTGACCCTACATTATACAAAGTTAGCACCGCGAATCAAAATGTCATTTTGACAGTTATCAACTCATTTGAAACGCATAGTATAATATGGTATGGTAGCCGAATGCCACTGTATAAATGAATAATTATCATCGTCTGAACGTTTTTGTCGCTTGCATTGAAACCCTTTAGGGATATATAAAGCAGACCTGGAAACTGGTAACGCTAATTAAAACTGCAGTCGTACAAGAACGAAACCGAAAATGACCAAGAAATTGTTTACTATTCGACCTTTGGACGATACACACAGCCACACAGGTTCTTGGACTTACCAAAACCTTCATTATCATCCAATAAGGATGAGCCTCTTAATACTACCAAATTACAAGATTTATTTATGCCTCTGCTGCATCAGCTAAAATGATATGATACAGTCACAACAACAGTCTTGAAACTTAATATTTACAGAAAACAAATCCAAATTAGCAATTTAGTAAACCTTACTTACCTACCTTATTTAAAACTGTTTTACGTCGTTTTTGCAGACTTTTTTAATCTAGATGAAAAATGTAAGTAAGTAATTGTAATATTCTCGAGCAATTTTCTGGTTTACGCACACAAGATAAGTAAAATAAGTCTTACGTTTGTAACCACCCAAATTGATTTTGTGTGTGTTGGGGATGTCAACATTAGATGATTTTTTTTATTATTTTCAATTTTGTGTCTATCTGAATGCACTCTGTTTATTAGATGATGTAACAGTTTGCAGGTTGGTTCATGAAACGATCACATGGCGTGGCGTGTGGTAAGTATGTTTCTAGATTTTTCCAACGTTAGGGTTATTTTAAGCTATAATGAAACTTCTTGTTTTATATTTACTTCGAAACAATTAATTTCATACAATCTTTGTTGTTTAATTTAAGTTATAATAAAATTTTAAAGGCCCAAAAGTTGGGGCATCGGTTACAAAGGAAAATGTTCTTGTGATTATCGGCAGCCATGTTTCTTTTGAAGGGTAAATTTCCCTTCACTGGGTTTTCTAAGCAAATAAGCGCTTTAAAGTGGCAGCGGGTTGATATAAGAACTGATGGTCCATGGAGTCAACAAGTTCTGGAGTCTAGATTCAGCAAAGGTAAGGTAGGGCGCGTCCACCAACAAAGTAGACCGACAGCGACTTGTAAAAAGTCGCAGGCAGGTTAGTCACTAGATGGACGCTGATGGCACTGGAGGACCGTGTATTGTGGTATGAATTGGAAGAGGCCTGCGACAAGAGCGGTGGACTGTTTGTTGTACTGGCTGACTGTTGACAAGTAGGTACACGAATCGTAGTTTTGAATGGGACGGGACGCTTTCCGCAAAATAGATGCTGTACTTGAAAACCAGGATAACTGTCACTTATACGTCTCAAGGACCCATCTACTTCTGTACAATAATTAATTGCGATCGCTCAGTAATTCAGTCTGTACTATACTGTTCAGTGTATAGTATAATAATAGTTTCCTATTAATTCAATAAGTATAAGTAATAAACAGGAAATATGGATTCTAGGAAAATATTGTAAGAATAGGTGTTTCAACATTAATTAGTTTAATATAATGTAATTGTTAGATATTAATAACAAATAGAGGTCGTTAAGACAAGTAGGTACCTAATGAGTACCTATTGCTGTATTAAATGATTATTATTTACTAACTAACGAACAACGAATACGTAGGTACAGAACATTAATCTGCTGAATGACCTACTACCTACATAACTTACTCTAGCCATACTTTAGCAGTAAGTTGTCACTAGCCACTTCACAATTCCCTCCAAAATGGACAAACCCCATTTCAATATTAGTTAAACCACACTTCAAGAATAGATTGGACCTGTTCAACTTGATATTATTATGGAAATAATATAATACATATTCTTTCAAAATATGACCAATATTCCACTCGATGAGGAATATAAAGTACTGAAGACATAATTTCTTTAGAGATATCAATAAAATTATTAAGACATACCTACCCTTAAATTCATACTTTTGCGTCAGCTATATTCAACTTAGTAGCCTCTTTTTCAAATAAACCCTTTTATTTGATGCTCATGTTTGTATATGTAGATAATAAAATAATACATTACTTAAATATATGTATGTGCATGTGGTAGGTATGTACTTAGTACCTACAATACCTATTTTATTATGCATTTTACGCAGCATAAAGTATTTTTATCAACCGCCCCAAACATTTGCATTACAAAATTTCAGTCTAATCGGATACGAGAAATTCGTAAGTTTGTACTAATATAAGCTTATTATAATCGTACTTACTTCATTTACCTAATTTGCCATATTTAAAAATAAATCATAATATTTTTGCGTTCCTTACATAGTACGAGTCCTCTATTATGAAAATCGCATAAGTGCTGTCCCAAAGACTAAAAATAGACTTTCATTTATAGACACACGCGCGCACATTTAAAACCCCGTTCCACCGTCACGTACTTCCCGCTTCCTGCTTTTTATGAATGCTGATACGGCCGATGAATGGAGACTTTATTGAATACCCACTTTTGCATGGGAAGGCCGAGACAATGGCACCCGATGGCCACAATACACTACACAATAACTTGGTGACCATTGATGTGTCGATGTTTAACAATAGTGAAAGACAGTAATGTTCAAACTGCAGTAAAGTTCGACAGTTTAAAATGTAAACGGTGCATTTTTGAAACCAAAAGGTAACTTTACATATTCGAAAGCAACTGGAATTAATTTAAAAAATATGAACTTGGATGAAAGCCCGAAAAGTTGTAGGTAATGTGTGAGAATATTATCATAAAATATTTATTGTTACAGTATTGGCTACACGGGCACTCTACTGAAGCGAATGAATGAACTAATGATTTTTTACAAAATTATATCATGATCTGCAGAGCAGAAATGCAGCAAAGATAGGATGGTACCTAGAGCCTTTTTTCGGAATTTGCGACGAGACTAAGACCTATGAAATGGTGAGGCCGAAGCTAGGTACTTCTTAAGTCCCAACATAAGCAAATCTAGAAAATCTCAATAAGTAAGTCTAGTAAGGCCTATCACTCTGGCAAAAACCAAAATAAAAAAGAAATCACCATCAAGAGATTCGAAAAAATATCAAATAATTCCTGTTGTCGTGAATCTCAAAAAAATATTCAAACACGCGGTGCTACAAGTACGAATACCTGTTTTGTTAGCTAACATCGCACACATTACGTTATGAATTATAATTATCGATGACTCACACCACACCACTTTCAACCGTGTACTATAGAGTCAACGAATACATAAATTCTACGTTGATTGCTAAAAAAATTGGTCTTCTGGTAAGTTTTATTTATCGATAAAATCATTCCACATTCAGACATTTTTAATATAAGAAATAGCTTTGGAATAGGTTGAGGCTAATTACCTGCGTAACATATTGTTTTTCATTAGCGTTACTTTTCAAAATCCTTTTTTAAATCAATTATAAGAAATGAACTCGGCTATTTTAGCTAAAGCCTTAGCCTGGGTCGTAAATCGTTTAAATATCAAATACCATATCCAAACAAACTTTGACGTTCTTTGTAGCAGTACCTACGGTGTATGTTTCGAAAAATTGTGGTGACTATGCTTAAAAAATGCCAGGTGCGTGCATTGTCAAGTTGATATCGACCACAACGAAGGGTGAATATTTTGATGATAGATAAATCACGCAATTTGGCAACCCTAAACGCGATACACGTGAGATTGGACGTTCCGTATCAGGTGCGGTTTCAGAATTATGGTTTTCGTATTATTTTCAAAACAATTTATTTTATATTAAAAATTATTTTCAAAATAAAAACATTGATTTCTTATTAATTACCTAGTAGGTAATAATAACTCAATGAATAAAAACTAAAAAGCATCAAAGTACTAACCGTATTTTTTTTTACGTGAGGGAAAATCCTCAAAGGATGTCCCGGGAGGACTCTCTGGAGGAGACTCTTACCGACTAAAAAACCACACGTAACGCCCAACAGCCTGTGGTTGGGAGCCCCGGGTGAATATTTTGATGATAGATAAATCACGCAATTTGGCAACCCTAAACGCGATACACGTGAGATTGGACGTTCCGTATCAGGTGCGGTTTCAGAATTATGGTTTTCGTATTATTTTCAAAACAATTTATTTTATATTAAAAATTATTTTCAAAATAAAAACATTGATTTCTTATTAATTACCTAGTAGGTAATAATAACTCAATGAATAAAAACTAAAAAGCATCAAAGTACTAACCGTATTTTTTTTTACGTGAGGGAAAATCCTCAAAGGATGTCCCGGGAGGACTCTCTGGAGGAGACTCTTACCGACTAAAAAACCACACGTAACGCCCAACAGCCTGTGGTTGGGAGCCCCGGGTGAGCCCTCGGAAGGATGTCCCGGGACTCCCAACAGAAGTACTAACCGTATTATTGATATTATTATTGTAGATAGTGTTAATGCCTTGAAATTTAGGAAGAGGTTTGCACCCTAAAAACTCTACCATGGATACGACAGTGTAAAAAGAGTAGAAACAGAAAGCCAGTCGAAGCTGAACGAATGAACAGAGAATTTTGTTAAGTGTCGCCTGTTGTACTTGTTTCGTATATTTTACGAAAATACTCGGGACATTTGGTGAGAAATATGTCTTGCATATTCGGAAATAAAGAAACTTGAACGTTTTAGGTAATTTCTGTCTATTAGTCTCAAATCTTGAAGTAGCAGTTAACATTCTACTTACTGTTTTACAGTATGCATATTATTAAATATTACATGTATATTTCAATAATAATTTTAAATTTTCAACGTGGCGATTTCACGACTTCCAATACTGGAAGTGATTGGCCAACATAATGATGAAGATTATGGACTATGTGTTAAGAATTTTTATGTTCCGTTTACCGTTAAATGGATACTTTTTTCATAATTATGATACATCATCAAAACAGTTACTACCAGGGTTGGCACAAACCGGAAAATCGTGTAATACAATGTGGACGCGCAAGTCAATTTGTTGAATCGAATCAAGTGTATGTTCTAAGTTCACTCCGGCTTCGCGCTGCGTTGTCAAGTCGTTGGCCTTGCTTCTACGGTTTGTCAATGATTTGTACACTCAGTAAAGTTTGTTATGCATTATTGTGTCAAATTATAATGACAATTTGTGTAGATATTTTATTTATCTACTTATTTCTAAAGATTTGTATAAAATTTATATTATCATAGATAGATAAGAAGTCTAAAGCTAGCTTCTTTTACTTATGAATTTATAAAATTTGAATAAACAACTTATCCAATAAACCTTATATTTAACATTGACATTATTGGTCATTAAAATCTACTCAAACGTGAAACATTTCAAGCGAATCAAACCGATAACATTTTAAAAATGTTGTTATGAATGTGATGTTACGTAATTTGTCTGAATATCTGGTTTCGAAATTTATCAACAGCTTCACCAATAAAGTTCGAAAGCTCTCATTGGAACGATTCAGTCAAGTGGTCATTCGTGTTTGCAATGGAACCCGCCTTGTCATATAATATGTACATATTATGCCTGGTTAATATACCTACCTATAGTCATTTTTAAGGGTCGGCAAATACGCGGAACATCTACTGTTGTTTGCAACCAAACGTTGCATCTGAAGGCAACAGTGATGACCACAGATGGTGATGATGATTCAGGAGATCGTGATTTTGCTAATTATTTTTATAAAAAAATATTTTTAAGTTTTAGGCAGTTTGGCTAGAGGTCTTATTTGAAAGTATATGAAATAAGTACAAAAAAAAAACAATCATATAACTAATTTAAAATAAGAACGTATGTTCTAAACCCAAAAAAATCGCAAGACAAATTCATGTTATTTGCTACTGGCAATATTCTAGTTCTATTCATAAATGCGTCTCGATAAAACCGAAGCATAGACCGAAGTGTGTTTTGAAGTAACACAGGTTGTGTCGCGACGATTCGCCGGCTGGAGGCAGGTCACGTGTAACTAGCCAGAACCGGTCCAGCGGTCTTTCCCCAGTGGTTGACCTACTCTCTATTATTTTTACAATCGTATTGTGGGCACACATGTTGTACAAAAGTAACAAAATAATGAGTAAATACGTAGTAAATAGGAGGACATTGAAAATAGTGCACATTTTAAATTGTAATGAACTCTGTTGACTGTTAATTCATTATGACTACTTATATGTATTTTTGTTACATTGGAATTCTATTGTTTGAGACTAAATATACAGACCAATTGGTTCTTTGTGCGAATGATCATTACCTTATAATCCATCGAATAGTTTTCGGTTTTTATATTAAAACGGGTGGTTCGCTTCACCTACTATACCATAAACACATTTAGGTACAGCTCCATTAAATTTACATTTATGCTGATTCATTCGTAAACTTTGATAATCAATATATTCAATATTTTCCAAAATCTTCTAACAAAACTCATAGTAAGGGAAAATAACACTGAACACGTTCGTATAACAACTAGCAATTTCGCGGGATTTCCGTCCGTCAACTAGCTCTTTTCCTTTGACGATGATAAAAAACTATAAATAATATACTTAATGAATACATAAATAATGTTGGCTAGATTGTAACGGACGCTGAACAATGAGTCGTAAAAGGCTATCGTATTGTAATGCAGTTTACCTACATCTTGGCAACAACGCAAGGTGATAAGCACTGACATGGCCTACTACGCTATTTCTAATTCATATTTGTAATTGTAAAATGATAAAAGCAATAATTTTTATCCTGTTGAGATGGCAGACAAGCATACGATCCACCTGAACAAAAGTGGATAGCTGTAGCTAATTGAAGCTTGCAACATTAGAGGTGTTACACAAAACTACGACTCACGGGAGCTGTCGTAGTGCTTCGGAAATGCAATTTTTCAATTATTATGATGTAATGCATGCAAGTACAAAGGAAGATTAAAATAAAATATAGGTAACACACACCACGAACGGTCGTACTAAACAATACATAACATACAAATTTCTAGGATACATGTGTGTAAAAATGTCGTTTAATATTCATTTACTCATTATATTTATCTGGAAATGTGTAGAAATAACTTGAAAGCACGTAACCAGTACAAATCACACCCACATAACACTCAGGGACAACATGTTTGCATAGTCACTCAACACTAAACAAACGCAAAGTAAACAGTTTTTACTTGTTTGTACAACCCTTAGTATGCTCGTCCAACTAGAGGCTTTATGTATGTAGGCAGAAAAGGTAGTTTGAATACGTTTGATGTTGTTTTTAATTAAAAGCTTTGGCCGTAAACGTAGGTTTTTAAATGGGACTTGCACATTTTAAAATGACTGGTAGCAATTTGTTATTTTTAAAACTGTTTTATGATGTTTTTAGTGTCAGTCGTTATTTTAGGTTTTCTGTTTGTTTAATTTAATTCTGGAAGTATGTACTGTTCTACCTACGTTACGTTACGAAATACGATTGCAATCGGAAAAGATTCCGATTTCTGTAGTTGACGGTATAGAATCACACCACAGAAATGGAATCTTTTCCGATACCCTAATCGGGAACGTTGCGCTGCATCGTGTCCGAAACGTCGTTGAATGTAAGTACTAAGTATCTCGCGTGAAGTCCCGAATTCTACAAGTATGGCGGTCGTTATCTTTTTTTATATCCCTAAGTGAAAAGGGTTTTTGGGAACCACATTTCACGCGGGCGGAGCCGCGGGCATCAGCTAGTAGTCTATAAAGATTATTGTACATACCTATATTTATTTTCTATACAATATTGGCATTAAGTCCGCCTTTGTGCAAATAGATTTTGCAAGCACAAAAGTTTGAATTATAATAAACTAGCTGATGCGCAAGGCTTCGCCCGCGTAAAATTTGGTTCCCGTTCTCGCTTCCCGTGGGAACCTTTTCCCGGGATACAAAGTAGCCTCTGGGTTATTCCAGACTGTACTCTATCCCTATACCAAATTTCAGCCATATCCACCCGTTAGAGCGTGATTGAGTAACAAACATCCAAACATCTTCATAAACTTTCACATTTATAATATTGGTAGGATAAATAAATTGGAAATATTAGCATAGAGATGGTAAACTATGCGGGTTGATTAGTAATGTTCCAGTAATTAATGTCTTGCTCCGAAGTCCCAATGGAAATGTGTCAACGAAAAAGCAAGCCCACAAATATCTATGCCTTCGTCTATCTTATTCCATTCCAGGAAAATATTGTTAGAAAATAATTTATGGATACGAAATGAATTAGGACAAGCGAACTCATTAGTGTTGATATTTACGTAGAAATACATTTCAAAAGATTAATACTGGTTGGTCATGAAAGAAGGGAAGGAATATGGCGATACAAAATATTCTATTTTATTTATTTCATCACAATTAGGTGATGAAATAATAATAATAATATACACATGAACATCCAGTGGTATTTGAGTTAAGACATTTATTAAATACTTTCACCATTTATATTTAAGAAATTTTACTTCTGGAGTAAGTTACATTTAATCAACTCTGATTCTTAAGCTGCTGTCTCAAAAATGGCGTAAGCGCCAAGCCCTACGCGACTAAGTAGGCCATCCATTTATTTATATTTTTTTTGCATAATTATAAGCACAACCGCCGTATTCTCGACAGTTGTCTTTCAATAATGAGTAGGTATGACAAAAGTAAAAAAAAATTGAAAAATTATGTGAAAATGAAATACTGTATTTCTGTAAAAATAAGTTTAACCTACTTCAGTTTGGTAGTACTTACTAATTGATTTTTCATTACTTTTTAGGGAAGTGATATTTTTTTCACGTCTATTATCTAGCGAGGAACCTATCTTGATCACAGAAATGCAAGACAATGGAAGCTACATTTTTAAAATAGAACTTCAGCAAAAGAAAAGAAAATCGCGTGCATTGTTTAGTAACATAAAAGAACATCTAGCCCAACAAGCTGAATAATATATTGTCAGCAACATTAAAGTCTAAAAATAGCATCGGCAGTGGCCACAACAGTGTCCAAGTCATACAGAATTAACTATGTAGGACTCTGCACACAATTTCTACCATCTCTACGACAAGCACTGCAGTCGTAACGTAAGCGACATAGCCTTTGTTCTAAATTACTAACTAGATTTACAGTTCTGCGTCAACTCGCAGTCGTACGCTCTGCTATTTCAAAACAAGCCTGGAAATGAAGTAAAACTTCTTCTAATTTTCATTTGACAAAGACACAAATGCCGTTATTGTAGTTTTTGTTACGACGGTATCTACTTTTTTTATGTTCTAATTATACTCACTTACTATTGTTACTATACACTTAGTTCTAAAATTAAGGGTTAGATTACAACAAACACTGTACGCAGTAGTAACTGTCAAATAATTTTAGCGTCTTTCTTATTATTATGTCATTATTGTATTTTAGTAATGGTTTATTTTGTCGGAACGTTAGAAGTAAAATGGGCTGATGAAGTATGACAGCTGTTTTAAATGATCATTATGGGTTCAATTTATTTTAAGTACATATTATGCAGGAATACATAGCGCCTAATCCACATTATTCCACACCGCATGCAAGTCATGATCTTTTCGTATTTGTCGTTCCGTTGTAATGAAATGAAAACGTTATATGTATGTTATAAAGAAAATAGTAAATCACAAAGCTCAAGACCTTGACACAGAGTCAGTTTTACTCGTCGCCAAAGTACCTGGCGATTACGAGTCAACTTTAAAAGACGACTTTGTAAGCCTCGTCATCAAATAAAAATATTCTGTTTTCGATTGAACTAAAATTTTGCATGATTGCCGACAAGTTTAGTTGACAATGCCTCACGTAAACGTAATGTAATGAACTATGTTTTATTACATATTGCTGTACCTCACACCTTCGCCCACGTAGAAGTCGTTATCGCTTAAAATCATTACCCTCCTTTTGTGCGAGTCGTTTAAAAAGTAGTCTATGTCCTTCCCAGGGACTCACCCTACCGTTATCCCAAATTTCATTTAAATCGCTTCAGCGATTCAGGCGTGAAAGCGCAACAGACAGAGTTACCTTCACATTTATAATATTAGTAGGGATGTTTGACTGCATGGTTAGCAAGGTCATTATAAATTTCATAACGGCGGACTCTCAAACATGACAGCTTTGTTTTACTTCAAAGAACCTGATAACACCAGTAATCGCCTTTCCAATTTATTATTTTAAATATTTAATAAGAATGTTGGTAAATTCAGTAAGGGGGGGGACTAGAACAGCGGGCCATGAAGCCGGCAACGATACATGTTACGTAACCGACGGATGTCCTCATTCCTCGGACAGAAATATCTGTAGCCTCAACGTGTGAAGCCTTTAAGTTGAAAAGAAACCGCGACTTTAAATAATTCCATTTTAGTTTATTATGCAAAAATGTGTTTATTGTTCACTTGATATTAAACGCGCCTATTTTATAAATTCCGATATCTTGAAACGACTTAAAAATTTATAATTTGTTGACTCATAATTACGACTTTGTTATTGATCAAAACATTTTTGGAATATGTTAAAATTATAAACAGAAACAGTTTTAAGATCAAGAAATCAGGTAGGTAATTTATGAAACTTGAATTGTGAAGGTTTTCAGACAAAAGTAATAACAGGTTTGAATTAATAGAGAATAAGCAATTAGCTATGATATTTATCGATATATTTATTATCAGTAGGTAATTGTCCTAAACGACATACAAGGAATTATACCATAATAAAGTTTTCCGAATATAAATAACATTTCAGTAATTTATTTTATAATGATCAATACCTATTGTATTTATTACATCATATTAACATAATAGGTATATAAGTATTATTTTATTATATTCATATATATCTTGGTTATAGGCCAGTGGGGTACAGTAAATGTAAACTTGAAAATTAGGATAAAAATGAATATTGGGAAAGGCGTATTTTGGTCCAGTAGTGAGATGCGATAGGCTGATTCGATATTACCTACTTTATATCATAATTTTGAACTTTCTCGGGGATTTTAAGCAAGGAAACCTTATCATGACACCATATTCAAGCCAATGTGCATATTGAACACCGCGGTCGCTTATGCACTTTGCCGCATACCTTACACGTACAGGCCACAGCGAAACCTCTTAACGCGACCGCAGACAGCTGGCAAAAGCCTTGAATGCTCACTCTAATGCAGCAACGAGGCTTTTGCGCATATTGACAAGTGTTCATTCTTTCGGTTTTATTAAAGGCTGTATTTTTAGAGTTCAATATTGAAGGAACCTATCAAACGATTACTGCAACTAGAGCTACATTGTATAAAAATCTAATTGATAAGAATCCGAATCAGTCACAGTTTTAGCCGCGAAAATTTATGATATTCTTTGCGATTTTATCGGACCGATAATAAAATATTTTGTACATTGTATCATTGTATTTTAATTGCAAAAACTGATTAATATAAATTCTTCAATTAGGTCAAATGAAAGTGACTGGTAGCACTGACGTTAATTATTGTATTTTCATTATTTTTAGCTGTCAATCCAATCAGTAACAAGTAGACCAGACACCGTCAGTAATAACGAAATCAATATTACTCATTCAATGTCTATATTTCCTTCGGTCATGTCATGATTCAATAATGTTACTGTAATTAGTAGGTAACAATATATTTCCTGAAAATGACTGATTTGAAATTAGGAAAGATTAGCGACAAAAAATCATATTTCATAGTTTATCCAAACAATTATCATTTTGACATTTGCTAAGCGACACTATTAATTCGGAAGCCATTTACTATATACCGGTAGAGTCTATCTTTTTTAAACAAAACAGCTCTTATTTAATATGTGTCGTCATCCAACGAATGATCTGACGCAATTCGATTGAGTTGGGAATTTGTTCGGCTAGCAGGTCCCTGAACTTGTTTCCCCAACTTTTGTTTATTCAACGTTTTATTGGCTCAGACTTTTTGAATAAGTTATTCATAGATTCTGGAATATGAAGCAAAAAGTTTTAACGCCATATTGTAGAGTAATAACTAATTTATATTTTAATACGTGAAGCAAGAACTTTGTAGGTACTACTTTTTAAGAAAACCGCGTACTGATGAACATTAGATTTGATTAGGTAAAGTTTGTATGTGCTTAAATGAATTACTGGCGAATTTTAAATGTCAAACAGGTCTCTAGTTATTATAAACGCAAAAGTGATATTGGTTCAGTGGCAATAGGCTGACACATCTTTAGAATAACCAGCTGCCTATAAAGTAGACGAGTTCTGGCATGGAGATAGACCGACGACCAGGAAAATGGGGGGACGGTATGCGGGAGGTGTAGGACCGTGTGCGTTATAATTGGAAGATGCTTCCGTCCAGCAGTTGACTGCCATAGATAGATTTGCAATTGATTATTTTGAGTTTTTTTGTAGAGTTGAAATCGATGAGTCAATTTTGCTGAATCCTGTTCCCTGAGGACAGTTATGAGCTGGGTACTGGTGTATTCGAGTCAATAAATGGCTGTAAAGGGGCATACTAGGCTTAACCAAATCGGCAATTTTAGTCCGCAATGGCTGGTCAGGGCTATTTAGCACTACGCCATGCATATCCTCCACAGTATGGCTTACTAAAAGCCATACTGTAGCATCCGAGTTTATCGATTTCAAACAAAGTTTTTCTCTTTAAAATACTTACGATTATTAGTATACTAGAGCTGATACCTAAATTTCCGCATCCCGTGGAAAAGTATTCCAGGGATCAACCTATCCTTGTGACCAATATCAGCTCAAACCGTTCGGCCTTTACATAGTAATTGAGTAAAAACCATCCAAAATATCTTTACAAAATTTCAGATTAAGTATTGGTATCATATGCCTACGTCTATAGATGTGTATAACTGTATGATTGTATGTCACTAGTTTTATATATTAAACGAAATTAATTATATTTAGTACCGTACTGATAGAAATAAAACAGGATAAACAGCCCAGTCGTAATTTCGTAACGCACTTTCTCCAACTTGGTTTGATCGACAATGATTTATAGTCAACAAAGTTAATTAAGTAAGGGCCCAATTTCTCAGTCGTCGTCAACATAACAAATAGACTTGGCAGACTATTATTTAATACATTAATGTCAACTAATTTACTTGTTTGAAAATGTATTTTGTAACGGTTTTCGTTTCTAATTACGCGTAAATTTGTTTAAATAAACAAATATTTGAAATGAGAGCTACATTACTAATAATATATTAGTATTTTATATTATTATAATAGTATTTCATCATTAACTTTATAATAGGGAAAGAGTGGTAAACCGTTTACCTTGAAGGTTACTCAATTTACAGTTGTACGTGAACCAAACTTGTTCAACTATCTAACGAATCTACTTTCTACTTAAATGTCATGATTGTATTAAGTACACGGTAATATTTTCAACGATAATTTAAAATTGTGCATTAAATTTAAAAGCAGCTTAATTTTTTTAGTAAACAAATAGGTATAATATTTCAACCCTATCACGCTACAGGCCCAAAAACATTCAATAATTCAACTCGATTATTTATGGTCGTAAGTGCCAAAATGATAAGGGTTAAAATTAGACTACGTAATGAGGTTTCGGAATACATCGTTCAAATTAGTAATACTAAACATGGATGGTAATTCGAGGCATTAACTACCTTGCTGTTTACATTGTGAAAATAGTCATCATAGCATTAAGTCCTGGTAACATACATTTATAAACTTTGGAGATAACTGTGATGGGTTTCCTATAATGATGTAAACGACTGTTTGATATCCTATGGTACTCAGATTAATTAGTAAATTCTGGCATAGTATGTATGCGTTAAGAGTTTATAGACGTTCATTGGTCAAAATTTTGTTTCATAATCTACGAGTAGGTACTCGAACAAGTGCTCAGATAGTCAGGCAGTGACCACAAACTTGAGGGTTAAGTTTGGTTCAGACCTCGAAAAGTCCTTGGTGAGTTCCTATGATAACCGAATACAAAATTTGCAAGGCATAAATCGCCAAAACCTACTAGAAAGAATTTTCACTTCCCCACGACGCCTTACATAGTAATTAATTAGGGTAAATAGCTATTACCTACATTAGTTTGCCAAACAGCTCGTAAAATTGGATGGGTATAAATATAGATTAAATTATAATGAAGAACGATAAATTTGTGTTAAGTGACTAGATTCTACCTTAACAGCATTAATATAGTCAGAGGCCATTGTATCTATTCTGTTACTATAGCAACACTTGTTTGCATGCTTGCTGACGCATGCTAGTAATTCACAACAAATTATCCATTTAGAAACCGGCCAAATGCAAGTTGCATTTGCGCATCAATATTTAAGGGGGGCTTTCCAGTCAACTAATGTAATTTAATTAAGTAACGTATTATGAAGTAGACTATCGTAATAGCCAGGATTTTAATTTATAGTTGGCCTTTTTTGTTAAAATGGTTTAAATAATATGTACAAGCTGTTTTTCCTTAGACAAAGGAAGTTGATTTCACAACAAACTAAGTCATCGTTGAAGAACAACATTTACTGCCACAATAAACGAAGATAAGAAAATCTGTGTGGTTTTTGTCAGCTGCAGCCTTCGACCAAGTAATAGTATAGACGAGTCTACGTCATACATTACGAACTCAAAAAGTGAGAAAAGATCACACACAAAGATATTGCAGCAACGACACGACATGCACACATACATTCTTTTTTCAAATTTAGGTTGGTGTTTTTACCCTTCGGGAACGCACAGGAAGGCATGTTGCGTAAAATGTTTTATCTTGACACGTGTTTCACCTTCGGAACAATAACAAAGACTACGACCAAGTGAGCGCATGCGCTCACTTTAACGTGTTCAAAAATAATGTATGGATGGGCCGGTCTATACTATTACTTGGTCGAAGTTTGCAACCAGTTGCAACACTGGAAACCTATTTCAACTTAAAGTCGTGGTCGTAGTGAGGTTGTACAACGAAAAGAAATGGTTTATTGCATCATAATGTAGTTTTCTTGGCTTAGGCATCCATTATGTTTTTATCGTGAGTTTTTATAAAAGAATTATGAACGAAGAAAGCATTTCAAAATAGCAGAACTGAGGTAGGGTGAGGATGGTGAGCAAAAGAAAAGCTTATACCTATTCGACTCAATATACATTAATAATCAATATTTTATGAATAACAACAAAATTCAAATCGTACCTAGTTATGACGACGAACTTAGGGGCAGGCATTTTTTAAATGCTCGCACACTCATAAATTGACCGTCATTTTTCCACTTTAACCACGATAAGTCGAGGTCACATCCGTACATTTTTTTAGATCCGTGGTTATGACCTCAATTAGGTACTCACTTATAACAAAAACAGTTGCGGACAATTCAATTCACGTTGCGCATTCATATAGATACTCACACGTACAAGAATTGTGTCATTCAATGACTAATGGGTAAAAAAAAAATAACTAGCGATAAAGCTAATATTTATAACACTCTCTTTGATAATAAATACGACATGTATTTATATACTCACGGTCATTCATTATAGGTAGGTACAGTACGCGCCCCCCTTCTCCCCCGCCTCCTCAAGAAAAAGCGGGAAAGCATCCGAAACCCCTGAGAAGTGGGATGAAATCTAGGCCCTAGGGGAAAGTTTGCTGGTAGACAAAGCCTTATCCTTCCGAGGGCATTCGTGGGACCCCAGGCCATAGGCATGTTGTTTAAGCCGGCAGAAGTGCGACATAACACCTATAAGGATTTCCACACGAAAAAAAATAGTAGGTAACGCGCAGTTTTGAAATTAATCTAAATCTGGTAAGACTAAAATCAGGGGGTAAAAAGAAAGCAAGGAATTTTGCATGCAAAAAGACGTCCCAACGACTTGGTATTATAACATAACCTTGACACTTGTCATAAAAAGTTGCTATAGTAAGTACTTAGATAAATTTAGCCTAAAAGAAAATTAATTAACTGACTTTAAAAACTTTTATTCGACTTTCCTACACAAGTACAGACAGCAGAATAGTGGTAACGATCCTTAGACTATTTAACAACTTGTTAAATAGTCGAAGTAACGACCTGATAAGATCTAATACCTAGTTTAAAAATTTTGCTGTACTCACGTAATACCTACAGAAATCAGAAATCATAATAATCATACACAAAATTAAGTATAAAATTAGATAATATTCAAATAAAATAGAAAGCGAGATGAATTTTATTTACAACATCGATTTCGAAGCAAATTTTCCATACATTTTAATTAAGCAAACTTCCTCTTTCATTCAAAATTTGTTTCTGTTACTAGAATACCTGAAACCTGGAAAAAAAGGCGGTAGGTGTGAAAAAGTTAACACATATTTTATTTTCAAAAGTTTATTTTAAATTATCAATTGTGGAATTCTACAAAGTTTTGTTCTATTATATAACAGTGTACATCATTAGAAAGTAGTACTCACGTTGGTAACACTTAATGTGAGTAAATAACAACAGTTCAAATACCACCTGCCGGTTTACTTCACCACACTACACTGAACTACTTGTGAGTACATCAACAGCTGATCATCAAACATGTCCCAGCTTGAGGAGGTACAGACGGCACAGAAGACGCTTGAAGAAAACTTTTATCGCAAGATGGATGAGCTCCAATCCCAGCTACAAGGCAGTAGTGCTGCTAAAGATACGGTGGCTAAGATTGCTGATGAGTTCCGCACATTCCGTGAGCTCATATTTAATATCCTTGGGCTACTTCGTAAACAGATTGCGGAATGTGCTAGGGCCACAGATGCAGTTGATAGTTGGCAGCGTAGGAATGTCTTAGTTTTCAATGGGATCTCCGAGTCGGACAGGGAAAACTGTAAAACTGCAATACTGGACATACTACACACTAAGCTGGCCTTAAAGGATTTTTCACCGACATCCATTAAGATCTGTCATCGCCTGGGAGCTGCTGGTACTGGTCATGCTAGGCCCATTCTGGTAAGATTTAGTGACGGAAGCTTCAAATCTGTGGTCTGGAATGCAAAGTCTAGACTTAAGGGGTCTCCCATATCAGTTAGGGAGTTCCTAACAAAGATTCGGCAGTCTGTATTTATCAAGGCAAGACTGCATTTTGGAATGCGGTGCTGTTGGACGCAAGATGGAATTGTGATGATTAAAACGCCCGATGGACGTCGTCACAGAATAACAACTTCTGAGGAACTCTCGACGTTAGTCCAGAAGCATCCAAGAACGGCTCAAGCAGTGAGTGTGAGCACAGACACTGTGGGTGCACGCAAAACATAATTCCAACTCTTGAGCATCTTATTAATCTTGATCCTAAGACTTCACGATTTCTTCAAGACGAAAGTGTTTGTCTGGACATAGTGTTTATTTTCAGTTTGATTTGTTTTGTTTAAATTCACAGTTTTTTTATTTTGTACTAGGTTGCCTGCTAAACAAGATTGTATTTTACTTCAACTATTAAAATGTATGAATGATGTCAATGTCAAATAACTTCTTGACAGCTTGTCACTTAGGTTAGGGTAGTGACACACTATACTAATGAGCATAGAGGTGCTATGCACGGCAATCGATATTAAAATAGTTTTATTGTAATCGAGTTTGGTCCAGTGGACTCGTAGTCTTATCGTGTAGCTATAAATAGTTGTCTACATATTATTGTCACAGTACCTGATCTTGTTCGGCCGGCACCAACTTTATCTATAGTGGTGTGTTTACTGGTGGGTGGTGCAGAGAACTATAAAGAATAGTTTTCTTTAACTTTGCGTCGCACAGGTATACTATAATAATCTAATATTTATATTTATCTGTACCTATTTATTTATATTTTTATATAAATATTTATTTTTATACTTTTTTTACTTATATAAATTTATATTTATTTTAGTAGGTATTGAATGAGTAACTCATCAGATGAGAATTTGTCATTTTACTCTGCCTATGATAGTGACTCGATAAGTGAGAATGATAATTTTAATTTGGTAACGAGTACATTGGGTGAACAACTCCATAAGTGTTTTGAAACGGAATTGGGTACATCCCTAAATGTGTGTCATATAAATGCTGAAAGCGTGTCTCATCACTATAGTGACCTCCTTGAAACATTTGGTAATTCTCAGTTGCATGCCATTCTCATCTCAGAGAGTTTTCTAAAACCTGAACTCCTCTCTGCATACTATGCACTCCCAGGTTATATTTTAATACGGAATGATAGAGAGGGTAAAGAGAGAGGGGGGGTGGCAATATATCTCCGAAGTGATTTTCCTTACAAGATTGTAGCCTCATCCCCTCCTCAGTACTCGGCCAGTGCGGAGTTTCTTTTTCTTGAGGTTTGGGTTAAGGGGGTAAAGGTCCTTCTAGGTGTCGTTTACTGCCCTCCCACTTTTGACTACTTCACTGATTTGGAATCGGTTTTAGAATCCTTGGGGCCTGATTATGAGCATCACATCATCATGGGCGATTTTAACACTAATCTTCTCATTCCTAAATCTTCTAGAGCTATCAAGCTGCAGCACATTGTTGAGTCGGCTAGTCTCCATGTGTTACCTCTACAGGCTACACACCACAATGTAACTGTACCTGATACATTGCTCGATCTAATCCTTATCTCTTCTCCTTCTCTAGTTCGCTCTCATGGACAACTTCTTGCTCCAGCTTTCTCTCATCATGACTTAATTTATCTGTCCTATGCTCTTAGACCACCGAAATTGAAACCGAAAGTTCTGCACATGCGTTGCTTTGGGCGGGTTAACATTGATTTATTACGTGAGGATGCTGCTGGGATCGATTGGGGAGTGTTGGCGGAAGCTGGGACTATCGATGAAAAGGTTATGGAGTTTAATAAGATGGTTGTAGGTCTATATGATACACATGCTCCCATTACGAGGGTTAAATTAAAGCGTCCCCCAGCACCATGGATTACGAGTGAGGTTCGCCTGGCCATGAAGCGTAGGGATCGGGCATTTTCTAAATTTAAAAATAATAGATCTGATATTAACTGGGGTCTATACAAGACTGCTAGGAATCGGTGTAATCAGGTGATACGCAACTCAAAACGCCGACACATCTTTGATAGCATTAATAACTCTTCACCTTCTGATATATGGAGATTTCTGGGCACACTGGGAATTGGGAAAACTAGGCAGTTGGAGTTGCCCAAGACTATTGAATTGGATGCTATGAATAGTCATTTCTCTTTCTCACAACCTATGGCAGATCAAATCAAGAGTCAAACGGTAGACTCTCTTGCTGGTTTTCCTGTTCCCAATTATGCTACTTTTAAATTTTCGCCAGTCTCGGAGGATGAGATCAAAAGGACCATTCTGTCGATAAAGTCGAAAGCAGTTGGCTGTGATAATATTAACCGCCGCATGATTACCACCATCCTAGAACAACTACTTCCTGCTATCTGTAATATTATTAATTTCTCCCTTGATTCTCGTCAATTTCCTAGTCTGTGGCGGAAAGCCTACGTGCGTCCCCTGCCCAAAATCACAAACCCTTCCCTTCCTAAGCACTTTCGTCCCATTTCTATACTTCCCTTCCTATCTAAGGTGTTGGAAGCTTGTGTGCAGCGCCAATTGTCTAGATTTATTCACCGCAACGCCATATTGAGTCCACTTCAATCTGGTTTCAGACCAGGGCATAGCACCACTTCTGCCCTTCTAAAAGTTACTGGGGATTTTAGAGACGGAATGGAAAAAGGAATGGTCACAGTGTTGGTGCTGGTAGATTTTTCCAATGCTTTCAACAGCGTCAATCACGACATTCTCTTGGCTATCCTAGCTTGCATTGGGATCTCATCTGATGAGCTGGAATGGTTTTCCTCTTATCTTCGGGATCGCCAGCAGTCAGTCTGTGTAAATGACACTTCGTCTCGTTGGTGTAACCTGGCTGCTGGGGTCCCTCAGGGCGGCATATTATCTCCTCTATTGTTTTCTATATTTATTAATTTTCTCACCTCTGATCTTCAGTGTGCGTATCACTTGTATGCTGATGACCTGCAGATATATTGTCAAGCTAGTGTTGATAATATCACGGAGGCAATTGATAGTTTAAATCGAGATTTAGTGGCTATAGGGGACTGGTGTGTCAGGTTTGGCCTTACAGTTAACCCAGACAAATGTCAGGGTACAATAATAGGAAGTTCTCGGATGATGAGTAGGCTGGAAGGTGTAAATCTGCCACATTGTATATTTAGAGCCCAGACCATACCAATTACGCAAACTGTCAAGAATCTAGGGTTGTATATTGATTCAGTTCTTGATTGGCGGGCTCAGGTTGCTAGTGTCAGCCAGAAAGTTACTGGAACTCTGCGAGCATTTTATAAACTAAAAAACTTTCTACCTGTTCGTACCAAGGTAACGCTTGTGCAGACGCTAATCTTCCCTATTATTGACTATGGTGATGTGTGCTATTTCGACCTGAATGCAGATCTGCTCAATAAACTTGATCGACTTCTCAATAATTGCATTCGATTCGTTTTCAACCTCAGAAAATATGATCACGTTTCCGCTTATCGGGATGAACTGGGTTGGTTGCCCATACGTCGCCGTCGTAGTCTGCGAGCGGTGACTATGGTCTATACAATCTTAAACTCTCCTAACGCCCCTACTTACTTAACTACTAATTTTCAACTTCTCTGTTCCAATCATGACAGAAACTTACGTTCTTCTAATAATCTTCTTCTTCGCTGTCCTACTCACAGTTCTAATTTCATACGTTCCTCTTTCGTGGTGCAATCTATTTTTTTCTGGAATGCACTTCCTCTTGAAGTTAGGAAGTCCACTAGTCGTGATTCTTTCAAGGAGAAAGTACGGCAGCTCTATAGTGTACCGTAATGAGAACTATAATAGTTCTTATAGTCTACTGTCATAGATGATGATTGGTATTAATATAAGTATATATTTATTTATATATGTATGTCTATGTATCCATGTATTTATGTCTAGGAATATTTTTATAATATATATATATATATGTGTGTGTAATGTATTGATATGTATGTATATATAGGTAATGTGTTAATATGTATTGATTTATTACTTAAATATTATAATTTAGGAATATTCCATTATTCTATATTTTCCGTGAGATTTTGGAGCACCTACTTAAATCATTATCTCTGCATCACCCAGGTTGACTGGTAGAAAATGCCTAAGGCATTAAGTCCGCCTTGTACTCAGTGCTGAAGTTTTAAATAAATAAATAAATAAAATACCGTTTTTGGAATCATTTATTAATGGCCCCAAACTTTTTCGAACAAACGTATAAATTAATTACGTTGTGCGAAAAGGCGTAAGCGACACGTATTCTGACGAAAAATGTTGTAAGCGACATTTGGACTTGACAACAAACAGTAAATAAATTTAAATAAATTGTGTTTGTGCAAAAATAAACTACAAATTCGAGACCTATTTTAGCAATAATCCTTACTGCAATAAACAGACTATAAATAATTTGTCATAAATATACGACAGGTTAATAGTTTGACACTATCACCTGCAGCCGTTGCAGCACAACCAGTTCTTCTAAATCCACACTCAAAATTCCATGTGCACTACGAAATATTATATCATCTAAAACTATTTACCCAATGAACAATCACATTCATAAGTAATTCATTTAATCATTGAAACACACACTAAACCACTCGTTGTTCACAACACAAACGTGAAATTTGTAAATCGTGTTTTGGCTGGCATGCGTGACTCACGGCGTTATACGTGATCCCACGGCAAACGCGGGAGGCAAACTGGCATAGTGACGTAGTACGCGACCAACCGGCCCTCTAGGAACCGTGTTTACGAAACCAACTGTTTTGCTAGTGTGCTCTTGAAGGTGGCAATTTCAATGATGTTATGATTTTAGTTCAGGAAGTTATTGAATCCGTTGCTAATACGTGAATTGATAGAACGAATCACACCATTATAATATTCAATGCTGAATACTTATGATGAACTCGAACGACTTGACGGATGTTTCGTTTATACCTACATATATATTATAACTAGCTGATGCTCGTGGCTATACTTTCCATTGCCGGGGCAAAATACTATGGAAACATATTCTAGGGATAAAAAGTGAAGTCCTGGGGTTCTGAGGGCTTACCCGGGGCTCCTAACCGTAGGCTGTTAGGTAGGAAACGTGTGGTTTTAGTCGGTAGGAGTCCGGTATAGCATCCATGTAGGATTTCCATCACGTTAAAAAACAGGTATTATAACAATAAGTGTTACGTTTAGAATAAGTTTGTTAGAAACATACACTAAACTAAACTTAAGTCTATGTTTCGTTCAGTTTCTTGTATCAAATTCGTTCATGTGATTAGGTGATAAATTAATAATAATCCAACTACTCAAACATCCTTCACAAACTTTCACATTTATAATATAGTAACAAGTAATATATTGAGTACAAAGAACGATGACAAAGGAAAAAGTCACCTATGATGTCAGGCTGAAAACAGAAAAGTGGGAACGTATTAAAAAAGAGGACTTTAGTAACAAAAGGGATAGGGTAATTTAGACACCTAAAACCAGTGTTAAAATTTAGTATCCAACAGAGGAGTGCTAAGCCAATAATTCGTTTTAGAATATGGTAACGAGTATTTTTTTGTCATAATGAAATATCGTTTTACATTTTCTACTGTTTAAGTGCCCGATGACAGCAAAAGGATTCTCCTCTAATACGTGGGATCAGCTGACGGAGACTGTAATTCACCTATGCCTATCCCGTCGAGGATATAGAATATATTGCATGTTATGATGTTTAATGTCATTAGATTCTTGGCATATTTTCCAAACAAAGAATTCTTAAAGCTCCTATATTTTTGATGCTTGGCATAATACCAAAAATGGCCCAAGTCTCTAGAAACCCCCAATGAATTTAATCAGGGTACAAGAAAAGACATATAGTGTAGGAAAAACTTTATGACTTGTACACAATCCTACAGTTTACATATAAATCTGCAAACTAGCATACTTATATATCTGTGCTCCATTTCAGTTGTAAATCTTAGTTCAGAATTATCCCTTTCATAAATGTATTTACATTTGGCACGATTCTAGCTAATATACAAAGATAAGACAATATTTCAATAATTTAATATGACCTTTTGAAAAGCTCAGCAATAGTAACGAATGATTTAAAAGCATTCCTTCTGAAATTTGTGCGATCTTTTGATGATCGAAAAGACTTGCCTGCCATTGCCACTCAAGTTGCTTTTAACTTATTTGAATAATATTTCATTCTCTTTAATTCGTTTTGACTTTGGCATAGAACTTCATAGTTAAATAACTGCGAAGTTGTTCTTTAACCTATTGTTATAATAAAAATTAAGTAATTTCGTATGTAGGTCACTCATGACGTCACTCGAATCTGGTTTGTTCGATCAAGCTACATTTTATTATTATTGTGTAATTACATACTATTCAATGCTGATTATTCCAAAGCATTCTTATTATAATGAAACATTATAAACAAAATATTATTAGGAGCATTGTTTCTTGTTTAGGGGCCGTATCCAGGTTAAAAACGGGACGATATTACTAGGACTTGGCAGTCCGTTGGTTAGTATGTCACGAGCCAGTAGCTCATGAACCGTGATAGCTAGATATTCATTTTTTTTCACTGATAATGTACTTTTGTTGCCGCTATAATAACAACAACTAAAAACATACTTAAATATGTTTATTGGTACGGGAGGGCTCTGTATTACCTATACCAATAAACATTTCGCGCGAATTCGAATCGCACTTTGCGGAGTTTTTTGTTGTTGTTGAGAGAAACGTATGCATGTACAGCTCGCGCTAAATATCTTTGCGTCTATAAAGTTCCTCCGTTCGCTCCGCAATTATACAATAATAGGTTTCACAGAGGAAACTACTGTGCAGCTAAGGTAGGAGAGGTGACTCTCCCGCCTCAGCAGTAATTTTTCCAGTGATACCTGCTGCTGGATAGCTTGGGATGGAGCTGCATTTTTCTGTATTATGGGGAACGCAAACTACTGCCCTAATTTAAAGAACCCTAAGTATATATAAAGTCTTGAATTATAACTTTTTATTTAGACTACGAGATTTTGTCAAATTTGTATTTATCTACCTATATCACACGAATTGGATAATGCTGAGTAGTCCCAGAACGAGCGATAGAGATAGTTTCTGCAAATACTTACCTAATTTTCAAAAGTTTCTACGTCCGCAATTCCCCTAACGCAGAATATTCGCTAAGTTGAGCTATCCGAGGAGACGTAGAATTAAGAACTATTTCTTATAAGTTGGACAGAAACAGTAAGTATGTACATATACGAGCATAACCGATATTTATAGATTTTTGGGAAAAACTAAAAATTTTAGTAATTAAGTATATATTTAGTCGTTATCCAATAATAGATTCATTGTATTTCTTGTGAAACTTTAAAACTTCGTACCCTTGTTTACAAAAATTCCGGGAACGAAAACGATTACGAAGTTTGACACAGTTGAAGTTACATAGCTTATAATGTCTAATTTTAACGGCCCATTGGTCTCTAGTAGCGTCTGGGTGACAGACGTTGCATTAAATGTTGAGTTATATGCGCCGTAGGGAGTAAAAATAAATCGAAAGATAATCGGTTACATAGCTTAAATCTAACTACGGAACTTTTGATATCGCCAATTGGTTAACGAAAATATTGAAATTTAGCAGCATTTTAGTTAGACTAGAAAACGGACCACAGCTGGGATGGGAAAAGGCTAAGGATGATGATGTATCGCATATTTTGAAAACGACTCTTGTACTGTTCCACAATATTTATTATTATAAACCTGACCAGTTTCGCCGCACGGCATTTTCAAAGGTCTGGATGAAAGGACAAGGTGGAACTGTCTCGAAAACACTCAAAAAAAATTGTGGAACAGTAGAAACAGGTGTCGATTTCAATTATGTTCAGCAAGTTCCACCAAGTGCCATCAACCAACAGTAGAAATAATCTGATTGATGATGTATCGTTCACATATAGTTGAACTTATGTAGAACTAATATACCTACAAGAACGTTCTTTCTCATACTCTTTTGGCTAAAATTGTAAACAGTTTTTAAGTGAAGATTTTTTAATAGAATTTATAACAGCCGCATCCACACCTTCGCAACTCGTTCGACGTGAATTTTTATTTCATAATGTTGAGAGACCAGTTGTTGCTTCAATCTTGTAAATGTAATGTTGTTGAGCGATTAACGGATTTTTTTCTAGTGTGGCAACATTCGTAGCGAGCCTAGACGCTTACGATCAATAGCTGGCCCCACGAAAGTCAAAATTATCTAAATAAATGAACAACGATCGGGACTTAAAAATATAAAGAAAGAAGAAGAAATGAAAAGCCCTAAAAAGAAGGTTGTATAAAAGTAGGTAAAGTAACATTCTTATTTTTTGACAGTTATGTTTGAAACGTTTTAAGTACCCCATACCTACTTAATTAGGTTTAGTTTTCGCGCGGAAATTATATATGCAATATTACCCGATTTGATGATGTTACCCATTCTTAAAAAAAATGTCAACTTGACTTTAAAAACAACGTAAGAAGCACGTTTTATTTTTTACACAGCACAATTAAAAAAGAAGATTAAACTTGATAGTACTTGACATTTCGCTAGAATAACCAGCAAAATAGCTAATGGGCGCAGATAATAAATAATCTTGGCCGTAGATAGGTAAGTAGGAAATTAGTGCTTGGTTAACTTCAGCAACTAAATCTGGAGTTCAGTTTTTTTTGCCGACTAAAATCACACAGTGTTCTACCACTGCTTAGTGTCTGGAGTCTGGACCCTGGGTAAGCCCTCGGAAGGATGTCCCAGGATTTGGATCTGAAGTTCTATGTACTTAAGTGTTCTTGTTCGAAAAGTGTTAATGAAAAAAAATGTCAACTTGACTTTAAAAACAACGTAAGAAGCACGTTTTATTTTTTACACAGCACAATTAAAAAAGAAGATTAAACTGGATAGTACTTGACATTTCGCTAGAATAACCAGCAAAATAGCTAATGGGCGCAGATAATAAATAATCTTGGCCGTAGATAGGTAAGTAGGAAATTAGTGCTTGGTTAACTTCAGCAACTAAATCTGGAGTTCAGTTTTTTTTGCCGACTAAAATCACACAGTGTTCTACCACTGCTTAGTGTCTGGAGTCTGGACCCTGGGTAAGCCCTCGGAAGGATGTCCCAGGATTTGGATCTGAAGTTCTATGTACTTAAGTGTTCTCGTTCGAAAAGTGTTAATGAAAGCAGTTTATTAAAATTTACAAGTACCTATCATAGTCTTTATTGATCAATTTTTGAAGTTATCAAATATTTCGTCAGCAGGAGGTCGAATTTATTTAAGAAGCTTTAAAATGTATAAATGATAAAATGTAGAATACGCAACGTGTTTAAAGTATTTATATCTCAACCTGTGTCCTTCGCCTACCGGATCCTATCTACGGCCTTCAAAGAAAATTACCTTTTGTCTTTACATAAATTAAGTAGCTAAGTAATTTATTTGAAATATTTTAAGAAAGATATACCTATTAGCTGGTCGTTGAAAATTGTGATAAGGTACGCAAAATTAACAATTTAAGAACAGTATCACAAAAATTTAATAAAGGACATTTTTTTGTAAAAACTTTTTGTAATTACCTATAGACGAAATTCATTTATATTTGTTCTGTGTCAAAGTCTGATCGCAAAATCAATTACATCTTACTTATATTAGTAATCTATACTAGTATTATAAAGAGGAAAGATTTGTTTTTTGTTTGTTTGTTTGTAACGAATAGGCTCCGGAACTACTGGACCGATTTGAAAAATTCTTTCACTGTTAGAAAGCTACACTCTTTGCAGTGAACATAAGCTATATTTATTCCCGTATTCCCACGGAAACGGGAACGACGCGGGTGAAACTGCGTGACGTCCGCTATATAATATAAATGCGAAAGTTTGTGAATGTGAAATGTATGAATGTATGTTACACTTTCACGCTCGAACAGCTGAACGGATCTGGCTGAAATTTTGTACAGGGATAGATTATAGTCTGGAATACCACCTAGGCATCTTTAACCCGGGAATAAGTTTCTAGTGGGAGCGGGAACGGAAAAATCCCACCGTGTGGAACCGTGGGCATCGTCTAGTTGGTTAGGTACTACATTGAAATATACAAAATAAGATTCGACACGTGTTATATGTATATGAATAAATTATACATTTCAACGCGTACATATTATTTATTTTAATATACAACTCACGTATTGCCGTTTGTTTCAACATAACGACTAATTAACTAGAGTAGCTATGATGAAGGTACAGTCGGGCACAAAACTTAATGAATATTATAATATTTTAATTAAATTCATTGTCCGTTTACAGCGATTCAGAATTTAGGAACAAGTTTCATTTAAATTGTTCTGATATCAATTCATGTCATAATATCGCCAATAAAATTATATTTTGTATAATAATAAATACCACATAGACATAAATAAATAATAAAATAAAAATTGTTTATTTCAGATATCCATGGATCCATATTAAAATTCAAATACCACATAATACACACAGACAAACACGCAATACATAAAAATAAAATTTAAATAACATAATTATAATAAATTGAATGATAAAAATAATATAATAATAATAAAAATCCAGTCAATTAAATTATTAAAATTAAAATTAATTAAAATAAAAATAAAAATAAATCCCGATCAATTTGTAACATAACTAAAATTAAAATTGGAAATAAAAACGAATTGAAAATAAATAATCCAATGGACACAAAATCAATAAATAAAATAAAATTAAAACGTCATAAAAGTTAAAATTAAATTTTAAAATAGAATTCGATTTAAATAAATAAATTAATGCGAACAACTAGTAACTATTCCCTTCAGTTATTACTCTCCTTATGAGGCACTTCCAGAGCGGTGAAGTGTGTCGATCCGCCAGGGTCATCAGGATACTGTTGTGACTGGTCCGCACTCTGCGGATCAGGGATACCGTTTTTTTACGGATGATCGCTGCGAAACCGTCAGTTTGATATTCGGCAAACATCCCCGATGCACTACAGAAGCGGGGCAGTCCCAACAGCATCCTGAAGATGTTATTATATTGGACACGCAGAGTATCCAGAGACCTTTTGGTATACGTAACCCACAGATTCCCCGTGTACATGTTTTGGCAGTAGGCGTTGAAAAGCGTGATTTTAACATCCTCGGAGCACCGAGAAAATCTGCGAGCCAACATGTTACCCCTAACCGCTAGAGCCCTGCGCTCCCTCTCAATATCGAAATCGTCTTTAAGGTCGTCGGCAATAATGTGTCCCAAATATTTAAACATGTTTACACGTTTGATGCTCAAGCCATTAAGGGTTATATTGTATGCGATTTTAGGACACTTACCGGCAGCCTTAAAGACCATGTACTCCGTCTTTTTCACATTGTATGTGAGCCCATGCTCCACTGCATAGTCCTCACATGCCCTCAACATGTCCATCAGTCCCCCCATAGTCGGGCTGAGCAGCACCATGTCATCTGCGTAGCTTAAGTTATTGACTTAAGTACTTAATTATTTTTGATGAGACATAGGTACTTAATTATTTTTTACAAAAAATGCCTCTCGGTTTTCGCGAACGTCCAGCAGCATGGACTCTGGTATGGAATTCTTCAAGCAAGAGGGTGTAGCACCTCTGGGGTTTCAAACGTCCATAGATTACAGTTAAAGTTATTGAGTACCTATTAAAAATATATACGAGAAGGTGATATTATTTATCCGGCAATTCCGTGACGGCGAACATTTTTTTTCTTTAACGTATTAGGATAAATAAACATATTTTGTTTGACATACCTCATTATGCCCAGGGGGAACAAGTTGGCGGGGTAATTAAATCACGTAGTAACACGGCCAGAAGCAATCTCATATTTTTAATTATTGGAAATTTCTATTTTAGAGCATGGTGCTTGTGAACTATGAAGCCCACGCATGTTTTTATTATGGTCATCATTACTTTAAATGAGTATTGATTTGCATAAACATGAGTAACAGAGTTGAATACACTAACATTAATTTACTGTCCATTAATTTAAAATTGGTGCCAACTGTACCTATGTAATATTGCTACAAGTCAAAAATACCTATGTACACTAATATGTAACAAATGTGTAATTATATAAAATGTGTCTAATAATAATTGACTGGTTTCATTAAACTTCGCGTAACTAGCGTAGTCGTGTGATTAAAAATACAATTTAATCATCAGAGCGAAAGCCGGCAATTGGTGTTTTGGCGTTGATGTCACTCAGTTTTATAATTTTTTAAAAGTAATGTATTTCGAGTCTTGATGTGTAAATAAAGATTCTTAACTATAAAGTGTTAAACAGTGAAATAGCGCCATGAAACGACTTTCATTGTTTCTCTCCTCTAACTCTACAGACAGCTCCAGAAAAGTGTCCTCGGCTTTAACACAGCTTTCTTTACTGTAGTAGAACGCTGACCAAATCTGGATATGAATATATTTATATCCAGATTTGGTCAGCTATATTTTATATAAGAATATACCTAGATTAGTTAGAAATATTCAAATGACTTGACTTGGGCAAAATTTTCAAACCGAGAAAGACCAAGAAGAAAAAGAGCGGCGTTTCAAAAGGTGGTCAAAGATCAATTTATGCTTAGCGAGGCTAGAAGTTCTGACAAAAATGTTGAATTTCTTGGTAAACTGTTCCAAAATTTTATTAAAACCAAATAATCTCCGGTATATTATCATAACTGGTTTGTTTTACACAGTACCGACGTACTGTCACATTTGTACAACACAAATATCCGCCATGTGTTAGATTTAAGTTGATAACCTTCATGCTGGCTGGTCTATATTCTTTTTTTGTTTTTCATTTTTAACACGCACTGCCGATGTTGAAATGGAGAATAGTATTTATGGCTTCAACTGTACCTAACGCTGTTTTTTTTTCTTTAAACTAATCAATAATTAAACCATTCTTTCAAGGAGTAATCCCGTGTGCCCAGACGCATAGAAATTAAGACGATTCAAGTGTGGCATGACATTCGTAAGAATTATAACACGTAAAAAATAAAGGTAGAATACTTCCACAGACAATACAACCTAAGATTTTCTAACCTTAGGTTGTATTTCTGTTGCAGATTCTTTTCAGCCTGATAATTAAAAAAAGGGAGGAACTGGTGGGTTGTTGCGAACATAGCGAGAGATCTACGTATAGTGTAGCAATGGAGGACATAAACCTTTCTGAAATTGCGCTATTTTACACGGTTTTCCACCTCTTTGTATTTATATTAAAACAATATTTGGTGGGTGAGCATTTTAGGTAATCCATTTTGGTGACCACTTAAAATGTTACCTTCTTGAGGTAGGTATTCAATGTAGCGAATAGCGGATATTGCACATAAGGATAAAACGAAGTATTGTATGCTAAGTATCCGTAGTAGCAGAAAATTTGGAGATGCTTAAGATATAGCAGATATTCCAGTACAAAGCAAAACATATCAAATGCTACGCGTTATTTAAATCAGTGATGATTGTGTGTGATACCTGGTAATCGACCTTGATATAACGCAATATATCATTGTGGTTTGAATTCTAAGAATATTATTTATCGAGTTGATTTCCTGCTTAAAGTTCCTTTATTTCGTTACATTATAATATAACACTAGTCGACACTGGCACAGTTGCCTTTGCGTGTTTTATTATCCCTTGGTTAAAAGATAAAAACTCAAGTGGACAACAAGCTTGTCTGCCACTTTAGTGGTAGTATAAATATGATAAGTAAATAGCCTTTGAGAATGCCGAAAGGCGAAACCGGTTAGGTATTACAATAATAAATGTTGTGGAACAGTACAAGAAGTGAAGTTTTTCAATAATACGTGTCGCAAGTTCCATCTTGTGCCATCAATCAACAGTATCAATAATCAATAAAAATCAGCCTATGGAAGTCCACTGCTGGACGTAGGCCTCCCCCAATTTACATCACAACACATGGTCTTGCGCCTTCCGCATTCAGTCCCAGCCTGTGACCATTTTCAGATCACGGTCCATCTGGCGCATGGCGGGTGGACGTCCTACGTTAGGAACTTATAGGCGAAAGAAATAACACCCCAATCTTTAAAGTTATAAGAAAGGTTTGTGTGTAAAATTTCATCTTAGTTCGTTCAGTACTCGACAAAAGTCAAAAGTCGACAAAAGTCTTTACATTATAATAACGAATAATATTCTATTGTAGATATTCTTATACATGGGATTTTCCAACCACGACAAAGAGGATAACCTCATATAAATCTGGTAGTATTAACAGGAAGTCTTGCATAGAATAGCAAAAGAACCGCAGTGTGAATAACATTACCTACTGCTCGTTCGCTCTAACTTTGCCGCTCGGCTCCATACTAAAGTCGATTTTTTAATTAGACGAAGTAAATTGACAGCAACTAATGTCACTTCTTCATACAATGTTGCTTATTTTCTATGACGAAGTGACATTAGCTACTGTCAATTTACTTAGTCTAATTAACAATTCGGGTATACGCCTCTACGCCAGCGGCAAAGTTAGAGCGAACGGGTAGTACTCTAGTTATAGTCATAGTCGAGTCAAACGTACTCATTATGGTTTCGTCATCACAGAACAAATGGTTTTGTCTCCAAAGCTACGCAGAAATATATTTTTAAAACACTGACTTAAATGCTAATCTGAAAATTCATCAAATCTCGCTTAAACACAAAGTTGATTAAATTACTCCACCCAAATAGGTACTTTAACCGACAGGGTATTCAGTGTCACACTTTGCGTAAGAAGCGATCGAGCACGGTAAGGTCCAATAGGGGCCTACCTCCGCGCACGCTTGGCTTGTGGAATGATCTCGTTGCCTCGGTTTTTTCAAACGTCTACAGTATACTTATATGTGGTTCTTCAAAAGTGCTCTTAGAGTCTGCAGGGTGATCGGTAGCGCGAGTGTAGCGTCTCTGGTGTTGCAAACGTCTATAGGGCACGGCGACCATGTTCGATCAGGTGGGCCGCATGCTTCTGTACTTAATTAAATAAAAGCTCTTCAATGTCACGCATGTTTTGATGGAATGTATCCAAAATTCCAGACCCCAAGGGTAATGGAGTCACTCATGGAGAAATTCCAGACCACATTAATTCATACAATGTAGAAATCATACAAACAAAGCATCCTAGTACAACCAACATCAATAATAGCTGGACACCAATCTCTGATAGTCAAGAAGCCCCCGCTTTGACTCTCTGCTCTTGTTTGTGACTGTAGTAGTTAAGAGTACAATGGCGTTGACATCATAGGAATAGAAACCCCTAAATAAATATTGAATAAAAAATCTCTGGTAATAACAACTCCACTAACCTGATACTTCTTGATGGAGTCAATCTGGTCCTTCATGACGTCATGGGTCGGAGGTCGCGGAGGCGCAACTCCGCCGGAGTCGCGAGGAGGCACTGCTGGGGCCACAGTCTTCGCTGTTCCGTTCACCTGCTGTGAGGAGGTTGGAAGGTTAGCGTCATGGCTGGAATGTGTATAGAACATTTTGGTTTTGGAGAAGTCAGTATGCTATATTTTTGTATTTATTTGTAGTGAAAAATACTGCTTGTTTGGTTGTTATTAAAAGTTTAACGGTCACTAAAATTGGTTTTAGACTTAATGAGATATAGGTAGGTACCTTAAAGTATATATTAGTAGGTACCTACTAATACTTTTTATTTATACTCTAAGGTTGCAGGCGTGATGATCACGAAGTAACTCAATACTACATGGTAAATATTCCGTTAACTCTATTTTATTACAATAAACTTCTTTCGGCACGAGACTTGAAGTCGTAACCAGAGTACAACTGGTTGTACTATTCCGTAACGCTCTAGTCAGCTGAGCTATAGGTTTTGAAGTAGTTGGATTTCTACAATACCGATACGTACTATATCAGCTGGCCAGGTCATTGCGACTCTAATGCCAAAGTCATGGGTAGGTTCTTTTCGAACTGTGTTGTCTTTTTTCACTACAAATAAATATGTGTACCTGCGAAAAATTATAATGTTTTCCATGATACTGTTAGACCATGTACTATAATTTTCTATAACTTATTTATTGTAAATTACTCCGATCTCCAGCCTTTATGGATACTGTCCCAAAGCTTTATGGTTCCGTACATGTACATCAAGTCTAACAGTAAAACAGAAATAAATGCATATTTTATCAATTTTCTTACTCCAGGCTACATGCATTGGCAACCTTTTTTCGGCATACAGAATTTACACACGGTATACTTATTTTAGAGCTACTCGTTTATAGTCAAAACATATCTAGTAGTCAGAGGTAGTTTGAAAATTTTCCATTTCATCAAAATAGTATTCACCTGTTACGTGGGACTAGATACAAATTGGAAGTGTGATATACGGAAGAGTTTATTTACTACAGTCTTTAGGGTAAGAAACCAATGTATTGAAATTGTTCACAAACCCATATTTGTTTCAATTCAAATCTTAATTCTACAATAATTATTATTAGACACCATTTTCAATTAATTGTTTCACCCATGCTAATTCGAATTCGGTTCCCAAATTTCTCATTTAGCTTTATTATACAGGCTGTTCACAAACTTTAACGACAAATGTATTTAATTATTTATCATTAATGAAATTATGGAATGAATAAAAATTCTGAATTTCAGCCGTATGAAATTGCATCTATTTAAGCACTGATTCACCCAAAGATATAGAACTTTCACTAGGTAAGTACTGACCTACACTGTCCTGTCACAATAAATGGTTGAAATTTGAAATCAAATTCGTAAACTGACATTTTGATATTAAGACAAAATGTCTATTTAAAAATAACAGTTGGTTTCAGTGTAGGTGAACACGGCCCATAATATCTAGATATTGTTCCCAAGCATGCATTTTTGGGTACTGAAGTTATATAAAGGAATAATTATGTCATTATTGATACTGATAGCACCGAACAGCAGGAGCTAGTGTTCAAGACAGAGTAAATACTACTCTATCTAGAGTAGACTGTAAGAACGAATAATTAAGCAAAAAAAGCTGCTTCGGAAATAGTAAGACATTTACAAATAAAAAATTGTTAAGTTTTAGAACTGAAGTTATGACACGAATACCACTAGATGGCGCTAGTTAACATGTTTTTGAAGAAATTTCCAGTAAACGGATTTTTACTGAACTCAATAGTAGCTAATGCTATATTAGTTGTTTAAAGCTGGCACAATTTAGAAGAATATTTATAAACCAAAAATTCTCCACGAAACAAGTAGGTAACAACAATAACATTCCTTCAGTATAAATTCTCCCCAACATGCAGCAATCACTTAAAGCTATTAATATTATATTTAATACTAATTATTAAATATTAAATAAACAAGAAATATATTAAAAACCTGAAAATGAAGAGTTTGTTAATGACACATAAAATAGCCAAAGAGTTTATACAATGGAAAACAATTTTACAAATAATACAATAAGTTATTCTATACAATAGGTACTTCAATAGAGTTTATTATTGTGGCGAAGTCCAGTTATGTTCTGGAAATATTTCAACCAAAATTGCCAATAAATAGCTATGTAAAACACCCTAAATGCGTATTTCTTTATTGGTCGCAAGAAAAACATGAAAATTTGGATACGGAGGATAATATCACATGATTCAAACCATTAAGGGACGCAAAGGTCTATTAATATATCGAGTTGCTGTATCACTTTGCTCAATATATTATATGCTTCCAATTTGGGTACAGCTGTGAAATATTGAGGAAACTTAGTAAATGCTCTTACGAAGAAAAATGTTTTAGGGAGAGATTGTTTGATCTTTGATATTGGTAGCGCGTATTTTTAGACGCGATTAAGTGTCCTTATTGACTAAAAGAGTAAGAAAGTAAGCACAATAAATAATCGATCTGCAATATTGAAGATTCTGACTTTGCGAGTCATGAATGAAAGGATTAACAATAACAATTTGCAATAACATTGAAAACATGAAGGATTATAACGATTTAATCAATCAATGGAAAATGTATCAGATTAGAACAGAGGGCATCAGATAAATGCACCTTCTCTCATAAAAGTCCAAGACATAAAATATAGAGATTATGGACTTATTATTGTTAGAAACGATTCGGTATATGTGGTCAGTTGGCGTAGACTTATACTCCCTCATTGGATCCTCCCTGGTACAAAGACCGACCTTTCGAAAAGGTCCCTACAGTGATAAGCAGTATTTCGAGTAGAAGAGATGTAGAAGCTTTTCATTGGACGATTAATTTTTAAAGTAGGTACTAAAAATAGATTTACATAAAAATAAATAGCGTAAATTTGAAAGCTGTTTTATGGAACAGTGAAATTATAAAAAAAAATCCATTATCATTTGAATTTAGTTTTGTACATGGTGCACCTGCAAAATTCCTATATCAATATCCTATAAGTAAATCCCAACGTTTAGAAAACTTGCAATGGCCCCACATGGTCTCAGGCCCCAAAGAAATAGCCAAATGCGGTTCATATATATTTGAACCTTGATAAAAAAGAAACCCAATTGTCAATCGGCACAGAAAGAGCGCTAGAATAGTGCGAGAAGCGTGATGATGAATGATGGATATGAGGTGATCATGATGATAAAAAAAAACAAAATGGAGGTGCTTTTGTGAGTCAACGATGAATATAGTGACGCTTTTGATGAAAAGACATTTGAAATGACTTTATTTTTAGAAAGCAATTGTTTTATTAAATTTTGCCCATTAGTTTTCTTGTAAAATAGAGAATAATTATATAAAAATAGTACATACATACATAGTCACGCTTTTATTCCCGAGGGGCAGGCAGATGCATAGTGTAAGCCTACTATCTTCTTTGTTTTTTTCTCTATTATGATATTTATTAATAAACATAAAGTTATTGAGTTTTCGATGCCAGGCTCTTTGCTCACAGGCATTAGGGACACTTTGTGACCGACATGAATAAAATATTGTCATTTTATTTCAGTGAGTAACCTATGACAACATATTTATAGATTTCTTTTTATTATAAATAGGTTTCGAATACTTTAGGTTGACACCAATGGCGTAGAATGAAGTTATTAATAAGTTAATAAACTATTTTATCACATCTATCGCTTATATTAGATTAATTCATTAATTGATTATTATCAACCTGCTTTATTACATTATGGAAAGTCTTTATTAGTTTTTGTTTCCAGAAATTGTACGGTTTGTTATCTCGACTTTTACATTGATTAAGATTCTTATCGTATTCGATATAATCGCCCAGAAATGCAGGTCAAGGCAACATTGTACTGTAATTCCACTAACAGCTGTGTAATTGTCGCATCTTTTAAGTCAATCATGAACAATAGAATTAGCCATGAAGTTTGTGCGTGGAAGTCATACTGTGAATCTAACTAAAATAAATGGTTCAAGTGCTACCAGATTATATTTGTGCAATAGAAAATATGTGGCTATCGTTTTCTACATAAATACTAATCACGTTTTTGCAAGCATAGTGTAGCTTGTAGGCGAGCGTACAATTGACAAAATAGCGCTTTAAAAGCTTAATATTTTACAAACAGGTCTTTGAATCGAAACCATGGAGAAAGAAATTGATATAATCCCAACTTTCAGTAGATATAAAAGTTGTGGTAGTGACAAATTATACTTTTACAAAGAGTCTCTTACCGACTGGCGAAATTATAAGAAACTAGCGGACGTCACGCGGTTTCACCCGCGCAGCTCCCGTTCCCGTGGTAAAACGGTAATAAAATATAGCTTATGTAATCGGGGATAGTGTAGCTTCCCAACAGTGAAAGAATTTTTCAAATCGGTTCAGTAGCTTCGGAGCCTATTCGATGCAGACAAACAATCAAATCTTTCCTCTTTATAATATTAGTATAGATTAGAAACTTGGACAACACGACACCTATTTTATTTGATACCCAATGGACATCATGCCGGACTCGAAGCGATTGAAATCACACAATCTCTACCTCCCCTATCCGTCTAAACGGCACCCCTCCCTGGAACAATGGAGGAGCTCCTCTAAGGGATGAACCGAAATTCCCGGCACACTTTGGCTATTAACGCAGCCCTGTCTAATGATCCGGGTGTTACCCACTTCTATGGGAGTTGGTTCGAGTTCGGCCCGATTCTCAAGGCGTGAGGCGTGCGTGAAACTAACACGTCACGCCGTGTTGGGCCAGATTCTGTAAGGACGGTGAGCAGCCCACCCGCCGTCCTCAAGCCTTCGGTTAAGAAGGCCGATAGGCATCCTATCCTACTACCTATTAATATTATAAATGTGACAGTTTGTGAAGATGTTTAGATGCTTGGATGTTTGTTACTCAATCACGCTCTAACGGCAACGGATTGGGCTGAAATTTAGAACAGAGACAGATTATAGTCTGGAATAACACATAGGCTCAGACTAAAAGAATCACATTAGGCTACTTTTCATCCCGCGAAAATGATCCCACGGGAACCGTGAACGGGTACCCAATTTCACACGGGCGAAGCCGCGAGCGTCATCTAGTTTATCATAAAGCATTGTCCTAATATTTGCCGCAGTACAATAGGCCGGATAAAACCATTACCAAACTATACCTACTATGTTGCGTACTTTGCGTACGATAATTTTGTTGACATTAGTAGTCTTTAATGTTTTAATCAGAATGTCATTTTAAAGATAAGAGGTTATTATTATCTGATAAACAATGTTTTAGTTTAAAAAATTTAATAATGAATGTACCTCACCGTCATGTGAATCTTATGAAACCTAATTACCATTCCATGGCTTCACTGAGCGGGCGCCGGGTCCATAGAGGAACACATTTTTTTTTTATATTTAGCTCACCAAATTGACGTCACCACCAGCCTGATGGAAAGCCGTGGCGCATCTAGCGATTGAAGGGCCACTTCTGACAGTGGTCCTCAAGTTGTCACCCTGTGATGTGCCTCTTCACTCTCCTCTTAAAGAACCCGGGATTGTAAGATGAGGGAAACACGTGTGCGGGCAGGTCGTTCCAGGTTTTTATAGTTCGACAGAGAACGATCTTTTGTCTGTGACTGACAAATTGACAATGTGGGCGACTGGGACTGGCGACCCACAAGTAACTATAGGGTGGCCACCTTGTGATACGTCAGCGGTCACCTGCATTGCCAGTAATATTCCCCCTTTCCCTTACCAGATTTGATAAGATCCTATCATGTTTTAAGAGTAGTAAAGAGCTTGCTGCAACTTAAAATTGTAACTTCTTTTTAAATTTATAAGTGCAATTTACAGCGTTTTATTGAACTAGTAAACATCCTGATAGGTTTATGTACGTATCGATTGGGTGCAAAATCTATTGACATCAAATTGAATAAGTGTACAGATTTATCTGTCCTATGATACTCTGACTTCCTGAGAAATTCCATTATCTTTACGCAAGACAGGATTTTTGTTTGACACCATATTGCTAATGATATTGTTAGTAGTTTCTAAATACTTGTATGTCTGTTAGTTGATGTGTTAGTTTCTTTACCAAATACTTTCATACCTGTTCCACTTTAAGCTATATGTACTGTTATGTTCATCGTTTTAGTTCCTGCAGTGATCATGCATGATTTGAACTTCATATTGAATATGATAATTATGTCTAAAACCGTTTTAATGCTCGTCTGCACATCGCCATCATTCTCTTTTGACTTTTCTAAATCTACGTCAGTCAACACAGAATAGGATAAATAGAAAAGAAAACTTTACTTTTATAAATGAAATTCTAGCTCATTGAAACGATATTGTTCAGTGGTCTTTTTGCCAAAGAACAATTTCTTCCAGGTATCCTTGGAATGTTTAATGTGGTTTAGAAACATTGAATCGTTTCGCGATCAATTGTTAGAATCAGATACAAGACTCAATGAATGATCTCAGTGCTTTAAACATTTTACAGTTTACTCCAGGAACTAAAACGACACCACCAGAAGATTACCATTCCACCCATTTTCCCATTCGCTATCCTCAATGTCCCATGAAATACATGCGCAGCAATGTGCCCGTTACCTGCATCACCACGCTCTTTCTGTCCACAGTACCAGGGTATTTCGGAGTCGTTTTCACGATCTGAACAAACGTCTCCGGAACATCTACTGCCACCTCTCTTCCGAGTAGTACTGGCGTCGTGTCGAACCCAGGAGGCAGCTTATACGAAGCGTAGACAGCCTCCCTGATAAGAACCGAGTCGGTCCGAGCTGAATATGTGACCCCTTCCCTGCAATCTAATAGAGAATCTTCTCCATTCGAAATGAGCAGTTGAATCTTATGATCGCTTAGATTGTGGGTAGTATTTGAAGCGACAGAATCTGATCTTTCCGAATTTAAGTCACCACATTTGGCTGTCTCTGAAGATCCTTTACTCTTCTTGCTTCCAAAACTTCCTGAGCCGTCAGAGCTTTGTGGGAGGGATAGCAGTTCTATTGTGCTGTTGTTTTTGAAGGAGCCAGAACCGTCGGAGCTAGGGGCTGTGTTGTGGAGGACGGATTGCTTGGAGCCGAAGCTTGTAGAGCTGCCGCCGGAGGACAGGAGAGGTTCGTCGTCCCTGGTGGTCCGGAGGCGTACCTGCGGGGGTCGCGGAGGGGGGTAGCGAGGTGGAGTCTTGTTGCGGCCGATGAAACTGTCCGGAACGTCCACCGCCATCTCGCGGTGGGGACCTGGAATATGAGAAAAATATACAGTTAGTTTGACTGAATCAAGTAATAACCTCTAGTGAACTTTGTATGGTCGCTTGAACTTGAATATCTTGGAATACCAGATGAACCCTAACGTGGTTTTCATTCCATAGCACGAGAACTTTTTAAATAGAAATATACGCTACAAAGCGGTGGCCCATCTTGGGACTACCAATGGTAAGATGCTCACCCCGCAGAGATCGTTTGTAAAATAGGTACTGAGTAGGGAATGCAATACCGGGATACCGGGATCCCGAAATACCGGGATCCCGCAGTATTTTTGCGGGACCAGTCCCGCACGTAAATCGTGCGGGATTAGCGGGACTGTGCAAAGGTAAATGCCATGTGTTGTTCTGTAAGCGGAAGCGCGCAAACTGATTCGGCTCGAGAAAGTCTTTTGTAATTGTGACGTAATATATAACCTAATAACGTACTTATTTGTTTTAGTGATTTAATCAGAGAGATTTGACTTTTCTTGTACTATAAACAGTTAGAAAAGTATTCAATTATCTCGTACATTGCTTGCTGGCTATCTGACATTGTGTACAGTTAGGATTCGTTTGGCAGACAAGAATTTTGACATGCTATGTTTAATATGCACTTTTAAAGTACCTGATGCCAAAAATACCCATTATATCTGCTTCTAATAAATTGCATTAGGTATTTTATTACTTACAAGCTGATGTGCGCGGCTTCGCCCGCGTGAATTTTGGTTCCCGTTCCCCCTTTCCGTGGGAACATTTTCCCGGGATAAAAAGTAGGCTTTGTGTTATTCTGGACTTTAATATATCCTTGCACCAAATTTCAGCCATGATTGAGTAACGAACATCCAAACATCTTCACAAACTTTTACATTTATAATATTAGTGGAATATGTAATCATTTTAATAATCTCAATGCATAAGTCCTAATATTGAATAATTTATTTTTCCTAGTGGCCCCGCGGACTCAGTGTATCTGTAATCTGTAAACGATCACTGAAGTAAGTAACTTTTACTATGGCCGGTCCTTGGATGGGTGACCACTTTGTGACATTTATTTGAGCGTTCTTTTTGCCGGTAAAATGGCAGTCGTTAAGTCAAGTTGAAGGCCCGGCTTGAGAAATTCAACAGCAAGCAGTCATTGCACCTGTCCATTTCAAGACACGTAAAAGCAATACGGCTGTCCACCTATTACGTGGGGCGAAATCTTAAAAGGTGAAAGGTGGGCATATAATATGCCACTGCCTACCCCTTTGGGGGTTAAGACGTGACTATTTTTCAGTTCTAGATGCATGTATGATACAGAATTCAATTCTTTTCTCAATGACTTTCCGAAATATGCGGGATCCCGCAAATACCAGGATCCCGCGGGACTGAGATCTCCCAGTCCCGCAAATACCGGGATTACAATTGTGTTGCGGGATTGCATTCCCTAGTACTGAGTAAGTGGGGCTACGAGGCATTACTGCGGTATAAAACAATTAACCAACACTAATGCTGGTTAATTACAACAATATGTATCATTTCCTAATTTTTTGTTTCATTGTTGTTAAGTTTGAAGGTCGGCCTGTCAATAAAAACTGACGTAAATAAGTGTTTGTTCTTTAAGTAAGTTCGTGTAAAAAATTGAGGAATCTTATTCTTGGTTGGCTGGTTTTGTCACAATGTGGTTATTTTTGGAATGTAAGCTACGATTCGTTATATTATACCTAATTGTGCAAATAGACTTCAATGCAATCTCCGTAGCATAGCCAATCTAAGCTAGAAGCAGATAATATTTAAATGAGGCTATTCTCATCCACATTCCCATTACTGTGTCACGTCTAGGGAATGCAATCCCGCAACGCAATTGTAATCCCGGTATTTGCGGGACTGAGAAATCTCAGTCCCCCGGGATCCTGGTATTTGCGGGATCCCGCATATTTCTGAAAGTCATTGAGAAAAGTATAGAATTCTGTATCATACATGCATCTAGAACTGAAAAATAGTCACGCCTTATTCGCCGAAGGGGTAGGCAGAGGCATATTATATACCCACATTTCACCTTTCAAGAGCCGTATTGCAGTCTTCAAATGAATAGGTGCAGGTTGCGATTGCTTGCTGTTGAAATTTTTCAAGCCGGGCCTTCAACCCATTTTACCGGCAAACGGGACCAACGGCATAACGTGTCTTCCGAAGCACGGCAACGCTCAAATAAATGTCACAAAGTGGTCACCCATCTAAGGACCGGCCATGGTAAATGTAACTTACTGCAGTGATCTTTTACAGAACACTGAGTACGCGGGGCACAAGGAAAAATAAATCAATACATATAATAAAATCGTAACTGTCTGTTTGTCTGTACGTTTGTGCACGCTAATCTCAGCAACCGCTCCACTGATTGTAATGCGGTTTTCTTTATTGCGTTGGGGTTTACTCCACTTAACATTTAGTGTTTGTTTCATGTCAATCGGTCCATAAATAAAAAAGTAATATCAATCTAAAGAATCACATAAAAATGCAGCGTACGAAGTCGCAGGCAACAGCTAGTTATTGAATATTACTTATGTATTGAGATTATTAAACGGTTATACATATAAGTAATAAAATACCGACTGCGAATTATTAGAAGCAGATAAAATGGGTAATTTTGGCATTACTTTAAAACTGCTCAAAAAACATAGCATGTCAAAATTCTTGTCTGCTAAACGACTCCTAACTTTACATGTCAGATAGCCAGCAAGCAATGTACGAGATAATTGAATACTTTTCTAACTGTTTATAGTACATAAAAAGTCAAATTTCCCTGATTAAATCACTAAAAACAAATAAGTACGTTATTAGGTTATATCTTACGTCACAATTACAAAAAACTTAATCCTTACCGAATCAGTTTGCGCGCTTCCGCTTACAGAACTACACATGGCGTTTACCTTTGCACAGTCCCGCTAATCCCGCGGGATCCCGCACGATTTACGTGCGGGACTGGTCCCGCAAAAATGATGCGGGATCCCGGTATTTCGGGATCCCGGTATCCCGGTATTGCATTCCCTAGTCACGTCTAAATCAGGCTTAATAGCAATGACCAAGACAAGAATTCCGAAAAAAATCTGGGTTGAATCAAAATTATTTTGGGAGTTTCGGTGTTTTTACATATTATACTTAATTATGATAAGTGGTTCAAATATAATATAGTGTTTCAACCACTTATAATATGTATACGTTAAGTATGTTTATCAGTTGCCTGGGCGAGTGACGGGACGTAGCACAAGCTTATAACTAGCTAATTTGAGCTTGCTGGCGGTGTTTGAGAAAGTCCCAAAATATCATTATTATTATAATGTGTAGATATTTATCAGGTTACGTACAGTTTCAGTACTTCACACAGCCTCATAAGTACGCGCCATTATCATATTTTCTTAGTAATTATACGTCATTATAAAACACAGTTACTTTCAAAAATGTCTACGTAACTTATTAATGTTCGCATAATTTTCGTGTTAAGAGTTTATTATTGTAATCTGCTGACCCCACAGTGACTTAAATGCGAAGTGGTGATATTAAGTACCTCCTACTTAGAGAATAATTTCTTTTTTACTGAAAGAACTTTAATCCGACTTCAATTCTCGAACGGTCCCAAAACAAAATAAACTGTCCAGATTACTCCGACACATGATTCGAGCAACGGCAATCTACTTCATCACCGAGGCAGTCAAACTTTCTATTTTCTTCTCCCTAAATCACTCGTACCTTTTATTTTTATATTAAGCTCGGCAGACGCCGCTCGCCTAAAGGAACGTCATTCATGATCATGACCTACCTATCTAGCGATTGGGGGCCACTCTAACATTTCATAAGACTAGTGACAAAGGTCCTCAAGTTCATGGCCTTATCATCTGTCTCTTCACGCAGAGGAGGCACATCATATGGCAGTCCGTTCGAAATTTTTATAGTTGGACAAAGAAACGATCTTTTGAATCGCACGGGTCTGGCGAAGGTCCTCCCCATACTGAATGCCGGCACGCATTGTTCGAGCTCGCAAAGGAGAGAGCACTTCAGAAAATTCGCCGTGATGTGCAGCCAAAGACGATATAGTTCTACGCTGCATCAAAGGCTCAAGACTTCCCATTCCCTCATCATCAAATCCCCTCATTCACTCACGCTTATATTAAGCTGTCCGCCTGATTAAAAGCCATGGCGAAATCTAACCATTGGGAGCCATTCTCACAGTCAAATAAACTACTAACACGTTGGCGACCATAAATATGTAGGCAATAGTTCCTTACCGGTATCAGAGGAGAGCGACAGCATGGTGAGCATGTCTTTGTCGTCATCCGGCGGAGAGCGCTTCTCGTCCTCCGCGCCCAGCACCACGATGCTCGAGCCGGAGCGCCGGCGAGGCCTGGAAGGTAACAATTACAGAACGTTATTTGATGGTTTCTAAAGTTGTTTGGACAATGTCACTGTCATAATGGGCGGCAAATGACTGTTTTGAGTTTATACTCGTATTATTTGTCCTTTCACAGAGTCTAGAAAAATAGAAAGTATAATCTGTAAGGTAGACAAAAATCAATGCTGGGAGCCCTGGGACATCCTTCCGAGGGCTTACCCGGGACTTCCGGCCATAGACGCAAAATTATTTTGTAAGGCATTGTGTGGTTTTAGTCGGTAGGAGTCCGGCATAGCATCCATGTAGGACTTCCACATATAAAAAAAAAAAAAAAAAGACAAAAATCAATACTGAGATGTATAATGGCATTACAAAGCGTATGTAGCTTAATCGTAGAACGATAATAGAGGAGGTAGAGGAACCCACCACTTATCCTCGATCTGTCAATCCTAACTCATAACAGTCAAGTATAGTTTCAACTAATTGTTACAGAGAGGAATGACGAATAAAAGTCCTCAAGAAAATGAAAGTAGAAAAGGTAGGGAGTTACCTACCCAATTGTTGCTAATGAGCAATACTCCACTATCCTTAAGAGTTCAGACTGCTTGGAAGCAGGGCGAAACACGTGTCTCTTTAATAGCCACATAGTGAAGCTCATTGTGTACTAACAATTTGGAGGATAAAGGGACCTACCTAATTGCCGTTACAATATTTCAGGTCTTGACTGTTGTGCGATAGTAGCGAAAAATTCTAAATCTATGGTTGTGCGCTAGGATTAACCATTGTTGAATGGAGGGTGTGTGATAGGCTCCTTTTCCCTCCCTGTGTTTTAATATCTAACTGAAGGCATGTATGTACTATTAATAGCTCGGATAGAAATAACGAAAGTTAGTTATCTTTCAGGGTTTCTAAATAATCACAGGTTTTAGAAAATATAAACTCTTAGATGAAATAAGATAAATGCAAACAAAACAATCTTCAAAACAAATCCATCTTATTCACCGTCGCGAACACATACCTAATTATACAGTCCGTTACATAAGCAGTTATGTGCGCGTCACGGATGGGTGACCGCGGCCGTCTCGCCGGACGTGTTTCCTCTACTTTACTCTGTTTTGGAGTCATATACCGACACAGACGGAGCTCAAAACTTACGCAACTGCACAATAGTGAATATTGTACGTATGTAGTCTTGGGTGTATGGTCGGTGGGTTTACTGGGTCAGGCAACTTGCGTGAAATAACTAATGGAATTAGGCGCTACATGAAGGAAATCTTTCGTAGAACAATAATAAAATAGGTGAGTGAGCCTCTCACACAGTCGATTCGTCAGTTCGCCACAGCCAAGGAAAGGAATACACGATACGAAAATACAGACAGAAACAACAGCACAGAAAACAGATCTAGTGTAGATTGCGCCTACAGGCTGGTCAGTAAGAGGACGGTCGGGGGACTGCTCACCGTCCTTACAGAAGCAGGCCCTAGACGACAGCTGACGTGATAGTTTCACGCTCGGCACATGGCCCAAGAAGCGGGATAACTCCCGAACAACCCCCCAAAAACGCGGGACTGCACACGAACTTGGATGGTGATGGTGAGGCCACAGTGATAGCCAAGGTCTGTTGGGATTTCTCGGTTAACGAGATATCCCAACAGACCTTTACAACCGTAGGCAGTAGGTAGGGAACGTGCTGGTTTTAGTCGGAAAGGGAAAGTCCTCCGGCATAGCATCCATGACGGATTTTCCACATGTCAAAAATAAAGGCTCAATATTGCATACGTACATTTGTGATGAAAACATGACATTGCAGGAGAATTGTCTTTGTTGGGAGTTGGAACCTATTGTCATAGTTTGAGAGACACTAGGAGAATCGTTATGGTTGGAATCTAATCTATTCTCAAGGTTTGAAGTTGACATCCGTCTAGATCTTGATTCTAGAAGCTAGATCAAGAACTTAGAGCCTAAATGATAACAAGAGGAATGTTAAAGACCACGGGAAGTGATGGAGTTCTTTATAGACATATCGGCACGAGTATGAAGTATTGCTAGTTACTGCTCGTTCGCTCTAACTTTGCCGCTCGGCTCCATACTAAAGTCGAATTTTTAATAAGACGAAGTAAATTGACAGCAACTAATGTCACTTCTTCATACAATGTTGCTTATTTTCTATGACGAAGTGACATTAGCTACTGTCAATTTACTTCGTCTAATTAACAATTCGGGTATACGCCTCTACGCCAGCGGCAAAGTTAGAGCGAACGGGTAGTACCCTTTCTCTATACCTATCTCAAAGGGGCGAAACCGGCGAAGAAGCTAACAAAATTATTGTGGAACAGGTACAAACGGCTTTATACACTCAACAGTGTCAATACTGTTTTAAAGATTGGACCGGACCTATTTTGATAAACTAAGCCAAATAGATACCTTATTCGCTCCTAGGAAGTCAGGCTCATCAGTCATCAGGTAGCTTATTATTTTAAGATTTATATCATGTTATCTGTAGAACTATATTATACCTACCTACCTACTATACGTAAATATGGAAGGAACATAGTCAAAAAATCGTTGATTACCGACAGAGCATTCACAGTTAGGTATCTTATAATGAAATCCTTTCCCACACAAAATATTACGAAAATCAGCATTTTTGTACACCTACAACAAACCCTACACAATAGACTGAAGCATATTTTCGAATTGCCTCTTTACTTAGCTAGCTTATACTAACTAAGATTAATTTTAGCCCCTCTCTATAAAATAGAGTGCAGAGGGGCTTATGTCGAGACTTTTCTGTAGTCTGTGACTCTGTTGCATTAAACCACGTCACTAGGTCACGTGGATCATCTGTTCAAAGTTTGAAATTAAACAAAAATGACAACGTAAATCGGATTGAACTTTCACAATAAACGTGTTAGAGAGGGGCAGTCTGGTGAGAACGATCTCACTTTCTTGTTATTTATTACATAGATTCAAAAATTTATTTTTTTCTGTCTCATAAATAAAATTACCTGGTTACTCAGTCACTAAACGCTTACCTACATCTAAAAAAATTTAGGAAAACTACCCATATAATGTAGGCTGCCGATAAGAAAAGGATAAATTTTCGAAATTCCACCCAAAATTCCGACCGTTTTCAACCATTTGACTAAAGAAAAAAATACGTGACCGACGAAATTTGTAAGGGTCTCAACCCATTTCAGCGGTAAGTATATTATATTTTATGTAGTTGCTGAAATTACGGTAAAATTTTACAATTGAATTTAGATAAACCGAAGTCGCTTCACTCATCACAAATAGTAAAAACTGTACGCAAAGTTACATTTCGTTTAAAGTTCCAACATTTGACGGTCTCTGTGGAGCAGAGTGACTGACTGTCTGCGCTTCTTACTTGGAGTGAGAAAACCAGTTTGATAATTTGTTTCAGAGTTTTGATATTCAAAAACATAGGTATTAATTTTTTTTATACCACTAAGGTGGCAGACAAGCATACGGCCCACCAGAAGGACCGGTGGTCACCGCAGCCTATGAACGTTTGCAACACCAGAGGTGCCACACTCGCGCTGCCGACCCTAAAATATTTTATCAAGCATCTAGATGCCATAGAACTAGCTTTCTTTTGGTCTAGATTAAGCTTAATTTCATCTAGGTTTTTTTTCTTGTGAGGACGCTGTCCATTTCATCCATTTTCCCGAACATCTCCAATGAATGGGTTTGGGTATCCCAGCAGTCTTCAGTGCCCCGTCAAATTTTCTTTGTTCTAGATGGAGTCTTAGAATGTCGTAAAATATTTGTAAAAAATATCCCGTGGAACTGAATTCCACCACGATTCAAACAGATGCAGTAGGCAACCACCCTTAGTAGCCGAGTAGTAGCCGAGGCGGGGGTATATTGTCAAACAAACCGAATGATTATTGCGGCTAATCCGTCAGTGGGGCGCTTACTTTTATTGCCTCAATGCTGAGCTACCCGGGTATAAAACGCACAGCCATGGACCCTGGTCCAAGTCATAAGCGACACAGAAAGTTCTAGGACTTAAATCTAGCCTTTAAAGTGATGGATGCCTTGGAGGCGTTAGTGATTGTAAATTGTGAACTTAATCCCCTGTTTACTATACGTATGTAGGTACTACCCGTTCGCTCTAACTTTGCCGCTGGCGTAGAGGCGTATACCCGAACTGTTAATTAGACGAAGTAAATTCACAGTAGCTAAAGTCACTTCGTCATAGAAAATACGCAACATTGTATGAAGAAGTGACATTAGTTGCTGTCAATTTACTCCGTCATATTAAAAATTCGACTTTAGTATGGAGCCGAGCGGCAAAGTTAGAGCGAACGAGCAGTATACCCCATATTTCTCACCAATTGATGCAGGAATTTCGGTAAATATATTTTTTTATACTTAATGTGGGCCTGTAATTTTCATGAATAATGGTCACAGAAAACTTCGGCGGGTTTATTCGGATTGTCTTGTATTTTTATTTTATAGGCCAAACTTATTTCTTGTAATGTTATTGAAATTTTTGTTCGATATTGAGTCATTTTCACATCCGGAAAGACTTTAGACAGGAACCCTCAAGTTGATGAAGCTATTCGGAGTTTTAATAAAATCGATACGCTTATAGACGGCGGACGGTTGCCTCTTTAAGAATAGTTAGGTAGATATAGTTAAAGGTTAACGAAAGTAGCTGAAATAGGGTTCTTAATTCTCACAATTTGTTTCATAACATAACGAAAAAAAGTGTTTCTTATTCTGCTTGCTGTTGTAACTTAGACCATACCAATTCGTCATACTCCCGATTCCAGCCGAACGTAAAATAAAAGGTTCACTAGAGCGACCATCCGTCAATATAGGACGCGAAATTCCGGCGAAGCCTTCCTAAAGCCAGGTCTGCTCTCTTACTATGTTGAAAACGTGTGTATTGAAATTGGGGGAACAAAAATATTTGTATTCTAGGTATGTAGGGTAAACCACCCAATCATTGGCACTCCTCCAATTATTGGCACTTTAGGTAATTTTGCCCATTTCTAACAGAAAAAGAATGCTATTTTACTTTTTAATGCATACCTACAACTACATAATGGGCAACACCGAACTGAAATAAACTAGGTTTCCCTTATTTTTCGAAATATACTCTTAACTAAAGTGCCAATAATTCATTCTAAAAGTGCCAATAATTGGGTGGTTTACCCTACTTATTGACAAACTGTATTTTGCTATTTGACATTTGTTTTTCTTTGTTATACACTGACATTTATTTTAGCCCCTCTCTATAAAATAGAGTGCAGAGGGGCTTATGGCGAGACTTTGTCTGTAGTCTGTGACTCTGTAGCATTAAACTACGTCACTAGGTCACGTGGATCATCTGTTCAAAGTTTTAAATAAAACAAAAATGACAACGTCAATCGGATTGAACTTTCACTTTCACAATAAACGTGTTAGAGAGGGACAGTCTGGTGAGAACGATCTTACGGCTTTCTTGTTTCTTACCTTAGTGGTAAGGTTACTAAGGTGAGAGAGAAATATAGGTATGTTAGGTAAGTGATGTCATTTCATTGCTCTATAAAACAGGGCATTTACTTTCAGCAATAATGTATTAAATAAATAAGCAAAGCGAAAACTTTATACATACATACCTACATACTTAGATTTTGTCCCACGTACCTAATAGGTGGTGAGCCGTATTGCCGTGTTGACATGGACAGGCGCAGGCTGTGACTGAAATTTTTCCAGCCGCCCATAAAGGTTTTCAACTTGGCTTCACAACTGCCATTTTACTAGCTCCCTGGACCAATGGCTTAACGTGGCTTCCGAAGCACGGAAACGCTCGCAAATAAATGTCTCAAAGTGGTCATGTGGTGGTCACCCATCCATTACCGGCCATAGTCAATGTTACTTTCTACAGTGGTCGTTTACAGAACACCGAGACCGCGGGGCCACGAGCGCTTCGAAAACTTCATACATATTGTTATTACGTATGAAAATCCTCATGGATGTTGTACTGAACTCCTACCGACTAATGCCCTCAGTAGGACACGATGCCCTACTACTACCCACGGCCGGGAGGTATTATACTTTGTGACTTTAATGGTCACTTAATAGTTACGTAACGTTTAGGGGGGGGGGGGGTACAGAAAAAAGTCACGGTGCGTAACATGGGGGGGGAGTGAGGGTCTAAAATATTCAAAAATTGGGTTACCCGGAAGAAACATTTTTAAACAAAATTGCAATAACGAAATAACGTGAAATTTGTCAATGTTTATAGGCAGAACCGATGCAAAAAATTAATATTCTCCTATTAAGCACACATCATGAAGATGTAGGGACTCAACACATAGACACACTTAAGATTTCAATCAATGGGAAATGGGATCATCCACTCACACCCGGCCGAAGAAGAACGGTAATGGACCGCCTGCAAAGGGTATTAAACTATTGTAAAATACCTATGCTAACTACGAAATGAACTAGATACCTATTGGGGTAGGGGTTAAATAGCGTGCAAAAACTGGATAGGGTAGGCATTTCCACTTCAATAAGAACTACACAGTGATAAATTTTTTTAAAACAATTTGACCAAAGTGTGGTCGCTGTGAAAATGAACACCCAAAGAAATTAAGCGTTGAAAAATTTGCCACTGAGCTACACAAACAAATTTTAATTAAACTTAATTGTCTTCATCTGTTTACTGACAAATACAGGGTGTGAAAATAACGTTTACCCGTCGGTTGGGGCACAATAGCGGGGCACGTGGCAATACTGTCTATTTTCGAGGTGGTTTTCTTAGAGCCGTATTAATAAGACTTTTTTCAAAACTCATGAAGCGAAAGAGCGCAGTTTTGTAAGTTGAAATGTAACTTCAAGAGTTTCTTCATTATTGAGAGTATAAAATTGTAATTCTTTCTTATGGCTATTTTACGTGACTGAAAGATTTAAAATCATGGAAATAGGAGAGTTAGCCTAGATTGAAACCTAGATTATGCGCCAAAGTGACGTCGTCGCCCGCTTTATGAAAAACTATGGCGGCATCTAGACTAGATTCCCCAGTCAAACCATCAACTCTGTTTTGGGGGACTAATAATGTACCAATTATGTCACTAAAATCTCTCACATTCTACAAAACTATTGACAACAGCTGACGTTCGTTCTAATGCTCCGCTAGAGCTTGAAGAACCCAGGGTTATAAGAGGAGTGAAACAGAGTCATGCGCTTGCAGAGTGCCTAAGATATTACCCATTTGTATATTGGTGAGGACAAACCCCCACATAAATAAATAAATAAATAAATATTCACGGACATCTCACACAACCCTATCTGATCCCAAAGTAAGCTAGGAATAAATTGCTTGTGTTATGGGTATCAGACCACGGATATTAATTAATACTTATATACTTTTAAATACATACATATTATACATAGAAAAACCCAGACTCTTGAAACAAACATTTATGGTACATACATACAAACATAGTATTAATAATACCTTTATCACTAATCAAATCCTCCTGTATCTTCACAACAATAAATTATTACCAAACGTCATTGTTCTCACTATCAAACAGATAATCTAGTTCAGACAAAGCTCTAGAAGTCTTTAGTCAGCAGCTGTGTGCTGTAAAATGGGTCAGCAGGTGCTTGTCACCTTTCATCGGTGGAGTATGGAGCCGCATTCACGCCGCTTCCTACATGACAAGGCTTTTGTAGTTTAGAAATGGCGATGTAAAAGGCAATACTTGATGTAGGCGAGGGAATAGAGTTAGAGGATCTCTTTTGTCTATACATACGTGTGCATTATAGTCACGCCTTTATCCCCGAAGGGGTAGGTAGGCAGAGGCATAGTATACGCCCCACATCTTACAGTCTTCTGTTCCACGATTACGTGGGACAGAAGACCGCTCACCTAATCATAACCTAATCGTACGTCTGTCTCTGTTTAGGTATAGAGCGGTCCCCCCGACGAGACCAACTGTTAGTTAAAAATATGAATACCTAAATAATATAGTTACCTATAATAATAATAAAGATCCAATACTTAGGGTAGATAGGTCATAATTTAATAGTTATTTTTTTACTTTTTACAGGTTTTTTTATTATTCTTTTTTTGTGAGTCGGGGGTTTTTTAAATTTTTAATTTAATTTTTTTCCACATTAAATTATAATAAAGTTGCTCTTCAAAATTATTCAAAACGACAATAATTCTAAGTCATTGTTCTGGGTTCTATTGCGTTCATGAAGCTTCTTTAGTTTTTAGGGTTCCGTAACCAAACGGCAAAAATGGAACCCTTATAGATTCGCCATGTCTGTCTGTCTGTCTGTCTGTCCGTGTCACAGCCACTTTTCTCCAAAACTATAAGGCCTATGCTGTTGAAACTTGGTAAGTAGGTGTAGGCGCATCAAGATTTTTGTATAAAACTAGAACAAAAGCAGTTAATTTTGGGGGTCCCCATACTCAGAACTGAAACTCATAATTTTTTTTTATCTATAGATAGGGCTTCATAAATGCTATTGAGGTTTCTAACATCATTTTTCTCTAAAGTGAATAGTTTGAGCAAGAGACACTTCCAAAGTGAAAAAATGTGTCCCCCCCCCCCCCCCCCCTAACTTCTAAAGTAAGAGAATGATAAATCTAAAAAAAATATATAATGTACATTGCCATAAAATCTACCAACGAAAATTGGTTTGAACGAAATCGAGTTGGTAGTTCTTTTTAATTCGTCATAAACCGCAATTTTCGGCGAGAAAAATCACTACCACTGCGAACGTGTTAAAACATCAAAGAAAGTTACAACGAACTAGGTACAAGAACTTTTATATTATGTTACTTGCTGCTACGGAACCCTTCATGGGCGAGTCCGACTCGCACTTGGCCGGTTTTTCTTATATTCTTCCATGTACAAACAACGACAAGCTACGGTTTTGTTATTATGTATTGTTCGTTCCTTGTGTCCCAGTTATGAGAGTAAGCCGTAACGGTTGTACATTGATCAAAGTTGCACGAGCGTAATCTTTATCATTCGATTACCACTAGAATCGATTTCTAGCGATTTGCGGTTAGCTGTTATCGATAAATCGTTAATTTATTGTTGTACGTATTATTGGACTGTGAATTAACATGGTGACTCACCGGATTACGTTCTTATTTTTATTATTTCTTTTTTATTTATTTACTCACTGACACGCCGTACGTTGTGTCACCTCAGAATCATGTGTTAAGTTTTTTTGTCACATTTTAAAACTTTCCTAAACTTCTATAATAGTATCAAATCATCTAAATCGATCTAGACATTCTTGAGTTTTAGCTACAAACGTATAAGCGCCCCCGCCCAACCCAGACGCAGTCCGACTTCTTGTCAGGCTGAAAATCTATTGCTCGTATTTCCAATATTATTTCCGTCCGACTTCCGACTTTTGTAGAACACCTAATCATTCAAATTCCTTGTTCTTTTCGTTACATTGCTTTCATCCCTTCTCATCACTTGCCCATACGTGCCCGGGGCACAGATTAAATAATATACTAGCTGATGCCCGCAGTTTCGCCTGCGTAAAAACTCCCGCTTCCCGTGGAAACCTATTCCCGGGATAAAAAGTAGCCTATGTGTTATTCGAGACTATAATGTATATCTGTACCAAATTTCAGCCCGATCCGTTCAGCCGTTTGAGCGCGAAAGAGTAACAAAGATCCACACTCACAAACTATCGCATTTTTTTTTTGTTTTACTTGAGGGAAAATCCTCATGGATGTTATGCCGGACTCATACCGACTAAAAAAACCTCACGTAACGCCCAACAGCCTATGGTTGTGAGCCCCGGGCAAGCCCTCGGCGCATTTATAATATTAGTAAGATTCTATACCCGGGGCTTCCAACCGTAGGCTGTTAGGCCGGATACGTGAAGTTTTTTAGTGGGTAGAAGCACGTAAAAGTCCATAGCATCCACGAAGATTTTCCCTCGCTTTAAAAAAAAATCACTTCCCCATATCAAGACAGACGGTTCCCTCTCATTTTTTTCAGTCTATTACCTGAACTATTGCGCCACTTTCAAACTTCCTCCGATATAGCAGAGTTTAATATATATATAAAATTTTATATATATAATATACACTCGAGAGCAATGAATCCGGGTCACTTAAAGAATGTTAAAAATCTCGGAAACTAAAAATGATAGGTTAATGCAATAAATTGTATTTAATAGACAATGTAATACTCCTTAAATGAAAGTAAAAAAAATATGAGTCACCATACATTTTATTAACACAAAATTACATAAAGAAAAAACTGCCGATCTCTCCTTAAAACAAAAATAGGAAACATGAAATTTTTGAACTTTATTACGATTTTCTTGAATTTTAATACTTCGCATTGCCTCCTCGTGCTTCCATTACTGCGTTTACGCGGTTTGGCATGCTGTACACCAAGTTCCTTATACGATTTTGGGGAATATTCTCCCATTCCTCTGTGAGAGCAATTTTGAGCTCACGAAGCGTGATTGGGGGAGGGTTTCGTTGTTTTACGCATCTGCCTAGCTCGTCCCAAGCATGCTCGATCGGGTTGATATCCGGGCTGCGCGCTGGCCACTCCATACGAGTAATGTTCATCTCTTGAAGGTAGTCATTCACAATCCTACCTGTATGAGGTCGGGCATTGTCATGCATAAATATAGCATCCTCACCTAAATTGACCATAAATGGACCAACGTGATCATTGAGGATTTCTTCCACATATCTTACGCTAGTTAAAGAGCCGTTTTCTATGATCACCAGCTCTGTGCGACTTTCAGAAGAAATTCCGGCCCACACAAGTACAGACCCACCACCGTAGGCTACTTTTTCTTCGATGCATGCTTGCTTGAATCTTTCCCCTGGTCTTCGATACACTCTGTGTCTTCCATCGTGCTTGTAGAGCATAAATTTTGATTCGTCGGAGAACATAACTTTTGACCAATCTTCAATACTCCAATTTACGTGGCTCTGGGCATACCTTAGTCTCGAAATACGATGCCCACGCTCCAGTTTAGGGCCGTTTGCAGGTCTAAGGGGTTTTAAGTTAGATTCAGCAAGCCGACGTCTTACTGTCCATGCACTTGGGTTACTTCCTCCGAGGCGTCGAAACTGATTGGTGAGTTCAGTTCCTGTGAGAAAGCGATTTCGAAGCATGGTGTTCACCAAGTATCGGTCTTCTCGTGCTGTGGTACACCTGGTTCTGCCCGTTCCTGGTCTGCGTAGGTTAGAACCAGTTTCTTCGTAACGTCGGAGAACTCTTTGTACTGTTGACAGCGACACACCGACAGTCCTGGCTGTATCGCGCTGACTCCGGCCGGTTTCCAGCATTGTAAGTATTCTGGTGCATTCTTCAGGCGTAAGCGACATAATTTCAGCTTGATTAATGAATATAGAGCACTATCAACATGGTTTATGTACCCACATAAATGACAGATTACAAACAAAAGCAACACCAAATGCTGTAATTTCGTAGTTCCATCTTCGAAAGTGGCCCTTTTTCAAATTTGATTTTTTTATGATATAACTTTACAATAACTAAGAAGTTTTAATACCTTCATTTAAGGAGTATTACATTGTCTATTAAATACAATTTATTGCATTAACCTAGCATTTTTAGTTTCCGAGATTTTTAGGATTCTTTAAGTGACCCGGATTCATTGCTCTCGAGTGTATATAATTCTACTATGGATATAGGTACTCATTTCGGATTTTATCCATCCTAGTCACACCACATATTATCCATTTTAACGTCTCATTTCAGCTACATGCACTCTTCATTCGTCCATGGTCTACCTAAACGGGCCCAACATTCTGAAACATCCTACTGCTAAACCTTTTTTTTATACTACTTAGGTGGCAGACAAGCTGACGGCCCACCTTGTGGTTGGTTACCGTAGTCTATGGAAATTTTTCCCGCCGATAAGACCTTTTTTTTTAACATGTGGGAAAATCCATCATAGGTAGGAGTATGGTAAGCCGGACTCCTACCAACTAAAAAACCTCACGTAACGCCCAACAGCCTACGGTTGGGAGCCCCGGGTAAGCCCTCGGATGGATGTCCCAGGACACCCATAAGACCTTTAACTTGGATTAACGCACAGAACACTTAATATCCTGACGGTTTTTTTCTGTATGGAGTTGTACCTACTTCTTTCCGTCAGGATCACAGAATACTTATGTTCTGGATTAACGACTGTCATTTTACTGACAACCGGGACCAGCTGCATAACGGTCTTATACCTACCTAAACTTACTATTTACTCTGTACCAAAACATAGCACCTGTTCACCCAAATAATACGGCAAATATATTGTAATGCGGGTACATTACTTGCGGTGTCGTAACAATATTATATAGTACATAGTGTTGACATGTCCGGCGTGTCGCCAGTGAAACTATTGAGGTAGGTAGTATTGTTTACTGGTGTGACATTATCAGGGCCATTGTTATATTGTATTTAAGGGTATTTGCCGTAAAGTTAGACTCGGTCGGGCATGTTATGTATGGTCAAAAAGAAATGTTGAATATGTGAGCGTATTATATCTCTGCCTACCCTTTCGGGGAAAAGGCGTGTATTGCAAAATTAATGCTAGAATTTTAAAGCCGAAAAGTTTGAAACGAAATTATCTCAAGAGCTATAGGTTGAATTTAATAAAAATCTTTTGCAGTTCGAAAATACTTTTTTTTATATTACGCTCGGCAAATGATATCGCTTTTCTGTTTCCGTCTTTTCTCTTTTTTTTACTGATTTACTGAGGAAGGTGAAAGGGTATTATAACAATCACATTGCGAACGAAAGATGTTACAGAAACGGCAAAGTTAGGTATAAGTATTCCTTGCGTGAGGTTCCTTGCGTGAGCTCCGGACATGTCTCAGTCATTCTAAAAAAAGCATGCAAAATAAAAATATGTACTTTTTTTTAGTTTTTTAATAATATTGAAATACCTAGTCAAATTGAGGCTCTGGCATATTCCGCATAAAATTATGCGAAAGGCTGTGCTCAATGAAGTAATCGTATCCTATAAATATTTCTAGTTATTAATAGATAATTTATTTTTAAACGGAAGGGGTTCTTACAACTTACAACACGTGCCGAATGTATTATTATGGATTAGGTGTAACCTTTACAATAATAGCAATATCTTTTTACAAAGGGCAAATATACTTTATAAGAACATATCTACAAGAGGGGGACATATTTTAAAGATGAATGCAATATTTAATTCATGTCCGTATCATCACTGCGTTAAGCAACTTATGATGAGGTAAGTCCTGAGGAAGATTACCGTTTATGGCATTTAAATTAGAGCATTGAATACCTATATTATGTTGGTCAGTGATATGACAAGAGTTAATTTGAAGGTTGAATATAATCCCACCAAAAACATCCCTGTTGAAAAGGAGGCCAAGTTCCTATGGGCTAATTGTTCGCCTAAAAAAGGGTTGAAATCCAATCCAATGCCAAGTTTAGATGTACTTTAAATAATCTAAAAATATCTAAAATAATGTTACTTCTAAATTTGAACTTGGCAGGGTTTCGTGCAGTACGCAACACTTGATTAATTGTATAATTAAATTTATTATGTAATATAATTAAATTAACCTGCCAAGTTCAAATTTAGAAGTAACATTATTTTAGATATTTTTAGATTATTTAAAGTACATCTAAACTTGGCATTGGATTGGATTTCAACCCTTTTTTAGGCGAACAATGAACGAACTTGGCCTCCTTTTCAACAGGGATGTTTTTGGTGGGATTTCAATACTTTTTTTCAAGAAACTGTACCTATTTTGTCTTTAATAAGCTTTAAAGTGTGCATTATGTATACATGACATTATTTTATACTCTCTCTCAACAAGACAAGCTCTCGAAAGGATGTCCCAGTAAAGGTCCATTTTGTTTCAATTATTATTTTTTTATGAAAATACAATGCTCGATATTCTGTGAGTATTTCAAGCGTCTACTGGTTGCCCTCATTACCTATTAACACATAGCAACGCGCGCCTTAGATAGTTCGCGTTGCTCTATAGTGTTATACAACGCGCGTCTTTAGACAGTTCGCGTTGCTCTATAGTGTTATACAACGCGCGTCTTTAGACAGTTCGCGTTGCTCTATAGTGTTATACAACGCGCGTCTTTAGACAGGTCGCGTTGCTCTATAGTGTTAACTATCCTTGTATAGATCCTCTACGGTAGGTACAGTAAATATTTCAAAAAGAGTTTGTGAACTCTATGTTTAATTTCTTTTTCAGAATATTGATGACATTTGAATAATGACGTTATAAACACGATATCTACGTCTACAACATAAATTGTGTGTTTGTACGTAAATTGTTTATACTGGAGAAGAATCTAAAATATGGACTATTTGTTTACCATTTCCTATGAAATAGCTATCTTTGAAATATTACACCTACCTAAAGTAATCTGCTGAAAGCGTTGTTCACTTTTTAAAGAACAAATATTTACGATGAAAGTCGAAAAATAAGTCAGTATGTGACCCGTATAATGTTCAATCATGGCGACACGAAATTAATTTCATTGAGCAACATTTGATTGTGCTGTACCTCCTAAAGTATTCATTTAATTTGCATGGTGTAAAGGGAATGAATGATCTTGATGAAATGGTCATATTAACTAACGTATTTAAATTGTAAAGGATACCTTATTACCGAATATATAAGACAAAGTCGCTAAAAAACACGTTTGTTGTATGAAAGCCCCCCTTAAATATTATTATGTTTTTGTTTTCAGTATTTGTTGTTATAGCGGCAACAATAACACATAATCTGTTAAAATTTAACTCTCTAGCTATCACCGTTCATGAGATACAGCCTCCTGACGGACAGACAGACAGACAGACAGACGGACAGCGAAGTCTCATGAATTGGGTCCCGTTCTTTACCCTTTTGGTACGGAACCCTAAAAAGGATGACTCACGCTACGCAGTGCCGGGTCCGAGCCGAGTGCCGGCCGCAGCAAGGTCAATATTATATATATTTTGTGTGAACAAACTCACGTTAAACCATAGATTTAGAGTTTTTCGCGCTAAATCTACGCGTTAAACCGAGCGGCAACTGAGTGACAGCCGAACTACGGAAAGCGCTCATAAACAACTCGGTCCCGCCTCGGCTCGGCCACGGCCCGTTGCATGAATACAGTGCCACCGAGCTTCGCCCGAGCAGTCGTGAATGCAACCGGCTCGGTGACCGTGCTACGGCCGACACTCGGCTCGGACCCGGCACGGTCTAGCGTGAGTCATCCTTTAGAATGCTTGCTGATCTCTAAACTACTGGACGAATTTGATCCAAATATTTCACAAATATGAATAACAATATTCAATGTGCAGTATTGACTTTTCCATAATTTGTATGTATAGAGAATTTGATTGACATTAATCAAAACATTGACAACATCTTTCTCAAATCTGATTGAGTTTTTAAACATGACATGTGTTAAAATAAAAAGTAAATAAAATCAAAAGAGTCCTCTCATCACTAAGAAGTATTGATACAAATTCGAATCGAAACCCCCCGAAGAAAACAATTGTTACCCCCTTTTAGCCTGTTCTGGAATGAATTTCAATAAAATACGAAACACATCTTCCATCAATTATGTTAGAGATGATTTATGCAAATTTTGAAGTAGATCCGACCAAGGAATCCTGTGGTCCCATACAAACTTTGTAACCCTTTTCCAACTCACGCTTGACCGATTTCTCAAATTTCTCAATTTTTCGGTAATCTACATATAACACCTGATCTGTGTGCCAAATTTCATAACGCTAGGACAATTGGAAGTGGCCTAGAGGTTTTGATGACCGGTCAGTGAGTGAGTGAGTCAGTCAGTGCCAAAATTAGCTATATTCACAGGGTCATATTTCAGGATCTACTAAAGCTACATCTATGAAATTTGGTACACTGCCTTAGTACTAGTATATGATTATGTACGTACAATTTTATTTCTGTACTTGCAATAGGCACTGAGCTACAGGGGGGTCAAAAGTGGGTCGAAGCGGTTCGTGTAAATAGAGTACGGCATGCGCTCGGCCTGTTGCTGGAACTTGGCCTGCGCACTCCCGTGCGCTTAGATTACAGCAGAGTAGCCACAACATAAGTCTGTCCGTTTGCAAAAAAAAAGTTCACTTGGCATTGTGCTTCTTATCTTATCTTACATCGGGGGCTGACGAAGTCAGCAACACTTCGACCCAGTGGGATCTTTTGTGTTAGCCCCTACCTTAATGTTTCTTACTCTTTGAAGAAGTGGTCTATTAGCGCGGTGATCCCACTAAGAGGAAGAAACCTGTATTCTTCCGGTTTGGGATAAGCATTCCCAAGGAGGCTCATACGCTTCGCTGCTAAGACGTCGCATTCGCACAGGATGTGCTCCATAGTTCCCTTGACATCACCGCAGGCTCTGCAGTCGTTATTTGAAGTGATCTTCATTTTAAAAAGCATGTCGTTGGTTCCGTAATGCCCTGTAAGGGCACCAACCACAGCTCGAGCTTTGCTTCTTCCATTAATCAATATAAATTTTGAAGCCTCATTGGTTCTGCTACTTATGAATTTCTTCGAATGTAGTAACCCTTGACTGATATCCCACTCTTGCATGTGTTTATTATCAGCGTAATCCTTAGCGGCCTTTATGAATGTACATGCTGGTAGGCCCATACATGGTTCAGGTCCAAGCATGGCATTTGCCGATCCTGTCCTAGCTAGCTCATCGGCCTTCTCATTTCCTTTTATTCCTACATGGCCTGGGACCCAGAGCAGTCGCAGCTTGTTCCGGCGGCCCAGTTTGTTTAGGGTTTTCACCGCATTCAGTACAAGTTTTGAGTTGACCTTGTAGGAATTTAAGGCCTTTAGTGACGCTTGACTGTCGCTAAGAATGTAGATGGTCTTGTTCTCTACACTCCTTTTCAGATTTTCCTCTGCGCATGCTATGATGGCATACATCTCGGCCTGAAAGACCGTGGTGTGCTGACCCAGGCTGCTCCAAAGTTGTGAAGATACTGAGTAAATACCTGCTCCTGTACCAGATTCCGTTTTTGAACCGTCTGTGTACCAGATGAGGCAGTCTGCATCTGGTGAGCGCAGTTCCTGCTTCCAGTCTTCCCTTGTGGGGACATGTATTTTGAAGTTTCTTTTGAAGATTTATGCACGGCATAGCGTCGCTAATCATATGCATCTTCCTTTGAATCTCATCATTAAGCTCCATTTTTGTATGCCGCGTTGTTGGCCTATTGCAGTTAAAAGCGCCTGCCGTTTTTAGTCTGTATAAGGTTTTGATCGCCTCCTGTTGCATGAAGATGTGAAGAGGGGTTAAGTTTAGTATTATATCTAACGCCTTTGTAGGCGTGGACTTAAACGCTCCTGTGATAGCCATAGTGACCATCCTCTGTAGTTTGCCCAATTCTTCCACGCACGATGTTAGTTTGGTTCTTGTCCACCATACAACACTGCCGTAGGTTAAAATTGGGCGAACCATAGTGGTGTAAATGAAGTACAGTACCTTGGGCTTCAGGCCCCAGGTTTTGCCATACGCCGATCTACACATATTGAAGGCTCTCATGGCTTTTTCTGTCACCTTCTTGGCATGCAGATTCCATGTGAGCTCCTTGTCCTTGTCTAAGGTCATACCAAGGTATTTCACGTTGGTGGACCATTCTAACTCTGTGTCAAATAAAAGCAATTTCTTTAATTTGCTCAACCTCTTCTTTCTTGTAAAAGGAAGAATTGTAGTTTTGCTGGGATTAATGGTTAGATGATTTTCAGCACACCATTCCTCCACATCCTTCAAAGCTTGTTGCAGAAGTTCCGAGACAATTTCCGGAAATCTACCGTTGATCATGACAACTATGTCATCTGCATATCCCACAGCGAAGCATGCCCCTCTATTCAGTTTGGTAAGGAGGGAGTCTGCTACCAGACACCACAGTGTGGGGGACAATACCCCTCCTTGAGGGCATCCCTTGGTCGTTGTGGCGTGAATTTCATCTCCTAATAGAGATGACCTTACTCTCCTGCCCCTCAGCATGAAGTCAATCCATTTGCAGAGGGTGGGGTCAATGCCGTGTTCGGCATTGTCCTACTAATATTATAAATGTGAAAGTTTGTGAAGATGTTTGGATGTTTAGATGTTTGGATGTTTGTTACTCAATCACGCACTAACGTCTGAATGGATTGGGCTGAAATTTGGTACAGAGATAGCTTATAGTCTGGAATAACACATAGGCTACTTTTCATCCCGGGAAAATGATCCCACGGGAAGCGGGAACGGGTACCAAATTTCACGCGGGCGAAGCCGCGAGCTTCATCTAGTGCTTAATAAAACTACTTGGGATCTTTTGGCGGGAACTAGTATAATTCTACTATGGTATCAGGTCGCCGCGTTTTATAAATTTTCAAAATTAGTGTATTTTCGAGTGTTTTGTGTGTATCAATGGTGGATTCTTAAACATAATAGTTCGACAACGTGCACTAGTGTTGGGAAGTGATAAAACGCAGTGAATCGCAACTTTGCAGTTTCTGACAAAATATTCAAAAAAGCTTTCAGAAATTTATCTACCGCGTTTCTGAAGGAAGACTGACTTCAACTTAGGGCTTTACTTGACTTTGACTGGACTTAGAGGACGAGAACTGTGACTTATTAATGCAAAATAAAGATAAAATAATTATAAGACTAGGCTGTATGGCACAAATTGTCTTTGCCTATCCGAAAATGGATAAACTACTACTATGAAACTACTTGGATACTAAATTAATTACACATAATAACTATTTATAGTATCAAATCAATAAAACAGTGCATCAATACCTAATCACAAAATGTAATAAAGTTATTTGAAAAGTTTGTCTATCTCGGAGGGTGGGCGTTTAATAATGGCGGGCGATGCGAGCTCTCGGACGTGCTTCGAAATTCGAATGATGCTGTTCAAATTGATTCCATGATAGTGTTGATATGATACTATTCAAGGAACTTATACTTCTAATTAGGTATAAGTTCCTTGATACTATTACATAATATATCGAATACCGACTACACAATGTTATCGATTATAGAGAGCAATTGATGCTTTAATATTAAGTATTATTTCGAATAACTACGATACGTTAATATTGGTGGCAAAATTATTTTTAAAGACAGTGAGTGACTTTACTGCTTCGATCAACAATATTGTTGATCGAAGCAGTAAAGTCTAAAAATTGATAGATTGATAGTCCGACGACCAAACAAATGACAATAATATTGATGTAATTATTACTGAAATACTGACAGTTCTGTTCTGCTCAATAACTCTAGTTTTTTTACTGTTGTCACTGACGTGATCTAGATTTGAGCAATTGTGATGACGTTCATAAATCTACTCCCAGTTGATGCGCAACAAAACTATCATTAGATGCATTATTAACGTTTTTTCTATTGTTCTGAGTCGATTGTAAAATAAGGAGGTCGAACGTATTGTGATTTTTTTTTCAATTTCATCATTCGTAGCGGGTGTAGTTTTTGTACTACGTTTTTATGTCATAGTTGTAACATCCTGTTTATAATCAATTTCATTAAAAGTGTTGGACGTTATTAATGGCGATTTTAATGTATTCAAAATTCGTCATACACTAGGTCAAGTTAATTGATGAATAACATGGGATTCCCCAAAGAATTACATTTAAGTATTCGTTTTATGCCACTAAATAAAAATAATATGAATATCATTCAGTCCTGGTGTAACTAGTTGGTGTATGTGCCATGGATGTTGTTAGGTCAAGCTGAAAGTGTTATGGGCAGCTAGAAACATTTCAGCAGCAGGTAGCATTAAAGCTTTTATTGAAGTTAAACTTCTTTAGGCGCGTCTAGGGGTAACTCAGATATTTTTTTCTGACGGAAGTAACGCTTACTTATGAAACTGCGTTTCCGCTATTCAAAATTCAAAACATACAAATAGTAAACGCTATTCAAAATTCGAATGAATGATATTAATATAACATTTGATGCCGTCAATGGCAAAGAAGTTTTACTTCAATCGCGCGTAAAGGTTACACGCACACACTTTTTGTTTCTGGCGACATCCTTCCGACGCGACGGCTTACCCGGGGCTCCCGACCGTAGCACAGGGGACGTGTGGTTGTAGTCGTTAATCATGAGGGATTTTCATACGAAAAAAAGTCTGTAACTTTTACACGACAAAAGTGTTGGCAGAGCGAGTGTTACACCTCCACATCTGATATTTCAAACTCTAAAAAAATGTTTTTCCATAAAAAAATATGCTCAAATCTATTGCTCTCTAACCTTTTCAGATTGACATTTCGTCTCTATTTGGGCTACTACTTATCTTTCCCAACTATAAAATATTAAACTAACTCCAATTGTTTATGTTTATTGTTTATATTCACGGACATTTTCACACAACGCTATCTTATCCCAAAATAAGCTAGGAATAACCTGCTTGTTTTATTGGTATCAGACCACGGATATTAATACTTATATGAGTACTTTTAAATACATACATATTATACATAGAAACACCCAGACTCTTGAGACAAACATTTATGGGTCACACAAATATTTGTCTCCGGTGTTAATCGAACCCACGACCTCCAGCGCCGCAAGCGGCATCACTACCGACCGCGCCACAGAGGCAGTCAAAATTATCACAAGTCCTGTCCTGAACCCACGATATATCTCTGCCTACACTTCCAAGGTAGGCATGTAAGGTACTCGTTAACACAACGAACACCCATTTGCAACATGCTGAGACATTACGCGAGTCGGTGAACGATTTAATCACCCACACGGATTCAATGGCGCTAACGGGGCTTTCACCGACGTTGATGGGGCTTAAGTGATATATTATTACACTTACATACATATGTATATGTCACGCTTTTATCCTCTAAAGGGTGAGCAGAGGCATACCATACCATGACGTCACGTAATAGGTAGTGAGTCTACCCCCTAAGTGACGCCGCAGTGGTAGCCAAGGCACAGTATAAATATGTTGTTTAACCAGTATTGTAGCTCCCTACAAACGGACGAAGCGCAAGCTATACCTACGATTCTCGTTTTCGGCAGGCCTTTCAGCACGCTAGCAGGCGATTGTGCCGAGTAGAGGAATGGACGGTGTGTCGTTTTTTAAATAGTAACCGCGCGTGTTTTATTTACTAAAAATATTTAATATGACAACTAGAGTCTATTGTGCTTGTTTTGGTTGCATGAATTCGTCAATAAAGCACCCAGAGATAACGTTTTTTAGATTACCTGGAAACTCCGAAAGGTAAGACTATAAATTGATTTTACTTAAGTACTAATTGGTACTATACTACTAGTTGACTAAAGTTAACCAAATGATTGACACGAGTGAACTAGGTACTACCCGTTCGCTCTAACTTTGCCGCTGGCGTAGAGGCGTATACCCGAATTGTTAATAAGACAAAGTAAATTGACAGTAGCTAATGTCACTTCGTCATAGAAAATACGCAACATTGTATGAAGAAGTGACATTAGTTGCTGTCAATTTACTTCGTCTAATTAAAAATTCGACTTTAGTATGGAGCCGAGCGGCAAAGTTAGAGCGAACGAGCAGTAGTTACATGAAGTAGGTATGTTTTTGTTTAAAACTAGACTTGTGCTTGCTCAGTCAGTGAACGGTGCGATCCAATATAGTACAATATCCAAAAAAAAACTAGTGCAGAACTCTAGTACGTGTAGGTAGTACATTTAGTTCCGTTGTCAGTTCGTAGTTATTTAATTGAGAGCAATGATTTAGGTATGTTTCAAGAGTATTCATTTCTTTGTGGATGACCGATGTTACAGTACACTTAGCACCGTATGACTTTGATTGACAGCATTTTTGTTTCCTTTGATTTTTATTACACGCATAGAGACAAATTTGAACTTCCAAAATTTATCACAACTTGACAATGTACGAAAAGTACTAGTGTACTAGAGACTGACTAGTACTTTCAAAGCGAAAGATAGTTTTAATTTTGTAAATCAAAAATTTAACGCAATGATTATAAAGACTAGAATTCCGTGATTCTATCACTGACGAAACATGTGATGAGCCGATTATTATTGTCTACGCCGCTTACTCGTTTTCAAATTTCTACACCCGTCTCACTCAATCGTTAGTAGATAACGGGCGCAGCGCCGCGCCGCCACGCCGCCACCCCGCGCCGCCAGCCGTTGCGGAGATATTATATTATTACTCACAAAGTATTTTTTTTGTTTAAATAAAAAAGGTACATATTTACTCGAAATGAAAGCCGGTTGTCAGTAAAACAACAATCCTTAGTACAAATTGAAGGCCTTGTGGGCGGATTGAAAAAAATCAACTGCATTAGGCTCACTATCTATTACGCGTACGTAAAACTATAAGGTAAAACGTGGGCGTATTCTATGCCTCTGCCTACACCTTCAGGGATAAAGGCGTGACTATATGAATGTATGTATGTACATATTTACATCCGCAATACTAAATAGAAAGTCAAAGTAGGCACATATTATTAAAATGCTGTAGGTGGGCAGCCCTATCGCATGCTTACGTACCGCGCGGCTGTAGGCATTTATTTCTAAAATCCGGCCGAGTCAAACTACAGATACAGTGGCCAAGGTCTGTTGGGAATCCTAGGGTCATCCTTCCGAGGGCCACCCAGGGCTCCCTGCTCCCAGCTCAGAAAAGAGCCACTCACAAAACAAATTATTATTTTAATTTATTAGTAACTAGCGGACGTCACGGGGTTTCACCCGCGTAGTTCCCGTTCCCGTGGGAATACGGGAATAAAATATAGCCTATGTTCACCGCAAAGAGTGTAGCTTTCCAACAGTGAAAGAATTTTTCAAATCGGTCCAGTAGTTCTGGAGCCTATTCGTTACAAACAAACAAACAAACAAACAAAAAAAAAACAAATCTTACCTCTTAGTAATATTAGTATAGAAGTATAGATAAAACGTGGAACCCTAAAAACGAAAGAAACTTGTGTTTAATAACTATAAATCAATAGATTCTCAGTGTGTAACGTGTTAAGTATCCGGTGAGAGCTCTACTGACCCTGTAAACAGATATGTGGAGCGAGATGTGCGCACATTGATACACTTTTACATATTACCTACCCATCTGATAGTGTCTATACATTCTATACCTACTAATATTATAATAAGCAGAAAAGAATTTTATTTTTGAATCGTCGATCGTCAAACTCTAAACTACTGAACCAATTTTCAAATATTTTCGCTATGAGGAAGGCGAAAATAATTTGGAAAAGTGGGTAATATGTATAGTTCCGTGCTTCGGAAGGCACGTTAAGCCATGGTCCCGGTTGCCAGTTAAATAGCAGTCGTTAAGCCAAATTGAAGGCCTTATAGGCGGCTTGAAAATTTTTAAAAGCAGGCAGTCACAATCAACGCCTGTCCATCTCAACACGATAATACGGCTTACCTGTCTTACACCACCTAGTACGTGGGACAAATTCTTAAAAAAGGTGAAAGGTAGGCATATAATAATATGCCTCTGCCTATCCCTTCGGGGATAAAGGCTTGACCATATGTGTGTATGTATGTAATTATATATGTATAGGTTATGTAGGTACGTACTACCTACACCTACTACCCAATGGAGAGGAACAGGACATATTTCCAAACATAATTGAAAATCTATTATATAAAAATCAATGCCACTTTTCGTTGTAATTTTATAACTCAAGAACAGGCTCACCTATCCAAACCAAATGTTTAGGCTTTGTTCGGACTATTTAGTAGATGGTTTATGTGAAGTTTGCACAAAATCGGTCGAGCTTTTCTTCATTAATCACGCAAACAAAGTTGCGCGGGTCAGCTAGTACGTCATATAAACGTTGCTATGCTATGGAGCTCGTAGATATGTCAAAATCCAATTCGGATGTGTACCATGGATAGTGTAACTGGAACTTGGAGGATTTTAGATAACACGCGAATAATGGTAACCTTAACCACAAAAGTAGCGTCAATTTCCATACAGATGAGTATTTAATGCATCCTTCGAATTAACTAGCCGGTTTTCCACTGTGCCAACGACACGCTTGAACTTCATGTCTTTATGTTAATTTGATTAGTGCTTCTATAATTGGATACGGAAAGAGAAGCCATATTATTTGCAATTTGACACTTTGTTATTTTTTTAAAAGTTAAAATGGCAAGGCTTTTGAGGTATTGGGATGGTCATGGATGGGAATTGACGGATACTTCAATGAAATCGTTTCTTGTTTTTTTCTTCGGTAATGATATTCGCCCTCGAGGCTGCACGCGTTGTCAATAGTAATATAGTAATTTAAAGTTATTGACAGTGGCGTGGTGGCCGCGTATTTTTGTGTGGTGGTAGTGGAAATCCCTGATGAATGTCATGCCGGATTCCAACTGGCTAAAACCACACGATGCCCTTTCATTGCCAATAGTACTTTTGGCTACAGCCGACAGGCAGAGATGGCGCCCTAGGAACGAACGTGATTTGGTCTGTGATTGGATGTGATTTATTGTTAATGTGTATAATATACATATAATAAGTATAAAATAGCTGCCCAGTTATAAACTTTATTTATCTCTTACACTCATATCCATCCTAAGGTTGCCTTAAAGAAATCGCAATTAGCGATAAGGCCGTACATTGTACATTTTAAACCCTGTATTCAATATTCATGTAAATGTTAATTAGTGTACAATAAAGCATATTCTATTCTATGTTTTTCAGTGGTTTGGATCGAATGGAATAAGTAAATACTAGCTTTATTAGACAGCATTGCGTGAAATTTGAGAATGGAGTTCCTACCATAATTCTCAGGTGCACTCATTAATAGTTGAATTAGGTTAGACTTAGGCTCGCATTCACATGATAAAAATTCAATGGAGTTGCTTTAAACCACCTGTAGATCATACTATAAGAATAAATTTGTATTACGTAAACTAAACATACAACCTTTCATTAGCATCTTTCGACGAGGCAGCAAAAATATCACAAAACAACACTTTACGAAACATTTTAAAAAATGCCTCAATCACAAAAACCTAAACATCACTCGAATTTCAAATCGCATTGTAAGCAATAAAAACAATTACACTTTCAAATTCCGAATTGCACATTTGAACTACAGATTAAAAAAAACTTAACAAAATATTTAAAAACAGAACAAGATAAACCCGTGATTTTACGATGCACTTTCAAATTTCGAATGTGAAAAATAGGGGCGTTTCGGTAAATTAGAATCGTTAAAAAACGTTCGCACGTGAGGTATGTACCGCCGTGACTAATTGCCGAGCACAGATAACACGCTGATAAACAAAACGCGCCAATAGGTGTGGGGTGTCTCGTTGTCTCAGTCAATGACGTCAACAGACGCTAATGTGATTTTGCCCGGATTTGTATTGTGTGTAGTACATGTTGTATTGATTTCAGTCGACGAGATTTCTACATTATCGGTCTGTTGTAAAAGAATTTGTTTACACCGTGTTAGTTCACATATGGTTGGTAACATTTTATATTTATTTATTACTATTGTGCACACAACTGAGAAAAAAATAACAAGGAACATTCTTTCAGTAGGCCTGAGAGAGGAGATGTGGAGGTGAAACAAAGTAAATAATTTATTATTATTTTAAACATGTCAAATATTTATATGTAAAATAATTTCAAGGTGCGGTAAAACTTGCCCTTAGAAAATTCTTTTTATATTCATTTTTGATGGGCATCCGATCAATAGATCAATCATTTAGATCATTTCAAATCATTTGATCTGTATTTTGTGTTTGAAGAAAGTGGTTACCTCAGTCAAGTTATTTCAAATTACAACTTGCGCTACGGATCTATAGAATTGCCGTGTTGATACAGGTAGGAAGAGACTGTGAGTATCTTAATAAGACTTTCTAGTTGGTATTTATGATTAATATCTGATCAAAACTTGCTATACCTACTTAGTTATTTAATTTTGTAAAATACATATCTCAGAAAAAAAAAACATCTAAAAGCAGAGAATAACGCATGTGTGAATGCAAATACAAATGCACATTGATAATAACAGTACAAAATGCTATTTACTACCCGTTTGCTCTAACTTTGCCGCTGGCGTAGATGCGTATACCCGAATTGTTAATTAGACGAAGTTAATTGACAGTAGCTAATGTCACTTCGTCATAGAAAATGCGCAACATTGTATGAAGAAGTGACATTAGTTGCTGTCAATTTACTTCGTCTAATTAAAAATTCTACTTTAGTATGGAGCCGAGCGGCAAAGTTAGAGCGAACGAGCAGTAATTCAAAATGTGACAATAATAACCTTTATCCCTAAACCAACCACAATGTTCTAATGAACGAAATGTATCCATTCAATTAACTTTATTATCGATATGAGTTTTTTGTTATAATCGATTACGTTACACAAGCCCCATCCTTAACGATCAACAAAAATATTCTGTCAGAGGACTACATAACTGAAGCTGAAGATTTTCAAATTTCGAAGTAATGCTCAACTTTGAAGTTTGTTTAAATATGTTTCTTGAACTGAAGCTATTGAAGGACTGAATAAGTTGTCTTTATGAAAAGTTGCACATTCTGAAACCTTTTCAAAATGGCAACTGCCCATTTGAAAACCCGCTGCCTACCTAGTTTAACATTGACTACCATGTGAATATGTTTTATTGTGTTGCTGTCAAAGACGTAATAAAAAATAGACACGTCATGTACGAACATCACGGCTTTCAAAAATGGCAAATATTTTATACATTCAAAAAAAGAATTTCTATGAAATTATCTATGATAGCATGTATGAAAATTAAGGCAATTGCCTGACTTTTTTGTTGCCATTTTTCAGTGTTGATAACGTATCTATAGTTTTCATATATCATTGGTTGCTGTGCCCTAACAGGGTCCATAATGAAGCCTTTCATGTCATTAATTTCTAACCAACATTATGGATCTCTGCCGAGAGCCCTGGGACATCCTTCCGAGGGCTTACCCGGGACTCCCGGCGTTAGACAGCTGTAGGGCATCGTGTGGTTTTAGTCGGTTGGAGTCCGGCATAGCATCCATGTAGGATTTCCACAAGAAAAAAAAAACCTTTCAGTTTCACCTTATCTAATTGACCTGAGCAATATACCGTTGCCGTCCGTATCAAGTTCCTGGATGGGTCAATCCGTTTGGGAGCTACGCGTACAACAAGCAATGATGCACGGAATTTAAGATGGTAGAGAATGAGGGTCATTCAATGAATTCAGCCTATTGCAGTCCACTGCTGGACGGAGGCTTCTGCCAATCATTTTGGGAGGTTGTTTGGCCTTACTGTAATACGCTGGCCAGACGAGTTGGTACATGGCTTTGTGTTGAGTTTTCTTTTCTTCGACATGACATGAGGTGACGGGAAGCCTCGAACCGTTGGCGCAGCGAAGAACCATAGCGCCCTTGGCTGCTTTCTACCGAATGTATCACGGCGAATGTTCTGAAGAGCTCTTCGACCTGATCCCACCATCTCCTTTCCGATCCCAAACAACTCTTGCCGGGCAGAGATGCCACTCATACACAGTGGAGATAATCTTCGCCAGAACCGAGCGTTTCAAAGATCGTTCCACTGTCGAACTATAAATACTTGGAACAACCTGCCCGCACACGTGTTTACCTCATCTTATAATCCCGGGTTCATTAACGTCCGTTATTCGACAGGTGCATTTTTGTAGGTGAAGCTGGCTTGGGACCCGAAGATCTTAGTAGAATCCTATCACACCCAATGTCTGTACAATTTTTGTTAAAATCATCCATATTCTGAACAAACAATAGAGCCAAAACTCACATAGTCAATAATTTGTACCAAATTCGCCAATCAGTCAGACCGGTACAATGGGAGGGATCTGAATGGCAGTCGGCGCGGGCGCACCCAGCCATGGGCGTGTGTGGGAAGCACGACTGTTCGTACGCTATTGTATGGGTATGACATCAAAATCCTGCATTTATGCACGGCTGGGTATTAAAAATTATGCCTTAAACATTAACATTCAAAAAATTGCCAATCAGGTCTTGGCAGTGCCTATTAAAATAACCAATGAAAATTGAAACATAACAAAACTTTTATTTCATTCAATGTTTAATTAATATTGCAGGGTTTATATAAAGAAAATAATGGTTACTATTTCAATCAATTCTTCTTTTATATTATGTAATTTCATTTAATAAGTACACTGTCAATAACGATAAAACTTAGATTCGCGCTTGTATGAACCGCGTAGTGCTCGTAGTATCAAATTGAACCTCTAAAATTTACAAAAATGTATGGAAATCTGCTAATTAGTGCTAGTGATGATAGTCTATGATGTTCCTCAGCACAATAACAATATCCATGCTTTCTAATAGATTTTAAAAACTTTTGCAATCGGTTTAGTACTTTCAGAGTTTATCGGATACAAACAAATTAATCTCTACTCTTTGTACTATACATAGTATAAAATGAAAACGATGATTCTGTCTGAGCACGTAGATCTATTAAACTACTCAACGGGTTTTAATACAGGTTTCAACAACAGATAGAGTGCTTCAAGAGGAAGGTTTACAGGTATAATACATACATATATTATAGTAGGTACAGAAAAGCCGAGCTGTAAGTTAAATGGTTGCGGGTCTGCCAGTATTAGTTAAAAGTAATTATCAGGATTGTGAAGCGTAACCTTCGCCTATGAAAGCGCTGTTCAATATTATTGTATGAAAAACAATTGCATTGTATGAAAATGTTGATCTGACGTTGACCTTTAGTTTTTTACCGCCATTCCGTACATGGTGGCACATTGTCGCATAAGTCTTGGGAGTTATGGCTCTCTCGACCTTTGCGAAAATATCTTACGGCAAAGTTACTGTTGCATTCAATATCTTCGATAAAAAATGCCGAAATACCAAATAGTTCATGATTTACCATGGGCTATTTGGATGGATGGATTTTCGGTATTTTTTTTTACCATGGCTACTGATCGAAAGTGGTAATCGTATCCTATGGAAGTCTACGACACTAGTGGTGCTTTACTCGCTCTTGGGACTCTGCAAAACCTTTTATAACCCCCAAGAAGTGTTCAGGAAAGTCGAAGCAGAGGGTTAATTCCATAATCCAATTGCCATACCATTGAACCTACTTTACAAATTATTAACATGGCTCTGTAGTCCTGGGACATCCTTCCGAGGGCTTACCCGGGCGTTACGTGAGGGTTTTTAGTCGGTAGGAGTCCGGCATAGCATCCATGATTGATTTTCCCTCTCGTTGAAAACAAAAAAAAACATGGCTCTGTATTAATACTACTTATGTACTTACGATAACGAATGGCAATAGGTATTTAAAACATACACTTAAATGTCATCCAATATTAGAATTTAGAATAATGTAGGTCAAGTGCTGAGCATTAATAAAATTGGCTTCACAATCGAGCAAAGGTCAAAACTAATTTTGCAAATTTTCTCTTGCATAATTATTTAGCTCGTCAAATTGACGCCGCTCGGGCGGCGCCCGCCGCCTGATGGAAAGTCAAGACAACACCTAGCGATTAGAGGCTACTCTAACGGTTCATGATGGGAGTCCTGTGACATCCTTCCGAGGGCTTACCCGAGGCTCCCAACCGTAGGCTGTTGGGCGTTATGTGTAAGATCAGGCGTCTTGAGGGCGTATTCGGGTATACTAATGGTGATGGAGACAGGTAACCAGGAGAAAATTTTTAGGTTTTATAGTCGGCAGGAGTCCGGCATAGCATCCATGAAGGATTTTCCCTCATCTACCTATACTAATATTATAAAGAGGAAAGATTTGATTGTTTGTTTGCATCGAATAGGCTCCGGAACTACTGAACCGATTTGAAAAATTCTTTCACTGTTGGGAAGCTACACTCTTCCCAGTGAACATAAGCTATATTTTATTCCTATATTTCCACGGGAACGGGAGCTACGTGGGTGCAACCGCGGGACGTCCGGTAGTCAATTTATAAATCAATTCAGCCTATGCCAGTCCACTACTGGGCGTAGGCCTCTCCCAATTTACATCCATCGGTCCTTGACTCTTATGCAGATGTATGTGATCTGATTTAGTTATCGGCTTAAGCTATTTTCAGATATATTTTAATAACTTGAAACGGTTATTTTGTATTAAGTATTAATTGCTTTTACGATTATGATTCAAATGAAAATAAAGTTTACTACTTTACGTATTAAAAGTTCATTTTGTTTCCGAGTTCCAACAATCTGTGTCAGCAGAATGTAGTTATTTTTATATATTTCTTACATAAAACATTATGAAATTATTATTTCAATATTTATAAACTGATCCATTAAAATATAGTTTTATATATGCACTCCTTTCAATAAAACATTAAAACTAATCTTGGTCAACGCCTCGGCACCTTGAATAATATTCGGAATGAATTTGATATATTTATGCGAACTGATTCTTTGGCCACAATCATAAGGAATTTACAGTCACTAAATCTATAATTTACCTTACATACGGGGATCATTGTAATTATATGTGTATTGACTTATTTATTTAATCAGGGAATGGCATAACCATTTTTTGTATACTGTGTTCACATAGTTGGGTACAATCCACAGAAATCAGAAAAAAGAGAAATCAGAAATCAGAAAAAATCTTTTTTCTGATATCTGTGGTACAATCATTGCCTTTGTATTGCTTCGCCTGCGTAAAATTTGTTCCCGTTCCCGGTTCTCGTGAGAACTTATTCCCGGGATAAAAAGTACCCTATGTGTTATTCCAGACGATAATGTATCCCTGTACCAAAATACAGCTTAATCCGTTCAGCCGTTCGAGCGTGAAAGAGTAACAAACATCCACACTCATAAACTTTCGCTTTTATAATATAAGTAAGATGTATGTACTTTTGATTGTAACCAGATTTGTAAACCAAATAAAAAAAACTTTAAATGTGTCAAACTTCAGGTCCAGGGGTAAAACATTATAGCATAGTGCGAGGCCGCATTTGCGTTTTTCCGCGGCGGTTTCTAACCTCAAAATGTCATCAAACTGTCAAAATCAATGAAATCAAGTCAATGTTTTGACATTTTGAGGTTAGAAACAGCCGCGACAACCGCAAGTGCGGCCTCAGCCTTACATAGATAAAGTTAAATGGTCTAAAGATAAAAGCAGTTACATTATTACACACAAAAGCAAAACAGACACTGCCCCATAATTAAAGGCGAGAACTTGAGAGGTATTAATTATCTCAGAAGGTGACAACGTGAGAAACCACCTAACTTCTCTCGTTACACATGAGATACGAACTACTGTAATCTAACACTTCAACTTGACACCCGCTTGACAACTTGTCTATGGTTGCATTCTACACGCGCCGATTGAAAACGAGAAAATAGAATGTGTTGACGTTGTGCGTGTTGTGGAATGCTTGTGTTGGCAATGTTGTGATTTGTATTGTCGGCTCAGCAAGCAAGATTATGATGATTATGTGAAGGTAAAGTCATTAAAATTCCACTGTTGCTCTAAAAATCAGAATTTATTGTAAAAAATGCAAATAAATTCTCAATGCAAATGGCAAAATATACAAAAAATACAAAAACTACATTTAATTTGAAAATTTCAAGGAAGGGATTCCGATAAAATCAAAAAAATTCAATGAAAACAGCAAAATAGATGAAAACGGCAAAATAGATGAAAACTGAATTTATAGGTGAATTTATAGGTAGGTAGATTAATTCTCAAAAATAAATGATAGGTAATCTTTAACAGTGACAATAGGTATCTGCAGGCTACCGTGATCTTTAATCAGGTGGGCCGTATATTCTGGCTGCAAAAGACCAGGTATCTCCGAAAAAAAGATAGGTATTAGACCTGCAACATGATTCCTTCATTAGTGTAGTGGTTATGTTCCTATTTTTATGCCTTTTTTGACGTGTAAATCTTCATGGATGCATATACCTTGTCGGTTTTTGCGGCCTAGAGGTTCAGATGCCTTACCACTTTTCACCCAATCAAGAAATAAATATAGCGAGAAGCGAGAACCATTCCAGATATTCATACAGCATCTAGTGCAGTGCAGTGCTAACCAGAACAAATAACAATAACGGTTATTAATAACCGTTATAAATAATAGTTTTAACAGTTAGTTGTCAAGGCAGACGCGTTAGCAACGTACCGTGGCGAGGTGTCAGATGACGATCTGGATCTTGATGTGTTTTCTCAACGGGTTTGATGTCTAGCTCAAGTATTTTAATGATGGTTGACATGCGTTAAAACACGTTGCAATGATTTTGATACTCATATTCTTTGTTATTAGTAATGTTGCTGTCATGTAGGTTTTTAAATTCATAGACTGATGCAGCCTTATGTCTTTTTAATTCGTAGACTGATGCAGGCCTACAAGCAAATGCTCTGGTTGAAGTGGTTACCGTACTTTCAATATAGACGTTCTTTTAGGGATATAAACCTTCCATAATGAAGCCCTTGAACAGTTCGATTCGTAATTTCTCCGTTAAGAGCCTACCAGACGCCAAATTGTTGAAAGAAGATAGAAGATATACATTTTAGCGTGCAAGACAAAGAGAGATACGATCGGTTTTTCTGCGTTTTTAACGAAATTAATTAATTATAAAAAAACTATAACCAATTTTAAAAAAGTGGTCTAATGCAAATGAAGATTTTACTATTGTCTTTCTTATAAATATTTTACATTATAAAAACAACTTAAAACTTATGAGATCTAGGTTAAAATTTCAAGAAATCGAGGTATTTTCAACACAAAAATCTATGGAGGATTTTATCAGCAATCGTGTTTTTAGCCTAGTGCGTTTTTAGTTTATGAACTGAAGTTGTCTGTGTTAAAATTTTAATTCATTAGACCGCACGAGTCCTGAGATCTAGATCCAAGGTAATAGTCTATTTGGCGTCATACAGACTCTTAAATTATAACTAGCTGGAGTAATCTTCGACTGTTATGCATTAGTAGGATGTTTCCTCTCCTCTCAAATGAAGATGTTCGCAACTCCCTCTGTACTAATTCGGCTGAAAATTTACGTACAGATAAATGAAAACAGATTTTTTGTGTGTAACTGTGGAAAACGGGTACCTACTGGAAACCTTCAACACTCAGGTGAAGCGGGGTCATTATTAGTAGCTACCTAATTAAAATTATTGACTGCAAGTTTCATAATAACTAGTTACTATCTTATGTTTTGTTTAACATACAATGTAAATATTATTATATTTTATGAGATGTTTGGGTATCAAATGGTCTTCTATAGTCCATTTATGTGATTAATGTGTGTAACGGTAGCTTTTGATTATTTTAATCAGTAGATACAATGATTGATGTAGGCATATTTTTTATAAGTATTGTATGTATAATAGTATATAGCTTGATTCATGTCTAGATTGGTCCAAACTGTTACTTGTTCTTACAAATTTTATCTGCGAAGTTTGTTATTCTAATTCCATTGAAATAATGTAGATACAACACTTTTTAGAACTTCTTTTTTCAGTAGGTACCTGGGCAACATTTTTTCGAAAATACTTTTAACTTTTTTAAGGAATGTATACTTATAACCGATGGTCTTAGTACCTATTTACCCACAGCACAATCATCAACGTCAAATTCCCAACCAGAGATGAAGAAAGTGAATGTGTTTGTGGAATAAATTCGAGCACTTTCGAAACTAGCCCGCCATAGTGAGAACTATTGTTTTGAAACACCGTCTGAATATTTACCTAATACTATTTGCATATTTTTCTATTTATATTGCGTTATTTAACGTTTGACGCATACTTTTAGGTACCTACCAGTAATTTCCTAATTTTCCTATTGTTCAAGTAGATACATACCTATGTAATGTTACTTAATTTTAGGGTTGCCACCTGTACTATATTATATAGAATCGTACTATATTTTAGCCAATTGTACTGGTATACCTATACATTACTTACTCTATATACTTATTATTTTTATTTTATTTTATTTATTCATAAGTATATATTTTTTTATATTTTTAGTTTATTTTATATATTAGGTATACCTATGCATTATTTTTCTGTAATATTAATAGAAAAATAATATAGTACGAAATGTAGGTAGGTACTATATTTTCGATGCTAATTCAAATGTCACACTTTTATAATAACTGAAAGCTGCATCCACTGCGCGGGCGGGCGGGGCGCGGCGTGTAGAATACCTAATACTCCGCTTGTTTTTGGAGGTTTTGTTAACGGATGACGCCCCGAATCGTAACCCTCTCCGGGCTATAAATTTCTGTAACCGTAGGAAGTTCCTACTAACACGTGTATGTGTCCAGATAGCGCCAAAATTCTGAATCGCTAGTTTGAGCTGTCAAATTTCACGTCCTTTGTGCATTGCTAAACTTAGAAAATCTAGGAAATTTGGCGAGACACTTATTGTCTTTTAAACCTTTAATCCATTATTTTTTCTATGTGCTATTACACAATAGCATACGGAAAAAATTATGGGTATGATATTAGCGTTTGGACCTTAATCACAGAATAAATAATACCTAGTTTCTAGAATCGACTAAAATTAACAGACAGACAGCCAAAACAGCGCTAGGAATCTTTACGTGGCCTTGTGTCAATTTAAAAAAAAACGTAAATATTATTAACTTACTAAATTAAAGATGTCGTCATTATTTTGACGGTAACCTCGAACGTAGGTACAATTAGACATAAATACGTTTGAAGACCCAGTATAATTATATTATGTGCAATATTATATTTTTTAGATTGTTGCAGTGTGCACCTGAATTACTATTACTTTCTTCTTATATTCATAAATTGATACTGTATATTACATATTGCATACTTTTGAGAAAAAGTTGCCTTTGTCGCATTTTCTGCGCCCAATTTAATGTTTTATAGTTTTCATATATCATTGTTCATAATACAATACTGCCACTACCTTTTGGAGGCAATTGTACTGTAAAACATAAAATTTCTGCAAACAGTACGCCTCTTTTTTGCATCTATGCGGAATGGTATAAATTTGTGTAGTTCGTAAGTCTGCATTATTTGGTCGCGCCACTACAACTCCCAAACGGCTTCCGATGAAGATATATTATATTATTGTAGGGACCTGTTTGAGGAAGGTTTTTAGCAACTTCCAGTTGGCGTAGGTCAAACCGAAGTAGATGTAAATTGCTAAACATTCTTTATTGGCAAAAATGCATGCAGAAGTGCGAATGGCTTCATGGTTCATGCCGTTCTCCGACATGAGCTTAGTTTAAAAAGCTCTATTCGAAAAGTTTTGAAGTTACTGTAATAAGATACTTAAAAGCCTACGAATAATGTATTTATTATTTGTAGTTAAAAGCACTAAGTGCTGGCAGGCAGTAGCTTAGACCATATATCACGGGACTAGCCTTTGCGAACCACCGCATACAAAAATATTCTGCTAGTTTTCATAGCGGGTGAAGGGGGAAACACAAAGACTTATAAAATTTCGTTATAGGTATTTAAAAATGTATTAATCGACAAACGCGTAATGGCTGTTGTGTGTTAATTTTTATTGTACAGTCAACTACAATGAAATGTACTATAAAGCCAAAAGACCAAATGGTCTATTGGCTTGGCAGAAAACAATGCTTAAGTAAGGCGCATCCTGTTGTTAGATGATCTAAGGGCAGTAGGCATCAAATAATGTACTACTGGTCTCTCGGTCGGGTAAATAACCCTCCCAGCCATTATGCACATATGAACGTACGTTCAAGGGCTATAATCACAATAGTATTACCCTTTTGGGCAATTTCGAGACAGTCATAAATAAGGAACGTCGCTTACAATATTAGAACCTCCAAAATATTTTTGGCATTACTCAGAGTCAGGGCTGTCACTGCAGTCAGTGTTGTCACTAAACTCACTAGGTAGCTTTGTTCATAATTCAATAAATATTTAAGAACGTTTTTAGGAGATTAAAATGGATATTTAACATACCTAGTTGCCAGAAATTTAGAAAAAAGGCAGGTACAGAATCTAATCTTAATATTTAGTTCGCCAAAATGACGCCGTCACCTAGCGTATTGCGGACCACTCACACAGTCCACGAGACTGACAGTGGTGATCCATTTAGCGAACTATTTCTTTTTCCTCTTTTCGTTTTTCTTGAAGAACCTGGGGTTCTATGATTCGACAGAGAAAAGTCTGTGAATTGCTCGGCCCTGGCACGCGTAGTTCGGAATGGAAAGGAGAGGGTAAGGTTAAGTTGAAAAGCTTTTTAGAACATTTGGTGAAGTCGATTTGCAATCATGGTAATCTTCTCATTTTTCATGAGACAACCCTAACTTACATAATGTAGTGGTGACTAGTGACGGACTGTGTCGCGCCCTAACTGCACTATGCTTCTTATCGGAGCTTTACGATAATGGACTTATTAGGCACTTTGTTTGTAGATGCCTAATGATCTTCTAAGCTACACTTTTAAACTCTCACCTCTGAGAAGTGGTCCAAATATGTTTCGAACATGTAAAAAACAATCGGTCTCTCCAACTTTCATAATAGATTTCCTCAGTAATAGGTACATCAAAATGATGAAGAAAAGAATTTACTTTAAAAGGCAAAATACCTAATCAATATTTAAAATTGCAGTAAGTAAGGGTCAAAGTCCAGCAATAAAAAAACTGTGATTCCCTCATCTGCAACCAGAAAAAGTGAGTTCAGACTCAAAAAAGAATACACAAAACCAAAACAACAATGAAATGACAAAAGGCAAAATCTGTTCGAATACACTCGGACCGTGAACGTTTCCCAGACGAAATTCCCATGAAATTTTAGGCATGACTTAAAAGACTGATGTTCAAAATTCAAATACACACTACCTTACGGATACCTTAGTTAATTTGACGAAAAAAAGACTCAGGTAAAATTCTTACGAAATACGAAAATGAATGACGTAATCCACGTTCGAAATACAAAAAGATCAAAAGTATCTTCATTGATTTCTGTGTTCGTTTTCAAACATGTACAGCTACTACTCAGGTAAGTTTTTAAACGTAAAATTACAGTTTTTCTATAACAGCTCATGGCGATATTTCACACGTTTCGTGCAAAATGTGGTAAGTGCAAATATTTGAAATTCAAACTTTTGTGTGAAGTAAATGAGTTTAACTTGTAACGGTATACCTATTAATACGCAATTATAGACCGCGAGTGCTATTTTTAAGCGTTTCTGTACCATCAATATTAATGACATTAAATGTGAGTATGTTCTGTCTTTAACTGCCTCGTGGAGGTCCTGGGTTCGATACCTGTGTCGGTTCCAAATATTTGTGTGATCCACAAATGTTAGTTTCGCAGTTTGGGTGTTTTCTATGTCCAGTTAATATGTATGTATTCAAAAATTTATTAGTATGTCTATCGGTCGTCTAGATCCCATATCACAAGCTAATGTTAGCTTAATTTAGGCTAGATGATGTTATTATGTGTGATTGTCCACCAATATTTATTTATTTATCTGTATGTTTTAACTGACAGTGTGTTGGTGGAATAAAGGATTGAAGTAACATTTACGTAATGTTTTGTTTATACAAAAAACCGACTATAAGCGTAAAATTATGAAAATAACTTTGATTCTCCGCATATTATGTCCTTTTCTTTTTCATAATCAAAAGCGTGTTTATAAAATTTTAACAATAAAACTGTATAATTTCATGACTTTAATTGTATTTAGGTAACTGTAAATACACACGTACGAGTTGGTGGATAATACCTACAGCAAAAATGGTTTTTAGATATACAACGTTTGATCATTCATTTTTTTAACTTTAACTTTAACTATCTTCACGCCAAATCCCTTGCGGGGTAGGCGAAAGAACCGAGCGCCACACGGCACGGTCCATACACACCTCACTTGCTTCTTCAACTTACATTTTTCTTTTCATGTATGCACGTCGGTTCCTACAGCTCTTGACACCACCTTCAACTAACACACGATTAATTTGGTCGTGGTAGGCGTGTCGTGGCCTTCCCCGACTCCTACGTCCATCCACTTTCGCGTTGTATATCTGTTTTGTCATTCTTTCATCTCCCATTCGTTCCACATGCCCACATTCATTTTTTTATGTCAAAAATCTTCTTACTATGCTTTAATATGCGGTTTGCATCAGCTTTTATTAAAAAAATGTCTTATAAAGTAGAATCATCACGCCACGCAAGTGTCATCAGCATTAATTGAACGAAAACGTGAAGATATTTGGTGTGTAACAGTTATTTAATCTATTTCATAATTCGTTGCTCACGAGATTTGATCATTAGGCGGCAATGTTATAGAATTGGTCATTAGATGCAATAAAATAAATTAGCCTTGGAAATTCCGCTTTGAGATTTAATGTTTTTGTTTGTCTGTAAATGAATTACACTTGGTGGTACTTAATTATTATCTTGAGGATTCATTATGAGTGGCACATTCGAATAAGGCAACAGTAACCAAAGTTCGGGCATTTAGAAAGAAGTATAAGAATAGGTACTTTTAAATAAAATAAGCACACTGTTGGAGCTTCAATCAAATACCCTTGAAGGCACTATTTAGAGTGTTTTCAGGTAGGTAATGTAGTCGTTTCAGTCACGCGTGACTTTAAATCCGCTCTGAAGTATTCATTGTTCTAATTCATTCATCAATTCGTAGCTCAACAAACTGTTGATCATAATTGGATCTTCGGTATTTAAATATTTAGTAGATAGTTATTTTGATATCCCCCTATGTAATGGAAGATAGTTACTCTGTTTGAAAGAAAATCATTTTCGATTATCACGTACTTACCGAAACATAAGTATTCAAAACTTACTTATTGCACTTTTTCAGTAAACCCGAAATATTGGATTGCTTTTTTTTTATTCAAATTCCACTGTCACCGTTCGGAAATCGTGACTTATGTCTGTTCGATAGCGAAAGCCTAGAAATTTTATTTGTAAATGTCACAGTGAATTTTATGTAGTTGGAAAGCGTAAGCTACCTACCATGCCGCTTATAAACTCTCGGCGTGTTTAATAGGATTATTATAGGAATGATACGCTTATGGCATCATGGAGATTACCCGCCGTCTATTAGGATGTATAAAAATCATTTAAAGAGTTTAAGCTGCTTATTATTTTACAAAATAGATAAGTACATTAATATAAATAAGATTGAATTATGGGTACCTACTTATCTGATTGTAATGTTCAAAATAAGTTTTATTTTTGTTTTATTATTACAGAAATCTTACAGAGAACTTGTACGGAGTATTACATACTGACTAACACTAAAATAACATTTTTGTGGTGATCTGTCTATTTATTCCAGAAAACATTCTGAAAAAAAAAAAAAAATTAGACAACATTTGTATAAAAAAGTTAATAATCCCTCACAATAAACATAAACTTTTTAAAACAGAAGACTGTTAATTTCACGCATACGCAGTCGCGGGTATCGTCTTGTTGCATCTTTAAAACCATAGCCACTTTCTCATACAAGCACACTTACTTTCTTAATAATTCAAGTTTCACAAGAAATGTCTTTATACGGTGTTCTAAGGTTTATTGTAGATCGTGAAGGTGAGCGCTGATGCATGGCGGCTGCGGGTACTCTTGAGTCGTAAGTCCTAGACACCGTCACAGTGATTCCCACTGAGACATGCTAAGGACCAGGGCGCCCGTACCCTCAAATGGAAACACGGAAAACCCTTTAAGATCACTTTGTTGATCGTCCGTCCGTCTGTATGTTAAAAACATTTATCTCGCGAAAGCGGTATTGGTTTGGAGTTAATGCAGCCGTTTATATCGCGAAAACCCGTAATACCCGTATATTTCGACACTCTCAAGGAAATCAAAATTACCCATTTGGTTTCCTTGAGAGTGTCGAAATATACGGGTATTACTCTCAAGGAAATCAAAATTACCCATTTTGATTTCCTTGAGAGTGTCGAAATATACGGGTATTACGGGTTTTTGCGATATAAACGGCTGCATTAACTAGTATGATGCCGGCAGACTGGTAGAAAACCATGGCGACCTCAACTCAGTTGAGAATTACTGTCCACAAGACTGGCGGCCCTATGATGTGACTCTTCACACTTCGCTTAAAGAAGTCGGGGTTGTAAGAGGAGGAAAATGCATGAACTGGCGTCTGGCAGAGCTCTCCAAATTTCTATGATTCGACAGAGAAACGATATTTTGAACCAAAATGCAAAAGAGAAGACAGAAGTTCAGCATGACTCAGGGCATTTGTACATAATCGTCTACAGTCGATGGATAATTTCAATTGTAACCGGTTGTTAATGGTTATTGTCTCTATTTCTAGTAGTTGAAATATCGTGCGGCCTTCCAGTCACTAAATTATAGACAAACTATAGATATTTATGGAATACTATCAGATATCACGCGGTTTCACTCACGTTTTCTCGTTCCCGTGGGAACATGAAAATAAAATATAGCCTATGTTACTCAGTGATAATGTGCATTCTAATGGTGAAGGAATTATCGAAATATGGCCAGTAATTTTTGAGTGTATTCGTTACAAACAAATAGGTTTTTCTGTCTATATTATTAGTATTTTAAGTATCTGGACTGATTTGTCATTTTCATTCTCAATTTAAACAACTTTATACTGGCAGAAATGTTAAACAATTACTTACCATTAAGAAGATGAAATAAAACAAACAAATTCCTAAAAAGGGTTTTTACTAGTTTCTTGTACTTAAAACTGCAATGTTAAGGCTATTTTACTGTTAAAGGACAGCAGGAAAGTTCAGAAGAGATTTGAAGAATGAGGTGTCGTCATAAAATCTGCTGCATAATTCATGTTTTATTTTTATACAAAGGAAAAAAGAAATAAAAAGTTATGAAAGGCAATGCTAGGAAAGTGATAACGAAGTGAAATATAATTGTTTTATTACTTTCCGGACGAGATTGACGAAAATTAGATTCTAGGACGTATTGAGAGCTTGGAAAAATATTTACACAAAAATACTAAATTTATAAGCTGAGGGCTTTAAAACCAAAGCTTTAAACCGATTAAAAAATGTAACTGCATGAAACTACTATTCCAAATTCAAATTTGACAGTGACAGGCACAACACAGGCTGGCCATATGTCTTTAAGTTTGGCTGAGGCCAAAGGCCGTTAAATAAATATTTAAAAAAATAAATATGCATTTTACTCAAAGACTAGCCGCAGTATACATACGATATGAAAGATATTATGCAATATTGTATTTAATATTTACAAAAGATAAACAGGAGATAGAGCGGACAAAACATGTTATCTAAAAAATCTGAAGCACGTTCTTTACGGTAATCGGTTAAGAGCTTAGATAAGCGAGTTATTTGTTAGTTTACAAAAAAGTTGGTTGGTTCTGTAAGGTTAGGTTAGGACGTGATTAATATTGTTTCGATTTTTTTATGATAAGTTTAAAAATAGTCACACATTCTAGGTTAATGGTATAATATCTGCCAAGGAAAAAATGACCTAATATTTATAAGGTAGTTTTTGATTAGGTTAAACAGCGGGGTGGGAATGGGAAATTTTCGAAAACGGACATCAAAGGCAAGGGACGTTCTGCTATCAGAGAACATTTCGTAAAGCGAACATTTTGAGACTAAGCTATATTTCTTATTGTTATTTGAATTTTTGCTAGCTAGGGAGGAATAAGATCTGAATTATGGCTCGCGCTGTGAACCATAATTCGGATTCTCATAATAAAGGATTTTTTTATTACAAATTCTGGTCTTGGTTAGGTATACTTACTTCAATACATTATATACTGCTTACATCCCTACAAAGTACTTAATAAAAACTTTTTACCCTAGGGTCAAAACGCAGATCTTTTTGAGCACGAGTATAGGACGGTAATAAAAGCGAAATTTTAGACGTGCAGACTTTTTAGTACAAAACAACGAAATGGCGCACTGTTTCTCAAGAAAATATCCGTTTTATTATAAGCATAATGTATTACACGAAACAGTATTCATAACAGTCGGCTGCCAAAGGAAATTTGTATCAAAACTTGTCATTGTTCGAGCCTTCGCCATGTTTCAAGAACTGGCCCGTTTTCATAACTCCACGTATCTCTATGACAATATGTTAAATTATACAAAAATGCACTTTACGTCCAACGCTTTAAAGTCGATTGTTGTAATGGAGTAAGCCAAGATAGGTTGTAATAAAACAGGAATGCGAGGAGCTCAATATTCTAACGATGTCCGTATTTCCCGCGTTATCGAGTTAACATTCGAATTAAGTATCGGATCAATGTTTTGATGAACGTTCGTAAAGAATTTTAACAATTTAAAAAATAGAAAAAAAACATGATAAAATACCTATATTTTACAATATTCGATTACTGAGTAAGATATATGTTACACAAGAAAATAATAATAAATAATAAGATATATGTTATGTTGTTTGCGCCCATTGAACTAATAACTAGCGTACCTACGTGATAATTATAACTCAATTTTCGTGCCATGGATTAAATCAAAAGCATTATAAAATTACTAAGTACATAGGTACTTACGTAGATATTCCTTTCCAACATATTGGAAAAATATGCAAACTTTAACAATTGGCGCTTAGACCTTTATCCAAATTGTTTGACAATTTTAGAAACTTTTTAGTATAGGTTTTTACACTCACACGATTTGTACTTATAAATTTCGGGTCTACATTTAAAATATTGCTCACCTCTCGACGTTTCGGCTATATTGCAATAACCAATTAACGAGTAGGCACAAGACACAACTATTTTAGTAGTCAAAACAATCTCCTAAAATTCCTTAATCCGGTAAAAAATGTAGCTGACTAATAACTCGAATGAACGGTCCTATCTAAAGTGAAACACGCAGGCATCTCTTATTACCCGTAATATTCCCACTCGCCCCAAGCCATATCGTGTAGTCTCAGCTTAATGCACAACTTCTTGGGAAACATTGAAAAAAAAAAGTATGTACGGTCGGCAACGAAAGTCGCTAAGCATTAGGGAAGATTGATTATTAAAAGCGTAAAAACTGTAATTGGTGTTGCAATGTAGCCTTTTTGTAGGCTGCCAAGCAGTCTGGAGTTTGCATCGTGTGAGGGCGAAACATTTGTCGACTTTTTGTAGCGTTGCACAGAAGAAAATTTGCACATTATCCATACTAATATTATAAAGCTGAAGAGTTTGTTTGTTTGTTTGTTTGTTTGTTTGTTTGTTTGAACGCTAGGATCTCAGGAACTACTGGTTGGATTTCAAAAATTCTTTTACAGTTTGATAGTTCATTTATCGAGGATGGCTATAGGCTATATAACATCACGCTAAGACGAATAGGAGCGGAGCAGCAATCAATAATGTTTTGAAAACGGGGAATATTTTTTACCGTCTGAGAGTTTCCGAGGCGTACGCTGCGTAAATGGTTACAGTTAGATAAAAATTGTGTATTACAAAATTATTTCTCTTAAACAGTTCTAAAAAAAAGTCCGCGACAGCATATGTCTATCTTTTAAGGTTCGCTCACAATAACCTAATTTGTCTATCTCTTAAGGTTCGCTCACGATATAATGAAACAGAAGAGTTTGTTTGTGCTAGGATCTCAGAAACTACTGGTTGCATTTCAAAAATTATTTTACAGTTTAATAGTCCGTTTATTGAGGCTGGCTATTGGCGATATAACATTATGCTGAGACGAATAGGAGCGGAGCAGCCATGAATAATGTTTCGAGAACGGGGATTATTTCTTTCTTTTGAGAGCTTCCATTGCGGACGCTGCATAAATAGTTAAAGTTACGTAAAAACTGTGTATTAGAAATTTGTTCCTCTTAAAAAGTTATAAAAAAAAGTCCGTCACACCATATGTCTATCTTTTAAGGTTTTCTTACAATAACCCTCTTATTATGGGAGTAAACTTGATTTGCAGTGGCAGCCAGTCAACTGAACGATAAAAACCGGCCAAGTGCAAGTCGGACTCGCACAAGATGAGTTCCATACCGAAAAACGGATGGGTGGAAGTAAAAGCGACGGGAAACGTTATATCACTTTAACACCTCTTTCCTTCTCACTCTCATGTGACGCAAACGAAGATATGCGGTTCAGCTCCGACGCGACGGGAATAAGCGCGACGAGGGTAAATGCAACGGGAAACATTATAATACTCGAAATATTAATACCATACCTCTCTCTTTCTCAATCACATGTGACGCAAACGAAGTTGCGCGGGTCAGCTAGTTAGCAATATATGGATGAGCTTCTTTGAGGAGTTCGGTAGGTACGTCATTCCTCCCGTTACAATGAAATGAAGTAAGGCATTATTTTACGTGGAGCATTGGGGCCATTGGGTCACTTTACTAGGCGTGGTGCTAGGCGTGCAACAGAGCGGCTTTGAGTAAAAACTTAGCTGTGGTGTTCCACATCGTCTCTATCAAGCAGCAAGATATGCCAGTGTTAAAAAAATTCCCTCTGCCTTAAAAAGGGTTAAGTCACTGCCACTCAGCATAGGGGCGCCCCGAATCGGTCCTCCTCGGGGGGCAAGATGAACGATTCATTCAATGTTGTTATATTGTTATGTATTAATACCTCCCAAGTAACTGTTGCAGCGATAAGCGCAGCACTTGTTAGTCTACACGCAGCACTTGTTACTATAGGGGTCCTGACTCTTGTTTCCACTTCCCTCGAGCGGGTAGGTTTCCTGATGTCGCACCATAACCCTTGACTATTGTGTAGGACCCAGGATTGACGGATAGAGGACGTATGGTGAGTTTCGTTCTATATTTTCAACAGTAATCGGTCTACGCCTAACTTAATTATTAGCAATGGAAATTTCGGATTTGTTAATCTACTTATTAGACTGTCTGTACCAGTATTTTGTAAGATGTTACAAACAAAACCGCTAGGGATTAATAATGTACACGCCGGAGGTGATTTCTAAGTAATGTTCCGATCGAATACTTTCTGAGCCCATTGTGGTGCTCTGGGTGTATTCATTATTATTTGTTCTGGAAAATAGAATGCGTGTATGCTAATAACGTGGAAGTATCTTGTACATTACGTGGAGTTAAGTGATTACCATCGTTAAGAAAAGATGAAAACGTTACATTTTGACATATTAGACAAAATTCGCACTACAATGTAGGTACCTACTATTATCGGGTCTTTTTCGCATCATAATATGACATTAGAGCTGACCCGCGCAACTTAGTTAACGTCAAATAATAGAGGTATATCAGACTCAAAGGAGCCTGCGAAACTGGAGTGTATGCTTTAACATTAAATAGCTTCTTAAGATTAAGTCTTTTGTTTTGACTTGGTGAAACTTGATAATGAATTTAGACATTTCAAATCTTTCTATTACTCAGTAGAAATCTGAGAGAAACTACACCTGACATTCAAGATTTTAGACGAAAACCAATAGAAATAATAGCCATGGCATGTGCAGTATACGGTTTAACAGAGAAATGATTACAGTTAACTCTACTACAATGATTACTTCAGAGAAATGATTACAGTTAAGGTGAAGTGGGACTCAAAATACATAATTTTGACATATTTCGAACCAATTTTGCAACGGTGTTAACAAAGATTTCACAATTTTTTAAATGGATAATTATTATTAAGTATATTGACTAGGGATGTCAGTTCTCCAAAACACGATTGAGTAAATTCGGCTCGATAGAAAATAATCCCAAAGTTCCCTCGAATCTGTAAATTTACCTGTGACCGCCTTGACTATAATCAATTTCATTCAGTAGTTATATAATGTACCACACTAATTTTTTATTTCCATGTCCCTAATAAGTTACCTCGAGGTCCTATGCAGTTATTTATTAATTAAAAACATATTGTTTTAATAAAAAAAAACGTTTTGTTGAGCGGGAGTGCATTTTGCCGCTATCAGCCACCTCACAGAGCCCGCTCAGTCAGCCGACAGGCTTCGTTGAGGACACCCGTATACAACTTTGTCACGCCCGCTGACGTAATTCGCTGCCGTAGTAACGAAAATAGGTAATAAAAAAAACGAAAAAAGGAAGTATTCAAGGCTTAAGCTCAAGAGCGTAAAAATATCGCATCTGTTTGGGGAAGTTTCTTTGGTGTATTATATAAGTTATAGTAACGTTTTCATACTTTCCAATACAAAGTTTGCCTGATGCCACATAATAGATGAATGCCAGAAGATTCACCTATAAATGCGCTCATGTATGTGACGCCCTGACCGAGCGTATAACATGTACATTATTTAAATTAATATTTAAGTAAAATCAATGTCATAACGAGTATAATACTAATGACTGATAAATCAGTGGGCCAATTCTTCTAAATTTACAATATAACAGTAGGAATAAACATTAATTGAGTATATAATAAATTAAACTCAAAAAATTGGTATTCTTCTATCCCAAATTACAGCTTTCAAGGCACGTATTGCGTATTGTTGATATTCTCGTAGTCTTACTTTACTACTCGTGTGTCGTAGTTGATGTAGGTAGGTATTGAATTTGAAGTTGTAAGTATGAGTTTCTTTTTTTTTTATATTTAGCTTGCCAAATTGACGTCGCCACCAGCCTGATGGAAAGCCGTGGCGCATCTAGCGATTGGGGGCCACTTCTGACAGTGGTCCTCAAGTTGGCGGCCCTGTGATGTGCCTCTTCACGCTCCTCTTGAAGAACCCGGGATTGTAAGATGAGGGAAACACGAGTGCGGGCAGGTCGTTCCATGTTTTTATAGTTCGACAGAGGAACGATCTTTTGAAACGTTCAGTTCTGGCAAAGATTCTCTCCACTGTGTGTGAGTGTCATCTTTGCCCGGCACGTGTTGTTCGGGATCGGAAAGAAGAGGGTGGGATCAGGTTGAAGAGCTCTTCAGAACATTCGCCGTGATACATTCGATAGAAGGCAGCCAAGGACGCTATGGTTCTTCGCTGCGCCAAAACGGTTCGAGGCCTCCCGACCCCTCAGTTTGAATTTTAACCAACAGTGAACTGAAAATAAACAGCTTACATACAACCCGATACAGTCAATACAACCCTAACTTTGTTTTTAAGCCATAATGTAAAATAGTAATACAATGTTCAATGGATAGTGGTACCTATATGTTAAGCGCTAGAAGATGATTTTGTGAATATATGTTACTGAAAAGGCCTGATGATTTAATATGACTTACGAATTATTTAATTATGATATATGAAAGTCCGTGAAGATGTTAGTGACAAAATCACGTTCCAACGGTTGAGCAGATCTGGCTGAAATTGATGGCCTATTATAACTATTTTATGCTTTTCCAGACTGCAATGTATTCTTGGACATATTATACACTAGCTGACGCCCGCAGCTCTGCCCGCGTCTAGTTTTGTTCCCGTTTCCGCTTTCCGTGGGAACTGATTGCCGGGATAAAAAGTGGCCTATGTGTTATTCCAGGCCTATATCTACCCCTGTACTAAATTTCAGCTAGATCCGTTAAGCCGTTAGAGCGTGAAAGAGTAACAAACATCTACACTAACGAACTTTCGCATTTATAATATTACTAGCTGATGCCCGCAGCTTCGCCCGTGTAAAATTTGTTCGCCTTCCCGCTTACCGTATTTTATCCCCTTGGGGGTAGAATTTATCAAAACCCTTTCTTAGCGGATGCCTACGTCATAACATCTACCTGCATGCCAAATTTCAGCCCGATCCGTCCAGTGGTTTGGGCTGTGCGTTGATAGATCACTATGTCAGTCAGTCAGTCACCTTTGAGTTATATATATTTAGAAGAAGAAGAAGAAGAAGTAAGGTAAGATAATTTAGAAAATAGCATAAAGGCTATTTTATCCCTGGATATGACCCAATGGTAGAAGGGAACGCGAACAGAATTCTACACAGCTGAAGCTGAGGGCAATAGCTATGCGAATTGAAACGTAGAATGTTTAATTTAGGAAATGGTAATCATTTGGACAGGACTAAAGCCTAGTCTAGTTTAAATAACTAGTATCGAAATTTATTCCTTTACACCCTTGCATATATGCAAATAGCAATATTCGTTTTTGTATATTCTTCGTTTTCTTAGCCAAACGGGACCCTATTACTGAGACTTCGTGTCACACTGAGTGGCTGGGGTCCCGCGTGACCGATCCAGCGGGACGGGCCGCCCACGCGTTTGCTCTCTCACATGGTCTGACCCAAGTGGTGCGCGGGATTACGCGCATACCGGACAGGTCAGACCATGAACCCTCCCTGCTGGACTTACTGCTGACGAGTTACCCAGCACCGTACAGTGTGTCGGTTAGCGCCCCACTGGGTACATCCGACCACTGTGTTGTGCGTGCCAGCCTGCAGATGTCATCTCCTGCAAGGGCAGTAGAGGTGACGCGGCGACTGTGGCACTACTCGTCAGCAGACTGGGACGGTCTACGAGAATACTTTGCAGCCGTCCCGTGGAGTCAGCGCTGCTTTGCAGGGAGGGCTTCATCGGAAAGCGCCTCTGCGGTTGCTGGTGAGATAGCTTTAGGTATGGAATACTATATTCCATACACTGATGTTGCCAGCATCCGCAAAGCCCGCCCCTGGTTCGGGCGTGAGTGCGCCGTAGCTGTTCAACAGAAACAGACGGCTTACCGCGCCTGGATCAGGGCTCGGGCTGTGCGCGACCCGAATGTGGCCCAACTCAAGGCAGTGTACAACAGAGCCACTAGGTCCAGTAAGAGGGCCTTCAAGAGAGCGGACGCCCAGCGCGTCACGCGGCTTGGTCAGGAGCTCACGTCTCATCCGACGGGCAGCCGTGGATACTGGCAACTGGCCAAAGCCGTGCAGGCCAACTTTTGCAAGCCCTCGCTGCCGCCGCTACGCTATCCTGACGGATCACTGGCTCACAACACAAGGCCCAAGAGAAAGCGGAAATGCTGGCCAATCTCTTTGCGGCTAATTCCCGGGTTGATGACTGTGGCAAGCAACCTCTCACTATCGCCAACTGTGGAACCACGATGCCGGATATTAAAATCCGGCAGTGCGATGTGCGAGCGGTGCTACAGTCACTCGACACGCGGAAAGCCAGTGGTCCTGATGGCATTCCGGCAGTGGTGCTGAGGAATTGTGCAGCTGAATTATCTCCAACGCTAACACGCCTGTATCGCCTTTCCTATTCCTCGGGAGAAGTGCCGGAGGCTTGGAAGGAGGCGAACGTCCAGCCGATCCCCAAGAAAGGGGATCGGTCAGATCCGGCCAACTATCGACCCATAGCCGTAACCACCGTCATCTGCAAGGTGTTCGAGCTAATCATCAACAAACAGCTCATGCGCTATCTGGAGGATCACTCGTTAATTAACGATCGCCAATATGGCTTTAGGCCGAAACGATCAACGGGTGACCTCCTAGCGTACGTAACGCACACCTGGGGTGAGGCTATGGAGAGGCACGGCGAATCTCTGGCTATTGGCCTAGACATCGCTAAAGCCTTTGATAGGGTATGGCATGCGTCGCTTCTTTCCAAGCTGCCGGCATATGGTATATCGCCTCAGTTATGCCGCTGGTTGGCCAGCTTCCTGCACGGGCGACGTATACGGGTCCTCTGTGATGGTCAGGCTTCCTGCTTTTGCAGGTAAATGCCGGGGTACCACAGGGATCGGTATTGTCCCCAACTCTCTTTCTTCTGCATATCAATGACATGCTGTCCCTTGGGTGCATTCATTGTTATGCGGATGACAGTACTCTGCATGGGAGCTATTCTGGCCGCCCAGCGGAGGGGCGTTGTGACGTGGACGAAAAGAGACGGCAACTCGTGGCGGATCTCGACCGGGACCTGGGTCGCATTGCCCAATGGGGTTCAGACAACCTGGTCGAGTTCAATGCCAGAAAAACGCAGGCGTGTGCGTTTACAGCTAAGAAGTCCCCATTCCTACCCCTACCCTCTCTTCAGAACATTACGGTTCCACTAAAGGACAACCTGGAGATTCTCGGTATAGACGTCCGGCGTGAGCTCAATCACAAAAACTACATAGAGAGTTGTATTGGGCTGGCCTCGCGGAAACTCGGAGTCCTAAATAAGGTGAGACGGTACTTCACGCCACATCAGAGATGTTTGCTGTACAAGACGCAGATTCGTCCCTGCGTCGAGTACTGTTCTCACCTCTGGGATGACTCCGCGAGGTACTTGTTGGACGCACTTGACGCTATACAGAGACGTGCTGTCCGAATAATTGGTTGTCCTGAGGTGACGGGACGGGAGGCCTCGAACCGTTGGCGCAGCGAAGAACCGTAGCGTCCTTGGCTGCCTTCTACCGAATGCATCACGGCGAATGTTCTGAAGAGCTCTTCAATCTGATCCCACCATCACCTTTCCGATCCCGAACAACGCGTGCCGGGCAGAGATGCCACTCATACACAGTGGAGAGAATCTTCGCCAGAACCGAGCGTTTCAAAAGATCGTTCCTCTGTCGAACTATAAAAACTTGGAACGACCTGTCCGCACACGTGTTTCCCTCATCTTACAACCCCGGGTTCTTTAAGAGGAGCGTGAAGAGGCTCATCACGGGGCCGCCAACTTGGGGACCGCTGTAAGAAGTGGCCCCCAATCGCAAGATGCGCCACGGCTATCCATCGTGGCGACGTCAATTTGGCGAGCTGAATATAAAAAAAAAATCCATTTGTTCATCTGTATCTCATGAACTAGGCAGTAATACATTTCAAAGATGTGTTTCTGCTACCGCTGTAACAACTATAATAACACTAGATAAAGAAAAAATAAGGTTACTCCCATACAACGTAATCTTCTGGCGTTTTTTTTGTTACGAAATCCTCATCAGTGTGCCAGTCCAACTTGAACCTCGGCCGTTTTTACAGTTCCGTATCCAAAGGGTAAAAAGGGAACGAGGAGAAAGTATTGCCTTTTGAAAATGCTAAGAGGCAAAAGCGGTCAGGTGTAGAGTAAATAAATGCTGTAAAACAGTACAAGTGGTGGTTATTCAATATGCGCTGCAGGTTCCACCAAGTGCCAACAGTATAAATAATCTGTAATAACGCGACCCTATTACTGAGACTATCTATCTGTCATCTTATGCACCACTGCGATAGCTAGGCATTTGAAATTTACGAATCCTAAGAACAGAAAAATAAATTAAGGAGGGCTCCCATACAGGTATATTTTTCAGTCTTTTTTTGTACAGAACCCTCCTTTTTCCTTTTAAGGAAGTACCAAAAAATACAAAGGATAAGGGCAGCAGATTCTTACTTTTTCAATAAACCTGGCAAAAATCGTCACAGGTAAAAAAATAAATTGAAGTACTTCTTAAATATATTATGTTCTATTCTTATTATGAAAATAAATTTCATTACATGTTAGTGATAAAAATTGCATCAAAATCAATTACGTAGTTGCTCACGAGTAGAAGATCTAAAGAGGTTTATCTAAACAGGGCGAAAAAAATTGTTGTGTAAACTTGTACTTCTGTCAATGATTTCAATTGCGTAGTGAACGGGTTAACGCGCGAAAACGTTTCCGAAGCACGGAGCGTCCCGAACATCTTGCGTCTGCTTCACCCCCTCCGAATCGCTTGAGACACAATTGCACTTCGCCTTAACTCTATTACAATGATTACTGCAGAGAAATTCACCAACAATTGACGTAAAACTGGGACACTATGCGGTAAGTGCTGGCGCACACGGCTCAGTGGGAAAACCCTGTTATTCGCAGAACACAGTGATCTGTGTTTTAGAATTGATTGGAATATGAAAGAGTAAAAGGTATGTGGGGCCGTTAAAGCATCACGTGAATGTAAATGTAATTCTAAGATCAATAAAAGTAAACGGTGTGATCCTGAAGGAACTACCGAAGAAAGTTGACGATTTTAACAATTAGGTCAAGGATTAGACTAATAAGGCAAACATGAAAATGTTCATATCCATGTGTGAAACTTGAGCTTAGCAATGGGACAGAATACATAGAGAAAAGTCTTACAAATAATAGTTTATAACATATTTTACTAAATAAAAATGTAGTGGTTCTCCTAAAAATAATTAATGTAATCTCACTGGCAATAAGAAAAAAGAGGCCGTGCGTTTTTATTGCCAGGCTCTTTTCTCACAGGTTTTACCTACTTTTCTGGCAAATAAATGTGAATGTGGAAGCGAAAATCTTGTCTGAAATAAAATAAGAATTAATTTGTAGCCTACATGTCTACAGATGTTTCGATTTTATTTGTATCAGCATTTCTGTCTTTAATCACTGTACTGACCCTGCTGTCTTTCTGTCCTCGTAAGCGCCATCTTTGAAAATCAGAGTCATTGCGTGGGGAAAGCGATATATTTTCACTCATGTAGCGACTTTTGATTATATAAAAATCTAAGGTTAGCCTGCAGAGGTGGGACATGCATCGGTATACAAAATGCGAAAGGCACAGGATCGTTTTCTGTGGCATAAACTGGGAGAGGTCTATGTCAAGCAGTGGACTGTTATAGGCTCATTTGATTGACTGATTGATAAATCATTATTTTACTTTTTTTATTATTTACCCATAGTTATAAGTCATCGTTTAGTGTATCAATGTACTGTCCACTTGGATCAGAAACAATTTTCTTTCTTTTCTTTCTCTTTTCTCGTGTGTCGTGTACATCCGCACTAGGTTTACTCCATACGGTACAATATCGGTAATAGGTTTAGTGGCTTGTCTCGTCGCTACAATTGACACATCGTGTTCATTTCACACCTGCGCAAATTGGCCCTGAGCACGACACACGTACAATACTTTTCACAGTATTAAATTAATAAATACTATAGAAACACCGAAATATATGTCGGTATCAATGATGCCGTGTGTTGCGACGGGGAAGAGTACAAAATGTCGCCACCCCAATACATCCCAAGGGTGTCGTTAGAGGCGACTAAGGGAACCCTTTCGCAAAAAGATCCATTGCATAGAGAAGGAAAACTCAAAATGAAACCCGGTTGTCAATTAAATGACAATCGTTAAGTCAAGTCGAAGGCCTTATGGGAGCCTGTCCATTTCAACACGGCAATGGCTCACCACCTATTACGTGGGACATTAAACTATAAGATGAAATCTGAGCGTATACTGTGCCTCTGCCTACCCCTTCGGGGATAAATGCGTGACTATATGTATGTATTGTATCAATGATGTGAGAGAAGTGAGTTCAATATAGGTAACTAGTTATAGGATCTTTTTTACGTCTTATTTTTGGACCTTTGCTTAAATCGACGTTTCGACGTTTTGGGGTTTTACGTGTGGTGTTTATTTTGCGTGTTGGTCATTCTGCGTATTGTACATTTTGCGTGGTTCACATTTTGCTTTTGTACATTTTGCGTTTTGTACATTTTGCGTGTGGTGCTCATTTTGCGTTTTGTACATTCTGCTCCGGAGGGCTATTTTGCAATAGGTCATGAATGACCGAATGACTCTAGCGTGTCTTAACTGCGGACTAGACGTCTATCCATGAGAGCCATTGCAATAAAGGCCAAACCCTGAAACGTCGAGAGATGAGCAAAGTAATAATAAGAAGTATAAAGTATAAAGAGAAAACCTGTAGGCTGTGTTAATGGTAACCTCTTTTCTGATATCTTACCCAATAGACGTGGTCCTAAATTATATACAATGGGTAATACAAATTTATATCATTATCATTAATATCTGTTAACTCACACGAGTTAAAAGATATAAATGCGAACAAGACAGCGTTTGTCTTTACATAGCCACTGTTTTCCAAACAATTCGTGGCTTCGCTTCCGGGATATAAAACAGCGATCATCAGCTCTAAGTACTTACACCAAAATTCGTCAGTTCTTCATTCACTAATTTTGGGATGAAGGAGGACCTAATATCTCAAAAAGTTATATTTTTCGGCTTTTTGTTATAAAAGATGTGTGCTCTTACGTCGAGAATTTGGGATTTGAAATCCGATTTCACATTATCCCGAAAACCCGCGGCAGGGTTGCAATAAATATAGTATATTATGTTGCCAAATAAATTACCTACTTTACGAAAGTTCTTTTAAGTAGGTATGTTATGTAAATATACCAACTACCTTTGCAAAACACGTGTGCAGCAATGCGCAACCGTCAGCGTCAAAGACAATCGGAATTTCGGCAAAACCCACACGTCCAGTGCCACGTACAATGCACTGTACTTACCTACAATAGATTGGCAAAACTGCCCTCTAATATTATAAAAGTACATTTTCAGTTTTCAGTTCACGCCACAGCACGCGGTCCTGCGTTTGATGCTTGTTATTCAAACACACTGTAACCTCGGAACTGGGAACCATTTTAGCTTGGAATTCGACGGTTATACAAATAGCTGACACCTTAGCCGGATTAACACAAGGGCCCCCGGAAAATTTTCCCCGCGCTGGTGTAACCGCGGGTGTTAGCTTTCTTTGTCATAAAGTCGTTATCATAAAGAGGAAAGATTTGATTTTTTAGTAGTTCCAGTATTCCCACGGAACGGGAACTATGCAGGTAAAACCGCGTGACGTCCGCTAGTTTAATTGAATTAAAAGTAAAGCCTTATAAAATGTTGCTTGAGCTATGAGAACAAGTGTTCAATTCGAAGCTTATGTACTTTCAATTTATTTCAAGGCTATGATAATTGAATTTGCGTAATTTAATTACAAATTTTGGATATTTTAATGACACATGTGCGACTAAAGAAATATTTTGTGTTTTGTTTCACACACCTTGTACTCGTATTATGGCTTTTGAATCGTATTCGCGGTTCATTATCATTATAAAAGTAAAGTTAAAAAAATGATAACAAAATACGTAAAACTAAGACGTGCGTACATTGTTCTATAGATGTAAATACTCCCTAGACAGAAAAGAAAATAAGTCAAAAAAATATTATTTCATTTCTTTCTACATATAGGTATCTACTAATATTTAGGTAGATAGATGATACATTTTATTTAGTAATATTCTTTATCAAATACACCATTACGTGCAGTCAGTGCAGTATTCTTTTGAAAACATTAAAAAACTATAAATAAGGTTTCTTTACTTAAATGAACGGACAACAAGACTAATATCTGGAATTCTTATTTTTTCCAAATATTTTTTGCGTTTTATTTTTCTTAAAGTGTACAACTCAGTACACATAGTTGTTTTTATTTTATAGTAAGCTGGTTACAGCAATATTCATATTAGAGAAAGGGTCAGCCATAAACCGAAACAAAGTGGTCCCTATTTGATATGCAGAAAAAGAATTCTGGAAACGTTAGCATAATAACTTAAAAAATATAAATTATAGCTCTGAAAAATTTGTTTCCAAGTAAGTAGTACACATCTATTGACGCTGGGTCAGGTAAAAGGAAAGTTCGAAAGGGACAAAGCACCCAACGTATTATCTATTGTTATTTTCTATAAACCTAAAATAGTTTTAACTCAAAACGTATTGTTCTCGGCATGATAGGCATCCGTGAGAAGGCAGTTTGTCGTTAAAACTTGTGTTACGTAGTAAGTTGCTAGCTCGTAAAAAGGTTCTTTCTAAATTCATGATATGAATGAGAGATCTAGTATAAAATAATAGGTAGATAGTTGTTATAAATATTGTAGAAAGCAAGTGCTTTGGTCGACTGTTCTATAACATGTTGGTGCAAAGCTGTTTTAGTGCTAGACACAGAAATAAATAAAGACACAGTCATGTTTTTTACTTATAGGCATCTTACAAGAATTATTTTAATATACCTTTAAGATTCGACAAATTGGAATAGTTGGAAAGGGACTCAAAATTGTCTTTACTAAAGCTTATTTCTCTCTTTGTTAAAATATTAATTGAGAAAAACAAACGAAATCAGTCATTTCCTTTACAAGTTAAAAGTATTCAATAAAATCATGATAGTTGTCAATTCAGGAAATAGGTAAATGAAATTATTGATCTGATTCAATATAAAACTGAAACGAAGTATTAAATATCATAATGAGGAAATATCGTAAGCTAAGTACCTGTTTGTCAACAAGTGAATGATTTATTCACTAATATCAGTTTTCCTTTACATAACTTGTGCCAATGGGGAACCCTTTTGCGATATTGGCTCATCACACCTGTAGTAGACACCGGATTGGACATATATTATGGCTCTTACAACTGTTGGCTATTTTGGTTGAAGTTAGTTAGCAAGCACACTACATTACTACGAAGTGAAGCAGGCTTCGGAAGATTTTAAGCCAAAAGTGTATTTAGATCTGAAAGATATGGTTAGGCTTCGTAGAGGATGACAGACTTGCTAAACGTTTTAATATCTTATTTTTAATTTGATACTATAATATCTAAGTATGAGGCTGCTGAAGAAGAACGAAAAAGGTTATAGAAGAAATGTAGGCAATGAGGTTCAAAACGAAAGCTTTAGATAATATGGAGCTATCTGTTTAATGAATTCTATCATGGTTTTTTTTTTAAATCCTGACTCCTCATCTCTTGTCAAAGTGGATTTCTAGTGTAGTCAGACTCTGAAATGTAATATTATGTCGGGAGTTATTCACAAGGTTTGATTGCTTTTAGTACACACACGTTTCAGAATCAGTTCTACAGTAAAAGTAAGCTATTAACTTTATGTAAAATGAGCACGTCGTAAGGACAATTCGACAAGGTTTTATGGAAAACTATAGAGGTCGCTTCATTCGAAACAATGTTGCCAATATAAAAAATATATTCTTCTGTTGTTGGTAACAATGTTCAACTTTTGTTTTGTCAATGGTGGATTAACTTAACTTTCTGAACAGTTTTTGTTCAATTGTTATCACTTTTTTAATAGTCAAAGACTATTAAGATAGATTTAGTGACTGTAGACACTAAATAACTTAACTTACAACATCCCTTTCAACAAGTCAAACATTTTGACTACGATAACGCTTAAAACAAAACAGTTTACTAGTTTTTAGGGTAAAAACGGGACCCTATTCAGAAGACTGTCTGTCTGTCTGTCCATCATGGGGCTGTATCTGAGGAACCATGACAGCTAGAGAGCTGATTTTTTTACAGATGATGTACTCGTATTTCTGTTGCCGCTATGACCACAAATACTAAAATCAGAACAAAAAATGGGATTATAGTGGGTTCCTCCACATCAAACGTGATTGTTTGCCGTTTTTTGGTACAGAATCCTCTGAGCTAAGTCCGAGTCGGACTTGGCGGGTTTTTACACTTACGCCCTTTTTACATCTAGCTAACCAAAATGATAACTAAGTGCATACCAAACAAAACAAAAATTATGATGCTTTGTCACCTATCAATTATACATATTGACGTGAAACGATCAGCTGTTTTATGTCATAGTTATCACATGAACTCCGTGTTAAGGTGAAGTGGGACTCAAAATACATATTTTGACATTTTTCGAACCAATTTTGCAACGGTGTTACCAAGGATTTCACAATTTTTTAACGATGTTAAATTTATGTACCTATTCTAACAGCTATTGTGGTTAATAGTTTCTCAGTTTTTGGGAAAAAAAAACATAATTTTGCTACCTATTGCTATAACATTAAAATAAAATAAGCCATTATGCACAGAAAAAAAGAAATAAGCCGTTTTGTTTCAGCCCTCATTACAAATAAGCCTGACATTAGGTTACCGGTAACTTTTTTTTTAATTTACCATAGGCAAGTGTGTAGTGTTACCAATGTAAAAACACAAGTTTCGATTCGCTTTCACAAAATAAAGCAAATCTATTCACCTTCCAAAACACCTATTTTTTTTTGTAATTCTAACTTAGAAATAAGCCTCTTTGATTCAGATTGTCAACTTGGTATTTAAAATGTTTAAGAATTAAGCCATTTTGAAGAATACTACCGAGATTGTTTTGTATGGGAAGAGCTAACCAGAAATAAGTATTTTTTGCTCCAAAACGTGTTTTTTTGGGTTCATTTCTCTGTTCTTAGGGAAATAAGTCGTTTTATCACGGGAAACTTCGATAATACGATGTGTTTATATACAAAAAATCGATTTGCATCAAAAAACGAAATCTCTCGAAACCCGAAATAAGCCCTTTTGGAAAGTCAGTCCTCATTTGTAATGACGTACTCAAGGCCTGCACAAAAAGCCAGCTTGTTGGGAATTAATGCAAACTGGAATGTATATTTTGACTGGACTATTATTATGAAAATGAATTTCATTACATGTTAGTGATAAAAATTGCATCAAAGTCGTAACGTAGTTGCTCACGAGTATAAAATCTAAGAGGTTTATCTAAACAGGGCGAAAAAAATAGTTAAGTAAACTTGTACTTCTGTCAATGATTTCAATTGCGTAGTGAACGGGTTAACGCGCGAAAACTTTTCCAACGCACGGAGCGTCCCGAACATCTTGCGTCTGCTTCACCCCCTCCGAATCGCTGGAGACACAATTGCACTTCGCCTTAAATATTATTGCTGCCATTGCATCCATACTAATATTATAAAGCTCAAGAGTTTGTTTGTTTGTTTGTTTGTTTGTTTGTTTGTTTGAACGCTAGGATCTCAGGAACTACTGGTTCGATTACAAAAATTCTTTTACAGTTTGATAGTCCATTTATCGAGGATGGCTATAGGCTATATAACATCACGCTAAGATGAATAGGAGCGGAGCAGCAATCAATAATGTTTTGAAAACGGGGAATATTTTTTACCGTCTGAGAGCTTCCGAGGCGTACGCTGCGTAAATGGTTAAAGTTACGTAAAAATTATGTATTACTAAATTGTTTCTTTTGAAAAGTTCTAAAAAAAAGTCCGCGACAGCATATGTCTATCTTTTAAGGTTCGCTCACAGTAACCTAATTTGTCTATCTCTAAAGGTTTGCTCACGATATTATAAAACTGAAGAGTTTGTTTGTGCTAGGATCTCAGATACTACTGGTTGCATGTCTAAAACTATTTTACAGTTTAATAGTCCATTTATTGAGGATGACTAATGGCGATATAACATCACGCTAAGACGAATAGGAGCGGAGCAGCCATGAGTAATGTTTCAAGAACGGGGAGCATTTCTTTCTTTTGAGAGCTTCCATTGCGTACGCTGCATGAATGGTTAAAGTTACTTAAAAATTGTGTATTACAAATTTGTTTCTCTTAAAAAGTTATAAAAAAAAGTCTTTAACAGCATATGCGTAACATTTAAGGTTCACTTACAATAACCCTCATAATAAGTTTTAAAGTATGAGCGATGCGACGGGAGTAAACGTGGTCTGCAGTGGTAGCCAGTCAAATGAACGATAAAAACCGGCCAAGTGCGAGTCGAACTCGCACACGATTAGTTCCATACCAAAAACCGGTTGGGCGGAAGTAAAAGCGACGGGAAACATTACATCACTTTGACACCTCTCTCCTTCTCACTTTCATGTGACGCAAACGAAGTTATGCGGTTCAGCTCTAATGAATATAGGTAAACGACGCCGACGCGACGGGACTAAATGCAACGGGAAATATTAATACCATACCTCTCTCTTTCTCACTCTCATGTAACGCAAACGAAGTTGCGCGGGTCAGCTAGTATTATTATACAGATCTTGCTAGAATTTTGTGCTTATGCTGCATTAAAAGATTACCTAATTGTTGTGATTATTTGAAGTCAGTTAACTTTGCAAACTTTGTTTATCAGGAAACATGTTATAACATAGATGATTAAGATTAAAATCTCACCAGGAAACACACTATTATACAAATTAATATTAACGTTGGCTTAACAATTGATGACGCCAAAGCAATCTTTTATAGACGACTGTTTTTTTTCGACCTTATTTCATTTTATAAGCTACACTAAAAATCTTCATATATTGTTTGATAAATATAGTGCCATTTAGTTGATTCTAGCGGTTATTCTATTGTGACATCATGCGTGGAATAACCAGACAATTACCGACGAGTAACCATAACCGTAATAAAATACGGTTCTTCGTTTGAAATTTAGCTCAAGTGAATTTGTAACACTTATACATTTTGCGAGAGAAGTCACCGTGGCCTATAACTGCACTTGAACCTGCGACAATTCCCTCAAAATACAGAGATTGTTTTTTACCGATACTACTGATATGATACTCACATAATTACTTGTAGTTAACTACTGCATAATATATCATTAACTATTGCAAAAGTCTCAAAAGCGTCAAAACCTTTCTTATGCTACTTTACTTGAAGGGTGCTGGAATAAAGGTATTTATACGGCCACCCTTCAGGTACAGTATTGTAAGAAAGGTAAAATTTTGAAATTATGATCATCAATCCAATTTAAGACGAAGTTTTACAGCTTTTTCAATCAAATATCATCAATTTATACAATACATTGAAATGTCATACAGGTTACATATTTCTAGTAATGTAAGTACTTCAGAATCTCGAGGGTAAACCTTTAACGGGACCTGCTATACTCCCATAACGATAACGAAGAAAATCGATAAAGAACTGAAAACCTCATTACCTTTTAAACAGTTGCTTGTAATGCATCCTATAAACACACAATACACATCACAACACAACACAAAACACAGGAATTCAAAACATTCACTTCAAAAACTCGCGTTCACGTCCGTCGCACAACGAAAAAATTCTAAATACAAATAATGGGATGCGTGGGACGCTGCGCCGGCGCATCGACGCGGGACGAGGGGGTCTTTACAACTACACACTCGAATAACAGGTGGGGTCACGTACCCAATAACCACCCCACACTTCGTAAAATGATACAAAAACGCGTTTTTACAAACGACAAGTGTTTCCTCGGCAAGTGCCGGCGACTGACTGCCTGCCTGCCAGAATGATCTACCTGTCTGCCGGTCAGCGCACGCGCAAGCATAGATGAAACGTTAACGAATGAGAGGTTTGAATTTTCCCTATGATATAATTATATGTGTGCGTTATGGGATTATTATTAATAAGAAATACTGTAACATCAGCGAGTGCAGATGCGGTCATATTTAGTGTTACAACAATACTCTTTTTCAATATCAAATTCGAGATAATACTGTCTAGTTTTGCATTCTGATTGTCACCGAATCCTTTCGCAAATACGATCATTGTATTTTAGATGCAATATTAATTCAATCTATTAACTGTGTTAAGTATCATATACAAATTTTACAAGTTAAAACATTCATTTAGTCTCTCGCAGTAGCAAAATGGAACCTATTACTACTATATTATCTCAATGCCTACTTATTCATTACCAAGATTAAGAAAAGGGTGACGTAAAAGCAGACGGTGCATCTGATCGACAGTGGCTACCGTAGCCTAATAGCGTCTGCAACACCAGAGGTACCTATTACACTACATCTGCCGATCCAACAAAACCTTCTAAGTCCCATTTAAAAGAACCCCATACTGCACTGCAGACGTTTCAAGAAACCGAGGCACAGAGATTATTCCACAATCCAAGCGTGTACATGGATGTTTTAAATCGAATACATTACAATGTTATACAGGTGCAGAACTGCAGACCCGTACAGATGATACGAGGGTGGCATCCAGCCAAGCAGAACCAGAACAGTTTAACTAAAGCGGCCATGGCATAATTGCACTTTTTATCGACAAAGGGTAATATAATTGCTACATTCTACTTCCGTACCAAAAAATTACATGGAAGAGTTGAGTAGGTTATGAAAGTTTATATATTACTCCTAATGTAACTCCTGTTAGCTTCTCCCCTCCCCCATCTGGCTATTTCTCGAAATTAAGTATGTTCGAAAATATTTTTCAAAGTCTGTTACTAGGCGTAAGAAAAAATTACGAAAATTTTAAAAATTGTGACTTAAGTGATTTTTGCATGCAGATGACACAAACGTTTCGTTTCGACGTCTTTCAATATTGCCTCTTTTGGTAAAATGTCGAATCCAGAACTCTTTGTGTGAACTTATCCTGAGCATCAACCATGATGCAGCCATTGCCATCTGATATCTTCTAGGCTATCTAGAAATATAATTGTAACATAACGTGTGCTGTCATCTAGCGAGTAATTATCGAGATAAACTGTCTTATAATTGGTTAACGACGCGTTTACAACAACCATCGGATGGAAAATTATAGCTAGCTGTGGGTTCTGTACACTTTTTTTTAATATATTTAGCTCGCCAAATTGACGTCGCCACCAGCATGATGGAAAGCCGTGGCGCATCTAGCGATTGGGGGCCACTTCTGACAGTATTCCTCAAGTTGGCGGTCCTGTGATGTGCCTCTTCACGCTCCTCTTAAAGAACCCGGGATTGTAAGATGAGGGACACTGACAATAAGGTCTTTCATTTACATGATCAATAGTAGGTATTGAAAGACACTATTCAACAGTAGTCAGCAGGACATAGTCATTCATTAGTCACAAAATGACTAATAATAATTATATGCTGATAAAAATATGAAATGGAAAAATGAGTGGATTAATGGATTTCCAGTAGATTTGCTTACGGTGTATTTGGATGAAAATCGGCACAAAAACTTATTTTTGACGTGACCACGTCTTATAATTCGACGGAGCCGGCTGCACGCACGAAAAAACATGACGTGTGCGGCGTTACCTCGCTCTGAGGCGTTCCATTTAAGGCTGAGTTGTCACATTCAACTATCGTTAGTAAACCGACTTTACAGACAACGGATTTTTTTTCACTTTCGCTATCTTTGCTATTAAGGCTTTGACTGCCTCTGTGGCGCAGTCGGTAGTGATACCGCCTGCGGCGCTGGAGGTCGTGGGTTCGATTCCCACCGGAGACAAATATTTGTGTGACCCATAAATGTTTGTCTCAAGAGTCTGGGTGTTTCTATGTATAATATGTATGTATTTAAAAGTATATAAGTATTAATATCCGTGGTCTGATACCCGTAACACAAGCAGGTTATTCCTAGCTTACTTTGGGATCAGATAGCGTTGTGTGAAATGTCTGTGAATATTTATTTATATTTATATAAAAAAAAGGCGACGATAGCCACAAGTATACTTTTAACAGAAAATGACAAAGCAGAAATTTTTTTTTTTTGTCATTGAGACACAAGTCCTCTGTCATTCATTTTTGTATTAATTCTAGAATGACGATTCGTTTATCGTGAAAATATATTGCCGTGGGAATAAAATGTTTTTCCTTTTCCGGGTTCAGAGTTATATAATACAATTGATTACACGGTGGCTTCAATACCTAAAATACAAAATCCATTCAAAGTAATAGCACTGTACCTACTGTAATAGTCTCACAGAAATTCAACCTTGATGATTCTGTCATGTTATTTTTCCGTTCTACTTAAGGCTTGTATGTTCGAAAAAGACTCATATTGGGGTGAACTTTATACTAGAAAATATTCTTAGATTTGATCTGATAAAACTATATTATTGTAATTTATTAGATACTCTTGCTTTTTTAACGTATCAAAACACGATTAGGAATACTTTATTCGATCGAAATCGCTCTCGAAAAATGAGAAATATTGCAAAAATCTTAACAAGTAATGTACTTTTTTTATCTAAATAAATGAGTTTTTAATTCTCTTAAAAACTTGTCATAAAATAGATATAGGTCTTTAGAACAATATTTTACGTATAGATTTTTTCTTAAAACCCCTCGGATTTTATAACAGTAATGTAATGTATTACAATCAAATGAAATTCGGCAAAAGCGTACGCTGCAATCGTTCGAATTGCCTTAGGATTTGTCAGGGTCGAACATTGCAGTCCATTTTAAAACCTTTCTAATAACAAGAGTCACATGGAAATTCGTTCGGAAGGTACTCAGTATTGCATCGCTCACACAAACAGACCGATAAACAGAAGATTTCCATTTAAAACAAAAGGATTTTTGGGTTCAGAACCGCAAATTTACATTAACTCAAGTTTTAATAAAAAATGTCCATGCACAGACAACTTATCAATTTTATAATAGTGTAGATAAATGTTGAAGAATATTGCTTATATTCTGAAGAATATAAGCAATATTCTTGCTATGTTGAAACATAGCAACAAATTGCACACCAATCTTTACATTGCAAAAAACGGTCTTGGGTTTTATAAGTGTGCCTATTTTTTAAAAATTTTAATTTAGGTAGTTGTTGCATCAGAACTCAGCACACAATGTAAATGCATTGACTTTCAAAATTATTACTGTAACCCAAAACAATAAATTATTTATATTCATAAATTGCAACATATCTTATAAATGCGAAAGTTTGTGACTATTTGTGAGTGTGGATGACTGGATGTTTGTTACTCTTTCACGCTCGAACGGCTGAACGGATCTGGCTGAAATTTGTTATAGGGATACATTATTGTCTGGATTAACATATAGGCTACTTTTTATCCCGGGAATAAGTTCCTACGGGAAGTGGGAACGGGAAAATACTTTACGCGGGCGAAGCTGCGGGCATCAGCTAGTATTGAAATATAGCAACATTAACTGTTGCCATTATTCAATATATGTCTAACTATGTATTGTGTAGAAGAGGCATTATAATAACAATCTATATATATAAAAATCAATGCCACTTTTCGTTGTAATTTTATAACTCAAGAACGGGCTCACCTATCCAAACCAAATGTTTAGGCTTTGTTCAGACTATTTAGTAGATGGTTTATGTGAAGTTTGCACAAAATCGGTCAAGCGGTTCTTCACTTATCACGCAAACGAAGTTGCGCGGGTCAGCTAGTTCATTATATTTTCAACTGTAAGTCTAAGGGAAAAGTATCTCATTGGCTTGAACTTAAATCATAATAGCAATAGGTAGGCACATACTTGAAAATTTTGATTTATTAAGTACAGGCTGTTGCGAATTGACGAGTATCATTAAATACTAGCTTTAATCCGTGACTTCGTAAAAACAATTAGGTATTCTACAGAATGCCTTTTACAAGGATATAAAATTGGATATACCTAATATCGTCGTCCAGACTTAAAACTGCATTTCTATAAAAAAAAACTGTTTTAGTCCATTGCATCCTTTTAAGTTTTAACCCTATAGTTTTAATGAATAAAATTTATCTTGGCACTAATGTTGTTAAAAATATTTTCATTTCTTAGATCCAATGCAATGCGAAAAAAAATGATTAAAACAATCTTAACTGTTCTGACTAATAAGTTCTTATTTTAAACATTAATTAAGGTTGAGCAAAAGACATTCAATATCCCCAAAACCAACATAAGTACCTACAAAGATTAGGAAAGCCCTTCAAAAACCAAATAATTAAGTCCATAATCAATATCAAGACAGTGATAGTTACGAAACAATGAGTAACGGGATACTTTTGATATGTGCTCAGGTTACAAACTCATTGTCAAGCGGTTACCAACAACCTTGACTTTACTTTCGAAGTAAGAAACGATAGGAACTTAATTATCAGTTGAATCATTAGGTTTTTTGTTATTAATTTACTGTGCTTGGTTTTTGTAAAGTTCAAAAAACTACTCCATCTAGGTACAGACATGATACAGATGATATATGAACCAGACTATTTGTAAAGACGTGGATTGCAAAAATTCGTTAACTCGCTGTTATGAGCATTTGGGTGAAAATCTTAGGTCTCTTATGTCTAAGTAAAATTATGGTAGGCCAACTTCACAATCTGGTGAATAAGATTAAGTTTCGCTTCTTAAAAAGTATAGTGAACAGCTTTCCTGGTATATTTGCCGTACAATGTGTTCTGTACATTGAGAATTAGCGAACAAGAAGTACCTATGTAGCTTAAAGTATCAGAATTCGCTAAATATTTCCATCCTCTTCAGGGTGGAATTTTGAAAATCCGTTTTATAAAAATAAAAATGTCAACTTTCTAGGTTATGAGGTTGCACCTATACCTACGTGAATAGACGAATGAGTCACCAGTGTGAAGGTATAGTTATAGATCTATAAAACCTCTTTGTGTAATCTATACTAATATTATAAATAGGAAAGATTTGTTTTTTTGTTTGTTTGTTTGTTTGTTTGTTTGTTTGTAACGAATAGGCTCCGGAACTACTGGTCCGATTTGAAAAATTCTTTCACTGTTGGGAAGCTACACTCTTTGCGGGTAACATAGGCTATATTTTATTCCCGTATTCCCACGGGAACGGGAACTACGCGGGTGAAACCGCGTGACGTCCGCTAGTAATATATAAAGATGTTCATTGTAATAAATGAGAGAGTATTCAGCAGACAGTCGTTTGATTTGTATCCCGACACCCAACCTTATATGGCGACCCTGCCAGGATAGCCTTTGATAGATCTATAACTATACCTTCACACCAGTGATAATTTTATTAATACGATCAGTGATTTCCAAAGTTGATAACTTTCCGCTCCGACCCATCTAATAAAAAAAATTCTTCTCCCATCTTTCGGCAGTCTTAAAAGATAGAAAAAAAAATTGCGTGTACTTAGTGTACACACGTAAGAAGTGAAACTTCTTCATAAACTTAATTTTCACCTCACCTTAAATTAAGTCAAAAAGTACAAAAGTACAAAAGTCCAAAAGTCCAAAAGTCCAAAAGTCCAAAAGTCCAAAAGTCCAAAAGTCCCAAAGTCCCAAAGTCCCAAAGTCCCAAAGTCCCAAAGTCCCAAAGACCCAAAGTCCCAAAGTCCCAAAGTCCCAAAGTCCCAAAGTCCCAAAGTCCCAAAGTCCCAAAGTCCCAAATTCCCAAAGTCCCAAAGTCCCAAAGTCCCAAAGTCCCAAAGTCTCAAAGTCCCCAAGTCCCAAAGTCCCAAAGTCCCGAAGTCCCAAAGTTCAAAAGTCCAAAAGTCCCAAAGACCCAAAGTACCAAGGTCCCATCCAAAAGTCCCAAAGACCCAAAGTACCAAGGTCCCATCCAAAAGTCCAAAAGCCTAAAAGTCCAAAAGTCCCAAAGTCCCAAAGTCCCAAAGTCCCAAAGACCCAAAGTACCAAGATCCCATCCAAAAGTCCAAAAGTCCCAAAGTCCCAAAGTCCCAAAGGCCAAAAGTCCAAAAGTCCAAAAGTCCAAAAGTCCAAAAGTCCAAAAGTCCAAAAGTCCAAAAGTCCAAAAGTCCAAAAGTCCAAAAGTCCAAAAGTCCAAAAGTCCAAAAGTCCAAAAGTCCAAAAGTCCAAAAGTCCAAAAGTCCAAAAGTCCAAAAGTCCAAAAGTCCAAAAGTCCCAAAGTCCCAAAGCCCCAAAGACCCAAAGTACCAAGGTCCCATCCAAAAGTCCAAAAGTCCAAAAGTCCCAAAGTCCCAAAGTCCCAAAGTCCCAAAGTCCCAAAGTACCAAGGTCCCATCCAAAAGTCCAAAAGTCCAAAAGTCAAAAAGTCCAAAAACCCTTAAATGACATGCTATCCCTGGATAAAGTACTCTTAATTCGAATCCACCGTGGTGAGGAACAGAACAAAGATGGCGCGTAACCAAAAATCGTGACGTGACGTGACGTGACGTGACGTGACGTGACGCAAATTTTTTTCCAACGCCGATAAAGAAGTTTCACTTCAAAAAATGTTGTTCACTGGTGGGTCGCGATTCATAGTTCGTAAACTGTCTAATAAGGCAGTCACATTAACATTGACCGCCGAGTGAGTTAACCAGAAAGAAACATTATGTATACAACAAAAAAATCTGTACAATATAGCTATAACTCACCGATTCTCTCCAGGCGTTAGTTTATTATTCTCAATAACCGCAGTCGCCCTGATCCTATGATCAGGCTGTTCACCAATCAGTTTCTCACTCCTACCGTTGCTGAGATGCTCTCTAGCTACACTATACGCGTCACTAATATCTCTTACTATATCTCCACTATCACTTTCACACTGCACTGTAATCTTTTCACTCACTTTAACGTCACCTTCGTGTTTCTCTGGTTCTATTTTATCTTCTTCTAATATGACTTCTTTCTTCTTTTCTATACCGTTGGCTATTACGGGAGCCGGTTTGGCTTGGAGGGACTTTGGCTGGGCTTTAGGGGAAGATATTGTAGGCTTGGTTTCTATAGCACCATTCTCATTGATAGATGTGACGTAGACTGTTGAGTTGGAGATATATCCGTTCAACTCTTGTCTGTTTTCTGGCTGAGTTCTTTTTCTACGGTTTAGCTGGAAATAAAAGAATAAATGGATTAAATATACGGCAATGTACTCATAACAAGGTGAATTGTTATTCTAGTAACATAGTTCCCATCGAGATGTGGATGAACGAAAGGAACAATATTTTGAGGCGGCTTCGCATACAGACACACAAAGTCCTGACGCAGAGGCCTACGACGCCTGCGTCAGGGCTTCACTAAGGGATAACAGGTCGAGGAGTACCTATAGATGGCAGTCATTATAAATAATGTACAAATTATGAGAGCGAAAGAGGTCCTCGTTACCTCTTAGGAGAGGTCACCAAGAAAAGCTTAGACCCTAGCTTATCAGGGCCCATAGGGACTTCCTCTTTAGGCCATACACGTGCACCCCAACGTAAGACAGAGGAATGTCGTATGGTTTTAGCGGAAATGGTTCTGATATACCTACCCTGTCTACAGTACTGACGTGGTGACGTCTACAAATGAAAGTTCTATGGTTTTTCGTGTTAGTCATGCTGTGACATATTAGTTTAATGGAGTAGTGAAGATCATGAAATCTATGGTAAGACAGAAAGACAAAAAGAGCGAAGCGACATATATTACCTATCTGAATTTCACGGTTACACGTCACACTTGCTTTTTTTTAATTGAGGCGCCACTTTGCGGTTCTTGTTACATAGTAAAATACTTGAACGAGTTTTGCTACATAATAAAAAAAAGTCTCAAATACAAATGTGTCACACACGATGACGACGCCAAAACGACACTTCAGAGCCTTTTAACTTTTTTTTTATTAAAAACAGAGTGGCGACGGGACACCAATTAGCTGCAAAAAATCCACTTGAAAAATGCACATTTTAACGTGAAAGTCAATAAGTAAAGGCGTTTAATGTAGCAACCATGTATTTAACGGTTTTAACTACTTTTGTGAGAACTTTTTGGAGTATAAAAAACGCTATTTTGTTTTGTTATCCTTTGTTTTTATAGTTTTTATTTCATAAATGAGTTGCGTGCTAGGAACCATACCGAATAATGATGAAATTACTTGGAAAAAGACATAGGTATTTGCTGCTTGTACCCTGGACACAAGTTACTGGGCATTAGCACAACCGATCTATAGATCATAGGTTCTTTTTAGGTTTTTCTCTTTAGTAGGCTTATTCTCTTTATACTGTGGCATTAGCTAGCGTTAGCACAAAATAGCAGGAAAGTCATTGACCCCAGTAGCAAATATATAGTAACCTATAGACAATTGAATTATTTTAGAAAGTAGGGGTTCGACGTGATTGAGCTCTGGGTATTAGCTGAATGTGATGAACACTTTATGATAAATCACTTAGATAAGGAAGCGTGAGAAAAGATTGTTGTACACAAAGCTTTTATGATAAAAGTCTGATGTAAGTTATTTGAATCTTATGTTTATACTAGCAGTGCCTCCGGTTTAGCTCGTAACCTTGATCAATGAATACAGACGTATACTAGAAGAACAGTTCTTAAGCATTTTTTGTGCCAATTTTGTTGGGGGCATGCCCCCAGCTCATGTAGTTCCCATTTGGCGGCGCTGTCGTCGCATTTCACTATCGCAGTTAATAGTCAAAAACCTCAAAAACTAGTAGGCACATTTCTACATTTTTAATCGACTAAATTCAGGGATTTATTTTAAAAAGACATATCACGTCTTTTAAAACAAAACATAATATATTTATATTATTTACAACGATTGATTGTATTCTTTTGCTTCAAAAAATTAAAAATGGCAAATAGAAAGTTTGTCTTCAGAGCAGCCTAAGAAACTATTCTTCTATTTACGTCTGTATTCATTGCCTTGGTATAGTATAGTCGTACTACTGAACCGATTTTGAAAATTCTTTTATTTTTAAAAAGTCAAGGTTTCCGCATATGTGGAAAGACTAAGTAGTATGTACACTACGATATCAGTGCCCCCCACCTGAGCCGTAACATTATTTGAAATTCCGTTGCACCGATAAGTCCCGCTACTTGATAAACTCCGGTAGTACCTACTAAACCGATTTTTAAAATTCCTTTGTCGTTAGAAAGCCAAGGTACCTATCCAGAGGTAACATAGGGATTAGAGAAATCTATAGATAGGTACATATAAAATGATAGAAAAGTCAAATCTATACATTGGAAATATTAAAAATAAAACACGTTGGGTGATCAACATAAGATACTTAAAAAATTTTTTGTCTGTTTGTTAACTTTGCTTTGTCCGGAAGGATCTCGAAAAGTACTCAATAGATTTGATTCAAATTTTGCACAAATATACACTAGGGGTTAGGGTCTTCAAATAGGCTATATGTTATCACGCTAAATATTCTAGGGGCTAAGCAGAGAGCAATCAAAATGACATTATAACATAATTTTCACGCGTACGAAGTCGCGGGCAACAGCTAGTAAACAATAAATAAATATTTGTGGACATTCTCACACCAAATCATCTAGCCTGAATTCAGCTAATGTACTTAAGCTTGTGCTATGGTATCTAGACGAATGATAGACATACTTATATACTTCTTAATACATACATATTATACATAGAAAACACCCAAACTCCGTAACCAACATTTGCGAATCAGACCAACCGCGACCTGGGAATCGAACCCGGGACCTCAGCACGGCAGGCCGTTACACTACCGAAAGCGCCACCGAGGCAGTCAAGCGGCACCAAGTTTTACATACATTATTGTAAATACGTATATGTTTGAGTTATATGGGGCGATAAGTGATTAATGAAATACATCATCATCGTCATCTCAGCCGATTTGACGCAAACTACTGGGCATAGTCCTCCCCCAAGGATCGCCACAACGTTCGGTTCTGTGCTGCCCGCATCCATCAGCCTCCCGCAACCTTAATTAGGTCATCTGTCCACTTTGCGGAGAGTCTCCTCACTATACGTTTACCAGTACGTGGAAGCCATTCGAGTACTTTTCGACCCCATCGGCCGTCATCTCTACGAGCAATATGACCCGCCCACTGCCAGTCGGGCAATTCTTTCTGCTATGACGGTGACCCGGGTCCTCCTTCGGATTTCCTCGTTGTGGATTCGATCACGAAGGGACACTCTGAGCATAGCCCTTTTCATTGCTCTCTGAGTGACAGAAAGCCTCTCTGTGAGGACCACATTTAATGGCCATGTCTCAGTTCCGTATGTCAGCACTGGCAACACACACTGGTCAAAATACGATTCGAAATACGTCACAGAACTATTTAGTAATCTGTGGTCACAGGCAAATCTGTTAAGGTCAGGAGTAGTAACTAGTAGTTGCATGTCTAATTCCATTTCAGCATCATGGGAATGTGCGAAAGTTCAGTCTGATCTGATGCGCTGATAAATCACGAAGGAAAATAATAAAAAAACTCGATAGGAGAGAGCGAGATACACCATAAAAAGTTGTAAAATAAGTGTAATAGAAAATAATATCTATTGAAACGATCTATCGTAGTAGGGCGAGAAGCAAGTGAATAAAGAGCACTCCACGAATGGCAGTAACGAATAACCCGGAGACGATGGTACAAACATTTTGGTGTGTGGCGCAAATAAAAGACGGTAGCGAGAAGATAACTTTTGAGCTCAGGATATTTATTTCTTGTTATGGCTAAACGACTTTGCTCGCATTGTAAGCTCTGAGGCTAACATTTTTAAATTAAGAGCCATTTTAGTATTTGTTTAAAATCAACTTGGTGGTCCTAAAGTTACCGATCCTGAGAGTTGTTTTTGCACGCTACGCGTCGGTGGAAGCTTATACCACTCAGGTACAGAGAAGCACACGGCTCACTTGATCGAAAGTGATCACTGTAGCACATGGACGTTTACAGCACCAAATGTCTTAAAAAAGAGCTGTTAAAACATTTGAACCCCTGTCAGCTACGGTTGCTGTGTACGGAACGGAGCGTGAGTAACTTGTAAGGTGACCTGACCTTACAAGTTAGGCACGCTCCGTTCCGTACACAGAGTATTTTGACTGCCTCTATGACACAGTGTTAAGTGTAGATGGTTTTCGTCATTAAGTCCCGAATATTTATGAGATCCGCCAATATTTGTTTCGGCATTTGGGCGTCTAACCACACAAAAAGAAAATCACCAGAGCACATGACATCTGGATCTTGTGATTTTCTTTTTGTGCGGTTTTTATAATAAAAATAACGGCGTCACGCGTTTTCACCCGCGTAGTTCCCATTCCCGTGGTAATATGGGAATAAAATACAGCCTATGTTCACCACAAAGAGTGTAGCTTTCCAACAGTGAAAGAATTTTTCAAATCGGTCCAGTAGTTCCGGAGCCTATTCGTTACAAACAAACAAAAAAACAAATCTTTCCTCTTTATAATATTAGTATAGAAGTATAGATAATATGACATCTTCTCTTAAAGATTTTTATCTCCAGACATATAAATCCGTGCACGCTACCTGTCATCGCTTGGACCACACAACTCACGAGTGGCCTTATCCTGAGTGAAGTGTTGAACTGAATGCAGAATGCAGGCCAACTCGCTCGCCTGCCTATTGTGTTTACTAATTCATTACTGTGCCCACTATGCCTATGTGAAGGACCGGCTATGTGCACGAAACGTCAATGAAGTGGAATGCGATGTGGCTAAGGACGTTATTCCTTATCCAATAGAAACAGGCACTCTTTGTTGGGTCATCATTTTTTAGTTTCCGTACGAAAGAGTAAAAACGGGATCCATTTTTTTTAACGTGATGAAAGCCCTAGAGCGGTGCTATGATGCCGGACTCCTACCGACTAAAAACCACACGTATTGGCCTTACAGCCCACGGTTGGGAGCCCCGGGTAAGCCCTCGGTAGGATGTCCCCAGGAATCCCAAAAACGGGACCCTATTACTGAGAGTCCGCAGTCTGTCCGTCAGTCTGTCAGCAGGCTCTATCTCATCAACCGTGATACTCAGACAGCTGACTCGCTCTTGGCTGCTTTATAGTCTCTGGTGCTACTTCTTTTCAAACTTCCTCGAATACATCCATTACGAACAATATCCAACGGAAATTTACCTCCATAAAGCAAATTAATGAGTAATTAAATGGTATTGTGTCAATTGCAATCATTTTCTAGCAATATACTGGTTGTGTAATAGGTGGTGACGTCAGGCTGCGTTTAGTTATTCGACTGTATTATTGAAGTTTTGTTGTGTTGTAAATATTTCTTTATTTACTAGGTCAATGGTTATTTGGGTAAGTCTGTCATTTCTGTGGTTATCTGGAATTGATTAATTATTTTAACACTTAGAACTACAATACTACTACCCGTTCGCTCTAACTTTGCCGTTGGCGTAGAGGCGTATACCCAAATTGTTAATTACACGAAGTAAATTGACAGTAGCTAATGTCACTTCGTCATAGAAAATAAGCAACATTGTATGAAGAAGTGACATTAGTTGCTGTCAATTTACTTTGTCTAATTAAAAATTCGACTTTAGTATGGAGCCGAGCTGCAAAGTTAGAGCGAACGGGCAGTACATATAGATGCCTTAATCTGAAATTTGATGATCTAAAAAAAATATTGCTAAAAGAAAAGCCATCTCCATCTTCATGGATTTCGAACAAAATAATTCGTATAAAAATTATAATAGACCAGATGGCAATCGCTTCACGAAAACTATTAAAGTTCAGCCCATCGCCTTTGGACTGGAAAGGCGACCCCAACTGCTTTGGGAAACAGGGTCATTGGATGATAATGTATTTTTAATACAGTTGCTCAAAAAGTGGCGTATTACAGGGACGTATAGCGTTCGGGATGTGGGCTATTACACACTCGTGCTTTTTTCTTTCCCATTCCCGCACTCGTGCGTTTTCTTTCCCAATTGTCAAAATAATGTCTATTCATGCAAATATTTCTAAAAAAAGATACTAGCTTGTTTCAATATCAGATTAAAAGTAATTTTAATTAAAATTGAAGCATAATTTAGTATAAGTATCGGCCAAATTAAATTTATAAAAATAAAAAAAGTTGGCTGTATGAAGTGCATTGCTATAGTCTGCTTAGGAAGGTATATATTCTTTTACGGTTGGCGCCATTTTGGATATTCAGGTTTGTTGTGTTTTTATTATTTTATAAAATTGCTTAATTTTTTCGCAACTGTATTAAAAATAGTTGTTCAATACAACGTGTGGGACTGTTATTTAAACTCGTTCCGACTGTCTACCCTCGCCTTCGGCTCGGGTCAACACCTGTCGTAACTCGTTGTAATAACAGAAATCCCACACTTGTATCGAAAACTACTATTTTAATACAGTTGCTCAAAAAGTGGCGTATTAAAGGGACGTATAGCGTTCGGGATGTGGGCTATTACACACTCGTGCTTTTTTCTTTCCCATTCCCGCACTCGTGCGTTTTCTTTCCCAATTGTCAAAATAATGTCTATTCATGCAAATATTTCTACAAAAAGATACTAACTTGTTTCAATATCAGATTAAAAGTAATTTTAATTAAAATTTAAGCATAAATTAGTATAAGTATCGGCCAAATTAAATTTATAAAAATAAAAAAAGTTGGCTGTATGAAGTGCATTGCTATAGTCTCTGCTTAGGAAGGTATATATTCTTTATTCTTTTACGGTTGGCGCCATTTTGGATATTCAGGTTTGTTGTGTATTTATTATGTATTTTATAAAATTGCTTAATTTTTTCGCAACTGTATTAAAAATAGTTGTTCAATACAACGTGTGGGACTGTTATTTAAACTCGTTCCGACTGTCTACCCTCGCCTTCGGCTCGGGTCAACACCTGTCGTAACTCGTTGTAATAACAGAAATCCCACACTTGTATCGAAAACTACTATTATCTACGTACCTCTACAGATAGTTTGGACATGTCGACTGGCGTGATCCGCTTGAGCGCTGACAGCCGCTGCAAGCGCTGCCTCGCTTGCTCCTCCACTGCGATGAGGAACGCATCCTGGATGATGTTGTGGCCGATGTCTGATACTGCAGGCAAAAAATACAACATTATTATATGGGTAAAGTTTGTTTAAGGTACTCTTAGTCTCCCTAAGACGCGGCATGGCATCCGCCGAACCCATAGGCCAGGTGATAGCTAAAATATGGCAGGGGTCTTGGGACATCATTTCGAAGTCTTGCCATGGACTCTAGGACGTAAACATTTGTAGAAAACTGTGTGGTTTGTGTGTGACAGTGTGTGACAACCCGCTATTGAAATTTTATATATCTATATAGTACAGACGCGATTGATATCTTCTTTTAAAATCATTTCCTCTGTCGGTCGCCCAACACCTGATCAAGATAGCACTGGGAATACTCACTAAAACTCCTTGACACCGATCTGCCCCTGTGGGGGTGTTCTGGGATCTGTTTAATTCACCAAAACATAGGAGGCTCCTACATCAGGCTGTTAACTTGAGGGTCACTGTCATCAGTTTTTCTAAATTTGAAACTGGTTCTCAATCTCCGGACGCAAACATGGTTTTCCATCAGGGAAAAGCATCATTTTGACATTTTCTCAGTAAAATACATTTTTAAACAAATTTACTTGGGACTAAGTAAAAATATATAAAAATCTACAATGTAACATCCACGTGAAACCACTCAAGGCGCACATTTAATGTACTAGGCATCCTAATTAATATTCAGTCAGCGGTTGAGCGAGCTGTGAGTCAGATTTCCTGACTCTGAATACGTTATAGCTAGTCTGAATGAACATTCCGTGGTTCATAATAGGATTTTGAATGTAAGTTGTATTGTATTGTAATATATAACCGACTAAGGCGGTAAATAAGCATATGGGCATCTTGTTCATTGCAATTTTATAATATTGTGTTGAAGTATCGAATTTTTTGGTATTATATCTGCTTCGTTTCTATTGAAGTTAGCGTGAGGTTATTATATTATAACATATACATATAGCTTTCTTAACCAGTTCCCGAGATAACTCGTTCAACCAAACAAACCAACCCACATTAGAACAGTTTTTTTGAGTTTTTCCAAACCTATGCTTGTCTGCCACTATAGTCCTATATAAAATGGGACAAGTGTGAGCCGGACTCTCCCATGGGTTCAAGGAACTGTAGCGGTCAGTGTTATGGTTTTAATTTAAACTTGATACCTCCACGCGTTTCGGGTATAAAGGATTTTGACAAGCAGACGGATGGACAACAAAGTGATGCTATTGGGTTTCGTTTTTCCATTTGAGTTACGGAACCCTGAACTTTAGCATACATATGGTCACGCCTTTATCCCGAAGGGGTAGGCCGAGGCATATTATAAGCCCACATTTCACCATTTTAGAATTGGTCCCACGTAATAGGTGGTGAGCCGTATTGCCGTGTTGAAATGGACAGGCGCTGGTTGTGACTACTTGCTGTTAAAAATTTTCAAAGGCCTTCAACTTAGCTTAACGAATGCCATTTGACTGGCAACCGGGACCAACGGCTTAACGTGCATTCCGAAGCACGGAAACGCTCAAATAAATGTCACAAAGTGGTCACATGGACCGTCACCCATCCAAGGACCGGCCATAGTGAAAGTTGCTTACTGTGTTTTAGCAACGTGTAAATTATTATAAAACCAAATAGGTACACGTTTGAATACTTAAGTTTATGTTTCACAAAACAATTTTGAAAATGATCAGGTACCTAAGTAAATAAAATTTTATTATGGGGAGCGAAACAGGTCTGCAGATATTGGGTAACAGGGGTTACCTAATAATCGTAGCGTAGGGTATACATTGGATAACGTTTGTACTCCGTTGGGTTCTGAAGGGGAATTTGGATAAGGATCGCACTTACTAAGGGTTAACTTAGGTTATATCTATATAGGTACATTTAATAAAACTGTAGAGGGTCGAGAATCTGTACATGGAAGTTAAAGGCCTTTTTAGGCGGCTTAAAAATTTCAACAGCGGGCAGTCACAACCTGCGCCTGTCCATATCAACACTGCAATACGGCTCACCATCTATTATGTGGGACAAATCCCTACTTCCCTAGTACTATATTAACAATGCGAAAGTAACTGTCTGTCTGTCTGTTGGCTTTCACGCCTAAACAGCTGGAGCGATTGAGATATATTTTGGTATAGGGATAGTTCGAGGCCCTGGGAAGGACATAAGCTACTTTTTAACCGACTGCGCAAAAGGGGGGTTATGATTTTACGCGATAACGACTTGTACGCGTTGGAAGCCGCGGGGAACAGCTAGTTCTAAATAAAGGTGATATGTGGGCATATAATACGCCTCTGCTAACCCCTTCGGTGATAAAGGCGTGACCATATATGAAAGATATTTTGAAAATTTTAATTATAGGGCGTTCTACAATCGATACTGAAGTCGAAAATGTAATTTTATGATTTTTTGTCTGTCTATCTGTCTGTATGTATGTATGATTTTTTCAATATTTATCGGCCGTATAGGCATATACATAGGTCATGTACAGCGATCTAGGTTGTCGAGGATGGGTTGCGAATAGGTCGTTTAAAACTTTATCACCCCCTGCCAACTAAACTACTGTCAAACCATGGTCGTGTAGCACCTGCCCACCTCCACAGAAATACAAGCGTGAAAATATGTATGTACAATTAGAATAAATCCAGATATACCTTAACTTTAAGCACGAGTGAGTAAATATATTGAATTGGATCAGAGTAATTGAATTCAGCCGTAAAATTCTATAGCTCGTGCTGCAAGCTGGTACCGCCATTAAAGCTCATGTGGCGCCTCACTTACGTAACTGTCATCATTCTTAATAGGTATGGAACACATGAAAATAATGTTTATTACCTACATATACTTTAAGCTGCTAATGAAAGGGAATAAAATTACTTCTTGTTTCTCCAACCTACCTAAACATATTCCGGCACGGACTTTGACCGACATCGCGACCTCTCCAATAACATCCATAACGCCTTCAACTTGTTTATCCTTTAGTTAGCTGGTAGCCAACGTATAAAAGGTAACAAACTATTACCCATTTTTGGACTAAACGAAAGATTCTTTCATAGAGAAGTGATTCTTATACAGAGTAATCATTTTTTTTAATTTGTATATATGACCACCCGCCTTATCGACAAATTCGAAAGCCATGTCGACATCTATCCAGTTGAGGGTCACAGGCCCACAGGACTATTGACTGACAGTGACTCCCAATTTGGCGACCCAATGATATACCTCTTTCTTCTCGCTTAGCTTGAAGAATCCAGGGTTGTTAGAGAAGGGAAACATGGGCCTTGGCCAAGAGTTACAAGTTTCAATGGTTCGAGAGAGAAACGATTTTGTGAACAGAGTGACAAGTGCGAGTTTTGGCATGTGTGTGCCTGTCGATATTCACGGTAATGGCGTTATCGCCGATTTGTACTGAATCGAGACAAGTTTCCGCGTTTACAGCTAGGGGCGGTGTCTCGATTCCATAAGAATCGGCGCACCGTTAATGTCGACAGGCGCACGCCAAAACTCGCACTTGTCACTCAGCTCGTTTCTGGCGAAGATTTTTTTCACTGTCATAACCATCGCGGTATCAGCCTTCTAAGTGTGGTTGGGAAATTATGTGCTAAAATCTTGATTGATAGGGTAGTAAGAATGACTTCTGATAAGATCTGGGATGTGCAAGTAGGTTTTCGAAAGGGAATGGGTTGTACGGTTCAAGTTTTTTCCTTGCGCTGCATTGCGGAAGAGTACCTGGTCAAAAATCAGAAAGTATTTTGCGCATTTGTAGACTTGGAAAAGGCGTATGATAAGGTAAACAGGAATGAGTTGTGGAAGGTGGTGCGCTTCATTCCTATATGAGCGGTCAGTCAGTGTCAAAGAAGGCACGACTGGCGGTTTATAACGGCGTGCTAGTTCCAACATTGATGTACGGGAGTAAAAGTTGGGTATGGCAGAAAAATGACCAAAGTAGACTGAATGCAGTTGAGATGCGATCATTGCTCAGTATGTGTTGAGTAAGGCTGGTTGACAAAAAGAGGAATACAGATATCCGAGAGTGCAGTGGCCTGAAAGACGATGTCGTAACAAGAATTGAAAAGAGTATGCTATTAAGGTGGTTTGGACATTTAGAACGAATGAGTACTGAGCGAATGACACACCAAGTATGGAAGGCACATGGAAGTGGACAGGCAAGCCGAGGTCGACCTCGCAGAACATACACCAATCAAATTAGTGATGTGTTACAAAAAGGGCAGGTCAAAAGCACTCGAAACCGGCGGGCTTGCATGAAAGGTTTAATGAATGTAGAGGAAGCTAGTGAAGTATGTAAGGACAGAAGCAAATTGCAGGCTGTTGTCTCTGCCTACCCCGGAGGGGAAAAGGCGTGAGTATATGTATGTATGTATGAATTTTTTTCACTGTATTAGAATGGCAACCATGCCGATCACGCGTTGTTCGAGATCGAAAAGGAGAGGATGGGAATAGGTTGAGGAGCTCTTCAGAACAATCGCCACGCCGGGACAGATATGGTAGAATGAAGCAAAATATTCGGATTTGAAAATATTTTCTAATGAGTGGCACCTCTGCCGTCACGCGTTGGTGTGATCGAAAAGGAGAGGATGGTGTTGACGAGATCTTTAAAACACTCGTCATAAAAAGAAAGCAAAACTTAACTAGGTTAGATCGATCACTGATGGTCTTATTGTGTACAACCGACATAAGAATCAAACCTGCATAAGACCTCTCTCCTTGGGTGCATATAAATTGCACTATCGAAGCATTCGCCGTTCAATACTGGTGTAGTAAGTGCAAACTGTACCGCACCACCTTCCCACAATATTATGGCTCGCACACAATGGCTGTTGTGACTCAAACCCAAATGTTTTTGTATATACATTACTCTGCGTGTTTACCAAAGGTGACTCCTGGGGAGACGGATGACGTTCAGTCAAACAAATCGCTTCAGAATGATAATAAAACAAACACGAAATTTTATAAACTGACTTGAATTTCGGCAAAGAATTTAAGACAAATCTCGTTGGAACCGCTCATGGACATAAAATGTGTTATAGAAAAAATACTGTGATATTTTTTGTACTACTAAGGTGGCTACGTACAGACCACCTGATGGAAAGATCGTAACTTATGGACATTGGTAACTTATGGAAGGTCAGTGGTACTCAAACAGGAAAAGAAGACATGGTAGGTACTGTAGACGTTCGGGAAAACCGAGAGCTTATTTCACAACGATGTGACGCACACGAAAAGAAAGCCGTCAAGTGTAGTACCTACTGTAATATAAAGTACTTAAGTGATTATCAATCAATCAATATCAATATCATCAATCAATACATATAATAAAATCGTAACAGGTCGCTGTCTGTACATGGAAGATAAATAAGAAAAAATATTACCCAAAACGATGATTTTTAGAATTTTTGTCTGTTTGTCTGTATATCTGTTTGTCTGTACGTTTGTGCATAATCTCAGTAACCGCTTAACCGAAAGCAATGCAATTTTGTTTATTGTGTTGAGGTTTACTACTTAAAGATTTTGTCAGAACCACGAGGAGCAGATCCGAATGGATATTTTGGCCTCGCAACGCGAGAGTGGGAATTTTAGACAGTTCTGGAAGTCAACCAAGAGGTTGAGTCCTGGACAGATGGCTCCCGTGAGCGTTAATGGTGTAACCGAACCGAAGAACATAGCGGACTTGTTTAGAAAGCACTTCCAGGTATCCTCAAAGCTGCCGCCGGAGAGGCGGGCAGGAGGGCAGGGAGATTCAATGACGGTGCCCATTAGTATCACAGCTAAGGAAGTGCAACTCTTAATAAGGTCTATGACAAAAGGCAAGTCACCAGGTTGGGATGGGCTCAGTATAGAGCACTTCCAGCATGCGGGTCCTCATCTTCCGAGGATTTTGTCAATGTTATACAACTGTTGTGTGAGGCACTCCTACCTGCCAGATGAGATGACGAAGACAATAGTTGTACCCATTGTCAAAAATAAAACGGGCGACATCTCTAGTCTTGAAAATTACAGGCCCATTTCCCTGGCGACCATTACGGCCAAGGTGCTTGACGGTGTGATTGAGCGACGCATAGTAAAACAGATTAAATTGCATGATGCACAATTTGGCTTCAGAGCAGGTCTGTCCACAGAATCAGCTATACTAGCGCTCAAGCATACCGTTAGGTACTACACGGATAGGAGTACACCAGTGTATGCTGCTTTTCTTGACCTCTCCAGGGCATTTGACCTGGTTGATTATAATATTCTGTGGGCTAAAATGCGCAAGCAAGGCTTACCAGAGGAGTTGGTAAGACTTCTGGAATATTGGTATGACAACCAAATTAACCAGGTCCGGTGGGAGGGAGCGTTATCCATTGGATACGGGTTGGAGTGTGGGGTGAGGCAGGGGGGGCTAACATCTCCGTCGCTCTTCAACCTATACATTGATCAGCTGATCGGGGAGCTCAGTAGCACCGGGATTGGATGCTCTATAGGCTCAAATATCATAAACAGTATTAGTTATGCTGATGATATGGTGTTGCTGAGCCCCTCGCTTAGTGCACTTCGTCGTTTACTTGCGATGTGTGAAGGGTATGCTAAGGCCAATGGGTTGGTATACAGTGAAAAAAAGTGTGAGCTTGTAGTGTTTAGGGCTGGGTGTAAAAAGCTTGACACGGTACCGCCGGCATATATTAACGGGGTAGCATTGAAAAGAGTGTCACAGTTTAAATATTTGGGTCATATCGTTACTGAAAATTTGAGTGATGACAATGATATGGAGAGGGAGCGGAGGGCGTTGTCGGTCAGATGTAATGTGCTGGCCCGCAGGTTTGCTCGGTGTTCGCAAGACGTAAAGATGACGCTATTCAAAGCCTTCTGTCAGACCATGTACACTTGCAGCCTGTGGGTCAGACATACGCAGAAGGCCTACAACGCTCTTCGCGTACAGTACAACAATGCCTTCAGGGTGCTGTTGGGACATCCTAGGTTTTGTAGTGCGTCAGGTATGTTTGCTGAAGCGAACATAGACAATTTTCAGACGATATTAAGAAAGCGTGTTACATCTCTGATACAACGGTTGAGAGGATGCCCCAACAGTATCATGAAAGTGATTGTTGATCGTCCTGATTGTCCCTTTTCATGGTATTGGATGCGGTTACATACATACCGATCAGGAGCACCTTTACATACAAGCTTTATGAATTAAACTGTGATGATGACATTATTTATATTCACTTTATTGTTATAATTCGTATATATTGGTCTGATTATTATAACTCATTATTATCAAAATTACATCAAAGATATTTAATATTATTTTATATATTTATTTTGTAATTCATTAAATCCAATGTAATAATTCATTTAATACAATTTATTTACTTCTTAATGTTAAAATTTTATGATATAATTATTTATTTTTGTATTCTTTATTATTATTTCTTTTGTTAATTATATAATTATGTTGCCTAATTTAAAAATAATGTAATTAGATATGAATTAGAATTCAATTGGAACTAAATCAACATATATTCTACTAACATAGTCCGTAAGCTTTTTGTATAAGTACTAACTCTATTATGGATAATATGAAAAATCCGAAATAAAGTTTATTATTATTATTATTTACTCCACTTAACATTTAGTGTTTTTTTTCATGTCAATCGTTTTATAAATAAAAGAGTTATATCACTTTAAAGAATTATACATAGACATATGAATCTAAAAATGGGTAAATCTAAACTGGCGTGTTGGCACGCCTTCGGCGCGGACTGAATTATTTTAAAATAGCCTTAATCATTAAGCTCTTTCATGATTAAGCAAACAGGGCAGTTTCATACGCTGCTTGATGAGTCTGATGAAGAAATACCTCTCCTTTCATACACCTTATGTGACGTAAACGAAGTTGCGGGTTCAGCTAGTAATATAATATGAACCTGGTCTATGGCGAGCAGTGGGAAGACAGAAACTTGTCATGGTATGTTTTTCTACTGTTGCCAGTGGTTCTCATTATCAAAGTCACCCGAAAGTGGACACCGTAGACTACAGAGGTTTCCAAAAACCCTAACCCTGAGTTGTTACGCTCAGGTTACTTCTACATACATACTCCCGCCTTTATCGTTATACATTACTAGCGGAAGTCACGCGGTTCCACCCGCGTAGTTCCCGTTCCCGTGGGAATACGGGAATAAAATATAGCCTATGTTCACCGCAGAGAGTGTAGCTTTCCAACAGTGAAAGAATTTTTCAAATCGGTCCAGTAGTTCCGGAGCCTATTCGTTACAAACAAACAAACAAAAAAACAAATCTTTCCTCTTTATAATATTAGTATAGATAGTATAAGTATAATAGTATAGATAGGCAGAGGCATATTTTACGCCCACATTTCAATTTATAGTTTTTGTTGCACGTAATAGGTGGTGTGGTGAGTGGTGAGCCTATTGGTGTGTTGAAATGGACAGGCGCAGGTCGTGACGACCCGCAGTTGAATTTTTTGAAGCCGCCCGATTTCATTGTCATTTTACTGACAACCGAGTTTCATTTCAAGTTTTCCTTCTTACGCAATGGATCGTTTTTAAAAGTGTTCCCTTTGTCGGCTCTTACGAATTTTGGGGTGGCGACATTTTGTACCTACTATTTCCCGTCGGCACACTGGGCTCTCGGGGCAAGGTTCGCCAAGCTCACCCGTACCGTGTTGAAATGGACTAAACCAGCAATGGTTATAAATTATAATAATGATTATAAATTAGCTGGTCACAAATTTCAAGCAGCAGCAGGTTTTCAACTTGGCTACACCGTAATAAGTAGATACTTGGACCCGGGACCGGTGGCTTAAGAAGGCTTAATGTGTCTTCCGGAGCACAAAAAAGCTAGAAATATAACAAACGGTGACCCATCGCAAAATTCAGCCTTTACCGTCCTTGAATCAAAACTAGATCTGAACGACAACTTCTTACAACTATGTGCATAGTACCGTTCATTCTATCCGCTTGTGTACTGGAATGTAATACATTTTAAAACTGGTTCCGTACATAATCAACTTGGAACTCCATCTAGCTGGATTCTCAACTGTATTTTGTACGTGCTAAAGTTGAAATTTAAATGAGACGTTAATGGTTGTTCAAATGCTCATCATCATTAGCTCTTGTCAAACAAATATGAGGTTTAAGGTCATGCACTAAAGGTTAAAGTTGATTGAATAAACACGGCGATTTATGTTTTGATAAATTTTGAGCTCGGGTCATGTATGGAGTTTAGTTTTATTCGTTTTTAATTATATTTTAATACATCGGCAAGTAGGTATGTCGACGTTTGTTTTTTTTATAAATATTCACAAACATATTTTTACACAAGCCTTCTGATCCCCAAGTAAGCTAGGATTAAACCTGATTGTGTTACGGGGATGCACGTACTTAGTTCTGCAAATATCAGTTCCACACCGGGCCCCGAACCCAGGACTTCAGAAGCAGTAGTTATCGGCCTCTTAACTCTTGGTCTCAGAGGAAGTCAGCAGAACCTACTAGCCCATCTAGATCTATACAGTATTTTTTTTAATCCTATTATTATCCTACTTCCTACTAATATTATAAATGTGAAAATTTGTGAAGATGATTGGGAAGCTACACTAACCGCGGATGACAAAGGCTCTATTTTATTCCCATGTTTCCACGGAAAAGAGAAGCAAAACCGCGTGACGTCCACTAGTATAAAAATGAAAATAGACATAAATATCGATTTAATCTATTTATATTACCGCTAAGACACATGCAATAATGTCAATAAATTAACACGAGTTCGTTTCGCACATTATACGTGTTCTAATAGTCAACTCCTGCGCACGAATCATCACGAATAGAGTACGTCATATTTCGGTCACGCGTGTTGCAAAACCGTCATAGTCGGTGCTATTCGCTGTACAATTAACTAATTAAAAAAGTTTCCAATGTCAAATTACTGTCAAATCATTCGATGTTCGAATTGAACTAACTTTTTTTTCATACTAAGCTTATCACCCTGATAATAGGGCTGTCCTAAAAAATTATGAGGATCAGATGTGAAAGGCTTGCTTGGTTACAAAATCACTTCTGGATTTGGGGAACCTTTTTATTGGCAGGTTGGAGTGGTTATCTGGGAGACTTATTATTTAGCGCTTTGTTGGAACCATAGATAGGGTTTCATTCTTTTACTTCGCGTCCGGAGCACTCCTAAAAGTTATGATTGGGCATTCGACAGCCGATTTCTTCTGCGCATACGCTTAGATTGTGAAAATGAGTAGAATTTACAGCATGGGGTTGTTCAAAAGGAATCTTAGAAGGTTTTCACGTGGTTGGCAGCTCGATTATAGCATCTATGGTGTTTCAAACGTCTATAAGCTTAGCTGGGCAGTCCAGACAAAGAATTGTATATTTTTGCGTAGTGTTTTCCAGCGTCCTTTTTTCAGTTGATGACCTCTGACTAGCTCTGTCTCCGCTCGACTCTAGTTGAGTGTGTATAGATTCGGACTAGATTTACAACCCAGTTACAGTTACATAAAGCATTTACTTACCTACCTACATTTTGTAAGCGGCCGACTTAACAGCGACCATTTGCTACGTGAATTATTATTATTAACAAGAAACCACAAATTTTACGTTGTTTCGTTGACAAATCGCTTCCCAGTGTCACAACAAGCTGTTTTGACGATGTTATCTAACGCGTAGAACCACTCGCACTAGGTATAATAACTAGGTTCTTAGCATGGTAAGTTATGGGAGGGCCATCGACTTCGGTTGTGAATGTTTGGTAGTAACTGTAATAACTTAATTAGTAACGGCCTTTACTACCCTTTCGCTAAATTAGAATTATTCTACATAGAGAAATTATTACTAAATAATGTCTAGAAGTCTGCAAGTAAAAGTCAATGAAAATATTAATGAAATAGCAGCCTAATACCTCTCTATCTTATCTTATCTTACATCGGGGGCTGACGAAGTCAGCAACACTTCGACCCAGTGGGATCTTTTATGTTTGCCCCTACCTTAATGTTTCTTTGAAGAAGTGGTCTATTAACGCGGTGATCCCACTAAGAGGAAGAAACCTGTATTCTTCCGGTTTGGGATAAGCATTCCCAAGGAGGCTCATACGTTTCGCTGCTAAGACGTCGCATTCACACAGGATGTGCTCCTCTCTAACTCAAAACCAGTAAACCCCCTAGTATCAGTAGTCCGATTGAATAGTCCGATGATCGAACTACTGAGACTTTTCCGGCTCAGTAGTCCGATGATACAGATGATTATAAATCATCGGACTAATGAGTTTTTTAGTCCGATTCGACATTCCGAAATAAGAAATGGATGCAGTAGTATTAACATTCGTTTTGCATATTTATTTTTCCCACATGTTTAATTAAATGTGATAAATAATAATTAAAATTAAATTATAAAATAATTAAACATAAAATATTATTATTAAGCATATTAAGTATTAAATTGTAATTTAATCAAACATGTTTAATTTTAATTTAATTTAATTTAATTTCATCATTTTTTTTAGTTTTAACATATTGATTGCCTAGAAGACAAATGTTCTAAAAGCAAATTTTTTTTTCACAAATTTTATTACTTGCATCCATTTCTTATTTTGGAATGTCGAATGTCAAAATTAGCATGTTGGAAAAAATAAATACGCAAAAAAAATGTTAATACTACTGCATCCATTTCGTATTCCGGAATGTCGAATCGGACTAAAAGACTCAGTAGTCCGATGATTTATAATCATCTGCATCATCGGACTACTGAGTCGAAAAAGTATCAGTAGTTCGATCATCGGACTATTTAATCGGTACTCATACTTTTCATCGAAAACAGTTCACCGAAAAGACACTTCATCGAAAACACTTCATCGAAAACACTTCGCCGAAAACAGTTCATCGAAAACACTTCATCGAAAAACACTTTATCGAAAACATTTTACCGAAAAAGCATTTCCTCGAAAAACACTTTTCCGAAATAACACTTCACCGAAAATCATTTATCCGAAAGACAGATCATCGAAAACACTTCCTCGAAAAGCAGATCGCCGAAAACACTTCTTCGAAAGACAGATCACCGAAGACACTTCTTCGAAAGGCAGATCACCGAAAACACTTCTCCGAAAGGCAGATCGCCGAAAACACTTCTCCGAAAAGTGACAGAGAGTTGTTTACACGCAAACACTTCCCCGATGATAGCTTCCCAAACGAAACATCCCGATAAAGAAATTTCATAGCGAAGACCAGATGTTGATTTATGAAAAGCAGTAATCACAAAGTCATCCCCAAAACTTCAGAACTAATTCATGAATTTTCTGTCAGAAAAGTTGCTTTATATTAGTAACCTTTAAATTCTAAGAAAAAGATTGAATCATCTTGAATTATTAAAAAATACATTGTGAAATACCTCAACCTCAACATTTCAGCTGATTGACGCCCTTCGGGAAGCATACCGAGGAAGTGTTTCCGTGTAAAAGTCGTTCGACATCTTTTTCGGTGAAAAGTCATTCGAAGAAATGTTTTCGGTGAAGTGTCGAAGATTTATGAGAGAATCAGAACAATAATTTGGAGCAATTTTGCTATAACCGCACAGCATAGTGTGTATCAAGTCTGACCTGAGTCGCGCTGGTAGCGGGTACGAAACCTGGATTTCTTTTTTCTTTTTGTTTTTATTTTACTTTTTGTGATTTCTGTAGTTTTTAAAGTATTATTATTCATTTTTTGTAGTGTGTTAATTTTTTTTTTTAAATCTATCCTTTTTTTGTACGAATCGCTCATTTTTCAATAGTCACTACACTACTTTCGACTAGATGGCGTTGTGTGCCATTTCACTCATTTAATATTATGTATGTGTATCATTTTTGATTAATGGGTATTTAAGTAATTATGAAACAATTGTATTTAATGACCTAATATTGTCAAGTTTTCGAGGTGTTATTTCCAGTGTTTTCTACCTGCGAGGACGATATTATAATTTGCGTAGAAATGGACAATAGGGTCTGCAGGTAAGATATATATTGTTTCTGTAGAAAATTATGAAACCAATTTGTTTGTTTTTTTCAACGTTAATATCAAGATTTTAGTTGTTGCAAAAGTTTAGGTATCAGTTGGTAAGTAGGTAATCCATTCATGAACTTGCCTTGACAACAGTACCTACCTAGCTGAACTCAACCCTATGAGGTTTAGCGATTTATCGATTTTCCACGTAATGTAGGTACCAAGTCACATTATTACACCTAATTTCCTCTTCCTCAGCTGCGCTGTGGTACCTATTGTAAACGGTATAAAAGAGTCTTAATTAATGCAATAATATCTGCTATTATGATAGATAAATAATATCATAACATAGTTTAATAAAATTAAAAGTAGTGCCATCTATCTATTAATTAGGTACTTCATAAGTTTTAAACGTGTGCCACAAGATGGCAATAATCACAATGTCCTCCTGTGCTATTTATAAACCTCAAACAAAATAACTGGCTGAAAATATTCATAGCTGTAACTTTTCCGTACTGCAATAAAGTCAACACATACATGTTTCCTTAACCTCTAAAGGTATACATCTAAGATAGCGGCATGCGGCAACAGAGAGGACTATGGTATGGTATAATCAGAGATACCTATATTATTGATGATATTGCGTAATAAGGTAGGCACCTAGGTGGCGCACAGGCGTCGCACCAGGCGGTGCGGCCACTTCAGTGACCAGTCGCAGATTCCCCTACATTACCTAAGCTTCACTGATTTATATTAATTTAAAAAGCAAGAAACTAGATTAAATTATCGAAATTAATTTAATACTAATGCCATCTATGCGGCATCAACGTAATTATTGCAATTTTATCACTAGGAGGACATTGTGATTATCGCCATCTTGTGGCAGACGTTTAAAACTTATGAACTAATTAATCGATAGATGGCACTACTTTTAATTAAACTATGATATGATATTTGTTCAGATCCAACAGCGCCGCGGGAAGGAAGCGTAATTAAAATGAAACTGCACTGACTTTTTCACTGTATGTATACTGGATCAGGTGTACACAAAAATATATTTTTTTTTTTTTGAGCCCTAAGGCACCACCCGGGAGCGAGGGGTGGAGGTAGAGAACGCTACATGCGTACCACACGCCGGCCGTGTGATTATGTCAGACTCTTACTGACTAAACTCTACCTTGAGCCTCTAGCCCTTGGGCCTTGGAGACTCGTCGGAAGCGATCACCCTTCTAGGGAAGGGTGACGCAGTCTAGGGAAGGGTGACGCAGGGTCACAAAAATATTAAATCCTTCGACTTATATGCTACGAGCGGTAACGAAACCATACCTAGATTCAGAAATAAGGTACATCACCATCTATCGAGCTTTAGTGCAAACAAATCATAGTACAGTCATGAACAATATTATTTATCTAAAATTTTAGCAGATCATGTATAAATTAATTGTGTGGAAAAGGCAATTAGGTGTAATAATGTGACTAGGTACCTACGTGGAAAATCGATAAATCGCTTAACCTCATGGAGTTGAGTTTAGCTAGGTAGGTAGATACTGTTGTCAAGGCAAGTCCATGAATGGATTACTTACCACCTGATACCTAACATTTTGCAACAACTAAAATCTTGATCTTAACGTTCTTACAAACAAACAAACAAATTGGTTTCATAATTTTCTACAGATAAGTACAATAAACATCTTACCTGCAGACCCCATTGTCCATTTCTACGGAAATTATAATATCGTCCTCGCAGGTAGAAAACACTGGGAATAATACCTCGAAAACTTGACAATATTAGGTCATTATATGTATAATAATAATAAATATTCACGGACATTTCACACAACGCTATCTGATCCCAAAGTAAGCCAGGAATAATATGCTTGTGTTATGGGTATCAAACCACGGATAGTAATACTTTATACTTACTTTTAAATACATACATAATATACATATTATCCATACAACACCCAGACTTTTGAGACAAAAAAATTATGGCTCACACAAATATTTGTCTCCGGTGGGAATCGAACCCACGACCTCCAGCGCTGCAGGCGGTATCACTACCGACTACGCCACAGAGGCAGTCAAAAATACAATTGTTTCATAAAATACCTACCTACCTTACAATCAAAAATGATTGAATCTATTTTATAACTTTACAGACTTTACCAGATAAATAAGTGAAATGGCACACAACGCCATCTAGTCCAAAGTAGTGTAGTGGCTATTGAAAAATGAAACATGATTCGGAGCCAATTCGTGCAAAAAAAGTATAGATTAAAAATATTAATTACAATACAAAAAATTATTATACTATACTATACTATCTTCACAAAAAAAAAATTAATATAATAATACTTTAAAAACTATAGAAAACACAAAAAGTGAAATAAAAACAAAAAGAAACAGAATCAGGATTCGTACCCGCTACCAGCGCGCCTCAGGTCAGACTTAATACACACTATGCTGTGCGGTTGCTGTACAGGTGTTTCAAATTATTGTTCTAATTCCCTCATAAAACTTCGACACTTTACCGAAAACATTTCTTCGAATGACATTTCACCGAAAAAAACTGTCGAACGACTTTTACACGGAAGCATTACATTTTTCCGAAGAGCGTTAATCAGCTGAAATGTTGAGGTTGACATTTGTAGGTAGGGTGAAGAAAGGGGGGGGGGGGCACAGAAATGGCAAACTTTAAGAAGGAATCTTTTTATCCATTACCGACCGATCCGTTGTTGGTTTATCAGGTTAGGTTAGATTCGATAAAATGTTAATCGAGGAACTGGTACCTAAATAATAAAGTTGTTCCGCGTATTTGTGTTATAAGGACAGCCATTCGTAGAAATGTTTTCGGTGAAGTGTTTTCGATTAAATGTCATTCGATGAAGTGTATTTTTCGGCGAACTGATTGTCGTTGAAGTGTTTTCGGTAAAATGCAGTTTCGATAAAGTGTTTTCGACAAAGTGTTTTCGATGAAATGTCTTTCGGGGAAGTGCCTTTCGATAAAATGTCATTTCGGTGAACTGTCTTTCGACGAAGTGTCTTTTCGGCGAAATGTTTTCGATGAAGTGTTTTCGGTGAAATGTCGTTTCGACGAAGTGTTTTCGACGAAGTGTTTTCGACGAAATGTCGTTCGGGAAAGTGTTTTTCGGTGAAGTGTTTTCGATGAAGTGTAATGATACGATTTAATCGGACTACTGATACTAGGCCGTATAAACACAGTCAAATGTTTGCTAACAAAATTTTAAAACTCTAGAACGCGATTTTTGACGTCTTCTCTCAAGCTCAACTTACAGAGATTTAAGATTAATGTTCAAGAAGCACATAAGAAATGCAATAAATGCACAGAGTGTTAAGGGCCATTATTCCGATCTTCTGGCGTCCTTTAGCAACTCCTCTCTTGACGCTATCCTCATCTCTGAAACCTTTTTAAAGCCTTCTCTTCCTTCAACTCAGTACTCACTTCCAGGTTACGTACTGATACGTAATGATAGAACAGGTATACGTTGTGGCGGTGTAGGAATATACCTGCGTGCTGACATCCCGCATAAGGTTGTCAGCGCATCTCCTTCCGCCTACACGGAATCTGCCGAACATCTTTTCCTGGAAATTTCTCTTCTGAATACTAAACTTCTACTCGGAGTTTATTACAGCCCTGACTTGACGATAGACTATTTCAGCTCTTTTGATGAATTATTACATGACCTCACTCCATCCTACAACCACGTAGTCATAATGGGTGACTTCAATACTTGTTTGTTAAAAAATGATTCCCGCTCTTCCAAACTATTATCTTTGTTGTCAGCCTATAACCTACATGTTCTGCCTCTCTCTTCAACTCACCATGTGCCTAATCGCAATCCCTCATTACTTGACCTGGTCATTGTTTCTTCACCCAATGATGTGTGCACTCATGGTCAGTTGACCGCTCCTTTCTCCTGTCACGACTTACTTTACGTTTCTTTACATGTTCGTCCCCCCAAACGTAAGCCACAAATCTGCTTTCTTCGCAATTTCAGGGGTATGGATTTGGAGGCACTACAGATTGATGCGGCTTCTGCTGACTGGTCGCTGGTCTTCAACTCTTCTGATGTCAATGATATGGTTAGCTTCTTCAATTCCACTGTTGTGACGTTGTTCGACCGACATGCCCCCGTCAAACGAGTACGCATCAAGCATTACCCGGCTCCATGGTTGAACGAAACTATTAAAAATCTTATGGCTCGTAGAGACAAAGCGAAAAGGCGACTTAGAAATAGCCCCTCGGAGCAAAACTTGGTAGCGTTTAAGTCACTGCGGAATCGTTGCAGTCGGATGTGTAGAGATGCAAGGAGACGCCATTTCTATGATTCTCTTAACAGTCGGAATTCTGCTGATACCTGGAGGTTCCTGAGGTCTGTTGGCATAGGTAAATCTCCAGTCTCTGACACAAGGGACATTGATATCAATGCGCTAAACAAGCATTTTTCACGGCCACCTGTCTCCTTAGATGTAAATGTGAAAGGTGCCACTTTACTACGACTACTGGGAGAACCTGTGCCTCAGACCTCTTCTTTTCAGTTTCACTCGGTCTCCGAGTCCGACGTTAGGAGATCCCTACTGTCCATTTCTTCAACTGCTTCGGGAAACGATGGCATATGCTCAAGGATGATCCTCCCTATTCTCCCTATTATACTTCCTGTCATCACTCACATCTTCAATTATTCATTATTTTCTTGCTCCTTCCCTGAGGTCTGGAAGTCAGCGTTTGTTGTGCCTCTGCCTAAAAAAACGAACCCCTGTTTGCTGACTGATTACCGACCAATTTCCATTCTTCCTTTTCTCTCTAAAGTTCTTGAGCATATTGTTCATCGGCAGTTCTCCCACTTCTTATCCTCTTCTAACTCCCTCAGCCCTTTTCAGTCGGGATTTCGCGCTGGGCACAGCACTGTCACTGCACTTGTAAAAGTGACGGATGACATTCGCTGGGCTATGGAGCGGAAACAGTTAACCCTACTAGTCTTACTTGACTTTAGCAGCGCTTTCAACTCTGTGGATTTTGATGTACTGCTAGGTACATTAAGGTCTATAAATGTCTCTTCTTCTGCTATCTCTTGGTTTGATTCATACCTTCGAGGACGCTCTCAGTGCGTTCGAATCGGTCAGACATCGTCTGACTGGTGCGAGCTATCTGCGGGTGTTCCTCAGGGTGGCGTGCTATCTCCTCTTTTATTTTCTGTCTTCATTAATTCTGCTACTAGTCTTATTACCAATAACTTCCATCTCTATGCTGATGACTTGCAACTGTACCGTCATTTTTCGGCTACCGATCCCCTCCCCGCGATATCATCCATAAACCAGGATTTGGATACACTGAATGGCTGGGCTGATTCGGTCGGATTGCGTATTAACCCTTCGAAGTCGCAAGCCATTATCATTGGTAGTAAATACTACTGCGACATTCTTTCGGAGTCTCAACCTTCTCCTGTTCTTTTAGCCGGTATTCAAATACCTTACGCAGACTCCGTGAAGAACCTAGGAGTGATAATGGATACCACTCTATCTTGGAGCGCCCACATAAATGATGTCAGCAAGAAGGTGCATTTTTCCTTCCACTCTTTGAAGTGCCTCCAAACTCTACTACCCTTGAGGACGAAAATTAGTCTTGCCCAAACTATTATTCAACCCATTATTGACTACGCTGATTCTTGCTATTTGGACGCTACAGAGGAGCTTTTAGATAAACTTGAGAGATTGCAAAATTTATGTATACGCTTCATATTCAATCTTAGAAAGTTTGATCATGTTTCCCACCTTCGCAAAGAACTCAAGTGGCTCCCAATCCGCCTTCGCCGAAACACTCGAATCCTCTGCCTTCTTTTCAATATCCTCCACAACCCTTCTTCTCCTTCCTATCTCAGAGAGCGGTTCGCATTTTTTCGCTCTCCTGATGCTCCCTGCAGAACACACCTACGCTCGAATCTTAGATTTCCTAAGCATAAAACTGATTTCTACTCCAATTCCTTCACAGTGCATGCGGTCAGACTGTGGAACTCACTCCCACCTGTCATCAGAGATAGCAAAACTGTTTCTACTTTTAAAAGGAAAGTCCGTGGATACTATTTATCAACTTTGTAACTTATGTATCTATTTATTTATGTAATTATATACCTATACCTATTTATGTATTTGTTTATAAAGTATTTATTTAAATATTTATTATTATATTTATATAGTTAAAACTGCCTCTGTTCTTTTGTATGTGTTTTATATCAATTCTCTCCTGTTCTTTTCAATTACACACTTTTAATTGTTCTTTTCCTACTTCATGTTCTCCTCTCGCCGGTCTGCTGGGAGATATTTCTTCTAGAAATAAGCAGTACCACTGTACCTAAGTTTCCTGCTATACCTATAATTATTATATACTAGTGTGTGCATAAATAAATAAATAAATAAATAAAGTACATACTAAAACCAGAAAGCTCCCTCCTACTGCCTACGGTCGTAAGCCTCCGGAGGGGGGTCCCGGGATTTGCAATGGAACCGAAACACCAACTATTCATTGGTTTGTTAATTAACACGTTGAACGCCAGGCATAAAAACGTGGATATCCCAGTCGGCCGCGGCGGACACTGGTGTCTGCCAATGTGCCGGGTCACGTGGGCCGCGGCAGACACTGGTGTCTGACGTGACATTGATCACTTCCGAAGCCTCTGGGAGGCCGACGGACAGCGATTACACTGTTTTTATTACGTCAATGGACCCGCATGGCCCCACAGTACTTCCTTGCCGCTTGGCCCGAGAAAAACCAAAAGGACTTAGAAATTATAGGCTTTTCAATAAATTGTTGTCAAATATATTCTAGGTACGTAAAGTAAGTGTTTTGAATTGTTCAATTGAGTGATATTATAGTTAGATAGACAGAATTTCAGCCTTTATAAAGCATTAGACAGTTGTTAGAATTATAATAGCTCATAGTCAAGTACATTTTGAATAAGAAATGGGTTCAGTAGGGCATTTTTTTTTGAAGAAGGCATTTTTATCAAGACAGTTTAATCTGTTTCGGTTTAACTATTAGAAAAATGTTTAAAAAATAAATTTGTTATCGTAAAATCCTATAGGAGTTGTAAAAGGCTGCATGTTAATAAAAACAAAATTAAGTAACTATTTTTCTTATAGAAAATAGGTAGGTAACAACCGCACGAGCTAAAAAATAATAATGAACTTCTGAACTATGTTATCAAGTTCAGGATATCTGTTGGTGCATTGTTTACAACACATACTAAAAAAATACTTTAGGTTACAAATACGCGTGGTGGAAGGGGCCGACAATGTGACCCGCGCGGCCTCTGCGATAGGAAAACCGGTTTTACTCTCTCAAAGGCCATGACGGACACTGGTGTCTGCTATATAATATCTCAGGAAATAATGACAATATCGCTATTCCCGTAAGTTGGCTATCAATTTTGAGTTATTTCCTAAGCATATTTACAAAAAAAACCACTGACGATTTTGGACACTTCGTGGTAAAATGATCTGGTCTCAGGGGAAACTCACCTGGCGGACACCATTGTCCGACATGGCGTTCAACGTGTTAATAGGTATATTACTAAAAACATCTATTGTTTTAAGAGCTACTGCTTTTTCTGTAAATCTAAAGCCTTTCTTCCTCATATCAGATCTGATTTTTAACTAGGACTTTACCTAACAGACCCTCACGAAGCTATTATTATCGTCTTAGACTCCGCCGACTAATATATCGCTAGCTAACTAATTAGAGCAAGAACAAGCACGTTTATGTTTTAGCAGTGCCATTGTCTGGAGAACAATGCCAATGTAACGGTGGTGATCGCTGCGTTTGCGCACTGCATGTACAGTCAGCTCCAATATTGCATGGGCCCCTTAAGATCTATAACCCCATGAGAGTCTAAATTCACAAAAAATCTACTAGATGGCGCAACTTTACTCGAATATAATATTGCAGAGAATCCTTAGATTCACAAAAAATGTACTAGATGGCATATTTACATTCCTCAAAAGATTAATGAGTTGCTACTTTGACAATAATCGCGTTCCGTTCAGGTATTAAAAAAATCGGCAACGCTAGATACTTGACTTCCAATGTTATCCGAGAGATGGCATCAATTCTCAGTGCAAGGCAATTTCGTTTCGGATTGCCCATGCATTCTCAAACTCGTCTGTACATAACGTCATAGTGACATCAAAGACTTCTTTATAAACTGAGGTAGACACGCCGTACTCTAACTAACGAGATTTCAAAAGCAATCCTCAAACACACACATTGCTAAGACTACACTCACTTACAAATAATATTTACGTAATTGTCACCACAATAGCAATATACGAATAGAACAAGAGTAAAAGAGAAGGCGTATGGACTCCGATTGCAAGCCGAGTACTCTCAAAGTTTTGACCTACTACAGTGCGAGCAACGCTGCTAATTAGCTCAGTTTATAGGTTTCAAAAATCGGTGCGTAGGGCATGTCTACCTCAGTTTATATAGAAGTCTTTGATTGACATACGAAGCAACCAGTTTTTAGTAGGTACGGAAGATTGACGGCTCATGTAGGCGAGAGTCTATCAATTCAGCCTACGGCATTCCACTCGCTCCACTTATGAATGCCTCGGTGGCCCATCCGCCTGCCGCGCCGAGGTCCCGGGTTCGAATCCTGAGTAGGTCCAAATATTTGTGTGATACACAAATGTTTATTTCGGAGTTTGGGTGTTTTTTTGTGTATAATATGGATGTGTTTAGAAATATATTAGTACGTATATCAATCGTCTAGATGCCATAGCACAACCTTATCACATTAGCTTAACTTGGGCTAGATGATGTTATGTGTGAATGTCCACAAATATTTATTTATTTATTATTAAATTTATGAACATAGGGATTCTTCTGTTAGTATACAGTACTTCGTTGTCTTTCGTAACCCGTTTCACCATACTACCTTCTTTACCTAGTCGGTATATCTGGTCCGAAGAATATCCTAAGATAGGGATCGTAAGGTTTTAGTAGCTTCGAGTCTGCTGCATAGCATCATTGTGGATTTCTACCCCTAAAAAGAAAACGTCTTAACAATTATTTTTGTCTTCCGTACTCTGAATCTGACAGAATTATAGTAATTCCCTTTGGTAATTCTATTGAATCATAAAGAGCGCCTCAGCCAAGTAATGGCGCAGGCTATAGGCGCATCGAACGGTATGCATTTGTAATTACACATTCTTGCATATTATACCTGGTTGATATTCTTTTTTTTTCCTTCCATAAATAATGCAATCAAATTATCTGATCTCGTTAAATCCTCAATATATTAAAGAAACTAAGTGATTGATTGGAAAGAAATATTATACAATACTAGCGGACTTAACGTGGTTTCACCCGCGTAGTTCCCGTTCCCGTGGGAATACGGTAATAAAATATAGCCTATGTTCACCGCAAAGAGTGTAACTTCCCAACAGGGAAAGAATTTTTCAAATCGGTCCAGTAGTTCCAGAGCCTATTCGTTACAAACAAACAAACAAACAAGCAAAAAACAAATCTTTACTCTTTATAATATTATTATAGACTAGATGGTGGATTTCATTCAGTGGTTCGAGCAGTTCTTGGACAAACCAGTCATCACAAGTTGCCTTTTATTGGTACCTATACAGATGTACTTAATATAGATACTATAATGTACTAAGTATTGTATAATAGGGTTATTGTGTGCGCGAGTCGGCTCCAAGGTCAATTGCTTTTTGCAGTCACGATTGTTCTGATAGACTTGAAGATGGTTTCAATATTGTTTTTGTGTCCTGCGTTTTAATATTCGTCGTATTGAGGTTAGAGTTCGAGGAATTTCAACCAGAAATGCTTTTTTGCAAGATCATGTGAAATCTTGCCAGCTGAATTTGTGACGAGTTGCCAGATTTTGATTTAGAGCGATCGATTTAATTTTTTCATGATTTGCACAGTGTCATCTATGTAGCTCAAAATAAGCTAAATTATAAGCTTGTATGATGGTGACTATGAATATTTTGTTGGGACCTAGGGAGTCATTTCCAGGTCCTCGGTAAAAAAATTTTTTTTTATTTCTTTTTGAGCTTTCTCAGCTTTATATAAGGTTTTGCTGGAATAGAATAGGAACTTGAATGTTCCCTATTTATATTTTAACTTTCAGTCTGTATTTTAATTTTTACGATAAATCTCTTTCATTTAAGACAGTAATTTGTTATTAATGCTGCGTATAGCAGCGTATTCTTGGACAAGTCTGGTCAAAGTTCCACTCCTCCAGTAAAGCACTGGAAACTATACTGGAGGAGTTTGGAAAATAACAAAAACATTCACTTTGCACTGTGTATCACTTATCTACTCTTATACACGTTGTTGGTATAAAAATTCATTACTTTTAAACAGTGCATACTCGAAAATGCACTGTGTGTAAGCTTGACAGCCTCTCTACTTAAACATTTACAAAAATATAATCAGTCGTCTAGATTTCATAGCACAAGTTTATTTAAATTAGTTTCGACTATATTGCGCTGCATAAAAAAATGTTCCACAATTAAATATTATACGTTTAGATTTTCAACACTGACATCCTACCACTTAACTTATAAAATTGGTACGTGTGTCATTATAGCAATTATTAAACATGACAAATTGCTATGCCTAAACTCGTAGATTATAATTATACCAGCTGATGCCCGCAGCTTCGCCCGCGTATAATTTGTTCCCGCGGGAACTTATTCCCGGGATAAAAAGCAGCCTATGTGTTATTTCAGACTATAAAACGTATCTCTGTACCAAATTTTAGCCCGATCCGTTCAGCGGTTTGAGCGTGAAAGAGTAACAAACATACACTCACAAACTTTCGCATTTATAATATTAGTAAGATTATTTGTGGTATGACTACTATATGAGTATCTAATTGCACCCGTACTTGACTTTATAACACCACAGTTTCTTATTTTCACCACACTTTGTGAAATTATACCTTGAGTACACAGTAGAAAGTTTATTTTAAATTTGTGATTTCATTAACCTTATTTTTTTATTATTTATGACACAACCAGAGTTTTGAATTCGAAGCAATTTTACTGAAAATATAATTCGTGAAAAAATATGCATAGAGAAGCGATTCAAAGATTTTTCTTCTGTCGAACCAGAGATACTTGGAGTACCTGCCAGTGCGCGTATTTTCCTAAGCAAGGAGCAAACTTGGCCTCTATTATCTTGACTTTCGGGAACAGTGAGAGCGGCTCTCACTGTTCATCAAGCGGTAGCATTATTTTAGCAAGCCGTGAGACGGTCTCACCCGACTGCCCCTCTCTAAAACGTTTACTGTGAAAGTGAAAGTTCAATCAGATTGACGTTGTCATTTTTGTTTTATTTCGAACTTTGAACTGATGATCCACGTGACCTAGTGACGTAGTTTAATGCAATAGAGCCACAGACTACAGACACAAAACTCGCCATAAGCCCCTCTGCAATCTATTTTAATGAGAGGGGCTAAAAGAGGAAAAAAAGGTGCACTCTAACTCTACCGTCCCGTACCTACTCTACTTACACTTACTATCGCGACAAGTTCTATTTTGGGGCATCCTATTGCCGAGCCGAGGCCCATCCAATATTGATAGACGTAGGTTTACAAGCACTTTCCAATGAATTTCTGTATCATCTGATGTGCGTGACGTACAGTCAGCTGCAGATAAAAGTAAACAGGGGTGCCCTTAAGGATTGAATTTTCTCGGAAAATCATAAATGTATATTAATAAGATTTTGTATAGTTATAGAAATACACAAATCTAATTACTATAGCAAATTTCATAAAAATGTATGATAGAGATTTTGAAAAATCTCAATTCTTACAAGGCGACCCTGTATCCTTTTCTCTACAGCTGACTGTACAACTGTGGACTTCCATAGACTCTTTGGCAGTCTACTGCTGGACGTAGGCAAGGTCGCAGGCTGGGACTGGATGCGGAAGACAGGATCTTCCGCATCCAGACCCAGCCTGCGACCTTTTACAGGTCGCTAAGACAACGTCCATCATATATCTGTATGGCTGTTGCCTTTTTATAGAAATGCAATCAATACATTATACTTAATTATGTTTCTTCGTCAATTGATAAAAACGTCTTTAAATTGGGTGAAAATCTGCAACATCATTATTTATTTAAAGTGGTTCTTTTTATGTTCATACTTATAGTTCCTACCTACTTATAAGAAGTCGAATATGGGATGTTCAGGCCAATCTGTGTTTTCCTGGCTAGATCAGTAAGCATGTGTGGGAAGTCCCCGTATGGCGACGGGAGCCGTGTGGCAACAGGAAAGAGTCCAAAAAGTCGCCACCCCATTTCAGCACGAGGGTGTCGTAAGAGCGACTCTCGCAAAACGATCTCTTGCGTAAAGAAGGAAAACTCGAAATGAAATCCGGTTGTCAGTAAAATGACAGTCGTAAGTCAAGTTGAAGGTCTTACGGGCGGCTTGAAAAAAATTCAACTGCTGGTTGTCACGACATGTGCCTGTCCATTTCAACATGCCATGGCAATAGGCTCACCAACTACCGATGGCTCATGTCTATCTTTTAAGTTTCTGTCACAATTATCTTTTAAAAATACTTTTAACGGTATGAAATTGATTTAATGATAAATGTAAAGATCGTGTAAATGATCGAAAAAAGCGTAAACTGATAGGTACGTCCATCTGTTCAGGTTCGCACAATAATCTTTTAACGGAAGTCAAATTGGTTCTAGAAAATTTAAACGGAGTAACTTCATTATGCAGGCGGAACCGCGCGCATTAACTAGCTTATATAAGATGAGATACTACAGAGTGGGTGCATTATCAACATTGATAGGTAAATTACTTTTTAATGAGTACAATTTGCCGCAAAGGTTATCTGCGGGCGCAGGTTTTTTGGTGATGTCAGAAATGTCATTAGTGTCATTAGGTATTAACGGATATTGGTCATTGGTGCTGTAAAGTATTTGAAAAAACACGAAGTAAATACCAAAAAAAAAACAGAAAAAGTCAAAAATTTTGTAAGGGGGTCGTCCATTAATCGCGTGAGGTTTTTTTGGGGAATTATTGGACCCCCCCTCCCCCTTGGTGATATTTGGTGAGGTTTCAGACTACCCCTCCCCCCCTGGGCCGAATCACGTGTATTTTTAGTAACTACAAAGGATTTTTTTAATTTATCGAAGTCTCTATTTTTATAATCTATCCATACTTCTATACGAATACTAGCTGATATTCGCGCAACTTCGTTTGCGTCACATAATAGTATTAATATTTTAATATAATTCCCGTTGCATTTACTCCCGTCGTGTTGCCATATAATATTCATTATTTTGGAACTTATAAAGAAGGTGTCATGCCAGATTTTCAAGCTTAAAATCAAACGTTTGTTTGATCGCAGTTGGCTAAATAGATGCGAAGTTATGAACACAAGAAGAATAATCAAGGTTGAATTTCCATGCGATCATTATGCTTTTAGTCACGACTATCGATATCTACGTGGACAGAGCAGCTTTTTTGTACAAGGGGGAATTCCGTAAGGCAGCAGGGACGCTGTGTGGGCCTCCCGGTCCCGGAAAGGGATCGTCCTACCCACTAAGCCCCGCAGTATTCTTCCTCACCCTATAGCCGGGCTGAAGAATATACAAAGATTATTCACGTAGGCTCAGCCCGGGCGGGGGCTTCCCACACTTCCAGGGTTCTCCTCGGGGGAGCAAGTAGGGCGGCTCCACCGGAGCTCCCTGAGGAGCTGACAAAAACCCAAGCCCGCATCACACTGCTCTCGAGCGCTTCTCTGGTGGGCTCTGAAGGCATTTCCGGAACAAGGAGAGGGGTCTTCCCCCAAATGATCATCGGTGGACGGGGTCCCCCGACATTCGCCTACCGGTGGACATAGCTCATGGAATATATTTGATAATTCTTTTCCAAGTTTTTTTTCACTGGACATTCTATGTAACTTCCGTTATATCCGATACTGAAGCTAATTTTTTTTTGTATATCTTTCTGTATCACGCCAAAACTATAGATAGTGCCATTTAAAATAATACTGACATAATTTGAGATTATTATTGATCGGATTGATGCCGATATTCTGCGCGGTTTCTTTGGGAGACACGATGAAAAACAAAATTAATTTTGTGTTGTATGATCAACGCATAGGTATTCCGATTAATTTCTGATGTAAGACAAGAATTAAGTGCTTTATGAATTATTCCATACAGGTTCAGGTTCATCATCACGCCTTTATCCCCGAAGGGGTAGGCAGAGGCATATTATATACCCACATTTCACCTTTTTATAATTTGTCCCACGTAATACGTTGTGAGCCGTATTGCCGTGTTTAAATAGACAGGCGCAGGTTGTGACTGCCTGCTGTTGAAATAAAGCCTTCAATTTGGCTTAACGACTGCCATTTTACTGGCAACCGGGACCAACGGCTTAACGTGCCTTCCGAAGCACGGAAACGCTCAAATAAATGTCACAAAGTGATCACATGGATGGTCACCCATCCATGGACCGGCCATAGTGAAAGTTGCTTACTGCAGTGATCGTTTACAGAACACTGAGTCCGCGGGGCCACGAGTGCTTCAATTATTCCATACAAGTTTTAATATTGTAGGTTTTGTTGTTCAGAAATAACAGTGATCTCAAACTCAGGGCGTAAAGTTGCTGTTCAAAATAAATACACGTGATATCTCACTATACCCCCCACCCCCCCTGGTAATGTATCGTGATTTTTGTCAGACCCCCTCCCCCTCCTTTCGAGCCTCACGTGATTAATGGACGACCCCTAGGGCTCTTGAATATATTTTTTTGTCTGATTTTAGTAGGTATTTGCGAGTGATCGAGCACGGTAAGATCCGATAGAGGCTTTCTTCAGCGCATGCTTAGATTGTGGAATGATCTCTCTGCCTCGGTTTTACAAAAAAATAGAAAAAAAAAACAAATTTTGGGGGAGGGGCATACAACAAACAAGATTTTTTAGAGTTTGATCGGTCCGGGTATTGTTTAAGTCGATTAGAAGAGGTGCCAGGGCAGTTCCGGTTAGCCACCGGTCAACCGGACGTCACAGGGGGCCATATACATGATGTTGTGTTCAAAAGTCAATGCTGAGATAGTACCTATATGGGTTATTTTAACCGATTTCCAAAAACGAGTAGTTTTCTCAATTCTATATATGTATATACGAATTCTAGAATTCATTCATCGTTATTCTCATACATTGGTACCTTATATCCTTATCAATGATGACTGCTCTGTGGCGCGGTCGGTAGTGATACCGCTTGCGGCGCTGGAGGTCGTGGGTTCGATTCCCACCGGAGACAAATATTGTATACATATATAATAAGTATTAATATCCGTGGTCTAATACCCATAACACAAGCAGGTTATACCTAGCTTACTTTGGGATCAGATAGCGTTGTGTGAAATGTCCGTGAATATTTATTTATTTATCGAACTTACGTTGTGTTATGGGACATGCGATTAACTTCAAAACGAATTAAAAAGAGATGGTAGGCACTATATCACCTTGAATGCTTATTTAGTGACTAGGTACTGTTTAATTATAAGAATTAAATCTTTAAATAAATGCCTAGACGAAATCAAGGTAAATACGTGGCTTGACCACAATAGTGATGGTCTGAAATATAGGGAGAAGAATATGAGAAACCGGATTCACAGATACGAAACGAGTCTTCGTCTGCAACCGGATCAAACGCTCAGATGACGATATCAAGTTTGGCAACAATTGCTAAACAACCTTTGAAGAAATATTTGAAAACAAAAGCAAAAATTCATATATCTTGCTCATAGATGGCGTCGCAGTTCTATTAATAAAGGGGGTAGTTGCCCTACGTCCTGTTATCCCTTTATGCCACAATAATGTCAAAAATAATCTAAAAAATTCTTGAAATACCATACCTTTAGTCCAAGAGCTAAGTTATCTAAATCCACATAGCACTACACTGACACATCAGTAAGGTACAGCCAATGAGAGGCCTTTCCAAAAGGGCACTAGCCTTCTCAAGTTCACTCACCCCTAGGGTCACAATATCACAGTATCACGGGCACTAAACTAAATGGACACAAAATATGGCACGAATTGTCTTATTAAAATATTGTTGGTTATTTCGTGATGTTTCGTCAAGAACACGTAAGTTGTGTGCAAACCTGTTAGTTGCTGTCTCGCTCTATGCTTGTGTTGCCATGCTTTATTGCATTTTTTCCCCTGGTTTTTTAATTACAAATTTAAATTTCAGTAACAATGGTTGATTATCATCATCTGTACTTGAATTCTATATTTGATGTGAAACATGTATAGCCGAGGGGCAAATTTATTATTGCTATTGGCGACTCGACTTGAATTTGATTTTGGAATTTGGATTTTGAATTTTGGACATTGGTTAGTTGATTACAAAATAATATGTATGGAAAATAATTTCGATATGTCACAACTGCCAGGCGTCCCGTGACCGCTTACTTTTTAATGATCGGTTTTCCCTTCATAAAGCATACTTTTTAATGGAAAGTTATGGCTAAATCCAGCTAATAAAGGGTGACTACACAAGAACATTGACTGTAGCCCTGAAGTTAGTTCCCCAGATAATCTCAGCCTCTTTATGCTCCGCTTGAAAAACCGGTAATAAAACGAGGTAAAGAAACACTGCCAAATAAAGTTTGTTATTAAAATTAATACAAACATTTATCACAGTTTTTTTATTTAAGTCCTCATATCACCCGTTAACTCCGTGTTCTGTAAACGATCACTGCTGCAAGCATCTTTTAATATGGTTGATCCCATGATGGGTGACCGTTTGTGGTAGGTATGTATTTCCATTTACTCTTATGAAGTCACGATAACGATAAGCCGTTGGTCCCAGTTATCAGTAACGGTACTATAATTGGTATAATGTACCTACTTATGTATAATATTTCTATTGATGGTCTTGAATACGTGTAATATTCCTCCAATGAGTGAAATAAAATATATATAATTATATTGAGTTAAAGAAATTCATTCTTATGTTACGTAGGTACAAAATACAATGCCATATAATTGTTAAAACTGTATTTATCTCGTAGAGTATTTTATCTCCTTAGAAGTATCTAGTATATTTAGCCATAACATTTGCCTAGAGGTCAAAAGTTTATAAAGAAAAATCATCAGAGCAAAATAATCAACAAAAATAAGTTTAGACATTCATTATCATCTCAGCATTATGCCATATACTCGATCAGCAGACAATGCTTGCTTAGTCAATTATTATTTACTTATAAACCAAAGTGTAAAGTTTACATCAGTTTTTTTAAAAGAAACTGCAGGTCCACAAAGCGAATGTTACGTACAACAGACCCATTCTGGAATGAGATAAAATAATATGGGCTCTTATAGTAAGAATTTCCACCCGTACTAAGCTTAAAAAAACATGTTAATTTTAACCTCATTACACCAGCTCTTGACCCCAAAACACGCTTCATTACTCCGTTAAAAGTACCCGCATTGAAAGCAACATTTCTAAATAAGGCAACACTAAAAATATAACCTCAAAGGCTGCTATGTCCGAGCGAAAACGCGGCGAGCGCGTTCAAAACCACGAACGTGTAGTACAGTTACATTACCTACAATGACACAGTTCTACGCCAATGTACGCTACTCGATATTAGAACCTTGTCGAAGTACGCTAGTTACAGTACTTTCGTTATTTTACACGCGCAATACCGGTGATGGTATGACGTACTGAAAATTTACGATAATTTTCTAATGAAGCGTACGAATATGAACTTTATTTCTTTGCGATAAGGTTATCAGGTAAGTTTTTGGATTTAAGCTGGAACTGTGGAAGCCATTCGGGCTGCGCGTAATCATATTACCTTACCGCAAAGAGCAGCACTGTTTAACTGAACATGGACTAGTAAAATAGGTTTATAAACAGTTTCGCTTTCTAAAGAACTCATTTTAAAAACATAGTTTATTATTAAAAATACAAGATGTGTTTACTTACTGATAATAATTAAACGAAAGTGTCTGTATTCCATGTAAAGTTATGTGCATATTTTAATAAATTTCATACTAAAGTTGTTCGAGAACATTGTGGGTTTCGTTTTGCAGTGTTTTTTCAGTAAAGGGCGAGTCAATGTTTATGTTATTGAGAACTTTTGAAGGGTTCAAAGTTATTTTGAAGAAATAATATTATTACAGGTGTTTGGTAACTGTTTATTGTATTTTCTTGGTCTATTTAGTTCTTATTAGGCTGTTCAAGTGACTATCGGCATCCATGACCGGGGGCCTGGGGACGGTGAAAGGGTCGCTCACCGTCCTTACAAAAGCAGGCCCATGACGGCAGCGTGACGTGAGGAACTCACGCACGCCCTCCCTTAGAAGCGGGATCACACCCGAAACCCCTCCAAAGACGCGGGATAGCACCCGAACCACCCCCCTAGGCGAGGCCGCAGTGGCGGCCGTGGGTCTGTTGGGAGTCCTGGGACATCCTTCTGAAGGCTTACCCGGGGCTCCCAACTGTTCTCCCAACCATAGGCTGTTGGGCGTAACGTGAGGTCTTTTAGTCGGTAGGAGTCCGGCATAACATCCATGAGGATTTTCCCTCACGTTAAAAGAAAAAAATAAAGCCGTTCAAGTTGAGAATGTACAAAGTACCTACTAGCTCTACCTCCCGGCCTTACTTTATATCAGTCTACCACAGATTAAACAATAGCCTTTGCTAACCCATGCACCTTTTTATATACTTTTTATAATACTACTAAAGTGGCAGTTATGATTCCTGATGGCTCGTTACCTTATAGCCTGTGGACGATTGCAAAATCACAGACGATACACACGCGTTGTCTTAACGACTATCTACCATTTTACTGGCAACCTGGACCAACGGCCTTTCGAAGCACGGAAACGCTCGCTAACACATATCCCAAAGTGGTCACATGGTGGTCACCCGTTCGAGGACCAGCTACAGAGAAATTAGAATCAGTGGGGAATTGGGGATATCTGAACTATAATTCCGACAGCACGGACAGGACAGATGTTACACACTTACACATCTAAAATACCTACAATCTCTACAGTCCGAAAATCATTTTACACAAATATCTCGGAAAATTACTTCCAAAGAAAGTCCGTTTCACAACTCCAGATATAAATAATTCACTACAGTGACAGGTGATCGTGAGAATTGTCCAGATGACGCCTGCATATTTAAGCTTATTCTTCATATTGTGTTGCAGAAACTTCGACCGAAAATTTTCTAGCTAAGTATATTACACATCGAGCATTTATTACGACAAATGTCTAGAAAAAATGTGGACATTTGGAAGTCTAATCATGGAAAATGTGCCAGACCTAACCTAGGACAGGTTTATCATGTGTCCCGAAGATCATGTTAGGTTCCATACAAAAGGGTATAAACGGGACCCTCTACTGAGACTGCTGTCCGCTTGTCTGTCTGTCACCATCACAGTTAGATGAGCTGTATCTCATCACAGCTAGATCTTTAACAGATTATGTATGTCTATTGTCTTTATATCTATATATCTATACATATAATAAAACTGTTGAGGGTCGAGAGTCTGCACATGGAAGATAAATAAGAAAAAATATTATAGAGTGGCTTTTTGAACGCAATAGAACCCAAAAAATGATTTTTAGAATTTTTGTCTGTTTGTCTGTATGTCTGTATATCTGTTTGTCTGTACGTTTGTGCACGCTAATCTCAGTAATCGCTTGACCAATTGCAATGCTGTTTTCTTTATTGTGTTGAGGTTTAGTTCACTTAACATTTAAGTGTTTCGTTTGTGTTGAGGTTTAGTTCACTTAACATTTAGTGTTTCGTTTGTGTTCAGCTAGTCAGTAATATACCATTAACTTTAAATAAATCTAAGGAGGGATCCCATACAACAAACATGTTTTTTTTAACTGTTTTTGGACAGTTTCGACTATTTCAAGCTTGTACCACACCAAACGGTCCAGCTACGTCGGTTTATAATAATACTAGCTGACCCGCGCAACTTCGTTTGCGTCACATGAGAGTGAGAAAGATAGAGGTATGGTATTAGACGATTTCGAGTATTATAATGTTTCTCGTTGCCTTTACCCCCGTCGCCCTTATTCCCGTCGCGTCGCGTCGCTTGTATTTATTAGAGCTAAACCGCATATCTTCGTTTGCGTCACATGAGAGTGAGAAGGAAAGAGGTGTTAAAGTGATATAATGTTTCCCGTCGCTTTTACTTCCACCCATCCGTTTTTCGGTATGGAACTCATCGTGTGCGAGTCCAACTCGCACTTGGCCGGTTTTTATAATTCAGTTGACTGGCTGCCACTGCAGACCAAGTTTACTCCCGGTGCGTCGCTCATACTTTTAAACTTATTAAGAGGGTTATTGTAAGTGAACCTTAAAAGATAGGCATATATGCTGTAAAGGACTTTTTTTTATAACTTTTTAATAGGAACAATTTTTTGATACATAATTTTTACGTAACTTTAACCGTTTATGCAGCGTCCGCAATGGAAGCTCTCAAAAGAAACAAATTATCCCCGTTCTCGAAACATTATTCATGGCTGCTCCGCTTCTATTCGTTTTAGCGTGATGTTATATCGCCAATAGCCAGCCTCAATAAATGGACTATTAAACTGTAAAATAATTTTTGAAATGCAACCAGTAGTTTCTGAGATCCTAGCACAAACAAACTTTTCAGTTTCATTATATCGTGTGCAAACATTAACAGATAGGCAAATTAGGTTATTGTGAGCGAACCTTAAAATATAGACATACTAGCTGATGAGCGCGGCTTCGCCCGCGTGAAATTTGGTTCCCGTTCCCGCTTCCCGTGGGAACATGTTCCCAGGATAAAAAGTAGCCTATGTGTCATTCCAGACTATACTCTATCCCTGTACCAAATTTCAGCCAGATCCATTCAGCCGTTAGAGCGTGATTGAGTAACAAACATCCAAACATCCAAACATCCAAACATCTTCACAAACTTTCACATTTATAATATTAGTAGGATAGTAGGATAGTTGGATGCTGCCGCGGACTTTTTTTTAGAACTTTTTAAGAGAAACAATTTTGTAATACACAATTTTTACCTAACTGTAACCATTTACGCAGCGTACGCCTCGGAAACTCTCAGACGGTAAAAAATATTCCCCGTTTTCAAAACATTCTTGATTGCTGATCTGCTCCTATTCGTCTTAGCGTGATGTTATATAGCCTATAGCCATTCTCGATAAATGGACTATCTAACTGTAAAAGATTTTTTAAAATCCAACCAGTAGTTCCTGAGATCCTAGCGTTCAAACAAACAAACAAACAAACAAACAAACAAACAAACTCTTCAGCTTTATAATATTATAGTATATATATAGTATAGCCTATAGCCATTCTCGATAAATGGACTATCTAACTGTAAAAGATTTTTTAAAATCCAACCAGTAGTTCCTGAGATCCTAGCGTTCAAACAAACAAACAAACAAACAAACTCTTCAGCTTTATAATATTATAGTATATAGTATGGATATAATAATAATAAAATTCTTTATTGTCAGGCATCATAGGTGTGTTAGTATTACAAACAACTTAAAATTATGTTAGCGTACAATTACGGACAACAAAAACATACAAAAATAAATAAACAAAAAGAAAAATAAATAGGTAACAGTATTTTTGATAGATTTATCAAGCCTCATGTCTAACATGAAGCTTGATAAGCCTATCCATTGCTGGTCCTTCCATTCTTTCTGCAAATACCTTCAGGACACTGTTGCTGCTCGCCCTAGCTCTGCGTATTACTGACGCCACTCTCTTTCGCATAATCGCGAAAAAGTCGTCAGTGTGTGCATCAGCGAACATTCCTGACGCACTGCAGTACTGAGGAAGCCTCAACAGTGCCCTGAAGGCATTGTTGTATTGAATACGCAGGGCATTTTCCGCTTTTTGTGTGTGGTTGGCCCACAGGCTGCTGGTGTAAAATGTTTGACAATATGCCTTGAAAACTGTTATTTTAATTGGTACTGAACAACCAGCAAACCTGCGAGCCAACATGTTTCCTCTCACAGCCATAGCCCTGCGCTCTCTTTCCATATCCGAGTCATCTTTAAGATCCTCCGTAACAATATGCCCTTAATATTTAAATTTGGCAACCCTCTGCAAAACGGAACCATTCAGTTCTATAGTGGGAACCAGTGAGGGACTTTCATTTCTACCTCTAAACACTAACAGCTCACTTTTAGCCGGATTATATTTTAGCCCATGCTGTATTGCATTATTTCTCACAAACTGTAAGTAATGTTCTCAAACCCTGTATTGAGGGGCTCAGCAACACCATATCATCTGCGTAGCTCAGATTATTCAAACTAACTCCGTCTATGTGGCATCCGACATGTGTGCTACTGAGCTCCTCAAGCAAAGCATTGATATAAATATTAAACAGCCTCGGTGAGGTGAGACCACCCTGCCTGACACCGCATTCAAGCATATACGGGTCAGACAAGGCATTGGACCACCTAACAAAGTTCCTCTGCTTGTTATACCAAAATGACAACATTGACACCAATGCAGACGGTACTCCCGCCTCCCTAAGCTTCCCCCAAAGGACGCTGTAAGAAACGCGGTCAAAAGCCCTAGAAAGGTCCATGAAACAAGCGTAAACCGGTGTTTTTCTGTCCGTGTAATATTTGACAGTGTGCTTCAATGCAAATATTGCATTCTCAGTGGACAATCCAGCACGAAAACCAAACTGGGTGTCGTGAAGTTTCAGGTATCTAACTGAGATGCGCATCAATCACACCGTCAAATACCTTGGCTATCACGGTTGCCAGAGAGATTGGTCTATAGTTACCTTTCAGAGATATGTCTCCTGTGCGGTTCTTTACAATTGGTATCACTAAAGTATCCAACATCCCCTGCGGTAAGTATGAATGTCCACAGCACAGGTTAAAAAAACATGGTTAAAACCCCCGGAAGGTGTGAACCTGCATTTTGGAGATGTTCGATGCTGAGGTGATCATTACCAGGAGATTTTCCCCGCTTCATACATTTAATTATAGTTTTAATTTCATTACACGTAAACTGAAGGGGGGCAGAGCCATCATTCTCAGCATCGACCCTCCCCACCACAGGCTCCAGAATTGAGCCTACCATAAATTGTTCTCTAAAGAGGTTAGCTATTTCAGTGTGATCACTCTTACCCTCAATGCTTATTGGTAGACTTGGAGAAAATCAAGCTTTTTTGTACCCTTCCAAAAAGAAGAAAATTTTTTATCAGAATGGAGCGCTGCCAAAATATCCATCTGGATATTTTCTTGGTTTTTTGTAGTCCATTTCAATTTTGATTTAAAAAGCTTACGGCTTGATACCATGTCCTCATAAATAGGCCCATTACTGGGTTGACCTATTTCAACCTAGCCTGCCTATGGAATTCTTTAACGTGCTTGTTCCAGCCCTTTATACCCTTCTTTCCAACACTGTTCCTAGCCCTTCTATTTGAACTAGCTGCTTCACTCAATATTGTTACAATATTGTTATACATTGAATCTAATATTAATCTATGCCGGGCATAATTACAGTACTTATCTGCACACTGTTTAAACTCCTACGGGTACTCAAAAAATTCCAACTTATTATTACAAAGCAAAGTGTATTCTTCTATGTCGCTTGGGGTTCTGTCACCTCAACGAACACTGTTAAATGATGACTGAATTGCACAGGTTTTCAATCTAATAATATTAATATCACATTCCATTTTTAATGGAAAGTGATCTGAACAGAATGTATCATAAATAATCTCAATGTTGACAATTGTTTTTTCCGCCGCCTCTGTGACAACACAGTGATCAAGCCAACGCTTGCACCCGTGCGAGTCACTAATAAATGATACATTTGCGACAACATGCTTAAATAGTTTAAGTCTGCACAATATATTATAAGTATATTATAAGTAACTGATCAAATTTGAAAGAAATAAAATTCATTTTTCTGCTGAGCTTCCTGGATCAACTTTTATGAGTCAACTCTTTAATAATTCCATTGGGACCTACTTTTCGCAATAAGTGCGGACATAAACTTATTTGATGTCGGGTAACAAACCGTCCCCTAATATGACAATCGTAAAATTCAAGTTAGAACTTGGGCATCAAAATGAGCTGCAACATTGAAAAGTTATATTGGCGAAGTTCATAACAATAGGGCGAGGAGACTGGAAGTCAAATCTGTACCATAATCATATAATAAGTGATGATGATGATGATATTCATCTACACTTATTTCCATAATGGATTGTCCTGAGGTAAAAAGAAGCCTTCAGCATCTGGCGCAGCATAGAACCACAGATAATATAACATATTCCACAGTAGAAATGTAGCGTCTCCGGCTGTATGCTACCGCTTCTACCACAACGGTGAGTGTTCTGAAGAGCCTTTAAACTTAATACGATCAATGAGAAAAGAAAAACTTTTGAAGTGATCGATTCAAAAGTACGTTACTCGATCGAAAAATAGAATACCTGGAACATTCTAACAGCACACGTTTGATTTCCCCCGAGTTCTTCAAGCAGAGCGTGCAAAATGGGGAAAATGCACATCGTAGAGTCAACAATTTGAGGGTCATTCATTATTAATAGTCTTGTGAATTGTGATAGTAGCCCTCAAATAACTATATGTCACCACGATTTTAGCTGTTTTGATTTTGAATCTCCAAGGCAGGAAATCCCGGTTAACTACTTCAATAACTGTACCGTCTCTGTAGATGCAGCTGACTTTTTTATTTGTTCCTATTGTCAAAAACTAGGCTACGGCTTTATATTGTACAAACTTAATTGAATAGGTACTCACATAGTTTAGTTTCGCTCCTCCTCTTCACGCGTAGTTTGATGACACAAGATGAAATGCACTGAAACAAATACCTGGTTTTAGTGTGCCATTGAAAATATGAATCTTGAAGCGTATGAAGTAGCATCACGTGATATAATAACCATCTTACGCATCTTAGCAATAATAGAGTCGTTTCTTGTAACAAGGTAGACGTTTTAAGCCAATTCCTGTCTTTCCATTCCGACCAACTTAACCGACCAACCGTTGTACAGAATGGAACTCAATCAAGGACTATTCCTATCAGATCAACTGTTTAAGGACATGTCAGCCAGCCTGTCAATTCGAAGGTTGATAATGTGAGGCATGAAAAGTTTCCAAAGCTAGTATCGTTTGCCCGTATAGGTACTCGTAAACTCTTTCAGCTACAAGTAAAATTTTAACAGGCGAAACTAGCTAGCATTAGCTCCTACCCCTAGTACTACATAGTTACGTGTGATCAGATGTGACAGGGGTTCCCTGGACTTTTCCCGAAGTTAACCGCGACTATACAGGGTGTAAAAATCTATACAATATACAAAATATACCTACATACAGATTGTATCTGTATACCTATTGTGCTGGAGAAGAACTACTTGAAATCCTGTAGATTAAGTTTATTTTATGGGATGGAAATAATCTTATCCTACTTCCTACTAATATTATAAATGTGAAAGATTGTGAAGATCTTTGGATGTTTAGATTTTTAGATGTTTGTTACTCAATCACGCTCTAAAGGCTGTACGGATTGAGCTGAAATATTGTACAGCGATAGCTTATAGACTGGAATAACACACATACTTTTTGTTCCCGGGAATATGTTCCCACGGGAAACGGGAACGGATACATATTTTACGCAAACGCAGAATTGTTTCTTTATAAAAATACTTTTTATAAATAAACAATTCTGCGTTTAAAGAGCTTCTAGAATTCGCTCGTCTTACTCGGGGATCGAACCAACTAATGATTGAGCCTATTGCCGTGTTTAAATGAACAGGCGCTGATAGTCTTAACTTAAATACTGTGAGAGTGGTCTCTAACTCGCTAAATATCTTCGTTGTTTTCCATTAAGTTAGCGTTGCTTTCAACATATTAACAGGTATCTACACTCATAATAATTTGAAGAACTCGTTTTATGCACAGACATGCCTCATTTCTGTGGCTTGAGAAGTTTCAACTCGCGACAGTTGAGACGACATTTGGCAGCTCGTAAGAAATATAAATGGCTGCAAATTATGAAGTGTAACGCGACACATAATTACATAACAAGGATAATCGGTGCTTAGTACATGTGATACTATGCTGACGAGTCTCCAGGGAGTGGAAAGTATGTAAACGTTTGTGTCAGAAATTAAATGTTGATACTTTGATGGCATAATATTCTGGAACGAACGCGAAGAAGTGCTTTGTCGAATCCAGTTATCGCAGGACTTGTTTTGGAACCTAAAAACTGCAATATGGGTGTAGTGAACCAAATTTTTAATATGGAGCTATGGAGTCTGAGAGGAGCATGGGTGGATATCTTCAATACTTATGTGAAAGCCGAGCTGGCTCGTAACAAGTAAAAGAAGCTCGAAGATCTTATCACCTATAGATGTAAAGGGGCGCTACTCAAATCGATTTCCTCCTCGTTAGGAATTGACAATTGACATCAGCAAAGTAGTTGAAAGTAATCTTACTGCAAAGTCATGCCTGGAAAGAGCCTTACCTACAAGACCGTCTCCTTGTCATGGACCTCATTACTAAACCCAAAATGAAACTAATTTCTGCTAATATGCATGGAAGGAACATTCAAGGTCAATTCGTTGAGGGTTGCTGGTATTCAGATTAAGATTCGCGAGGCGGTGGGGTCGGTTTCAAAGGGGAAGTGTGACAATGACATGTGTGGTGTTCGAACGCAAAAGACTAGAGGGAGATCAAGGCAAACAAACCCTCTTCTTTAGAACTAGCTGTGGCCTGCGACTTCGTACGTGTGAAAATTTTGTTATAATGACAATTTGATTGCTCTCTGCTTAGCCCGTAGGATAAGTAGCATGATAATATATAGCCTATTTGAAGATCCTACCCCTAGTTAATATTTGTGCAAAATTTGAATCAAATCTATTGAGTACTTTAAACTTTTCGAGATCCTTCCGGACAAAGCAGCAAAGCAAAGCAGACAAAAAAATTATATTTTCGGCTTCGGTATCTTATGTTGAATGAAAACTCACTTCGTGTATATGGCCCAGCACCTCCGTCCGGGACATATCTTCAAGCCTGGTCTCGTTGACGTCCATTATCTCGTCGGCTAACTCCAAGTTGTCCCAATTCCCAGCTGATGGTGAACCTATTACAGATGAAACATTAGAAAAGTCAAGTTTTGGAGTAGATATGGCGGCAGGCAGAGCAGCTGCTGTCATGCTTATTAGTTGAAACTTACGATACTTTCGATTTCTCTATGCGATTTGCAGTCAGAATGTGTTTTTATTTTTCTTTTAAGTGAGGTGGTCCTCATTTTTATCATGGATGTTATGCCGGACTCCTACCAACTAAAACCACGCGGCGCCCTTTCATCTGCCTATGGTCAGGAGTCCAGGGTACACCATGGGAAGAATACCCCGGGGACTTCCGTCTAGTCTAGGGTACTATTTTCGTCCTTCCCACCCACAAATTCTTTTTATACTATACGATGGTAATGGTTAAAAATGGTATCTTTTTTATCGTCAGGAAAATCGTACATGGATGCTAGGACTCCTACCGACTAAAAACCGCACCCAACATAAAAAATGGTGTATAGCATCACCGAAAGGCAGTTATTATGAAAGTTTTTCAGAAGTCCTGGGATATCCTTCCGAAGAGTTTCCCGGGGCACTCGGCAAATAGGTAAGGACCGTAGGTATAGTTCATGCAGTTCGATTCCCGTATCTTTGGATTTCTTGGGATTTCCACACTTTCAAAATAGTATCAATTCAAAGGAGCCATTGAGTACAAAGTTTGTATAGAGCCGTAGGTACACTCAAATTTTTTGGAGGCACTGCTCTCTTTAGTGTAGTTCTTTTAGCCCCTCTCGATAAAATAGATTGCAGAGGGGCTTATGGCGAAACTTGTGCCTGTAGTCTGTGGCTCTGTTGCATTAAACTACGTCAATCGGATTGAACTTTCACTTTCATAGAGGGGCAGTCGGGTGAGACCCTCTCAAGGCTTCTTGTTTAAGTTAAATAAGACTAAAACCTAGAAAACCTACAATGAGTTTTGTTATGTGACAAACTGAACAACAAACGATTTTTTTTAACGTGAGGGTAATCCTACATGGATTCTATACCGGACTCCTACCGACTGAAAACAACACATAACTATTCTACCTAACAGCCTACGGTTGGAAGCCCTGGGTAAGCCCTCGGAAGGATACCCCAGGACTCCCAACAGGAGCAATAAACGATGTACCTAACCTAATGGATTCTTTACGTCTGTCTGTGATCATTCCAGGTGCATTCTAGGAAGGAAATATCTGGGACGAGGTGCAGCAGAGGCGTTTTTGTAAAGATATTGTTCTGCACGCCTATACAGAGCACGTACACGAGCAGGGCCTGCTTCTGCTAAGTCCACATTTAATACGGATTGTGTCGGGTCCAGTAGTTAGGTAAACCTTAAAAATTTCTATTTCAAAACATATTTTCTTCACTACTCAATTGATCGAGTAGTGGAGAAAGGTACAGAGAAATGTAAAGGTAGGAGATCAATTTCATCGTACCATAGTAGGTAGGTATTATGAAGCAAGTGGGATGCCGCTGCATCTTTTTGCGAGCAAGTTATGCTTCACAAAGAGGTGGATGGGAGAGACCGCGAGAGACATCTCCCTCCCGAGTTCCGCAGTCGGCGGCGAGGTCGTCGCAGGCTGCTATACGCCCAAGACTACCGACCTCCATGACCGGGGGCCTGAGAACGGTGAGCTGGACGCTCGCCGTTCTTACAGAAGCAGGCCAAGACGATGGCGAATATCTCTTTGCCCCTCATAGTGGTGATAGTGGTGGGACACAGTACCCAACTCCCCCCCCCCTTTCTCCAAGTAGCGGGTTCACACCCGAACCAACTCCCCTGACGCGGGATAGCACCCGAACCCCATAGGCGAGGTTGAAGTGTTCGCCAAAGTCTGCCGAGAGCCCTGGGACATCCTTCCGAGGGCATTACCCGGGACTCCCGGCCGTAGACAGTTGTAGAACATCCTGTGGTTTTGGTCAGTACGAGTCCGGCATAGCATCCATGTAGGATTTCCACACGTATAAAAAAAAGAAATAGTAAGGTATCATGGTATCATGGAACGCTTTTGAAGGCATAACTACTGCCATGTTTATTGTCAACCAACCGGTACCTTTCGAAGCACGGTAATTCAGTGCTCGTTTACAGAACACGAGTCAGCGAGCCTATGAGCGCTGGTATTGGAGTCCCTACGACACAGAAATGTATGAATGTATCTACGTATTGTGTCTAGAACTTGCTGTCTCTCAAATATTGTCGAATTACTTACAATCGAACATTGTAAATGGACTGTAAAAACATCTAGGTAGTTCAATATCGGCTCATAGCTCCGCGGACTCAGTGTTTTGTAGACAATCTCTGCAGTAAGTTATTTTATGTCCGGCCGGTCCTTGAATGCCCACCACGTGACAATCTTGAAAAAAAGGTAACCAAACGTAACGCCTAGCAGAGAATCAAAGCGCACTCTGGTTTCCAAATTTGAGGGGGAACTGTGCCCAGATGAAGAAGAAGATCAATCTTTTTTATTTACCTAAGAAGACAGGATTAAGATAAGTTGTACGACTTGATGCAGGTTAATATTCTAATCCACTAGGTGATAGCATTGAGCACGTCTACACTTTAGTACCTAAGTTATTAATATCACTCGTCTAGATACAATAGCACAAGTTTTTACTGCCTTAATTTAGACTAGATGGCGCTGTGTTGACAAAGTCTGTGTATTGTGAAAATGTTCCACAATACTTTTCGATACCAGCAAAGGTCACGCAGTTTCACCCGTGTAGTTCTCCTTCCCGAATAAGGAGATAAGCTTCCCAATAGTGAAAGAGTTTTTTTTTTCAAATCGGTTTTATCCGGAGCCTATTTAATGCATACAAACTAAGAAACATACAAACAAACAAACCTTTCCTCTTTTTAAAATTAACTGTGTCCTACGGCTTTGTCTGTTCATGCTACGAAACTCGTAGCACCAATTTCACTCTTACAAAAGTACACGTATTTACAATATTGTATGGAAATATGCCTTATTTTTGAGATTTAATATTACTACTCCTCTCCCTTGGGTAGTAGCTTGAAGATATTGAGACTTTTACTTTAGAACAACTTGGCTTACTAAAGGTGAAAGATTTTTGGAAATCGATTAAGTAATTCCTGAGATAATTCACTACAAAGTCCACAAACGGACCAATACGTATTTCCTCTATTTAATATTACTAAGATAGTAGTGAAATTTACTTACCATACAATTTTATTTTGTTATCTTTAGTCTGCACCACAATAATTACGTATCCCTCCAAATCCACTGATTTACATTTCACCGTTGTCATTTTATCTATGGCATTTATTTGTGTGGTTGGGGCGTTAAAAGAATTCATTTTATTAAATTTTATATTAATTTCCCTAAATATAAACACCAAAGCTACGTAAAGGGACTACTCACGCCCCCTTCACGTGAAATATTTATTATTAGTTTATTAATTTCATGCCAACGCTTACGCCAACGCCATTTCAGACACAACTTGCTTTTAATACAATTATTCATTTTTATTTTAAGCCACATTTTTCATAAAATCTAGCCTGGTGATAGGGAATCGGCCATTCTAAAGGTATTATCTTGTTATTTCACTCGCTGTGGAACGAACACTGGAGTTATTTTCATTACGTATTGTGTTAATTAGTTCAGTAGGTACATTGTTGTTTTACATATTTTTTCACTATATTATCGAGATATAGGTAGGATTCTCTTCGTTTTCACAGTGACAAGTCACGTTATGATGTTTGGATTAAGCGCGATCGGTGTTCTTGAGACATAACTTGCTTTCACATATTTCTTTTACAATTGTGTACGAAAACTGTGAGATTTAAACAGTAATTCGGGTATTTATTTTATATTTAAGGCGCACAATCGAATATTTAAGGTTGAAAACCGGTCCCACGTCCGCGGGCTGGGTGGTCGCCGCGAATGGATACGACTATCCCATTTTCGCACGATCAATAATGCTCCCTACCCAGCATCCCTTCAGACTCCCACAGACTGTCGCTCACTTACTTCACTTTGAGAATAAAATATTCATTTTTAAGGTTAACAGTATCGCGCAAATTAATATCTTAAGTTTAAACAGCGATTTTTACTTTTAAAAATATTAAAAAAAAGTCCAAAAAGCAATTCAAGGTCCCACCGAGATTTGAACTCGGATCGCTGGATTCAAAGTCCAGAGTGCTAACCATTACACCATGGGACCGGTTGAGTAAAATGTCGAAATTATGTATCACTATAATAGCAAAATTAATAGATATTGAAATAGACTAAAAATTCGGATTCTAATTCTTGTAAATGATTTTACTACATGATTTTCAAGATCTAGTATCTCTAAATTGCTACAGAACTTTCATAAATGTGTTCAATTTTTAGTTTTTATTCAGAGCATTAGATGGCGGTTTTGACACAGTAGTTCCACTTCCAACTTAAAAGCGCCATCTATAGTACAACTGTAACATTACATTCTACCATGTGGTTTTGACGCAACTTGAGCTAAAGAATTATATAATGCGTATATATATGTGGCGTGTATTATTAGCTGGCACTTTTTATAGAAAACAAAGTTAATTTTGTATTTATTCAAAATAAATATACATAATACAAAACGAACTTTTTTAATTTTCCAGATATTAAGTGTTGCCATAACTTTAAAATGTTCAGTACTTATCATTTATCGTGTAGTAACCCCAAACGTCAGTTTGTCGCTGACTTCGCTGCAGTGTGGTTGTACTTGTCATTTCGCCCGTCTATCAGATAGTGTGATAGATGAGTGGAAAATAATTAAGTTAAACGCAGCGAAGATCCCTCTCGTGTCTCCTCAAAAAAGCGCCGCGTGTGTTATATCTCAGAAGTGTAAATTATTGAAGTGTTCCCTTCGATACAACACCGCCATGATCGATGTTAGAAACAAAGATGGCGGAATAATACGGTGATCATAATCAAACGCGTTGTTTTGTGGTGTGTAGCGTTATGTGCTGTGGTGTGTGGCGGCTGCAGCAGTGTCGGGGCGCGTGAGAGAGGAGGAGAGGCGCGATGGGGGCGCGGCCGGGGTGATGCCGCCGCGGCCAGCGGCCGGCCGCGCGGCCATGGCGGCCGACAACGAACGCCCGCCGCTCGCTCTGTTCACCGCCGTGTACGACTACGTCGCGCAAGGAGAGGATGAGCTATCTCTGCGGCGCGGCGAGATCGTTGAGGTGCTGTCGAAGGACGCTAACATTTCGGGCGACGAAGGCTGGTGGACGGGCAAGATCGGAGACCGCGTCGGCATATTCCCCGCCGTGTACGTCACGGAGGAGGATCCCTTGGCCGTGGAGCCGCCCTGCGTCTCTTTCTCGCAGCTGAAACTCGAGGAGGTGATCGGAGTGGGCGGTTTTGGGAAAGTATATCGCGGTTACTGGAACGACGAGGTAGTAGCCGTGAAAGCTGCTCGACAGGACGCAAACGAAGATATCGATGTAATCAAAGAAAGTGTACTTCAAGAGGCGAGACTGTTCTGGGTGCTTCAACATGAGAATATAGTGTCGTTGAAGGGTGTGTGTTTAGAAGAGCCTAACTTATGTTTGGTGATGGAATATGCTCGCGGTGGCCCTTTGAACCGGGTACTGTCTGGTCGGAAGATCCGTCCGGATATCCTGGTCGATTGGGCCATCCAAGTGGCGCAGGGAATGGCGTACCTTCACGTTGGTGCACCGATGTCCCTCATTCATAGAGATTTGAAGAGTTCTAATGGTGAGTACCTACTTTTTACAATACAAAACCTGTCAGTAACTACAGAACCTACTATTTACTTGTGTAAGCCAATATGCTCTCTTTGTATTTAAAATATAAGCCAAACTTGATATTCTCTAATCTAGACTACAATGTCAACTTGGGTTGTAATTATGGAACATTTCTCAAAAGCCAACAGATGTTCGAGCTTAATTTTATAGTATGAAAGCTAACCTGAAGCACAGATTAATAAATAGTTACTATGTAAGTGAGTAAAGTATAGTTTCGTAATGTGTTTTAGGTAGGTATTTGTGAGTTCAATGATTCTAAACTTTATACCTTTCCTAAGCGGTAGCACTGACCAGGACCAACCTATTAATTGCGTGAGCACTGATCAGTGCTCGGTCACCTATGACGATTATCATCCAATTTTGGTATTAAAATGAGTATTCTTAGAGTTTAAAGTCGCCTTTTTACAATACATCGATAAATGAACGAACCCCGTATATAAAACTTCTTTTTGAATGAACCTTGAAAGACCGTTAGTATGGCTAGTTCAAATTTGAACACGTGAGCACTGATCAGTGCTCGGTCACCTATGACGATTATAATCCAATTTTGGTTTTAAAATAAACATATTTAGAGTTTAAAATCGCCTTTTTATTATACCTCGATAAATGAACGAATAGTATATAACAATTATTTTTGAATGAACCTTCAAAGACCCATGTATGGCTAGTTCAAAGAATCCAACTATGGGTGACCTTGAGTGCTTTAGGGGCAGTTTGGTTAGTTTATTTGTACTTTTTTTTATTTTTTTTTATTTTATCTGTAAATATATCTGTAGTTCTGCAACAGAATATATCACATAAATTAATCAATCTATCAACTAAAATCGTTAGTTATATGACTATCTGAACATTTTCTATTAAATATTTCATAAAAACCAACTGCCGTCGAATCCTCGGAGATCGCCGCCATCTTGCCGCACCGATTATAATCGTTTTAACAGTTACTACCAGCATATCACAGGTTAAGAACTTCCTAATGTGAGGGTTCAAGAAAAGTTTCAAAATTATAATGGTAACTCCTGAATTCCTTCATCCATTTTGCATTTGGTACTAACACCATTCGGAAGACTGACACTCCCATCATGCCACATTATGGACTCTGCGCCCACAATGGTCAATCCATGGAATGCTATAGCTCATAACTCGGTCCTCGCCCAACGGCAATCATTATTTTGTATGAGACGTAGTCTACATAATAATAATAATAATAAAGCCTTTATTGAATTCCATACCATATACATGATTGCTAATCCAACTAAACTAGATTTGTTAGTATGGTTAGTAGTACAATATTTGTGTATTGTATTATAATATTTATATAAACTATGTTAGTAAAGTTAGTAAGTTGTAATTATATTTCTAGGTATGGATCCCATCTTGGGTATAGGCCTCCTCCAGCAGTTTCCAAATTTCTCTGTCCTGACCCTTGAACATCCATTCTTTCCCAGCAACTTCGCTAATGTCATCAGCCCAGCGTTTTAGAGGTCTGCCAACTCTCCTTTTTCCTAGTGGGCCTAGCCATTCGGTCACTGCAAGTGTCCATCTGGTATCTTTCATGCGAGCGACATGTCCTGCCCAATTCCATTTTAGTTTTAGGGCATGTTTTAAGGCGTCTGTAATTCTGGTCCTTGCTCTGATCATTTCATGTCTGACTTTATATATCCTTCTCAATTTCAGCATACTGCGCTCCATTGCTCTTTGGCATGACCTTACTTTGCATTTTGTTTTGTTATCAAGTATCCATGTCTGGCAGGCATATGTTAGGCATGGCAGTAGGCAGGTGTCCATTACAATCTTCTTGTATTCTGAACTGAAATTTCCTTTCAAAATCTCTTTTTGCGCCCAGTACTTATTCCAGGTTATGTTTATTCTCCTGTCTATTTCTTTGCTATTGCTGTAGGTGTCAAACGACACCTGCTTTCCTAGGTAGACATAGATCTCCACATATTCAATTGTGTTTTCATTTACCTTGATAGGTTTGTGTAAACTGTTAGACATGATTTTGGTTTTGTTTGGGTTCATAGTCAGGCCTACTTTGTTACTTTCCACATCCAATATTTGAAGCATTTTTTCCAGGGCTGGTGCAGTTTCACTGAAAACAGCTATATCGTCCGCAAACCTTAGATGTGTTAGGTGTTGATTTTTTATATATATTCCTCTACTTTCCCAGTCTATATTTTGAAACACATCTTCCAGAACCGCTATGAATAATTTCGGGGAAAGGGGATCACCTTGTCTTACACCTCGTCTTATGGGAAACTCTGCACCTTTGGTTTCTAGTTTTATTCTGCTTGTGCTTTTTGTATATAGGTCTTTAATGATTTGTATGTATTTGTCTTCCACTTTATTTTTTTCCAATGTCTTCCATATAGATGTGTGTTTTATGCTGTCGAACGCTTTTGAATAATCCACAAAAGCTATATAGAGAGGTCTATTGAATTCCTTGTATTTTTCTATAAGTTGTTCTATAACATGGATGTGGTCGACAGTTGAGAAACCTGCGCGGAATCCTGCTTGTTCCTTTGCTTGATTGTTGTCAATTGTTTTTGTTATTCGGCTAAGTATGACCGATGAGAATAGCTTGTAGATGGTAGGTATCAGACTTATTGGTCTATAGTTACCGATGTCTAGAGGGTTTCCTTTTTTGTACAGTAAGATAATGTCTGAGCTACACCACTGTATTGGAACACAGCCTTGCTCTAGCACTTTGTTAAACAATGTTGTTATAACATTAGTTAATATTGGTGCTCCAATTTTAATGGCCTCATTAGTTATATGATCCGGTCCTGGGCTTTTGTCAGGTTTTAATTTGCAAATATACTTCTGTACTTCTTTTTCATCTATGGCTTGTAGTGCTTTCTCCGATTTTTTTATGGTTGGAACAATCATCATTTCCTCTGCTGTGTCATACTGATATTCGTAAAGCTTCCTATAATATTCTGTAGCACTATCTATTATTCCTTTTCTTGTTCTAATTTCACTGTTACCATTTTCTAATTTTGTTATCCAAGTATTGTGTGTGTTTAACTCCTTGAGCCCCCTTTTCGTACTTCGATATTGCTTAAGGTTTTTTTCTAAAATATGTTGTCTGTGGTTCTTGTAATCTTCTCTTATGGCTTTGTTTGTTGCTTTGAACAAATCCTTAAGTTTTAACTTATCGTCTTTGTCTTTATTTTTTTGTCTAATTAAATCTGAACGTTGATTTATTAGTTTTTGTGTTGCTTCGCTAATTATTTTGTTTGTTTTATTATTTTTATTTATTATAAGGCTTTGTTTAATTATTATTTCTAGAGCGTCATAGTAAGTTTGAACATCACCTCTATTATATGTGTCTGTAAGGAGGGTATTAATATTATCACTTAAATTCCTCAAGTACTCGGATTTTTCAGTGTCAGTTTCCGGTAATTTTGGTAGCATATTGAATGTCTTTCTTGATATAGATGGAGTCCTCAGTGTCAGAGAGGCTCTGACTAGTCGGTGATCTGAAGGAAACTTTATTTTGTTTATGACTTCCACATTTGTTATGCATTTAGGATGATTAGTCATAATAAAATCTATTTCATTCTTTCTTCGTTGATTGGGGGAAATCCAGGTCCATCTACGACTAAGTTTTTTCTTGAAGTAAGTGTTCATTATACAGAGCTTGTGTTCGAACGCATATTGGATAAGTCTTTCGCCTCTCTGGTTGCGTTTGCCATAGCCATAGTTACCAAGTATGAGTCTTTCTCTTGGCTTAGGTTGACCAATCTTTGCATTAAAGTCTCCAAGGACGAAGATTGTTTTGTCAGGTGTTTCATGGGCTTTTTCCAGATCTTCATAGAATTGATTGACTTCGGTCTCATCAGCTTCTTCAGTTGGTGCATAGACCTGGATGAGTGATATGCAGTGTTCTTCAAATTGCATCCGCAGTAGGGCTACCCGTTCAGATATACCAGTGAACTCTACAATTTTGTCTTTGTGTTTCCGACTGATAAGGAACCCAACCCCATACAAACCAGGAGTGTCTCCCTTGTAACAGAGAATATGTTCATTATGTTCTTCTATATTATATCCCATTCTTCTGACTTCTGCCAGCCCCAATATGTCCATTTGGATGTTTTTCAGAGAGTTGACAAGTTCTATCCTTTTTTCTGTAGATGCTAAAGTTCTCACATTATATGTTCCAATTTTTAGAGCTCGTTTTGATGTTTTATTTGTTGCTGGAGGGTTGTGGTCTGATTCCCCACGGGGACCAACCGGATTGGGGAATGATCTTCTATATGTTTCGCTTGTAAATGTTATATGTTTTTTGTTTATCCGGCTGCCGAAATTCTATGTTTGTTTGGAAGAGGGGATGAGAGTGGTGAGAGAGTTACTTCTTCCTCGCAACATGTCAAAGGCGTTTGACCTGTTTGTTTTTGTGGTTTTCGTAGGTTGTGGGTTGTTGCTTTGGTCGTAATTTTGTGGTGAAGTTGATGCTGAGCGCTCGCGTTTGCGTTTTGTTTGTATGTTATCTCGTATGATCAGTTTGTCATATTTTAGTACTGCATACTTCCCCTTTTGCCTTTCTTCAATCAACTGTTGTTGTAGTTCTTTTCTTTTTAATAACACATTTTTAGGATAGTCTTCGGTTAGGTAGATTTCTGACAGTTTTTTCTTATTTTTCATGATTTGTTCTTTTTTCCAACCATGGGAAAGGGAAATGAGAACAGGTCTTGGTTTTGAACCCTTTTTTCCTAAGCGGTACATGTTGTTGATGTCGTTGGGACTGATACTCATATTGGTTTTCGATTGAATAATTTCAGTGACCTGTTCTATCAGATTTTGTTTTGAAATCTCTTCCTCTTTGATTCCAAAGGCTATTATATTATTTTTGCGGTTTTCGCGCTCTAAATTATCAATTTTTTCGCGTAGGCTCTTATTTTCGGATTTTAAGTCTGTTATTTCTTTTACTAAAGGGTTCAGTTTCTCATCCATTCTCGTCATAATTAAGTTCGTTTGTTTTTGCATTTCCATCTTTATGTCATCGAAAAGGGTTATCAGATGTTTATCCATTTTTTGCGTGAATCGGAACGTAACCGATTGACTTTTTGCTATTTAATTGTGACAGCACTGACACAGATGTCAACAGTGTCAGATGAGATGACAATCACTTTATATGAGGGTACTATTGAATATTGATTGTAAAAATATGATGTCACTTCAGATAATTTCCACCACAGAGTATATTGAATATATGGAGATAGAGTGTAAGCTCGATGGTTGGCGATTGCAGCGCCTCAAGCGACTAGGGACAGAGTTAAAAATTTCGTATACATAACCATAACCAAAGTACTTAAGATCTGTATACATACGTATAGCTACATTTATTTAGTGTATTGTACATACGTATAGCTACATATTTAGTGTATTGTACATACGTATAGCTACTTATTTGTACTATTTTAAGGCTTTCAAAAGTTATTGAGAATACAAATTGAAATAAAACTAATTTTAACGGATTCAATCGTGGTTATTTTTGGTATTAGTTTTGGTCGTTTAGACTGAATCCATCACAATTAATTTTATGTCTACTTGCATTTTTTATTATAATGGAAATTCTACTAATATTATAAATGTGAAAGTTAGTAAAGATGTTTGAATGTTTGTTACTCAATCACGATCTAACGGCTGAACGGATTGGGCTGAAATTTGGTACAGATCTCTTATAGTCTGGAATAACATATAGGCTTTACATTACGGAAAAATATTCTCACGGGAAGCGGGATCGGGTACCAATATCACGGGAAGTGGGATCGGGTACCGATATCAAGGGAAGCGGGATCGGGTACCGATATCACGCGGCCAAGCCGCGGATATCAGCTAGTAATTAAATAAATAAGTACAAGAAATATGCGACATATATTATTTATTGTGTCTTTTTTTATAATATTCAAAGCATTGTTTTTGAATAATATCTTCTTCTGAAAACGTAGTTTTCATTCCATTTAATAATTTGTTGCAGTCTTTGCACCAAGTGTATAAAAATAAATTACATGATAATTCTTCAATGAACTTAACTACTTTTTTTTTGTGTAGCGGACATGTAATAAAATTATAATTATAATTGATGCTAATTAGTGTCTTAATGTAATTTTTAATGCCTTTTTCTTTATTTCTTTTTCTTATTATATGCATGGTTGTATCTTGTATTACAGAAAAGTATTCTATTGCATTATCGGTGGGATATGTCAAATATTGAACACTTTGTTCATATTCTTTGCAAGCAATTGCACTTTGTCTGTCAATGTTTTTTTTAATAAAACACGCTGTACAGGATTCGCAATTTTTAAATATTTTCAATTTAGCTTGCTTTATTACATATCCGGATACATATTCCAATGCAGACCATAATATAGGATTGTCCTTTTTCATTTTAATGTTTTTACATTCGTAATTTAAATCATTTAGATCAATTTCTTTGCATTCTAATTCGGCAGGTGGCAAATTTTGAAAAAATATCTTTTTTAATGATGAAAACATTGAACATTTGTCCTTTTCACAATTTGCACCAGGGGAGTGTCTTCCACTAAAATTATTTATCAATAGTGATGCAAACGCCGATTCAAAGGCTGCACATGTAGGATTGTTGTTCCGATATCCATGGCTACGAATACATCCAAAAAAGTTTTCTAATGGGTCTTGATTGAAATGTCGCAGCCATATTGACTTTACATTGTAGCTGTTAAACAATTTATTTTTTAAATATTCCAAATTTTCTAGGGTTCGTATCCAATTAGTAATAGAAGGCACTGTTTTATTCTTGGTATCAATAAAACGCATTGTTTTTAAAACAGCCTTTGCCTCATCCCATGACTTCTGATGGGCAGAATTTGGTGTCAGAGGTCCAAGCAACTTTTTGCCTGGTTTATTCTTATAATTATGGTAACTTCCGTTCACAGAATCAAATAATTCGTCAAAGAAAATCAGTACTCTGGCAGTCTCCGTAGCATCTTCTACTAATATTCCTTTTCCTGAAACATATTAGTACATGTTATTTATACAATTCACTATAATATTATGAACACACAGAAGTCCTTATCGCGTAAAATCATAACCCTCCTTTTGTGCAGTCGGTTAAAAAGTAGCCTATGTTCTTACCAGGGTCTCAAACGTGAAAGCGTAACAGACTGACAGAGTTACTTTCGCATTTATAATATTAGTAGGGAAGTAGGGATTGAGATTATTTACGTTGAGTTATGTACTTAACCGAATGGATTATACAATGATGCATAATTTTTCTAAATATATACATATTACACATTGTTTACATAATATCAAATACATATATACTTAATTAGGTTTAACAGAACTACTAACTTGCTAGATATCCCATGAATACTGCAGTTGAGTGGCTGAGTACTTGAGCAGCACATTTCACTTTCATTTTTCTCATTTTTTTCGGATTTATATGACTTTCTGTCAATTTCGGTAGCATACGAAGTCCATCAAACCCAGGGTCTTCTTTAAGTAGCATTTCTAAATGTTCCCATTTAGCAATATTAACTTCATTTTTAATGGTACATTTTAAATTCTTAGTTATTAGATTGTTGCGGATGCCTTTGAGTAGGTGAGGTGGATCAAATAAAGGTATGATTTCTTCTCCATTAATTTCAAATACATCTCTTCTAAATTCGTCATTACGGCGTAAATAGTCTGCCTTGGTATTTTGTACTAGTTTATTGATAGCACTCACGTTAGTAGATCCTTGATCACAAATAGTAGTCAATACTTTAAAACCAATACACTGTAATTTTTTAATGATCTCTTCAATTTGTTGAGCAAGTTCTATTGCAGATGTGGTTCCACGACAAAAGGTATAAGACACTGGTTGTTTATAATTGTGTTGGATTCCCCTTATCATGAATACCAATGCATGGTCTGCAATTATGTTTTCAGTGCATTTTCCATTATTCACAAACCCTGTTATCATGTCTGTCCTTCTTTTGTAGTCAAAATGCGGTGCTAAGGCAATCTCATCAAATAATAATGAACATAGTCTTTGGTTGATTTGCATTTTGGAGGCCCTTTTTCTCAACTCATTAAATAAATTTTCATTGATACCTGGCTTTAAGCCAGCGCTTATTATCATTTTATTCAATGATAAAGGAGTTGGGAGCACAAATATATTTCTAAGCCATTTGTAGGCTCTTGGGCCTTGTTTATACAGCGCCAGTGCCATTATTTTTTCTTTATTTGTGTATCTGCGACCAGACTTCTTTTTACCTACTTCTCTGAATTGCAGACAGGTAAATATTGAAGCCGCAGTGGTAAAACGTTTTATCATTTTTTGAAAATTTATGTTCTCTGATAGATCTAATGCCTTTTTCAGTTTTGTAGCATAACTGGCTTTGGTCTTCTTCAGCCTCTGTACTTGGCGTGCGAGAACAGATACCTCAGTCGAGTAAATTCTTGATAACGATTTACCCCTTTTCTCTGAAATTATTGCGAAATTGGATTATCATTACAAATATAGATTAGAATTAGAGGGTGTTGAGCACTATGGAATTGGTAAAATGGTAAAGTTGCGAGGTAGTAGCACAGTATAAAGAGAACTATGATCTGTGGGCTGTGATAGTAGTGAGCACAACTGCTAATTATACATACATAAATTCACGCCTCTATCCCATTGGGGTAGGTAGACACCACATGTTTCCGGTGGCTTCGATTCTCACACAGCGGCTGTGTGCCAGAATAGTACCAATCTTTGACTTTCATAATTGTTTTTAAACACCCAGACCAAATGCAAATATTCTTAATCATGCACACAAATATTTGCACTGTAAGCGAATTGAACCCGCGACCTCAGAATCGGTAGTTGAACACACTACCGTTACATCACAAAGGTTGTCCGCCTAGGTCGACCATGGTAAAGACCAAATCATTTTCACGGTGATCTAAATACTATGGCAAAAGTACAAAACTGAATATAAGTATTTACCTTTTGTAGTTTTTCTTTTTAGTTTTAGAGAAGAGTCATGAGACACAATTATTTGCACTTCATTATTACTAGTTGAAATTTCTGGCAATATTTCTGAAAAACAATGCAATTGGAATAAAAAATCTATTGACATTGAATTGATTGTGAAAGCATAACAGACAGACAGAGTTACTTTCGCATGTATATCGCTTTGAATGAAAGTATGGATTTTCAGTCAAGTGACCGCCATCTGACCTCCTCAACCCAATGAACCAGACCAATGCAAATATCCATAGTCATGCAAACAAATATTTGCATTGAGCGGGGACCGAACCGCGCCTTTTTATTTATCGCGCCATGCCACAGAGACTGTCCTTATGTGTCTACAGTCTTATAATGATCTTAGACAACAAATTTATTAAGGCAGATTATAATAATCTGCCTTATTTAATTTGTTGTCTGTACCCTGAATAAAAGAAAATAAACATTACATACCCCTGGAAGTTGAGGGAATTTGATCCATTTGCATATTCTGCTCAAATTGATTTGTAATGACCAATGGCTCCCTTCGATTAGTAACAAACCCTGAAAAATTATTAAAAAAAATATTAAAACTAGTCATTTATATTCTAAGATTCTCGTATCACAGTGTTTGTTACTGTACTCCTCCAATATGGCTTGACCATGATATTTATGAATTTTTTTTAAGCATGAAGCTTTTACTATGGGATCTAGACAACTGATAAACATATTTATATATTTGTAAATAAATACATATTATACATAGAAAATACCCAAACTGAAACAAACATTTGTGGATCACACAAATATTTGGACCGCCCCAGGAAGGCCAGTAGGCAGTTAACTACCCTATGCCACAGAGGCAGTCAAATACAGCATTTAAAAATACCACTAATTTTTACAAGCCCTATCAACCCTTATTTTGTAACAGTAATATTAGTATATGGCAAAATGGCAAAACAAAGTTTGCCAGGCATGAAATTTTATATGCACATCATCAGTAAGTCTGAGATTTGGTCAAAATCTATTTTCATACAGTCTAAATCTAAGGGTGGTCTGAGTTGTATAGTGCAACCACTTAATACACAGAAAATCAATCATATTCCAAATCAATTAGATACATAATTGGTAGCTTCTTACCTGCCATATGCAATGTTGGTATAGCAGTAGTAGTCAACATTTTGATAGATATGTACTGTGGCATGAAATGACGTTGGCAAATTCTGCGGTTCTTAAATATTGCACTGTTTTCCAGTGCCAATATATCACCCCCAATGGCATACAGCCAAGTGCGAAATCTCTCAGGTTCCTTGCATGGGTTTGGGAACTTATGCAATCGAACCTCTGGGCCTGTCCAATAGAAACACATTGATTTTTAGTATAATAGAATTTAGGAAATATAAAGCTATCAGAATTATAGAATAGGTAAATTAAAATGAAGAAATTTAAGACAGATCTTTACATTAATTGCAAGTATGTAATAATTATCATTTATTAAGTTTTTCTGTTTTTTTTTCACAGGCTTTCCCTTTATTGAAAATCTAAGGTAAAAATGTGGGTAAAGCTTGACATAGAAAGCGTTACTTTTGAAATCAAATACATGAAAAATGTAAACTGTAGTGTTTATAAAAATGTACTTATGTTTACTTTTTAGTGTATACTGACTGACATTGATTGCAATAGTTTCATAGTACATACATTGAATACTTACGAGATTTATCGCAATTAGGAACACAACACCTTTTTTCAGACATTTCCAGTTCAACAATATCCAAATCACAAAACAAACAAAGTCCAAAAGCACAAGTCACAGTCAAACGCTAAAGTAAAGAAATCGAAATCCAAAAAGCAATCCAAGTAGTTAAAATACAGAAATACAGGTCTTTTACGGAAAACAAAACTAGAAATAGAAAACTTGTTTGAAAGTTTTGAAACTAAGTTTTGCCGGTTTTCTGTTTGACAGTAATGACAGTTGAGTTGACGGGTGCCGTTATTAAAAATATACAATGTTGCCACCATAAATATATCTATTTTTTGAGTAAAGCGCCATCTAGTAGGTGAGGACAAAATAACATTGTTGTACCATTGAGTTTAGTAAAATGTTCTAAGCTTAACGACTGTGATTTCCACAGTGTTACGATTTTAACACAAGATTTTTATGCTTATTTTATTACTTCACACAGTGTTTTATATTTTGAAGGAATGTCACTATCACTTTTTAACTGTTTTGTACTCGTACACAATGTTTTTCAGTGTTTTTACGTGTTTTTGTTAAATTTTCCTCTGGAGTGCCTAATATTGCGTGTGCGCACTTTGACAGCCGGAACTGTCACAGTTCGTTTTAACTGTCGTAGTCTACATACTGAATGTATTTGTCTTTGGGTGAGGACCGAGTAATGTCATCTAGCTATAAGAATAAGGTATCTCTGTGCCTTGTTTGGACTACATCTGATTATTGTTTTCCTATATTTATGGTCACTTGTGGAAATGTCTTGCCTCACGTCTTGTGTATGACCAGCTGATACCCGTAACTTAACTGTAACTATGGCTGTAAATTAGTTTTCAGTAGTTGATAGTTCTTTGTTAGTCTTAAGTATTTGTCGTCAACTTGACGGGTGCCAACTAAAAAGGATGACTCCACTGAGAGCGACACCCTAGAACCGATCCGACCTCGATGAAGATGGAAAAAAAGCTGTCAAGATGGATATTATTTTACAGCGAAATAACTATACTTTAGAATGTTCCTGTGATATCTGTGTGTACAAAACGAAACAAAAGAAATAAATAAAAATATCCTCATAGAGTCCAGGATTTCAATTTTTCATGCTCTTACAACTGAACATATTCAGGGACCATGCAGATTTGATCGAACTTACATTTACATGGTCTTTATGATAACAGACCTTTATATGCAAACGCAATGAGAATTATAATCTGAGAGGTCACAGTCTCAAATTGTGTACTAGATTTTACAACAATCCTCACAGGAATTTTATCAGCAACAGAGTGATCCAAGCATTGAATAAGCTTCCAGAGATTGTGGTATCTGCAGAAAATACTAATCAGTTTAAGAATAGATTGGACAAGTATTACCATACACAGAGGAAAACAGAAAAAAAAAATGTCTGGATACAGGCTACATCAGCTGTTTCAAGTGCCTGCCCGATAAATAAATAATAATTATAACAGATCTGAGTAAAATGAAAAAGTTCATGGATAGATTATAGGCTACCTTTTTATCTCCTGAATAAATCCCCATGGAATTCAAAACAAAGTGCTTGTGGCCCCGCAGACTCAGTGTTCTGTAAACGATTACTGCTGTAAGCAATTTTCACTATGGCCAGTCCTTGGATGGGTAACCATCCATGTGACCACTTTGTGACATTATTTGACGTTTCTGTGCTTCTGAAGGTAGTTAAGCCGTTGGTCCCGGTTGCCAGTAAAATGGCACTCTCTAAGCCAAGTTGAAAGCCTTTTTAGGTGGCTTGAAAAATCTCAACAGCAGGCTGTCACCACCGGCGCCTGTTCATTTTCAACACGGCAATATGGGGGACAAATACATATTACGGGGGACAAATTCTAAAAAAAACGTGAAATGTGTGCATATGATATGTATGCATCTGCCTACAACTTCGGGGATAAAAGGCGTGACCATATGTATGTATCTATGGAATTCAAAACACTGGACAGAATTCCATGAGAGAGGAGGTGTAGGCAGCATCTAGTAACAAAAATGTAAGTTTTGGTAATTTGAAACATTAATCAGCTGTTAAAGACGTCACCAATTTATTTCAAGGTCACTTACCTATTTGTAATCAATGTGAACCATTCACATACTGTTTAAGATAACAATAATGGGTTATTGGGTTTTCCTGTCAGCTGATGTTGTCCAAAATGATATTATATCATACAGGAAATCTGGTATTATTCACTCATAGTGACAAAATGCACTGAAATTCATTATTGTATGTAGGTATAGTCTTTTTCTGGACAGCTCAGCAATCATGTAAACATGTCATGTGTTGACAGAAGTTGTCTATGATCATAGTGTTGTAACTATACTGATTCTATGTATGTAAATAATCATTGAGTTATATCTAGTTCACCGTACATTCATTTACTTCGGTATATCAATCGCCAAATTCATCAAATCGTGAAATTCGGTATATCAATATATATTATGTGCAATAATTTTTTTATTAATTTAATTAAAGGATCTTTAAAAAAAGAAACTTTTAGAAAATTTAATCTATATATATAAAAATCAATGCCACTTTTCGTTGTAATTTTATAACTCAAGATCGGGCTCACCTATCCAAACCAAATGTTTAGGCTTTGTTCGGACTATTTAGTAGATGGTTTATGTGAAGTTTGCACGAAATCGGTCGAGCGGTTCTTGCTTTATCACGCAAACGAAGTTGCGCGGGTCAGCTAGTAGTACATATAATCATTTATTTACAATAATATATTACTTTAGGACTGAATATTTTAACCATCCACCGTCAACCGTACCCAGTCTACCCTAAAGAATCATTTTTTTTTCTTTTTATTCATATTTAAATGTTTATGGCGTTCGAAACATTAGATTATCTTTTTGGCAGCTCGCTGATGAACGTTAGCCTCTTTAAATTTACTCCTCCACACGGTACTAAGCCTAACCGGATCCTTCTGACGATTTCTGGGTCGCACAAATACTTATTTAGTCCCAATTTTTTAAAAGTACTTCTGCGAAGAGTAGGCCTCGCGAGCGCCCAGGAAAAAACAACTTGTGAGGAATTATATCCCTTATGATCCCATCATATATAACGGGGACCTTTTTCTCCCTTATTTTCCGCCCTATTAAAAAAACTTTTGACAAAAGTTGTATTTTTATCTTTTCGTAGATCAATGATTTTAAATCAAAGAACATGTGTGCCAAGTTTGGAGATAATTGGTTAACAAATGCGTCTTCTAGACCGAAACTGACATGTACACACACATACGGACGAAAGCAAAATCGTCTATACTGTGGAATCGAAGACCCAAACTCAAAGTGCCTTTTCACACGTACCGGTTGCCGGGTAGCCGGTGCCGGGTAACCGGCGCGGCGGCGGCGGTGAATGCAAGCGGTTGGCGGGCAAATCACTCCGGTACGTGTGAAAGCTATAGTACACGGCCATATACCCACCCTACCCGGCACCCGGCAACCGGTAGGTACTTGTGAAAAGGGGCAAAGACTCGCATCTCCATATATTCAATATACTCTGTGGACTAGCACTCTTCGCTCTCTGGGTCAATAAGTTATATTATATAAAGGAAGTACATTTTTTCGAACTGACGGATTGATAAAACAATGACCTCCTTTTAAAATCAATTGGCCAGTACAACAGTTTTACAACACTATGGCAAAGACAAACAAGTCTGAGAAAAAATAATTTAATGACAAGCAAAAATGACAGTCTTAAATTTTTACCATCCGAGTATTTTTCATGAAATTATTCTATAATCTAAAGGTTTATTAGTGTCGAAATGTCCGCATAAATCTAACTAGAGTTCCTTGAAACGACTATGATCAGGATTGATAATTAAATGTAAGTAATTATGGAGTAGTCGAGATCCAATTTCTTTGTTTACTATATTTTTTAAGTCTGTTGAATTCCACTATATATTATGTGGGTGTTATTATATTCTCTATGAAATGACAGTTCTTCTTTTGGATCTACATACCTAAATTGTAATTGAATACACTGTACTCTTTTCTATTTTCTGATAAGTTATTAAAAAATCCTCTCTAAAAATAACCATCAGAATACATTCTAACTAACTTATGGCTGCGGTTTTATTTTTCATACAACATTGTGACAAAACTGTCCCTGATAGAAATCATTTTACCACTTTCTTTGCTGACTAAAAAGTCTTAACACAAACATACTACCTAGTTGATGCTTGTTGCTCTGCCTATGTAATAAAGTTTCGTTTTCTTGTATTAGTTTCCCGGGTTGACCAGGTAAAGACAGTCCCACACTTGACAAAATTACTTAATTTTTAGGGTTTCGTACCCAAAGTAAAAAATAAAAACGGGACCCTATTTATGAAAGTTCACTGCCCGTCTGCCTGTCACGGCTCTATCTCTGGAACGGTGATAGCTAGAGAGCTGAAATTTTCACATAATGATGTATTTCTGTTGCCACTATAACGAAAAAAAAGAGGGGATTAAGGGAGGTTCCCATACAACAAACATGATATTTTGCCGTTTTTTGGTACGGAACCCTTCGTGCGCACAACTCGCAATTGGCCAGTTTTGATATTATCAGTATGAATACTATGAATGTTAAAAAACACAAGACTGTGCATGTGTTGAACTACCATAGACTGATCTGATTAATTGATTGACTCGCGTCCAATCCCATTGAATATGTTTTTACCAAAATTCATCCACCAACATTAATTCAGTGATAATAGGTACTCATGAAAGATAGCAAATACCTAAACTCACTTTCATCTTGTAAATCTTACCTTACTATCTTACTTCTTACTATCTTACTTCTTCATTCTTACTATCTTACTTCTTACTTATCCTACTAATATTATAAATGTGAAAGTTTGTGAAGATGTTTGGATGTTTGTTACTCAATCACGCTCTAACGGCTGAATGGATCTGGCTGAAATTTGGTACAGGGGTAGAGTATAGTCTGGAATAACACATAGGCTACGTTTTATCCCGGAAAAATGTTTCCACGCGAAGCGGGAACGGGAACCAAATTTCTCGCGGGCGAAGCCGCGCGCATCAGCTAGTAATATTATAAATGTGAAAGTTTGTGAATGTGGATGTTTGTTACTCTTTCACACTCTAACGGCTGAATAGATCTTTCTGAGATTTGGTACAGGAATAGATTATGGTCTGGAATACCACATAGGCTACTTTTTATCCCGGGAATAAGTTCCCACGGGAAGTCAGAACAGGAAAAAAATTTCGCGGTCGAAGCTGCGGGCATCAGCTAGTTACTCATACACTGCACATTCAACTCGAGTTTATCAATGGTTTTCCTTTCAATGTACGTCTGGCTATCCCAGGCAGGTACTCTATTCTTAGTCGTGTCTATACGGCGAGACGGGATTCCTAAAATAATGTTCTTGAAGGGGGTATTTTGCACTTAATCAACAGTAAGTGCTAGGCAAGGTGGCAATCGCGACAGATTTATTTGTTTGATGTAATGAATTGGTACTTTGGAAGTGTTTGTAATTAAAAAAAACCGGTCAAGTGCAAGTCGGACTCGCGCCCGTAGAGTTCCTAACCAAATAAACGACAAAAAGTTAAGTTTTTTTATAGCGGCAACAGAAACACTATCTGTGAAAATTTCAGCTCTCTAGCTATCACCGTTCATGAGATACAGCCTCATGACGGACAGACAGACAGAAGGATGATGAAGTCTCATGAATAGGGATCTGTTCTGTTTTACCCTTTGGATTCGGAACCCTAAAAAACCAGAGGCACTCCGGAAGTCCTCACTGGATTGAAAATGAAGAAAGTAATGGTTATCTAGATAACTGCCAGTGGTCTTTTCTACGTGTTTCGCATCACAGCTGGGGTTGGAGCCTGGGGTCTGGTTTTATTGACTGCTGGGAGCACCATCAGCCAGGCATCGCTTGGAGCGACTGCCGACATATCAAACCTGTAAGAGCGCTTGCCTCGTTCGCTGGTTAGCAGGTTGATTTCTTGCCTTATCTCTGTTTCTTTGAGTCAAGCTGAGGAAGAAGCAATATGTCTTCAATCAAACTAAATAATAATTATTCTTGTTTTGGCACATATGAATCATAAACATTTATATTAATCATGTATTAGGAAAGTAATGATAATAATGACACAAATTCGCGATAAAGATCTAGCAAATTCTAGACTAAATGCCTGAAGCATTATGCATAGTATAAATTACGAAGATTTAATATTAATGAGTCAGGACAATGTAATCTTTAATGATTACTGTCTCCCGATAACACTTCCTATCATAAATCTAATAGTTTAAACTGCTTTTACTTGTGACTGTGACTCATATTAGTAATTCTAAACAAAATGATAACTACCATCTCTTGCTAATCATCTCATCTCGACAAAGGCACACAGGTAGCCCCTGCAGTTACAAGTTTTCAAGCCGCCCATAAAGTCTTCAACTCGGCTTATTGACCACCAAGTTACTTACAGACGGGACCAACGGCTTAACGTACCTTCCGAACCACGAAAACGCTCGTCAATGGAAATGCAATAAACCACTATTACGAGACGAATGTTTCCAAGACACTGCAAGTAACTGGGCTACGAGCGCTTATTTTACTTACAAGTAAAGCTAATATAAGCTGTGTGGAAAAAAAAGATGATCATAGTGATTTATCTGCCATAGCCTTATCTGAATCCTGCGGAAATCCTTCCGAGGGCTTAACAGGGGCTCCCAACCGTAGACTGTAGGTAGTGAACGTGTGGTTTTTAATCGCTAAGAGTCCGGCATAGCATCTATGACGGGTTTTCCTCGAGTAAAAAAAACAGCATAGAGACTTACATAGTTTACTACTGAACTAAACTAGGTCAGTACTGTTCTAGGGTATGTGACCTCTTTTCACACAATTCACCTAACACGTACAGATTTGTGTTTGCGCAGTTTTTGTCGCGTTTACGGTTTTGTTTGTGTTGTGCAATAAAGAAATAGGTACTTTAACATGTTACTTGTTGTTATCTATACCTACTAATATTATAAAGAGGAAAGATTAGTTTGTTTGTGATTGATAAACTCAGAGACTAATGAACCGATTTAAAAAAATCTTTTGCCATTAGAAAGCCTAGCAATTCTAAAATTACTAAGACTACTTCATCATCATCATCACACAAGAGATCAGAGCAACAATAATCTGAAGTCAAGGAATCTTTCAGAGTTTGATACTGGCAGATTGAACGTTGTCTGCTTTTTGCTTTTCCACTTCACCTCGTCAAAATCTTCGATGTACGTTCGCCTTACGATTGAAATTCGTCCTGAGCTTCGTCCCACCAGAAATAATTGTGAGGTTACCATGTCGGAATCGAATCGACTAAAACTTTTGAAGCGCTCGTGGCCCCGCGGACTCAGTGTTCTGTAAACGATCACTGCAGTAAGCAACATTTACTATGGCCGGACATGGATGGGTGACCACCACGTGGACCACTTTGTGACATTTGTTTACGAGCGTTTCCGTGCTTCGGAAGGCACGATAAACCGTTGGCTCGTCAATGGAAATGCAATAAACCACTATTACGAGACGAATGTTTCCAAGACACTGCAAGTAACTGGGCTACGAGCGCTTATTTTACTTACAAGTAAAGCTAATATAAGCTGTGTGGAAAAAAAAGATGATCATAGTGATTTATCTGCCATAGCCTTATCTGAATCCTGCGGAAATCCTTCCGAGGGCTTAACAGGGGCTCCCAACCGTAGACTGTAGGTAGTGAACGTGTGGTTTTTAATCGCTAAGAGTCCGGCATAGCATCTATGACGGGTTTTCCTCGAGTAAAAAAAACAGCATAGAGACTTACATAGTTTACTACTGAACTAAACTAGGTCAGTACTGTTCTAGGGTATGTGACCTCTTTTCACACAATTCACCTAACACGTACAGATTTGTGTTTGCGCAGTTTTTGTCGCGTTTACGGTTTTGTTTGTGTTGTGCAATAAAGAAATAGGTACTTTAACATGTTACTTGTTGTTATCTATACCTACTAATATTATAAAGAGGAAAGATTAGTTTGTTTGTGATTGATAAACTCAGAGACTAATGAACCGATTTAAAAAAATCTTTTGCCATTAGAAAGCCTAGCAATTCTAAAATTACTAAGACTACTTCATCATCATCATCACACAAGAGATCAGAGCAACAATAATCTGAAGTCAAGGAATCTTTCAGAGTTTGATACTGGCAGATTGAACGTTGTCTGCTTTTTGCTTTTCCACTTCACCTCGTCAAAATCTTCGATGTACGTTCGCCTTACGATTGAAATTCGTCCTGAGCTTCGTCCCACCAGAAATAATTGTGAGGTTACCATGTCGGAATCGAATCGACTAAAACTTTTGAAGCGCTCGTGGCCCCGCGGACTCAGTGTTCTGTAAACGATCACTGCAGTAAGCAACATTTACTATGGCCGGACATGGATGGGTGACCACCACGTGGACCACTTTGTGACATTTGTTTACGAGCGTTTCCGTGCTTCGGAAGGCACGATAAACCGTTGGTCCCGGTTGTCGGTAAAATGACAGTCGTTAAGCCAAGTTAAAGGCCTTACGGGCGGCTTGAAAATTTTCAACTGTGGGTCGTCACAACCCGCGCCCGGGTCGGCAGCGCGTGTGTAGCGCCTCTAGTGTTGCAAAACGTCTATAGGCTACGGTTACCAACCTTCCGGTGGGCCACCTAAGTAGTATAAAAAAAAAAACTACACCGTGTTATTTAACGACTGTATTTAATCACGGATATAACACGTCTATTGGCACGCATGATAGTCATGGGGTTATTCTGCCGAGGGCGCACACGAACTCCTAGTCGTAGGCAGATAGATGGTAGGGCTCAGATGGCATGAGGTTTTCTTACACGAAAAAACCACCCTCGAGTATGCCAAACGTTTTTGTGCCACTCAGACTTTTTAAGATATACATACACCTTGTGAATATCATTTATTCCTGACTCGACGATAAAAACTGATGTAACAGTGAACATGCTGTATAAACGTTCATGTCATTTGTCACGTTGAGACGGACACGTGTAGTAGGAGAACGGGGAAGTTTTGACCGTAACGCACATATTATATTAGGTACTTGAATAGTAAATAGACACGGCAATATACTCGCCACGTGGCACAATATGGTGGTGAAATGTGGGCGTACGTCTACCACCCACATTTCGCCTACGTATGTAAAAAAGTCAATTTGACAAATATCGCAGTATCTTTGTTTTTTTTTCTTCTCTATCTTCAATTGAGTCTTACAAAAGCTGTCCATTCTCAAAAGACTCATTAAATAGCCGTTTCTTAGAAACAGTTTAAGAAAATAATCTTATTTTATATTTTAATTTTTTATCGTGCTGTAGACGACAAACCATTCATATTTGTTCAGCCGTTCTTGCTTTGTTTATTATGTAACTGCTAAACTAATCAGATTTAGATTACACAGTATAATTAGCATCACACGTCACAGAAACGATGTATCGTTTAAATATAAAATACCTAAATACTGATAAGAGCCCATTCATAAAATGAGTTAGGAAAGTTTGGTTTATCAGCTAGGTGTGACGAATCGATGATGCTGATTATTTGAAACCAAAATGTTATCAATATGATTACGGTTTTCTTAGTCACAGAACTTTGCTATCAAAGAAAAGGCTTTTTTTGTAAAAATCTGATAGTACTCTTACAAAGAAGAGGCTTTTTTTTGTAAAAATCTGATAGTAGGTACTCTTACAAAGACGAGGCTCTTTTTTGGAAAAATCTGATAGTACTCTTACAAAGACAAGGCTTTTTTTGTAAAAATCTGCTAGTACTCTTACAAAAACAAGGCTTTTTTTGTAAAAATCTGATAGTACCTACTCTTTTGTGAGCAAGAGAAATAAAGGAGTGCTCGGAGGGTATGGACACGAAGTAAACTAAGGAGGGATAATAAAAGATTGACGGAATAGATTTGAGACGAGTGGTGAATGGAAAAATGTTGAGGGTGCCTGCTTGACCAGAGTGCCTGTAGTAGACGGGAATAAAACAGAATGAAGACTATCTAAATTGATACTAATCATTACACGTAAGAAGTGAGGTTATACATGAATTTTCAAAAGGTATCGTAATTTGATATTTGCGTGACTGAAATGTTTGAAATTCTATGGGCTTGTACAAGCCAGCCAGTACAAGCAAGGTGCTTGGACCTCATCTCGTCTTAATACATTGCGGCTCCCATCATCGCATCGCACATTCATTATCTATATATATAAAAATCAATGCCACTTTTCGTTGTAATTTTATAACTCAAGAACGGGCTCACCTATCCAAGCCAAATGTTTAGGCTTTGTTCGGACTATTTAGTAGATGGTTTATGTGAAGTTTGCACAAAATCGGTCGAGCGGTTCTTCATTTATCACGCAAACGAAGTTGCGCGGGTCAGCTAGTTGTTTAATAAATATCTACACCTTGTACTACTACCTTGTATTTAGTTAGCGCGATTACGCAATGCACGTAACATTAATTCATCAGTATCATAATTCATAATCCGAGTCCCTTCCACATGATATCAGAAACCCTCGTTTCCACTTCTCCGGGTCTTTAGTATTTTCTATCATGATCGACGAATCGTCATTGTCTACGTTCAGCCAGGATTCATTAGCCCTAACACTGCCCAGCAACCAACTACCAATCAGGACGATAGCCTACAATCTACCTGTGTTGGTGAACGCCGTTATTTGCATACGTAATTAGTATGAGCAAGTTTTGCCCTCAAGGGTGTGGAGGCGAGTCATTGGTTCTCACGGCGTGTTCTCATTGAGTTTTATGTTATGCATTTTTTTTTAAAAAAAAGGTACTGCCTATTAGTAGGCCATTAATATCCTTTTAGCTAATATAAATAAGGAAGTTAGTGAGCTTGGTTGTACACGAAACAAATATGACTGAATTTTGTCTGCTTATAACGTGATTTTTATCATTAAATAGGTCTTGTTTTTTTTTCTAGTAATATTTCGGTAAACAGTGCCTGGATCATCAACTTTTTCTGACGTCAATATCATTTGTAACTGAATTAAAATAACATAGTTGGTACGATTCTGTACCTCTCCTCTGTGGTTATAGTTTTGCCCTTTTTGCGTTAACGTTAAGAGTCTGTATGACGCCAAATAGACTATTACCTTGATCTAGATCTCAGGACTCGTGAGGTCTTATGAATTAAAATTTTAACACAAACAACTTCAGTTCATAAACTTAAAACGCACTAGGCTAAAAACACGATTACTGATAAAATCCTCGATAGATTTTTGTGTTAAAAATACCTCGATTTATTGAAATTTTAACCTAGATCTCATAAGTTTTAAGTTGTTTTTATAATATAAAATATTTATAAGAAAGACAATAGTAAAATCTTCATTTGCACTAGACCACTTTTTTAATATTGGTTAGGTATATAGTTTTTTAATAATCAATTTATTTCGTTAAAAACGCACAAAAACCGATCGCATCTCTCTCTGTCTTGCACGCTAAAATGTATATCTTCTATAGTCTTCTTTCAACAATTTGGCGTTTGGTAGGCTCTTAAGCAACTTTTTTCACTTTAAATGAATATTTTAATAAATGACCTAATCATAATTACTTTTTTCGTTTTAGTTATTAACGAACTTACTCCTAAAAAACAAACGTATAAAAACATTATACTCTATGTAATTAGTAGGCACAGACTTATTAATTATAACCACAATACCTACAATCCTTCATGATGAACATGTTGTACATCCATACCTAGCCATCATGGAATTCTATTTTTAATCTGTCATAAAACGTATATTATATAAATTTATAAAATGTATTTGAAAATAACACGCGTTTGTGCAAGGGCACTTACCGAGGACATTTTACAAGATAAAACTTTGACTCCGCTTCAGGGAGCGTACATGTTAACGTCAATAAATTGAAAACTATCATACCCCCCCATAAATCAATGTTTAAAAAATGTCTCTGAAAAACTGAATTTCTCAGTAGATAGATTTTCGTTTAAAATAAAACAACTTACATTTGAACGTCTCATATTCATTCTTCTCACAATTGCCTCAACATTTTCCTTTCTCATCTAAAAGAAAATACCAGAATTGCAAACGCTTTAAAGAGAATTATGTATATATGAACACAAATTCGTAAGAAATTGTTCTTGTAGCATAATGCGGCAGCTTAGGCTCAATTTACACCGCCGCGGAATGGAAGCGAGTTTTTGCAGTCAAATTGTACAAAGCACAATGAACTTTTTCAATTGAATAACATACAAACGATGTCAATAAGAACCAAAATTAGATAGCACCGCCTACGTAATTTTGGCTATAATTGTCTAGGGAAATTCCCGAAATATCCCACAATGTTTAGAGAAGTTCCCTAGGTACTCGTATTGTACTCGCAAGCATTTTTACGTCTTTGTGCGAAATTGACGCTTCAATTCCATTCTGAACCGGCGTAAATTGAGCTTAAGGCCCGTCCGAGCGCACGAGGCAGCGGCACTTTCGGTGTTTTGAATCGGCGGTTCAGCTGTGTGCGTGCGGCACTCACACATAGACAATTCTCTCAGCGACAGTCGCTCTGTTTGGTCGCAACGCAACATTAGGCAACTTAAAAATTTCAAAAAATATTAGTATTTTTATTGAGACGAATGGCTCGAAAAGATCATGACTACTTTTATATTATGAAGTACGTTTAGATAAGTTTAAATACAATGGACCGTATTAATATGACACGGACATTTGTTATTCTTTTACAAAGCGCCATCTGATCCCAAAGTGCAGTACTAGTGCTAGGCAGCAGATATTAATTGATACTTTTATAGGTACATACATACATATGTATGTACCATACATATCGACGGTAAAAAGGAAAAACACTTGAAGCGACATTTTTTGAATTTTACAGGAGAGCCAATCAAAGTTAATTTTTTTCGAAAAAAATTCATAATAAATTCTAATTTGGAGTTACAAAAATCAGCGAAAAAACCGTTTCTTAATTTTTCAAGTACTTTCTTTCATTAAACTTAAAAAAAATCCCTAAGCATAATAAGAGGAGTTATGAGTCGCTTCAGTTTTTTTCATTAAATACTGCGCAAGGAAAAACGCATTAACCACAGCACCAGTATCTTGACAAACGCAAGGAAAAACACATTAAGTGACCAGCAATGGGTGATCTAGCTTGGAGGAAAAACAACTGAAGCGCCATGCACCCTAAGATACAAGTATGTGGAAAAACAAGTGTTCCAACAAAACCATAAAATATTAAGCAAAGGAAAAACCCAATAACCACTAGTCAATTATCATTAAATTTTGATTTTTTAACTGTAATCCCTCCTACGCTGTTGATAAATACCAAAATAAAACCAACAATGTAAGGATAAAATAATTAAAATAGTATCTTTATTGTTTCAGCTTACTGGTTTACAGTGTTGCACAAACAAAACCCACTCCAGGGACAAAACACAAATTTTCTTTTTAGAAAATAGTTAAAAAGAGAAAAAAAAAACATATAAAATATTGTAGAGCAATAAGTACTTTATTTATACCCAGTTTCAACTCGCTGAGGTTATGATGCATTCATAATTATATTACGATTTCTATGATGTACCTAACAAGTATCTGCAGCAAAAAGGCGCCTGAGACTTGCCAAGGACCGACCTACACATACTAGGTATTATAAATGTCGCAAAGTAACAGAAATACCTATTTCAAAAGATCACGCAATGCAATAATAAATATACCTTTTTTTTAACGTGAGGGAAAATCCTTCATGGATGGTATGCCGGACTCCTACCGACTAAAAAACTTCACGTAACGCCCAACAGCCTATGGTCAGGAGCGCCGGGTAAGCCCTCGGAAGGATGTCCCAGGATAATAAATATACCTACTTATTAAGAACTTGACCACTTATTAAGAACTAGGTGTTATTTTTAAACTATCGCGGTTTTTTACACTCGTACTTATAGAACTCGGGACTTCCCACGAAATAGATTGGGTTGCGGTGCAACTCACAGTCCAACCGCGACCACCCTAGGTCGTCGCTCCATCTGGCAGGGGGTTGTCCTACCCCACGTTTACCAAGTCGCGGTCTCCACTCAAGAACTCACTCGCTCCATCGGCCATCAATTCTTCTACAGATGTGGCCAGCCCACAGCCACTTCAAAGGGCATACTCTGCAAGATATGTCAACCAATCTTGTTCCCTGACGGATAACATCATTTCGAATCGTATCCCTCAGAGACACCCCAAGCATACGTCGTTCCATCGCTCGTTGCGCAACTTTAAGTGCATGGACTAGCCCCACTGTAAGTGTCCACGTCTCGGCACTACGGTGCCGAGACGTGGACACCTACGGGTCACAACTGGTAGAACGTACCTTCTAATATATACTCTAAGGCTAGAATGCACTGGTTGAAAATTTCGTCTTCAGGCATTGCGGTATCGGCGTATAGAAAACCTGATGCAGTTTGCTAAATGCTGCCCAGCCCAAGCGAAACCTTCTAGCTATTTCTTAATCCAAGTTACTCGTTTCAAGTGTGATAACCTGCCCAAGGTAGGTGTTTTTATGGACAACTTCAAGCCTCGATCCTTCAACGTAGATTGGTCCTGGCACGACATGCTCATTGAACATGACCTTGGTTTTGTCCAAGTTTATGCCGAGGCCAACACGTCTATGCAGCATCCGAGCGAGGCGGTTTGTGACTGCTCTCGAGAACAACTTGTAAACATGGCTCAGGAGTGAGATGGGTCTATAATTCTTCAACAAGGTCTTGTCACCGTTTTTGAAAAACAGAGCCATCGCACTCCCGATCCACGCTTGAGGTGTTTGTCCCTGTAGGAGGAAGAAATAAAGAGACTCGTCAGCTCTTTGAGAACTGGAGTCTCGCCAGCTTTAAGAAGCTCAGTCGTAATTCCGTCCTCTTCAGGAGATTTGTTAGGTTTCAGTTGGTCGAGAGCCACCCTAACCTTGCCCTGGTCGATGTCCAGTATATCCTCCGTGTAGTGGCGTATTAACGGGGCTCTGTGGTCATTCTTGCTTGGGCCCGTGGTTCTTTTGTGTCCGTGATGCATAGAGGTTTGTGTCAAAGTACTCAATTTTCTCGAGAATCTCGAACCTTGAGGTTTTGTCACTCGCTGTTTTAAGTTTCGTTAGACGGGGTCTCCTGAGGTGCTGGGCAAAGACCTTGGTGCCCCTATTCTGTTCAATTACGTCCTCGATGACAGTGGTGTTGCAGCGTCGTAGGTCGCGCCTTACTAGCTCTCAAATTTTGACGTTTATGTTTCTCAGTTCTAACGAAGATGCTGTCGTAAGTGGCGTTTCCCGTCTGATCCTCATAAGTTCGTGAGTCTCGAGCGAGAGATTCGAACACCTCTTTTTGCCTTTCCCGGACAAAAATTCCGGGAAACTTGCTGCAGCGTTTTGACCATTGTGTCGGTTTTATCGTGAACGCAGTCAGTGGTTTCCAGCAAATCGAAACGATTTTGAAGTTCCAATTGGAACCTCCCGATCCGATCCCAAAGCCATCTGGAGCGCAGTAGGTCGGAGGGTAGGCTTCATCATCCGGGCCCTCTTGGCGCGGAAGTCTAAATTTAGAGATGCTAGGACAAGTCGGTGATCACTACTAGTATCAAACCTGATACATCTCTAAAATACACCACCTGTACGTTATGCAAAAGTCTGTCTCGTTCCTAGTGACCTTGTCGGGGCTTCGCTGAGTCCATTTCCTGTGGGGCTTCTTCTTAAAGAAGAAGTTTATCAAGAAGAGCCCCTGGGAGTTGATAAAAGTTGACAAGCATGTGCCCCGGTCATTTCTGCGCCCGAGGCCAAAAGGACCGATTTTCGTTTCGCGGCGTTCTTGATTTTGGCGTTGAAGTCCCCCATAATAACGTTGTAGGCAGCCTTGGCAGTCCCGTCTAGTGCTTTGGCTATGTCCTCTTACACTGCTTCGGCAGTGCTCTTCGAGGTCGGGGCATACACTTAAATCACTTTCAGGGGGTACCTGTCGGTGAGCTTGAGTATGAGGAAAGCTACCCGACCCGAAACACCATCGACTTCCATAACGCTGCCAACAAGGTCCTTAAAACTGACACCGCCATCGATAGGGCTCATTTCGTCACCCTTTCGAAAGTAGAACAGGTCGCCTGACGCAAAGGTTAGCATGTCCTCACCCTGTCTTCGGATCTCTACGCTGTAAAGAAACATTTTTAGGTACTTACAATTTACGAACATAAGCACTGTCTTTGGCCGCTTTTTGCTGAGCGCCAAAACGTGACGAGTTTGTCGAAAAACGATGGTTCACCGGTGAATGAAGCGCCACGTCGCGTGTCACTTCCTTATATAGGTTACGTAACTTCCACAAAAGACACAAAAATACATTGCATGTAGCGATATGAATGGTTTTGAATACTTAACTTAAGTACACAATTTTAAAAACAATGTTTACTTTAAGCGACAATCGTCTTTATTTAGGTAGTCGACGAAATTAAATGAACCGACGTTATGGGAATAAAAGACGATGTCGGTTAATTTAAGAATTTCTGTAAAAAAATTGATGGTGTTACTTTAACCGACACGATCGATTCACTCTGCAATTGCAAAACATACTGAAATCCATAATATGTTATAATGATCGTGGAGGCAAAACACATTATCTCCATCTTATAGATACAATAAAAGCAAGGAAAAACGAATGTAGCAACTAGACACTAGTGATACAAGAGTGAGCCAAAACACCTGTAGTGCTTAACACCCCATTACTTATGACGGAGAAAAACGATTTTAGTGACTTAGGATATCCGAAACAGAAAAGGAAAAACACATCAAATAACAATCTTACTATGAAGTTGGTAGTTTAAACGGTAATGTGACCAATTTCGCTACAATTTTGTGTCACTTCATTTAGCGTCTGAAAAAAATAAGCCTAAAAGTTCCATTACTTGAAGCGACACCAAAGTGGTTAGATCGCTACGAAACCAAGACCAATCGACGCGGAAAAATTCGCCGATTCCGAATATGTATATAACTCATTTTCGACCAAAGTGTCGCTTAAAGTGTTTTTCCTTTTTACCGTCGATATATATAGACACGCCTTAACGCTGAAAGGATCGGCAGAGGCACATACATATTTCACCTAGTCTTTAGGGTTCCGTACCCAAAGGGTAAAAAACAGGACCCCATTGCTGAGACACGGCTGTCCGTCATCAGGAGTTAAAATTTCACAGATTATGTATTTCTGTTTTAACAACAAATCCAAATTACAGAATAATAATAAATTTTTATTTATAGACCACAGATATTTTTTCCCGTGGGCAAACTAAAACTAAAAAAACAATAATATATCTATTCAGAAATTATTACTTAGTTTCATCTATGTATGTATCATGTCTACGTCTGGGTAGACGGGGTACTAAGTTTACGTCATATGACCCGGGCTTGTTATAGGCGGGGAAAAAGTTTCTATTAGGTATATCGGAAACCGTGCCTTTCAAATTTCTTGGCAGAAAGATAGATAACAGAGGTTGTACTCCAGCTTTGGACGACATAATTGAAAGTTTCATTGTTGACATAAAAAGGTAGACCAACAACCAATAGGTAACGTCAAGAAAGCATGGATATACGACAACTATTTAACATCACGTCTAAACTGGCCGTTTCTTGTGTACGATATCAGCCAAAACCTCAGAAAATTGGATGCGAATGTTACGATGACGTTGAAGTCGTGGCTAGGGCTAGCTCAATCGGCCGACCCGTCGGCATTATACAGAGCCTCTAATAACTTCGGAATGACGTTTATGAAGCCGTCGGAACTCTATAAACATCTAAGAGTTACTAAAATGCACGTCTTAGCAAAATCAAAAGACAAAATCGTTCAAACTCTTCCAAAGGATAAACATATAGCAGAACTTGAGTCGCGCCTCCAATTCCACAAGAAATTCATGGTTGGTTCGCGGACTTGTCGAGCGGGGTTGGGTAGTATCCGGAGACAAACAGATAAAGACATTACAAAATCTTTTCTGGAGCAGGATGAGAGCGATGCCTATAAGGTGCACGCGATGAACCTGGAGATGCAGAATGAATGGCTTACTCTGGGCGAATTTTGTATTCCCATGGCCTTGCAGTGGCGTACCTTATTGTACGACTAGTCGCCGGCTTTGCTTAAGTTCTACCTGAACGCGTTTCAATTGACCCTCCCCGACCCAAGTAATCTGGTCAGGTGGGGGAAAGCCACAGATAAAACATGTAATGCATGTGGAGAAGCGATTGGAACTGCTAGGCACCTGCTGGTAGGTTGTAGGACGTTACTAGACCGGGTTCATTGGAAATCATACGTGAGGCTGTCAGTTTGGCGGTAGCGAGAGCGAAAAAGGGATTAACCACAAACAAAAGAAATGACATTGCGTTTGTAAAGGAAGGCTGTTCAAAGAAAGTACCTCAAAAGCCATACTCAATTTTGATGGCTGCCGCCGATTGGACTATACTCTCAGACACGTATGAAAAACACTACAAAATTCCGGAGGATGTATGTGCCTCGTCATACAGACCCGACATATTCCTTTTTTCTTGGATACACAGGCGTGCGGTGCTCGTGGAGCTGACGGTGCCGTGGGAGACCAACATACCGAAGGACCACGCCATGAAAACAAATAAATACTTTGACTTGACCAATGAGTTAACCAAAAATGGCTATGTGGTTAAACTCTATGCCGTAGAAGTAGGAGCAAGGGGATTTCCAGCTAAATCCCTGTATAATTTATTTAAGGACCTTGGATTGCCAAGAGCTTCAAGTAAGCTCTTTACTAAAACGAGTATCCAAAGCGGCATTGATAGGATCTTACCAAATCTGGTTGGGCAGGGGGGGGGAAAACATTGTTGACGGTGGAAGGTGATCGTTTATGCACATAGTAAGGTGGCCACCCTAAACCTACTCGAATGGGTCGGAAGTCCCAGACGCCGTCGGGGTGTTCCCCCCTGTGCCACGCTATGGACCCGGCGCCCGCACGGAGAATCCATGGAATGCTAAAAATACGGTCTCTTACTAAAAAAAAAACATTTAGGTATTAGGCACACGTGTGACGTGTGTGACTTGTACTTGCGAAACGTTATCCCCAACTCTCTTTCTTCTGCATATCAATGACATGCTGTCCCTTGGGTGCATTCATTGTTATTCGGATGATAGTACTCTGCATGGGAGCTATTCTGGCCGTCCAGCGGAGGGGCTTTGCGACGTGGAGGAGAAGAGATGACAACTCGTGGCGGATCTCGACCGGGACCTGGGTCGCATTGCGAAATGGGATTCAGACAACGTGGTCGAGTTCAATGCCAGAAAAACACAGGCGTGTGCGTTTACAGCTAAGAAGTCCCCATTCCTTTCCCTACCCTCTCTTCAGAGCATTACGGTTCCACTAAAGGACAACCTGGAGATCCTCGGTATAGACGTCCGGCATGAGCTCAATCACAAAAACTACATAGAGAGTTGTATTGGGCTTGCCTCGCGGAAACTCGGAGTCCTAAATAAGGTGAAACGGTACCTGCGTCGAGTACTGTTCTCACCTTTGGGATGACTTACTAGGTACTTACTAGACGCGCTTGACGCTATGCAGAGACGTGCTATCCTAATAATTGGTTGACCTGAGGTGACGGGAGGCCTAGAACCGTTAGCGCAGCGAAGAACCACAGCGTCCTTGGCTGAGAGAGTTGCCACTCATACACAGTGAAGAAAACCTGCCCGCACACGTGTTTCTCTCATCTACTACCCGGGTTCTTTAAAAGGAGCGTGAAGAGGCACATCACAGGGCCGTCAACTTGAGGACCACTGTCAAAAGTGGCCCCCAATCGCTAGATGCGCTACGGCTTACCATCAGGCTGGTGGCGACGTCAATTTGGCGAGCCGATTATAAAAAAAAATCACAAAATGTTGTTTGAGAATGCAGTAGAGCGAGCAGATCATTTCCAGGCTTCCTTGTAATTTTGGTACTTTTTATACACTTTTGAACTTATTTTTTTTTTTTTTTTCTTTTTTATTAAGAACAATGTTCTTAATAATTAATTACAATCTAGCCGTTATATAAGTTTATGGCTAATAAGTAATTTACATCTAACTTAATTTACTAGGTATACTGTTTTTAAACTAAGATTCATGTTCATTGCACTTTCTTAGAGTCTGTTAAGTATGAAAAGACTTTGTTCACGTGTTCTATATTATAGCACTATCACTAATATTTGTTCACTACACTAATTCAAAAGGCTTAGTTCGTTTTAATCGTCTCACTATGTCCGTGGTATCAAGCAATTGGATCGCTTCGATATTCACATGGTGTAGGAGTCTGCGTTCGTGGGCTGCAGCAGACTTCTGTATGGTTTGGTAGACAGTATCCACGTTGAGATCACGGTGGAGGTCGTCATTTCGTACATACCAAGGCGCATTGACGATTGCCCTTAGTATTTTGTTTTGGTATCGCTGTATTATGTCTACGTTGGTTGGTTTAGTACAGCCCCAGAGTTGTATACCGTACTTCCAGATAGGCATCAATGTAAGCTTATATATTAGTAGCTTATTATGAATTGACAGACTAGAGTTTCTGCCTAGTAACCAATGCATACTTTTGTATCTAAAGTCCAGCTCTTGCCTTTTCTTTTCAACGTGAGCTTTCCACCGAAGTTTGGCATCAAGCGTCATGCCCAGATATTTTGCTGTGTTTGCGTGTGGCACTTGTAGGCCATTTATAAATATGGGATGGTACTCATGTTTTTTATTTGAGAAGTCAATGTGTAAGGACTTTGATTCATTTAAGGCCGCGTGGGTCAGATTTTGAGTTTTTTGAAACAATCCTAGTCAAAAAGTAAAGGGTTTTTAAATCTGAAAAATATATATATAATAGTTAAGGATATAAGCTAAACATATTCCGAGCCCGTTACACGATCCAATAAATTTCACTAGATAGAAAAAAATCCCAAAGTTGACTCTCTCAGAAAAGTTTTTTCAATACTGTGGCTAAACTATTAACATTTTATATATTTTTTTTGCACTCAATTAAAGGTATTAAGTTTTTATACACATTTTCCGAGCGTTTTTCTATAAACAACTATTTACATAGTTATCATGTACGAATATCTACCAAACGCAATAGAATTGCGCCGCTGACGGCCGATCAGTCTCGCCCTGGCGCTTGTGGAGGCAGGACCTGTGTCAGTTTTTTCGCAACTATTTCGTAATTATTATGCCAAATTACGTTGAAATCGCGCCACAGTATAAAAATATCAGTAATGGGCAAAATGTAATTAGATTAACCGTTACAAATACATACGCGACTCATGGTAAAAATGTGGTGATCTTTTACTTTTTAAGTGTTTTCACGACATGGTAACTAGCTACCTAATGCATTAAAATGTCTACGAATTACATGATAATTTCGCAATCCAACATGGCGGCCACGCCGTAATCACAAAATTTCATGATGGGTATCGTTTAAGGGGTTTTTTGGTATGCTGAGTACGAAGTACGTGATAATTTTGCAATCCAATATGGCCGCCGCGCCGTAATCACAAAATTTCATGATGGGTATCGTTTAAGGGGTTTTTTGGTATGCTGAGTACGAATCACGTGATAATTTTGCAATCGAATAAAGCCACCGCTCCGTAATCACAAAATTTCATGATGGGTATCGTTTAAGGGGTTTTTTGGTATGCTGAATACGAATCGCGTACTAATTTTGCAATACAAGATGGCCGCCGCGCCGTAATCACAAAATTTCATGATGGGTATCGTTTAAGGGGTTTTTTGGTATGCTGAGTACGAAGTACGTGATAATTTTGCAATCCAATATGGCCGCCGCGCCGTAATCACAAAATTTCATGATGGGTATCGTTTAAGGGGTTTTTTGGTATGCTGAGTACGAATCACGTGATAATTTTGCAATCGAATATAGCCGCCGCGCCGTAATCACAAAATTTCATGATGGGTATCGTTTAAGGGGTTTTTTGGTATGCTGAGTACGAATCGCATACTAATTTTGCAATACAAGATGGCCGCCGCGCCGTAATCATAAAATTTCATGATGGGTATCGTTTAAGGGGTTTTTTGGTATGCTGAGTACGAATCACGTGATAATTTTGCAATCCAATATGGCCGCCGTACCATAATCACAAAGTTTCATGATGGGTATCGTTTAAGGGGTTTTTTGGTATGCAGAGTACGAATCACGTGATAATTTTGCAATCCAATATGCCCGCCGCGCCGTAATCACAAAATTTTATGATTGGTATCGTAAATGGTAGTACCGTAAGTATGGTAGTATCGTAAATCATACGTAGCAGACTGTATGGGTATCGTTTAAGAGGTTTTTTGGTATGCAGAGTACGAATCACGTGATAATTTTGCAATCCAATATGCCCGCCGCGCCGTAATCACAAAATTTTATGATTGGTATCGTAAATGGTAGTATCGTAAGTATGGTAGTATCGTAAATCATACGTAGCAGACTGTATGGGTATCGTTTAAGGGGTTTTTTGGTATGCAGAGTACGAATCACGTGATAATTTTGCAATCCAATATGCTCGCCGCGCCGTAATCACAAAATTTTATGATTGGTATCGTAAATGGTAGTATCGTAAGTATGGTAGTATCGTAAATCATACGTAGCAGACTGTAGTGTAAAAGAGATAGAGACACATGTTCCATTCTTCGTTCTAACATTTGTGTGTGGTTGGATTGCATGGAACGACACAGACTAAAAAAACTTGTTCGGTTTACTGTGAGTTAGTTAACCGCGTGCCAATTTGCAACTGTGCAAGACGTGGTCAGAGTTAAGAAGTTATTTATTTAACTCAGAGCTTACTAACTCTATATTTATATATTTAACTCGACTCTCCGCGCAAGTGGGCCTAAATAGCTTAGGCGGCCAAATTGAATTCCAAAATGATCATGTTATTCGTACTCAGCATTCGAAAAAACCCATTAAACGACATTCATTACGAAATTATGTGATTACGGCGCGGTGGCCATTTTGGATTGCAAAATTATCATGTGATTCGTCCTCAGCATACCAAAAAACCCCTTAAACGATAACCATCATGAATTTTTGTGATTACACCGCGGCCGCCATTTTGGATTGCAAAATTATCACGTGATTCGTACTCAGCATACCAAGAAACCCCTTAAACGATACCCATCATGACATTTTGTGATTACGGCGCGGCGTCCATATTGGATTGCAAAATTAGTACGTGATTCGTACTCAGCATACCAAAAATCCCTTTAAACGACACCCATCATGAAATTTTGTGATTACACCGCGGCGGCCATTTTGGATTGCACAATGATCCCGTGATTCATACTTAGCATACCAACTTTAGAAAACTTTAGAAATTTTTATGACCAGCTATTATGTAATTTACATTTTTTACGCAACTGTAGCAAACGTACGCAACGGAAACTCTCAAATGAAATGAAATATCCTAGTTGTCGAAAAATGTTTCGTTGCTGCTAAGCTCTTATTCGCCTTAGCGTGATGTTATATATTTTGGTATTTTTCAAAAATGGACATTCTGTTAAGAAACTCTTGAAATTCAACTAGCAGTCTCTTAGACTCTAGAGTTAGAACAACTAAACAAACAAACAAACTCTTTAGCTTAAAAATAATAGTATAATATACATAATTTATTGACGATTAACTCATTTATTTTTATTTACGAAACTAATAAATCACTACACTTAATAAAGTTAGATGCATTTACTACGTCAAACAAAGTTAGCATGCTGTTTCTTTCTACTATACTGTATACTGTGGCATGAGAGTTGACTGCCGCTGCCGGCGCGCGGTGTGTCTTGCGCCCGGGGCGAGGGGAGCGCCAAATGCCTACTTGTGCGGGTTAACCGCCCCTTAACTTTATTTGCCATTTATGTGCCCAGTCATAAATTTTCGTAACAGCCGCTTGAACTTTCCTAACGGCTTCTTTGTGGCTCGACCCTGTAGCCATAATGGCAGTGTCGTCAGCAAAAGTTGCGATTGTATTTTGTTGTGTTTCTGGTATATCGTAGGTGTATAGCAGGTAGAGAATTGGACCTAATACACTCCCTTGTGGTACCCCTGCTTCAATTGTGTTAAGCTCAGAATACGCATCTTCTTGTCGTATTCTGAATGCTCTGTTGGTGACGTAAGATGTTAATATGTCTGAAAAAGCTTTTGGCAGCGTTTTTTTTAGTTTATATATTAGTCCTTCGTGCCAGACTTTGTCGAAAGCTTGTGCTACATCTAAGAATACTGTACTACAAACTTTTTTACCTTCTAAAGCTTTCTCAATGTTATTCGTTATCCTATGAACCTGGTCTATAGTAGAGTGGTTTTCTCGAAATCCAAATTGGTGGTTTGGTATTAAATTATTCTTGCTAATAATTGGTTTCAACCGCTTTAATAAGAGCTTTTCAAAAAGCTTAGAGATCATAGGCAGCAAGGAAATAGGCCGGTATGAAGTTGCTTCATGAGGTGGCTTGCCAGGTTTAGCGATCATGATGACTTCAGCGACCTTCCATGCCTCGGGTACATATTTTAACACAAAGATGGCATTAATAATCTTTGTGATTTTAATGATGGCTTTCTGTGGCAATTGTTTTAAAATTTCCCCTGTGATCAGATCATATCCTGGCGATTTTTTAGAGCTAATGTTATTTTTAATTTCTTTCATCACTTCCTTTGGCGTGACGAGTTTAATTCTTTGATCCTCTAATACGTTGAGACACGTGAGGTTTTCTGTCTGGTGTCTGTATGGTTGAAAACTTTTTGCAAGGTGCTGTGCAAATCTGTGTGCTTTTTGCTCGTTGCTTATTGCCCATTTTCCATTGTCGTCCCTAATAGGAGGAATTTGTGTCACTGGCCTTTTGAGTTTCTTGGTCACTTTCCATAGGGAGTAATCTGTTGTGTGGTCACCAGTTAGCTGCTGTAAATTATTCCTTAAGCATTCATCGTTAAACTGTTGAATTTTTTTCTTTAAGATTTTGCTAATATTATTAAGTAAAGTTTTGTCTTTGGGATATCTGGTCTGTTGCCATCTTTTTCTCTGCTTCCTTTTTTCTGTTAGTAATGTAATTATTTCCTTGGGATAAGTGTTACCCTTGTACTTGGCTCTTAGTGATGGCGAATTATTCCATGCACATTGCTGAATATTCACGGTCAACTTATTAGTTTCTAAGTCGAGATTGTGTAATTTTAAGGGCACATTTAAATCTATAGTTTTTTCTAATTCTAATCTAAAGCTTTCCCAGTCTGTATGCTTATTTGATAGTGTCAAATGGGAATTTCTGAGTAAAATTTTATTACTTAATCTTAATACTATCGGAGAATGATCCGAGTTCATGTGACTGTTTTCCTCAATACATAAAAAATTACTTGATATATTTTTAAATACGAAAAAGTCTATAAGGTCAGGTACTTTATTCCTATCAGTTGGCCAGTACGTTGGTTTTCCTGTACTTATTGTTTCACACCGCATCTCTTTAATCGCACTTAGTAGTTGTCTTCCTTTTGTCGTAGTTAACCTGGACCCCCAGTACTTATTCTTAGCATTAAAATCACCTCCCAGTATGAACCTGGATCCGAGGAGGTCAAAGAAATGCTTATATTGTTCTGTTACTATTTTGTGCCTTGGGGGACAGTAAATAGAAGCGACGACCACAGGGCCGAATTTAGTTTCGATAGATACCGCCATGGATTGCATGTGAGGTGCTTCATATCTATTATATTCATAGTGGATAATTTTTTTCTTGATAATAACCGCACTACCTCCTCTAGCAGTATTGTCCGGGTGGAGTGAGTTATATATTTTGTATACTATACTATACTATACTATCTTCACGCCAAATCCCTTGCGGGGTAGGCAGAAAGAACCGAGCGCCACACGGCACGGTCCATACACACCTCACTCGCCTCTTCAACTTTCATTTTTCTTTTCATGCATGCACGTCGGTTCCTACGGCTCTTGACACCACCCTCCACTAACACATGATTAATATTTTGTATCCTCTAAATTTAATGTGAGACTGTTTAGTGAAGTGCGTTTTAGATATCAAGCACACGTCAATGTTTTCTGTATCTAAGACTAACTGCAACTCATTTTGGTGTTGAAGTAATCCATTAGAGTTCCATGCCATAATTTTGAGACTGTTATTCATGGTTGTTTTGTGGGGCAGCTATTTTAACGCTGGATTCTAGTTTATCTAGTCTTCGATCGAATGAGGATATATATTTTAAAATTTGACTAAGCTTGTCTTCTATGCTCGATGGCTGTAATGATTTCTTGCTTACATGCGCATCGGAAGCTTTGTTTGTAGTCAGTATACTAGTGGTTGCGGGGGGCATTGGATTGGCACTTTTCCTAGTTGCCTGAACATTAGAGTTGTTCTTAGGGGTAGGCTGTTGTGTGATCGCCTTTTTATTTAGGGTTTTATTCTTTAACTTTTGCATTTCCTTAGCTACGACGCACCCTCTGTAATTGGCTGGGTGAGGGGAGCCACAATGAATACATTTAGGTTTTTCTTCGGCGGGTTTCGTACAGTCAGCTGTGAGATGCTTGCCTGTGCATTTAACTCACCTTGGCTCTTTTGAGCAATATTTTTGTGTGTGCCCGTAAGCTTGGCACCTCTTGCACTGAGGGATAAGCTGTGAGTTTTTAATTGGGTGTATTTCAACCTTGCAACCTAATATATAGTTAATGGCATATATATTGTTAATATTTTCCGAATTTTTAAATGATAATATAAACATGTTTAAAGGCTCTTTATTTCGCCAGCTTAACTTGTTTATAACATTTTCTACTTGGAATCCCTGTGACTCCAAATCATTTTTGATTCGGTCGGGTTGACACGAAGAGTGTAATCTCTTAACGATTACTCTTATCGGCCTGGACTGCTTATCTTCATAAGAGTGCCAGCGGTAGTTCTTCTCACTTAGTAATGTAGTGACTGACCTATAAGAGTCTTCATTTTTGCAATTAATTTTGACACAATCCCCACTAAGCATTTTTGCAGTGAAGGATTGTATTGATTGGGTTTGAATTAAACTATCATAAAATAATTGATAGTTCAAAATGTTGTCCACAATAATTGGCGGTGGAAGTGGGACTTTTTTTGCAATGGTTGCATTTTGAGTGGGCCCCTGTTCTTGCTGGGGACTTGTGCTGGCGTGTGGTGGCGAGAGGGAAGCATTTAACTTCCGTTTCTTCCTACTCTTTACCCTAATCCACTCAGTTTCTTTCGCTAGCTCCTCCTCATCCGTGCAATACTCAACGGGCTCGTTGGATTTTGGCTGCGAAAAACTTATTTTCGAACTTACCTCGGTAGGCACATTTTTTTCACGCTCCTTGAAACATTGCAGTTCTCCCTGTAGAACCTGAAGTTGTCCTTGGAGGCTTTGGACCTGTTCCTTAAGGTCTAGAATTACCTGTTGTAGGCCTTCATTTTCTTGCTTTTCCTGTATGTAATAATCATACAGTTGTCTTTCAAGCTCGGTTTTTATAGTTATTTGCTTTTTAGACATGTTCGGTAATTAAATTGCACCAAACAAAGTAAACATTATAAAACACTGTAACTAGGTCATGTCGATGACCCGGTAAGCGTATGACGCGCACCGCGACGACGGCGTTGTGCTGTGTCAACAAAACACGAATCATGCGCGCGCGCTATCGATACGACCGTTCTCGATGGAAGTTATGCCAACTATGAACTTAATTAAGTGCATACTTTTTATGTCATGTGGAAGCCTATTGTAAAAACGTATACAGTTACCCAGGAAATAATTGCTGACTTTGTTTAGTCTACATTTAGTTTTGTTTCCATTCAGGCTAAGAATATTAGTGTTACACAATGTACTACTTTCAGGATTATATTGTTGACATCATTATAGACGACCTTATTACCTATATAGTATGGATCAGCGAGGCAATTAAAGATCATATTCATAGACTCAAATGTGTATTTTGATAATATTTACATTGCAAAACACCCTTAACCTATTTGTGAATTTGTATCTATTATTCGAATATTTTGAAGAATAAAATGTGGCCTTCAGCCACAATACCATCATAATACATACAAACAAATGACAATTTATAATTTTTAGCTATCATGGTTTATGAGATCCAATCAGATGATAGACTGAGTCACAGTTATAGAGTCCCATTTTTTCCCTTTGAGAACGGAACACCAAAAAATACAAATAACTTATCGTGCTACTTGTAGTAAGATATCCTATTTTTGCGGAATCTCGCCCACTTTTCTATTTATAATACTTTTCCTTGCGTCACCGTCGTCCCATTTTCTGTGAAATACAATATTTTTTGTTAAATAACACATTTTCAGATAACTCAGACATTCGGTCTAAAAACCGCGATAGTTTATAAAGAACATCTTAAATTGAGTTACATTAATTGCAAGGAAATCAGACATAGAACATACGATTTATTGTAGTCGTTAACCTATTAATATAAAAAAAATATTATGGACCTATTTCTATTCATCTTCCACTACAATTGCATACATAAGTAAAAAAACTTGAAAATGTGTAAAATGAACTTACCTCTTTTTTGTTTGCACGTCCAAGTGTGCGTACACGCTATGCTTTACGTAAATATTTTTATTTTTTGCGACGCAACGAGACGTGTACTCGCTCAGAGCTATAGCGGATCACTAAGGTTTATCAGTCGGCAAGCTGCGTGCTCGCAGAAATGTATGAGAAACTTGGGCAACTCTTTTGTTTTTAGGTATTAATGAATTAAAATTTTAACGTAGGTAAAATATTAGTATTACTAATTGTAGTTTATGAAATGTAGTTTATTGAAAGTACAGATATATATAGTAAACTACATCCAATTTAGTTAAATCCCTTAAACAGTAGCATAAGATTTTTTAGATATTGGTGATTTTTAAACGTATTTTTCTAAATACCTATTAATTATATCCTGATTGTGAGTATCAGTAATGATGCATTGGTTCTTGCTGACATACATATTATTTTTTTATGTAAATTGTACAAATAGAATTGTTTGAATCAACGAAATGGTAACTATCGTTTTGCCATTTTTCGCTCGATGCCGCCTTAAGGCGGCGCTAGGCGCTCGCTCGAACTCGGCCAAAAAGCATGCTGTTTCACCTTACATCACATAGTGAGAGCGAGAAGCAGCGATAATGCATTCATTCAAAGGTCCTTTGGTAGAAAGGGTGTTATGAAAAAAGTATTTTATGTATCAACTTAGAATAAAGTTTTCTGAACTCTTTGAAAAATGAACTTTGTCGGAACGGACTTAGATTATGAGTTTTTTTACTCCTTTTATTATTTATTTACACAGAAAGTGGTCTAAAAATGCGGCAGATAAATGGAATTTATAATGGCTTCTATCTCTAATTAATTCCCATTTTTGGACGGTACAGACAAAGTTTATGATGAGGCAAAACAGTATAATGTTTTACTTTGTATGCAGGGTATCAATCAAACAGTTGCGCCTCCCGGAGTTTGTATGGACCAAATAGCAAAACTAGCTCAACCTTATATTCTGATATTTCAAATTCCCCTGCCAGTCACCCCCCGAGTACGGGGCGCTAACCCTTTCACACCGCCCAATCAGCTGAAAGCTTCCTGTCATCGTATCTACCGTGTAATTTGAACGTTCACTCTGATTTCCTTTATAATTTCGAATTTGAAATGATTAGATTTTGAAATGCTTTTTGGGTTTGTAACGAAAATAAAGTAATGGAAAGGGTAAGGGGAAGTTTTAATTTCGTTTTCTATACTAATATTATAAAGAGGAAAGATTTTTTTGTTTCTTTGTTTTTTTGTTTGTTTGTTTGTAACGAATAGGCTCCGGAACTACTGGACCGATTTGAAAAATTCTTTCACTGTTTGGAAGCTACACTCTTTGCGGTGAACATAGGCTATATTTTATTCCCGTATTACCACGGGAACGGGAACTACGCGTGACGTCCGCTAGTCTATACTAATATTATAAAGAACTAAAGTTTGTGTGTTTGTTAAATTGTAAGGGGTAATCTCGGGATCTACTGAACCAATTTTAAAAATTCTTTGACCAATGGAAAGCTACGTTATTGTGGAGTGTCATAGGCTACACAGCATCACGCTACAACGAATAGGAGCGGAGCAGTAATAGTAAATGTTTCAAAAACGGGGGAAAAGTTATTCCTTTTGAGAGCTTCGTTGCGTGTGCTGCGTAAATATTTAGATATGTATTAAATATTAACGAGGAGACCCTACGGGAGTAAACGCAACGCGACGGGAGTAAATGCGACGGGAACAGGTAATACTCTCTCTTATGTGGCGCAAACGAAGTTGCGCGGGTCAGCTAGTATTAAATAATTTGAAACCGTCCCATGTTAGCGTTGGTTCCGGTAGTAGGCCCTAGCTAGGCTAGGCTACATAGCGCTGTGTGATATTATTATGTAAAAGTTCATTTACTTATCATTCATACATTGTACTTAGAAGAACAACTGACGACTGCCGAACAAGTGACTGAACATGACTGACGACCTGATAAAGGTCGTGAAGGATGCAAAAAGCGCAGTACCTTGTATTGTGGCGTCATTTGGGAGAAGCCTACGTCCAGCAGTGGACCGCCATAGGCTGATTTGATTAATTTATTGATATCATACTTACTATAATAGCCCCATGTGGCGACGGGTAAGAGTACAAAATGTCGCCACCCCAATACATCCCGAGGGTATCGTAAGAGGCAACTATGGGAACACTTTCGCAAAAAGACCCATTGCGTAGAGAAGGAAAGCTCGAAATGAAACCCAGTTGTCAGTAAACTGACAATCGTTAAGCAAATTTGAAGGCCTTATGCGGCTTGAAAAATTACAACTGCGTGTCGCAGCAACCTGCGCCTGTCCTTTTCAACACGACAATAGGCTCACCACCTATTACGTGGGACATAAAACTATAAGGTGAAATGTGGGCGCATACTTTGTCTCTGCCTACCCCTTCCGAGATAAACGCGTGATTATATGCATGTGTGTATAGAATAAAAATAAATACCTACCTACCTAGGTACTTTTTGCAATGCATTTCTCTACATAACGTATGTGTGTCACGGTCTCGTTTCCTCTCTATCTCCTGCGCATTTCCGTTTTGTACCGAGATTTATATCCTTCGCTCTTAGCTTTACGAATTAATGTGTATCTATGTACTTCAGCCAGCACAGACAGTCATAACTTGCATACTTGAGGATCTAAGTTGCGACGTATTAACATACTGAGCCTATTGCCATGAACTGTTTTTTTTTAAGCGTTTGTATGTACGTCTAAATAGACGAAGGGACGTGAATGAAAGTCCTTCATAGCTCGTAGAATGCAATCGGCTGGTCATGTCTGTCGGAGAACTGGTGACTGATGAAGCAGAAGAAAGTATGGAGGCCGTGACTCGGTAAATATATAATAGGACTCCTCCATTCTGGGTTAAGTCAGTGACATGTATATGAAGATAGTAAGACTATCTCAATACTTGGAAAAAGAACATCGCAAGCAGTGCGTTTGCGCAAATTAGGAGGGACTTTCATCTTTTGGAATTTTGGTAATCGCCATGAATTACTACCTGCTGTGGTCCCGGCTAGTACCGGTAGGAGTCTCGCGTTAAGAGAGGTTAGCTGTAGATGTAGATCAAGTCATAACGAAGTCAAAATTTTAGGATTCAAAATCACCCTGGAATATCCTTCCAGAGAGTTACCTAAGGCGCCTGCCGCTCGAGGAATGGGAAGGAGTCTGGTAGTTTTAGTAAGTTCGAGTTCGGCATGACATACGGACCGGCATGGTTATTTCTCCACTTTAAAAGAAGGTTTAAAATCGGCCACAGTTGTTGTTACACGCGAGACTTCTAATGTAACTAAACTTTATAATAGGTACTTGTTTACGTCAACAAGCTGAAAGTTATGGCACAATAGAATTGTGCCGGATACGTCTGACACGTGTTTGTGCCTGGTATTTTTTTGCGCCATTCCAATCTTTCCATGTGGGATTAACTTATTACCACAACTCATTTTTTGTTATGAATTGTTTTATTTTTCGCTTCTCCATCGGAGATTATCTTTATCTCGAAACGTTAAAAGCTGTTAAAGCATCATCATTCCTGGCTATAACTCAGTGACGTGAATTCGACCAGAAGTCCATTGCCAGCTCTGCCCAGATGAGGCCGCAGTTGTTGCCAAGATCTGTTAGGAATCCTGGGGACAACCTTTCGAGGGATAACCCGGGGTTCCCAACCGTAGGCGTATGGAACGTGCGCGTTTTAGTGGGTAAGGTCCATATCATCCACAAGTTAAAAAAACCGGCCAAGTGCGAGTTGGACTCGCCCATGAAGGGTTTCGTAGCAGCAAGTAACATAATATAAAAGTTCTTATAGTTCGTTGTAACTTTGATTGATGGTTTAACACGTTCGCAGTGGTAGTGATTTTTCTAACAGAAAATTGCGGTTTATGACGTATTAAAAAAAACTACCAGCTCTATCTCGTTCAAACCAATTTGCGTTGGTAGTTTTTATGGCAATTTAGGTACATCATATATTCTTTTTAGACTTATCATTCTCTTAGTTTCGAAGTTAGAGGGGGGGACACACATTTTTCCACTTTGGAAGTGTCTCTTGCGCAGACTATTAATTTGAAAAAAAAAATGATGTTAGAAACCTCAATAGCATTTTTGAAGACCTATCTATAGATACTTGAGTTTCAGTTTTGAGTATAGGGACTGGGGACCCTCAAAATTTACTTACTACTTTTTTTCTAGTTTCATATAAGAATCTTAATGCGGTTCACAGAATACATCTAGTTACCAAGTTTCAATAGCATAGGCCTTATAGTTTCGGAGAAAAATGACTGTGACACACGGACGGACAGACAGACAAACAGACATGACGAATCTATAAGGGTTCCGTTTTTGCCATTTGGCTACGAAACCCTAAAAACGGCAAAAGAAACACGTTTGTTGTATGGGAGCGCCTCCCTTAATCCCCCTTTTTTTCGGATTTTAGTATTGTTGTTATAGCGGCAACAGAAATAGGTACATTATCTATGAAAATTTCAGCTCTCTACCTATCACGGTTCCTGAGATACAGCCTCGCGACGGACGGACAGACAGACGGCGAAGTCTCATGAATAGGGTCCCGTTTTTACCCTTTGGGTACGGAACCCTAAAAAGGACACGTAGCTACCTAGACTAGGTGGTTATAAATTAAACAGAAATACAAAGCAACACTTCTCCTGATAACACTTTCACTTGTCACTTTCAACACATCTGGTATTCAGCCTCCGTGATCTTACCCAAACGTTAATTCACTCCAACTGTTTATGGAGAACAAAACATCTCGTTGTATGACTGTATGAGTGACGTCGATGTAATCATAATCGGATGTGTTATTTCGAAGCTGACATTTAAACGTGTGCAAGACGACTGACGCGACTGGTTTTATGTTCAGGAGAACTGGTTTTGGTGTATGTAATTTACTTACTTAATAGCAAATTTTGGTTATGAAAGTTTGCATTTTTGGGTTCAATCTTGCTTATTTGGGTGACACAAAAAGTTGTTATTAAGCGAAAGAAGTGTGTGTGTGGGCAATTTTAAACCACAACAATGTCCTAAACAACAAAGAGAACAATAATTAATAGCTCACAAAACCCTGATTCTTTAAATAATATGTTTCCAGACCTCAGTCTCATGAGCTAGATAGACCACCGATAATATCCGTGCTAACTACCTTTATGGGTCACCATAAAGGTAGTTAGCACGGATATTATCGGTGGTCTATCCATCAGGCAACGTTATTTTCAGACATGATTTTCACGAGAAAAAAATGACTACTAATATGCGATTTGTGAGTATGGATTAGATTATCACGCTCTGATTATGGGATGAGCTCCCTGGCTCGATTTTCCCAAACGCCTATAGTATGGGATTCTTCTAGGCCCTTAGGCGGACCTTAGAAGGTTTTTAGAGGGTCGGCAGCGTGAATGTAGCGCCTCTGTGGTTGCAAACGTCGATAATATTCCTGTAATACGCTCCCATGGGACGCGCAGAATTCCAAGCTAGCAGACCTGCTGCAGGCTTCATCAACTACATAAATAATTCCAGAATTGCATCTGCATGACTTGTTATGATTATAACATAACACACGAAATGAGCACATCTATATCCGCGAGCAAAGGCCGAAAGTATCCGCTTGTCGCAACCCAAATTGTGACGTATTCATTGCATCGCGGTTTTTTCTAATTGCGTTAGATCCGCTTGTGCCTCGAGGTGGTGTCGTTTCTGGTACACTTTGCAATCGTCCATTTGAAGTCGAGAGTAGTGTTCATTTAGTGCTCCGGTACTCCTAAATTCTCTGAGAGACTGATACCATATGAAAAGATAAACAGAAATATAGAGCTAAAGTAGAAAATGGTTTCGTCATAACCAACCCTCATTTAAGCAAATTTCCATTGCATGCATTGCTGTTAATTTTGTTTTATTGAAAACCATTGCGGTCTGAAACTCCGAACCCTTCACGGCGATCCCGGCGATCGGATCGGCGATCCGATCTTGACCAGAAGCTCTCACGCGGGTTGTATTCTAGCATAGGAAGTAAAACTTTAATATAAGCGTACATTTCGTAATACCTTTATTGTCATCCATCACATATTAATATTGTACCTATTCTTGAAGAAATTATAATATTACTATCGATACGTGAAACGGCCATGTTGGATCTATGTTACGGAACGCGATAAGTGATGAGATTTCGCTTCAATAACAGGGAAATGATGATTGATGACATGACATCTTTATGTATAGAACACCATTAATGTATGATAGTGTATTGACTCTAAAGATGGGTGAGCTATGATGGATCATATAGTGCAATCGACTTTTGTTGAACGTGAAGTTCTAATTACAATTTTCTTAATTTCCTCAAAACTAGACATTTATTGCAGTTACTGCTCTTGTTCTTCCTGAATAGTCCTCTTAAGTAGAGTACTAATTTTCCTGTGATTAACAAAAACAAATCCTTGATCTCAGGATACTACTGAAAGAAGACAGTCTTCTATTTTGGATCTAATAGCCCCACTTAGATAAATTTGACATTGTAGGACCTAATTTGACGTTTTTTATTCGTTAGATGTTGCTATAGCTGTCCATCACGCGGGCGTGGCGGCTTCAATTTGGCCAAAGAAATAGAAAAAGCTAGCAGATTCCGAGACGCGCCTGTTAAAGCCTACCCAACCCTCAAAATTTCAGTGGAAACTGGATTGAATGCTTTGATAACTATGATTTATAGGTAATATTGGAAACTAAACTCGAATAACTCGCACACCTTTAAAGGGAGGGCGGTCCACATCAGAAATGATATACAACGTACAAGTCGCCAAATGACCTTATTTGTACACCCAAGTGGTATCGGCGGAAGAGAAGCGAATTCTTGAACGACTTTCTATCCGTGAGAATATTGTGATTGCACACATTACTAATTTACTGCTTTTGGAAGTCTTTAATACTTAAACGTCAGCGCGGTTGTAATCCAACTTATTAAAAAGTTGCCCTTTGACAATAAAGGTCACAATTAAAATTTCAATCAAATCTGCCATCTATATGGATGGCAACGAGTAAAGGACAGCTCAAAGATATCTCAATAATGTTCTTGATATGTGGAAAATGTTTTGAATTATTTTCTTGCCATTGGGTATGCAGCGACCTTAGGTTCCCTCTGGAGTTCCGTGGAAATATCAGCATTTTCTTTCTATTTAGGTAGGGGTTTTCGGATTAATGTCACTGTTTGACGCGCATTAAAGAGAGCCCCAAAAAGGATTAATAGCTCTTTTAGGGACATGTTAAGTCTGTCCCACGTAATGCCTATTTTTTGCCGCGGTGATAGCCAAAGTCAGGAGTGAAACCTGGGACATCTTTCTGAGGGCTTACCTAGCCGTAGACAGTTGTAAGACATCGCGTGGTTTTAGTCCGTAAGAGTCCGGCATAGCATCCATCCATGTAGGAACGTAGTGATAGTAGTGATAATAACACTTTTTTTGGCTTTAAAACTGAATAATAATATATAGCGCCTAAAAAAACCAGTATTTATTGACGTCGTTCATAAGCCTAAAAATGAAACGTTCTTAGTATCATAATCATACTTAATACATACAGCCTACAGCTTGTCTGAATGGATGAAACTAGAACAATAGTCGATTGATCTACTGTAGGTAATAAAAGTAATAAATCAAAGTTTGAATGGAGGCTCGACCTTTTACAATGAATAGTTTGTGCTTTCGGACAGCTCGGTGCAAATGGATGTCTCGTGGGTGTCTGCAATGCGGTGTTTCGTATCGGCAACTTTTTACATTATAGACCTGTTAAAGAAACTACCTAATCCATTAAAAAAAACCAACCAAATCAGAGTTGGAGTCGCGCACACAGGTTCCCGTTTCCCGTACCAAAAACGCAAAAGATCACGATTGTATCATGGGAGCCCCCCTCTAACATCCCTTTTTTTTCTGATTTTAGTATTTGTTGTTATAGCGGCAATAGAAATACATCAATCTGTAAAATTTTCAGCTCTCTTACTGTCACGGTTCTTGAGTAACAGCCTCCTGACCGACAGACAGACGGATGGCGAAGTCTCATGAATATGGTCCCGTTTTTACCGATTGGGTACACCCTTAAATTGAAGTTCTCCTTATAAATTTCAACTGTCATACTTCACTTTCATCTGATCGTGCAATTTTCTTTGAAAAAGTTACTTAGTAACAATACCGCAGCTGGATCAACCATGAATACCTATTTAAATATGTTTAATTGATTACTTAATGAGTGTAAATTTATTTCCGATTACAAATACAAGGAATTCTGATTAAATAATACTATTTGCTGCTATTTATACACAAATATTTATTAATTTGCAGCCGATCCGCTCATATCGGTCCGATAGGGACTTCCTTCCGCGTACGTTTAGATTATGGAATGAGCTCCCTGCCTCTGTTTTCCAAACATCGACAGTCTTCGGTGTTCAAAAGGGGTCTGAAATGGTTTTTCAGGGTCGGTGTAACACCCACAGAAATCAGATTCTTTTTCTGATTTCAGTGGCAACACCTCTCGATTTTGCAAACGTCAATATACCTAGTTTTAATTAAGTAGTTTTTTTCACTAGCCTTAGCATAATACCAGCACTAACTCGCAAATTATGCGAAACAGTTAAGCTAAGGACCATTTCTGTTTTGTAGTTTTTTTTAATACGTCATAAACCGCAATTTCCGGTTAGTGAAATCACTACCACTGCGAACGTGTTAAAACATCAGTCAAAGTTACAACGAACTATAAGAACTTTTAAATTACGTTACTTGCTGCTACGAAACCCTTCATGGGCGAGTCCAACTCGCACTTGGCCGGTTTATTTCTTTTAGTATGCTAGTGACTATTTTCAGTTAGGTGGACGTGTATGCTTATCGAAGATCGTGTTAATACAAAAAATATTACTGCCGTATTAAGGCTGCAATGTTCGACCTTGACAAATCCTAAGGCAATTCGAACGATTGCAGCGTACGCTTTTGCCGGATTTCATTCGATTCTAATACATATTACTGTTATAAAATCTGAGGGGTTTTAAGAAAAAATCTAAAAGTAAAATATTGTTCTAAAGACCTAATCTATTTTATGACAAGTTTTTATCAGAATTAAACTCATTTATTTAGATAAAAAAAGTACATTACTTGTTAAGATTTTTGCAATATTTCTAATTTTTCGAGATCGAACAAAGTATTCCTAATCGTGTTTTGATACGTTAAAAAAGCAAGAGTATCTAATAAATTACAATCATATTATATAGTTTTATCAGATCAAATCGAAGAATATTTCCTAATATAAAGAAAGTTCACCCCAAGATGAGTCTCTTTCGACGCAAATAAACGATTGATTGATTTGATTTTCGAACATCCAAGCCTTAAGTAGGATCTCAGGTGTTTCCTGTTATGTACTTAATAGTAGTACCTACTACTAATATAGACATTTATTGATACGCATCGGTATTCACCATCTGGCGAGCCATAGCTCCTAAACCTGTGGAACATATGTTTTACACTAAAACGTTTCTGATTAATACTGTAAAAACCTGCATAATGACTTCACAGTCATTTCGTTTCGGCAAAACCCGAATTGATTGTTTCATTCGCAAACAACTAGGTACCTAATTTTACTTTCATTATTTGCATTTCATGGAAAAGCTAAAGTTGTTTATTAAAGTATTTTTGTATAAAACATCGTTCGTAAATCTCGGTAAAATTAAACCAAGTTTTCCTATTGACTGCCGTTTCAAAATACCTTTGAATAAGTACCCAGTTGATGGTTAGATTGCTTGAGTCTTCTACACTACACCATAGCTCAAATATCGGAAATGGAAAATCTTTTCAAATCGGCCTTTTGTGTTACGTGTAGGAAATCCGCCATGAATGCTATGCCGGAATTACCGACTAAAGACCAACACGTTCCCTAGCCTAGCCACCTACTACTGCCTACGGTTGGGAGCCCCGGGTAAGCCCTCGGAAATATCTCAGAAGCGTCTTATTAGGAAATATACTCGAGAGCAATGAATCCGGGTCACTTAAAGAATGTTAAAAATCTCGGAAACTAAAAATGATAGGTTAATGCAATAAATTGTATTTAATAGACAATGTAATACTCCTTAAATGAAAGTAAAAAAAATATGAGTCACCATACATTTTATTAACACAAAATTACATAAAGAAAAAACTGCCGATCTCTCCTTAAAACAAAAATAGGAATCATGAAATTTTTGAACTTTATTACGATTTTCTTGAATTTGAATACTTCGTATTGCCTCCTCGTGCTTCCATTACTGCGTTTACGCGGTTTGGCATGCTGTACACCAAGTTCCTTATAAGATTTTGGGGAATATTCTCCCATTCCTCTGTGAGAGCAATTTTGAGCTCACGAAGCGTGATTGGGGGAGGGTTTCGTTGTTTTACGCATCTGCCTAGCTCGTCCCAAGCATGCTCGATCGGGTTGATATCCGGGCTGCGCGCTGGCCACTCCATACGAGTAATGTTCATCTCTTGAAGGTAGTCATTCACAATCCTACCTGTATGAGGTCGGGCATTGTCATGCATAAATATAGCATCCTCACCTAAATTGACCATAAATGGACCAACGTGATCATTGAGGATTTCTTCCACATATCTTACGCTAGTTAAAGAGCCGTTTTCTATGATCACCAGCTCTGTGCGACTTTCAGAAGAAATTCCGGCCCACACAAGTACAGACCCACCACCGTAGGCTACTTTTTCTTCGATGCATGCTTGCTTGAAACTTTCCCCTGGTCTTCGATACACTCTGTGTCTTCCATCGTGCTTGTAGAGCATAAATTTTGATTCGTCGGAGAACATAACTTTTGACCAACCTTCAATACTCCAATTTACGTGGCTCTGGGCATACCTTAGTCTCGAAATACGATGCCCACGCTCCAGTTTAGGGCCGTTTGCAGGTCTAAGGGGTTTTAAGTTAGATTCAGCAAGCCGACGTCTTACTGTCCATGCACTTGGGTTACTTCCTCCGAGGCGTCGAAACTGATTGGTGAGTTCAGTTCCTCTGAGAAAGCGATTTCGAAGCATGGTGTTCACCAAGTATCGGTCTTCTCGTGCTGTGGTACACCTGGTTCTGCCCGTTCCTGGTCTGCGTAGGTTAGAACCAGTTTCTTCGTAACGTCGGAGAACTCTTTGTACTGTTGACAGCGACACACCGACAGTCCTGGCTGTATCGCGCTGACTCCGGCCGGTTTCCAGCATTGTAAGTATTCTGGTGCATTCTTCAGGCGTAAGCGACATAATTTCAGCTTGATTAATGAATATAGAGCACTATCAACATGGTTTATGTACCCACATAAATGACAGATTACAAACAAAAGCAACACCAAATGCTGTAATTTCGTAGTTCCATCTTCGAAAGTGGCCCTTTTTCAAATTTGATTTTTTTATGATATAACTTTACAATAACTAAGAAGTTTTAATACCTTCATTTAAGGAGTATTACATTGTCTATTAAATACAATTTATTGCATTAACCTAGCATTTTTAGTTTCCGAGATTTTTAGGATTCTTTAAGTGACCCGGATTCATTGCTCTCGAGTGTATTATATAATCTCCTCCTGACTGTATTCGGCCACAGCGACTTACTAATAACTATTAAGAGCTTCGCTGATGTGCTCTCAGGTGACTGATGTAGCCTATCCTTAAAGCGCTATACGACCACATGTGCTGCAAGTCAGCAGCCCTCCGATATAATGAATAGCCGCTGGTGGACGGGCCTTGAGCTCATCTCGTCTTGCATCGAGCTCTTCGTCTCAAACTCTGACACCTTGGTGTGTACGGCGTGCCTCCACCGCGGTCCGTCCGCCGCTATTGTCTCCCACTGCGTTGGATCCAGATCACATCTTTTCATGTGTCTCCTAAGCACATCTTTGTATCGCAGGAATTGGCCGCCTAGTTTCCGCTTGCCATGCTCTAGTTCGGAATAAAAGATGCGCTTTGACACTCTGTCATTTGACATTCGGGAGATATGACCGCACCACTGCAGTTGCCGTCTCATCAGATATGTTTCGATTCCCCCAATTTTTGCTCTTCTCAGAATTTCTGTGTTCCGAACATTCCGAACAGGAGATATTATATATTGGTGTATCAGATATACCTACAACATAAAATATTACAGCGATGTAATACTTCAACAATAGTGCTTATGAACCTCGGCACTTTATAACAAATGGCGCAACACGATCCTTGTTTCTGCGCTGCGCACGCGTCGTTTACACACCCGTGTCAGTCGTGTTATTGTAACGTAAGATGTTTTACCAAAAGCGGACAAAATGAAACCAGTTGTATGGCAATACTAAACTGGCAAGTTTGCCACTACCACTGGTCTGATTAAGAAGCCTTTTTAAACTGTTTTTTTTTTCGAAATTCATAATATCACGCTTTATCCTCGAAGGGGTAAACAATGGCACACTCTATGTTCACATTTCACCGTTATATTTTGTCTTCACATATGACATCTATACTAATCTAAGCGCACGGCAGTGCGCAGGCCAAGTTCCAGCAACAGGCCGAGCGTATTATATAGAGGAAAGATTTGTTTTTTTTTTTGTTTTTTTGTTCGTTTGTTTGTAACGAATAGGCTCCGGAACTACTGGACCGATTTGAAAAATTCTTTCACTGTTGGAAAGCTACACTCTTTGCGGTGAACATAGGCTATATTTTATTCCCATATTCCCATGGGAACGGGTAGTACGCGGGTGAAACCGCGTGACGTCCGCTAGTCTATACTAATATTATAAAGAGGAAAGATTTGTTTTTTTGTTTGTTTGTTTGTTTGTAACGAATAGGCTCCGGAACTACTGGACCGATTTGAAAAATTCTTTCACTGTTGGAAAGCTACACTCTTTGCGGTGAACATAGGCTATATTTTATTCCCGTAATCCCACGGGAACGGGAACTACACGGGTGAAACCGCGTGACGTCCGCTAGTAATAAATAAAATGGACAAGCGCTGGTTTGTGGCTGACTGCTGTTGAAATTTTCAAGATCGTTCTAAGACTACCATGTTCAATGGCAATACCTTTCGAAGCACTTAATAGCTACTACTAGTCACCAAACTCAGGACAAGCCATAGCTTTAGGGTCCTGGGACATCCTTTCGAGGGCTTACCCTGGGCTCACAACCATAGGCTGCTGGGCGTTACGTGAGGTTTTTTAGTCGGTAGGAGTCCGACATAACATCCATGAGGATGTTCCCTCACGTAAAAAAAAGCCATAGCTTTAGGTGGTTTAAGCAGTGATCGTTTACAGAATAACCAGTCTAGGTGCTACGAGCGCCTCTGATTTGAATTACATACGGATTTTCCAAAATGAACAACTGTTTCTTGACCACGAATTTATTGCTTTATATTTAAATGCAGTGCCATACTCCTAAAGGGGTGGGCGAAAGCATATTAACTGTTATTTCGACCCATGAATCAAGCGCAGTTGACACCAGTGGTAAAGGCATTGCCTAAAAAGATTAATCAAAAACACTTTAGGCATATTACTTGGCAGTTTTGAAGTCATTCCGTATGCATGCAGCAGATAATATGCTGGTTGCTTTAGAGTTGACAATGAGCTTTAGATATTTATAGTGTTGCAAGCTATATGCACCACAATTGGTAAGCAAGACTGATCCAGTTTCGAGGGATTCGAGGATCTAGGTTCCCTGACAACATAAAGGGGTACCGATTCGTACTGTATATGTATAGGTATAGGTACCCGCTTGGTTCAGTTGGGTAGGTAAATCCCTTAAAATATTCCTCACGTAAAATGGCTTCATGCAGTACTTATTATAAAAGCTACTTAGTTACCTACATATATTTTAAAAAATCTTCATTATGAATTATGTCGCAGTATCTACATTATTTTATAGTAGGTACATAATTAACCTCCAACCCATACGCGGTCATAGTTATCATACCGTTGAACACTGTTAATTATTTTAAAAGATTAAGTAGTTAAATACACACACGTATTTGCCTCACATATAAGTTCTTTGAGGTGTGACCCACTTACCATTTAAAACATAAATATGAATACTTAAAACGCTTAAAACTTGCTCAATTTGGTAGTTTATTAGACTGACATAATTACTATGGTCGTATAGTACTCGTTTCTTTTGTTGGGCTACCCTTGACATAGTCGAAATAAATCAATTGAATATCCACTTATGTGCTCTTTATTTTGAAATGAGTGAGCTATTTACTGTGTGGCAACATCGGGTAGGGCACTGCAGTTGAATATGTGGAAGAATAGTCTTGGCTACAGCCATCAGCGTTTTCAATACGGAACTGCTGCCGCTGCTGAAAGATGCCAAGAAGATGTTGAATAACGATTGAGGTGCAAGATGCTTTTGAAACTACTAACTCACTGATGTAGTTGAAAATGGAAAAAGAAGATACTCGTATTACTCAAGTTTATTTACTAACTTGGGTACTTATCAAGTAACACTTACAGTACAGGTTATCAAAAATTAGGGTTCCTTGGCTTTAGCAGTGTAACAAATACGCCATCTAAGATAAGATATAAAAATAGAATGTAAATTACGTACTTAAATAAATGAAATGAAATTATTCACACGTAGAGAGTTCATTAAGGTGTTACTTACGTACCTAGTACAGATAGTAACTTCTATTTGATGTCCTATAGATACTTCTAATGAATTAAGCTTTGTTCGGACGCCGCCTGTCTGAACGTTTCGAAGGCTAGAATCTATTGATCAGATATACAATGTCTATTTCTGGGCCTCAATGCCCTTCATATAATATTAACGACCCGAGGCCTACCTCATAAATGGTAGAAAACATGCTGCGTAAAAGAACTTTCAGGTGCCAATTACCTGAAAAACACTGCACCTACAGAACGTCGATACACTGTGATGCAGATGATCAGCAGGTCCTGTGTGTCAAAATGAATATTCGATGTGTAACTGGGACTAAGCAAAGATGTTTCCTGACTTGTTTAAAGACTTCTGTATCCACTGAGGTAGACATGCCCTACGCACCGATTTTTGAAACCCATAAACTGTGCCAATTGCCAGCGTTGCTCGCACTGAAATTTCGAGAGTACTCGGCTTGCAATTGGAGTCCATACACCTTCTCTTTTACTCTTGTTCTATTCGTATATTGCTATTGTGATGACAATTACGTAAATATTATTTATAAGTGAGTGTAGTCTTAGCACTGTGTGTGTTTGGCGATTGCTTTTGAAATCTCGTTTGTTAGAGTACGGCGCGTCTATCTCAGTTTATTTAGAAGTCTTTGGACTTGGTATGCGTAAACTTGAACAATGCTTTTTTTACTGAAAGTAAACACCAACTAAGTTTTAAATACGGAACCACCAGAATTTGCGGTCTACACAAACTGGCATAATTTATTTGCTATTGATATAACTGGTATATCTACCATTTTATTAGTATTTATTCTGTAGATTCTTATCAAAGTACCAACACTCGCTTGTAACAAGGTGCACTACTCAGTAATACTAAGAATGTCACTAAAAAGTACTGGATTCCTTAGAAACTGATACGGCGCACTGATAACTGACTTGACCGTTTGCGTTTTACTACGCAGGTCGTAAAGCAGGTTAATTGTGAAACGAACTGTAACGTATACGTTTGCGTTACGCGCCCTTTGTTGATTCTATCGACGTGGTTTATGATCGGACCGTGGGCTTATTGCTCTTTGAAAGCTTTGGTTAGTAGCCATATTACGTCTTTATGGTCATGTTACCTAAAATCGTTTAAAGTGTTTCTCTTTGCCGTAAAAGGCTTTTTAATACCTCCATTTACAAATGCTGTTCATAAATAATGGAAATTCATAAAACGTACTAACATACTTTGACTGGAAAAAAACCCTATTTAAAATATATGTAATCACTAGAGACCGGATTATATGCAACATTAAAAGTTTGGTGCATATTTCAAGCATTTTTATACATGTTTGCATATGCATGCAAATATGTATAAAAATGCTTGAAATATGCACGAATTTTTTTGTGAATTTAACGATATTTTTCCGGAGACAAGGCAGGCATCAAATTTTACCCAAATAAATAGTCTGGACTTTCGATTCGCTCGCGAGTAATTTCCAAACCAGACTCTATTTTTGGCCAATTTTCCAACTTCTTTCATAAAGGTAAAGCCAGCTTACACTGAGGATTTGAATTGAAAGCAAAAATTAAACGAATCAGTCCAGTCGTTCTGAAGTTAAACCCTTTTTTTAACGTCAGGGAAAATCCTCATGGATGCTATGCCGGTCTCCTACCGACTAAAAAACCTCACGTAACGCCCAACAGCCTATGGTTGGGAGCTCCGGGTAAGCCCTCGGAAGGATGTCCCAGGTCTCCCAAACCTCCTTAGTTTTACCCTTAGCAACACAAAATAATGGCAATTTCAAAAGTAGGGTGGGTGCACCAGTGCCACACCAGGAACCAGTGGCACACCATTTCAAACTTTAAATAGAAATGTTAAGCTCCTGTTAAATATCCCGCCATTTTTTTTGCGATTGGTAGGCATGTCTTATTCCTACCAATCATATAATCACCGTTAAAAGCCATACACACGCCACCTACTTCAGTGAAAACAGATAATCTAGAACGACAATCGTTAATTTCGCTGCCGGCGGCCATAATAGTAAGCTACGCGTACTGCGGCAAGTTTTAACATCTTTCTGTGTCTTTGTTTTAATCAATTATTGTAATTTATTTCCGAATTTGCCTTACTGTTTGATACACATAGCAATAATATTACGTTTTATTTTATCAAAAAATGTTAAAATACAGCTTTAATATTCAATGGTTAACTACTGGAACACAAAATGAACAATTTTCCAGTTGCATACCAGTTGGTCTGCAACTGGTAATTAAACTTTTTGATACATTTCCAGTTGCAGACCACTGGTTTATACTAATAAAATTTATACAATTAATTAGATTATTAGCCACCGAAAAGAATATTATTCAAGTAAGTATAAGGAGGAAGATGTCTTGAAAAGTTATAGACGATATACGCAAAGGTGCAGAAATTAGAGACACATTTAGAATATAATACGGCCGTCATCTATACATTATAATAAAATGATAGAAAAGTCAAAACTGTACATTGGATATATTTAAAAAAAATACTCGCCGGGTGCTCTTAATAGGTTACCGAAGCCGAAAATGTAGTTAGAAAAAAATTGTCTGTCGGTTTGTCTGTTTGTCCGTTTGCTTTGCTTTGTCTGGAAGGATCTCGAAAAGTACTCAATGGATTTGGTTCAAATTTTGCACAAATATTAACTAGGGGTAGGGTCTTCAAATAGGCTATATATTATCACGCTACATATCCTAGCGGCTAAGCAGAGAGCTATCAAATTGTCATTATAACATAATTTTCACGCTTACGAAGTCGCGGGCAACAGCTAGTAAATAAAATAAAGCTAGTTGTGATAGGGACCCTAATCTTAATAATTTAAAATTGATTTAGCTGATGCTCGCGACTTCGCCCGTTTGTAATTTAGTTCCCGTTCCCGCTTCCAGGGGAACATGTTCCCGGCATAAAAGGTAGCTTATTTGTTAATCAACACTAATCTATCCCTGTCCAAATTTCAGGCCGGTCCGTCCAACCAGAGCGTGATTGAGTAACAAACATTCAAACATCTTCACAGACTTTCACATTTATAATATACTAGCGGACGTCACGCGGTTTAACCCACGCAGCTCCCGTTCCCGTGGGAATATGGGAATAACATATAGCCGATGTTACTCAGGGTGAATATAGCTTTCTAAAGGTGAAATATTTTTTTAAATCGGCGCAGAACTTTTTGATTTTATTCATTACAAACATTCACACAAAAATACTAAAATGTAGATGTAGGATTTTAACTGATAGTAGCAGTTACCTACTAGCAGTTGTGTCAGGAATATGTATATTTTAAACCTAATTAAGAATTGATTTAGAACTTTAATATTTTAACTGATGATAATTCATTTTTATTCTATTTTATTCAAAGAAGTTAATAACAGTTGTGTCAGAGATATTAATCTTAATCATAGGCTAGGGAGTAATGAAATGCCTACTTACTTCCTAAAATTGATAAGTTCAGCCAAAACTTTAACATGCATTGCCTAGTTATTGGTTTAGAACCTTAACATTTTATTTTTTAAGTAATTGAAATTTTATGAGTATTTTATTATAACAAACAATAACACCAGTCACATGAATCTCTAACTAATTAATTAGGTAGTGATAAAATTAAATAAACATTTACATATACCCTATACGTAACTTGTAGACTGATTAACATGTGTTAATTACTAAGTACGAAAGCTTAATAAACTTTAAAAAGTAATTAGGCCTTAAAAACATTTGTTATATTTACTGGTTTGCTATTGGCACAATTCCTGGTTTGTTACTGGTGCCGTCTGGTCGAACTTAGGCACATTAGGAGATCCCGCATTATTTTTTTAATAAAAAAAAACTTAATAGCTGCTAAGTAAAATTAAATATGCTACATGATTCTATGGTAAATAAAGAGTATGTTCCTTGTTTTTAGTAATAATTGTCGCAATAACAAAGACACATCATGTAAAAATGTGTCAAATTCTCGCTTAATCGCTTTGCCACTGGTGCACCCACCCTATAAATCTAATTTTAAGGTTTCTACAGAAATGATTACTTTGTCGTCCAAATATACCTTGGAAATTCCAACAAACAAAATTAAAATGCTGTTATTCCGTTATAATATCGTATACATACATTATGCTGAATATAGGGCCGTGGGAAAATATATTACGTCTGTTGTCAGTACCCAGTCGTTTATTCTAAGAAAACCTCGTTGGTATTTGAATAATTAATTATAATAATCTACTGTCATAATATGATCATAATAACGCCCAATGTCATTGGACTCGGTGTTTTTATTCACAAGTAGGTTTTTTTTTAAAACTACCTGTTATACTGCAGTATAGTTTGTTGACAATGTAGGTATAAAGATTTTCGTTGCATATCTATACTAATATTATAAAGAGGAAAGATTTGGTTTTTGTTTGTTTGTTTGTAACGAACAGGCTCCGGAACTACTGGACCGATATGAAAAATTCTTTCACTGTTGGAAAGCTACACTCTTTGCGGTGAACATAGACTATATTTTATTCCCGTATTCCCACGGGAACGGGAACTACGCGGGACGTCCGCTAGTTTTATATAAATACTTTGTCTGATCATCACTCACACTGTGTTACCTAATATTGCCCTTGTAGACGATATAGCCTTTCGCGAATGAGCTAAAAAGCATTTCTTCGCTAAACATTTGGAACTGAGCCAAATATTTTTGTATCCAATGGATATTTGAAAATGGTTCAGTAATAGCACGTCCTATATGAATGTAAGTAGAAAACATATGAAAAAACCTTACAACCCTTTTTTTTGTCTTTTTAAAGTGTGGAAATCTTTATGGATGCTATGCCGGACTTCTACCGCCTAAAACCACTAGGTTCCCTTCCATCTGCCTACGGGAGCGAGAAACCTACATACTAAATTCGCTGAGACTTACGCACACATAGACACCGCTCACAGAGTTCACAGACACAAGGTCAAGAGATTTTCATAGTAGTTTTCGGTACCTATTTGTGCGCGAGTGTGCGTAGGGTAGGTGCGAAAAAAAGTACATACATGAGGTTTCCATTTTTCATTTGTACTATTAGATCTCTAATTTGTGGTCCCGGGTATAAGCTCTCGGATACATTACAGGCCCTTTACATGGGACCCGTCAAAAATACTACTTGTAATGACGATACACGTTCGCATTTCCCTCATCTTACAATCCCGGGTTCTTTAAGAGGAGCGTGAAGAGGCACATCACAAGGCCGCCAACTTGAGGACCACCGTAAGAAGTGGCCCCCAATCGCTAGATGCGCCACGGCTTTCCATCAGGCTGGTGGCGACGTCAATTTGGCGAGCCGAATATAAAAAAAAACAACTGTGTTTTTCCCGTTTCATCAAAACAACCAAATAAATAAAATGGTTCTGGCCAGATTCGTGATTCACAGTTCGGTTTTCACGAACCAGCTGATCCGTCAAAAAGCTATTAATCTTTTCTGACAAACTCATCATGCTATGTTTAATTTTATTTTTCATTTTGTTATCATTGTGCATGTTTAGAATCAGGCGATATTCGTACCACTATGACCTGGGTAAAACCCAGATTGTACAATAATGAATTCGTATACATTCGCGCGGACAAAGGTTTGATTCCACTCAAACGTTCGTGGAAATGTAACAATGACATTTGTATGGAAGATCTGTTTTCAAAGGATTTCATAAATAGTATAATTGTGGATACTACTGTTATGGAAGATATTATTTTGTTAGAATTGTTGCGTGATTTATTTTAATTTAGTATCACATAAGTATTGTACTTAGGTATGTGCTCTGTGGAATTGTTTGACTAGATGCCCACGGCTACGTTCTATCATCGCACCGCTCGCCGTAGACAGGGAGTTCATCCTCACACTCGTCCGTAGCGTTCCAGCACAGTTAGATCCGAAAGGGGTTTTCTTCCGCGCACGCTTAGGTTGTGGAATGATCTCTCTGCCTCGGTTTTCCCAAACAGTATGGAGTTCTTCAAAAGGGGTCTAAAAAGGTTTTTACAGGGTCGGCAGCGCGAGTGTGGCGCCTCCGGTGTTGCGAACGTTCATAGGCTGCGATGACCACCAGTCCTTCTGGTGGGCCGTATGCTTGTCTGCCACCTTAGTGGTATAAAAAAAATAGGTATTGATATGTCCTAAGACAACATGAAGAAAAGTCTTGTAATGCGTAATTTCAAAGGTTCTGTTCGAGAAAGTAAACAATACAACGTATCTGCGTCGTTATAATAAACGGACGAACTAGCGGACCTAACGCGGTTTTACTCGAGTGGTTTCCGTTCCCGTGGGAAATTCGTGAATAAAATATAACCTATGTCATCCGGATAGTGTAACTTCTTAACGGTGAAAGAATTATAGAAAATATTTCTATAGGTCCGAAACTACTGAACGGATTTCTATCCGTTCAGTAGTTTCGGACCATTTTTAATGCAAACAACAATGAAATCTTTCGTCTTTATAATATTTAGTTTAAAGACAAGTGGCTGGAGAGGTGTCACCTTTTCATCATCTGGCTCGACTTCTTCCGTCAATTCCTGAGTTAGATCTGAAGCCATAATCGATGCAACCATTATGTGATCGTCCAGGTTTCACAGCAGTAACGGGTTCTCATGCAGTGGTCGTAGTCATAATGCTTCATTTTAGTAATAGTTTGAAGTCTTGTGGGCTGACCGTTTATGCGGAGCACAGAGATCAGGTTCTGTTGGTGTTTGGTGTTTTCTCCCAAGGTTTTCTCCTTTTCTTTTGCAAAACAATGACTCGAACTACAAAGATGGTAAAAGGTAACCAACACACTAGTTGACTAGTCATTTACTAACACTTTATTTTTTACGTGAGTAAAATCCAACATGGATGCTATGTCGGGACTCCTACCGACTAAAAACCACTCATTTCCTAGTTCCTACCTAATGCCTACGGTTGGGAGCCCTGGGTAAGCTCTCAAAAGGATGTCCCCAGGGACTCCATTTACTAACACTAGGTACATCCTATTACAAGCGACTTTGTTTCATATGGTTACTTGTGTGTTCTATTAGCCAATAGTAACTTCTTCAAAGTACTTACTTAGGTACATTTTCTTAACTCCAAGCGCCTCATTCGTTTGAATAATTAAAACACGTCTTTCTTCGGCTACAATTTATTTTTAAACGGTACCCTTTCAAATGAACTTAAACACCCACACAGAAGTTATAACTGTGGGTGAGTGACCCAGTCAGACGAACGCTGGCAGGACAATAAAAACTTAATTGCTAAACCATTAGCGTTCAATTTTATTTGACGCCAACCGCCCTTCAAAGTTTTACGACTGTATTTTTCTAAATCGTAATACTAAGATGTATGGTAAACAAAATATGATACACTCACGCGATTATGATATCTAATTCTATTGGATTAAAGTTGAAATTAATTTGAGGTTTGTGTAATGCTAATTATGGACTGAATACCGAGGTCGGTGTTCGGGTGACATATTATTTTTATTGCTGAAATCAAACACTGATTGACATGTGAAGTTGAATGGACCGTGGGATCTTAACCGTTAATAAAGTAAGATACCTATATATCTATCTATCTTCACCCCGAATCCCTTGCGGGGTAGGCAGAAAGAACCGAGCGCCACACGGCGAAGTAAGATACCTAATAAACAAAATGTATTACATTATTAAAAAAATGTCTTCAGAAAGTTTCACACACTCAAAAAAGGTTAATTCACCATCTCAGATAACTGTAAACTCGTAGTCCATTGAAATGTTACATGAGCTTTCCATTTATTAGAGGACGCAATTTTATTTTCGGGACATGTGTGGGGGGGGTCAATAGAAGCTTAACCTCAAGTTTGTGGGGTCGCCACTCTTGTCCCCCGGCCGCCATCTTGAAAAGAGGGGGGAAAAAAACACCTTTTTCGCAATATTTCGGAAACTGCGAGTCTTACAAAAAAAATGTAGAGGCATAATTTGTAGCATATTGTTTTGCCTACAAATGTGTATACTTAACAAAAAAATTTACAAAATTTTTAGAAAATTTTATAAAAAATTTCTTTTTTGCTCTATAACTTTTTTTTATACATTTTACAAAAAAAATACCTCAGACTAATCTTGTAGATGATCTTTTAAGAGAAATTAAAAAAACCGCCACCGAGCAAAAAAGAAAATTTTTATGATTTTATTTCAAATTTTTTGTTTATAACTTCTCTAATTTTTAATTTAGGGCAAAAATTTGTTTAACACATTTGTAGGCAAAACAATTTGCTACAAATTATGAATTCACAATTTTTTTGTAAGACTCATAGTTCGGAGATATTGGGAAAAAAGTGTTTTCACCCCTTTTTAAGATTGCGGCCGGGGGACAAGGGTGGCGACCCCACAAACTTGAGGTTAAGCTTCTATTGACCCCCCACACATGTCCCAAAAATAAAATTGCGTCCTCTGAGAAATGCAATATTCGGTCCTTAAATTGTAACATTTCAATGGACTATCGGGCGTGAAGCCACAACTGTATTTTAATCTTTATTTCCTAAGCGTATAGTATTCATTCTGCCTACCCTCTCGGGATAAGGGCGTGACTGGTATACAGGGATATTTTATTTCTCACACTATGTTACTTAGCAAAAAAAATTTTCAATAAAAAATAAAACCGACTTCAAGCAAATCCTGAAAAATAAAATTTACTTAGCACAAAGTAGGGTGGGTGCACCAGTGGCAAAGCGATTAAGCGAGAATTTGACACAATTTTACATGATGCGTCTTTGTTATAGCGACAATTATTGCAAAAAGCAAGGAACATACTCTTTATCTACCATAGAATCATGTAGCATATTTTAATTTACTTAGCAGCTATTAAGTTTTTTTTTATAAAAAAATTAATGTGGGAACTCCTAATGTGCCTAAGTTCGACCAGACTGCACCAGTAACAAACCAGACATTGTGCCAATAGTCAACCAGTAAATATAACAAATGTTTTTACGGCATAATTACTTTTTAAAGTTTATTAAGCTTTCGTACTTAGTAATAATCACATTTTAATCAGTCTACTCGTTACGTATAGGGTATACAGGGTGAATTTTTGAAAAGGGATTGGATGGCCAAATCCGAAACTATAAGGAATAGCGAAAAATGCTGAAAGGAGTCACGAGCCCGATTTTGATGAAACTTAAAACCTCATCATTAGATTTTTGAAAAACCCATGATCCTAGCTGGGAATCGAACTTGTTGATTTTGAAAAAAAAAAACACACCCTTTATTATTACACCATACGATAGAGTCGCTGTTAAGGATCAAATTTTGCAAAGTAATGATATACGCCAAATTTTAGGAACAATTGGAATTTTAATAGAATGCATATTTCATGGACCTAAATTTTGTATCATAATTTGTTTCGTTCGAAATCCCAGAATAGATCGTAACTATTCCGTGTTTTAAATTATGCTCAGAATGATTTTTTAGAGAATGTTCTCAACGGAATCAATAATATTCCTTAATTATTCCTTGAGGTTTCGAATCCAGCTATGTATTGCAAAGATTTTGAACAATTAATCAGTTAACGTAAGAAAAATAAAATGTATTTTGTTAAAGATGAGCTCTTTCCTGTAGTTTGCCGTATATCATTACTTCCCAGAATATGATCCCTAATAGCAACACTATCGTATGGTGTAATAATAAAGGGTGTGTTTTTTTTTCAAAATCAACAAGTTCGATTCCCAGCTAGGATCATGGGTTTTTCAAAAATCTAATGATGAGGTTTTAAGTTTCATCAAAATCGGGCTCGTGACTCCTTTCAGCATTTTTCGCTATTCCTTATAGTTTCGGATTTGGCCATCCAATCCCTTTTGAAAAATTCATCCTGTATATGTAAATGTTTATTTAATTTCATCACTACCTTATTAATTAGTTAGAGGTAAATAAATGGTAAATAAATGGTCAGATACTTTAAATCTGTATGCCATTATGATCTTTTTTAAGATGATCAAATGCTTTAATAAATTTCGAAACATATTTAAAAAAAATACACTGTAAAAACATTTATTAATATAAAAAAAATAACTTATCTTTTTTGGCCCCTTACAAAAATGTCACCTTCATCTGGCGGAACCCAAAGAACTAAAATTTTACTTAAATGCGCAAAGATATGTTTTTGACTTTAATGTATGCGCGGTCACGGTGTAAAGTAAGAAGTACGCTAAAATCCTTGAGAAAAGCTTCAATAATTTTGCGTCAGTTTGCGATTGACTGCAGGAAAGCGGGTTTGTGCCAGTCGTTGGAATATTTCCTCTGGTAAGTATATATTTTTCTATTTTAAAGTTACGAAATTGTATATTTGAGCAATGCAATGTTTATTGTGTGTAGATGTCATGTATTAAGTTAAAGCGTAGTCAGAAATGCGAGTGATGCTATTTTTATAGATAATGTGCGATTTTATCACTTCTCTGGCGTCATTACTCTGGCATATTGCATGCCAGAGAAAAACATACGCGCCAGGAAAGTGACAAAAATTAAATAATGTAGTAACTTTCGTTAATACTTAATGTATTAAGAGGTCGATTCATTTGTTCTAGCTACTCCAGCATAATCAGACATCATGGCAAGCTATAATGACCACAGAGCCCCATTAACTGGCCACTACACGGAAGACATACTGGATATAGACCAGGGCAAGGTTAGGGTGGTTCTCGAGCGACTTAAACATAACAAATCCCCGTAAAAGACGGAATTATACTGAGCTCCTTAAAGCAGGCGGAACTCCAGTCCTTAGAGAATTAACGAGCATCTTTAATTCCACTCTCCAGCAGAGCCAGACATCCAAAGCGTGATGTGGAAGTGCGGTGGCTCTGTTTTTTAAAAAAAGGTGACTAGATCTTACTAAAGAACTAATGTGACGGCCCCATCTGACTCCTAATTCATATTTACAAGTTGTCCTCTAGATTGTCACAAATAGCTTCACCGGAAAACTTTACGAGTTTCAGCCAATTGAGCAAGCCGGATTTCAAAAGGGCTTTAGTACCATGGAACACATCCATACTGTTCGGTGGATTGTACAGCAGACAGAGGAGTACAATCAGCCACTGCGTAAGTATGGCTTTCGTGGACTACGAGAAAGCCTTCGACTCTATCCAAACCTGGACAGCCCTGGACGCTTTGTAGCGATGTCGTATTGATTGATGATGTATCAAGGTGTTGAGATGCTTAACATACCACTACCATGACTATCCAGTTGGAGGATTAAAAGTAAAATCCTATAGCACGGCGCAGAGGTGTGTATAGGGAGATGTAATATCCCCTAAACTCTTCACCAATGCGCCTGAGGACTTCTGTTAGTCACAGGTCTGAGATGGGGCGAGAATACAAACGGTGAAACGATTTGCCGATGACATGGAGAAACCGAATTTCGAGATGCGTCGTGCTATTATGACGAGGTATCGTCATGGTAGAGGAAATGCTGGAACAGTTGAGGAGTGTGCTGTAAAGTCTTAAGGGAAAGGCTCGACGTGTTGGCTTCAGCATTAACTTGGATGAAACCAAGGTAATTTCAGTGAGCGTGTCATGCCGATACCAATCTACGTGAAAGGATCGAGACTTGAGGTTGTCCAGGAATATACCTACCTTGGTCAGGTAATCATACTAAGAAAGAATAATCTGGATTAGGAAATAGTCAGAAGGATCCGCTTGGGCTGGGCATCATTCAGCAAACTGCGTCGTGTTTTCTATTTGCAAATACCGCAATGCCTGAAGCCGAAAGTCTATCACCACTGTGTTCTACCAATTATGACCTACAGTGCCGAGACCTGGACACTCACAGTGGGTCTAGTCCTTAAAGTGGCACAGTGAGCAATGGAATGAGCTATGCTTGGGGTGTATACAAAGGGAAAAATCTGAAACAATTAGATCACATTTATCAGTGAATCATAGTGGTCGTCATAGCCCGCTGAGTATCGGTTTTGAAGTGGCAGTGGACTGACGACATCAGCAGTAAAGGTGGGGTAGGACAACTCACCGCCAGATGGAGCGACGACCTAAAAACGTCACAGGGATTGACTGGATGCGGAAGGCGCAGGATCGTGTACATATGGGCAAGCCATTATCTCCGAAGGGGTGGGCAGAGTGTATTGTGGCATAATTTGGAAGAGGCCTACGTCCAGCAGTAGACTATCATAGGCTGATTTCATGATTGATTGATGAAACGAAACATAAGCATTAACAAACCATAAATATTAAAAATAATTATGCGTTTAGAAACTGTGAAGACTGAATTTCTCTCGTATACAAAAAATATTCGAAACCTATACTGTATATTAAATGTTTTATTTAATATTTCTCCCTTTTCTTAGCTAATAATCAAAGATAAGTCACTACTCTGCTTTAATTTGTCACTATTGTGCCATAGTGTCACTCCTCTGATAACATATTTTCCTCTGGCGCTTATAAAATTCAAAAAATTGGAAAAATCTTCTGGCCATCATTATTAGGACTTTGCAAATATTGTAAAATATACAAATTATCGATATTGAATGGAACAGATAACATTTTCATGTGGGACACAAAAAAATCAAATACCGTATATTCACCCATATGTATCAAACAGTAGGGCAAATTCGGAAAAAGTTTACAATAATTGATTAAAACAAAGACACAGAAAGATGTTAAAACATACCGCAGTACGCGTAGCTTACTATAATGGCCGCCGGCTGCGAAATTAACGATTGTCACTCTACATTATCTGTTTTCACTGACGTAGGTGACGTGTATATCGCTTTTAACTGTGATTATATGATTGGTAGGAATAAGGCAAGCCTACCAATCGCAAAAAAAATGGCGGGATATTTAACAGGAGCTTAATATTTCTATTTAAAGTTTGGAATGGTGTGCGACTGGTTCCTGGTGTGGCACTGGTGCACCCACCCTAATATGTATTTTGATTATTATCAGATTTTATTCAATATCATATTGAAGTCGGCGCCAAGTAAACCCATAGTTTTATGTAGGTATTATATTGATGGCACCAACTTCAATATTATATTAAACTAGCTGATGCCCGCAGCTTCGCCCGCGATGGCGCTGTATGTGAAAAATGATTTTCCCGCTTTTCTGTTGAAATTTTTCCTGAATTTTCTTTGCTATAAACCTCACGGAGCCCGAGACCTTTCCAACGAATGCATAACCGTGGAAATCGATTCGTGCGTTCTGGAGTTATAGCGTCAGGAAGGAAAACCCGACTTATTTTTATATAATAGATTAAATATGATAAATCAAAATACATATTAGTTTGTGCTAAGTAAATTTTATTTTTCAGGATTTGCTTGAAGTCGGTTTTATTTTTTATTGAAAAATTTTTTTTCATCATTTTAAGTGACGGGTGAATCGAAAAATATATCTATCTAGGTGAAAGTTCTCATCGATACAAATCAATCAAGCCCAGACACAAGGTAGCTGCTGTAAATCGTTAAGGAATTCCCTCGACTGTCTTTCGGTTCCATCATCAGATCGACTCTAGACATTCAATAAATTGTAGTACCTTTAAGCACTGAATTAAAAATTTAACAAACGCACTAGTTGTCCCTACAATTTTCGGTGGTTGCCCTCGATTTCTCCTGAATCCCATCATCAGATTCTGACCTGATGAAATTGGAACCACCTCAGCAGTGAACTCTATCCAATAAAAAGCAGATTTGAAATTCGTCTATAATTGACGAAATATCGGTGAATATACTTACATAAAACATTGAGAACTTTCTTTTTTTTTTAAGTCGGATCTAACTTTACACTTAGATTAAGTGTAAAGTTCTCATCAATACAAATCAATCAAGCCCAAATACAAGGTAACTGCTGTAAATTGTTAAGGAATGCCCTCGACTGTCTTTCGACTCTATCATCAGATCGACTCCAGACCTTCATTAAAATGTAGAACATTAAAGCAATTAATTAAAAAGTTAACAAGCGCACTAGTTGTCCCTACAATTTTCGGTGGTTGCCCTCGTTTTCTCCTGGATCCCATCATCACATCCTGACTTGGTGAAAATGGGACCACCTCAGAAGTAAACCCTATACAACAAAAAAAGAAATTTTTAAATCCGTCTATAATTGACGGAACTATCGCTTGACATACATAAAAAAAATACATACAGACGAATTGAGAACCTCCTCCTTTTTTTGAAGTCGGTTAAAAAATAGATGAAGCCTTTTGATCGGTATGATAAAGCTACAGGGTAATTATTTTTTCTCGTGTAGCGGGTTCGATTCCCGGCTCAACCATGTAATTATTTAAAAATCTATGAATGCAGTTTAAATTGTTTTTTAAAATAAAATAATGTCTTCTTTCAGTAAATGGTTCCATCTGCAATATTTAAGGTACTTTCCCTCCATGTTATATTATGTTGTCCATGCATAGCCGTGGGACATCCTGTATATCGCCAGCATCACCGTGAAAAAATATTTCAGATGAACAGGCTGCAATGAAATTGTGAATCATGGCAATTAATGTATGTACCTATCTACTGAAATCACTAGAAACGTTCACTAAGCGAATCACATCACTCCTTAAATTAGAGATTAGGAGAATGATGAACAAGTACGGGGAACCACTTCATCTTCGTGGTAAGTTCCGATTGCTGATGATAGGGTATTGACCTGGCCTTTTTTGATGTAAATCATCATTCTATAGACGAGGGGCAAACACAGCTAAAATATGCATGGGCACTCTGAATTTTACAAAATAATTTCGGTCGTGTTTTTATTTTAAACGTATGGAAGTCCACACGGATGTCGTGTCAGCCTTGAACCGATTAAACAATACGGTCCTTACCAACCCGTCTAGCGTCTGGACTCTGGCGGCCGAGTTGGGCCTCGTAAGGATTCCCAGCAGATATGACTACCACTGTGACCTAATTTTTTTAACATGAGGACAACCCTACAAGGAAGCTACGCCGGACTCTGATTATATGTACAATGTAAGCCCTCGGAAGAAGACCCCAGGACTCCCAACAAACCTACGGCTACCGCTGCGGCCGCACCTAGGGGGGTTCGGGTGCTATCCCGCGTCTTCGGGGGGTTGCTCGGGTGCTATCCCGCTTTTTAGGGGGGGGGGGGGGGGGGGGGGTAAATCGTAACTAATATCAAGTGAGATCAATTGTAAAATTTTAATCCAATTGCTAGATATGCAATGACATTTTGATCCACGGTGTGATTAACACAGTTCCAATTAATTTATTATGCGTCCAGCAAGTTTTTTGATCATATCGTGACATCCGTCCTCGTTTTTGGGAAATTAAATAAACAGATTCACGTATAGATAGGAGATATTATTATATTTTAATTAATTCTTACTAGTGAGGTGTTCTACTTTTGTTAGTACTGCTGGTTCGCTCTAACTTTGCCGCTCGGCTCCATGCTAAAGTCGAATTTTTATCGAGACGAAGTAAATTGACAGCAACTAATGTCACTTCTTCATACAATGTTGCGTATTTTTTATGACGAAGTGACATTAGCTACTGTCAATTTACATCGTCTAATTAACAATTCGGGTATACGCCTGTACGCCAGCGGCAAAGTTAGAGCGAACGGGTAGTATAAACCAGCCTGTGGAAGTCCACCGCTGGATGTAGATACTTACATCGTACTTTGTTAATATCAATGAATCAATCTGATCGCATCGCAGTCCATCTATCCAGAATTTGTGCTCCAACACATGGTCTCGTGCCTTCTGCATTCAGTTCCTCCCCTCGCTACTTTTTCTAGGTCATCGGTCCTTCCGTTTGCCGAATCGCGGTCTTCACAAGAATTCATCTGCTCCATCGGCCGTCGATTCTTCGCCAAATATCTTTTACCAATTGCCACTTTAACGTGTTTACTCTGCAAGCTGTGCATTACAAATATCCAACTAATTACTTAATTAATATACTCTTACACTCTCTATCAGTCTATCTCTTTATCAGACTCTTGCTGTGTCTCAATTTCTCTAGGTAGTCCTGTTCATCCAGAGGTTGATTGGAAGAGATTGCTGTGTGCAATAAGGTCGCCCATTGTGCTTGACATTAGACACCACTGTTAATTAGTGCAATTAATTATTATGTTATTATTTATGTTAAAGGTGAGTACAATAAAGAATACATCTATATATCTAAACAAGGGCCTGTACACCATGTTTCTAATCTAAAACTAATCTTCCCCTTTATTGCCTTAGATGACCCCCTCGAGACGACAGTTGGTGACCCTAAATTCAACTTCGCTAACCTCCATAGCAATATTTTATTGTTAATAAGTCTTGTTCAGACGAACATAAATTTAAAACACATTACGAGGCAATATTTCCATTAAAATACGGTAATATATGGCACGAGTTTCCTTAAATGTACATACTATCAGTAAATTAGATGTAAATGGAGTCGTTAATGGACAGTAATATTCATAAAATACGATGTCTGTTATTTGTAGGATGTTTGGGTGAATTGATTTTGGCCATGGATGGGAAAGTATTGCGGTAGCTTATTCGTAGCTTGTAAAACTGTACTTTTTTGTGTTTGTATTTAGGTATGTCACTGCCCTCTTGTGAGGACATACATACATACATATGGTCACGCCTTTATCCCCGAAGGGGTAGGCAGAGACATATTATATGCCCACATTTCACCTTTGTATAATTTGTCCCACGTAATAGGTGGTGAGCCGTATTGCCGTGTTTAAATGGACAGGCGCAGGTTGTGACTGCCTGCTGTTGAAATAAAGCCTTCAACTTAGCTTAACGACTTCCATTTTACTGGCAACCGGGACCAACGGCTTAACGTGCCTTCCGAAGCACGGAAACGCTCTTGTGAGGACAGTAAAACGATTTTCTGCGGGACTACCCAGTCCTGGATAGGCACTACCCACTAAGCCACCGCGGAATCCTACCCAATCCTACCTCAACTCTACCAATAAATACCAAGACACAGGATAGGCACCGCGATTCCTAGCTATAATGTAATCCTTCGATCAATAACGACGTAATCCTTAATTATTTTTTTTACGTGAGGGCATATCTCCATGGATGTTATGCCGGACTCCTACCGACTAAAAAACCTCACGTAACGCCCAACAGCCTATGGTTGTGAGCCCCGGGTAAGCCCTCTGAAGGATGTCCCAGGACAAAGATGTAATCCTACTTCTAACAACGGAGCTCATACTCAGCATCTATGATACAAACAAATACATCATACTTTTGTATTTGCGGAATTATAGCTACATTCTGGCCGTGGGAGCCGTGGTCGTCCAAATATTTGTTGACGAATGCAAACGACTGCTGTACTGATGTTGATCGATTGCTTTTAATACTACTAAGGTCGCCGAGCTTACGGACCACACGATACAAAGTATTTACCACTAGCGGACGTCACGCGGTTTCACCCGCGTAGTTACCGTTCCCGTGGGAATACGGGAATAAAATATAGCCTATGTTCACCGCAAAGAGTGTAGCTTCCCAACAGTGAAAGAATTTTTCAAATCGGTCCAGTAGTTTCGGAGCCTATTCGTTACAAACAAACAAACAAAAAAACAAATCTTTCCACTTATGTTAGTATAGATTGTCATTTGACGTTTGACTTCCCAGAGGGTGTACTAACACTCGCACTATTGGCCATATAAACAAACTTGTTACATAGTCAATTGATGTTTGTGAATGGTATTGCACTCGTACTACTGACCCTATTATCATGTCGAGATGAAAAGGTAGAAGGTGCGGTTTATCATTATAATATTTGAATTTATCAAGCTGCCAAGACCTAATCTGATTCATTCCAGTTCCTCAGATATAATGAATAAAGGGCCTTATTCTCCCCTTTTATTGCGGATAGATCCTTTAACACCCCCCCCCCCCCCCCCCCCATGACGCGGGATAGCACCCGAACCACCCCCTAGGCGAGGCCGCAGTGGCGGCCGTGGGTCTATTGGGAGTCCTGGGACATCTTTGCGAGGGCTTACCCGGGGCTCCCAACCATAGGCTGTTGGGCATTACGTGAGGTTTTTAGTCGGTAGAGTCCGGCATAGCATTCATGAGGATTTCCCCTCACATTAAAAAAAAAAGATCCTTTTATTTCTGTAACGGTAGGTAATATTTTCAAACATAGTTCGGATAATATTGTTCTCTGTACAAATGTAGTTACCGGCCACATAGGTACAAAATCAATTCAATACTTCACTGGAAGAATCACTTCTGCTAAACGCTATTAAAGAACCAAGATAGGAATAGAAACGTCCATTACAAAAAGCAAATTTATTTCAAGGAACGACATCGGAATTCCTTCCTACTCGTGACGCATGCCACCTTACCAAGACAGTTATGCAATTTATCTATATTATAACCAGTTAGTGACCACAACAGCCCAAGTGGTCCAAAAGTGCCAACCTGGGATGAGTCAGTCACTCACTGTGTGTATAGTCCGTTCGCTCTAAGTTTGCCGCTGGTAGAGGCGGAGTATGGGAGGCGACCAGCAAACTTATAGCGAACGGGTTGTACACCGTTTGATGATTCACGCGAAAAGAAATCACTTTCGAATTGACAGCGCTAACCGTTGACATGTTCGTGTTAATTTGTTCTGTCGCCAATTTTTTTTATTACTAAAAAAACCTGCCAAGTGCGTGTCGGACTCACGCACGGAGGGTTCGTACCAAAAAAACGTAATGTTGTATGTGAGCCTCCTTTAATCCCCCCTCTTTTTTCTGATTTTGTATCTTGTTGTTATAGCGGCAACTGTAATACATCATCTATGAAAATGTCAGCTCTCTCGCTATCACGGTTCCTGAGATACTGCCTCATGACAGACAGACAGACTAACGTCGAAGTCTCATGAGTAGGGTCCCGTTTTTTACCCTTTGGGTACGGAACCCTAAAAAAACCTATAAAAAATGTTTAAAATATTAATTATGACAGTAGTGTATTTGGTGCGATCTTTAGGCAACTATATTAACGTAGGAATCATCACAGTCCGAGCACTCGTTTGCTCTAGCTTGAATGTGACAAAGATACAAAAGTAACGATAAGTGCAGTTTTCCTGCGCAGTCGGGTACCTGACTCCCTTGATTATTGTCAAAAATCCTATAAAATCGAAAAGCCTGGGTTCTGTCTAACCGCGTAATCGCAGAAATTTGATACGGGGATTAAGGAACTCAATAATTTGGAATTGAAAAAAAGTGATGAGCGATGAATATTTGTAGTGGAATATAGATCTTACAAATAGTAGAGACAGTATAAATCAGAATCTACACCCTCCCCTCTTCTTTTGAATGCGTTTTCAACAATGAATCGGCTGATTACTTCAGTAATTCTTCTAATAGGCAAAGTGAGAGAAGCCTAAGCAAATGTTTCTTGAGTGTACTCGTCAATTTAGGTCAAAAATGTTATTCTCCATTTGTATATTTTGTGGTTCACGGTCAAAAATAATAGATTAGAGCCGCTGTTCTCTTTCGTGCCCGTAGCGGTGAAGACCCTGGAGTGCTGAGACAAGGAAGCCAAAGGGAGTTAGGACAAAGGCTCACAGACACGACTGGTGACTCTCGATCCGTATCGTTCTTGGTTCAAAGGCTGACTGAGTTGCAATCCAGCGTGTAAACGCAAGGAGTGTGTGTAATGGGCACTTTTGCGCCGGGAACGGTCAGGGTTAAGTTTATCGAGTGGTATTTAAGTATTAATATTATCTTGATGTAAGTAATATAATAATATTTTAAATAAATATATTGACGCAATTCAAATTAAAAAAAAAAGATTAGAGTTAGTTTTTTTAAATTGCTATTCTTAAATTTTACTCAATCTTGAAATGTTTCGTCGCGGCTATTTTTGTAATTTTCTAAATATATACCTACTTAAATAACCTGTTTCAGTTCATAGACCTACTTGACAGATCTCTAGCCACACATTGGTCCACGTAATGTTCTCTGTGCGTGGTACGTGGTATAAACAGCTGATAAGTGAAAATTATTTCTTGCATCAGTTTTCACGGTAACAAAGGTATATTGGACGATAGTAGCTGTGCAAGTGTGCACATCGCAGTCACCGGCGGCGGCGGCGGCGTCATACTTGGACCTATTTTTATTTATATTATAACGCCGCCGATGGACCTCGTCCTGAAACATCCTTCCGAGGGCTTACCCGAGGCTCCCGACCGTAGGCAGTGGTAGGGAACATGTGATTTTAGTCGGTAAGAGGCCGATCGACATAGCATCCATGAGGGATTTCCACACGAAAAAAAAATTCGACCTCAAAGAATCACAGTGTTCCGACCTGAGAATCGAAACTGAGACCTCGGCACGGCAGTTTCATATATTCACCACTGCTCCACTGAAGAAGTCACATATTAACTTAAATACCTGTAAAACGCTATGATGAAGAAGATTGATATCATCATAACGTTTGGTATTGGTTTATCCATATTTGTAACTCAATATTGAGTCTCATCAAATATGCATTAGCAATAGATACGATTAGCATACAAAGTTAAACAGAAAATTATTACTTACATAATATTAATAGAGAAGGTACCGATAAAACTCATCTCACACCCTCGATTGGTGAGTCCTAAGATAGGGCTATAGGACAGGTATTTGGTCATTTGTCTTCCAGATTGTTAAAAATGTGAAGTAGGTACATTCCGAGGCAGTTTCACCCTATTTCAATTCTATGAGATATTTCCGACATGCAATGCCTGATTTCGGCGGTGTAGTTCCTACGTCTTACTTCATTCAGGCAGAGTGTATATTTCCTGCCCTAGAGAAGATGTTCTCACAGGATCAGCATCCCCAAACGCAGTCTAGGTTTACCTCTCACTGCCCTTGGTTTGTCGTGGTACCATAACTGAGTACCATTTGATGGTACGATGGCAAATATTGGCCGTGGTTCCATTACTGGTACAACCTATGTAGGTAGAGAGATTTTACTTACTTACACTAGCACTGTTCCTCTGTGCTAGTTCTAAAAAGTATATACTTTGCAAGCCAAACAATATCAAATTTTTCATTTGCCTCAATATTATCAGGCGTAGGCGTTCTAATTAAGTAATGTCGACTACAAACCTTTGCATTTCATCATTTAAGATTGCTTGCTTCGCCAAAATGAGTTTGCTTATAATAACAACTACGCAGACAAAATAAGCTGTAAAAAATATAAAAAATGTGAATTCTCACGCGTTAGAAGGAATATTTTATATCCTAGTATTTGTATTTAATTGAAGTAGGAATAAACTAATGAGAGAGACAGGAAGAGAAAAAGTTAAGTTTTAAATTTTTTAATTTCATTAAATCCAATTCACACTGAGCCAAGAAAAGTGTTGCGGCAAAAAAACTAAACAAAAGAAGTTAGCGTCAAAATCCGATTGCAAATAAAATAGCAACCACGAAGAGGGCATTTACGTTCTTTGCTCTTAAAAAAAAGCAAGTGACCCTAGGCAATTTTACACCGTGTCACGGTGACTCTTTGGTTTTATGACACAAATTCAGGTCAACGCACCAGTTTCCGAGAACTCGCGACTTATTAGCAAACACTGTTATCAGATGTTGAGCTTGTCTTTGCTTTTGTTATTTTTTTAAATTCTATATTCTCAGTGTGTACTTGTATATGATAATGTGGTAGCATAATTTAGTATTTAGCGTTACAAAGGGAGGAATAGCTTTCTTTTTTTAAATATAAATTTGTCTTTTGCATTTGCTGTTTTTGCTGCGTTGTATGTAGTTGATGGTAGGAGCAACTGCCATATCTGACCTCACAATCTGACTACGTAATCTGTGCGCCTGGGGGGGGGGGGGGGGGCTAAAAGCTTTTTCATTGTCATGGTATGCTTAGTAGTGGTAAAGAGACCCGGACAGCCTCGAGGAGCTCTACTTTTATTTTGATAGCTAAATGTGAACATGCTTATTTATCCCTTTAGATTTACAGACACATAACAAAGTATAAGAAAAAATATAAGGCTAATATTAGACATAAGTCGAGCCGCATACTTTCACGGCTATACTTATATAAACAACATTCCTTGCAGCGAAGCGTGTCTGTCGCCCGAAGCTCTCATAAAAATAAACTGTTTCAAGCATGTAAACAGCTCTCGTACCTAAGTCAAAGTAGCCTCTTCTCTTATTATAATAATTCCTTAGTCAACCTAACACAATAATAAGACTTTGAAGAATAAATAGTTTTTCTTTTTTTTTGTTCTTTCTTTTGCAAAAATGGCCACAATCGAGGTAGTGAGATTTCTCGTACGACGAGAGTTATCAATCCGAGGATTTCGAATTGATATATTCTGAATCAGACAACTGAAAATTACATATTATCGGATTCGTGTTAGTCCCTCGACTAGTTTAGTTGCACAGCGGTCCCAATAACCCTGACCTCGAGGACCTGTAGCGCTCGTGGCCTCGCAGACTCAGTGTTCTGTACACGATCACTGTAGTAAGCAACATTTACAGTGGCCGGTTATGGATGGGTGACCATCACTTGACCACTTTGAGACATTTATTTGAGAGCGTTTCGCCGTTAATCCATTGGTCCCGGTTGCCAGTAAAATGGCAGTCGTTAAGCCAAGTTGAAGGCCTATACGGGCGGCTTTTAAAATTTCAACAGCGGGCAGTCACAGCGTGCGCCTGTCCATATCAACACTGTTATAAGGCTCACCGCCTATTACGTTGGACAAAATCAAAAAGTTGAAGGATTCGAGGATAAACGGCGTCATTATAATATGATTGAGGACCTATAACTAAGATATTTAATACCACTTCAGTATTTCATTTCACGAGCCTGTTTTAATACTTCTTTTTTAGACTGCCATTCAATACCACAGTCTAAGAATTAATTCAACTAATCTATCATTTAAAGCGTGACGACTGTCTTCAGTAGTCTACGGGTTTAGTTACTATCCACTGCGGTACCAGTAACCTTGGCCGGCCGGCCGTGCCACGCTCCGCCCGGTACATACTGCTTCTGTGAACTGTCGTTGTTGTATTGTGAAAAAGAATACAGCAATTTTGTGGTGGGTACAAAAAGTTTTAGGTTTTTTTTTCACGACCCTTTTTCAGGTAAAAAAAAAATAAAAGCTCTGGAGGACACTTTCATATCAGGGAATCTAATTAAATCGATTAGGTTCATTGCATGATGTGCACGAACAAGGTATTTTTATTTGCAGTTTTAATTCCATAGCACGATAATAATAATCATCGTCAATTACTATTTTAATCTTTCTGTTTATTATGTTCTTTCTTATTGTTCTAATGTACGTGTTTTTGTCTTGTTACAGGTAAGTTCAGCTAAGCAAAACACTGAAAACACAAAAATATATCGTAAAGGTAAACTTCAAAGGTATTTGTCACCTGGCTGGGTGGAAGTGAGTGCGAACTAGGGCGCTGTAAGTATGCAAATCCCTTGCCACCCTACTTTTAAGCCCTGGCGAGAAAAAGTTCTGCGAAAAATTGAGTCGTAAATTCCGGTAACTGGCAGTCAGTTGTGTAGCTAGCTAGGCTCTTCCTAATTTCAGTAATGTTTTTGAAGTAAACAATATTTCCCGTAAAGTAATAATACTGTATGACGTCACTATCTAGTGTTTTGCTCCATTGAAACGTCACGCTTCAACACAAATCAATGGCTAACGAAACACAGTGCAGTAAACTTCTTTCACCAGTTAATTTCCCCGGCTAAAGTTCCGTTAATGAGCTAACAATTTATACAAATACATCAGATGTATTAGGATCTTTTTATTATTATCTTTTTATTATTTTATTATATTACCTTTAACCAATCTCATCTTCTGACTGGTTCAGTTCCATCAATAAACACGGTCCTGTCACAGTCGCCCTTCTAGAGTTTCATTTGGGATATCACTCGCCAGTCCCTGCGAAACCTTGATAGCAGTATTATTATGGCATTGTAATTAATTCTTTCAAGCTACAATACTAAAAATTTACATTCCCAATGCTATTCGTAACCTTGTCAGGTAGGTAAGATACAATAACATCATATCATAAGTCTTGGGTCGATTGGAATGCATGTTATTTCATCACATTCCCAGCTTTACACTGTATAGTCAATCCTTTTGTTTACATGTTAAGGTTGATATTTAAATAATATATCATGTTGTTTACTTTACCTGACGAAATGTTCAAGAGTCCCATGTAAGGTATGTGAGACGATACGTTACAAAATAATGCGGGCAAGCTAGTAAATTTTATATTTTACTGTGCAACTGAATGACACTTTGATACAGATTTCATTATCAATTACATTTTTTGTATTATTTTTACATTTAACTCGCTCAACAAATAAATAATTATTATTATAAAAAAAATATTACATACATCGGAATGAATGCCATAGCGACACCTAGCTTATTGGTCTTAGTTAATGATGTATGTAGGTAATCATAGGAGGCATTATTTTGATGGAAAATCAGAAATTTCCAAATACTTTTTGGACAAAAGTAGAATGCCAAGAAGAGTCGGTAATTTTAATCCCATAAACTGGTGCTGAGACCCTATTTTATCCAAAGCCTATAATAGAGGCTTGGGCGTTTGAGATAGTTTTGATTTGGCATTTTTGCCATCGTTTAGAGTTAATTTTAAAAAGTAGTAGCAAATCACAAATTTAATGTGAATAGAAATCGTTTAGAGTGTCTCAATCCTCAAAGTCAAGATTTACTATGCCCAAAATTGTAAATCATGTTGGTTTTTGGAGATTTTCAGGAACGAAGAAACCTCGTTAATTCACAATTTTAGAGTACATTTCTAAAGAAGTAGTACCTACTTATCGAAAATCTTAATAGATGATCCCATACATTATTTCGGTCAACAAAACTGTGATGCAACAGATACATCCTCTTCACATAATTAAGATAAGATCCTCTATAAGGTTTAATGTTCACTAGAACTATTAACTTTCGTCCGCTCGCTATGTATGGTGTATGTAATTGATGCACTAACTATTATTTACCAATTAAAGCACTATTAATTCTTGCTGCAATGGTGCTGATGAATCCCAATCATGTGGTGTATATGGCCATCGGTTTTTATTTTAAATACTACGCTTGGGGGATGTGCAATGACGAAATTATCTTACAGGCAACGTTATGAAATATCGGGACAAACATACTGATCAAAATGATTAGGGCCGATAAGCTTCGACCAAGTTATATTATAGACGGGCCCACGTCACGACACAAAGATATTGCAGCAACGACACATGCACACATACATTCTTTTGTCGAATTTAGGGTAGTGTTTTTACACTTCGGGAACGCACAGAAAGGCATCTTGCGTAAAGTTAAAATGTCTTATCTTGCCACGTGTTTCACCTTCGGAACAATAACACCGACTGCGACTAAGTGAGCGCATGCACTTACTTGAACGTCTTCGAAACTAATGTATGGATGGGCCCGTCTATACTATTACTTGCTCGAAGCCGATAAGGGCTCTTTTCCACCAGAGATGTGCTTTGCTACGTTGCTTTGGATGCGTTTGAAATCTGCCAATCATATTCGTCAGTCGTACAATTTGACAATATATAAACTGTCAACGATACATGTCACATGGACCGACGAATGTGATTGGTGGATTGGATATCAACGTATCCATAGCAACAGATATCCGTAGCATAGCTGGTGGAAAATTATCCTAAAGTTACTTGATCTAGATTCAGGTTCGAGCTTACATACAATACATAATATCTTTAGTTAGGTACATTATATTTTTGATCGGGTTATTGTGCTTGTAGCAGTACAGTTTTAAATCTCTTGGTACCTACAAACTTGCTAATATAATAAAAACGTGATAAAAATAGAAAAACACTCGCAATTCTAAGTCATAGACAAGTTGTAAGCGGAGACGAGCATAGCTGTTTACCATAAACATTGTAAGCGACAAACACGATTGCTTTTGCTGTCTCGTTTAAAGGACATTGTTCTTGCCTGTTCCCAGAATCCAGTTTAGGGTTGTCAAAAGAAAAATTATGATGATACAAACTTTGCCTTCCTATATTTTACTTTGCCATTTCTGATAACATGTAGAAATCCCTACTAATGTCATGTCAACCACACGGATCCTATCTGACAAACGCTGATCAACTCAGGGCCTCGGGAAACTCCTGGGAAGGATACGTAAACGGTGTCTTAGCCATCACAAATACTGTCACAAGGTGGACCTCGTAAATATATAATCGCTCTAAATAATGAAGTGCAATTAAATCAAAAGTTAACCCAATACTCTAACACCATATTGTCAGTAAAGATAACCACAGTAAATTGTTAAAAATGCTTATCTGTAATGCGCTAACCCTAACGACTCTCGCCGAATAAATTGTAAACAACATGTTTTGCGCACACGTGACTTTATTTTGATGTTTTTTTTTTTGCTTCTAGCATTTGGCTTCATCCTAACAACTTTATCTGTAGTGCTATACTAATATTATAAATAAAATATATATTCTATAACTATCGAGCTATTGATATAGAGGTTTTCGCCGTTACAAAGCTTTTAAGGCAATTAATCCGAAATAATATTTTTTGTAAATAACCTAGGTATATTATAGTTTGAGTTGACAGGTTAAAACATTGCCTCATCTAAAAAAATTCTACTTTTTTAAAGATTACTCGACATTGTCACATCTACGCAAAGTTACGAAACACCAGTTATTTTAATTTTGCCTACGCGTAGGTTAAAAATTGGCCTTGCCACCTAAAATCTAATCAGGTGCATTAAAGTATAATCCACCACCTACGTCTTTGAAAACGGTACTTCCACACATGTTTACGTTAATAGATACTATTTTACTATAACTATTTAAGTGATTTAAGAGCGCACGATGACAGTCGAGTAAAGTGTTGACTCGTAAAGCACTATCGTTAAGATGCTTTATGTGACGGTAATGGGGATTGTCATCGACTTGTCTAAGGAAGGGGGTGAGGGAGAAGGAGGGATTGGAACCACTTAGCTTATAATATTCGATTTGACGGCTACTGGTTGGGCAAAGTTGTCTTTTAGCCCGATGTTCTACGTATAAAAATCTCATTATTTCCTTTTTATACTTTTTAAAAACCTACAGAAGTCTCGAACCTACCAAAACCTATGGTGCCTACTTATCGACGACGCCCGCCTATTAATGACGTTAAGGCCGCGTGGGTCAGATTTTGAGTTTTTTGAAACAATCCTAGTCAAAAAGTAAAGGGTTTTTAAATCTGAAAAATATATATATAATAGTTAAGGATATAAGCTAAACATATTCCGAGCCCGTTACACGATCCAATAAATTTCACTAGATAGAAAAAAATCCCAAAGTTGACGCTCTCAGAAAAGTTTTTTTAAAACTGTGGCTAAACTATTAACATTTTATATATTTTTTTTGCACTCAATTAAAGGTATTAAGTTTTTATACACATTTTCCGAGCGTTTTTCTCTAAACAACTATTTACATAGTTATCATGTACGAATATCTACCAAACGCAATAGAATTGCGCCGCTGACGGCCGATCAGTCTCGCCCTGGCGCTTGTGGAGGCAGGACCTGTGTCAGTTTTTTTCGCAACTATTTCGTAATTATTATGCCAAATTACGTTGAAATCGCGCCACAGTATAAAAATATCAGTAATGGGCAAAATGTAATCAGATTAACCGTTACAAATACATACGCGACTCATGGTAAAAATGTGGTGATCTTTTACTTTTTAAGTGTTTTCACGACATGGTAACCAGCTACCTAATGCATTAAAATGTCTACGAATTACATGATAATTTCGCAATCCAACATGGCGGCCACGCCGTAATCACAAAATTTCATGATGTGTATCGTTTAAGGGCTTTTTTGGTATGCTGAGTACGAATTACGTGTTAATTTTGCAATCCAATATGACCGCCGCGCCGTAATCTCAAAAAATCATGATGGGTATCGTTTAAGCGGTTTTTTGGTATGCTGAGTACGAATCACGTACTAATTTTGCAATACAAGATGGCCGCCGCGCCGTTATCACAAAATTTCATGATGGGTATCGTTTAAGGGGTTTTTTGGTATGCTGAGTACGAATTACGTGTTAATTTTGCAATCCAATATGACCGCCGCGCCGTAATCTCAAAAAATCATGATGGGTATCGTTTAAGCGGTTTTTTGGTATGCTGAGTACGAATCACGCGATAATTTTGCAATCCAATATGGCCACCGCGCCGTAATCACAAAATTTTATGATGGGTATCGTTTAAGGGGTTTTTTGGTATGCTGAGTACGAATTACGTGTTAATTTTGCAATCCAATATGACCGCCGCGCCGTAATCTAAAAAAATCATGGTGGGTATCGTTTAAGCGGTTTTTTGGTATGCTGAGTACGAATCACGTGATAATTTTGCAATCCAATAAGGTCGCCGCGCCGTAATCACAAAATTTCATGATGGGTATCGTTTAAGGGGTTTTTTGGTGTGCTGAGTACGAATTACGTGTTAATTTTGCAATCCAATATGACCGCCGCGTCGTAATCTCAAAAATCATGATGGGTATCGTTTAAGCGGTTTTTTGGTATGCTGAGTACGAATCACGTACTAATTTTGTAATACAAGATGGCCGCCGCGCCGTTATCACAAAATTTCATGATGGGTATCGTTTAAGGGGTTTTTTGGTATGCTGAGTACGAATCACGTGATAATTTTGCAATCCAATATGGCTGCTGCGCCATAATCATAAAATTTCATGTTGGGTATCGATTAAGGGGTTTTTTGTTATGCTGAGTACGAATCACGTGATAATTTTGCAATCCAATATGGCTGCTGCACCATAATCATAAAATATCATGTTAGGTATCGATTAAGGGGTTTTTTGGCATGCTGAGTACGAATCACGTGATAATTTTGCAATCCAATATGCCCGCCGCGCCGTAATCACAAAATTTCATGATGGGTATCGTTTAAGGGGTTTTTTTGGAATGCTGAGTACGAATCACGTGAAAATTTTTCAATCCAATATGGCCGCCGCGGCGTAATCACAAAATTTCATGATGAGTACCGATTAAGGGATTCTTTCGTATGCTAGGTACCATTTTAATGTCATTGGCCTTAATTTTACAAAAATCCTGTTGTCATAGTATTTTCGCATTGCTAGGCCTAAACTTAATAAGCAAATCTTTTTAATTTACTACTGTAAATAGCTTAGGCGGCCAAATTGAATTCCAAAATTATCACGTTATTTGTACTCAGCATTCGAAAAAACCCATTAAAAGATATCCATCACGAAATTATATGATTACGGCGCGGTGGCCATTTTGGATTGCAAAATTATCCCGTGATTCGTACTCAGCATACCAAAAAACCACTTAAACGATACCCATCATGGAGTTTTGCGATTACGGCGCGGCGGCCATATTGGATTGCAAAATTATCCCGTGATTCGTACTCAGCATACCGAAAAACCACTTAAACGATACCCATCATGGAATTTTGCGATTTAGGCGCGGCGACCATATTAAATTGTAAAATTATCACGTGATTCGTACTCAGCATACCAAACACCCCTTAAACGATACCCATCATAAAATTTTGTGATTACGGCGAGGCGACCATATTGGATTGCAAAATTATCCCGTAATTCGTACTCAGCATACCAAAAACCCCTTTAAACGATACCCATCATGAAATTTTGTGATTACACCGCGGTGTCCATTTTGGATTGCGAAATTATCACGTGATTTGTACTCAGCACACCAAGAAACCCCTTAAACGATACATAATATGGTCAGAGGCATATTATATGCCCACATTTTACCTTTGTATAATTTGTCCCACGTAATAGGTGGTGAGCCGTATTGCCGTGTTTAAATGGACAGGCGCAGGTTGTGACTGCCTGCTGTTGAAATAAAGCCTTTACTTAAGCTTAACGACTGCCATTTTACTGGCAACCGGGACCAAATACTTAACGCGCCTTCCGAAGCACGGAAACGCTCAAATAAATATCACGAAGTGATCACATGGATGGTCACCCATCCATGGACTGGCCATAGTGAAAGTTGCTTACTGCAGTGATCGTTTACAGAACACTGAGTCCGCGGGGCCACGAGCGCCGAGCTTAAACGATACCCATCATGAAATTTTGTGATTATGGCGCGGCGCCCATATTGAATTGCAAAATGATCACGTGATTCATACTTGGCGCAACAGCGCCAGGTCCTCGTGTTGGGCCTGGACGTGGACACTCTCTCGCTCGAGACCATGGTGCGAGCCATGCTCTCCAGCGGGAGTAAGTGGGACTGCGCCGCCTCTTTCTGCGAGCAGGTCATGCTCGTGAAAGAGGCGGCGGGGCGGGAACGGGAGAGAACTCTCCCACCCGAGTTCCGCAGTCGGCGGCTTGGGCGCCGCCGACGTGTCTTCGCCGAGGACTATCGGCCTCCATGACCGGGGGCCTGAGGACGGTGAGAGGGCGGCTCACCGTCCTTACAGAAGCAGGCTGATGACGGCAGGGTGACGTGAGGAACTCACGCACGCCTCCCCCCCTTAGAAGCGGGATCACACCCGAAACCCCCCCAAAGACGCGGGATTGCACCCGAACCACCCCCTGGGCGAGGCCGCAGTGGCGGCCGTGGGTCTGTTGGGAGTCCTGGGACATCCTTCCGAGGGCTTACCCGGGGCTCCCAACCATAGGCTGTTGGGCGTTACGTGAGGTTTTTTAGTCGGTAGGAGTCCGGCATAACATCCATGAGGATTTTCCCTCACGTTAAACAAAAAAAAAAAAAAAAAAAAAGCATACCAACTTTAGAAAACTTTAGAAATTTTTATGACCAGCTATTATGTAATTTTCATTTTTTACGCAACTGTAACCATCTAGCAAACGTACGCAACGGAAACTCTCAAAAAAAATGAAATATCCTAGTTTTCGAAAAATGTTTCGTTGCTGCTCAGCTCTCATTCGCCTTAGCGTGATGTTATATATTTTGATATTTTTGAAAAATAGACATTCTGTTAAGGAACTTTTGAAATTCAACTAGCAGTCTCTTTGACTCTATAGTTCAAACAACTAAACAAACAAACAAACTCTTTAGCTTAAAAATAATAGTATAATATATATAATTAACTCATTTATTTACGAAACTCTAATAAATCACTACACATATTAAAGTTAGATGCATTTACTACGTCAAACAAAGTTAGCATGCTGTTTCTTTCTACTCTACTGTATACTGTGGCATGAGAGTTCACTGCCGCTGCCGGCGCGCGGTGTGTCTCGCGTCCGGGGCGAGGGGAGCGCCAAATGCCTACTTGTGCGCTATAACCGACCCTTAATATTTATTCCTACTAGGGATACGAACCTGTTATATCAGAAACGGCAGTCGCTGGCGCCATCGGGGCAAAAAATCTATGACGTCCCGGATTAAAAGCCGCAAAATTTATTTTTCCGTCCATTACATTATTATTTTGTACCTACCTAGATTAATTCTGATTCTGGAGCTTTAATATTATTTACCATTTTTTCTATAAAAGGCCGAACGTTCGTCCTGGAACATCCTTCCAAGGGCTTACCAGGGGCTCCCAACCATAGGCTGTTGGGCGTTACGTAAGGTTTTTTAGTCGGTAGGAGTCCGACACAGCATCCATGAGGATTTTCCCTCACGTTAAAAAAGGCCGAACGTTCTCTTGCATAAATACTCAAGTTTTTTCTAAATAAATTTTGTGAAACTACTCCGTTAAAACATTTTGCAAGTCATTACGAAATACACTGAACTGTATTGGCACTTAAATAGCATCAAGTTAGCATCTGTCAACTGGACTTAGAATTCAATGACCGCTGTACGAAAGCCTGTTTATCCGTCTGTCACCGCCGGCGCCAGACCGAGCTACTAAACATTGCTGTATCTCACTTTACCACTTCATTAATTACACCCGGTTTTGTCTGCTACCCGTTATGGTCAAATGAACTGCCTTTTACTTGAATTGGATACGTTTATTTTTTCTACTTTCTCGTAATATGAGAATGTTAAAAGTAAAATGTCTACATATATTATTGTTTTTAAGCTCAATAATATTATGAATGTGAAAGTTTTTAGTTTGATTCTCAGTTACTCACAAATATAAATGGGCAGATAGCAAGACAGTTTGACAGCTAGAAACATTTACAAAATATGATGTTTGTACCTACCTACTCGTATATCTGTTGCCGCTATAATAGAAAGATAAAAACTAAAAAAAAGAACTACCTATTTAAAGAAGGCTCCCCTTTTTTAACGTGAGGAATATCCTACATGGATCCTATGCCGGACTCCTACCGACTATAAACCACACGTATCCTACCTAACAGCCTACGGTTGGGAGCCCCGGGTAACGAAAAAATCGGACCCTCGGAAGGATATCCCGAGGACTCCCAACAGGCAAGGAAGGCTCCCCTACAATATACGAGATTTTTTTGTTGGTTTTTTTTGACGTGACAACGTCTTATAATTCGATGGAGCCGGCTGCACGAACGAAAAAAGATGACGCAATATGTCGTTACCTCCCTCGCGTTACCTCGCTCTGAGGCGTTCCATTTATTTTAGTAATTTTTTCAACAGATGGCACTATAATCAATTGATGTGTTTTTCTATTTCTTTTTGTTTTGTAATATTTTTTTATTTTTTTATTTGCTCATGACGTTGACTGACACGTTCAACCATCGCTCGTCAGTAAACCGACTTTACAGACAACCGATTTTTTTTTGTACAGAATGTTGAAACTTATGTTATGCCTAAACTGACCATACGTCCCGTTTTGAACGGGACTGTCCCGTTTTTCGGTCCCTTGTCCCGTTGTCCCCAAACATAGCTTCGGGACGCTAAATTGTCCCGTTTTCCGAAACATTGCGACTTTTTTTAAATTTTGCTGCTCTTGGGACATCAGCGGTCGGGGAATTTAGAGCCAGTCCGTGTTTTCACTACCTACACTACTGTTTTGGTTTGTGTAAAATTCGTGAAGTAGTTTAGTGGTAAACTGAAAACTAAATGGAAGTTTTTTTTACTTTGGAATTTTACGAATGCCGAATCTCAAGTGTTCATTTAATGTCAACATACAAGCAAAGGAACCTTTTTTTTTACGTGAGGGAAAATCCTCATGGATGTTATGCCGGACTCCTACCGACTAGAAAACCTCACGTAACGCCCAGCAGCCTATGGTTGTGAGCCCCGGGTAAGCCCTCGAAAGGATGTCCCAGGACTCCCAACAGACCTGCGGCCGCCGCTGCGGCCTCGCCCAAGGGGTGGTTCGGGTGCTGTCCTGCGTCTTTGGGGGGGGTTTAGGGTGTGATCCCGCTTCTAGCAAAGGAACCATTTATTGAGTAAACGACCAATTATTACCTATGGTGCCGAGCTGTGGAAACTTACAGTGGGGCTAGTCCATATCCTTAAAGTTGTGCAGCGAGCAACCGTCTCCATCAGAGAACCAGAGTGGTCGACATAGTTTGCAGAATCTGCGTTTTGAAGTGGTAGTGGGCTTAGCTACATTACAACCGATGGCCGAACGAGGAAACGAGTTCTTGAGCTCGCAGCTTGGTAAACGTGGGGTAGGACGACGGACGACTCCTCCGCCTGATGGGCCGATGATGTAGAAAAGGCTGCTGACTGGGACTGAATGCGGGAGGCGCAGGACCGTGTGTTGTAGCGTAGATTGAGAGAAGCCTACGTCCAGGAGTGGACTGCCATAGGCTGATTTGATGCTATCAAAAAAATAGGTACTTAAATCAGACAAAAAGGAGATATAGGAAAATACTTCGAGGAGGATCGAAAGAAAAAAAACGCACGTGCTCTGCACGCTGAGTACTCGACATCTCTAAGACCTTTGACCGGATCTGGCACCGTGGTCTTCTTGCGAAATTGCCCTCCTATGGACTGCCCGAGAGTAGTATAGGTATCCTAGGTGTTGACATCTCCAGTGACGTTAAGTTCCGAAGTCATTTGGATAGCAAGGCCAGGCTGGCATCCAGGAAGCTCGGTGTGCTCAACAGCTCAATTTTACTGCGGCGCAAACAGGGCTACTCTCTAAGTCGCAAGTGCGGCCGCACAAGGAGTACTGCTGTCACCTTTGGACGGGTGCACCTGTATATCAGTTTTGACCGGTCGACTCGGTGCAAAAGCAACCATGAGAGTTGTCAAGGATCCCATGCTTGTAGGTGGTGAGGAACCTCTTCGCGACAGGAGAAACAGACTATGTGCATGTTCTACCGTCTGTACAATGGTTTGTGCTCTGAAGAATTGTTTAATATGATGCCCACGGCTACTTTGTATAATCGCACCGCTCGCCATAGACGTAGTGTTCGTCCTCACACTTAGCTTGTCACCTTAGTGCTATAAAAAGGGGGAGGGAAATGGGGACGGGGGGGGGGGGTCTTCCATAGAACAGTTTTTTTATGTTTTTGGTACGGAATCCTTTGTGCGCAAATCCGACTCGCACTTGGCCGGTTTTTTCTATATCATTTTCATTATATTATGTTTATTTTAATTGTTAACCTTCCAACTGGGGAATAAAAACTTATGTCCCGTTTTGAGATCAAAAATAAATGGTCAGTTTAGTTATGCCATATAGAAACAAACATGCATAGCGGTAGGATGACGATAGTGGGTGGTCCCACAGATCGGCACATATCTCCTAAACAATGCGGTTGTTATCGCGCCCCCTAGCGGCTAATAACATACGCGAGGCGTTTTAATTGGTTAAACTGAACATCTGGCCAAGTTCCGTGTTAATTTTGTGGTTTATTGCTTAATGGTGTTTGAACTATGAACTGTGAGCAATGGATGCGATTGAAAGGTTTTGTGTTGGATTTTGTTTTAATAAATGTTTTATTGTAACTTGTGAATATTTGTTTTTGTGCTCACTTTATCCTGCAAATGTATTCATGTAATTTCATAATCACCATCTCACCATAGCTTATAGTTCTGGTTTCATTAAAACCACTAAAGTGAAACACAAGTCCTTTCCCTGATTGAAAGTGATATTACCGTACAACATAAAGGTGTTACACTCGCACTGCCAACCTGGATACGTAAACGGCGTGATTATAGCAACAAAGTAGCCGTAGTCCCGGAAATGTTTGGGTGTTTGTACTCTATTACTCGAACTGGAACTTGGCTTCGGCTCGCCAGGCATGATCACATTGCCTGTTTGGAAATTCCTCCCTTTGGGTCTTGGAGGAACATTTATCTAGACATAATTTCTCAGAACACAAAATTATCCTCACATACAGGGATCCGAAGGCTGTATTTTTGTAAACAAAACTTAAGTATCTAAAGTTATAACAGACTTCAAAAAAGGAGGACGTTTCTCAATTCGACCGTATATATTTTTTTACAAAAATAAAATCCCTGTGTTAAAGTTGACTATCTATGAAAGCGTTCGTATTTTTATTGCAGTTTTAAATGCGACTACCGTCTGAGTTCTGACCTCCAGGGGAGAAAAACCTTTAAGGATTAGACAAAAACAAATAGGTACACACTGAGATTGCAAGCATATAAATATAGAAGGTTCCTGTGGTAGCTTTTTGTTCCCCTAGTTCAGCCCTTATTTGTCCCATACACGACTACCGATGTCTATTCTTAGCAGAACAAGTTATTCATTACATAACTTGTCTAGTATTTCTTAGAACAAGGCAGCAAAATGTATTTCTGTTTGTTCCTTATAAAGAAAGAGTTGGTAGTGGTAATGCTTGAGGCTGAATAACAAGTAACATACTTTGCCAATAATACATAGTCACATACATATAGTCACGCTTTTATCCCGAAGGGGTAGGCAGAGGCATATTATACGCCCACATTTCACCTTATAGTTTTATGTCCCACGTACTAGGTGGTGAGATCAATGCCGTGCTGAAATGGACAGGCTCAGGTTGCCGCGACCCGCAGTTGAAATTTTTCAAGCCGCCCATAAGACCTTCAACTTGGCTTAGCGATTGTCATTTTACTGACAACCGGGTTTCATTTCGAGTTTTCCTTCTTTAAGCAATGGCTCTTTTTGCGAAAGCGTTCCCTTAGTCGCATCTTACGACACCCTCGGGATGTATTGGGGTGGTCTCACCGTAAAAAGGGCAAAAGCAGTATCCCGTTCGCTCTAAGCTTGCCGCTGGCGTAGAAGCTGGTGTAGTGGCGACCGGCAAACTTAGAGCGAACGTGTAGTGCATAATTTGCTGAAGATGTCCACCATCAATAACCGATACGCAAATAAGTTTTTACGAAGTCATTTATCAAGGTTAACCAACAGTATAGTACACCCTATACATTATGCGTTCGGAGTGTAATTATGATCTAAATAAGTAAATAGCCTTTGAGAATGCCGAAAGGCGAAACCGGTTAGGTATTACAATAATAAATGTTGTGGAACAGTACAAGTGAAGTTTTTTCAATATACAATACATCCTAATACGTTTTGAACATGCGACACCGTGACCACAAAGTTTCATTGACATAAATTTGGAGAAAATTTCACGTGAAAATTAGATTATAATTTTTAGTGACATTTCGAAAATTTAAAAAAATATATAAAAATACAAATCTAATTAAAGAATCAGTTTAAGGTAGTGATTGATAATCTGGGTGGTTAAATTTTGTGTTTGTTTGAGAAAGAAAATAATTACAACCCCATCGTCATTCAGTAACTTACAGACAGAGACCGTACAGAACTATAGAATACCTACCTACCTATTTGACAGCTATTCCACTGGAAACTAGATATTGGCAGGCTTGTGGTAACCAAAGACTTCTATATAAACTGAGGTAGACGCGCCGTACTCTAACAAACGAGATTTCAAAAGCAATCCTCAAATACACACATTAATAAGACTACACTCACTTATAAATATTTTTTACGTAATTGTCACCACGCACAATAGCAATATACGAATAGAAAAAGAGTAAAAGAGAAGGCGTATGGACTCCGATTGCAAGTCGAGCACCTACTTTCGAAGTTTTGACTCACAACAGTGCGAGCAACGCTGCTAATTAGCTCAGTTTATAGGTTTCAAAAATCGGTGCGTAGGGCATGTCTACCTCAGTTTAATATAGAAGTCTTTGGTGGTAACCCCTCCACATCTAGGTAAATATATATAACTCAAAGGTGACTGACTGACTGACATAGTGATCTATCAACGCACAGCCCAAACCACTGGACAGATCGGGCTGAAATTTGGCATGCAGGTAGATGTTATGACATAGGCGTCCGCTAAAAAAGGATTTTAATAAATTCTACTCCCAATGGGATAAAATACGGGAAGCGGCAACGGGAACAAATTTTACGCGGGCGAAGCTGCGGGCATCAGCTAGTATGCCATAAACCTAAAGTTGAAGTAGTATGTGAGAACTATAAAAAATTATTTCCCTCCCAGTCACTAGAGACGAGTTTTTTCAAAATAAAAATTGAGGTCAAGCTCTCGATGTCTGAATAAATTCTCGTATTAGAAACAAATATACTGAGTGCTGGGGAATTCTCCAAAGGGCTTTATTTTATTCACTACGTTTCGGTGGAGAACGTAAATACGGTCCCGGATATATAATTTCACGACCGGATAAAATACAATGTGATAAATTTTATCTACCTAAATAAAGTCCCGAAGGATAGACACAATTTTTAGGGTTTCGTAGCCAAATGGCAAAAACGGAACCCTTATAGATTCGTCATGTCTGTCTGTCTGTCTGTCCGTCCGTGTGTCACAGCCACTTTTCTCCGAAACTATAAGGCCTATGCTGTTGAAACTTGGTAACTAGATGTATTCTGTGAACCGCATTAAGATTCTCATATAAAACTAGAAAAAAAGCAGTAAATTTTGGGGGTCCCCATACTCAGAACTGAAACTCAATTTTTTTTTTTCATCAAGGCAATACGTGTGTGGTATCTATAGATAGGTCTTCAAAAATGCTATTGAGGTTCCTAAAATCATTTTTTCCTTAAGTGAATAGTTTGCGCAAGAGACACTTCCAAAGTGGAAAAAATGTGTGTCCCCCCCCCCCCTCTAACTTCTAAACTAAGAGAATGATAAATCTAAAAAAAAATATATGATGTACATTGCCATAAAAACTACCAACGAAAATTGGTTTGAACGAGATAGAGCTGGTAGTTTTTTTTAATACGTCATAAACCGCAATTTTTGGTTAGAAAAATCACTACCACGGCGAACGTGTTAAATCATCAATCAAAGTTACAACGAACTATAAGAACTTTTATATTATGTTACTTGCTGCTCCGAAACCCTTCATGGCCGAGTCCAACTCGCACTTGGCCGGTTTTTCTTTATTCTAGTTGTAGAAATACGTTGTACTGTATCATTCGAATAAATACTACCTACATAATTATGTTTGATATTTTAATTTTATTTTCGAATTTACAATCGTTCTTCAATCATTAAATTCTACTGGTAACAACAACATGGGGGCAAATTTCCAATAAAAAAGCCCGTGTCGGTTAACATCGTTGCGGTTTTGGAAAATTTATTTTTTTAGATTTATGAGGTAACGAAGGAAACAAAACAACAGCCTTGTGAAAAATTGCAGAATAAATAAAAATGCTCGTTACAGGGTTTAATAACCCAAAAATTTACAGGCACATCTCAATATTAATCCCACGGCACATTAGAAAATGACAACCAACAAAAAAACTGTCCTGCCATAAGCAGTGGTAGGGCATGGAGTGGTTTTGGTTAGTAAAAATCCGACATAGCATCCATGAAGGATTTCACAGTCACAACCTGCGCCTGTCCATAGTATTATTTTCTGCATAGTAATTATCTGCGCCAATATTGTAGTATTTCATAACAACTATTGCAATTTGTTATCACATTCACGTGTACCATGTCGTCCATGTCATATTATCATCATCACACATACAATACAACTATATTATAGAAGGTCCCTATTCGATGATTCAGCACAGCGACATAGTCGAAGTTGGAGTGTTGCAATCGATCTCCCGTAGCTTAGCTAGATCATCCTACTTCCTACTTCTTACTTCTTACTAATATTATAAATGTGAAAGTTTGTGAGTGTGGATGTTTGTTACTCTTTCACGCTCAAACGGTCGAACGGATCGGGCTGAAATTTGGTACACAGATACATTGAATACTGGAATAACACATAGGCTACTTTTTATCCCGGGAATAAGTTCCCACGGGAAGGGACCGATTTTTCGCGGGCGAAGCTGCGGGCATCAGCTAGTAATATTATAAATGTGAAAGTTTGTGAAGATGTTTGGATGTTTGTTACTCAATCACGGTCCAAACGGCTGAATGGATCGAGCTGAAATTTAGTACAAGGATAGATCATAGTCTGGAATAACACATAGTCACTACTTTTCATCCCGAGAATATGTATGTTCCCACGGGAAGCAGGAACGAGTATCGAATTTCACGCGGGCGAAGCCGCGAGCATCATCTAGTCTAGTATACTATACATATTTTCTGTCATTACCGAAAATACCAAAATGTCCCAAATTGCAAGGACGTAGATAAAGAAACTGAGATTTAGTTATTGAATCAGTTGGCACGGACATTTCTTTTTGTGTGGCATTTCCTATGGATGTTGTATCCGACTCCTTTCAGCACACGATGCCCTTCCATCTGCTTATGGTGAGGAGTCACGGGTATGCCTTCCAAAGGATACCCAGTTACAAGAAATAAACCCATTCGTACGAGTACTACTCGACTAAGCGTCTCGACTAAGCGTTCTTAACCAACGCGTGGGATGATCCCTTACCGCCTGCACCTACATCAGGTACCGGAATCGACTTAGTACCGTCCGTTAGGATGCAGACCACGCTCAGGTATCCATTTTCGTAAATTTAGTTCAGAACAAAAAAAAACACGATCGATTATAGATTTTTTCGTAAGAATCGTCAACTTCGCTTGGTCGATCGCTTGTATATAATACTCTTCCAAAGGTCTTGACAAAGTTTTCTGCGTAAAACTTCGAGAGTTAGTGCTGATTATATTGGTATTACATTTCGCAAGCACCGAAGCTTTTTCAGAGATCTCGCAAACTTCTTTATTGTAACTTCAAGTGTGTAATTTGAAAGAAATGGTGGAAGTTACCTAACGCACGTCTCAACTCTGTGAGAAATAAGCATTCTTTCGTAACTGGCACCGGTTTCTCGACATTTTGTAAAAAAATTTAACCTTCTGTTGTTTCTATGGCATTTTGTAGCAATACAACAGTAATTTCTTCATCGCGATTAACTAAACCAAAAAATCATTTTTCAAAAAGGTTTATAAATTGGAGCACGCGTTAATTATCTGCTTAATTTTTAAACAGATTTCTAATTAAATAACACAGTTTTAATCATTAAGTTTTACCAAGACATGTCGCCATATTTTTACCCATATTAATGTTCTATTTAATATGTAGATGTATGTCATGCCAGACTCGATTCGACTAAAAGCACAAGATCTCTTACCTATCTGTCTAGATGAGTGGTTCCATAAGCTGACACGACTCCGCTCCGACATACTCGTATAGAATAAAATATATCCCATTTTGAGACACTCCATTTGCGAGCTTTTTCGTGCTTCGGAGGGCACGTGAAGCCGTTGATCCTGGTTATCAGTAACATGGCAATTGCTAAACCAAGTCAGCTTTTCGGCATCTTGAAAAAAGACGTCAATTAACTTCAAAATGGGAATAAATCAACAGGTTAAATGTATTTATAATATGCCTCTGCCCACCCCTTCGGGGATAAAGACATGAGAATATGTATACTACCCGTTCGCTCTAACTTTGCCGCTGGCGTAGAGGCGTATACCCGAATTGTTAATTAGACGAAGTAAATTGACAGTAGCTTATGTCACTTCGTCATAGAAAATACGCAACATTGTATGAAGAAGTGACAATGGTTGCTGTCAATTTACTTCATCTAATTAAAAATTCGACTTTAGTATGGAGCCGAGCGGCTAAGTTAGAGCGAACGAGCAGTATATTCTCAGAAAGAAAGATAAAGCCCATTGGAAGTAAAAACAAAACCCTTTTATTCTTTCATCTCACGCTCAATTTGACTTCAAAACATCTTGATCACGCCTCAATTTCCATATTATTGCACCCTTTTCGCCACATAACATTCTGTCGGTGTATGTAGAGCGATACACGAACGGTGCTCCCTCGCCCTTTTCATTGCAAATGCCATGGGGAGCGTCTGTCGAATATTTTAGGGTTAATATAGGTATCTGTGTACCTACAATTCTAACAGTTGAGTAAGGGAAGATATACTTGGTAGCCTGGTTGGATATAACTATGTGCGACTTTACGTAGAGATTACATTCTATATTCAAGCTTTTTTTTTCCTAGAAGTTGTACGTAGAAACAACATAGGTTCTATACATCTACAATTTACTAGCTAGTTAGGTACTCATACTTATAGAATTCGGGACTTCACGCAAAATACTATTTACTTACTTGTTTAATAATATTAATTACCTACTTAGTGTTAAAAACCGCGATAGTTGAAAAATACAATTTACTATTCTGTGATTGGTCAGACGTGGAGTTCAAAAATGGATTGAAGATATGTAGGTTTCCGCAGCCTACAACCACGGAAACAACATACGTCCTAAAGTAAAAGGATATCCAAAAGATCCTTTAAAAAATCCAGTTTCGCAATAGATTACCTTTGCCTTTATTACCAACGTTGAAACTGGTTCTACCGCTGTTCTTGCTTTCAAGACGCGACTTGTGCTATTAAAGCTGCCCTTAACCCTAGAACCGTACCCTGGGGTACAACTGAAAAAAAAAATATAATATTGGCTATAACTTTTTTGTTTTAAAACGGATCTTTTCGCACCTCCGCGTATTCACGGGGGGCGGGGGATCGTGTCGAAGCATCGGCCGGGCGCGAGTCCTGTTAGCGTGCGATCGTGGCAAGCCTGAGTGGAGTACTACAGCACCCCTGGGTATGCATCTACAAAATGCATGCACAAATAAGTATTGGCGGTATTTTAAAAAAGCACGACCTTCTAGTGCTCCATCCTCTTCAGATTCAAAATCTGGTAGATGTTCCTTTTGTCCCAGGTCAAAAGACCGTAAATCAAGCACTCGATGTGAAAAATGTAAAAATTTAATATGTTTAGAGCACCAATAGAAGATTTGCCAAAACTGTTAATATAAGTTTGGTAATTTTTTGTTTAATTATGTAACGTGAGACTGAAATAAGTGCCATAAAAGTCTATGTATGTTGATTGTATTAATAAATGTTTATTCGTATGAAAAAAATGTTTCCTATAACGGGGTACACTAGTACCCCTGGGTACTGTTATTTAAAGTCTATGATGGGTACGGTTCTAGGGTTAAGGTACAGTAACCGGCTTAAACTAGTTACCCTGAGGTAATCTACAATTTTATAAAAGAAACTAGGAAATTTTATCTTCTCTAAATAGTACAATTTCTACTGTAAATAGTAAAATATTTGCCTCGGTGGATGGCGCCGTGGAACGTGCACAGAAATCAGAAAACTCTTTTCTGATATCTGTGGAACCACTGTGGATACTTGTATGCGACTATCGTGCTGAAAAGTCTTGAGTTCGTATTGCGGATCGAAACAAGGCTTTGTAATACATATAGTCACGTCTTTATCCCCGAAGGGGTAGGCTGAGGCATAGTATACGCCCACATTTCACCTTTAATTTTTGTGTTCTAACATTAAAAGAGGAAACATTTGATTGTTTGTTTGTTGCAAAATTTTAATAGGCTTCGAAAGTCGAAACTACTGAACCGATTCAAAAAATTCTCTCACTTTTTGGAAGCTAATCCCCGGTGAACATAAACTATATTTTATTCCCGTATTCCCACGGAAACGGGAGCTAAGCGGGTGAAACCGCGTGACGCCCGCTAGTATTTTACATATAAAAAGCTTTGTTTTGTTGTATGATCCGCAAATGTAGTGGAAATATAATATACTTACTACGTCAAGAAGCCACGGACCAAGATGGCATTGTGTCAGAAATGAGAATGTCCAAACAATCAATTACAAACTAAATCATCATCCTGCCGTTAGTCCGGAACCCGTAGTTCACTTCTATTACTTGTATCCACAAAATCCACAAATATGATATTGCAGTCGTAAAAGTATCACTCGTATAACTCGCAACTGGTATATTTTATTTTTTATAGGTTAAGGTGGCGTGCGCAAAGAGATTGGCGTGTTATTGATTATATTCGGTAGGGAGTTCCTCATACTTGCGTGGAAAAATATTAAGAAAACACGAAGAACACATTATCTTTAATATGAATAAACCAATTGCTACATTTTGGTGTAATAAACACAGTAGTTTTGTTGCTTCCACGTAATATGGCGCAAAGCTTGGTGTAGTTACTGGGCAGTACATATCTAACTAAAACTATTCTGTAATCTAAACCAAAATTCGAAGTCTGGACAGGACACTCAGCCTGAGAAAATAAAGAGAGAGTTTATGAATTTCGTGCACAAACTCGTAAGCCTAAAGAGGCTAAGAGGCTTAAAGATCGATATAATTTTCATCCCAATAAATAATTTCGAGGGTACCTACATATAGGTACATCTCTCACATCAGGACCACGACAGGTGAAACTGTGCCACGCGCAATTGTGTTCATAAAATAAATTGTGTCTATAACGTTTTCCAACTATTGTTTTGTGCAAGTATTTGCTCTTGATCTTGCCTTCATACACATACCCTGATCTTCACTTTTATTGGATTTAGAATATTTTTTATAATAATGTTAATGTCAAATAAATACAATGTCATTCCACTTAAAAACTACTCAAACAACTCGCCCCTTATCGCTCCCGGCGCAAAAGTGCCCATCACACTCGCCGCGTTTCCACGCTGGATTGCAACAGCCAGCCTCTGCACCAAGAACGATCCGGTGCGAGAGTCACCAGTCGACTCTGTGAGCCTTTGTCCTAATTCCTTTACAAAGTTTTTGGCATCCTTGCCCCAGGACCCCAGGGTCTCGACAGCTACAGGCACAAAGAAGTACAACGGCTCCAACTCGGCGTACTTAATTCTCTTCTTTGAGCTTGCCTCCTCTGCTGCCGCAGAAGGGGTGTGGACAGTGCGACCAAGATGGCTGGCGGCGACAGTGCTGACGCAAGTTGCGTCCCAAATAAGGCATCTGCCGTTCTTCCATGGGATCAATGTGAGCCCATCCGGTCTTTTACCATCCGATCTACTGAGACCCGGAGGTTCAAGTACACAGGGTACGTTCGCCGTCAAAAGGGCCCTGCGGATTATATCGTTTAGAGCGTGGTGTCGCGGAAACCTCCCAGTGCTCCGCCGACAGCTTAAGGCATGATGGCCATCCGCTTCCACCATGGAGCCACAGGTGCATGTATGAGGTTCGCATACCTTACAGCCCAGGCGTAAAGCCACCGCCACACGCAGCGAGTCGCCATCGAGCAGCGTGCCCAGGTGAGGGGAAGGCAACGCCTGTAACCACGCCCCAGATTCGGGTTGCGACACAGCCCGCAGTCTAGCCCTATCGGCCCCCGTAGTGCCCTCCAATAGATGGTCCTGAATTTGCCTCACTCCCACGTCATCCCATGCCCGCTGAAGGTGACCCGCTTCGGGGATCGACGTACCCACGTTAAGAACCGACCAAGCCGTCACAGCATCCGACGCAAAAGGCATGTTCCCCCCGTCACCATGAGAGCCGAGTAAAATAGTGACAAGGTTTGCAACCCCATGCGCAGACGCCAAGAAAGCCGGCAGCCCCACATCACGTGCGCAACGTACGCCAAGACCACCACATCGTATTGGCAGACTAGCCTGACCCCACTGAGCTTCATTCAGAGAGACATTGAGGATTGCCTCCACCATTAACCTCAATTGCTCGTCAAAGGAGGATACTTCCACGGGACATAGCCAAGTTGGGGTGGTCCTCAATAAGTAGTTGACCTTTGGAAGGGCGAGGCACGTGCGCAACAAGACGATTGCAACGTGCGCAGATATACCCTTTAGACGTTCGTGAGCGGTAAGGAGAAGCTGCTTTCGTGCAGTGATGGCCTCTGGAACTGCAGAGAGAAAAATGGGTGATCCTAAAAGGTTGAAGTCGGAGGAAGAAAGTTCCTTGAGACCAGGGAGAATAGAGCTGAAATTAGAAAAGTGGGTTCGAGCCGCAGTGCCACACGGAAAGAATTCGCACTTCGAGGGATTCACCTCCAGGCCCAGGTCCATAAGGCTGGGAACTAATACTTCTAGGTCCTGAAGCACGTCTTCCGGTTTGCCCCCGATAGTGCCATCGTCCAGGTACCAGACGTTAAGAGGTGATTTGAGATTACGGATCGCCTTATGAACGGCCAGACTAAACACTAGCGGGCCCAGAGGATCTCCCTGTTGGGCTCCCACTTTTGAAAGAATGAGATTGTTATCAAAGAAAAGATTGGAAGGAAGTCTGTATACTTGATGAAGGAAAGGGTAGAGAGATGGAATTCTTTCCTTGACCTCACTCAACAGAACGTCTCTCTCCAAGGTGTTAAACGCGTTGCGAATGTCCAACTTCACTAAAACTGAACCCTCGTTCCTCGGGTCCATGACAAACTTCCGCGTGGCGTGAATAGCAGCCTCACATCCCAGGCGCGTCCCGAATCCCAATTGGTGAGGCTGTAGATATCCGGCCATGTCTTCTTTTACGGCTCGGCAAGCCAATTTGGCGGTCAAACGACGAAAGACGCTACCGACCGCTATTGGCCTCAGACCGCCATCTTTTTTAGCCAAAGCAAAGAGGGAAGCCCCGTACAGATATGGACACACGAGAGGGTTTACCTGACCACTGAGCAAAAAGTTTGCCAATCTCGTCAAACTACCCAAGAGACGCCTACCGTTCTCTCCCGCTGACACAGATGTTAATTCTCTTAGGTGTCCCGGCCGGACCCCGTCCAGGCCCGCCGCTGACCCCGCATAAAAGGAACCAAGCGCCGAAATCACGTCCTCTACAGTGACTGTCGTTGCAGTGACCGACAAACCCGGATCAGGGGGGAAACTAAGTGAACGTGAAGGACCCGGATGCTTCAGTTTTATAGCGGCCAGCGTGTCGGGGTCCTGCCGTGCGAAAGAATCGTCAGACATCAAAAGGCGGACGGCGCCCCTCAAGTCTCCCTCAAACACCTTTGATTCAATCCTTTTGCTCAAAGAACGAGAACCACCAGCCACTCTCGGAGCGGGCACCCCATTGGCATCGCAGTGACTCGAGGATAAAACGTTCGCCTTAACCTTCGATGTCACATTGCCGGGCGACTCCCTGTCAGGCACTCTCAGCGCTGTATACGCGAAAGATAGAAGTGCGCTCCAGTCGTCCACACCGTTGCATGTAACACAGGCGTCTACAATATCACACAGCCTCCCGGCCGCCTGATTTCGGGCACCCTTAGGGATGTGTCGGAGGACTGGTACATTCCCCCTAAACGAAGCAAGACCATCCAGGCACCACTGACTAGGGGATGAAGCCGACGGCCCGTGTCCCACAGGGGCATCGGTACCCGAATCAGCCGGAGACACCAGCAAGTTCGCCTCCGAACGCACACGTTTATGCATGCGTCCAATATGCACCTTCAGCCCACGTGCTGAGAAAACCCGGGAAGATTCCGGGCAGTGTGGACAAGTTAATTGTGTATTATTTACACTCATATTAGCAATAGTGATACCAAAATGTCAATTACTTTATACAATTAACAATATACTCAACATTACAAATTAACTAACAAAACAGCCATTATTTGTAAATAAAATCGGTTTCAGACAATTTCCAGTAAAAATAACATCACAACAACAATATAATAATTATGAAAAAACAAAATAAAATTTAAAAAAAAAATACCTTAATAAAATTTATATCTAAACAATATTAATATAAACAATAAATTCAAATCAATAATCAATAATAATTATTTCAATAATAATGTACTTAATAATAATAAATTAGGTACCGATGTCAAAAGATAGGTATAAACTGACTACAAATTAATGTACATATAATGGCTGTACCGCAACTATAATAAACTTATAATAATAATAATGTACGTAGTCTTATAATATTTCCTTTCAGCCAAAACTGGGCAACACCGATAACTTGGACTGACCTTGACTGACGATGACGGTATTTGTGAAAGTTTCCGTGACACGTATGTCAAGTTTGTATAGGTACCCACTCTTCGTCCGTCTATGATGTTTTGATTGATGAGTAAACAGTAGTCGAACAGTCGTCGTTGACGCTTTAAACTTACTGTTAGTGATATTATATCGTATTGATATACCGCAACATAAAGACGAGCGAACATATAATAGTAGTTTATGACACTGTTGCATAATGAGGGTTCTTATAACACGAGTGTGTTTTAAAAAAACGAGCCGTAGGCGAGTTTTTTTATAGTATCACACGAGTGTTATAAGACCAAGTTATGTACAGTGTCATACACTACTTTATCTACTCTCATACTATAATACCTGATTTCATTTTGTTGTGATATATAGTTGCTCCTTGATTTCGCCGGTAACAGGTTCATGGTCATGTTTGACGCAGTTTCCAGAATGTCTGGTGGTGTACAATTACCACCATCCTCGCTTTAAGACATGTTTTTACACAAAAACTAATTTATTTTACAAACAAAACCAAACTTTGTTTAATTTAAATGTAAAATGTTGGCGCCAAGGCGCAAACATCGATTGCGCAAGCGTGTTTCTTTTTTTTTTTTAGGCTGCGGAGACCATAGATTTAGGATTTTTCGCTACTCTAGAGACATAATTTTTTTTTAAAGTAGAGGTTCAAACTTATTTTTCAGCTGGAGATTGTTTATGGTGTATCGTAATGATTAAAAAGTTTTATTATGATATAGGTGTCCATACAAGACCTGTATCGTAATAAAACTTTTTTTTTGGCCTGTGCGTAATGTTTGTCATAATAGTATTGATTTCAATTTTATAATCTTTGTATTATAGTATCAGAGTAGATAAACAATTATAGTGCGCGTCCACCAGCATTCATTCTCATAAGTGAGTCTCAGTTGTGTTGTGCGTGTACCTCTTGTGTCATAGTGGCAAGAAAAGAAATGCTAACCCTTCGGCAAATCGGGTCAGTACAACTCTTATTATTAATGTTAATTACTCTGCGCTGATTGTACCAAAGATTCAGTTAGTAAACAACCTTTTTATTCCGTTGTAGGTAGGTACTAGGTACGTCTTAATTTCTTGCAATGTAACGGAAACAATAACTTGTCTTAATCTTCAACAATTTCTTGATCTATGTTCTCACCAACGATATCACAGCTTTCACATTACTTTGGCACTCGGTTGTAATGTTTTTTGTATTAAATATATAGCTTTATAATATTTTTATTAATTTAAATTATGAGTACGATGTCAACAGTGTTGGGGTTGCCAACTATCCAGTTTATTGGATTACATATAGCATAGAAAATGGTTATGAAACTTGTAAGGCTTTGCCCTTGTGCAAATATGACGCGTGAGCGATTTGATTCGCCTTTTGAATAATTTAATATGCACGGGCTGTGTAAAGCCTATAGGTACGTGGATAATGTCTTAATGTGCCGTGCATACGTCATTGATAGGTGTATAAAAACATACAAACACGATTCTTGTGTCACGAAGGAGTTGGCAGAGGCATAACTTATGTCTTAAGCCATGGACCAGTAGTATTTAGTTCCATGCAGTAAGTAGGTTTAGGAGCGTACGTGTTGATGAGTTTGGCTGGATATTGGTGTCTCTAAGACCTTGCTTGTCTGGCCCAGGGTTAGGTTCTGGCAAAGATAATAATATATAATAGTACTAGCTGATGCCCGCAGCTTCGCCCGCGAAAAATTTGTTTTCATGGGAACTAATTTCCGCGATGAAAAGTAGCCTATGTGTTATTCCAGACTATAATCTATCCCTGTGCCAAATTTCAGAAAGATCTGTTCAGCCGTTCGAGCGTGAAAGAGTAACAAACATCCACACTCACAAACTTTCACATTTATAATATTAGTAAGAAGTAAGATAATAAGATTACATAGGTAGTTCTGGTTATGTGTTTAACGCTAAATGTATACTCGTATTATATTGCATTTGATGCACTTTCATAGCGGACTCTTCGCAGAAAGTGTGCTTTTTAGGGTTTCGTAGCCAAATGGCAAAAACGGAACCCTTATAGATTCGTCATGTCTGTCTGTCTGTCTGTCTGTCTGTCCGTCCGTGTGTCACAGCCACTTTTCTCCGAAACTATAAGGCCTATGCTATTGAAACTTGGTAACTATATGTATTCTGTGAACCGCATTAAGATTCTTATATAAAACTAGAAAAAAAACAGTAAGTTTTGGGAGTCCCCATACTCAGAACTGAAACTCAAATTTTTTTTTTTCATCAAATCCATACGTGTGAGACAGGCCTTCCAAAATGCTATTGATGTTCCTAAAATCATTTTTTTCTACAGAAAATAGTTTGCGCAAGAGACACTTCCAAAGTGGAAAAATGTGTGTCCCCCCCCCCCCTCTAACTTCTAAACTAAGAGAATGATAAATCTAAAAAAAATGTATGATGTACATTGCCATATAAACTACCAACGAAAATTGGTTTGAACGAGATAGAGCTGGTAGTTTTTTTTTAATACGTCATAAACCGCAATTTTCGGTTAGAAAAATCACTACCACTGCGAACGTGTTAAAACATGTAACATGTGAACAACAACGAACTATAAGAACTTTTATATTATGTTACTAGCTGCTACGAAACCCTTCATGGGCGAGTCCAACTCGCACACTTGGCCGGTTTATTAAGATTGACTTACTAATTAATATTGTGATTGCCTTTCTTGACACTATAAAACTACTCACAGCACTCACAGCTGATATTTTTATTTAAAATATTAGGTGTACAAGTGGAAAAACTAATAGCGCCATTATTATTCCTCCAACAGCCACTTAACCATTCGTTTCGACGGAAACACAACGCATGCACAAGAAACAAAGCAGCCACACACATCCACGTGTTCAGAATCAATATGGCCGGCAACATGATGTTAATTTATGTTCTAATTCGTGTTATCCGTTTTGATTGCGTATAGGTGCTTTTTGAATTGGTTTTACTGAAGCAACGTTATCTACTCATGTTGTAACAAAAAAGCCGTGCGATCGTTCTCACCAGACTGCCCCTCTCTAACACGTTTATTGTGAAAGTGAAAGTTCAATCCGATTGACGTTGTCATTTTTGTTTTATTTCTAACTTTGAACTGATGATCCACGTGACCTAGTGACGTAGTTAATGCGACAGAGTCACAGCTACAGACAAAGTCTCGCCATAAGCCCCTCTGCAACTCTGCACTCTATTTTATAGAGAGGGGCTAAAATGGTAAAGTTTGTGATGTTGGTGGTGATCACTGCAACCGATTTTAAAAATTCTTCTACCCGTAGAAATCCAATCACGCTGTGCCCAAGGGATGTGGAGCAGTAATCAGAAATGTAAACAAATCGGGTCGCATTACATACGTTTAGAGTTCTAAGAAGTGACTCTCGTTGTACCCGCGAAAGTTCGAAGTATGTCACAGACGAAACCATTGGGTACAGCTAGTAGAATATCATTTAAAAAAATAAAAGTTCCAAACCCAAGATGATAAATAAAGTTTAACTAAAAATACTACTCGTTCAAACTTATGTCATTAACCGTTGAAGAGTTCCTTTTTGTGGAAACTCTTGTTTCCAGAATTTCCCTTTCTTTTTACGTGTTGAAATCGATACGAATGTTATGCCGGACTCGTACCGCATAAAACTACACGGTACCCTTCCCGGGTATCCCGGGATCTCGGAACAATTACCCCAAATCGTTCAGAATTTCCCTTACATTTATTGTACTATCGCAGAATTTACACAAGCACCTTATTTAAAATTCCGCTTAATTTGTTGCACTTTGCATGTAAACGTTATTCTGACGTTTGAATTATTTCATTGCCGCTTGCTGGGAAATAGAATGCGAAAACGGGAGGAAACGCCCCCGACGCCTGCTATCCGACGTGGTGGGATGTATGTAAATCGTATGTTAATTTGATGGTTGGTTCGACAAAATGTTATATATTATATATGAACGATTATGGAACAGAATATAAAGAAAGAAAAAGCTTTTTTATTCCACTTATAAAAAAAATACATAATCTCTACTATCTCTACTTCTCTAGGTACTAATCTCTACTAATATTATAAATGCGAAAGTAACTCTGTCTGTCTGTCTGTTACGCTTTCGCGCCTAAACGGCTGGAGCGATTGAGATGAAATTTGGTATAGAGATAGTTCGAGGCCCTGGGAAGGACATAGGCTACTTTTAAACCGACTGCGGAAAAGGAGGTTTATGATTTTACGCGATAACGACTTCTACGCGGTCGAAGCCGCGGGGATTAGCTAAGTTACAATTTAAGGACCGAATATTGCATTTCTTAGGGGTCAATAGAAGCTTAACCTCAAGTTTGTGGGATCGCCACCCTTGTCCCCCGGCCGCAATCTTAAAAAGGGGTGAAAACACTTTTTTAGCAATATCTCGGAAACTAAGAGTCTTACAAAAAAAATGTGAAGTCATAATTTGTAGCAAATTGTTTTGCCTGCAAATATGTTAATACAAATTTTTGCCCTAAATTAAAAATTAAAGAAGTTATTAGAGATGGGCCGAGTACTCGGTTGATACTCGGTACTCGGCGCACTCGGCGGGTTTTTTGATACTCGTACTCGGCCGAATAACTCGGTTTTAATGCCGAGTACACTCGATTTGAGTAAAGCAATATATTTAAGTGGATATAATTAAAATATTGCACCTGGACAAGGAAATCGCTAGACTAGAAGGATCCGTTTGGGCTGGGCAGTCTTCAGCAAGCTACGTCGCATTTTCAATTCGCCTATAACGCAGTGTCTGAAGACGAAAGTCTACAATCAGTGCGTACAACTGTACTGTACTTGTACTACCAGTTATGACATACGGTGCCGAGACGTGGACACTTACGGTAGGGCTAGTCCATGCCCTCAAAATTGCACAGTGAGCTATGGAACGAGCCATGCTAGGAATATCTCTGAGGGATAAACTCCGAAATGAAGTTATTCGGCGGAGAACCGGAGTGGTCGACATAGCTCGCAGAATAATCACATAAAAGTGGCAATGGGCTGGCCACATCTATAAACGTAGGGTAGGACGTCCACGCGCCAGATGGACCGACGACCTGGTGAAGGTCGCAGGCCGGGACTGGTTGCGAAAGGCACTGGAATGTGTACTGTGGCGTGAACTGGGAGAGGCCTACGTCCAGCAGTGGGCTGCTATAAGCTGAGTTATTTGATTGGTTGATAATTAATACAACAGGGTTAATCAAAAAGTATTTAATACTAATTACATACCTATTTGTTTGTAAACTAGCAAGCGACTGATAAATGAAAGGCGCAGGCGGGGTGAGGGTTGCCCCGAACGCGAGTTGGCCGCTCGTGCCGCGTGAACCTGTTTGTACTTGTTTTCAGGCCCGAAACGGGAACTTAAATGAACCGAGTTACTCGGCCGAGTACTCGGTTGGAAAAAAATTGAACCGAGTAAAACTCGGTACTCGTTACTCGGCAAAAGTGTCACTCGGCCCATCTCTAGAAGTTATAAACAAAAAATTGAAAATAAAATTATAAAAATTTTGTTTAGAAACGTATGTGTATGAACAGTTAAATTACCTTTGACTACTTTTATATGTAATAATAATAAAAATTGTGGAATAAAGTACAAGTGAATAAGCAAAAAGTGCATAATGAAATTGAAAAAATTAATTGCACAAGAAATTCCACCAAGTGCCAACAATCAAGAGTATAAATGATATAAATTTTTTTTTTTCTCTGTGACCCTTTTTTATATACTTATATTTAAAAAAAAATTTCCTCTTTCTCAAAAGACCATCTACAAGATTGGTCAATCGTCTGAGGTATTTTTTTTGTAAAATATATATTTTTAAAAAAGGGTCACAGCAAAAAAAAAAAATATAAAAAAATTCTCAATTTTTTGTAAAAAATTTTGTTAATTTTTATACATATTTGTAGGCATAACAATTTGCTACAGTGTTTTTGTAAGACTCAAAGTTTCCGATATATTGCGAAAAAAGTGTTTTTTTCCCCCTCTTTTCAAGATGGCGGCCGGGGGACAAAGGTGACGACCCCACAAACTTGAGGTTAAGCTTCTATTGACCCCCCACACATGTCCAAAAAATAAAATTGCGTCCTCTAATAAATGTAAAGCTCATGTAACATTTCAATGGACTATTCGCGACGTTAGAGATGTTTTTCCGTGTCCATTTCTTATTCCCGAAATAAAAAAGTAACCATGCGTCCTTCCCCAATCTCTTTTTTATCCCTATAGTACCAAATTTGACCAGAATCGCTTTATTTAGGTACAGACAGAGAGGCAAGTTCTATCACATTTATGTATAAGTCGAGAAGTAGGGAGAAAGTTCAAAATTTATTACATACCCAATCTTGGTCAACAAATTGCAATCAACAAAGGGCAAGCCTTTCTCGTAAGATAACCACATAAAATCTAACAGTTAGGTATATTAAAATGCAACTTCAGACAGCCGAACAACTTTTAATATGTATTATGCAGATTTTATAGACCCCTAATATCAGTGAAATCGGCCATTATTTTAACTGCTGTAATCAGAGATGCTTTTAGTATTCAATGGGTTCTGTGTCTGATATTTTTAATAAGTAAGGAATGTTATTTTGTTTGCTTTTGTGTTGATATAGAATATTTTGTCAATGGTAACGTGTTCCAGGCATGATGAAACTGCCGTCTATCCAGTTAAAACTTTTTATGGGTGCCACCATCCCCAAGATTTCGCTTATTCTCATAATTGATCAATTAAATCAGCGTAATGATAACCTAGGCATGCTGGACGCAGGCCTCTCCCAAATTACGCTACATAACACGGTCCTGCGCATTCCGCATCCAGTCACTCCCTGCAACCTTAAGGTCGTCGGTCACCCGCACGCATTTACATTCTTCGCTTTTGTATGGATTATGTAGAGGACCCGACTAACTCAGTACCGCCTCAGATCCAAAAATCTAGTTAATATAAGCTTGTGCTATGGAATCTAGACGACTGATAAACATGCTTTTATATTTCTAAATACATAGGTACATAATATAGATAAATTACACCCAGACAGACATGCAGATAACAAATCAATCTGCTCATCACACAAAGAGAATTGTCCTGGGTGGTAATCGAATCTTCGACCTCCGAATCCGTAGTCAGGCACAAAAACCACTGGATCACGAGGACTTTTTAAACTAAAAAGTTTGACTTAAGTTAACTTAGTTGAATCTCGAGTTTAAGAGGGATACAAGCGTCAATATATTTTTATATTATAAGATAAACACCCGTTTTATCCAAGATCTCCAGTGCAGTATGAAGTAAGAGGAACCGGAACTATATCCTGGTTGGAGGAATAATTCATGTAGATGGCGTCGCGTCGCGTGCGCACGATTGATTGACGGGTCGCGGTTCGACATCGCCATCGGTTCGTTGAAATCTACGAATAATGTATTCTATAGAAGTGTAATTCGGCTCAAAAAATGGCTCCACCAAATGGGGACCGCGGAAGGTGGGGCTTAAAAAGGGGACCGCGCGACACAGTTAGTCCGCGCTGTCACGCGTAACGTACGGTTGTGTCGCTGGAACCAATCAGTCAGTGATATTAATTGTGTTTTCGCGTTAAATATATCCCAAAAATGCCTTCGTGTGTTGTGAAGTGGTGCAGAAGCCATACGGATATGAAAAACTCTGGAATCCCCTTCCATAAGTTAGTAAATATTCATTTTAAAAACACGTACTTGGGGAAGTTGAAAAGTGTTATGCAACATGAACGCAATTCCAAAATTAAATTATTTTTATGCAGTGTTCATAGTATGTTAAGCGCTGAGGTAATATTATATTAGTAGGATGATATTATGCATAGAAATTAAATTATAATTTTTGTTTGTTTCGGAGTTTGCATGGCGTTGTCAAATATGCTGTATATGGAACGTCAACTTCCAGAGACAGTTGAGCAAATTGTGGGCTATATTGCAGGGTTCGTAGCAAAAAAGTTGCAAACCAAAATAGAATGTTTGTCCTGCATCAATTTATTACTGGCAACGGAAAAACTTTATTTTCACAAACTAATTTGTTTGAAAGATTTTGGAGGATTAGTTTATCCCTGATTCATTGTTTTCAAAATATGACTTTGGTCTGAAACATTACTCAGACAGCTTGTCAACATAAAAGGAAAAGGGTTGTCTAGGGCACACAATTTGAAAATAATGGTAAATAAGTGTTTTGCCAAAATAATAGAAAGAAATGACGTCACGAAACCCCTGAAAGACAGTCCTATAGAAAGCAATCACGATGTTATGTTGTTGAAGGCTATAATCGAACAATTTCTAATAATTCGTTTGCATTATATTGCTAAAAACGAGTCCTTATTAAATTCCAACCGCCATAAATTAAATAAACTAATTATTTTTAGAGGTTCATAATTGTGAAAAAAAAACAACGTATTTTAATTTGTATATACGCATACAAAGAAGTTCAATCAATAGAAAAATAATAACAATCCAGTTATTATTTTTCTGTTGATTAAACTTTGATTGAACCTATTCTTATTATTGCATAAAACCATCCACGCTTATCACGTTCGCCGCTTCGGATGGGGCGTCGAGCCGGTATGACCTTGGCGCGACCAATCGCATGCAAGTATTCAACGATGGATGTGTGAGTGTTATGTTTTATTGCTGATTTTTAGTATGCGTAGGTTACTCCAAGATTTAAGCGGTAACTTTATAGGTGTTATATTTCTATAGAATACATTATTCGTAGGTTGAAATCGATTCTTTGATCGATGACGTCAGAGTTGTAACGTTACTTTTTATATTTATTGTCAGTCATATGGGAATCAACAATAGGATTTTGAAGAAATGTCACGAGTTGGTTAGTAGATTTTTTCTATAGAATTAGTTTTGTACGTGCGTATGCGTATATGATACCGACTCATGTAAATGCAGGTACAAGTAACTATGAAATTAATTAACACACGTTTGTAGATCCAAAATCATTATATCAGTCGATAAACGACCACTGCTGGACATACACTCTTCTACTTTCTTATTCCTCACAAGATGTTAGAAATTATCGTCTAAGAAAATTTTCGTTTCTTTCAGAACGTTAAAGATTTTCAAAATTATTTTTGTTTAAATTTTGTAAAGCTATGAGGCTTGTTATACATATTCAGATGTTAGCTTGAGGATTCGGCAATAATGCTGGTGCAGGACAGTAGTCCATCAGGAAAAAAGGAGTCAGAACAGTCACAGTTGAAGGTGAGAATAATTTCATAAAAAATTCACCGCTCATTCATCAATTCATGCAAAAATATCATTTCGCAAGCCTCAAAACATCCATCTCGCTTGTCAGCTCCATATGAATATGTTTACTCTTCGATTCATGTGTCCATCACGACTTCACGCACAAAAGGGGCAGGCAGCTGTCAAGTCGTCTGACTGATTGCAGCTCGCCTTAATGATGTTAAAACGGTGTTATTTTGATGAACAATTTGTCTCGAAACACGCTGACACGACAATTTTCTTCTTGGTTAAATTGCCTGTAATAATTCCGTTGGCTTAAAGCACTTTGTAAAGTGGCTATCGTTGTTTTAACAGCTTTTCCCGTTTAGCAATTTAGAGTGGAGTGAGTATAAACTGATATAAAATATAAATAATGTCAGAGCGGTGAAGAAATAAGAATACTAAGGGATTATTTATTAAGGGGACTGGTTTAGAAAATGACGAAGAAGAGGTGCAAATGAAAGCGTTTTTTGTCTGCATAAGTAGACGGAATATTGTAGTCAAAAATAGATTGTTAATCTACAAGATGTGTGTCAAAGTATGATTTTGTTGAAAATTGTATATTAATTATACATAATGTGTAAAACGATCATAGAGTCACCCAAATTTTATCAAATCGAAAGAAAAAATATGCCAACATATGAAGAAAATATACACCTATAAATTGGTTTTCTTCGATTTTGAATAAGTATAAGTATTAGCTTGTTACAACTAAAATAAGCTATAAAATGCTATATTTACTAGCCTGAAGGACGCGTGTTTTGTATGTTCAAGGTCGTTACGCCTACCCACGGCCTTAATAGATACTAGCGAACGTCACGCGGTTTCACCCGCGTAGTTTCCGTTCCCTTGGGAATAAAATATACCCTATGTTCACCGCAAAGAGTGTAGCTTTCCAACAGTGAAAGAATTTTTCAAATCGGTCCAGTAGTTCTGGAGCCTATTCGTTACAAACAAACAAAAAAACAAATCTTTCCTCTTTATAATACTCGTATTAGTATAGATTATATTGTGGAACGCTTTTATACAGCTTCATCTAGACAACATTAAGCTAATACAAAATTTTGCTATGTGTTTTAGATTTTTATATAACTGCTATGAGTAAACAATCTATTTCCAGTACGTTTAAAAAAAACCAAAACTCCGAGGCAAACCTTATTTGCAGAACACACAAAATTTTCGTATTCAAAACTTCATCTCAATTTTTTAGAACTCATCATAATCCCTGGTTACCAAAATGCATCAAGCTAGTTTGAACAGTTTTGCACGAGAAAGCAAACATACAGTTTCTTTTTTCTTCGATAGTAAGGATGACACCAGTAAATTGTCACCATAAATCCTACAGGGGTGTGTACAAAAGGAAAGAGGTAATTATTAACTGTTAACTATATATTATGAAACTGTTAACCCACAATATACCTAGTTTTGTCGCATATGGCAATGGGGCGGTCCCTATGACTGACTGCCCATAAATCATCGAGGGGACATACATTTTGTACGACATTTTTTCTTCACAGTAAGTAATTTAAAACTTGTCTCGCTTTCTACATAATGGTTGGGTGTGACAAAAGTTGTTAATACTCGTAACTGTGAACTCTACCCATAACACTGACTCGAGAATTTTATTAACTCAGAAGGTTATAGAAATGGAAAACACGCATTATATAGTCACGCCTTTATCCCTCAAAGGGGTAGGCAGAGAGATATTAAAAGGGTTGTGAATAATAATAGTGATTTAGGGGAGCTGTTTTACCCGCGTAGCTCCCGTTCCCGTGGGAATATGAGAATAAAATATAGCCTATGTTAATCAGGGTGAAAGATTTTTAGAAATTGGCACAGTAGTTTTTGAGTTTATTCATTACACACATGCACACACATACAATTTTTGTTTTCCTCTTTATAATATTAGTGTAGATAGAAGAAAAATAAAGATATGAATACACGCACATCCTTATCATTCTAACATTGATACTCGCGCAACCAACCCCAGCAAACACGAACAAATCAAAAATTAACCACACTCCAGTACTGACGTGCGTTCTCCTTATTTCACCATTTTTATCACCGCCCCACATACATCCAATACATTGTTAATAGGGAACAGGGCGGCGATTCTCGACCATGTGGTTTAGATGCGTAGTCAACAAAATTTACTGGTTTTTTTTTTGACATCTAAAAACTACAAAAAACCGACCAAGTGCAAGTCGGGCTCACGAGCATGAAGGTTTCCTTACAAAAAAGCTTTAAAAATCACGTTTTTTTTATGGAGGCACAACTTAAATTTTCTTTTTATTTTTAATTTTTTTTTTGTTATTTGTAACAGACATACATCATCTGGAAAATTTTCAACTGTCTAGCTGTCCTGAGTCACGAGATACAGCCCCACAGACAGACGTAAAGAGAGCGGATCTCAGTAATCTTTATATAAAAATGAATCGCAAAATGTGTTGGTAAGCGCATAACTTCAGAACGGGTGGACCGATTTCACTAATTCTTCTTTTGTTGTGTAAGGTATTGTCAGGAGAAGGTTCTTATGGAAGAAAAAATATTGTATTCCCACGAGAACGGTAACTACGCGGGTGAAACCGCGTGACATCCTCTAGTACACAATATAAAGAAACAACCTTCAGTAAACTGTGGTAATAGGGTTCCGTTTTCACTCTTTGGGTACCTACATACAATCCCGGGTTCTTCAAGAGAAGCGTGAAGAGGCACATCACAGGGCCGCCAACTTGAGAACCACTGTCGAAAGTCTTACGGGCTATGAGACTGGCCCCCAATCGCTAGATGCGCCACAGCTTTCCATCAGGCTGGTAGCGACGTCAATTTGGCGAGCTAAATATATCGACACCAGAAGTATCAATTAACGTAAGGGACATTTTGGCGAAAATGAGTTATATATATCATTAGATTCAGAATTTCGAGCTCTATCGATTGGTATACTCAAAATGTCTTAAAAAAAAACGTCCCTTACAGTACAAATTTTAGGACGGTCTAAAACGATTTATAACGAAAAAATTGATTTAAGGGCCATTTAGATTTTATTCTTCTCAAACAAGTAAATTAACTCATTATACAAAATAATTTTGACCCTTACCTTAGTCCTCAAATCGGTAATTTTATACAACATGTCCCTTACCTTAACGCATTTTTCGAGCCTTTTAGGGGTAATTTATACACATTACTACTCATCTCACATAATTTCTGCAATTTTGTATTTTTCGTGTGAAAATCTAAATGTTTTCTTGATTCCACCTATTGGTGTATGGGCGGCGGCCCCGGGTAACTTCTCGGAAGGAAGTTTCAGAGTCCCGTGTAGACTAGCTCATCACCGCGGCTCAGCATTCAGCTAGAATGGTGCTAATCCGCGTTTTTGGAGATCCTGTTGTTATGCTGTTTTGGGCATACTTATGTATGGACATGTGCATCCTCCCCCGCCCCCCGAGTCTGGTTGCCCCGAAGTATGGTTGCCCCGATTGCAGCAGTTTCCACCTTGGTTGCTCAGTCTGCACCTTACATGTCTCCATGAGTTCCTGACAGTGTGCAGAACGCATTGTGTTCCCTAATGTTGGTCAACCACCGCGAGAGTGAAGTCGTTGACCCTCCACAGTTTTGAATCATGTCTCGGAAATGGTATTCGAAGTTCAACCCGCTATCGAGTACGACTCCAAGATACTTTAAAGAGGGCTAGATATCGACGCTAATTCCCCCTACTTGTATGCTGGATTCCGTGGGTGACCCCTCCCGAGGTCCGTGTAAGCACAGTACCTGAATTTTGTAAGAGACTACCTTCAGAACCAGTCGCCATCTTCGACCCAGAACTCGAGCAACTCCCTTTAGGGCCACGTCTCGGTAAATAGATTTTCACGTCGTAACGTGGGTGTCATCAGAGTAGTACGTTACGTCGAACCCCTCGAGCAAATGACCGAGTAGCATCATCACCGCGGTTCTACAGAAGTGGACCGATTCCTCCAAAATTACGCACGATACCCATTACCTTAGCCGGTAGCTTATTAATGTCCCGAAGAGATGAGCCTCGAAACGCCGACGTAAGTAGAAAAGCACTCCATAATGATAAATGAGTGCCTCTCTAACGCAGCTTCAGGGAAAGGGCTATAGCGATGTCAACAGACACCGCCCTCACCACCTTTCCCGCAATATCGCTTCTTCTGTCAGACCCGAGACACGAATGATAGTGTCTACGATGGAGCGCCCCCAAAGGAAACTAAACTGGCTTTCCGTCAAATCTGGCACCACTCGTGTGAGGTGCCCAACAAGGCGCTCTGCAATAATATACTATACCCTGACCTTTTTCCAGCTATGCTTAGCGCTTCAGCATCAGAGCCCTATCAGTCAAAACCCAAATTCTTCGAGAGCCATCAGGACCCATGCATGACTTGGAATGCCGTCGGGTTCGGGGTTGGTGCTTTTTTAAGTCGTAGCACAGGTGCCCCTAACACGCTTTTGGTGAACTCAGGTACATCGTTCTAACAGTAATCCCCGTCCAGTGCCTGAGACGGAGCCATACGGAGCAATATGTCCCCATCTGGAGACCAAGACCCTCTCCAGCTGGGTTAGTCCTAAAACTCCACCTTAGTGCTAAAACTTTTGTTTTTATCTTTTAATGTTGATTCATACCAATATTAATCATGCAAAAAATATTTCCCTGTAGTAAAAATACCACAAAGTAATTTTTCGGGTCTACAAAAAATATTAAGATCAGAAAAATAATAATATTTAAGGGGGCACCATTACAACGAACGTGATATTTTACTGTTGTTTGGTCCTAAGCCCTCCGCGCGCGAGGCCGACTCACACTTTGCCGGTTTTTTTAATTCTTTTCGATAACCTTCAGTACCAAGTTACATCGAATATCATCAAAAGTCTTAAAGTGAAGTCCTTTACAATACATTCGCATGTGATTTTCTATAGTCTCTTGCTACTTACGCTTTAGTCATTTGTTTATACATAGAATATCAGTAACGTACAACTAAACATATTTTTTTAATGTAACGGACACGCTATTTTGGAAACCAGTAGACATTCCTAAATCTTGAGTTTATAGCATGAAAGAATAAGAAATTCTATGAAACTTCACTCTTGACACAATTAAAATCGAACCAGACAGTAAAAAGTTACAGACAGATTTATAAAAATAAAATCGTTTTTTCGCTCTCCTGAAAAACCGTGTTTTGTCCCTTACATTAATTAATACTTCTGGTGTCGATATAAAAAAAATACGGATCAATAAAAATGGGACATAAGACATTTCACCACCAAACTTTCGTCTGCGCTTTCAAGTCGTACGATCTAGAATTGGCCAGGCGGGAGTGTCAATTTTCAATGAGTTTGTGTACCGCTCCCGGTAGGCTGTTTACGTTTGCGGTGCACGTCACTGTCGTATACTACAGTAAATATGTTATGACACGAAGGTCATAGGTAGGTCTTGTTGGGGTTTGAGTTACGACTTTCACCTTCGATTCTCTGTACGTGACTTAAGTCTGTTTATATTGTTGTTTTTTTTTTATATCTATGAGATAAGTAGGAGCCATCGCCTAGGAGCCAGAGCTCCAATTTTGTTCTATACTCTGTCAACGTAGCAGAGTTTTCTTAAGCATTCCCCTTAGTGAATCCTATAAGAGCTAGCTAGTTAGCTGCAAAGACTTCTATATAAACTGAGGTAGACATGCCCTACGCACCGATTTTTGAAACCTATAAACTAAGCTAATTAGCAGCGTTGCTCGCACTGTTGTGAGTCAAAACTTCGAGAGTAGGTGCTCGACTTGCAATCGGAGTCCATACGCCTTCTCTTTTACTCTTTTTCTATTCGTATATTGCTATTGTGTGTGGTGACAATTACGTAAAAAATATTTATAAGTAAGTGTAGTCTTATTAATGTGTGTATTTGAGGATTGCTTTTGAAATCTCGTTTGTAACAGAGTACGGCGCGTCTACCTCAGTTTATATAGAAGTCTTTGGTTAGCTGGCGCTGTGTTCTTATGATCATTGCTGTAAGCATCATACAAAATGGTTGGTCGTATGATGGGTGACCGTTTGTAGCATTCCCATTTACGTGAGCTTCAAGCACGACTGCCTTTTTTTTTTCACTAATATGGCGGACAAGCATACGGCCCACCAGAAGGACTGGTGGTCACCGCATCCTAAAAACGTTTGCAACACCAGAGGCGCCACAGTCGCGCTGCTGACCCTGTAAAAACCTTCTAAGGCCCCTTTTAAAGAACCCTTCTTATTCACAACGACGGCTTCTTAGGCGGCTTGAAGATTTTCTACAGCTATCACAATTTTCCCCCTATTCATTTTCAACATGGCAATCGGCTCACCACCATAAAACGTGGTATATAGCCTATTGCCATAATTAAAATTTAATGGTGACATTTATTTATAAAATTTATGAGACTGTTTAAATTTGTATACCTACTATTAATGAAAAATGATGACATATTATGATGGATAAATAAATTTTCGTACTTAGCTTTCGTACCTGAAAAGGCATGTCACGGAAGATGTGTTTCTATGTATGTAATAACTTCAAATGTATCTACCCGTGACAAACAATAAATAAATTTAAATTGAAATTAAAATGAGCAGGACAACACATGGGACACATATAACTGTTAACGTGGCCACTTAGTATTTTTCTGAAGACCCCTTCTGGGAAACAAGGCGCGACAATTTGTCCACCACATCAAACAACGAAACGTTCTTTTACATTTCGGCAGACTCACACAAGTTACGATATCCGAAGCAACCATCAATCCCAGTATAGCCTAAATTACTGCTATCAAAGAATTCATTCGTCTTTCCTGTGTTTTTGTTGTTCAAAAGACGCCGTACCTTCGTGGCAGTTTCGTAAATCAATCGTTACGATCGCTGCTTCACATCTGAAATCATGGCTTGCGATCCATCTCATTGCTATGTTGATCTCCTAAATTGTTGGGGGAAAATAAAAGGAAATTTTGACACGTAGTTAAGGCGAGGCAGGGCAATACTGCTTGGCAACAAGGGGTCCATCCTTGCAGTGTGACAGGGTAATGTCAAAACGTAAGTTATGGGACAACAGGGGGGTTTTAACTTTCACACTAGGTAATTCATGTTTTCGAACTTTTTAAAACTAATCCAAATTAGCGTGTTTCACAATAGCGGCATAACCTTGTATTACAGTATCTATCTTGTCGTATAACCTTAGAGTATCCTGTAAGAGTTTTACTCAATTAACGCCTAAAAATAAAGTAGCTTATAAAACAGACTTTTGCAATTCTCAGCCAGTGACCCGGCTTAAGGTTTCTTGAACGAAAAACACAAGAAAGAAAAAGACGAATGACTCCAGTGACAGTTAGAGATTTTGTATTTGGATTAATGGTGTGCAGCAATTGCAGCCGACATCGTATCTTGTAATATAAATAATCAAGATGGCGCCCGCGGCTAAAAGCGCGCCTTCTAGATTAGTTCCGGCTTCCCATGGAATCTTATTTCCGTATAATCTATCTTTGTACCAAATTTCAACCAATATTTTACAGTAAACCAACCTCTGGTCTAGTTTAGTGAATAGTCTGGCTGGCCCCTCTCCGGTGCTGGGAATCCCACTAACAAGGTAGCCCTGAAAAGCAAGGCAGTGCGTAAGTAGAATACACATGTGGGCACTATAAGAAGATGCGTGCTCCTTCAAGCCATGCTCCTTCAAGATAGTTATGTTCAGCAGTCGACAATCTACTGGGATAGATAATAATCCATCAAGCTCAATTCCTATCTACCCAGTAGAGGTAACCTTACCCAGTCCTGGGAAATCCTTCCGAGGGCTTACCCGGGGCTCCCAACCATAGGCTGTTGGGCGTTACGTCAGGTTTTTTAGTCGGTAGGAGTCCGGCATAGCATCCATGAGGATTTTTCCTCACGTTAAACAAAAAAAAGAGGTAACCTTACCCAAAAGCGCTGCAGATAAGAGACCACGCATCTAATTGAGCGTGTCCGGGATCGAATCAATCAATTCAGCTTAGTGTGAAAGCTATCAAACCATCTGTCATTTAATTATATTAACTTGACATTTGGTATGTCATTCGTTGAATTTGATTAAAGCTCGAATTTACACACTGAGATAATTAAACACCGTTCCATATTATTAAACTAGGTGATCCGGCAAACTTTGGTTTTCATAGGATAACATCAAAGAATTTAATAAAAACCTGTTTTCAGTTTTTAGTAGGTATTTGTTGTTATAGCGGCAACAGAAACGCATAATCTGTGTAAATTTCTACTCTCTAGCTGTCACCGTTCATGAGATAAAGCCTCGTGACGGGCAGACAGACACACGGACAGCGAAGTCTCATGAATAGGGTCCCGTTTTTTACCCTTCGGGTACGGAACCCTAAAATCAAACTGATTCTCTGAAAAGCTTTTAATAAATAGGTGATGCTCTATCCAAGTTGCGGACGGCAGGAAGTAGGCTACTTCCTGCCGGAATTACAGGACGGCTACTTCAAGTAGCCGTCCTGTAATTTAATATCTACCCTTTCAACCTTCATTAGGGCGTACCGTTGTCCCGAAGAGTATTATTTACTTCACTAAGGCAAAATCCACATATCAGATGGAGCTTAGAAGTTAGCTAGGAGGCAAAAACCGGCCAATGCGGTCGGAAACAAACAAAAATATATTTATTTCACTTAGACATTATACACAGATGCACTTGTGGAACGTCCCGAATATAAACCAAAAACTTACCACCAGTTCACAACGCGACCCACCTGAGAAGAACTGACAAGAGACTCAGCGGGTTATTATTTTTTGTGCTCTATTTACAATTTTAAAGAATTTAACGCACGAATCGCGCACACAGGGTTCCGCCATGTTTCAGTCATTTATAAATTTTCAATAATTTGGGTTATCGACTACTGTATTTAAAATAAAATTGAAGTTATTATTTAATATTAGACGCTATTGTGTATGTATTTGGTATTTGACGCAAGAATGCCTTACAAATAAATCATTATGACAATGACTAAGACCACGGTCCATCGGTCACATCACATACGCCATTAATACTAGTCTGTACTAATATTACTAGCTGAAGAGTTTGTTTGTTTGAACGCTAGGGTCTCAGGAACTACTGATTCGCTTTAAATTTTTTTATACATTTCGATATTTCATTTATTGGAAGCTAAGAAGCAAAATAAATAAAAATTATTTAAAAACGGAAAATTTTATTCCTTTTGAGAGCAGTCAGTATGCTTCCCGTAGCGTGTACAGACGGGAAACTTCATTAACAAACGAAGTTGCTAAGGTCAGCTAGTATCCTATATCCTTTTTAAAAGCGGCGTTCAAAATGCAATAAACTATCTAGCTCTAAAGCTTCATTATCATTTGATATTGTGAACAAAAGCATCCTCTGTCGAACTATAAAAACTTTGAACGACCTGCCCGCACACGTATTTCCCTCATCTTACAATCCCGGATTCTTTAAGAGGAGCGTGAAGAGGCACATCACAGGGCCGCCAACTTGAGGACCACTGTCAGAAGTGGCCCCCAATCGCTAGATGCGCCACGGCTTTCCATAAGGCTGGGTCAATTTGACGAGCTGAACATAAAAAAAAGCATGAACGGACATAGAATGCCTTTGTAATCCTAAATCCAGTGCCATCTTCGACATTAGGTTCAGGTGTGCCGTAACCAAAGCTATTATAGGTATAATATATGTTTCCCACGTTCATTAGGGTTCCATATATTATCTCAAAAAGAAAAACGGAATCCGTATAAGATCACTTTGTTGTCCGTCCATCCGTCGGACAAGATCTTTTTTCCAAGTCTTATTGAAATCATTATCCCAAATTGAGCTTAATATTTTTGTTTGTGCAATGCTCCTTTGTCTGTCTATTAATAGTCGCTAGATACTAGTCAAACTTGGTCGGAATAGTAAAGAATCGATATTTCTTCGGTAGTTTTTTGTTGTCTATTTCATTGTTCGAAAAGGTCGACATAATTGGCTCGCAGAGTAAGCGTTTTGAAGGGGCAGTGGGCTAGCCACATCTGTAGAAGAACCAACTGTCGATGGAGCAAACGAGCTCTAGAGTGGAGACTCGGTAAACGTAGGTTGGGACAGCCCCCGGCCGAACATAACTTTATTCCCTAATGATACCATCAGATTTCTGGAATGCCCCCCACGGGATACTTAGCAAATTAGCCATTTGAGAACATACATATAACTTTAAACTAAGCAGTAATTGAAGAACACCCACGTAGTAAAAATGTAGTTGTTTGCGAGAATGAGCCTATCTTGCCGACCGGCAAAAATATGCGGCGCCATTGTACATTTTTCAACTTCATTTCTTCATAATAATAATAATTAATTAAATAATCTTCCAGCCTCGTATGGGTATTTTTCTTCGCGCTTGAAACTTTTCAAAAGTGGGACGTCACAACTCACAACCTGCGCCTGGGTCTGTCTGCAGTGCGTGTGGTAGCGCCTTTGGTGTTGCTAACGTCCATAGTCTTCGGTAACCATTTTCCATCAGGCGGACCGTAAGCTTGTCTGAATGGTATAAAAAAGAAAATTGATCCGTCCGTTCAAGCGTGATCAAAGGAAATAGGAATTCATTTTTATATGCGTATACGAGTACATTAACTTTTAAATTAAATACGACCATTAACGAAATTCCTTTCTTCAACTTCCAGTTCTGCTGAGCGAGACCATCCTGCCTGATGACACGCTGGAGGACAAAACTCTGAAGATCACTGACTTCGGCCTCGCCAGGGAGGTGTACAAGACCACCAGAATGTCTGCGGCAGGGACGTACGCGTGGATGCCTCCTGAGGTAAGCTTTATCTATTTTGATGAATTCCTGGAAGTACCTATGTGCAGGTTGGTCCTTTTCTTTTTACAAGTGGTGATCCGCTTATAAACGGCCTATGCTGGCTAGGCAGTGCGCTTGTGTGAGGATCGCCCAGCACCTGAACATCGTAGCGCTAACTAAAACTACCACTCGTTACCTTCAATCAACTTTCTCCATCCAAAGGTTGCCTGGTAGAAATTGCTTTATAGCGATAAGGCCGCCCATTGTACATCTTCTTGCACTGTATTTATGTACCATAATTTTATTTACTTGGCGTACAATAAAGTGTAAAATAAATAATAAATAAATAAATAAAACCAAAGTATAAAATTAAATACTAGTGGCTTTAACTCCTTGACACCGCGCTGGCCTAGTAGTAGTTTTGGGGCCTGTCAACAAAAGTATATGATGGTCTTGGTACATCTGAGGGCGCCGTATGGTTATAGCCGTTAAGAGTCGCCGAGTCCGGCATGGCATTTATGACGATTTTTACAGGTGAACGTAAAATGAAAGCTATCGCGTTTAGTAAATAAACTGACTATAGATATCTTAAAATCAATATTAAAGCCTAGCCGTGTATAACAGTTGTTGTCAATAATTTGCACCTTGGGTGATTTATCGGGCTTTGAGACGTTTCTGCCTTTTTGGAATCGAACATAGCTGACAATGCTAACATAGGATAGGACCCGTTGTATACTGTTACCGTGGCGCGTTATCCGTAGGCTGTGGAGTGGACCTAGTTTTCCTCCTGGTCCCTAACTTTTCAAAGGAGGGCAGTAGAGTTACTTTCTTTCCAACATCATCATCAATTTGTGATATTAGTTTTACCTACTATTGTTCTATCAACATAAACCAATGGATTGGCGTAATTTTCCAAAAATAACTGTGGATTAGAAAAGTGCCGCAACTTTTTATCTCAAGAAAAAAAAATACATCTGATTCCCACGGGAACGTAAGACAACAAAATCTTACAAAGGTACTGCGACCGTCCTCCCATATTTTTACAACGTGCTAGAAATATATATTTTGGTAAAACCTGTTAAAAGGGCATAGTTCAAAACACAAGAGCATTTCGGTCTTAAAAATATAGGTTAAGTCTTGCTGACCTAGCCCTACTCACGATATACATTTTATTATGTTTTGCTTCTATAAATAGCCACACTATTGTTATTCGTGTTCAGTACTTAAATAGATAAGAATCTACATTACGTTAGTAAAGTTGAAGCGAGGCTTATCAAGTGGCTTAAAATGCTAGTACGTAATGGAATAAAATTTTAAGCCCCATTCAAAAATATTTTGTAAACAAAAACAACGGTTGTCTGTAAAGTCGGTTTACTGACAATAGTTGAACGTGAGACAACTCAGTCACGTCAAAAACTATTGTATAATGGTTATTGGTTAATAAAAAAATTATATCGTGAGTTAGAACGTAGTACATTTACTATGGAATAACACATCAATTGATTAAAGCGCCATCTATTGAAAACATTTGTACTAGAATAAATGGAACGCCTCAGAGCGAGGTAACGCCGCATACGTCATATTTTTTCGTGCGTGCAGCCGGCTCCATCGAATTATAAGACGTTGTCACGTCAATAATGTTAAACTAGTGAATAGCTCGTGTAAGTCTCCATCAAATCAGCCTTAGCACTCCACTGCTGGACGTAGGCCCTTCCCATATCACATCACAACTCACGGTTCTGCGCATTCCGTCCACATCTAGTTTCTTGGGACCTTCGAGGTCGTCGGTCTGTGGCGTGGCATCTGGCTGTGGCGGGGAGATGTTGCTGAGTCGTGGTCTCTACTTCAAAACTCGTTTCAAGTCCCGATTGCATCTAATATTGTATGTAATTTGAAGACTGGATTTGACATTTTTTAAATATTATTCCATATGTATGTATGTCGTGCAAAACATCTTTCTGCATATTGACTACCATCAGCTCCCAGTAATCATTTACCTTCTCAAATGGACTGAGAGGTCTTATAATTCAAACCATTGATTTATTATCGACGCTATTTTTATAGAAACCGCCAGGTGCTTGCGATGTTTGTTATTCATGTGCTTCGCCACAGATAAACTTAGTATGTAATTAAATTATTAAAATAATGGCAATGAGACTCGTTCAAACATGTTCAACAATATACTCCTACGATGAGGACAAGGCCATTCATACAATATAGTAACCGATTGTTGATATACTGCCTTCTCATGGCCGTGAACTCAACTTAATGAAGTATGAGAATTTAAATGAAGCTATCTGTACTTAATGATTACATCAATATTACTGTCACTTCTTTATTTTTCTTTGGTAATGTTATTATGAGATGACGATCGATGAGAGGCTTCCGTGTAGCAGGAGACTTCGATAGAGCTGACTTGATCGGTTACCTGTTTATTTTATTGATCACTTTATTGTACGGAACGATTGCCTCGTATCGTCTTCAAAAGCAACACCTACTAGGTAACATTTCCCATCCCAACCCTTCTGCCTTCCCATTCCAAATCATCTAAATATCTGAGTAGCTACGACATAGCTTCTTCCGTTAGTGAACAAGTACAGTTACTGCTTGACCTAATCTTATGGGAACCAAATTCACTTTTGTGAATACTTGTGTCGCATTTTTTCAGGTGATAAAACACTCAACATTCTCCCATGCGTCGGACGTGTGGTCGTACGGGGTGCTGCTATGGGAGCTCCTCACTGGCGAGACGCCGTACAAAGGCATCGACGCGCTGGCCGTCGCGTACGGGGTCGCCGTCAACAAGCTGACGCTGCCGATTCCTAGCACTTGTCCGGAACCTTGGAGAGTTCTTATGGAAGGTAGGTTGACAAGGAATTCTTGAGATTTCTCATTTGTCTCCTAGTGTTAACTTCTGGGCGGCGATACTCGATTATACGACTAGAATGGCTAAAAAAATTGACTGGTGATCTAAACCACAAAATACAGATAGTACAGATGGAAACCTTCATACTAAATTCATTGAGACGTAGTGTGCGTAGCAGAGGGTAGGTGTGAAAAAAAAAGTACATACATGAGCTTTCCATCTGTACTATCTTTAATTTATGTCTAAAGTCTTTATGTCCACTGCAGATCTCTCAGTCAGCTTTGATTGTCTATCAGGGACCTTTAAGTCACTGTGTCTGCGTCAGATCCAGGTTTGTCAGACAATACAAGCGAGATTGGTTTTAGCCAAATGACATTCAGTGGTGCCTTGATCACTCCCAAATTTCGCCGGTTCTTGGGCCATCGAATCGCAAAACGTTTCATGAACCCTACAAAATGGTCAGTCCTTGAAACTGTGGGAAAATGGAAACAGAAGCTCATCCAGACTGCGCACCATCTATTCAATAAAAAGAAAATTGTCCACCTTTACTTACTGATCTTTCGATTAAAACCAGCACTAAACTTCGCACCGCCTTTCCAGCATGCTGGCGTTCGAACCCCCGCGAACGGCCTCTGTTCCCCGAGATCCTGGAACAGCTGGACTGTATCAAGCAGTCGGAGTTCACGCGCGCGCCCCACGAGTCCTTCCACACGATGCAGGATGGCTGGAGGCTGGAGATTGAGGAGGTGCTCCGGGACTTACGGAGGAAAGAGAAGGTAGGTTATTTTTTTGTCAAATGATATTCTGGTATTTGTTCTGAACTGAACTTACTGTCTTTTCGGAAGCTACAACCTGAATTTGCTAAAACTTGCGACGTTTCAACGGAAACAATTTGCCTATCTATTTATCTCAAAGATCCAAGGGTGGTTGCATTTTGGTGATTTAAAGGGATTCTTGGCTCTAAATTATCATTTAAGTGATCTGCAAATGTTGGTTTCGGAGTTCAATATTGTCTATTTCTATTCTAGGTAGGTATGTATAATATAATGTAAGACGTAGGTATGTTTACCTATTGTCTAAATTCTATAGCACAAGTTTATATTAGCTTAAATTTAGCTAAAAATATTTATATTTGTGATGACGCTATACTTATAGTATTATATTAGAAGGTACCTACCATACCTTCTAATATATACTCTAAGGCGCTATAGTATACTTGTATGGGACGCGTTAAGGGTGGGTTTAGGTAGCGTTAAATTCGAATAGTCTGGCAACGCACCATTCTCGAAATGACCCGCGTTCTCAAAATGGACCGTTCGCGAAACGGCCTGTAAAATTTGTATTGATAACGCATAAACAAATAATTTTCATTATCATCCATGACATCATCAATGAATATTAAATATGATTAGATATTAGGCATAATAGGTCACCGACCGATGATATTTTCGCACAAAATTAGTCACGCAATTTGCTGAACACCTGAGCCCGCCCAACTAATTATACAGTGCTCTCTCTTAATGATAATAATAAAAAAAATTACGAAAATTTTACTTTTAATATTATGCAATTTTCCACTTATTTCTGTAGAATTCTGGTCTTATTCGCGAATTATATATTACATATTAAGTACAGCGTCTACCATATACGTTCCATACTTTTCGGTCGTATCACACCAGCTGTAGGTCATGGCTTGGCGGAAATTAGACTACTTTCTGCATACGTTTTTCCCCATTGTACAAATTAAAAGCTTCTTAAAAAGGTCCCTTTAAAAGTCCATTAACTTAAAAACCTCATCTCGTCATGGTTTTATAGTCACGCCCTTATCCCTAGAGGGGTAGACAGAGGCGTTACGCAAACATTTCACCATTATCTGGGTGATGTAATTTTTACAAGTCTGGTAGATGTTTGATTTATGCCAAGACGACTCTGCTTAGTATAAAACCCGTTTATAACCAAAGCTCAATCAAAAGTATACTAATTAATGACTATTTCTATTCCTATTGCTTGCGAATAGGAATGCAGAACTATAGAAGAGGTTAGTGGTTCCATTTTATAACTGTTTATCAGTTCTGTTTATGTAAATGTATAGTAGTATCTACAGATCCTACAATTTATGAGGTGTAGATTGACAGCTGTCAAATTTTCCTAGGGTAACAAGATGTATTGAGCTGTTGGAACAACGCAGAACAATAGTCTCTGGCTGCATTTTACCGAATCTGTCATAGCGAGTGTTCGAAAAAGCTCCACAACTTAATTCCAGCATTTCCTTTTCGATCCCATGCAACTTGACATACAGTTTTATTGAATATTATAATTATAATTTACCGGTTTATACCAATTACAAATCTTGAAGCACTCGTGGCCCTGCGGACTCAGTTTCTGTAAATGATAGTGCAGTAAGCAACTTTCACTATGGCTGGTCCTTGATTTGGTCACCACCACGTGACAACTTTATGACATTTATTTGCGAGTATTTCCAATTTCAGCTCAGCAGTTACACTACAATACACACTTTTCTCTCCAATACAAATTTCACTACAATAACAAATTCCACTACCTTTCCAGGAGCTCCGATGTCGCGAAGAAGAGCTAACCCGCGCCCAGCTGAAGCAGCGACTGATGGAACAGAACTTGGCACAGAAGGAGAGAGAGTTGGAGATGCGAGAGATAGACCTGGTCGCTCGGGAGCTACACATACTGATATTTGCGAGCAACATGTCGCACAACCAGCCGCCGCAGCCCAATAAACGTAAGGGTAAGTTTGTTGCATCTAAAACTATGTTGTAGGATGATCAATATCAGGTTCATTATCAGGTGCATCTGTCCGTCTGTCTGTCCGTCCGTCACGAGGCTGTATCTCAGTTATTGAGAGCCGACATTTCCACAAATAATGTATTTCCGTTGCCGCTATAACAACATATACTTAAATCAGAAAATAATTATATTTGAGGAGGAGGCTCTCATACAACAGATGTGATATTTTTGGCGTTTTTTGGTATAACCCGGTTCATTAAAGAAAGGAATCTTAAATGGCGGTGCTTATCGTGTTCTCTCGCTCGCACACTAGTGCCGTCTATACTCACTCTCGCACGTACCGTAAACAAAAAAAATCTTGATTTGCTTTCACGTTAAGTTAATAAAAAATTTCGTTCCAACATCATGATCGTCCATGACATAATGTGATATACGTTGCCAGGTACTTTTTGTCGGGATGAAAGCACTTTATGTCCGTTTCCGTACAAATTGACATAGTGTCCTTTCATCACGAAAAATGTAGGTAGGTACTGTTTCCGATGAAAACGATAATAGATGCCAATTTTTGACTTTCACTCTGGCGAAGCCGCGCTGGCAGAAGTTACTCAGAAATAAATACGACCCGGTCTTGTTTTTATTATTTTTAAATTGAAATAAAAAAACTGACTTGAAATTTTATATGCTAACTGTACTATCCGTCAACGCAAGTACAAGCCGCCATTTAAGATTCCTTTCTTTAATGCATCGGCTTATAGTGTGGCGAGTCAGTTATATTAAGTTTGCCAAATTGATGCCATCTGCGTGATACTACTCACACAGTCCATAACACTTCTGACAGTGGCCGTTAAGTTGGCGGCCCTGTGATTTGCCTCTTCACGCACCGCTTGGGCAGGTATATATTCAGAGAAACAAAAATAATTGTATTTCTTGTAATTCCAGGCAAGTTCAGTAAAATCAAGCTACTAAAGAAGGACACGATCTCGTCGCCACTGGACTTCAGACACACGCTCACGGTGCGACCTTCGGAGGACGAGTCGAGCGTGAAGCAGCTGGTAGCCGTCGCTAAGGATACTCCGCCTGGATCGCCGGCCATCATGCGGGCTATCGCGCGTGAGTACTGGCGTATTGTAACCTTAGACAACGCTTTACCGAGGCTACGCACTCACCGACGTTAAGTACTGAGACTGCCATATCGGCGGCCCCGCCCCTTTATTCACATATCGAATTAGGCGTAATATTGACCTCATAACACTGATGGTCAGGGCGTGGCCTTGAAGCAGTCAATTATATTCTTATAGTTCACGAAGGCGTAGTCTAGGTTGTATTGTCTCTGCGTGTGATCTATCTGCAGATGATTTAAGAGGGTTAACACCCAAATACATGATTTCACGCGTTTGAAACGTTTGTTTCTGAAGAAACTACCAATGTTTAGTAAGTATGATTAATGTGTAAGAGTAATATATTTCCTTGTCTAAAAATTGTTCTAATCAAAATAAACGTGGCATAACTAGGTTTTTATTAAAAACAGTGTTTACACACCTCGTTTGAAGAAATTCACGAAACAAGGCATCTTTGCCAATCGGGTGGTATAAAATTAATTGATGTACACAGAAATTAAAGCTGCTATAAGTATCTTCGTATTGTCTTCTTTAAATCCGCCTAAGAAAATTATACCGAAATATATTTCTTATCACCAAAACATGACAAATAAAGTTTCCAAAAAACGTCGTACTTTGATGAACTTCATCACGATTTTTGGTACACTTCTAGTTTACAAAATGGTGATCCTTTTTACATTTACAGACTGATCATGATATCACCAATTGAATACATCAGTAATATTCTAGAAACCTCTTTAAACATATCTATAATAACGTAATAAAAAGAGTCCTCAAACTCGATGCACGGGCCGCGAGAAATTAGTACCGGCCGAGGCCTTCCAGGGGGAGGAGGTATCACTTTATTTCCCGCGTTCCCAGTCAGGTATTATCGTAATCTTCGAATACTTTGAGTGTGCTCAACGCCACTTGATACTTTTTCAATTTTGTCCGCGCTGGGTGATAAACCCTCTTAAACCCGAAAGTAGCAGAACTAGTGTACAGTTTGGCAATAAGTCTAGAAATGGGACTGATATTTAACATGTTCAAATTCTGTCAAAAAATGACAGGTAATAAGTGAAGTGCTACAATTTGCTTTTCATTCCTTCTATTCGAAAAGTATCACTTTGCACCACGATAACGGGGCGCAAAATAGCTCTTTTCTGTTAAGAGCTTTTTAGCGGGCGGCAAAGTGATTTGAATTTGGAACTTGAACATTTCATAGAAATCGAACGCAAATTGTATGAATTACTGGCTGGTAAGTGTTGGCTGCACAGCGCGGTGTCCTGAGCTAACTAAAAAAAAATCTAAAGAGCGCGCCATTTGCCATTAATCTGTTCGTGTTCGTCATTATTATTGTTCTTGTAATCAGTATACATATTTTATTGTATTCTGCAAATATAATACGTTCTACGTCAAGTTATGAAAGTGGCAATCCATGAACTCCTGGAACAATAACTAATAAAAGATAACTACGTCGTACAAAACTTATTTTTTCTCATAGAAGGGGAATGAAAAGTAGAGTATATTACTCGAGGGCAAATTATTTTTCCCTCGGGCGGTGTACTTTGAATCCCTCACTGCGCTCAGGATTCTACGTTAGAATCCCTCGCTGAGCTCGGGATTCTATTCTAGAATCCTTCGCTTCGCTCGTGATTCAAATTAGCGCCCTCGCCGTAAAAATACTATTTTGCCCCCTTGTTATACAATCTACTATTTTACATTTTACTGGAATATAAATATTTTTTTTCTAACGGGTTGCAATATGAACAGCAAATTGATGCCTCCAATCTTTTCTATTCTCATATGCCAAGCTGCACAGTATCAGTTTACTGTGTCAAAAAATGCTCGGTTCGAAGGACTAGTAAGAGTTTGGCTAACCCTTACCTGGTCCTGCGAGCCGAAGTTTTTTTATCAAATCAATTTAAAAAATGTGTTATTTATATTTACAGTGCCAGCGGACGGCGTAAAAGGCAAGACATGGGGCCCCTCAACAGTGCACCAGCGCTCCCGCACACAGCTGCCCCTGGGCGGCACCGGGCCCGCCACCCCGGGGCCCCTGGTGCCGCGCCCGCGCCACCCGCGCTTCTCCAGCTCCGCGCCCGACCTGCCGCCCGCCCCAGGTAACCGCCCCGCCCGCCCCGCTCGCCCCACCCGCCCCAAACCGCCCCAGAAGCGGTCCCCGTCCCACGACGACCTTCTAAACGAAACCGAGGAACCGCGCCGCAATAGGTTCCTCCTCTGCCCCATGTTCGCTTCTGCGGCCGATTTGCCTCACGAGTATGAAGCTGTGTTCGCAGTTCGAGGTCGTAGGAAACCCAGTCCGGATGTTAAACGGTCGCTTCTAAGAACTATCAGGTCTAATAGTCTTGGGTTGTTGGCTGTTTCACCAGCGCTAGGTTCTGATACGACTGAGTTGTTACGAGACGAGTGATTCGAGGTGCGGTGCTATTGATAGGGAATATGTGTGACAAAAAAATATATATCAAAATTTTATTGATATAGAGAAGCAAAATGGGTTTTATAGGCAAAATCCAATATTTGAAGTGGAATTTATTATTTTAAGAGTATCGTAAATTTGATTTTGATGTCAGATCTCTTGAGACAGTTCTATGTTGAAGGTATTTTTATAAATTTGTATCTGTTTTGTAAATATTAAAAATACTTGAAAAGTTATCAAAAGCCATGCATATTCCTTGTTATAAAAAAAAATAAAACAAAAGTAAAAAAAAATGGAGTTTATTTTTATTTTTGACGCGTTGAATGTCCCGTTTCGTTTTACGCTATCCGTGGACAGTACAAAAGTGTTGCCATATTTGAGACATATCATTTCTAACTGACACATTCCTCGCACATGCATTTGAAACCAGCTTTCGCTTTTAATTTTTATTTTTTTTGTAATCGAACGACGTACTGCACCTCGAATTACAATTTTCGAAATTGACAATGAAATTTCGAAAAAACCTTACTAAATATTACGATTCCTCCGAACTACGATTTTTGACTAGACGCGACCGATGAATTACTTTTTTGAAAATAGAAAAAAAAACAAGTCTTTTTGCTTGTAAATAATTATTTGATTTGCTTAGACGAAGCAGTTCCATGGAATTGATACTAGTGATAAGTATATTTTGTAAGAATTTCTAAAAGACTTATTTTTTTAGTTTATAAATTTAAGATGTAGATATAAATACCAGTGTCCATTGAAGTTCGTAAATCAATTTTGAAAAATATCAAACAGGTTATAGACGAAATATTAGACCATTTTGCATTTCTTATTGCCATTTATTTTGTATATAAAAATAATGATATTTTTGACTAAGGAATAGGTTTTTTGTCAGTTGTCAACGTCATCAAAATTGTGAATAGTATTCAAAAAAGCATTTATGAAAAAATCTGTCATATTAGAGTGTAAATTATGTCTCTTTTATAGTTAATTGTTAGTATTTTTTTTGCAAAAAGACTTTGAACTGTGACTTGACTGACGAAAATTTTATATGATCATGAATCTTGCCAAATTGTATTAAAAATTAATATGTCATATTGGAAGTTTCTAGTCTATTTAAAACCCTCAAAAGAATTCAATTTGAAAAAGTACTTTTTGATGAATATTTTACCTAACAGTGAAAAAGTTTTATTTTTTCTTAGAAATATTTTAAATGTAAAAATAGAAAAAAATATAGGTACAATATATAAAAATATATTTGCAAGTTAACTTTTCCAATTTGACGTTTTCATTTAAACGTGAAAATAATTGAATTGTATGAATGAACTTCTTTAGTATTTTTTTTTTATGTCAGCTATTTTGTTTTTTTTTTATTATCGCTGCATTTAAAGGAACTTCTCAGGACAACATACACTATCCTTGTGAGTATGTTTTATTTTGTTTTTGATGAACTTTCACATCTTGGGAATGCGCTTTGACTACTTTTTCTATAAAAAAAATCGCATTTTTCTGCCAAAAAGTTTTGTGAAAATATTGTTGGGCCATAAGGCCGCTAAAATTATTTTAACTCCCTCCTAATACAAGTAAGTAGAGAGGCGTTACTGGGTAAAGCACAAAAATTCTTTGTTAAATAAAGATATGTATTATTTTTTTAAATTATGCTCTTTAAATCTTAGGATTTTAAAAGCTGATTGCTTAGCCGAAAAATTATTACTTGTATGTACCACTTTGTTGGCGCGAGTAATCTCTAATCATAACAAATTGCAGCTTGAGTCTGGTAAAAGGATATGACGAAACTCTAAGGGGTTTTTAATTACTATGATATCCTAAAAGTAATATTTCCAAAAAAATGTCAGAGCGCATTCACCTCTCAATGTCACAAAATGCAATAAAAATGTGACAAAATATAAGGGAACATTAGTATAAGTTAGTTGTACTGTTTGGAATTGATTGTAATTATTGTATATTGTTGTGTCGAAAGTGTGATACTCAATAGTGTGTTGATTTTAGTGTTGTAGAAGTTATTGAAGCAATGACGGTCAATCGGTTGGCGAAAAATAATGAATATGCATGAAAAATACATTTTTTTATAAAAATGTACAAAAAAAAAATTATTTTTGCAATGTTTGTAAAATTTTGTTACTGTTGTGATAACGAGGAAACTACAAAATATTTCATTTGCAATATAAAAACACCTAAGATGTATAAATTTTGTACAGTATTTTTCAAGAAACTAGATTTAAAATTAAAAGTGTTTGCTAAAAAAATATCGTGCATATTCTTTATTCCTTAGACTAGAGGACAAAAAAATTGAACACTACTAAAATGCTAATAGTGTTTTTAATTTTTTTTTCAATCTCCGTTTGACCTAAATTGCATTATTTTTATCATTACAGTAATTTTAGTATCAGTCTTGACATTTGATATACTTTTTATTTTTCGTTTGTAAATTGTAAGCATTTGTTTGCTTTTAGCCAACATTTTTAGTTAATTTTAAACTTGTTATCTATAAGTGCTGTGCATGCTTATCAGTTCATAGTATATGCTATATACGTTTAAGGTATATAATTATGTATCTGTTGTACTTACTTACTTGTTAGTTTTTTTATGAATTTGCTTCTCTGGCACGCTTTCAAATGTTTACAATGAATCAGATTAATAACTTGTATTTGGAAGTCTATATGATTGGTTTATTGCTTTTTGCGAATTCAGTTTTATTTGCATTTTTTTTGTTGATGGTATGAAAAATTTTCGTTATTTTTATTTTTTGTAATTTTTAGTTTTGTTTCATTAATAAAAATGTTTAAGTATTTTTTTAAAATTTTGAACACTAGTCTGAACACAAATTAATTTATTTTTGCAATTGTAATTTTTTTAAAATTTTCAAATCATAAAGGCCTCCAAGTCGTAGTATTTCGTATGTACAGAGTACAAATGTATCCCTGTAACCTTGAGTAACAATGTTCCTGCAACGGTGGTGGTAATAGTATTACGTTTACCCGTACATCGAGAGGCTTACGTGACGTAGGACGTTTAGAAAGGCGCGGGTTGTCTGTGTCCCGCTTTGTCATAACCAATTATGTATCTATCTTGCTCTCTCTTACGTAGAAGGAATCTAGATACTCGAACCACGACTCCCTTTGAATTTTTTGTAAAATAATGTTATAAGGTCCGGCAAAATCTCGAGGCATCACTGCCCGGGACATTGGCAGCCCCAACCTATAAATATTTTTTAAGATATATTCAAAAACCATTTGTCTAAAACATAGCTATTCGGTGATCTGGTTCTTTCATAGATTATATAGATTCTTTTTTATATATCAAAATAAACCTTGTCCATAAAATCGAAGTTGGTGTATTTTTTTTAACATGGGATTACTAATCATTAGTTACTAACATAACCCCTTAACTTGAAAAATAAAAAGTAAATAGCCATAGACAATTAGAGAAATACAGACACAGATTAAAAATCGGTGACGGTAAAAAGCTTATGCTTTCTCACTATGGCTAATCGGGGAAGGCTAAAAACAGATAACAAATTATTAACAAAAAAACTTTTTAAAAGTTTAAAGTGCCAAAATATTTTTTTGCACACGTAAGTATAATAGATTTTTTGTATTATTATTTTTTGTGTTTTTTTTTCTTATAGAAATTATATTGCTTGTTTAAGCTATACAGAATGAACTGTTTGGCATGTGTAGTATCACCATTTTACATTTTTTGCATGTCAAAAAATGCAGAAAAAATATTTTTCTGTGTTTTTCTTTATCAATATTATTTGTAATCAAGTTATTATTACCGTGAATGACAATGCGCCTTATTAGAGATTTTTCCTCATGAAGCAGTGTTAATAATCATGACTGTACTGCATAGGTTTGATGTGAAATTAAATTGAACTATATTCTATACGTTGTAAGGTGTAATTTAGCATGTTTACATTTCAAGTTGCTTTATTAAGTTTATTATTGAGGTTCTTAGTGGATTGAACTGTACAATGCGGCTATTTTTTGTTTTGTGGTCAAGTTTCATAAACATATTATTGTTCAACCACATTCGATAACGCCATCATTTCCTTTAAACTATTATAGTGACCTGAATAACATTGTAGAGACAGAGTATTACAACAGTTTTTAAATTCATCTTCTGTCAAAAATTCATCTACAAATGACTGATCATTAGATATTTGTTTTTTTTTGGATTTCGTTAATATTTCTGACTTTTATATTTTTAAATACAGAAAAATCGACCAAGTATGAGCCACCGGCAGTGTAGGGTAGGTACAAAAAATACATTAAATAATTTTCACTTCGAAAGTATAATTTCTCAGTCGGTTGACTATTGCCTACTTTAAAAAGTCAAGCATTTATTTGGAATTGTTTAGATTCGCTGGATAATTCCAATACAAGTGATAATAATAACATTTGTTACAAAAATAAACAACCTTATTTCGTATTGCATATGGTTCAAATTCATTTGATAATTTTAAAATTTTGTTTTTAACAATTTTTTTTACGATTCAATCGCTTTCAAGTACAAATTTGACATCAAACCTAAAGCAAGCACACACAAACTAACAGCACCTATGTTGTCCATTCACATAGGTTGTTTTGTTCCTTACACAGACTTCAGTCCGGACGACTGGGGCCCGGAGTTCCCGCTGTCGTCCTCGTCGAGGTATACCGTACCTATGCCTACGCTCTACAGTACTGAGGGTGAGTCTAAAATACATTAGCTACTTACAAGGAAGGTCCTAGAAGGTTCTTGAAGGCTCGGCAGCGCGAGTGTAGCGACTACGGTGTTGCAAGCGTCCATAGACAGCGGTGACCGTCAGTCCATCTTGTGGGCCTTATGCTTGTCTGCCACCTCAGTGGTAGGTATTAAAAAATATTAGCTATATACAAGGAAGGTTCGTGAAGGCTCGGCAGCGCGAGCGTAGCGCCTCTAGTGTTGTAAACGGTCATAGGCTGAGGTGACCACCAGTCCATCTGGTGTGCCGTATTTTAGTCTGTCACCTTAGTGGTATAAAAAAATATAAATTGATATTCAAGAAACCCCCATACCCAAAGAGAGCCCCATTGCACGCACTGCATTCAACTTCCTTATAATATAAATCGAAAGTAAGTATGGATATGTGTTACGTACTGTGTTTGTTACTCTTTCCCTCTCTAACGGCTAAACGAATCTGACTGAAATTTGATACAGGTGTGGGTCTGGAATAACTTTTTACCCTGGGAACAAGTTCTCATGGGAAGTGGGAATGGGAACAAAATCCATCCATCTCTAGTTCGACATATTGTACAATCAATAACAGCGGAAATCAGAAGTATAGTTGGAATGACTTTGATAGACAAGGGAAGGAATAGCGTGATTAGAAAACAATGTGTTATAACTAAAGATGTAGAACTAAGACAGAAATTATCCTAAGAATTTCAGTTGGTTTGAGACTTGGCGTCACGCTTTGCGCTCCACATCGATGCCCCTGCGGTTTTAACGTTGACACTTTGGGGCATCATGGTCTTTCATGTTTAAAGAGCGCAGGCCGCTTCTCACGCCACGCTGCGCTGAATGACATCATCCGCCGTGCTCTTGCCACCGCCAATGTGCCTGCGCTCTTAGAGCCAAACGGCGTTTTCAGGGACGATGGCAAGAGACCGGATGGTATAACTTTGATACCGTGGGAGATGGGTCGGGTCCTGGTGTGGGATGCAACTTGTGTTGACACTCTAGCCCCGTCCCATCTTCCTAAAACAAAATTAAAAGCCAGTGCAGCAGCGGAAGCGGCTGAAAATATTAAAATTAATAAATATAAGGGTCTCGACTCATCGTATCGTTTTTGTCCAGTCGGTGTCGAGACCCTAGGTCCATGGGGTCCCAATGCGCAAAAATTTTTCAAGAATTTGAAAAAGCGCCTTGTGGAGTCAACTGGTGACCCAAGGGCTGGCAGTTTTCTCGCTCAACGAATAGGCATTGCTATTCAAAGGGGGAATGCTGCTAGTCTTTTGGGCACAATGCCACGGGGGCCTTATTTAGGTTTAGTTTAGATAGTAATAATGTAAATATAGATATGTAATAATTATGTTTCTCTGTAATTTTTAACAATAAATGTATTTGAAGTAGACAGAAAAAGTGTTACTTAGATGTTTCGGACACATGGAGAGGATGGATAAAAATAGACTGACGAAACAGATTTATGAGGCGAGAGTGAATTTGCGAAGGTCTTGCCAAGGACTTGTTAGGAAAAGTCAGGTCATGAGTACCTGCGAGCGTGTATGAAAAGACTTATGAAAGTAGAAGAAGTGAAAAGTGTATGTTGATTTGGCCATATTTAATCTTTTCCGTTGGTAGATTGATCTGATATTTGGTACGTACCGTTAGTTCTGATCACAATACAATTGAATATTCTGTATCATTGTCACTTTAAAATGACCAGCTGCAACAAAATGGCGGACATAATATTCACAACTATAATATGTGTGTTTAGAAATATATAAGTATGTCTATCAGTCGTCTAAATCCCATATCACAAGCTTATATTAGCTTAATTTGGGCTAGATGACGTTGTGTGAGAATTTACACAAATATTTATTTATTAACCCCAATTTGGGTATTAAATGAAATAAATATTCACGAACATTTCACACAACGCTATCTGATCCCAAAGTAAGCCAGGAAAGTTAAAATGAAATGTTTAAATGTTGTGTTTAAATGAAAGGTAGGTATTAGTAGACAGATTTCTTAGTAAAAAAAATGGCTTTACTTAATTTTTAGAGATCAAAATGTTTTATTTTAAAACAGAAATATTTTTAAATAGGTGTTATATCACGACATATTTCTTTATCTTACTGTAAACATGCAATTCCAGGTTACAGATACAAAAAGCCGAGTATAATAGAGTTGGTTCTGTACAACATGGCGGCGTTACTAGGAGGCGTCGCAGCCGGCTATGACGTCAGAGTGTCCAATGTCAGTCCTCTACATCCTACGTTGCAACCGCACAGGTGAGAAATTTCTTTAGTTATTTATTTTAGTAAAATACACTATATTGTATGCAATTTAAAAAAATTAGGGTAGGTACATAAATATTCTGTAAAAGAAGCAGTACACTAGTGGCCTTAACGCCAAAAGCGATTTCAACGAGGCAACCTTTGAAAAAGTTGGTTGAAGGTCTTTAACCTCCAATGGAAAACCACAGGGTGTAATTAGTTTAACCTGTGTATCTGTACAGGGTCGGACTGGGCCGAAGGGGCCCGGGTGACTGACCACAAGCCCGGGGCCTGATGATGGTACTTATCTGGCTAAAAGGCCGAGTATGGGTCCTGGCTCTTAAGGAACTTGAGCCTCGAAAGAGGCCAGTTTTCCAGGACGTGGAAACCGGGAAACTGGAAAACTGGTACTCACCTGAAAGGCGGGGCCGCCGGTCGGCTTGTCGAACATTGCTTACCCGAGCTGACTAGGGCCGGGTTGGTGAGTGGTGTTGTGTGATCCACAGGGATTGGTCCTAGGACAGCTTCATTGGAACATTACATGGGCTACGTACACAATGTGCTGCGTGGTCCGTTGTTCAGAGGTGTCCAGTGTATTGTGCTACGCTGACGACACCCTCCTTACGGCGCGAGATGCATAGGCCTGCAGTCATTGCTTAAGTCGTAGGTCGAATACGGCGGCTAGGTCTTATGGTTGCCATTGATAGATTCGAGGCTCTGTTCTGTCACGGACCTCAGAAGGGGCCGCCTACGAAATCCATTACAAGTAGGGAGCGTTAGCATCGGCATCGAGCACCTCGTTCTGGGGCTCATACTCGATAGCCGATGGAACTTCAGACACCATTTCCGAAGTTTGAACCCAAAACAGAAAGAGGGCTGGGCAAATAGTTGCACTCTCGCGGTTATTGCCCAACATAAGGGGACCCAACACTCCCTGCAGAAGACTGTACCTCGGGATCGTGCGGAGTATGACCCTGTACGGCACCCCTATTTAGGTGGAGATCCTAACTATCGCAATGCGGCTGGATTACATAGCCCGCAGTAGACGATGGACGTCAGCATGTTAAGAGGTTACCCTCTCATCATGAGTACCCTCGTATCGTTATATTTTGATACTTTAGCTTATTAAGCATAGTATTTTGTCTTCATGTAATGATTTTACTCGAGCAAAGTCATTTCTACACAGTTATTTTTAATTTCTGTAGAAAATAGCATCTCAAACCCATTTTTCATTGTCATTTCCAGAGCGGAGCTGGAGCCGGAGCCGCCGAGCTCGGTGTACGAGGGGTTCGGCTACGCGCACAACACCTACCACGGACCTGCGCGCCACCCAAGGGCGCCGCTCAACGCTATCGCGGGGTCGCCGGTGAGTACACTTGTAAGCATTAACTTCATTCATATTAGATCCGTCTATACAATGCTCGTAGATGTCCACACACTGACACCTCGGCACACCAAGGCGAAAGGAAGTCGTCGGCAATGTAGAGAGTCTGCTAGACTTCCTGAAGGAACTGGGATGGCAATAGCCGTACCACAACCCCCCACGTAAAAAAAATTGCGTGTACTTAGTGTACACACGTAAGAAGTGAAACTTCTTCATAAACTTAATTTCACCTCACCTTAAATTAAGTCAAAAAGTCCAAAAGTCCAAAAGTCCAAAAGTCCAAAAGTCCAAAAGTCCAAAAGTCCAAAAGTCCAAAAGTCCAAAAGTCCAAAAGTCCAAAAGTCCAAAAGTCCAAAAGTCCAAAAGTCCCAAAGTCCCAAAAGTCCAAAAGTCCAAAAGTCCCAAAGTCCCAAAGTCCCAAAGTCCAAAAGTCCAAAAGTCCAAAAGTCCAAAAGTCCAAAAGTCCTAAAGTCCCAAAGTCCCAAAGTCCCAAAGTCCCAAAGTCCCAAAGTCCCAAAGTCCCAAAGTCCCAAAGTCCCAAAGTCCCAAAGTCCCAAAGTCCCAAAGTCCCAAAGTCCCAAAGTCCCAAAGTCCCAAAGTCCCAAAGTCCCAAAGTCCCAAAGTCCCAAAGTCCCAAAGTCCCAAAGTCCCAAAGTCCCAAAGTCCCAAAGTCCCAAAGTCCCAAAGTCCCAAAGTCCCAAAGTCCCAAAGTCCCAAAGTCCAAAAGTACAAAAGTCCAAAAGTCCAAAAACCCTTAAATGACATGCTATCCCTGGATAAAGTACTCTTAATTCGAATCCACCGTGGTGGGGAACAGAACAAAGATGGCGCGTAACCAAAAATCGTGACGTGACGTGACGCAATTTTTTTTCCAACGCCGATAAAGAAGTTTCACTTCAAAAAAGACACAATAATTGACGTCGAGTTGCTAAAACCAGCTCGTGTAGGTAAACCTGAGAGACTTCATAGGTCTCCTGCCAGAATTTACGTACTCGTAGATGCATGTGTTAAAAATTCATAAGTGTGCATGTGAATTATACGCCCTATGTCAGATTCGAAAATTGTCAGATGCGCATATTGTCAGAAAACGCAAAATGGATACGTAAGAAGTCAGAACCGCAGAATGCATACGCAGAATATCAGTTACGCAAAAAGTCAGAACCTCACGGGGTCAATTGAGAACTGAAGATAATTTCATGTCCAAGGGGCTTCCTTGCCACGTACGTAGGGTACGTTGAGAAAAAGAATTCTCTAAAGACCCCCACTCTCCTCTCCCGTTAATTTGTTTAGGTGGTTAATAAAAAAATATAGTATAGTGCGCTACATGGTGGTTGTACAATTGTACATACATATAGCACTACTTGTACCTACTCGTTTTTTATTAACACAGAAATAACAGATGGTGTTTTATTGACAATCTCTTGACTTGTCGTTCAGGTTGTCATGCAATCATGGCATTATGCGTTTTTGATATAATTGAGTATCTGACATTCAGCTTTCTTTTTTCTCCCTTTGGCGATACTGTTTTCCGCACAAAGACTCAGTGTAGATTTGGTAAGTGTTTATGCGGTCCACACATAATAAAGAGATCGAAGTTTTGTGAGACATGCAGCGTTCATGGCATTTTTCGTATGTGTCACTAAGAGATTCTGACAATTTGCGAATTTGACATTTTGCGACGAAGTCTGCGCATCTGATAATATAAAGATCTGACATTTTGCGTATCTGACATAAGGCGTATAAGCCGAAACTCGAATCGTTACCTAGAAACTTACATTTTTAGGGTAAATTAAATTACCCTCATAATATAGGCTAGGCACCCTTTGACTTTCCACCAGGAAACCGTGGAGACATGGAGGGTGCGACTTGAGCAACCAAAGGGGGGATTCGCCACAATCGCGGCCGTCAGACCGGTCATGGACGAGTGGCTGGAGAGGAGACACGGTGCTCTCTCCTACCGGTTGACACAGATGCTTGCCGGGCACGGTAGCTTCGGTAGGTATCTGTGGCGGAAACACCGGGAAACCACGGCCGAGTGTCAGCACTGCGAGGACCGCAGCGATGACACGGCGCTCCACACGCTGGTGGAGTGCACGGCGTGGGCGCAACAGCGCCAGGTCCTCCTAGTGGGTCTGGACGTGGACACTCTCTCGCTGGAGACCATGGTGCGAGCCATGCTCTCCAGCGGGAGTAAGTGGGACTGCGCCGCCTCCTTCTGCGAGCAGGTCATGCTCGTGAAGGAGGCGGCGGGACGGGTACGGGAGAGAACTCTCCCACTCGAGTTCCGCAGTCGGCGGCCTGGGCGCCGCCGACGTGTCTTCGCCGAGGACTATCGGCCACCATGACCGGGGGCCTGAGGACGGTGACAGGGCGGCTCACCGTCCTTACAGAAGCAGGCCCTTGACGGCAGCGTGACGTGAGTGAGACAATTCACGCACGCCCCTCCTTAGAAGCGGGATCACACCCGAAACCCCCCAAAGACGCGGGATAGCACCCGAACCACCCCCTGGGCGAGGCCGCAGTGGCGGCCGTGGGTCTGTTGGGAGTCCTGGAACATCCTTCCGAGGGTTTACCCGGGGCTCCCAACCATAGACTGTTGGGCGTGACGTGAGGTTTTTTAGTCGGTAGGAGTCCGGCATGGCATCCATGAGGATTTTCCCTCACGTTAAACAAAAAAAAAAAAAAAAAGGCACCCTTTGACTTTCTAAAGTGCGCACCTTAGGGGATGAAATACGGAGTGAAGGTTTTTCATTGGTTTTGTAAAACTAAGTCTCTACTCCGTTCCAAGTATGTCACCAGCGAAACTACGGAGCACACCTGTTATTAACATAACTTTTCGTTTATGAAGAATCTATTCTGGCGTTAAAAGAGTGGAAATCTTCCGATGCTATAATATTTTTTATTACTTTTTGCCATTATTCCAACTCTAATTTAACATTACAAAACATTCATTCCAGATATCAAGCCTCCAAGCCGAAGAGCAGAAACCCATCCGCTTCACAGACTCGCCAACTCACTACGCTCACCCATCCTCCTCATCCGGCTATGGACATTCAGCCCAACCTCTATCCGGAACCTCCGGACTAGGTACCAATTACACTTCGACACAACCCACGCCATCACCTCGAAGGACTTCATCATCGACCTCAGATCACCTCGCAGACCTTTATCACAACTATAGAGAGAACTTTCAACCCTCACCGTCTCAAGACAGAGATTATTACTACAGACCAGATCCTTACACGTACGATAGAACAGCGGATTACGTCGTAAAACATCCGTACTACGGATACGACGAGTGTTCGTTCGAGTACAGAGAACCTACACCCGATTATCGACCTACCTTCAATATGACACATAGAAGAACACCATCAAATTCCTCTGCAACAAACTCACACCACGAAGAATTTTCCCCCTCAAGACAGTATAGAAGTAAAGAAAAGCGAGATAAAAACGAGTATCCTAGAAAATCGGTCGATTATTCGCTCCCGAGAGATTATTATCGACAGGAATCGCAGGAAAAAAATGATATCGAACGACCCGGTAATCTCGGACTAGAAATGGCGCCAACAAAACTGAGATCCAGTTTAAAAAAGTATAATAAGAAAGGTAACCCATCCGGGGGTAATTCCGGGGGTGGGACCCCTACGAATCCGACCCCTCCGGATAGTTTGACCAGTGAGACGGATAGTTCTTATGTTTCTGCGCGGGATGCTTCAAGCGGGTCTATATCTAGGGTCCGGTTTAGTCCGGATACTGTGGAGGGTCTCCGGGGCCCTTCGACCTTCGAGGGTCCCCGGGGCCCCACGTAGCGAAGGTTCTCAAAGTTCGACGACTACCTGGTGTGACCGCTTGTATATATAGTTCGCTTGCGGGTAGTGCGTGGAACGCTTCGCTTAGTTTTTTTTCCCAGTGACTGTTTTAGTGACGTAGCCATGACGTGGAATGTGAAGTTGGTTGTTGTATTTTACGTTGAAAATATGAGTATGATAGGTATATATGACATAATTTTGTTTCGTATTTTTCTACCCTCCGTTCTAAAAATATATATATGTGTTCTCCAAATCCCCTACCATATTATGATTGTATAAAATTAAACTATCATTTTCATCCGACGCAATATCCCAAAAATATTTATTTAAGGACATTTTATTTTATTTTGGTTTTCGTAACCGTGCTTCGTAACCAGTTACGTAAGAAAAAAAATCCTTTTGTCTCGAAACCAAGTTACAAACGATGATGTTTCGTTCTAACTTAGTAACTATTTCATAACCACCTTGATTTGATTTTCATTGTCGATTTTTATTTGTTTTATCGATCTTCATCTGTTTTACCGATCTTCAATCTTCACATGTTTTGTCGATTTTTATCAATCTTAATATATTTTACAGATGTTCATTTATTTGTCGATCTTCAAAATTTGTTTTCTCGATTATCATGTTTCATCGCTTTTCATTTGCTTCGAAAATTATTAAATTCATTGTCGGTATACTCAGTTGGTAACTACTTAGGTTACAATAAAACCATTTCTTTTTGGTTACCTAGTTACAAAGTACGGTTACGAAAGCGACCGATTTTTTTATGACTGCCTCGTTGGTCTAGAGGTCGAATTGTGCGACTACGGATCACGAGGTCGTGGGTTCGATTCCCACCGGAGACAAAAAATTGTGTGACTCATTAATGTTTGTCTCCAGAGTCTGGGTGTTTCTATGTATGATAAGTATATATGTATTCTTTATCTTATCTGATACTCATAACACAAGCAGGTTATTCCTAGCTTACTTTGGGATCAGATAGCGTTGTGTGAAATGTCCGTGAATATTTATTTATTTATATTTATTTGTATATTTCATGATGACAGATAACACTTTAAGTAAGTAGGTACAATATGAAAGTCTTGGCTACGTAAGTACAGCAATAAGTATGTAAAAACGCAATTGTGTTCATTATTTAATCTATTGTACATTTTGTATAATACCCCTTCATGTATAAGATATAATTATAGTTGAGATTTAAAGCAAATTGATCCTAACAGTGCCTATCGCTGACTAAATATTAGTTTAGAAGTTCGATAGGCAGACATATAAAGTGTTTTTAACTTTTGAAAGCGAATAATCAAAAAATCTTGGAATGAATTTAATGTTTGCCTTGTTTATAAGAACTAGTGAACAAAATAGGCTGAAACAAACACTGTATGAATGTAAATATCTAAATAGATGAATGATTACTAGACTTGTACGGAACGTTTGAGAGTTTGCACAAAAACATGATGAATTTCTGTTGTCGTTGCCGCGTACAACAAATACTAGCAGAATAGTAGTTTTCGATACAAGTGTGGGATTTCTGTTATTACAACGAGTCAGGTGTTGACCCGAGCCGAAGGCGAGGGTAGACAGTCGGAACGAGTTTAAATAACAGTCCCACACGTTGTATTGAACAACTATTTTTAATACAGTTGCGAAAAAATTAAGCAATTTTATAAAATAATCAAAACACAATAAACCTGAATATCCAAAATGGCGCCAACCGTAAAAGAATATATACCTTCCTAAGCAGAGACTATGGCAGTGCACTTCATACAGCCAACTTTTTTATATTTATAAATTTAATTTGGCCGATACTTATATTAATTTATGCTTAAATTTTAATTAAAATTACTTTTAATCTGATATTGAAACAAGTTAGTATCTTTATTTAGAAATATTTGCATGAATCACAGACATTATTTTGACAATTGGGACAGAAAACGCACGAGTGCGGGAATGGTAAAGAAAAAGCACGAGTGTGTAATAGCCCACATCCCGAACGCTAAACGTCCCTGTAATACGCCACTTTTTGAGCAACTGTATTAAAAAAACTTTTTTAAGGGTGTCTCCCCTAAAACAAAAATACGTTTTTTTTATATGGAACCCTCCGTGTACGAATTCAACTCGCACTTGGCCGGGTTTTTTTAATCTAGACCCGTTTTTCGTTCTAGAACATAGAACTTTGTCAAGCAATGCTAGTACATAGAACGTTTACTAGATGGCGTTGTATTAATTTTTTCAAACATATTTGTGTGACTAGCTGAATACGCGGTTTCACCCGCGCAGCCCTGGTTCCCATGGGAATACGGGAATCCAATATAGTCTATGTCACTCGGTAAGTAAAATATTTTTTAATACAGTTGCTCAAAAAGTGGCGTATTACAGGGCCGTATAGCGTTCGGGATGTGGGCTATTACACACTCGTGCTTTTTCTTTACCATTCCCGCACTCGTGCTTTTCTTTCCCAATTGTCAAAATAATGTCTGTGATTCATGCAAATATTTCTAAAAAAAGATACAAACTTGTTTCAATATTAGATTAAAACTAATTTTAATTAAAATTTAAGCATAAATTAATACTAGTATCGGCCAAATTAAATTTATAAATATAAAAAACGTTGGCTGTATGAAGTGCACTGCCATAGTCTCTGCTTAGGAAGGTGTATATTCTTTTACGGTTGGCGCCATTTTGAATATTCAGGTTTGTTGTGTTTTTATAATTTTATAAAATTGCTTAATTTTTTCGCAACTGTATTAAAAATAGTTGTTCAATACAACGTGTGGGACTGTTATTTAAACTCGTTCCGACTGTCTACCCTCGCCTTCGGCTCGGGTCAACACCTGTCGTAACTCGTTGTAATAACAGAAATTCCACACTTGTATCGAAAACTACTATTTTTAAATCGGTTCAGGAGTTTCGAAGCCTATTCGATGCAAACAAACAATCAAATCTTTCCTCTATTAGTATAGATTTATTTAACTGTTCCGCGCAAGTCTGGTAGTTACAATGTGTAATTTACGTTAAAATCGTATCCACTTAAGTTCGTAAAATTTATAAATAGTACAAATGTATTTTGTAAGTGTCTATACAGCGAGACAAACCTACATAATATTTTAATTAATTCAAACTTAATCAATGTATATTTTGAAACTAACATTTAATATATAATGAGAAAAAAATGTATTAACTTATATCACTAAGTTGTATGCAAATTTGTACAAAAAAAAATTAGATAATTTTTACTGAGTAAAAAAAATATCAGTAAGGTATATATAGTACATAGTGTTTGTGAGCAGCTTTTATACCCCACATAATGTAAATTAGATGTAAAAAAAAAACTAGTCGACAAAAAAATTCGCGAAAAATCATAAAATATTGCATATCCAGCTAAAATTGATATTATATAAAGATATTATGCTTCATATACACAAAATCGGAAATTACTTTAATAATGAAAAAAAAACCGTTGAATTGTGACCCCATTTTAGCGTTAAGTCCCGGTTGTCGTCGAATTCAGACAATCATTCATATTCCAACTTTGTTAGAACTATTAAAGTCGCAAAATAAAAATATGTAAATCCCTATTGGGCTTTCAACTCTAATAAAGAAAACACGGCAAAAGGCTATTATGTCGGACAAAACATGATGAAAATGTGGGCGTATACTATGCCTCTGCCTACCCCTTTGGAGATAATGGCGTGACTATATGTATAAGTAAATATCCAAAGTACATACATACATATAGTCACGCCTTTATACCCGAAGGGTAGGCAGAGGCCAGACTAGGAGTTCACCAGTTTAGTTTTTTATTTTCCAAAATCCAAAGTAACCGGGAATTAACGCTTGACATAAAAGAAAAGCTTGAAATTATCACGTAAATAAGTAAAAAGTAAAGTAATGAAAATGTAAGATTTATATAATAATTGAATGTAAATCGGTTAGCTTTGATAATATTGTTAGCCTGAAACAGTGCCTATACGCCTACGGGGACGGTACGCCGAGATTATGAAATGGTGAACGTATTGGAGAAGATTATTTTTTTAATATTATTTTGGCCAGGAACGAATAGGGTAGATTATTGCAAATATGTAGTAAAAAGAAAAGAAAAATTGTCTAAATTAAATACATTATAAATTAAATTTTATATTATGTACCTACTTATAGAAAACTTGATGGGAGAAAATCGTATTACAAAATTCAATTTCAGGCATCGTACACACTATCCCACGACTTAAAAGTGCTGTTTGGATGGGTTGGCAGAGTGGTTCGAAAAATATACAAAACTTACTGTATGTCCAGTATGATTTTAGGACTGTTTTAGTAAAAATGTTCAGGTAGAAAATTGCAAAACGTACTTACTTTTAAAATGTCATTTGGGGCTATAAAAGTGAACGATGATTCTATGCCATGGAGTTCTATACGACTGCATAGATTACTTTTATTTATTTATTTACTAGCCGTTCCCCGCGGCTTCGCCCGCGTAAAATTTGATCCCGCGGGAAATTATTCCCGGGATAAAAATAGCCTATGTGTTATTCCAGACTAAATTTGGTACAGAGACACATTATGTGTCTCTGTACCAAATTTCAGCCCGATCCGTTCAGCGGTTTGAGCGTGAAAGAGTAACAAACATCCACACTCACAAACTTTCGCATTTATAATATTAGTACGATTTACTAGCTGTTCCCCGCGGCTTCGACCGCCGTCGTCGTTATCGCGTAAAATCATAACCCTCCTTTTGCGCAGTCGTAGTCGGTTAAAAAGTAGCCTATGTCCTTCCCAGGGCCTCGAACTATTTCTATACCAAATTTCATCTCAATTGCTCCAGCTGTTTAGGCCTGAACGCGTAACAGACAGACAGACAGAGCTACTTTCGCATTTATAATATTAGTAGGGATAAGGATTAGGACCACCATTGGTTAATACAACCATATACAATTAGCTAGTTGGTTGACCTCCTCTCAAAGTAGCCACAGCTTGTACAACTAAATCAAAATTATAATAAATTAAAATTAAACTAAAATTAAATTAAAATCGAATTAAAATTAAATTAAATTACAGTGAAACTGAAGGCAGAACTCGTCCAAGGACGGTGTGTACGGTACTTTAATCCACTGAATTTAATTCACTCATCTACCCTATTCGTCAAAAAACGGTGGTAATTACTAATTGTTAATAACAAATAGCGTTTTTCGAAATTTTGTTGTTTTTTTTTAATGTGCAATACACGAAATTATTTTGCGTCCATGAATATTTTATTTAATTAATATTATTTACAAAAAAATATTATATCGTCATGAATGTAGCAGTATTTTATGCAGTATTCGAAGTATATTGGAAAAAATGTAAATGTACGTTTGTATGTAGTTTTATTTATTAAGTTGCCTGAGAGCAGTGCCAATATAATGGTCCAGTGTTGAATTATTATTGTTTTTCATTTTAGTACAAACCAAATTATTCTAAGAATCTCTTTTAAAAACCGAAATTACAGTGAAAATGTCACAAATTTTGAATCAACTGTAAATATATTTTGGTACAAATTAACATTCACACTATACTGTATGATATTCGGACATATTATTAGTATTTACAACAGTAGCCTTGAATTGCAACCATTATGAACTAAAAAAAAAAATTCAAAGCTTCTTTGGCAAAGCGCGTAAAATTTGAAAGATTCAAGTGCCATCCAGGATGTTAATATTTACCAAAATAAATTTGTATGTAAATAATAAACAGAGATTCACGGCGCGTTTACTTAAAAAACTCTAGTCCTGATGTTTTATATTACTTTGATATCTGGCTTTATATTCGATTCGTTACGAACGATTCGCGAACGTACTTTCGAATGAATAATGTCGCATTCCTGTTACATACATTCCATATGTTTTGAAGTGATATTATTGTAATCAGATGTGTTTAAGACGAAAGGTTTTGTGTGCCAATTGCATGAGGCGGGAGGATGCCTTACATCTGTACGTTAAATCGACAAATAAAAATTTAGACTAAGCTTTTTATGAAGTCTTTTTATTTCCTACCTAACTAGACTTACCTAGTTCTTCAGAAGTCTCATTCTTACGGTGCCTTTCTACTGGAAATTCGTCGGTCCACAAGTAACTTTGACCGTTTGTTTGTAAAATTGTGCAGCCGACGATTGTGATTGGTGGATTTCAAACGCATCCACATAGGTAGTACATTTTTGGTGAAAGGCACCCTTGAAGCTTCTTTCTAGTTGCTTCCAAACCCTACCTAACAGAGGTGCCTCTCTCATACATTGGAGAGAATCTTCACCAGAGCCGAGTGACTCAAAAGATCGTTCCTTTGTCGAAACATAGAACGCTCTACCAACGCTTGTGTTTCCATCCTCTTATAACTCCGGGTTCTTCAAACGGAGCGGAGCCGTCAACTTGAGGGCCACTGTCAATAGGTTTGTGGACTGTGAGTGTTAAACTTCGTTAGATGTCGCCACGGTGTTCAATCAGGCCACTTCAGACTCGTGTCCAAACCATCAGGCGGGTTGCTTTGGCGACCTTATCAAATAAAGGTGCCACTCATACAGTGAAGAAAATCTACGCCAGAACCGCGTGAATCTAAAGATCGTTTCACTTTCGAATAATATTTTGTAGAACGCTCGGTTAGCGCATGTTACTGGCCCCTTACAAATTACAACCCCGGATTCTTCAAGCGGAGCGTGAAGAAGCATAATGGCCATATTTGACTTTGAGAGTTCGCTAGATGTCACCATGGTGTTCCGTTAGGCGGGCGGCATCAATTTGGCGAGCTAATTTATTACGAGGTCGAACCTTCTAGTAATCTTGATCGATCGCTTGTGGTTCACGCTAGGATCAAGTATTAGGGTTCACGTTTCCCTTCTCTAACACACCTGGGTTTTTCAAGCGGAGCGTGAAGAGCCACATCATTGGGTCGCGAGCTGGAGGCATAATATACAAATGTACTCTGTGGCTGGAGGACCGCTGTCAATAGGTTTGTGAGCCTGGAGTGATCGCTAGATGTCGCCATAGTGTTTCATTAGGCGGGCGGCATATTTTGACGAGTTATCTACTTTTCTTTTTTATTACCTATACCAACTTACTGTACATAGAAACACGCAGACCCCTCGAGGTGTGCTTTCGCGCAGCGGAATGTTGTTGAATTTAAAGATTTTAATTATGCAGATATTTAGTATATGACGTCGTGTAATTGTGTATGGTAAAAAGAAAATTGTGTATGCAGCCATTATGGAGAAATTCGCCAAAAACTGATTCCGCTGGGCGAACGTTGTCCTGGCGGAACTTTTTTTAAATCCATTCACTTAAAAGAAAAAAAATATGTCCAACAATTAGTGTGTATTTGTGTGTAATTGTGTATGTATGAATAAAATTAGTGTATGCATAAACTTCGGAGAAATTCAAGTTTCCGCTACGCGAACGTTTGGCCATTAGCTAGTTTTCATATAAAGCAAAATCAGTATGGGGTTCTTCAAAAGGGGTCTTAGAAGGTTTTTACAGGGTCGGCAGCGCGAGTGTGGCACCTCTGGTGTTGCAAACGTTCATAGGCTGCGGTGACCACCGGTCCTTCTGGTGGGCCGTATGCTTGTCTGCCACCTTAGTGGTATTAAAAAAAAAAAAAAAAAAAAAAAAAAAAGCGCTTATTTAGAGAGCTGTAGATTTTTACATACGTTGTTTTGAATTTGTTTATATTTGTTTAAAAAACAGATTTAGAAAAAATTGTAGGGTTTAAAAGATAAAAATATAAACGTAAAATACGCTTATTAGGTCGTAGTTCGTAAAGTATACACTTTGGGGTCTAGATTTTCACGTTTATAAAGGGTGTTTTTTTTAGAGGTATAGAACTTTGAAATGGAATAAAACAAAGGTGATTGGTTTTATTGACATGAAAATGGCTTTATTCGAAAGAAAATCTTCTGGCATTATAATTTAAATATGATTTCTGGCATATAACCGCCACGACTGGCTCGGACGTAGTCTAATCTAGAGGTCCAATTTTCGATGACTTTCCCAACATTTGTGGCCGTATATCGGCAATAACGCGCCGAATGTTGTCCTCCAAGTGGTCAATCGTTTCGGACTTATCGGCGTAGACGAGCGACTTCACATATCTCCACAGAAAATAGTCAAGTGGCGTTAAATCGCACGACCCTGGAGGCCAATCCACGGGTCCAAAACGTGAAACTATGCGGTAACCAAACGTTTCCTTCAATAAATCATTTATGGCACGAGCTATGTGACATATTGCGCCGTCTTGTTGAAACCATTACTCCTGCACATCATGGTTGTTCAATTGATGAACGAAAAAGTCAGTAATCATCGCTCTATAGCAGTCACGATTGACTGTAACGTTCTGGTCAGCATCGTTTCTAAAGAAGTACGGACCAATTATTCCACCAGCCCATAAAGCACACCACACAGTCAGTTGTTCTGGATGTAACGGTGTCTCAACATACACTTGAGGATTATCATCACCCCAAATATGGCAGTTTTGTTTATTGACGTATCCATTCAACCAAAAGTGAGCTGCACCGCTAAACAAAATTCGCTTATGAAAATCACGATACGTATTTCGGACAGAACCATGATTTTCAAAATAAATTTGCACAATTTGGAAGCATTGTTCAGGCGTCAGTCTATTCATGTTGAAATGCCAAGCCAAACTAAATATAAATCACTTTACAGCTGATAAAAATACCGCCAGTGAAAACAGTTATGCCAACTTAAAGTTCTATACCTCTAAAAAAAACACCCGTTACAAACCATGTAAGTGCCTGCAACATGTTGCCAAGTATCAATGATGTTCCGTTAGTAATTAAAGGGTTATAGGACAATTTACCATGAATAGATCACTGTTTACAAAGCAGTCAAATATCACGGCGGTCTAAAGGAATTGCATAGTAAAATGTATTCCAATAATTAGTTTATTAATTCAACTACTCACATGTAAAATTTCATCTCATTAAATTCAGTAATTAAAGAGAAACAATTAAAATACTGACAAAGCATCGAAAGCTTACATAACCCGACCAAGTTCGAATGACGACAAAAAAGCGGCCGTGCTATATTTAGGTAACATTCTAAAATTTACAGTCTAACACCGGATTTTAATTGGTACAGGTGATAACACAATTGTTGTTTCGATATAATTTATATGTGATCAGTGATTAAAATTTTTATTGAAGCTCGAAATACATATTATCCTTACCCTCATATTCATAATCGTTTATTAAACCTATTTTAGTTAAACACATTTTAAGTCTATTGTTGTCTCTAACCAATGACAGAGTATGTTTAGAAAGCGTTTGTTAATGTTAAGGTTTTATAAACAAGGGACTAGTCATGACAAGCACCTCAGCTGCGCTCCCGATACGCTCAAAATACACGCGCCTGCGCGCGCACATGAGTTGTATGCCAAGTTCTGCCGTTACTGGGGCGCGCGCCTAAGGATTGTCATGATTAGTACCAAAGAGCTGTATTTTCATTCATTAATTCATATGCTCACGGCTGTTGTCCCAGAAGGGGTAGGCAGAGGTGTGAGATTTCTTTGTCACCCACATTTCGCCGTTTTTGGGTTTCTACGTAACAGGTGGCGAGAAATAAATAACAAATACATAATTATTATTTGTATACGTAACAGGTGGCAAGAAATAAATAATAAATACATAATTATTATATGTAATTACAAATATTTTGTACACAGATGTTTAAATAAAGAAGTACTTGTTAATAGGAGATTTATTTTTATCGTAGATGGTGGCGTTATTATTAAAAAATATTTTTCATTCAAGAAATACAATTGTTTAATTTTTCCCTAACGCTTGTGTACGCAACTGTACTATAATAATAAATACTATACTGGAAGGTTAAGAGCGTTACTTAGATATATGGCACGGTCGCTTTTTTGTAGCCATTCGAACTTGGTCGGGTTATGTAGGCTTTCGATGTTTTGTCAGTATTTTAATTGTTTCTCTTTAATTACTGAATTTAATGAGATGAAATTTTACATGTGAGTAGTTGAATTAATAAACTAATTATTGGAATACATTTTACTATGCAATTCCTTTAGAACGCCGTGATATTTGACTGCTTTGTAAACAGTGATCTATTCATGGTAAATTGTCCTATAACCCTTTGATTACTAACAGAACATCATTGATACTTGGCAACATGTTGCAGGCACTTACATGGTTTGTATAAACGTGAAAATCTAGACCCCAAAGTGTATACTTTACGAACTACGACCTAATAAGCGTATTTTACGTTTATATTTTTATCTTTTAAACCCTACAATTTTTTCTAAATCTGTTTTTTAAACAAATATAAACAAATTCAAAACAACGTATGTAAAAATATACAGCTCTCTATATTAGCGCTTTATATGAAAACTAGCTAATGGCCAAACGTTCGCGTAGCGGAAACTTGAATTTCTCCGAAGTTTATGCATACCCTAATTTTATTCATATATACACAATTACACACTAATTATTGGACACATTTTTTTTCTTTTAAGTGCATGGATTTAAAAAAAGTTCCGCCAGGACAACGTTCGCCCAGCGGAATCAGTTTTTGGCGAATTTCTCCACAATGGCTGCATACACAATTTTCTTTTTACCATACACAATTACACGACGTCATATACTAAATATCTGCATAATTAAAATCTTTAAATTCAACAACATTCCGCTGCGCGAACGCACACCCCCTCGAGAGGTTTAGAAATACCTGAAAATACTTATGGGGATGAGTGGGATGACACATATACACAGTTGAGATTCTCTTGGGCCCCTAAGATCGAGTGGGGCTCCGGTACACCCATTTATTTTCTTTGTAAACCCTCACTGATGGATTTTGTGAAGTAGATATCTATAGGTAGGTACATATTAACACGCCGAAGAGGTAGGCAGAGGGATATTGTACGCCTTAATGTGTGATGAGCCTATTGCCGTGTTGAAATTGACCGGCGCCGATATCCCCTGCGAAATTTTATAAGGCCTCATGCCTTTAAACCTGGCTTAACAACTGCGATTGCAATGTTACTGGCAACTGGGTCCAACGGCTTAATGTGCCTTCCAACGAACGGAAATGCTCGCAATGGAAATGTAATAAAGTATTCACCCATCAGAGTAGGTAAGTACCTACCAGTCATAACAAAAGATACCGCAGTGATCTCTCATCCACAATCCACTCTGTAGGTACTTTACTGCACGCAGTATTCTGTTGTGTAGTTCATCTTTTTTGCATAATTGACGCTCGCTCGTCGAGTCCTAATGTGTCCTCGAATTTAGTTTTTATTTTTATTTTAAAAGGCCATCGGCAAAATCCCTAAAATAACAGTTGATTCCACATAAAATTCCTTTTATACTGTTACGGTGGCAGCCAAGCTTATGGCTTACAGCCTACCTGATGGTTGGGCACCGTAGCCTGGACGTTGAAACACCGTTACACGCTTGCTGACGATACAGGCGCAGATTGTGACGACCATGTTAGTAGGTAATGCCTAAACGACCCCAAGTAAGGTGACACCCTGGTTCTGTCTGCGGTTCAGTACCTATAGGAGTGCAGTAACTCCACAAATATCCCGGGACGTGCCTTAGGTTTCAAACAGGATGTCAACAGCGAATAGGAGGCGCCAAAGAATAGGCTAAACGATAGTAAACGCACCGAGCGTGGTATGCTTGAGGGAGGCCTTATTAGTGTCGTGGACCACGGCAAGGAGAATCCTCCCAGTCGAAATAGGCTACAAACGCGCGCGCTCGTGGTCCCGCGGACTCAGTGTTCTGTAAACGATCACTGCAGTAAGCAACATTTACTATGGCCGAATATGGATGGGTGACCACCACGTGGACCACTTTGTTACATTTATTTACGAGCGTTTCCGTGCTTCGGAAGGCACGATAAGCCGTTGGTCCCGGTTGTCAGTAAAATGACAGTCGTTAAGCCAAGTTAAAGGCCTTGCGGGCGGCTTGAAAATTTTCAACTGTGGGTCGTCACAACCTGCGCCGGGTCGGCAGCGCGTGTGTAGCGCCTCTGGTGTTGCAAACGTCTATAGGCTACGGTTACCAACCTTCCGGTGGGCCGTAAGCTTGTCTGCCACCTAAGTAGTATAAAAAAAAAAACGGAGTTTGGCCAGCCGGGTAAGTGCGAACGTCCCACACTCACGCACACGGGGGGCCCTAAAGGTTATGGGGCGTAACATTCCGTGCGTAAAAAAGGTAGGTATAATATAGGTGTGCAGGTGCGTAACTCATCATCAACCAAGCGTTACTCCCGGTAGCTTCCAAATGCTTCGATGCAGTCGCATTTAGTAATAACATTTAGTAATTATGAAGTTACTATGCAAACCAAAAGCAATCAACTTTCAAAGCGGTAAAATATATTTGTTCAGTTGGTTATTTTGATTAGCAGCAGAATTGCATCGGCGGTTTTTATCAGTAGCCAGCTGTGCCGCACGGCTTTGCTTGCCTGAGGGACTATAGGATGAAGGATACTGTATGGAAATGTGCATTATTTGGTGCTCCGCTCCTTTGAGGATTGGAGGGATAATATTATTGCCACAATGGTCATTATTGACGACAGAATTTTAAACATCGGTTCAGTAGTTACCCGAGTTGATTTATTTCAAACAAATAAATCTTTCCTCTTTATTATATTAGTACCTATAGATAAAATGTTTTATAATAACATTCTGTACACTGTACTTACTTTCCGGTGATTATTTTGGTGGCATTGAAGTGCTAAATGATAATGTTGTCGCAGGATACAGCTACGCATTACTCGCTCCATACATACAATACCGGGTCGCGTACTTGAACTTCTTTAGATGTGATCTTGCAAACAGTTCAACACACTCTCGTTATCGCGCTTCTTATCGTTAACAGGGGTACAAATAAGACGTGTGCTTTTATCAAAAACAATTTATTCAATACTGCATTACTAAAATACTATGTATGTCAGTGCTATGTAAAAATATAGTAAATAGATAGTGCTCTTAAATCTAATGTATTTACAAAAAATAAATGCTCCTGTCCACTGAGGTGTAGCAATATATGTACAAAAGTATACATACATAATAGTAGTAGCGACTTTTAAATAGTTCGCTAATATTTAGGAGACGCTCTCTGGTCAAAATATGCACATTGGATGCTACGGTTTAAACTCAATTTACACCGCCGCGCCGCACAAATTGTACATAAAATAATGAACTTTATGACTTTAGCTGTTCAGCGCCGTTCTCGCGTCTTGAGGTAAAATTGTGGCTACTATTCCATCTCATTACCCGACGGTGTAGTCCGTCCCTTTTTTGTAGCATTCAAGTTTCACTGCTAATAACTTATTAACGATCGTATAATAAACCGATAGAGCAGATGCCTCCGTACAATATACGGAATTCCCGTTCCCATCAGATAAATTCTAACGTAAATTTTAAATTCTATTTGAACTTTCGCAAATACCGCAATGAACGTGGGTCGTGGGTGAATTGTATATCAATGCATCTATTGTATACAATTCAATTCATTAAATCTACTCGTGATGTAATTTCATTATTTTGTACAACTTCTATTTATATTGCTGAATAGTTATTGAAGAACTATGTTCTTTAAAAAAGATATTTGTATAAAATCACAAATAATTTTTAAAAATTTCCAGGCAAATTCGTTGAGTCACCTTGTGACAGCAAATTACCAATAATTTAGGTTTAGAACCGTATCTAAATTGTGGGTATCACGAGATATATCACAATGAAACATTTCTACTTTCATTTATCTTTTCATCTTATTCCTAAACAAGTTGAGCCTTGACTTGCAGTCAGTCTGGAACATAGAAAATAGTAGGTGCTGCATGAAACAAGGCAGCCAAATTGCATAAAACGAGACGGGCAGAAACAGCCTCAATTTCCAATTCATAAACATGGAGAATTTAAGAAATCGAACATTTTATAAGATTAAATATAAAACCTTACGTACTTAAATCAAGTTACTTTAAAAGGGGTATCAGATCAGCTTTGTGAGGCTTTGCAAGTTAAAAAGACACGCAACAATGATAAGGCTTATACGAATTTATTACTTGTACGATTTTATTTCGTTGTTTAAAAACTCGAGCTGCTGCAAATAAGAAATAATGTGGAAAATCTTAACACTTAAAAACAAGTATATCCACAGGATGTATGTAAACAGTGCCTAGAGCGATAAAGTCGAATAAAAACATTTTTCCTCGTACTTTAGAAACTCGAGTGATGACATTCAATGCTCCACTCATGTTTATAATAAACATTAGGAAGTAATTCAAGTACTCCTAAAACACATGTTCTTGAGAAATCTGCGCTATAAAAACGATAGAAGACGTAAAAATCACAATCGGAATAGTAATTACTTTCTCATAACATCTTCGCACGACCACTCATGTTCTGACGCAAATTCGTTTGTCTTATTGGCATTATGAGCTACATACACAACCTGAGCCATACCTACATGAGCCTGGTCCGACAACGGGGCCATCTCTTTTATATTTTAGGAGAGGTATCGTTGTACTTATTACAAGTTGAGATTTTCAGGTTAATAGATACCGTCAGTATCCTTATGATACTCCTCCTGGATGTCATCCCGGATGCCTCTTGGAAGGATGTCCCAGGAATAAAGCCTAAGTATAACAAGTTTAGACAGCATCTGCTGTGTGTTTCCACCTATCGTGTAGGGTCTAGTATCCTGCTGCCCGGCTCCTTTGTCGTACAAACCATTTTAAACTAACGATTTTCAAAATTAGATTTATCTTAAACGCAAAAAAAATGTACAACGACATCTCGTAGAAGCATTAGGATTCACGTTGTTGGCCTTGTCAAAAACACTACCTATGTAGGAAGGATATGTATGTAAAAGCATATCATACACAGGTATCGTATGTGATACATAATTATCATCATCACGTCTATCCCCTATCAGGGTAGACAGTGAGGCAGTTTCCACTTGCTACGATTCTTCTACTTTCATAGGTGTGTTCATACATGCTAGCCGGTTAAAGGTACTTTTGATCTAGCCTTTTAACAAAAGGCCTTCGATCGAGATGCGTACGCCGAGGTCGACCCTCACCAGTTTGCCCATTCACTCTCGCCTCATAAATCCGTTTTATCAGCCTATTTTCATCCATTCTTTCCAAGTGTCCGCACCATATAAACATCTCCTTTTCTTAGCCACTGTATCTTCTGTTAACCACGTTTTCCCTTACCACGCTATACCTTTATTTGTCCATCTAAGTCACTCCACTTTAAGGGCATGAAGCTGGAAAGTGTTCGAAGTAAATTGATCAGTGCGATATTTTTAAAGTTGCTATGGAAAAGGATCTTCATTCTAACGCGTATTGGAAGTTAGCAGCAGTGGTCATCTGCGTCCATTTCATTTACATAAAGAATCACAAATGTTTAAAAACCGTAAAAAAATCTGTCCATAAAATTTAGAGAGATATTTCACAATTCAACATTTGAAAGAACAAGCGAGTTTGCCAACTGGATTGTAGCATACACCTAAATACACATATTTTAGTGTGGTGTATGTCAACATTTCAGTTTCAGAATATCAATGAGCGATAATTTATTTTTATCGTGTGTACCTATTGTTGTTTCTACGCGGAATAAAACCGGTCTTATACAATTAAAATGATATTCAAAGGCTTTAAAATTTAGAACAGACTGTTTTCCGTAGATTTTCAAGAAACTACTCAGACCTTGACCTTTGTGTAGAGTTAATGTACTCATTTAGCATTGTAGTTTAAAAATGTTATAAGCTACTTATCGCTAATTAAATCATATAGAACTATCGATCAGTCTAATATTGTTCAAGCTTACGTGTTTCGGTGTTAGGGCAAAATGTCGTACCGATCCTAAAATCTATTTTGGTGCGTGCAAGTCGTGGCGTTTATAGCACCTTCCGCTCTCATAAATCTCTGTTAACGGGAACTAAATACACGTCAACATCTTCATAGGCCGAATTTGTACAGTTTCCGTGCCAGCAGGATTAATTTTTTATGTTTGTACTGAGATTACACCGTGAATAATAAAATCCTAGCATGCTTCGAAATCGATGAAATAAAATAAAATTGTTGCGAGAAACGAGTCTTAAAACTAGACGATCATGATACATTTTATTATTTGGGCTGATAAGTTAAATATTATTATTCAAAGAGTAGTCCGGTTTGTGAGCGTGGATCTAACCGGTGCTAAAAGAAAAAAAAAGCCGGAATGTTTTAGCAGACGACTCATTAGCATCATCGCATGAAACTTTGAAAATTTTAGACGTTATAAAAACTGCTTGTCCTTCATTATTGCGCAAATCCACAACAGTGAAATATAAAGTATAATCTTTGCCAGAACGGTTGTTTTATACTGTGTGACTCATTGGTTTCCCTGAACTCGGTAATCAAATACGAGGGGTGTTAAATCGAATGTTATTTACCGTTGAGTAACGTCTAAGTGGGAATTTTTGACATTGCCTTGATCGATTTGGGCCGATTGAACCCTTTTACTAATGTCCCGGATACTTAAAAAGCCACTTTCGCGTTTCGGCCCTTTTGCAGTAGGTAAGGCCCTTTTGCGATTCAGCCCTTTCTCGTAATGGCCAGTTCTTATGAATTTTGAATTCATAACTAGAAAATATAATACCTACTTAACAGAAAGACAGTTTTAGCCCTTTCGCTAAAACATGGAGTTACAATTTTATACACCTACCTAAGTCCTCATCACCTCAAACTGCGTTTTCTAAAGAAGATCAGGGGCAATATAAATTCCTCAAATCAGCCAAACCCTATTGCGATCGTGTCTAATCGCAAAGGGGCCAAACCGGGAAAGGGCCTATTCGCGAAAAGTGGTAATAAAGGACGGGACCTATGGAGAATCATTGAGTTTTTTACTGACGGGCCTAAAAGCGTAACTAACAGTTTGCTGCAAAATATAACCTGTTTTTTACCTAAACCACTCGTACAAACAATAAAACCTATGACCAAATACATGTCAAAATCAAAGAAAGAGAACTATTCAAATTTATAATCGCCATCGCGGTTTTAATTTTTGCAAAAAAAAAATTGATATTTTTTAAATGTGATATCGTTGCCATTGGTCGATTTCTACGAATTAAGAAGTGAAAATATAGACTTTTATAAACATTCATTCCAATTCTGAGCGAACAGTAATTTCAAATATATAAAAAAAATCTCTCACCAAACGCGTTCTATTCTGTGTTAAATAGCGTGAATTTTTAATAAACGTGTGCTGCTATGTGGACATTTACGGTTATTCATATCAAATCATTACGCGTAACCGCTATACTGTTGACGTTACCAACTAATAATACAAATTACTTGATTAACTAGCGTACGTTTCAGACGATATAGTTGCTTACTGCAGACCTACATCGTCTATGAAATAGCGTTTCTGAAGATATATTTACCTTTTATTTAGATTTTACGCAGGGATTTATGGAAGACTAATTTAATATTGTCTATCAATGCTCATAGGTACTCTTTTTATCTGGATGGTCAGATTTCAACGAACCATCATGATTGACCCACAGCAGATTTGGATGAAAACCAAAAATAAATCACGCGTCCGACCTTATTGGTTTTTAGAAAATTAACACATCAATAAACTCTACTTTGGGTTGGGAAACTTGCTTTGCACATTCCAGACAAAAAGCTCTAGGCAACATCGATAGATTTTATTTATCGTAAGACCCATACTTATTTTGGAATGAAATACATTCTAGAAATAGTACAAAATTAATCTGTTGTTGACAACTACAAAAGAGCTAGTCAATTAAAATTGCTATCACATTGTTTTCAAATTAGCATTCCGATAAAAATACTTTTGAGATATCAACCTGAGTGCTACATTGCCACGTAATCGGAGTAAAAATCTCATAAAAGAGGGTTGCTATTTGCTTCGAAGGCTAAAATTTTATACGAGACGGCTAGATATTCAAGAGGTCAAATAATACAATAAACCTAGACGCACTGCGTCATTATCAGACGCTCTTTCTATATTTCTAGATATTATGAATACTAGTTTAAAAAAAAATCAAGTTATATTCGAGAATCGACGGAAAATTTTGCGAGGCGCGTCAATAAATAAACATTAATTTATATTCCATTAAAACTGGATATATTAAAGGATATTAGACTATAATATAAGCTATATTGTAACCAAGAGCCAGACTAGCCAGGCGTCGTCACAGACATGGGAAAAGGTCATCGAAACTTAGCAAATATTTATATGTATTTTACCCTTGAAAGGACGGCCAGTCCTCAATTCATTGACCTACAGTTTTGCACGCATTTACAGCAGTCTAGAAATATATATTTTAAAACTGATGTTATGTGAATACCGTCTACGGATGTCTGTTGTTGTACTTTTAATGCATTGTTTTAAGGTTTAACGATTTACGACAGGATCTACTCAGCGAGGATTTATTTTCGGCAAGGCCATACAGTACGACATCATTCTCATTCGGATCGTTAACCGCGAAATTATAACAATCAATGCTCACAACTCAGGCAGCAGACCAATTAAAGACAATCTTGAACGTTTGAGAGCTCTGCTATATACTTGACGATCAGTGTCGTGGCAACGACACTATGCTCATCACCACCACGTGGGACAAAAATAGACTTGCAAATACCCTTTCGGGGAAAAAAGGTGTGACTCTATGTACGATGGGCTACAATTAACACCGATTGATAACGTAGTCGCATTGAACGACAAAAGACCACTTAGCTGACGAGTTTAGCCAACTTTATCAGTGCATTGGACCGAGCTATCTCCTACGTTACCTACATCAAGTGGCCAACAATATGTGTGTTAGCTATGTCCCAACTAGCCGATAGTCGGGGCTCGTAATCTTTTGAAGCTCTAATTACTCTAGCGGCATAATAATTCTTGGCATATGTTATATTAATATTATCATGTGCTCTTTTCAACAAAATGCCTCAGTAACCGTTTCCGCGTTAATAAACCATGAAACCGTTTTACGGGTAGTTCAATAGTTTGGAAACATCAGATATGTACATGGAGATTTAAGCGATCTGCTACGTTTAGATACTTTTGGAAGTACTTTCTCATGTTGCATTACTTTCTCATGTTTGCACGGTGCAAATGAAATAAGATTATTTTACGAAAATGATGCATTGTCTAGTCTTTGGGGCCCATAAAGGATCGATATGACTGATGTAATTTAAATAAACGTACTTATTGATATCACCTTGTGAGAGATTATCAAGGAAATATTTTCGACAAACATTTAACGACCGTGCGGACGGACGCAGGTAGTCAAAGTTGAAACACGTGTTGCGCTTTTATGATTTTACCTGCTTGACGACTATTTCATCGCAGCAAAAGACATAAAATTTACTGATCGAATATTGTTCTGTACAAAATTTATACGCATAATAACTTACATGTACAAAATAAGGACAAATTGTTATGCCTATCGGACTAGAATTATGTAGAAACAAATGCCTACATTTACTTACACATTTAAAAATACACAATTACTCACCATATAGATGTCACGGCATAATACTTACTTTCTACTTTCTCTCCTAAAACTGTTGTTTGGTACTAATTGTCTCATTTACAGGCACGGAGGGATAGGCATTTAGAGCTTGATTCTAATTTGTGGCAGTCTAGACTGAGTTAGAAAAATAGTTTGGACCACTCTTGGCTTTTTTTTTTCACATCTTATGGGCTACCTATGCTACATGGACGCGTTTCCAACGTGAGGAATACCCTTCTTAATGTTAGGCTCGCGCCAGCACGCGCCATTTGCTCACCTACATACTCACTATTCAAATGGACTGAAACCAGTCCTTAAAAGTAGAAAGATTAAAGCTTTGCTATTCGTCCATGACGATTTCTAATAAATAATTCTCAAAAATTAGAAGACTTGACTTGTGAATGCGCCGAAAATAATATTGTAAATAAGTATGATGATATAAAAACAATAACAGGGGCCATAAACCCTGAGGCAACATAAACAAATAAAAACTGTGTACTGGTTGCACTACACAACATGCAATATTTAAGCGGTGTTACAGTCCACAGACATACACAATTATATATTTATGTAAGTACATGTTAAACTACTGCCACAAATAAGTATATTATGTATTAAAATGTATATTACGTAAGTAAATAAGGACACGACGGGGCAGGGATAAGTATATAGAACAAAAAATAGAGAAATATACAATACACTCTATTTAAACATGAAATTTATTAAAGATAAAGAACATACAATGTTTTTTACACAAAATAAAATACCTGGAGGGCCACAGGCGGGCACTGGGGTGAGCATATGCTGAGGCGGAGCCCCCCAGCGCCCGCCTGACAGATATACATAGTGCGACAGGTTCATATATAGTCCAATAATATAATACCATAGCATATGATAAAAAGTGTACACATATATGATACCGTCAAGCCAACTAAACTCACAAATAGTCATGTCGCGCTCTCGCGAATATAAAACTATGTTAAATCTTACAAAAATACTTATGTGACTAATTTGAAATGCACATAATAGGATCTCGCTTTCCATCTACAAAAATAATCTGAAATTGGAATGAAAATCTTTAAGCTTTCGGCCTGAAAACAATCACAAACGTTACGGCGTTCACAACGTCCGTACACATATTTTTTAGTTAATTCCTCTTCTGAGTCTTAAAGCTAACCGATAGAACCTGTCCGTTCAGCGTATATCCATTGAGCGCCTGGATGGCCATAGCAGCCTCATCATATTCACGCATATTAACAAATGCAAAGCCTTTATTTTTCTTTGTCTCAGGATCCTTAATAACCTTAATTGAATCAATAGCTCCATAAGGACCAAAGAGTTGCCATAAAGCTAGCTCCTCAGTATCCTCGCCAATATTGTAAACATATACTGTGGTTTGATGTGGGGCAGAAGCTGCACCCAGTAACGGCACAGGACTAGCGGGGGCACCAAGAAGTGGCAGTGGTGAGTGGTTAGATGCAGCCATTGGGTTAAACCTTTGCTGACCTTTGTTAATGAAAGGTAATGCCTTGCCCGGAGATGGCAGCAGTGGTGGAGGTGAAGCCTGAGGGTAACCTGGTGCGAATGTAGCCGGCCTTGCACCAAAAGCAGCGCTGATATTCGTGCCGTTGAAACTTGTGGTTGTAGAGCCGTTGAACACTGCTGCGGCACCATTGTAAGCCAATGGGGCGGCCCCTACGCCGACGCGGGGCACCGGTCGTGGTGCATTTTTGTTGGCATTTGGTTTGTTGGCGAATTTCACTACAATAGCTCCAGCTCCTGTGATAGGAGTCTGTCCATTCAGATGCTTTATCGCTTCCTCAGCTTGTTGCCGATTATCATAACACACAAAACCAATACCCTGTGACACCCGACTATTCGTGATGGAACCAAATTGGCTGAACATCTGATTTAGACGTTCTAAAGACATGTCTGGAGGCAGATTACTAATGTACAGGTTTGATTCTGTATCAGGTTTGTGGCTGACCTTATTCTCTGGATTGAGAAGAGCGAATGATACTTTCAGAGTCTTGCCCTGCATAAGCAGACCGTTAAAAGCGGCTCGCGCCTTTTCAGCATCCTCGTGTTTCTCGTACTCGACGAAACCGTAGCCTCGGTTCGCAATGAGTTTACAGCTTTCGATCTTCCCCATGGCTGAGAAGAGTGCATACATCATGTCGCGAGTCATCAGCTCCGGTATGTAATTGACCATGAGTTTGGTCGGTGACACATTAGTGGCGTCGCCGCCGCCATTCTCCATTTCGTTATTTATCATTGTTCTTTTAATGTAAAAACTACACTACCGAAAACAAAATACTAATAAAACTCACACTATGAATAGATAATTACTTCATTTGCGACACGTATTACGATTACGAACAAAGAACGAACACAAAAAGTCCCAGTCACACTAAAATGCCACAACGACGCCGGTTCACAAGTTCATCATCACACAGACAAGTTTGTTTTTGGAATGTTACCAGATTCTGTTTGTAATAACTTGCTTTGACAATTTGTTCAACAAATAGAAGTACTTTTACATTTCATTGATTTATTTCTCCACCACCTTTTTCAATAATTAATGTGCACGTGTTTTGTTATTTGGTTAGTGTCAAATAATTATTTCTGTGACCATTAAATTATTTGATCGCGTGGCACACAATAGCATGTGTGTCGTATAGTCTATGGTCACTCACGCACAGGGCCTGATCCACTGGCGAGCAAGACCGTTGGTTCGCTAGCGAGCTAGCTCGAGCCAACGGTCTTGCTCGCCAATGGAGCACCAAAAGTCCGCGGACTTTTTCTCGGCTCGCTGGCTGAAGTACGCGGACAATAAACTTAATTACCTATTTAGAATACAAAAAACCCGACTGCCAAGTAAACATACAACTGAAAAGCAAAAAACAAGCTCTACATATCTTTTGTGATTTTCTTTAGCTACTTACTGCTCGTTCGCTCTAACTTTGCCGCTCGGCTCCATAATAAAGTCGAATTTTTAATTAGGATTCTAGTAGAAAGCAGTTTCTTCTCTTGGTTCTCTGTCTCTCTTAAGTTGATAAGTTCTTATGTATTCTACCGGTTCGTGTAATAAAATAGCTAGGGTTTGCTTTTAATTTTTAGTTACTTCGAATACCGGGTGCGACAAGAAAATTTTATAAAATCTTTTTATGCAGATATATGTTTCTTTTCAAAAATAAAGGAATTTTCTCTTTTAGTAAAATGAGCTAACTTAATGCCCTAGGCCTCCTTCGTCATGCCAGTGGCGGATACAGGGTAGGGGCGCGGGGGGCGCGCGCCCCCCCCTTGGGTGGCAACGCGTTCGTCCGCGCCGCACCAGGCCTCCCAAAATATTTTGGTTTTTAACTATAACTAGCGACCCGCCCCGGCTTCGCACGGGTGCAATGCTGATAGATACTAAATACACTAAGTACCGAAAAACTGTGAACTTTAAAGCATTGTTTATCCCAAACCCACAGGGATACGCGGAAAATTTTTATGTTGTCGTATTAAAGACTATAGTTTCTTATCAAAATATAAGGTGAGACCTTTATACTTTGATACTGAACTGACAAATTTAGCCAAATAAATTTTCCCCCATACATTTTTTATTTTCATTATTTTTTTAGGCACGAATGAGTCATTTTATGGAAAAGTTGTAGTACTAAATGTTAATTAGCACTATATTTCCTGTCCAAAACAAATTTGACATCTTAGATCGTATGTCCACCTATTTTAAAATCCGGACCAGTGTGCGGCCGGTACAGCCGCAAACGCTACGTCCCGCAATTTTATATCTGTAATATCTTAGAAAATATCCATTTAAATCGTATGCTGTAAAGGGCCATAAAGATCTATATTAAATAAACAATGTTTTTAAGGTATTTAATTGGATAAGGATTAATATTGTTTTGGTTAAAACCGCTTCGAAAATAAGCCATTATTTGTCGTAAAAAGTAAATGACATAAAAATGTTATTGTGGGATATCCATAAGAGATAGAGATATGCCATCGCGGAGTTTTCTGTAGACCTTTACAATGTGTACAATACTTAGTACATTATTTTGATAAATCTCGTAGGATTCAGCCTGCGTTTGCAATCTAATTGGAAAAAATGTAATTATTTACGACATCACATTAGAAACATCAAAAATAACAGTATTTTTCCACTATTTATTGGATGTTATTATATCTACATATATAAACCTTCCTCTTTAATCACTTTATCTATAAAAAAAAACCGCATGTAAATCCGTTGCGTAATTTTAAAGATTTAAGCATACAAAGGGACATAGGAACAGAGAAAGCGACTTTGTTTTATACTATGTAGTAATGCTTCCTCTACATTACTAACGAAGTTGGACGAATACGATAGTGTAGGTGTAAAGGGGCACTTCGTCAATATTTTTCTTTGCCTCGGGCGACTTCGCCGACGAACTTCGTTCAACTTCGCGTGTAATGTAGAGGAAACATAACAATCTTATGAGGACGGGGCGGGAAAGACGCAATCGTGTGTTTTCGTGTCTATCCTGCTTAGTTAGAGCAGGATAGATACAGTGTATGAAATACTACGAATGCGAAAAGCATTGGCGGGCACACACTTGAACATACATACATCACGCGTGTTTCCCAACGGGGTAGGCAGAGACTATGGCTTTCCACTTGCCACGATCCTAACATTATTCACTTTCGCTTCTTTTACTTTCATAAGTGCTTTCATATATGCTCTCCGATTAAGGGTACTCTTGACCTGGCCTTTTTCCAAAAGATGGTCTATTCACTCTCGCCTTATAAATCTCTTTTGTCAGTCTGTTTTCATTGATTCTCTCCACATGTCCGAATCATCTGAGCATCCCTTTCTCTATCTTAGTCACTACTTCATCTGTCAAGCCGCAATGTTCTCTAATCACACAGTTTCTTTCTTTATCCATCAATGTCACTCCACTCGCAAACTTCTCATTTCCACTGCATTAATTTTACTTTCATGCGTCTTCGGCAACACCCAACTTTCACTGCCATGCATAAGTGTAGGCACAAGCACTGTTCTATGTACAGCTATCCTTGCCTTTTAGACACATCCTGACTGCTCATAAAGGCGTGAATGGCTCCATTCACTTGACTACCAGCAAATACTCTTCGTTAAACATCATAGTCACACTTTGCATCTCTTGCAAATTTGTGACTCCAAGTACACAAACTCTTTTACCTGTTTCACTCTTTGCCCTTCGATTTTAATCGGGCAATTCGTCATATTTTCTTTTCTTTCAAAAACTATTACTTTTGTCTTTTCTACATTCTCTGACATAGCCTACTTTAAAGCGCATCATGCATTATGTTAACCATCAACTGCAACTCCTCCGCCGATGAAGCTAAAATCACCTGATCGTCTGCGTATAGGAGGCATTTGATGGTCAGCTCATTCATTTTTAAACCATACGCACATTCTTGCAGTTCTTTCAAGCAGCTGTCCATGTACAGGTTAAACAGACACGGTGACGCTACACAACCTTGTCTCACACCTTTTTCAATGTAAAAAAAGTCTGTGCAAGCTCCGTTTATCCTGACACAAGCACTAGAGTCTTCATACAGAGATTTCAGTGCTCGTATCAAGGTTCTGTTTACTCCATACCTGGACAGTGTTGTCCACATTTCATTCCTCACCACCCTATCATAGGCCTTTTCCAAGTCTACAAAGATACAAAGACGCAGTAGACTTTTTGACTTTTTGCCAAAACCTTTTCAGCTACGCACGTAAGGAAAAGACCTGATCCGTGCATCCCCTTCCTTTCCGAAATCCTGCTTGCACATCCCACATTTTTTGCTTCCGTTTCAATTATCACTCTTTTTATTAGCACTTTTGCATATAGTTTGTCTACAACACTGAGCAAGCTTATGCCGCGGTAGTTCTTGCCCTTTGTACAGCGGCACTATGACAGATTTACACCGTTCCTCTGGTACACTGCTACTTCGCCAGCAAAGATTAAAAAGGCGGTACAGCTGGCAAGCTACCACACCACGTTCCGCTTTCAGCATCTCGACAGAAATCCTATTAATTCCAGCACCCTTTCCTAATTTCATACTAATCAACGCTTCCACAATTTCTTTCATACTTAAATCGCTTTCATCGTCAACTTCATTCCATTCCAAGACATGAGTCTCTCCTCGTAAATCCTCTTTTTCAAACAAACTTTCAAAATATTCCTTCCATCGTTTTAGCACACATTCTTCTCCTTTCACTAAACTTCTCACACGATTTCTTATGTGAGTTGTGATGTTGTCTTTTGAGCCCCATTGATCTTATAGACTTCCAAAAGAATTTCATATTTGCTTGGAAGTTATCAGATAACCGGTTATGATATACATTCCTATCATTTATTATTTATTTATTTATTTACACTTTATTGCACGCCAGATAAAAAAACTTAAGATAGGAACATTTGTTAAAAAGCAGAATCATCCTCTCATCCTCTCATCCTCTCTCTTTCTTTTTATCACCTCTTTTGCGACATGCCTATACCTTTTACCATCCTTTGCCATTTTTACATCCTCATCAGTTGCCTTTTGCATTCTCTGATTGGCTTTTGCAGTCAGCCAGTTTAACCATGCTTTCTTCTTATCAGACAAAACCTTCAAAACTTCTGCACACATTCTCTTTACCTGCCATCCTTGGCTCCTCTTGCATACCCGCATACTTCAACTGCCTCTTCAACGAGTCCTTCCTTAATCGACTTCCATAATTCGTCCATTTCACATTATTAATCTAAATATTCAAACTTCCCACTCAATATATTAAAAAAATCTTCTTTTACGCTTATCACTTGCAAATTTTCTACTTTTGTGGGCTCTAGTACGTACACTAACAGGTTCACGCACACGATGCCGCCACCGCTGAAACAGATCTCTTACTCGGCTGATAACCAAGAAGTGATCTGTGTCAATTATACTATACCCGGCACCGCGGTGTACCCGGGTGTCTAGCACTTTCTTACTCAGTCTTGCGTGTAGACGCAAAACTGAGAAAGATAGATACAAGAACAAAAAGATCAGAGAAGCATAATTGACTTTGTTCTAGTAGTACCACAAAGTCAATTATGCTTCTCTGATCTTTTTGTTCTCTCGTATACAAGTGGATATCTTTGTGGTCAAATATGGTATTAGTTACCACAAGATTCCTCTCTAAACATACTTCTAGCAGCTTTGTCCATTTTCATCCACTCGTTCATCACCAAACTTTCCCAGTGTACTTTCGTATCCATCGCGCTTCACTCCCACCCAACCATAAAATTACCTAACATTACTATCCTCTCGTTTCGTTCACATTTATCCTGAATATTACTCATACTCTAATACGTATAAAAATACTATAAAATCCGGAGGGCGTATGTGCCTCGCCATCGAGAAAGCCGTGCTCGTGGAGCTCACGGTGCCGTGGGAGACTAACATACCTAAGGACCACGCTGTAAAAACAAATACTTTGAATTGATCAAGAATGGCTATGTGGGTAATCTCTAAGCCGTAGAAGTAGGAGCAAGGGGAATACCAGCTAAATCTCTATATGACCTATTTAAAGACCTAGGTTTGTCAAGAGCTTCAGTAAACTGTTAGGATCATTATTAGATTCGACATTGTTAGGATCTTATCAAATCTTGTTAGGCAGGGAACATTGTGAACGCTTATGTGTACCTATCTAAAGGTGGCCACCCATAACCTACTCAAATGGGTCGCACGCAAGTTCCAGACACCCTCACAGTATTTCCCTCTGTACCACGCTATGGACCCGGCACGGCGCCCGCACTGTGAATCCATGGAATGCCCACATGGACGTGGTTTTCGTTAGGTTCCTTGAACCTTGTATTTTTATTGTATTATAATCATTTTAAATAAAATTTTCATAAACTTCACATGTGACTTGATTACCTCTTATTGTGATCATAGTAAAGGTTGCTTAAAACTCAAAATATCTTTTGAGATTTTTCTGTATCCGCCACTGCGTCATGCAAATAATTACTTATACATATAATTATTTGCATGACTGTAGTGCCTGGTATTGTGAAACTTAACATTTATTAGCTATAAGGCTATAACATCCTTTGTACCCATATTCAGCAAAAATAAATAAATCGAAATTGAAATAAAAAGAATAAATACTGAAAAAATATTTTATACCATCCTTTTCGATCCCTAACAACGCGTGCAGGGCAGAGGTGCCACTCTTATACAATGTAGGAATCCTCTCCATAATCAAGCGATTTAAAAGATCGAATCGAAGAAAATGGGCTTCACAGACTCGGTCAAACTGCACTTGTCATGCATGATAAATATGAATGAAAGTTGCTTCAATGTATTTTGCACGTGTGTGTGCATCGACGTGAATCACGTGGCGTTTGACCGTGTCGGTGGCCCATTAATTACTCTCCGTCGCGTCGCGTCCGTCGTACCGTTATCTGGACCAGCTGGATCGGGCAAAGTGGCAACACTGAAAGGCCTGCTCTACTGGCGAGCCGACGGCGACGGCGACGCGACGCGGCGACGAGCCAACGAACCAACGGGCTCTGTATGTAGTCCGTTGGTTCGTCGACTCGCGTAGGTGATCCACTAGTAGCGGACTAAACAGTCTACTCCTAACGTTGACGGAGACATGGCGGGCGTGCTCCCAGACAGAGTTACTTAGGAATATTGTTACACCAGGAGAAAGAAAAAAAGATGAATTAAAGACGCCATAAAGTCTGGGTAAAACGTTGGTTGCAAGAAAGAAAAAGATTGTCACAATTAAATTTATTGTCAGCGCTTATTGATGAACCAAATGACTATCGAAATTATTTGAGGATGTCCGAGGAAGTGTTTAGAGAGCTGCTGTGTGACGGGAGCGGAGCGCACAGGAGGCGTGGTGAACGGAGGTTAGGCGAGGCGAGGCTCATCCACACTCTCGCACTCGCCTCGCCTCCTGTCGCCTCCACGAGAGTCTGGATCGTGTATCACAGTTATTTTACCTCTGACTGACACGTAGAGGGAGAATATACCTAGAGAAGTCATCGGCGTATACCTTTTGAGATAGCGCTATTATGACATCGGTGTTACCCACTCACGCCAAATGTTTTTACCTGAGAAATAGGTAAATTCATATAAAGAAGCTACTATACCAAAAAATTGGTATTGAGGTAGCTAACAGCCCAGATTAAGACATAGGCTACTTTTATAGTCCAGGTGCGTCTGTTTGAACGTTTATAACCACATATATCACCCGATTGTGAGTAAAATTACAATCCTAACGCCAAGTTGAAGGCCTTATGGGCGGCTTGAAAATTTTCATTTGCGGGTCGCGGCGACCTGTCCATTTCAAGAAGGCAATGGGCTCACCACCTTTTACGTGGGAAAAAAAAACTCAAAATTCAAAATTTAAAAAAACATTTGTTTCGCATTTCTAATACATAGGCACTTGCGATGCAACACGTCCATGAATACAAAAAAAGTTAGTACCACCAGTTCGGAACGCGGCCTGCTTGAGAAGAACGAACGTAACGAAACTAGATTTTTTTAGTACATACTTAGTTACATAAGATTTTCAAAACAAAAATATAAAAATGTGAATGTCCTGACTGAATGATAATCAACGCACAGCCCAAACCGCTGGGACTAGAAAGTCCAAATTTGGCAAGTAGGTTCCTTGTATGGTCCAGGGATCCACAAAAAATCCTACAAAAAATAATATAGTTATTAGACATCTATTAAAATTAACTTACACATTCATCTTGAAAACTTGAGTGTATCTACGTTGGTAAACTTACCACAGGCAGTTGACTAGTACTGGGCTGAATTTCCATAGCCATTGTCGTTGAACCTGATTGTTCTCCACTAACTTCATGGTAATCCTATAAAAAATAATATGGTTCTTAAACATCTACTAAAATTAACTTACACACTTATCTTGAAAGCTTAAGTGTATGTACGTTGGTAAACTTACCACAGGCAATTGACTAGTACTAGGCTGCTCAAATAAAACTATACTCTTTTCGTTATCCTGTAAATAAAGTAAGTATATGCTTATTACTATTGATTATTGATTACTCATATAATTAGTACAAATATACAGAGTGTAACATTGGGCAACACTGATAATATAAGAAGTACAAAGATCTGTTCTTAGAAACTCTGTGGCGCAGTCGGTAGTGATACCGCCTCTGTGGCGCAGTCGGTAGTGATACCGCCTGCGGCGCTGTAGGTCGTGGGTTCGATTCCCACCGGAGACAAATATTTGTGTGACCCATAAATGTTTGTCTCAAGGGTCTGGGTGTTTCTATGTATAATATGTATGTATTTAAAAAGTATATAAGTATTAATATCCGTGGTCTGATACCCATAACACAAGCAGGTTATTCCTAGCTTACTTTGGGATCAGATAGCGTTGTGTGAGATGTCCGTGCATATTTATTTATTATTTATAGAAACCATGTCATCGATGTTAGAGAAAACTAAAACTGCATACCTAGATTTGAAATAATCTCTTGCACAGCTGGGGAATTGAAATACTATTAACTCCATATGACCTATACAATCAATATTTACCTAATTAGAAATAATGTAAGTATTATTTTCAAAACGACCGGGTTTGATTCCCGGACAGTGCAAGAGATTTAAAAAAAAAAATATGCAGTTCTTATTTTCTCTAAAATCGATGACATGGTTCCTAAGAACAGATCTTTGTATCTCATAAATTTACAGACTTGCCCATACTGACCGTTCCGAATGTTACACCCGGTATATCTATAACTAGCTTTCTATGTGCGGCTACGCCGGCATTTATGGTCACTACCCGTCTTTGGCAGGAAGCAGCGTTATCTTGATATTCTATAGCCTATGTTACTCAGTGATGTGATAATGTGGGATTCTATAAGTGAAAAAATGATTAAAATAGATCTAGTAGTTTCGGAGCCTATTCATTACAAATAAACAAAAATCCTCTGCTTTTTATAATATTAGTATAGAATAATAACTTACATGAAAAACAGAGAGTGAAGGAATCGAATTTGGATTCAAATAAGTCCTTGTTTTTGCCTTCCGAAAACAACAGGATTCAAAATGTTTTGAACAAATCCGAGCATTCTTGTCAGGTTGCCAATGTTTTCTGCCTGTTGCTTGAATCCATAAAACTCTCATACTTATATCCTCTGGAAACCTAAAAGTAAATAAAACGATAGCTATAAGTTTCAATATTGTTGGGTAAACTTTACCAAACACTGGTCACACTCCCCCGATTATACGGACTGGATGCGCCAGTACCGACGCATACATATTTTTTAGTTTATGTATTTAATGGTATTTATTATAATTATTATATGTCAACACTCACGCACTAAACGCATCTTACTTTTATGTATTGTCTATGGCAACACTATCCCGCCCGCTTCCTACATTCACATTCCGCCATAGCTATTGGAAGATACGCACGCACCCGTCTCTTAACGCTCCGCTCCGCTATCGGCCGCTGTGATTACCCATCATATCGCGCTACATCGCTTATCATCAGCCACAGTCTCGAGAGTTACGGTTATAACTCCTGTGTGCATATTTCGCGGTCGTGAATCAAGACCCCGAACGCAAAGCTGGGAGCAGCGCCTACCTACCAACAAGAGTTCAAGGTAAGTGCATTTCCAAGTGTGGTCCTCCGTCCGGATATTCCATCTAACGCATTCTTTCTACTAATAATATTAATTACCTCTTTTCCTATTAAATTCACGCATACGCATATATATATTTAGTATATTACTCATAAATACTCAACGCAAATATTATATTTAACGCCACCCGCACGCATTAGAAAAGTTAATTATCTTTTCACACCGCATATTTTATATTACTCATAAGTACTCATATTCTATAACGCATTTACGCTATTTATCATAATCATATTTACCTATATATAATCAACCCGCTGGCAGGTAGCGCCCCCCGAAATTATCGCTACCCAGGACTTGGACCATCCTGGCCATGTTAGTCCGGTTGTCCGATTCTAGGCAATCATTTTGATATTTTTTGGTAATTAGGAGTTTTGGCATAAAGTAAAACGGACAATCCAAAATTAACAATTTTCTCAACCGTCATAAATTTAACGTAGTTTCCCCAATTTCATTACAATTTCATATTATCTTTCGAATTGTAATCGTAGATAAAACTCATATTTATACGTTAATTTTATACCCACATATATTTATTTTATTGTGACGGTACTGGGCAACGCAGCCGATACATAACGGTATTCAAACGATTAACAGCTGATTGTTACGCAGACTCCATATTGGGTTTGTTCTCTGAATACTTTATCGCAAACAGCTGATTTAAGCTAACAGCTGATCGTTGTTCGAATTTTATACTTTTTCGCTGAATATTTCTATTACCTACCCACTTATATACATACTCGTATCTCGTATCAATTATATTATCATGGCTTCTAAAGACAAATCCCATAGTAAAAGTTCAGACGAAAGTCAGGTCATGATAAATTTTTTAGAATACAAAAAACAAAGTTTGTTTCACATAGTTCAAGAAGTGTACAACTTAAGTCTCAAGGTTACCGATGAAACAGTACGCATGATGTTTCTCGCTCGGGTTCAATCTATCGATAAAACCCGATCGGATTACATCGAAACTATCGATAAATTGTTAATTGAACAATTAAAAGATAATCCGCAGGTACAGCCGAGTTATAGTGTTTTTAATACATTTGATGAATTATACTGTTTCATAAAGCAAACGGAAACTACTTTGAGACAAGAACTCGACGATAAAAAGAAAAGTGATAATTTTAATATCAAATTACCCCCACTTAAACTCACAGGTTTCGATGGTACTTATGGTAAGTGGCCTATATTTTATGAAAATTTCTGTAGTGTGATACATACGAATACTCGTCTCACCAACGCCGAAAAGGTTCAATATTTGATAGGTTGCCTTTCGGGTAAGGCACTTACTGTTTGTTCAGGCATAGCTGCTACCGCACAAAATTACGATGTTATTTGGCAAGCCCTTCTGGCTAAATACCACGATACCAGGGTTCAGGCGTCGTGCTATTTAGAGCAAATGTTACACCAGAAGCCAGGGCAATCGGCTGATCAGATCTTGGAGAACTTTTGTTCAGCTGAAGCAGCTCTACAGCGTCTACCTATCACAAATTTATCAGATTTCATAATAACTCATTTAGCATTAAGCAAGTTTGATAAACCTATGCTTGAATTGTTTGAACAATCTCATAGACATTTGAGTGTACCTACATATAGTGACGTCAAAACATTTTTGACAGAACAAAGCAAACTCCAAACGCTCCGCTCACCATCACATTCCCAAAAAGGTGATTATCGCGCTCAGCGGAGTTCAACCGCCTCTCATTTAAATAAACCTAAGTCATTTTTTACGCAAACCCGCCCTACTAATTTGAAATCAGTCGATACTTCTAACATAAAAAATTGTATCGTATGTAACAATAATTCCGCTCACCCTTTGTTCAAATGTCAACATTTTATTCAAGAGACTGTTGAAACGCGAAATGAAATAGTTCGTAAACATTCCTTTTGTGTTAATTGTTTAGGTTTTCATCACGTGAGTGCTTGCAGATCTGTTAATAGGTGTTCGATTTGCAATCGGTCTCATCATAGTTTACTGTGTTATAAAAATAATTTGAACGCATCAAATTCAACAAGAAATCATGCTGCCGGCAACGCATCGAGGCAGGCAAACGCGTCTACTGCGCCGTCCGAGCATTCCATGTCGACTCATGCGTCATCGGCAGATGATCCGTCCCGCTCGCACTCGCGGGAGGCGCGGTCACATAGTGGCAATATCGCGTCGTTATCGGCTGTGATCCCTCCGCCGCGTAATTCAAGCAGCGCGACCACGGTTTTGTTGCCGACTGCTTGTGTATATGCAAATTATAAATCGGATCGTATACGTTTGTTTTTGGACTCAGGGTCTATGAGTAACTTTATTACGAAGTCTTGTTGTGAGCGTTTGCACTTAACCATACTTAACGCTCCTTCTGTCATTAAAGGCATAGGTCAACTTGAAAGCCAATCTTATGGAATTACGCATTTCAAAATATATTCGCGATTTGATGCCCGCTGTTCTTATTCGGTTAGTGCACGGGTTATAGACACTATTACAGATTTTTTGCCTAACGTGGAAATTGATACAGCGGAATTAACCCATTTACAAAATTTACCTATGGCTGACGAACGATACTATACTCCGGGTGGTATAGATTGTTTGTTAGGTAATGAACTCTTCCCCATGATTTTAGGGTCGCAAAAAATTACATCCCCAACCTCATCAGTAATCGCGATAGAAACCACGCTCGGATACGTCGCAATGGGAAAGGCGCATGCTTTACCTTATTCGCTAGTGGCAAACAAGCATCCCCGCGATCGCATGTCTCATTCCTCCGTGTCCGACAAGGCCTTCTTATGTCACACTCAAGATGTGTCTCTCGAACAATTAACGCAACGCTTTTGGGAGATAGAACAGGTGCCAGATAAGAAGCACATTAGCACGGACGACGCAGCATGTGAAAAGCTGTTCTCGTCTACGTACTCACGCGACGATACCGGTAGATATACGGTTAGTCTTCCCTTTAAATACCCTCCCAGTGAGCTAGGGCATTCGTACACAATCGCCAAACGCAGGTTTTTAAATTTAGAAAAAAAGTTAGACGCTTCTAACTTACGCAACGATTATAATGCCATTATTCAAACATATATTGATCAAGGTTATCTCACTAAAGTGTCAAATAGCTTTCTAGACTCTCAAGTTTATTATATGCCGCATCGGGCCGTTTATCGCCCTGACAAAGAAACCTCTAAAACGCGTGTGGTCTTAGACGCTGGGTGTAAAACCACGTCAGGTAAATCGCTTAACGATTTGCTTTATACGGGACCAATATTACAGAACAATATCTTTCATTTGCTTCTCAATTTGCGTATGTACCCGGTTGCTGTAACCGCGGACATAGAAAAAATGTATTTTCAAGTGAAACTTACTCAAGATCATCATACATATCAAAGAATATTATTTAGGTTCGATTCCAATTCTCCTATTGAAAGCTATCATTTCAACCGCGTTTGTTTTGGCGTCTCCAGCTCACCCTTCCTGGCAATGCGAGTCGTAAACCAGCTCGCGTCAGACTGTCGCGCTTTATATCCTCTGGCGGCTTACGAAGCTGACAATCACATGTATGTTGACGACTACGTTAGTTCCATAGAGAATGTAGATTTAGCTGAAGACACCTATAGGGAAATGGTCGCTATGTTTAAATCTGGAGGTTTTAACTTAACTAAGTGGATCTCTAATGACAATACCCTATTGTCACGTATCCCGTCAATTCATAAGAGCTGTCTCGCTGTCAAGTTTGATGAGGATCCTCATGTTGACACTAAGATCGTGGGTATGCAATGGCAACCTAACGATGACACCTTTAACTTTAAAATAGTGATCGACATGCCTTTAACATGCACTAAACGCTCGATCCTTTCCGTAACCGCGCGCTTGTTCGATCCGCTTGGAATCATCAGTCCAGTGGTCGCATACATGAAGTTGCTTATACAAGAATGTTGGAAATTACAACTGGACTGGGACGAGACGGTCCCGGGTTGCATTCTGTCTAAATGGAAACACTTTCATAGGGAGTTGTCGCGTTTATCTGAAATAAAAATACCGAGACATATAGGTTTAACATCCGCTCGTCGAATTACTCTAATAGGCTTCTCGGATGCCAGCCAGCAATGTTATGGTGCTGTTATCTATGTACGAATAGAAACGGCTGAGAACGGAAACGCTCTTAATGTGAATCTACTGACCGCTAAATCCAAAGTGTCAGATTCTAATAAAACGCTAGCGCGTTTAGAACTCTGCGCGGCGGTCTTACTCGCAAAATTAATTAATTCTGTGCGCACTGTTTTTAATAAGCGGTGTCAAATAAACAATATATTCGCATTCTCTGATTCTACGGTAACCCTTACCTGGATTCACTCTCCCGCTCATAAGTTTCAAACTTTTGTAGCTAATCGCATCGCTCAGGTAAATGAATATCTGCCTGCTTCCCATTGGTATCACGTTCGTGGGGTTGAAAATCCCGCCGATATAGTCTCGCGCCCTGTGACACCTAAAGGGTTAATAAATAACTATCTTTGGTTTCACGGGCCGAAATGGCTGTCCGCACCTATAAATGCATGGCCTGTGAAGGAATATAAAATCAATCATAACGAGAAGACAGAATTACCGGAAATTAAAATAGCTTCTCTCCATGCACATACCATACCTGTCTCCGATCACGTTCACATGATAGACGAACTTGCCGAGCGTTGCTCGAGTTGGGTAAAATTTATTCGTTCACTGGTTTATGTATTACGTTTCACAAGGATCCTCAAATCCCGCGGTATACTTTCTGTATACGATTTAGAATACGCAGAATATTATGCGGTCCGCTTCGATCAGTCTAAGTATTTTCAGGTAGAATTACAAGCACTTAAGGCTACTAAAATTTGTCCAAATCAGGCTATTTTAAAACTCAACCCTTTTCTTGACGAACAAGGGTTAATTAGAGTAGGTGGTCGACTTACTCATTCTCAACTAAATTACAATACAAAATATCCAATACTGCTATCACCTAAAGGACGTATAGTGTCGCTCTTAGTAGACCACTATCACACCGACAATTTACACACCGGTCCTGGACTAGTGTTAGCATTGACTCGCCAAAAGTATTGGATTCTTTCTGCACGAAATTTGATTCGCCAACGAGTACATAAATGTAATTTATGTTTTAAAGCTAGGCCTCGTTCTACAACTCCACCTATGGGTGATCTTCCATCCATTAGAGTTTCACAAGTAAAGTCGTTTGTGCATACCGCAGTTGATTACGCGGGACCCTTTTACGTAACTCACATAAGGCGTCGTGGAGTAAAAAGTCATAAAGCGTATATTTGCTTGTTCGTCTGTCTCACAAAAAAGGCGCTCCATTTAGAGTTAGTAAGTGATCTTAGTACAGATTTATTTCTCGCTGCCTTTAAACGTTTTATCTCACGCAGGGGTCCTGTTTCAGTGTTGTACAGCGATGGAGGCACTAATTTCATAGGTGCGAAACGAAAATTGAACGAAATTTACACGCTTATACAGTCCACTAATTATAAAAATGATCTGAATAAATATCTAACTCAACATAAGATTCAGTTTCAGCACAGCCCACCTTTCGGGCCCAATTTTAATTCGTTGCCTGAAATTAATGTCAAATGTGTTAAGTCTCATTTATTTAAAGCTATCGGGAGTCAAATACTCACCTATGAAGAATTCAGTACAATATTGGTGCAAATTGAAGGCATTTTGAATAGCCGTCCGATTTGCATACTTTCTTCGGATCCATCGGATCCAACCCCCCTAACGCCTAATCATTTTCTTAATGTTACTCCGCTTAAATATTTACCCGCTGAACACATTGAACCCCTATTACCAGATAACAGACTCACCCGCTATCAATTATTAAATAGAATTGTTCAAAGTTACTGGACACGTTGGAGCAAAGAATATCTTACCTCTCTCCAACTTAGACATAAGTGGAATATGCCGTCCAAACCTGTGACGATAGGAACTGTGGTTGTTGTTAAGGATGACAATACGCATCCTTTATCGTGGCCACTCGCGGTTGTATCAGAGGTGTTTCCCGGGAAGGATGGTGTAATTAGAGTCGTCAGAATTAAGACTTCTTCTGGTGAATACATTCGTCCTGTAACTCGGCTTTGCCCGTTACCCACGCAATAACTCCTACGCTTTTGAATTATTTTTTAGTTCATAAGTTTTCATTCCTTTTATTTTTTTATTTTGTTTATTCAATGTAGAGGAAGAATCCTCTAAGCCCCCCGAAGTTGGATGCGCCAGTACCGACGCATACATATTTTTTAGTTTATGTATTTAATGGTATTTATTATAATTATTATATGTCAACACTCACGCACTAAACGCATCTTACTTTTATGTATTGTCTATGGCAACACTATCCCGCCCGCTTCCTACATTCACATTCCGCCATAGCTATTGGAAGATACGCACGCACCCGTCTCTTAACGCTCCGCTCCGCTATCGGCCGCTGTGATTACCCATCATATCGCGCTACATCGCTTATCATCAGCCACAGTCTCGAGAGTTACGGTTATAACTCCTGTGTGCATATTTCGCGGTCGTGAATCAAGACCCCGAACGCAAAGCTGGGAGCAGCGCCTACCTACCAACAAGAGTTCAAGGTAAGTGCATTTCCACGGACATGGATGATTGACCCCTAGACAACATGGCTGTCTTAATGTATATGAGCTACATAATTCTGTCGGATAATACAAAAAAATAATTCGAGAAATTTACTTAAAAGTATGTAAATTAAGGCGCAAAGATAGTGAATACTAATCTACAAAGTAAATTATATCATTATATACATACAAAACAGCATAAATGGGCTTACTTACCGATGAAAGGTTATGTTCGGAGTTTTCCGTTCTGGGCGATTTGTACAGTCTTTAACACAACAACGCACCATTATTAAGAAATTTTTTACACTTTTATAAGCTCCAAACAACTTCTAACTTCACAAATAAGTCACTATCACCAATTTTTCGACAAAACACTATCGAACACGCTTTTGTTTGGGACCAACGAAAGAGGTCCCAAACAAATGAAAACGCATACGGTGAGCGAGACAAAAAAAGTGGCGTCTGTCTCGCTTACTCTTGTGTAAATATTATATATGTGTCATTTTCACTCATGACTAACATTATTTAATGTCTTCTCTAGGTATATTCTCCCTCTACGGACTGACAGCTTGTCGATCGTTTTCTGTGTGTTGGCATTGCAGTAAAGTCGCCCATAAGAGTGCCTGCGTAAGACATATTACCAGATATAAAGGATATTATAACATCCACCGTTAGCACGTTTTAGTTATATTTATTTTTGTTTTTCACGTCATAATATACTTAACTTTATTAAACAGTGCTCCTGTTACTATGCGATTGTATTTAAGATTTATTTATTTTTTATTTATATCTGAATAAAACATTCAGTACCACCACTAACGAAGATGAAGTTGCTGCTTCCACACCGTTCCAAAAAACGCCAGCAAAAATAGAAAATTAGTTTCGACTAAAGATAGCAGTATATGGGAGAAACAAAAACTTATTCGGGTAACACAGCAATCAAGATAGGCAATCTAAGTGCTAGAGGTAATTTAACTTGAACGGACTCTAGGGCCCAACCTGTGGCACGTCACGCTCGCGCACGACGCGACGCCACGATAATAAGAGGCGACGCACGTCTATAATAATTGCCTACGTGACGCCCCACTGCGCCGTCAGCAACCTGAAAAAAATGCAAGCGAAAATTTTAAATCTATGAGAAAATGTGATGCACTTGTCGTTAATTTTCATACCCGGTATTCCTAGAACCTAGAACCGCATCTAGATGTCTTAAAGGGCTTTGGTAATATTATATTTCCTACCACTTCCTCATCTCTCTAGGCCGCTCCCTCCTCAATGCGACATCGCTGTAAGGTATCCAGAATCTTTCATTCTGAATCTATTCTGGCTTTTTTATCAAAGTGGTAACGGACAGGCTATTTGAGCCATATTTTCAACATGCTGTAGATGCGGCGATCAGAACAAGCGTTGTGTACAACTCAACCGCGGTACATGTACGTACTGATCTCTTGGTTAGTTCGGTTTGTGCCATAAAGCGAATGACACGCACGTGACGGAGATATTTTAATTTATTGTGGTAGAATTAGCCAAGTGTTGTAAGCGCATTATCCAACGTTTAGACCGTATTATTCATATTAAAATATGTGTTTTATAGCACCCGTTGGGCGAGTCCATTAGTTTCGCTCTTGAACATATTCAATGTATGGACGTTCATGTCTATCGGTAGAATATATGTCAATGCATGGCAGTAATTATGAGTAAAATATGAATTTTGTATATCTAACTAGCTGATACCCGCGGTTTTGCCCACGTAGAATGTTGTTGCCGACGACCCTTATCACTTATGCTGAGGCCGCACTTGCGGTTTACCGCGACGGTTTCTAACCTCAAAATGTCAAACCTTGACTTGATTTCATTGATTTTGACGGTTTGATGACATTTTGAGGCTAGAAACCACCGCGGTAAACCGCAAGTGCGGCCCCGGGCTTAGGTGTATGAACTACCTACCGAGTATCATTTAAAATGTTGGTAATTTAGAGATTCTATACTAATTTTATATACTTAGAGTAAATATTTGATTGCTTGTTTTTATTGAACAGGTTCTGAAACTATTGAACCGATTTGAAAAATCCTTATACTGTTTTGAGGAGTTACGTTGCGTTGTCCCCTAGTGCAATAGCTTTATTGCCGTATTCGCAAGGGAACGTGAATTGAGAGGTTTACGTTTGCCAGTAAACCAGCACACACGACGGACATCGACAGTACGAAATATAAAAAGGAATTTTGAATACTGGCAGCACGGTATATTATCATAGCTGGTTCTTTTTCAAAAAGTAAAAAAAACTCTGTCAAAGATATGTACGATTTTCTTCTTTTCTTTTAATGAATGGCCCTCCGTTAATTAACGATTTTGCCGGTCTCCAGTAAAATAAATAGACATAAGTCAGTAAAATAAATAGACATAAGTTAAATCAGTAAAAAATGGCGATACGCCGGGCAAGTATCAAGTTTTCATATTCGATTTTATTAATATTAAAGTTTGTCAATTTTCTCAACAACTTAAAAATGTACAATGTCATTTTTCACAATCTGTCTGTTTGTCCTGATCTGTCAATGTCAAGTCTGTCAAGAGTGTCAGGCGCAAGGATCTCTGACTCTGCTCAGCTCAAAGACCTATAAAAATTTGTTGGTTGCCTATTTTTGAATAAAATTTCTTTAATTAGAAAACTACACAAATAGTTTTTTGGAATAGGAAATATGTTTCTTACACATATTTTGTTAAAGAAAGCAAAGAGCAAGTGGGTATACTACTAAATTACTATGGAAATAACAATCTACAACAATCTTAATCATATATTCGTTTCCAGGAATATTATGGTGTTAATGGAAAGCGTTGTATCTGGGCATCAGTGTACTAAAATTAGAGAACGTTTGGGTGATAAATTGGAGTTCATACGTTTCGATCCCTACAGTAAGTATTTATATAACCTCGACAGTATTATTTAGGTACTCTGTAAAATATGGCTTGATCTCTGTGACAGTTCTACAAACTTAAACAAGAATAGACTTTATGTCAACGGCATAAAGCTTTAGTGGTTGAAATGCAGAGAGTGAGAACACAGAGGTGCAAACTGTAACTACTACCCGTTCGCTTTAACTTTGCTGCTGGCGTAGAGGCGTATACCCGAATTGTTAATTATAAGAAGTAAATTGATAGTAGCTAATGTCACTTCGTCATAGAAAATACGCAACACTACAAGAAGAAGTGACATTAGTTGCTGTCAATTTACTTCGTCTAATCAAAAATTCGACTTTAGTATAGAGCCGAGCGGTAAAGTTAGAGCGAACGAGCAGTAACAACTTTGTCTTTGAAATAAAAGTCAATTTTGTTTACGTTAATATAACTGTCACAGAGATCATGCTGTATTTTACAGAGTATAGTGTATCTAAAGATCTCGAGTGGATATTACAACATAAAGGATTTCAATGAGGTATGTTATGCAGAAGATCCATGATTATGATGCTCTATGAGCAAGGTGTTGAAAGTATTTACTATTCCTGCTTAAGCAAGTTTGGCATGTTAGGATATTTGTTACTCAATCATATTATAGTTGAATAGATTTGACAGAAATTTGATACACGGATACATATTATGTGATGTGGCGACGGGGTCCCGTGTTGTGACGGGTAAGAGTACAAAATGTCGCCCCCCAATACATCCCGAGGGTGTCATAAGAGGTGACTAAGGGAACACTTTTGCAAAAAGATCCATTGAGTAGAGAAGGAAAACTCGAAATGAAACCCATTGTCAGTAAATTGACAATGAGGATCCGTAACGTTTTTAGGTAATAATGCAGATTTATAGACCTAAGAAATCCTTATTGAACAGTGCAAAAATTTTTGTTCTACAACGAAAATTAAAGAAGTTGTGACCAAATAATTAGAGAAGTTCGCCGAGTGTCCGACGCGGTGGCTCGTGACGTCACATCACCCAAATCGCTGCCGGTTAGCCGCGGTATAGACGCGCAGGGTTTTGTTTGATTTTTGTAACTATTAAACAAATTAAGTTTCTGATTAGTGGCTACTTCATGTTTTGAAGTTTGTATAAATATGGTATACACCAGAAAAACTATTTGTGAACGTGCCGAAGGACTCAGACCTTTGTAAAATTCGTATGTATGTAGGTATTCTGATGTACAAAGAGAGATAAAACTTCGCCCTCTAGCGGAGATATAAGACATTGCTGTGAATTCGGAGTTGAGATGTTCGTACGTAACCTACATTATATATTTACGCTATTATCCCAGGATGGGTAGGCAGAATATAATATACGCCTTCTTAGTTTTTATTCCCAATAGGGGCTCTTGTAATATTCCGCAGGGGAAACAATTACACAGTGACGGACTCGGGCAAACCTGCCAAGTGCGTGTCGGAACCGTGCACCGGGGGTTCCGTTCCAAAAAAGGCAGCAGAAACAAGTTTGTTTGTCACCAGGCTATATCCCATGAACCGTGATAGCTAGGCTAGAACAATCAATAAAAAAAACCGGTCAAGTGCGAGTCGGACTCACCCATGAAGGGTTCCGTAGCAGCAAGCACCATAGTATAAAAGTTCTTGTAGTTCGTTGTAACTTTGATTATGTTCAGGAAATTAAATGTTTTTTTTTATTTTTGTGTTAATAGAATGAAAAGCGGAAATTTTCGGTTTATGACGTATAAAAAAACTACTTACTAGATCTTGAGCAAGTAACATAATAAAAAAGTTCTTGTAGTTTGTTGTAAGTTTGATTATGTTCATGAAATTAAATGTTTTTTTATTTTTGTGTTAATAGAATGAAAGGCGGAAATTTCTGTTTATGACGTATTAAAAAAAAACTACTTGCTAGATATCGTTTAAACCTATTTTCGGTGGAAGTTTGCATGGCAATGTACATCATAAATTTTTCTTAGATTTTTCATACTCTTATTTTAGAAGTTAGAGGGGTGGGGCGGGGGGACATTTTTCCTCTTTGGACATTTCTATCTCTCGCGCAAACTATTCAGTTTAGAAAAATAATATGTTTGAAACCTCAATAGAGTTTTTGACCACACCCCTTAGATCATCTAACCACAGGATGCGCCTTACTTAAGCATTGTTTTCTGCCAAGCCAATAGACCATTTGGTCTTTTGGCTTTATAAAAAGCACTGTACATCAGTACATCATTTTATATGATTAAACTAGTACATTTCATTGTAGTTGACTGTACAATAAAATTAACACACAACAGCCATTACGCGTTTGTCGATTAATACATTTTTAAATGTAATGAAATTTTATATGTCTTTGTGTTTCCCCCTTCACCCGCTATGGAAACTGGCAGAATATTTTTGTATGCGGTGGTTCGCAAAGGTTAGTCCCGTGATATATGGTCCTAGCCACACCCACACGTATGGGTTTTATGAAAAAAATTAAGTTTCTGTTCTAAATATGGGGACCTCCAAAATTTTTTGCATTTTTTTCTATTTTTGTGTAAAATTCTTAATGCGGTTCACAGAATACATCTACTTATCAAGTTTCAACAGCATAGGCCTTATAGCTTCGGAGAAGAGTGGCTGTGCAATACAGACGGACAGACAGACAGATATGACGAATCTATAAGGGTTCCGTTTTTTGCCATTTGGCTATGGAACCCTAAAAATTGCAGTCTCCCATACACAAAACGTTTTTGCTGAGATTTTTTGGTGCGGAGTCCCCGTTGCGCGTGTCCAACTCGCACTTACCAAGTTTGAACAGCATAGGCCTTATAGTTTCGGAGAAAAGTGTCTGTGTCACACGGACGGAAAGACATACATACAGACAGATAGACAGACATGACGAATCTATAAAGGTTCCGTTTTTGCCATTTGGCTACGGAACCCTAAAAATTGCAGTCTGCAGTCGAACACAAAACGTTTTTGCTGAGATTTTTTGGTGCGGAGCCCCCGTTGCGCGTACCCAACTCGCACTTGGCCGGTTTGCCCGAGTACGTCGCTGAGTTACTGTTTTGACCGCGGAATATTACATAGATCCCATATTGGGAATAAAAACTAAATGGGTGAAATGAAGACGTGTACTATATTCTGCCTACCCCTCCTGGGATAAGAGTGTGAATATATAATGTAGATATACGAACATCTCAACTTCGAATACACAGCGATGTCTTGTATCTTGGCTAGAGGGTGGAGTTTTAACATCTCTTTGTACATCGGAATACCTACCTACACACGAATTTTACGAAGGTTGGAGTCCTTCGGCATGTTTAAAAATATTTTTTTGGTATAAACCATATATTTATACATACTTAAAAACATGAAGTAGACAATCGGATCTAATCGGAAACTTAATTTGTTTCAAAGTTACAAAAATCAAACAAAACCCTGCGCGCCCATACCGCGGCTACGGCTAACCCTCATTGTGACGTCACACGCACCCGCGTACATTGACTTCCAGTGATAGAAACGGCCTGAGTTCATTGCTAAATATCTCTGTAAGTAATAGTCCGATTTAGATAATTCAAAAAGATTTAACATTCTGATGTCCTAGAGAATAACGGGGATACATTTTTTTTGGAATTTGCTATACCTAATGAGGATCAGCCTCATTAAACCAAGTTGACGGCCATATGGGCGGCTTGAAAAATTTCAACTGCGGGTCGCGGCCTGCTGCGCCTGTCCATTTCAACACGGCAATATGCTCACGACCTATTGCATGCGACATAAAACTATAAGGTGAAATATGGGCGTATACTATGCCTCTGCCTAACCGGGAACAAATATTCCCCTGGGAAGCAGAAATGGGAACAGAACAGAATTCACACAGGCGAAGCGTTTAGCAACATCTAGCAGAAAAAAAAGTTTAGGGGCTCCCATAAACCTAAAATGCTTTTTTGCTATAGAAGCCTCTGTCAGCGAGTCCGACTTGCACTTGGTCGTTTTTTATTATATTTAGCTCGCCAATATAATGCTTTCTACCTGATGGAAAGCTGTGGCGACATCTAGCGATTGGGCCCATAAGATAGCCCACAAGACTAGTGACGGTATATGAGCGTAGTATGCTAGCTACGGTTGTATGGAAGCTAAACTTAAGTATCCTGCTAAAATTACTAAAGTTTAGCTTTAGTTTTAATGAAAGTTTGTAAAGATATCATAAATGTGTTTATTTTTATAAATAAATTTTGTGCGACATTGTTACACAACTCAAGTAGTTTGTGAAGATGTTTGGATGTTTTTTAATCAATCATGATCTAACCTAACAGATGAATGGATCTGGTTAAATAAGGTACAGGAATAGATTATAGACTGGATTAACAAATCTGCCTCCTAAGAATGTGTTCCCATGGAAAGTGGTAACGGGAACCATATTCATATTCCACATAGGCAAAGCCACAAGCATCGTCTAGTATGACTAAGTCTGGAAGTGTTGAGGTTGGCATGAGCCCTGAAAATTCCTTTTACCTACCTTTTTGTTCTAAGCCACAGCGTGGAGAGACTGCGCTTAGTCGTGACCCTGGAACACTAAGCCCCTGTGACCTCTGACTGTGGAACTCAACATAAATGTCACACCAGACTTGAATCCACTTTTATAAGGATGGCTAGCAGCCCAACTGCTTTGCTGACCCAAGTATCCTTATACCAAACTTTACCGTGATGGTTCCAAATGTTAATGCCGGCCGGTCTTTTTGTCCGCGACGTATTAAAGACCGTGTCTGCCCGTCGATGCCCACGACTGCCCTCACTGCGTAAATGTGCGTTGGTGGTATAGTATTCCTTTAGCGCCATCGTTCGCGGTGAAATTGATCGGCTCGGCCCGCCCCGTCGTTTGCAAAGCGCTTTAATCACCCACAAGGGCGCCCTTTGGCAGTCTCATGTTTAGAAAATTGCTATAACCTACTGTACTTACCTAAAAAGGTAGGCATCAAAAAGATAATTTTCTTGTTTTTAATTTCAGTTCAGCAACAGAGTGTCTACAGGGAAAGAAAGAAGATCAGAAGTTTGAAGTCTAAATAATTATATTTACATTGCATTATAATTTTAGTAAATTTTGTAGATATTAGGGTTAAAAATAACATACGCCGACAGGTTTTAAATGTTTTTATTTAGTTATTGTACTTCAAACAATAAATAAATCTTTGGATACAATGCGTTTTACTAGAATAACTAGAAAATTATGAATACTTTGTTAAGTACTTGCATCATACATCAAAATTTTACCGTACATAGAACAAAGTCTAATATAATATCTTCAATATAATATATGTTCAATATAATGAGTTTAGAATATATGCTTCACATTTCAATTCATTTTCTTAATGCTAAATCCAATAATGTATGCAATTTAATATTTTAATATACATAAAGTGCGCTTCGTCCAAAGTGCCTTATTCTGACATAAAGTGCTAATAGTGCTAATTAAAATTTAGAAATTAAAATAATTATTATTTAAAAATTTCGTCGCTACATTGTAAGATAGGACCCAGTTCAGAATTTTATTCTAGTTATTTTTTTCTATAAGAGAGTTTCATAGGCCAAATATTTATTTATACATTAATTAATTTCTCATTATCACAATACGAGAATCAACAACGAAATACAAAATGTATGTATCAGTTACATCAAAGAATAATTATTAATTTAAAATTTTCATTTGTATAATAATTTCAATAAAGTTTATTATTATTATTATAAATATTAAATAATTAAATAACTTATTTCAAATTTATATTTATTGTTATCCAAATAACATGCTATTTCCAATGAATGTTTCTTCCAATTCAAACAATAAATATTTCAAACGCTTATTACGTATTCTCACTATATTTTTTAAATTCTATCTCAAAATTATCTATTGTTAAATATACTATCCCTAACTAAGTATGTACCTTTAAGGCTCTGCGGACACATTTGTGTAACCGTGATATTGAATATATTGAAAATAATAATATATGAATGAAATTGACTAGAAACATTAACATACTTAGGCACCTAAAAGAATATGACTTACATTACACCAATATAATTGAATATAATAAATTGTATCATTATTAATAAAATATGTACAAAAAAAAAGTTAGACTTTAATATTGACGTTTAAAGAGTCCTGAATTAATTTGCAATTTTCTAGACTTATAAATAGTTACTAAATCATAAACTTTAACTATTTAAGAGCTCAACATTTAGCAGAAAAATTGACCATAATGGATGTAAGAAAACCATTGTCGTTATTAGCCACCAAGTATTAAAAGAGTACATTTTTATGTTAAAAACATTTTTATATTCTATGACATAGAACGTGGGAAATGTCTTTTAAAACCAAGTGCAGACCTAATAAAATGATATGATTTTAACCCAAACTGAACCGAAAAATCACAGGCTTTAATGTACTTAATTTTAATTTTGTTTAGCGGCGATTTCAAGGAACTCTTTAGCCAACGATAGTTCTAAAACGAAACAAACTACTATAAGAAGTATGCCTTTGAAATAAAGTTGGTCCGCTATCGACACCATGTGTATAAATATGGAATGATAGTATTCATAGTATACATAGGTATATATTATTATAGTTCAACTTCATACATATAATAAAGTGTGTACCCATGTGTTTATTTATAGATAGTAACTATTATACTTTATAGCTAGTTAGTTAGGAGCTAAGTAAGTGTAGTGGAGAGCTATTAGTAGGTACAAAATACACATAACATAGATCTGAGAGATGGTCAAATAATTTATAAGTACTTAGAATAAATTCACAATAGATTTGATCCCATATCAACAACACGAATTCTAGAGAAATATTTAAAAATACAGTCATGGAAATAGTACATATACATACCCTACCTAATACGACAAAATATTTATATTATTTTACATTTATTATGTATGTGTATAATATAAAATAATATAACTATATGTGTGAAAATATATTACGTATTTAAAAGAAGAAAGAAAATATGTTAAAGTATATATCTAAAGACTAGATCGCCGCTGGATGGGGTGTTTATATATTAATAACATTTAAAAATTCTTGAAACCTTATCAATAATGGTAACACTTTTGTTATTAATTTAAAATGCCAATTTATAACGACATATACTGTTCAATACAACATCTAAGTTTATATATTTTATTAATAGACTAAATAGTAGGTACCTACCTTAAGTTTATGAAATATTTAAAATATATCCTACATAGATAATCGTATCGTATTGGTTTAACCCGTAAATGACAATTTAAAATTGGCGCCAAACAAATTGGAAGTTGGAGCTTTTTTATTATTATATATTACTTAGAACTTAAAAATAACTTACGATTTATAATTTCGAAAGGCCGAAAAGTCACTTGTTATATTTTTTTCTCGTTTAATATTTATCGTTACATTTCTTATTCGAAAGGTATACCTATGACACCGAACTAAAAAAAATATCAAAATTTAGTTGCTCTGAATGCAGACATCATCACGCCTTTATCCCCGAAGGGGTAGGCAGAGGCATATTATATACCCACATTTCACCTTTATATAATTTGTCCCACGTAATACGTTGTGAGCCGTATTGCCGTGTTTAAATGGACAGGCGCAGGTTGTGACTGCCTGCTGTTGAAATAAAGCCTTCAACTTGGCTTAACGACTGCCATTTTACTGGCAACCGGGACCAACGGCTTAACGTGCCTTCCGAAGCACGGAAACGCTCAAACAAGTGTCACAAAGTGATCACATGGATGGTCACCCATCCATCTACCGGTCATAGTGAAAGTTGCTTACTGCAGTGATCGTTTACAGAACACTGAGTCCCTGAATGCAGACATTTTTTTTTTAAATACTGTGGGACATTTTTTACACATCGCTGTCTCTCTACACCAAACTAAGCCAATTATATAATAAACGTAGTACTATGGAATCTAGACATCTGATAATCGGTTTGAATTACCTGCAGAATGGTTGTAGATTTCTCTTGTATAAGTACCCGGTGACGGGAAGTCACCTGCACGTGGGAGCAACAAAACTATTGGCGAAATGTAGGTACCTACCCCCTCGGGGATGTAGGATTGTATGTATGTGTACAATTTAAAAAGAACTTATGCTTCCTTAGTACTATGACACGATGTGTATTGAAAAAAATTGACACTTTTTTCTCTCTCTGTGAGTGCAGTTTTAAAATTGTGACACAGTTGACAGTTAGGCGTTATGAAAAAGTCCGAGGCGGGCCGGACCGGTCAATTTCAAAAAAACTGAGATAAGGCGGTTGGTATTATAGTATTCCCTTAGGGGAATCCTATACTACCAACGCACATGAAGGGCACAAAGACCGCGCTGTAGGAGTGCAGGTGACCGCCGGGCACTGGCGGCGCGGCATGTCCGTGGCTGCACGCTATGGATCACACAAACCAGTTTGTATGAAGTAAGGCACACGGCGGCGCGGGGCGACTAGCTCAGTCCTCGCCGCGCACTTTTAGTGAGGGACGTGAATTAACTGCCTCCGTCCTTAGTGTGCTTTGTGTTCGTGTTGAGGGCATCGACGGGCAGACGCGGTTTTCATTACGTCGCGTTCAAAAGGCCGGCCTGCCCCGTCGTCTGCAAAGCGCCTTACACATTCAATTCGTATTTTTTTAAGGTCTGTGCCTACCAAAATAAAAATAATTTGGCTTCGCAAGTCTTATTCAATATAATATTTTTACAAAGATACATTTTACAATAATTGTGTTCTTAACATTTCATATAATAAAAAAAATAAAACAAATTAATAAATAGACATTTTGGAAAAAGTAATGCTAAACATTCGAATAAATAATATTAGATATTTTTCCTAAATTCGAAATGATTTTAATCCATAGACCATTAAAATATAACAATAGTACAAGTATTAGACGCTAAGAGATCACTTATTCACTCACTGCGAGTCAAGTCATTTGCTCCAAGAGTGGGGCAATGTCGGGGTACTTTCATGCGAAGAACTCCGACTTGCTTGTCATGTCGAATTCTGATTCCTCCATCTTGTACATTTCTATGAGCTGGAACAACAAATAAAGTAATAAGTAAACGAAATCAAGTAGAAAGAAAAATTGCGAGCCGTTACAGGATGCCTGACAGATGTTAAACATCTAAATTATCGTGTAAAAATCCAATATTAAAAAGATCCAAATTCAAAACTCACATTCAGAGTTTGAAACATACAAGTGTCTGCTCTGCGTTAGTGTCGCCACCCCAAAAATCAGTTTAGGTGCCCCTCGGCTATAGATGGTTCAAATCAAAAATAACATTGACAATTCTTCAAAAATTTTACCAGTAAAATTTCTTTAGGCGCGACTAGGACTAACTCAGATTTTTTTTTCTGACTGAAGTAGCTAACGATTACTATTTTAATATGGCATGTATTTAAATCGATATCTGTTTATTCCATTTTTTCGAACAAAATATTACAAAGTTAAACCAAAAATACTGACTTGCACACTAATTATGCACACTAAATAAGTCAAATTCAACATACCGTTTAATGGTATTTGCAGAACTATTTTACTGAACATATCACTATTATCAAAATAGTATATCTAAAAATTCCTTTGCTTAACAAACATATTAAAACTTTTTTTAAAGAAAACCATCATCTAATTTACTTTTAAGAACATCTTTTATTCTAATTAAAAGCCCAATTTAATCAGTCATCTTAACAAAATTCAATTTTATTAATCAAAAAATTAAAAAACTAACCTAACCTAACCTATTCAGTTATAAGATTGTAAAATTTAGAGTGCAAGTTAGTATTTTTGATATGCAATTCGTATTTTTGTTTAGCAAATCTTATATCCGGTGTACGAACCACATTTTTGGTTAAAATTTCGATAAAAAAGGTCATCTCGTTTTGTGTAAAATTTTAGTTTTTTAAGTAGTACATGTTTAGTTAATCAATTGGTTTTTTTGCACAGCATTCAGATTTTTGGTTCGCATTCAGTTAATTAGTGGAGTTACCTAGTGTGCAGAAAAATTATATTGATGTGCATTAAAAAAATATCCCTTTTAATATAACATTTGATGCCGTCAATGGCAAAGAAGTTTTACTTTGATCGCGCGTAAAGGTTACACGCACACTTCTTTTTCATTCCATGCTCCGTTCTCGCCGGCGGCGGCGTGCTTCTAAAAACTTCTCTTTGTACATTTATAATATCTACACAAGTGTGTAAAGAAATTGTTAAACTGTACCTAGGTAGGTACTTGTGTTCTTATTTTTTAAATCTACACACAGCCTTTTAAACCCCCAATCAGAATGGGACATACTACATAGGTATACCTACACCCACGAAAAAGCAGCTAGCTAGGCAATAATGATGGGGGTAGAGCGAAGGCATATTATATTGTACTAGCGGACGTCACGCGGTTTCACCCGCGTAGCTGCCGTTCCCGTGGGAATACGGGAATAAAATATAGCCTACGTTCACCGCAAAGAGTGTAGCTTCCCAACAGTAAAAGATTTTTTCAAATCGGTCCAGTAGTTTCGGAGCCTATTCGATACAAACAAACAATCAAATCTTTCCTCTTTATAATATTAGTATAGAAGTACGAGATGTGCGCTTCTGATTACACTTACACTCCTAGGAAAAACAATTATGTAATCTATATATATAAAAATCAATGCCACTTTTCGTTGTAATTTTATAAGTCAAGAACGGGCTCACCTATCCAAACCAAATGATTAGGCTTTGTTCGGACTGTTTAGTAGATGGTTTACGTGAAGTTTGCACAAAATCGGTCCAGCGGTTCTTCATTTATCACGCAAACGAAGTTGCGCGGGTCAGCTAGTTAATAATAAATAACTATCCACAGACATTTTTAAACGATTTCTGATCCCAAAGGAAGCTGGGATTAACTTGCTTGTGTTATAGGTATCAGACTACGGTACTTACAGGCCCTTGTTTTCCTGTGTACCCTTGGCTGTTCCCTTGATGGTACAGTGGAAAATAAATTTTAACCGCTGTACCCTTGGCCGTAAAACCCAACCAACTTAAATTAAACATGAAATCTTTCATTGAAATCATGATCTTTTAGGACATGTGAGTGGAAAAAGATCCATTATTGGTTGTGGCGTATACGAAGAACATCTAAAAGTTAAAATGTATAAAGTAATTAAATAATTTTCAAAACAAATGAAGATCTGTAAAACAAATGAAGATCAACAGAACAAATGAAGATCGACAAAATAAATGAAGATCGGCGAAACAAATGGAGATCGACAAAACAAATGAAGATTCGGCGAAACAAATGAAGATCAACGAAACAAATGCAGATCGGTAAAGCAAATGAAGATCGACAAAATAAATGAAGACCGATAAAACATATGCAGATCAATAAAACAAAAGACTATAAGCAAGTTGATAAGGTCAAAAACTACTTGCAGTCATATTTTGAAATCTAGATGCAAATTGCCATTCAAAAAAATAGGTGCAAGCAATTCTCGACCTTAATGACACTTTTCTAAAAATGTGCTTTTAGGCTTTTATAGACATGACTGATCACAAATATATAAAAAATAAATAGATATTATGCATGCTCATAAGGTCGAAATTTGCTTTTTGTAATCTAGATGCGATAAACATTCAAAAAAATAGGTGCAAGCAATTCTCGACCTTAATGACACTTATCTGAAAATGTGCTTTTAGGCTTTTATAAACATGACTGATCACGAATATATAAAAAATAAATAGATATTATGCATGTTCATAAGGTCGAGAATTGCATGCACCTATTTTTTTGAATGGCAATCGCATCTAGATTACAAAATATGGCTGCAAGTAGTTTTTGACCTTATAAACTTGCTTAAAGTCTTTTGTTTTATTGATCTGCATATGTTTCATCGGTCTTCATTTATTTTGTCGATCTTCATTTGTTTTACGGATCTGCATTTGTTTCGTTGATCTTCATTTGTTTCGCCGATCTTCATTTGTTTTGTCGATCTTCATTTGTTTCGTTGATCTTCATTTGTTTTGTCGATCTTCATTTATTTTATCGATCTTCATTTGTTTTACCGATTTGCATTTGTTTCGCTGATCTTCATTTGTTTCGCCGATCTTCATTTGTTTTGTCGATCTCCATTTGTTTCGCCGATCTTCATTTGTTTTGTCGATCTCCATTTGTTTTAAAAATTATTTAATTACTTTATACATTTTAACTTTTAGATGTTCTTCGTATACCACAACCAATAATTGATCTTTTCCACTCACATGTAAAAAAGATCATGATTTCAATGAAAGATTTCATGTTTAATTTAAGTTGGTTGGGTTTTACCACAGAACAGTTAAAGGAGGTTAGAAAGGAAATAGTTCCTAATTTGTATTAGGACGCGTGTCGCCGCTTGTCTCCCACTCTTTAACTCCACTATAAAAAAGAGACCAATACGACGCAGTTTACGCACACAAATAAATCAGCACACTTAATTAGCGAGTTTGCTGTTGGTTGTCACACTAATAGAAATACTGCACTTGACGTATACTCACACACGCACAAAAGCAATAAAAATTTCTCATACATGTTACGAAAAGGTCGATTTTCGATATCGATAAAATTTCCGTAATTTTGATACTGTCTGAAGTTTACACAAGTCGAGTACTTTATTGAGTAAGCTCATTCTGCGTTAATAGTAACATCCAAAATTCATCATAATTCCGGTATTTTGAGATACTTAAACTTAAAAAAATTAACAAACTAGGTGAAAAGTAGCCGTAGTCGGGCTAAATGTAAATACATAATTAATAACACAGACACTAATTACTAACACAGACAGCCTCTGTGGCGTGGTGGTAGTGAACGCGACCGGCCCCCTGGGCAAGGCCGCAGTAGTGACCGTGTCTGTTGGGAGTCCTGGGACATCCTTCCGAGGGCTTACCCGGGGCTCCCAGCCGTAGGCTGTTGGGCGTTACGTGAGGTTTATTTGGCGGTTGGAGTCCGGCATAGCATCCATGATGGACTTTCCCTCACATAAAAAAAACAAAATGGGCCGCGAGTATAGTATATATTTAGTAGGTATCCATTCAATTCTACCAGTTGCCTCAATCCACATTTTTTTCATATCTGGATTTGTTGGAAACCTAAAATTTAATTATAAATTTGTTTTTAATATAAATGGCTGACCTCAAACAAAATTTTACAATTAACAATGATGGTAATAAACAAATGTATTTTGATTTCAATATTACTGATAATAATGTACGTACTTAATATCGACAGTGTTTATAACGGATCATTTTGTCCAACACTATCGATACGCATGGATATCGCCGCGCCGGCACTCGCGATTTTCGCAATACACTGCGCGATCGCTCACGTAGTACAAGATGGCACTCATGTATTGCAAGCAATGTATAATTTTGTATCTGTTTGCGATTATATCGTTTTTGTCTACAAGCTACATAATACTTTTGTAATAATTACAAATATTACTTGTATTGTAAGGTTTTTGGACTTCCCGATGAAAAGAAATCCCTTCTCGGGCTACACTGCACACTTGGCTTCTTTTTCGACACGTTACTATAGCGCAAGACGGCATAATTCTTTTTTTTTCGCGGAGCTTCTTACGTTGTTACAATAAGAGCGCGACTGTGTCGGCCGTGAAGTGAATTTCGGTGGAATATGAGCATCGCTCATATGTCGCGGCGCGTCTGCCCCGCCCACAAGGCCCTTCTAACCTCCTTTAACTGTTCTGTGGGTTTTACGGCCAAGGGTACAGCGGTTAAAATTTATTTTCCACTGTACCATCAAGGGAACAGCCAAGGGTACACAGGAAAACAAGGGCTTCTTACAGGTATACTTTCTTTCTTTTTTGAAAATACATAAGTACTCATAATACATAGAAACAGTCAGACTCTTAGTAAGTATTTAATGGATCACACAAATTTTTGTCCCTGGTGGGAATCGAACCCACGAACTCGTCGATCCGCAGTCGGACATTACGACGACTAGACCAACGGAAAGGCGTGGTTATAATGCTTCCTTCACATTACTCGCGAAGTTGAACGAAGTTGGACGAGTACGATATAATGAATAATAATATAATGATGATATTATGATATGATATAATATGATATGATATGATATAATGATGTAATAGTGAAGAGGGGTACCTCGGGCAACTTCGCCGACGAACTTCGTTCAACTTCGTGAGTAATGTAGAGCAAGCATTAGACTTACGTTGTCGATATCCTTGGAGAGCTCCTCCATCTGCTTGTCATGGGTCACCTTCAGCTTCTCCTTCTCACGGCCCTGCTTGATGGTCTGCGTCTGGAGTTAAATAAATATATGTAGGTAGGTAGGGTAGGTATGCATTGTTTTGAAGTTTAGGCACAAATAAGAGATAGTACCTACAGATGGAAATCTACATACTAAATTCGCTGAGGCTAAGCACACATAGACAACTCATTCACAGACACTACGCACACATAGACAACTCATTCACAGACACGAGGTCAGGCGCTCTCAATCGAATTTTCGATACTCATTTGTGCGCGAGTGTGTGTAGCAGAGGGTAGGTGTGAAAAAAAGTACATTCATGAGTTTTCCATCTGTACTATCTCTAATTTGTGGTTTAGGGCCCGTTGGACATTTTTGTACTGGGAATAAACTTGAGATCGCGATCAGTGACGTTTACCAACACCACAGAGCGGAAACTCCATACAAATGATTCGTTTTTAATTCTGTCATCTACACTTAAAACACGTTATGTTCCGTACAGAGCTTGAATGTGTGTGTGTTAGGCGAAGCAAGTGTTCCCTCTTCTTCTTTTCTTGAATGAATGGCCCCGTCGTCGTTTACCAACGATTCTGCCAACGTCAAGGTGGAAAATAGATTTACTAGTTTGTGGTTTTGACAAGTATGACTAGGGATGCAATATCGTTCTTAAAAAATATCGATATTGGAATATCGATATTTTTCAATATATAATATCGATATTGAAAATATCGATATTTATAAACGATATATCGATATTAATGAACGATATATCGATATTAAGAGATTTTCCTGCTCTTGTTTTTTTTAAAGAATAATGATCGCACGGAAATAACCTTTATTATTCTACTTTTGTTCATAACTCCGCTTTTTTAACCGATTGCCATGGAACAAAGCTCAGATTTAAGCTTAACAAGATCTCTCTATAAAAAACGCTAAATTTCCGTTCAGTAGTATTTGCGTCCATAGCGAACAAACAGGCATAAGGACCAACAGACAAGAATTAATAAAAACGTTGTGTGCAGTATCCTTCGTTAAGATATTATAATTTTTAAATATCTCCGTTGTACAGACACGACCACTTTACACTTTAATAATACGAGTTTGTCTTACCCGGCCGATTGTCTTACCCGGGAATCGAACCCAAGTAAGACAATCGACCAAATACCTCAGCGTAGCAGTCGCATGCACTATCACTCCGCCACCGTGGCAGTGGCAGCCATACAGCATAGTGTTAAGTTTATATTTTAACATTTTAATAGTTTTGGTAATTCAAATTAGATAGCTAAAATAAAACAATCTATCAATCAAATCTGGATGTAGGCCTTTCCAAATTTACGCCACAATACATTTGTAAATAACACATGAAATTCATTTCATCTTAACTCAGTTTAATTTACCAAAACCTAAGTGTCTTGGCATATCAAGATAAATACCCAAATCTTTTATTTAAAATATTCAAATTATTGTATACACTTGTAAATAACACATGAAATAAATTTCATCTTAACTCAGTTTAATTTACCAAAACCTAAGTGTCTTGGCATTTCAAAATAAATACCCAAATCTTTTATTTAAAATATTCAAATTATTATAATTTTTGATTGAGGTAATAATGCTCATAACGAAATCATCTCACGCTCAAGAATAAATCGTCGAAATTTTGGGTTTCAATATGGATATTAAAATATCGATATTTCGCTCATGAAGAACGATATATCGTCGATATTTTTGATTCCGATATCGATACTAAAATATCGATATTTATAACCGATATATCGATATTTCAAAAATATCGATATATCGTTTTCATCCCTAAGTATGACACAATAGTTCGGTCTCATAGACAATTTTTCGATTTTATGTTTTGAAAAAGGACGACATGCTACAGTGTTAGAATTAATAAGAATTAGATATCTGCGTATCTCTAAAAAGTGTTCCCTCAAAACTCCGTCCAACTATAATGACAGCTGTGTTGGGTGTGGGGAAGCTTGCTCAGTGGGAGGCTGAGGAGTTGCCTATCTGTATGTAATACTATTATAATTATCTTTGGTAATGCTCACACCATCGAACGGATAGCCAAAACAGATGTTACATCTGTCCTGGCTATCGAATTTCTAGGTTGGATTACAGAACCGTTATAGATATTCTCTTGTATACCCATTGTGTCCGGTGACGGCAATCGTTACGCGGGACGAGCAAAACTTCCTGTAAAGTTTGGGTGTTGGCAACTCTGTTTAGCCTTTCGGGGGTCTTTAAGGAATATAGCCCAATCACATTTTAAAAGTATTAGATTCTAAGATGAATTTTGGGAGGGACCGGACTGAGTTTCTTGGGGTGTTCTTCTCAGTCTGTAGCATTTCCAAACCCCCGTCACAAAAATGTTGACAAAACTAAGTTTTTTTTTAAATTTCAAAGGGAATATTTTTTATTTTATTTATTTACTAGCTGTTGCCCGCAGCACAGTGGTGGATCGACTTCTAGCGAGAACGGTCGAGTCACACACTTTCTTGCATAAGTGAGCGCTCGTGTACAAGTGCTGACGCAGCAGCCTACTCAAACGTGCACTGCCGTCACGGCCGTCGCGATGACCTACATACAGTCGTAAGTGAATCATGCATAATTGTGCGGATTTGCGGTAAGTTATAGTTTTATAATTATAACTTGAATTTAATCATGACAACTCCAAACAAAGTAGTTCTCAAAACTGAACTCGAACATCAATTGTACTCCCGGTACAAAGAGGAACAAAATGAGCGTCTAGAACTGCAACAGCTAGTGAAAGACCTCAGTAGCCAAATCGAATCATTGCAACAACAGCTGAAAGTAATTCAGGAACAAAGGAATGTAACTGTTCAGACGGAACATTCTGCAAATAACGAGCCCCAGAAAACTGTCGAATGTCAGACTGACGAAGAGGAACTTGCCAGAGAAACTGAATGGGTTCGTGTGAAAAGTAGGAAGAAGAGGAAGTTGAACACCTCACTATCTCCTCCATCGCAAGGAGTAAGCGCTATTGAATCTCAGGTTAGTGTAGAACCTGAGAAACCAAAAGCAAAAAAGGCACCCCCACCCCCTCCAGTCATAGTAGAAGACATTAAAAACTACCAGAAGTTTTATGACCTTTTATTGACATGCTCAAATAAGGACTCCTTCATGGTGAAAATGATGAGTGGGAACACCGTCAAAGTAAATGCCAGGGACGAAGACTCCTACAGGGCAATAACTAATTTATTATTACAAAATAATTGCCTCTGGCACTCGTATGAGAACAAACAAGATAGGCTGATTAGGGTCATCGTTAAAAATTTACCCTCTTCTTGTTTGCCAATCAGAATAGTGGAAGATCTGGATTCCAAAGGCTTTAAAATCCAGGAAGCCATAAACAAATTAAGTTGGAGGACTAAGGAACCTCTAAATATGTTTATGCTTTCCTTTGAAAAAGACGAAAACATAAATCAGATCTATGGTATTAAGACTATACTAGGCTGTAAGGTTGAAGTGCAGCCTTTAAAATCATCCAAACTAATACCTCAGTGTAAAAGATGCCAAGCATATGGCCATACACAGAAATATTGTTCCAAGGAACCTAGATGTGTGAAATGTATTGGTAAACATCTGACCAAAGACTGCACTAAATCAATAGCAGAAAAACCCAAATGTGTACACTGTGGTCAGCCACACCCGGCGAACTACAGAGGGTGCATGGTAGCAAGAGAATTGCAAGAACTAAAAAACAAAGCAATTAAAAGAAAAGTAACTACAGCTATCGTTCAGGTCCCTAGTAGTAAAAAAAACAGGCATTACGTTTTACTCAAAATAATGTGACTTATGCCCAAATGATGAAAGCACAGCAGCAACCGCCACAACCACTGGTACATGGTCCGCAGCCTCTCATGTCAGGAGACTCCAACGCGAGCGAAAATATAAACAAAATATTAAATATTTTAACTTCTTTTGATCAAAGGTTGAAGAACCTAGAAAGTAGTGCTACCAAACTACCTTATATAACGCAAAAATGAAGAACACACTAAAAATTATGGCATGGAATGCAAACGGACTCCTAAAACATCGAAACGAGTTGCAGGCTGTTCTTGCCACAGAAGAAATTGATGTTTGCCTCATTTCCGAGTCTCACTTCACTAAAGAATCATATATCCATATTACTGGCTATAAAATATATCATGCACTGCATCCTGTCAACACTGCGAGAGGGGGAAGCACCGTCATAATAAAAGAGAACATCTACCATTACCTAGAACATACATATGAAGAAGAATTCATACAAACTGTAGCCGTAAGGGTCCAAACTAAATTTCATCAAATTACCACCAAAGCATGCTCTGAAAATAGAGCAGTACAGAAACCTACTTAAAATTCTTGGTAACACATTTATATTAGGAGGTGACTTCAACGCAAAATATACATATTGGGGATCCCGATTAACCAACAGTAAAGGAAAGGAACTGCTAAGTGCTATGAGAGAAATCAAGTGCAATGCAATTTCAACAGGAAAACCCACTTACTGGCCTACAGATAAGCAAAGAACTCCAGATCTGATCGACTTCTTCATTTACAAGAACCTATCAGTCACATTTCTCAATATACAAGAAGGACTGGATATGAATTCCGATCATTCCCCTATTATATTAACCTTAAGCGAGACAGTAATTCAAAAAAAAGCAATCCAATGTTGGTAAATAAAAACACTGACTGGGAGAGTTTCAAATTTGATTTAGACAACATTATTGATCTCAAAGTACCTTTAAAAAATAAACAGCAATTAGATAAAGAAGTGTCAAAATTTGTGACCGACATCCAAAACTGCAGCTGGTAAAATACACCAGTCTTAAAAACAAAAGTTGCAAGCCACAGATATCCAGTAGAAATAAGAAATCTCATTGCCATTAAGAGAATTCAGAGACAAAAATGGCAAAAATCTAGATATCCGCCTGACAAAACAATATTGAACAGACTTACAAAAAGATTGAGTAAAGCGATACAAAACTATCATGATGATGCAACAAAAGACTACCTTAGTCAATTAACAAATAGTGAAAAAACCGAATATTCACTATGGAAAGTCACTAAAAGTTTAAAAAAGCCTATTGTTCATGCCTCACCCATAAAAAAAATAGATGGCAAGTGGGCCAGGAGTAATGAGCAGAAAGCAACTATATTTGCAGAACACCTACAACAAATATTTCGAACTAACGACGAGGGAAGCTCTGATAACATAACATCCGATGTCATTTGCCATGATTACTTGGAAATAAAACTAGTTACTCCAAAAGAAGTCAATAATAGGTATTATCAAAAACTTGGCTAAAAAGAAATCACCCGGATATGATCTTATCACTGGCGAAGTCCTTCAAAACCTTCCTCGTAAAGCCATAGTTAAACTTACAACCCTTATAAACGCCACATTCCGGCTAAAACATGTGCCTAGTATCTGGAAAGTTGCTGAAGTTATAATGATCCCCAAACCAGGAAAATCTCCTCAAAATGTATCATCATACAGACCAATATCACTGCTGCCAATCATTTCAAAACTATTTGAAAAGCTTCTTCTGAGACGTCTTAAGCCTATAATAGAAGAAAGAAAACTAATTCCCAATTATCAATTTGGCTTTAGAGAAAAACACTCCACGATAGACCAAGTTCACAAAATCACCAACGTCATTGAAAAAGCACTAGAGGAAAAAAAAGTCTGTTCTACAGTATTCCTAGACATAGCACAGGCATTTGATAAGGTGTGGTATAGAGGCCTTATTCATAAGCTCAGGAAACTGCTACCAAAACAATTTGCAGATATTTTAGAATCATACCTAACAGAGAGGACAATCAGAGTAAGACAAGAAGAAGCTTATTCTAGTCTCAAACAAATAAAAGCTGGAGTACCACAGGGAAGTGTACTTGGCCCTATCTTGTACCTATTGTACACCTGCGATATTCCAGAAATAAACGACAATGTTATTGCAACCTTCGCAGATGACACAGCCATCATGGCAACAGGTGCCACTCACAAAAAAGCCATTGAGAAACTTCAATCGGCCGTCAACACCATCACTGCTTGGACAAAAAAATGGAGAATTAAACTAAATGAGTCCAAATCGACTCACATAGACTTCACAAACAAAAAACCTAACTATACACCGGTAAACATTAACGGTAAAATAGTACCATATGAAAATACGGCAAAATACCTGGGTATGACGCTTGACGCAAAACTACGCTGGACGGCACACGTCAAAAAGAAACGCCAGGAATTAGATTTACGCTTCAAGAAAATGTACTGGCTACTCGGCAGACATTCAACATTATCAGTGTACAACAAGGTACTTCTGTACAAACAAGTACTTATGCCTGTATGGGCATATGGCATTCAGCTTTGGGGCTGTACAAAACGCACCAATGTTGAGATAATTCAAAGATTCCAAAATAAAGTACTTCGGAGTATAATAAATGCTCCCTGGTACATTAGAAATAAGGACATCCACCGGGACTTAGGAGTGGACCTTGTTACAAAGGTTATAAAAAAATATGCCGAAGCTCACGAACAAAGACTTCTAAAACATGTGAATGTCGAGGCAATCCAGCTTCTTGACACCACGGACATTTTAAGGAGACTGAAAAGGACTAAGCCTTTTGATCTAGTTTAGTGAAATTAGTGTAGTGCAGTGAGTGCTATACTTGAAGAACACAAGAACAAAGTGACTTTCTATTATAATTAGAGACAATAAGAAAAGTGCCGATGGACACACTCTTTACTCTGTAAGCTTTAGTAAAATAAGTTAAATCTAAATTACTTATTAGCCTCAAGGCTAGATTGTAATTGTTTTTTTTATGAGACAACACAAATGTCATCTCATAAAAAAAAAAAGCTGTTGCCCGCGACTTCGTACGCGTGAAAATTATGTTACATATTTGCCAATTTGATTGCTCTCTGCTTAGCCCCTAGGATATGTAGCGTGATAGTATATAGCTCTTTTGAAGACCCTACCCCTAGTTAATATTTGTGCAAAATTTGAATCAAATCTATTGAGTACTTTTCGAGATCCTTCCGGATCCGGACAAAGCAAAGCAAACAGACAAAAAAAATTCTAACTACATTTTCGGCTTCGGTATCTTATATAGATCACGCAGCGAGTATTTTTTATTAAATATATCTAATGTACAGTTTTCACTTTTCTATCATTTTATTATATGTATAGATTTTATTTATTACCCTACTGCACAGACCCATCCCGGGACATCCTTCCGAGGGCTTACCCGGGTCTCCCAACCACAGGCTGTTGGGCGTTGCGTGAGGTATTTTAGTCGGTAAGAGTCCGGCATAACATCTTCTGAGGATTTTCCCTCACGTAAAAAAAAAAACCCTGCTGCACAGACCCAATCTCAAAATCACCCACCTTCCGTTCATCCAAGAACTTCTTGGTGTTGTTCTGCTTCTTCTCACGAAGGCGTCGATCTTTCTCCTGCTTGGTCTTCAAAGTCTTATCATTGGCGACCTCCTTGCTGGTCTCCATGCTGATCTTGGCTTGGCGAGTGTTCATTTCTTTGAGTTCCCTGGAATTATCAAATGGTATATGATGGGTATATGCCGTTCGCTGTAAGTTTGCCGCTGGTGTAGAGGCGTAGTAAGGGAGGCGACCGATAAACTTAAAGCGAACGGGTAGTACCTATGTATTTGATAGTTGCAATGCTCAGAAGAGGTATCGAAACGATGGTTATGACGTTCAGTCTTGTTCCCTGTTGTAATGATTTGTTGCAGTTACTTAAACTCTGAAGTTTCTAGTGTGAGTTTCTGCGAACGCCCATCGTGATTCACGGTTAAGTGCATATACGTAAATTTGTATGGAGTCCAGACAAGTTTATCGTGATTCACGACAGCCCGCCCAAAACTGACAATAGGCATTCTGGTCTATAACACTGCGGTTGTTTAGTGAGTAGTCAGGTTCATACATGTTTCAGGATTGTTCGTTATTCTACCGTATGTAAAAACAGTAAAAGGTGCTTAAAGTGTAATATGAACACGCCTTTTATCCCCGAAGGGGTATATGCCCAAATTTCACCTTTTAGATTTTCGTCCCACGTAATAGGTGGTGAGCTGTATTGACGTGTTGATATGGACAGGCGCAGGTAGTGACGATCCGCTGTTGAAATTTTTCAAGCTGTCCATAAAGGCCTTCAACTTGGTTTAACGACTGCCATTCTAACCGGGACCAACGGCTTAACGTGCCTTCCGAAGCACGGAAACGCTCGCAAATGTCACAAAGTGGTCATGAGGTGGTTACCCATACATAACCGGCCACAGTAAATGTTGCTTACTACAGTCATCGTTTACAGAACACTGAGTCCGCGGGTCCACGAAAGCGTTTCGAGCGAAAGTATGTATGAGAATATTTAAAAACGGGATTGTCTAACCTCTCGTGCTTCCCCTCCAGCTGCTTCATCTGCGCCAGCTGCGTGGTCTCCATCATCTTCTTGAGCAGCTCCCGCTGCTCGTTGAGGCGGCTGCGCGCGCTGCCCCACTCCTCCACGCGCTGCCGCGCCACCAGCTCGCTCCAGGCGGCCGCCTGCTCGCCCACCAGTTGGCGGAAAGACGCGTCGTTGCTGAGTTGCTCTTTGCTGGAAAGTTGCAATTTAGGGCTATTTTTATACATACATAATGTTCACGCCTTTATCCCCGAAGGAATAGCCAGAGGCATATTATAGACCACATTTTACTTTTTAGAAATTGTCCCACGTAATAGGTGGTGAGCCGTATTGCCGGGTTGATATGGACAGGCGCAGGTTATGACTGTCTGCTGTTGACATTTTTCAAGTCGCCCCTAAAGGCCTTCAATTTGGTTTAACGACTGCCATTTTCCTGGCAACCGAGACTAACGGCTTGACGTGCCTTCTGAAGCACGGAAACGCTCGCAAATAAATGTCACAAAGACAGTGTTCATGTGATGGTCATCCATCCATAACCGGCCATAGTAAATGTTGCTTACTACAGTGATTGTTAAAGAACACTAAGTCCGCGGGGCCACGAGCGCTTCGAGGCTACTTTCAGCTGTGATTTTTAAGGAGAAACCTAGGAAAAAATAATCTGTCCATCACCAGGCTGTATTGAACGGATAGCTAGAGAGGGGCTCTCCACAACCTTTTTAGCCAGTTTGCTACGGAAACCTTTGTGTACGAGTTCAACTCTCACTTATCCGGTATTTTGACCATGAAACCTAATAACAACCATGTAAAGTTCTAAGATCTTCAAGGGTCAAGACTGCCTTATCTGAAAGTGGTGCACCTTCTGACTAATGGACGATGATCATGAGAAAAAGAAAGAAAACTAGATATCCCTTAATCAACCTATCTGGTACAGAGGCCAGTCATCCTTTTAAAATGATTGAAAGGCTTCAAAAACAGTAGACAGCGATGGTCTGATTCGATTTGATTAAAGCGAAAGCAAGTAAATATCTTATGCTGGAAGAAAAACTTGAAAACAAGATATTTCTTCACTAAAGTCGAAAATTTAATAACGAAGTATAACGTATTTTAGATTTCTTGAAAGCAATAGCTACCTTATCCATTCCTATTTACAAATATTTAATGCACACAAATATTCCATGTGCATTAAATTTATAAAACAATCCTACATATATGCAATACACGTAGATATGCACACTTACTTTTTCCCTTTAATCATTTTCTCCAACGCTCCACACTGAGTCTTCTGCATGGCCATCTTCTCTTTGGCGTGGCGCTTCCTCATAGCTTCGAGTTCTTTCTGCTGCTTGCGTCCAGTCTTCACGAAGCCCTTCTCTTGACGGAGAGACTCTACTGTGATTGGCTCGAAGACCAGAGGAGGTTCTGGAAGAAAACAGTTTAGAATTGTTAGGCTACATGTATGTTGCATTGCATGGGTTGTAGGAAGTAGGGAGTAAGATGTTTACAGACAGATAAATACTGTCTTTCCACTCCGACCAACTAAACCGACCAACCGTTGTTCGGAATGGAACTCAATAGGGGACTTTATTCCTATCGGACCAACTGGTTGATGACAGATGTTAATTTATGAAAAAATGTTCCACTCGGACCAACTGCAATACCAACTGAAACGGATCAACGATTTTCTTTTTCACCTATACATACTTCTTATAGTTGTTCGATAGGAATATTGTATTGATTTATATTAGCCCCCTTATTCATAATCGTTTATTAAACCTATTTTAGTTTAAACACACTTTAAGTCTATTGCTGTCTGTAACCAATGACAGAGTATGGTTAGAGACAGCAATAGACTTAAAATGTGTTTTAACTAAAATAGGTTTAATAAACGATTATGAATAAGGGGGTAGGTCTTTACCTAACAGTTATCTATGAAAAAAAAATAAACGATTTTTTATAAATATAAACGGTATATGGTTCTTATAAATATTTCCAGAGTCAAATCCAAGGTTACCGAAAACGGCTCCCTAGTTCACAAATAGTTAGGTCGTAAAATAGCTAAAAATTTTGATGCCACTGAAATGGCCGATCGACAGAAGGTTCTCATAGATGATAGTCACTAGCCTATGGATATTTGTAATACACCAGCGATGCTACACTTGTACTGCGGACCCTGCAAAAACCTCATAAGACCTCTTTGAAGAACCCCATACTTTAGACGTACAGGAAAACTGATAGGTGAAACCAACCGGCATTTTCTCTGAAATCGTGTTATCTCGTAAACCAAAACACATGTTTAGAAATCACAAGAAAACATAACCATAAACTAAAAATAGAAACATATAAATAGAATGGAATCCCTCGAGTAGCGAGTGCAGGAACCTACATACTGACTACTAGGACAAATAGCAAACAGTTTGGTTGGTAATGCGACAGGACATAGCAGACCTTTATTCCTTTACATTATGCCACGAATTCGACTTCGATGTAACTTTTTTGGTATTGGTCATTGCTGTAGATCCTGGTGGAGTCACAGCAATGGTAGTGCGGGTGGTTATAGTCCCTTTAAAACTTAACAGAGAACCTACCTACCCCTGTTAAGGCGACAGCTAGCGCGGAACATCGTCCTCAGGGTTACGCACTCTTTGATTTCCAGTATAGAGGAGGCAGCTCCTTTACAAATCGGTTTAGTAGTTTCGGAGCTTTTTCAATAGACACAAATAAACATTCAAACAAACTAAAAAAATATTTCCTCTTTATAATATTAATAGATATAGATTAAAATTAAGTTATGGAAGAGCGGAGACACCTATCACTATGTTAAAACATTATTTCGGCACAATAAAATGACTTCTTGTGACATCAAATTACACAAAGTTGTGCGAAAGTTGTGTGTGTACTTAATGATGTTCGCAGCTTATACCTACCCGTTCCTGCTTCCCGTGAGGACATGATCCCGGGAAAAAATGTAGACTATGAGTTTTCTGTACTATTTTCTATCCCTCTACCTTTTAGCTACTAACCTATCCAACCAAACATTTTTACAAACTTTCAAATTTAAATATTATTAGGTATGATTATTTTAGAATAGTAGTAAAAAAGCCGAAAAGATTTGATTGATAATTTTTACCATTTTGGTCAACATGTAAATATAGAATCTTTTAGGGGTTTTTACACTGTTAATAGTATCCTGAAGGATACATAGCCACCAGCCAACGTATTCCACTTAACCTACACAAATCACTGAACAGTTTTCTAACAAAAGAAATATTCCATGCACATTCAAACACACTTGACACGCTTACCCAAACAAAACGACACAGTGCCCATGGCTTGTGGCGAGTGAGTACCGAACACGCGAACACTCAAGCTGAGCGAAACTGGACGTGTAATGAAGATATCAGATACAAAACATCTGTGCAGTAAAATATTTAAGGTAATATGTTTGGCGTATGGTACAAATTATACCATCCAGCGGTTGAGCGAATTAAATTTTTGCTGTGAAACATACTAAACTGAATTTTTTTAGTAGCGACGCTATAGCAAGATCTCGGAATTCGAATTTGGGAATTGATATTTTGGACTGTGGATTTTGGTATTTGGATTTTTTAAAAATAATTTTGATGTTTAACATTTGCCAGGCGTCCCATGATGGCTGCCATTTTTTATTTCGCTTTCAGCTCCTAGAGTATGTTCATGCTTCTTCTATAATTTGCAAGTACAAACGTAAGAGAACGTTATAGTGTTTCGGCGTAAGAACTCCAAATACGACTTAACCTCTCTACCTATCGGACAACTGGCAGAAATACATACCTAAATCTTGTATTATTGGCCAAATAACGTTAAGTGATTGTATGTTTGCAGATATTAATTTCATAAAATAATAATGAGAAAGTCCTTTTATACGAATTAAATTTAAAAAGGGGACACACAACTAGTATTTCAGAGATATATTCACATATCGAATCCAGCAGTCATACACTATAGTAAACTATATATTAAAATGAAATCGCGATCACCTCCGCTTCCGCTTATGCCATAGCCCACCCACGTTTATAAAACGAATCTTAAAATATCTGGTGCATGTCATACTCTGGTCGGCGGGATTAGCCAGTTGGTTAAGCTTCTGCGTAAATAAACAACGGAAATTATATTGCGAATTGCGAGAGTGCAGCTATTTCTGGGTTTACGCATTTGCGCGGAGGTGTGTTAACTATGTAGAATATGTGAATACAATGCTAGCTGCGTTCCACAGTTTCGTCTGTAACCTACTAGGAACCCCGTAGCACACATTTAAGTCCTCGGACATCCTAAGAGGGATTACCCAGGGCTCCCAACCGCAGGCTGTTGGGCGTTACGTGAGGTTTTTTAGTCGGTAGAAGTTTACCCCACGTTAAAAAAAAACACACATTTAAGCCATACAGGCCCATAATATATAAAAGGATTTCATATTTTTTATATTCATTGCAACAGAAGCGCAGCTCAGTATTCTGTAACGATCGAAGCATCTTTAGCTACAGCTGGTCCTGGATGTGTGTCAACTTTGTGACACTACCCCCAGTATCCGAAAGGCTGATCAACGCTAAAATTAACTAATCGGCTGTTAAAGGCGGATCCTCACAGAAGATCCAAAACGGATCGCCAATTCCTACGATCCACGAACAAAACTATTCTTGCGATCCCGCCGCGTTCCACCGACACGCTCCAACCGATCCACACTGATCCGCCTAAGTATAGTACAGTTAAACTTTCGGTCGGTATGGAGTCACAATTGCAGCGACGACGTCGAATCACTGTGGTAGCAACAACCTACATTCTTCTTAAATATTTACGAAGCATTTATGTTCCTTGTAAATGGATAGTTATTAGTCGACGACTTTAAAATTTTTCCATAATGTGTGGTCGCGCGCTCTAGGCAAAAACGTCCACACAAAGACCGAGGCACCTGTGTGCTAGTAACAAAAACCGACAATTGACGGATCGTTCGCGGCAGAAGCGCGCTCCATGGGAGCGTTTGATGTGGACGTGTCTCGCGCGATTCAAACTGCGCGGCAGGCGCGCTTCTTGCCGAGAGCAATCGCGAATAACTATCCATTTACAAGGAACATAAATGCTTCGTAAATATTTAAGAAGAATGTAGGTTGTTGCTACTACAGCGATTCGACGTCGTTGCTGCACATGTGACTCCATAGCGACCGAAAGTTCAACTGTACTATACTTGGGCGGATCTGTGCGGATCGGTTGGAGCGCGTCGGTGGAACGCGGTGGGATCGCAAGAAAAGTTTTGTTCATGGATCGCAGGAATTGGCGATCCATTTTGGATCTTCAGGGAGGATCCGCCTTTAACAGCCGATTAGTTAATTTTAGCGTTGATCAGCCTTTCAGAAACTGGGGGTCATTCATATATTTTACTTCACTACACTACTAACCTGTCCCCTAAAATTACTAGGTAAGTACTACTGTTTTGGCTGTGGTTATTTTAAGTTGTTGACCCGAGGGGCACATCGAACTGACAAATGATGAATGTGTCCCACAATGTGCTACAAAACAGAAAAAAACGTCAGTGTGCCTCATTAACTATCTCTGACAAAAGTGAAACTTTAGTAGTATAAATTGTCAAACAACTAAAACACCTAAAAGTAGCCTCTTTTCTTTGTGTCGAGTCATACTCTACATTAATCATGCAACTATTAACACACCTTGGTACCTTTCCACCACATATGTACCAAGAATAAAAGAATTCAACTTGTTCAATGAACTTTCTCTTGCTCATCGCGAAGCCACATTCTTCACATGAAAATTTCAGCTCTCCCGTGAAAATTCTATGTTTAACAGACTTATTGTCACGTAGAACTGAGCGATTCAATAGATTGTTTCTTTGTCGAACCATTAAATCCTGGAACGACCTGCCCGTAGACGTGTTTCCCTCATCTTACAATCCCGGGTTCTTCAAGAGGAGCGTGAAGAGGCACATCACAGGGCCACCAACTTGAGGACCACTGTCAGAAGTCTTACGGACTGTGAGAGTGGCCCCCAATCGCTAGATGTTTTTTTATCAGACGGCGGCGCCGGCGGCGGCATCATTTAACCATATGATGCAGTGCCCAGTAAATAAATAAATAAATATTCTCGGACATTTCACACAACGCTATCTGATCCCAAAGTAAGCTAGGAATAACCTGCTTGTGTTATGGGTATCAGACCACGGATATTAATACATAAATACTTTTAAATACATACTTATCATACATAGAAACACCCAGACTCTTGAGACAAACATTTATGGGACACACAAATTTTTGTCTCTGGTGGGAATCGAACCCACGATCTCGTGACATTTCGATCTCTAGACCAACGAGGCAGTAACTAACAAAGATAGTCGCTACCTTCTTTCTTCTCCTCGAGCTGCACTTTCTTCTCCGGGCCGGTCTCCTCGATGCCCATCTGCTTCACCTTGTCGTTGCGCTCCTTGGCCGCGCCCATGAACGCGCGGGGGTCCGACAGCGCTGCCATGAAGTCTGTACGAACGTTTAATGAATATTTGAAGATGTTTAATGAACTTGTGGAGAAGGTATCGTACAATTTTACAGTATAACACTAGCAGGCTTGGTGCACCTGTAATGGATAAAGGGAAAAGTGCACGTCGGACTTAATACCTACTTTATTATATACAGTACTAGCGGACTTCACGCGGTTTCACCTGCGTAGTCCCCGTTGCCGAGGGAATATGGGAATAAAATATAGCCTATGTTCACCGCAAAGAGTGTAGCTTCCCAACAGTGAAAGAATTTTTCAAATCGGTCCAGTAGTTCCGGAACCTATTCGTTACAAACATACAAACAAAAAAACAGAAACATATCTCTTCTCTCTCTCTCTCTTTATAATAGTTAGTATAGATATGCACTAAAGTTTATACTTGGATGCATATTTGTTACTCTTTTAGCTCTAACGGCTGAACGAAATTTTGTATTTACAGAGCAGTGTCATGTTGGCTTGATGTTCCTTAGGGAGATTCGTCGGAGCCAGCCAACTGGCGGAGCTCTGCTATGACGGTGGACCCCTCTAACGAATTATCCACCAGCTTACCTTGCGACACTTTTACGGCGAGCCGAAAAAGCTGTCACTAAAGCATTTCCCGCGTCACCAAAACAGATCTACTCCAAGAGATATTTGGTCAGCTATAGCTGAAATTTATATCGACAAGTTCACCTTCAAAGCCATCAGGCACGTAGATCTTCAGCTCAATGTTACAGAACAGCATGGGCAGTGACATTGGGAAGTTGGCCTCCGTCCGCAGCGAGATGTGTCTGTAGCCCGCCTGCAGACCATCTAACGGCAGGATGCGCTGGCCCAGCAGCTTGCCGTTCTCGTCGTAGACTCCGAAACGGAGTACTGCTAGGTCTGGGAGTACCACCTGAACACAAAAACCAGAACCTTGTATGAATCGTTCCATTCACCAAATTTTCGCCTTTTCTCAAATACAAACTTTTACTCTCTATTAAACTCATTTATTTACTTATTTCACTGGAAAATAAACAGCTACAGTTGGTTTTGAATCCCTGTCTATACTAGTCTATAGCCTGTGTCTTGGAAATCAGCTGTAGACCGTGCCATTCAGGAAGACGCCACTCTTTTACAGTAGGCGCACACTGGGCGACAGTGCGACATGTCGCGGCGACTTGTGGGCCAGTTGTAAGAGTTGTAAGCGATTTCAGAAAAGTGTGGAGTGCGTTTTGGTGAATAGCACAACGAATTTATGTAACCTAACCTGTTTTTACTCATTCCCGCCTGTATGTAATCAGAACCAGAGAGATATTTTTTCAAGAGCGTACCAGGATCCAAGTGAACGATTTAAAAAGAACCTGAGTTACCACCAACACCCGGCGACCCCTTTTCTTTGTTTTCAGGCAGACCAAACCTATTGCATAGAGGCTTAGACCATATAACACGGGACTAGCCTTTGCGAACCACCGCATACAAAAATATTCTGCCAGTTTTCATACAAGTGAAGGGGGAAACACAAAGACATATAAAATTTCATTGCATTTAAAAATGTATTAATCGACAAACGCGTAATGGCTGTTGTGTGTTAATTGTTATTGTACAGTCAATTACAATGTAATGTACTAGTTTAATCATATAAAATCATGTACTGATGTACAGGCTTTTCATAAAGCGTAAAGACCAAATGGTCATGTGCAATGGCAGAAAACAATGCTTAAGTAAGGCGCATCCTGTGGTTAGATGATCTAAGCATAGAGGAGACGCGTGCTATATCTACGACGATTTCGCCGCCTCCTTGAGCCTGCTTTTGTTAGAGCGACATTAACCTTATGAGCGGCTTGCAAAACTTCAACAGTGGGTCGTCACAACCTGCGCCTGACCATTTCAACACGGCAATCACCTCGACGACGACGACGACGACGACGACGAGTATGCAATGGAACTACTGGGATACGAATCCCAGTAGTTCCATTGCATAGTTCCATCGTAGGATAAACAACTATAAGGTGAAATATGGGCGTATACTATGCCTCTACCTACCCGTTCGGGGATAAAGGCGTGACTATATGTATGTATGTATGTATGTATATGTTACTATTCCCAAAAGAAACATACCTTTCGGAACAAAAACGGCTCCTCATTGTACACGGGATTGAGTCCATTGGCGGGCACCATCCGCGTCCGGAACTCCTTACGAATGGTGTCGGACGGTAGACCGTACATGTCTACTTCCACGTACGTGCCGATCTTCTTGTCGGATAAGAATTGACCGGCTATCACCTGGGGGCAACAATTTGAAGCTATAATATTAGTTTTATTTAGGCTAGCGTCAACCAGTTTTGGAGTAAGTGGAGCACTTTTTGGAGTGAGTGAAGCACTTTTTATGCCTATAAGTGTACGATGCGCGAACTTACCCCACCTACTCCAAACCCTTGCCATGTTAGATGCCGTGCGTAGCGTGGTTGAGTATCCGACTACCGCCGAGGTTAAAATCGCGGGTCGGAAAAGATATTTGTGTTGAATTATGTTTGTTTCGGAGTTTGGGTGTTTTCTATGTAGGAATAAGATATCGTTTTCTCATCATTAGATGGATTCAATGTGTTGGCGCCGGGTACATAGCGTGATACAAAAGAGAAACGCTGTGAGGGTTTCTGGAACTTGTGACACATTTGAGTAGGTTTAGGGTGGCCACCTTCAGACGCGTCAGCGATGTGGAAGGTGAGCGTTCACAATGTTCCCCCCTTTGCCTTACCAGATTTGGTAAGATCCTATCAAATGATGAAGGTAGATGTACACACATATATATGTATATTTGTATGAGTTTCTAGTGCCGTGTGGATTGTATCGTGTTTTGTATAGTTTGGTTCATGTGAGTATTGTGAATCATGTGGATTATGTCATGTTTACAGTGCAGTGTGTTGTGGCGCCTAACATTACCTGTACAGCGCACTGAGCAGCAATAACACCATCGACCGGAGCATCAGCAAAAGGATCGAAACTGCGGTCAGCTCGTCGCATGAAGTCAGGTTTGAGCAGGTAGCCACAGTTGCCGTTGTACTCGAACTTGCCCTGGTTCAGCTGCATCGGCAGGTCTGAGGTTTGGAAGTTGAGGGACACCATCTGGCACCCCGCGTTCCAGAACACCTGGGGAACAAATTCGCTTAGTAAGTAACATCGAATGTGCCTACACACAATTTTATTCAGATACTAGCTGTTCTCCGAGGCTTCAACCGCGTAGATCTCGTAATCGCGTAAAATCATAACCCTCCTTTTGCGTAATCGGTTAAAAGTAGCCTATATCCTTCCCAGGGCCTCGAACTATCCCTATACCAAATTTCATTTCAATCGCTACAGCCGTTTAGGCGTGAAAGCGAAACAGACAGACAGACAGAGTTACTTTCGCATTTATAATATTAGTAGAAATAGTAGGGATATATTGAAGACTAGTTAACGTCAGCGTGAAATTTTGTTCCCGTTCCCATTTCCCGGGATTAAAAGAAAATATATTTAAGACTATAATCTATCTTTGTACCAAATTTCAGCTAGATCCGTTCAGCCGTTAAAGCGTGAAAGAGTAACAAACGTTCTAACATACAGACATCCACACTCACAAACAAAGAGGTGGAGTGCCATAGGTTGATTTGATTCTTACTACGGTGGAAGAATTGGTCGGTTTCAAGTAGGTTTCGGTGGCCGTGTGGTTAAGGCGTCGCTCGCGTGGTATGTAAGAAGACGCAGGTTCGAATCCTGCTTGAAGCCGATTTCATTTATTTGTTTCATTTTCATTTATTTATTCATTTATTGAAGCGCTCGTGGCCTCGCGGACTCAGTGTTCTGTAAACGATCACTGCAGTAAGCAACTTTCACTATGGCTGGTCCATGGATGGGTGACCATCCATGTGATCACTTTGTGACATTTATTTGAGCGTTTCCGTGCTTCGGAAGGCACGTTAAGCCGTTGGTCCCGGTTGCCAGTAAAATGGCAGTCGTTAAGCTAAGTTAAAGGCTTTATTTCAACAGCAGGCAGTCACAACCTGCGCCTGTCCATTTAAACGCGGCAATACGGCTCACAACGTATTACGTGGGACAAAATATAAAAAGGTGAAATGTGGGTATATAATATGCCTCTGCCTACCCCTTCGGGGATACAGGCGTGATGATGTACCTGAACCTATTCATTTATTATTCCATATATAAAAATGTAGGATTTTATTATTTTAGCCCCTCTCTACAAAATAGAGTGCAGAGGGGCTTATGTCCAGATTTTGTCTGTAGTCTGTGACTCTGTTGCATTAAACTCATAACTTCAAAACCACGTGGCCGGTCATTTTGAGAGTATACAAAATTTTAAAAAAATAATCAAAAGACGTGTTACAGAGGGGCAGTCTGGTGAGACCGATCTCACGGCTTCCTGTTTCTGTCTAAACAACTAAACTCTCTAAAGTCTTGGATCGCTAGCAGCTCCCAATATGAACCTTACCTGTGGCATATAGTTAGAGGAATCAGCCCTGGTGCCTTTAGGGTAGATCCTGGACATCTGTCGCTTGTTGTAGTTCACGAAGTCTATGGCCTGGGTCTTCAGATAGTTCATTCCCGTTGTCTCAGCGAATGACGACATGTTATGGTAGATGTTGCGTTCTGGAAAAAGAAAAAGAATGTTTTATTTTCAAATTAGATCAATCGGAGTTTATAATAATTTTGAAATTTAATACACATAGGTATCCGTGAGAGTGGTGCAAAATAAGGCAAATTTCATTAAGTTATGTACTCAAAAACTGCTGTCGACTATCTCTGGGTTTGTAGATGACTTCAGGGCCAGATAAACACTACAAATGAACTGTCATAATTACCTTAGATACTACATAAATCCTATAGCACAGAATTGCCAAAGACCAATGATATAGTATGTTGTTTTAAAGACTAAAAGAATTTTAAAAGACTACTGTGGTCTTCTTACGAAATTGCCCTCATATGGACTACCCGAGAGATTATGCGGATGGGTGTCCAGCTTCTTGGCCGGTAGAAGCATCAGGGCCGTCGTTGACGGCAGCTGTTCAGACTACATGGCCATAAACGCTGGAGTACCGCAAGACTCAGTGTTGTCCCCTACTCTGTTTCTGCTGCATATCAATGACATGTTGTCTATTGACGGCATTCATTGTTATGCGGACGACAGTACGGGGGACACTTGTTACACGGGCCGCCCCGGTATCTCTCGGGACACAGTGGAGGAAAATCGTGAACAGCTTGTGTCTGAAATCGAGGCTACTCTTACTAGAGTGTCCGATTGGGGTGGACAAAATCTTGTCCAGTTCAACCCTTCCAAGACACAAGCGTGTTTTTTCACCGCTAAGCAAACCCAATTACTGTAGCGCCGCAATTTCAGGGCACATCTCTTTCCATCTCCAAAAGTATAGGGATCCTTGGCGTTGACATCTCCAGTGACGTTCAGTTCCGTAATCATTTGGAGGACAAGGCTAAGCTGGCGTCCAAAAAGCTCGGTGTGCTCAACAGGGCGCGGCGGTACTTCACTGCGGCGCAAACACTGCGTCTCTATAAGTCGCAAGTGCGGCCGCATATGGAGTACTGCTGTCACCTCTGGGCGGGAGCACCTGAATATCAGCTTCGTCCATTTGACTCGGTGCAAAGGCGAGCTGTAAGAATTGTCAACGGTCCTGTACTTACAGCTGGTGTGGAACCTCTTCGCGACAGGAGAGACTTTGCCTCCGTATGCGTGTTCTACCGCCTGTACAATGGTATGTGCTCTGAGGAATTGTTTGATATGATGCCCACGGCTACGTTCTATCATCGCACCGCTCGCCACAGACAGGGAGTTCATCCTCACACTCTGCGTCCGGTGCGTTCCAGCACGGTTAGATCCGATAGGTGTTTTCTTCCGCGCACGCTTAGGTTGTGGAATGACCTCCCTGCCTCGGTTTTCCCAAACGACTACAGTATGGGGTTCTTCAAAAGGGGTCTTAGAAGGTTTTTACAGGGTCGGCAGCGCGAGTGTGGCACCTCTGGTGTTGCAAACGTTCATAGGCTGCGGTGACCACCGGTCCTTCTGGTGGGCCGTAAGCTTGTTTGCCATCTTAGTGGTATAAAAAAAAAAAAAAAAAAAAAACTTTCCCCATTGTGAGATGTGAAAAAAAAACAGCCTGTATTTTATGATATCCTATCAACCGAAAGAGTCTTTCATAATGAGCAATTTCTTTTAAAGAACATAGTATCTTAAATTAAAGAAGTAAAATATGTTTTTTAATAGTAATTGTGTCTAAATGGTTACGGACAAAAAATTACAAAGACACCGAGAGTCTATTACCGGTATCCACTCTCTGATGCCCGGTCAACGATATTAACACACACACACACACACACACACACACACACACACACACACACACACGCACACGCACACGCACACGCACACACACACACACACACGCACACGCACACGCACACGCACACGCACACACACACACACACACGCACACACACACACACACACACTAACTTTTTCATATTGTTATTGGTAGGTAATACTTCTAATATGTATGTTTTATACACTTAATTCTCGTTGCATGTTGTGAATCATGTTATGTGAGAATCCTGGTACCCATAACACAAGTTAAATCTTACCGTGGGTACCAGTGTTAAAAAAAAACACTTACTTTTAAATGTCTATCCTAAGCATGTTATGTATGAAAAAATCTGAGTGTTTATTGTACAACCATTGGATATCAAATAAATTATTATATATATATTATTTTTATTGTAAATTCCACCCTGTAATGAAAGTGTTGTTATGATATTTCCAAGGTAGACTCACTGTCAGCCTCCTCGAAGCCCTGGAACTTGATGGGCTGCGCGTAGTTGACCATGGAGGAGAGCCAGGGGTGCACGTTGGTGGTGGACCCGGTGTAGGCCACGGGCGGCGGCGCGTCGTCGCCCGCTGACGCCGCTTCTGCTACTATCTCCTCTGGCTGCAGGGGAGATACATATAATTACAATTACTATATTATTTACTATTACACTGTGCTAACTATTAGCACAACTGTTAAAATTCTAGGCGTTCTAATTGATAGCACGCTCTCTTGGCGACCCCAATTGCAAGAAGTTAGCCGAAAGCTGCTCGCATCTGCAGGTTCATTATGCCGACTTCGGAATTTCTTGCCCAAGGCCACTAAAATTGCGCTTGCCCAATCGCAATCTAGCATGGGAAGGAGGAGCTCCTTCCCATGCTAGATTATGCCGACGTCTGCTATCTCGATATCACTGAAGAACAACTTGATAAGCTTGAGCGCCTACAAAATTTTCTGCATAAGAATCATATTTGGATTACGCAAATATGATCATATTACCGAATACCGCAACATGCTCGAGTGGCTTCCAATTCGCCGCATAATGCTCACATCCTTTCTATGCTTTACAATATACTGTTTAATCCACATTCCCCAACTTATCTCAAAGAATGATTTATGTTCCTTAATGACACACATTCAAGATCCTTGCGGTCGTCGGAATCTTTGGTATTGGTTGTTCCTGCTCATTCCACAAATTTCTATGATAAATCGTTCACCGTACAGACTGTACGATTATGGAACGCACTACCTGTAACGATTAGACGGGCCCAGTCTCAGTCCTGTCCCAGTAAATAAATATCACAAAGTGGTCACCCATCCATAACCGGCCACAGTAAATGTTGCTTACTACAGTGATCGTTTACAGAACAATAAGTCCGCAGGGTCACGAGCGCTATTTAAAAAACAAATATAAATTACCAAATTCACAAACCTTTTTATCAGTAATAGCGACGGCCGAAGCGTCCTCCTTCTCCTCGTCCTCAATAACGAACTGTCCTTGACGGAACAGCTCCAACTCCTGGCGCTCCACCTCGGGCTTCAGCCGCTTGTTCTTGATGAGGATCTTGCGCTTAAGAGAGGAGGGGGGAGGGAGAGGCGCTCCTGGCTCCAACTGGAATGATAAGCGGAGCTTAGAGTATAGCGACAACAGTTCTACATCGCGATATGAAAGTTCTCGCTCTGCAGAATCATATACGAGTATTTCAATAACACGTGCCAAGGTATATCCCTGTCCGTTTCAACACGGCCAATAGAATCAACAGTACGAGAGTAACACCACACACCAGGGTAACCAGTTTCAATCATGTGAGCCGTATACTTATCTGCCATTTTATTATTAGTATAATTTTTTTTTAAATTTTGACAGTGTTTTGGTGAATCGTTTGTTAAGTTTTTCCAAATCAAAACTCTAATATGACCTCCACTTACGGGATGCTCCGGCAAAGATTCCTTCAGAAGCAGGTCTCCCAAGATCTCGTCACAATACTTCGCCAGCTTGTACTGCTGAGCTTTGCAGCAGTGGTTCTCAAAGGAGAGTATTACTGGGTAGTCTGACGTCACGAATGCTGTGTCCCTTAGAGCATAGATGACATCTTTGAATAGAATGTCAGTACACATCGCCATGCCGTGGGTGATTATTGGCTCTTCATCTTCACCTTTGCCGTCCCAGCAGTCGAGTTCTACGCATCTGGAATGGAAGAATAAGTATGGTAATACGATGGTATTATGGTAATACGTAATATCGAATAGGATATAAAGATCAATGTTAAGTGGAGCACAATGGGTGAAAGGATGATATGGAGCTCAGTAGCGAACGGGTAATCCGATATAAAGACGTACCTCCGTAACTGTATCCAGATTCGAAAATTTTATATTCATAACATCCCTACGGATCCCACGCAAAATAGACGCAATAAATGAAATCGAGTTGCGGAAAACCAGTCTGCGTAAACTTAGAAACTACATCTCTTCGGAACTATCAAGGCCAACCGTGATCGTAGGGACCTTAGCCAGTCTCCCTGTGAGTAGATTCTTGATGACTAATAGACGAGCTCTTGGTGAAAAGAAGAAAATCCCAAAAAAAATAACCCTGGACCAAATCGGTCTGGTCAATATCGTAAAGTAAACCAAGTAATCCTCCCTGAGTATGGTTGCCTTACTGAGAAGTCTATGTCCAGCAATGGACTGTTGAGGACTGGTTTGATTGATCGGGGACTCGACGTTTGGTATTGGCGGAAGCTAGCTTTCAGTTAATGGCTAAGGTGAAACACCTATGAAATTCTCGAGATTTCACGAACTTCTTGAGATCCACAAGTCACTGTGATATACGTATGGTAAACAAGCTCTGTCTCATTTACTGACATGGTGTATTCGCGGCTTATACATGTGACAACTGCAACAATCGATTATTACATACCTTGCCTTGGTTTTACGCGTGGAAAAAGCTATTTAACCTCAACCCCAATCTGTAAAAGGATTAAGTTCCAAAAACAAAACAAATTAGAACTTTCCAAGAACCTCCAAACACCTAAGAACAACAACAAAGTGCCTAATTAATAACGCTTGATCTATTCGATTACGTAAACAGATAGCGATTAATTTGGAAAGTGTTTAGCTGCAAGCGTGAACGCTGGGATAAGACAAAGACTCGAAGTTTAAGCTGTCGGCTTAAGAAGTTCGCTTTATCTTCTACTAAGTTGAGTGGCAATGACATCTTTAATATGGTACGGTTATAAAATGTAAGTATTTTATGGAAGTTCAGATCTTGAACGTTTGGTAACGGTATCTTTTCAGGGACATTTTTTGACACAAGTAGGTATTGTAACTCAACTTCAATGACATAGGTAAATTTATATTAGGAAACTGATAAACATACATGACATATCAACTTATCGCTGTTCTCAGCTGTATGGAGCATAAATATATGGATAGACATCTCCCAATCATATTTGGAATGGTGATTGGCCTAGGGCCTAGGGCTGGTCGTGGCCAGACAGGTTGGTACAGAGTTTGGTTTAGCGTTCTCTTTGTGTCACGTTAGCAGGTGCACTACCAGCAGATCGTTTATTCGCAGAAGTCGCCGAATTGAGAGACCTTATGACTGCACCTCGGACTCTTTAGCAAATAAGTACTAAGCATTTCAATTACAATTATATTATTGTGGTCAGTAGAAACTGTGTCAGTGAAGGATAAGGGTGTTATAAATAATTGTGTGCGATAGAGAAAGAGAATATGGGTTATTGTACGAAATTCTCTACTTCCAGTATAAAAAAAAATCACAAACCTGCACCCAGCCAGTAGGACCTGTCGATACATCTCCACAGAACTCTTTCCACCAAACTGCCGGCCCGAGAGATAGGTATTATGTGAGGAGTTGATGTAATAATGGGCTAAAGGCTGGTCCATATCCATGTAATTGTCCAAACGGTCCAGAAATACTGGTGCGTTTTCATCTGACATCAGGTAGCGGATTAGGCCGTCTTTTGTGAGGCATTCTGGAAGGAAGATAAGATTATATGAAGTGGAAATTGGTGTCTTGGTCTGCGTTTTAAGGATACAAAATGATAGAAGCAATTGAAGTTAGTTATTGCTTTGTATTATACGCTCATGTGTTTCATGGGTTTTAAGAAATGAGGCTTCCGGTCTTAAGGAAATCAATCTACCAGGCGAGCGTACTAATGAGCTGTTCTATTTAATCCTATACTCTTCTGTTCGATCCAGAACCAATGAATACAGAGGGATTTTTGTCCATACAAAATAATCTCGTGTCTCTTCTTTTACAATTTGGTGCCTGAAAAGCCATATCTATAATCTTGCAACGTCAGTGAAAAATACTGCTATGACTATAAGTCTTTTTTGCTCAGGCATTGAGTCTCTGAACTTCTTGGCTATCGATCATAATTAATCCAAAATCGATCATAATTAGACGAAAGACTATCGACCACAATATTAATCAGGTGAGTGACAACCCTTCGACCAGTCAAACATAAAAAAGACGTGTGTATGTATGTAACTGCTAACTTACTATCATTCCTAGCCTCCTCGTTCTGTTCATACGTGTTGATGATCTCGACAGCTCTCTTCTCATCGTACAGCGGGTACAGGATCTCGTTGAGGCGAGGGTCACGCTGCTTCTCGTTCAAGAAGTTCACGAACTGTTCTAGGTTGATGCGATCGGATTTGCCCTGGGTGCTGTGCAAGATTTACAATTTAAGAGCATGTTTTATGTACGAAAAATACGCGGTTTATAAATTTTCCTTTCAAGTTATTTGAAAATAAGTTGAAAGTTCAGCGCAGAATATTCTGCCGGAAGTCCTAACCTCTACCGTTACAACGGCAAAATAGTAGGGCTCAAACTAAAAAACGTGCTGGACGTAGGCCTCTTCCGAAATTGTTGCTGTAGGGAGGTATTTTATCTTACTGTACCACAGACGAGACGGGTTATTCGGTATTTCATTCAGCAGGTGCACCACTTAGGCGGCAATTAGGTGAGGCATCCGGCTCGAAGGACCATGAAAAGGTCTTAAAGTGGACTGCTTTCTTCTATTTTTGGGTTCCAGTGAGAAGTAAAAGTATTATTTTTGGTATAACCATTGATTTAGAATAGCGAAAAATTCTAAATCTATGGGTATAACTAACTTTATTGTATGTACACGATCAGTTTGCACATATCATGACATATCGAGTCAAGTGTCATATTTGACATTGACAACTAAATTAAAATAAAGAGGTCCCTGTGTTGCCATCAACAGTTTAGGGCACCAAGGATGTTGATAGGACCTCATTGCACATCATCAAACCTGCCAATCGACTTATCTACGAACCAGGTCAAACTACCTACTGCCATAGACTTATACAACACCTGCACGAAATTTGGTGCACATTTTAAGCAAGCAGATCTGTTAATAATGTCGTTATTCTGTATCATTTATTCCATTACTAAAGAAAATGGATGACAAAACAGTAAGACTAATATCACTGTAACTGACAATATCATCACAAAGCTAAACTAAATACTTACATAGATCGAAACAGTTCCTCAATATCATTCCTGGGACAGATCTTATGGTACAGCGCGTAGAACTTGTCGAACGTAAAAGCTTCTTTCTCCATAGCCTCATTCTTGCCTGATGGTAAGCCCAGCTCTGACAGGCACTGGTAGACTAGTTTTTCCGTCTTGCCGGAGGCAAAGGTTCGGGCTACCACCTTGACGGGCACCTTGCCTCGAGGGTCGGTGAGGAAACACAGCCGCATCCAACTGGGGAAAGTATGTGATTAGTCTTGGATGATTTTTTTTATACCACTAAGGTGGCAGACAAGCATAGGGTCTACCAGTTGTACTGGTGGTCACCGTAGCCCATGAACGTTTGTTTGCAACACCAGAGGCGCTACACTCGCGCTGCCAACCCTTTAGAAACCTAAGACCCCTTTTGAAGGACCCCATACTGTGTTTCAAGTTGGTTTAGTTTATTGGAAGGTGACTTAGAAATCTCATCCATCAGTCTTTGATACAAAAAAATTGTAGGTATAATTTGTGTTTATGTAGGAATCTAATTTTGTTGTAAAGTGACTAAGAAATTATCGTGCTTATAAGATAGATATCGAACTTTTTTAAGCTAATATACCTAAGCTTCGGCACAGATTACTAAACAGTTACTACGTAACAGATACATCACTCCCATACAAAAGCGACAATACCTACGCTATATTAGCCTACAAAATTTTAATAATAATACCTGCTGCTCAGAACGAGAAGAATTGTACCTTAAATACGCGCTCATAGCGTCGAGACTGTGTTACCCGCTGTGCGAGTGACGTCATCGTAAGAATGCGCTAGGGTTGAACCTATAATGATTGTTGTAATAAAACAAATGTTACGAATCAACCATGTTTTAATACGCTTTTAGTAGGTCGACGTGTATGTAACTAACAATGTAATGGAATGTAAGGAAAAAAATTATGAATGGTTTAAAAAAACCCTAGAAAAACACGCTTTTATAAATGCACGTAAAAACCAAAAATAAATTATGAATCACAGTAGGTAGGTATACCTATATATTTATATTGTTTATCTTATGCCTACCCATAACTAAAATATCAAAGAAATCTAAATTTAACTGACATTACCTTTAGCGTAAGTACCGGCTATTCACCTATATCACCCGGCCATCCTACCTTACTATGTTACACACACATACATATGGTCACGCGCAGATCTCCGAAGGGGAAGGCAGAGGCATATTAGATGCCCACATTTCATTTTTTTTATAGTTTGTACCAAGTACAGGTTGTGACCCTCTGCTGTTTAAATTTTTCAAACTGCTGCGGGTGACTGCTATTTTATTGGCAACCGGGACCAACGGCCTAACGTGCCTTCCGAAGCACGGAAACGCTCAAATAAAGGTCACAAAGTGGTCACATGAATGGTCACCCATCCAAGAACTGGCCATAGTGAAAGTTGCTTACTACAGTGATCGATTACAGAACACTGAGTCCCCGGGGCCACGAGCGCTTCGACTACCTATAAAACCTATTTACCTACAAATTCTATAAAACATTGAATTGCCTATAAAAAACAACAATTTTAAAAAACCTGACTCAAATAACTCCTTAATTTACGATTTACATACTTATCACCTACCTACTTATGTTCAAACAAATAAATGGTAAAAACATTCAAATTGATAAGATTTAAAATATTACTCAGCTTTCTTCGTCTCTCGGCAATTTAAAAAACGACAAATTTTCTTTTGTTTTTGTACTATTACACCCATCCACTGCACAATAATTACGTGGTTTCGGTATTTCGATGCGAGCGCTCAGTCGGGCGTCCGGCAGCCCTCTGCCAGTTGTATCCCCAGGGAGATGCCAAGCGGTAGGTACATAGCGCGCGATTTTGAGCGAGTGACGGAGGCCTGGCTTCGGGCTCTAAGTGACAAGGCCGCTCATTGTACTGTTCTTGTGTAAAATATATCTATGTATATTTTACAAAAGAAGCAGTATAATTAGTGGCCTTAAAGTCTGCAAATTATGTAGGTAGGCATTCTTATTTTTATCTACCTAGATATCGATGCGTAGATTCTTAAAATAAGTATTTTGAATACCAAGACAGTGGAATATAACCGGGATTAACGGTCAAATGCTGAATATAACTAAATCCTAAGTGGTGCATAATTTATAGGTGATCGTTGGTCTAAGTGCATTATAAATCGTTGTAAATTAATTAGGTAGAAAGTTAATTCGTTTAATGGTCCAATCGGCTAGGGTACTTACGAGAGCCGTGGGGGTTACTGAGGGGGTTAATTTGCGGCAGGTGGTTCATTTTCGTACCGAATTACTGTAATTACACTTTCAGTGCTGAACCTATTACTTAAAATCATTTATTAATTACTAGCGGACGTCACGCGGTTTCACCCGAATAGTTCCCGTTCCCGTGGGAATGCGGGAATAAAATATAGTCTATGTTTACCGCAAAGAGTGTAACTTCCGGACAGTGTAAGAATTTTTTAAATCGGCCGAGTAGTTTCGGACCCTATTCGATGCAAACAAACAAACAAACTATCAAATCTTACTCTTTATATTATTATAGTATAGAAAAGACATTTTAGTTGTGTTTTCATAATCTTTTGAGAAATTTAGGAAAAAATATGGACGAGTAGGACTCGCGCACAGTACCAAAAAAAAGTGTGTGCGTGTAACCTTTACGCGGATTGAAGTAAAACTTCTTTGCCATTGACGGCATCAAATGGTATATTAATATCATTCATTCGAATTTTGAATAGCGGAAACTACGTTTACGTCGAATTTTGAATAGCGGAAACTACGTTTCCGCTATTCAAAATTCAAATAGAAAGCGTTACTTCCGTCAAAAAAAAAATCTGGGTTACCCCTAGTCGCGCCTAAAGAAGTTTTACTTAAAAAACAGTAAAAAGTCATGTTTGTTGAATGGTTTGTTAAATGGAAGATTAAGTCCTTGGTATATAGGCGATTCGTTAGAGCATTAAAGGCATGGCTTCTGGAAAACAGTTTTTATTCCATAGGGGACTTCTTTGAACACACTAAAAAGTATAATGCTTTTCCACAATGACGATTTTTTTAGTAATTTGATAATATAATGTATGAGAAACCTATGTAATTAAGGATGATAATTGTTAAATAAATGTTTGCATGCCCAGTTTAGGCAGAACATGCTGTACTTAATCATAAGATATTCTGTAACATCTTTATAACCATGTTGAAAGCAAATAAAGATATTATATTATATTATATTACCACAATTTCCCGCACACTTTGAACGCGGCCTCACCGGTTTCCTGCCTTCTTTGCTAAAGTATAAGTACCCCTATAGCTGTCCAGGGGTATCCTTCCGAGGGCTTACTCGGGGCTCCTAATAGGCTGTTAGGCTGGCTACCTGTGGTAGTCGGTAGTAGTCCGACATAGCATCCCTGTAGGATTTTTCTCACGTTAAATAAAGATAGAGAGAATAAAAGCCCCTATAAGCTACCTTAGGTTATTCAAAATAGTAAGTATTTTACTTTCAATCGCTTTTCCTTCGACAAAACTAATTAGATCTATTTCCTATCTCGGATTCTTAACAGACAGACAGGTAAACAAATCGTGTCCAGACTGTTTTATTGGCTCAGTGTGACCCTGTCGCTTCGCATTGACAGTTGGCTGTTAATTCTGTAAACTGGAACGCTCCTAGTGAATATATTTCACTGCCACCTTCCGTAAGCGGTTAATACGTAAGTAAATTATCATACAGCTAAATAGACCATTAATTATTTATTACAGACATGTTCTAGGTTTACCATAATTTAATGTGGAAATGAATTATACTAGGGTAGGATTCGAACCTGTGCATTTTTCCTATAGTCTAGTCAATGAATGCTCACAAGGGGGGTGTGAATGGAAAAGTCGAAAGCAGAAACTTTGACTGAATTGTGTTGTACGACATAATAAAAGCTAATTGAATTCTCTACAACTTTGTATCTTGCACTTTGCATCTATCTCCAATCATTGCCTAGCTATGAGCTTCTAAAGGTGGTCGATTTTCAAAGCGCGCATTGTAACAGTACAAAACAAAAATAATTTCGTACAAAGCACCGTTTTCGAGAAGTAAGCAAAACCCCCCCCGAGTCGGGCTCACCTCGGAGGGGTCAGGACTTTTACTATGTTTGTTTATCTCCTAACTAGTCCAAATAAAGAGTCTAAGTCAAAATTTCTACTTTCGACTTTTCCATCCACAAGTTATTCGTTTACTAGGCTATACTATCCTGGAGAAACGCTTTTGTCACCAACACTTTCAATCGGAGTAGGTATCAGTAGACATTCCAACTTCAACTTCTACAATAGGATACAGGCAACGAATTCGTTAAATTGTGAATAAATAATGTGCGAATCAAAAAACAATTTTTTAAAGCAATTTGCAATCAAGAAAATATTTCAACTGTCTATCTATCACAGTTCACGAGATACAGCCTGGTCACAAACAGACGGATAGACAGACAGCCGAGTCTCAGTCCCGTCTCGTTTTTTCTTTTGAGGTACGGACCCCTAAAACTGTTATCTCAATAAATTATTACTTAATTTAAAGCAGTGTAGCCTAAACACTTCACAATTACCCAGGCAGATCACAGCTCTGGGAACTAATCCGTCCCCTGCTAATGGAGGTACCCAGCTTAAAGGATTTAAGCACTAAGGTTAGTACGAAATGTTTGTGTCTCCGCAGATTACCCGAGATTTTGAAAATTATGTGTCAGATAGTTTACTTCCTTTTTGTAGTGCGCAATTAGCTGAATCTAAATTATGCTGATATAAGAGGAGTTCTTGGACAATTGATAAACATAATCATAGGTCCTATGTATTTCTAAATAAATACATGTACAATAATATAATGTACATACATATCTTACTGATATTATAAATGCGAAAGTTTGTGAGTGTGGATGTGTGGATGTTTGTAACTCTTTCACGCTCTAACGGCTGAACGGATCTGGCTAAAAGTTGGTATAGGGACAGATTATAGTCTGGAATAACACATAGGCTACTTTTTACCCCGGTAATAAGTTCCCACGGGAAGTAGGTGCGGGATAAAAAATTACGCGGGCGAAGCTGCGGGCATTAAGCTAGTTGTATAAAATATACGTCAGCTTTTAATAATTCAAGAAGCGCAATTGTTAATACCCTTTTTTAGGGTTTCGTAGCCAAATGGCAAAAACGGAACCCTTATAGATTCGTCATGTCTGTCTGTCTGTCTGTCTGTCTGTCTGTCCGTCCGTGTGTCACAGCCATTTTTCTCCGAAACTATAAGGCCTATGCCATTGAAACTTGGTAACTAGATGTATTCTGTGAACCGCATTAAGATTCTTATATAAAACTAGAAAAAAAGTAGTAAATTTCGGGGGTCCCCATACTCAGAACTGAAACTCAAAATATTTTTTTTCATCAAACCTATACGTGTGGGATATCTATAGATAGGTCTTCAAAAATGCTATTGAGGTTCCTAACATCATTTTTTTCTAAAAATAATAGTTTGCGCAAGAGACACTTCCAAAGTGGAAAAATGTGTGTCCCCCCCCCTCTAACTTCTAAACTAAGAGAATGATAAATCTAAAAAAATTATATGATGTACATTGCCATAAAAACTACCAACGAAAATTAATTCGAACGAGATAGAGCTGGTAGTTTTTTTTTAATACGTCATAAACCGTAATTTTCGGTTAGAAAAATCACTACCACTGCGAACGTGTTAAAACATCAATCAAAGTTACAACGAACTATAAGAACTTTTATATTATGTTACTTGCTGCTACGAAACCCTTCATGGGCGAGTCCAACTCGCACTTGGCCGGTTTTTTTACGTGTGGGACAATCCTCATGGATGTTATGCCGGACTCCTACCGACTAAAAAATCTCACGTAACGCCCAAAAGCCTATGGTTGTGAGCCCCGGGTAAGCCCTCGGAAGGATGTCCCAGGTTAAAGAAATTGCGGAAACGAATAAACATGAAGATGTAAATTTTAAAGCTATTTACAAATATTAATAAATTCCTGTCAAATTACGGTCAACGTGACATCGGCATAAGTTATGATGATGACAAAATATAATACAAACCTTGAACAAATATTTGTATTATACAAAAGTAATCATTGTTACAGCCAAATACAAACACCAAACTTAGCCAAGGTAAACAAAGTCACACAAACTGAAGCCGAAACGTGCCTCCATTGTTTTGTTGACAAAGTGACCCTACAAAGGGCCGCCCTGCAAATGTTACAAAGGTATTGGGCTGTTTGTAATAGCCTTATTTATTTGCGCAAAGGATTGTGGTTATAGAACAAAGAATGGAGTTAGATTGTGACGTCAGAATGTTGTATGGAAAGTTGGAACGAATGACGTAGGAAGGCTCTGTAAGGTCTTAGAAAAAAAAAACCAGTGGAAACGGGTTCGGGATTGTAGACTGCGACTTGAAAAACGTAATAACCAACTATTAGTTATTCCGTGGTAGAATGACCCCCTGCTAGATGAACCGACGCCATGGTAAATATCGCAGAGAGTGATTGCATGAGGAAAGCGTAGTACCATGTATTGTAGCGTGAATTAGGAGAGACCTCCAATGTCCAGTAGGGGACGCTTTCTTGATTCATCTTCTTCTCTTAAATGAATGGCACTTCGTTTATCAACGATTCCGCCAATCTCCAGTAAGAAAATAAATACAAATAAAGTCAGTAAAAAATGGTGATACGTCAGTCTCAAATCCAAAATTGTCCTTACTTGAGTGATAGCAGTCTTGATGCTTAATTTATTAAGAATTTAATACAAGAAGCCGTGAGACGGTCTCACCCGACGGCCCCTCTCTAAAACGTTTATTGTGATAGTGAAAGTTCAATCCGATTGACGTTTTCATTTTTGTTTTATTTCAATTGAATTAATTCAAATTTTGAACCGATGATCCACGTGACCTAGTGACGTAGTATAATGCAACAGAGTCACAGACTACAGACAAAGTCTTGCCATAAGCCCCTCTGCAATCTATTTTATAGAGAGGGGCTAAAATGTAAATTGACATGTAAGCTGTCAATTGACATAGATTTAGTAGAAAATACGGACAATTGATGTGTGTCGTAGCACTTTGCAACGTAGCAATGTTTGCAATAAGCTACGCATCGTCGTAGGGCTACAATACTTTGCACAGTGACGCTTCGCCAATGGTGATGTTGCAATGCAAATGCTGCAATTCAAAATCCGTACGATTTGCAACATCAACTTACAGGATTTTGTTTAAAATTTTCCTTCGTTTCACCATTTTTTACTTGGTTTATAAATTATTTTAAGTTACATAATTAACAATGCAATATTTTTGATTCGTCTATATCTATATCTTGTAAGTTAACTTATAAAATATTACAAGACGAAGTAGCTGCCTATCTACCTATTCATTATCTTATTAATTTTAATGATGAAGGAAGGAAAAAAATATTAAATATGAGATCAATAATTTGATAATTTCTTAGTCACCTTTAACGTCGAGAATAGTTCGCGCCTAAGGAATGCAATCCCGTAACCCGTGCAATACACTACCAACATAAATTCACTCCTAAACACAAGAAATTTTGTGTAGCTGGAGGTATTAACAGGTAGAATACCAAAAACAGAAGGTAGTACCTGTTTTCTGAAAAAAGTCGCAATTCCATATTTTACAGATAACAAAACTTTTTGTTATTGGTCTCAGCAGTTGTTTGTTTTTTATTTTTCAGGTGCACCACTTACCGGAGAGATCAGCTCGGGCTCTGGAGATCATGCTGTATCTTCAGTAAAACTAACGAAACAACGTTAAACATGAAAATTAACACTACGAGAACATGCGATTTAAAATTTGTAATAATATTGAAAATAAAACATCAAGAGAATAATGCTGTGACAGAAAGAATTAAAATAAAATAAAAAGCAGAATACGTACTGTTTCATGAGATTAGTCCGGGGACATACGTTGTTACTTTTGTTGTTGTGGGTGATGGCCCTCAGTCCCTCTTTCCACGCCTTCGACAGAAGAAGCAAATAAACAACAGCTCATGCAAAGTCGTGCATACTTATGCCTTGTGAACTCATAAAATCTCGATAAACTTTTAACCCCCCTTTTACTCCCTTAGGGGTGGAAATTTGAAAAATACTTCCAAAGTTGGTGCTTATAATTATTAGAAGGCTAAATTGCCCTAAAAAATACAAGTTTCTAAGCCCGTAAGTGTCGGCTTGGAAGTGATAGATGAGCGAGTCATTCATAATTTTATTAATTAGAGATCTAAATCTTCAAAAGGTTCAAAATATTTTGCTCTAAGAGCAAAATATTTTGAACCTTATATATATATAAATACGCCCAATACCCTCTGGTATTGGGCGTATTTTCTAAACGTCCCATCTGATAATAAGTGTCTTATTTAGTCCTGGAATATCCTTCCGAGGGCTTACCCGGGGCTCCCAACCATAGGCTGTTGAGCGTAACGTGAGGATTTTTAGTCGGTACCTAGAATTTTCCCTCACGTTAAAAAAATGACTTATTTATTTTTTTATCAGTACTTTTCCCTACTTTGATAAAAGGAGACTGAGTATTATTACTATATTTTGCAATAGACAAAGATCATACTGATCAATAGTGAAACTACTAAGTCATAAAAAGTTATTAAACAAACTTAATTGATCTGAATTTTACCACATCTATATATATAAAAATCAATGCCACTTTTCGTTGTAATTTTATAACTCAAGAACGGGCTCACCTATCCAAACCAAATGTTTAGGCTTTGTTCGGACTGTTTAGTAGATGGTTTATGTGAAGTTTGCACAAAATCGGTCGAGCGGTTCTTCATTTATCACGCAAACGAAGTTGCGCGGGTCAGCTAGTATTGAATATGGTAAAGTATAAAATGCGTGTAAAAATTAATTATCGTCGTAAATAATACTACTTTGATGGAGCTATAAAATTTATGACAATCTCAAATATATTTATTCATAGTATTAATGGTAAAGTTTGTTTCATATCTAGGGAACCAATGGATGGAGAATTTAAACAATAAGCAGCTGTAGATCTATTGAAGGACATAGACGACTATTTATCTCAGAAGAACATATTATTTTTAGACCGCTAGTAAAAAAAAAGCTTTCAAAATAAAGTTTTATGGGGCAATAGTAGTTCACAAGGCATTAACATCAACACAAAAATAGTGCTAAATAGAAAAACTGGTTTTAAAGTAAGCTTTTAAATTATATGACAGTTGTTTACGACTCCATTTTTGCACTCTTTCACAATGTCATCGTTACTAAGCGCACTTTAAAACTTTTATTTCCACCTCAGTGAGTCCCCCAAAATGAGGAGTGTAATCAGCGTTAATAAAATACAGCGAACATATTGTTTAATAAGCATAATAAAGTTAAAACATGTCAAATTAAAAACGGTGATTTTCCAACCAAAACAAATAAAATAACAATGTAAGTAGATTGCCACAAAACCGTCTATTAGAAGCCATGCCTCGGTAGCTTGCTAATGGACTTACTGCTTCTTAAGACAAGTCATAGGGCAAACGTTGTTCGCTTTGACATTGTGGGTGATCCTCCTCAGTGCTTGCAACCATACCTTTTTACAAACACAAGCATTAATTTTAATATATCTTTTGCTTCAATGCGATACCAGATATCTGTCTTGTGAAAAGCAAAGCCTGAGGTAAATTCTGTGTTTTCGGTGGAGGTGTGTTGAAGGCAGTGTCTGGTGCAGACTTATTTGTCGATCAATTTTGCTCACTTTCTTTGGCATGTGTATGGACTATTATATTTGGACAATTTAAGAGGCCTTTGACTAATTTAAGGTTTAGTAATTTTGTGTTTTGACAATTTTTACGAATTTTAGCTTCTCTATTATTGATCATTGGTGATATTTTCCCCATTTTACCCACAAAAACATATTATGTATTGAATTTCAGGTTCGTTGAAAAAGAGTATTATTTATACTACCAAAATGCTCATTAACGACAAAGATCTCTTAATATAAGTGAACGCAAAATGTATTATCTGTTTGGTACCCATACTTAGTAATAAAATCCTTTGATTTTATTACCTCTAATAGCTAAACAGCATAAACTGGCAATATCAAGTCTTACTAACATAAAACTAGAGCTATTCAAAAACTGACCTTAGCAGTGGCGGCGTCGGGACATATCACGTGTTGATAGTTGATATTGATGTAATCTGTTCCACTGCAAATCGTCAAAGACCTTTCCTCTAGGCTGTCTCCGTGTTTGTTCATCAAGTTCATACCGAGCTTGGAGTCCTGTGGAAATGAGAGGAATTTTAGTACAAGCATCATTGTTCCTTTACGTAGGGAGAATTGGTTGCAACATCTTGAACTTGAGTTGAGTGAAGGTGAGCGCTGACGCGTCATAAGGTGGCCACCCTGCCCTTCATAAATGGGTCGCAAGTCTCAGACATTCACAGTGGTCCTCTCTGTGCCATTCTATAGACCTATAAAATTCATGGAATGCTAAGCTTGCAGTCTCTCGTGATACATTTTATGTAAACTATTTTATTGTCAGGTTTTTTCTCACAGGCTATATCTATTTATTTTTCCGAGTGCAGTTTGTTACTAGACAAAAATTAAATTAAAAAAATTGTGATATAGTTTCAGAATCAACTCTTGGTAACATGAAATTACGTCCGTACTTTAAACGGACAGTCTGTGGTTTTTGATTTAACGGCAGAAATAGCTTCACAAGAGCCCAAATAAATCAAAGTAAAATAATTGTAAGAAAACTTTACCCTTGCCATTAAAATATGGCACGAAATTCTACCGACCGCACCTCCTAAAATAACCTAGTAGTGTATTTGTAAGTATATGACCATGTGGCCTCAAACTATATGTTATTGCGGTAAGAGCGCGGAGGGTACAAGAGAGTAGGTAACTTCGAACAAGCGATAACAGAGCGCAGTTTTTTTGAGTACAAGCGCCGTGCCTGCCGCCTTATGGCGCAATTTCACTGGTTGTTATATCGGTCGGTACAACCAATGAAAATGAACAAGTCGATACGTATTCGGGGTACCCCGCATGCTTTATAATATATCGACCAATGAAAATTATCGGTCGATATACGGCTTGCGGGTAGTGAGTCAAATACTTTTCAATATTCAATTTCATTGAGTGCTTGTTGGATTAAAAAGACGCTGTGTGAAATGGCTGATAAGGATAATAAGACACAGACAATCAAAATTGCTTCAAATAACATTAATTTATTATTAATGCTAGGCTATGCCACACAGCTTTACCCCGCATGCGGACCCTATCGACTAATGAAAACGGTTCCCCGAATGCGGGCCCTGTGACATGTGTTCCAAAAATCTCACGCACCCCGCATGCGATCCCTATCGACTAATGAAATTGCGCCATTTCTCTGTGCGCTTACGCTCGGTGTGTCTGTTATCGTTGGCTACTCTCTTGTACTCGCGGGACGTACTCTGGCCGCAATCGCGATGTCGCTCGTCGCCCCGCTTGTCGCCGACATCCAGTTTGAGGCCTAACTTATAATAATAACGTTTCTATGACGTCAGAGGGTACATCGCCCTCTGAAGGCCTTCAGTCTAGTAAAACAACATTGACTTTGTGAGCCATTAATAAATTTATAGCAGAACTATTATCCCTTCCTATATAATCTGCGCCAATAACTTTGTCTGTTTGTTACGGCTTAACCACAGAATCGATTCTCATGAAATTTGATACATAGATAGAAGAACGTTTGGGAACGGACAGAGGCTACTTTTATCCGGAAAACACTTTCTTGTGAGAACTGGGTGAGTACGGGAAAACCTCACTACGAAGGTTTAACTGATTAGGTTCGCTGGACATTTTTAACTTAATCGAGTAGTGAAACAATGCAAAAAAATCTATGAGGTGGCGTTGACCTGAGACCCGCTCCATATTGCCAGCGGGACGGGCCACGGGCCATGCGCAATGTAATAACACAAAAAATTAAGTAACATTTTAAGCCAGGTCTAATATAATTCATTCCTTACTGATCTTTTGGTTCTTGTATCGGCCAGTTTCGCCGTCACAGATCTTTGTTGCAGTGTGCATGAAGCTAGCAGTCTGGGGAAAGACTGGGAATTTATTAAAAGAAACTACTCACCTTCGGCACTCCACCGGATCTGACGTCACTGACTTGACAGAGTTCTATTACGTCACCATCCTGCAACAAAATTATAATTGTTAATTGTTAATATCTTCACCAAACAAAATTTATTACAGATTTTTATTCCTACATATGGGCAAACGCCCACTAGGTGTATACTATACAGAGTATACAGTATACCTCTGCCTGCCTCACCGAGGATGAAGACGTGACTATTATATGAATGTGTGTATCGTACATCATCTCATCTTAGCGTTTAGTCCCAGTTGCATAATCAATTTCATTCTCGCGTTCAAACTCAGCTTCGAATTCACAACAGCAATTAGATTTGGCATTGATCAGTAATCTAACTAAGCCCAGCCTTTACCCTTTACCTAGAAACAAATTTTTTTATGGGACTGATGATGCCCACTAAGAATATGTTGGTTTTTAAAATTCCTCCTCTAAAGCTTTCTCTACACAGCTCGCGAAGTTCCTAGGCAAAGTCGCCCGAAGCGAGGTAAAGTTGACGAAGTAAGCCGAAGCGCCTCTCTATACTACCTATCGTATTCGTCTAACTTCGTTCAACTTCGCAAGGAGTGTGGAGGAAGCTTAAGACAGTGCTTAAGGGGTGGAATAGGGGGTCACGGGAGAAGTCGAATGCCCAGCTAGTTGTAATAAAGTTTAGTTGTTTTGTCTAAAAAGGTGAAATGTGGGCATATATTATGCCTCTGCATACCCCTTCGGGGATAAAGGCGTGACCATATGTATGTATTTATAGTTTATTTGTTATAGGTACATTTTGTGAACATAAGTACTTAACTAAGTACATAGGTGTTTACTATTATACAAAGTTTCTTACATATTTCTATAACAATTAAAATTAAATTCTTCGAAACTCTTGGCACAATACACAGATCAACAAAATGATTTGTATTATAATATACTGTGCTCTTGTTCCAGAGTGGTTAGAGTAGGATTCGTCGAAGGTTCGATTCCCATTCGGGACAAATCTCTTTGTGATTGTGTGATGAGCGCATTGATTTGTTCTGTATCTGGGTGTAATATATCTTTTTATAATGTGTTTAGAAATATCTATATATGTATATAATAAGTTTGTTTATTAGTCATTTAGATACCATAAGACAAGCTTATTAACTTAGTTTGGGCTAGACAGCGCTGTGTAAAAAATGTCTTGAAAAATGTCAATGAAAAATGCTCATCTAAGGCCGAAAGAAAAATAAGAATAAACGTATAACAGTGAATATCCTGTGACCTTGAACTTTTTATGCCAGTACTGAAGGAAGTTGACAAAGGAAGTGCGCATACCTAGATACTGTGACACGAGCCTGCTAATGACTTCCAGCGGAACAGGATCAAGCTGAACGGTACTGGATTGGAATATTATCGTAAAATGTTATCATTTATCTACAGATGAAATAGGAAGGGTAGACATATTCCTATTTGACAAAACAAATGTAACAGACTTAAACCACGGTAATGATAGTATTACCGTGCTTAAACGTGTCATAAAATTGAAATGGGACAATATTACTTACTAAAAATTAGTTTTTTCATGAAACAACAAAAACGAAAACGAAAAAATTAAAAGCTTAGTAGGTATATCTACTTCATATAATATTATATACCTACTTTCCGTTTAAAATTGAAAAAAAAAATATCCGGAATACAAAGTTTTCTCATCACGATAAGTTCTTTATTTTTCGTGTGGAAATCCTACATGGATGCTATGCCGGACTCCTACCGACTAAAACCACACGACTCCCTACAACAGTCTACAGCCGGGAGTCCCGGGTAAGCTCTCGGAAGGATGTCCCAGGGCAACCGGCAGCTCACGATAAGCTTCCCAACAAAAGAGAATATTCCAAATCGTTTCGTAAATTTTCCTACAATATTTGGAAGGAGAAAATTGTTGAAATAGTAGGTACTGATATTGTGGTCAGGTCTCGTTTGATTATGGTTAACTTTCCACGAATCAATTAGTTAGCTAGTAATATTAATTAATTATTATGTGGAAACAGTTAGTACTTACCTAATATGAAAAGCAGTTTTCGAAGCTTTTTGGGTTAATTTTCTACCAAATATGGAATATGCAGGATCGAAATAGAAGCGCTCAAGTAGAGAGATGATTCGCCATTGATCTGCTCGTATTTCAATTGAATTATTAAAAATTTAATTAAATGATAACTCTCACTACGAGTATAAGTACTTAGATAATATTTTTGTGTAAGATCGTCTGCATTTAGGTATAATTTAGAGGTATACTGGGTGTAACAACACTAAATCTCCAAATTTCATGAGATGACTTGGCATCGGAAATCATATACAAATATTTAATAAAAAAGGGGGGTTAACTTTTATTAAAAAAAAAAAAATTGTCGCACATTAAGAATCCATTTTTTACCGCGGCAATTCGAGGTATGCAAACACGGAGCACCCGTCTGGCTGTCGTTGTCGCTTTCTACTGCCGCTCAGTAGCGATAGAAAGGGTGATAATGAAAATTTATAGGACCTTTAAAATGGATTTACGGTTAAAGTATTCATGTGGTTTTTTTTACTTCATTTTTGTAATGTTTCATGACTGATGCCACGTCACGTGACGAAATTTGAACAGGTAGTTTTGTTACACCCAATATAAAACTGCATTGGTGTTTTTTCACGTGAGGGAAAATCCTTAATGGATGCTACGCCGGACTCCTACCGACTAAAAAACCTCATGTAACGCCAAACAGCCTACGATAGGGAGCCCTCCTAACAGACCTACGGCTACCACTGCGGCCTGGTCTAGGGGGTTTTTCGGGTGTCATACCGCTTCTTGAGGGGGGGGGGGGGGGCGTACGTGAATTCCTCACGTCACGCTGCCATCATGGGCCTGCTTCTGTAATTACGGTGAGCGACCCACTCACCGTCCTCAGACCCCCGGTCATGGAGGCCGATAGTCTTCGGCGAAGAAACGTCGGTGGCGCCGAAGCCGCTGACTGCGGAACTCGGGTGGGAGAGTTCTCTCCCGTTTCCGTCTCGCCGACGACTCTTTCACGAGTATGAACTGCTCGCAGTAAGAGGCGGCGCAGTCCCACTTACTCCCGCTGGAGACCATAGCTTGCACCATGGTCTCGAGCGAGAGAGTGTCCACGTCCAGAGCTACCACGAGGACCTGGCGCTGTTGCGCCCACGCCGTGCACTTCACCAGCGTGTGCAGCGCTGTTTCATCGCTACGGTCCTCGCAGTGCTGACACTCGGCCGTGGTTTCCCGGTGTCTTCGCCCCTGATACTTACCGAAGCTACCGTGTCCGGTAAGTATCTGTGACAACCGGTAGGAGAGAGCACCGTATCTTCTCTCCAGCCACTCGTCCATGACCGGTCTGACGGCCGCGACTGTGGCGAATCCCCCCTTTGGTTGCTCAAGTCTATCCCCTTGTCACCCTGACGGCCATCGCCCTCTGCGGGCTCAGCAATCTAGCCACATTGCTGGCCGACAGGGTCTCCAAAACTGCATTACTTAATTATTTTTAAAAATACGCTTGCGACATCATCAATCAATACATATAATAAAATCGTAACAGGTCGCTGTCTGTACATGGAAGATAAATAAGAAAACATATTATGGGGGCTTTATGAACGCAATAGAACCCAAAACAATGATTTTTAGAATTTTTGTCTGTTTGTCTGTATGTCTGTATATCTGTTTGTCTGTACGGTTGTGCACGCTAATCTCAGTAACCGCTCAACCGATTGCAATGCGGTTTTCTTTATTGTGTTGAGGTTTGCTCCAGTTAACATTTAGCGTTTGTTTTATGTAAATCGGTTTAGAAATAAAAGAGTTATAACACTTTTAAGAATCAGATATTTTGAAAATTTTAATTGTAGGGGTTTCTTTGAATGTGAGTGAACCTAAACTGGTGTGTTGGCTTAATCATAAAAGAGCTTAATGATTAAGACTATTTTTAAACAATTCAGTCCGCGCCGAAGGCAGTTTCAGACGCTGCTTGATGACTCTGATGAAGAAATACCTTTCCTTTCATACACCTTATGTGACGTAAACGAAGTTGCGGACTCAGCTAGTTCAGGAATAAAGCTATTTTCACTGTACAAAACTGATGGACGGACGGACGTTTGTCCGATTATAAAACTATAAACCTCTTTTATTTACCTACTACGGAGCCCTAAAAATGAAGGTTTACCGAGGACATTAGACCTTGAACGGGATTTTTCGTACACAGATGACCTTGTAACATATTTCCAGAGCTTTCAATCCTGATGTTACAATTACAAGGAACCTCACTTAAGTCCGGTGTGTAGCCGAAATGTGATTAATTATACCACGGTAAATAGAAATACAAGTTAATGTCAGGGTAATGAGAAAATGTGGTTACAGGAAATTATGTCTTTTTGTTGAGAAAATAATCATCTCTGTTTCTCTCAACGAATAGTTACCCTTTTTGATAAAAATTAGAAGTTATAGGTAACATATTTTTTAATACAGTTGCTCAAAAAGTGGCGTATTACAGGGACGTTTAGCGTTCGGGATGTGGGCTATTACACACTCGTGCTTTTTCTTTACCATTCCCGCACTCGTGCGTTTTCTTTCCCAATCGTCAAAATAATGTCTGTGATTCATGCAAATATTTCTAAAAAAAGATACTAACTTGTTTCAATATCAGATTAAAAGTAATTTTAATTAAAATTTAAGCATAAATTAATATAAGTTTCGGCCAAATTAAATTTATAAATTTAAAAAAAGTTGGCTGTATGAAGTGCACTGCCGACTGCGAGACTATCTCTGCTTAGGAAGTATATATTCTTTTACGGTTGCCGCCATTTTGGAGAATAAGGTTTATTGTGTTTTTATTATTTTACTAGCTGATGCACGCATCTTCGCCCGCGATGGCGCTGTATGTGAAAAATGATTTTCCCGCTTTTCTGTTAAAATTTTTCCTAAATTTTCTTTGCTATAAACCTCACGGAGCCCGAGACCTTTCCAACAAATGCAAAACCGTGGAAATCGGTTCGTGCGTTCTGGAGTTATAGCGTCAGGAAGGAAAACCCGACTTATTTTTATATTATAGACTAGCTGATGCCCGCAGCTTCGCCTGCGTGAAATTTTGTTCCTAGACTATAACATATCTCTGTAGGCACCAAATTTCAGCTAGATCCGTGCAGCCGTTACAGCGTGAAAGAGTAACAAACATCCACACTCACAAACATTCGCATTTATAATAATACCTAGTTAGATTTCTGATTAACAAATTCATAACGCAAAGTAATATGAGCTAAGTAAATTTATTTCTTAAATACATTTCTTAATTCAATGGCTAAACTATTACTTGACACAACTTCTCTTCTAAGCCATTGACATCGTAACTTATTTCCTTCTTCAGGTAGTCCCAGCCTACGACGTTTGGACAAACCGAACTACTGTAGGCTTTGTCCTCCTAATACAGGTGGTCCAACCAAGACCTAGTAACGTAATAACAATGTAAATTTCGTCAGCCGAGCGTTAATGTTCATTGTAATGGCTCTTTTCAGTCCTCTCGAATGTAGTCTACGTAGAGGCCATTCCCGTATTTTACAAAGACTGAGTCTGTTTCCTGACAGAATGCAGTCGGCACTATGTAGAATAAAGTTCATGCCTTCCATGACCAGTCGCTTAGGGCTCCTGACAAACTTTGTCGTAAGGATTGAGAGTAGATGGTAACATGCAGTGAATACTACCTGAAGCGTGGTCTTTCATTTTTCTGGCTAGCCATCTTAGAATTTTCTTCTTCTTTTCACAAATGTATTTTTGTCACACAAAATTTTAATAAATTAGCAATAATACTTCCATAAAGCATATTTGGTTAATATTATACCAATATAGCGCTTTTTATTTAACTTTATGGCTTTGTAGTAAAATCATCTGTTTAAAGTTTGAAGTAAAACATAAATGAAAACGTCAATTGTATTGAACTTTCACAAATTATGTGTCAAAATAAAAAGTAATTTAAGTATAAAATAAGAGTATTTAAGGAGTATTGATATCAACTCCGGAGAAAATCACTCCCAAAATAATTTACATTCCCTTTTTAGCTCGTTATAGTGTAAATTTCAATAAAATACGAAACACGTCTTCCATCAATTATGTTGGTAATGCTGTATGCCAAATTTTAAGTAGATCGGACCAAGGAATCACGTTGTCCCATACAAACTTTACCCTCCTTTTTTATACCTTTGGAGGTGGAATTAGCAAAAATGTTAAAATTACTTTTTTCAAATTATAACAAACAACGCTTATGCTTAGTTTCATCATCGTACCATTAACTGTTTAAGCAATAATTGATAATAACTTTGGGTAAGTTTGGTTTGAATTCTATATACTTTTCCGGGATAAAAAGTACCCAGTGTTGTGCCCAGGCTATTAAAGAATAATTATACCAAGTTTCATCGTAATCGAACCGGTTGTTTTTGCGTGATGCCTGAACAAACAGACAGACAGACAGACAGACAGACAAAAATTTTTTTAATCACATTTTTGGGTTCGGTGTCGGTCTAGTAACACCCCCTGCTATTTATTTTTTTGATATTTTGAATGTACAGAATTTTCACTTCTACAGATTTATTATAAGTATAGATAAAATTGCTTAATTTTTTCGCAACTGTATTAAAAATAGTTGTTCAATACAACGTGTGGGACTGTTATTTAAACTCGTTCCGACTGTCTACCCTCGCCTTCGACTCGGGTCAACACCTGTCGTAACTCATTGTAATAACAGAAATCCCACACTTGTATCGAAAACTACTATATGGAAGTCCTGGGGTATCCTTTCAAGGGCTTAACCGGGGCTCCCAACCGTAGGCTGTTAGGTAGGATACGTGTGGTTTTTAGTCGGTAAGAGTCCGACATAGCATCCATGTAGGATTTAGGTCACGTTAAAAAAAAGTGGTAGGCAGAGATACAGAGACGTCCCAATTTACAAATTGTGAGCTCGATGTGTGTTATGGCGTAAATTTGAAGAGGCCTACATTCAGGAAAGGACTGCCATGATTATACTGATTGGTTTTTTTTTAATTTGTGCTCGATGTCTTTCAAACGATTTTTTTTTAATCTACCATAAAGCCTTCGACTTGAATAAAAAATTACTAGCTACTAGCAGCTTGGAAGTATCGCTTTAACAATGTGAACAAGAAGCCGTGAGATCGTTCTCACCCGACTGCCCCTCTCTAACACGTTTATTGTGAAAGTTCAATCCGATTGACGTTGTCATTTTTGTTTTATTTCAAACTTTGAGCCATAGATTTAGAATTTTTCGGTACATTCTAAATCTATGCTTTGAACAGATGATCCACGTGACCTAGTGACGTAGTTTAATGCAACAGAGTCACAGACTACACACAAAGTCTCGCCATAAGCACCTCTGCACTCTATTTTATAGAGAGGTGCTAAAAGGGGTAGGTACGCAGAGTTACAGAGATGTACCAACTATTAATTAACAATACTGGTTGAATTTATAGTCGTTCTGGAACGAAAAGGTTTAGGCACAGTTTCGATAACAGAACCGATCGGCACTGTCAATTTGAAAATCAACGAAAAAAAATTATGAAAATGTCAAAATTTATATCGTTTGCCGAAGTCAAAATGAGAACTTGTGGTTATTCCTTTAAATTTCACGGAATACGCTTACTACTATTTTCTACTATAATTTTTCATTCAATGTTTAACGTTCCAATCACTAAGACGAGCTGCCGCGTCGGGAAAATTCGACCAATCACACGCATGATCCCACCGCAGTCCACGTGGACCCGTTGCCAAGTAACGTAGGTACTCGACTAGTTACGTCTTGTAGGTACGTAACGCGCTCGGCCGCTCGCTCGGCGGCGCGGCGGCGCGCAGTAACGCCACGACTCCCGCGCAGACAGATCGTTCGTTACGATTTTCGAAAATGAGTCGTCGTCATTCAGTGCGAAATATTCAAACGAACAGTGCGTGTTTAGTAGTTAACGTGAGGAAAATCCTACATGGATGCTATGCCGGACACTTACCGACTAAAAACCACACGTTCCGTACCTATGCCTACGGTTGGGAGTCCCGCCGGGTAAGCCCTCGTAAGGATGACTCCCAGGATTCCCAACAAATCTTGGCTACCACTGCGGCTTCATGTAGGGGTTTGGATGCTAGCCCGCTTCTTTGGGGGGTTGTTCGGCTGTTGCACATCATGAGTTTCGTACTCCTGAAGTAGGAAACTTGTGATGAATTACGAATTACGCAGTGTGATAGAGTGGACCCTTCCGGACTGTTGACTGTTGGCCTTTGAAATAGTGAAGGCAATAACATAAAACGTGCCCGTTTATGTATCATAAGTTCTGGACTCCATTTTGAGCAGTTGCTAAGGTACAGGGAAGTGTAAATAAACTGTGAATAGGTAGGTCTAGGTATTTAAGTTGATTATTTTGTAAATAGCTCCAATTTTTTAAATACGCCGGAAATACTCCCTATTTGTTCGTGTTTATTTTAATTATTATTACATAAACCTTATTAATTCACCGTAAAATAGAACAATATTAAAGTATTTCCGACGGTCCTAAGCCCGCGTAAAGTATGAAGGAGAAATTGGAGTCCTTTATTATTATCTAAGTACCTATTATTATCGAAACGATGCATTCGGCCAATGAACTGATCACATGGAGACACGCGCCGCGGCGTAGGTACCTATGGGTTTCGGAGTTTCATTCATTAAAAAGTTCAATGAATAATCGAAGCGCTACTAATGTTTCAACTCGAACGAGTGATAAAGATTACATAGAAGTCATTTTTTTATTATAACCTGCACAGCTGTTTTGACACTCCGAAATGGTTCCATTATTGATTCCGAGTAACCCCCCTCGGGTCCAGAACGACTATAAATTCAACCACGCAATGGATCTTTTTGCGAAAGTGTTCCCTTAGTCGCCTCTTACAACAACCTCGGGATGTATTGGTATAAAGCACGATTATAACTAATGAAAATACCAACGAGTGCCGTCAATAAAACCTCAGTCCGACTTACATCAACGTATAAAACATTCGATTAATAATCGAGTACCACAATAGTTATCGATTATACGTCTATATCGAGATGTCCGACCCAGATGCAGCATCGGGACATCTCGACGTGTGTCAGTTGCATCACAATGAAAAGGGACTGTGGGACGATATTGACAAATTGTAGGGACGTTTCTATTAAAAACTAGATCTGTTTGTTTGTGTAAGAATTTGTGATCAATACTGTGATGAACGTTTTACTGTATTTTGAGCGTTAAAATAATAGTGACGTGGAATCTTTAGCTGTATCAAGCGCTTTTTTAACTCTACTGGCAGCCGAATTTGGATATTGCGACTTAACGAAAGTTTTTTTTTGTATGTATTTTTTCTAATTTTCGCTTCCAAGTCTGAGTCTGTAGCTTAAATTTTTCAAATTTCAGTAAGTAGGTTTCAATTTGATGTTTGTGACCAACATTTCGTGTTGTATTGACAATCTTGAAAAGGACTTTTACCACGTATTGCTATTATTCTGTTAATTAAAGCGCCTTGTGGAGTCAACTGGTGACCCAAGGGCTGGCAGTTTTTTCTCTCAGCGAATAGGTATTGCTATTCAAAGGGGGAATGCTGCTAGTCTTTGGGCACAATGCCACGGGGTTAGGTTTAGTTTAGATAGTAATAATGTAAACATATAAGATATGTAATAATTATGTCTCTGCAATTTTTAACAATAAATGTATTATTATTCTGTGCTATTACTCACTACATTCATCAAGTCGATGTGATCTTCTTATTATGCTATTACAGCCCCCATACAACCAACTTTGGTTGTAAGTATATAGTCGTCGTAGTACGATGAATCAGAAATAAAAGAACAGAAGCAGGCCCTAGCTAGATGACAGCACGATGAGATTCACGCACACCTCCCCAAGAAGCGGGATATCACCCGAACCCCTCCCTAGGTGACGACGCAGTGGTAGCCGTAGATTTGTTGGGAGTCCTGGGGACATCCTTCCGAGGGCTTATCCGGGGCTGCCATCCATAGGCTGTTGGGTAGGATACGTGTGGTTTTTAGTCGGTAGGAGTCCTGCATAGCATCCTGTATCGAGTACCTACCTTCATAAGTTTTATGAAAATACATATACATATAATCTTGGTAAACGTTCTAAAATGTGTTTATAAAGCTAGCATACTTCTACTCGCTCCACATGCCGCCAGCAGCCCATTTCCCTCCAACCACAAAGGGCGGTTACGAGGTCGTCTTTATAGATAACAAAAGAGTTCCGATCGCCATTCAATGCTGCTTGCACGAATACAATTCCTTTGAGCATATCGTTTATAGTTTCTACCGGCATTTTACTGTGGTCTTTTAAGAAGGTAATTTAAAAAAGTAGGACTCCATGATTGATTGGTAAAATGTCGTAAGAACTATTTATTGGAGTCAAGGCAAAGATAATATAATAGTAAGTATTACATACAGATAGGCAACTCCCTGCCCCTCACTGGCCAAGCATCCCCATCCCCGCTAGTCCTGCCACAGCTGGCATTATATTTGGCGGACGTGTTGAGGGAACATTTGCTTAGCCTTATTGGTCACACACACATTCAAGCTCTGTACGAACATAGCGTGTTTTTAGTATTGGTGACAGAATTGAAAACGAATAATTTGTATGGAGTTTCCGCCCTATGGTCAAGGCTAAACAAGTCTAGATTTAATTCCTCCATGCATGGTAGCGAAGATGTTCCAGTTACAATAGAAACTGACCAAGTGCAAGTCGGCTTCCTGCACGGAAGGTTCTGTACCAAGAAACGGAGAATATCATATTTGTTGAACGGGTACTGATGGGAGTCCTGGGGACATCTTTCCGAGGGCATATCCGGGGTTCCCAACTGAAGGCTGTTAGGTAGGATATGTGTGGTTTATAGTCGGTAGGAGTCCGGCATAGCATCCCTGGAGGATTTTCCTCACGTTAAAAAAATAGTAGTCCCATTTTTCCGATTTTAGTCTTTGTTATGGCGACAAAAGAAATACATTACCTAATCTGTGATAATTTCAACAGTCAGTATCTATCACGGTTTCTGATAACAGATAGCGAAGAATATATAGCACAATAGGGTTCCATTTTTACCCTTCGGGAACAGGACCTTGAGAACTACATTGAGACTGCTGCTCCGTTTAAAATTTGCAAAATTTTGGGACTGGGAACTGTTGTCTAATATCCATGGGGCGTGCCCAGATTTTGGCCAATGGGTAGGAAGTCAAAGGATTTGGATCTCCTCATTAATCAAATCTTGGCGTATGAGAGCTGTCTTTTAACTTCGGCACCTTGATCCACATCTCGGACTGCACATTCCTTGGTTCAATCATTGGTTAAGTTTGCTCTTGCGTCATTTTTATTTTGAATCAAATTAGTTGTCAAAAATTTTCAACATGTATAGGTACACATTTTTTACGAATTGTCTTTACGAGGTCATTTTGTGTAATCTATATAATCTAATTGTGACGTGAGTAACTCATCTATCAACGCCTCAGACTTTATTAGGTATTTAACTCCCCATAATGTTGGCACTCCTGAAAGTGTAGATATTTTAGGGACTTCGGAAACGCTAGTTTGCTACAAATATGACATGGGCGAAGACGGAGGTCGAAGCTAGCAAAGAATACTTAGAGAGAACGCATATCATTTTAAAATACAAACTATGCTTTGATCCTTGGCAATATTTTCCTGGAACTAAAATGGTCGTATATTGTCTCTATGTTCCTCTGTAGATTATTAAAATGTTTTCGAGGCTATTTACTCAGTCAGAGTCATCAAAATATCTAGATCTTGAATTTCAAAATCTTCATTCATAGTCCCACGTTGGGCGTATAGCAGTAAGCAAGGGGTAAAACTGCCGTGTGTACTAGTCTATAGGTATTGAAGATGATACAGGAAGGAATTGATATACTTACAACGAGTGGTTCAAAATGCCAAATTTATATATTTTTACAAAAGCGATATATACAGGTCCGTACAGAAAGGAAGATGGAGACAGGCACAGGAAAGATAATATTTAACAAGAAATATTTACACTCGCACACAATTCACAAAATAATATTAATAAACTATTCAGAGCGACTCTTTTAATCTCTGACTCGCTGACAAGAGCAGACGTTCCGTCCGTCAACTAGAACATTCTCCATGACGTTTCGCACATGCGCACGGCGCGGTGTCATTATATACGAATGATGTAGGTCTGGTCGATAGTCTATCAATATCGATAAAGCTACATCGACCAACTGGTATTGTAAGAGTGATGTATTAGTGTACCTGTGTAGTATGTCTTCAAGAGTGTGGAGTAGGCCACACCACTCCCCCTCCAGAGTCCGTCATGGACGATAAAAATTTGTAAACTTTACCTGTCTACCAGACCGCGTTTGGTACCCTGGTAAGGTCTTAGAACATTCTTCAGGAGAATCCGTTAAAAGGAAAGCAGGTTTGAGGCGGTCAATTGTAACTGAAACGGTTTTGCCTTTAATATTTATTTTAAAGACTTTCTCGCCCCGACTGATAACCCTATGAGGACCGGAATATGCTGCCTGCAGTGCACCCCGTAACTTGTCTTCCCGAAGAAAAACTTGCTCACAGGTTTCCAGTTCCTTATAAACAAAAACTTTGGATTTGCAGTGATGAGCAGTCGGAACAGGTCGCAATTTTTCAGCGAATCCTCTGAGCCTTGCGGTAAAGTCCGAAGTGTCGGTGGTACCTGCAACTGTAGTCTCAAAAAATTCGCCTGGTAATCTTAGCGGTTCCCCATAAACTAGTTCTGCTGAAGTAGCCTGCAAATCATCTTTATAGGCAGATCTAACGCCTAACAAGACCCACGGCAAAGACTCTGTCCACCTGTCGTTGGCGTGACAGACTATCGCGGCCTTTAAATGGCGATGGAACCTCTCAACCAAGCCGTTACAAGCTGGATGGTAAGCTGTTGTCCGTTTGTGCTTGAATCCGGCTATCTTAGACAAACATTGAAATAAAGCTGATTCAAATTGACGGCCTTGGTCAGTAACAATGTCTGTAGGACAACCAAATCGCGATATCCATGCTGACAACAAGGCTTTGGCCACAGTTTCTGCCGTGATATCCTGCAATGGTACTACTTCAGGCCAGCGTGTAAATCTGTCTACAGCTGTTAAGCAGTACCGATAACCTTGAGAAAGCGGCAAAGGACCGATGAGGTCAATATGGACCTCTTGAAATCGAGCGCAGGGTAAGTTATATGTGCCGAGAGGGGAGGTCACGTGACGAGTGACTTTCGCCCTTTGGCATGGTATGCAAGCGCGCGCCCACTCCCGACAATCCTTTCTCACTCCCGGCCATATGAACCGCTCAGCAACTAATTTGGCCGACGCGTCAGCACCAGGGTGGCTTAAGGAATGTAAGCTGTCAAAAATTTGCTTGCGAAGTGATTTAGGTACATAGGGCCTGGATTTCGAGGTACTGACGTCGCAGTACAGAGGAACTTGACTTCCAGGGACATGTAGTTTTTGAAAGCGAAGAGAAGATCCGTCAGTCAATAGTTTGTTGAGCTCGTCGTCTGACGACTGAGTTACAGCTAGCTTCTTCATACAAACCGGTTCTGCAATTTCTTCTATCCGTGACAAGGTGTCGGCTACGACATTGTCCTTACCGGATAAGTGACGGATATCCGTGGTAAATTGCGAAATAAAGTCAAAGTGTCTATACTGCCTAGGCGAACAGTTATTCTTCCTTTCGTGGAAGGCAAAACTGATCGGCTTATGGTCAGTATAGATTATAAAATGACGAGCTTCTACCATGTGCCGAAAATATTTAATAGCCTCATAAATAGCTAGAAGCTCTCTATCGTACGGTGAATATTTTACCTGCGATGGGCTTAATTTTCTAGAAAAATAAGCTAGTGGTTGCCACGATCCTTTTTTAAATTGTTGCAGAACTGCTCCGATGGCTTTATCTGAAGCGTCAGTAACCACAGCAAGTTTCGCTGCACAATCAGGATGTGCGAGAAGCGCAGCATTACATAAGCTGTCTTTACAGGCCTGAAAGGCACACAGGGTCTCCTCTGTTAGGGTAATTGGCTGCGCACCTTTAACTGAACCTGTTAATAGAGCGTGAAGTGGAGCTTGAATTTCAGCTGCACGTGGGAGAAATCTCCTATAAAAATTTAACATGCCCAAGAAACCTCTTAGCTGGCGCACGTTAGTTGGCGGAGGAAACTCTTTTATCGCTTGAACCTTAGCGTCTAACGGCTTGCATCCATTCTCTGAAATGGAGTAACCTTAAAAATGTTACCTCTGTTGCACCAAGTATACATTTCGAAGTATTCAACAACATTCCGTAATCTTTCAGCCTTTTGAAGATTTCTCGGAGATGTAGTTCGTGTTCTTCTGAACTCTTTGAAAATACCAAAAAATCATCTAAATAACAGTAAATAAAATCGAGTCCTCGCGTAATTTCGTCCACAAACCTTTGGAATGTCTGGCCTGCATTTCTAAGACCAAATGTCATAAATGGAAACTCGAAAAGACCGAATGGGGTCGTGATGGCAGTCTTAGAAATGTCATCTGGGCTGACAGGTATCTGATTATAAGCTTTCTCTAAATCTAGAGTGCTAAAAACTTTGCATCCCGTAATACTGTGAGTAAAGTCATGGATGTGCTTAATCGGATATCTGTCAGGTATGGTCCGTGCATTCAACTTACGGTAATCGCCGCATGGACGCCAGCCGTTATTTTTCTTTGGCACCAGGTGTAAAGGCGATGACCATGGACTTTCTGAAGGTCTAGCTGTACCAAGTGTCAGCATAGACTGGAACTCTTTCTGAGCGATCTTCAACTTGTCCGGGGCTAAACGACGAGGAGTAGAGTAAACTGGTGGGCCTGGTGTCGTGCGTATGTGGTGTACTGTTTGGTGTGATGTAGTGTGCAACTTACCAGCTGGTCGTGTAATTTCAGGAAATTCATTCAAAACTTTATGATAACGAGTCTCGCCAGTGACGACTTTCACCGAATAAATATTGGTACAATTGGCTTGCGTTGCAATAGCTGTAATACTAGTTAAACTATCGATCAGACGTTTGTTACGACAATCAACAATAAGATTGAAGAAATTTAGAAAATCAACGCCAATGATTGGTTTTGTAACGTCCGCAATAACGAAACGCCATTGAAAAATTCTACGTAAGCCAAAATCTAAATCTAAGTTTATATAACCATAAGTCGCAATACTAGAACCGTTTGCAGCACACAAACTATAGTTAGTACGGTCACGACGATCATGAATTGCTGACCGAGGAAACACGCAGAGATCGCTCCCAGTGTCGATCAGAAACTGCATCTTTGAAGATCGGTCAGTGACGAATAGGCGACCAGCTGAAGAAGATGGGCAATCGTCAGTCGCCATTATCGACTGCCCCTTAAGTTTTCCGCTTTATAATCACAAGGCCGGATGCACTTCGCAGCCTTCTCGCCGAATTGACCATGATACCAGCACAGGGGAAATTTGCGGTAGTTTGACAGTGAACGTTGTCTAGAAGCACTGCGATTGCCTCTAGAATGTGACTGACGGGAATTGGAACGGCTGTATCTCTCCGATGACATTTTTTCAAACTGTTTGCGTAACTCTGCAATTTCCTTCGCTAGGTCATTGATGACGGAACCAGGGACCTCATTCACGGTCGCAACCTTTGGGGTAGAAGAGGCAAGGTCATTCACCCTGTCAGCCAAATCTGCTAAGTCCTCAAGCGAAGTTGTAATAGCTTGTCCCGCTAGAACCGTCTGAATGCTGTGTGGAAGGCGGCTAATCCAAATCGTCTTTAGGAAGTCATCTGGGACGTTAGCGCCGGCAAGGCCATGTAAGTGACGGAGGAATTGTGAAGGCTTTCGGTCTCCAAGCTCTTCATGCATCAACAACTGTTTGATTTTCTTTTCCTTCGATTCACTCAGTCTTTTGATGAGCTCGGTTTTGAGCTTCTCATATCTATTCGTCGCAGGTGGATTCACGATTACATCTTTAACTTCCCTGGAGTACTCATTGTCAAGGTGGCCGATAACGTAATTGAATTTCGTGAGGTCATTTGTGATTCCAGAAATTGCGAATTGGCCTTCAACCTGTGCAAACCAAATATCTGGTTCTTCGGCCCAAAACGGTGGTACTTTGATACCGACTCTAAAAACATCAATATGTTCTATCGACTTTGTCCCATCACTATTGTTGGGGCTTGGTTGAGCTATCGCATCTTGGAATTCCTTCTCGGTCGACATTCTGGTTCAATAAAGGGGTCACCAGTATAGCAGTAAGCAAGGGGTAAAACTGCCGTGTGTACTAGTCTATAGGTATTGAAGATGATACAGGAAGGAATTGATATACTTACAACGAGTGGTTCAAAATGCCAAATTTATATATTTTTACAAAAGCGATATATACAGGTCCGTACAGAAAGGAAGATGGAGACAGGCACAGGAAAGATAATATTTAACAAGAAATATTTACACTCGCACACAATTCACAAAATAATATTAATAAACTATTCAGAGCGACTCTTTTAATCTCTGACTCGCTGACAAGAGCAGACGTTCCGTCCGTCAACTAGAACATTCTCCATGACGTTTCGCACATGCGCACGGCGCGGTGTCATTATATACGAATGATGTAGGTCTGGTCGATAGTCTATCAATATCGATAAAGCTACATCGACCAACTGGTATTGTAAGAGTGATGTATTAGTGTACCTGTGTAGTATGTCTTCAAGAGTGTGGAGTAGGCCACAGGCGCCAATACTCATAAGGCCATACAATTGTATCTGTGTTTCCTCTTACTGTTTGTTTTTGTATTGTAGTGTGTGTACTTAAATTAACAAATAAATAAAAAAATACCTAAGGCGTGAATTCAGTTTTCTTTCTATTCACTTATTAAGATTATATCCCAAGTCGACAAATTATTCTTTCTAAAAAACCCACAATGAATGAATGAATGTTTTTCACGAATCGAAAGTGGAACGCTATTGAAATATTTTCTAATTAAAATTTACAGGACGGTATTTGGAGATTTATTTCCAAAAGAGGGCACCGGAACAAAACAGTGGGCTGAGTAGTTATAACGACCAACTCTCCTTTTTACAATACCTTTCATTTTATGTATTTTTATTAATAGGTAAGTAAGCATTTAGAACCAACCTCATTATTTTTTACACAGAATGAAACGCGTAAACCAATAGAATAGACCGTTTACAACCTTATAAAAATTTCCACAACAAAGCGAAACAATGCCTTTGTTCTTCTTTGTATATTGTAAAAACAAAATTAGTAATTTCAAGGTTTTCCAATAACATTCCCGCCAAAAAGCTCCAAAGTAGCTCAAAGCCTCAGCAAAAATTCATCAAATACCTATCTTGTAACTAAGACCGGAGGTTAGGTACCACTCAAGCGAAATGGTACTTTAAAGTTAAGAAGTTAGAGTGCACTTTACCACATCGTTATTTCCAAGGTCGAAAGCCCGAGGGCTCGGGAGTGGCTCGAGAGACTCACCTTCAGTAACGGTTGCGTTTATAGCATCTCATTAGTGAAATGATCTCGCGTTTTTCAAAAACTATTAGTATTTTAGAAGTAAAAGGAGTACTGCACTCAGCAAACAAGCTTTAGAAAAAAGTCTAGACATGTTCGAATCAATGGTCAATTAATAACCTATCGTTTACGACATCTTTTGGCGGGAATTGGAACTTTTTTCTGATTTCTGTGGAAAAAAGCATGTCGCTCAGTTGTATAAATTTTCAAAATTAGTGTATTGTCAAGTGTTTTGTGTGTAATTTTTCACCGCTTTTGAAGGAAGGAAGACTGACTTTGACATAGGGTTGTACTTGACTTTGACTGGACTTAGCGGACGAGGACTGTGACTTACTTATTTATATGAAATGAAGATATTTTATTTAAATGGAAACAAGATTTGGCATTTGGTCTAAGTAACCTAAGCCAGTAAATAAAAAAAAACGTTTACAGGTTTCTTCCGTCCGTCCTTTTTTTTTTTTTTGTTTAGCGTGAGGGAAAATCCTCATAGGATGTTATGCCGGACTCTTACCGACTAAAAAACCTCACGCCACGCCTAACAGCCTATGGTTGAGAGCCCCGGGTAAGCCCTCAGGAAGGATGTCCCGTGAATCTTCCGTCCGTCCTATCAAATTAAATGATTGGAATATCGCTGTTAGGTGTTACATTATTTTATTTTACAAACAATGTAAAAATTAGTAGAAAATAATAATTACATGTACACATTTATTTGGAATCAGTGGATACGACGCGACTTCAACTGAAACATTTTTTATTAGGTAACTATGAAGCAGTTATTAGAAGACAGTTTTTGCCCATGGTTTTTGCTTTACCTACTTTTTAACCGACTTCCAAAAAAGGAGGAGGTTCTCAATTCGTCTGTATCTTTTTTTTATATTTGTTAAGTAGGTACCGGCAAATCGCTTGAAGGAGTTAACCGATTTGGATGATTCTTTTTTTATTTGAAAGCTGGTACTTCCCATGTGGTCTCATATACAGGAAGTCAGAATCGGATGCTGGGAACCTGAAGAAATCGAAGAAATCCTTCGAATCGAGTGAATTCCTTAACGATTTACAGCAGCTACCTTGTGTTTTATCTTACCATCTGAAAAAGTGACAGCAGTGTAGGCGTGTGGGTGAAAATACTTCCACATAAAAGATCTCTTCCAGGAATATACGGACGTTATTATATAATATTTACGTATAAAGGCGAGAGTAGGTTTTGTACACGATGTTTTCTACGAACTGGTGAATGTGTTTCCCAACAAAGGTCTCATAAAGATGAATTCTGCGTAGAAGTGAAGTGGCCATATTGGATTGCAGAAATTACAAAAAAATGTACTTACCTAGTTTACAAAAAGAACTGTAGGTTATAAATTTATAATTATTTACGAAACGAAATTTATAATTATAATCACTAAAAGATAGAATAGAACCAGCCAAGTGCGAGTCGGACTCTCGCCCGAAAGTTTCTGTACCAAAACCGGCAAAAAAACACATAAATGTTGTATGGGAGCTCCCTTTAAATGAAAAATTAGAAATCTTTATACATATACCTAGGTCACAAAACGCCCAAATGATTGCTTCTACATTTACATTTACTGCCAGATTCACAACGCAATAGGTGCTGCTGGAGAAAAAAGAACCTGGCAATGAAACTCACGGCCACTCTTTTAATTTTTGAAATTTTTTAAGTCGGTAAATATTCATTTTGTTCTGTTTTTAGTCGCTTTTCGTTGTTTTAGCGGCAACAAGAAATACATCATCTGTGAAAATTTCAGCTGTTTAGCCATCACGGTTCCTGAGATACAATTTGAAGACAGACAGACAGACGGACAGCGAAGTCTCAGTAACAGGGTCCCATTTTTACCCTTTGGGTACGGAACCATCGACCAAGTAATTAATAGTAGGTATAGACGGCCCATCCATACATTAGTTTTAACGTTGAAGTAAGCGTGCTTGGTCGTAGTCGGTGTTATTGTTCCGAAGGTGAAACACGTGGCAGGATTAGACATTTTACTGCTCGTTCGCTCTAACTTTGCCGTTCGGCTCCATACTAAAGTCGAATTTTTAATTAGACGAAGTAAATTGACAGCAACTAATGTCACTTCTTCATACAATGATGCGTATTTTCTATGACGAAGTGACATTAGCTACTGTCAATTTACTTCGTCTAATTAACTATTCTGGTATACGCCTCTACGCCAGCGGCAAAGTTAGAGCGAACGGGTAGTACGCAAGATGCGTAATATGTCTTATCTTGCCACCTGTGCGTCCTCGAAGTGTAAAAACACTACCCTATATTGAAAGTAAGAATGTATGTCGAGTCGTTGCTACAATATCTTTGTGTGTTATCTAGTCTTACTTTTAGCCCCTCTCTATAAAAAAAGAGTGCAGCAAAATCTGGATCTGTAGTCTGTGTGTCTGTTTCATTAAACTACGTCACTAGGTCACGTGGATCATCTGTTGGAAGTTTGAAATAAAACAAAAATGACAATGTCAATCAGATTGAACTTTCACATTAAACGTGTCAGAGAGGGGCAGTCTGCTGAGACCGATCTCACGGCTTTCTTGTTTGAGTTCGTCATGTATGACGTGGCCCGTCTATACTATTACTTGGTCGAAATACGGAATCCTAAAAACCTCTGTATGTCTTAAGCCTGTGATACATTCCATTAGCAAATTGAAAGTCATTGAGCGTTACGTTTGCGTAACCGTGTGTCCGTTTCGCGTTCGTCCCTAATCGAAGCCCAAATGGACGGCGTCGAATGGGGTCATGTATCTTGAGAGCTTTTTAATATGTGTGATATATCGCTGTCGTAGTTCCATTTGCTCGCATTGTAATATTAAACGATTTATCTCTTTTAATCTAAGTAACATCTATCACCGCACCGCTCGCCACAGACAGGGAGTTCACCCTCACACTCTACATCCGAAGCGTTCCAGCACGGTTAGATCCGATAGGGGTCTTCTTCCGCGCACGCTTAGGTTGTGGAATGATCTCCCTGCCTGAGTTTTCCCAAACGCCCAAAGTATGGGGTTCTTCAAAAGTGGTCTTAGAAGATTTTACAGGGTCGGCAGCGCGAGTGTAGCACCTCTGGTGTTGCAAATGTCCATAGGCTACTGTGACCATCGGTAAATCTGGTGGGCCGTACGCTTGTCTGCCACCTTAGTGGTATAAAAAGACCCTAAAAGTTCAACTCAACCCTAACTCTGATAACGGACCATAAGCCTCGAATAGTTGCCCCGCACAGTTCGAGTGGGTTACAGCACAAATTAGAGATACGAGTAGTACAGGTGGAAACCTACATACGAAATTCTCAGAGGCTACGCACACATAGACAACTCATTCACAGACACGAGGTCAGGCGGTCTTAACCTCAACCGAAATTTCGATACTGATTTGTGCGCCAGTGTGTGGTAGGTGTGAAAAAAAGTACAATACATGAGTTTTCCATCTGTACTATCTCTAATTTGTGGTTACAGTTTCGAGGTGATGGTTTCAAGGTACCAATGTGATAGCGTTACTGCTCGCGATTTCAAGTGTTTCTTATTTTCTATCCAGTGCAAAAATGCCATCCCACTTTAAAAATATAGAAGTACTGAGATTATATATTCATTAATTTGAATTTCAAACACATTATTGTCTATCTACAAGTGAGTGAACTTATATTTCAACAGAGCAATTATTATAACAACTGCTGAAAAAGTTTTATATAAACTAGATTATACCTACGTATAGTTCCTACTTATACATCCAAATGTAAAGAAGATGTCTGAGACAATATCATATTAACTATGTAGTTGATAGATACAATAGTTAGTGGTTGTTGTACTTGTAGTAGATATACCAGTGTCGTTATTTTTGCAGAGATACGGCTAGTAGAATAAGGTGCTTTTTTTTAACGTGAGAAAAATCATACACGGACTCCATCCGACTAAAAACCACACGTATCCTACCTAGCAGCCTACGGTTGGGAGCCCTGGGTAAGCCCTCGGAAGGGGACCCCATGACTCCCAACAGACCTACGGCTACCACTGCGGCCTCACCTAGGGGGGATCGGGTGCTATCCCGCGTCTTTGGGGGGTTGCTCGTGAATCTCTCACGTCACACTGTCGTCTAGGGCCTGCTTCTGTAAGTCGGTGAGCAGACCCCTCACCGTCCTCAGGCCCCCTGTCATGGAAGCCGATAGTCTTGGGAGAAGACACGTCTGTGGCGCCCCCGCCGTAGAATAAGGGTTTGCAGACCCTCAAACATTCTAATACTAATGTTACTGACCATGACAGTTTAAATGACCTATTTCTCAAAGTCCAATAAGCCAATAGGTATCAAACTCCTCCCTCAATGAAATCCCTAATATCCTCTTTTGAATAGCTCCATTAAAATAATCCCACCGTGGCTTTGAAACCATTCATAGACACGTAATCAGGGCACCGTTCGCGGTTATTTATACATTAATCAGATTAAAACGGGCGCCCATCAATGGAGGTTGGCAGAAATTGCGTAATTGGATGAGTATTATGGATCATCATAGGAATATCATGTTTGTATTGAATTAACCATGACACCTTTACTATAATGCTTGAAGACGAAAGTCTACGAGTGATTTATTACTAGTCCATAATCTCGGAATTTTGCAGCGAGTTGTGCTTGGAATCTCTTTTTGGGATAAATTCCAAAATCAGGATCGGTCAGAGAACAACGGTTGGAATGGTCTTTGTATTATCCGATTTGAGTAGCATACATCTAACGTATGAGTACATAGAATCGCATGTTTTTTTTTCCAGAAGGGAAGTCGGAACGTGGAAGAATAAATATTACTTACACTATAAATCCCGAATAAAACTTCCCGTAGGGTAATCAATCAGACATACGCTTGTGGATCCGTAGACCGTAAGAGCTTCCGTAAGTTCTTTACTAAAACGAGTAATCAAAGCAAGATTTGATAGGACATCACTAAATCTGGTTAGGTAAAGCCAAGATGGTAAGAAATCACTGAGACATCACAAGGCGACCACTCTAAACCCACATCTCGGTCACATGTCCTAGATACTGACACAGTGTTCCCCTCTGTACCATGCTATGGACCCGGCATCCGCTCTGTGAATCCTGTCTCTGTGAATCTGAATACAATTTGTCTACTCACCCTTCCCTCGCTCTTCCAGTAAATGAAGAAGCCATACTCGTCAACCTTGAAGGTGCAGTTCAGTTCCAGGTCCGTGTTGTCCTTCTCCTCCGTCCATCGATCGAAGACTGCGCCCTGGGGAAATAAACCATGATTTATGCGGTCAGATTTTGTCAAGGACAGTTTATAAAATTGAGTACAACCATGGTTACCCTCGTGACTGCTACATCAGCACCATAGAGAATATTTTCGAAGATATTCATAAATTACTCTTGTAATAAAGTGCTGAAGGTCAGGTCCTTTTCTTCATGCGTATGAGAATTTGAACATGAAGCTAACTAAGGCAAGAGGTTGAGTCAGCCAGAATCATAACCAGCAGATGGTAGTAACGCTTAGGACGTGGAACTACTTAGACAAAAAACCCAGTAGTTCCATCCTCGAACTACGCAATAGAACTACTACAATACAAAGCTGCTCAGGTATGCTATCCCTTCCTCTACTAAATTCTTAACGATCAATCAATCAATCAATTAAATCGGAACAGCTCAGTCCATTACTGGCCTTATGCCTCTCCAATTTACACACAGGCCTTAGATTCTAGGTTTCCTTCTCTTTTCCATAACCACACTCGCCATTCAGAACCTCTTCTGGTGAGGTTGGCTTAAGTCCCAAAACAAAGATGGCGGTAGGAACCCATCGCATTCTAATGACATTTATTGAAATTCTAATAACGTTTGCTTTCGAAATTTGATCGGAATAAGAGTTTCTCTTGAATAGACATCTGAATTTTGCGAATTATTGCTCCAAATAATATAAAGAATGATGTGATTGACACGGACAAATTCTGATAAAGAAATTTTCAGATCACGACTCGATCAGAGTAGGTATAGCAGTATTTACAAAGTTGATTTGGTGAATGTGGATTGTGGGGCTACAAAAGAAGCGGTTTTACTCAAAAAAATTTGGTCTAAATAAATATCTATGTTAATATGTCCAAATGTCAATGGCTAAAATTTGGGAGAAATCTATGTCCAGCAGTGGATTTTCCTAGGTTGCTTCGATCTCATATCATCATATCTATGTCATTAGGTATTCAAATGGGCGAGTCAGATGGAAAGGTTCGAGAACATAATTTTGGGTATGTTTATGTCGTCTTCTATAGAGCGCATGTGTGTGTATAAATTTGTGTTTGTGTGTCAGGAGGGGAACACATGACTGTACTAGTCAACCTTACCAGTTGACTTCGATGGGGAGTAATTCTTCGACACTTAGACGGGACTTTGTCTGTTTTGTATATTTTTTATTAATTTGTTGCAGTAGATAACTTTTTTCCGTACTAATAACACAATAAAGAATAACCTTGTAAATTTATAACATAAATAGCTTATGTGTGTTTAAACTTCTCAAGGTAGCAACAGAAAGACAATGTAACATTAAATCATAACTCTTAGGAGATTCTTAATGTAATATAATAATACTCTTTAGAGCGTCGCAAACCAACATGCTGGTACGGCAGGTATGTAGTTATTAGGTATGTATGATAAAATATTTAATATTCAAAGGTATCATCGAGATATAATATTCTTACATCAAACAAAATTCATAATCTCCAAAACCGCTGTCACTGTCACTCCACATTGTCACGCTCCAACAAACATGCTTTGACTTACGAATTACGTGACACACATCACGGGCGTGTGTGTGTGTGTGTACCTATATCCATGATGTGAACTGATTTGTGCTACGTGAAGTGTCATGTGATATTCTGTGTTTACTGAAGTGTAAAGAGATCGATGTTGTTTAGAAATATGTGTGATGTAGTGTGGCGTTTCGCTGTAGGTATGGGGTGACCTTTGACATCAAAATAGTGATATGAACTATGTTTTTATATTAGGACTAGCTGTGTTCCTCAGTTTCACTAATCTTTAACCCCCGTCTGGGTGGAATATCTAATAATCCTTTTATAATGATAGGCTTACACGGAATTTTTCCGATTTCTGTGAGCTTTACGAAGTCTCCGATCATATAGGGAGGGCAATTGACATTACTGTACCACAAGGTTGTACTGGGTTTGTTTTCGAATTTTCATTCTTTCCAGCTCGTCTCTGGGCTTGGCTTTTAATACCACTTAGCAGATAAGCCACATAATGTCGACATTCGGGAAAAGCAAGGCAGTTTATGCCACAATCTAAGAGTCTGGAGCTGGCTTGGGTCCAGGGCTGTTGGTCCCAATTGCACCTCAATATATAGTATACTTACCTGACAATATATTGTGTGGCGATGGGGAAGAGCACAAAATGGCGCCACTCCAATTAATCAAGCGTGTCGTAAGAAGCGACTAGGGAATGCAATACCGGGATACCGGGATCCCGAAATACCGGGATCCCGCAGTATTTTTGCGGGACCAGTCCCGCACGTAAATCGGGCGGGATCCCGCGGGATTAGCGGGATTGTGCAAAGGTAAACGCCATGTGTTATTCTGTAAGCGGAAGCGCACAAACTGATTCGGTTTGAGAAAGTTTTTGTAATTGTGACGTAATATATGTATAACCTAATAACGTACTCATTTGATTTTAGTGCTTTAATCAGGGAGATTTGACTTTTCTTGTACTGTAAAAGTATTCAATTATCTCGTACATTGCTTGCTGGCTATCTGACATGTAAAGTTAGGAGTCGTTTGGCAGACAAGAATTTTGACATGCTATGTTTTCTGCGCTTCTAATAATTTGCAGTAGCTATTTTATTACTTATATGTATAATACGTCTCATCTCATAATGTCCTTTTCTCGAAATGTCCTTTCTCATAATGTCCTTTTCTCGAAATGTCCATTCTCATAATGTCCTTTCGCAGATTGTCGTTTTCTCGAAATGTCCTGTTCTCGAAATGTTCTTTTCCCAAAATGTCCTTTTCTCGAAATGTTCTTTTCTCAAAATGTCCTTTTCTCGAAATGTTCTTTTCTCAAAATGTCCTTTTCTCGAAATGTCCTTTTCTCAAAATGTCCCTTTCTCAAAATATGTACACGACTTGGATAGGTTAGGTTAGAAGGCTAAGGCGGGAGCGGAGTGTAGCGGAGCTTCCGCATTAGCCTTCGTGGTTATTTTTTTATAACCACCTAAGTCTTGTTTAGGTGGTTTTAAAAAAATAACATCAAATTTACCAAGTGACTGGTGGAAACTTGGTGGTTATAAAAAAAAAATAACCACGAAGGCTAATGCGGAAGCTCCGCTCCCGCCTTAGCCTTCTAACCTAACCTATCGAAGTCGGATTGAGCGGGGTTAATCCTGTAGTTTACATATTTTGAGCAAGGGACATTTTGAGAAAAGAACATTTCGAGAAAAGGACATTTTGAGAAAAGAACATTTCGAGAAAAGGACATTTCGAGAAAAGGACAATCTGCGAAAGGACATTATGAGAATGGACATTTCGAGAAAAAGACATTATGAGAAAGGACATTTCGAGAAAAGGACATTATGAGATGAGACCGTATAATATCCGTCGTATCCGTAATCTCAATACAAAAGTAATATTAAATAATTTATTTTTCCTTGTGTACCGCGGACTCAGTGTTCTGTAAAAGATCACTGCAGTAAGTTACATTTACTATGGCCGGTCCTTAGACGGGTGACCACTTTGTGACATTTCTTTGAGCGTTGTCGTGCTTCGGATGGCACGTTAAGCCGTTGGTCCCGTTTGCAGGTAAAATGGCAGCTAAGTCAAGTTGAAGGACCGGCTCGTATCATTTCATAATGTCCTTTTCTCAAAATTTCCTTTCTCATTATGTCCTATTCTCGAAATGTCCTTTCTCATAATGTCCTTTCTCAAAATGTCCTTTTCCCAAAATGTCCTTTTCTCGAAATGTCTTTTTCTCAAAATGTTCTTTTCGCGGAATATACTTTTCTCAAAATGTCTTTTTCGCGAAATGTCCTTTTCTCAAAATATCCCTTTCTCCAAATATGTGCACTACTACAGGATTAACCCCGCTCAATCCGATTTGATAGGTTAGGTTACAAAAAAAAACCACGAAGGCTAATGCGGAAGCTTCGCTGCGCTTCGCTCCTGCCTTAGCCTTCTAACCTAACCTATCCAAGTCGGATTCACATATTCTGAGAATGGGACATTTTAAGAAAAGGACATTAGGTATGAGATGAGACTAGAGATGGGAATTTGCCCGGAAAAAACCCAAATGTGGGAAAAAACCGGGAAAAAACCCAGGGAAAAAACCCGATTGGGAATTTATTCGGGTTTTTTCATATTTAGCATATGTAACATCTAGGTAATGTATAGTTACATGTATATATCATTTAGTACGCACTATTACAGTATTACTAACTAGTTAGAGATAATCTAACTTTGTTTATTTTAGCCCCCCTCTATAAAATAGATTGCAGAGGGGCTTATGGCGAGACTTTGTATGAAGTCTGTGACTCTTTTGCATTATATTACGTCACTAGGTCACGTGGATCATCTGTTCAAAGTTTGAAATAAAACAAAAATAACAACGGCAATCGGAGTGAATTTTCACTTTCACAGAGGGGCAGTTGGGTGAAACCGTCTCAGAGCTTCTTGTTAATAATTCAATAAATAGTAACGTTTTACTATTCTGTGCTATCTAATCAAATATAAAAAGCCTGTCTCTGTGTGTGTATTCATCCGCTCTTAGCGAAAAGTAACCCGAAACTACGAACGCGCGAACGCCAACCTCCACCATCTGAGGACAAACAATAATTCGGATAGCACGGCTCTGCCTCTCTGCATAGCGTCAAGCGCGTCAACTAAGTACATCGCGGAGTCATCCCAATGATGAGAACAGTATTCGACGCAGGGGCGAATCTGTATCTTGTACTGCTAACATCTCTGATGTGGCGTGAAGTACCGCCTCACCTTATTTAGAACTCCTAGTTTCCGCGAGGCCAGCCCAACACAACTCTCTATGTGGTTTTTGTGATTGAGCTCACGCCGGACGTCTATACCTACAGAAGATCTCGGTGGTTGTCCTTTAGTGTAGTAATGTTCTGAAGAGAGGGTAGGCGCACGCCTGTGATTTTCTGGCATTGTACTCGACCAAGTTGTATGAGCCCAATGGGCAATGCGACCCAGGTACCGGTCGAGATCGGCCACGAGTTGCCGTCTCTTTTCCTCCACGTCGCGTCACCCATCAGCTGGACGGCCAGAATAGCTCCCATGCAGAGTACCTACTATCATCCACATAACAATGAATGTATCCAAGCAAGGGACAACATGTCATGGATATTCGGAAGAAAGTGAGTTGGGGACAATACCGATCCCTGTGGTACTCCTGCATTTACCTGCAAAACTCAGGAAGCCTGACCATCACAGAGAACCCGTATACGTCGCCCGCTCAGGAAGCTGGCCAACCATTAATGTCATAGAGATTATATGGATATATGGAAAATTTTATCCGAAATGAACCCGGTAGTTTGGTGGAAAGGACTCGGCAACTCCAAAATGCTGAGTAGGGTTGCAGTGAGTACATATTCTAACTACTCTCTATACTTCAGCAGCCCCTGAACGATCATTTAGCACGAATGCGCATATACATAGTCACAAACGAAATAGATTGACTACACTACATACATGGCAGCAAAATAGCTTTTATATCGTATAATAGGAACCAGGGCATTTCTAGAAGCTTTGCAGCGGTGTCGGATTGATTGGCGATATATCGAGGTGATGACCTCATCAAGCACCTGCTTGTATGATACCGCTAAGAAGACCAATCCCATAGCTCTACTCAGAGGTGTGGGACAGGGAGATGCTATATCTAAGCTCTTCACTAATGTGCTTGAGGACGTCTTCAAGTCGTTGGACTGCAACGGATGGGGCGTGAATATAACCGGTTAATGTATCCACACCTTCGGTTTGCTGACGACATCGTTTTAATAGCGCTGGAACAGGTAAGCGGTATGCTGCATAGTCTTAGTGAAGAGTCTCGAAGTGCTGGCCTCAGCATGAACCTGGACCAAACCAAGGTCATGTTCAATGAGCATGTCGTGCCGGGACCAATATACTTTGAACGATCGAGACTTGAGGTTGTCCATGAATACACCTACCTTAGGCAGGTAGTCACATTTGAAAAACGAGCAAACTGGATAAGGAAATAGCCAGAAGGATTCGCTTGGGCTGGACAGCATTCAGCAAACTGCGCCGGATTTTCTACTCGCCGATACCGCAATGAATGAAGACGAAAGTCTTCCACCAGTGCGTTCTACCAATACCTACGTTGGCAAAACGTGGACACTCGGAGTGGGGCTAGTTCACGCCCTTAAGGAGGCGCAACGAGCAATGGAACAAGCTATGCTTGGAATCTCTCTGAGGGATAAGATCCAAAATGCTATCCCGCATCTTTGGGGGGCAGAAAGAGGCGGCGCAGTCCTACTTACTCCCTCTGGTCTCCAGCGAAAGAGTGTCCAAGTCCAGACCTGCCACGATCGAGGACCTGGTACCTGACCGCCGCGATTGTGGTGGATCCCCCCTTGGTTGCTCAAGTCACACCTTCCATGTCTTCACGGTTTCCTGGTAGACCTGGGACCGTCGAGCCTAGATTTCACGAGACGCAGGCTTTTGGTCCAGCTCCAGCTCCTCCATGCGCCATTTAAAAAGTGACGCAAGGGCTCTCGCTTCCAATTCCCATGGGGGGGGGGAGGGGTTCCGGCTAGGAGACATGCCGCATCACCTGAGATCGTGCGGAAACCCCTCATCACCCTGACGGCCTCTGTGGGCACTTTTGTAAAGTGTACTAAGTAATTGTTAGTATAGCTCGGTTTTTTATGGTCAAAGATTGTTGAAAGTTTCAATATAAGTTTAATCTGCAATGAAGTACCATTCCACCACGATACGCAGAAAGAATCTTATGATATAAACAACAAATCGTCTTTTTGTTGTTATAATAACAGTTTGGTTTTATTTTAGTTCCTGAATACTGCTACACATTTTGACATTTCGAACAACAGGCAACAGCTAGTGCCCTAGATGTATTGGCGCAAAGTATGTGCGCATCGCAAAGTACCTATTTTTCTTTGCATTTGTCCTAAAGATAATAAAAGAATGTTTATATTTTTCGGATCGTCAAATAATGAAAATTCCCGTCTATTGGGTTTTTTCCCGCATAAATTCCGGGTTTTTTCCCAAACGGGAAAAAACCTGGGTTTTTTCCCGTTGGGTTTTTTCCCTCCGCCCATCTCTAGATGAGACCATATGCCTCGTCCTGCCTACCCCTTCGGGGATTAAGGGGGTGACTATTTTTCAGTTCTAGATGCATGTATGATACAGAATTCTATTCTTTTCTCAATGACTTTCAGAAATATGCGGGATCCCGCCAATACCGGGATCCCGCGGGACTGAGATTGCTCAGTCCCGCAAATACCGGGACTACAATCTTGTTGCGGGATTGTATTCCCTAGAAGCGACTAAGGAAACACTTCAGCAAAACGATCCATTGCGTAGAGAAGGAAAAAGTCAAAATGAAACAGAGTTGTCAGTAAAATGAAAATCGTAAAGCCAAGTTGAAGGCCGTATGGGCGGCTTGAAAAATTTCAACTTTGGGGCGTCACTAACTGCTTCTGTCTATTTTAACATTGCTCACCACCTATTACGTGGGCATAAAACTATAAGGTGAAATGTGGACGTATACCTACCTACCCATTCGGGGTTTAAAGTGTTACTATTTGTATATATCTATTTTTTAAATGTTACCTGCAGTAGTGGTTCCGGGACGGGGATCTGCCAGAAGAACTCAAACTTCTTCGTCATGGTGCCAAGGTCTCAGTACACCCTCGCACAAACTTGATCAGTTGCTGGACATTGTAGCTGACAACCTGCGGGCAAAATGGTAAATACAGTAAGTGATAATAAAAATCCAGTGGCATTTCGGGAGTGCTGACAAGTGAATTGGATTTGAAATGGAAATCGGGATCGAATCAAAATGGAAATATCATCAATCAATCAATATCAATATACATATAATAAAATCGTAACAGGTTGTTGTCTGTACATTAAAGATATATGGCAAAAAAAAATACAGGGGCTTTTTATTTTTTTAACGTGAGGGAAAATCCTCGTAGGATGCTATGCCGGACTCTTACCGACTAAAAAACCTCACGTAACGCCCAACAGCCTATGGTTGAGAGCCCCGGGTAAGCCCTCAGGAAGGATGTCCCGTGACTCCCAACAGACCTACGGCCGCCAATGCGGCCTCGCCCAGGGGGTGGTTCGGGTGCAATCCCGCGTCTATGGGGGGTTTCGGGTGTGACCCCGCTTCTAAGGGGGGGCGTGCGTGAGTGCTCACGTCACGCTGCCGTCATGGGCCTGCTTCTGTAAGGACGGTGAGCGGCCCTCTCACCGTCCTCAGACCCCCGGTCATGGAGGCCGATAGTCCTCGGCGAAGACACGTCGGCGGCGCCCAGGGCGCCGACTGCGGAACTCGGGTGGGAGCGTTCTCTCCCGCACTCCTTCACTCCTTCGCGAGCATGACCTGCTCGCAGAAAGAGGCGGCGCAGTCCCACTTACTCCCACTGGAGAGCATGGCTCGCACCATGGCCTCAAGCGAGAGAGTGTCCACGCCCAGACCCACTACGAGGACCTGTCGCTGTTGTGCCCACGCCGTGCACTCCACCAGCGTGTGGAGCGCCGTGTCATCGCTGCGGTCCTCGCAGTGCTGACACTCGGCCGTGGTTTCCCGGTGTTTTCGCCACAGATACCTACCGAAGCTACCGTGCCCGGCAAGCATCTGTGTCAGCCGGTAGGAGAGAGCACCGTGTCTTCTCTCCAGCCACTCGTCCATGACCGGTCTGACGGCCGCGATTGTGGCGAATCCCCCCTTTGGTTGCTCAAGTCGCACCTTCCATGTCTCCACGGTTTCCTGGTGGAGCAGGGTCCGCTGGGCCTCGATTTCTCGAGACGCAGGCCTTTGGCCCCGCTCCAGCGCCTCCTTGCGCCATCTGAACAGTGACGCAAGGGCTCTCGCTTCCAGGTCCCATGGAGGGGTCCCGGCTAGGAGACATGCCGCCTCACCGGAGATCGTGCGGTATCCTCTTATCACCCTGACGGCCATCACTCTCTGCGGGCTCAGCAGTGTAGCCTCATTGCTGGCCGTCAGGGTCTCCGCCCATACGGGAGCCCCGTACAGAGCTATTCTTCGCACGATCCCCAGGTACAGCCTCCTGTAGGGAGCGTTGGGTCCCCTGATGTTGGGCATCAACCGCGCGAGTGCGGCCGATGCTCCCCTCAGTTTTGGGACCAAACTTCGGAAGTGATGTCCGAAGTTCCACCGGCCATCGAGTACGAGCCCCAGATACTTCATCGAGGGCTCGATGCCGATGCTGACGCCCCCTACCTGTAGGCTGGATCCCGCAGGTGGCCCCATCCGAGGTCCGTGGAAGCACAGGGCCTCGGATTTGTGAAGGGCGACCTCGAGACCCAGCCGCCGAATCCGACCCACGACCTGAGCAACCCCTGCCGTGGCCTTAAGTGCTGCGTCACGGTGCGTTGCTCCCCGCGCCGTAACGAGGGTGTCGTCGGCGTAACACGTTACGCCGACCCCTCTGAGCAACGGACCACGCAGCACCCAGTCGTAACCGATGTTCCACAGGAGCGGCCCTAAAACCGATCCCTGTGGAACACCGCACGACACATCTCGCCGACCCGGCCCTAGCCAGCTCGGGTAAGTTATGGCTCTCTCGGAGAGATAAGCCCCGACAATTCGACGGAGGTAGGGAGGCACTCCATGATAGATAAGCGCTTCCCTGACGCAGCTCCAGGGCAAGGTGTTGAATGCGTTGGCGATGTCGAGAGACACCGCCACCACCACCTCACCCTGTGAGACTACTTCCTCCGTCAGGCCTCTAATGCGCATGATCGCGTCCACGGTGGAGCGTCCCTGACGGAAGCCAAACTGGCTATCCGCCAGATCAGGCCCCACGCGTGTGAGGTGCCCGACGAGGCGTTGTGCAATAATGCGCTCAAAGAGCTTGCACACCTCGTCGAGCAACACGATCGGCCGGTACCCTGACGGGGAATTTGCCGGCCGCCTTTCGAATCAAGACCAGTTTCCCTGTCTTCCAGACCTTGGGAAACTGGCCTTTCTCGAGGCATGCGCTAAAGAGCCCAATTAGTCGAGGCCCAAGCTCTTCGAGAGCCAGGACCCACGCTCGTCCTGGAATGCCGTCGGTCCAGGGGCGGTGTTTCTGCGGGATTTAAGCCGCAGTACAGCCGCCCCTAACTCACCCTCGGTGACTACGGGCACGTCGTTCTCGCTGCCTTCCGCGTAGGGCGCCTGAGACGGAGCCATGCGCGGAGAAATGTGTTCCTCCGCTCTCGATGGGAACAAGGAGTCCAGGACCTCCTCCAGCCGCTCCGGCTGGAGACTCTGAGTCAATGGGGGCGCCTTAGGGCGTAATTTGCCCCTTACCATAAGGTACGGGCGCCCCCACGGGTTCCGCTCCAGAGTGTCCATCAGCTCATCGCGGCCCAACTTTTTGGACCGCTTGATGGCCGTCTGGAGGGCCCTCTTGGCTTCCTTGTACCCATCATAAAGCTCCGTCTCTCGGGCTGCCGCATCGTCTGGGCGGCGACGCCTCCGGCGGAATCTGGTGTACCGGCGGCGCGCGGTAACGCACTCCGCGCGCAACTGCGCGATTTCCGGCGTCCACCAGTACACCTGCTTCCTCGCCGGTCTGGGCCTAGCCCTGGGCATCGCCGCATCGCAGATGTGCGACATGGCTCTCCCGAACCACTCCACTTCGGCATCAACATCGGCAAGCCCGTCCGCTGTCGGAATCCAGGCCTGCACGATGGCCGCCTCCAGGAGAGCCTCCCGATCCAGGCGGTGGAGTGCCCAACGCGGTCCCGGGGGATTCGCGATTGTTGGCGGCAGGTTAGGTGGAGGGGAGACGTCGAACCGAATATATCGGTGATCTGACGACGTCTCCTCCTCCTCCACCACGCGCCATCCCTGGACACGGCGGGCGAGCTCAGGGGTCGCAAACGAAACGTCTATGACCGACATTCCCCCGGTTCAGGATGACTAGGCCACGTGTAGTGACCCAGTCCTCCAGTATCCTCCTCCTGCCTCTGGTTTCCCGGGAGCCCCAAGCCTGCGACCAGTCATTGAAGTCTCCCAGGACCAGGACAGGGCGAGGCCGGCATGCAGCGAGAACGACGTCCAGCACAGGGAGCCATAGCTCAAACTGATGCTGGTCGAGGCTCGAGATGTAAACGGCCACGACAGCCACACCCTCATATTCCGCCGCGACGCAACCCGGGCCCCTAGCAATAAGCGCTAGGCGCGAGTCGTCCGCGCCGGTCCTCCCAAAGATGGTCGCCATGCCGTCCAGATCCACCGGGCTTCCCGGGTGAACCCAGTACGGCTCGGCGACGACTACGATATTAATGGACCACTGCCTGATGCTCTGGTACAGAAGGTCCTGAGCACCAGTGCAGTGGTTCAGATTCACCTGCAGAATGCGGATATGGGTGTCCATTAATGGACGTCCATATCCGCACCCTGCCGCGAACGGGCACCCACGCCCTCACCCCCCCGTGCGGACGGACGGGGCTTCGGCCTTGAGGCAGCGCAGGTCTTACTGCCCGCCCGGTGGTTTGCCTCCTTGCCCTCCGCCACGCATTTAAAACAGCGTGGCGGAGCATCACAGGCAAGGACCGTGTGACCGGGCTGACTACAGCGGAAGCACCGATCGCCCACGGTGACTTCCGCCGTACACTGCACTCCTACATGCCCCACGACCAGGCACCTATAGCACCTGTCTTCGCGGGGCTGCAGGAGATGCACCTGCGCCCTCAGGAAGCCTCCAATAGGGAGGCTCCGTCCGTCCGCCACTTTCTGGGCCGCCGCGACGGGACAGCTCACGACCGCCGACCCGTGACCAGTGGGGCCAAAGCGGATTTCGCCTGACCTCACCTGATCATGGGGGCAGCCACTCGCCTCCACGACGGCGGAGATTATCTCCTCCGTCGTGGCCGCGTCATCCAGACCCGAAATGCGCAGACTCGCGCATTTGTTTGGTCTGGTGACGCGGACGTCGCCCGTGTCCAGCGACGCCCTCAGCTTTGCCGCTAGGGCATCAGCCTTGGGGCCGCTGGTGGCGCCAGAGACCTCGAGGAGGCGTGCTCCGGTGTGCGTCACCTTGCACCGGAGACCTCCCTCAATCTCGAGGGCCTTGAGGTCGACTGAGGCTTTCGCCTGCCTCAGTACCTCGGCGTACCCCACGCCCTTCGCCTTGCCCTCTGACGTCACCGTGATGACGGCAGTGGAGCGAGGAGCGCGGAGCCTCTTTGGCGCCTTCGCCGCGGCGGCCTTTGCCGCTTTGGCAGCCTCTTTAGCCGCCTTCTTGGCAGCCTTTGCTGCCTTTTTGGCGGCCTTAGCCGCCTTCTACTTTGCTCCCGCCACCTCCCAGATCCCCTCTCTAGAGGGAGTCTGGGGTGCAGCGGGAGCGCTGGCTGTGCTAGGGGAGGCGGGGTTGCCACCTCCACCAGGTGCCGTCTTCTTCTTGGGGGCGGAGGCCTTCCGCTGGAGACCGGGAGCCCCACTGGGTGCAGCCGTCGTCGCGTACGACGGGACGACGGGTGCCGCCAGCGGTGGGCGGTATGCCCGGTCCTCGAGGACGCCGAGGCGGCGCTCGATGGTCTCCAGCAGTTGGACCATCGTCGGGGTCGCCTTAGGTGCACGGGGAGCGGGGGTTTTCACACCCCGAGCCTCCCCGGCCCCCTGGACGAGCTGCGTAAGCTTGCCGATTTCCTCCCGCATCAGCTCTTGCTGCTTGCGGGAGTCGGCAAGCTCCTTCTCCAGGCTCGCAACCCGAGCCCGGAGCTTCCCCTCCTCGCTGGAGACGCTCCTCTCAAGGAGCTCCTCCAGCGCCTTCATCGCCCCTGTGACGGCTTCCGTCACTACTTTTTTCTTGCCCGCTACATTTTTGGCGCCTTTTACGGCGCCAGAAATGCGGGCAAGAGCCGCCATAATCTCCTTCGCCGCCGGCACCTCCGTGATCCTCCCGCTTGGCTGCGGGGGCACAAACGCCGGCGGCTCTGCCACCCTTCCTCTCGCTCTGTAGAGGTCGGCTTTCCGACCTCTACCCGCGGAGGTGGCCACTACCTTCCTAGGAAGGTCCTCCTCGCTCGTCGATGACACAGATCCAGGCCGACGGAACAGGCCTTTGCCTGGTCCGCACGACCTGGGTCTCTTCCTGCCGACTTCTTCGGCATGGAGACCGGGTGTATCCTCGGTCTCTGAAACTACGTCGACAGCCGACTCCATCTCCGAGCCAGCATGCGTGGACCCGACCTCCGCGTCAGTGTGGGTGGTTTTGAGGCACACCCTTGGGCCTGTTGGACTGTGGTGACCCCTCCCATATACCACCTGGGATGAACCCTGGCGGGGGTCGACATGACGGATCATGCCAAGCGATTCCCCGGACACTGTCCGGGTGCGCTCCTGGGTAGTTCCTTTCGAAGAATTTGCCTCAGTCATGTTGTTTTTTGCGTTTATAGTCCGCCGACTTTTTAGGGTGGGAGTGGGGAAGTTGGGAGAGGATGTGAGGATGGGAATGGTTGGAAGGTGGGAGTGACGCCCTAGGCACTGAGTTCCCCCCAGCGGTGCAACAAATAGCCGGGCGTCAGGGCGTGAGTTTAGGGGTAATTTTTTAAAGAGGTTTTCTTCCTCGCAACTCCAGAGAGCCACCGTGTCCGTCTGTTGCCAGACGGGGTTACGGCTCGGCCGAACGATGGTTCCTATGGAACCGTGTACTTCGCCACTGATCACTCAGTGGCGAAGTACTCGTCGCCCTGGGAGTGCTCCACTAAGTACGCTCTGCATAACAGAGCGCATGTGGAGAACTCCAAACCGGCCATAAAGGCCCCCCCTCCTTGGTGGACTATTGGCCGTGGGCGACGACGTGCGCCTCAGGCGAAGTCCACATCGTCGTCCACGTTACCAGGATGCACCACGTGGAGGTTGTCCTACCCAGCACCCCAAAATACAGGGGGCTTTATGAACGCAATAGAACCCAAAACAATGATTTTTAGAATTTTTGTCTGTTTGTCTATGTCTGTACATTTGTACACGCTCGCTAATCTCAGCAACCACTCAACCGATTGCAATGCTGTTTTCTTTATTGCGTTGCGGTTTGCTTCACTTAACATTTAGTGTTTGTTTTATGTCAATCGGTTCAGTTATATCAATCTAAAAAATCGAAAGCTTATAAAATGCAGCGTACGAAGTCGCAGGCAACAGCTAGTGTTACATAATACGTAACAGTTTCGCAAATTGAAGTATTTTAACACGCTTTTATTAGTATAGGTCGACCTGTATGTAATTATGTTATGGAATCTAAGGTAACTAATTTAACAATCTTCCAAGGATCGTAGCGTCATGAAAATTGGCAGCTGTGTGTAGTTCTGATGACAATACAATAATATGGTACTGTCGAACTGATCTGATGATGGAGCCGGAAGATATGAACTGGAACTTCATGATGGAACGTCGTATCATAACTGTTTGGATCTGTTAGAAAACTCTTGTAATGAACTTTGACCACTTGGTTTCAAGTTTAAAAAGCGTGGTTTTCTAATGTTTTTAAAACTATTAGTTTATTATTTCCTAGCACAATAATAATACAGTAAGTAATTATAAAAACCTGTGAGAAATTGTCTCTGTGGGATAAGGCCGCCATTTGTAAAACCATTATAAGTTTAACATTATCTAAGTGTACAAAATGTATTTTGGTGTTACAATAAAGTATAACTAATTAGCTAAAAATGCCTAAAGCGTTATAAGTCTTCGTCGTTATGGCCGAATGGAAGTGTGGGCTTGAATGTGGGCCGTTGGCCGTTCTTTAATATTCTTTTGAGGTGGTTCGAAATTAAATTTATATTCTCAGAGCGCACTCTCCATCATCACTAAACCTAATTTGTTGTTTTAGCAAGAAATGCAATCTTATTTTATGTTTCTCAGTAGATTTTAGAAACATGGAGTGTCGTCTGCATATTATAAATTTTATTTAAAATACGCACAAATAGAGAGTTTGTGTCTAGACGCTTTCTAAGAAAATATTTTATTCTACCTAACCAGAGCGGTCGATATAGCTCGCAGAGTCAGTGCTTTTTAAAGTGTCAAAAAGGCCACATCTATGGAATTACTGATGGCCAATAGAGCAAATGAGTATTTTTTATACCACTAAGGTGGCAGACAAGCATACGGCCTACAAGATGTGCTGGTGGTCACCGTAGCCTGTGAACGTCTGCAACACCAGAGGCGCCACACTCGCGCTGCCGACCCTGTAAAAACCTTCTAAGACCCCTTTTGAAGAACCCCATACTGTAGGCGTTTGGAAGAACCAAGGCAGGGAGGTTTTTCCACAATCTGAAGTGGAGACCGTAACTGAAAAAGTCAGGTAGAAAGTCCACCCGACCAAAGATCTAAAAACTGGATGCCGGATTTATGTGCAGTCCTCCGCAGTAATAAGTATTCCTTATGTACTGTGGAACCCAAAAAAACCAAGAGAAGAATTTGGCTTTATAGATGTTGCTTGAAAAAGATGATAAATTACTATCTATCTATCAAATCGAAGTTCAATGAAATAACTCCCAACAAAACTTACTTATCTAAAGCAGAGCAAGTCTCAACCTCGGTCTTAACTTTCTCACTACAAGAGACCTTACAAGTTGAATCAAAAGTTCCGTCGAGTCCGGATCACTAATGGATTGTGACCACTAATGGACAAGTTTCATTCTCTGGCGAAGTACAGGATAAAGTTTGGAAACCATTATTGGAGCCCTTGAAGAAAATCTAGTGAAGCTCTCTGGCCCCGCATAGGTACTTAGTGGAACCATTAAGTAGCTAATCTAGTAAAGTAAATTTTATACTATTTCCTTGAATGTTGAAAAGATTTCACTCTTCAGCGGGATTTTAACTTCGTTTCCGGGGGAATTGCTTTACGCCGCTACGCTATCGGGTCACGCTTGTGAACAAATATATCACCTTCTATGTTCGTCCAAACAAAATTGAAAACAATTATTTTTACTCGTAGTTAGCATAATACCCCAAATACTTTACAGAATTGTTTGACAATTTTCCATTCGTTTTACATTTTTAACTCGTCAAAATTGAGGTCATCCGGCCTGAAAGTGATGCTGTGAGCTTAAGGGCCAGTGTTCCTATCTACCTTTTGACGGCCCAAATAGGTATGAGCTTCGCTAAGAATATGGGGTTGCAAAACATTGCGGAAGGTGTGAATAGGTTAAGAGGTACTTACGTAAATCTAGGTGAATCGTTATAGATTAAAATTAAAAGATAATATCTGATTAGATTAAAAAAAATCTATAAATACAAAGTTTCCCTTCGGCCGCCTACGAAACCGTTGCTACGTAACCAGTTTCGTACGAAGAATAATTCCTCTTAGTACGAAACCAGTTTCGTAAGAAGAAGACTTTTTCCTGCTACGAAACTGGTTCGCATACAAGCTCGTAACCAGTGTCGTTTTAAGAATAATTCTTCTGTCTTGTCTACGAAACTAGTATCGCGCAGATGCTGGGACTTATCTGAGGATTATTTCTTTTTGTTCGTAATTTGTGCCAGGAAAACAACTACCCGGTCAACACATCGCATGTAGCTTACACCTGGGTTTCACCGTGGCTATATCTATTACCTTATTTAATAACTTTTATCTTTCGTTTACCTAATTACTAACAGTTTAATTCAAAGATTACGTAGGACTAGCTTACCTAAACTCTCTTCAGATCTTGCAATCTACAATTGTAATTTTTTTAGGATAATGAAAAATTGGATTGTAGTGGGGGCGCATATTCATAGCAAGCCTAGGCCGGTCGGAACTCTAATTCAGGCTCTGCAGATAAAAGTATGCTAGTCATCTTGGAAAATAGTTTTTACCATTGAATAATGAATTTATTCTTTTTACGAAACTATAGTTTTGTAGGAAGTAAAAGTCTTCTTCTTACGAAACTGGTTTCGCACTAAGAGGAATAATTCTCCGTACGAAACTGGTTACGTAGCAATGGTTTCGTAGGCGGCCGAAGGGTACAAGCCGACACCTTTGTGTTCAATCGTTCAATCATTTTCTTCAGTGTACATAGCTCAAAGCTGCAAATAAAAAAATCCTATTTGAACTATTTGAGCTCCTATTCACGCAAAGGGCAAAGTTTCAGGAGTTTATTTTAAGTGATGGAGCCCTCCATCACTTAAAATAAACTGGGTGTACGTGAAATGAGTTCGTAGCAAACTCGGGCTGAATTTGTTAAGTAGGTACTTACGTACTTATCGTATCGGTGTTTGGTTCTTTATGTAGGTAAGTAGGTGCCTACCGACCTGGTATGGATTACAATTTTCACTGGAGGGGTCGCCTGTGTAGGTACCTACTGTATTTAATGTAACTTTCATTTAGTTTTGCTGGTTTCGGTTTGTCGAAAGTTCTGCCGAGTTCCGAAAGTTCTGTGAAGTTTTGTAACTTTACGTATGAGTGTAATGCTATAAGAAGGGAATATACCTATCTGAAATATTGGATATAGAATGTAAATGTTATTTTTAAACTATCGCGTTTTTTACACTCCTAGGTAGGTACTTATAGAATTCGCTAAATGGAAGTCCAACCACTGGTGCTGCAAAAAGTATTTCGAAGTCCCGAAATTATTTTTACATTCTATCATACTTATAGAAATAAGTAATTATAATCAAATGTAAGAATGTAAAAACACTAAAAACAATTTAAACGGCATTCAAAATTTTTTTAGTAGGTTTTTGAATCGCCATCTTATTCTAAACCGTGAATCGAACTATACGAAAACTCGTCAAACATGGACAACATCATGTGATCTTTGACTTCCGGGTCCACCTATGGCCAACCGAAAGTGTCATTGGCCATTGCACCTGCCCTTACTGGCCTGAACAATATGCCGTAACTATCAAGTATCCGGATTTAGATTTAAAAGACTTTTAAGATTTTATTTAAAAATACAATTTGAAATTGTATTGTGAATTCGACATTGTTGACATGATTTTGGTAATTTTGCAATTATTGTTATTAAGGTTTTATTTATTTCTTTGTTTGAAATCTCTTCTTTGAATTTTATATTTTAATTTTCCGACATTTATTGTAATTTTATAACTTCAGAACGGGCTCACCTATCCAAACCAAATGTTTAGGCTTTGTTTGGACCATTTAGTAAGTAGATGGTATATATGTGAAGTTTGCACAACATTGGTCCAGCGGTTCTTCATTTATCACGCAAATGAAGTTGTTAATGAATGAACGTTCATATTTTGATCACACAAACTATTTTACTAAAGGATGTTTGGGTTGTTCGGCATGCGTTGACTTAGTAGAAATCTAAAGTAAGTAAGCTAACCAGCGGCTTATTCCGTTATGTCCATGTGAAAAACAAGGCGGCGTCATTACATATTCATTTTCCAAAAAATATTTTACTGCGAACTAACTAAACTTATGTAGAACGCTGTACCACCTGCGGCCATGAACAAACCCGTGTTTGAATAAAAGTTAAGGGTCTGAAAACTCTCTAACTAACAAACGACCCATAATATACTTATAACTAGCTTTCAGTTGTTAACGAAACACGTGGGCTGAAAGGCTGAAACCTATTGTTAATTCTATTCTCCGACAATATTCTAATACGATCAACGTGACAGAAACGCGTGGGTATTAAAGGGGATCTCTGAAAACCCCGATGTTACTTAATGTACTTATAAAAGGACATAAGGTCTGAACACGTGAGGCACGTTGTGATTTATTTAGTACAGGTGTTGCTCTTAATAAGGGCCACGTGAATTCGTAGCGTGTGGGTTTAATTTCAAATGATTTTCTTTCAGTATCCATATGTGTCCTGTCCTATCTATAGGTACATAATTATATAAAATGATAGAAGTGAAAACTGTACATTGGAAACAAGTTGTTTTTATAATATAAAATATTTATAAGAAAGACAATAGTAAAATCTTCATTTGCACTAGACCACTTTTTTAATATTGGTTATAGTTTTTTTATAATTAATTTATTTCGTTAAAAACGCAAAATACCGATCGCATCTATCTCTGTCTTGCACGCTAAAATGTATATCCTCTATCTTCTTTCAACAATTTGGCGTCTGGTAGGCTCATATGGAAGCCTTCAGTAAACTACGCGAATGTTATTTACTTATGTAGCTACGGCACTTACACAGATTAGTGTTCTATCGGGCCCGACCACAGATTAGAAAGCAATTACTTGATTAGTTCCTCTATTATTTATTACTAGCTGTTGCCCGCGACTTCGTACGCGTGAAAATTATGTTATAATGCCAATCGGTTTGAATTTGAATTCTTTTCTGCCAAGCCTCTAGGTATAGGCTAAGTAGCGTAATAATATGTAGTATTGTGTGTAAAACCTATCTCTTACTAATATGTCTGCTACGTTTTAGTTAAATCAATCCTCCGGCTTACATATTTCATTGCTCTCTGCATAGCCCCTAGGATATGTAGCGTGATAATATATAGCCTATTTGAAGATCCCAAACTAATAAGGGATGGGAACCCCTAAGTAATATTTGTGCAAAATTTTAACCAAATCTATATCTGAGTAATTTTCGAGATTCTTCCGGACAAAGCAAAGCAAACAGACAAACAGACAAAATTTTTTCTAGCTATATTTTCGGGTACGGTATCTTACGTAGAACACCTAAAGAGTATTTTTTTTTAAATTTCCTATGTATAGTTTTGACTTTTCTATCATTTTATTATATGTAATAGACTAGTCCTAGCTGTTCCCCGCGGCTTCGTCCATGTAGAAGTCGTTATCGCGAAAAATCATTACCCTCTTTTTGCGTAGTCGACGAAATTTCATCTAAATCGCTTCAGTGGTTTAGGGCGTTTAGACGAAACCTAACCTAACAGACCGACAGACAGACAGATAGACAGAATTATCTCGGTGCCCGTGTGTTCCCGTTACCGTATCCCGTGGGAACTTACTGGAGTCCTGTACATTAAAGCATATTTCTGTTCTATTATTATTATGGGGATAAAAAGTAGCCTATGTGTTATACCAGAGGACTCCTATCCTCCTAATCTATCTAAAAGAATCAAATTTCAACAAGATTCGTTCAGCCGATACAGAACCATTACATTTTCTCAGACTAAGAATCGCAGTGAAAACTTCGAAATTTACAATCAATGTTGTTTATCGCGTTTGCCCGCGACTTCGTACGCGTGAAAATTATATTAAATGCCAATTTGAATGCTCTTTGCTTAGCCCCTAGGATAGGTAGCGTGATAATATATAGCCTATTTGAAAACCCTACCCCTAGTTAATATTTGTGCAAAATCTCTCAAGTACGTTAAGAGCCTTTCGGACAAAGCAAAGCAAACAGGCAAAAGTTTTTTTAACTATATTTTCGGCTTCGGTATCTTATGTTGACACACCGCGAGTATTTTTTTAAAATATTTCCAATGTACAGTTTTCTCTTTTTTATCATTTTATTATTTGTACCTATAGATAGGACAGGACACATATATGGATACTGAAAGAAAATCATTTGAAATGCAACCCACGCGACAAATTCACGTGGCCCTTATTAAGAGCAACACCTGTACTAAATAAATCACAACGTGCCTCACATGTTTAGACCTTATGTCCTTTTATAAGTACATTAAGTAACAACGGGGTTTTCAGAGATCCCCTTTAATACCCACGCGTTTCTGTCACGTTGATCGTATTAGAATATTGTCGGAGAATAAAATTTGCAATAGGTTTCACCCTTTCAGCCCACGTGTTTTGTTAACAACTGAAAGCTAGTTATAAGTATATTATGGGTCGTTTGTTAGTTAGAGAGTTTTCAGACCTTTAACTTTTATTCAAACACGGGTTTGTACATGGCCGCAGGTGGTACAGCGTTCTACATAAGTTCAGTTAGTTCGCAGTAAAATATTTTTTGGAAAATGAATATGTAATGACGCCGCCTTGTTTTTTCTTATGGACTTATCGGAATAAGCCGCTGGTTAGCTTACTTATTTTAGATTTCTACTAAGTCAACGCATGCCGAACAACCCAAACATCCTTTAGTAAAATAGTTTGTGTGATCAAAATATTATTATGAACGTTTCTTATTAAATTTAGGACTTGGCAAATATAAGCATTTAAGAGGAATACAAAAATGAAATATGAACAGCTTGTGCGTCAAGAAATGAAATAATGAACAACTTGTGCATCTCTGTTTTTGAAAATGAAGTAAGTACTAGCGTTTTCTTATTCAGTTTCTGAAATGTCTTTTAAATTACTTATGTAGTTTAATATTAGGGGAGAAAATAGGCGAGAACTGAACCTCAACATAATATGACATTTAATAAGGCTATTTTCATCTATGTTATCGGAAATTTTACGCGTCGTTCCTAGCGACATCGATCCTAATTTAATAGCCTCTTAAAACTAAGCACGGTATGTGCTCAGTTTTAAGATTATTTATTTACCATAGGCACTCATACTAACGTGCCCGAAATATTTTTAAATACCTACTTAAATACCCGACGAAATATAATTCAAAGAACATGGTTCGCTGTTCATATCAAAGGTTAAAATCAAGTGCCTTCTGAAATGACAAAAGGTGTCCTATACAATGGACAACGGACATGTCGTGACACTAATTAAAAGCTTTTAGTACAAAGGTTGTCCTCAAGTTTTATCAAGTGGTGCTGTCAAGTAAACCCTAGGGATGCGACCCGAGTTGATTCTAATTATAGACTAAGAATTTAATGGAAGAGAGGGGTAAATTAAATACAATTTGATCGCGTAAATACTAACGAGGTATTGTTTCCTTTTTTTTTTAATGTATGTATTAAGTTATCCAATAATGAAAGAGGTAACATTATATATTTATAATGTTCTAGAATGATCTATTGATCAAATGAAATAAAAATCCGTTTTTTAATTTAACTGCGCCGCGTCACGAACCCATATTTTTGCTAAAATAGCTTGGTATAATAAGGTTTGTGATATATTATAAAATATTTTTTTAATTAAAAAAGTTCAATTCCAATCTAAAATACCGATTCTTCTTCTTCTTATTATGAGGATAAAAAGTAGCCTATGTGTTATACCAGAGGACTCCTATCCTCCTAGTCCTAATCTATCTAAAAGAATCAAATTTCAACAAGATTCGTTCAGCCGATACAGACCCATTACATTTTCTCAGACTAAGAATCGCAGTGAAAACTTCGTTCTAACTATATTTTCGGCTTCGGTATCTTATGTTGAACACCCAGCGAGTATTTTTTTTTAAATATTTCCAATGTACAGTTTTGACTTTTCTATCATTTTATTATATGTATAGATAATATTTGATAAATAAATACTGCAAACTTCCTCTAACTTTTCCTCCCATTTTCCCCCATCATACGGGTTTTCCGTTAATTATATCTGTGTAATCACTATTTTCCCCGTGTAAGGGTTTCCACCGAAACTGAGTTGAGACGAGATGTACTTATTTTGATAAGTAGATTTTGTTATTTCCATTTCTCACGTTGCGTCATCAAACGTGACGGTGAAGCTGATTGGTGTATCAATCACATATTCTTTTGAGGGGGAAAAACCGGCCATGTGCGAGTTGGACTCGCCCTTGAAGGGTTCCGTTGCAGCAAGTAACATTATATAAAAGTTCTTGTAGTTCGTTGTAACTTTCATTGATGTTCGCAGTGGTAGTGATTTTTCTAGGCGGTTTATGACGTAATAAAAAATAAACAGGCCAAGTGCGAGTTGGACTCGCCCATGAAGGGTTTCGTAGCAGCTAGTAACATAATATGTATAAAAGTTCTTATAGTTCGTTGTAACTATGACTGATGTTTTAACACGTTCGCAGTGGTAGTGATTTCACTAACCGGAAATTGCGGTTTATGACGTATTAAAAAAAACTACCAGCTCTATCTCGTTCAAACTAATTTTCGTTGGTAGTTTTTATGGCAATGTACATCATATATTTTTTTTAGATTTATCATTCTCTTAGTTTAGAAGTTAGAGGGGGGGGGGGGGGGACACGCATTTTTCCACTTTGGAAGTGTCTCTTGCGCAAACTATTCACTTTAGAAAAAAAATGATGTTAGAAACCTCCATAGCATTTTTGAAGACCTATCTATAGATACCCCCCCACACGTATGGGTTTGAGGAAAAAAAAAATTTAGAGTTTCAGTTCTGAGTATGGGGACCCCCAAAATTAACTGCTTTTTAGACCTGCATAGACCTTGTAGTTTCGGAGAAAAGTGGCTGTGACACACGGACGGACAGACAGACGGACAGACAGACAGACATGACGAATCTATAAGGGTTCCGTTTTTGCCATTTGGCTACGAAACCCTAAAAAGTACCAACTCAATCTCGTTCGAACCAATTTTCGTTGGTAGATTTTATGGCAATAAATAAATAATAAATAAAAATTATTTATTCTCAGACAATGTCCATAAAATTCCTCATACAAACTAACCAATTAATAAAATTCAATAAAATTAAAAAATGTCCCAAAAACTTTAAATAATGTCATAAACAAATAAATTAAATTAAATTAAAAACAAATTAAATTGAAATAAATTAAAATAAAACCAATAAAATTAAAATAAAACCAATAAAATTAAAATAAAACCAATAAAATTAAAATAAAACCAATAAAATGAAAATAAAACAAATTAATAATTAATGCTCAGTAAACCTAGCGTTAAACATATATTTATACTGTGACCTAGCCATGAGCACAGAGTCTGTTCGTTGGCCTATCATCATTAATAATTTAATACACTATTCCGGCTCCCCCGAACCCGCCGCACCACCGACGCAACTTCCTTTCGCATAATCGCATAGAAGTCATCTACACCCGCGTCAGCAAACATACCGGAAGCACTGCAGTACCGATGGAGCCAAAACAGTGCCCTGAACACATTATTGTACTGGACTCGCAAGGCATTGTAGGCCCTCTGGGTAAAGTTGGCCCACAAGCCTGGTGTAAAAAGTTTGGCAATAAGCTTTAAATAATGTAACTTTTACTTCTGCAGTACACCGAGCGAACCTGTGCGCCAACATATTACCGCGAACTGACAATGCCCTGCGCTCCCTTTCAATATCCAAATTGTCACATAACTTGTCAGTCATTATATGACCTAGATATTTAAACTGCGAAACACGACTCAATGGTACTCCGTCGAGCAATAAGGGCGGTATATAGTCAGCCAGTCAGGTTCCTTGTTACTTACTACCTTTAAAAAGCATGAACTCGCTCTTACTAACGTTGTACCTTAAACCGTGCTCCGCAGCATAACGCTCACACTTACCCACCAGCTGCCTCAAACCGCCAATCGAAGGTCCCAGCAGCACCATGTCATCAGCATAACTCAAGTTATTGTCACATACGTCATCTACATGGCATCCAACATGAGCAATGTACATCATATATTTTTTAGGGGGGGGGGGGGGGGACGCATTTTTGGACTTTGGAAGTGTCTCTTGAGCAACTATTTACTTTAGAAAAAAATGATGTGAGGAACCTCAAAAGCAATTCTAAAGACCTATCTATAGCGTGGTAACCACAGATAACAGCAAAGAGGTGGTAACAGACACGAGTTTCAATAATAGGTTCCGTTTTTACACTTTGGACACGGAAACCCTAAAAAAAAAACATGTTCAACCATGAAAATTCCTCCTGTGAGCTGAAGGTTTTCTATAAAAAGTACCAATGTAACTCCTGAAGTACTTAAATTGATTAATATAAATCTTATTACGAGCTAAGGTCCGCCACTGGCTGAAGGTAATCGCATTAAAGCGACTTGGGGCTTCGCCAATGCTATCGCGCAAATGAGATTCAAAGGCTTTATGTATACTTGAAAGCGTTCTAGTTCCTTTTTAGGGTTCCGTAGATTAAAACGGGACCATATTACCACAGCCGACATATCATACAGTCGGCCGACGAAGCCGTCTAGACAGGTCAATTGTGAGGGGGACAAGGGACGAGACGCGGGAGGGAATGTCCCGAACGGCGAACAAAATTTTGTTAGCCGTTCGGGACGGGACACATTTTCAGGGCTGCCGCGTTCACGACATCAGCTTTGATTCTGATGTGATGTCGTCACAGATTCTGATGTCGTCTGTAGGCTTAGATTCAGTATTAAAATTAGTAGTTCATTATTTTCAAAAGAAGTTAGCAATTGTATCTAGATGACTGGTCCCATTTGGACGAAATTTTTTCTTAATGTTGGTCTTGAATATTGGTGAAAATAGGTCACCAATATTCATGCTAGACAACTTTTTTCTGCTGTGGAGAAACATAATACTATGTTTTAAAGTAGCTAAAAATAAACCTTGAAAACATAATAGATATACCGATATACCGAATACGATACCTTCAAATCTTTCATCAACCTTACCACTGTATAAATATACTGTGACCTTACTCATCCTGTCAAATACTTTAAGTGCAACATCTACGATTAATAAAGTAATTTATTTTCCAAACACGTATGTTCCAGAGTACGTCTTTGTATAACCAATCACATTTATTTGGCATATCGCCTGAGATTTCTATTATATTATCCGCTTTCCTCCTCGACGGGGATTTATATAGGCGGTAATGTGTTTATAAGTCCATTTGATACACATAAATCTTGTTAAGAAATGTGCGGAAATCTAGCAGCGAAAATTAATCGGTCAATCGATAACTGTGTTTTTTTTATCGTTTTATATTCAGCTCGCCAAATTGACGTCGCCACCAGCCTGATGGAAAGCCGTGGCGCATCTAGCGATTGGGGGCCACTTCTTACAGTGGTCCTCAAGTTGGCGGCCCTGTGATGTGCCTCTTCACGCTCCTCTTAAAGAATCGTTTGGAAACCGTCACAGATAGGATCAAAACTATTCGTCTAGCTAGCGCCAAGCGTCTCTTTTTTTTTACGTTAGGAAAAATCATCATGGATTCTATGCCGGACTCCTACCGACCAAAAAACCTCACGTAACGCCCAACAGCCTGTGGTTGAGAGCCCCGGATAAGCCTCGGAAGAATGTCCCAGGACTCCCAACAGGACAGCGCCAAGCGTCTTGAGTAACCTTCTGAGGACAAATGTCACATGATTTTTGGCTACCATTGCAGCTTCACCTAAAGTTTCGTGGGTTATCCTGCTTTTTCTAAGAAATTTTGCAGAAATCTAGTAGAGCGATAATTTATTGAGCAATTCATAACTATGCTTATTTTATGGCGTGGAAATCTCCACAGATGTGTATCCGTCTACCGCCAAGGGTATTGGGTAACTATTCGAGCAAGGATGAGCCTGGATTTCCAGCACGTTACCACTGCACGATCGCCGAAGGGTTCGTTTGTAACCATACTTCTTTGTGATTAGGGGTTCTTTGTGCGTGAGGCGTGTGTGAAACTTTCACGTCACGCAGTCTAGGTCTTAAAGGACGGTGAGTAGGATACCCACCTTCCTACTCACCACCTCTCATTTATGGCTACGATATGGTGAGCATGTGTAACGTTTCGTTGGGCACTGTGTGGCAAACATTAATTTAAAGGGGCAATTTTTTTGAATTCTATTTTAAAGTAAAACTTGCATAATATCCAGGTTTTTCTTAAAATAGACGACTACTGTAGCACATTCTCTAAACACGCATAAACAATTAGGTATGTAAATCAAATTAACATAAAGAGGTAAGCTTACCTTTTGTCTCTTTCATGCCAACAACGTGACAAGGTTCTCATTCATGGGAGGTTCTATTCATACATTTCACGATACATTTCAAACCGTGTCGCCTTTCACGCGTCCGTCACAGTCCACAGTCTTTGTGAATCTGTGGCGAATCCTGTCACAGGTAAATTCTATGACAAAATATTTAGTGTAGTGGAACCTACAGATTTTGCAGTCTAATGATGAACTTGGTTACTGAAACTGATAGTTATTTTATGGTAAGTTCAAGCTACGTGAAATTTTATGATCTAGGTTCTAGCAGAGCCGCGCAACTTCGTTCGCGAGGTGATTTTAACTAATGTCCAAACGACATTGACCTGTCCATGAAAAAAGGGCAGTAAAACATAGGTCAAGCTTTATTTTATCATTTCCGCTGAGCCGATTTGGATGAAACGTATATAAATCGTAATAATAAATTTCTGATCCAGCTACGGAATTTCGCTCCTACCCCGAACAAAAAAAAGGCACGAAGAACAAAAATAATAGATTTGGACTCAGAAGGCCTAAATAGTCGATTAAGTACAGCTTTTTTTTTTCATTTATCTCGAATGTACCGCAAAAGCAGAGAAGATAAACTGTGTCATATGACACTTAAAAATCTTCCACTAGAATTACTCTATCAATTGCTGAAAACAGCATTATAATTCGTTTAGTACCTACCTAGTAGAGATGGGCCGAGTGACACTTTTGCCGAGTAACGAGTACCGAGTTTTACTCGGTTCAATTTTTTTCCAACCATGTACTCGGCCGAGTAACTCGGTTCAATCAAATTCCCGTTTCGGGCCTGAAAACAAGTACAAACAGGTTCACGCGGCACGAGCGGCCAACTCGCGTTGATACACCCCTCAACCCGCCCGCGCTTTTCATCTATCAGTCACTTGCTAGTTTACAAACAAATACGTAGGTAATTAGTAAAAAATACTTTTTGATTAACCCTGTTGTATTCATTATCAAGCAATCAAATAACTCAGCTTCTAGCAGCGCACTGCTGGACGTAGGCCTCTCCCAGTTCACGCCACACTACACAGTCCTGTGCCGTTCGCATCCAGTTCCGGCCTGCGACCTTCTCCAGGTCGTCGGTACATCTTGCGGGTGGCCATCCTACCCTACGTTTATATGCAGATGTGGCCAGCCCATTACCACTTTAATGTGCTTATTCTGCGAGCTATGTCGACCACTCCGGTTCTCCGCTAAATAACTTCATTTCGGAGTTTATCCCTTAGAGATACTCCAAGCATGGCTTGTTCCATAGCTCATTATGCAATTTTGAGGGCATGGACTAGCTAGCCCTACTGTAAGTGTCCACGTCTCGGCTCCATATGTCATAACACTGCGGTATAGGCGAATTGAAAACGCGACGTAGCTTGCTGAAGGCTGCCCAGCCCAAACGGATCCTTCTAGCGATTTCCTTGTCCAGGTGCAATGTTTTAATTATATCCACCTAAATATATTGCTTTACTTAAACCGAGTATACTCGGCATTAAAACCGAGTTATTCGGCCGAGTACGAGTATCAAAAAACCCGCCGAGTGCGCCGAGTACCGAGTATCAACCGAGTACTCGGCCCATCTCTAGTACCTAGTTAAAAAGAGCTAAGAGCACAGACAGAAAAACCTTTTTTTTTTAAACCTTAGTTTTCATTGAGGTTGTAATATTATATTAGGTAAATAGATTTTAATTAATTTAATTACAGAATTTCTTTTTACAGACTAAGAATTTCTTTTACAGACCTTAACTTCACGAGCAATATTCACGAACCCCACCTGAAAAAGTCCGTGCTTCGGAAGGCACAGTTTTAAGCTGTAAGAACCCAAAGACTTCTATATAAACTAAGGTAGACATGCCCTACGATTTTTGAAACCTATAATCTGAGCTAATTAGCAGCGTTGCTCGCACTGTAGTGAGTCAAAACTTCGAGAGTACTCGGCTTGCAATCGGAGTCCACACGCCTTCTCTTTTACTCTTGTTCTTTTCGTATATTGCTATTGTGGTGACAATTACGTAAATATAATTATAAGTGAGTGTAGTCTTAGCAATGTGTGTGTTTGAGGATTGCTTTTGAAATCTCGTTTGTTAGAGTACGGCGTGTCTACCTCAGTTTATATATAGAAGTCTTTGGTAGAACCCAGCTTAAATTTCCTCAGTGTTACGCTGGAGTACAAAACATGTAATAGCTCTACGGTTTATAATATACGTAGGTACTTTCATGTAGTTCAATATAGCTATTTTTATATTAATTATAACGTTAGGTAATAGGTACCTACACCTACTTGCGTTAAAACTCGCGGTACCAAGGTCGGCGGTCAGTCAGAGGCGCGCGTTAAAAATTATTTATCTTGTATTGTAAACTAAACGCGGCATGTTAGTTTAGATAATAAATCACTATGCGTTTAGTTTAGTGCGAATTCTTTAAATAAGTGCGTTGGACGTGCTTCCTTTGGGATAATTATAAAACTTCTAACATTTCATTATATGTAGATGTTAAGTCTTTTTTTTAAACATTGCTCACCTCTGGAGACTATATTGCATACTAGCTGTTCCCCGCGGCTTCGTCCGCATAGTAGTCGTTATCGCGTAAAATCATTACCCTCCATTTGAGCAGTCAGTTAAAAAGTAGTCCATGCCCTGGAAGCCTGCCGTTTGACCGAAAAGATTTAGCCAAAATTTCACTACCCAAACAAATTTTAGCAACCTTTTATTATACCAATGCAATGTTTGGAATAACTTTAGCACGTTTTCATTTACCAAATTTTTATTTGGCACAATTGATCTTTAATCAAATAGTTTATTATAGCAAATAATCTTTACACAATATACGTTTGGTCAAATGATTTGCTATGACAAAAAATATACATTTAAAATTTAAAGGCAAAAGTGAGAATTTCTGGCAATTAAAATAATGCAATTTTATGTAAAAACTAGCTGTTACCCGCGACTTCGTCCGCGTGAAAATTATGTTATAAGTAAAGTTTGAACCGCATTCTATCGAGCCTCTAGGATAAGTCGTAACCAAAATGTGAGAACAAATTTAGGACATCCTCCAACTTACCCGGGGAGCTATGCGCTAGATGGATTTTTTTAACGTGAGGAAAATCCCACATGAATGTATTATGACTCCTACAGACTAAGAACCACACGTATCCTACCTAACAGCCTTCGGTTGGGAGCCCCGGGTAAGCCCTCTAAAGGATACCCCAGGACTGCGCTATATGGATAGGAAGAGACCTCATGGTTTTAGTGAGTCCAAGGCCGGTATGACGTACGTGTTTATTAATTAGCCCCTTTAATAATAAAAAGAGTAAGTAGTATGGTGAAGCGCGAACACGAAACGTTTGTTAGATTAGGGCCAAAGACTGAAAACTTTGAGTATAACCAGAAGATTTGAGACGATAACACTAACGCTAACGGTAGCCAGTAAATGGCAGTCGTTAAACCAAGTTGAAGGCCTTATAGATTTAATAATTTTCAAAAGTAGGCAGTATCTACGCCTGTCCATTTCAACACGGCAATACGGTTCACCACCTATTACGTTACGTGGGACGAATTATAAAAAGTTGAACATATAATATGCCTCGATACCCCTTTGGGGATAAAGGCGTGACCGTATGCATGTACTTATTATGTTTAAGGTGACTTAATTTATGTACCTATGTCACTGTAGCCAAAGCTCAACATTTTCCAGTAAAGTTGTATTTTTAAGAGTGTTCATTATAAACTACGTTTGTGTGGCGTGTTGGCTTAATCATAAAAGAGCTTAATGGTTAAGGCTATTGTAAAATAATTCTATACTGACTTATTGCGAGGGTCAGCTAGTTTAATTTTAATTTTTCATGTCTGTCTATATCCCAAATAAGTATCACGCCGAAACTACTGATTCGATTTAAATAAAATTTGGTACAATCTGAGCTTATGATCCGAAGAAGGTGCTAGGATAATTTTGAACCCGATATTTTGCGCGGTTTCTTTGGGAGAGGGGATGAAAGACCAATGATTCATTAGTTGTAACTTCTCAATGTGTGGTCCGATTACATTTTTTTTTTCAGTTTCATAAAGGGAGTACGTAAAGAATTGTTTCACACAAGTTTCAATGTTGAGGGTTTTGTAGTTCAGAAATTAGAAACATCTCAACTTTCGCAAAACCTAGAATTCAAGAGTCCCTTTGAATGTGAGGGTAAATCGAAACTGGCGTGTTGGCTTAGTCATAAAAGAGGCGTGGACTGAATTGTTTTAGAATAGACTTAATCTTTAAGCTCTTTTTTGATTGAGCAAACAGGGCAGTTTCACACGCTGCTTAATGAGTCTGATGGAGAAATACCTCTTCTTTCATAGATCTTATGTGACGTAAACGAAGTTGCGAGGGTCACAGCTAGTCTATACATATAATAAACTGTAGAGGGTGGAGAGTCTGTACATGGAAGTTAATTTGAAAATTTTAATTGTAGGGGATTCTCTACCGAGGACTATCGACCTCTATCGGGGTCATAGGACGGTGAGAGGGTCGCTCACCGTCCTTACAGAAGCAGGCCCATGACGGCAGCGTGGCGTGAGGAACTCACGCACGCCCCCCTTTAGAAGCGGGATCACACCCGAAACCCCCCAAAGACACGGGATTGCACTCGAACCACCCCTGGGCGAGGCCGCAGTGGCGGCCGTAGGTCTGTTGGGAGTCCTGGGATATCCTTCCGTGGGCTTACCCGGGGCTCACAACCATAGGCTGTTGGACGTTACATGAGGTTTTTTGGTCGGTAGGAGTCCGGCATAACATCTATTAGGATTTTCCCGCACGTAAAAAAAAGGGCAGTCTCAAATCGAAACTGAACCCGAAAATGTAATTTGAATTTTTCATGTCAGCCTGTCTGTCTGAATCCCTAATAAGTATCACGCCGAAACTACTGATTCGATTGTAATGAAATTTAGTACAATCTGAGCTTATGATCCGAGGTAGGTTCTGGGATACTTTTGATCCCTATATTTTGTGCGATTCCTTTGGGAGAGGGGATGAAAGACAGGATTGTTTCACACAAGTTTCAATGTTGAGGGTTTTGTAGTTCAGGAATTAGAGACATCTCAACTTTCGCAAAACCTAGAATTCAAGGATCCCTTTGAATGTGAGGGTAAATCTTTACTAAATGATTAAGGCTATTGTAAAATAATTCAGTCCGCGCCGAAGGCGTGGACTGAATTGATTTTGGAATAGACTTAATCTTAAGCTCTTTTATGTTTAAGCAAACAGGGCAGTTTCATACGCTGATTGATGAGTATGATGAAGAAATACCTCTCCTTTCATACACCATAATATATGTGACGTAAACGAAGTTGCGAGGGTCAGCTAGTATAAAATATAATTTCATTGACTGCCGCTGCGGCGTAGTCGGTGTAGTGATGCCGCCTGCCGCACCGAAGGTCCTGGGTTCGATTTCTAGTTTGGTCCAATTATTTGTTTGATCAACAAATGTTTCTATCGGAGTTTGGGTGTATTCTATGTATAATATGTATGTATTTAGAAAAATATAAGTATGTATATCAGTCGTCTGGATATCATAGCAAACACAGGATTTAATTTTTCTCTTTCGGGCTTCCAAGATATTTAGCGTGATAATATGTAGCGGGTGTGTAAAACCGATCTCTTACTAATATTCCTGCAACGTTTTAGCTTAATCAATCCCCATACTTACATATTTCATTGCCCTCTGCCTAGTCCCTAGGATATGTAGCGTGATAATATGTAGCCTATTTAAAGATCCTACCTCTAGATTTACTATTCAAGTAAAAGATTAATTAAATTTATTCATTAGTTTCTGTATTTTGCAAAAGTATGCAAACAGATTTTCATTGTTGTCTGCCGAGCTCCTAAAATATTTAGCGTAATAATATGTTGTCTTGGTGTAAAACCTATCTCTTACTAATATTCCTGCTACGTTTTAGTCGAATCAATCCACCGGTTTACACATTTTATTGCTCTCTGCTTAGCCTCTAGGATATGTAGCGTGATAATATATCGCCTATTTTAAGGCCCCACCTCTAAGTAATATTTGTGCAAAATTTGAACCAAATCTGTTCAGTACTTTTCGAGATCCTTCCGGACAAAGCAAAGCAAACAGACAAACAGACAAAAAATTTTCTAACTATATTTTTGGGTTTGGTATCTTACGTAGAACACCTAGCGAGTATTTTTTTTTAAATATTTCCAATGTACAGTTTTGGCTTTTCTATCATTTTATTATATGTATTATTATATGTATAGATAATCATTTATTTTAGGTTTCTATTTATTTACCAATTTCGATGGTGTAGCTCCTAAACGGTTTCAGTTGAATACTGTGGGCCCCGACTTGGATAGGTTAGGTTAGACGGCTAATGCGTATCCGACACGATAGAGTTACAAAGTAGATCCCAAATTACCGAAATTTGAATGTGCGTAAGTAAAACAATACAATGTCTTACAAGTTATTATCAAGTTCACAAATTATTGCTAAGTGTTGAATTAAAGGTGGTTTTCATGGTGGTGCAAACGTGCTAAGGCTAATTAGGAAGGTCCCTACGCTTCACAATGAAAACACACAGTAAAATATATTTTTCAAAAGGAAATAGGTTAAAAACACAAAAATGACGCATATTTTTAACAAACAGATACGTACACAAAGGCGTGACATATGGTCACGCCTTTATGTATTATCCCCGAAGGGGTAGGCAGAGGCATATAATAGGTACGCCCACATTTCACCTTTTTAAAATTGGTCCCACGTAATAGGTGGTGAGCAGTACTGCCGTGTGTAATAAGTAATAAACTCATTTTGGTATATTAAAACGAAAAGCGTTGTAGGTACTTTGGGGAACCCAAACAAGACTTTTGGGACTTAGAAATCGAGGCATAGGCATAATATGTTTCAAAATCTGGCTTCATTTTCTTTTTTTAGTAAAAAAATAAAGGCTTATGGGGTTTACCACTTTTAGAGTTTTAAGACACCAACATGACTCAAGAAGAATGCAGATGGGGAGAGGCGAGAAAGAATACAGTAATGAGGAATCGTGATTTTGGACCCAGAAAGATTGGAGCAGCATTTTCAAATTGTTTTCATGAACAATCACGACTATTTTTACAATTTTGTAAACTAGTATGTATGTATAGACTTAATATGAATAATATGAACGGTAGGAAGGTAAATAGTTTCATAGAAGGTAAATAGTTACCAAATACAATGACACGACAATTCGGCAATAGGCCATGATACGAAAATACTTCGTATGTTACTGCCTGTATTATTATTATTACATTCAATTTGTCGACGCGGAACCTTAATATTGTGTCGCAGTGTCAATGTTATATTTTCCTTATTAGATGTTATTTCAAATGTCGACTGATACTGGGTGGGGTTATTATTTTAAGGCTATTGGTATAAATTAAGGGCTTATTTTTATCGTGAGGAAAATTCTACATGGATGCTATAAATAAATAAATAAATAAAATAAAAATTATTTATTCTCAGACAATGTCCATAAAATTCATTATACAAACTAACCAATTAATAAAATTTAATAAAATTAAAGAATGTCCCAAAAATTTAAAATTTTGTCAAACAAATAAATTAAAATTTGGGTGCCCAAGGGGCCCCACTACCACCAAGACTCAGGGGCCCAAGCGACCTCACGTGCACGCGGTGCACCTGCTTACCACTAACGAGGCTCCGCGTAGTTAGGTACTCACATGGTGGCCTAGGCTTCCATGTGAGTGCCAGGTGGTACAATGTGTTGGTCCAGGGGGGTCCGGGTACCACCGTGCAGCTGTGTAAAGCCCCCCAAGTAACCCAGCCCCGGTTGGGTTGCGTTCGGGGTTCAGCAGCTGCATAGCCGGGCCCGGGCGATGTTTAATGCAGCAGGGGGGGAAGGGAACCAGTAGGCGCTAAGCGGATTCTAGTGTGACTGACGGGGGTCGATCCGCCGGCCAGGGAGACCCGTAGAAACGGGATAGTACAAGGGCCCAACTGGGACTAACCACCCTGGGAGACTGCCCCACGAGGCCGCGCATAATCCCGATGTGGTTCGTCGTGCCGGATGGTGACCGGACTGGGACCCGGCGACCACACTCGGGGGGCTACGGGGGACTTCCGTCCAGCGGGTCGGCTTCCATCTCACCACACAGTCATAGATAAAGCTAGCCCCTACGCCTTGTCACTCACTGCTGCATCAAATGTCGCTCCGTCTTCATTGCATTGCAAGGTCGAACATTGCAGCTTTAATTAATTAGGTATTAAAATAACAACCGAATTGAGAACCTACAAATTTTCGAAGTCGGTAAAACGGGTTGACATCTGGGTTCGTAACATTAACGTAAAGAGCCCATCAATCTCGGAAACCATTACTTTGTCGGGTAATCACGGCTCACTGAAAGCCTCCCACGTAATCTTCCCATCCTTCCCGGGCTCTTATTACTTCGTGTAACGGCTAAAAATAGAAATTGGTAAAATGAAAATAATACCAAGAATATTTTTATAATAGATGGTACACGCGACTATGCCCGCGCGCGTCGAGTTCTATTTCGATAAAACGTTTTTTGTTTAAGAAATAAAACATTTTTCTTTCTTTCTTTCTATTCTTCTTCTGAACTTATGTCGGGGATAAAAACCGGCCAAGTGTGAGTCAAACTCGCACACGGAGGGTTACATAAAAACGACAAAATATTACATTTGATGTATTTTTTTTTACGTGAGGGAAAATCCTCATGGATGTTATGCCGGACTCCTACCGACTATAAAACCTCACGTAACGCCCAACAGCCTAAGGTTGTGAGCCCCGGGTAAGCCCTCGGAAGGATGTCCCAGGACTCCCAACAGACCTACAGCCGCCTCTGCAGCCTCGCCCAGGGGACGTTTGATGTATGGGAGAACGGGAGACCCTTTTAAATATTATATTTTGTTTTTAGTGTTTGCTGTTAAAGTGGCAACAGAAATACGTCATCTGTGAAAATTTAACTGTCTATCATGGTTCATGAGATACAGCTGGTGATAGACAGACAGATATACCTACAGGCGGATATCGTAGGCTCAGAAATAGGGTCCCGTTTTCCCTAAAACCCTAAAAGTATTCTATGTGTTATACATACATATAGTCACACCTTTATCTTCGAAGGGGTAGGCAGTGGCATAGTATACGCCCCACATTTCACCATATAGTTTTATATCCCACGTAATAGGTGAGAGCCTTCAACTTGGCTTAGCGATTGTCATTTTACTGGCAACCCGGGTTTCATTTCGAGTTTTCCTTCTCTACGCAATGGTTCGTTTTGCGAAAATGTGCCCTTAGTCGCCGCATACACCACCCTCGGGATGTATTGGGGTGGCGACATTTTGTACTCTTCCGTCGCAACACGGGACCTCGTCGCATCACGGCCCTAATAATATATTCCTTGCACCAAATTTCAGTCAGATCCGTTCAGCTGTGAAAGTCAGTCATCCATATTTAGGTACAAACTTTCGCATTTTAATATTAGTAAGGAAATTAAGGATAAGGATATCTTTTATAAGTCGGATTACGAGAGATTATTTTGTTCTGTTTTTTTTTGTACAAAGCCCGTATCGGTTTTCCTTTACTTTGGATAAAAGCTTTCAATATCTTTTGAGGGATTTGAAATTTCCAATAGGCTTTAATAATAATTTTTGAACCAAAGACGAAAACAATATCTAAATTAAAAATGTTCAATCTGTACATTCCTGGAATGAAAATTCCCCGACCACAATTCCTGAAAGATATTTATTTAGTCTCTAAAAACCGGCCAAGTGCGAGTTGGACTCGCCCATGAAAGGTTTCGTAGTAACTTTGATTGATGTTTTAACACGTTCGCAGTGGTAGTGATTTTTCTAACCGAACATTGCGGTTTATGAAGTATTAAAAAAAACTACCAGCTCTATCTCGTTCAAACCAATTTTCATTGGTAGTTTTTAAGGCAATGTTCATCATATATATTTTTTAGATTTATCATTCTCTTAGTTTAGAAGTTAGAGGGGGGGGGGGACACTCATTTTTCCACTTTGGAAGTGTCTCGTGCGCAAAATATTCACTTAAGGAAAAAAATATTTTAGAAACCTCAATAGCATTTTTGAAGACGTATTTATAGATCTAACCCAACTACACGTTCAGTAAGTACTTTTATTTAGATTGCACACACAGTAGGTATGTATTATGTACTTCGAACAGTAGTAGTAGTAGACTAGTAGTATTATTCGTATTATACCTACTCTATATACCACACACGCACGGGTTATATGAAAAAAAATTTTGAGATTCAGTTCTGAGCATGGGGACCCCCAAAATTTATTGCTTTTTTTTCTAGTTTTATATAAGAATCTCAATGCGGTTCACAGAATACATCTAGTTACAAAGTTTAATAATAATAGCATAGGCCTTATAGTTTCGGAGAAAAGTGCCTGTGCCAAGGAGATTGTATTTCGGGAATCTGGCTTTTCGGCTAAATGTCTTTCAGGTTTTTGGAGAAAATTAAGTATTGGAAACTAGACAAGAAAGCCGTGGGTCGTTCTCACCAGACGTTCCCTTTCTAACACGTTTATTGTAAAAGTGAAAGTTCAATCCGATTGACGTTGTCATTTTTGTTTTATTTCAAACTTTGAACAGATGATCCACATGACCTAGTGACGTAGTTTAATGCGACAGAGGCACAGCTACAGACAAAGTCTCGCCATAAGCCCGTATAATATACGTTTGCATGATAAGTGATGCCTGCTATAGGAGCCTATTGAAGAAAACTGAATACGTTCTATTATCTAATAGGCATCTACCCACTTGTGGAGCCTGAATGAATATCAAAAGTACAATACCGTTGTCAGCGCGTGTTGAAGGCACTGTCATGGCGGCTGCGTAGGCGGGAAAGCTTTCCGACAAGGGCGTGCTCCCATTAATTATCATGAAAACGATGTTCCTCTACTATACTAATATTATAAAGAGGAAGAATTTGAATGTTTGTTTGCTTACACTTTACATCGAATAGGCTCCGAAACTACTGGACCGATTTGAAAATGGTTTCACTCTTGGGAAATTATACAATCCCCGGGTAATATAGGCTATTATTTTATTGCCGTATTCCCACGGGAACGGGTGAAACCGCGTAGTCCACTAGTTTATAATAGGTAATTGTGGAACCCGTTTTACAAAACCCCATCTGCACAGGCCTTAAACACATTCATCATTTCTAGATAGGTACCTACATACACAATAGGTATTTATTTTATCTAATCTAAAAAATAACTTGATTTATCTTACTTCTTACTAATGTTACAAGTATAAATGCGAAAGTTTGTGAGTGTTGATGTTTGTTACTCTTTCACGCTCAAACGGCTAAACGGATCTGGCTAAAACTTGGTGCAGGGATAGATTATGGTCTGGAATAACACATAGGCTACTTTTTATTCCGGGAATAAGTTCCAACGGGAAGCGGGAATGGGAACAAATTTCACGTGGGCGAAGCTGCAGGCATCGGCCAGTATTTAAATATTTACTTTACATACCTATGTCGAATGTCATTTAAAAGAAATGTAATGTAATGTGACGTCATAATATTCGAATAACTGAATAAAATTTGGTAAATTGTTCGCAAAGCGGGCAAAGCAAGAGGGAATAATGAAAAAAGTCATTTTCGCTGTAACAACGGGTGGTTAACATAAGGAAATAGCTTGTTATGGCCTATCGTAAGGAAAAAGAAGGATCGAATAGGGCTATTGTCTTTTATTATGACTGTTGGAAATGAAATCAAAGAAACCTGTTGACCTTTACTTAGCTTGACTTAGCCCCCCTTTTTTTATACCACTAAGGTGGCGGACAAGCATACGGCCCACCAGATGTACTGGTGATCACCGCATCATAAGGACGTTTACAACACCGGAAGCGCTACACTCGCGCTGCCTACCCTGTAGAAACCTTTTAAGATCCTTTTGAAGAACCCCGTACTATAAGTGTTTGGGAAAACCGAGGCAGATAGATCATTCCACAACCTAAGCGTGCGCGGGAGAAAGCCCCTATCGGATCTATCCGTGCTCAAACGCCCTGGAGCCTGGACGCAATGTGTGTCGCCTGATGGAAAGTCATGTCCAGAGATTGAGGGACACATTGTTATATTGAAATGGGCAGGGCAAGATTGTGATACCTATCAGCTGTTTTATCAAGCCGCTCAGAAGTCCTTCAACTTAACAGCTACGAATGGAAAGCCATATCATACATATGGAAGGGATATCTAGCAAATTCGGAGGGGGACACTCCCACAATACACAAGACGATTTACAGCGGCCCAAAGATGAGCCCTTCACGCTCCGCTTGAAGAACCCGGGGTTGTAAGAGGAAGGAAATAACTGCGTTGTTTCTGGCGAACATTCTCTTCGCTGTATAAAGGTGGGTCTACGCTAGATGAGCCGAGCACGAGCGGAGCACCAGCCGAGTCGCTCTGCTCGCGATGACAAGTGTCGCTCGAGGCTCGTACGTCGGTCCACACTACACGAATTTTGGCTCGGCTGGTGCTCTGCTCGTGCTCGGCTCGTCTAGCGTACACCCACCTTTAGATTGACAGTTCTTCGACACATGTTGGTCAAGATAGAACAAGAGAGGTTCAGACAAAGTTTAAGGGAGCGATAATAAAGGAGGGGAGAGAGAGGAACCCGCCTCACACCCTCGATACGTCAATCCCTAACGTACAACAGTTATGGATAACCACAACTAATTGTAAGGGGAGGAATTGACGAATCGATGGTGTGCATCTCCCTCCCCTCCTTTATTATCGTTCTAGGATGGATTACCGCCATTGACCGCCGCCTGATTACATTACTTAAGTTGAAGAGCTCTTTAGAAGAACACTCGCCGTGATATATTTGCTAGAATGCAATCAGATAGGTAGGTACCTACACAATAATTCTACGTTGCGCCAACGGCTCAAGCCTTTTCATTCCCTCATGACAATTTACAACCACACTGGTAGTAAGCACTTTCATAAAGCATAAAGAAAAACATGAATATTTCTGGCAAAGACCCGCGGAACTAACCCCAAGAGTTAGTATTTAACTAACAAAGCAATAGCTCCCACTCTGTATTTGTCTAGTTGTTGTGTAGCTAAAACTTTGCATATTTGTTTAGTATTACATATTTCAATGTTCGCGTACATAACATACTTAGTTTACACTACGTCGTGACGTCATTCCGGGTTAGGGTTTATTTTATTAATAAGAATTTACTTCATCCCTAAAAAAATAACATCCGAACCCCCTAAAAAGTGGAATTCAACCCAAACCGTCTTCGAGTCCCCTGCTATAAAATAGTATTGTGTTCCGTGAATTTTATCTCACTTAACAAGTCTGCACTCTTTATACGTTACGCTGTTTATTGTAGTAAGTAAATAAACGGGGCAAATCATTGGATCGCCAACTTGAGAGCATTCAACGAAGACACGTCGGTGGCGCCCAAGCCACCGACTGCGGAACTCGGATGGGAGAGTTCTCTCCCGCTCCCGCCCCGCCGTCTCTTCTTTTGGACCGTGAAAGTCTGAAAGTTGTCCCCAATAGGAAATGTGCATAAAATTTATATTGCCTCAAAAATCATTTTTTTCCACTTTTTATTATCATTTAATTATAAATAAAAGGTTTTTTTTTTATTTATTTATTATTTAAAACCTGTAAAATACTGCATTAAAAGTGAAAATCCTAAGAGCGAAATTTAAACTTGCACAAACGCTTCACCATTGGTCGACACGAAATGTGACGTCATTTGTCTCACACAACATTCAACTTATAGTCATGTTGTTTGTCATCAAAATGGCGCCAATATTGGTGGCGTTTCAAGTGCTCAAAATTAATCAATGTTTTAAATTTGAATTTGAAGAATAATTTGATCATTTTAAGGCTTACTTATATATTATTTTAATTTTATAATGATGTAGATGTAAGGAATTGATTTAAGTTATAAAAAAAAATTATGCATATTCCCTATTACTACAAGTCACCATGGCTTTAAAAACAGGCGGGCGGCGTCATATTAGCGAGCTTTTTTTTTATTATTAACGTGAGGGAAAAAACCTCTGGCAACGGTTTAGGGTGTGATCCCGCTTCTTAGGGGGGGCGTACGTGAATCTCTCACGTCACGCTGCCGTCATGGGCCTGCCTCTGTTAGGACGGTGAGCAGCCCACTCACCGTCCTCAGGCCCCCGGTCATGGAGGCCGACAGTCTTCAACGAAGACACGTCGGTGGCGCCCAAGCCACCGACTGCGGAACTCGGATGGGAGAGTTCTCTCCCGCTCCCGCCCCGCCGTCTCTTTCAAGAGCATGACCTGCTCGCAGAAAGAGGCGGCGCAGTCCCACTTACTCCCGCTGGAGACCATAGCTCGCACCATGGTCTCGAGCGAAAGAGTGTCCACGTCTAGACCTCACGAGGACCTAGCGCTATTGCACCCACGCCGTGCACTCCACCAGCATGTGGAGCGCTGTGTCATCGCTGCGGTCCTCGCACCGCTGACACTCGGCTGTGGTTTCCCGGTGTCTTCGCCGCAGGTACTTACTGAAGCATATTATCGAACTGACAGAAATACTAGATGACCAGTGCTTTCACAAAATTGAGCGTATGTTGATCAGATCCCAAAATAATATATTCGGCAATAAAATTTTGATTGCAAATCTCATAAGATTTACTAACACCAAATTACGACCGTAGGCGTAACTGCTTTCAATAGTAGAGACTTAGCCACTGGCGTCATCAAAATGAATTTGCTGATGACTTTGACGTCATCTTAAAACGTAACGTAGTTATGTTACTAACGTTCTGATTGTTATATGTTAACTTGGTATAATAAAGTCCTTACTATAATACTTTTATTTGTTACTGGCTTATGTCCACGGCTTTGTTCACGTAGAACTCATTAAAATGTTATAATATTAGGTAGGTATATGGAAATATGCTAGGACATTTATTTATTATTACTGCTTCACTCCTATGCTCCGCGACTACGTTGGTAGACTATGGATAATCTATATCTATGTTACTACAAAAAAATTGGAATTTTTAAATTAAGAAGAGTTTTTGAAGTCTGTTGCACAGTTTCCGAGTTTTTGAAATGCAAACAAACAAATATTTCTAGTTTATAATATTAGTATAGATAGATAGACGAAAGCATAGGGCACACTACCAAAAAAGATGGTAAATTTTACCAATGAATCTGTTTTGTTAAAAACATAAAATTTATCAACTTTATTGCACATTACGTTAAAGTTCAATAAGATAAGTAGCCAATCCGGATATTGGCTACTTATCTTATTGAACTTTAACGTAATATCGCCTGAACTTACTTTAATTTGCTTCTTAATTATGTTTGATGACATTGAAACAATAAATAAAATAAATAGTATAAATATTTATGTAGTCATACTACGATATCTAGCTGAAATTAAGCAATATAAGGTAACACTATAAGTCTCGAAATAGCGGTAAAATGACTCCGTGACATAAATAATAATATGATATTACTAGCTATTTAATAGGCCTTTCCTACGGGTACTTCTTCCTAGGATAAAAGTAGCCTTTAGAATTTTCTTTGATTATATTTGAATTCAAATTTGAAATTCCCACTAAACAGTACCACCAGTGCACAACGACACTTCCCGTCCTGAGAAGAAAGTGTTTAGAAACTTGATGGGCTATTTTATTTGATTCTATTTTTGGGCCAAAGGACCATGGGCAAAAATGTATGAAGCCTGGGCTCACCCACCAACAGAGATGAGATCACTTTGAATATACTTGTAAAGCACTAAATATAAAGATTTAAACTCATTTTTGCGAATAATCCATGGGGTTATTTTGCTATAAACATTTTTCTCCAACCATGAATAAACTAAAAAGTAGTGCTGTTATGGCATTGTAGGTTTTGTTGATTGACATCTTTAACTAGGTTTAATTCCAGGTTTAATGTATACATAAAAAATAAAACAGCTCCTAACAGTTAAAATCATTTTTATTAACATTTCAATCAATATCAATAATAATATCGTCTAAATGTCCTGCCGGTGGATTTATGTGTAGTCCTTCGGTAGCCATTTCAAAAACAGGTAGGTAAATCAGTGTCCATAAACAGTCCAGGTCAAGTTAACAGGTTTGATAAATTAATTAAATCACTAAGCACACCAATGCGTAAGCATAAAAAGAGTCCATAACATCAGGCTGGGGTCGGTAAATCACAGAACAAGAGAGGATACACGGAAACACACAGCTAACAACGTGAGAATCACGAGTCGAAGTCGACTGATTGAGAGTAGGTACACGGGCGCCCACGCAGGCGTCCGGGGGGTGTGAAAGGTATGGAGAGTGTTGTAAATCAAACGGGCGCAGGCGCATCTATTGTTTACCACTATTTTAAAGCATGAGTTTAGTTACAATAAGTTTTATGACTCTAATAATTAGCTTTTTACGCAAAACCTATTTAGGTGCATATCTTTTTTCTGCAATGGAATTGAAGGTGGTGCCGGTAGTAACAATTTTAGTACAAACAAAATCCTTACAACGGCATATGATATAACTCTGTTGGACACTGAGCCCAATTTGTCTCATGGTCCTTTAGACAGAATTGCTTCAGTGGTTCAGGCGTGAAATGGTATGAGACGGACAGTTACTTTCGATGTTATATTAGTAGTGATATCGGGACAAGTACCTATTACATATTGTCAGTTCTATACCTGCACAACCAGTACATTACGAAACTAATCCTTAATCTCAAAGTCTTAGGAGATAAGCTTTTTAAGTGGATCAAGGTACGATTGCGGACTGCAAACATTTGAAGGCCTTTATCAATTACTAGGTGACATACGCGGTTCTGCAAGTTTGAAAAACGGTTACCATACAAAACTGTGTTATACATTACAGAGTCCCAGAGGATAATTTTATGACTCGAAATCTAGATTCGATATATTCACGCTGCTACTACATAAGAGTGCAGTACTTATAGTATAGAACTCGATGAGTAAGAAGCAAAAAACCTAATTCACGTTAAAAAAATTAACAATAAACAGTCTTCAAAAGATACAGCTTTCCAATAAAAAAAGAATTATCAAAATAGGTTCACTCAATCGAAAGTTATGAGATGAGATAACAAACAAAAAATACAGTCGAAATGGAGATCTTCTACTCTTTTGAAGTCGATTAAATATTAAAATATTTCCTTACATTGGCTAGTTTTAATCACGTTTCTACAATCTGTCAGAGAAGTTTGGTACGCAAAATCTGGTACACAAGCCTTTGAAGGTGTAATTAATATATAATGATTTCGAAATGTCAGCAGGTCGTGTCCTTTACGCGTTTCTGATTGAATTATGGAAATGTGCTTGCTTTACTCTCTAATTACATTTTTAATGAGCTTCCAAGTTTTGCAAATTAGTGTAAAGAGAGAAACAATGTGGTTTTATTCTTACTGAGACGGCATAAAAACATACGGCCTGGAGAGTGCGGTTAGCAACCATAATATTTATGATATTTTTGGTTACTAAAAGGTTAACAAACTTCTTGAAAAAAAAACGCGGACCTAGTGCGAGGCCGCATTTGCGTTTTTCCGCGGCGTTTTCTAACCTCAAAATGTCATCAAACTGTCAAAATCAATGAAATCAAGTCAATGTTTTGACATTTTGAGGTTAGAAACCGCCGCGATAACCGCAAGTGCGGCCTCGCCCTTATGATTACGACAATAGATATTTTGTATGCCACCAAGGCGACAGTTGAGTATCCTAAAACCCCATCCAGACTCTCTAGGATGCCACAGGACTTCACAGGGGGCGAGGCGAGTGAGAGAGTGAGGATGTTCGCACATTGCCCTACCACTGCCTAATTTATATTAATATTTTCTCATGACTTTATGCTAAGACAAAATAGCCTACCTACGCCTTATTCTCCGGTTAAACACACATTGAGATCCCTTCCACACATTACACTCACACCTATAAATAATATCTTTCCCTCTATCACGCCACACTGATACGATTTCTTGGGTCAGGACCCATCTAGTTTATTAATGTAATAGGTGAGTGCGTACGGATGAGAGAGGTGTATTCGTTAATGGTCGGATAGGTCACGTCGCGTAAGCTAAATGTGTTTTTATTGTTCGTTTGATATTATTATTTTTATTGCACACGTTTATTAGATTGACCTGACCTACAGGTCAATAGGATGAGGTGGAAATATTCATCGTTTGTGATTTCATAGCTAGTTGGTTGAGCGTATGGCATGTCAGAAGAGGCAAGGTTCGAGTCCTGCACGTAATCTATAATTTTTCCACAGTAAATTTATTGTTTAGATAACTACACTGATTTTGATTTTCTAAATTATTTAGTAATGGCTGCCTCTGCCGCCGTGCTGAGGTCTTGAAAGATACAAGAAAAAGACAGTAATTAGAACAAAAACTTTTCTGATATCTGTGGGTTCGAAGTTGTGATTCGCAAATGTTTATTTTATTGTTTTGGCGATATCTGTATTCTCTAGAATTCACTTTCACAAGATCTGTATTATTTATTGATCAGTTCAGCTAGTTTCCATAGCACAAATTTTATTGTTTAACATAGCACAAGTTTGTATCAATAAACAATTTGTGTAATAATAATAAATAAATAAATATTCACGGACATCTCACACAACGCTATCTGATCCCAAAGTAAGCTAGGAATAACCTGCTTGTGTTATGGGTATCAGACCACGGATATTAATACTTTTATATTTTTAAATACATACGTATTATACATAGAAACACCCAGACTCTTGAGACAAACATTTATGGGTCACACAAATATTTGTCTCCGGTGGGAATTGAACCCACGACCTCTAGCGCCGCAGGCGGTATCACTACCGACTGCGCCACAGAGGCAGTCAAATATTTCCGTGCTTTAGAAGGCACGTCAGGTAGTTGATCCCAACATAAAACTGCTAAATTGTCTTTGACTAATTAAGGTAGGTAGGTACATTTTTTGAAAAAGGGTGGGGTTCCCCACAGCTGGGCGGCATCATTTTGGCTAACTTAATAATTATAAAAAAATCCATAATTATGTACGATCTACGTGATGCTTTTTTTAAGAAATTTAGTACCCATTCCCGCTTCCCGTGGGAACATATTCTCGGAATGAAAAGTAGCCTATGAGTTATTCCAGACTATAAGCTATCCCAGTGCCATATTTCAGCCCAATCCGTTCAGCCGTTAGAGCGTGATTTAGTAACAAACATCCAAACATCTTCACAAACTTTCACATTTATAATATTAGTAGGATTAGTAGGATTACGTGAGTCATAGAGAAGATTGTGCAATGTTAAAAAAAACCCAAAATCAGATATTATAACCTAATAGGGATACCTATTTATAACAACTATGAACGGATAAGGAAAATCTCGACCAAATTTGAACAATGGCCAATTATAAATGTATTTATGCTCAAAGACTGAACGCGTGCTGACTGTCACTAAAATTACTTTTCTTAGCATATTTTATGACCCTTTTTAGGGTTCCGTAGCCAAATGGCAAAAAACGGAACCCTTATAGATTCGTCATGTCTGTCCGTCCGTAGGTCACAGCCACTTTTCTCCGAAACTATAAGGCCTATGCTGTGGAAACTTGGTATGTAGATGTATTCTGTAAACCGCATTAAGATTTTCACATAAAACTAGAAATAAAGCAGTAAATTTTGGGGGTCCCCATACTCAGAACTAAAACTTAATTTTTTTTTCATCAAAAATCCCGTGTGGCGATCCCATATACATGGATAGGTCTTCAAAAATGCTATTGAGGCTTCTAACATCATTTTTTTCTAAAGTTAATAGTTTGCGCAAAAGACACTTCCAAAGTGGAAAAAATTGTGTCCCCCTCCCTCTAACTTCTAAACTAAGAGAAATGATAAATCTAAAAAAAATATATGATGTACTTTGCCATAAAAACTACCAACGAAAATTGGTTTGAACGAGATCTAGTAGGTATTTTTTTATTAATACGTCACACCGCAATTTTCGCCTAGAAAAATCACTACCACAGCGAACATGTTAAGTTAAAACATCAATCAAAGTTAATGCAAACTACAAAAACTTTTATACTATGTTACTTGCTGCTACGGAACTCTTCATGGGTGAGTCCGACTCGCATTTGGCTGGATTTTTTTAATATTTAGCTAGCCAAATTGACGTTGCCAGCCTGATGGAAAGCCGTGGCGCATCTAGCGATTGGGGGCCACTTCTGACAGTCCGTAAGACTTCTGACAGTGGTCCTCAGGTTGGCGGCCCTGTGATGTGCTGCTTCACGCTCCTCTTGAAGAACCCGGGATTGTAAGATGAGAGAAACAAGTGTGCGGGCAGGTCGCTCCATGTTTTAGCCCCTCTCTATAAAATAGAGTGTAGAGGGGCTTATGGCGAGACTTTGTCTGTAGTCTGCGACTCTGTTGCATTAAATTACGTCACTAGGTCACGTGGATCATCTGCTCAAAGTTGGAAATGAAGCAAAAATGACAACGTCAATCGGATTGAACCTTCACTTTCACAATAAACGAGAGGGGCAGTCTGGTGAGAACGATCTCAAGGCTTTCTTGTTTTATATACCGTAGCTTATGGAGGTTTGCAACACCAGAGGCGCTACTCCCGTGCTGTCGCTCTGCAAGAACCTTCTAAGATCCCTTTTGAAGAACCTCATACTGTAGGCGTTTGGGAATACCGAGGCAGGGAGATCAATAGATCATTCCACAATCTAAGCCTTCGCGGAAGAAAGCCCCTATCGAACTCGAGCACTCCGGACGCCAAGTGTGAGGATGAACACAAGATGAACACCATCTGTGGCGACGGGTGTGGTGATAAAACCTTTTTTTATTTTTGGTTTCCATCGGAGGAAAAAACGGAATAAAATTCCACCCGGGTGGAGTCACAGGCATTAACTAGTAACAATATGAGCACACATAAGTACATACTTCCACTTATCAATTTGTTGTTATCAGCTATCGGCCGGTATTTGTACTGGATTAACCTATATTATAACAATATACCTTGTAGTTGTTTTTGGTTTTAACATAAATAAGTATTATGTGTGATTCCAGCTTTATAAAGTTTTAGATAAATAGATAATATTCTTTATTCAAGAGCTGGCAGTTTTCTCGCTCAGCGAATAGGTATTGCTATTCAAAGGGGGAATGCTGCTAGTCTTTTGCGCACAATGCCACGGGGTTAAACAACATATATTTATACTGTGCCACGGGGGCCTTATTTATGCTTAGTTTAGATAGTAATCAAAAGAAGAGAGAGAGAAAATCTTAAGAGGCTTTCGCAGTGCCTACGTACACCTAAGGACAGTTTTCCACTGGACAGGCCGGGAGTGTATAAGATTGACTGTAGTTGTGGTAGTTCGTATATAGGCCAAACAAAACGAACGGTGACGTGCCGAATCAAAGAACACATTAGGGCAGTCAAAAATAACGAACCACAAAAGTCTGCAGTCGCTAAACACCTGTTGGAGTCCGGCACAAACCATTGGATTGAGTTACATAACCCTAAGATGCTCTCAACTGAACGTCACTATATACCGAGAATGGTTAGAGAAGCGATTGAAATTAAAAAGTATAAGAATTTCAATCGGGAGGATGGGTTTCAGTTGCCGAGCGTCTGGCATCCAGTGGTTCGTTTGTGTACAAATAACCATAAACAGTTCCATACTAAACCGCGAGTAGACACGGTGAGCGTTGTGTGTCGTGAACGTCGAGTTAGTGAAAACGAAAGTGAGACCAGTGGTAGTGGTGTAACGCGTAATAAACGACTGCGAAGGAGGGTAGATCGATATATGTGCTGAGACTTTCGCTTTCAACCGCCTATACTTCAGTTCCTCCGTGATCATGGTGCTTGCAACAGCGCCGAAATATCGGAAATACTCAATAGTACATGGTAAATATCCCGTTAACTCTAATAATAGTAATCAAAATATATAGATATGTAATAATTATGTTTCTCTGTAATTTTTAACAATAAATGTAAATTCTTTATTGTACACCGATATTGTCACAAAAGATATAATCTATTAGAAGCACAATACATTAAAAAATAATTGAATGTACAATGGGCGACCTTATCGCTTAAAGCGATTTCTTCCAGGCAACCTTTGGATGGACATAAATGATAAGTTTTTACAGACACACAGATAAGAATTTAACAGATAAAATATTTAATCTTATTCTATTTTTTTTTCTCGGCAGACTTTGGCGAACACTTCAATCTCGCCTATGGGGATATAAATCATGTAATACGAGTACCTACCTATAATATCTCGTGTCACAGAGTTCGTTATGGAACTCCTCCGAAATGTATTGACTGATTTTTATGATATTTTGTGTGCTGTATTTTTGATAGGTCGAAATACTCGTAGTTCGCTGGTTATATTTTATACTTCTTTATTTATTTATTTAACTTATATGTCCATATAATCGTCTTCGGAATACCTAAGGCAAATTATAATTGCCGAGATAGCCATTAGAAAGACAAATATTAAAATTTCCATATAAAATCTTTTTGTCATAATTTATTTATGGTAAAAAAGACAACTTGGTTAAGCGGGAAATCAAACCCGTCACCATTTTATAAGTTCTCTTCTCATATACCTACAGAGAGAGTTAATTACTCTCTCTGTATGAAAACTTATCTTTTAACGTAGGTACTTACAATTATAATACAACTAGCTGATGCAATCAGCTTCGCCCGCGTAAAATTTGTTCCCGTGGGAACTTATTCCCGGGATAAAAAGTAGCCATGTGTTATCCCAGACAATAATGTATCCATGTACCAAATTTCAGCCAGATCCGTTCAGCCGTTAGAGGGAGATTGAGTAACAAACCTCCAAACATCTTCACAAACTTTCACATTTATAATATTAGTAAGATAGTAAGATGTCTAGAATGTAAGGAATATCCTTATAGACCGGGAGATGATGACAGAAAAATTCAAGTCATTTGTTACAAGTAGGTATGGCGACCCTTAGAGGGCGAATTGGGTGATTTGAGTACCGAAAATAGTAATTTCAGAGCTGGCCCGCGGGCGTAATTACAGGCTGATTAATTAAATTTGTCGGAAAAAATACAATCAAACGATTGCAGAAAAAATACATTGTTGAAAAAATCGACGTCTTTGTAGCGGTATGGCGGCTCTTTAGAACCGTCGTAATGGTATGGCATTGTGATTTTCGTAAATTCTTACTTGTACATTGTCATTAAAAAAGCAAAATATCCTGTAACAAATGTTTAAAAAAAAAAATTAATTAATGCGTTTTAATTAAGATGGCGGGCCATAAAACCCGCGAAAAAAGTATGGCATTACGCTAGCGCCAAGTTATTTTTCATGGACAAACAAACGCAAGAGCTTTTGTGTAACAAATCGTTTAAAATATAGTTTTCGTTTTAATTAAATTAGAAATTAAATTATTAGGACTCCTAATATACGACAGTTTGTACGGATGAGTCTGTACACTCTATCTGAATGACTTGACCGAATCTGGCTGTTTGTTACAGGGATAGACTTAAGTCCTGGGGTATCCCTCCGAGGGCTTACCCGGGGCTCTCGTAGGCTGTTAGGTAGGATACGTGTGGTTTTTAGACGGTAGGAGTCCGGCATAGCATCCCTATGGATGTTCCTCACGTAAAATAAAGGAATAGAATTAAAGTCGCGCGACAGTTAGTATCTGAAATCTAAACCATTTTTAACCGACTTCGAAAAAGGAGGAGGTTACATACTCAATTCGACCGTATATTTTTTTTTCTACTGAAAATTCCGCATAGCATGTAATTGCTTTACTCAGATTCCATTAGTCTGAGTTGCGTTATTAATGTGATATTTCGGGATTTGTCAAAACATTACGTAATAGGCATTTATCTCATACATAACATTCGCTTTTGTAATCGTGTATGACATGAAATAATGTTATTATAACAAATCCGACTTCCGGCATTTTAGTGCGATAAAATTATATACAGTAGGCTGTAGAATAGTATAGATAACCTAATAATCCCTACCCCCTACTAATATTACAAATGCGAAATAACTCTGTCTGTATGTAACGTTTTCACGCCTAAACTGCTGAATCGATTTTGATGAAATTTGGTATAGCGATAGTTTGAGTCCAAGGCTACTTTTTCACAGCTGCACATTTCTGCCGTAAGCGGATATTAAGCAATTTATACTATCTTCCGGTTGACCTAGGTAAACCGGATGTGGCTAAAAACCGTCCTCAGATATGTCCTAACAATAATAATTATATCTTCATCCAAAGATCCTCCGAACTGTTTGGGAGTTACAGTGACGCGACCAAATAATCCGGACACGAACGCACGCACGTTCACACCACATAAATTTATAGCATTCTACTGTAATACACTTTTAACTACCGAGGATACTGGGAAGTTAGAAGTGTATTTATTTAAAGTAGGGATCTATAGATGCCTTTTTCACTAAAGAATAATCAACATCGAAATTTTGGAAGTGGTCATTAGGAAATGGACAAAATCGACCGGAAGGATAAAATTTAAATAAAAACGTATACTATGGAACCGAGAGAACTGAAAAATAAGAAGAATACTATAAAAATACTAAGAATACTGACCCTAGATCTCAAAAACAATAGTCGCATACATTACCAGTCTTTTTTTTAAAGTGAGGAAAAAATTCTCATGGATGCTATGCCGGACTCCTACCAAATAAAAACAACCTCACGTAACGCCCAACAGCCTACGGTTGGGAGCCCCGGGTAAGCCCTCAGAAGGATACCCCAGGACTCCCAACAGACCCACGGCCGCCACTGCGGCCTCGCCCAGGGGGTGGTTCGGGTGCAAAACCGCGTCTTTGGGGGGTTTCGGGTGTGATTCCGCTTCTAAGGGGGGGAAGCGTGCGTGAGTTCCTCACGTCACGCTGCCGTCATCGGCCTGCTTCTGTAAGGACGGTGAGCCGCCCTCTCACCGTTCTCAGGCCCCCGGTCATGGAGGCCGATAGTCCTCGGCGAAGACACGTCGGCGGCGCCCAGGCCGTCGACTGCGGAACTCGGGTGGGAGAGTTCTCTCCCGTTCCCGCCCCGCCGCCTCTTTCACGAGCATGACCTGCTCGCAGAAAGAGGCGGCGCAGTCCCACTTACTCCCGCTGGAGAGCATGGCTCGCACCATGGTCTCGAGCGAGAGAGTGTCCACGTCCAGACCCAACACGAGGACCTGGCGCTGTTGCGCCCACAGAATACTGACCCTAGATCTCAAAAACAATAGTCGCATACATTACCAGTCTTGTTTTAACGTGAGGAAAAATCCTCATGGATGCTATGCCTTATTCCTACCGAATACACAACCTCACGTAACGCCCAATAGCTTACGGTTGGGAGCCCCGGGTAAGCCCTAAGAAGGATACCCCAGGACTCCCAAGAGACCTACGGCTACCATTGCAGCCTCACCTAGGGGGACCACTACCAGTCTACCACTGCACCTCCGAGGCGGTAACTCCTTTACTTCATCAATGTTAATTACAAGCTAGTTTAAATAAATTAATAGCCAGTATCTATCGAGGTCAGTTATCTTAAATTGGAGGATAAATATTTTACAGTTTTGACTATACGACTGTGGAATTCCAGTATATACTTACGACATTGCATGCTAAGTTTCTTTCAATATTCAAAATCAAGATTATTACAGCTAACATAAGAATGTTTTCCCTACTAATATTGTAATGCGAAAGTAACTCTGTCTGTTACGTTTTCACGCCTAAACCGCTGAACCGATTTTGATGAAATTTAAAATAGAGATAGTTTGAGACCAAGGGAAGGACATATGCTACTTTTTAACTGACTGCGCAAAAGGAGGGTAATGATTTTACGCGATAACGACTTCTACACGGACGAAGCCGCGGGGAACAGCTAGTTATTAATAAAAATGCTTTGTTAATAAGTTATAAACCAAGTATTTCTAGCATACCTACGACATGCTAAGTTTCTTTCAATTTTCAAAATCAGGATTATAACAGCTTTCTATAACTTAAATTATCCCATACCGTATTTACTTGACCGTGGGACAAAATGTTAAACAAGACTATTACTTTTTTACGTTTTTATTACTTTTCACACAAAACTAAAATTAAATATAGGCGGCATGTCGAAGATGCCTACTAAGTCTTATTTCACTTAAATTTTTTTATCAATTAAACACACCATACACTTTTCGCCCTACTCTTGGCTGTAAAAGTCTATGTTTTGTCTTACGGCAAATAAATACATTATAAATCATGTTTTAATGTGAAGATATAGAACGAATTCTCCCATCACAGTTTTAAACGACTAAAGTGACAAACGAGCAACCGGCCCACCTGGCTCCAAGTTTGCTATTTTAATTGTGTCAGAACAGAATCGTAACCGTAGCTGAAGAGCTACGAAAACTGTCAAATTGTACCGTAGGCCGTAGCCGACGCATCGGCTCTATTGAGCTGCTATTACGATCTTGTTTTGAGTGATCTGACACCACAGAAATCAGAAGACACTCTTTTCTGATATCTGTGTCTGACACCATTGAAATAGCAAACCTTTTTTTAGTTTTAGAAGTTTTTCCACTTTGCCCTTTGCCTGTAGTTATTAAAATTATTAGCGTGATTATACCAATCGAACAAATTCAGACTATGAAATCAGCTAATGTTATTTATTATTCAGACATTTAAAGATCTGACTGAATACATTAACCAGGCAATACTTTGCATTAAACAACTGATATCTTTTTATAGATAGCGAGTATAACATTTCGCACGGTAACGGCCTTATTGTTTCGTCTCATTTTATCCCTCGTTTGAGCTGTAAACTATCACTGCGTTAAGCTTCTTATGCTACAGTTACGTTTTAAGATGGGTGACCGTTCGTAGCCTTCGATCAACAATAATGATCGAAGTTTGTAGCAGCGTTTCCATTTATGAGTGTGTTTCGGCTGCCATTAAAATTATAGCATAGCTGAATACCTACATTATGAGCGGATTGAAACTTGTAATATTGTCATTGTACACGGTCTTGTGCCTTACTCATCCAGTCTCAGCTTACGACCTTTACCAGGTCGATGGTCCATCTGGCGGGTGGACATTCTACACCACGTTTGCGGAGTCGCGGTCTCCATTCTAGAACCGGTTTGCTCCATCGGCCGTCGGTTCTTCTGCACTGTCCACTTTAATTATCCTACTAATCATAGAATTTATATTTCTATGCTACTATAATATTATAGATGTAAAAGTTTGTGAAGATGTTTGGATGTTTGTTACTCAATCACGCTGTAACAGCTGAACGGATTGGGCTGAAATTTGGTACTGAGATAGCTTATAGTCTGGAATAACACATAGGCTATAACACTTTTCATCCCAGGAATATGTTCCCACGGGAAGCGGGAACGGGTACCGAATTTCACGCAGGCGAAGCCGCGAGTGTCATCTAGTATTCTAATAAAACATGCGAATTCTTCCAAACAGGTGAGAACTTGTGTCACGAACTTAAAATCGTTATCTGCGCAAAAGACAGTCAAAATATCAATGAACACGCATTTGTTAAAGTCGGTTAAAAATTACCTTTTCGCACTGTCATAACGGCTGCTGTTTATGACTGAGTTCTCTCTCAGCAGGACGTCTATAAAACATTTTACGACAACCTGAAGATGTATTTTAATGATTCTTTGTAAGACATTTTTTATAACTATATTCAATTTTTTTTTTTTCAATGAAATATCGTGGTTTTTCACAGTCATAGGGTTATAGGTATATTTTTGTCGATTTTCACCACCACAGTCCAGACGCTGAATCGCGTCCGAAACGTCGGTGTATGTAAGTAAATATAAATTCGCGTGAAGTTCCGAATTTCAAAAGTAAAAGTATGAATATCAATTAATCCTATCGCAGTCCACTGCTGGCCATCATTTTGAGACCTGGCATTACTTACTGTATCACAATCGTCAGATGCGTTGGTTGGTTTGACGTGACCCTCGCTTCGCAATAATCTCGTCCATTAGCCAGCAGGGTCCTACGTGTTTTTTTTATTAAGCTCGCCAAATTCATGTCGCCAGCCTGATAGAAATCGCATCTAGCGATTGGGGATCACTCTCTCAGATAGCTATTTCAATTGTGTCAAAAGTGTCAAACAAAACAACACAATGTGCAAAGAATACATGTATTATTTCATATTTGACAGTTTTCGTATTCGTAGCTGTTGAGCTACGATTCTAGCTTAATATCTAACGAAAACTTGACTGCCACGTTGGTCTAGCATCTAGCTAGATAGAAGTCGAAATGTGCGACTGCGGATCACGAGGTCGTGGGTTAGATTCCCACCAAAGACAAAAATTTGTGTGACCCATAAATGTTTGTCTCAAGAGTCTGGGTGTTTCTATGTTTTTTTTTTTATACTACTTAGGTGGCAGACAAGCTTACGGCCCACCGGAAGGTTAGTAACCGTACTAACCGTAGCCTATAGACGTTTTTGCAACACCAGAGGCAATATATATGATAGATATATGATAGAAGAGGCAATAAATATGTATGATAAGTATGTATTTAAAAGTATATATGTATTAATATCCGTGGTCTGATACCCATAACACAAGCAGGTTATTCCTAGTTTACTGTGGGATCAGGTAGCGTTGTGTGAAATGTTCGTGAATATTTATTTATTCATTTATTTTATTTATAAACAGTCATATTTTACCATAGCAGACGTGTCCTTTATCTTGAGCCACGGTTAGTATTATTTTGTGACACAATTGAAATAGCAAACTTAGCCCCAGGTACACCCCCTAGGAGAAGCCGCAGTGGTAGCCGTAAGTCTGTTAGAAGACTTAGGAGTCCTGGGGACATCCTTCCGAGGGCTTACCTGGGGCTCCCAACCGTAGGCTGTTAGCATCCCGGTATGATTTACTTCACGTTAAAAAAATACCCTAAACTGACGAAATCTTTGTGCCATAGACGAACTCACTTGCAAGTGAGTTTTATTAGGGCACAAAGATTTCGTCAGTGCCCCTGGGCGTGGTGCATAGGATTTGGAGAATATAAGTAGGTATAAGTATGCATTAAACATTAAATACCTATATCTCGTTGGGTAATTATGAACACATAATTAGCTACTGGGTAATAATTGTCATACTGCTGCTGTAATTGAACTAACAAGCTACATTGTATGTTAATTGAATGTAAATACGGTTCAAAGACAAACTTCCTACCTGATACAGTCATTTTATTTTAGACTAGCGAATGTTACGCGGTTTCACCTGCAGAGCTCCCGTTCCCGTGGGAATACGGGAATCAAATATAGCCTATGTTCACCGCAAAGAGTTTAGCTTCCCAACAGTTAAAGAAGTTTTAAAATCGATTCAGTAGTTCCGGAGCTTATTCGATGCAAACAAACAAACAAACAATCAAATCTTTCCTTTCGCTAGTCTACTAGACTAGCGAATGTTACGCGGTTTTATCGGCGTAGATTCCGTTCCCGTGGGAATACGGGAATTAAATATGAACCATGTTCACCGAGGATACTGTAGCTTCCCAACAGTAAAAGATTTTTCAAATCAGTTCAGTAGTTCCGGAGCCTATTCGATGCAAACAAACAAACAATTGTAATCTTTCCTCTTTATTTAAGTAAAGACTGTGCATAAATCCTCTAGTAGATTATAATTATTTGGATTTTATCCACACCAATCCTCTAGGACTTTTGCAACAATAGACGACGAGTATACCACTCGCGTTACCAATCTTATTTTCGTGTTAAAACGGACAAGACAAGGCTGTATTTAAATAAAAACTGTCAAGCCCCCATAATTGCCTTCAACTTGGGCCAACGGCTACCATCCTGACAACCAATCAGCGGCACAGAAATGCCATTTATGAAAGCAGTGACTATTTATGTGGCTAGCTGGTTGGTTCTATATTAATTGAATAAGTACTTAATTATAATAAAATCCCTTTTATAATGTTCTTACCCAAACAACAAGAAGAACTTTTTAAGAGTCTTTACTGAAAATAAAACGCCTGATTGATTAGACAAAAACTTTGATGTAACTTTTATTAAGTAGGATTTATTTTTAAAAAACTTTCAAAGGCGGTTCTTAAATTTCCATAGACGAGGCGATGATTTCCTGCTTGCCATAGAAACGCTTTCCCGGATAAAATTACCCAGCTTAGGAGTCCCTATCTTAGACCATTTAACTACTGGTCTAAGGTCCCATAGTCCCTATACGTATCTATACTTATGTATCTATACCGAAGCATAGTTTTTCCTCACCTTAACATTGTAAAGCATAGCAGAACTTACAAATCCATAAGAATATTTAACAAATTGCCGTTGAATTTGAAGGGTCTTATTTATAAAAAGGAATTTCACAAAGAATTAAAAGCGTATTTATTGAAAGGGTGCTACTACGCATTTGATGATTTGTAGGTATAAATTAAAATTTTATTGTTATTTAGTTATTGTTATTATAATTATGAAATTTTGTGAGTTTGACATGTACTAATTTGTTTAGGTTTAAATTGAAATTGTTCTTTAGGTAATTATTGTTTTTAAATTGTATTTTATATTGACATTTACTGAATTTTTATGAAGTTTGACGTTTATTAATTTGTTTTAATAATTTTAAAATAAATTAGGAGTCAATTACTTTTGCGACATTGACATCATACCTGCTGCTAACTAAATTTTGGATTGACTAACACTGATACTTAATTTCATTTAACATTAAAAAATAGTACCTATAATTAGCAGCACTACATATTTATGTCTGTAATATTGTTGTAAATTTCATACACAATGTAAAAATTGTTAATGAATAAATACTGAACTGAACTGAACTATTGTTTCTAATCAAAGAATTAACTGTTGTGAAAACGACGAATTAGTTAGGTAGGTACCATTTGAGCGTCTTTTGCAATTCTGAAATGGACATATATCTATTATATATTTGCGTGGCTAAAGCGGAAAAGGAAATGGAATATATCTTAAGATTATCTAATCGGCTTTGGGTTTTTTTATTTAATCTGACGTTCGTTTATATCTTACAGTCAACAATCGAGAAAAGAAAATTCATAACCGAGCGCCGTTTCGGCCGCGTTTGTAAGATAATATCCAGATGGTTTGAGAATTACGCAGATATAAAATATACAGAACTTATTATAAATATAATATTGCGAGTCTCACTGATATTTAAACGAAATTGAAAAAAATTGTAGGTATGAACAGGTGAGCATTATCACAAAAATGTATAGGTACTCCCCTGTTTTTCAGCTGTCCCCCGAAATTAAGGTGTAATGGTCACACAACTGAGGTCACATGTGGGTATCTTATGGTATGAAAATCAAGTTATAAAAATAATTACGATACTTATTCATCTAAAATAATCTAAATGAATGGGTAACGTAAAAATAATAACATTATCAAATGAATTTCATAAAAACTACGGCTTAAATGGTCAGAAACAAGCTAAAATAAGGTCACATACCTGAGATGAAAAATTTGTTCACTGATATTGCCGGTACAAACACGAACTTTCGCAAACACTTTTTTAACACCACTGACAATTCCCGCTTTCGTGTGAAATGTCAACCTAATGATGTTGCCAGTACAGCAAAATAATTCTACTGTTTCCATATAATTTTATAGAAATATCGGGTCACAAAACTGAATGTTCCGGGAAGTTTAATATTTTAGACTCAAAATAATTTACATTTTATTTCAAAATTTACTATGGTGTGTTATAGTTTCTGTTTACGTCCTTATGCATAATTAATTCTACCATGATAAAAATAAAAAAAACATACCATTCTCTATGAAAATATAGAATAATGTAAATTTTTGTGCGTGAGATTAGGGAAGGGACAGCTAAAAATGACTCTTTTCTCAATAATAAAAAGTGTTAAATTTAAATCTCACAGTATTTATATTAAATATTGTGTTCTCAACATGATAAATAATGAACAAGTTATTCACTCAGCAGTTAAAAGTAAATAATTTGATATAACCATGTCTTAAATTTTAACCTTAATTTCGGGGGACAGCTGAAAAACAGGGGAGTATACATTTTTGTGAAAATGCTCAGGTAAGTATCATCAGACAATTTTTGTATGAGCAGGCATCAAAGTTTTGAGGAACCCCTTGTTTTATGAGTGGAAAACCTCATGGATGCCATGCCGGACTCCTACTGGCTTAAACCACACGGTGGCCCGCCCTCTGCCTACGCTCTAGAGTTCCGAGTGCGTCCTACTATATTACAATTCCCCCCAATGTTTGACTCGGGATAACAGTTGTGAAAATTTGAGCTGGATAGACTGGACGTCTCGGACTACGTACGTTATTATTACAGTGATTTCATATACGAGTATTATAGATTTTATATAGGTATCTAGGTAGCTCTGGTCAAGGTGTATGTGTATGTGTAGTGTATCTGCCTATGTGTCAAGGTTCAATTTCAATTTTACTGGAACTTTTTTGCGTTAAGCCATGTCGGGTATCATTTTCGCCAAAGCTACGAAGCATGCTTTTTTTTTTACATACATACATAACATCACGCCTGTCTCCCAACGGGGTAGGCAGAGACTATGACTTTCCACTTACTACGATTCTGGCAAACAACTTTCGCTTCTTCAACTTTCATAAGTGTCTTCATACATGCTCTTCGGTTAAGGGTACTCTTGACCTGGCCTTTTCTCAGAAGATTATTGATTTGATCGACATGAGTATGCCGAGGGAAATACGTAAGGGAAAATCCTTAGACGATGTTATGCCGGACTCTTACCGACTAAAAAACCTCACGTACGCCCAACAGCCTGTGGTTGGGAGCCCCGGGTAAGCCCTCGGAAGGATGCTCGGGCTACGAAGCAGTCAGTGGTGTTAAAAAAGTGTTTGCGAAAGTTCGTGTTTGTACCGGCAATATCAGTGAACAAATTTTTCATCTCAGGTATGTGACCTTATTTTAGCTTGTTTCTGACCATTTAAGCCGTAGTTGTTAATCTAAACTAGCTTTTAGAGTAACCATCAAATTCTTTATGCAACCTTCCACCGCTCATTCCAGCATAGTGTCTACGAGTGCCAAGAACCAGGGGCCTAATTGGAATAGGTATTTCAATTGTGTCAGATTACGAGTACGACAGAATCGTAATCGTAGCTCAATAGAAGGCGACGGCGACGCGTAGGGAGCGGTGCAATTTGACAGTTTTCGTAGCTACTGTGCTACGATTACGATTGGTCTGACACAATTAAAATACTTGGCGGACTTGGATCCCAGACCTTTTCTTTCTTCCGTGGAATTGTGGAATGAGCTCCCAGCCTCAGTATTCCCTAACCCTAGAGTATGGGGTTCTTCAAAGGCGATCTCAGAATTAGAATACTGCAGGGTCGGCAGCGCGAGTGTTGCGCCTCTGATAACTCGAAATGTAACCCGGTTGTCAGTAGAATGACAATCGCTTAGCCAAATTGAAGGCATCTTGAAAAATTTCAACTGAGGGTCTACTTTAACACGGCAATAGGCTCACCATCTATTACGTGGGATAGAAAACTATAAGGTAAAATGTGGGCGTATAGCCGTATACTAAACCTCTGCCTACTTCTTCGGGGATAAAGGCGTAACTGTATGTATGTAACAGTAGGTAGATAGCCTGCCACACCTGCCTCAGTTCCTTTTGTGTTTCATGACCACCAATAGTGTACTTAATACTTTATATTGGTCTCCACATGGGACAAAATACAAAGGTGGGGTCTTATATCTTAAGTCTCAGCTTACACTTCGGGAAAAACGATTTGGCTACAAGTAGGTAGGTACATAATGTAGGTAAGTAAGTATAGGAGAAATACCTATTGTACAAATGAAATGTACCTACCTACCTACCTAGTCTACCTACTAAATGTACCTACTTACTATTTTGTGTAGGTAGGTACTAAGTATTGTTTCATTGTTTGGCTAAATGCATTGGCAGTGGCACGTATTATCGTAATTTAATAGTCATAAAAATATACTGTTACAATGTACTTAGGTACGTAATGTAAATAATGTTAACCAATATTATCCGGTAGCGATAAACTGCCGTGTAATACAACCAACTAGTACCATTACAAATCATTCAGGAATGTAACGGACTGTTTTTATTAATTTTATATTATTAGCTCATACTCTGAAAATAATAAATATGCTTAAAAAAAGAATCTTACTTGACGCATGACAAGGCGGTATGGGCAACAGACATTAGCCTGCAGTTAAGTATTAGCCAAAGAAGTAAAAAATGACAATTTTGAAAGACAGTGTTTCTCAACATTTTCAGTTTCTCTGAAGATAATTTTGATGATTTAAATCACCTACCAAATTCCGTTTTTGTTTACGTCTTACCATGCTTCCAATAAATATACACAGCAGACTGAAAAACGTTGTTTAGACAAAGAAATCCTTCAGTTTAAATAGAATTTCATATGTTATTTATACAGTAGTAGATGTAAAAGACACCATTACTATCGCAATAAAAACTAACGATCCACCGGGCCATAGCGACTGCCCATCAACAAACAGATAGACAAACAAACTGTGTATGGATTGAACCTATTAACAGCGCATTGAATTGTCGAAACGTGACAACTGAAAACATAATCGCCGCACTAACCTTAATAATGTTATAATCCGGTGCTGGCGGAGGGTCCACACACTTCTTAAGAAATGTCTGTGTCAGTAAACGAAGGAAATGATGTTATTCGATTGAGGTGATACTTCAATGATTGTGATAACACGCGTTTGCGATATTCGCACTGATTGCATCAAGACGTTTACCGCCGCGGAGCGCTCTCGCGGACTGTGGCGGTAACCCCTCCACCTTGCTGTGTGGCTGGACGGCCGGGTCGCACGTGCGCATGCGCGCCGCCAAGGTCATGCGCGAGAATACCGCTCGCCTCAGTATACACAGTAGCTGTTTACACGGTATGACCACTACCAATAACATTGCTACCATTGCGCATGAACGACGCGCGATAGTTTAAACTAAATGATTTATGGCCGCAGTGTATACCGAATTACCGACAGCTGATTAATGTCAGCCAGAAATAATATTCTCCCACGCTCAAGTTATCAATCGGCGAAAAATACGACTAGCACAATCACCGTGACATGCCCGCAGTGATTGCAGAAGAGTCAGTTCCAATTACTGATATCCATTTTTTCTATCATGGACCGATCAGGCTATGTAAACATGATAATTTACATGTATTACACCTCGGGCAGGTAATCATAAAATGTTCAAAAATAAATATGACGCAACTATTAGGTGAAACTTGTTTGCAAATATTTATCTTTGTCGGGAATGTAATAAACGGTTTCTAAGACATCATGGTATGTTTAATATTGCACTTATACCTGTAACAGAAAACCTTTAACCTAACCATCTTTTACTAATAAACCAAATTAAGATTAGTAAGGCGATTGTTTTCACTTTTTACTAAAGTGGCGTTGTCATTTTAAATAAGTAACATTTGACGTCTGTCAGTTTTATCTTCATAATGAGCATGATGAATGAGAAAGTGACTGAATCGATACGGACTTGAAAGATAATTGTAAATTTTAAAAATCATCAGGCGAATCCCTGTCCCATTATTTTTCTTTTCTTTCGTAAATTTAAGGAGCAGAATGAGACAAGTAAGTACATAATTTGATTGTCAACTGATTGCGAAATTGAATTGTCAAACGTTACCTATTAATGACTCCACTTTACATGTGAATAATAAATAATGCACTTTGAGAAAATTGCTTTCACTGTGTGTACCAAAGTATACCAATGAAACACAACATTAAAACAATTGAACTTTTATTTAAAATATTTAACAACATGACAATTTCACTAACTCAACTTATAAAAATGAGATCTTCCACTAAACAAAAAAAAACAATAAATATATTTTTACCATTATCATGGCGCCGAATTTACGTAACACATATTGATGTAAGTATTCATGATTTCTAACAAAATTGAAGATAAAAGTGTTGAAAGCAAAAGTTTTTCAAATTATCCGTTAATAGGTACTGTGTATCTATGAGTACCTAGGTACTTATATGGACAATAACTTTGACAATCGGCTGAAGTGACTTTGAGAAAAAATAACAAGGTTCTACTGGTAATTACAATTTAAACACATATTCAAATTGTTTTAATTATGAAAGGTACCTAGTTAAAAATAGAAACAATCTTTTCATAATTTATATTAATGTAAGCATCTACCTACTAATTAGTTAGGTAGGTAGTTAAATAAATTATTTTTACTTATTAATAATAATACCTATACGATAAATACCTAATGAACACAACAAACATGGCAGGTACTTATTACAAGTTTAAAGACTGTGACGATATTTTTTTTAAATAATACGATCAAGAAAATATTCCGATGCAAAATTGGGGAAAATTTCGATTATAAAATTTAAAAACATAGTTAAAATTCTATTCTAAATTTCCAAAAGATTGTTTATATTTTGATAGCATTCTTAATTTTAATAAATTAATATTACTTTTGTTCTTTTATGTTTTTGCAAACAGAAAGCAACTAGCGAGTCTGATTGGACACATATTATAAAGATTTTGGTATAATATTAAACTCATAGAAAACTTAATACCTTTATAAGTATAACAAAAATATACAACAACAAAATAATTTAATTAACTCAAAAAGATTACTTAACTAAAGTAAAAATAAATAAAATAAGAGACAGAAAATTTTGTCGCCCGTCTTTTTTTTTCTAAATAAACTCATAATCATAATACAACGAGATCCTATAATACTATTAAGAACTATATTTTCAACAAATGGTCCCATCGAACTCGGAATTCCATAGAAAAATATTTTTACTGCATAATTGGCCAAATCTGACAAATTAAAGATCACAAAATTCGGCCCAGCCGTTCTTGAGTGTAAGTCATTTCAAGACTTTGTTCTACTTATACAGAATGAATTTTTCAAAAGGGATTGAACGGCCAAATCCGAAACTATAAGTAAAAGCGAAAAATGCTCAAAGGAGTCACGAGCCCGATTTTGATGAAACTTAAATCCTCATCATTAGATTTTTGAAAAACCAATAATTCTAGCTAGGAATCGGACCCATCGATTTTGAAAAAAAATACACCCTATATTATTACACCATATGTTAGTGTTGCTATTAAGGATCATATTCTGGGAAGGACATACGGCAAACTAAAGGAAAGTGCTCATCTTTAATAAAATACAATTTATTTTTCTTACGTTAACTGATTAATTGTTCAAAATGTAGACCATTGTTTTCAATACATAGCTGGATTCGAGACCTCAAGGATCATACTGCATTCAATATTATTGATTCCGTTTAGAATAGTCTCCAAAGAATCATTCTGAGCATGATTTAAAACACAGAATAGTTACGATCTATTTTGGGAATTTGAACGAAACAAAATTATGATACAAATTTAGGTAGGTACATGAAATATGAATTCTATTAAAATTCCAAACTTTCCTTAAATTTGCCGTATATCATTACTTCGCAGAATTTGATCCTGATTAGCTACACTATCGTATGGTGTAATAATAAAGGGTGTTCTTTGTTTCAAAATCAATGGGCCCAGCTCGGATTATTGATTTTTCAAAAATCTAATGATGAGGTTTTAAGTTTTATCTAAATCGGGCTCGTGACTCCTTTGAGCATTTTTAGCTATTCCCTATAGTTTCGAATTTGGCCATCCAAGCCCTTTTCAAAAATTCACCCTGTGTACATTTGGGTAGATTATTAAAGAAACGGTCTCCAAAATATTGTCCGGTAAAACCTTATACTTATAGTGAGACCAAGGCCTTACGCACCTAATTTATTTTCACCAACACACAGGGAGATTAACATCATACAAAATCCTGCTGTCAGGGTCTGAAAAAGTATATAAATAAAAAAAAAATTGTTGAAACATGGCCAATACGAATTAACACTGTAAGTATGTGGTTACTAACTGTAGAATCAGTAAAATATTCAAAAAAGCAATACAGATTTTGTATTACCTACTTAAGTAGGTACCTACGTTAGTTTTTTACCAAAATCATTATATAAATATACCTAAGTGAGATTTACACAAAAAATACGTGATCTTGAATGTAACCTTGCGTAGCGTTATGTACCTTTAAACTATGAAACTTTTTTGTTAAGAGCATTAACCATTTTACATTTAAATAAGATAATGATCATTTAGAATAGCCGTGGTCACGAGTAGACTTCATGTGGTCACGAGTAGACTCTCATGGAGTCTACTATTGACAGGCTATTTTAATCCAGCCGAAGCATCTAGAGATGAGCAACGTTGCAAATTATGTTAATATGTGAGAATACTCGAATACATTATGAATAACATAGACATATTTCATTCAAAATGTACTCATATAATAGCTATAATCTCAGTAAATTTTACATAGTTAGTATTTATACTCAATACTCAAAAACGGTTAGTTTTTCCCTAATAAAACTACTCTCAAACGGTTTTTTAGTGTTGAGTAAGATACTGCAATACGGCCCTTAGACAAGAATATACAAATCTTTTTGTACATTTTAACAAAAATTGTAAAAAAAAATATAAAATGTAAATACATAGGCACAGCATTATTCGCCCTCTAAGAAAGCCTCTTTATTCTTTAACTTCCATCGCAAAAGTCTTTTCGCTGGTGGAATAGCCGTATCGTGTTCTTCGATACAATGCCTTTTGAGCTCAGCATATTTCCTGAACCGAGACCCACAAATCAAGCAATCCACGATCACCTTCCTTACATTGTGAATACTCCACTCATGATCCCATTTTTCCTTCAAACTGCTAAAGTAGTCCCGACAGAACCGACACCTGAATTTACTAGTACTCTCTTTGACATGAGAACATTTGATATGTTTGTTCAACATGGACTCAAAATGGAAAACTTTATCGCAATACGGACATTGCATCGGATTGTTATTATTGTGATACTCCATGTGCTGTGTTATCATCTTCTTAGAGTTGAATTTTCTCTGGCAAATGTCGCATTGAAAAAATGTAGTGCCGTGAATCTTTTTGTGTTTGGAAAAATTGCTGGAATCGCTGAAAGATTTATCGCAAAAGGTGCATTTGTACAGAGTTAATTTAGCATGTTCCCTGAGATGAGCTTTGTATCTATCTATCTTAGTGAATACCTTTTCCTGGCAAATTTCGCATCGTATATTGAGAACGCCGAATCTGTTGACTGGGTTCTTAGCCAAAGTGCTCTGAATGACGTGTTCGATGAGGTGACGCTTCAAGTCGCCGATTCTATCGAACTTCTTGAGGCAGACATCGCAAGTCTGAAAAAAAAACTTATTGTTAATAGATTACCTAATAACGAAATGCAAAAAAATAATTAGAAAATGAAAATAGATTCGGAAATGTAAATCTACTTTCATTTTCTAATTAATCCTAAAGGTAATATGTGCAAAAGCTATTATACCTACTGTCTCTCTATATGGTACATATGTAAATCATGTTTTCAAATCCAATTGATGCGGAGTTGTTAAATGTTATCTTTATGAACGGTTGTGAATGAAGGAACTTTTTTTTTATAACATCCTGCTTATCGTCATTTGGACCAATGGGATGGGTCCAAATGACGATAAGTGGGATAGTCAAATTGTAACCTTCCTTTTCAGGGATCTGTATACAGGCAAGTCAGAACCTCACATTAAAGACATAAATTAAAAGATATAGAAATCTTTGAAGATGAAAATGAAGCCACCCACCCACGCCTGCATTATGGAAAGCCAGTGCAAATCTACCGAATTAAGGACCATTCTCACAGTTCTCAATGTTATTTACAGAGTTGGTCCTTTGACGCGCGATTTGCGACGCTAGGTTTGAAGAACCCTGGTTTTAGTCAGTCAGAGGGAAACGCGTATCTTTCGCCAACCTATGTCATAAAAAATATAATGTCTACATACCTTGTCGTATCGCCTCTGCTTCCTATTTTTCCTGCCCGAAGATCGAAACAGTTTATTGGACATGATCTTGGCTATCACGGAGTCAGCTCTCTGGATCTGATAATCTTCACTCTTCACCACTTCTTCGGCCGCTGACACATCGTTTATCATCTCACTAAAAATATCATCTGCGAATTCGCATTCACTAGAAATCCTCTCAGAGCCTTTTCTTTCTTCTAAATGCTCCTTCTGATGTTCGCTTAAACCATCCAAGCCATCGCAAGAAAAAGAGCAATATTCACACAAATACACGGCATGAACTTTGGCGGTATGAGAATGCAAATCGCGAGCTGCCGAATAAGACTTTGCACAGTAATTGCAAGGGTACATTCTAGAATGAATCTTACGGTGATTGCGTAAGGTGAACTTTGAAGCGAACACTTTATGGCACTTGTTACATTCTAATTCCGGATCTCCATGACCAAGGCAGTGTTGCTCATACTTTTCTTGATTTTTTAAATTCTTGCCGCAATCGTTGCACATGTAGCGAACATTACCGGGTAAGTCGTATGGGTTATAGAAACGGTGGCTTATTACCATATGCTGTTTGAATGCAGACAGCTGATCGAAGATTTTCTTGCATTTGTTGCACTGGTATTTCTTTGAGCGGGGATTTGAAGTGTTGGAGTCATCTGGAAAAATGAAAGAACAATAAAATATGGACTGCAAGCATACAAGTAAGTATCCAGTAAAGAGTAAAACTTTTCCGCACAAAGATTCTGCAACTTGGCGCACCTGCTAACGTAGGGAGGACTTAACAGGGTTGGAAGGTAGTCGTTTCCAATCAAGCAGACAAGAAAGCAGAGGCTGTAATTATCAAAGCGCAATGTGTCATACGACGTTTTATAACATATTTATATAAATTATATGTGGAAGCTTGTAATCGGCAATTGTCCTCCAAATTATGGCAATTTCTACCAATGTTATTAGTCTGTAAGCTTTCTGTAAAACCAAAAAATAAATAAATATTTGCGAGGAAACAAGAAAATAAATAAAACGGGGACATTAATAAACTAATAAATCTTAATTACTTGCTAAAACAGTTATGAAAATTCGAACAATTTGCAAACAATTAAATGTTTATTTTATTATATTTGATTTATCTCCCAAAGTTAATTTTATTCATAAAATGTTGACCACTTTTCTGACATAAAAACTCTTTGCTAAGATTTTAAAAAGTATGTACCGTTCGTTTTTAGACGCAATCGTCCGTTTTACTTTACATTACCGGACTTGGCCGTAATTGAGCAAATGTGTTATAAAATAAAATTTCCCACAGAACATGATTTTTATTACTTAATGGGTCATTTTTTTGAACAACGCCATCTAGCTTTAGCTAATATTAACTTGTGCTATAGGACTAGACAAGTGATAAACATACCGACATATTTTAAATAGATATCAACATTTGCGGATTACATAAATATTTGTTCCGACCCGGGATTAGAACCTGAGACCTAGGAAAGGCATTTGCATACACTTACCACTGCGCCATCGAGGCTAAAATAATAATAAAAACAGTACTTTAAACATAGGTGAGTGTCCAAAGAATAAATCCAAGTTTAAAAAAACTTGGTGGGAAATTGTAGGCATGTTGAGAATGACTGGCTTAATGTCTGCACTCGAATCTCCAAGTAGAAAAAAAATAAAGGTTGACTTTTTCTTTTTAGCATGCAAGCCTCCGTTGCATTCGACTTGGAGCCTAGTGTGCATTTTGATTGGCTATATTACTAAGCACTTTTTTAAGAATTATTCAAATCAAATGCTGCCAGACCTTGCAACCCAGTTTTACCAAAGCCATATCTGTTTGTATAGCAAGTACTTACTAGACTTGAGCCCTCAAATCATTATAGCAAGTACTTACTAGACTTGAGCCCTCAAATCATTAGTAACAGCAAAAAAAAATACCTATAAAAAATAAAAGAAGTAAAGAAGCGCTCGTGGCCCCGCGGACTCAGTGTTCTGTAAACGATCACTGCAGTAAGCAACTTTCACTATGGCCGGTCCATGGATGGGTGACCATCCATGTGATCACTTTGTGACATTTATTTGAGCGTCCGAAGGCACGTTAAGCCGTTGGTCCTGGTTGCCAGTAAAATGGCAGTCGTTAAGCTAAGTTGAAGGGTTTATTTCAACAGCAGGCAGTCACAACCTGCGCCTGTCCATTTAAACACGGCAATACGGCTCACCACCTATTACGTGGGACAAATTATACAAAGGTGAAATGTGGGCATATAATATGCCTCTGCCTACCCCTTCGGGGATAAAAGGCGTGACCATATGTATGTGTAAAAAATATAAAATTGTAAGATTTGTTTGTTTGTGATTGATAAACTCTTAAACTCAAACGGTCTGAACCAATTCAAAAATTCTTTTACTATTGGAAAGTCAATACCTAAATCTATTTAGAATACCTCAGTTTAACTTGGTTTAGTAACATAATGATGTCACTACCCAAAGGAGCAGACCAGTAACAATAAATAGTCTGGCAGGTCAATTAAATTATTGTAATTTGTAAATGTGGGCATATTATATGGTTAAATGGATATTATATTTGACTGCACCTGTGGCGCATTCGGTAGTGTAACCACCTGCCGTGTCAAGGTTCCGGGTTCGATTCCCGGGTTGGTCCAAATATTTGTGTGATTCACAAATGTTTGTTTCGGAGTTTGAGTGTTTTCTATGTACATAAATGTAGTATGTATTTAGAAATATATAAGTATGTCTATCAGTCATCTAGATCCCATAGCACAAGCTTATACTAACTTATTTGGGCTAGATGATATTGTGTGAGAATGTACACTAATATTAATTCATTATTATTTATGTATGGGGTTAGTAATATGACACAGAAAAAGTCATGAGGTACAGCTAGTATCTATGTAATAAATAACTCACCAACAATAATTTCAGCATCAACTTCACTCGTACCCGTACATTCCATAGACGGATCATTAATAGAAATGTTCTGGATAGTCAGCCCGGACTCAGAATCATGCCCAAGAAATAGTATAGTTTTCTGCTGTCTCGAAACGGACTGTATATCAGTTGACATTAACTGTTTCAACGCTTCATTGTCCGTTTGTAGACCAACAAACTTCCTTTCATCTCTTGCCCGAGTTTCCTTCTCATTTATTATTTCTTCAGACATATGAGACATGAATACACCACACTCAAATTCATCTTCTTCATAAATGTTGTAGCCGTCAGAGTTCTGAACGGTATCATTGGCTTTTTTTATCACTTTTTGTTCATCATGAACAGGAGAGTACCGTATGGACTCGTTGCAGTTGTACACATTTTGTGTAATGTATGTATTATGCTGCTCTATAGTAATGTGATTATCAGGGCCTTCTGTAATGGTATATGATTCTAACGGTGGTGTATCACAATTGTTGTATACATATGGGCTTCGGACAGGATCTATCCAGACTTGAGAATCATTGTATGCTGGGAACGTTATTTGATTTGCTTCAGCTAGTATAACAGGGATGTTATCCGTGCTTGATAAGCTACTGCTTGGAGACCCATACTTGATGTTCAAATCATTCCCATCAACAACTTTTAAATTACAGAAGCCGTTGTAAATCAAGGTTTCGTTTCCTTCTGTATCCGGAGACCTTATATTCAGATGTATGAACACATTTTCGCTCATTTCACAGTTAGTCTCCAAAGTTGTACACACTTTGGGTATGAACAATATTGGGTAAGGTCCATCTGCACTCAAATTGCACCCTTTACCTTCCATTTTTTAAATTTAAACCTAGAACAACACGATAAATACATTTTAGTGGCAGTTATTTACTTATCTTTGCTAAATGTAGGTAAAACTAGAAAATATTTAAGTTTAGAATTAAATTTGTAAAATGAAGGCGTCTCTTACCTCTTGCAGCTGTGGTGGCGGATACGAAAAAGGCTGACCGGAGGTAGAATTAACTGACCTACGATTTGAAAATATTCCAAAATACCTCCCATTTTGCTGTGATTTCTTTAATTTTTGCAGGTTTGTGGGTAGTTTGACTAAACACAATCACTGTTGTTTCAAAATAATAACTGTTGTCTAAAACAATGTATAGATCAGTTTCATCTGAGATTAGGATAAAAGCTGGCGGAAAAAGGGGTATTCAAATTTAGAATACCATAAAAAACATTACAAGTAATTTCAAAATTAACAAGATAGGTTGGCATTGATTTGTTAAGATGTTTTTAAACTTTTTAAACCGTATACCGAACCAGCTGATACAGACAGTGTACGAGAAATTAAGCTTTATGTCTATCTGTATAAAGTATACATTCGATTGACTAGTTCAGATACATCCATATTTGACATTAGCGAAACGTTCCAATACACGCTTTGGGAGCTATACGCTAATTCTTTGTTATTTTTTGTTAGAGATATTTTTGTCACATGAAGGTGGCAAATAGGTTTTCATACGCCCTACTTATAATATATTTTATCAGTCTTCATTCGTGTTTTATGGCACGAATTGTGCATTCTTAGACAAAAAAGATGAAGCAACGTGCAGTAATTTTTTGTAGGAAAGTGAATAAAGGCCAGGAAATAAGATTCTATTACGCCTACTTACTTACTTCCCAAATTAGGTACAAAAAGATTTTGTAAACTTTTCACCGCTTTGAAGTAAATTTTTGACGCAATCTAAACACAAACACGCATATGAATTTAAGAGAAGAAGCTTCACATTGTTTTAGATAGGACTGTTGAAACATTTTCCCGACAATGCCCGCTAACTGCCACAGGCTTCAACAAAATTTATACCTACTGTGTAAGTCCGCAATTAGCCAGTGGTTTTGTTGTGTGACTGTATGTTGTTGACGGAATCCTTGAATCTAGAAAATCACAGAAAACATGAATAAGTAGGTAAGTATAATAACAATAAACAAATAATAGAAAATCACAGAAAAAAAAAACTTGAGAGGTGTCAAGGGACACCCGGATGGAACGAAGTTCCTTTCGATTAAAGTGAAGGAATTGTAATAAAATTTTATTTTAATTTTAAAATTTTATTGTAAGCAAAAACAAAAACAGAAACAAAAACAAAAAGAAAACAAATATAAAAAAAAAGTGAGTGCGTGTAACCTTTACGCGCGACTGAAACTGAACAGAGCGAAACTCCTATTTGCTTTGGTGTTGCTCGTAGAGTTCATGTTCATCACCTGGCTAGCACTAGCACTACCACTATCACTATCACTACCACTACCACTACCACTATCATTACTACTATTACTACCACTATCACTACCACTATCACTACCACTATCACTACCACTATCACTGCCACTATCACTACCACTATCACTACCACTACCACTACCACTATCACTACCACTATCACTACCACTATCACTACCACTATCACTACCACTATCACTACCACTATCACTACCACTATCACTACCACTATCACTACCACTATCACTACCAAAAGTGTCGTTACAACTTTTCGTGAGAATTTTTTCCGTCTAGCCCCCTTTCACAACGCGCGATATGGAACTTCGTTCCAAAAATAATTCGGATAACACATAACGCCTAGGCATACAAGTATAGCAATAACAACTGCAAAGTATTCACTCAGCTTGTTATTTCAGGGGCTTAACTACATAAAGCATCGGTAGGAGAGGAGAGGAACATCTAATGCTGTTACTCCACAAAATAAATGAAATCCAGCTGCGGGTACCTGACGCATCGCGACGGTTCTATGTTTCACAGTATATATTATAGCAAGTTTCATAATGTAGTAGCAGGATGCTGCGCACGTGGCCCCGCGGATTCAGTGTTTTGTAACCGATCACGGTAGTAAGCAATTTTTGATATAGCCGGTCCTTGAATGGGTGAACAACACGTGACCACTTTGTGATACTCATTGCGAGCATTTTCGTGTTTCGGAAGGCATATTAATTCTTTGGTCACGTCACGGTTGTCGGTGACATTACAGTCGTTAAGCTAAGTTAGACCATGGACGCCTTGGAAAATTTCAGCAGTGAGTCGTCACAACCACAACCAAGTCGTCCCAAGGCCTCTGTCCATTTCAACACGGCAATATGCTCACCACGTATTACATAAGTGGGACAAAAAACTATTAGGTGAAATGTGGGCGTATACTACTGCCTACTCCTTTGGGGACAAAGGCGTGACTATATGTATGAATGTATAAGTCCTGCATCATATCCCACTCGTTTTACAGCCGCAAATAAGGCCTTCAACATGGCATTACCTGTACGAATGTTATGTTGGCAGTGCCTGTTTGTCAGCGGTGTTTCAACTACCAGATAAGTTCTAGATTTATACGGACTTATTTCTGCAACTCGACGTCATTTATTTATTAAGTAAATAAATATAAATAAGTATAAATATTTGTGGACATTCACACACAACATCATCTAGCCCAAATTAAGCTTGTGCTATGGGATCAACGCGACTGATATACATACTTATATAACGGGTGTTTTTTTTAGAGGTATAGAACTTTAAGTTGGCCTAGCTGTTTTAACCGGCGGTATTTTTGTCAGCTGTAAAGTGATTTATGTTTAGTATGGTTTGGCATTTTAACATAAATAGACTGAAGCCTGAACAATGCTTCCAAATTGTGCAAATTTATTCTGAAAATCATGGTTCTGTCCGAAATGCGTATCGTGATTTTCATAAGCGAATTTTCTTTAGCGGTGCAGCTCACTTTTGGTTGAATGGATACATCAATAAACAAAACTGCCATATTTGGGGTGATGATGATCCTCAAGTGTATGTTGAGACACCGTTACATCCAGTAAAACTGACTGTGTGGTGTGCTTTATAGGCTGGTGGAATAATTGGTCCGTACTTCTTTAGAAACGATGCTGACCAGAATGTTACAGTCAATCGTGACTGCTATAGAGCGAAGATTACTGACTTTTTCGTTCATCAATTGAACAACCATGATGTGCAGGAGTAGTGGTTTCAACAAGACGGCGCAACATGTTACATAGCTCGTGCCACAATTGATTTATTGAAGGAAACGTTTGGTTACCGCATAGTTTCACGTTTTGGACACGTGGATTGGCCTCCAGAGTCGTGCGATTTTACGCCACTTGACTATTTTCTGTGGAGATATGTGAAGTCGCTCGTCTACGCCGATAAGCCCGAAACGATTGACCACTTAGAGGATAACATTCGGCGCGATATTGTCGCTATACGGCCACAAATGTTGGGAAAGTCATCGAAAATTGGACCTCTAGATTAGACTACGTCCGAGCCAGCCATGGCGGTTATATGCCAGAAATCATATTTAAATTATAATGCCAGAAGATTTCCTTTCGAATAAAGTCATTTCCATATCAATAAAAACAATCACTTTCGTTTTATTCCATTTCAAAGTTCTATACCTCGAAAAAAAACACCCTTTATTTCTACATACATAGGTACACACATACATGTTATTACGCCCATTTTGCGTGGGGGGTTGTGGTTGAACCTAGGTTATTGCCATCCCAGTTCTTCCAAGAAGTTTCACGTTGCCGACGATATCCTGGAGCGATCTCAGTGTGCCGAGGAGTTTCGCCCTGTATCTCGCCAATTCCCGGCATTCTATTAGAAAGTTACTGGCAGTTTCGTCCATCTCCGTGCAGGCACAGATAAGAAAGAAAGAAAAAGCTTTTTTATTCCTCCGCAAAATACAAAATAATAGTAAAAAAGAGGTAACAATAACAACACAGAAATTAGAATAGCGGCCACCTTTCAGCGTAATGCTAATGCTGTCCACGTGCATTACGGGTAGGCAGAGCTGATCTTCAGAGGTAGCTATTTGACAAGGGCAGCCTAACTAATAGCAGATTACTAATAGTCTTCTTTTTTTACGCGGGGACTGCAGGTTAGGCACTTCGCCGCCTTGTTTCGGGGGAGCAAGACGACTTCGTATGGGACTCACGGCCCGACATGTGGGACCGTCCTGCCCACTAAACCCCGCGGTGTTCCGCCTCGCCTTAACCGGGTCGCAGGATAGGCCGGTGAATCGATGAAAGATAAATCACTGCGGCCCGGCAAAGGGTCGCCCCATTACGTAGGGACTCTCCACAGATTATTAATAGTTGAGACTGCACCAACTATAATGACAACTAATAGTTGGTGCAAGCTCGGCAGACCAGACAGTCTGTGACACCTAAACAAAAATGATAACTTCACCGTGCTACGTATTAGATATTATCACAACGTAATCCAGTCATTACCGTTTTGTAATTAAACAACATCACTTTTATAATCTGTTGAAAGACACTGTTGATAAAATGTTGGATAAGCATGTCTGTCTGTCCCGCTAGTTTAATAAACTTTGATGCTGTTTCATTGTTGATTTTTCTGGAGAATATTCGATTGTCTTGAACTTTTTCTTCACGAACAAGTTCAGGAATCGAATCCCGCAGTTGTACTTGACTGGAAATTCAGGAATAAAATCTCGTAGTTTTTTGTTAAGTACATAAGTACCTACCTACTTTAAAGATTGTTGTTTTTTAGGTTTTCTTCCTGTACTTGTGTAATAAATATCCAATAGCAAAGATAATATCCTCGTCTTATACCTAAGAGGATATTACTTGCCAAATTTTATAGTTCTAGGTTAACGGGAAGTACTACCCTATTAATTTTGATTTCCTGGTGTTGATAAACGGCTTTTTTCTGCGTTAACTTAGAAGTTGATTAGGTGGAGACCTTATAGGTTACCTATAATTATGGTGTTAATTTTTTTGGATCTAATGTTCTGAAATTAAATGATTTTATAAATTACTAGCTGACCCGCGCAACTTCGTTTGCGCCACATAAGAGAGAGTATTACCTGTTCCCGTCGCGTTGCGTTTACTCCCGTAGCGTCTCGTCGTTAATATTCAATACTACGTAAGAGAGAGAGAGAGAGAGAGAGAGAGAGAGAGAGAGAGAGAGAGCTTTCTCGTCACGTGTATTCCCGTCGCATTATTTTTAAGAACAATTTCGTTAGTGAAAGAGGTAAACAATTTGTAGTACATATTTTTTACATAGGTAACTATAAATATTTAGGCAGCACACGCAACGAAGCTCTCAAAAGGAATAACTTTTCCCCCGTTTTTGAAACATTTACTGTTACTGCTCCGCTCCAATTCGTTGTAGCGCGATGCTATAGCCTATGACACTCCACAATAACGTAGCTTTCTATTGGTGAAATAATTTTTAAAATCGGTTCAGTAGATCCCGAGATTACCCCTTACAATTTAACAAACACACAAACTTTACTTCTTTATAATATTAGTATAGACTATAGATAGTATAGACTAGCTGATGCCCGCGGCTCCGCCCGCGTGGAATGTTATTCCCGCTTCCCGGTCACTTAGGGGTATGAAAAATAGATGTTGGCCGATTCTCAGACCTACTCAATATGCTCACAAAATTTTATGAGAATCGGTCAAGCCGTTTCGGAGGAGTATGGCAACGAAAACTGTGACACGAGAATTTTATATATTAGATTTAATAATGCTTAGCTCAATACCTTCACGTGTTAACGTATGGAGGGACACCAATGATACTATAAGGGTTCTGTTTTTTTCCTTTTGAGGTATAGAACCCTAAACAATCCAAAGGATCGAGGTGTGCCTCAGGATCACCCACCAACAGACGTTGAGGACGCGTCGAATCCGGCTGAGATTGACACATAGTCAGTCTTTAGCTTGAATACCGAGGGTCATCGTGGGAAGAGACCAAGGTCAAGTGAGTCAAGTAAGGTAGGCAATGGGTATCCCGATCCCAAGCAGAAGGCCTCAGCCCCTGGGGAGCTGGTACTTGGCAGGAGTGGCAAAATACACTCACCAGCGTGCACCGAGGTTTTAAATAGATATTGCTAGCAACTAAGCCCTGCGCATTGAAAATTTACCCTTCCGGCCCCCATCCCTGCACTCATGCGCCATGAGCCGTGAAAATAATTATGTACTTAGGGAGGTTTTTTTATTGTAGTTTATTTTACTATTAGTTTCTTTTCCATTTCCTGCCTCGGTTTTCCCAAACGCCTACAGTATGATGGGGTTCTTTAAAGGGGGGCTTAGAAGGTTTTTACAGGGTCGGCCGCGCGAGTGTGGCGCCTCTGGTGTTGCAAACATTCATAGGCTGCGGTGACCTCCGGTCCTTCTGGTGGGCCGCATGCTTGTCTGCCACCTTAGTAGTATAAAAAAAAGTAAATTTACAACCCCAGTCTCAGTTACATCTTAATTAAAGACTTTTTTGGCTTGAAAATTTTTAACAGCAGGCAGTCGCAATCAGCGCCTGTTCATTTCAACACGGCAAGAGGCTCACTACCGGCCGTAGGACAGACAGACGTTGTCTGTTTGTCTCAAAATCACATATCTAGCGACTTTTGCAGGCACAGCGACTACATTATGTTTTAACATGGGCGTAAGTATGTCATTGCCTATTCTTTCCGGAATAAAAGCGTGACTATACCTATGGATGTACCAAATATTATTATGTTGACCTATAATCCCAAGAGGATGCGGTACAGCCTACTATCACAGCATTCACAGCCTACTTGAGCCTACAGATCATAGTTACTTTCATCTATTTCAGTTACTTTCATAGCATAATGTCATACGGTATTCTACTGTGGGGCAATGCTGCAGATATAGATAAAATTTTTATTTTACAAAAGCGGGCCATAAGAGCTATATATAGATTAGGTCCAAGGGTCTCTCTGCGCGAGAAATTCAAAGAGGTTAAAATTCTTACAGTAGCATCACAATACATTTTTGAAAATCTTATGTACGTACAAAGAAATTTACATAGTTTCGCTAAGTTAAGTGATAGACACAATGTGAACACTAGAAATAAAAGTAACCTTGCTGTTTATCATAGCAGATTGCACAAAATCAGCAATTCTTTCATGGGTAACTGTATACGCTTTTACAACAGGCTACCAGAGGAAATTAAAAGTATGTCCCTTAATAAATTTAAAAAGGTTGTAAAAAGTAAATTGTACTGCAGGGGCTACTATACAATTGGTGATTATTTGTTGGATGGAGAAGCCTGGAAATGACCTACTCTACTGGATTCTCAAAAAATTGTCAAATGCATAGTTTTTAGATTCATTTTGTAAATAGAGCTCTAAAAAGAATAACCCGCTGAGTTTCTTGCCAGTTCTTCTCAGGTGGGTCGCGTTGTGAACTGGTGGTAGTTTTTGATTTATATTCTGGACGTTTTACAAGAGCATCTGTAAATGCCTATGTGAAATAAATTTCTTTTTCTTTCTTTCTTTCTTTCTTTCATAATTTCTCTTTATACTCTGCTACTTATCTTTAACATACTATGTTAAAGATAAGTAAAAGAAGAGTAAAGAAGACTATAGTAAGATACCTATTAGGTATCTTACTATAGTCCTAGGACATCCTTCCGAGGGCTTACCCGGGACTCACAACCATAGGCTGCTGGGCGTTACGTGAGGTTTTTTCGTCGGTAGGAGTCCGGCATAACATCCAAAAGTAAAAAAAAAAATCTTACTAATAATCCTACTATATAAAATGAGAAAGTTTGTGAGTATTATGTAGCTATGTGGATGTGTAGTATTATGTGTGTAGGCATAGACTTATAACACATGTGTAGGTACCAGAAATACAGTAGTCTAGCTAGCCAAGTCGAAAGCCTTATGAGCGGCTTGAAAATTGTTTAACTGTAGATAACCACAGTCTATTCCTGTACCTATAATATGGCAAAAGGATCAGCAGTGCGACTTTAACACCTCTTAAATAACTAATGGAATCAGGCGTTACATGGCGGAAATCAATCCTTAAATGATAATAAAAGGAGGGGAGGGGGGGTGTGAGGCGGGTTCCTCTTCCCCCCTCCCCTCCTTTTATTGTCACCTCTTAAATATACTGCGTACGTCCAAAGCCAACACCCCCCAACTACTTTCGACCAGATAGGCCGTATGTTCTGTTCGCATTATCAACCGCCAGGAGGTTACGGAAAGTCTGGAGCCGTTGGCGCAGCGAAGAACATTGCGTCTTTGGCTGCATTCTACCGTATCTATCACGGTGAGTGTTCTGAAGAACTTTCCGACCCCGAAAAACGCGTGCTGGACAGAGGTGCCACTCTTACACAGTGGAGACTTGGAGATAATCTTCGCCAGAACTGCACGATTTAAAAGATCGTTTCTCTGTCGAACCATAAAAACCTGGAACGGCCTGCCAGCGCACGTGTTTCCCTCCTCTTACAATTCTGGGTTCTTCAAGCGGAGCGTGAAGAGGCACATCATAGGGCCGCCAACTTGAGGGGCTCGAGGCCATGGTGCGAGCCATGCTCTCCAGCGGGAGTAAGTGGGACTGCGCCGCCTCTTTCTGCGAGCAGGTCATGCTCGCGAAGGAGGCGGCGGGCCGGGTGCGGGAGAGAACTCTCCCACCCGAGTTCCGCAGTCGGCGCCCTGGGCGCCGCCGACGTGTCTTCGCCGAGGACTATCGGCCTCCATGACCGGGGGTCTGAGGACGGTGAAAGGGCCGCTCACCGTCCTTACAGAAGCAGGCCCATGACGGCAGCGTGACGTGAGCAACTCACGCACGCCCCCCCCCCTTAGAAGCGGGGTCACACCCGAAACCCCCATAGACGCGGGATTGCACCCGAACCACCCCCTGGGCGAGGCCGCATTGGCGGCCGTAGGTCAGTTGGGAGTCACGGGACATCCTTCCTGAGGGCTTACCCGGGGCTCTCAACCATAAGCTGATAGGCGTGGCGTGAGGTTTTTTGGTCGGTAAGAGTCCGGCATAACATCCTATGAGGATTTTCCCTCACGTTAAACAAAAAAAAAGGGGCCGCTTTATAGTCTTACAGACTAGCACGGTGGCTCCCAATCGCTAGATGTCGCTGTGACTTTCCATCGAACGGCGGCATCATTTTGGCAAGCTAAATATAAAAAAAAATGTTTTTCAGCAACTTTTTGTATCAATCCATCATCAATCAAATCAGCCTGTGGTAGTCCACTGCTGGACGTAGGCCTCTCCCAATTTACGCCACAACACACGGACTTGCGCCTTCCGAATCCAGTATCCGCTATCCGCATTTTTGTATCAGGATATAGCTATTATTGACCGCGTGTTGGGAGCCCTGGATGCCCTGGGGTTAGTCTTTCGAGGACGTACCCAGAGCTCCCTGACGTAGGTTTTAGTCGGTGGAAGTCCGGAATAGCATCCATAAGGATTCAAAGTCAAGAAAAACAAAAGAAATAATATTATTGCCCGCTACTTTTGTTAGTCAGTCACTATTGATATTGATGATGGTCAAATACAGAAAGTTCAAACTTCTAGACAACCTACAACGATTTATTTTTGTTGTTAAGTCAATAACCCTTCTCAAAACAAACTTCTGAAAATTTGCCGTGTTTTGAAAGTCTCAGAACAATTTCCTGAACACCTTATCAGTCAACTTTAAAGTGAATCATAGAAATATTTTATAGTATAAATAGCAATGTTATTTGATTGTAAAGCATCAGTTTCACTTGAACTACTTTCTACATCGTAAGAGAACTTAATTTCTTCAAGATGATCTCCAAGGCATTTTATCTACTTATTACCTTGTGCGCTCTGGGGAACGGTAAGATTTTACAGTTCATTATTTTTGACATGACATGACGTGACATTATGATCACGCCTTTCATCCCCGAAGGGGTAGGCAGATGCGTATTATATGCCCACATTTCACCTTTATTAAGGTGTCCCACGTAAGGAATAGGTGATAAGTCAAGCGCAGGTTGTGACTTTGTGACTGCCTGCTGTTGAAATTTTTCAAGCCACCTAAATTCCGAATCGAATTCCATTTTATCCGTGGCAAGAACTCTGGACAGCTCAACTAGTGTGTCCTAGATTACGAACCCAGACACAAGAAATGGTAGATACTTTTTTATTGGTCTGAGGTTACAAAGAGAAATTTTCGGGGGTTGGGGTGGTGTGAGTTGCTTTATTAGTCGTTCCATTGGTCGTTGTCGTCCACCGAATAGCTTTTGTACACTTTTAGCCCCTCTCTATAAAATAGAGTGCAGAGGGGCTTATGTCGAGACCTTGTCTGTAGTCTGTGACTCTGTCGCATTAACTACGTCACTAGGTCACGTGGATCATCTGTTCAAAGTTTGAAATAAAACAAAAACGACAACGTCAATTGGATTGAACTTTCACAATAAACGTGTTAGAGAGGGGCAGTCCGGTGAACGATCTCACGGCTTTCTTCTTTGTAGAAGCCGGGTTAAAGTCATTATTTTAGGCGGCACCATATCTCTTGGATGACTAGCTATAGATTCTTGACATTCCTAAATTCATTCATTATTCCTCGGGGTGTAAAATGATGATGGGGTGGTGCCTCCTTTCAGATGGTACTACCCTAGAACTCAGTCAATCTTGCCTGGGGTGATCTGTAGATACCTACAGGCACAATACTTATTGTATTATTAACCAATAATAATTAGTTAATACAGTCTACCTATTGCATAGAAATTGCTTTTTAGCGATAAGGCCGCCCTTTGTACAATATCTGCAATTATTTATTTATGTAAAATTTAACATGGTGTGCAAATAAAGTTTTATTCTATTCTATTCTATTCTATTCTACCTTCCTCTTTAATTTACATCGAAGAAGCCTTGAGATTAAGTGAATAAACCTATTTTTTTATGAATTCCTGTCAAATTTACGGCATACGAGTCTATAGTAGTTTATTAATACATTATATTATTTCAGCTATACCCTTCCAAAAAGCATCCATAGGTTCAAAACATATAATGTCCAAATTCTTCGAGTCAAGGATAGTTGGCGGCACGGATGCTGAAGAAGGGTCTGCCCCCTACATGGTGGCGTTGGTCGTGGGCGAACGAATGATAACCCTGGCCTGCGGTGGGAATATTATATCGCACAATATGGTGCTGACTGCGGCGCACTGCATAGATATGTTTGTTGTGTGGGGCGTATTGCTAGAGTAAGTACTGCTGTTGTTTCTAACATTGTCTTTGTAGATCTATCGTGGAGTGTAAAAAAAAATGGATGAAGACGTTACCTGTAGCTATCCGTTTCAACACGTGAATAGGATCACCATATATAATTTCAGCCTTTTGCCAAATAAGTACATCCTGTCCTGTCACACACCTGTTTTTTTATATATATTTAGCTCGCCAAATTGACGTCGCCACCAGCCTGATGGTAAGCCGTAGCGCATGTAGCAATTGGGGGCTAGTCTCACAGTTCGTAAGACTTCCGACAGTAGTCCTCAAGTTAGCAGCCCTGTGATGTGCCTCTTCACGCTCCTCTTGAAGAACCCGGGATTGTAAGATGAGGGAAACACGTGTGAGGGCAGGTCGTTCCATGATTTTATATTTCGACAGAGGAACGATCTTTATGGTGTATTGTCATATGCACATTTTACATTATTGTATGGACATATTTTTTGTCATTTCCTATTACCACTCCGCTTTCTTGTTTTCTCATGTTACTTCAGAATAATTGACTTTCTATTGATGAAATTATTTTTTAAATGGGTTCAATAGTTACCTAGTCTATCGATAACAAGTCAGCCTATGGTAGGACGTAGGCCTCGCCCAAATTCGCCCAAACGCCCTATAGTCACGCCTTCCGCATCCAGTCAATCCCTGCGACCTAAAAAGGCAACATGTTTCAAATTATGAAACATCCAGTTCATATAATTTGAAATACAAAACATACTAATCATTTTATTTTTCACTAACGGACGTCACGCGGTTTCATCCGCGTAGTTCCCGTTCTCGTGGGAATACGGGAATAAAATATAGCCTATGTTCACCGCAAAGAGTGTAGCTTCCCAACAGTGAAAGAATTTTTCAAATCGGTCCAGTAGTTCCAGAGCCTATTCGTTACAAACAAGCAAACTAAAAACAGAAAAACAAATCTTTCCTCTTTATTTGTGGGTATTAGTATAGATACACGTTGCCATTTGCTTGTTGCCAGTTTAAATTCAACAAAATTTAAAGAAACATGTTGCCATTTTAGGCCCGCACGCAACATTTTTGATCGAAGTCCGCACTCCGCAGGTCATCGGTTCATCTGGCAGGTGGACCGGACGTCCTCGACCCCACATTTACCTATTCGCAGTTTCCACTCCAGAACTCGATTTCTCCATCGGCTATCGGTTGAGTCTATCGATTACTCACAATCTTATACATATTTATATCACTAGCTGAGCCCGCAACTTCGTTTACGTCACGTCACATAAGGTGTATGAAAGAAGAGCTATTTCTTCATCAGACTCATCAAGAAACGTGCGAAACTGCCCTGTTTGCTTAATCATTAAGCTCTTTATGCACGCCAGTTTAGATTTACAATCACATTCAAAGAAAGCCCTACTTTCAAAATATCTGATTTTTAAAAGTGTTATAATTTTTTTATTTATAAACCGATTGACATGAAATAAACGCTAAATGTTAAGTGGGGCAAACCACAACACAATAAAAAATACCGCATTGCAATCGGTTAAGCGGTTACTGAGACTAGCGTGCACAAACATACAGACATACAGACAAACAGACAAAAATTGTAAAATCATTGTTTTAGGTTTTATTGCGTTCATAAAGCCCCCCTATAATAATTTTTCTAATTTATCTTCCATGTACAGACAGCGACTTGTTACGATTTTATTATATGTATTGATTGATGATGTACTCGTATTGATTGATAATCTTCTCCTTTTAGACACTACCATGGGAGAGTAGGCACAAACACGTGGAACCGCGACGGTTACCCAGTGTACTTCAACGGCCACTACATTCACGACCAATGGGACTGGGGTACCCTCAAGAACGACATTGGCCTTCTGAAGATGCGCAACCCCCTGGTCTTTAGCGATACCGTTCAGAGTATTAAAGTGAGCTTTGCTATCGTTAAAGGTGGTACTGCCTGCTTTGTGAAAGGCTGGGGTGCGCTGGGGGTAAGTTCGAATTTCATATTTTATTATTTTTGATGTGACGTCATATAATTCAATGGAGCCCGCTGCACGAACGAAAAATGATGACGCAATACGTCGTTACCTCGCTCTGAGGCGATTCATTTATTTTAGTAAGGATTTCTACAGATGGCACTATAATCAATTGATGTGTTTTTATATTTCTTTTTGTTTTGTAATGTTAATTTTATTTGTATTTGTATTTTTATTTTAGTGTATTTTTATTTTGATTTTATTTTTATTTTCTTATGACGTTGTCACGTTCAACCATCGTTAGTAAACCGACTTTACAGACAACCGATTTTTGAAGTGAAACTTCTTTATCGGCGTTGGAAAAAAATTAGCGTCACGTCACGTCACGTCACGATTTTTGGTTACGCGCCATCTTTGTTCTGTTCCCCACCACGGTGGATTCGAATTAAGAGTACTTTATCCAGGGATAGCATGTCATTTAAGGGTTTTTGGACTTTTGGACTTTTTGACTTAATTTAAGGTGAGGTGAAAATTAAGTTTATGAAGAAGTTTCACTTCTTACGTGTGTACACTAAGTACACGCAATTTTTTTATTATACATAGCTAGGTACTTGTTAATATTTTACATGTCCGTACTAACACTTATGTATTTGAAGCGCTCGTGGACCACTGCAGTAAACAACTTTCACTATGACTCCGACTATGACTCTGAAGCCACTTGTGACAGTTATTGCGAGGGTTTACGTGCTTCGGAAGGCATGTTAAATCGCGTTATGATATTTTTTAAACTTTGGAACTTTCGCCATTACAATAGTAGGAGGGTCCAGTTTAGTGATAAAGGCTTGTGACCCTCAGAAAACACAGGTTCGAATTCTGCTCGAGGCAGATAAGTTTTTACAATATCATGTTTTCTTTTCCCAGGCGTGGCCTCACAACTATATACCCGATGAATTACAACATCTAAACGTAACCACGGTCAGCCATGATGTCTGCAACGAGGTGATGAGAGTCGCCCAAGGTGGTTCCAACGATCCCAGTGGTCCTAATGACATAGGAGGAGAAGTGATTGACCCGGACGTCGAACTCTGTACCTTACACTCTGTTGGACACGGAATGTGCAATGTAAGTACCATAAAACGCAAATAATAATCTATACTAATATTATAAAGAGGAACGATTTGATTGTTTGTTCGCAATGAATAGACTCCGAAACTACTGGACCGATTTGAAAAATTCTTTCACTGTTGGGAAGCTAGACTATCCCCGGGTAATATAGGCTATATTTTATTCCCGTATTCCCACGGGAACGGGAGCTACGCGGGTGAAACCGCGTCACGTCCGCTAGTAATTAGGTAATACACATTAATTATGCTTCATGTTGTTCGTCTGCGATGGACTTCTAAAGTACTTTACCGATTTTAATCAAATTTGCACACCGTGGTGGAGTCTGATCCAACTGGAAATATAGGACATATGCTCCCGTGGGAAGCGGAAGCGGGAAACGAGTTTAGCGCGGGCGAAGCCGAGGGCATCATCTAGTTAGTATATAATATAATTCTTACCTACATCTAACACCTACTGTTTCACACTTGGTTTCTTATTTTCTACTAGAATACTAGATGATGCATTTTGTTCTCGTCCCCGCTTCCCATGGGAACTTATTCCCGGGATAAAAATTAGCCTATGTGTTATTCCCTTAGACCATATATCACGGGACTAGCCTTTTGTGAAACACCGCATACAAAAATATTCTGCTAGTCATAGCGGGTGAAGGGGGAAACACAAACACATATAAAATTTCATCATATATATTAAAAATGTATTAATCGACAAACGCATAATGGCTGTTGTGTATTAATTTTTATTGTACAGTCAACTACAATGAAATGTGCTAGTTTAATCATAAAATGATGTACAGTGCTTTTTATAAAGCCAATAGACCAACTGGTCTATTGGCTTAGCAGAAAGGAATGCTTAAGTAAGGCGCATCCTGTGGTTAGATGATCTAAGGTTATTCCAGACTGTATTCTATCCACAAAATTCAGACAGACACATTTAGTCGTTTGAGCGTGAAAGCGTTACAAACTTAGACCATATAACACGGGACTAGCCTTTGCGAACCACCGCAAACAAAAATATTCTGCCAGTTTTCATACAAATGAAGGGGGAAACACAAAGACATATAAAATTTCATTGCATTTAAAAATGTATTTATCGACAAACGCGTAATGGCTGTTGTGTGTTATTTGTTATTGTACAGTCAACTACAATGTAATGTACTAGTTTAATCATATAAAATGATGTACTGATGTACAGGCTTTTCATAAAGCCAAAAGACCAAATGGTCATGTGCAATGGCAGAAAACAATGCTTAAGTAAGGCGCATCCTGTGGTTAGATGATCTAAGGTTACAAACCTTCAGACATCCACACTCGCAAAATTTCGCTTATAGATAGTAGCTTGCCAAATTTGACGCTGATTTAATTTTACCAGGGTGACTCCGGCAGTGGTCTGGTCGAACAGTATACCAGGTATCTGATCGGGGTTGTGTCATGGGGATTTCCCTGTGCTTGGGGGTATCCCGACGTGCACACCAGAATGAGCGGATTCGAAAGTTGGTTTATTGAGAGGGTTGATATTTATCGGTAAAGAGCAAAAACTTCATATAATATAGGTCTTTGGTAAATAGAGTGTGATGTTAAATGTTAAATTCGTTTTTAATGTATTTTTGTCAAATTTTGTTTTTAATTTTTACTGTTACCTACCTATTGTTAAATCGTTTTGTTATTATTTGAATAATTTAATAAATACTTAATCTATATTAGCTAATTAATTTATTTACACATTTCATTTATGATTTAGTTGCATAACTACTTTCATACTTATTTATCTATATATATAAAAATCAATGCCACTTTTCGTTGTAATTTTATAACTCAAGAACGGGCTCACTTTAGGTTTTGTTCGGGGTATTTAGTAGATGGTTTATGTGAAGTTTGCACAAAATCGGTCGAGCGGTTCTTCATTTATCACGCAAACGAAGTTGCGCGGGTCAGCTAGTAACCTATACTTGTAGCCTTAAGACCTAAAAGTTTGTTTGTTTGGTTTGAACGTTAGGATCTCAGGAACTGCTGGTTACAATTGGAAAAATATTTTTTGAGTCTATTGTCCATTTATTGAGTTGAGGATATAAATAAATATCTGTGGATACTGTCACACAACATAATCTAGCTCAAATGAAGCTAATATAAGCTTTTGCTATGGGGTCGTCCATTAATCACGTGAGGCTCGAAAGGGGGGGGAGGGGGTGTGACAAAAATCACGAAACATCACCAGGGGGGTTGGGGGGTGTAGTGAGACATCACGTGTATTTATTTCGAACAGAAGCTTTACAACCCTGAATTTGAGATCACTGTAATTTCTGAACAACAAAACCCACAATATTAAAACTTGTATGGAGTAATTCATAAAGCACTTGATTCCTTTCTTACATCAGAAATTAATTGAAATCGGAATACCTATGCGTTGATCATACAACACAAAAAACGTTTTATTTTTCATCGTGTCTCCCAAAGGAACCGCGTACATTTATTTATTTATTTATTTTTATAGTAATGGCGTGAAACAGAAACACGTATAATACAAAAAAATACTATTTTAGCTTCAGTATCGGATGTAATGGAATTTACATAGATAATTTGTCCAGTAAAAAAAGATCTTGGAAAATAATTACCAAATATATTCGACGTACAGATTATTCGACTCTCTACAGTAAGTTATATATATTAGACTACACGCAGCTATGACCCTATCCACCGATGATCATTTGGGGGAAGGCCCCTCTCCTTGTTCCGGAGATGCCTTCAGAGCCCACTCGCTCACCGCTCTCTACCTTCTCTGCTTCCAGGGATGCGCTCGAGAGCGGTGCGATGTGGGCGTGAACCCCGGAAGTGTTGGGGGCCCCGGCCGGGCCGGGCCGACGTGAATAATCTTTGGATATCCATGCCAGCTGTAGGATGAGGAGGGACACCGCGGGGTTTAGTGGGTAGGACGGTCCCTTTCCGGGACCGGGAGCCCCACACATCGTCCCGGCTGCCCCCGAAGCTAGGATGATGGTGCCAAACCGTATTCCCCCCGTAACAAAAAAAAACCGCAGCTCAGTCCACGTGGATATCGATAGTCGTGACCAAAAGCATAATGATCGCATGAAAATTCAACCTTGATTATGTGACGCTAACGAAGTTGCGCGGATTAGCTAGTGTTCATATAGAAGTATGGATAGATTACAACAACAGAGACTTCTATGTAAAAAAATTTAAAAAAACTTTGTAGTTACTAAAAATACACGTGATTCGGCCCAGGGGGGGAGGGGTAATCTGTAACCTCACCAAATATCACCAAGGGGGAGGGGGGGTCCAAAAATGCCCAAAAAAACCTCACGCGATTAATGGACGACCCCTATGGGATCTAGACGACTATAGAATAATTATAAATTTCTAAATACAATATTAGACATAGAAAACACCCACATCCGAAACAAACATTTGTGGATCACTCAAATATTTGGACCGACCCTGAAATCGAACCCGGAACTTCAGCGCGACAGGGGGTTATACTACCGAATGCGCCACCGAGGCAGTTAATGCCTATAGATAGGCTATATATATATATATATATAGCACCACGCTATGACGATTAGGAGCGGAGCAGCAATGAAATATGATACAAAAACGGAATATTTATTTTATCTCCTTTGACAGCTTCCGTTGCGTGTGTAAATTAATTCGTAAATAGTTAAAGTAAACCAACCAATTTTTCCACCTTATTATACGATTTGGGGCGACGTAGGCACCATCTACCAAGTCGCCCAAAGACGTATAATGAGGTGGAAAAATTGGTTGGTTCCGAGTAGGTTTCGGTGGTGGAGTGGATAACGCGTCGGCACGGATCGCCGAAGACGCAGGTTCGACTCCTGCTCGAAACCAATTCTTTTTCCATATTTAAAATTTATGATCAGTTAGCATACTAATTGCTTTTCAAAAATAATCTTAAAGTTAGGTACGTTAAAATCGTGTAACTACGATGAAATCATTCCTCTCAAAATGTTATAAAAAAAGTCAAAGAAGGCTTATTGTCTATTGTAACTTTCAAGGTTCGTTATCAATAAGTATAACTATTTTATGAGATCTGCGATTTGTTTAAAATAATCTAATCTGACTGCCTCGGTAAAAAAAACCTTTACGCGCGATTGAAGTAAAACTTCTTTGCCATTGACGGCATCAATTCTGACGGAAGTAACGCTTACTATTTGAATTTTGAATAGAGGAAACGCAGTTTCCGCTATCATTCATTCGAATTTGAATAGCGGAAACTGCGTTTCCTCTATTCAAAATTCAAATAGTAAGCGTTACTTCCGTCAGAAAAAAAATCTGAGTTACCTACCTACTACCTAGTCGCGCCTAAAGAAGTTTTACTTCAATCTATACTAATATTATAAAGAGGAAAGATTTGTTTTTTTGTTTGTAACGAATAGGCTCCGGAACTACCGGACCGATTCCATTTTTTTTTTTACTGTTGGGAAGCTACACTCTTTGCGGTGAACATAGGCTATATTTTATTCCCGTATTCCCACGGGAACGGGAACTACGCGGGTGAAACCGCGTGACGTCCGCTAGTAATAAATATTTGTCGACATTATCACACAGCATCATCTTAATCGGTAGTGTAACTATAGAATCTCTTCTCTCTTCTCTACTATTAGAAAATTGTAAAAATAGCTGTGACCATTCAAGATATAACAATATATAACTTAAAAAAATAACTGTAATCGACTAATTTAGAGCTTCTCAGTCCAAATCTATAGGTATTTCTTTTCTTCGTGTCTGTTTGTTTGTTTATTTGTTCGGGGTTGGAGCAAAATTCAGTAGCTTGATCACAATTTTACTTTAAGGATTTTATAGGTATTTTTTCAACTTAAATATCGCTGTATGTTTCTTTAAAATCGGTTCAGTGGAAATGATAATTCAGCTTGACCTATGTTTTAATAGAAGTTCTATGCATTGGACAGGTCAATGTCGGTTGGTTGTTCTCGCGAACGAAGTCGCGGGCAAAAGCGAGTGTGGGATCTGGTACCTCGGCTGGACTGGTGACGGGAATTTGAGTGGGTTCCACTGATTAGGCTTGTTGTTCGAATGAATATTTATTAAATTGTGTCTTTACAAGTGGAGCGAATCGATATTTAAATACACTTTGATTAGCGCCATCTAACGGCGAGTGGGAGTACTAGTTCGGATAAAGGCCGTTAGATGGCGCTAATCAAAGTGTATTTAGTGTTCATGTAGTCTATACTAATATTATAAAGAAGTAAAGTTTGTGTGTTTGTTAAATTGTAAGGGGTAGTCTCGGGATCTACTAAACCGATTTTAAAAATTCTTTCACTAATAGAAAGCTACGTTATTGTGGAGTGTCATAGGCTATATAGCATCACGCTACAACTAATAGGAGCGGAGCAGTAATAGTAAATGTTTCAAAAACGGAGGACGACGGAAACAGGTAATACTATCTCTTATGTGGCGCAAACGAAGTTGCGCGGGTCAGCTAGTATATTATATAATCTGTGGTGTAACCACAGTATAATAAAATGGTCAAATAATAAGGTGGTGATTCTATTTAGTCGGTAAGAGTCCGGCATAGCACCTATGGAGGATTTACACACGATAAAAAGGGGGGTCCTACTCCTCGTACTTTCCCGCGTCTTTAGGCTTGTTCGGGTGTTATGTTTTGATTTTGTATGAGCAATTCTGAATGTTTAAAGTTAAAACTAACCTATTATTATGATAATGCGCATGATCGCGTTCAGGAGCGTCTCCGACGAGGCAACCTTCAATGATCGCTCCAAGGGCTTGCACAACCTCGTCGAGCAACACGACCGGCCGGTACCCGGATGGTGAGTCCGCCAGCCGTCTGCCTTTCGGATCAGAACCAGTTTCGCCGTCATCCAGACCTTGAGAAACTGGACTTCTTAGAGGCAAGCGCTTAAGAGTCTTAAGTCGGGGCCCAGGTTCTTCGAGAGCCAGGACCTATACTCGGCGTGGTATGCCATCGAGTTCAGGACAATACTCTTGCGGTGACTTCACACCCGACGCGGATTACGAGATACGTTGATTAAGTAAAAAAAAAACAAAGATATAATATTCAAAGATTTTACTTTTCAGTATCAACGGCGATATTGTCGGTAGCTACACTTTTTGTTGCAACTTCCTGGTATATTCTGCTACAGCATCAGTTCAGCGTGTTGCTCGTTATGAAGCTCTGGAAGGCGCTCACGCGGACGAACATGTCCGGAGCCCCGAGCGCGCAGGGGAAGCCCCACGACACGATGCCGACCTGCTGCCCGTTGTCGGTGCGGCGGAGCGCTGAGCCCGAGTCACCCTGTCAAATAATACAAATGTATAATAGTTCGTTGCCCCGTGTGGCGACGAGAAACAGTACGAAGTGTCGCCACCCCATTCATCTCGAGAGAGTGGCGTAAGAGGCGACTAATGGAACATTTCGCAAAACTATCAATTGCGTAGAGAAGGAAAACTCGAAATGACACCCGATGTCAGTACTCGTAAAATGACAATCGTTGAGTTGAGTGTCTTACGGGCGACTTGAAAAGTTCCAACTGTGGGGCGTCACAACCTGCGCCTGTCCATTTCAACACGGCAATTAGGCTCACCACCTATTTTGTAGTACATATAAGGTGAAATGTGGAAATATACTATGCCTCTGCCTCTTCGGGGATAAAGGCGTGACTATAATGTAATATAATTAACTTACATCAGAGTTGCTAAGTAGCTCGATAGATGGGTCTGTGCCTAGTACTTTTAAATGGCGCTTACAATATAATGAAGAATTTCAAGTTGTTTCGGTACGGTTCTGTAGCTCAGTTGGCAAAGGCCTGGATTAAGCATGTGTCACGGATTTAAATCCCGCCTGAACGCCACGATATACTAGTACTTACATTGCATGTACCACGACCAGTAGCTATGAAGGTACAAAGTTCAACAGCAGGGTCCACTGGAGGTGCGTTGCGCTGGTTGAGTTCTATACGGGCGCGGTCCACACGGTCAATGCAGTCCTGTCCTGAGATAGTATTGACTACCACTTCAAGTAGATTGGCAGACAGGGGGCCACCACCCTGGAAATCAATGAATCGTAAATTACAAAACCGCACAAATCACAAAAACAAAGACAGATGTTTTGAATGCGCTGACGGTGTATGTTGAAGGATGGTCGCATTTAATTACATAATACACGGAAGAAAAATCAATTGAACCAGACCTTTCTGCGTCATTTTTTGCCAGGTGGACCGACGATCTAGAAAAGGTCGCAGGCTGGGACTGCGGAAGGAGCAGGACCGTGTGTCGTGGCGTACGTCCAGGAGTGTCCACTGTGGACAGCCATAGGCTGACTTGATTGATGTCATTTTTTTGGAAATCATATCGATAACTACTTACAATAAAACTGTAGAGGATCGAAAATCTGTACTAATAATAAAAGAAGGAAAGATTTGATTGTTCGTTTGTGCTTAAGCTATATTTTATTCCCGTACTAGCTGACCCTCGCAACTTCGTTTACGTTACATAATGTGTTTCGGCGCGGACTGCATTATTTAAATTATTTTACAACAGCCCTCTTTTATGATTTAGCCAACATGCCCGTTTAGATTTACCCTCTCATTCAAAGTAATCCTTGAATTCTAAGTTTGGCGAAAGTTGAGATGCCTCTAATTTTTGAACCACAAAACCCTCAACCTTGAAACTTGCGTGGAACCATGCTGAAAGTACTCACTTTCTGACACTAAAAAAACATTTAACATCGGACAACGCGTTGAGCAATTACAGCTGAAAAATCATTTCATCTTTCATCCCTCTCCTAAAGTAACCGCGGAAAATATCGGGATCAAAAGTATCCTAGAACCTTCCTCGTATCAAGCTCAGATTGTGCCAAGTATCATTCAAATCCATTCAGTAGTTTCGGCGTGATACTTATTCGGGATACAGACAGACAGACAGATAGACAGACAGACATGAAATGTTTAAATTACATTTTCGGCTTCAGTATCGATTAAAGAACGCCCTACAATTAAAATTATGTATAGATTCCAAAGAGGACACTTTTAAACTCGATATTCTGTGCGGTTCCTTTGGAAGAGGGGACAATATACAAGATGTTTTTTCAGGATTTTCACTTACCCTAATTCTACCCCAACCGGCCACACGGGTTTGCACGCCAGCGCCAATATTTGCGAAAGATAATGGTGTCGTCTGCACTGTGTTGCCTAGAATTATGCCATGGGTTGTGTGGAGCACACCAATGTCATTCTTGATAGTATTATGGTTGTATTGGGGATGGTTCACATGGCGGGTCACAGTGTACATAGTTCCACCGGAATTCCAAATGTTAGTGCCGACGGTTAATCGCAGGTTGCTGGAACAATAAAATACTTATGTTATTGTTATTGAGCACTAAATTAAAAAAAAACTGCCGAGTGCGAGTTGACTCGCACACTGTACCGTAAGTAACAAACACCGGCCAAGTGAGAGTTGGGACTCGCCCATGAAGGGTTCCGTAGCAGCAAGTAACATAATATAAAAGTTCTTGTCGTTCGTTGTAATTTTGATTGATGTTTTAACACGTTCGCAGTGGTAGTGATTTTTCTAGGTGAAAATTGCGGTTTATGACGTGTTAAAAAAAACACCAACTTGATCTCGTACAAACCAATTTTCGTTGGTAGTTTTTATGGCAATGTACATCATATATTTTTTTTTACATTTATCATTCTCTTAGTTTAGAAGTTAGAGGGGAGGGGGGGGGGGACACATTTTTCCACTTTGGTAGTGTTTCTTTCGCAAACTATTCAGTTTAGAAAAAAATGATGCTGAGAACCTCCATAGCATTTATAAAGTCAAATCTATAGATGCCACACGTGTGGGTTTGATGAAAAATTTTTTTTTGAGTTTCAGTTCTGAGTATGGGGCCCCCAAAATTTACTCCATTTTTTTTATTAGTTTCATATGAAAATCTTACTACATTACACATCTTACTACATACTTAGAATACATCTACTTACCAAGTTTTAATAGCATAAGGCCTTATAGTTTCGGAGAAAAGTGGCTGTGACATACGGACGGACAGACATGACGAATCTATAAGGGATTTTTTCATTTGGCTACGGAACCCTAAAAACGGAAAAAAATCACGTATGTTGTATGGGAGCCCCTTTTATTTTTATTTTATGTTTTTAGTATTTGTTTTTTTATACCACTAAGGTGACAGACAAGCATACGGCCCACCAGATGGACTGGTGGTCACCGCTGCCTATGGACGCTGGCAACACTCGCGCTGCCGACCCTGTAAAAACCTTCTAAGATCCCTTGTTATAGCGGTAACATACATACATACATATCATCACGCCTGTTTCCCATCGGGGAAGGCAGAGACTATGGCTTTCCACTTGCTACGATCCTGGCATACCACTTCCGCTTCTTCTACTTCCATACACGCTCGCCGGTTAAGGGTACTCTTGACCTGGTTTTTTTCCAGCAGGTCATTTGGTTACCATGCGTACGCCGAGGGTGACCCCTACCAGCTTGCCCATTCATTCTCGCCTTATAGATTTTTTTTTATTTATTCACACAACAGTAACTTTACAATATTTCAATGTAAATTGCAAAAAACACAAACCTCTAAGGGTTTATCTGTGTGTTGGCGAGTCGTTCACTTGTTTACAATGTATATTGACACCACACATAACTACTATAACCATAACTAAACATACACAGAATTAGTTTCGATGTAATAACGCTTTGATTTATATTTAAAACTTTTAGAACCATCCAAGTATAATGCTTGCAATTGTCTTGGCAGTTTATGCAGAAAATTTGGTATCAAATACTCCGCAACTCTTGTTCCATACTTGTTATTATATTTAGGTAGACTGTATTTATTTTTATGTCTCATAGGTCTTAGAAAGTTAGGTCTTATTTTTTCGTTTATTAACTCGGGCCTATTCACCTCCGTGAGTGTTAGGAATTGTACCTTAGTGTACACATTCATCACATTACAGTATTTGAAGAGCTCTTCATAATTATTATTTTTGTATTTTTCTTTTACATGTTTTGGCGTAATAGTCTTTAATATTCTTAATTGCAAATTATAAATTTCGGTTAAATTTTTGTTTAGTCAGTATATCTTCATCCATCCTCTCAACATGTCCAAACCATCTAAGCATCCCTTTATCTATCTTTTTCACTACATCTTCAGTTATTACATATATATATATATATATATATATATATATATATAATTCATATATATATATAATTATATATATATATATATATATATATATATATATATATATATATATATATATATATATATATATATATATATATATATATATATATATATATATATATATATATATATATATCTATATATATATTATATATATATATACCACATTGTAACAGAAGCGGTAACAGAAATAAATAATTTGTGAAAGTTTCAGCTCTTTAACTATCACTTTCACATTCGTACGTACGCGGTACGGCTCTATAAGTACCTCCTGCTATATAGTCAGTGAAGTGTTTAAAGTTATATAATTCATGAAAAATATCACATATTTGGTATTATGCTGTAAGTGTAATGTATGTAATTGTTAGCTGAAAATCACTGGTATCGAGCACCTACAGTTTTCTTTAAAATGAATGTCCTCGCAGATTTTTATGCTGTTGATTGAAGGCATTTGGTGGAAAATTGAACATATTGATCACTTGTACTGTTCCTTCCCTTAAAAATTTAAGAATTGACTTCTATGCATAAAAGATTCTAGACTAGTCCAAAAACGTTGTGTACTTTAGTAGTTTGAACAGTAACAATCACGTGACTAACCTGGACAAGGTATTTCCACTCAACACAGCACGCAATTCATATATAATTATATATATATATATATATATATATATATATATATATACCTATATATATATTATATATATATATACCACATTGTAACAGAAGCGGTAACAGAAATAAATAATTTGTGAAAGTTTCAGCTCTTTAACTATCACTTTCACATTCGTACGTACGCGGTACGGCTCTATAAGTACCTCCTGCTATATAGTCAGTGAAGTGTTTAAAGTTATATAATTCATGAAAAATATCACATATTTGGTATTATGCTGTAAGTGTAATGTATGTAATTGTTAGCTGAAAATCACTGGTATCGAGCACCTACAGTTTTCTTTAAAATGAATGTCCTCGCAGATTTTTATGCTGTTGATTGAAGGCATTTGGTGGAAAATTGAACATATTGATCACTTGTACTGTTCCTTCCCTTAAAAATTTAAGAATTGACTTCTATGCATAAAAGATTCTAGACTAGTCCAAAAACGTTGTGTACTTTAGTAGTTTGAACAGTAACAATCACGTGACTAACCTGGACAAGGTATTTCCACTCAACACAGCACGGATGCAATGAGCGGCAGTCAGAACAGTTCGAACGCTAATAACAGATCCTCCGCACAAGAACGACCTGATCAGAAAGCCGTCGGACATCGCTACCATGTGTGGATGACTGCCAGGGGCAGCTTGCGTTCCACCCACGATGCGACCGGGAGAATCATGGCGGTAGAAGAAGAAGTCTATGTCATCTTCGGGCGCTGGAAGAGCTGGGAAGCATAAAAAATACATTTGAAAATAGAAAATTAAATAACTTTGAACAAACGGCGGAATCTATTGATTCGGGGAGGCTTTCAGAGCGGGAGCTGAACCTCGGAACCTTGGCACGGCAGTCGCAAACATAACACTGCGTTGGCGCCGCGCCGTCGAGGCAATCAATGAAATCAGTATATCACAGTCTACTGCCGAAGGTATCATACTCCCAATTTCATTTTGGGAGGATGATAGACCTTACTGTACCACGCTGAAAGACAAGAGACATGACTGTTCGTTGCAAAATGCACCACTTTTAGGTGAAATAGGCTTGGGCCAGGACAGGCCCCAACGCATCCAAATGTTTACCTACATCCAATTGAGATCTGAAACCTTTATTTCCGAGACCGGGATCCCGTGGCTCATTATAGTAAGTATGGTCCTCGTGCCATCCACACTCCAAAGTCCAAAGACTCATGCCAGTTCTGGCAGTGCGACGTCGACGTCAATTCCGCGTTTCGCTGCCATTGCTGCCACGCAAGGGCGACAGAACTAGAAATTCGACACCAGAAGTATCAATTAACGTAAGGGACATTTTGGCGAAAATGAGTTATATATATCATTGGATTCAGAATTTCGAGCTCTATCGATTGGTATACTCAAAATGTCTCTATCGTTAAAAAAATGTCCCTTACAGTACAAATTTTAGGACTGTCTAAAACGATTTATAACGAAAAAATTGATTTAAGGGCCATTTAGATTTTATTCTTCTCTGACAAGTAAAGTAACTCATCATTAAAAATAATTTTGAACCTTACCTCAGACCTCAGATCGGTAATTTTATACAACATGTCCCTTACCTTAACTAATTTTTCGAGCCTTTTAGGGGTAATTTTGTATTTTTCGTGTGAAAATCTAAATGTTTTTTTGATTCCACCTACTGGTGTATGGGCGGCGGCCCCGGGTAGCTCCTCGGAAGAAAGTTTCAGGGTCCCGTGTAGACGAGCTCATCACCGCGGCTCAGCACTCAGCTAGAATGGTGCTAATCCGCGTTTTTGGAGGTTCTGTTGTTATGCTGTTTTGGGCCTACTTATGTATGGACATCGTGCATCCTAATAAGTCTGGTTGCCCCGATTGCAACAGTTCCCACCTTGGTTGCTCAGTCTGCACCTTCCATGTCTCCATGAGTTCCTGACAGTGTGCAGGACGCATTGTGTTCCCTAATGTTGGTCAACCACCGCGAGAGTGCAGTCGTTGCCCCTCCTTAGTTTTGAATCATGTCTCGGATATGGTATTCGAAGTTCAACCCGCTATCGAGTACAACTCCAAGATACTTTATAGAGGGCTAGATATCGACGCTAATTCCCCCTACTTGTATGCTGAATTCCGTGGGTGATTCCTCCCGAGGTCCGTGAAAGCACAGTACCGGAATTTGGTAAGAGACTACCTTCAGAACCAGTCGCCATCTTCGACCCAGAACTCGAGCAACTCCCTTTAGGGCCACGTCTCGGTGAGTAGATTTTCACGTCGTAACGTGGGTGTCATCAGCGTAGTACATTACGTCAAACTCTTCGAGCAAATGACCGAGTAGCACCATCATCGCGGTTCTACAGAAGTGGACCGATTCCTCCAAAATTACGCACGATACCCCTCCCCTTTCCTTAGCCGGTAGCTTATTCATGTCCCAAAGAGATGAGCCTCGAAACGCCGACGTAAGTAGAAAAGCACTCCATAATGATAAATGAGTGCCTCTCTAACGCAGCTTCAGGGAAAGGGGTTGAAAGCTATGACGATGTCAACAGACACCGCCATCGTCACCTTTTCCGCAATATCGCTCCTTCTGTCAGACCCTAGAAACGAATGATCGTGTCTACGATGGAGCACCCCCAAAGGAAACTAAACTGGCTATCCGTCAAATCTGGCACCACTCGTGTGAAGTGCCTACCAAAGCGCTCTGCAATAATATGCTACACCCTGACCTTTTTTGAGCTATACTTAGCGCATCAACATCGGAGTCCTATCAGTCAAGACCCAAATTCTTCGAGAGCCATCAGGACCCATGCATGACTTGGAATGCCGTCGGGTTCGGGGTGGTGACTTCAGGCACATCGTTCTAACAGTAATCTCCGTCTAGTGCCTGAGACGGAGCCATACGGAGCAATATGCCCCTTAACTCCTGATGGAAACAAGAAGGCCAAGACCCTCTCCAGCTGGGTTAGTCGTGGCACCTTAGTGCGAAAACTTTTGTTTTTATCTTTTAATGTTGTTTCATACCAATATTAATCTTGCAAAAATATTTCCCTGTAGTAAAAATACCACAAAGCAATTTTTCGGGTCTACAACAAGTATTAAAATCGGAATAATAATAATAATTAAGGGGGCACCCTTACAACAAACGTGATATTTTACTGTTGTTTGGTACTAAGCCCTCCGTGCGTGGGTCCGACTCGCACTTGGCCGGTTTTTTTAAATTCTTTTCGATAACCTTCAGTACCAAGTTACATCAAATATCATCAAAAGTCTTAAAGTGAAGTCCTTTACAATACATTTGCATGTGATTTTCTATAGTCTCTTGCTACTTACACTTTAGTCATTTGTTTATACATAAAATATCAGTAACGTAAGGTACAACTAAATATATTTTTTTAATGTAACGGACACGCTATTTTGGAAACCAGTAGACATTCCTAAATCTTGAGTTTATAGCATGAGAGAAGAAGAAATTCTAAGAAACTTCACCTTTGACACCATTAAAATCGAACCAGACAGTAAAAAATTACAGACAGTTTTATAAAAATAAAATCGTTTTTTGGCTCTCCTGAAAAACCGTGTTTTGTCCCTTACATTAATTGATACTTCTAGTGTCGAATATGTAGTCTAGGTACTCTACGGTGAGGGGGTCGCTCACCGTCCTTACAGAAGCAGGCCCATGACGGCAGCGTGACGTGAGTAACTCACGCACGCCCCCCCTTAGAAGCGGGATCTCATCCGAAACCCCCAAAGACGCGGGATAGCACCCGAACCACCCTCTGGGCGAGGCCGCAGTGGCGGCCGTAGGTCTGTTGGGAGCCCCGGGACATCCTTCCGAGGGCCTACCCGGGGCTCCCAACCACAGGCTGTTGGTCGTTACGTGAGGTTTTTTAGTAGGTAAGAGTCCGGCATGACATCCTTTGAGGATTTTCCCTCACGTAAAAAAAAGGTGCAACTATATTTATGTACGTAGGGGAAAGGTGTACAAGATGATCCCTCGAGGTAAGACGATCCTTTTCGATTGTGACGATACTGTGCATGCCATCTAGTTGTTTTTTCGAGAAAAGCGTAGGTTCCCGCCCCCACCGACTGCAGTCAAACCGCGATGGCTGCGTGAAGGACGATCACTGTGTTTTGTGATTTTTAAAAAATTGTACAGTGTTAATCTAAAGTAAGCCTGAATTTGAAACTCCTTTACTTTTCGTGTAACCGATTTTATGTAATGATTATTATATTAGTAGCTTCTAAATATGTTCATTTGTTATAAAAACGTATTGCGGTGACTGTAGGATACTTATAGGTTAGGTTAGAGAAATTCAAATAAAAAGTAAGCTCTGGGGCAAGATGATTCGTCTGCTTCTGTACAAGATGATCCGTGGATCATCTCACCCCAATGTCTTTTTGCCCGGCTGCGCCAGCGAGGGTAATAAATTCGCGCGTATGTATGTATGTACTCGTATGTATGTTATATGTATATATACTATATGTAACAAGATAATATAGCAATTCTACATTTTAAAATAAATTAAATGATTAAAAAAATAAACTGAAATGCTACTGAATAGGTCGAAACAAGCTTGATAACCGATGATATTAGGCGGTACCCACACATTTTCTTTCGGTTTATGATTTTCAAATGGGTACCGCCTGATATCAAGCTTGTTTCGACCTTCTCAGTAGCATTCGAGTTTGTTATTTTTTAAATCATTTATGTTATTTTACTATGGATTTTTTTTTAAAAGAAAATTGCCACGTGTCACGTATCGTGGAAGACCAGCCGTGGACAGTGGGATCTATGGATGATAAAGCACTAGGGGCTGTGGCAATTGATTATGCCTAAGGGTTGATCTCATTGTTCAAAACACATATTTGATTAAAACATTTTAAAATAATTATTTGAGTAAAGTCATTTTAACGATACCTTAAGTCGAATTTTTAATTAAACGGAGTAAAGTGACAGCAACTAATGTCACTTCTTCATACAATGCTGCATAATTTCTATGAAGAAGTGACATTAGTTGCTGTCACTTTACTCCGTTTAATTAAAAATTCGACTATAGAGATTGGGTTGGATCTGAACGGGGCAAGATGATCCTCTGGGATCATCTTATACACCTGTGTGGACAAGATGATCCTTTAGCAGACATTTAGTATAATTAATGAAACTCTTATCAATACTGAATTTTGAGAACATAAGGTATGACAATACCTAGATAGATAAACTGACTATTCAAAACATCTTTAATATTAACATTAGATTGTACTTTCTCAGATTTACAGGCATTCTCCCTTAGAGGGATCATCTCATACCACCTTCCCCTACTGTATGTATTGAGCAGGAACTGTCGTCTAACCTTCACTTGTGTCAGCAGATCACAATGTATCTGGGCAGATATGTATTATTTTGATACTGTTTTTCGAAATACTGAGAAATTATGTTCTACTTACCAAAGCTCCCCACCAGAAGGGTAAATAACAGAAGCCCTGTTTTAAGGTCCATTGCAGACAACGCCCGAAGACTAATCAGCTAATTAATGATGATAGGTCTTTTATATAATATCAGTAACCAAAGATTCTTAACTACGATTGATTGATTACGGTAGGCGTTTTGATAAATAAAACCCAATTAGGTAGTGATTGCTGTACATGTACGCACTTGCGACGTTGCCGACATTTTGGTAATTATAGATCTCTTTTCTTCGGACCAAGGGCGTCTTCATCATGAGGCTAAACACTACACCTTGAGAGTATTTATACTGTAACTGTTGGTTGGTGGCACTTGGTGGAACTTGCTGCACATCCTACTAATATCATAAATGCAAAAGTAACTCTGTCTGTTACGCTTTCACACCTAAACGGCCGAAGCGATTGAGATGAAATTTGGTATAGAGATAGTTCGAGGCCCTGGGAAGGACATGGGCTACTTTTTAACCAACTGTGCAAAAGGAGGGTTATGATTTTACGCGATAACGTCGCGGTCGAAGCTGCGGGGAACAGCTAGTAATGAATATCACCACTTGTACTGTTCCACAACATTAAAATTTCACCTTGAGATCTAAGGCATCGATGAAAAAGCACACATCTTTCATTGTAACTTCCTCGATTTCTCCTTGGGCCGGGAAAATAGGTTCCTTTCCTTATTAGGTAACTGTGATAATATTTCAAGTACAGAGAGCAGCCAACGAATCGCTAGTCGTAAAACCTAAAAATGACAAACAAACAGTATTATGCAGTGTTTTAAATATCTATAAACGTGTCCGTGTTGATTCATATCTTCGTAAGACGTGCGACTAAAATACCTCTTTAGATTAAAACATTTTACGCTTCGTATTTTAAAAACAAAATCATTGATTGATACCAACTTTGTACATATAGGTACAGTCAAAGGCAAAAATAAGTATATACTCCACTGCCTCATAAAATGTCACCCTCATTAGGAGTATAAATATGGATTCATATAAGAGTTCATAAATATGTACACAATGTTTGGTAGTAATTATGTATACAATAGTAAAATAATAGGTATCCAACAATCGTAACACAAATTTGGCAACATCCTAATGTTAATATTTATGTATCCATGGTTATAATCAATAATAAGTAAACACTTGACAAATCAGATTTTGGAGAGCATGATGTATGTTTCCGTCACTCAATACTAAAAAGTACTTACAGACTTAAACAATGATGGATTATTTTAATAATGTGAGTGACTGGCTGTTTTATTTCCTCTTTCTTCATATTCATTTGTTGGACTAGACGTTGTCAATTTTTCATTTAAGAGTCCATATGACGCCAAATAGACTATTACTTTGATCTAGATCTCAGGACTCGTGAGGTCTGCTGAAATAAAATTTGAACACAGACAACTTCAGTTCATGAACTAAAAACGCTCTAGGCTCGAAACACGATTACTGATAAAATCCTTGATAGATTTTTGTGTTGAAAATACCTCGATTTCGTGACATTTTAAGCTAGATCTCGTATGTTTAAGTTGTTTTTATAATATAAAATATTTATAAGAAAGACAATAGTAAAATCTTCATTTGCACTAGAGCATTTTTTTCATATTGGTTATAGTTTTTTTATAATTAATGTATTTCGTTAAAAGCGCACAAAAAGCGATGGCATCTCTCTCTTTCTTGCACGCTAAAATGTATATCTTCTATCTTCTTTTAGCAATTTGGCGTCTGGTAGGCTCTTAAGTAAAATTTGCGCTTATAACATCAAATTTTCAGCCCGGCAGAAAGCCACAATAAAAAATATATTAGAATAGAACATCAAATTGCAATTCAATTGCATAAAATGTACCGCATAAGCGATCAAGTTAAGCACAGAATTGTTGGGTAAGCCCTCGGAAGGATGTCCCGGGACTCACAACAGACCTACGGCCGCCGTTGCGGCCTCGCCCAGGGGGTGGTTCAGGTGCTATCCCGCGTCTTTGGGGGGTTTCGGGTGTGATCCCGCTTCTAAGGGGGGGGGGGGGGGCGTGCGTGAATTGCTCACGTCACGCTGCCGTCATGGGCCTGCTTCTGTAAGGATGGTGAGCCACCCTCTCACCGTCCCACGGCCCCCGGTCATGGTGGCCGATAGTCCTCGGCGAAGACACGTCAGCGGCGCCCAGGCCGCCGACTGCGGAACTCGGGTGGGAGAGTTCTCTCCCGTACCCGTCCCGCCGCCTCCTTCACGAGCATGACCTGCTCGCAGAAGGCGGCGGCGCAGTCCCACTTACTCCCGCTGTAGAGCATGGCTCGCACCATGGTCTCGACCGAGAGTGTGTCCACGTCCAGACCCACTACGAGGACCTGGCGCTGTTGCGCCCACGCTGTGCACTCCACCAGCGTGTGGGGCGCCGTGTCATCGCTGCGGTCCTCGCAGTGCTGACACTCGGCCGTGGTTTCCCGGTGTTTTCGCCACAGATACCTACCGAAGCTACCGTGCCCGGCAAGCATCTGTGTCAACCGGTAGGAGAGAGCACCGTGTCTCCTCTCCAGCCACTCGTCCATGACCGGTCTGACGGCCGCGATTGTGGCAAATCCCCCCTTTGGTTGCTCAAGTCGCACCTTCCATGTCTCCACGGTTTCCTGGTGGAGTAGGGACCGCTGGGCCTTGATTTCTCGATAAGCTTGCCTTTGGCCCCGCTCCAGCGCCTCCTTGCGCCATCTGAACAGTGACGCAAGGGCTCTCGCTTCCAGGTCCCATGGAGGGGTCCCGGCTAGTAGACATGCCGCCTCACCGGAGATCGTGCGGTATCCCCTTATCACCCTGATGGCCATCGCTCGCTGCTGGCTCAGCAATCTAGCCACATTGCTGGCCGTCAGGGTTTCCGCCCATACAGGAGCTCCGTATAGAGCCATGCTTCGCACGATCCCCAGGTACAGTCTCCTGTAGGGAGCGTTGGGTCCCCTGATGTTGGGCATCAGCCGCGCCAGTGCGGCCGATGCTCCCCTCAGTTTTGGGACCAAACTTCGGAAGTGATGTCCGCAGTTCCACCGGCCATCGAGTACGAGCCCCAGATACTTCATCGAGGGCTCGATGCCGATGCCGATGCTGACGCCCCCTACCTGTAGTTTGGATCCCGCAGGTGGCCATATCCGAGGTCCGTGGAAGCACAGAGCCTCGGAATTGTGAAGGGCGAACTCGAGACCCAGCCGCCGCACAGTGATCAATTTTCAACTTTTAGGTGTACGAAAATATTGAAAGCCAGAAATGTATTATTTTCAATATAAAATTAATTTATTAGACAGAATTTGTTATTTATCATGCATTATTATGTATTTTAAAACACAAAGTAAATTGTTAAATAAAAACAGACATATTCAATCTTGATTTTCTTCGTCAACTATACAAGGTTCGTCTGGTAACGCTATAGCATCGCAGGAAAGAGCACCTTTTTTTCTAAACGTTACTGAGTGAGGAATTGAGATTTGGGGATCCGATATCTTAGTAAAATTTTAAAGAAGTCTTCATTTTGTAGCTTTTCGGGATATTTTTCTGGTATTATGTTCCCTATAATATTTTACCTCTTTATGTCGACATTCCTGTGCATCTTCACCTAGTTGGCCGATAGGCAATAAAAAATGATCAATGACATCCATTGAGCAAAATCTTATGAACTGTGGGTGGCATACGATCATTTAACCTTCGTCGCTTTGTTAGAACAAAGCTGTTGATTATGATTGTAATAGATCACAAACATTCGAAAAGACATGTTTTGGCCGCCCTTTACGTGTATTCTGTGATGTAGAAGGTTCACTTGTTTGTGTACCGGAGATAATACTGCATTTATTAAGCCATTCCTGCTACTTTTTCTCAAACTTAGTGACGTCCCGGCTAGTTGTTATCCAATTTCTAGCGGCTGAAGTACAAAAGCTATGAATGGTATTACGCAAGTTGTTTCTCTCCGTACCGTCCAAATTTGGCACTCCAATGGTATCTAATACGAAGCTAAGTAGCATGTCTTTTGATTGCTTAGCCGTAGGTTTCATTGGAGGATGTTACTTAAGCACATTGAACAAATATTGATTTTTTAGTGTAGTACCGTTACCTAAAAAATCATAAACTTTGTTCAAGAAGTGCAAAAATGAGCAAAAAAGTCTCATTGAATATAAAAGCTGAGGGCTTAATACTCCTAAATAACCTTAATATTTAATGTTTCTTTAAAGATATGTTTCTCAGAAGCCCAACAAATAGGGTAAAATTTTCAATGTGAATTTTTTTTTTTCTGTACAATAAGAACTATGATGCATAAACTAACACTTAGAACAAATCATAAATACCTTTAAGAATATGCACCATTTTTTTTCAATGCCACAGTAAACAACTTACACTACAAAATATAACTAACTTTACTAGATAAATCTTGTGTAAACAGCAATTATCAATGCAATTTGCGGAGTCGACGTCTTCGAGCATTAATATCTGATGACACAAACAAACATATCACAAAAATATTGTAGCACGAAGTGTACACAATAATCATAAGCACGTAGCGACTATTTTTTCGAACTACCTTCATGTTGAGAATAATGAATTTCGTCCAGCTAAAATTCAATAATTGATCACTGTGCGCCGTAATCGAGACCCAGCCGCCGTATTGTACTGCCTCCTGGGAAGAAAACTTCTTGTCACGTAGATAATTGTCCAAATCACGAAAAAAATGGTAGTCCGTTGGAGCAAGGTCTGGCGAATACGGAGGATGACGAATGGTTTCTAAGCGCAGTTCCTGTAGGGTTAAAATGGTTTCTCGTGCTGTGTAAGGTCTCGCGTTGTCATGGAGCAATAATGGTGAAGATCGATTCATGAGTCGGGACTGTTTTACTGCTAGTTTTACCAACATTGTACGGAGTTCGGCACAATAGACATCTGCCGTTATTGCTTGACCAGATCGGAGAAAACTAAAGTGAATAATACAATGCTGAGACCACCAAACAGTTACCATTACCTTTTTATTGGTAAGTTTCTCTTTAGGACACTGTTGTGGCGTTTGACCTGGGGTCAGCCATTGCATTTTTCTTTTACGGTTATCATAAAGAATCCACTTTTCATCACATGTCACTATTCGATCCAATATTCCTTCATTTCTGTACCGATTCAACAAGGCAACACAAGTTTCAACACGCGTTTCTTTCTGCTGATCGGTCAAATCGTGAGGCACCCATTTTTCGTATTTTATTTTTTTATTTTTTATTGATTTGATGCAAATGAGTCAATATTGTGGGTAAGGAAACGTTAAACCATGCCGCTAATTCCTGGGTAGTTTGACTAGGATCGGCTTCCACCATCTCTCTTAATTCATTATTATTCACCTGTGTGGGCGGTCTTCCTCGTGGCTCGTTCTTCAAGTCGGAAGTTTCCTTCACGAAAGCGTTTAAACCAAAATCCCACAGTGCGTTCATTAGTAGACCCCTCTCCAAACGCAACATTGATATTGCGGGCTGTTTCTGCCGCGTTACTTCCGCGTCGGAACTCGTATTCAAAAATTACTCGAATTTTCGCAGTATCCATCTTTCTTGTCTAAGTTGAATATCAAAAACAATTGAAAGTCGATATTCAAATATTTCACATTTTTTAAAAGAAGAACATCATAGAAAGTATGTTAAAAAAGTTTCATTCGAAAACCTCAAACCACGAAGATTCCATGTCAATTCAAAGAACCTATTGCAATAAAACGGCAATTTCATACTTTAACCCCTATTACATAAAGTATACATTGGAGCTATATTAACTTTCGAACCGTCGGCGTCGGTGATATCAATGTGAAAATTTGCCACAGTACAGAGTATCACAAAATTTGTAGATTTCTTACAAAAACTCGATTTCCCAAAAAGCAAGTTAGCAATAGAGGTGACGACATGTTTGTCTACTGGAAGCGATTAAAGCCGAATTTTTTGTTGGATTTGCTCGTTCGTTCTGTTCGCTTAAATTCATTTTGAGAAATATTTGCATGCATTGAGCTGTAGTCCCATCGTTGACTATTATCTTCTTGACTATCGCATTGCGCCAAGTCGTGATCTTTTGCTTCGTTCTTGCCTAAGAAAATTACTTTCGTTTTAAAGCCATTTATGTAATTACGTGAATCAAATAATAGTCTACCCTACCTGGAATGACTATTCAAAACAGAAAGATACATGACATGGCAAATGTCAATAAACTATGATTTCGTAGTTTTAATCTTTGTATGTACAAAAAGTACCGTCTATTCTTGTATACATGTTTATGTGTTCAATAGTGTGTATATAGTTTATAGCGTAATGTCGTGTACAAGTTAGTGATGCTTTGGAAGGATATATATTTTTATTAGCATTACATGTATACATGTTTTTGCATTTGGTTGATACATGTTTTTGCCCATGACAAAGTAGACATATTTATAAATGTTTGGATGTATCTAAATTATTGCCTGTGTAGATGAATACCAAATTATGTAAACTGTATGTGTATCCATGTTTTTGCCCTTGACTGTACCTATCATAAGTAGGTATTATAATCATAACATGAAAAAAACTTGTGAGAGGTAACGGGACACGTGGCAGATTCGCATCGAAATTATTTTGGTAAAAATTCATATCGAAGTTCTAAAATACAATTTATTTCTAATCAAAATTAAGAGTCCCTTGCGATAGCGTTTGCACTGCCAGCATTGGCGCCGCAAACATCAGTTTTGTTTCACTTGAAAAATATTGAGGATGAAATCAGTATATTAAAATTGTACATACCTATCTATTCCTCGGTGGTAAGTGTATGTTAGGGGTCGTCCATTAGTCCTGGGATATCCTTCCGAGGGCTTACCCGGGGCTCACAACCAGCCCCGGATCTAGAGATTTTTTTAGGCGGGGCAAAATGTGAAAATGCCGCCCCCATTACCCCCCCCCCCCCCCCCTATTTTTTAGGTTCCGTAGTTCAAAGTTGAGAGTAGTATTAGCAGAGGTACAAATATGCGTCTTGTACAGCAGACACAATTAAATGAAAGGATGTTTTAGATACGTATGGAAATCCGTAATGGATGCTATGCCGAACTCTTACCGACTGAAAGCACACAAATCCTACCACTGCCTACGGTCTGGAGCCCCAGAAAAGTCCTCGGAAGCATATCCCAGGATTCCCAACCTCTGCTACCATTGCGACCTTACTTAGGGGGTTCGGGTCCTTGTTCAGGTGTTATCCCGCTTCTTGGGGCTTGTGGCATGCGTGAAACGCTCATGTCACACTGTCGTCTTGGGCCTGCTTCTGTTAAGAAGGTGAGCAGGCCCCGCCGTCCTCAGGCCCCCGTTCATGGAGACCGAGAGTCTTGGGCGAAGACAAGTCTGCGGCGGGGGGCGCCGCAGTTATCTCCAGATTCACGCTTCCTCCTCTTTACTCCACGCTACGCCACCCACGAGCATGAACTGCCCGCAGAATGTCAAGGTGACATCCCACTTACTCCCACTGGAGATCATGGCCACCATGATCTCCAGCGAGAGAATGTCCATGATCAGACCTGCTAATAGGACCTGGCGCTGTTGCGCTCACGCTGTGCACTCCTCCAATGCGTGCACCTCGCAGTGCAGTCACTCAGCTGTGGTTTCCCGGTGTATTCGTCACACAGAAGCTCCCGCGCCCAGTAATCATCTGCGACAACCGGTAGAAGAGGTTGCCGTTGCTCCTCTCCTTCCAAAGAGAGAGGGTAAAGAAAAAAAGAGAATTATTCAGCTGTAAACGCACATTTCTGTGTTTCTTGGCATTTAAATCTAACAGGTTTTCTAAATTAAATATGGAAATGCGATCAGGCCCGGTCGAGATTCGCTACGAAATTTTGCCTCTTTTCTTCTACGTCTGACTGCCCCCCTCTGAACGGTCAGAGGATGTCTAGATAGTCCTTCAGTAGCATTATCGCATTGTGAAGAGAGGGTAGAGGACGGATAGGAGATCTTTCAGCTGTAAACGCACACGCTTTTATTTCCTGGCATTTAAATCTACTGAGACCAAAAGACCTGCTTCTAAATTCCATTGGTAAATGCGGTCAGACCCGGTCGAGATATGCTACGAACTGCCACCTCTTTTCCTCCAGCTTGGGCCGCCCCTCCGTTGGTCAGCCAGATTAACTCTCCTGTAGAGTACTGTCGTCTGCATAACAATGAGTGAACCCAAGGGATAATATGCCGAAGAAATAGTGTTCGACAACACACACAGATCCCTGTAGTACTCTTGAATTAAACTGCAAAAAGCAGGGAACCAGACCAGCACAGAGGACTAGTAGATATACGTCACCCGTGCAGGAATCTGGCCATCCAGCGGCACAATTGAGACGGTCAGAGCAAAAGTGCCTAACCCTCAATTTAATTGTATGCAAAAATGGCCTAGCCTTTTTTCATCTTTAAGACAAAAAGAAAGGAAACTTTACAACGCTGTCCGTTGACGTATGGTGCAACAAGAGATATTTTAAGAACAACAAAACAAATTTTCAAAAATCAGAATATAAAATACTGTGGCCGCCCCTGCGTTGGCCGCTTCCACAACATGCTGCAAGTTTGTAATGAAGTGATGCATGCGTCTTGGAATTGTTTGCTTCGTTTCAAGCATCTGGCATATATCTATAGTTAATTTCTGATATAATTTGAGCAAATTCCGTAATTATTTCTTGTGAAAAGAGTTGAATAAGTTGGAGTGTTTAATATTAGGTAGGTAATCTACTATCGTCAAGGTAATTTACTGATGATTTGTGCATTTATCTGCAAAGTTTGAATTTGTCGCCCTCCGATTTGCCGCCCCCCTGATTATGCCGCCCGGGGCACAGGCCCCGGCTTGCCCCCCCCTAGATCCGGGGCTGCTCACAACCATAGGCTGTTGGGCGTTACGTGAGGTTTTTTAGTCGGTAGGAGTTTGGCATAACATCCATGAGGATTTTCTCTCACGTAAAAAAAGAAATTATCTACGTGGTGTGATAAAGTCCAAAACATATTTATTTACTAGATGGTCCCCCGGGTCCATCCATTGGAGGTTTGCTTCACCAGAGGCGCCACACACGCGTTGCCAAACCAGGCGCAGGTCGTGACGCCCACTGTTGACATATTTCAAGCCGCCCATAGCACAGATTATATAATATATTCTATATAGGGCCATCAACTTGGCATAACGACAGATTGACTCCGTAAAAAGCTCGAATTTGTATAGTTTCGAAAACTTTTGTGGAAAGTGCTCTTATGGCTCCATCTCGAGCACTAAAACACAGGCCCGATACGTGCCGTCTTCGATGTTGTTCGAAACACCACCATAACATTACATAAATAATTTCTTATCTAATTTCTACACCTTTATTGCACGTGACGTGCTATCAATTTATCTATTTTATAAATCATATATCATAATCAATAAGAGAGATAAGTTTGTTTGGTTAAGAGCTAAAATATTATAGGATACTATAGGTTCATATTTTATTTTACAGAATCATTAGTAAAATGCACTTTCACTTACTTTTGAAAATAAAGGAATATTTCCTTTCATCATACCTTGCCTATCAATATTCAGGGTACTTTACCTCCAACTACCGTCTTTAATCCCAGTAGTTCCATCATGGAACTACGCAATTGAACTACTGGGATACGGCGTTTATTTCCCACCCTGTGTATCAGGAGCACCACTTGACTTGATCCTCGAAGTTGTACGTAAGGTTCCATGGCATCCCTGTTACAAGTGTCAATTATTATTAACTCGCCTTTGTGGCGCAGTCGGTAGTGATACCGCCTGCGGCGCTGGAGGTCGTGGGTTCGATTCCCAGCGGAGACAAATATTTGTGTGACCCATAAATGTTTGTCTCAAGAGTCTGGGTGTTTCTATGTACAATATGTATGTATTTAAAAGTATATAAGTATTAATATCCGTGGTCTGATACCCATAACACAAGCAGGTTATACCTAGCTTACTTTGGGATCAGATAGCGTTGTGTGAAATGTCCGCGAATATTTATTATTTTTAGCACACTAGCAGCTCAGTGAACTGGTGCGTGTGTATCTAATCTATAGATCTGTAAACTTTGTCCAGGCGGTTTTTAAATGCATTAACAGTGGGTGCACCCACGACATGCTCAGGCAACTTATTCCATTCTGTGACTACTCTATTATGTGGAAAATGTTTCAGGGGATTTCCATTGGAAGATGTCATCCACAGCCTCAATGAGTGTCCACGAAGATGCTTATTCTTATTATAAGTAAACATGCACTTTATGCCAGGAACATCATAGTAGTCAGCAAGTATTTTGTATGTCTCTATAAGACTTCATCGCAGTCGCTATGTATAGTCTATGGTGACCATGACCACTTTCGGTCAATTAGGCCCAATGACACCTTAGTGGTGTAAAAAAAGTTTTTGTTTTAGTGGCATGGAGTGGTGAGTAATAAAATACCAATGTTACAAAACCACGTATATTCAAAATAAAACAATGAAACAAAAGCGAACAATTTATGCTTACATAATATTGTTACGTTTACATATCGCATACGACTACCGCTGATAGTGTCTTCGGTTTAAATTATAATTCGATAAAACTTATGTAAAATTAATTTAATATTAGACCAGTGCAGATAGCTTTTAAAAAATAATTTTTTAAAAGCTATTTTCAGTTTCTTAAAGTTCCTTCTTGCCAAATTTCATGAAAAACAAACATTTCTGTAAAAGAAAAAAAATTAAAAAATCAAAATTTGGGTTTTTTGAGTTTTGACATACTTTTTGAGGTTATGTCAAAAAAGTGTAAATCCAAAAGTTTTAGATTTTTAATTTCCTACCACTTTACCATTAAACATTTTTCCATAGGACTTGTAGTTTTGTCTGAAATCGAGAAAACCCCTTTTACCCTCTTTAAACCCCCATTTATTCACTTCCCGAGCTCAGATCGCCCGTAAATTTTTTTTTCTGTTGTTTTTGTCACATTCCCTTCCTTTTGCAATGGGTTTCATTCTACTACTAATTTTTCTTCTGCACTGGTCTATATTATCACATTAACAATTTATATACAACTAGCTGACCCGTCGAACTTTGTTCCGTCATATCAAGCTGGCGAACCCTGTTTTTTTTAACACAAAAAAAAAGAATTGGCGTAATCGGTCCAGCCGTTCTTGTTATGCGCGTACTACCCGTTCGCTATAACTTTGCCGCTGGCGTAGAGGCGTATACCCGAATTGTTAATTAGACGAAGTAATTTGACAGTAGCTAATGTCACTTCGTCATAGAAAATACGCAACATTGTATGAAGAAGTGACATTAGTTGCTGTCAATTTACTTCGTCTAATTAAAAATTCGACTTTAGTATGGAGCCGAGCGGCAAAGTTAGAGCGAACGAGCAGTACATACATTTCGAAAATTCAATAATATTTACATATATAAATGGATATGTCAATCAATGATGTAATACAATTTGATCGGTGGTTTATATTGACGTTGATTAGAAACTGTATACTGATTGGTGGTTCTTTCTAACAGGAAGCCATATGAACTGCACATTTTCATCTCCATTATTTTATACTCTGTTTTACCACGCTATAAGCAAATATTTTATTAATGAATGTATGTATTTTAACCAATGCAGTTATAATTGATTTTATACTATGCGCCCGTCTCAAAATGCATTATTAAAGTTTCTAAACAGCTTCAAAAGGACCTGGAAATTGTTACAAAAGTACTTAATTAGTTAGAGATTTGCCACGCCGGCCTATTACACACTAATACTGGCCTTGACTGATCTAACACTAGCCTTGACTGCTTTGACCTATAACTTTACTAAACCTATGGCCTTACATAGACTAACATTAGTCTTGAATGCTTTACACTATCACTGGCTTTGTCAACGCCAATGCAGCCCATATCCATATTTAAGTCGTATTAGCTACTTATCACTGGCCTTATCCACACTAACACTGTCCTTGCCCACATTAACACTGGCCTCGCCCACACTAACACTGTAGTTGTTCACACTAACACTATAGTTGTCCACACTAACACTAGCGTTGTCCACACTAACACGGTCCTCGTCCACACTAACACTGTCCTTGCCCACACTAACACTGTTCCTGCCCACACTAACACAGTCCTCGCCCACACTAACACTGTCCTCGCCCACAGTAACACGGTTCCTACCCACATTAACACTGTCCTCGTACGCACTAACACTGTCCACGCCCACACTAACACTGTACTGACCATATTAACACTGTTCCTGCCCACAATAACACAGTCCTCGCCCACACTAACATTTTGCCACACTAACACTGTCCTCGCCCACACTAACACTGTCCCTGCCCACACTAACACCAGTCATGCACACAGTGTCCGGTACAGCGCGATCGCGTCACATAGCCGGTCGCTAGTAGCCGCGATCATCTGTACAGTTGGGACACTGCGCTCTGCCCTTCCAGGGAGAGAGATTCCATGTTGAGGAGTATTGAGAGTTCGTCGTCACCTGTAAGTAAAGAAATAATTTTGAAAAGCAATTATATAGTGTGCTAACAAAATCGTAAATTTAAATGTGAAAATACTATCGATATCGAGCAGGATTCAAACCTGCGTCTTCTCGAATACCGTGCCAGACGCTTGACCGCTCATCTATCGAAACCCTACTCAGAACCGACTAATTCTTTCGCCTAGGCTACCCACCATAGGCATTACCTAATGCCTATGGTCGGGAATTTAATGGTTTTTATGGTTTTTAGTCGGCAGGAGTTCGAAATAGCATCCATTTAACATTTTCGTCATGTTAAAAAAAAGGATCAATTTTTAAGAAAATTTCGACAAGTTATAAGTAACTACAGATTTCAAACTGATAACGTTTGCCATGCCATATTTTGAATATGCCAAGAGGCAAAAGCAGTCAAGTCAAAATTTTAATAAAGTAAAAAACATAAAGTGGCTCTTTCAAGTTCCAACAAGTGCCATCAATCAACAGCATAAATAGTATAAGTACTACCCGTTCGCTCTAACTTTGCCGCTGGCGTAGTGGCGTATACCCGAATTGTTAATTAGACAAAGTAAATTGACAGTAGCTAATGTCACTTCGTCATAGAAAATACGCAACATTGTATGAAGAAGTGACATTAGTTGCTGTCAATTTACTTCGTCTAATTAAAAATTCGACTTTAGTATGGAGCCGAGCGGCAAAGTTAGAGCGAACGAGCAGTAATACAATTCTTACCAACAGCATTCTTCAATCCACATTTAGGCAAATCATGGTACACCAGAAATCCAGCTAGGATTTTCTTAATATCATCTTCACACGAGCCAATTTTTCTCGAACTCGGCAACCCAAGGTATTTCCTCAAATACGGCACAAGTTTTGCCTCCCAGCTGTCAAATATATGCGACACTTTTTGTTTTATAGCTAAAGTAAATTCGCTAGATATTAAAGGCTCATTCTGTGTATCTTGGCCATCGATTTTCATTTCGTTCATTACTCTTCGATTGTGATTGCTGATTTGTGATAGTAGTAGTTTAATTTGCCAAATATTGTATGAGGATGGGTCCGTTTTCATTGTTTTTATTATCTGTAATCGATGTTTTTTTTTATTAATAAGCATGATTTAGTGACACAAGTACTTTTGCTGGATTTAAAAGCTTAGCTGGACTGCGGGACGGGTTAATACGATTATCAAAAACTAGCTTAGACATTCGAATTTGGCATAAATCCCATACCAGTCCGTATTTACTTATTTATTTATTTAACAAATTCCACAGCTCTTATTATACTATGTACTAACAAAACTTAGGTGGTAGGACCTACAACCAGTTATGGAATTACATTATTTAAACTAGATATATAAAAAGTAAGTCTCGAGCAAACTATCAGAAAACAGAAATAAAAAAGAAACAATAATTACAATCTAAGTTACAGCATGTGTGTGGTTGTGTGTGTGTGTGTGTGTGTCTCTGTGTGTGTATCACTTCTTGTACATCACATTATTGTTGAGTTACATACATAATGTATGGAAATATGAATATTTTTTTCACATTATATTAATACTGATTCGCTCCCTTGATTAGCGAAGCAAGTCAGTGATATCGATGACACATAACCAGGATAACATTGCTCATGATGAAAGAATCTTTAAAATTGGTTCATTTTCAACTACAAACAAACAAATATTTTCTTTTTACAATTAGTAAAATAGATAAAAGTGAGTTAATAACCGTTATAATTATGTCAAAATCTATGAACCGATTTTGATAACAACTACTAATTTTCTGATAACAAATAAATTGTAATACTTCTTACTTCATACTAATATTATAAATGCGAAAGTTTGTGAGTGTGGATGTTTGTTACTCTTTCACGCTCGAACGGCTGAACGGGTCTGGCTGAAGTTTGGTACAGGGATAAATTATAGCATGAATAACACATAGGCTACTTTCTATCCCGGAAATAAGTTCCTACGGGAAGCGGGAATGGGAAGGGAACAAATTTTACGCGGGCGAAGCCGCGAGCATCATCTAGTACTTCATCATAAAAAACCCAAACAACTATTGCACGATATCAATTAGACGATTTGATAATTTCACGGTTAATGATAACTTATTATCACCTTAAGTACTCCTCATTGTGATATCAAAATACATTATTAAGATTTATATTTATCTATTTTCAAAGGGTGGAAATCCCCAAGGACATCATGCCGGATTCGAATCGACTAAAACCACACGCTCTCAACATCTAGAGCAGGGAGCTATAGTAATTACTCAGAAGGATGTCTCAGAACAAAATATTATCTTTAAATTAATTCATACTGTTACATAAACTTGTATTTCAAAAAACATTGGCTTCAATTTAAATATTTAGTATCGAATGGCCACCCATTTTATGAGTTCAAAGAATTTAAAGAAGGGGAGAGAGGGAAGAAAGATGGAGACAGGAAGATGGGGACAGGAAGATGGGGACAGGAAGATGGGGACAAGATGATGGGGACAAGATGGGGACATGAAGATGTGGGACAGAGAAAAAGAGAGAGAGAGAGAGAGAGAGAGAGAGAGAGACAGAGAGAGAGAGAGAGATAAAAGAAGTTGTAACGTAATAACAGGATAGCAGACCTCAGGCTCAAAAACTAGAGTTTGGGCATAAGTGGGAATCACAAGAACACTTACCTTCAAAAATGTGGTCCAAACCGGCAAAGCACATAATATATCTTTGACCACACACTCGTACGTCACCATGGCCAATGTTTGCAAGTGTTCCTTCTCCTCCCTCGTATACTTCCTACACAAACACTGTTTGTTCAACACAACCTCCTTTATACCTTTCTTCTTTCTAGATTCTACTAAACAATCCGCGCAAACGTTTGTCCCAATATCCTTGATCAAGTATTGTTTGACGAAGTTTCGTATTTTGTCGTCGTTTGTGAAGAGTTCTATGTTGTCGGCGGTCGTGGACCAAATGTTGGCTTTATCTAGTGTTAACGTTTGGGCCAATATTGTGAGAAAGCCTTGTGGGTCGTCGAGGTATGAGAGACAGCCGGCACGTTGTTTCACGTCTATGCACCACGAGTATTCTAAGAATAGTCTGAAAAATAATGGGAATTTTTGAACATTTATTTCGGAAACATTTTAAGTGGTCACCAAAATGGATTAATTAATTTTGACACCAAAAACTCCAGTTCCAATTTGCCTGAGTGTAATCAAGATTAGGTTAGGTTGGAACTGTGACCATTAACGCGTTGTGTCAACTGAAGATCAAACCATAGAATGGAACGCTCTATCAGCGCACACCGCTTCTGCTTCCATCTTACAACCCTGGGTTCTCCAAGAGCAGCATGAAGAAGTCGCCAGCTCAAGGGCCACTGTTTAGTCTTGAGGACTGTGAGGACGGGCATCGATTGACTAGATGTCGCAAATCCTTGACTCCAGGCGGGTGATGCCATTTTGTCGTATAAAATAACATAACGTTAGCCTTACAATAAGTAGACTCACTTCAACTGGTCCCAGTTGCGGTCCCTCTGGAAGGTGATGGGCCAGTACCGAGGGTCGTCGATCTTGACCTCCTTCAGCGAGTTGAGCTCCGGGATGATACAGGGAGCCTTCATTTCTGTGACTACGCCTTTAAGGTCTATCACCTGTGAAAAACAAGTTTGTTATTATCAACTGTAAAGAATTTAACAAGTTAGCTCAGTCGAATTAGATCATTAGTAATTGAATAGTTGGTAACTACAGATGTTTTGGTAACATGTAGTCTAATGGAATTGAAATTATTGGGAATGATAATTGCCTTTGGAAATTAAATATATTTATGTCAATACAGAGTTACATTATATAGAGGCTGTTTTGTGTAGGAAGTTGATTCACAATAAAACCGAATTGTAAGAGAATTGAATCCTTGAATCAGACAAATTAGGATTGTATTGGTTGATTAACTTATTATAGAAGAATTTGTATAAATTAGCATAACATGTAAGCGCTTTGGTCCAAACTGTAAGCTTATATTGTTCTTTATATTTAAATAAATAAATAAATAAACAAAAAAAAAAAATTAGGAATGTACACTTCTACCGGGACATTCGCGACGCCATCGCTGTGATACCCATCTCCACATTTAAATATCACACCAAAGTACATATAAAAAGGAATTATTTATATACAAAGGTAGCCATGAACATCACGATGAGGCGTACTGCCCCTCAAATAGAGCGGGGAGATCCACCAGATCTGATTCGATGCGTCAGATTGCCGGGCCTTCTGCAAGCGAAACGTGGCCCAGCTTAGTCCACGCCAACGCGAAACCTTCTTCACAAGTTTTCCACGACCATTCGAATAGACCCGTCACGGTGGCGCCCTCTAGCGTCTGAAGTCTAGCTTCAATTTCGTCAACGCCGAAATTGCACGTCTGCACGATCTCCGTCTCCGCATCTTCAGCTCTATTTTTTTTTGAAATTTGTTTACGTCCGTACTGAACGCCTTAATTTTTTCCATTAAAAGCCTAAATTCTCGGGTTCCAAAACCCTGGAGTGACCCATCACTCGTATGAGAAAGTAGTTTTGTCGGGGGAGGTGGGAGGGAAGGGGGGGGGGGGGGGACAGAAGAGGAGTCTGCATAGCTCGCCCTGTTTGACTGGGTCACACAGACGGGTGTCTCTTCATTCCTCTGCTTAGCAACAGCCGGCTTTTGCACAAGGCAGTCTTGCGTGGTATTCGATTAATAGTTACTCACAATCATGTTTCAAATTGTTTTTATTGAATAGCCCGTTTATTTAAAATTTCACGCAAAAAAATATTAGAAATATAAGGGAATATTGCTACTCATAAAACCTTTTTTTGGTTTCAAGCGGTACAAAATAAACAAAACTAAGCACTTACTTGTATGTGCGCATAACAAAGTTTCTCAGTGCTCAGATCTCTCGGCAGTATTAGCCTCGCCTCCACAGCTAACACGTACAGGTGTCTGAAAGCTTGTAGGTGGTACCTAGAAATAAACTTACAATTGTATTGAAATAATTGAATCATGCTCCAGAGACGATCAAGACACTTGACAAGTCTGACGTCATATCAATTTCAGATCGTATCAATGTATGTAGTGTCATGTATCACGTGTGTGAGCATTGATTTGTTAACACGCTTGATCATCTCCTGGACGAAATTGTAAATGTGTATGTTTTTCATGCACACAATAAATTGATAAGGGCCATAATATACTTTTTTTTTTACGGGAGGGAATATCCTCATGGATGTTATGCCATACCCACTAAAAAACCTCACGCAACGCCCAACAGCCTATGGTTGGGAGCCCCGGGTAAGCCCTCGGAATGATGTCCCAGGATTTCCAACAGACCCACGGCCGCCACTGCGGCCTCGCCTAGGTGGGGGGGGGGGGGGGAAGTTAATCACATGAGAAGCACATTCCTTGATAACTGAATTATATGTGGACGGAGCTGTGAGCTTACAATGTTGTACCCCGGAGACATAGAAGATGCGATTTAGGTAATGTGGGGAAATGCCATAGTAATACCCGATTGTGCCAGACTGGTCATGGACTTGTGGCCATAAAGGAGCCGTGGTAACCTGTCTTTATTAGTTTTTACAGAGAAGCAACGGGCACGGGTGCTTCGGTAAGTATCTGTGGCAAATACACTGGGAGACCACGGACGTGTAGATGCGTAATTGCAACTGCGCCAGGTCTAACTCTGGACAGTTCACTGGCAGGAGCCCTGGTCTCCAGCGGGAGGAAGTGGGACACCGCCGCACAGTGTTGCGGGTTCATAGTAAGGCACGGACAATATTATTTATGAAGTAATTTTGCTATGTATCATCAGTATTGTATAAAAATGGCATATCTATAACAGAATAACTATAATACACTAAGTATTAGCTGTGCCCCCGGCTTCACTCACTATAAAAAATGAATATTAGATTTCAGACTAGTCTTTAATAGGCATATTACTTAAACTATACTATAATATTATAAAGAAAAAAGATTTGCTTGTTTGTTTGCAACATTCACAAAAACATTCTTTCTCTTTTGGAAAGCTTAGTGTAGCTTAGTGTAGCCCTGGTTAACATAAGCTATATTTTATTACCACATTCCCACGTGAACGAGAGTCACGCGGGTGAAACTGTGTGACGTCTACTAGTATGTTACTTTAATAAAAATTGTGAAATAATAAAAGAATTGTTTATTTCAGACGAGTAATTATTTATTTTAATGATTAGGGGTGGCTATGTCCTGGATTAATCAATCTAATTCATCGTAACTGGGTAAGCTGATGCTGCCCAAATCCTTCTGATGACGGATTTTTTTCATAAGATTAAGTATTTTAACATAATGTAACTGTCCGCTTGTCTGCGGGAACACGATCGATTTCGTAGGCAACAAGTTTAGCGAATTCTTTTGTGCGGCACTAGGTTCACCTTGATCAAAATTGACCTCTTTCAAATTGGACGAATCACACAGCAACTGGTCTTTGACCCAAAAACTGCGTTTGTATATATGTATTTGCGTCCAACAAATCGTAGTTGCAGCTAATGAAAATTCACTGCCTCTTAATTTTCTTCTAAATAAGAGACTTTTCGCCGTTTAGACCTTTTACATACCATGTCAAAACAAGACCTTGGACGACCTGGTCCCGAATGTACTCCGTATGTCGCAAATGTCTTCTTTATGTTTAACCAATCTGAGTGCCTTGTATAAAATAGTCCTTTATTCCGACCGGCTTCAAAATATTTCTTTTTAATTTTATTTAAAAATTTTGTCGGTTGGGAGGGCAATCTATACTTATAATAAAACTGTAGAGGGTCGAGAGTCTGTACATGGAAGATATTTTGAAAATTTTAATTGGGAGGCGTTCTCTAATCGATACTGAAGCCGAAAATGTAATTTAAACTTTTCATGTCTGTCTGTCTGTCTGTCTGTCTGTATCCTGAATAAGTATCACGCCGAAACTACTGAACCGATTTGAATGATACTTGGTACATTCTGAGCTTATAGTCCGAGGAAGGTTCTAGGATACTTTTGATCCCGAAGTTTTGTGCGGTTCCTGCGGGAGAGGGGATAAAAGATAAAATGGTTTTTCAGTTGTAATTTCTCAACGCGTGATGCGATTTCAAATATTTTTTTAGTATTGAAAAGGGAGTACTTTAGGGATTTTCGACCCAAGTTTCAAGATTGAGGGGTTTGTAGTTCAGAAATGAGAGGCATCTTGACTTTCGCCAAACCTAGAATTCAAGGGTTCTCTTGAATGAGAGGGTAAATCTAAACGGGCGTGTTGGCTTAATCATAAAAGAGCTTAATTATTAAGGCTGTTGTAAAATAATTCAGTCCGCGCCGAAGGCGTGAACTGAATTGTTTTAGAATAGCATTAATCTTTAAGCTCTTTTAAGATTAAGCAAACAGGGCCGTTTCACACGGTGCTTGACGAGTCTGATGAAGAATTACCTCTCCTTTCGTGCACATTATGTGAAGTAAACGAAGTTGCGAGGGTCAGCTAGTTATTAATATATCTTGCAATTTTTTACCTTTTGTAATCCAATTCTTTATAGAATCTTGAAAAAGTAAGTTCGCAAGACTGCGACGAGTAAATTCAACCACGCGTCCTACAAGAAACAATTGATGATAACAACCCGGGTAGCATGTATTAGCAAGATTTGTTTTTACAATATAATGGTATATAGTCTAAAGATTATTTATGTTAATAAATGATAATGGAATCGTGCGGAAAACACTTACTAATTGCCTTACGAATTTTGATTTTAGTCATATTTTTTGTGGCTAATTGAACTGTCTATAGACATGCGTTTATGTTTACATTTATGACAATTTAATATAATTCCTAAAAGACAATACCTTGAACTTCATAATCCATGTTGTTGATTACACAAAAAACAAAAGGTAGCAAAATAGCGTAAATTTCAATTACGTTGAGTTTTCGCTTCCTAAGTCTGTAGTTGTTGACAACGTACTTTAACAAGCGATATCTCTTAATTTTTATTAGAGAAGTGCCCTAATTTTTTTGAAATCCTATAGCTTAGTTATTCAATTTTTAAAGCCCAGTAATTATTTTTCATCTACCGATAACTTTTTAAATTCGGTTTTTGTCCGACCCGCGCAACACTGTGCGCCGCGTCTCAACGGCGCGCAAGTTCGTTTTCGCCCAAGACTATCGGCTACATGACCTGCCGGAGGACAGAACGGGGGCTGCTCGTTGTTTTTTCAGAAGCAGGCTTAAGTCGTCGCCGCGTCGTGAACTTAGAGTTTCACACCCCAAGCAGTGGGACAGTAAGTCATTGGATTGACTTGATCTTCGAATTGAAGATAGTTAAATGTGTCTGTGGCTTATATGTCATATGTAATTGCAGACTATATAAATATAATATAATAAACTTTATTGTATACCAAAAAAAACATACAGGAGAGAAAGATATTACAATTTTATAAATGTACAGAGGGCGGCATCTTACAGGCAACCTGAAAAGAGTGGAAGTGAGTTTTCTTGCCAAGTACTTTCTTATAGGCTCTCCCTATTGCCGATTCGCAATCTGGCAGTAAATGTAGAATCAAAAATCTTGACATTCATAGGTGTTACTTTGTGACCTATTTGAATATAGGCAGATAGAGCAAAATTGTATTTTTACGGCGAGGGCGCAACTTTGAATCACGAGCTAAGTGAAGGATTCTAGAATAGAATCCTGAGCATAGCGACGGATTCTAACGTAGAATCCTGAGCGCAGTGAGGGATTCAAAACACATCGCCCGAGAAGAAAAATAATTTGCTCCCAAATTACACACTCTACTTTTCATTCCCTTTCTATGAGAAAAATAAGTTTTCAACGACGTAGTTAGCTTCTATAGTTATTGTTTCAGGAGTCAATGCATTGTCACTTTCATATTTCTACATAACTCTACGTAGAACTAATTTAATAATGAATGAAATGAATAAATGATGATGAATGAGGAGTGTAAAATATCGAATTCCCACAGGACAACCTACAATTACGTTCGTTTTACTCGGCCGGGAGCAGTAAACTTACCTATTGTCGTCCGTGTGCGTCGGCAGCTTGGGGAAGAATGCGGCTAGAAGTGCGGCCACGGCGGGCGCGCTGGTGCTGAGCGTGGCGCGCCCGCCGCCCAGGAACAGCAGCCCTATCGTACTGTGCACCGCCATCTGGACGACACATGACGGGATACTTACCTATTGTCGTCCGTGTGCGTCGGCAGCTTGGGGAAGAATGCGGCTAGAAGTGCGGCCACGGCGGGCGCGCTGGTGCTGAGCGTGGCGCGCCCGCCGCCCAGGAACAGCAGCCCTATCGTACTGTGCACCGCCATCTGGACGACACATGACGGGATACTTACCTATTGTCGTCCGTGTGCGTCGGCAGCTTGGGGAAGAATGCGGCTAGAAGTGCGGCCACGGCGGGCGCGCTGGTGCTGAGCGTGGCGCGCCCGCCGCCCAGGAACAGCAGCCCTATCGTACTGTGCACCGCCATCTAGACGACACATGACGGGATTTAGCACTATACTCTGAATTCTAATTGTATAAAGTAGGGCTTCCCCTGTGACTGCTATTGTAGCGCAGTCGGTAGTGATACCGCCTGCGGCGCTGGAGGTCGTGGTTTCGATTCCCACCGGAGACAAATATTTGTGTGACCCATAAATGTTTGTCTCAGGAGTCTGGGTTTTTCGATGTATAATATGTATGTATTTAAAAGTATATAAGTATTAGTATCCGTGGTTTTATACCCACAACACAAGCAGGTTATTCCTAGTTTACTTTGGGATCAGATAGCGTTGTGTGAAATGTCCGTGAATATTTACTTATTCCCAAACTGTGCGCCGCGACGCCGTGTGGCGTCATATAATATGGGGTGTGTGTCTAGGGTTTTTTTTTATATTTAGCACGCCAAAATGATGCTGCCATGACGATGACGATTGGGGGCCACTGTCCCAGTCTGTAAAACTATAGACAGTGGTCCTCAAGTTGGTGACCCTATGATGTGCCTCTTCACGCTCCGCTTGAAGAACCCAGGATTGTAAGAGGAGGGAAACACGTGCGCTGGCAGGTCGTTCCAGGTTTTTATGGTCCGACAGAGAAACAATCTTTTGAATCGTTCAGTTCTAGCGAAGATTCTCTCCGCTGTATGAGAATGGCACCTCTGTCGCGGCTCCGGACTTTCCGTATACAGGGTGTCCCAGAAGTCGACGTCAAGCCGAAATCGGGTAACGGGCTAGGTCATAATAGTTGTCAGAAAAATAAAAAAAAATCTAGGTTTAAATAACCCAAACGTCCATAATTTTTATAATACAATAAAAATGTATTATTTTGAATTTTTGGTTGGACAAATGGTGACATTTTACTTCCGAGCTAGAGAAATTGACTTTAAATTTCAGTTCAGACTTTAAAGAAAAAGTATTCAGGGTTACATCAGAGAAAAAACAAAACAAAAAAGTACATATCTGTAGCAACAGGAATGAAAAAATAATAATAACCTAGATTTTTTTCATATTTTTATCATATTACGTATATCTATAAACTATTAGGTACGGCTTTAATACTCGTCTTCACTATCACTGTCGTCTTCTAGATTTATAACAAGACGGTGTGTGTCAATGTAGTGAGCTTTAGCCAGGTCTTTCCCGCTATCGGTTTATTTACTGGTAGTATTAGTATTTAGCTAATTATTTAAGAAAATCTTATTTGCTATTATTATCATATTTAAAAAATAAAAGCAGATTACCCACTTAATATCAGATTACGACATATCGACAAATTCTTAAATATTTTATCGCCATGGTTCAACCCCTACAGTAAGTGACATTTATGACCCAAAGTGCCAGTTCGTATTCAGGACACTTTTTTTTATAGTACGTACCTGTCCGCCGTGCGTGAGAGGCGGCGCGTGAGGCCTGGGCGCGTTGGCCGGGGTCCTAGCGCGCAGGCGGCGACATATCCGGAGCACTTCTAGGTCGCCGCGACCCGCCATTATCTGTGGGGACGAACACTTTGTTACACTTCGTATGTCATTGTATAGTTTGGCGAAAGTTATAAAAATAGAACTATTATTTTCCATGCTAGCTACATCGTCAAAATGTTATCAATAACGTTACGTACTTATTTAACGTGAAAAATATTATCAATCTCGTGTGTTCAGTAGCATAATAATTGCTGTTCAAAATTATTTGTAACGTCACATTATGTTAATCAATAAATAAATATTTGTGGACATAATAAATAAATCAGGAAAAAAAGTGTGTGCGTGTAACCTTTACTCGCGATTGAAGTAAAACTTCTTTGCCATTGACGGCATATTACACTGCAATGATTTATATTAATATCATTCATTCAAATAGTAAGCGTTACTTCCGCCAGAAAAATAATCTGAGTTACACCCTAGTCGCGCCTAAAGACAAAAAGTACTTCAAAAAAAGCATTTTATACTCTGTTAAAATTAGGTTGATAATTTTGACAGCTCACGCCTATAAAGTATCGGATTTGTTTATGTCATGTATGTATACTTCAAAAAATTATCGTAGCACATAGACGAGTACCGCCCATATCGTAGTGAAGCGTCTTCCAACAATACCGCAGAATCGATCCTAGACAAATGATTCGAATAAATCCAAATTAAGTATATTCATTTAAATGCAAGTAAAATGAATAAGTACAGTTTGTCTATAAAGTCGTGAAATTAAATGAGGGCGCTGCTGAATGCATGTAGCAACCCTATATAGTACGACCAAAATGATTTTGATACGAGGAGTTCGTGCCGAGTAAAATCTTACTAATATTATAAATGCGACAGTTTGTGAGTGTGGATGTTTATTACTCTTACACGCTCGAACGGTTAAAGGGATCTGGCTGAAATTTGGTACAGGGATACATTATAATCTGGAATAACCATGGCTACTTTTTATTCCGGGAATAAGTTCTTACGGGAAGCGGGAACGGGAACAATACAAATATTATAAATGCGAAAGCTTATGAGTGTGGATGTGAGACTCTTTCACGCTCGAACAGTTGAACTGATCTGGCTGAAATTTGGTACAGGGATACATTATAGTCTGGAATAACACATAGGCTACTTTTCATCCCGGGAATAAGTTCCTACGGGAAGCGGGAACGAGAACAAATTCGACACGGGCGAAGCTGCGGGCATCAGCTAGTGAGTTAATAAATAAAACACATTATACATTTTTAATTTTGTTTCTGTTTTATTGAATCAGATCCAGAATAAAGTTATTGAACCAGATCCAGAAGCCCCGGTCTAATAGCGTCTTACCACCCACCAGCAGGTGCCTAGCAGTCCCAATTGCTTGGCCACAATCATGTAATTACATGTTTTATCTGTAACTTCCCCCCATCTGACAAGGATTTTTTTGGCGCAGTGCTCAAATATTAAAATCGTCTATTTCTTTCTTTGCCGACCTTTTCTGTGTTTCCCAGGAGTTTCAAACTTTCCTTCATTATTAAAACCTTCGTTAACTATTCGCCTAACTGTACTCTCTGATTTTCCTGAAAAGAGTAAAAAAAGAAAATTAATTACCTAATGGAAACAAAGTAATTGACATGAAGCAATTAATTCAAAATAAAAAATTGGTAGAAAACCAGATTGAACTGAGTATCAAAAATGTAGGTCGTACTATAAAATAACCTACTAACAATGTTATTCTAACCACTGACTTACATTATAGGTAGATTGTAAGTTTAAGATTCTAACCTAAAAATATGCAACGTAAACAATGCCTTTTTTCGTCTCCAAATCGTAAATTCAGTAAATTTGTAACTTCAGACAGATTCAAAACAAACAATAACACGATTACATACCCACGAAAGATGCTGTTCGCTCATAAACATCCTCAAAATCCCACAACAATTGTCCAGCTTAGTACTCCGCGAAACATCACTGGAAAACTTTAAAAATCACTTCCTGCGCACCACTCCGATTTTCTTTACTCATTTCTCAAACCTTTATGCGTAGTTTGGTTTCAATTTGTTGCAGTTTAATCCAAACATTAAAGTTACGTGAGAGAGTAAACGAAATTCGACGATAGCATTGACAACTGACGTACTTATGTTTCGTGTTGCCAGTGTTGCCACACACATAACTATTTTTAGTTCCTCAAACATTCATTTCACGACTTTATAGACAAACTGTGGGTATCTACAATATTTTCTTTTTTCTCATTATTTATATTTAATTTTATTTATTTAATATTATTATGAAAACCGTCAGGCCGTCTCTGAAAATCAGCGTTGTATGCGTGCATCACACGCATACAGCATTAAGCTGAGAGACGGCCATTGTTCCACATTAAGTTTAAATTTTGTAAATTTTAAATAGTGTATTTTTTAGGTATTTTAGTTTATTTTTTAGCGTCCGACCGTAACTGGTTTTCCAGCCGAAACCGAAACCGAACTTTCGGCCTCAGGGTCAGTTTCGGCCGAAACTGAAACAGAAACTCACGTGTTAATATTGAAAAAAAAAAAAACTAGCCAAGTGCGAGTCGGTTCCGTTACAAAAATTGGGCACAAAAAATACGTTTGTTGTGTTTTTTTTTATTTTAATAAATAAATAAATATTCACGGACATCTCACACAACGCTATCTGATCCCAAAGTAAGCTAGGAATAACCTGCTTGTGTTAAAGGTATCAGACCACGGATATTAATACTTATATACTTTTAAATACACACATATTATACATAGAAACACCCAGACTCTTGAGACAAACATTTATGGGTAACACAAATATTTGTCTCCGGTGGGAATCGAACCCACGACCTCCAGCGCCGCAGGCGGTATCACTACCGACCGCGCCACAGAGGCAGTCAGATGTGTGTGGATGTTTATTTCTGACTTTAGAAAGTATTTTTTGTTATAGCGAAAGCAGAACAGGGTAAAGTGGTGGTGGCAGTGTCTCTTGACATCGCCAACGCCTTCAACACCCAGCCGTGGAGCTGCGTTAGGGATGTGCTTAATAACCATGGAATGCCTTCCTGCCTCCGTCGAATTGTACGGGCCTATCTTGCCGAGACGGCCATAATTTACCCGAGCTGGCTAGGGCCGGGTCGGCGAGATGGTGTCGTTCGGTGTTCCACGGGGATCGGTCTTAGGACCACTTCTGTGCGTGCATCGGTTGCGATTGGGTGCTGCGTGGTCCGTTGCTCAGGGGTGTTACGGCACCCTCGTCGACGTAGCCCTAAAGGCCACGGCAGGGGTTGCTCAAGTCGTGGGTCGAATACGGCTGGGTCTTGAGGTCACCCTTCACAAATCCGAGGCTCTGTGCTTTCACGGACCTTAGAAGTATCTGGGGCTCGTACTTGATAGTCGGTGGAACTTCGGATACCACTTCCGAAGTTTGATCCCAACTGAGGGGGGCATCACCCGCACTCTCGAGATGGTTGCTCAACATCATGGGACCCAACGCTCCTAGCAGGAGACTGTACCTTGGGATCGTGCGGATGCTCCCTATACGGGGTTCCTGTATGGGCGGAGACCCCGACGCGCGACGGCCAGCAATGCGGCTACATTGCTTAGCCTGCAGAACGCGATGGCCGTCAGGGTGATAAGGGGACACCGCACGAACTCAGTTAAGGCGACATGTCTACTAGCCGGGACCCCTCCATGGGACCTGGAAGCGAGGGCCCTTGCGTCTTCAACAATGACTGATGAGGCACAGGAGCGGGGCCGTAGGCCTGCGTCTCGAGAAATCGAGGTTCGGCGGTCCTAGCTCCACCAGAAAAGCAAAGAGACCTGAGGTGCGGGGGACTGTTAAAGTCGCACCTCAGGTCTCCGCCACCACAATCGAAGCGGTCAGACCGGTCATGGTCGAGTGGTTTTTTTTTTTTTTTTTTTTTTTTCTCACATCGGTGTCGTGGACAGAGCCAAGGTATGACAGAAATAATTTACTAGCTAACTCTATTCAACGATCTAGTCCCGCAGGACTCTTTTAACTACTTCAAGAGATGGCGAGGGGCAGGTGTACCCGTGCCAGGGACTGTGCTCTACAGTGTTGGCTCGGCACTCTCTGGTATCTAAGACCGTGGGCACACTTTTGTGAGCCCTGCAGTAATGACCCCCAGTGGTGTCGGCCTCGTTTGCCGCTTATTTGGCGTCGCAAGCGTAGCACCCCGGCCCCCCGCCATCTCGAACCTAGCTACCCTAATTCCTCTTTCACCCAAATTCTCTTTATCATTCCAGTTCTATCAGTTATGCTTCTCGCACTTTCACGCTGTCCCGACCTTTCACTCTTGTTTCTAAACTAGCTAAGCCTTAATACTATCGTCTTTTATTCTTATTCCTCTAGTACCATACTCGTCGCGCTTTTATGCCTCTCGCACTTTCATACTGGCCTTTCATTCTGGGGATATGGGGTGTCATTCCTTTGGGTTGGGGTATGTGGGTTCGTCGATTTCCTCTTTATTTTTATTCAAAAATTTTAACTATTTGCAGTTTTACAATATTGTTTACAAGTTTCTCTTATCATATTTACTAATTTTTAGGGTATTTTAATGTAATTCTATAGTATACGTTATACAAAATTTTTAAAATCTTTTCTTGATGTTTGTACACCTTTTTCATGTTCTATACAATCTGACTATCTAGTTACATACAATGTGGTTGTATAATCTATCTTATTTTCTTACTTCTAACATTATATTTTCCTTTATAATATATTATGTACATTTAATATTTACCATATAGATACAGTTTCTTCTTATTTCTATTACTGTCTGATATCTTTTTGTTACGTTACAATATTGACGAACAGAAAATGTATGAGCTATTTATTTCGTTTATTAACAATTTTTATTATCTTATCACTGTACCCAGTAAACAGTTTTCTGTGATATTTCATAAAAGATGGAAAGTTTTCTACTGTGACAGTCAGGTTTGTGGCTGCCTCCAAATCCATCCTGTCGGCCGCGTGGATTGGGCAGTCCTGCATCAGATGGACCACTGTCTCCTCTACCCCGGGCTCACAGGCGCACGATGGGTCCCCCTTACACTTGAAACGTGTCAAGTATTCGGAGAACCCACCGTGCCCTGTCAGAAGTTGGGTTGTGGTGCCGGCGATCGTCATCCTGCGAACGATCCTGTACGCCTCCACTGCGCATGGGAAGAAAAGCTTGGTGACGGAGGCCTGCTCGCCCTCACTGTACCTCTTGTTCCATTCGTCAAGCGTGCCCTGACGTAGGAGTCGCTTCACGAATGAAACCGGGTACAGACCGTAGTCCGGTGCCTTCTTCAACTTCAGAGCCGCTTCCTTTGCGAGTTCATCCGCTCGCTCGTTACCCTCCAATCCTGCGTGGGCCTTGACCCAGAATAAGGATATCTCCTTACCCTGGGCCCTGCCGAGATGGATCGCGGCACGGGCTTGCACTGCAAGGGGATGGAGGGCATGACGGTTTGTAACCGTCAAGAGAGCGGCTCTGCTGTCGCTGAAGACGCCGAACGTGGACGCGCCTCGCCGGAGGACCTCACTGGCCGCTTTGCATAGCGCCAGGAGCTCGGCCTGATAGACGGTGCAATGGGGCGACAGAGCAAGTTTGAGGGCCTTAATTTCGGCCCGGCTATCCCAAAATGATAGCGCGGCACCGACACGGCCCTCAATCTTGCTCCCGTCCGTGAAGATGCGAATATCAAAACGATTCGCATCTTCCAGCTGCCCCGCGTCTACCAGGCTTGTGAACCCCAATGGCGGATGCTCCGCGGGGTGAGGGGCCTCAATCGCTGGGGACATTCGCTCGACCTCCCAGTCTCCCAGCCATGACTGGCTCACCCCCCTCTTGGCCTCGTATAACGAGGCCACCTCGTGAATACTGAGGTCCAGAGGGAGCAAACCAGCCAAGACCAGCGCCGAGTTCAGAGAGACCGTGCGATATGCCTTACACAGCTTTTGGGCGAAACCGCGCTGTACCACGTTCAGCTGTTTTCGGACTCCAAACTTTTCTGCCGATGCGTGCCAAGCACTGGCGGCGTACAGTATCGTCGGCTCCACGGCCGCGACGTAGATCGTCCGGATCACCTCGGGGTGAAGCCCCCAGCTGATCCGGGCCATCCGCGCCAACTTCCTGTAGATGCCGATCGCCTTTCTGCATACGTTGGTGACGTGAGTGTTAAATGTTAGTGCCTTGTCGATGGTTAGCCCTAGGATTTTGATTTGCGTGGACATGCCAATGTCTATCCCGCCCATGTTAAGGCGCGGGACATCGTACTTCAGCTTCCGCGTGATTACCATCGCACTGGTTTTGTGCGGTGCGAATTTCAGCTTATTTCTGATGCCCCACTCCCGCACATACCCGAGAGAGGCATTGGCGTGTCCCTCGATTTTCAAAGCTGTGTCTCCGTCAAACATTGTGTGTGTGTGAACAAGTGGAGAGTTGGAGAGGAGCCACGACGACGCTCTCTCCTACCACTGGTCACAGATGCTTACCGGGCACGAAAGCTTCGGTAAGTGTCTGTGGCGAAGCTGAACAACCCCCTAAAGACGCGGGTCAGTCACGAACCATCGGTCTATTGGGAGTACTGGGGACATCCTTCCGAGGGCATACCCAGGGCTCCCAATCGTAGGGTGTAAGGTAGGATACGTGTGGTTTTTAGTCGGTAGGAGTCTGGCATAGCATCGCTGTAGGATTTTCCTCACGTTAAAAAAAGAAAAAAAAAGAGGCACCAGAAATATTATCTGTGAAAATTTTAGGTCTCTACCTGTCACGGTTCCAGCGATACAACCTCGTGACTAACAGACAGACGGATGGCTAAGTCCCATATCTCGTTCAGAATAGGATCCCGCTTTAACCCCTCCGTGCGTGAGTCCGTCTCGCACTTGCCCGGTTTTTTTTTCAATAGGCGCAGCAAGTTCCACTAAGTGCCATCAATCAACGGTATATCTTTCAAAGTGTTCGTTTTAGAAATATCTTCACCTAAAGATGGGTTTCTTTCTTTTACGTGTGGAATGACTCATAGATGCTATTGCGAACTCCTACCAACTAAAACCACACGGTGCCCTGCTACTGCTACTAGCTCTTGGCCGGTTTTGGTTATATCTATATATATAAAAATCAATGCCACTTTTCGTTGTAATTTTATAACTCAAGAACGGGCTCACCTATCCAAACCAAATGTTTAGGTTTTGTTCGGACTATTAAGTAGATGGTTTATGTGAAGTTTGCACAAAATCGGTCGAGACGTTCTTCATTTATCACGCAAACGAAGTTGCGCGGGTCAGCTAGTCTATACATATAATAAAACTGTAGAGGGTCGAGAGTCTGTACATGGAAGATATTTTGAAATATTTAATTGGAGGGCGTCCTCTAATCGATACTGAAGCCGAAAATGTAATTTAAACTTTTCATGTCTGTCTGTCTGTTTGTCTGTATCCCGAATAAGTATCACCCCGAAACTACTGAACCGATTTAAATGATACTTGGTACATTCCGAGCTTATAGTCTGAGGAAGGTTCTAGGATAGTTTTGATCCCGAAGTTTTGTGCGGTTCCTGCGGGAGAGGGGATGAAAGATAAAATGGGTTTTCAGTTGTTATTTCTCAACGCATGATGCGATTTCAAATATTTTTTTAGTATTGGAAAGGGAGTACTTTAAGGATTTTTCAACCCAAGTTTTAAGATTGAAGGGTTTGTAGTTCGGAAATTAGAGGCATCTTAACTTTCGCCAAACCTAGAATTCAAGGGTTCCTTTGAATGAGAGGGTAAATCTAAACGGGCGTGTTGGCTTAATCATAAAAGAGCTTAATTATTAAGGCTGTTGTAAAATAATTCAGTCCGCGCCGAAGGCGTGAACTGAATTGTTTTAGAATAGCATTAATCTTTAAGCTCTTTTAAGATTAAGCAAACAGGGCCGTTTCACACGGTGCTTGACGAGTCTGATGAAGAATTACCTCTCCTTTCGTGCACATTATGTAACGTAAACGAAGTTGCGAGGGTCAGCTAGTTAAGAAATATAACTAAAACTGGATAAGAGCGAGCCGGACTCGCGCACGTAGAGTTCCGTACAAGAAAAGCGGCAAAAAATCACGTTTTTTGTATGGGAGGCCTCACATACAAAAAAAGTGATTTTTCTAGTATTATTTTGTCTGTTTTTATTATTTGTTGCTATAGCGGCAACAGAAATACATCATCTGTGAAAATTTTAACTGTCTAACTATCAAGGTGCACGAGTTATAGCCTGCTGATAGACAGACAGACGACCGACGAAGTATTAGTAATGGGACTCAGTTTTTACCCTTTTTGTACGGAACCGACTACAAAGAGTAAGAGTTCATGTAATTTCCTAGACCACCTTTAGGATTAGGCAGCCAAAAAGTAAAAACGGGACCATAAAAGGTGGTCTAAGACATAACACAGGGGTACCTGTCTAATACTTCTCAATGTGTAGCTATTGATTGGAAGTCGTTTGTAAATCTGTAAATCTCAGGTTAGTAACTTATTAACTGGTTGGGCTGACCCCAACTACATCACAAGCAGGGCCAGGCACGCCAAATTCACGAACACGTGAGTTTCGGCCCGGCCGAAAGTTTCGGCCCATTTTGGCCGAAACCGAAACTGCGACCGAAACTCGATTTTTTGGCCGAAACTGGCCGAAACCGAAACTTCGGTCGGTCACTATATATTTTTATAATTTTATTTTTTATGTATTAATGTGGAATAAAAACTTTTTCTTTCTCTTTCTTTCTTTATTTGTAATATGATTAGCTAAGTATAATACAAACAATAATAATGCAATAATACACTCGAGAGCAATGAATCCGGGTCACTTAAAGAATCCTAAAAATCTCGGAAACTAAAAATGCTAGGTTAATGCAATAAATATTATTTAATAGACAATGTAATACTCCTTAAATGAAGGTATTAAAACTTCTTAGTTATTGTAAAGTTATATCATAAAAAAATCAAATTTGAAAAAGGGCCACTTTCGAAGATGGAACTACGAAATTACAGCATTTGGTGTTGCTTTTGTTTGTAATCTGTCATTTATGTGGGTACATAAACCATGTTGATAGTGCTCTATATTCATTAATCAAGCTGAAATTATGTCGCTTACGCCTGAAGAATGCACCAGAATACTTACAATGCTGGAAACCGGCCGGAGTCAGCGCGATACAGCCAGGACTGTCGGTGTGTCGCTGTCAACAGTACAAAGAGTTCTCCGACGTTACGAAGAAACTGGTTCTAACCTACGCAGACCAGGAACGGGCAGAACCAGGTGTACCACAGCACGAGAAGACCGATACTTGGTGAACACCATGCTTCGAAATCGCTTTCTCACAGGAACTGAACTCACCAATCAGTTTCGACGCCTCGGAGGAAGTAACCCAAGTGCATGGACAGTAAGACGTCGGCTTGCTGAATCTAACTTAAAACCCCTTAGACCTGCAAACGGCCCTAAACTGGAGCGTGGGCATCGTATTTCGAGACTAAGGTATGCCCAGAGCCACGTAAATTGGAGTATTGAAGATTGGTCAAAAGTTATGTTCTCCGACGAATCAAAATTTATGCTCTACAAGCACGATGGAAGACACAGAGTGTATCGAAGACCAGGGGAAAGATTCAAGCAAGCATGCATCGAAGAAAAAGTAGCCTACGGTGGTGGGTCTGTACTTGTGTGGGCCGGAATTTCTTCTGAAAGTCGCACAGAGCTGGTGATCATAGAAAACGGCTCTTTAACTAGCGTAAGATATGTGGAAGAAATCCTCAATGATCACGTTGGTCCATTTATGGTCAATTTAGGTGAGGATGCTATATTTATGCATGACAATGCCCGACCTCATACAGGTAGGATTGTGAATGACTACCTTCAAGAGATGAACATTACTCGTATGGAGTGGCCAGCGCGCAGCCCGGATATCAACCCGATCGAGCATGCTTGGGACGAGCTAGGCAGATGCGTAAAACAACGAAACCCTCCCCCAATCACGCTTCGTGAGCTCAAAATTGCTCTCACAGAGGAATGGGAGAATATTCCCCAAAATCGTATAAGGAACTTGGTGTACAGCATGCCAAACCGCGTAAACGCAGTAATGGAAGCACGAGGAGGCAATACGAAGTATTAAAATTCAAGAAAATCGTAATAAAGTTCAAAAATTTCATGTTTCCTATTTTTGTTTTAAGGAGAGATCGGCAGTTTTTTCTTTATGTAATTTTGTGTTAATAAAATGTATGGTGACTCATATTTTTTTTACTTTCATTTAAGGAGTATTACATTGTCTATTAAATACAATTTATTGCATTAACCTATCATTTTTAGTTTCCGAGATTTTTAACATTCTTTAAGTGACCCGGATTCATTGCTCTCGAGTGTATTTACCTAATTACCTAAAATAATAAAAACGGTTTTTTTGTAACTATCGATTTAAAATTTTACGCTATCGATAATCGAATAGATTCATTAACGATTGGACACTATGGGGTGCCCTACTAAGAGCTGTCAAAATTATCATCCTAATTTTAACAGAGTATAGCAATTACAGAATTTAAAAAAAAGTGTGTGCGCGTAATTGAAACGATTGAAGTAAAACTTCTTTGCCATTGACGGCATCAAATGTTATATTAATATCATTCAATCGAATATTGAATAGCCGAAACTACGTTTCTGCTATTCAATATTCAAAATAGTAAGCGTTACTTCCGTCAGAAAAAAAATCTGAGTTACTCCCTAGTCGCGCCTAAAGAAGTTTTACTACAAAAAATGAATTTGTAAATAAATAAAGTAATAAATGAAATATTACTATTTGATTGGTAGTTTTTATTGACGTTTACTGGAAATTGGATACTGATTGGTGGCTCTTAACCGGTTTCTATATTGTAATCTTTTTGCAAAGCTATAACAAACAACAACACAATTCACTCACCATGCCAGCCGCCAACAAACACACACACATACAGGCTTCCAGCGTAGACCGTCCAGCCAACTCGGCCACACTCTTAGCGCCGACAGCGAGGAACAATCGCGTGAAGTGTAGCGCAGTATCGCGCGCTTCCTCGTCTGCGGAACCCGCGAAGCGAAGGCCCATTGCGAAACATGCGCCGGCGATTATGTTGCAGTAGGCTTGGCTGTGGAACAAAGACATTCGTAGTTTCTTATATACATACATTACAGGGTGGAAATTAAAGACGGTGTTTGGAGGAAAACTACCTTTAATATTGATGACAAGCGGACATCACGCGGTTTTACCCGCTTAGTTCTCGTTCCCGTGGGAATACGGCAATAAAATATAGCCTATGTTCAACGCAAAGAGTGTAGCTTCCCAACAGTGAAAGAATTTTTCAAATCGGTTCAGTAGTTCCGGAGCCTATTCGATGCAAACAAACAATCAAATCTTTCCTCTTTATATTATTAAGTATAGATATAGACAAAATCTACAAAAATATTATACCAGTATAAGGTTCTGTTAAGTAGTTTCGAGTTCGAAAATATTATAAAGCTGAAGAGTTTTTAGTTAGAACTCTAGATACTAGATCTTAGAAACTATAAGTTTGGAATTCAAAAGTTCTTTGACTTTCATACTGCATTTTCTTAGGCTATAATTATGACAGCAGAAATTCTACTAATATTATAAATGTGAAAGTTTGTGAAGATGTTTGGATGTTTGTTACTCAATCACGCTCTAAATGCCGAACGGATTGAGCTAAAATTGTTACTAAGAAAGCTTATGGTCTGGAATAACACATAGGCTACTCTTTATCCCGGGAAAATGCTCCCACGCACAGCGGGAACGGGTAACGAATACTCGTATGACGCGGGATGAGCCGCGAGCATCAGCTAGTTTAATGAATCAAACTTACTTCATAGCCTCGTAATCAATATTGTCTTCGGTAGGTTTGACGAAACAGTAAGGCTTGATGGTCTCCGGCACTTGACTCTCCACCCACTCCTCGGTCGGCTCTATACTGTCCCACAGCACCAGCCCTGGAAAATAAAGGGTTTATAAGTTGCAAATAACTATGTCAAAATTTAAAAAAAATTTATTTCAATTTCTTTTTGACATAGCACAGTTACGTAGGTTCGAATCACACCATCGATGAAATGAACCATATTATATGCCAGTATGACCCAATTTTTGAACGAGTAAGTCATGATTAACGACGTCAAAGGCCTTTGAAAAGTTGGTATATACTTTTATAGAACTCAACAAAGAAGTGCATGCAACTTCTGTGTTGTGTTCTATAAAAGAAAACTTACACTTAGAACTTAGAGCTAGTCGTGGATGAGCATGGCCGCGGGTAGAGCAGAAACCGATCGAGTCCGGGGCGAGCCTTGCGCCGTATGTTAGTAGGCAGAAGCAGCAATCCCAGCGCCCGGATGCGTCCTGGTTGGGACCCTTACTAACTGTAGGGGAAACTGGGGATACTTGATCCTTACGGGAGACTAGGTACACAAGATTTACAGAACTTGTATAAGCCGTATTTAGTTTTATAGTGGCAATATCGATTGTATATGGTACCCGATAACTTTCTAAAGATGGTACATCTATCACATTTGACACTTTGGCAAACGGTGGGCGAGTAAGTAATTGTTGCGGCAAAAAGAAAATTTTGGTGAGTTTTTATTTTGACTAAACATTTATTTAAAATGGGACTTTTAAGTGTGTATGCATTTAATACGAGTCATTATCTATATTATTAGCCACTCTTTACGTAATAAAGTGGTAATATTATAGACATTTGAAAATATTTTTGTTTATAACCTCAAATAGCTCAGGGTATACTTGGTACACTTTATTATGGGAGATTTGATCCTCCTAACTCAAGTGTCCCCTACCATTTTTTTTTTCAATTCATTGCAGAACAATATGCCAAGAGCCTACAAAACCAGAGAAGGTGCCCGAAAAATGGTGCCAGGAAACGCAAATAAAGCTAGTCCATGCCCTTAAAGTTGCACAGCGAGCAATGGAACGAGCTATGCTATGGATGTCTCTGAGGGATAAAATCCGGAACGATGTTCTCCGTAAGAGAATCAGAGTGGTCGACATAGCGCGCAGAAGCATGCGTCTTGAAATGGTAGGGGGCTGGCCACATCTCTGTAGGATCCCCCTGTTAATCTCCCAGGATCAGGTTATCCAGACCGGGGGGGATCAAGTCTTACGTATATACGGGACACATGGTACGATTCCTTATTATTGATTTAAGTCAAATAACTACTAAATTTAGATATTTATATCATTGGCTCTTACAGCAATTATAAGCAAATAAATGTGATGGTGTGACGTCACTCACCTCTAGCTATGAGCCGCAGCATGAGCAGGTCGGGGCGCACGTAGTCCAGCTGGTAGGCGGTGCGCGGCGGCGCCAGCCAGGCGGCTGTAGTGTGTGAGGTGTGACGTCACTCACCTCTAGCTATGAGCCGCAGCATGAGCAGGTCAGGGCGCACGTAGTCCAGCTGGTAGGCGGTGCGCGGCGGCGCCAGCCAGGCGGCTGTAGTGTGTGAGGTGTGACGTCACTCACCTCTAGCTATGAGCCGCAGCATGAGCAGGTCAGGGCGCACGTAGTCCAGCTGGTAGGCGGTGCGCGGCGGCGCCAGCCAGGCGGCTGTAGTGTGTGAGGTGTGACGTCACTCACCTCTAGCTATGAGCCGCAGCATGAGCAGGTCAGGGCGCACGTAGTCCAGCTGGTAGGCGGTGCGCGGCGGCGCCAGCCAGGCGGCTGTAGTGTGTGAGGTGTGACGTCACTCACCTCTAGCTATGAGCCGCAGCATGAGCAGGTCAGGGCGCACGTAGTCCAGCTGGTAGGCGGTGCGCGGCGGCGCCAGCCAGGCGGCTGTAGTGTGTGAGGTGTGACGTCACTCACCTCTAGCTATGAGCCGCAGCATGAGCAGGTCAGGGCGCACGTAGTCCAGCTGGTAGGCGGTGCGCGGCGGCGCCAGCCAGGCGGCTGTAGTGTGTGAGGTGTGACGTCACTCACCTCTAGCTATGAGCCGCAGCATGAGCAGGTCAGGGCGCACGTAGTCCAGCTGGTAGGCGGTGCGCGGCGGCGCCAGCCAGGCGGCTGTAGTGTGTGAGGTGTGACGTCACTCACCTCTAGCTATGAGCCGCAGCATGAGCAGGTCAGGGCGCACGTAGTCCAGCTGGTAGGCGGTGCGCGGCGGCGCCAGCCAGGCGGCTGTAGTGTGTGAGGTGTGACGTCACTCACCTCTAGCTATGAGCCGCAGCATGAGCAGGTCAGGGCGCACGTAGTCCAGCTGGTAGGCGGTGCGCGGCGGCGCCAGCCAGGCGGCTGTAGTGTGTGAGGTGTGACGTCACTCACCTCTAGCTATGAGCCGCAGCATGAGCAGGTCAGGGCGCACGTAGTCCAGCTGGTAGGCGGTGCGCGGCGGCGCCAGCCAGGCGGCTGTAGTGTGTGAGGTGTGACGTCACTCACCTCTAGCTATGAGCCGCAGCATGAGCAGGTCAGGGCGCACGTAGTCCAGCTGGTAGGCGGTGCGCGGCGGCGCCAGCCAGGCGGCTGTAGTGTGTGAGGTGTGACGTCACTCACCTCTAGCTATGAGCCGCAGCATGAGCAGGTCAGGGCGCACGTAGTCCAGCTGGTAGGCGGTGCGCGGCGGCGCCAGCCAGGCGGCTGTAGTGTGTGAGGTGTGACGTCACTCACCTCTAGCTATGAGCCGCAGCATGAGCAGGTCAGGGCGCACGTAGTCCAGCTGGTAGGCGGTGCGCGGCGGCGCCAGCCAGGCGGCTGTAGTGTGTGAGGTGTGACGTCACTCACCTCTAGCTATGAGCCGCAGCATGAGCAGGTCAGGGCGCACGTAGTCCAGCTGGTAGGCGGTGCGCGGCGGCGCCAGCCAGGCGGCTGTAGTGTGTGAGGTGTGACGTCACTCACCTCTAGCTATGAGCCGCAGCATGAGCAGGTCAGGGCACACGTAGTCCAGCTGGTAGGCGGTGCGCGGCGGCGCCAGCCAGGCGGCTGTAGTGTGTGAGGTGTGACGTCACTCACCTCTAGCTATGAGCCGCAGCATGAGCAGGTCAGGGCGCACGTAGTCCAGCTGGTAGGCGGTGCGCGGCGGCGCCAGCCAGGCGGCTGTAGTGTGTGAGGTGTGACGTCACTCACCTCTAGCTATGAGCCGCAGCATGAGCAGGTCAGGGCGCACGTAGTCCAGCTGGTAGGCGGTGCGCGGCGGCGCCAGCCAGGCGGCTGTAGTGTGTGAGGTGTGACGTCACTCACCTCTAGCTATGAGCCGCAGCATGAGCAGGTCAGGGCGCACGTAGTCCAGCTGGTAGGCGGTGCGCGGCGGCGCCAGCCAGGCGGCCACGGGCGCGCTGCCCGAGCGCAGGTGCAGCAGGCCCAGCGCCAGCGTGGCGCCCGGGGACGTCACGTCCAGGTTAGCGGCGCCCGCGCCCGCGCCCGCGCCCGCGCCCGCCCGCCACTTGTCGCGAGGGCCGCCTGTAATACACGTCAATGTTAGTTGGTAGCTGTCTAGAGGGGAAATTGATATAGATAGTGCTAGCTACGAGGACGCGCCTCACAATCAAACAATCAAAGCAGCTTTTGGCAGTGCACTGCTGGAAGTACGCCTCTCCCAATCCAACACATGGTCCTGCGCCTTCCGCATTCAGCTCCAGCTTGCAACCTTTTCTAGGTCGGTGCGGCGGTTCAAATGGCAGGTGGACGTCCTACCCTACGTTTGCCAAGTCACCGTCTCCACTCCAGAACACGTTAGCTCCATCGGCCGTCTGTTGTTCTGCTAATGTGGCCAGCCCACTGTGCTTATTCTGCGAGCCATGTCGACTACTTTAGTTCTCTGTCAGATAACCTCAATAAGACACACTCGTTCTATAACTCGCTGTGTAACTTTGAGGACATGAACCAACCCCAACGTAAGTAAGTGTCCACGTCTCGGCACCGTAAGTCATAACTTCGCTAATACCACAATGACTGAAGACTCTAGTCATTGCGGTGTATGTTAATTGAAAACTTTACGCAGTTTAATGATTGCTGCCCAGTGCAGCTGGATGCTTTTGGCGATTTCGTTGTCCAGGTACTTTTTCCCAACTGTAATAACCCGCCCAAGGTAGGTATTTCTGAACACCCTTAAGCCTCGATCCTCCGATGTAGATTGGTCCCGATGTGAACATGCACAGCGGCTGATTGTACTCATTTGTCTTCTGTACAATCTGCCGGACAGAATAGATTTGGTCAAAAGTAATGAAGCATTTTCGAAACACGGCTAGCTCCGTTGGGTGAAATTCGTCGAGATTTGCGGCGAGGTGGTTTGCGACCTTACTGAAGAACCTCGAAAGTAGTTTCGAGGTTCTTCAGTAAGGTCTTATCACCTTTGTTGGGAAACAGAGTCACCGCAATCCCGCTCCACGCTTTAAGTGTTTGTCCCTGTTGGAGGACGGAATTAGAGAGACTCGTTAGGAGTTCAGTCGTAATTCCATCCTCCCCAGAGGGCCTAAAAAAGCAACATTGCATGTTTCATATTATGAAACGTAAAATGATTGGAATGCTTTGTATGTTCTGTATTTCAAGTTATATGAATTTTATGTTTCATATTATGAAACATACAATGTTGCTTTTTTAGGCCCGCAGGGGACTTATTGTTCATAAGTTGCCAGAGAGCCGCCCTGGCTTCGTTTTAACGAATGATAACAAAATCGGGGGATACAGTTTAGTGTTGTAGCTACATATCTATCATCTCCATCCAAATTTCAGTTACACCACTGGATAGCTAAAGAATCAAAGAATTTATTACGCTAAGTAAGGATTGTAACACATAGCGCGCGGGGGAGGGGGCAACCCCGCCATTTTGAAGGTCATTTTGCTGCGTCTCGAGATTTCCATTTAGTATAACTTTCGACTCGGTGAAGCTACTACGTTCATTCAAGTTTCAATCGTCAGCTCTCGTCAAAATCTATTGATTATATATATAACATTAGTGTAAAATTGTAACTGTGAATATAATAAGGTGTTTAAATAAAAAAATAATATCAAAAAATATACATATAATATACTTTGTGACATTTATTTGAGCGTTTCCGTGCTTCGGAAGGCACGTTGCCGTTGGTCCCGGTTGCCAGTAAAATGGCAGTCGTTAAGCCAAGTTGAAGGCTTTATTTCAACAGCAGGCAGTCACAACCTGCGCCTGTCCATTTAAACACGGCAATACGGCTCACAACGTATTACGTGGGACAAATTATAAAAAAGGTGAAATGTGGGTATATAATATGCCTCTGCCTACCCCGTCGGGGATAAAGGCGTGATGATGAACCAAAAAATATATAATGTCGGCCTATACGCGTCGATAAGCCAAATCGAAATACAGAGATCGTATACGGTTGGAAAGGGCATCTCAACAGCAATCGAATGGTACCAATAAAACACCATAGGATCGAGTCAAGCAGTGCCGGCAACGTAAAGTAATAAATGCGGCCGAGCGGATCAACGACGGTGCCAGTACATCTGCAGCCGGTATGGATCATTACGAGACGTATTCACGTTAAAACCAACGGCCTTGTGCCCCGACACAGCCCCACCCGTTTTTTTTAGCAAAATGCCGTACACTTTGCTGTGGGGCAAGGCAGCAGCAGATACACAATTTTTTTTGTACTTCAGAAAAAAGCCATACGTACAATTTATAAATTGAATGCTCGAGAATATCTTAGAGAGAGAGAAATTTAAAGAAATTGGAATTTTAACGGTTTTATCGCAATACATATTTGAGAACATCATGTTTGTTAAAAAGAACATACAATATACCTTAAGAACAGTGACGTGCATTCAATAAATACTAGAAATAAGCATAAATTGATTGTATAGTCTTTTTCTGGACAGCTCAGCAATCATGTAAACATGTCATGTTTTGACAGAAGTTGTCTATGATCATAGTGTTGTAACTAAACTGATTCTAATTATGTAAGTAATCATTGAGTTATATCTAGTTCACCGTACATTCATTTACTTCGGTTAATCAATCGCCAAATTCATCGAATCATGTAATTCGTAAAATCGTTAATATTCGTGGTCGGACACCCATAACACAAGCAGGTCATTCCTAGCTTACTTTGGGATCAGATAGCGTTGTGTAAAAAATGACTGAATATTTTAACCATCCACCGTCAACCGTACCCAGTCTACCCTAAAGAATCATTATTTATTTTCCTTTTATTCATATTTAAATGTTTATGGCGTTCGAAACAATAGATTATCTTTTTGGCAGTTCACTGATGGACGTTAGCCTCTTTAAACTTACCCCTCCACACGGTACTAAGCCTAACCGGATCCTTCTGACGATTTCTGGGTCGCACAAATACTTAGTTAGTCCCAATTTAATACAAGTACTTCTGCGAAGAGTAGACCTCGCGAGCGCCCAGGAAAAAACAACCTGTGAGGAATTATATTCCATATGATCCCATCATATATAACGGGGCCCTTTTTCTCCCTTATTTTCCGCCCTATTAAAAAAACTTTCGACGAAAGTTGTATTTTTATCTTTTCGTAGATCAATGATTTTAAATCAAAGAACATGTGTGCCAAGTTTGGAGAAAATTGGTTAACAAATGCGTCTTCTAGACCGAAACTGACATGCACACACACATACGGACGAAAGCAAAATCGTCTATACTGTAGTATCGAAGACCCAAACTCAAAGTGCCTTTTCACACGTACCGGTTGCCGGGTAACCGGCGGCGAATGCAAGCGGTTGCTGGGCAAATCACGCCGTTACGTGTGAAAGCTAAGTACACGGCCATACACCCGGGTACCCGGCACCCGGCAACCGGTACGTGTGAAAGGGGCAAAGACTCGCACTCGTCGCTCTCTGGGTCAATAAGTTATATTATTAAAGTAAGTACATTTTTTCGAACTGACAGATTGATAAAACAATGACCTCCTTTTAAAATCAATTGGCCAGTACAACAGTTTTACAACACTATGGCAAAGACAAACAAGTCTGAGAAAAAATAATTTAATGACAAGCAAAAATGACAGTCTTGAATTTTTACCATCCGAGTATTTTTCAAGAAATTATTCTATAATCTAAAGGTTTATTAGTGTCGAAATGTCCGCATAAATCTAACTAGAGTTCCTTGAAACGACTATGATCAGGATTGATAATTAAATGTAAGTAATTATGGAGCAGTCAAGATCCAATTGCTTTGTTTACTATATTATTTACATCTGTTGAATTCCACTATAAAGGTTTATCGATTACATGAGATTCACAACTTATTTGAAGGATTTGGTGAAAATTCATTTAACTAATGTAAACCTTCATTTATTCAAAATGGAAATTCAGGGGCACATTTTTAAAAAAGGGTATACTACTATTGATGACTATTTTCATGACACAGAAACATGAACATGAATTGCTTGCTCCTCACTTAAATAAACTACTGCTCGTTCGCTCTAACTTTGCCGCTCGGCTCTATACTAAAGACGAATTTTTAATTAGACGAAGTAAATTGACAGCAACTAATGTCACTTCTTCATACAATGTTGCGTATTTTCTATGACGAAGTGACATTAGCTACTGTCAATTTACCTTGTCTAATTAACAATTCGGGTATACGCCTCTACGCCAGCGGCAAACTTAGAGCGAACGGGTAGTAGGCGTAATTTTAAACATCGCATAATGCAGATAAAATTATTAATCTTTACTGTATAACAAAACGACTGTAGCTAGACTATTGAAAAGAGTGGCCGTGAGTTTTCTTGCCAGGTTCTTCCTCACAGGCTCTACCTATTGCATTGCTTATCTGACAGTAAATGTAAATGCAGAACCAAAAATTTTGACGTTCATAAGTGTTACTTTGTAACCTAAGTGAATAAAGATATTTTCATTTTCATTTGGTGGAATTTGAGATTACTTACTCAAAAATTTCAAGTTTCTTTGTTTCCGACTGAATGATTCTGTTGATTCACATGATCAACTAAATAAATCAACAAATTCTAGATGAACTGAACACGTTAGAAGGTCTCCACTGACCGGATAACGAATGTGTGTCTCCCCCCAGCATGTAGGTATGCAGCTTGTGCGTGTGATGTGCTACGGCAGCGGCTCCTGGCGTGCGGTTGCTTAGCCAGCGGATAGCGTAGCCATATATACTAGTAACCTTTTAGCTGTGCCCTTCATAACATAATTCGCTAACTGTAACCTGCATTACATCACATTTCGGTGGCATTTGGGATAGCTTACTCAAAAATGTCAAGTTTCTCGGTGTAAAGGTTTCCGGCTGGACGATTCTGTAGATTCACATGATAAATCTATACTAATATTATAAAGAGGAAAGATTTGTATTTTTGTTTGTAACGAATAGGCTCCGGAACTACTGGACCGATTTGAAAAATTCTTTCACTGTTGGGAAGCTACTTTTTGCGGTGAACATAGGCTATATTTTATTCCCGTATTCCCACGGGAACGGGAACAACGCGGGTGAAACCGCGTGACGTCCGCTAGTTCTAGATAAACTGAAAATGTTGGAAGGTATCCACTGACCTGACGATGGATGTTTATCTCCCCCCAGCATGTAAGTACGTAGTTTGTGCGGCAGCGGTACGACGGCGGCCTCGTGTCGTGCGGCTGCGCGCGCGCACTTAGAGCCTAGTTCTAAGCCAGCGGATAGTGTAGCCTTATATACTAGCATCCTTTTAGCTGTGCCCTTCATAACATAATTCGCTACCTGTAACCTCCATTACATCCACATTTTGGTGGCATTAGGGATAGCTTACTCAAAAATGTCAAGTTTCTCGGTGTAAAGGTTTCCGGCTGAACGATTCTGTTGATTGACATGATAATTACAGATTAACAGTGGGCGCACACTAGGTGGCTTGCGGGCGCCAAATTACATACATTTTGTTTTAAGCTCCGCACACTAGGCAACACGTTGTCGCGACTACGCGACAAGCAAGGGGAGTCGCCGCGTCTGTCGCGCTATTGTCGCGGCGACAGTCGCCCAGCGACAGCTTCTTGCACAACGACTGTCGCTGACGACAGCGACAGTCGCGGCGTCAAGTCGCCCGATGCAGGCGCACACTGCACGACATGTCGCCGCGACTGTCGCCTAGTGTGCGCCCACTGTAAATGAGCAAGTTAGAAGTGTTCCACTGACCGGACGACGGCTGCTTGTCTCCCCCCAGCATGTAAGTCCGCAGCTTGTGCGCGAGCGGTGCGACGGCGGCCTCGTGTCGCGCGGCCGCGCCGGCGCACACGAAGCCTAGCGCTAAGCCCGCGGCGAGGGCGTAGCCTTCACGCTCCACGCAGTTCTCCATCTCTGGGCCCGGGGGCTTGCCTGGGGACACACGCAAGTTTTTAGATTATACTTATAAATTTTAAAAGGGGTGCTAATGAAACGACCTTCTTTTTAATAGCATTTTTAGCCTCCGGAAAAATACTTTGCCCCCTAAATTATTAAATTATAATTTTTTGAGGCTCTTGTTTTGAAGCTATAAAATATAAAATGGTGATTACATGTAAAATATGTGGCTGAATTAGTAAATTAGGTGGTAATATATTATTACGGAGGACAAGTAAAAATAATTGTTGATCTTTATTTGATGCTCAAAATGGAATGTTTAGGTGACGTTGTTAAGAGGACGAATTAGTATATTAGAGGCTATTTAATTTTCGCGTGGCTTAGTTATTAAATGAGAGGCTAAATGCCGAGGCCGATAAAAACTTTTGAGGCTCGGTTTATTATATCCCTTTTAAAAGTGCTACGTAATAGTAGCTTCTCTTTTTTTCTATTCGATTGTTGGGGCTACGGTCGAGAGTGCGTGGAGTGTTATAAGAGAAATATCACTGTTGTATGTTAAAATGTTTTAATAATAGATGGACTTATGCTACTTAAATGTTAATGTTTAAATGTTTAATTAAATGAAAATGAAAAATGTTTTATTTGTATCACAATTTACAGTGAGTTGTTCAATGGACGTCTTCTTTTAGGCATAACAATGCCTGTAATAGAAAACGTCGCTCCATCCACATACTACAAACTATGTTAACATCAAGAATTTTTTTTTTTTTACTAGACCAGAAAGAAAGCTCAGGCTTGGTAGGCCCAGCAATGGCTGTACCAGAGTGATAATAACTTGTATACATACTAGACAAACTAGCTACTTAGAGAAGGTAATATCTTACTAAATTAGGAACAATGTTTACACAAATAGGATTTTCAAAATAGGTACAATGTGTATAAGTAGTTACATCATAAACAATTTTAACGGTCACGGCATATAGGCTAGAAGCCCAGCAATGCCTGTGCCGTATACAATATTAAACATACTTTACGAACAAGGTAATCTTTTACTATGCTCAAATCTTTCTATCTTTCTACACATACAAGACAAAGTAGATACTTAGGGAAGGTATCTCTTACTAAAATAGGAATGTTTAGATACTTAAACAGGGAAATTACTAAAATAGGAACAATGTTTAATTATCACATTAACAAGCAGTTTGAGTGTGTTTGTGTGAGTGTGTGGGTGTGAGTGAGTGTGTGGATGTGAGCGTGCGTGTGTATGTGTGTGTGTGTATGAGTGTTAATTAAATGTTGAAATAAATGTAAAATATGTAAATGTTGGAGTGTATCCCGATCGCGTCAGTCCCGAAATGGTAGGCACTACCGAATTGGGCTGTTGCTTAAAATACTCTAAATTTCTAATTGTCTGTAATTGTCTATTGAGCTTTTATTATTTAGTACCTAATGATTCCCGTGACCAAGTTTACCTCATATGTTCGATGTCAGCATTACACCGAACATCGATCCTTAACAATATGTGTCGGGAAGAGGAAATCAAACATCACTCACATTATCACGATAACGCGAAGATTTGCGTTGTCGCGACTCGTCTGGCCACAGAATTCGTCCTATCGCGAATCATCTTCGCGAATACACGGTGGCTTCGCGCCGCTGTCGGTAAATTGACGCACATCAAAGGATTTGTCGCGACAAAGTTAGTGCGGCTGGCTACATTTCGCGCCCTTTAATTGACTACCAGACGCCGAGCGGTTTGAACGTATTGTAATAACTGGGTATTAGAATTCATACAAAATTATGAATCTGAATCAATCTTATGAGACCCGCAAAAGCCATACCACAAGAAAAAATATTTAACTTACGACGCATGGGTGAGAATTACAGCTAATTTAAGCTGGACTGTTACAAATGAATTATTGCGACACGTTCTAAATTATCGCAACGTAGTGAAGTATTTTTTGATGTGGCCAAGCACGTTCGTCATGTATTGAACACGAATTTTTATCGCGACAACGCGACGACGAATCTTCTTTCAATATGTAGCCGTAGCATAAAGATCGTATCTCTGTCGAACCGTAGAAACTTGGCAGGATCAACCCGGGGCATATATTTCCCTCCTTTTACTACCCGGTGTAACCTTAGGGGTTAGGAGGGAGAGAGAGGAAGAAAACAAATAGTAAGTATACAAAATTTATTAAAAAAATAGGGGTAGGTAAGTTAAGGTTCTCTCAGGGGGGTTCGGTATGCTCGTAGCCGTAGGTTGCAATTACAAGAAATAAGAATGCCACTGTCCTGCGTTAGTCCCCGGGTAGGATCGGAGCAGCGGCCGTGCAGCAGCAGTAGGCAGGTCTCTGGCCGTGCAGGTAGATGCAGCGGCAGTGTGACCGACGTTACGTAGATGATGTGTAGATGAAGGCGAAGAGTGAAAGTGGACGTAAAAGTGAACCCTGGAATCGAAATTTAGTCGATTCACACTTTGTCCTAGTTTTCCTACTGACTGCAACATCACGAACACCACAACGACCACTCCCGGAGAGGCTAAGCAAGGAGCAAGTGGCATCATAGGCTACTATGGTGCTCGATGATGAGGCAGTCATAAAAAGCAAAGTTATAGAATAGTAAAAAGACTTTACACAATGGGAATGATGAATTGCGTGATAGACTGGTTTGGCTGTAGGTAGTTGCCATTAAAATTTAGCAGTGCAATCCTTACATAAAATGTTATTAAGCCTTACATATATTCCATAAGCACTAGCAAGGCTGTACTAAACAAAATTAGAAAGAATCTAGCAATTATGAAATGATGTATTTAGATGTATTTCTAAGTTCTAGATTCGAGTTACCTACATAGTAATAAATATAGATAATGCAACACTCACCCAATAAACTCGGGGTTCACACACTGAATTTAATTTAACGAAATTCATTATTTAAATTGATAAAATTTACTATTTAAATATAATATTAGTTGCCGGCGCGCGGTACGTGCACACGTTAAGACGATCCAAGGTTCTGTGTCGGTCGAGTCAAGTCTCGAATGATCTCAGCGTGCGCGCGGCGCGCGTCGTGACTGGTTCGGTATAGATATATAGATATAGCTGCGCGAACAAAAGAATATTTATACTACTCGCCTGCGCGAGGTTTGCCTCCGCATTATTTACTTAGATCCATTAACTGTAGTATTAAATAGATTAAGCATAGTTTTAGTGTAGCTAAACTATGATAATACTGGGAAGTGTAACGAACCGTTACACCGGGTTCCTCGAGCGAATAGAAGTGGCGGCAATTCACTACATGTCGTAATAGCTTTCCATCAGATCGGCGGATATAATTTCGGAGAGTTAAACTTAAAAAAAACAACACTAGCAGTGCTCCACGGCTTTACTTGGGAACTTTACTTCTACTACTGCAAATCCTGTTTTTTAATAGATTAATCACGATGATGACCGACAGACGGCTTTATACAATCGCACTAAAGTATGAGCATCGTCTGACCGGACCACAGGGCAATTTCGTATTCTTCTGTCCTTTTCTGTTACTTATATACCAGAGTGATAAAGAGAGAACGGAATTGCGACCGCACATGGCGTTTTGCCATCACTTATTCACATAAGCAACCTTCATAATTCACATCCTACTTCCTACTTCCTACTAATATTATAAATGTGAAAGTTTGTGAAGATGTTTGGATGTTTGAATGTTTGGGTGTTTGTTACTCAATTTGGGTGTTTGTTACTCAACGGTCTAACAGCTGAATGTATCTGGATGAAATTTGGTACAGGGATAGAATATAGTCTGGAATAACACAAAAAGTTTTTTTTTATCACGGGAAAATGTTCCCACGGGAAGCGGGCACGGGAACCAATTTCACGCGGGCGAAGCCGCGCGCATCAGCTAGTAAATAATAATTAGGTAAGAATCGTCTTACCTATCTCAAGCAACAACAGTTGTGCATAATGCGTATGTGCAGTTCCCTGGTATATTAGTCCGACTCCCAATAGCGCAGCGACTAGGATGTTCTGCTGGATGTCCAGCTCGATGGACGTGGGCGGCAGTAGAGGCTCCAAGTGGATGCTCATCATCTTTGTGGCTTGGACGTCCATGGTGCCTGGTGAGGGATGGAACATGGAATATGTTTATTGATTTTAAATATAGTCACGCCTTTATCCCCGAAGGGATAGGCAGAATCATAGTATAGCCGCCAAGCAATAGCCATTTCAAGCCGCCAAAAGGCTTAACGATTTTAATTTTACTGACAAACAGGTTTCATTTCGAGTTCTCCTTCTTTACGCAATGGATCGTTTTCCAAAAGCGTTCCCTAGAATTTTTATTGCGCAGGATTATAGAAAAAAGTTCTGACATAAAATCCTGAAAAGCATGGTTTCAGAGCATAGAAGCACTCGTCATGTTAATTAAATGACATTATTTATTTACATGAAAAAACAATGGGTAATTTTGTATCGAACCCGTACCCACTTTGTAGCATTTTAGACTAGGTGTAATTTAGAAGAGGCCTAATTGAGTAACTCGAAAATAAGTGAACGAATGAATGAATGAATGACAGACCGAAGTTATGATAACTTCTTTGTAACATTTTTAATTGCCAATAATCGCACTTTTTCTGCTTTTTGGACTAAATAAATAGGTAACCAGTCATTTTTTCTGTCTTAAGAGAGCGATATAGCTTCCTATCGTTGGTTTTTGGTACAGAAAAAATATTAAATAAGAACTATCAATCTTAAATAGCACAGTTTTATTAAATTGTATTGTTACTTTCAATGATTATATCATCCCAGGCACTTGCCGGACCTACGAAGTTATCTAGGTGCCTGCCAACACTTAAGTACCATATTATGCTAATAGTATGGGCACAAGCACCTAGAGTTCTCATACCCGTCATGCAGTAAGTCGGAGCAATAATACGCTTCGATGGCTTTTCTGCCCTGGACATTAACCTTGATTAAAATATATGTGTAATATATTTTATTCGACACGTGCCACGATAATATGCGGCCTCTAATTAACGAGCAGTTTTCGGTTACTAGCCCATGCTGCGACATTCTAGGGCTACGGCTCGAAGATACCTCAATATTATATATACCATCTCCACCTCGCAAATGCTCGGCAACATATGATCTAGCGAGCTTCAAATGGTATGTGCCCAGACCGAGTAGAATGACGTCTTCTTCTGTCAATTGTGGAAATGGTATTCACGTAGCCGTCATTGTTGTGAACACCGCTCGCTGTCTGTTCATATGTTCTGCGACTACATAGTTGCCCAGTCTGTTGGGTTCGCTTCTTATTTGTGCTATTATATTATAAAAGCGTAGGCATGCTCATTATCTGTCAGACGCTGCCTAATAAGGGCTCCCGCAATACGAAAGTCTTCAAATAAGTGAGGGAGTGTTTTATTGATAACTGTTGTAAATAAAAGTAAGAATAAAATAAACTAAGATATGCGCGAGCGCTCAAAATCAGTTCTTAACAGGTACTAACTACTGACGACACACCGACGCTAGCACAAAATAGTTCGAACTACCCACCTAATCGATAAAATAAAAAAAAAATTAAACGTGCGTGAATCGATTTTACTAAGGATTTTCGGTATTTTCAACATCAAATATCTTTTTTCCTACATAAGTTACAAAGTTGCTCCAATACAAAAAATATCTACGTTTTCAAAGACCTTTCGAATGGTACCAATTTCAACTTGCTACAAACTGGGTACGTTCTGACCCATGTTCTTTAATGCTTTCATTTTATAGCTTAAATCCGTTTTTAAACCTACGAAAATCTCAGTACAAGCAAGATCATCCAAAAAGATAAAGTAAGTATTAGATTTTTAAACAGATAAAATAGATAGGATGAAAAATCCTATAGCATTTTTGATACCAGAGTAAGTATAAGTACACAACCTACCTCTGTAGGTAGCGGCTAAGCCCAGCAGCAACCCGACGCTGATCATCTCGTTGCACTTGACGAGGTACTCGTATATGTTCATGAATGGCATATCCCGGAGGTGTCCGTTGAGTCCCAGGCCCATCAGGAACCCAGCGTGTTCTGTTGACATCTCTGCCGTACCCTGGATGAAGTATTGATGATAATAGTAATTGGATTACTACATAATTATACTTAAGATTTCGGTGCTAATGGTGGAATTGTCCTGTGTGGGAATGCATATGAGAGTATGCGCATGTTCGGACAGTGTGCGTGCATGCACGTATATTTGCGTGCACGTTTGCGTGTATCCTATCCTACTAATATTATAAATGTGAAAGTTTGTGAAGATGTTTGGATGTTTGTTACTCAATTACACTCTTAACGGCTGAATGGATCTGGCTGAAATTTGGTATAAGGTAGAGTATAGTCTGGAATAAAACATAGACAATTTTTTATCCCGGGAAAATGTTCCCACGGAAGCGGGAACGGGAACCCACTTTTACGGGGCGAAGCCGCGCGCATCAGCTAGTTTTATAAAAAAAAATCTTTATTTCAAGGCAACATTATTTTATGCTTGGAAGAAGTCACATTATTACCAGAAGAATTTAGTATACAAAGTATAGGGGTAAAGTGAGTCGGTACCATGGTGGTGGTGTGGAGGTGCGCGCATGTAATGTAAGCGCACGTTTACTACTGTCACACGGCTGCTGTCTGACCGCAAATCGGTAGTCCCGTGAAAAGTGTGCGTTTGTGTTATAATCTACAATGTTTTGTCTTTTGTCTCGTGTTTGTTTCGCTCTTTCTCTTTGTGTGTATGTGTGTGTATGCTCTCTTTTTCTCTCTCTCTCTGTGTGTGTGTGTGTGTGTGCGCGCGCTCACCCTCGGCTTGTTGTAGATGACCCACTCGGAGTGTATGGTGAGGCCGGAGAGCGGCACGAGCGCCAGCCCCGCGGCGGCCCCGTTGTGGAAGGCGTGTGTGTGTGTGTGTGTGTGCGCTCACCCTCGGCTTGTTGTAGATGACCCACTCGGAGTGTATGGTGAGGCCGGAGAGCGGCACGAGCGCCAGCCCCGCGGCGGCCCCGTTGTGGAAGGCGTGTGTGTGTGTGTGTGTGTGCGCTCACCCTCGGCTTGTTGTAGATGACCCACTCGGAGTGTATGGTGAGGCCGGAGAGCGGCACGAGCGCCAGCCCCGCGGCGGCCCCGTTGTGGAAGGCGTGTGTGTGTGTGTGTGCGCTCACCCTCGGCTTGTTGTAGATGACCCACTCGGAGTGTATGGTGAGGCCGGAGAGCGGCACGAGCGCCAGCCCCGCGGCGGCCCCGTTGTGGAAGGCGTGTGTGTGTGTGTGTGTGTGTGCGCTCACCCTCGGCTTGTTGTAGATGACCCACTCGGAGTGTATGGTGATGCCGGAGAGCGGCACGAGCGCCAGCCCCGTTGTGGAAGGCGTGTGTGTGTGTGTGTGCGCTCACCCTCGGCTTGTTGTAGATGACCCACTCGGAGTGTATGGTGAGGCCGGCGAGCGGCACGAGCGCCAGCCCCGCGGCGGCCCCGTTGTGGAAGGCGTGTGTGTGTGTGTGCGCTCACCCTCGGCTTGTTGTAGATGACCCACTCGGAGTGTATGGTGAGGCCGGAGAGCGGCACGAGCGCCAGCCCCGCGGCGGCCCCGTTGTGGAAGGCGTGTGTGTGTGTGTGTGTGTGTGTGCGCTCACCCTCGGCTTGTTGTAGATGACCCACTCGGAGTGTATGGTGATGCCGGAGAGCGGCACGAGCGCCAGCCCCGTTGTGGAAGGCGTGTGTGTGTGTGTGTGCGCTCACCCTCGGCTTGTTGTAGATGACCCACTCGGAGTGTATGGTGAGGCCGGCGAGCGGCACGAGCGCCAGCCCCGCGGCGGCCCCGTTGTGGAAGGCGTGTGTGTGTGTGTGCGCTCACCCTCGGCTTGTTGTAGATGACCCACTCGGAGTGTATGGTGAGGCCGGAGAGCGGCACGAGCGCCAGCCCCGCGGCGGCCCCGTTGTGGAAGGCGTGTGTGTGTGTGTGTGTGTGTGTGCGCTCACCCTCGGCTTGTTGTAGATGACCCACTCGGAGTGTATGGTGATGCCGGAGAGCGGCACGAGCGCCAGCCCCGTTGTGGAAGGCGTGTGTGTGTGTGTGTGCGCTCACCCTCGGCTTGTTGTAGATGACCCACTCGGAGTGTATGGTGAGGCCGGCGAGCGGCACGAGCGCCAGCCCCGCGGCGGCCCCGTTGTGGAAGGCGTGTGTGTGTGTGTGCGCTCACCCTCGGCTTGTTGTAGATGACCCACTCGGAGTGTATGGTGAGGCCGGAGAGCGGCACGAGCGCCAGCCCCGCGGCGGCCCCGTTGTGGAAGGCGTGTGTGTGTGTGTGCGCTCACCCTCGGCTTGTTGTAGATGACCCACTCGGAGTGTATGGTGAGGCCGGAGAGCGGCACGAGCGCCAGCCCCGCGGCGGCCCCGTTGTGGAAGGCGTGTGTGTGTGTGTGCGCTCACCCTCGGCTTGTTGTAGATGACCCACTCGGAGTGTATGGTGAGGCCGGAGAGCGGCACGAGCGCCAGCCCCGCGGCGGCCCCGTTGTGGAAGGCGTGTGTGTGTGTGTGCGCTCACCCTCGGCTTGTTGTAGATGACCCACTCGGAGTGTATGGTGAGGCCGGAGAGCGGCACGAGCGCCAGCCCCGCGGCGGCCCCGTTGTGGAAGGCGTGTGTGTGTGTGTGTGCGCTCACCCTCGGCTTGTTGTAGATGACCCACTCGGAGTGTATGGTGAGGCCGGAGAGCGGCACGAGCGCCAGCCTCGCGGCGGCCCCGTTGTGGAAGGCGTGTGTGTGTGTGTGCGCGCTCACCCTCGGCTTGTTGTAGATGACCCACTCGGAGTGTATGGTGAGGCCGGAGAGCGGCACGAGCGCCAGCCCCGCGGCGGCCCCGTTGTGGAAGGCGTGTGTGTGTGTGTGTGTGCGCTCACCCTCGGCTTGTTGTAGATGACCCACTCGGAGTGTATGGTGAGGCCGGAGAGCGGCACGAGCGCCAGCCTCGCGGCGGCCCCGTTGTGGAAGGCGTGTGTGTGTGTGTGCGCGCTCACCCTCGGCTTGTTGTAGATGACCCACTCGGAGTGTATGGTGAGGCCGGAGAGCGGCACGAGCGCCAGCCCCGCGGCGGCCCCGTTGTGGAAGGCGTGTGTGTGTGTGTGCGCTCACCCTCGGCTTGTTGTAGATGACCCACTCGGAGTGTATGGTGAGGCCGGAGAGCGGCACGAGCGCCAGCCCCGCGGCGGCCCCGTTGTGGAAGGCGTGTGTGTGTGTGTGTGCGCTCACCCTCGGCTTGTTGTAGATGACCCACTCGGAGTGTATGGTGAGGCCGGAGAGCGGCACGAGCGCCAGCCCCGCGGCGGCCCCGTTGTGGAAGGCGTGTGTGTGTGTGTGTGCGCTCACCCTCGGCTTGTTGTAGATGACCCACTCGGAGTGTATGGTGAGGCCGGAGAGCGGCACGAGCGCCAGCCCCGCGGCGGCCCCGTTGTGGAAGGCGTGTGTGTGTGTGTGCGCTCACCCTCGGCTTGTTGTAGATGACCCACTCGGAGTGTATGGTGAGGCCGGAGAGCGGCACGAGCGCCAGCCCCGCGGCGGCCCCGTTGTGGAAGGCGTGTGTGTGTGTGTGCGCTCACCCTCGGCTTGTTGTAGATGACCCACTCGGAGTGTATGGTGAGGCCGGAGAGCGGCACGAGCGCCAGCCCCGCGGCGGCCCCGTTGTGGAAGGCGTGTGTGTGTGTGTGTGTGCGCTCACCCTCGGCTTGTTGTAGATGACCCACTCGGAGTGTATGGTGAGGCCGGAGAGCGGCACGAGCGCCAGCCCCGCGGCGGCCCCGTTGTGGAAGGCGTGTGTGTGTGTGTGTGTGTGCGCTCACCCTCGGCTTGTTGTAGATGACCCACTCGGAGTGTATGGTGAGGCCGGAGAGCGGCACGAGCGCCAGCCCCGCGGCGGCCCCGTTGTGGAAGGCGTGTGTGTGTGTGTGTGCGCTCACCCTCGGCTTGTTGTAGATGACCCACTCGGAGTGTATGGTGAGGCCGGAGAGCGGCACGAGCGCCAGCCCCGCGGCGGCCCCGTTGTGGAAGGCGTGTGTGTGTGTGTGCGCTCACCCTCGGCTTGTTGTAGATGACCCACTCGGAGTGTATGGTGAGGCCGGAGAGCGGCACGAGCGCCAGCCCCGCGGCGGCCCCGTTGTGGAAGGCGTGTGTGTGTGTGTGTGTGCGCTCACCCTCGGCTTGTTGTAGATGACCCACTCGGAGTGTATGGTGAGGCCGGAGAGCGGCACGAGCGCCAGCCCCGCGGCGGCCCCGTTGTGGAAGGCGTGTGTGTGTGTGTGTGTGCGCTCACCCTCGGCTTGTTGTAGATGACCCACTCGGAGTGTATGGTGAGGCCGGAGAGCGGCACGAGCGCCAGCCCCGCGGCGGCCCCGTTGTGGAAGGCGTGTGTGTGTGTGTGCGCTCACCCTCGGCTTGTTGTAGATGACCCACTCGGAGTGTATGGTGAGGCCGGAGAGCGGCACGAGCGCCAGCCCCGCGGCGGCCCCGTTGTGGAAGGCGTGTGTGTGTGTGTGTGTGCGCTCACCCTCGGCTTGTTGTAGATGACCCACTCGGAGTGTATGGTGAGGCCGGAGAGCGGCACGAGCGCCAGCCCCGCGGCGGCCCCGTTGTGGAAGGCGTGTGTGTGTGTGTGCGCTCACCCTCGGCTTGTTGTAGATGACCCACTCGGAGTGTATGGTGAGGCCGGAGAGCGGCACGAGCGCCAGCCCCGCGGCGGCCCCGTTGTGGAAGGCGTGTGTGTGTGTGTGTGTGCGCTCACCCTCGGCTTGTTGTAGATGACCCACTCGGAGTGTATGGTGAGGCCGGAGAGCGGCACGAGCGCCAGCCCCGCGGCGGCCCCGTTGTGGAAGGCGTGTGTGTGTGTGTGTGTGCGCTCACCCTCGGCTTGTTGTAGATGACCCACTCGGAGTGTATGGTGAGGCCGGAGAGCGGCACGAGCGCCAGCCCCGCGGCGGCCCCGTTGTGGAAGGCGTGTGTGTGTGTGTGTGTGCGCTCACCCTCGGCTTGTTGTAGATGACCCACTCGGAGTGTATGGTGAGGCCGGAGAGCGGCACGAGCGCCAGCCCCGCGGCGGCCCCGTTGTGGAAGGCGGGCCAGGCGTGCGCCGGCGTGCTCCCCTCGCCCGCGCCGCGCCCCTTCCAGCGCCCCCATATGCACACGCGCGGTACCTCCGCGCCTTCTGTCGCCCCACAAGGCGCAGTGCGAAGTGTCACCATGCCCCTAAACACAGACGTAGGTATGCATTTGACGCTACCGTCACCATTCACATCGTTTTCATTCACATAAACAAAAATTAGATCAGTGAACTACTTTGGATGGAAACTTAGAAAGCACTTTGGAGAACAATAACTACATTGTTTGAAGATTAACCCTGAAGAGGACTAAGGACAGAAGATTAACTCGGTAGTTTGAAGTTTAGCTCCGAAAAGAACTTTTGGTTAGAGATACTCGATTGTTTGAAAATTAATCCTGAAAAGGACTTTGGAGAGCAAATGTACTCGGTTGTTTGAAGATTAACCCTGAAAAGGACTTTGGATAGAAGATAAACTTGGTTATTTAAAGATTTTGCCCTGAAAAGGACTTTGAGGGGAAGAGATACTAGGTTTCTGGCACTTTCGCGTAGAATGAATGGAATAATTTTAATCAGAACATTGAACATTACCACAAATAACAAAAATATTGACATTACTTTTATTAAATCTACGTGAAACCGAATGTAACTCTCACAGAGTTACATTGGATTGTCTTAACTGAATCACACTAAATAAGTACTATAAATAGCCATCATACGAAAGAAAGAAAGAAAATACATTTATTTATGACACGCACATTTACACAAAATTAAACAATAGCATGCATACAACATAGGAAAAAAAAACAAGTGTGCGCATCTTAAATGGGTCGCTATCTCAGCATAAATGCTGCGCATCCTCTGCCAATGACATAGGATGCGGAGCGCTGATTTTCAGATGGAGCCCGCGATGTCACGGCACGCACGTTTGCACTGAACAGATCTAGAAATACTAGAAGTAAAAATTTTATTATTACTTACTAAATCTTGAAAATAACCGGCCAAGTGCGAGTTGGACTCGCCCATGAAGGGTTTCGTAGCAGCAAGTACCATATATAAAAGTTCTCATAGTTCGTTGTAACTTTGATTGATGTTTTAACACGTTCGCAGTGGTAGTGATTTTTCTAACCGAAAATTGCAGTTTATGACGTATAAAAAACAAACTACCAGCTCTATCTCGTTCGAACTAATTTTCGTTGGTAGTTTTTATGGCAATGTACATCATATCTTCTTTTTAGATTTATCATTCTCTTAGTTTGGAAGTTAGAGGGGGGGGGACACACATTTTTCCACTTTGGAAGTGTCTCTTGCGCAAACTGTTCAGTTTATAAAAAAATGATATTAGAAACCTCAATATCATTTTTGAAGGCCTATCTATAGATAACCCACTCGTATGGTTTTGACGAAAAAAAAAATTTTGAGTTTCAGTTCTGAGTATGGGGACCCCCAAAATTTACTGCTTTTTTTCTAATTTTATATAAGAATCTTAATGCGGTTCACAGAATACATCTAGTTACCAAGTTTCAATATCATAGGCCTTACAGTTTCGGAGAAAAGTGGCTGTGACACACGGACGGACAGACAGACAGACAGACAGACAGACAGACATGACGAATCTATAAGGGTTCCGTTTTTGCCATTTGTCTACGAAACCCTAAAAAATGAACTTAAAATAGGTACAACGAAAAAAAATACAAAAAAAAATCATCAAAAACAAAACATAGAACAAGAATAAGCAATATAATAAGTACATACACAACCAGACATCTCATTTTGTTTATCGCTACGAAAATATGGCATCTGAAGACAGAGCTTCTCGTCATCACACATTCGTTGACAACATAACCTACAGAAATCGGATTTTAGGCCACACGAGTGTCATAAGATATTATGTAAGCAGGACCTTAGGTAGTAGCTTTCAGAAAAAGTTATTAAATTAAAGAGCAATCGGTCTATATGTGACTGTGTTGTCTCTTGGGGCCATTTTTTCAAACAACATTGACAAGGTTAGAATTAACTGTATATCCAAAACAATCAGGTCACTTTTATATCCGGCTCGAAGGACCATGTCTATGAGAGGACTCACAATCACACATCACTCAATCACCAAAAGAATTACTTTGAAGGCACTAATGTATTGGCTGTAAGGAGTAAAGTTTCAAAATCTCACCAGACAAAAGGGAGCGTCATAAGAAATTGAAAAGCAATTAGTATGGTAACTCAACCATGAATTTAAAATATGAAAAAGAAGATTCTATTTCCATATTTGAAAAAATAGGGAGCACCATAATTCTGGTGTTTAGAGCATGCACGTAAAATGTCACAATACAAATTTAAAAAAAATTGCCTCAATAGTTGCAGTCCTCTCTTATCCGGCTCGAAGGAACATGTTTTTGACTGAACTGCTTTTATTTGTTATGTCAACACTACATTCCTTAAGGGAAAAACGGTGTAATATCTCACCTAGCAATAGGAAGTGCCATAGTTCTGGTGCTCAGAGCGTACAGGTATTTGTCTTGCTCTTCTATGAAGTCATGGTCCGACACCTCCGGCCTTTGAGTCAGGTTGATGGTCACCGGGATTGACGACTGCAGTAAGTTTATTACCTCAGTTATTCTGCAATTGCAAGGTTCATGTTAATTTTTGAAGTGAATCTTGTTTGCCCTAGAGCTTAATGTTAATATTTCGAGGTGAAGGTTCAATAGATGGCGCTATGGATATAATACTAGATACTAGGTAACACTTTGTCGATGAGTTCTCTAATATTCTACAATCTATCCTATTAAACTGACTTGGGAGGTTTTCCATGTAGGAAATCCGTTCAGTTTTTTGTCCCCTAGTTTCCAAGAGGTTAACCAGCTAAAATACTGCACTTACCTATGATCTCGAGGGTACAACAAGTTGAGCAGTTGCGTGTTGAGATGTTCGCAGCCGGTGATGACGTCAGCGTCCTCCGGGTTTGTCCTCGGAGGATCCACGACTCGCTTCGATCGCGTATACACCGTGTCTTTCTCTAGAACTTCTAGCGCTATAACTGTAGATATATAAAATGTTTGGTGATATGGGTTTGTTTTGAAGAGGTTTATGGTTCGACCCCTTCAATGTCGAAAATAATACACTCTTAGCGGCAAGTACAAACGAATCTTGGGCTCCACAAGTCTAGATAGGAATTGGTAGCAACTGAGAAGGCGCTAAGATGAAGATTATATCAATGAATATTTTTTTTTTATACTACTTAGGTGGCAGACAAGCTTACGGCCCACCGGAAGGTTGGTAACCGTAGCCTATAGACGTTTGCAACACCAGAGGCGCTACACACGCGCTGCCGACCCGGGCGCAGGTTGTGACGACCCACAGTTGAAATTTTTCAAGCCGCCCGTAAGGCCTTCAACTTGGCTTAACGACTGTCATTTTACTGACAACCGGGACCAACGGCTTATCGTGCCTTCCGAAGCACGGAAACGCTCGTAAATAAATGTCACAAAGTGGTCCACGTGGTGGTCACCCATCCATATCCGGCCATAGTAAATGTTGTTTACTGCAGTGATCGTTTACAGAACACTGAGTCCGCGGGGCCACGAGCGCTTCGAATATAGTTATTAAAAAAGTGTAAATTGCCGGGTAGAACAACACGAGGTTCCTCAGGTGGCCAGTCAGCTAACTCTTGTCGTGGGACGGGATAGTTAGTAGGAGGAGAAGTAGTGAATAACATCCATTTATAAATCCTATAACATTGGTAAATACTCACACTCCATGTAATCATTGGCAGTACTCATGGTCTGGGCCACACTGGCCTGGTGCGCCAGGTCTTCCCTCATCACCAGGTTGTAGGCCTCGGGCGGCCAGTCGGCGGGGGGAGAACTCTTGCAGCGGGATACTATCGTCAATAGCAGGAGCGCTAGCGCGGGGGGGAGGCTGTCTATGTCGCGGAGAGTTATGCCTGGAAATACAACGAATAAATATTCATGGACATTTTCACACAACACGATCTAGCCCAAAGACATGATTGTTCAAAAGAAGATACATTTATACTTTAAGAACAATGACGTGCATTCAATAAATACTAGAAATAATCATAAATTAATTGGAAAGGTTTATCGATTGCATAAGGTTCACGACTCATTTGAAGGACTTGGTGTACGCCTATTTAATAAAATTCCTTTAGCTATTATGAACCTTCCTTTACAAAAATTCAAGTTGGAAATTAAGGTACATCTTTTAAAAAGGGCATACTATACTATTGATGACTCACTTAATTAGGCGCGATTTAAACGTCGGCGCTTGTGTAGATAAAATTGTAAATCTTTGTTGTATTACAAACGAATGTTGCTAGACTATTTTAAAAGAGTGGCCGTGAGTTTTCGTGCCAGGATCTTCCTCACAGGCTCAACCTATTGCTTTGCGAATCTGGCAGTAAATGTAAATGTAGAAGCATAAATTATGACGTTCAGAAGTGTTACTTTGTAACCGTGTGAAAAATAATATATTACCATTTTCAGTAAGCTACCTGCTTCTGTTACGGGTATCATACCACGAATATTAATACTAGTGTCCGACCGAAACTGGTTTTCCGGCCGAAACCGAACTTTCGGCCCCAGGGTCAGTTTCGGCCGAAACCGAAACCGAAACTCACGTGTTCACATTGAAAAAAAAAACCAGCCAAGTGCGAGTCGGATTCCCACACAGAGTGTTCTGTTACAAAAATTGGGCACCAAAATTACGTTTGCTGTGAGTAGATGTATTTTTCTTATTTAAGTAGGTATTTTTGTTATGGCGGCCACAGAACAGCAGAACAGGGTGTGGTGGTGGTGGCAGTGTCTTAACAGCAGAACAGGGTGTGGTGGTGGTGGCAGTGTCTCTTGATATCACCAACGATTTCAACACCTTGCCCTGGAGCTGCGTTTTGGAAGGCGCTTATTCACCACGAAAGGCCTTCCTACCTCCGTCGAATTGTTTGGGCCTACCTTTCCGGGAGGGCCATAACTTAGCAAACTTAGCTAGGGCCGGGTCGGCGAGATGTGTAGCTCGGTGTTCCACAGGGATCAGTCTTAGGACCGCTTTTGTGGAACATCGGTTACGATTGGGTGCTGCGTGGTCCGTCGCTCAGATTTGTCGGCGTAACGTGTTACGCTATGCGGGGCCTCCGTGTGGGTGGAGACCCTGACGGCTAGCAATGAACGCGAGCTCACGAGCTCACCTGGAAACCAAAGAGACCTGGAAGGTGCGACTTGAGCAAACAAGAGGTTGAATCGCCACAATCGAGGTGGTCAGAACGGTCATGGACAAGTGGCTGGTGAGGTGCCGCGGCGCTCTCTCCTACCGGTTGTCACAGATGCTTACCGGGCACAGAAGCTTCGGTAAGGTGATGCCGCATATTCTGTTGGGAATCCTCTTGACCTCCTTGCAAGGGCATACCCGGGGCTAGTAAATATAGGGTGTTAGGTAGGATACGTGTAGTTTTTAATCGGTAGGAGACCGGAATGGCATCGGTGTAAGATTTTCCTCACGCTAAAAAAAGCGGCAATAGAAATACATCATCTGTGAAAAGTTTAGGTCTCTAACTTTCACGGTTCCAGCGATAAAACCTCGTGACTAATAGACTGATGAACGGCTAAGTCTTATGTCTCATTCATAGGGTCCAATCTTTTACCTATTCGTGCGTGAGTCCGATTCGCACTTGGCGGGTTTTTTTTCTTCAATAGGCGCAGCAAGTTCCACCAAGTGCCATCAATCAACACGGTATAAATCTTCTCAAGTGATCATTTCAGAAATATCTCCACCTAAAGATGGATTTCTTTCTTTTACGTGTGGAATTACTCATAAATGCTTTTGCGAACTCTTACCGACTAAAACCACATGGTGCCCTACTACTGTAACTAGCTCTTGGCCGGTTTTGAATACATTCGGTGCCTATATAACATAAAACTGGACAAGAGTGAGCCGGACTCCCGCAAGTAGGATTGAATACAAGAAAAGCGGCAGCAAATCACGTTTTTTGTACGGAAGGCTCCCTTTTATATTATTATTTTGTCTGTTTTTATTAATTTTTGCTATAGCGTCAACAGAAATACATTTTCTGTGAAAATTTTAACAGTCTACTATCACGGTGCATCAGTTACAGCCTGATGACAGACAGACAGACGACCTACGAAGTCTTAGGAATGGGGCCCTGTTTTTACCCTTTTTACGGAACCGACTACTAAGGGGTACGTTCATGTAATATGTTGGGAGTCCTGGGACATCCTTCCGAGAGCTTACCCGGGGCTACTGAACGTAGGCTGTTAGGCGTTACGTGAGGTTTTTTAGTCGGAAGGAGTCCGGCATAGCATCCATTAACCCTTAGAGCCCCTTGCGGCGATTTTTTCTTTTTTCGGGTTTGCCTTCACTTTAATAAAAAAAAAGATTCATGTAATGTCCTAGATCACCTTCTTAGGGTTCCGTAACCAAAAAGTAAACGGGACCCTAAAAGGGTGGTCTAAGGCATAACACAGGGGTAATTGTCTAATACTTCTCAATGATTGTAATTGCTTGTGGCTTGAATAAAATTGTATTATTGTAAAGATTGGAAAACGTTTGTAAATCCCTAAATCTTAGGTTAGTAACGTATTAACTGGTTTAGCTCACCCCAACCACGTCACAAGTAGAGCCAGGCACTCAAAATTCACGAACACGTGAGTTTCGGTCGGGCCGAAAGTTTCGGCCCATTTTGGCCGAAACCGAAACTGCGGCCGAAACTCGATATTTTGGCCGAAACTGGCCGAAACCGAAACCGAAACTTCGGTCGGTCACTAATTAATACTCATATATTTTTTAGGTACATTGTGTATTTTTAATACAGTCGCACTTTACGACCTCCAGACCAACGTCACTGTCAAAAGAGAAATTACTAAGTTTATGATAACTTAGCAAAATATTTTGTAGTGTTCACCTTGGAAAACCAACGGTCAAGTGAAAGTCTGACTCACGAACGCACGATTCCGTAGCAAAAAACTTTAATGTCGTTCTTCTTCAGATTTTAGTATTTGTTATTATATGCACAAAAAACATTATTTGTGAAAATTTTAGCTGTCTAACTATTACGGTTTCTGAGATAGAGCCTGGAAACAGACGGACAGCAGTCTCAGTGAGTATGGCGTCGTGGTACGATATCGTCTGTACACTGTCTATATCTATAGTCACAGTCCTAATGTCCAGTTCTGTCTACCACTCACCCTTGTCCACAGCGACAATGACCGCCTGGCAGTACGGCGAAGAGAAGCTGTGCTCTTGTCTCCTGCGCGGCGTGCTGCTGGCAGCCATGGCGTCGTGGTGCGATATCGTCTGTACACTGTCTATATCTATAGTCACAGTCCTAATGTCCAGTTCTGTCTACCACTCACCCTTGTCCACAGCGACAATGACCGCCTGGCAGTACGGCGAAGAAAAGCTGTGCTCTTGTCTCCTGCGCGGCGTGCTGCTGGCCGCCATGGCGTCGTGGTGCGATATCGTCTGTACACTGTCTATATCTATAGTCACAGTCCTAATGTCCAGTTCTGTCTACCACTCACCCTTGTCCACAGCGACAATGACCGCCTGGCAGTACGGCGAAGAGAAGCTGTGCTCTTGTCTCCTGCGCGGCGTGCTGCTGGCCGCCATGGCGTCGTGGTGCGATATCGTCTGTACACTGTCTATATCTATAGTCACAGTCCTAATGTCCAGTTCTGTCTACCACTCACCCTTGTCCACAGCGACAATGACCGCCTGGCAGTACGGCGAAGAGAAGCTGTGCTCTTGTCTCCTGCGCGGCGTGCTGCTGGCCGCCATGGCGTCGTGGTGCGATATCGTCTGTACACTGTCTATATCTATAGTCACAGTCCTAATGTCCAGTTCTGTCTACCACTCACCCTTGTCCACAGCGACAATGACCGCCTGGCAGTACGGCGAAGAGAAGCTGTGCTCTTGTCTCCTGCGCGGCGTGCTGCTGGCCGCCATGGCGTCGTGGTGCGATATCGTCTGTACACTGTCTATATCTATAGTCACAGTCCTAATGTCCAGTTCTGTCTACCACTCACCCTTGTCCACAGCGACAATGACCGCCTGGCAGTACGACGAAGAGAAGCTGTGCTCTTGTCTCCTGCGCGGCGTGCTGCTGGCCGCCATGGCGTCGTGGTGCGATATCGTCTGTACACTGTCTATATCTATAGTCACAGTCCTAATGTCCAGTTCTGTCTACCACTCACCCTTGTCCACAGCGACAATGACCGCCTGGCAGTACGGCGAAGAGAAGCTGTGCTCTTGTCTCCTGCGCGGCGTGCTGCTGGCCGCCATGGCGTCGTGGTGCGATATCGTCTGTACACTGTCTATATCTATAGTCACAGTCCTAATGTCCAGTTCTGTCTACCACTCACCCTTGTCCACAGCGACAATGACCGCCTGGCAGTACGGCGAAGAGAAGCTGTGCTCTTGTCTCCTGCGCGGCGTGCTGCTGGCCGCCATGGCGTCGTGGTGCGATATCGTCTGTACACTGTCTATATCTATAGTCACAGTCCTAATGTCCAGTTCTGTCTACCACTCACCCTTGTCCACAGCGACAATGACCGCCTGGCAGTACGGCGAAGAGAAGCTGTGCTCTTGTCTCCTGCGCGGCGTGCTGCTGGCCGCCATGGCGTTGTGGTGCGATATCGTCTGTACACTGTCTACAGGGTGTAATTTTGTAATGCCACCTGAAGGGGAAGTACTCTTAAAACTGTAGATAGAAAATTTTACTCAAAGAGAACATTCCTTTATTTTTGAAAAGAAAGAAAACTGCATTCAATGATTTTTAAAAATTCGCTTGCCGCACCCGGTAATCGAACCGACTAAAATCTGTAAAAGCTGCACCCTGTACTTTTATTGCTTCGATCGTTAGGGTCAATTATAAGGATAAAATCTCTCTTACAAACTTCATAAATTAAATGAAAGGAAAACAATGAAATCTTAAATAAATTGTTCAATGGGTCAAGATATAGCACTTTTACTCAAAGATCTGTCTCTTTACTTATGTTATTAATTAATAATTATTATCACTGACGTCTTTTACCCATTAAAATGACGAATTACTATTTAGATAAGACGATTGCAATTTTGCACGTGTTTTTAATGCAGACTCCTTTCTTAGATGCGACATAACTAGGTAGTTTAAATATGGAATGTTACATTTGAAAATAGATTTTCATCTGTTATTCAAATTTGATTGTTTTTACAAATCATTTCATATTTGTTTCACGGTAAAAATGGCTTATCAAGAACAATTTGATTTAATGGAAGCTTATTTTTTAAATAACAAAGATGTGAATCGTGCTCTACGGTGGTATGGAGAGAAATATCGAGACCGACAGGCACCAACTCGGTTTGTACTGAAAAGAATGGTAGAAAATTTAAAGAATATGGGTAGTTTCAAAAAGGGACGGCAAAGTCTTCAGCAGAATAACTTCGATTTTGATTTAAATGTTTTAACATACTTCGAAGCATTTCCGAAGGCTTCAAGCAGAGATGCTGCCGAAGTAATTGGAACAACCCACACTCGCGTACTTAAAGTGCTGAAAAAGTACAAGTTTAAATGTTATCATTATGGTCGGTTTGTACAAAAATTGCATCCTGGGGATTGTGAGAGACGACTACAATTTTGTCAAAACATGCTGAGAGAAATTGACCGTAACCCTAATTTTTTGAGTAACATTGTATGGTCTGACGAAACCAATTTCAGCAATAACGGCATGTGCAATCGTCGCAATAACCACTGTTGGTCTCGAGTGAATCCTCTTCGTGTTCACGAAACTAACAGTCAAGTAAGATTTTCTTTTAACGTTTGGTGCGGAATTATGAGAAATATGGTTGTGTTAGTCCATGTGTATGAAGGTAACTTAAACACTGTCAAGTATTTAGAAATACTGGATTTATTAAGAAATGTGTTAAATGGTTTCCCCGAGGAAGAGCGAAACCAAATAATTCTACAGCAAGATGGTGCTCCAGCCCATAACAGCAGAATCACTACTACCTACATAAATAACCATTTTAATACCTGGATTGGTACAAACGGCACAATCAGATGGCTGGTGAACCTCTTTAGATTTTTTTTTGTGGGGATATGTAAAAAATCAAATTTACATTAAAACTTGTGAAAATTTAAACGAATTGAGAGTTGAAGTTCAGAATATGATTTATAACATTCACCACAACTAGAGATGGGTAACGACCCGGGTTAAAACCCACCGGTGGGTAAAAACCCAGTTATCACCCGTTTCAATCCACCCACTGGATGGTTTGGCCGGGTGAAAACAAAATATTGCCGATAAAACTTGCAATGCGCTGCGATCGGTTTGCGGGGTGGTAGGTAGAGATGGGTAACGACCTGGGTTAAAACTCACTTTTTGAAACGGGTGATAGTGGGTTAAAACCTAGTTATCACCCGTTTCAATCCACTCACTGGGTGGTTTGGCCGGGTGAAAACAAAATATTGCCGATAAAACTTGCAGCGCGCTGCGATCGGTTTGCGGGGTGGAAAATCTGTGCCGGAGGGGGGGGGGGGGTTTGATCCGCGCCCCGCCCGTCCTCAAACTCACTCTCTCTCTCTTTACTCTCTAGTGTACTTCGCTACGCCAGTTAGAGTGGGCGCGTTTTGTGTGAATTTGTTGTTGTTTTTATTTACGACTCTGTATTATTATTGTGATCTGATCCAGTTTTTACCTGAATGACCTTGGCTTGAACACCTTGACTACGATTTGCTTATGAAATTTGATTCTGTCGACCCGGCTCTTGCCAGCTCGGGTAAGTTATTCGCTGTGTCTGGCCCTCTCGGAAAGATAGGCCCCAACAATTCGACGGAGGTAGGGAGGCACTCCATGATAAATATGTGACTCCCTAATGCAGCTTCATGTTGAATGCGTTGGCGATGTCAAGAGATACTGCCATCACCACTTCGCCCTGTGATATCGCTTCCTCCGCCAGTCCTCTAATGCGCATGATAGCGTCCACGGTGGAGCGCCCCTGACGGAAACGTAACTAGTTATCCGCCAGATCTGGCCCCACGCGTGTGAGGTGCCCGACGAGGCGCTGTGCAATAATACGCTCAAAGAGCTAGCACACCTCGTCGAGCAACACGACCGGCCGGTACTCAGATGGGGAGTAAGCCCCATCTGAGTACCCCCCCCCCCCGCCTTTCGGATCAGAACCAGTTTCCCTGTCTTCCAGACCTTGGAAAACTGGCCTTTTTCAAGGCATGCGCTAAAGCCGCCCAAGTACCTCGAAAGCCAGTACCTACGCTCGGCCTGGAATGCCGTCGGGACCAGGGGCAGTGTTCCTGCGGGATTTAAGCCGCAGTACAGCCGCCCCTAACTGACCCTCCGTGACTTCAGGTACATCGTTCTCGCTGTTATCCGCGCCGGGCGCCTGAGACGAAGCCTGTTCCTCCGCCCTTGATGGGAACAAGGAACCCAGGACCCTCCAGCTGGAGACTGTGGGTCAGTGAGGGTGCCTTAGGGCCTAGTTTGCCTCTTAACATAAGGTACGGGCGCCCCTATGGGTTCCGCTACAGGATCTCAGGCAATCTTTTGGACCGCTTAATGGCTGCTTGAGGGGCCCACTTGGCCACCCTGTGCCCCTCATAGAGCTCCATCTCTCGAGCGACAATGCAGCACATTGTCTGGGCGGCGACGCCTCCGGCGGAATCTGGGGTGGCGTACTGATGGCGCGCGGTAATGCACGCTGCACGCAGCTGTGCGATTTCCGGCATCCACCAATACACTTAGTCTTAGTGGGGTGGCTCTTCTGAACCATCCCACTAAGGCATAAACATCGGCAGGCTTGTTTGCAGTCGAATCCAGGCCTGCCCGATGGCCGCCTTCAAGAGAGCCTCCCGATCCAGGCGATTGAGTGCCCAACGCGCTTCCGGGGGATTTGCGATAACCGGCGGTAGGTTAGGTGGAGGGGAGGCGTCGAAAGGGATATATCGGTGGTCTGATGACGACTCATTCTTCTTCACTACACGCTATCCCCTGGACACAGCGGGCGAGATCAGGGGTCGCAAACGATACGTCTACGACCGAACTAAGCTCCCGCCGCGTCCTCCGTTTTAGGATTACTAGGCCACGTGTAGTGACCCAGTCCTCCAGTTTATGGACCACTGTGCGATGCTCTGGTACAGAAGATTCTGAGCAGCAGAGAAGTGGTTCAGGTTCACCTGCAGGATGCGGATATGGGTGTTCATTAATGGACGTCCATCTATGTACCCTACCGCGAAAGTAGACGCTCTTGAGCGGTACCCTCGCTCCCCCGAACGGACGGACGGGGCTTTAACTTGGAGGCGGCGCAGGCCTTGGTGCCCACCCAGTGGTCGCAGAGCGTCACAAGCAAGGGCCGTGTGACCGGACTAACCACAGCGGAAGCACCGGTCTCCCACGGTGACTTCCGCTGTGCACTGCACCGCCACATGACTCCACCTGGATTCGAGATGATGTAGAAGATGCACCTGCGCCTTGAGGAAGCCCACATTGAGAAGGCTCCGTCAGTCTGCCACTTTCTGAGCCACCGCAACAGGGCAGCTCGCTACTGCCGACCCGTGACCAGTGGTACCAAAGCTAATTTCGCTAGATCTTATTTTCGCGACGGCAGCCGCTCGCTTCCATGACGGCGGAGATTATTTTCTCTGTCGTGGCCGCGTCATCTAGACCCGTAATGCGCAGACCGGCGCATTTATTGGGTCTGGTGACGCTGACGCGTGTGAAATCCCCCGAGTCGGTGTCTCCCTCAGCTTAGCCGCTATAGGGCCTCAGCCTTGGGACCGCTGGTGGCGCCGGAGATCTCGAGGAGGAGTGCTACAGTGCGCGTCACCTTGCATCGGAGCCTCCTCCTGTGTCGAGGTCCTTTAGGTCCACTGAGGCTTTCGCCTGCCTCAGGACCTCAGCGTACCCCACGCCCCTTGCCATGCCCTCTGTCGTCACCGTAAGGACGACGGCGGTGGCGTGGGAGCACGGAGCCTCTTTGGCGCCTTCGCCGCGGCGGCCCTTGCCGTCTTTATCGTCCGCTACCTTCCGGACCCTCTCTCTGGAGGGGTTCTGGGGTGCAGCGGAAGCGCTAGCTGTGCTGGGGAAAGCGGGGTTGCCACTATCCCCATGCGCCATCTTCTTGGGGGCGGGGGAGGGGGCGTTGGCCTTTCGCTGGGGACCGGGAGCCCAACTGGATGCAGCCGTCGTCACATACGATGTGACGACAAGTGCCGCTACTGGTGGGCGGTTTGCCCGGTCTTCAAGGACGCCGAGGCGTCTCTCGATGGCCTCCAGTATCTGAATCATGCTCGGTGTCACTTTGGGTGCACGAGCAGGGGCCTTTTGTGGAGCGGGGGTTGTCACACCCCAAGCCAGCTGCGTTAGCTTTGCAATTTCCTCCTGCATCAGCTGTTGCTGTTTGCGGGAATCGGCAAGCTTAGTCTCCAGGCTCGCAACCCGAGCCCAGAGTTTTCCCTCCTCGTTGGAGATGCTCCTATAGAGGTGCTCATCCAACGCCTTAGTGGCGCCTGTGACGGCTTCCACCACTATCTTCTTCCTGCCCGCTACATTCTTGGCGCCTTTTACGGCGCCAGAAATGCGAGCAAGAGACGCCATTATCTGTTTTGCCGCTGATACATCTGATGTGAAGAATGTAGCTGCGTTAGCTGTCCGGCACTGTCCAGCGGGGGCACATCTACCGGCGGCCCGATACCCTCCCCTTGGTTCTGTAGAGGTTGGCTTTCCGACCTCTACCCGTAGTAGCAGCGTCGATTTATTGAATAAACTGCCTACTAATTAGTTCTGTTTTTAATACGCTTTTATTAGGTCGTCGTGTATGTAACTAACATTGTAATGGAATCTAAGGAAACTAATTTAACCATCTTCCAAGGATCGTAGTGTCATGAAAATTGGCAGATGTATGTAGTTTTGATTACAATACAATAATATGGTACTATTAAACCGATATGATGATGGAGCCGGAAGATAGGCACAGAAAACAGGTGGAATCTAAGGTAGCTAATTTAACCAGCTTCCAAGGATCGTAGGGTCATGAAATTTGGCAGCTGTATGTAGTTCTGATGACAATACAATAATATGGTACTGTCAAACTGATATGATGATGGAGCCGGAAGATAGGCACTGAAACTTCGATGGAAAAAGTGGAATCTAAGGTAGCTAATTTAACCAGCTTCCAAGGATCGTAGGGTCATGAAATTTGGCAGCTGTATGTAGTTCTGATGACAATACAATAATATGGTACTGTCGAACTGATATGATGATGGAGCCGGAAGATAGGCACTGAAAACAAGCGGAATCTAAGGTAGCTAATTTAACCAGCTTCCAAGGATCGTAGGGTCATGAAAATTGGCAGCTGTATGTAGTTCTGATGACAATACAATAATATGGTACTGTCAAACTGATATGATGATGGAGCCGGAAGATAGGCACTGAAACTTCGATGGAAAAAGTGGAATCTAAGGTAGCTAATTTAACCAGCTTCCAAGGATCGTAGGGTCATGAAATTTGGCAGCTGTATGTAGTTCTGATGACAATACAATAATATGGTACTGTCGAACTGATATGATGATGGAGCCGGAAGATAGGCACTGAAAACAAGCGGAATCTAAGGTAGCTAATTTAACCAGCTTCCAAGGATCGTAGGGTCATGAAAATTGGCAGCTGTATGTAGTTCTGATGACAATACAATAATATGGTACTGTCGAACTGATCTGATGATGAAGCCGGAAGATATGCACTGGAACTTCATGGTGGAATATCGTATTATATCTGTTTTTGTATTCGTCAGAAAAGTCTTGTAATGAACTTTGACGAGGCTTAGGTTTCAAGGTTATAACAAACCTTTTTTAATTGACTTGTAAAACTATGCAATGGAATCTCAGGTAGCTAATTTAACCAGCTTCCAAGGATCGTAGGGTCATGAAAATTGGCAGCTGTATGTAGTTCTGATGACAATACAATAATATGGTACTGTCGAACTGATCTGATGATGAAGCCGGAAGATATGCACTGGAACTTCATGGTGGAATATCGTATTATATCTGTTTTTGTATTCGTCAGAAAAGTCTTGTAATGAACTTTGACGAGGCTTAGGTTTCAAGGTTATAACAAACCTTTTTTAATTGACTTGTAAAACTATGCAATGGAATCTCAGGTAACTAATTTAACCATCTTCCAAGGATCGTAGCGTCATGAAAATTGGCAGATGTTTGTAGTTCTGATAACAAGACAATAAATTGGTGCTGTCAAACTGATCTGATGATGGGGTCGTAAGATATGAACTGTAACTTCATGATTGAACATTGTATCATAGCTGTGTTTGGATTTGTTAGAAAAGTCGTGTAATGAACTTTGACCACGATTAGGGTTTAAGGTTAACAAATCTGTTAATATTGAGTGTAAATATTGACATAGGTACCTGCATAAAACGTATATGTATTAGAGTAATAATGAAATATTTTCACATTAGTCGAACTGAGACAAAACACCATGTAATACAGAAATCCCTACTAATATTAATAAATGCGAAAGTAACTCTGTCTATCTGTCTGTTACGTTTTCACGCCTAAACCACTGAACCGATTTTGATGAAATTGGTTATAAAGATAGTTTGAGTTTAAGGGAAGGACATAGGCAACTTTTTAACTGACTGCGCGAAAGGAGGGTAATGCTTATATGCGATAACGACTTCTACGCGGATGAAGCCGCAGGGAACAGCTAGTAAAGGTATAAATGTTGTGACTAAAAAGTATAAAATAAATAAATGGTTTAAAAAACCCTAGAAAAATACGCTTTTATAATGCACGAAAAAACCAAAAATAAATTATGGATCGTTCAAGTTGCCTCTATTTCTAGGCTGAAGTGTAAACTATGTGCTTTTAGTTATAATATTTGATTGTAAAAGCGTGGGGCGCTAACAAGAAATACTTTTTAGTAAGCAAATTCCTATTAATACTAATCCTTATAAAATAAAAATCCTGGCGAAAGCTGCATGAGGTCGCACAAGAGCATAACGTTTATGCTGCCAAAGGGAACGCCTCTTCTTTCAGGCAATTAAGTAGATACATGAGGGGAATACGTTAACAGTAGCAAAATGTAGAGTTCTTGTTCGAGAACGAGATATCTTTGGTTACCGTTAAAAACCCGCTTAGGGATATATGCGTTTGTATTCTTATTACATGTTTACTACATATTGTACTAAATATCTCGGAATGCCGAAACTTTAAGGACCTACCTATGAATTATCTAATAGAGATCCGTAACGGTAATAGGTTTGCTCCTATTACGCGGGCGTCACGAAAAACTGGCAAAAGTGGGTGTTGAAAATGCGTAGGCGTGGTTAACTACTTTATTTTTCAAGTTAGTATGTTATGCATTTCAATTAAAGCCTATCATCGTTAATACATTTCCGAAATTTAAAATTATAATAATAATAGTAAAAGTCACAATAGAAATATAAAAGCGTGACAGTGTAAATTAATAGTTTAAACACGACAAAAACACGCTTTTATAAATGTGACCTTATCCTTAATCTGACAAGACACTTTCCTGGCGGAAGCTGCATGCTTCCGCCAGGAAAGTCTTTCCTTGTCCAGCGCCCCACGCTTTTGCAATCAAACATTATAACTAAAAGCACATAGTTTACACTTCAGCCTAGAAATAGAGGCAACTTGAACGATCCATAATTTATTTTTGTTTTTTTCGTGCATTATAAAAGCGTATTTTTCTTGGGTTTTTTAAACCATTTATTTATTAAAATATATATCTGTTTTAAGGGTAAGGAGTTTATTTTTGATTTGCTAGACTACTAAACACTACTTCCCACTTCTTACTAGTTTACGAAACCTATTATCGCCTTCCCACTTCTTACTAGTTTACGAAACTTATTATCACCCTGCAAAATGGGTGATTATGGGTTTTAATTGGGTTAAAACCCAAATCACCCAGTTTCAACCCAAATGGGTAGATTGGGTTATAACCCGTTACCCATCTCTAACCACAACACGTTATTAAAGGTGACTAAAAATGAATTTCTTAGAAGAATAAATTTGTGTATCCAAGAAAATGGAGCCCATTTCGAGCAATTAATTAATTAGTTAGTTTCTCATTTTTTTGTAATTAATTAAAATAATTTAAGATTTCATTGTTTTTCTTTCATTTCATTTATGAAGTTTGTTAGAGAGATTTCATCCTATTAATTGACCCTAACGATCGGTGCAATCAAAGTATAGGGTGCAGCTTTTACAAATTTTAGTAGGTTCGATTACCGGGTGCGGCAAGCGAATTATTAAAAATCATTGAATGCAGTTTTCTTTCTTTTCAAAAATAAAGGAATGTTTTCTTTGAGTAAAACTTTCTATCTACAGTATTAAGAGTACTTCCCATTCAGGTGGCATTACAAAATTCCACCCTGTATATCTATAGTCACAGTCCTAATGTCCAGTTCTGTCTACCACTCACCCTTGTCCACAGCGACAATGACCGCCTGGCAGTACGGCGAAGAGAAGCTGTACTCTTGTCTCCTGCGCGGCGTGCTGCTGGCCGCCATGGCGTCGTGGTGCGATATCGTCTGTACACTGTCTATATCTATAGTCACAGTCCTAATGTCCAGTTCTGTCTACCACTCACCCTTGTCCACAGCGACAATGACCGCCTGGCAGTACGGCGAAGAGAAGCTGTGCTCTTGTCTCCTGCGCGGCGTGCTGCTGGCCGCCATGGCGTCGTGGTGCGATATCGTCTGTACACTGTCTATATCTATAGTCACAGTCCTAATGTCCAGTTCTGTCTACCACTCACCCTTGTCCACAGCGACAATGACCGCCTGGCAGTACGGCGAAGAGAAGCTGTGCTCTTGTCTCCTGCGCGGCGTGCTGCTGGCAGCCATGGCGTCGTGGTGCGATATCGTCTGTACTCCCGCGCCCACGCCGCAACCCACTGTCGATAGGATCTGGAAGGGCAGGTTTTATTATGTGAGTGAAGCGCTCGTGGCCCTGCGGATTCAGCGTTCTGTTAAGTCTTAAGCTGGCTTCTCACGGCACGTTATATCACAAGTCGCGCCGCCCCAGGTCGTGCCTACGTGCCGTGTGAAGGGAATGGCTCGAGGGGACGCAGGCTGGCTCGAGCAGGCGCGTCCTATCCGATCAAAGTCGGTAACTTCAAAGGCGCGGGCAGGCGCGGCGCGAGCGCACTCGTGGTGACTCGAGCGCGCGCGGGGTGACGCGAGTGAGGGAGCGATGCATTGGTAATCAATCATTTCGTTCCGACTAGTGCAAGCGTAACTAGGTCATTAGATACTGTTGCGTATTTCAAAATGGAGAAGACTAATGAACCGATTTCCGAATTTATAATTTTACAACTGTTCCCCGCGACTTCTTCGTATCGCGTAATATCATCATTAACCTCCTTTTGCGCAGGCAGTTAAAAAGAAGCCTATGTCCTTCCCTGAGACTCAAACTATGTCCAGGCGTGAAAACGTAACAGACAGACAGAGGAAAACGAATTAGCTTTATGAAATTCCAAAAGGGTTGCGCTGCGAGTCTCGGACTGTAGTGTCGACCTGGCTGCAGCGGGACCAACGCGCAGTGAGAACGGGTAGCTCAGACTCGCCTGTTGACGCATGCTCGCTCGCACAAATCTGCCCGGCGCGGCGCGGCGCGACTTGTGATATCACGCGCCGTGAGACGCAAGCATTAAACTGGGGGTCAGCGGCGAGTGGGGCGATGGAGATTGCACGGTCCACCAGTACAAGAGGGTAATAGTAGGCGCACACTGGGCGATGTGTCGCAGCGACAAGTTGCGGGCGCCAAATTACATATATTTTGTCCTAAGCTTCGCACACTGGGCGACATGTCACCACGACTCGGCGACAAGCTATTGTAGTCGCGGGGACAGCTATTTGCACGACGTCTGTCGCCGCGACATGTCGCCGACGCTAGCAACAGTCACCCATTGTGCGCCTACTGTAAAACGGCACTGCGCTCACACACAAGATAACCGAGCGCGGTGCATTTGTTCTATGTTGCCTATTCTCTTGTACTCGGTGCGCGTTTGCCGTTGACATCCAGTTTGAGGCCTAAACGATCAATGCAGTAAGCAATTTCACTACGGCATTATGTCACGCAGGGAATGCGTTTACGCACCATCGTTCCTGATGCGGGGACAGTAACAACCAGAAAGTAAGGCCATGAAAGCAAATACTAGAACCAAAAGTGATATCTGCGTAGACTCTCTAGAATACGTGAATAATGAGTGATCACTCGTTACCTGTGAACAGAAAGACGCACTAACGTGTCATAGTAATCACTTTTGAATTTAGTATTTGCTTCCTTGACCTCACTTCCTTGTTCTGGTAAGCGTCATCTGTTTTTAGCTCTATAATCTGAGGATTTGGTATTTTCAATCTTAGTTAAGAAATACATAACAACTTACCTCAATAATGTTTCTGGACATGTTATTGACATCAGTCAAGTACGGATAAAGTCCCATTTCCATATCTTTCAACATGGAATTCAAATAGGCATAAATATTGGGCGGCTCTCTGCTAAAATGCGCGGGCTCACAGATCCTATTCAAATTTTCATCCGTAATCTGTGATTCCTCCTCGTGTTCCAAATTCAAATCCGTCGGAAAGTCCAGCCAGTAATGATTCACGTACGCTTCTAATTTCAAATCTTTCGAAATTTGATACAAAAAGTTCGATAGAGGTTTTAAATTGTTACACAAAAGAGTATTTAGTTTTATTTCTTCGTAGACCAAATGTAGGGAGTACAAAACTTGTAAGATGTATGGATATAGTAAAGAGTTTATATTAAATTGTCCAGTCTTTTCTACGTCAACGCTGGATCGCCTTTTCTTGTGAGAGTCAGCATTAGGTACAGGTAATTTCAGCATAGTCAAAGAAGGTCCTATAGCTTTATGCATTTTAGAGTTTAGTAGATAGTCCCAGTCGTCTAAAGTTCCATCACTGGAGGTTCTTTGTTTTTTAGTAGCGACCTCAGGATGGTCAGAATCGTCTTGTTGTTTGTTCAATCTCTCTACATCGTAGCCAATGAGAGAGTATAAGAGAGTGGAGAACATGGACCACTCTTGCTCCGGTGTGAGATCTTGAGTTCCGGGCGCGTTGCGGACTCCGTACCATTTTGATATAACCTGTAAATGGGTATAAACTGTTATTCTTTGAGTTTCTGAACTGCTTATCAAAAAAAGAAATCTTCAGCCAGTAATATTTGTCGGACACGAATGCCAATGATTGTTTTTTAATGAATAGCTTTACTATGCTACTCAACCAACTTTAAGCTCTAAGTTATTCGTAAATAGGTCACAAAAAACCGGCTTCGAGTTTCTTGCCGGTCTAACGCACTGTGGTATCCGTGCCAAAAAATCGTCAAAAGACACGTTTTTTTGTTTGGGGGTTCCCCTTAAATATTTATTTCTCCGATTTTAGTATTTATTGTTATTGTTATAGTCGTCTTTCGAACTGTAAGAAAGGTCCCCAATCGCTAGATGTCGCTATGGCTTTCTATAAGGTCGGCGGCGTCAATTTGGCGAGCTTAATATTAAAATAAGACAGACAGACAGCAAAGTTTCTGTAATAGGGTACCGTTTTACCATTTGATTAAGGAAGCCTAAAAAGACTGAATAATAAATAATAATTTAAAAAACTAAAGAAAACGCTTTTAAGTATAGAAAATCCAACTAAAAAGTAGAAAATAAATTTTAATAAGTTTGAATTAAGAATAGTGTAAATAAGAAATATACAGGTAAAACTAATAAAAGCGTTATATATAAAACCGACCTGCATAGTAACATCCTTAGGCAGTATCGCTCTGAGCGCCGAGTAGCAGCGCGTGACGAGCGTGGAGCAGGTCAGGGGCGGCAGCGATATGCGGTACATGGCGCCCGCCTCGAACTGCAGCGTGACGCGGTTGCCTGACGCGTCGCACACGCCGCATAGACCTGGGAAACATGGTAAATAAATAAGGGATGTTACGGAGTTGATTTTATAGGAACCCAAGCCAGAATCTGAATTTTAAAATTTAGATTAGAGAAGTCGGTATCTTGGTCGGAGATGGTGGCAGAAGACCATTTGAAAAACTCCACTGGTACTGTTAAACAGATTTTTTTTTATACTACTTAGGTGGCAGACAAGCTTACGGCCCACCGGAAGGTTGGTAACCGTAGCCTATAGACGTTTGCAACACCAGAGGCGCTACACACGCGCTGCCGACCCGGGCGCAGGTTGACGACCCACAGTTGAAATTTTTCAAGCCGCCCGTAAGGCCTTCAACTTGGCTTAACGACTGTCATTTTACCGACAACCGGGACCAACGGCTTATCGTGCCTTCCGAAGCACGGAAACGCTCGTAAATAAATGTCACAAAGTGGTCCACGTGGCGGTCACCCATCCATGTCCGGCCATAGTAAATGTTGCTTACTGCAGTGATCGTTTACAGAACACTGAGTCCGCAGGGCCACGAGCGCTTCAAACAAACAGAATTTATTATATCATACCTGTCCGGTTTCGTCTCACGACATTGTCAAAGATATATAAGGCCTATGAAAATGCAGTAAGATATAACCGTTCAGGTATAATAATAAATATTGTGGAACGTACATGTATCGTTTGTCAATATGTGCAGAAAGTTCCACCAATTGCCATCAATCAACGGTAGAGATGACTGAGAATTAGAGGTATCCCAGGTTAGTGCCCTGAGAAACTCCTTAGAGAGCTTGCTCTTCATGTTAATAAACTAGGCGCAATTTTAAACATTGGTTGTGTAGATAATTTTTTAAATCTTAATTGTATTACTAAACGACTGTAGCTAGACTATTTGAAAAGAGTGGCCGTGAGTTTCCTTGCCAGGTTTTTCCTCACAGGCTCTACTCTACCTATTATGTTGCGAATCTGGCAGTAAATGTAGAAGCAAAAATTTTGACATTCATAAGTATTACTTTGTAACCTAAGTGAATAAAGATATTTACATTTTCAGAGGTCCCAGTTTAGTGCCCTGAGAAACTCCTTAGAGATTATTGCATTGCCCTTAGAAACACCCCAGGTTGGCGCCCTGAGAAATTCCTTAAAGAGGTCCCAGTGGCCTTTGGAAACTCCTCTTAGATGGCCATACTTACCTAAAGTCTCTTTCTGCTCCATTCTCGAAGCAGAGGAATGCGGCACAGGCGACAGTAGGTGCAGCGCCGAGTCATCGAAGGTGGCGTCGTTGAGTCGGCTCGGCAGGAGACTGCTGCGGCGCGGGAAGGGAGACTGGAAGGTCGCGCGTTTGGTGTACGGGGAGTCTATTAGGCGCGCTAGTACGCCGCCTACGTGGACCTACGAGAGAAAGTTGAATAAGTATCTAAATAAATATCTTGTGTGGCAACCATTATATATTTCAATCTGCATTTGTTATATAAATTTAGATTTAAACACTTCCAGGGTCAGTTATCTCGTCCCCGACTTCGCCCACTGCTAACTGTCGGTTTCATACCCAAAGGGAAAGAATGGGACCCTATTCATACGACTTTGCCATCCGTCTGTCTGTCTGTCCGTGACGAGGCCTGTACCTTAGGAACCGCGGTAGCTAGAGAGCTGAAATGCTTACAGACGATATATTACTGTTGCTGCTGTATCAAAAAATACTAAAACCAGAAAAATATTTTTTTTTAAACCTATTTTAATGCCCATATCAAACAAATCATTGGCATTTAAAATAAACTAAAATTGTACCTACTGTTCTTAGCACCTTACCTTTCCAACAACATTATTTCCCGACTGCAATATGATGTTACCAGCTTCATCAATCAGCGCGATCATATTGAGATGTTCCAAGACAACAGCATCTTTGGCCAGCACAGTCGATACCGCACCCACCATTAAATTCGTCTTAGAAGTCTGTCCATGCGAGTGAGATCGTTGCAATCTTACTATTTGTAATTTAGATACACCCCCAACTTTCACGATAAAGCATAAATAATCATGCCCAACTAAATCCGTATGAAGGAAAGCTTTCATATCGATAGAAGATTCTATTGGATCTCTTCTGATAGCTTGAGTATCAGTCCATATATGGTCCAGGCAAATATCAGGGTACAGAGGCAGAGAAGGTGGATTTTGAGCAGCAGTATTTGGCATCATTGACATATAGGATGCTTGACCAATGGAATGGTGAGGTGACAATCCCTGTTGAAGAAATATATTCGCCATCGGACTATTATTGCGAGATCTAGACATCGTTGGAGTACCACCAAACCTTTTTGACTGGTATGGACTACCCAAACCAGTGGCCCAGCTGGTCAAATTCCTCTGACTTTGCATTGGACTACCGATGTAGTCATATGATTGACTAAAAACAGTAGTAGTCGAATTCATATTTGGACACATTGTAAGACATTCATCTCGAACAGATCTCCTTATTCTCCAAAGAGAATGAGTAGCTAGTTTCCAATCATATAACAGTATAATGCTTGGATTTGAGCTGACAAATATTATTTGAAGATCCCCATCATTGTAATATTGAAGTCCTTGAGATGGCGATTTCATTAATATAGGGGTTACTTCATCAAGCGGATGGGTAACCGAAAAACAAGTCGGTAAAGTAATGTCTTGCTCGAAACCAGACACTGACTCAGCGCGCAATTTGCTGCTCATGCTAAAAGGAAAGTTCGATTTCGATTTTGAATAAGAACTGTTCTGTGATTCATTCAATTTTGAAAAAGAGTTAGGCAGTATTGAGTTCTGACACAATATTGTAGCTTCCTTCTCTAACAAAACACCATATTTCATCGGCCAAACTTTTTTGACTTGGAACGGGATACTTGTAATGTATTCGCGACCATCTTTGGCATAAACTCTCATACACTTGCTATCCATCAGCAATATTGCTGGCATGATCTTAGTTTGTATATGCTCTGTGGTGTCTTCAATCTTTATATTTTTCTTCACATCGCCTATCTGTGAGTTTAACGCGTCTATGAGCATAGTATTTTTGATATCGACATGGAAATTGCAGAAAGCAGCATGTTTAATAGGATTATCAATGGTGTAACAAGCAATGGTTTCTCTGTGCTCTGGGTCTGACAGTTTTGTAGCTGGTGTTGAGATGAGACCTGAAAGGCAAACATAAACAACATTTATTTCACTTAAACCTACTTATATACAGTACTAGCTGATGCCCGCAGCTTCGCCCGCGATGGCGCTGTATGTAAAAAATGATTTTCCCGCTTTTCTGTTGAAATTTTTCCGAATTTTCTTTGCTATAAACCTCACGGAGCCCGAGACCTATCCAACGAATGCAAAACCGTGGAAATCGGTTCGTGCGTTCTGGAGTTATAGCGTCAGGAAGGAAAACCCGACTTATTTTTATATAATAGATAGAGACTTGTAAAATGAAAGTTGATGGTAGAAAGGAATGCAAGTAAGATTTCAGTGCACTGAAGTTTAACCATCAGTATTTTGGTGTGACTGCTGACTAACAGAAGGCTCTCTTATGAAGTCAATGGTTGGTCTTATGAAGTCAATTTGGAATTGAATTATATACCTAATAAAAATAGTATTTTCTGCAGGTCACAGAAACTATGTATTTTCTACAATTTACAGGGTTATAATGTAAGCTCTTACTGGGCCCAATGACTTAATCTGAGATATACTGTGAATTGCATTGCACCTATTTAGCCTATTTACATGCATATTATTTACAGTAATGTATGGAAACATGGAACATTTATTATTACTGTTAATGTTATTCCCAAAGGGGGATGCCCTTTATACATAGCCTATGTTACTTCAAAATAATTTCGCCAGCAAAATTCAGTAATTCTGAAACTACTAAGATGATTCTAAAACTTATGTTAATACTCGTAGATTATGTTACAAGCAACCAAATATTTTATCTTTACAATATGATACAATAGGTATTACTTATTCATACCTTTCGACCAAACAGCACTGCAGCCTTTTACATACAACTCCTCCTCATAAGAGCAATCAGTCTTTGGATTCAATGGTTTCTTCATAGAACTTTGATTAGTTGCGCCATTCAAGTTAAACTTCTTGGACATATTACTGGAGCTATTGGCAGAACTACCTCTCGAAGGGCCAGCGGAAGGACCTTCTGAATCGATTCTTTTCATACTGTTCATAAGTTCAGATTTGATTGACATATTGAAGTCCGTCTTGATACGACTCGGAGCACGAAAAGATTCAGAATTGAAATCATATTTAGAATCTTTATTTTGAGGAGGCTCTTCTTCGTAATCTAAAAAAGCATAATTATAGATACTGTAATACAAACTATAACGATAATTGCTGAAAAGGGACATAGATAAATTGATTTTTTTTTGATTGATTTGAGATATATAATTTTTATGGCCGAGGACACAAATAGACAAATACACATAAATCAAATTTGTTATATCACAATTACTTAATTTATATTTACTAAACTGATTAATATCAGAACTAAAAATACTGCACTATCTTATGCTTGCAATTTGGACGGACAAGAACTTTCTAAACATAGTGCACATTATAAAAGTGATGAAGTTTTAACATACAAAGACAGACTGCAGCTACAGCCTAATACACTAGCTAGCCCATCACCTTATGGACGAAATATTTCCAAGTGTGAAGAGATTACGGAAGAGTCCCACAAAACTTGATCTAAAATACCTATTATTAAAGAGAGTGTCTTTGAACATGCACCTCACATGCCACCCATCATCACACAAATATTGCTGAATGTCTCCCAGACAGATTGCATTAGAAGAAAAAGAATTAAAAAAAAGTGGTAATACTAATTCCTAGTAAATTTACTGAAAATAGTTATAAGTCAACATTAAATTCTGGTACCACAATATAGAACTCACCATCTCCACTTCTGTAATACATTTCTCTAATACACCACCACTCTTTCTCCTCTTCCTTGGTCTCCAGTAGACTCTCATCTTTGATACCAAAGTTGGTAAGTTTATACAGCAGCGAGTTCTCCGAGGCTGACGTGTTATGCTTGCTGTATATCTGGCCGGGGTGCCTCGCTAACACAGTTCTACCGTGGGGTACAAACTCCTAAAAATAAATTGTTATTATTTTAGAGAAGGTATACATCAGTTAATAAATCATGGAAGGTAGAAAATTGAATAGACTTCTAATGAAATTTAGGTATATGATTGTAACTTTTCCCAGTGAAACATTACAATCATATAAATTTCATTCGAAATAACAAATTCAATTTGGTATGGTTTAACAAAATAACATGTGAAAGTGTAAGTGAATTTGCTTTACTAAACACAGAGAGTACTTATTTTGTATTAACAGATAATCAGGAAAATTTATTAGAATACACTAGCTCAGAGCTTCCCAAACTTATTTGTACAGCGACACCCTTTGGACTTGGTATTTTTTTAGCGACGCCCCTAAGCACCTCCAACCCCCCAAAAAGGCTTAACTTTAGATTGTCCTCCCACGAGTTTGGGGTTCATATTTTTTTTACACAAAGCTAATATTATTAGAAGCCTCCACACGAAGTTTTAACTTGCGGAGATTAATGGTTAACGAGAAAAAAAAAATGAAAATCATAAAAATTTACCAAAAATTGACCACAGAATACCTACACTCTCAATGCTTTTGTAGTGTTGCCGCTCGATAGATGACTATTGATATTATATCGATAGGCTATCGATAGTCGACTATTGTTAGCCTATCGATAATTATATCGATAGAATCGATAGTGTCGATACTATCGATTGTATCGATAGCACCATTAGTATAAATACTATCGACACACAGTAATACTATCGATAGAATCGTTTTTCAATACCCAATGTACTATCGATAATATTGATAGTATCAATACTATTGATGCTGAACATTGCAATGACAATCGATAGTGTCGATAGTATCGATAATATCGATAGTTTTGTTTTATCGATAGTGACCTTTCCTTCAATAGTATTGGTTGGAGTCTGTAGTCTAAAATAGGGCTTCCTAAACTTTTAAGGTTACGGAACACCAAGCAAATATGGTTTATTCTACGGAACCCCATTAAAGGTTATAGCAAACTAGCTAGTTAGACAATGTCCGCGGTTTCACCTGCGTGAAATCCTGTTACCGTTCCCGCTTCCCATGGAAACGTTTTCCCGGGATAAAAAAGCTTTTTTATTAAGCTCATCAAATTGACTGATGGAAGCCATAGCGACATTTAACGATTGCGAGCCATTCTCACAGTCCGTAAGACTTCTGACAGTGGTCCTCAAGTTGGCGACCCTGTGATGTTCCTTTTGACGCTCCGCTTGAAGAACCCGGGATTGTAAGAGGAGAGAAGTACGTGCGCGAGCAGGTCGTTTCAAACTTTTATAGATCGACAGAGGAACGATCTTTTGAATCGCTCAGTTCTGGCGAAGTACTCTCCGCTGTAAGAGCGTTACCTACATTTGGCTGGCATGCATAATTTCAGGATCGAAAATGGGAGGGTAGGATTAGGTTGAAGAGCTCTATTGAGAGCTAGGCTAAGCTAATAAATATCTCATTTTTTTTGTTTTTTGGAATGTACGCTTTTGTTACTGCAGCTGGCAGAAATAAATTGTTTTTCTTTCTTTCTATCTAAATAGCCCATGTCTTATTCCAGACCAGAACCCCTCAGGGATCAGGGGATAAGTGTTACTTCTTCACGGAGCTAACGCAACACCCTTTGGGCACAGTAAATTTGACTTTTTCAATTAGCTCCCTTAAATCAAGTATCTTTGGAATTAACTAAAAGGCCACATTAGAAGGGAGGGCATAACGGTAATCCCTTCTTTGAGCAGCCCGCCTGGCGCAGTACCTCCGCTCTGCAGAAGACAGCGGTAATAGTAACCGGGCTTCGTGTTGGGTTGTGTTCTCCGTCGGTGAGCAGGGTTCCAGAGCTCATTGGGGTGGTTATATGCGGGTGATGGTGAGACCAGAGGCTTGTCTGCTTTTCATTAGCTGGTATGGGCGCGGAACATTCGTACGGCGCGGTGGTCAGGGAAACCCGATGAAACGGTTGCCCACAGGGCCCCCGCAGGCTGCACGGGATCCAAACCTGAGAATTCATTTATCTCCGACCCAGGGGGCTGAAACAGCAGCCTGTGTAAACTTCCTGGTGCTGTGGTCGTGCCGGGGGAGGATAACCGGAGTGGACGCGGCCACTGCATTAGAGGGGACTGGAGGCCCTTTCGTACGCCATGCCAATCTACCGCATCACACGTGCCGGCTTTTGGGAGTGCAGTAACCTCGCTTTGTATCTTGCGCCACCGGTACACACCCTTCTTAAATTCCCGTTTTCTCAACACCATGGCAAGGAAAAAGAAAAATATGAAACGTTTTACAGAGGCATTGTCGTCCACACTACAAATGGACTTTTGTCACATCACAGACATACACAAGAACATCAACGTAGTCCACCACCACCTGGAATCTGCGCAGCCGATCCTATTTATCTTGACGGAGACGCAAATCTCCTGCCCGGACTTAATGTTCCTTGGCTACAAGGTGGAGTACAGCTTTAGGTGAAAAGCTGGGGTGTGTTTGTATAATATGTACCTTGAAGACAGGGATCGGATCGGATCGGATCTACTAGTACGCGTGTTTGTACAGGTATCACAGCGATGATACAGACTGGTGGACTGCCTTTCTGGGAGTCGTGAATTGTGGTCGCTTGCCAAAACTGCCTAGAGAAACAATTGTCGGTCGGGTTTGACAACCCTAATTAAACCGGATGGTAGACTGGCGCAGAGTGCCAAGGAGAAAGCCGACCTTTTGGGTTCTCTTTCTACCTCCAACTCGAATATGAACGACGTGGGTTCTTCGCCGCCTGGCATACCCTGGTGTTGCACTTCCATTCCAGAAATTAAATTTAGTCAGCGGAACGTTAGGCGGGAGCTTCAATCCGTGATCCCGTTCACAAGTCGAGTGGGCCAGATGGCATACCTGCGGTGGTAGTTTGGTCCTGAGTTGTGTCCGGTGCTTACTCGTCTTTTCATACTGTCATATTCTATGAAAAAGTCTCAGCTTCGTGGAAGATCGCGCACGTGCATCCTTTACCCAAGAAGGGTAATAGAACCGACCCGGCCAATTACAGGCCTATAGCCGTTACCTCCCTTTTATCTTAGGTTGTTCCTTTTATCTGAGGTACCTTGAAAAACACGACCTGCTCAGTGACTGGCAATACGGTTTCTGTCACGGTCGCTCGACTGGCGGTCTTATATGGCCGCACTTGCGACTTATAAAGAAGCAGTGTTTGCGCCTTAGTAAAGTACCGCCGCGCCCTGTACAGTACATTGTTTTTCTCTGTTTTTATTATTTTTTATAAAAGGTTACTGTTGTTTGGTCTATGTGCGCTGTGATCTAAAATAAAAATATTTTCTTTCTTTCTTTCTTCTTCTTTCTCTGCTGAGCACTAGGGCTTGAACTCCGGAATTCCGGAATTGACATAATTCCGGAATTCCCATAAAATCTAATATCGTTCTCAATTCCGGAATTAGCGAGATCAATACCGGTATTTCGATATTAAAAAAAAAAAAATTTCGCTTTTTCTTTAATTTCATTACGAACAAAAATGTAGATTATAAGCTTCTAATGCAATTTAATTACCTACCTTTAATTACTACAATATTGATAATTTAGGATTTCTCTATTAACAAATTAATTCGATTATGTACTTAGGTATTAATCATTTTTTTTGATGATATTTCTTAAACCTACTACTAAGAAAATAAATCCATAAAATTAATGGTATTTGATAGAAAACATACTATTTAAATAATAATAATATTATTGAGGACTTTTTTGTATTTTTTTTACATTTAGACTTCATTTATAGTGCGAACTTAGACCTAGCTCTGACTTGTGCTACGAGTTAAATTTAACTTTGATAGAAACGCTGGCTGTAAGAATTTGACAGAGGTCTCGCTCAGCATAATTCTAGTAGTTCTGACGGAACTCATGGGGCCCGTACCTTATTATTAGGGGCAAACTTTGCCCCAACGCGCTCCACTGACCCAGTGTGAGGAGGGTCCTGGGTTCCCTGTTTCTATCAAGGCGGAGGAACATATTCCTTTGCACATGGCTACGTCTCAGGCGCCCGACGCTGATTACACCGAGAACGACGTGCCCGAAGTCACTGAAGGAGAGTTAGGGGCACTGCAGCTTAGATTATGCAGGGACCGTGCCCCTGGACCCTACAGCATACCAGGCCGAGCGTGGGTCCTGGCTCTTGAGGATCTCGGGCCTCGAGTGATGGGACTCTTTAGTGCATGCCTCGAAAAAGGCCAGATTCCCAAGGTCTGGAAGATAGGGAAACTGGTTCTGATTCGAAAGGCAAGGTGGCATCCGGGAATCGGCCGATCGTGTTGCTCCGTTGAGCAACTCCGGCGATCCCCGATCGGTCGATCCCCAAAAATTATACACTCAAGGAGCTTGCATACCTCGTTAGGTATGCAAGGTCCTTGAGCGTATCATTGCACAGTGCACAGTCGAGCACTTCACACGCGTGGGGCCAGATCTGGCGGATAACTAGTTTGGTTTCCGTCAAGGGCGCTCCACCGTGGATGCGATCATGCGCATTAGAAGATCAGTCTTCTAATCAGTCTTCCTCCGTCAGCGGAGGAAGTAACATCACAGGGTGAGGTAGTGTTGAAAGCGATGGCGATGTCAAGAGACACCAGCATCGCCTTCAACACCTTGCCCTGGAGCTGCGTTAGGGAGGCGCTTATTTATCATGGAGTGCCTCCCTACTTCCGTCGAATTGTCGGGGCCTATCTTTCCGAGTGGGCCATAATTTACCGAAGCTGGCTAGGGCCCAGCCGGGTCAGTGAGATACGTCGTGCGGTGTTCCGCAGAGATCAGTCTTAAGACCGCTTCTGTGGAACATCGGTTACGATTGATTGCTGCGTGGTCCGTTGCTCAGAGGCGGCATGTCTCGAGGATCTGGCAGCGAGGCAACTTGCGTCCTTGTTTAAATAAATTGATTATATTTCAAATTTATTCTTTTCTGGTGCAAGGAGGCGCTGGAGCGGGGTCATAGGCCTACGTCTCCAGAAATCTAGGTTCGGCAGTTCCAGCTTCACAAGAAAACCGTGGAGACCTGGACTTCAGTAACAAACCGAATCGCCACATCACATCACACAAGGGGGGAAATCGCCGAATCGCCACAATCAAGGCAGTCAGACCGTTCATAGGCGAGTGACTAGAGAGGAGCCACGGTGCGGGTGCTCTGTCCTACCGGTTGTCACAGATGCTTACCGGGCACGGGAGCTTCAGTAAGTATCTGTGACGAATACACCGGGAAACCACACCTGAATGCCAGCACTGCGTGGAACTCAGTCAGGACACAGTACTTCACACATTAGTGGAGTGCACAGTGTGGGCTTAACAGCGCCCGGTCCTCGTGGTAGATCTAGACGTGGACATTCTCTCGCTGGACCATTCCGCGAGCTATGATCTCCAGAGGGAGTAAGTGGGACGCCACTGCGTCTTTCTGTAATCAGTTAATGCGGCGAAAAGTGATCGAGAGAGAACGCTCCCACCCGAATTCCCCATGTCTTTGCCCAAGACTATCGGCCTCCATAATCGGGGGCCTGAGGACGGTGGGAGGGCTAATCGCCGTTCTTACAAAAGCACGCCCAAGATGAAGGCATGACGTGAAAGTTTCACGCACGCCTCATGCCCTGAGATGCGGGATAACACCTGAACAAGCCCTAAATACGCGGGATAGCACCCGAACCTCCTAGGTGAGGACGCAGTGATAGTCAATGTCTGTGGGGAATCCTGGGGTCATCTTTCTGAGGGCTTACCCGGGCCAACCGTAGGCAATAGTTAGGAAACGTGTGGTTTTTAGTTGGTTACGTTAAGTAGTTTATCACTAATCACGTAGGACTGCCAGTTCCTGTTTCTTTTTTACATATCACTATTTTGGACATAACGTAATTGATTGAGTTCCGGAATTCCGGAATTCGAATACTGAATATCGAAACCCAGTTCCGGAACTGAAAAAGCGTCCGATATTCAAGCCCTACTGAGCAGTCCGAGCTTCCTGGACGCCAGCTTAGCCTTGCCCTCCAAGTGACTGCGGAACTACACGTCACTGGAGATGTCAACACCAAGTATCCCTATACTTTCAGAGATGGTGAGAGATGTGCCCTGAAATGGCGGCGCCACAGTGAATGGGTTTTTTTTTGCGGTGAACACACAAACTTGTGTCTTGGTAGGGTTGAATTGGACAAGATTTTGTCCACCCCAATCGGACACTGTAGTAGCCTTGATTTCAGACATAAGTTGTTCACGGCTTTCTTCCACTGCAACCCGAGAGATACCGGGACGGCCCGCGTAATAAGTGTCACCCGTACTGTTGTCCGCATAACAATGAATGCCGTCAATTAGACAACATGTCATTGATATGCAGCAGAAACAAAGTAGGGGACAACACTGAGCCTTGTGGTACTCCAGCGTTTATGGCCATGCAGTCAGAACAGCTGCCGTCAACGACGGCCCTAATGCTTCTGCTGGCCAAAAAGCTGGACACCCATCCGCATAAACTCTGGGGCAGTCCATAGGAGGGCAATTTCGTAAGAAGACCACGGTGCAAAAAATAAATACATACGTATGGTGCATAAAAATAATACTATTGAATCACAGGCTGCTATTGATTGAGCAAAAATATAGATAGTATCGATACTACCGATAGTATTAAAAATTGTTATATAATACTATCGATAGTATTGATAATATCGATAGTAAATTTGATATTGAACTTCGATACTATCGGTACTATCGAGAATATCGATACTATCGATAGACCAATCGATATTATAGATTATTTTCGAGGTCAACTATCAATAGTCAAACTATCGATATTGCGGCAACACTACTTTTGGCATTCGGCTCGTCATTAAACGTTTCGTTTTACATATGGTTTACGCACTAAAATGTTTAACTTCATTTAATAATGAAATAAATAGGTATATTCAGTGACTACGTAAAATTTTATGCATATTTTATTATAATACATATATTTCGTTGATATAAATGAATGCTATTACTTAAATGTATTCTGACAATAATTTACCGACTATTGCCGCTATGTAAAACTAAACGTAAAACGCCGTCGACGCGCTGTCACTGTTACTGTCTGACAGTTATATTTTTTTTTGTTTTACTTATTTTATGGCCTTTGACTTCAGCCTTTTAGCCAAACTATTGTTGATTATCCAACTACTGTTGGTTAGGTTAGGTTGGAACTGTGACCATTGACGCGCGACGGCGAGCGAGCGACGCAAGCGTGCCGCGGCAGCGGCCGCCGAGCGCCTGAGGTGTCCTTTATAATATTATTATAACAATTTCAGACCAAAAAAATGCGAAAGTTAGGTTATAATATAAAAAAAATCGTAACTCAAAAAGGGGGGGCGTCCGCAACTTTTCCTTCAAGGGGGGGGGTACTACACCCCCTCCCCCCTCCCCCCACCACCTCCCAGCCCTTGAATCGTGGGAGGACAATCCGAAGTCCTACCCCCAAAAATACTCTGGTAACTAAGTGGTAATCAGAAAAAATAATATTTGGGCAGTTAGGTATATTTTTTACAAAAAAAACTTGATTAAAACATAGCAAATGTAACAGGCTGTTTAATGCAGTCGGTAGAGGAGAGGTATAGTTGGCGGTGTACATTGCGAGCGCTTTCAATATCGTGCACTGGCAGCCCAATCACCATCATCGCCGAGGCACTGAGGTTCCAAAGCGTGAACCGACAGACACTGGAATATGTTCCCACGCACGGGATGCAAGAACGGGAACAGCATCCCCACGCGAGCGTCCGTGGGCATCAGCTAGTTTATTTTATTTGTAGCACTAAAAACAACAACATACCAGAGGCTCGGACGCGGCAATCATCGTATCTTCATCCAGATTTGAAACAAAATTTGTAACAACACACACGTGTGAGCATAAAATAGCGTTTAACTATGTTTTAACACAATACACGCCGAATTTCAGTTAACTATTTGTTTATTTCTGTCAGCAGTAACGAATTTTTAAGTTTACAAAAACAAGCGAAATTTGCGGTTAGCTGACAAGTGCTGACAAGTGACAGTGCCGTGCAGGTGATGACAGCAATGACAGTGACAGATTTGACGCTTGGTTTTTTTAATATCAAGTATGAGTCCTGCTGAAGACCGATATTTTACCGGAGAGTAAAAAGCCGACCAAGTGCGAGTCGGACTCGGGCACAGAGGGTTCCGTACTAAAAATCTGCGAAAAATCACATTGTTGTATGAGAGACTCCCTCTTAGATATTAATTCTTTTCATGATTTTTGTAGGCAGGTATATAGCCATAGACTTAGAAGTAATACATCTTGCACGTGATACTATATTACCAGTGAGTGGTACTAATGGTAGTATAAAAATATTACCCGTGGTACTACTAAGTGGTCCCAGTAGTACCACTGGTAATTTAATTTTACCCGTGGTACTACTGGATCAAAAATAATTGTAGATCTGTAAGTAAAAACAAATGAAGATCGGTAAAACAAATGAAGATCGCTAAAAACAAATTAAGATCTATAAAAACAAATGAAGATCAGTAAAACAAATGAAGATCGGTAAAAAAAATGAAGATCTTAAAAACAAATGAAGATCTGTAAAAACAAATGATAGGTGTTAACAAATGAAAGTTGAAAAAACAAGTGAAGATCGCGAAAAGAAAGTGAATCGGGAGAAACAAGTGACAATCGGTAAAAACCATAGATTTAGAATTTTTCGCTGTACATTCTAAATCTATGGTAAAAACACGTTAAGATATTTTTTTATTTATCCTGTATAAAATAAAACCGGCCAAGTGCGAGTTGAACTCGCCCATGAAGCGTTCCGTAGCAGCAAGTAACAAAATTCAAAAGTTCTTGTAGTTCGTTGTAACTTTCATTGACGTTTTAACACGTTCGCAGTGGTAGTGATTTTTCTCGGCGATAATTGCGGTGTTATTAAAAAAAAATTACCAACTCGATTTCGTTCAAAACAATTTTCGTTGGTAGATTTTATGGCAATGTATAAAATATATATTTTTTTAGTTTTATCATTCTCTTAGTTTATAAGTTAGAGGGGGGGGGGGGGGGGGGACACTCATTTTTCCACTTTGGAAGTGTCTCTTGCGCAAACTATTCACTATAGAAACAAAATTATGTTAGAAACCTCAATAGCATTTTTAAAGACCTATCTATAAATACCCCACACGTATTGGTTTGATGAAAAAAATATTTTTGAGTTTCAGTTCTGAGTATGGAGACCCCCAAAATTAACTGCTTTTTTTCTAGTTTTAAATAAAAATCTTGATGCGGTTCACAGAATACATCTACTTACCAAGTTTCAACAGCATAGGCCTAATAGTTTCGGAGAAAAGTGGCTGTGAGACACGGACGGACAGACAGACAGACAGACATGACGAATCTATAAGGGTTCCGTTTTTGCCATTTGGCTACGGAACCCTAAAAAGATATAATAATAATAGCAACACTATGGTATGGTGTAATAAAATAGGGGGTGTGTTTTTTTTGTCAAAATCAATGGGTTCGATTCCCAGCTAGGATCATTGGTTTTTCAAAAATCTAATGATGAGGTTTTAAGTTTTATCAAAATCGGGCTCGTGACTCCTTTGAGCATTTTTCGCTATTCCTTAGGTATAGTTTCGGATTTGGCCATCCAATCCCTTTTGAAAAATTCATTCTGTATATTTGGCTCGCCAAATTGACAGATCTTTTCTTGTAGTTACCGATCTATTTTTTGATCTGTGTTTCCCCATTTTAAGAAAAAAAAATTGTAATAAAATCAAAAAGCAGGCTTGGTCACTTGGATCAGTAAAGGGTCAGCTGTAAAACCAAACGCTTCCAACGCATTAAATCTTATAAAGAGAAGTCAGAAGTAGGTACACAAGGAAAAGTTTAAGGTATATTTCAAGTTACTGCGCAAATGTATATTCAAATCAATAAATAACTATAATCACAGTAAACTTAGTAACTGTAAGAATATATGTAGAACATCCTGGCAGTTAATTAAGAAGAAAACAGGAACACTGGCGCTAAGGGACTTGATCTCTGAGATAAAAATAGAGGATAGTGAGAATAGACCATTTTATAGACTCGCATGCAAAGCAGCATAAAAATCCCAACCAAATTCTAAACATGTTACTGGTTCCTAGCACTTGTAATAGTATTTATCTTGAGCCATGCGACTGCCCAGAATTTTTTAAAATAATCTCGTCTCTAAGTAAGACAAACTCTGCAGGATAAGATGAGTTTAGCACAAAAATTTTGAAATATTGTGCTGTACCACTTAAACCTTTTTTTTTTTTTTTTTTTTTTTATACCACTAAGGTGGCAGACAAGCATACGGCCCACCAGAAGGACCGGTGGTCACCGCAGCCTATGAACGTTTGCAACACCAGAGGCGCCACACTCGCGCTGCCGACCCTGCAAAAACCTTCTAAGACCCCTTTTGAAGAACCCCATACTGTAGGCGTAACATATTTGATAAACCGGTCATTTAGTGAAGGTCAGTTTCCTAAAGTACTTAAAAAATCTATTGTGAAACCAGTGCATAAAAAAGGAATTAAAGACTCAGTGGTAAACTATAGACCTATAACTCTGATTTCAATCTTATCAAAAGTCTTTGAAGTGGCCATGCATAGAAGAATAGTCAGGTTTATTACTAAGCACACAATTCTGAAAGAGGAACAATTTGGGTTCTAAAAGGGCAAGTCTACTACCCTGGCTTGCTTTAACATGGTTACCAAGATCTTAGAGAGTTTAGATACAGGTAATACCAAAACTACTGCTGTGTTCTTTGATATGAAATGTGCCTTCGATTTAGTTTCCCATGAACTATTATTATGTAAACTGTAAAAGTAAAGTATGGTATCCGTGGTCCTGCCCACAGCTGGCTTGATACATACTTGAAAGATAGAATACAGTGTGTCGAGATCCTGAACATTAACAATAAACAGGAGTTAAGAGCACATAGATCTTCATTCAGAGTCAATTATTCTGGGGTGCCCCAAGGGAGTATACTTGGGCCGGGCCGCTCTTATTCTTGATATATTTAAATGACTTACCTGGTGTTACTCCATATCCCTGTACCTTATTCGCTGACGATATTTCACTTCTCATGACATCCAACAATTCTAATAGTAATTATATAGATGATATTAACAATACAATTACATCTATAATTCAATGGCTTCAAAATAACCACCTAGAAGTACATCTGACCAAAACTCACAGGTACGGTGCAATTTAGTAGGTACTTGCCCGGGTAATTTGCAACCTTTAGATATTAAATATACGACCCAAAACTTGATAGAGGTCGATGTAACGTGTTTCTTGGGTAGATATAGTTATTGGTAAAAATATGAACTGGAAGGCACAGGTAGATAGAGTTTGCGGTAGGGTAAATAGATTTGTATATGTGTTGGCTAAACTTCGAAAAACGTCAAATCCTAACACAGTGCTTATGGCATATCATGGTTACATTGCATCTATTTTGAACTACGGCTTAATTCTTTGGGGAAACTCGACGCATGTTAGTAGAGCTTTTATCGCCCAAAAAAGAGCTGTCAGCTATAATGTGGTGCTGCGCCGTGGCACTCCGGCAGACCATTATTTAAGAAATTTAATTTGTTGACACTCCCTGGCATGTACATTTACCTAACAGCAACTTTTGTAAAAGAACACCCTGCATTATTTCCAAATTAAAAGAAGTGTTCCTAAGGAATACCAGAAACCCCGATAGGATAGTCTTGCGAAGGGTCCCGAGAACTAGGTTATATCTACCAAAGAAACTGTTTTGCAATGTGTGGTTATGTTTATAATGCATTACCAAATTATTTAAAGAAGTACCCTACTACTCTTTTCAAGGCTAAACTTAAAGCCTGGCTGCTGGGCAAATGTTTTTACTCTGTACAGGAATTCATGGAATTTTAATATTTAACATTGTACCTAACATAGAGCAACGCGAACTGCGATGCTCTGTGGTACCTAATGATGAATATATTATTTTTGACATTTATTTTGACTGCTCGGACTGCAGAGATATAATGTGGGTAACAACTGTCCTGGCTGCTTGATTTTTTGTGGAATGAATTACAGAAGGCTTTGAATTTACCTTATCCCCGTCCTTTTCCTACCTCGACCCTTTCCTAACCACCAATCCTATTCCTACCTCATCTTCTTCCCATCCTTTCTCCGCCAAGCCAACGTTGCCGTGCGTATGTGCTGCGTGACTAGGGGCGAGCCTAGTATTAGCGTGCCAATTGCCCTGGGGCCGGGCGACCCCAGAAGAAGGCTAGCCTTACTTAGACATGCGGGGCTCTGTCTGGGTGGACTTTATTTTCCCTTGCTTTTCGTGGGAACGCAATGGACAAAACCAAAAACAAAATTCGAAATGGCGGCGATGTGGTTCGCAACCCATCACGTCTCGTTTCCCATCGAGGCGAAAAGTGGACTTGGGATAGCCACTTTGCTACGTTAAATGTAAGAGGAGGTATGATAGACAAAATTGAGGAAGTATGCAAGATGATGAAAGAGAGACGACTCGATATTCTGTGCGTGAATGAGACAAAGAGGAAAGGATGTGACACCACCACACATGGACCCTACGCTGCCTACTGGTCGGGTGTGCCTAAAACCAGTAAAGCGTGTCAGGGCGTTGGTGTAGTACTGTCTGCGAGAATGAATGAATGTGTCACAGAATATGAATGTGTAAGCCCAAGACTCCTTTGGTTGAGGCTGAAGGTTGGACTTACCCGCATCTTTGTTTTAGGAGTATATGCTCCACAAGATGCGCGGTGGTGCCGATCTTTACGAGACCAAAGTGAGAGGCAGGCATTTTGGGAGAGCATGAGTGATGTTTTGAGTAAGTGCAAACAAAATGAGAGGATAGTAATGTTAGGCGATTTTAATGGGTGGGTTGGAGTCAAGCGTGATGGGTATGAAAGAGTATTGGGAAAGTTTGGTGATGAGCGAGTGAATAAAAATGGAGAAAGTTTGCTTGAAGTATGTTTGGAGAAGAATCTTGTGGTGACTAACACCATGTTTCACCACAAAGATATCCACTTGATTACGAGACAAGAAGGAAGTAAGAGGAGCATGATTGACTTTGTGATTGTTGACGCAAGGATGAGAAAGAAAGTACTAGACACTCGAGCCTACCGCGGTGCTGGGATTGACACAGACCACTTCTTGGTTGTCAGCCGAGTAAGAGGTCTGTTTCAGCGGTGGAGGCACCGTGTGCGTGAACCTGTTAGTGTACTAGAACGCATAAAAGTTGAGAATTTGCAAGAGATAGGTATAAAAGAGGAATTTGTGAGCAAACTAAGCAAAAAGTTTGATAATTTAGATGAAGTATGTGAGATTGAAGAATTATGGAAGCCGATTAAGGAAGGACTCGTGGAAGTTGCGATTGAAGTGTGTGGTGTGAGCAAGAGAAGCCAAGGATGTAAGTTAAAAAGAATGACCGCGGAAGTTCTGAAAGCGTTGTCTGAGAAGAAGAAAGCATGGTTGGACTGGCTGGCCACAAAGGCCAATCAAAGAATGCAGAAGGCAACGGATGAGGATGTACGAATGGCCAACGATGAGTATAAAAGGTATAAGCGTGTGGCAAAAGAGGTGTTAGTAAGAAAGAAGGAGAATGATAGAGATGAATTTGATAAAAGGTTATCTGGTGACTTCCAACAGAATATAAAATTCTTTTGGAAGTCCATAAAAGCGGTGAGGAGTCCACAGACCACATCACTGCTTAATAAGATCAGAAACCAGGATGGAAGTTTTGTGGGAGGAGAAGAGTGTGTGCTAAAAATATGGAAGGAGTATTTTGAAAGTCTATTTGATAAAGAGGATACGCAAGTGCAAACTCATTTTTGTGAAATGAATGAAATTGGCAATGAAAACGACATTAGTATGGAAGAAATAATGGAAGCATTAAATAGTATGAAACTAGGCAAGGCTGCTGGGATTGATAGGGTTTCCGTTGAGATGCTGAAGGCAGGACGTAGCGTGGTGATTGACCAGCTGTACCGCCTTTTTAATCTGTGCTGGAGGAGTGGCAGCGTACCAAAAGAATGGTCCAAAGCCGTCATTGTGCCGCTGTACAAAGGAAAAGGGTCGCAGCAAGAGTGCAAAAATTACCGCGGCATAAGCCTGCTCAGCATCGTCGGTAAACTGTATGCGAAAGTGTTGATAAAAAGAGTGATGAATGAAAGTGAAGGAAAAATGTGGGATGTTCAAGCAGGATTTATGAAAGGAAGGGGATGCACGGATCAGGTCTTCTCCTTACGACGCATAGCAGAAAAAGTTTTGGCGAAAAGCCAAAAGGTATATTGCGTATTCGTAGATCTGGAGAAGGCCTATGACAAAGTGGTGAGGAATGAACTATGGTCAACATTGTCTTTGTACGGGGTGAGCAGCAGCTTGATACGAGCACTGAAATCTCTTTATGAGGGCTCGAGTGCTTGTGTCAGGATCAACGGAGCTTGCACGGACTTCTTTAACATAGAAAGGGGTGTGAGACAGGGTTGTGTAGCGTCACCGTGGCTGTTTAACCTGTACATGGACAGTTGTTTGAAAGAATTGCAAGAGAGTGCGTGTGGTATAAAACTGAACGAGCTGTCCATCAAATGCCTCCTATATGCTGACGATCAGGTGATCTTAGCTGCATCGGCGGAGGAGTTGCAGTTGATGGTTAATATTATGCATGAGGCGCTGAAAGGTAGAGGAATGAAAGTGAATGTAAGTAAGACTAAAGTAATGGTTTTTGAAAGAGAGAAATGTATGACGAATTGCCCTATTATTATCGAAGGGCAAAGAGTGGAACAGGTGAAAGAATTTGTATACCTGGGTTCAAAATTTACGAGGGATGGAAAGTGTGACCAGGATATTGAGAGAAGAGTTTTGGCAGGAAATCAAGTGAATGGGGCGATGCATACCTTTATGAGCAGTCAAAACGTGTCTAAGAAGGCAAGAGTGGCTGTGCATAGGGGTGTGCTTATCCCCACACTTATGTATGGTAGTGAAAGTTGGGTGTGGCAGAAGAAGCATGAAAGTAAAATTAATGCAGTGGAAATGAGAAGTCTGCGAAGTATAGCTCGAGTGAAATTGATGGACAAAGTAAGAAATAGCGTGATTAGAAAACAATGTGGTATAACTGAAGATGTAGTGACAAAGATAGAAAAAGGGATGCTTAGATGGTTTGGACATGTTGAGAGGATGGATGAAAATAGACTGACTAAACAGATCTATAAGGCGAGAATGAATGGGCAAGCTGGTAGGGGTCATCCTCGGCGTACGCATGGTAACCAAATTGATGACCTGCTGGAAAAAGGCCAGGTCAAGAGCACCCTTAACCGGCGAGCGTGTATGAAAGCACTTATGAAAGTAGAAGAAGCGAAAGTGGTATGCCAGGATCGTAGCAAGTGGAAAGCCATAGTCTCTGCCTACCCCGATGGGAAACAGGCGTGATGATATGTATGTATGTATGTATGTATTTTGACATAGAATTTGTAAAATGCATGGACTAAGTGGGTACAAATTAATAAATATGTAAGCCGGGTCGACGTGAATAATCTTTTGATATACCTCGGCCCGGCTATAGGGTGAGGAGGAACACCGCGGGGTTTAGTGGGTAGGACGGTCCACTCCGGACCGGGCCGGGAGTCCCACACACCAATCTAGCTGCCCCCGCAGCTGGAATGAAGGCGCGTAAATGTGTTCCCCGCTTCAACAAAGAAAAAAACTTTCGGCCGGCTATAATAATGTCTTTTCGGCTACCATAAAATAATGTCTGTGGACTCGCGCTCAAACAAGTATCACAAATTAGGTACTTACCTAACCTACTAATAAAATCCTCTGATCACTAGACTTAGAGCGAAATCTAAATCTATGTCTGATCTTGTGTCCGTGAGCGGTGTCTATCTGTAGCCCGAGCACTTTGTATGTAGATTGACTTCTGTACCTTATTATTTTGTGGCAGATAGGTACCTATCTTCCTAACGCACCGGTTGATACCTACCTCCTCGAGAGTAGCGAAAAATTCTTAATCTATGTCTACCTCAGACGGATGCCGGATGCCCCGGCATACATAAGCTGGTGTAAGGATTCGGGTGTTAACCTTGGGGCGTATGGAGTACGTTAAATTCTCACGACGACGACGAGACGCCGTCTTTAGGGACGAGACTGAAACCTTGCACTGACGGCAATTTGCAAATGATTTAGAGTTTTTTTAATGTCAATGTGTAGGTATGTAGGTATTTAGAAACCCTTCAGAGCATAATGAATTACGTTTGTAGAGATCCCGCAGCACAAACTTAAATTAGCTTAATTTGTACCATAAATGACGTTAAGTGAGTGGGAACGTGGGTTAGGGGAAGTCCGCAACGCAAAGGATTTTCCTAATTTAAAAAAGAAAGTGAAGTGTGCTACTTTTCATGTGACTTGTTGGGATGCGTTATTAACAGTGGCGTAACTACAGGGTGGCAAAATGCCACGGGCCCTCCACCTGAAGGGGCCCCGACTCGAGGGCAAATTTTTAAAATAAATCTTAAATATAGAGTTTGTTTGGATGTAAAGAGCAAGCACTTCACCTGCCTACTAACGGAGGAGCGAGCTATGACGCGATTAGGTCTCCAAGTGATTGTTTTGGTCCTGGCGTGTAAAACTGTGGTTGGGTAGAATAGCGTGCAGGCTTCAATAACTACAGAGCTACGCATGCAACTCATTATACATAGAAAACACCCAACCTTAACAAACCTTTTTGTGGTTCTCACAAATATTTTATTGGTTTATTAGTTTACCTAACTTAAGGATTTTCCTGATGGGGCCCCGTCCTAACGAATTAGCCACGGGACCCGGATGGACTAGTTATGCCACACTGGTTAGTAATAATAGTTCAATGCGGGAAACAATAATACTTGTATATTTTAATAACTATAGTTTATTTTAGAAGGAAGCGCTCGTGGCCCCGTGGACTCAGTGTTCTGTAAGCGATCACTGCAGCAAGCAACGTTTACTATGGCCGGCCCTTGGATGGGTGACGACCCATGTGGCAACATTCTGACACATATTTGAGCATTTACGTGCTTCGGAAGACACGATAAGCCGTTGGTCCCGGTTGCCAGTAAAATGGCAGTCGTTAAGCCAAGTTTAAAGGCCAGGTTTATTACACAATTATAAAGAAATATTTTGGGACATTCTGGCTCGCATAACATCATCAAGCCCAAGTTTAGCTAATATAAGCTTGTGCTATAGGATCTAGACAACTAATACCACACATTCTATAATTCTTATACTGATACATACCTACTTAGATATTTTTAAATACGTACATCTACGTATCATACACAGAAAACATCTAATAATCTGCGTTTACAAAAATGTCAAGTGATTATCGGGAAGCTCCTTCTTTTTCCAAAACATATACTGTAACGTCACATAGCTTACAATTTAATTCACTACTTTATTAGGGAATAGAATTATAAATGAAACAAATACTTTGTTAATATGAATAAACTTTATTACTACAATAAAAGGATATAGAATGAACCAACGTCTGTAACAAAACATTCAACAATATACTTTGGAACCAAACAGGTAAACACTTTGGTTGCCGACATTATTATGCCCTAACTTATATTATAACATATAACAGACCAGTGTTTCTCAAACCACTTAATAATTTTCCAATACCAATAAAAACGAGCAAGCATTTTGCGCTCAACAATGTACTGTTTGTTCAGGATATTTTAATATTATTTAGTTGGTACAGCGCAAAATGATCGAGAATATCTTAAAAAATAATAATCCTGTATGTACAATACCTATATTTGACGTAAAGTCAATTTATAATGAGTACAAGCAATGGACTGCTCACTTAAAATAATTTACAGATCTTCCAGCACCATTTACTTAGAACGGATACTACAGGTTAAACTAGAGATTACGTTTAATCTTGACAATACCATGATAAATATATAAATATGTGAAGTTTTTATATGATAATAATTTAAAAATTGTGATTTATATAATTCTAAAATCCCGTGTTCATGTACTGGCCCCTTCTCTATTTAATCTTAATACTAGATTTATTTTTCAATATAAAATAAGGCGCTAGTCGACAAGGCTAAATATATATATTTTTTATTCATAAGATAAATATTATGATGATGCTGTAAAGCTTCATAAAGCTCATTATTAAAAACATTTAGGAACCGTTCAATAAAATGTAACAATCAATTAAAATTTACATAAAATCAACAATTAGTTATTTACCTTTAAAACCTATTCAAGATTGTGAAAAATAAAACAAAAGTGCAACAAATTCAAAAGTGAAATACTATAAAAGAGTATCGTAATTTTCGAAATTACAATATAATGCCGCATTATTGACATTTGTAAAGATATCTATTGTGATACATAATATTTTATACATAGGTAACCTATAATATTCCATATTATACAATATCTACATTCTAGCTTTTCTATTCTAAATACATTTGGTCTTTGGATGAGCATGTCACATTATGGCCTGTGTCATCGTTTGTAACTTTAAAAAATATAAGTGCACTTTTCGAATTTAGTACTTGTTTTTTTTTCTTTGTAACTCCTAATCTAGACTAGACCTGCAACTAAAACATTTCGCCTGGCGATATTAACATAGAATAGAATAAAATCACAGAAACCCCTTAAAATCCATTAAAAAATAAACAAGAACGAATATTTGAGAAACACTGTTCTTAATTTAAATACACATAACTCTACTGACAGTAATGATTAACTTAAATGAAATGTTCAAAAATATCTTTATAACAATACGATGATATATTTTTTTGATTTTTTTCACACATGAAATTCATGAATTTTCGATAAACATCAGGTACCTAATAGGGACAAGACTAATCTAACCCGCGCGATATCGAAATATCATTTCTGACATTCCAAATGAGTAAAACGATTTTTTTTAATGAATTTGATAACTAATAATTGTGAAAAATATATCTATATAGTTTTAAACTAATAACACTAGTCAAGATTTTTATCACAAAAAAAAAACTGCGAGTTTGACCCACATAGTGACGTTTGGCCGGTTTTAGGAGGCCTTCAGTAGCAACAAATATTCATAATTATGTATTTCTGCTTTCTCATTCTTATACTACATCACAATTCACACTCCTTACCACAAAACACTTCCGTATCTACCCAGTTGCAATTATATTCTTAAGTATAAAATCTTATAAAAAAGATAAATAGTTTTATCCTTTACAAATCTTTTTCTTTCTGATTGGAATTCTTGGTAAGCTATCGATTTAGCACTTCGTTAAAGCTATGGTGTACTCTTAAAACTTCTATATTATTCAGTTTAAACAAATTCCAATCGAAGCATGGAAATAGTGAATACATAGCATTTAAAGGTGATGGTTGAAGTTCCACCATATGCCATTCACAGCCAATGTTTCAGAAAATTAGGTAATCGGAGTAACTCCACAAAGAAAAAAGAAATTTTATAAACTCTTATGCCTGATATGTTATTTTAGATTTCTCCAGACTTGTAGTTGGTATAGAAATTGGTCATTTAGATAAACAATTGGTGCGGATAGTTAATATTATTTCGATATCCCAAAAATACGTAACATGTATATCACTATCTCCAGCAACTCTTTCCAACACATTTCGCATCCCGCAGTGGTCATAATTATTAGTTGTGATAAATTCGCATTTATATAAAAACATGTGACCCATGTCACTAGTATATAATATAAATATTTGTAATGTAAATGATAATTGCACATAATGCAATGTAACCAACGAAAAAATAAATCACCTTAAAAATGCAATGCAGTCTGTGCATGGTGTTTTTCGTTTTTTTAAATCACTAAATTATTAAGGCGATTTAAATCTATCTTTATACATAATGAGGTTTAGGGTTAACCTAAATGACTGTTTGGCATACAACCTGCGCGTACGAGCGCACGGTACCTCACCCGGCTCGTTTAATCCAAAATAATGCATAACCATGCACGAGAACTTACGTGGACTTTCGTATTTAAAAAAAATATTAAAATTGGTTCGTAACATCGTATACCTATATGTCACTTTATATAATAAAGATTAATTGTAGCAAATTTAAAGATCTATTCTTACGTGAAAGAGGCTATGCAATACATAATGTCTCTTTTCATTTCAATATTTTAATTAGTAGGTACTATAGAATGCTGACAGTGACAGATATAGTTTGTTATGTTGGTACTATGTAAAATGGCGTATTATTTTCGATTAAACGACCATCTGTAATATCTAAAACACCATCCTAACGACCACATAATTTATTTGTATAATCTTATAATAGTTAAATACATTATGCTTTGTAGTAATTTTAAGACGTGGGGTCCCTGAATGAAATCTACTTACTTTATTACAAACACTTTTTACGTCAATAACATACAAAACTGTATTGAAAAAATGGACGAACTATCACGCGGTTGTACAGAGTTTCTCAAACTTTTACGTAACGTAAAATTATCGGATAAATTTCTTAAATCAACAATTAACCGGTTCAATATCAATAAAATTGATATTTTAAGCTAAATTATATTTTGTTAAATTGGTTGGCGTGTTCAGGGTCCCCTTAGTCCTATTTTTATTATTTCTAACCCTAACAAAGCATTATGTGGCATCCTAACCGACAACTAAAAATAAGTATACATATATTTATGGTTTCATTTTTATCTATTTTCAAATATAAATAGTTGCTATAGCTACGTTATAAAAACTACGTTAAAAGTGTACAATAATATTATTTCTTTATGCGTACAATGTAAAATTAGATCTATATATAAATATTATCTGATTAAAAGGTAAATAATATTTGGAATTTGTTTTTTAAGGCTAAGGTATCTCACACCACGGAGGCGTGATCGCATGCCTTCGTGATCATATCGTCGATCGTGCTTAGCTTAGAGGTATTGGAGGCTACTTCTGCGAGGGTCGCTAAAGCCATCAGGCCACTGTTCTGTACGACAGTGCAAGGCGCTTCCATGGCAATTTTTATCTCCGGACTTATTTTACGTGCCTCGTTCAAATTCACGCTTGAGACCATGCTGTTGACCTCAAATCTAGTGATGCTTATCTTCCGAGGTTTCCGCTTTTGACTACCGATCACAGTATTCCGCCAATTCTCGACCATGCATCGTCGCTCGTCCAACATAGCTCTAGGCACGGAATTGACTATATGGGAAGACTCGAGCGCTTTCGGCTTCATGATTATGGTCCTCTTTTTACGTTTGTTCTCACGCTTTTTCTGTTGGAATTTTTCTAAGCTAAGCGAGGGCAACGCTTTTATTTTCGCGTCTAAGTCGAAGTCGGCAGCCTTAAAGGTTTTGCTTGGATTATTGTCTGGTTCGGGTCCGTCGATCGTGTCGATCTTCTCTTCGCTGTCTGCTGATTTATCGAATACGGAGTTTTGTTTTGGTTCATCGTTAGTCGAAGTGTAGGACTCGTCGCTGCGTCCGCAGCCAGTGTCCCAGCCGGCCGCGCCGCTGTAGTTCTCGTCCGCTTTATCTGAGTCCCGTTTCTGTCTCTTATTAACAATAAGACCCCCAACAGCCATAAACTCCTGGTATCTCTTCCCCTTGCACGACCTTCCAGATCTCATATTTTTCTCATCGTCTGACGAGTTTCTCTGGTACGAGTAGTCATCATCTCTAGAATATCTCTTATCAACTATTTGGTCTATCACATCCTGGTTAGTGTACGCTCCGTCGTTGGCCATACCGTAGTACATATTTCGCTTCTCGGGATCGAAGTCTTCTTCGAACACTCTAGAAGTTTCAGTGAGAGCGTTCTGAAGTTCACGTATGCTGTCTTCCCTGGAGACACCTTTCGCTTTGGCCCTTTCTATTAGGTTATGAGATCTGTATTCGTTAGGCCCTGAGATCGGGTTATTTTTAAAGCACGGGGGTGAGTAGTAAGGGTTTGTAGTTCGGGTTTCAGTCTTAGTGGCTAGGAGACTACTGAGGCCTCCCATTTGGGCTTCGTCGGCCAATTTGCCTGGGGTGAACATTGAGAGAGGTTTGGGGTCTTCAAAAATTTCATCTCGATGTCTTTTGTTAAAATCAACTTTGGTAGAGTTGTTGTTGGTTTTCTCTAGTTCATGTTCTTGATGTTCTCTAGGAGGTGACTCTATCTGCTTTTCACTTTGGTCTCTGGGCCGGGACGAGAGAGTGCGCAGCGGTGGTGCGGGCAACTTGTACCACTTGAAGTCAGGGTTGGCGCTGAAGAAGGCGTCTTTGTACTGGACAAGAAGAGAGAAACATGTCAATTGATAGAGCACTGCTTCTTTAATAGATATTAATGATAGTTTTTTAAAGTATAACAGATTACGAACCTGTTTAGCAAGACCTGTGTAGCAGGCTTTATCTTCCTTGTCCAAGTTGGCCCACCACTCGCCGAGAATTTTCGTTATAGACCTGTAATAATAACAAGATACAATTTAAGAAACTTACGTACAACCCAATTTAGAAAATCACACATTAATAAGTATGTCTATTTTCGAAAAGATAAATTTATCTAATACATATTATAATCCCAGGTAATTAAAAATGTTTTTTAAATATTGGACCGTGTTTACTTTAGAGGGTGCCACATAAAATTAATTTTAAGTACCTATGTAAAAGTTTGTGAAGATGTGTGAAATCAGAATATTTGTTACTCTTTCACGCTTTAACGACTGACCACATTTGGCAGGAATTTAGTACAGGGATGCATTATAATATCTCCAAGATAAGATCCGTAAAGACGCGGGAACGGAAACCAAATTCCACGCAAGCGCCATCTTGTTGAATATAATTTAATGTCACATAGCTTAAATCCGAAGACAACGTGATCGCGGCAAAGAGAACTGAGAGAATTGCAGAGCCCTATTTTGGGTCTTAGACTCGGATCTCAAATCGAAATAATGGTGTAATGTTAATATGAGAAGGATAAGTCAGTATTATATTTACCTGTTTTCTAGGTTGGGATACTTGTCCCGGACTACGCTGCGGTGTCGTTTGCAGAATATAAGGAACGCGTTCATTGGGCGGCGCGCATGGTGCGCGGGCTCGCCCTCACCCTCCTGGTCAAGCATGGCACTGGACTATCTGAAACAATAGACAAGAACTTTAGTAATTATTTTTACATAGCAATTTTAAAGTAAAATAGACTTTTTGATATTCTAGACTTTATAATAGGTACTCTACAAATACATTATGGACAATAGCCATTTTTATTCTGTAAGCCTTTAGATAGTTTTTCGAGTTTAGACCCAAAGGATAAATGAAAAGTTTAATACTATGGATATGGACATTTTACTAAGTAAGACATTATGAGACGGAAAGGGCATAAAATGGTAACGCTTACGCTGTTTGTTCGCTTAGATCTTTAACAATACTCTACGAATTTCAATGTAGTTTTAGCAATATATAAAGTGATGCATGAGGAATATTTATTATTATATAAAAGTTGAGTTATAACTTAAAAGAATTTGCGCGGGTCAGCTCGTACCACATAAACATAACACACTGAAAGAAGAATTGAGGACAAGACTAAAAAAATAATGTTGGGGCATTCTTTTTACACACCAGATCATAAATATTATAGATGGACAACATCTAAAATTCCAAACTACGAAATAAGCATTTGTGGATTACGCAAATATTTGCTCTGATCCGAGAAACTACAGCGCCGACGGCAGTCGCAACCACCGCCATTGCTATCGGGGCAGTTGAAAAAACTTGAACACGAATAATTACCTCTAAGGACACGTAAATTTTCGACAGGGTAAGTGATCAGAGGACAAAAGGATTTAAAATATGATTGCTGTTAAGTAGCACCTACTTGCAAATGACGAAACTGGTGACAATCAGAATTTGCTGGATGGCACTTGTTTTATTTCTGCGGAGCGTTGTGTGCAAAGTTTGACGTTCACTGCCTGTTTGTGTGTTTGATGATGATAACCAGAAGGAACTAAATCATATATTCCGATGTAGCTATACTTATATTAAAACAACAACATTAATTTTCGAAATAAATTAATGGGGATGAATTGATAGTTAATGATAATTAGTTGAAATAAGAAAAAAGTGATTATGTTTTAGATGGTCGTCAGCTAATACATTGTAACAGTTGATAAACGATTTGCATAAGAAAAAAATGCATTTAATTTCCATTATCTAATGAAGATAGTAGGCAGGTGCCTTAAGTATCGGGAATTTTGAGTGTTGTCTTACGTCAACAGTTAGAGTAGTTCTCATTAACTTTTGCAATTAAGGTTCTACTTCTAATCTAATACTTATGCCCTATTTTGATTGCTTTTAATTCAGATTAATATACATAAATATAGTTCATACTGACAGAAATGAAGTTGGGCTAACGTCATGAATAGTCATGATTTTTGTGTTTCCGTCCGAGGTGACCCGACTCCATACAGTATGGGTCCTTTAAAAGTTGTCTTACAGAGGTACAAACCCCTCTAAGACTTCTCAGATGATCACTTGACGACATTCCGCTTATGATAAGTGTCATTCAGACAATGAATCGCTTGTTTTTATACCAAAAGTACTTTGTTTTATCGTTACAAAATATTTATCCATTTACGCTTATCTTACTTAGTTATGCGTCATTTATAGAGCTAGAGGTCTCTCAACAGCCAATCGTAGAGATTGGAGAAGGTAGAAATCTACACATACATTTAATAAAATAATAGAAAAGTCAAAACTGTACATTGGAAATATTAAAAAAAAATACTCGCTGGGTGTTCTGAGTTCAACATAAGATACCGAAGTCGAAAATATAGTTAGAATTTTATTTTCTGTTTGTCTGTTTGATTTGCTTGGTCCGGAAGGATCTCGGAAAGTAATCAATAGATTTGATTCAAATTTTGCACAAATATTAACTAGGGATAGGGTCTTCAAATAGGCTATATATTATCACGCTACATATCCTAGGGGCTAAGCAGAGAGCAATCAAATTGGCATTATAACATTTCACGCGTACGAAGTCGCGGGCAACAGCGAGTATAAAATAAAGGAAACACGTATTCACCGTAGCCAATGATTGTAAGGACTTTAAGTAGATACAGGCTGAAGTCGATGCTGGAATTGCCGGACTGTTACCGACTAAAACACGGTAACCTGCAACTGTCTTTGGCCGGGAGTGCCGGGCAAGCTTTCGGAAGGAGTAGGTTGGGAGTCCTGGGCACCGATTCTCACTTCGCACGACATGAATGCGTGGACGGAAATCGGCGGGTGACGCGTCGCCTGTCTCATATTTACGAACGGCGAACATGAGACGGACGACGTTTGACCCGAAAATTTGCGTCCACGCATTCAAGTCGTGTGGTCGAGAATCGGCGCCCAGGGGTATCCTTCTGAGGGCTTAACCTGGGCTCCCAACCTTAGGCTGTTAGGCAGGATACGTGAGGTCAGTAGAAGTCCAGCATAGCATCCATGAGGATATTCCCTCATCTATATGTTTGTTTGTCTACTAAATAAGGAGGAAAGATTTGATTGTTTGTTTGCATTGAATAGGCTCAGAAACTACTTAATCGATTTGAAAAATTCTTTCACTGTTGAGAAGCTACACTATCCCTGAGTGACATAGGCTATATTTTATTCCCGTATTCCCACGGGAACAGGAACTACGCTGGTAAAACCGCGTGAAGCCCGCTAGTTTGTCATAAAAAATGTACCAACACAATGTTTTCTTATCGTAGTTGTATCAAGCAGTGTCTCTGCCAAGTGCAATATTACCTTGTGCGATAACGCGATAAAGAGGTCGATGATCGCTGTACATATACATAAATATTATTATCCTCTGTAAGCCGAACAAATTCGATATCGAAATTTATCGGAAACACAATAGCGATGAAATATATAAACATTTCAATCAATTTATTAGGACAAAGTGGTCAGAATCGAGAACTGCAAGATATCTATCCAATCTATAATATCCAATCGTAATGAAAGTGATGAGTAGATACAGAATTAGAAACTTTCTTTGTTTTTTTAAAGTTTTAATTTTTACTATACGAGGCTCCCCCGCGAACTTGTTACCGGGATAAAAAGTAGTCAATGTCTCAAACAAATCAACCGCCTGTACTCGTATACCAGTCTGTACTCGTATACCAAAAATCATGGATTAGTTAGAGCGTGATTCAGTACAAATATCGTCACAAATTTTCACATTTACAAAATATTAGTAGGATTCAGTTTTTTGACTTTATTTTGGTAGGTGGTAGAAATTGGTATTTACCAGATTATCATCCTTAGGAACTGACCACGGGGTTCCAGAGTGAAAACTTGTGGTACAGTCAATTACAAAAGCAGCTGAGCGTCTCGAAAGTCGACTGTAAAGCATAAATTTCAGTACATTTTGACTTTATTCTCCACAAGTAGGTATACGCTATTTATACAAGGGTTGTTAACAAACAAGTACTAGGTACGTGTAAGTTTTCATTCATTAGATCCAAAGTAGAAACAAATCCATTATTGATGGTTTTGTTTTCACCTTTTCTGTGGATTAGTACCTAGTAGGATTAGTGGAAAAGTTGAATTGGACAGGTGCAGGTCGTGATGACTGTCATACTGAATTTCGAAGTTCAAAATAGCGATGAACTGTAGCCCTAAAGTACCGAAACGCGACTCACGTTAGTGCGAAAGTACGCCACATCGATACCCATAATTTCGAATGTTTTCCACCGCGAAGCACGGTAGTGCGAAAGTATTCCACATCGATTCACACATTGTCGAATGTATTCCAGTGCGATGCACGTTAGTGCGAAAGTCTAGTAAATGCGAAGGCATGCTACTTCTTGCTTAATACATAAATGTTTCTTTTACGCCCCAGTACTCCCTAAGGAGCTGAAAAACGGCCCGCATCGTACCACTCTCGAATGTCCCTCTGTAAGCAGAGGAGACAGAGAGTGGCCGAGCGGGCGGGCGCTTAAAGCACCCTCGTAACGAGGGGCACCCCCTGAATACGAAGAGGTGCTGCCACCGTGCGGACCTCAGTGGACGAGGTCCCCCGACCTCAACCCATGATGTAGATACTAGTCAGGGGCGCGCATCCAAGATATTTGACCTGCACGCTCCCGCGACCGCAACTCCTCCCGTTTGGCTGCCATCACCTCGCTAACAAACGAGACGACGGTAGCCCAGGACGATTGGCTGCACACCATGGCTCGCACCACGGCCGACAGCGATAGGTCCCTACCGATACAGCCCTTGAGGGCAATGCGCAGCCCGTTCCATGCCGCACACTCAGTAAGGGTGTGTTCTGCCGAGTCTTTGACGCCACTTGGGCAGTGACGGCACACAGGGTCCGACTCCACGCCCACCACCACCCACAGGTACTTGGCAAAACAGGCATGTCCTGTGAGAAGCTGATATGGTACGCCGGAGCACCGTGTGTCCTTTCCACCCAAGTCCGAAGGATGGGTCGGATCGCCCCCACGAGCCGCACGCTTGAGGAAGGATCCTCCAACCTAATTGCCCACTCCCGAAAGAGATCGTCGCGAGCCGACCTTCTCCAGCAACCGATGTTCGCCGCAGTGATTTATCCACCTGCGAGCCGGTTAAGGTGAGGCAGAACACCGCGGGTTTTAATGAGTAGGATGGTTCCTTTCAGAACCGTGAGTCCCACACGAAGTCACCCCACTCCCCCAAATTGGGGCGGTGAAGTGCGTAACCTTCAGTCCCCGCGTCAAAAAAAATCAACATTTCTGTGTTAAGCAAGAAGTATGCATGCGTTCGCATTTACTAGACTTTCGCACTAACGTGCATCGCGCTGGAATACATTCGACAATGTGTGAATCAATGTGGAATACTTTCGCACTACCGTGCTTCGCGGTGGAAAACATTCGAAATTATGGGTATCGATGTGGCGTACTTTCGCACTAACGTGAGTCGCGTTTCGGTACTTTAGGGCTACAGTTCATCGCTATTTTGAACTTCGAAATTCAGTATGACAGTCGGTCGTGATGACTAGCAGTTGAAATTTTTCAAGCCGCCCAAGTTATTTTTTTTAACGTCAGGAAAGTCCTACATGAATGACTCCTATCGACTAAAAACCGCACGGTTCCTACCTACTGTCTACAGTTGGGAGCCCCGGGGATGCCCTCGGAAGGATGACACCAGGAAGCCGCCCATAGGACCTGCAACTTGGCTTTACGATTGTCATTTTACTGACATTTTAATGGAATAGAGCGAATCTATTTCGTAAATTAGAATTGTGTTCATCTACACTTCTGAGGCTGGCTGTACTACACTACACACGGAGATAATGAACGTGTTGAAGCCAATATGAGTAATGTAATCACATCGCTGTACAACGCTCAAGCCGATTATGAGTATTATCTATTTAAGATAAACAAAGCCAACAGTTGAGTCGTGTACCACAGTTCGCTAAACGTGCGATAACACGCGAGCTTTGAACCAAACAATTGTCCCGTCTGAACCAAGTAGTCTTATTTGACACACATACAGTCATTTTTCAGGAAGAAAAAAGAATAATTAGTTTGTATGGAGGAGCGCCTGGCAGTCTTTTCTCTTAAATGAACATTTTGCTATGGTTTATTCAGAGAGTTGTGGTTACTATGTGCGCCTGTTTATGGAATAATTTTACATACAATTAATCATAGACTTATAACACGTTATAATTCTATGCAATTAATGTTGTCGACCTAAACCGCTACTTATTGAGTACCATTTTGTTACATTAAGACATCGATATAGTTTAATTAAAAGACAGACGCAAACATCTTCATCTTTCTGAAACAAGAAATTCGATAACTTCTAATAATCGAATTTCTTGTTTCACAATTAGCTGAGACAGCCCTGGGAAAGAAGTTTTAACTAAAACGAAACTACCACATAAACACACATTGTCAGCAACTACAATCAGTTTAGTTAATCTGCACTTTTGGAGTTCAGGTACATACGGTGTTAGAAGTGGCTAACAGGTGAATCCTACTTTGTTACTTAATAAGGCTCTAAGGGCTGAACGTATCTGGCTGAAATTCTGCACAGGTATAGATAGAATAGCCTGCAATTACACATTTAGGTTACTTTTTATCCCGGAAATCACATGGGAAGCGGAACTGCAGGTTACAATGCTATTGGTAAAATTACATTGCTCTTGGCGAAATTTACGTATGTCCCGTTCGCTCTAAGTTTGCCGCTGGCGTAGAGGCGTAGTATGGGAAGCGACAGGCAAAGTTACAGTGAACGGGTAGTACTTATAACATGTTTGGATTTGTAGTTAAACTTTCACGTACCTAGGCTTTTATTATTATGGCAATGAAGTAAAATGTTAAACTAACACACACAACCATTAGTTCGTTAATGTACACATAATAATTACACGAGACCGGTTTGGGTATTTGCTGACGTCAGCGTCAGATTTTAACGTAATTATAGTAACGGTTGTTTAGAAAACCACCCAAATACGTGGGGAAGGTTACTCCGCCTTCTCCAGGCTTCCGCATGAGAGGTGGACCCAATAAATTGTGCTTTAACTTGGCAGAGCACATTAGTCGCTCCCGACCCGTGGTTCATACAACTGCGATTATCTATACTAATATTATAAACGGCAAAGATTAGTTTTTTTGTTTGTTTGTTTGTTTGTTTGTTTGAAACAAATAGGCTTCGGAACTACTGGACCGATTTAAAAAATTCTTTCACTGTTGGGAAGCTACACTCTTTGCGGTGAACATAGGCTATATTTTATTCCCGTATTCCCACGGGAACGGGAACTACGCGGGTGAAACCGCGTGACGTCCGCTAGTTGCAAATACAAGGGATGCTGAAATATAAGTGAGGAGAGTCGGGAAAGTGGACCTCTTAGCTCAGAATTAGAAACCAGACAGGATTAATGTGATGTGATCATTAAGACAAATAACATACATACATATGAAAACGCCTTTATCCCCGGGTAGGCAGAGGCATATTATATGCCCACATTTCACCTTTTTTAGAATTTGTCCCACGTAATAGGTGGTGAGGTGAGCCATATTGCCGGGTTGAGATGAACAGGCGCAGGTTGTGACTAGAGATGGGCAGAAGGTTTAAACCCAATGGGTGGAAATGGGTTTAAACCGGGTCTTTTGGGAGGAAACGGATTTAAACCCAGGAAAAAACCCAAATATAGGGTTAAAATCAGCGATACTTTCATTTTGAATTGAATTATTTAGTGTTCAATTCTACATGAAAGTACCACTCGCCATTCGCCAGTTTCATTGTCTAAACAAGTTGAATACTTAGTTTTTATTATACAGGATGGTATTTAGACGCTAGTTGGACGTAAAGTACCCTTAATATTGATAATAGCAAGTTTTGCTGAAAGGAAACAATACTTTATTTTCAAAAGTAAGTCAAACTGCATTTAAAGATTTTTGAAAAATCACCTGCTTTAGCCGGGAATCGAACCTGGGAGATGTAAAAAAAACACATGTATTTTTTGATACCAAACGAAAGTGTCTGTATACCGGTCAGGTTTATAAATAAATATTGTGGAACAGTACAGTCAAGTACAATGAAATGTACTAGTCTAATCTTACAAAATGATGTATCCCTGCGAGTGCCATAATGAACTTACCAAAGATTGTGACACACATATCGGTATCTAGTCCACCGAACATGACAATATCATGTATGCGTATAAAGAGCAATAGTAACCCCAAATACACTTCTTTTCTTATAAAGAAAAGAAAGAAAGGAAAGCGGAAAGCCGGTGGTCCTGATGGCATTCCGGCGGTGCACGGTGGTTCCGCTAATAGGTCATAAATGCTAAAATTTCATCATCAATTACTCCAATTTAATTATGTATAATGTTTTACCGATAGACAAGCTACCCTTTTTTTTTTTTTTTTTTTTTTTTTTAACGTGAGGGCAAATCCTCGTAGGATGCTATGCCGGACTTTTACCGACTAAAAAACCTCACGTAACGCCCAACAGCCTATGGTTGAGAGCCCCGGGTAAGCCCTCAGGAAGGATGTCCCGTGACTCCCAACAGACCTACGGCCGCCAATGCGGCCTCGCCCAGGGGGTGGTTCGGGTGCAATCCCGCGTCTATGGGGGGTTTCGGGTGTGACCCCGCTTCTAAGGGGGGGCGTGCGTGAGTGCTCACGTCACGCTGCCGTCATGGGCCTGCTTCTGTAAGGACGGTGAGCGGCCCTCTCACCGTCCTCAGACCCCCGGTCATGGAGGCCGATAGTCCTCAGCGAAGACACGTCGGCGGCGCCCAGGGCGCCGACTGCGGAACTCGGGTGGGAGAGTTCTCTCCCGCACCCGGCCCGCCGCCTCCTTCGCGAGCATGACCTGCTCGCAGAAAGAGGCGGCGCAGTCCCACTTACTCCCGCTGGAGAGCATGGCTCGCACCATGGCCTCAAGCGAGAGAGTGTCCACGCCCAGACCCACTACGAGGACCTGTCGCTGTTGTGCCCACGCCGTGCACTCCACCAGCGTGTGGAGCGCCGTGTCATCGCTGCGGTCCTCGCAGTGCTGACATTCGGCCGTGGTTTCCCGGTGTTTTCGCCACAGATACCTACCGAAGCTACCGTGCCCGGCAAGCATCTGTGTCAACCGGTAGGAGAGAGCATCGTGTCTTCTCTCCAGCCACTCGTCCATGACCGGTCTGACGGCCGCGATTGTGGCGAATCCCCCCTTTGGTTGCTCAAGTCGCATCTTCCATGTCTCCAGGGTTTCCTGGTGGAGCAGGGTCCGCTGGGCCTCGATTTCTCGAGACGCAGGCCTTTGGCCCCGCTCCAGCGCCTCCTTGCGCCATCTGAACAGTGACGCAAGGGCTCTCGCTTCCAGGTCCCATGGAGGGGTCCCGGCTAGGAGACATGCCGCCTCACCGGAGATCGTGCGGTATCCTCTTATCACCCTGACGGCCATCACTCTCTGCGGGCTCATCAGTCTAGCCTCATTGAGACAAGCTACCCTAAAATATAAATATGTCACCCATTCTACCTAATTATCACTTATTTCTCGACCTCTCTAAAGTGAACGCACCATTACGTTGCGCTCGCCTTATCAGTAACTCATTAGCACTGCTGTATGTGTGACTGAATTTTGAGAACTGCATTATTTTTGAGGGGGGTTTTTGAAATGGATTTCTAAGATCAAGGTATGTTATTACTAATTAGCTATATTTTTAAGTTTTGTTTTACTTATTATGGCGTATTTTTACGTGCTACGCCACACAGTATTTCTACCAAATGTGTATGTTATAGTTGACTTCACATAGCCCTACAAAAAATTTCAACCATAATCGAATACTCTCACATATCTTATATTAAAGATCGAACTGTCTATTTTGAAAATATAAAAGGTTTTGCTGCGCCCTTTTGCATCTTTAGTTGCTATATAGGCTCTACGACTGCGTAGGCTTGTCTACGAAACACATGTTAATTATTAATGTTTTTTTTTCCAGGAACTTTGATTAAATGTTCTTTCTCAAGGATGCATTTTTTTGAGATTTGGTCTGCCATGGCTAGAACTATTCCTCAAAAACATCAACACGTGTTGGTAACTATTGTAGCTTTACTGAAAGAGGCCAAAAATGTAGAAATTAGGAACTTAGATAGTAAAATACTCAATTTATATTTAAGTCTTGATAGATTTTGGAAAGTTGTCTCTAGAAGTAAATCAACATTTTGGCAAAATTACTCAGATTGGTTAAATGAAAATGAATGTTTCAAATTAGTAAGGGGTTATGAGGAGTGCATTCAAAAAAACGCGAACCAGCTCGGGCCATCTTCCGAACGCGGACATTCCAGGAAATATTTTTGAAATTTGTCTAAGCGCTCGAAACGTAGAAGTTTGGCAAAATTATCACAGTAGATGACTCTGCTGTGAATTCACTAATCAATACTAGCAACACTGAATATAAATTCGAATAAATTTAATGAAGATTCCTTGGAAACCGCTCGAATTTTAATTCAAGAATATCCGTGGTATAATCTCCCAGCTTCCGTTCACTAAGTCCTCATCGATAGTACTGAAGTAGCACAGTATGCTTTATTATATATTGGGGAATTATCCGAAGAGCCAGCAGAATCTAACAACAAAAGTTATAAGGCTTTCAGACGGGATCACAAGAGAAAAATGTCACGAGTATTTTTATTTTACGAATACGGACTAACTTAACAGACTTTTACTCAGCTCAGACCCATTCATTACCTACTGGTCTTCGGAAATTTCCCCGTAAGAAAAAAAAAAGCGTTATGTCGAGGCAGGTATTAGATTTATAAAGAATTTAGTTTAAATTGAAATTAGGTTTGCTGTTGTAATGATTTAGCTTAGTTGTGGTTATGATGACGTTTGTAAATAAATTGTAGTTTTAGTTTTCTTGTCTTTTATATAAAAAAAGAATATTATATTTAACGATAACCCCTTCAAGAACGGCGTTAATATCATATTCAGATATATTTACGAACGAGGGAGAATAAATCTCAAATATTGTGTATTAATTGTTTTTGTTAAACAGTACATATTGTACAGTTTACTGTATATTATGTATTAAATTATGTAAATAAAGCACTAATGTACATTCATGAAGAATTCTTTTTATTATTTACCCTCAGAAAAAATCCCATTTGTCAAATTTAATAAAGCAAGGTATTTATGACCGCGCTTGTTCGGCGCCTGGACCACCGTGCGGTGGTGCTGAGGAAATGTGCAGCCGATTGTCTCCAACGCTGACACGCCTGTATCGCCTTTCCTATTCGTCAGGAGAAGTGCCGGAGGCTTGGAAGGAGGACATAGCACATAACACACACCTGGGGTGAGGCTATAGGAGGCACGGCGAATCTCTGGCTATTGGCCTAGACATCTCTAAAGCCTTTGATAGGGTATGGCATGCGTCACTTCTTTCCAAGCTGCCGGCATACGGTCTGTCGCCTCAGTTGTGCCGCTGGTTGGCCAGCTTCCTGCACGAGTGCACGGGCGACGTATGCGGGTTCTCTGTGATGGTCAGGCTTCCGGCTTCTTGCAGGTAAATGACGGAGTCCATTGATAGTACGCTGTATGGGAGCTATTCTGGCCGTCCAGTGGATGGGCGACACGACGTGGAAGAGAAGAGACAGCAATTCGTGGCGGATCTCGACTGGGAGCTGGTTCGCATTGCCCAATGGGTTCAGACAACCTGGTGAAGTTCAATGCCGGGAAAACACAGTCGTGTGCATTTACAGCTAAGAAGTCCCCTAAGCTAAAGGACAACCTGGAGATCCTCGGTATAGACGTCCGGCGTGAGCTCAATCACAAAAACTACATAGAGCGGTGTATTGAGCTGGCCTCGCGTAAACTAGGAGTCCTAAATAAGGTGAGACGTTACTTCACGCCACATCAGAGATGTTTACTGTACAAGACGCAGATTCACCCCTGCGTCGAATACTGTTCTCACCTTTGGGATGACTCCGCGAAGTACTTGCTAGACGCGCTTGATGCTATGCAAAGACGTGCTATCCGAATAATTGTTTGCCCTGAGGTGACGGAAGGCCTCGAACCGTGGCGCAGCGAAGAACCATAGCGTCCTTGGCTGCCTTCTACCGAATGTATTACGGCGAATGTTCTGAAGAGCTCTTAAACCTGATCCCACCCTCTCCTTTCCGATCCCGAACAACGCGTGCCGGGCAGAGATGCCACTCATACACAGTGGAGAGAATCTTTGCCAGAACAGAGCGTTTCAAAAGATCGTTTCTCTGTCGAACTATAAAAACCTGGAACGACCTGCCCGCACACGTGTTACCCTCATATTACAATGACGGGTTCTTCAAGAGAAGCGTGAAGTGGCACATCACAAGGCCGCCAACTTGAGGACCACTGTCAGAAGTGGCCCCCAATCGCTAGATGCGCCACGGCTGTGTACCCACAAGGTGGCTAAGGCTCCCGTGTGGGTGCCAGGTGGTACAAAGTGTTGGTCCGGGAGGTACCACCGTGCAGCTGTGTAAGGCCCCCCAAGTAACCCTTGGGGTGCGTTCGGGGTTCAGCAGCTGCACAGCAGGGCCCGGGGCGATGTTAGATGCAGCAGGGGGGGAACCAATAGGCGCTAAGCTGATTCTAGTGTGGCTGACGAGGTTCGACCCTCCGGCCAGGGAGACCCGTAGAACCGGTTTTGCCGATGGCCGCCCGCGGCATAGTACAGGGGCCCAACTGAGCCTAACCACCCTGGGAGGCTGCCCCACCAGGCCGCGCATAATCCCGATGTGGTTCGTCGTGCCGGATGTTGACCGGACTGGGACCCGGCGACCACACTCGGGCGAGTACGGGGGCCCTTCCGTGGGTCGGCTTCCGTCTCGCCACACAGTCATAGATGAAGCTAGCCCCTACACCTTGTCACTCACTGCTGCAGCAAATGTTGCTCCGTCTACACGTCTCCCTTCTTTCCCACCAATCATGGCAGCGCAAAAAAAAAAAGGTACCACAGCGGCCGCTACTACTCCCAGTAACGTACTGTTTGAGGTGGAGTTCGCTGGCATCCGCGGACTCCATGCCAACCTCGACGTCGTCCATAACCATCTAGAGACGGCACGGCCAGCTGTGTTGTTCCTAACGGAGACGCAAATACGCCGCCCTGCCGATCAGTCGTACTTTATGCTACCCTGGCTATATCATCGAGGAACAATTTCGAGATAAAGCCAGGGTGTGCGCGTTCGTTGGGGCGGATGTTTGCTGTCGCCGGCTGCGCTGCCTTGAGAACCCTTCCTTCCACGTCCTTTGGCTGCACGTGGATCACGGCTCCATGAGTCAGATCTACGTGTGTGTCTATCGCCCCCACACAGGGACAGCTGAGATGACAAGGCTGTTTCAGCACCTCAGCGATGGGGCTGATGACGCGCAGGTGCGGTTCCCGAACGCTGAAGTGGTTTTTCTGGGGGACTTCAACGGCCACCACACTGAGTGGCTGGGGTCCCGTAGAATCGATCCAGCGGGGCGGGCCGCCCACGCGTTCGCTCTCTCTCACGGTCTGACCCAAGTGGTGCGCGGGATTACACGCATACCGGACAGGTCAGACCATGAACCCGCCCTGCTGGACTTACTGCAGACGAGTTATACAGCACAGTAGTGTGTCGGTTAGCGCCCCACTGGGTCAATCCGACCACTGTGTTGTGCGTGCCCGCCTGCAGGTGTCATCTCCTGCAAGGGCAGTGGAGGTGACGCGGCGATTGTGGCACTACTCGTCAGCAGACTGGGACGGACTACGAGAATACTTTGCAGCCGTCCCGTGGAGTCAGCGCTGCTTTGCAGGGAGGACTTCATCGGAAAGCGCCTCTGCGGTTGCTGGTGAGATTACATTAGGTATGGAATACTATATTCCATACACTGATGTCGCCAGCATCCGCAAAGCCCACCCCTGGTTCGGGCGTGAGTGCGCCGTAGCTGTTCAACAAAAATAGGCGGCTCACCGCGCCTGGATCAGGACTCGGGCTGTGCGCGACCCGAATGTGGCCCGCCTCAAAGCAGCGTACAACAGAGCCACTAGGTCCAGTAAGAGAGCCTCCAAGAGAGCGGACATCCAGCGCGTCACGCGGCTTGGTCAGGAGCTCACGTCACATCCGACGGGCAACCGTGGATACTGGCAAGTGGCCAAAGCCGTGCAGGCCTACTTTTGCTAGCCCTCGCTGCCGCCGCTGCGCTATCCTGACGGATCACTGGCTCACAAGGCCCAAGAGAAAGCAGATTGCTGGCCAATCTCTTTGCGGCTAATTCCCGGGTCGATGACTGTGGCAGGCAACTTTCTACTATCGCCGACTGTGGAACCACTCGATACGCGGAAAGCCAGTGGTCCTGATGGCATTCCGACAGTGGTGCTAAAGAATTGTGCAGCTGAATTATCTCCAACGCTAACACGCCTGTATCACCTTTCCTATTCGTCGGGAGAAGTGCCGGAGGCTTGGAAGGAGGCGAACGTCCAGCCGATTCCCAAGAAAGGGGATCAGTCGGATCCGAGCTAATCATCAACAAACAGCTCATGCGCTATCTGGAGGATCACTCGTTAATTAGCGATCGTCAATATGGCTTTAGGCCGAAACGATCAACGGGTGACCTCCTAGCGTACATAACACACACCTGGGGTGAGGCTATAGAGAGGCACGGTGAATCTCTGGCTATTGGCCTAGACTTCTCTAAAGCCTTTGATAGGGTATAGCATGCGTCGCTTGATTCCAAGCTGCCGGCATATGGTTTATCGCCCCAGTTGTGCCGCTGGGTGGCCAGCTTCCTGCACGGGGGACGTATACGGGTTCTCTGTGATGGTCAGCCTTCCGGCTTCTTGCAGGTAAATGCCGGACCACAGGGATCGGTATTGTCCCCAACTCTCTTTCTTCTGCATATCAATGACAGGCTGTCCCTTGGGTGCATTCATTGTTATGCGGATGATGTACTCTGCATGGGAGCTATTCTGATCGTCCAGCGGAGGGGCGTGATGACGTGGAGGAAAAGAGACGGCAACTCGTGGCGGATCTCGACCGGGACCTGGTTCACATTGCCCAATGGGGCTCAGATAATCTGGTCGAGTTCAATGCCAGAAAAACACAGGCGTGTAAGTTTACAGCTAACAAGACCCCATTCCTACCCCTACCCACTCTTCAGAGCATTACGGTTCCACTAAAAGACAACCTGGAGATCCTAGGTATAAACGTCCGACCTGAGCTCAACCATAAAAACTACATAGAGAGTTGTATTGGGCTGGCCTCGCGGAAACTTTGAGTCCTAAATAAGGTGAGACAGTACTTCACGCCACATCAGAGATGTTTACTGTACAAGACGCAAATTCGTCCCTGCGTCGAGTACTGTTTTCACCTTTGGGATGACTCCATGAGGTCCTTACTAGACGCGCTTGACGCTATGCATTCATTCATGACGTGCTATTCGAATAATTAGTTGTCCCGAGGTGACGGGAGACCTCGAACCGTTAGCGCAGCGAAGAACCATAGCGTCCTTGGCTGCCTTCTACCGAATGTATCATGGCAAATGTTCTGAAGAGCTCTTCAACCTGATCCCACCATCTCCTTTCCGATCCTGGGCAGAGATGCCACTCATACTCAGTGGAGAGAATTTTCGCCAGAACCGAGCGTTTCAAAAGATCGTTCCTCTGTCGAACTATAAAAACTTGGAACGACCTGCCCGCACACGTATTTCCCTCATCTTACAATCCCGGGTTCTTTAAGAGGGGCGTGAAGAGGCACATCACAGGGCCACCAACTTGAGGACCACTGTCAGAAGTGGCCCCCAATCGCTAGATGCGCCACGGCTTTCCATCAGGCTGGTGGCGACGTCAATTTGGCGAGCTGAACATAAAAAAAATGACGCAATTAATGGTCATGTTTTTTTGTTTTTGTTATAATTTGATGTTGTAGGTTGGTACTTTGCGAAAAGACGAAAACACCTAAATAAAATAACAAATAACCTTAAAAAATAAGAAAAAAGATGTCACTGTGCAGTTTAAAATTCCAAATGTTTAAGAGTATGTTTTACAAAATTATTAACACCCAAATAAAATCCCTATCGGGAGGAATCTTATGGGTTTAAACCGGGTTTAAACTCAATTTGGGTTTAAACCGGGATGATTGCCCATCTCTAGTTGTGACTGCCTGCTGTTGAAATTTTTCTAGCCGCCTATAAAGGCTTAACGACTGCCATTTTACTGGCAACCGGGACCAACGACAATACACATAAAAATATATATAAAAATAAATATAAGACAAATAAAAAAGATAAAAATATACTTAAAGAACTTATTTCAGAAATAAGTAGGTAGTAAACTAGCTCGTTATCTACCAAATGATTATAAGTACAGTCACCTGCAGAGAAAAGGATACAGGGCCGCCTTGTAAGCATTGACTTTTTTCAAAAACTCTTTCATATATTTTTATGAAATTTGCTATGGTTATTACATTTGTGTAATTCTATAACTATACAAAATCTCGTAAAAATATATTTAAGATTTTCCGAGAAAATTCAATCCTTATAGCGCGGCCTTGTTTACTTTTCTCTGCAGCTGAGTGTACAATTCATGCGTTTATTAGAATTAGAGTATAGAAACTTAGCTCGGAGTTTGACAACCCTACACATTCCTTATCGTTGAACACCAGTATGTTGAATGTTTAATGTTTTAACCCACTTTTGCCTGCCTCCGATACCGCCGACTCTGTGACCTGTCAATTAACGACTCTGCAATGAAATATGGCCCAAACGTTCGAGAAAAATCTCAAACATTTATGCAAATAAGTTAATACTGGGAAAGTTCCCGAATTATTCATCAAACCCAAGAATTACGGAGAGTCGATAAACGTAAAGCATTTCTTGTTGAATTTTTATATTGCTTGCTGTACCTAGTTCTCCTTAATTTCATTTTTGGAATATTGAGGATGATTGACTTTAAAGTACCACGCTGGCCAGACGGGTTGGTTGATACAAACAAGGTTAAGTTTCGAGTATCTAGTCTTTTCGCCAAGACCTTTTCAGTCAGACAGAAGGTGCACTACTCGCAGGCAGGTGAGACTGGCACCCTTTACAGCGTTACCTCCTCGAGAATTATCAGTATGGGGCTCTTCAATAGTCTTCAAAAGGGGTCGCAGAAGGTTCTTGCAGTCGGCAGCGCGATGCGCGAGTGTAACGCCTCTGGTGTTGCAAACGTTCAAAGGCTATGGTGACTCAGTTCATCAGGTGGGGCCAAAAGCTTGTCTGCCACCTTATTGTTATACAAAAATGTGTAAGTACTATGAAAGTAATCTGTTTATGAGACCACATTCTTAGCATTCCATGGATTCTCCGTGCAGGCGCCGGGTCCATAGCGTGGCACAGGGGGGAACACCCCGACGGCGTCAGGGACTTGCGACCCATTCGAGTAGGTTTAGGGTGGCCACCTTACTATGCGCATAAACGATCACCTTCCACCGTCAGCAATGTTCCCTCCCCTACCCAACCAGATTTGGTAAGATCCTATCAAATTTTACTTTGCAAAACACCATGAAAAAATCTCAGAATAGATATAGATGTCAAGAAGCAGCAACAAGCATGTCGTGTCCCAATTTCAAAGGTCGCAGCATGCCACTAAGGCCCGTTGCGACCTTGACACATTGAGCCGAACCGTGCCGAGGTTGGCCGAAGGGGCAACGCCCGCTGAAAGTGAAAACTCACGCGCAGCCCCGAGCCCCGAGCGGCGGATGCGCGAAAGCTTTCGACTTTTTGTTGCGGAATTACAAGCATTTGGGTTATGTGCAAGGTAATAGTAGTTTTCGATACAAGTGTGAGATTTCTGTTATTACAACGAGTTACGACAGGTGTTGACCCGAGCCGAAGGCGAGGGTAGACAGTCGGAACGAGTTTAAATAACAGTCCCACACGTTGTATTGAACAACTATTTTTAATACAGTTGCGAAAAAATTAAGCAATTTTATAAAATAATAAAAACACAATAAACCTGAACTGCACTTCATACAGCCAACGTTTTTTATATTTATAAAAATTTGGCCGATAATTATATTAATTTATGCTTAAATTTTAATTAAAATTACTTTTAATCAGATATTGAAACAAGTTAGTATCTTTTTTTAGAAATATTTGCATGAATCACAGACATTATTTTAAAAACGCACGAGTGCGGGAATGGTAAAGAAAAAGCACGAGTGTGTAATAGCCCACATCCCGAATCCCGAACGCTATACGTCCCTGTAATACGCCACTTTTTGAGCAACTGTATTAAAAACATATTTTTACTATAATAATATAAGAACGATGGTACAATGTATTAAAATACAATTTCATCATCATCATCATTGCAGTCGATTTGACGCCCACTGCTGGGCATAGGCCTCCCCCAAGGATCGCCACAGCGTTCGATCTCGACTCTCTCGACTTTTGAGTCGCCCAGAAACATTTGTTGCCCATAGTACGGTTCAGTTGTCCGATCAACCGGACTATGGAAAATATTAATTTTCCGAAGTTATACGATTAAAAAATGTAAAATTCAGTGTGGACACTGAAAAATTTGAATTACTATTTATTTATATTTATTGCCCAAATCTTTCCAGAAGGGGTAGAAAATAGACACAATTACCATTCTATTAAACCTAACGAGTCATGTAAAAAAATAACCTGTCTGAGGAATGATTTTTTACACACATACATTCCAACATAAGCAGTAAGAGACCTACCTTCCTGGATAAGGTTTTGGTAGAGACAATAGCCCTGGATAAACCGTGGGACTGTCACGTCAGCAAGATGGTAGCGATATTGCAGATCTTTTTTAACACCTCATAGGTGAAGTAATGTAGCAGAGCTTTTACATAAGTTTTCTTGCAATAATTTAGGATGGTTTCCGTCGAGTATCATAAACCATAAGTATCTGCCAAGGTTCCATTCCAATACCTGTATACTCGTTATAGTAGCCTCCAGGCAAAATAGGCGCAAAAATGACGTCGAGTTGAGGAAACCAGTCCGTGTAAATCAAGAACCCTACCTATAGCAGCTAGAGAGTTTCACCATAATTTACTTTACGTCTGTAGAGCGCCCATTTATAAACAAACCGATTCACTGCATCTTGCTTGTGCAAACATATTTACGATTTGTGTGTAAAACTACATAATCACATAAATAATCTTATCCGCAACGAGCATGAAATTACTTCAAAGCAAATGAACTAATTCATACAAACTGTTCGCATATGAATAGTTTTGTCAAATTCCTTAAATAAAAACCTCACGTGTCCTGCCTAACAGCATACGGTTGGGAGACCCGGGTAAGCAGTCGGAAGGATACCCCAGGACTCCCAACAGACCTAGAGCTACCACAGCGCCCTCACGTATTCGGGTGTTATCCCGCGTCCTTGGGGGGCTTTTTCAGGTGTTTTCCCGCTTCTTAAGGCGTGCGTGAATCCCTCACTTCACGCAGGGCCTGCTTCGGTAAGGACGGTGAGGGGGCTGCTCACCGTCCTCTCAGACCCCGGTCATGGAGGCCGATACTGCCGATAGTCTTACGCGAACACATGCTGCGGCTTGTCAATTGCAATACAAAGTTTGTCTTTCATTATTTATCACACAGATAGAGTAAGCGTGCAACTTTGCAACATTATCTGTGCCCCCAGCTGCTATATTTCCACTCATGTTAGATGTGGAACTGAAGATTATGGAGGAAGAGAATAAAACCCACAGCACACTAAAGGAAGAATCTTAATGAGTCACCGTTTTAAAAGGCTTTTTCATGTAGGTGTGCCCCCATCAATATCACACGTTTTTTGATGACAGTTGGTTAAAAAAGGGACAAAAAGAAGTACCTAATGAAATCGACAAAAACAATGTCTGTTTGTCTGAAAGCAACAGCAGACAGGATATTGCCGCTAAAACGAAGGATTTATTTGCAACAAGTATTTGAAATGTTAAGATGAAATTCAACGATTTTTTAGCAGATTACAGGTTTAACCCAATTTCCCCACATGCAAATGATTTTGGACACCGACCCCAGATAAAACGTGGACATCACAATGCTACGCTGATAGCCTGATAAGAGCAATAAAGTTAACCCCAAAATGTCATCGTTAAAAAGCACTTCTACAACCGGTTTTAACCAATACTCGTTCAAGATGTTCAACTATAAAATGTTTCTAAACGCAAGGTTGCCACCTCCTTCCCAACCCCCCACTGCTCAACAACCTTAACACTAACAGTGCTATTTACTGCAAAAACGGTAACCGCCTGTCCGACAGTCGTTGAAGCGGTAAAATGAGTCTCACTTGAGTGGAGGCACTCGATTAATAGTATAGCACGCTGGAAGCATGGTCAAGTGCATTTTGTGCATACTTCGACGCACAACCTAGGGTTCATAGGTGTTAAGGGTCTTTGAATCACATGCAAGTGGATGAACATTGGCTTGTTTACCACGTAACCCTAGAATCTTAGACCATATAACACGGGACTAGCCTTTGCGAACCACCGCATACAAAAATATTCTGCCAGTTTTTATACAAGTGAAGGGGGAAACACAAAGACATATAAAATTTCATTGCATTTAAAAATGTATTAATCGACAAACGCGTAATGGCTGTTGTGTGTTAATTGTTATTGTACAGTCAACTACAATGAAATGTACTAGTTTAATCATATAAAATGATGTACTGATGTACAGGCTTTTTATAAAGCCAAAAGACCAAATGGTCATGTGCAATGGCAGAAAACAATGCTTAAGTAAGGCGCATCCTGTGGTTAGATGATCTAAGCCTAGAATGGATTCTGATAATATTCAAAATTAAAATAAAATTATTCGGCAAGAGCAACCTTTTGCCCTTGATGTAATCGTAATATTTAATTTAATATTATTCTATCGGTATTAAAAATCAACATTGCTCGAGTTATATCGAAACAACCTTGGTCTTACATGTTTTAAAGGTTTATTTTTAGCAAAATTCTATAGGTACTAATGTTATAAAGAGGAAAAATTCTTTGTTTGAAATCGATAAGAAAGCGGAGCATTTGCTTTTTTTTAACGTGAGGAAAATTCTACATGGATGCTATTATGCCGGACTCCTACTGACTAAAAACCACACGTATCCTACCTAAAAGCCTACGGTTGGGAGCGATTTGAAACCTTCTTCCACTGTTGGGAAGCTACACTCTTTGCGGTGAACATAGGCTATATTTTATTCCCGTATTCCCACGGGAACGGGAACTACGCGGGTGAGACCGCGTGACGTCAGTTAGTCTGGTATATTGTCAAACATTTTTGTCAATACGGTGACACAGGGTTCGTATTATGCTAAAGGGGAAGCTGCAAGGCCCAGGTATGCTATAGCTTGAATGTTTCTTATAGGGAATAAAATACCGCAAGTTTCTGACTGTACAACGAGATTTTTTTTACAGAACGAGTATTGTGGATCATTATTTTGGACTTTTCTGAGCTTGTAGCTTAAAATGTTGCACCTATAATCTATGTAGTATGTATTCTCACTTCTCAATCCAAATGAGAACTTGATGATGATAATTAACACATAAATAGACACTTATTGTGTAATTTAAAAGTAATTACCTATCTTCGATTTTTTTGTGTCAGTGATTATTAGCCTTAAACGATTGCCAATTTTTTCTAATTTTATTTGTTCCTAAACAATATTATTTATTATCTTTATCACACTTGCGTCCACTTTCAACACATAATACTTAAGTGGAACCCTTGCTAATCAAGACTGGATGCCTTTGAAGACGACCTGTATAAATCTCCCCAAGAAAATCTTTACAGTTTGTTAATAAGTGACAGTGACGGATATACTTCGATCATTCAACTATTTAAGCGTTTAAAAACAAAACTTGCACTGTGTGTAGGATCCATTAATAGATATTGCTCTCAATAGGTATTGGAATAATAAAACACCATGTCTAAAAATAAAGAACTGGACGCGAGTACCTACGTCAACGCTGACGGATGTACAATGATGGCTTTTTATGCAAAACGCTAATTTTGTCAAACGTTGCCAATACTCAAGGTTACCAATTGTCAAAGCACCAAGAACCCACAAATATTGTCTTTTTAGAATATTTGTGTGTCGATAACCTCTGAACTACTAAACCAACTTTGGAGGAACCGTTGGGAAGACAGTTTCTGATATCTGTGCAGCGGCCGCTGGAGAAAAAAAAACATAAAATGCGAGTCTGAATCGTGCACTTTTGTGGTATGGGAGCCCGTTCTTTATTTTTATTTTTCTGATTTTAGTACTTACCTAGTTTTTGTTATAACGTCAACAGAAATACATCATCTGTGAAAATTTCAGCTCTCTCTCTCTAGCCATCAAGGTTCCTAAGATACAGCCTCGTGACGGACAGACAGACGGACGTCTGTCTTATGACTAGTAAGTCCATTATTGGTTTTACTAAAGACATTTTGTGTCGTCTAACCGAGATCTCCCGAGATGAAACAGAATAGTGTTCGTTTAATGTTGGCAAGTGTCAAAATCAATATTATAAACGATTCTATTGTTGACAACTTGTTATTGTGTAGAACAGTAGACATAATACTGAATGTTTACGTATTTAAGTAGCTAGCACTTACAATGAGTCGATTGGAATAATCTATACATATAATAAAATGATAGAAAAGCCAAAACTGTACATTGGAAATATAAAAAAAAAAATACTCGCTTGGTGTTCTACGTAAGATACCAAACCCAAAAATATAGTCAGAAAAATTTTTGTCTGTTTGTCTGTTTGTTTTGCTTTGTCCGGAAGGATCTCGAAAAGTACTGAACAGATTTGGTTCAAATTTTGCACAAATATTACTTAGAGGTGGGGCCTTAAAATAGGCGATATATTATCACGCTACATATCCTAGGGGCTAAGCAGAGAGCAAAGAAATGTGTAAACCGGTGGATTGATTCGACTAAAACGTAGCAGGAATATTAGTAAGAGATAGGTTTTACACCAAGACAACATATTATTACGCTAAATAATTTAGGAGCTCGGCAGACAACAATGAAAATCTGTTTGCATATTTTTGCAAAATACAGAAACTACTGAATAATTTTAATTAATCTTTTACTTGAATAGTAAATCTAGAGGTAGGATCTTTAAATAGGCTATATATTATCACGCTACATATCCTAGGGACTAGGCAGAGGCCAATGAATTATGTAAGTATGGGGATTGATTAAGCTAAAACGTTGCAGGAATATTAGTAAGAGATCGGTTTTACACACCGACTACATATTATCACGCTAAATATCTTGGAAGCCCGATAGAGAAAAATTAAATCCTGTGTTTGCTATGATATCCAGACGACTGATATACATTCTTATTTCTAAATACATACATATTATACATAGAAAACACCCAAACTCCGATAGAAACATTTGTTGATCAAACAAATAATTGGACCAAACTAGAAATCAAACCCAGGACCTTCGGTGCGGCAGGCGGCATCACTACACCGACTACGCCGCAGCGGCAGTCAATGAAATTATATTTTATACTAGCTGACCCTCGCAACTTCGTTTACGTCACAAATATTATGGTGTATGAAAGGAGAGGTATTTCTTCATCAGACTCATCAATCAGCGTATGAAACTGCCCTGTTTGCTTAAACATAAAAGAGCTTAAGATTAAGTATATTCCAAAACAATTCAGTCCGCGCCGAAGGCTGCGCTTTTTTTACGTGAGGGAAAATCCTAATGGATGTTATGCCGGACTCCTACCGACCAAAAAACCTCATGTAACGTCCAACAGCCTATGGTTGTGAGCCCCGGGTAAGCCCACGGAAGGATATCCCAGGACTCCCAACAGACCTACGGCCGCCACTGTGGCCTCGCCCAAGTGTGGTTCGAGTGCAATCCCGCGTCTTTGGGGGGTTTCGGGTGTAATCCCGCTTCTAAAGGGGGGCGTGCGTGAGTTCCTCACGTCGCGCTGCCGTCATGGGCCTGCTTCTGTAAGGATGGTGAGCGACCCTCTCACCGTCCTCTGACCCCGATAGAGGTCGATAGTCCTCGGTAGAGAATGCCCTACAATTAAAATTTTCAAATTAACTTCCATGTACAGACTCTCGACCCTCTACAGTTTATTATATGTATAGACTAGCTGTGACCCTCGCAACTTCGTTTACGTTACATAAAATGTATGAAAGAAGAGGTATTTCTCCATCAGACTCATTAAGCAGCGTGTGAAACTGCCCTGTTTGCTTAATCAAAAAAGAGTTTAAAGATAGCCTTAATCATTAAGCTCTTTTATGATTAAGCCAACACGCCAGTTTAGATTTACCCTTTCAAAGGGACTCTTGAATTCTACGTTTTGCGAAAGTTGAGATGTTTCTAATTTCTGAACTACAAAACCCTCAACATTGAAACTTGTGTGTAACAATTCTTTACGTACTCTCTTTATGAAACTGAAAAAAAAAATGTAATCGGACCACGCATTGAGAAGTTACAACTAATGAACCATTGGTCTTTCATCTCCTCTCCCAAAGGAACCGCGTAAAATATCGGGATCAAAATTATCCTAGAACCTTCTTCGGATCATAAGCTCAGATTGTACCAAATTTCATTTAAATCGAATCAGTAGTTTCGGCGTGATACTTATTCGGGATATAGACAGACATGAAAAATTAAAATTAAACTAGCTGACCCTCGCAATAAGTCAGTATAGAATTATTTTACAATAGCCTTAACCATCAAGCTCTTTTATGATTAAGCCAACACGCCACACAAACGTAGTTTATAATGAACACTCTTAAAAATACAACTTTACTGCAAAATGTTGAGCTTTGGCTACAGTGACATAGGTACATAAATTAAGTCACCTTAAACATAATAAGTACATGCATACGGTCACGCCTTTATCCCCAAAGGGGTATCGAGGCATATTATATGTTCACCTTTTTATAATTCGTCCCACGTAACGTAATAGGTGGTTAACCGTATTGCCGTGTTGAAATGGACAGGCGTAGATACTGCCTACTTTTGAAAATTATTAAATCTATAAGGCCTTCAACTTGGTTTAACGACTGCCATTTACTGACTACCGTTAGCGTTACTGTTATCGTCTCAAATCTTCCGGTTGTACTTAAAGTTTTCAGTCTGTGGCCATTAGGGCCTAACAAACGTTTCGTATTCGCGCTTCACCATACTACTTACTTACTTCACCATATTACTTAATAAACACGTACGTCATACCGGCGTCGGACCCACTAAAACTATGAGGTCTCTTCCTATCCATATAGCGCAGTCCTGGGGTATCCTTTAGAGGGCTTACCCGGGGCTCCCAACCGTAGGCTGTTAGGTAGGATAGGTGTGGTTCTTAGTCAGTAGGAGTCATAATACATTCATGTGGGATTTTCCTCACGTTAAAAAAATCCATCGAGCGCATAGCTTCCCGGGTAAGTTGGAGGATGTCCTAAATTTGTTCCCACATTTTGGTTACGACTTATCCTAGAGGCTCGATAGAATGCGGTTCAAACTTTGCTTATAACATAATTTCCACGCGGACGAAGTCGCGGGTAACAGCTAGTGTAATAAATAATAGCGTTGATAAAATTTCATTTTCCTATAGATTGTAAGTAATAAATAATATCTCTATCACTCGACTATCTCTAGTAAGTATGAGATTCTTGATCAGTTCAGTTTGAGTTTCATAAAGCTTGGTCTGCTAGGAATGGATCCAATCAGCTTTATATGTGACTTAGCATATTTTGATTTATATTATCAATGAATTAATTATACAGCAAAAGAAAACCACGTAACGAAACCATATCGCGATTCACAAATTTGATAAAGCGCCATCTATCGAATGTGAGTGTAAACTTTTAAATACCTCTCAGCTGCCACAAGCAACAACTGTAGTAATTTATAATTTTATATGCTACACGAGTTTGAATGAAATGTTAGGCTGCCTATAGATTCATGTAGGTCCTAGGTATACTAATATTATGAAAAGGAAATATTTTGATTGTTTGTTTCCATCAAATAGACTCTGAAACTACTGGACCGATTAGAAAAATTCTTTCACTGTTGGTAAGCCACACTCTTTGTGCTGCTAGTACATAATATTAAAGCATTCCTCAATGATAAGTGCCAAGTTTTTAAAACAAACAAAATCTGTGTCGCTTACAAGTTACAATGGCCTCTTCGGAGCGGAAGCCTAGTTATGAATAATTGATTTGAACAATCTATGAAACCTTTAATTACAACTTTATTACAGTGAGGTAAAGTTCAATTTACAGTACTAGATGCACGTGTAAATTCCAAGCCTTAAATTAATTGGAATTCAATTATGACCGAGCAGGATGAGTGATGTTATTGAGGAATGAAGTGGAAACATTACAATATTGATATCATTATTACTGACAGTTCTTGAAACTCGGTAAAGGTACGTTTCTACCTGTACCAAGAAGAGAATCTATACTAATATTATAAAGAGGAAAGATTTGTTTATTAGTTTTTTTGTTTGTAACGAATAGGCTCCGGAACTACTGGACCGATTTGAAAAATTCTTTCACTGTTGGAAAGCTACACTCTTTGCGGTGAACATAGGCTATATTTTATTCCCGTATTCCCACGGGAACGGGAACTACGCGGGTGAAACCGCGTGACGTCCGCTAGTAAAAGTATAAAGAGAAATATGAAGAGGTTTTTCGTAAAATAGACCTGACTGCCCAGGTGGTGAGATTTTCCTGTATCCGTTTCCGACAGGAATTTTTTCCCAAGATTAAGTAATCTATGTTTTCCGAACTATATTACTAACTAGCGGACGTCACCCGCGTAGCTCCCGTTTCCCGTGGGAACACGGAAATAAAATTTAGATCATGTTACTCAGGGTAGCTTTCCAATAGTGAACGATATTTTGAAATCGGCACAGTTGTTTTTGAGTATATTCATTACAAACATACACTCAGAAGAATACAAAACTTTCCTCTTTATAATATGACTGCAGATGTTGATAAATTTTTTTATCGGAATTGGCGGCGGTTACACGCGTTTAAAAGATTTTTTAACGTGAAGGAAAATCCTTTATGGATGCTATGCCGGACTCTTACCGACTAAAAAACCTCACGTAACGTCCAACAGCCTACGGTTGGGAGCCCCGCGTAAGCCTTCGGAAGGATGTCCTGGTACAGACAACAAGACCTTATTGACACTGAGTCTAGCGCCTAATTAGGGTGACAAACTAAGGCCTAATGACCTACACGGTACTAGGGCTTGAATATCGGACGCTTTTTCAGTTCCGGAATTGGGTTTCGATATTCAGTATTTGAATTCCGGAATTCCGGAATTCCGGAACTCAATCAAGTTTCGTTTTGTATAAAATAGTCATATGTAAAAAAGAAACGGGAGCTGGCAGTCCTACGTGATTAGTGGTAAACTACTTTGATTCCCAGTAAAATTACTTATTTTACGTAACCAACTAAAAACCACACGTTTACTAACTATTAAGCCTCAGAAAGATGACCCCAGGATTCACCACAGACCTTGACTATCACCTAGGAGGTTCGGGTGCTATCCCGCGTATTTGGGACTTGTTCAGGTGCTATCCCGCATCTCACGGCGTGTGGCGTGCGTGAAACTTTCACGTCACGCTTTCGTCTTGGGCGTGCTTTTGTAAGGACGGCGATTAGCCCTCCCACCGTCCTTAGGCCCCCGATTATGGAGGCCGATATTCTTGAGCAAATACATGCGAAATTCGGGTGGGAGCGTTCTCTCTCGATCACTTTTCGCCGCATTAACTGATCACAGAAAGACGCAGTGGCATCCCACTTACTCCCACTGGAGATCATAGCTCGCGCAATTGTCTCCAGCGAGAGCATGTCCACGTCCAGACCTACCACGAGGGCCGGGCGCTGTTAAGCCCACACTGTGCACTCCACTAATGTGTGAAGTACTGTGTCCTCACTGCGTTCCTCGTAGTGCTGGCACTCAGGTGTGGTTTCCCTGTGTATTCGCCACAGATACTTACTGAAGCTCCCGTGCCCGGTAAGCATCTGTGACAACCGGTAGGACAGAGCACCCGCACCGTGGCTCCTCTCTAGTAACTCGCCTATGACCGGTCTGACCACCTTGATTGTGGCGATTCAGCGATTTCCCCATTGTGTGATGTGATGTGGCGATTCGGTTTGTTGCTCAAGTCCAGGTCTCCACGGGTTCCTTGTAGAGCTGGAACTGCCGAACCTAGATTTCTGGAGACGTAGGCCTATGACCCCGCTCCAGCGCCTCCTTGCACCAGAAAAAAATAAATTAGAAATGTAATTAATTTATTTAAACAAGGAGGCAAGTTGCCTCGCTGCCAGATACTCGAGACATGCCGCCTCTGAGCAACGGACCGCGCAGCACCCAATCGTAACCGATGTCCCACAGAAGCGGTTTTGAGACTGATCTCTGCGGAACACCGCACGACTTATCTCGCTGACCCGGCTGGGCCCTAGCCAGCTTGGGTAAGTTATGGCCCTCTCGGAAAGATAGGCCCCGACAATTCGACGGAAGTAGGGAGGCACTCCATGATAAATAAGCGTCTCCCTTACGCAGCTCCAGGGCAAGGTTTTGAAGGCGATGCCGGTGGCTATTGACATCGCCATTGCTTTCAACACCACCACACCCTGCGATGTTACTTCCTCCGTCAGTCTTCTAATGCGCATGATCGCATCCACGGTGGAGCGCCCTTGACGTAAACCAAACTGGTCATCCGCCAGATCTGGCCACAAGCGTGTGAGGTGACCGACTGTGCGCTGTGCAATGATACGCTCAAGGAGCTTGCATACCTAACGAGGTATGCAAGCTCCTTGAGCGTATCATTGTTGGGATCGACCGATCGGGGATCGGCCGTAGTTGCTCAACGGAGCAACACGATCGGCCGATCCCCGGATGGGTAGACTGCCGACCACCTTGACTTTCGAATCAGAACCAGTTTCCCTGTCTTCCAGACCTTGGGAATCTGGCCTTTTTCGAGGCATGCACTAAAGAGCCCCATCACTCGAGGCCCAAGATCCCCAAGGTCCAGGTGCACAGTCCTTGCGGAATCTAAGCTGCAGTACAGTCGCCCCTAACTCACCTTCAGTGACTTCGGGCACGTCGTTCTCGCTGTAATCAGCGTCGGACGCCTGAGACGTATCTATCTGCGAAGGAATATGTTCCTCCACCTTGATGAGATCAGGGAATCCAGGACCCTCCTCACTCTGGGTCAGTGGAGCGCCTTGGGGCAAAATTTGCCCCTAATAATAAGGTACGGGCCCCATGAGTTCCGTCAGAACTATGCCGGGCGAGACCTCTGTCAAATTCTTACAGCGTTTCTGACAAAGTTAAATATAACTCGTAGCTTGTCAGAACTAAGTCTAAGTTCGCACTATAAATTGAAGTCTAAATGTAAAAAAAAAACAAAAACGTCATCAATAATATTATTATTATTTAAATAGTATGTTTTCTATCAAATACCATTAATTTTATGGATTTACTTTCTTAGTAGGTTTAAGAAATATCATCAAATAAAATGATTAATACCTGAGTACATAATCGAATTAATTTGTTAATAGAGAAATCCTAAATTATCAACATTGTAGTTATAAAATTGCATAAGAAGCTTATAATCTACATCAGGGCTGTCCAAAGCAGTGCCCGCGGGCCGCGCGCGGCCCGCGGCGTTAATTGTTGCGGCCCGCAGAATATTTTTGTCTCCTTTATTTAAATACATTAATGAGCAAATTATTTTTCCCGCGACATAATAGAAATATTTTGGGTATGTGTTCGATCAATCCGACAGCGTGGGTCCTGGCTCTCAAGCAGCTTGGGCCTCCGCTTATAGGGCTCTATAGCGGATGCCTCGAAAAAGGCCAGTTTTCTAAGGTCTGGAAGACAGGGAAACTGGCCTTGATCTGAAAGGCGGGGCGAACGGCGAGGATGCGCTTCCACGGACCTCGGAGGGGGCCACCTGCGGGATCCAGCCTACAGGTAGGGGGCGTCAGCATCGGCATCGAACTTCGGACATCATTTCCGAAATTTGATCCCAAGTCAAAAAAATTGAGAGTGATATAGCACCATTCAATCATCCCTTAACGGTCGCAGTTGAGAGTGTGAAGATTGATTATCAACTGTAACTGTGTGATCTGCAATCAGACGCCTTTTACAAGGGCAGTAGGAATTGAATCTTTTTAAACTCCTTATTGAACGTTTCCCGAAACTGACGAATTTCGGACTAAAAGTACAGACGAATTGAGGACCTCCTCCTTTTTTGGAAGTCGGTTAAAAATGGGCTCTATGATGACCTACCTTTGCGAAAGTGCATATTCAACAATGAAGTTTATAAAATCGAAATACAGGTCTTCATTAACAGATACTTCACTTAAACATGCACTTCGTCTAGCTACTACTAACATTGAGGTTGATGTTGACAGAATTGTAAAAGACAAATTAATGAGAAAGTAAATAATAAAATAATGATGCCTACGAGTATTATACATGCGGCCCTCCAATGTATTTAGCCATTTTTATTGGCCCTGGGTCCCATCTAGTTTGGACAGCCCTGATCTACATTATTGTTTGTAATGAAATTTAAGAAGAAGCAAAAATGTATTTTTTTTTTCAATATCGAAATACCGGTATTGATCTCGCCAATTCCGGAATTGAGAACGATATTAGATTTTATCGGAATTCCGGAATTATGTCAATTCCGGAATTCCGGAGTTCAAGCCCTACACGGTACAGAGTAGATAATTCATACAAACAGCGCATTTATTTACTTTTATAATGATGTTTGTACAATTCGCTGAGCACATGATCGAAGTTGGGCCAAGAATGCTTAGGTACGGATGGTTTCGGCTCATAAGACTACCTCAAGCGTTCACTGAGAAAAATTCACACGGCCCTAAGCATATTTTACAACCGCTTGAGGTATCCTTCTGAGGGCTTACCCTGGGCTTCCAACCGTAGGCAGTTAGGCAGCAAACGTGAAGTCTTTTAGTCGGTAGTAGTTATATCATCCATGAGGATTTTCCCTTACGTTAAAAAAAAGCATATTTTTCACAGCAATTTAATCTTTAAACTTTAAACGCCAATATAAACGTTCCATTTTTCTACTTCAAAAAATCGGTGTCCGCTGATAGAACGTGGACTGAATGTGGTATGATGACCGGTGAAGGTAAAAAGCGGTTGTTTTTTTACCCGAGATGAAACGGAGACGGTATTATATGCGTTGTGTGTACAAGTCCATGTTGCCATTTTTCTCTTAAACTAGTAGTCTTATTTTGATGCAATTTTCAGTTGTGGGTTCAGGTTTGACGGGTCCATGTTCTTAGATGTGTTACCGTGACAACTCACCAACTCACTCAGCTATCATTTTTTGTGCAAATTACAGTTGTCATTTTTAGGGTCTCGTAGCCAAATGGCAAAAACGGAACCCTTATGGATTCGTCATGTCTGTCTGTCTGTCTGTCCGTCCGTGTGTCACAGCCATTTTTCTCCGAAACTATAAGGCCTATGCTATTGAAACTTGGTAACTAGATGTATTCTGTGAACCGCATTAAGATTCTTATATAAAACTAGAAAAAAAGTAGTAAATTTTGGGGGTCCCCATACTCATAACTGAAACTCAATTTTTTTTTTCATCAAACCCATACGTGTGGGGTATCTATACTTAGATAGGTCTTCGAAAATGCTATTGAGGTTTGTAACATCATATTTTTCTAAAATGAATAGTTTGCGCAAGAGACACTTCCAAAGAGGAAAAATGTGTGTCCCCCCCCCCCCTCTAACTTCTAAACTAAGAGAATGATAAATCTAAAAAAAATATATGATCTTTATTGCCATAAAAACTACCAACGAAAATTAGTTTGAGCGAGATAGAGCTGGTAGTTTTTTTTTAATACGCCATAAACCGCAATTTTCGTTTATAAATATCACTACCTCTGCGAACGTGTTAAAACATCAATCAAAGTTACAACGAAATATAAGAAATTTTATATTATGTTACTAGCTGCTACGAAACCCTTCATGGGCGAGTCCAACTCGCACTTGGCCGGTTTTTGAACTTATATTAGGTATGTCACAGAATAAGTCCATAATAGTACTTCGTGATTATGTGTAGTACAGAGCAATATAGAAGTAATTAAGTGTAGGCAGATCATTTGCGTAGGATGTACCTTGATATTAAGGAAGACCGTCGGGACTCTAATTTGATAAATCTGCCGCGTATGTCCGTATCGATCAGGTAACCTATTTACAATGACTGCGAGAATTGAGTAGTTTGTTACATAATTATTATGATAGAGACATGTCCTTAGTATTTTGAGAATTACCAATCCTAGTACAAGTGACCTTAGCTAAAAAACTTAATAAAATACTGATAATGTCGGTATCAAAAACAACCTATCCTATCACGAATTTACGATGCCTAGATTGATAACGTCAGCGATAACCCACTTTATACTGGGATAATGGGAATATTCCCACCCGTACTCCCATTACCGACTCCTGTAAACCAGGATCAACACCAGAAAAGTTACACTGAGCTCGAACTTGTTAATGTCCTCAGAGAAGTTAGTGTCTTGGATGAACCCGTATTGAAGATAAACTTAAGAAGGGAGAAAGAAAATAACTTTTTTTCCCTCCTTTGTACATCCACTGGAATAAAAAATGTGTGCGTGTACTAGTGTACACACGTAAGAAGTGAAACTTCTTCATAACCTTATTTTTCAAGCCCAAAAGCCCAAAAGCCCAAAAGCCCAAAAGTCCAAAAGTCCAAAAGTCCAAAAGTCCAAAAGCCCAAAAACCCAAAAGCCGAAAAGCCGAAAAGCCCAAGAGCCCAAAAGCCGAAAAGCCGAAAAGCCGAAAAGCCCGGAAGCCGAAAATCCGAAAAGCCCAAAAGCCGAAAAGCCGAAAAGCCCGAAAGCCGAAAAGCCCAAAAGCCGAAAAGCTCAAAAGCCGAAAAGCCCTAAAGCCCAAAAGCCCAAAAGTCCAAAGTCCCAAAGTACAAAAGTCCAAAAATCTACAAACGACATGCTATCCCTGGATAAAGTACTCTTAATTCGAATCCACCGTGGTGGGGACGAAAACAAAGATGGCGCGTAACGAAAAAACGTGACGTGACGCTAATTTTTTTCCATCGCCGATAAAGAAGTTTCACTTCAATAATTTGAATACTTATTCTAAAACATTTTTAGTGTGCCCAAGAGTGACCATAATTTTTTTTTACACCATTAAAGTGGCAGACAAGCATACGGCCGGCCAGATGTACTGGTGGTCACCGCAGCCTACGGACGTTTGCAACACCAGAGGCGCCACACTCGCGCCGTCGACCTTGTGAAAACAAAGATTAAGATCCCTTTTTTTACGTTTTTACATGTGGAAAATCCGTCATGGATGTCGGACTCTTACTGACTAAGAACCAACACGTTTCCTACCTCCACAGCCTACGGTTCGGATCCACGGGTAAGCCCTCAGAAAGATATCCACCGGTTCTAAGACCTTTATTGCAAATACCAATATTTGAGTAGTTTGTTACATAATTATTGTGATAGAGACATGTCCTTAGTATTTTGAGAATTACCAATCCTAGTACAAGTGACCTTAGCTAAAAAACTTAATAAAATACTGATAATGTCGGTATCAAAAACAACCTATCCTATCACGAATGTACGATGCCTAGATTGATAACGTCAGCGATAACCCACTTTATACTGGAATAATGGGAATATTCCCACCCGTACTCCCATTACCGACTCCTGTAAACCAGGATCAACACCAGAAAAGTTACACTGAGCTCGAACTTGTTAATGTCCTCAGAGAAGTTAGTGTCTTGGATGAACCCGTATTGAAGATAAACTTAAGAAGGGAGAAAGAAAATAACTTTTTTTCCCTCCTTTGTACATCCACTGGAATAAAAAATGTGTGCGTGTACTAGTGTACACACGTAAGAAGTGAAACTTCTTCATAACCTTATTTTTCAAGCCCAAAAGCCCAAAAGCCCAAAAGCCCAAAAGTCCAAAAGTCCAAAAGTCCAAAAGTCCAAAAGCCCAAAAACCCAAAAGCCGAAAAGCCGAAAAGCCCAAGAGCCCAAAAGCCGAAAAGCCGAAAAGCCGAAAAGCCCGGAAGCCGAAAATCCGAAAAGCCCAAAAGCCGAAAAGCCGAAAAGCCCGAAAGCCGAAAAGCCCAAAAGCCGAAAAGCTCAAAAGCCGAAAAGCCCTAAAGCCCAAAAGCCCAAAAGTCCAAAGTCCCAAAGTACAAAAGTCCAAAAATCTACAAACGACATGCTATCCCTGGATAAAGTACTCTTAATTCGAATCCACCGTGGTGGGGACGAAAACAAAGATGGCGCGTAACGAAAAAACGTGACGTGACGCTAATTTTTTTCCATCGCCGATAAAGAAGTTTCACTTCAATAATTTGAATACTTATTCTAAAACATTTTTAGTGTGCCCAAGAGTGACCATAATTTTTTTTTACACCATTAAAGTGGCAGACAAGCATACGGCCGGCCAGATGTACTGGTGGTCACCGCAGCCTACGGACGTTTGCAACACCAGAGGCGCCACACTCGCGCCGTCGACCTTGTGAAAACAAAGATTAAGATCCCTTTTTTTACGTTTTTACATGTGGAAAATCCGTCATGGATGTCGGACTCTTACTGACTAAGAACCAACACGTTTCCTACCTCCACAGCCTACGGTTCGGATCCACGGGTAAGCCCTCAGAAAGATATCCACCGGTTCTAAGACCTTTATTGCAAATACCAATATTTGCTGGGTTAGTTTTGAACAAGATGGTTCTAAATAATTGACGCTGACTGCACTTACTAACAATCTTACTAATATTATAAATGCGAAAGTTTGTGACTTTGTGAGTGTGGATCTGGCTGAAATTTGGTACAGGGATACATTATAGTCTGGAATAACACATAGGCTACTTTTTATCCCGGGAATAAGTTTCTACCGGTAGCGGGAACGGGAACAAATTTTACGCGGGCGAAGCTGCAGACATTAGCTAGTTACTTAAATAAGCCAATCTTCCAGTAACCTTGTCCCCAACGCGACACAGTTCCGCTGATACACAAATTATGTCAATAATATCAACGATATTCTAATAATTATTTATCAAATTAATGTAGGTAGGTAAGTGTAGTCATTAACATAAAGACATATTTATTTAATCACCATATTAGAACTGGAAACGTAATTGGGCTTTGAGTTTGATTGACAACAAAAACATTAAAATTGCTTAGTAACAGCAGTTAATCGATTGAGTTCAATGTCAAATTTAAACATCTACTTATATACTTACTAATACTATAAAGAGAAAAGATTGGTTTTACATAATCAGAGTAAGTACATAACTACTCAACATTTATGACTGCCTCTGTGGCGTTGTCGGTAAAGATACCACCTGCGTCCCTGGAGGTCCTGGGTTCGATTCCTAGGTCGGTCCAAATATTTGAGAGGAGTTTGTTTCGGAGTTTTGGTTTTTGCTATACATAATATTTATGTATTTATAGTATACTTAGGTATATCTATCAGTCGTCTAGATCCCATAGTACAAGCTTAATTTTGGGCTAGATGATGTTGTGTGAGATTGTCCACAAATATTTATTCTTATTTTATTTATTTAAAAAAATCACTATTATCAAGCCACGTTAGGTCCGGATTCCGGAGGCATTTTCGATCCAGATGTGAAAGTAACTAAATCTAACTGCATTTTTTTTGAGTTCCGTACCTGCTTATGGGATAAAAAGTAAAAACGGGACCCCATCACTGAGACATCCCTGTCTGTGTGTCTTTCACCTGACTGCATCTCATGAACTAGGTATATATAACATACGACTAGTTAACACACACATAAACCAACATTGTATTCATTCTCCATCAAGAGTAGTTTTTGTGCAAGTATTCTAAATGTGTATTTAATTGACTTCGACTACATTGATGTTATGTATTGTAGTCAGTTTCAATAACATACTTAGGTACATAACTTCACGCGTGTATGGTTTCAGAGGGTAAACAGATGTCCACTTATTAGTTCACGATTTGGTATGCTAGGTACCTACCTACTACATATTAATTTTCATTTCATTGTCTTTATGCAATAATAAGTTTGAAATAAAAATGAAAAAGAAAAACAGCCTTAAAAAAATCCAGAGTACCTATGTATAAAGATTAAATTTACGCACGAAGGGTTCCGTACCAAAAAACTGGAAAAATTACGTCCCTCTTTAAATGTTTGTATTTTTGTTTGTTTTTAGTATTTGTTGTTATAGCAGCAACACAAATACATAATTTGTGAAAATTTCAGCTATCATAGTTCATGAGATACAGCAGCCTAGTAATAGACAGACGAACAGGCAGAGGACTCTCAGTAATAGAGTCCCGTTTGTATCATTTTGGTTAGGAACCCTATAAAATAGAGATGCGCCGAATGTGGGTTGAACCGTATTCGAACATTCGGCCGAATGTTCGGTATAAAATGTACCGAACCGAATATTCGGCCGAACTATTCTGTTTAAATTAACGCTGTAAACAGGTTAGTAAAGGTCAGTCGACAAGGCTAGTGACATTCTTTGAGCGCTAGGCGCGTAGCCCTCAACCCCAGGGTGCCGCCGTGATTCTCAATCGAACGGCAAGCTTGAAAAAAGTTTACAGTCGAATGTCTTTTGTCTCACCTTTAGTCACAAATATTTCACCAGTAAATCTCCTCCTATGCAAGGAATCGCCACTTTAGTGGCTCGCTTAGGTCTACAGATCCTGCAAGCTGTAAGAATCGAAGTCGTCGCAAAAGCCCATAAGTAGAGGATCGTTAATAATCCTCATAGCACGCCTCTATACAGAGTCGAACTCATTTTTAATGAAATTAAATTAGTTTTCCACCAACGACCAATTAAAATTAAGATTGAGATGAATGAGTTGAATGTAAAAAGAGAAATGGAAAATGTACAGATCATTGTCATAAAGAGTTAGTTCAGTTGCGAGTATTGGACTAGTTGTGTTTAGCGTATTAGTGATAATGTCGTGTGACACGGAATGATGTGAAGAAAAGTATCTACTTGGAGATTTTATCATAAAGAAGAGCAGATAAAAACGAACTCCGTTATTATACGGACGACTATCTAAGACTGTGCTAGCTCATAACAATAATTTCTGCCAGAGCACTCCGAGCTTTTTGGACGCTAGATTGGCATTTTCATCGAAATGACTACGTTACTTTATTGTGCATCACCAGAAATCTCTGTAATATGACATTAATTATGGGAAAACCCTTACCTATTAATTTTAATATTGTTAATAATAATTTCAACATTCGGTAATTATTCGGCAAATAAACCGAATATTCGGCCGAATACGAACTATCGAAAACTTGCCGAATGTACAGAATTCGAATATTCGGCCGAACATTCGGCGCATCTCTACTATAAAACGAAAAAGAGAATTGGAACACACCTAAAAAGTTAATACTAAAATAAGTAAGTACTTACATTATGTATACACTTTAACAGAGGTTTTTCAGGACACTATTTTGTGTAATTACTTACTACTACTTTACCTTTTTTTAATACCACTAAGGTGGCAGATAAACAACGAACCACTACATGAACTGGTGTCACCGTAGCCTAAGAACGTTTGCAACACCAGAGGTGGTGCTATACTCACGCCAAAAATAAGATAAAGATATTGTTTACAAAATAAGAGATGAGTCGAATGTCATAGGCGGGTGCCGTCGCGTTGTCGCCATTAAGTCGGTAGCATACAATAGGGTGATAAAATCAATAGATGAAGTATCTACACGGTAATGAGGGCAGATGTTTAGATTATATTTTCTTTGCAAAGCTCAAGCCGAATTTTGTTCGCTAGCTATACGAGTTTATGTACACTCGAGAGCAATGAATCCGGGTCACTTAAAGAATCCTAAAAATCTCGGAAACTAAAAATGCTAGGTTAATGCAATAAATTGTATTTAATAGACAATGTAATACTCCTTAAATGAAGGTATTAAAACTTCTTAGTTATTGTAAAGTTATATCATAAAAAAATCAAATTTGAAAAAGGGCCACTTTCGAAGATGGAACTACGAAATTACAGCATTTGGTGTTGCTTTTGTTTGTAATCTGTCATTTATGTGGGTACATAAACCATGTTGATAGTGCTCTATATTCATTAATCAAGCTGAAATTATGTCGCTTACGCCTGAAGAATGCACCAGAATACTTACAATGCTGGAAACCGGCCGGAGTCAGCGCGATACAGCCAGGACTGTCGGTGTGTCGCTGTCAACAGTACAAAGAGTTCTCCGACGTTACGAAGAAACTGGTTCTAACCTACGCAGACCAGGAACGGGCAGAACCAGGTGTACCACAGCACGAGAAGACCGATACTTGGTGAACACCATGCTTCGAAATCGCTTTCTCACAGGAACTGAACTCACCAATCAGTTTCGACGCCTCGGAGGAAGTAACCCAAGTGCATGGACAGTAAGACGTCGGCTTGCTGAATCTAACTTAAAACCCCTTAGACCTGCAAACGGCCCTAAACTGGAGCGTGGGCATCGTATTTCGAGACTAAGGTATGCCCAGAGCCACGTAAATTGGAGTATTGAAGATTGGTCAAAAGTTATGTTCTCCGACGAATCAAAATTTATGCTCTACAAGCACGATGGAAGACACAGAGTGTATCGAAGACCAGGGGAAAGATTCAAGCAAGCATGCATCGAAGAAAAAGTAGCCTACGGTGGTGGGTCTGTACTTGTGTGGGCCGGAATTTCTTCTGAAAGTCGCACAGAGCTGGTGATCATAGAAAACGGCTCTTTAACTAGCGTAAGATATGTGGAAGAAATCCTCAATGATCACGTTGGTCCATTTATGGTCAATTTAGGTGAGGATGCTATATTTATGCATGACAATGCCCGACCTCATACAGGTAGGATTGTGAATGACTACCTTCAAGAGATGAACATTACTCGTATGGAGTGGCCAGCGCGCAGCCCGGATATCAACCCGATCGAGCATGCTTGGGACGAGCTAGGCAGATGCGTAAAACAACGAAACCCTCCCCCAATCACGCTTCGTGAGCTCAAAATTGCTCTCACAGAGGAATGGGAGAATATTCCCCAAAATCGTATAAGGAACTTGGTGTACAGCATGCCAAACCGCGTAAACGCAGTAATGGAAGCACGAGGAGGCAATACGAAGTATTAAAATTCAAGAAAATCGTAATAAAGTTCAAAAATTTCATGTTTCCTATTTTTGTTTTAAGGAGAGATCGGCAGTTTTTTCTTTATGTAATTTTGTGTTAATAAAATGTATGGTGACTCATATTTTTTTTACTTTCATTTAAGGAGTATTACATTGTCTATTAAATACAATTTATTGCATTAACCTATCATTTTTAGTTTCCGAGATTTTTAACATTCTTTAAGTGACCCGGATTCATTGCTCTCGAGTGTAGTAACTTGTTGTATGAACTAAAATCAGGTTAAATTACGCTTTATGATCAAAAATCTTAGCTCAGCTTAGCTTATAATCAAAAACCATAGGTGCGGTGAGGTTCTACCAACATCCCCAGGGTCCAGCCTCACCTGTCAGTGGTGCACCGGCCGAACGGACGAGGTCATGGCACACAGAAAAGGTAAATTCGAAACTAAACCCTGTATCAACCTGTCTGGCTAGCGTGGTAAGTACAGTAACGTCAAATGACATGATAGACGCAATAAAAAAACAGGCCTACAGTTCCCGGCACTTCCGTTGTTCCCGATCACGGTAGCAGTCGGAGTAATGGCGGGAGAAGAATCTCCGGGTTACGGGAGGCTGCCATTCAAAACTGACCCTGGCTACGTTTAATGGAACATCTCTGCGCTTGGACGAGCGGCTCACCGAACTCGAGGTAGAACTAGGTCGCATTAACTGGCACATACTGAGGTTATGTGAGGTCCGAAGAAAGGGGGAGGACACGCTAATCCTTGCATCACTAGACCTGTTTTACTTTCGCGAAGGTGATGGAAGACATTCTTCCGAGGATGGTTTTGGCTTTATTTATGGTGAAGAAGGACCTCGTTAACAGCATTGTGGAGGACAGCAGTGTTTCGACTCGGGTAGCATCGGCCATCGTGGGGTAGGACGTCCACCCGCCAAATGGACCGACGATCTGGTAAAGGTCGCAGGCTGGGAATGGGTGCGGAAGGCGCAGGACCGTGTGTTGTGGCGTGAATTGGGAGAGGCATACGTCCAGCAGTGGAATCTTATAGGCTGAGTTGATTGATTGATCAAAAATCTAAGCTGACCATAAAGTTTTTTGATCAAAAACACAACTGGTTAGGTACTTTTTAAACAAATAAACCCAATGGTTAATAAATAATTATTATCAAAATCGTGTTATACCTAAAGTGGTTCCGATATTCCGAAACTGTTGCAAGAGCGCCATGATCACACAGGAACTCCGTAATCATGGCGCTTGCATCAGTGCCCGAATTATCAATAACAGTCATGGTAAATAAAATATCCTTCAAATCAATACTAATGTTAGTGACCATGAAAGTTGAATTGGTATTTCTCAGCTATATAAGCTATTTTATTCAAGTTTAAACTACGGTAATAACTTAGATGTAAGTTAAAGTAACGTACACATTAACCGCTTACAGTCACGTGACGTCACTCACTGACTTCCGACCATTTCTTTTTATGAGGCTTTTAACAGTTTAATGAATTTCCAACAATGTCGTCACGTCACCTTTAATAGGGCTTATTTGTTTGTAATTATTTACTTTTTGAGACGGTATAGTAGCCCCACTGGCTTGGTGTTTGTGTAAACGCTGACTGCATGAAGCACCCTACGCAGTGGTCAGTCCTGTGATGGGTTCTTAAAGCTCGCTTAATGTGGTTGCAAACCCTTTTACCGTGTTGAAACGGTCAACGGTAGGTAGACATATTTAAAGGTATATCAATGTTAAAAACAAACAAGAAAGCCGTGAGATCCTTCTCACCAGACTGCCCCTCTCTAACGTTTATTGTGAAAATTCAATCCGATTGACGTTGTCATTTTTGTTTTATTTCACACTTTGAACAGATGATCCACGTGACCTAGAGACGTAGTTTAATGCAACAGAGTCACAGACTACAGACAAAGTCTCGCCATAAGCCACTCTGCATTTTATAGAGAGGGGCTAAAACGAATGTAAGTAAGTATTTCTATGTGTGGAGACGTCCACAAGTTTCACAACTCAGACAAAGCCGTCTCTAAACTCTAAGCTCGTCTCAAATTTCTTTTATGTAGTATGGGTCTGGAGACCGAATAATCAGCTGTCCTTCGGAAGGAAATCCCACGAACCCAGATAAAAATACCGCCAAGTTCACAAAAGTCGACATGTAACTCGTTATCAGACATGGAAGCCTATCTCTACTTGCATTGTTATTATACACTACATTAATCTTATCGTTAACTTGGACAAAAACAATAGATGTGCTACTTCACCAGACAGAGATAACACACCGAGGTTCGATTAGTCAGCATAAAGGGCAATACACACCGATCCGATCGTCGCCCGACGGCAACTTAAGTCGGTGGGAAAGTTGGCGACTTTAGTTGCAAATAGAAAAAAAATCTGCGGAGATAAGTTTTTTTATACTACTAAGGTGGCAGACAAGCTTACAGTCAACTTAGTGGTTGGTTGGTTACCGCAGCCTATGGACGTTAGCAACACCAGAGGTGCCATACACGCGGTTGTTATGACAAACTGTAGAAAATTATCAAGCCGTACATAAGGTCTTCAACTTGGCTTAACGACTGTCCTGGTACTGACAACCTGGCCAGATGGACACAATGTGGGAAGATTTAATTGTATTATTTACACACGTGGACTGCACCCCTAAGTCCACATAAGACGTGATTACAGAGGACACATCGGAGAAAATAGATGATTCGGCTTGTGTCTGAAAGAGTTTTCCTTAGCAAACCAGATTCCTTTTCACAAGTCGCCAACATAATACCGATTACCGATTTTGGAACGCGGACGCCTGCTGCCAAAAAAATTATGACTCACAAAATGGCACGACTTGTTATGTTCAAAGCTTCTGCGATTTATTTAGGTACTGCCTAAATTTAAGTTGTGAATGCTGTAAGAGAAAAAGCTACTTTTTTGATATCATAATTTTGATGCAGTCATAGGTACGAGTAATCCTTCCATGGTCGAAGGTTATGTCAGCTACTTTGGTGTGTAAGTGTGTATTGTCCTTTACTTGTTGTAACTACAATAAAATTTATTGAATACTAAAATCAAGTTGTAATGAACAAATAGGTACATTTATTCTAATAATGCTGGCTTGTGGTAAATTGCACTTAGCACTATCCTAAGCATGTTTGCTTTGAGAGAGAATGGTGTCTTGCTTGACTTTGACTATCTCAGTGGCTGGCACAGACTCGAAGTTTAAATCCCTGGTCGGACCATATATTTGTGTGATCCACAAATGTTTGTATCGGAGTTTGGCTGTTCTTAGATTGGACTAGAAGGAGCTGTAAAGAGAAAGATTGTCGCACAATATTTTAAGTGTAGAATCATACCACAAGATCATCTCTAGAAAAACCAACCTCCCAACATTAGATCTCACAAAAGCTTTTGCCAAAATTGGTAGACCAATTTTAACTAGGTAGGTACCTGTACTAATTTTCTGAAATAACCAGTGTCTGACTTGTTGCTCGTCGGGATAGAGAACGGAAGAAGTTTGTTATTAAAAATACTACACTGTACCTGCACCCAGTAGGTACCTACCAGTCAGTCTGTCTATTAACATTTTCTCAAGGTTAGAAAACAAAAGTTAAATAAAAAAATGAATATAATTCTCAGTTTCATTGTTTATCTAGTTTGACGAGCGATGTTTATTTCCGTTGCGAGCATTCTACAGTTAGTACGTGATCGATGAACAAAATGATTGCTAAGTACGCGTGCTTCAAATTGGCAACAAGTACGTAATCAAGTTACGGTTTTAGTCTACGAAACATAACAATAACTATTTATAGGCATACTTATCCAAAACGATCTTGATCACGAAGCACAGTACGAGTATTCTTTAATATTATAAGAAGAAAAAAAATTTAATAGCTTTACTCAAGGACTACTGAGCCGATTAAAAAAAAACTTTCACCATCGGAAAAAGCGAGGTAGGTATTCTGAAGTGACATGGATTATGTGACTACATAAGGGAGCGGATTAGTTGTAACTTGTAATAAAATGTCAACCTATCTGTCAGATTTCCATACCTCGTATTGAAAATTCTGCATCAATAACACAGTAGGTACAAGTAACATTACAAAGTGGGAGATTCCAAAACAGTCATTAATAGATGACAATGGGTGTAATGTTATTTACAAATTTGCAAGAAATACAAATGTCTTTCCTGTTGTGAAGTTTGTATATTCAGATGAATAACGCATGATAGTCTGGGGACAAGAGACCATTATAATAAGAATCGTATCTGCTAAAGAAAAGACAAGAGTCGTTATAATAGGAGCAGATAGAAACGATAATAGACTGACGATATTAATCTGTAACGACATAGTGGGAACTGGGCTTAAGAAGACACCACGAGGGACGAGGGTGTCACGGGGAAAAATACGATTCCCCATTCTTCGTGGGAGAACGTTCCACGGGGAAGACTTGATTCCCTATGACAACACGATTGGGGGTGACGATGACGGTGGTTCCACTTGGTAGAGTGACGGGGAATGTCTGATGAGCTCTGCTATAACAGGCCAAATGTAGATTCCTAAATATTTCTGTATTTTCGTCCCTATAAATTAGAAGTAGCGTTTCTCAGTAACACATTTTCGAAGTCTTTAGACTCAATTCATTTGTCAAACCCTTTTTCCCTTTTATGACTGCGCTGGTCAGGTGCTAAGTATTGCATTATATCAACTCAGAATAAAATAAAGTTATGTGAACACTTTGAGGAATGAACTTTGTCGGCACGTCGACGTCGCGTTGTGTAATTTCCTCCCGAAGTTTGTATGGACAAAATAGCGACTAGTGCAACCTTAACAGCGACGTTTTTACTCCACATCATTGTTAAACTTGGCTCGTCTGAAGACTTGTGAAACTACTGATCGCCGTTATGTGCAAGCATCAGCTTAGTACAATGAAAATTGATACCCAACCCAAATGGCCCTTCATATACAGTTCTAGCATTTTATCTTATATTATCATGTATTGCTATTGCTTGGCAAAAAAAGAGGAGAAAAAAAATGTCGGCGCTATTATGCTGTTCATGCCAACCCGTTGACAAGAACCACCAATCAGTATCCAGTTGCCATTAGACGTCAATAAAACCACCAATCAAATTCTATGACGTCACTGACTTATGAATGACATAATGTGACGTTATTGGCGGTATTTTGATAATGTAGCCAGCATGCAAAATATTAGTTCAATTTCTTGGTTATAAAGGTAGCGATTTATTAAGGCTACCGAGTCTGTAAATGTAAGCGCATACGTCACATGAACGATTCAATTGGTGGGTGAAGGGTGCGGCATTTAGGTTGCAAATAAAAGGTTTGTTTTCCTAAGTTGGGGCGGAAAGAGCTAGTTTTTTAGGTGATGAACGCTCCTGTTATTTTATTAGGTAGGTACCTTAAGAGATTGGCTATTCTTGGAACATAGTACGAGTATTGTGGCATATTAAGGAGAATCAAAGGCTGATCACAGTTCCTTGCTGGAGGTACTTCCCAATTTCGATTTGGGAAGGTTCCTAACTTCTTATTTACCTACTTTTCACACACTAACAGGGGATGGTACAGGGTTTATATTTATTTCGAGCTTTCTTTCCCCGATCCATGACAGCGTTTGTTAGTCAGCAAGTGTACCACTTGATGAGCTTGGGCTCTATAATAGCACATCTTGGCGAATATGAGCATCAATCATACCAGAAATGATCCTATTTTTAGCACAGTTTATCACGTTGTTGTTCATCTATTTTCACAGTCAAACGTTAATTTGTTTGTTTATCAAGCGCGTTAGCAAATTGTCTTAGAAGTGTGACTTTATTGTGCCAGTTGTTTAATTCAGAATTCAAATCAATCTTGCTCAAACCTATTTTGATGAATTTTGGTACAAAATAGATAGCAGATTGCTTAGATGAGTCACCTGCACCGGCTAAGCAGAGAAAAAAAAACGAGTGTTTTTTTTAAATTAAATAATAGGCTGAAAATCATACAGGATATTCTGGAGGATATGTTTTTCTTGTACCAAGAAGGACGGAAATGTCTTGGTATGGGTATGCAATGTGACGAGAAGGGATGATATAGTAATGTAATTAAATGCCGAGGGATGGAGACCCAGAAGGAAGGTCAAAGAAACGATGGATGGAGTCTGTAAAGAATGACATGAACATAAAAGGATTGAATGATGAGACGACGAGTGATAGGGAGGAATGAAAGAAGACATACTGCGTCGACTCCTAAATAAATTGGAACAAGGGCAAAAGTATGATTGAGACTTTAATTATAAACAATTATGTTAATTTGTAACACGGATATGGATCTACTTTATAATAGCCCGAAAGCGAGCCAGTGTAAAAATTGAAAACACATTTTTATTCCAACAAAATGGAAAATATGACTTGAGAATTTTTTATAAGGAGATATTTTGTTAAGCGGAGTAGTGCTCATCTGGGAGGTACAGGATTGGTGAATCGAGGGTGTGAGGTGGGTTGATCCCGTCCCTGCTTTATTATTGTATGGAGATATTTGTCATCAGATAAAGATGGAAACGTTAATACCGTTTCTTTGAATAGGACATCATTAACTTCAATTGTGTGTCCAAAACACACAATTGACATCGCCCCGAACTTCCCGGCCGGAGCTTGAATTCCCCTGCCTTAAAGTTGGTAGGTACTTGAGTTAATTTATTATGTTCTTTTATTTTACCTGGTACAATTGGTCAACAATAGACTCTGTACTAGTCATTTCGGGACTATGTCAATCCTAAACGAAACGGAGAAAACTTTTTTGACCTTTCAGAAATGTAAACATTTGTTTCCCGATACATTACGAAGGCGTTTCCATTTCCAGCCAAGATAATTGATATTGCAATCATAAAGGTTGTTTTCTGAGTAGAATAAAAAATAGCAACAATATCTGGTGTTTCTAATAGGATTCTGACGTTAGTTGACGCACTCCATGGCATGAGAAATCTGTATACCTACTGCAAAAATGCACCAGCTTGAAGAGAGTTGGCCTACTTTTGGTGCCAAAACAGAAGCTTTCGGAACAATAAATAAATCCCATTTAGTTTTAAGGGGCGGTTAACCCGCACAAGTAGGCATTTGGCGCTCCCCTCGCCCCGGGCGCAAGCCACACCGCGCGCCGGCAGCGGCAGTCCACTCTCATGCCACAGTATACAGTATAGTAGAAAGAAACAGCATGCTAACTTTGTTTGACGTAGTAAATGCATCTAACTTTGTTAAGTGTAGTGATTTATTAGTTTCGTAAATAAAAATAAATGAGTTAATCGTAAATAAATTATGTATATTATACTATTATTTTTAAGCTGAAGAGTTTGTTTGTTTGTTTAGTTGTTCTAACTCTAGAGTCTAAGAGACTGCTAGTTGAATTTCAAGAGTTTCTTAACAGAATGTCCATTTTTGAAAATACCAAAATATATAACATCCCGCTAAGGCGAATAAGAGCTTAGCAGCAACGAAACATTTTTCGACAACTAGGATATTTCATTTCTTTTGAGAGTTTCCGTTGCGTACGTTTGTTACAGTTGCGTAAAAAATGTAAATTACATAATAGCTGGTCATAAAAATTTCTAAAGTTTTCTAAAGTTAGTATGCTAAGTATGAATCACGGGATCATTGTGCAATCCAAAATGGCCGCCGCGGTGTAATCACAAAATTTCATGATGGGTGTCGTTTAAAGGGTTTTTTGGTATGCTGAGTACGAATCACGTACTAATTTTGCAATCCACTATGGACGCCGCGCCGTAATCACAAAATTTCATGATGGTTATCGTTTAAGGGGTTTTTGGTATGCTGAGGACGAATCACATGATAATTTTGCAATCCAATATGGGCGCCGCGCCGTAATCACAAAATTTCATGATGGGTGTCGTTTAAGGGGTTTCTTGGTATGCTGAGTACGAATCACGTGATAATTTTGCAATCCAAAATGGCGGCCGCGTTGTAATCACAAAAATTCATGATGGGTATCGTTTAAGGGGTTTTTTGGTATGCTGAGTACGAATCACGTGATAATTTTGCAATCCAATATGGCCGCCGTGCCATAATCACAAAATTTCATGATGGGTATCGTTTAAGGGGTTTTTTGGTATGCAGAGTACGAATCACGTGATAATTTTGCAATCCAATATGCCCGCCGCACCGTAATCACAAAATTTTATGATTGGTATCGTAAATGGTAGTATCGTAAGTATGGTAGTATCGTAAATCATACGTAGCAGACAGTAGTGTAAAAGAGATAGAGACACATGTTCCATTCTTCGTTCTAACATTTGTGTGTGGTTAGATTGCATGGAACGACACAGACTAAAAAAACTTGTTCGGTTTACTGTGAGTTAGTTAACCGCGTGCCAATTTGCAACTGTGCAAGACGTGGTCAGAGTTAAGAAGTTATTTATTTAACTCAGAGCTTACTAACTCTATATTTATATATTTAACTCGACTCTCCGCGCAAGTGGGCCTAAATAGCTTAGGCAGCCAAATTGAATTCCAAAATGATCATGTTATTCGTACTCAGCATTCGAAAAAACCCATTAAACGATATTCATTACGAAATTATGTGATTACGGCGCGGTGGCCATTTTGGAATGCAAAATTATCATGTGATTCGTCCTCAGCATACCAAAAACCCCTTAAACGATAACCATCATGAAATTTTGTGATTACGGCGCGGTGGCCATATTGGATTGCAAAATTAGTACGTAATTCGTACTCAGCATACCAAAAAACCCTTTAAACGATACCCATCATGAAATTTTGTGATTACGGCGCGGCGGCCATCTTGTATTGCAAAATTAGTACGCGATTCGTACTCAGCATACCAAAAAACCCCTTAAACGATACCCATCATGAAATTTTGTGATTACGGCGCGGCGGCTATATTCGATTGCAAAATTATCACGTGATTCGTACTCAGCATACCAAAAAACCCCTTAAACGATACCCATCATGAAATTGTGATTACGGCGCGGCGGCCATATTGGATTGCAAAATTATCACGTACTTCGTTCTCAGCATACCAAAAAACCCCTTAAACGATACCCATCATGAAATTTTGTGATTACGGCGTGGCCGCCATGTTGGATTGCGAAATTATCATGTAATTCGTAGACATTTTAATGCATTAGGTAGCTGGTTACCATGTCGTGAAAACACTTAAAAAGTAAAAGATCACCACATTTTACCATGAGTCGCGTATGTATTTGTAACGGTTAATCTAATTACATTTTGCCCATTACTGATATTTTTATACTGTGGCGCGATTTCAACGTAATTTGGCATAATAATTAGCACAAGCGCCAGGGCGAGACTGATCGGCCGTCAGCGGCGCAATTCTATTGCGTTTGGTAGGTATTCGTACATGATAACTATGTAAATAGTTGTTTATAGAAAAACGCTCGGAAAATGTGTATAAAAACTTAATACCTTTAATTGAGTGCAAAAAAAATATATAAAATGTTAATAGTTTAGCCACAGTATTGAAAAAACTTTCCTGAGAGAGTCAACTTTGGGATTTTTTTCTATCTAGTGAAATTTATTGGATCGTGTAACGGGCTCGGAATATGTTTAGCTTATATCCTTAACTATTATATATATATTTTTCAGATTTAAAAACCCTTTACTTTTTGAATAGGATTGTTTCAAAAAACTCAAAATCTCACGCGGCCTTAAATCGATGTTACATTGTTCACAGTGAACAAAGAATCTATATGAATGTTATAAAGAGGAAAGATTTGTTTATTTGTTATCGAAATAATCTGAAAACTATGGACTGGAATTTTAATTTTTTTTCAAATACAAAGTAAAATTATTTCGTGTGAGAAATTTAGAAAATAGGGTCACGTTTTTACGCTTGAGTATGGATCCCTAAATATTGCTACTGAGGTTGTGCGAAGGTGTTATGCACACTTCGTCCTGTTGGCATTGGCACTTCTTCCCATTCGCATCAAGTCCTTTGGGTTACGTAGTAACTATTTATTAATCTGTGCTTTGGGCCAGTTTTGAGATTTTTGCAATCTTGTACCTATTTGGATGCTTTAATTAGATTTTATATTTAAAGTTTGGATGTTTCTTACTCAATCACGCTAAAACGACTGAACAGATTTGGCTGATCTATACTAATATTTTCTTTTGTTTCTTTGTTTGCATCGAATAGGCTCCGAAACTACTGAACCGATTTGAAAATTTCTTTCACTGTTGGGAAGCTATAATCTTCCCGAAGAACATAGGCTATATTTAATTTCCGTATTTCCACGGGAACGGGAGCTACGCGAGTGAAACCGCGTGATGTCCTCTAGTATTGTATTAAGCTAGTTACAAATTAATCTCTGAAAATCATTGGCCACCTAGGTATTTATAATTCTCTTCATTTAAATATTTTTATGGAAGTAGGTAAATCTATTTTTTTCTAATCTTTTGTTTGTAACAATGGACTTCTCGTGGGAAGTTTACCGTGATATTTTTTTTTTAATTATAAACGAGAGTTAACCTTCAAGAAATTTGAAAATACAAGCTGCTTTTGAGCAGTTTGGCTTCATAATAAGGTTCCGTACTAAAGTCTAAAGGGGTAAAATCGGGACCCTTTAACTGCGGCTTCTCTGTCCGTCTGTCTGTGGCTGGTCTGGCTGTATCTCAGGAACCGTGATAGCTAGAGAGCTGAAATTTTTACAGATGATGTAGGTAGGACTCACAGAGAATTATGAGATGTCTGCGTTTTGGTGAGTCACCCTTTTTTAGGGTTCCGTACCCAATGGGTAAAACCGGGACCGTATTCAAGAGACTTTAGGGGCTGCTCGTCTGTCGGTTCATTATGAGTTCATGACTCATGAGGCTGTATCTCTGGAATCGTGATAGTTAAAAATTTTACAAATTTGGTATTTCTGTTGTAGGTAGATATTTTTGTTGCCTCTATCTATAACAACAAATACCTAGGTACTAATCTACTGTTTGGGAGTCCTGCCTTCCGAGGGCTTCCCCGGGGCTCCCAACCATAAATAGTCGGTAGGAGTCATAACATCCATGAGGATTTTCCCTCACGTTAAACAAAAAAAAAGGTACCTACTAATCTAGAAAAATTAAAGGGGCTTCCATACAACGATACAACAAACGTGATCTATGTTTTTTATAGCGGCAACAGAAATACATAATCTGTTGTGTAATTTGAGCTCTCTAGCTATCACCGTTCCTGAAATACAGACTCGTGACGGACAGACAGACAGACGGACGGCGAAGTTTCATGAATAGGATCCCGTTTTTAAACTTTGGCTACGAACCCTTAAAAGTACCTACCTACCTACTTTACTAATATTTTTAGTCTTCGTTTCTCTAACAATTTTCGAAACAGTCCACGTGCAGAGGCCGACCTTGTCCGTTATTGCCCGTTCAGTTGGAGAAATAAAGTAAGTACATATGAGGAAAACGGACGACTTGTTTTAGCTCCACGACTCGCGAAGCTAGCGGGTTTGAAGTTTGAGGGTCTAATAGCGATATTTATGTACCTATTCAATCATTATAAAATTTGTCTAAACCCTTAATACAGGTTTTTTAGTTGAGTCATACTGATATAGAACAACATTTCGAAAATAGCTATCTATGGGATGTTTTTCTATGGAGCGAAGTTCATTAGATCTTATATCTCTGAGATAAAATTTTACCAGCCTAGATCCTTAAATAACTCATATTATAGGTTAGTAGTACGTAGTAGGTACATCTTTTTCAGAATTCAAAGCCCATTTCTAATACACACAGAGATCTTTTAAAAAAAACTCGAAAGCGCGGCGTACTCCGGCTCACACACCCTTAAGAAAAAGTTGCGAATAAAAAACTTTTATTATTAACCTGAAAATAGAACTTGTAGGTAGGTATTCCTATTGACTTAAAAAAGTTTATTGCCAAGTAGGTAAGTACCTAGCTTTTATATTTTTTAATGTAGTATGGTGGACGCGGGCCAATTTGTTTCCTAAAGTACTCTCTGCCTCTTTCTAGAGCATGACTTGCTCGCAGAAAGATGCGGCGGCGGCTTCCCACTTTCTTCCGCTAGAGACCATAGCCCTCACCATGATATCCAGCGTGAGAACGTCCACGCCCAGCCTGCAATGAGGTCTCTGCGCTGCAGCACCCATGCTGAGCACTCTGCGAAAGTATGCAGGGCCGTGTCCTCGCTGGAATCACCGCAGTGCAGACACTCGGGTGTTACCTCCCAGTATATGCGCCAACTTCATTCAGTCATTTGGCCGGCTTCACCGCCTCAATAGCGGTGAGTCCCCATTTTGGTTGCTCAAGTCGCACCTTCTATGTGTCCATGAACTACTGGCGGAGCAGGGATCGCTGAGCCTCGATTTCTCGGAGCTCAGGAATGTGGTCTTACTCCAGTGCCTCCTTGCGTTACTGATATAGCGACGCAAGGGCCTTCGCTTCCACGTCTCATAGAGGGGTCCCGGCTAAGAGACATGTACCCTCTCTAATGATCCTGCCTGACGGCAATTGCCTTCAGCGGGCTATGTAGTCTAGCCATGTTGAAGGCCCTCAGCGTCTTCGCCCATATAGGGCCATACTCCGCTCGATTCCGACTCGAGATACAGTCTCCTGCAGGGAGCGTTGGGTCCCCTTGTATGGCAACAACCGCAAGTATGCCTACCTACCAAACTAAATTGCACGAATGATAAATGCATGAGACTTCCGTATTATCAGAAAGTTGCATAATTTACTGAAATTTTTATGTAAGATCACGTTCTAAATGAGAAAAATACGCAATCATGTGATAAATATTAAACAACTTTGTACCTACCTATATCGATGTAAACAACCCTATAGGCTATTTTGAAAAGAGTAAGTAACGTAGGTATTCAAAATATTATCTACCCGTTCGCTCTAACTTTGCCGCTGGCGTAAAGACGTAATACCCGATTTTTTAATTAGACGAAGTAAATTGACAGTAAGTAGCTAATTTCACTTCGTCATAGAAAATACGCAACATTGTATGAAGAAGTGACATTAGTTGCTGTCAATTTACTTCGTCTAATTAAAAATTCGACCTTAGTATGGAGCCGAGCGGCAAAGTTAGAGCGAACGAGCAGTACCTAGGTAGGTACTTCATTTTAGCGCGAAATCTCAATTGTAACTTTAGAGTAGCAATGCTTTGGGGTTTTTTGGCATTGTTCGAAACGACTGGCATCTGAACTCCCCCAACCCCCTACAATACACATGCAAATTACTGATCCTCTGATAAAATAAACGTACAACATACCATAGTTGTACACCGAACTTGTCTAAACACAATCGAGAAATCATTCGCTTAACTATCATAAAATTATCATCATCGTAAGTGCTAAGAACATTTATTTTTATCATCATAAAAATAACAATCATCACATAAAGTACAAGCGCTGCTTCTTTTTCTCCAAATCAAACACGTTGTGTAGATATAAAATTAGGTCGCATCTACCCGCAGCTTTCTACTTATAAGGCAGTACGGCACGTGACCTTATACGTTTCATGAAGAAAAAAAAAACAAGCTGAACAAGGAATTAAGAATATAAACCATTCGGATACGTCTAATAAAAGGTCTAATGTAACATTTATGTTTTGCTTGTTTTACATTCTGTTTACGAGTTTCACTTTATCAGTATCTATGTGTACATACCTACATAAATATACCGAAAGTTGTATGGCTCGCTTTGCTGTCGATGTCGTCGGAAAAAATAATGGCGAGTTAGCAAATGTTATGAAATAAAATGTAATTTGTGGTGGGGAATACCCTTATCGGTAATTCTATTAGTCTATCGTTAAGCTTGATGCCTACAGGGCATTATATTAGTGATTTATATTTTTAGTGTCAACAAGCATTAAGTACATAGTATCATTGTATGTACCGACATGTATCATAAAAATAAAGAATAGAGATGTATGTTATTTTAATGCGATACGGTACATGCGACCGTGGCGTAGAATGATATCAGAATGCAGACATTTTGTTGTTAAGCGCCCATATAACGCAAAAATGCGAAATGGAAAGTATCTAAAAATAGAATACTTGTATTGAAAAGGATTTCCGTGTCGATAAATAGATATAAACCGCATACTTTCGATGTTAAAGAACAATACTTTCTATGCTTGAGAGCGTTCCGTATTGAGTCAAGTCGCAGGCGTTCGTTGCCATGCGAAATATAAAAGCAAGCTAATCAGCTACAAAATAACAGACATTATGAATGGAACTTTGCACTGCTTTTGCTCTTAAACACATAAGACATCAGCACAGCAACTAGGTTCGCGATTTTTGCTGCATAATTTTCAAGGGCATTCATACCAACACACTCCGTCGCGTATGGCCAGCCAAAGAGGCCCCACAGTTTTTAACGATTCATGAATGAAAAAAACAATAAACACAAGTGAAAAATAGCACATAGTCGACATCAAATCAATAAAATTAATAGATAAATAGAGAAAATACTTACAAACTCGTCAGCCGCGATACGTGTATAATCACATACATGACGTCATTTGACGCAACACAAACCCGAAAAATCGGGTAAAATATGTAATAACTACTTCGAAAACAACACCAACATGAAATATACACGTTACTTTATTAAATACAATAACTTATTTATGTCAGTAACAGCGATTTAGGACATTTTACAATATTTATTGTTGTCACCGACTCCGAGTTTTGACAAGATGGTCGCGCACCGACTGTTTTGCTTTGGTTGTCAGCTGATACCAAAGACTGTTCTACTTCGAACGCACTCGCAATATTCACTATCTCGCTCTGTCAAACAGAGATGCTACATGAGTGGAAAAGAGATAACTATATGATTCTTATTTGAACAGCACTTGAAATTTAACAAACGTCATTTTCTTGTTGCATTTATTATTGCAAAGGAAAAGTCGCAAATAAAACTATTTATTCCATGTGATGAATTGAAAAGACGTACGAAATGATTAAAAAGATGTTTCTATTTCACAAGAACACGTAAGCACGCATCTGCTAGTTATATTTGGGTGTGACAAGTTTAGTAGTTTTGATGTTAGTAGTGCCATCTAGTCATTATTTGTGTAACTAATGTATGAAGAAGATTACAAAGTCATGTCCGCAATTTGTTCAGGTTATACCCTTGTACATATTTTTTACCTTAAATTTACCTGGTTTGAGTTATAAATAATACAAACAACTGCAAATTAAAATACTTTTCTTTCACAATAATATAACTTGAGCATAAATAACTATTCTTTGCAACATCAAAGGTACTAAACTCTGACTGTACTGTGCTTATCAACTTGGTGTGTTATGCAAGTCGTTCATTCTTTTTATCATAGATGGCAGTAGTCGTCTGAAATTATTATAAAGTTGATTTGAGTTGTTGACAAAATGGTCTAATTAGATAAATTATGCATAAATGTTCCATGACACGAGTAGGGTGTCTTGTCTAAAGCAAATTAATTAGACGGATATTTCAAAGGGCACTTGAGTAGGACTTCCGACGTGAGGGACGACCAAGAAACTTACAATGAAAGAGTGAAAACTAGGGCGCCTTTTTCCCAGCACAAAAATTCCTACATAATGTTTGGTTTTTGTGCTGAAAAAAAGCTAGTAATCACGTCATGATACGCTTACCGACACGTCGGCAACGCGACGACGACGACTCGAAATGGTATTTCAGTTTCAAAGCAGGTATCGAGTTCGATTTTTGTCTTGCCCTCGGTTTTCCCAAACTACTATGGGGTTCTTCAAAAGGGGTCTTAGAAGGTTTTTACAGGGTGAACAGCGCGAGTATGGCGCCTCTGGTGTTGCAAACGTTCATAGGCTGCGGTGACCACCAGTCCTTCTGGTGGGCCGTATGCTTCTCTGCTTACAAGAGACATACTGTTTTTTTATAGATACCACTAATGTGTCTATAAAAACAGATTTCACTTTCTGCGGCACTGGCTCTTGAAACGCCGCTGGTTCCGTACGGTACCTAAAAGGCAAAAACGGCACCTGTTTACCTACTGAGACTTCGCTATCAGTGTCGGTCTGTCTGTCATGAAGTTGTAGGCACAGTATATTGTAGGTATCTTAGATACTGTAATAGGTAGCTAGATAAGAGAGCGTGTCCGGAACATCCTTCCGAGTGCTTACCCGGGGCTCCCAACCACAGGCTGTTGGGCGTTACGTGAGGTTTTTTAGTCGGTAGGAGTCCGGCATAGCATTGCATCCATGAAGGATTATCTCTCACGTTAAAAAAAAAGAGAGCGTATTACATATAACCGTTTTTAGGGTTTCGTAGCCAAATGGCCACTACGTAGCCCTTATAGATTCGTCATGTCTGTCTGTCCGTCCGTGTGTCACAGCAATTTTTCTCCGAAACTATAAGGCCTATGCTATTGAAACTTGGTAACTAGATGTATTCTGTGAACCGTATTAAGATTCTTATATAAAACTAGAAAAAAAGTAGTAAATTTTGGGGGTCCCCATACTCAGAACTGAAACTCAAAAATTTTTTTTTCATCAAACCCATACGTGTGGGGTATCTATAGATAGGTCTTTAAAAATGCTATTGAGGTTCCTAACATCATTTTTTCTAAAATGAATAGTTTGCGCAAGAGACACTTCCAAAGTGGAAAAATGTGTGTCCCCCCTCTAACTTCTAAACTAAGAGAATGATAAATCTAAAAAAAATATGTGATGTACATTGCCATAAAAACTACCAACGAAAATTAGTTTGAACGAGATAGAGCTGGTAGCTTTATTTTTAATACGTCATAAACCGCAATTTTCAGTTAGAAAAATCACTACCACTGCGAACGTGTTAAAACATCAATCAAAGTTACAACGAACTATAAGAACTTTTATATTATGTTACTAGCTGCTACGAAACCCTTCATGGGCGAGTCCAATTCGCACTTGGCCGGTTTTTTTTGTACCTACCTACGTAACTACTACGTAACTACCTACGTACTTAACTCCCTCATGGATGCAATGCCGTACTCTTACCGACTAAAATCACACGGTATTACCGACTAACACCACTACCTACGGCCGGGAGCCCTTGTAAACCGTCTTCGGAAGGTTGTCCCAGAACTCCTTACAATTACCGTGCCCCGTAGCTTAGCTATACAAATCCGCGCAGGGACGGCAGCGCGAGTGTAGCACCTCTGGTGTTGCAAAAGTCCATAGGCTAATGTGACCACTTTCTTGTAGGTGGACCGGTGCCGTAAGCTTGTCTGTGACCTTAGTAGTATAAAAAAAAGATAGAGAGTAGCCATGATGTGCATCGTATCAAACAATGTTTAGATATTATTATGTTAGGTATTTTTTTAAGCGGGGAAGCGCTCGTGGCCCCGCGGACTCAGTGTTCTGTAAACGGGTGATGGGTGACCATCCATGTGATCACTTTGTGACATTTATTTGAGCGTTTCCGTGCTTCGGAAGGCACGTTAAGCCGTTGGTCCCGGTTGCTAGTAAAATGGCAGTCGTCAAGCTAAGCTGAAGGCTTTATTTCAACAGCAGACAGGCATTTAAACACGGCGATACGGCTCACCACCTATTACGTGGGACAAATTATACAAAGGTGAAATGTGGGCATATAATATGCCTCTGCCTACCCCCTCGGGATAAAGGCGTGACCATTATGTATGTATGTATTTTTTACACGAACAAAACCACACGTCCCCTACTGCCTACTGCCTCCGGTTGGGAGCCTCGGATAAGCCCTCGGAAGGATGTCCCCAGGACTTTCAACCAGACCTGTACTACCACTGCGGCCTCACTTAGGGGGTTCGGGTGTTATCTCGTTTCTTGGGGGTGTGTGGCGTTTGTGAAACTTTGCCGTCACGCAGTCGTCTTGGGCCTGCTTCTGTAAGGACGGTGAGCAGCCCCCCGTTAGTCTTCGATGTTACTGCTCGTTCGCTCTAACTTTGCCGCTCGGCTCCATACTAATGTCGAATTTTTAATTAGACGAAGTAAATTGACAGCAACTAATGTTACTTCTTCATACAATGTTGCTTATTTATATTTTCTATGACGAAGTGACATTAGCAGCTTAGCTACTGTCAATTTACTTCGTCCAATTAACAATTCGGGTATACGTCTCAACGCCAGCGGCAAAGTTAGAGCGAACGGGTAGTAGCTGTCTAGTCTTTGGGCTCAAGTGTGCTATTTGAATTAAGTCTGCACAGAATCCTTATCGTAGCTCATTATAAAGGCAGTTTCCGTAGCTATTGAGCTACAAGATAATTTTGAAAAGCAATTAGTACCTATGCTAAATCAATCACAATGGTCGAGAGTCTCGATGTTCCAACAGTTAGGGCGTCTGGTCCGGGAAACCGAGTCCTGCTCGTGAACAAAATTTTTTCACATTTAATTTGTTAATGAGCTATGGTTACGCCGGGCGTATATTCTTGACCATACGGCTTACATGAGTAGACGGAAATTTACTGGTGTAATGTCAATTAAAAACGGCAAAGATGAAACAAAAGATTCTCACACAACATCATTTAGCCCAAATGGAGCTAATTTATGTATGTGCTATGAGATCTAGACGACTGACAAGACAACTATATAATATAAAAATCAATGCCACTTTTCGTTGTAATTTTATAAATCAAGAACGGGGTCACCTATCTAAACCAAATATTAATTAAGGCTTTGCTCGGACTCGACGTCCAGACAGGATAGTTCTAGCAAAGGTTCCCAATACTGCCTTATTTAAGAAGAACTGTACTAAAATGTGTGGGCGTATTTTTAATGCTCTCCCTGAACAAATGAAAAGCTTGCCCCAGAATAGATTTAATAACAAACTAAAATCTTGGTTATTAGAGAAATCCTTCTACTCCGTGGAAAGCTACTTGAATCCATCGATATAGATAATATATAACTCTATGCTTGAATCGGTAAGCTGGACCCGATCTGTCTTGCATGACATTTTAATAATTTAAAGTTTGTAAAGATGTATTATATATAGCATATCATTCATGAGTTGACATTGATTTGAATTTTATCCATTAATGAACATTTTGTGACATAATTTTTTTACATTTTATTACGCTTGCAATTTTATTATAATTTAGATTACTTAATTTTATAAAATCTGTGACATATCGTTATTGAATTGTATTTTCATTCTACTGACAATTAAATATTTGCATGCCAAACTATTGACTAAGTGTTAGGACCGATTGTAAATTATATTTAAGACCTACCATGTACAACACTTAAGGCAAATAAATGATTATGATTATGATTATGACTATTTAGTAGATGGTTTATGTGAAGTTTGCACAAAATCGGTCGAGCGGTTCTTCATTTATCACGCATACGAAGTTGCGCGGGTCAGCTAGTAAATTATATAAATATCTTCAGAAACTATTACATTTATAATATTGGTAAGATTCCGTGCAGCGAGAAGCACAGAAACCAGAGTTTCTGATTTCTGTAAACGAAACTATCAATATTACAATAATTTATACCTTCAAGTAGGTACTCTAATTCCTACCTATAGGCGGGCATTAAAGTTGCACAGCGAGCAATGGAACGAGCTATGCTTAGTGTGTGTCTGAGGGATAAAATCCGGAACGGATGTTATCTAGTCGAATTTTTAATTAGACGAAGTAAAGTGACTGCAACGAATGTCACTTCTTCATAGAAATTAATCAACATTGTATGAAGAAGTGACATTAGTTGCTGTCACTTTACTTCGTCTCATTAAAAATTCGACTTTACAACACAAAGCTCCTACCTTGTCAATTATGTTTCCGGAATTTGTTCGATATTCCCCTACACACGTTTTACATGCATTGAAAAATTTATCGTAGAATTTTCCAATTACATCGAACCATCCCATCCAGTTTATGCTGATCCCTGCAGCACAACGAGCTGTACAATTCATTACTGATGGACTTCCAATTAAGGTTGGAAGTCGGGTCAGAGGTAATTGGTGCTGTTTAATTTTTATTGGATAGGTTAGGTAGGCTCCCGTTGATTGGTTCAGTTGAAAGAACAATTCTTGTACGTGCGAAATAAAAATGAAGTAACACTCGTTTCCGGTAGTAAAAAAACAGGCCAAGTGCGAGCCGAACTCGCGCACTTTGTGTTCCGTATCAAAACAAGGTAAAAATCACGTTTGTTGAATGGAAGCCCCTTACATGTCTGTTTTATTTGGTTTTTAGTATCTGTTGTCATTACGGCAACAAAAATACTTATCAACATAATCTGTTAAAATTTCAACAGTCTTTCTATCACAGTTCATGAGATACAGCCTAAAGACAAATAGACAGACAGACAGACGGACAGTGTAGTATTCGTATTAGGATTGTTTTTACCCTTCGGGTACGGAATCCTAAAAAGACTGTATTTACTTACCTACCTACTAGAAATTATACTGATCTGATCAGACTTCTGAGGTTTAGTTGGCGTTTTGTGGGTGGGTTCGCTAAATGGGAAGCCATGGCGACATCTAGAGCAATTAATGGCCACAACAATCAACAGGACTACTGACAGTAGCCCTCAAGTTGGTAGCCCAATGATGTGAAACACGCACTCTAGTCAAGCCACAGGGCGGAAACTCCTTACATATGATTCGTTTTCAATTCTGTCATCTACACTAAAACACGTTGTATGTTTGTACAGAGCTTGAATGTGGGACTATTTTAAGGCTATTCCCTCAAATAGGTAGGTACCCTCTAACTATATGACAGCTGTGGCGGGGGTGGTGAAGCTTGTCCAGTGGGAGGCATAATTATCTTTGGTAAAGCATTCCAGGTTTTAAAAGTTCGACAGAGAAACGATCTTTTGAAACGCTCAGTTCTGGCGAAAGATAAGTTCCATGGAACTAATGTGATAAAAAAAATCCAGTCGTTCCATCATGGAACTACTGGGATATGACGGAAGATTCTCTCCACTGTTTGTAAGTGGCACCTCTGCTCGGCACGCGTTGTTCCGGATCGGAAAGGAGAGGGTGGGATCAGGTTGAAGAGCTTAGGATTAAAATAAGTTGCAACAATACAATGATATACCATTTAATTTTAACATCAATATTATAAGATTTTATTTTACTAAACATTACACTATTTACAATTTATTGCTATTTGTATTTACAATCAGCTTTGGCATTTTTGTTTACATTTGACTAGATTTTTATAATACTACTAAATAAAACTTTGGTTTGATCTCCTCAAAAAACTAGTGTTGTGTCTAAATCTATGACTCGTATAAACAGTATTTACAGTCCTTGTTGTAAATACTGTAGTTACACAAGTTGCAGTTTTGAAAGGTCAGAACAATTACACCACTCGAACTCGGTAAAGTCCCGAGAGAAGTTAGAGGGTCGTGTAACCCGTATTGAAAATTATCAGAAGATAAATAGAGGGAGTTTAAAGTCTTTTAGCTATCATGAAATATCAGCAATCGGGCCTCCGTAAAATTATAATACAACATAAATCATTTTGCTGAAATTTCTGCTACTTCTAATGCATAGGTACTTACGACGCGAAGTTATAAAAAAATATCTCCACTAAAAACCTCATTCTAGTAGTTGTCACGAACCCATAACAATACATTTTCAGGACTCATTTATTTAATTAAAAAACCGGCCAAGTGCGAGTTGGACTCGCCCATGAAGGGTTTCGTAGCAGCAAATAACATAATATAAAAGTTCGTTGTAACTTTGATTGATGTTTCAACACGTTCGCAGTGGTAGTGATTTTGCTAACCGAAAATTGCGGTTTATGACGCATAAAAAAAAACTACCAGCTCTATCTCGTTCAAGCTAATTTTCGTTGGTAGTTTTTATGGCAATGTACATCATATATTTTTTTTAGATTTATCCTTCTCTTAGTTTAGAAGTTAGAGGGGGGGGGACACACATTTTTCCACTTTGGAAGTGTCTCTTGCGCAAACTATTCATTTTAGATAAAAACGATGTTACGAACCTCAATAACATTTTTAAAGACCTATCTATAGATATCCCACACGTATGGGTTTGATGAAAACAAAATTTTTGAGTTTCAGTTCTGAGTATGGTGACCCCCAAAATTTACTACTTTTTTTCTAGTTTTATATAAGAATCTTAATGCGGTTCACAGAATACATCTAGTTACCAAGTTTCAATAGCATAGGCCTTATACTTTCGGAGAAAAATGGCTGTGACACACGGACGGACAGACAGACGGACAGACAGACAGACATGACGAATCTATAAGGGTTCCGTTTTTGCCATTTGGCTACGAAACCCTAAAAAGGGTTTTATTTGAACTGATATTATTTCTCATAGGTACTCATAGAATTCGGGACTTCACGCGAAATACTATTTACTTGCATTCACAGACGTTTCGAACACGTTGCAGCGCCCGTGGTCGCGGTTGACTAAGGCGAGGATCGACAAAAACCTCGAAGCTATTACAACGAAGGCGAAAAAGCAAAAAAAATATTTAATTCAAAATGAAATAAAATCAGTTTCATTTTATTTCATTAAATATCATCATATTATATATTAATCATAATTATATATAAAATCAGTTCAAAAGAAAAATGGTTCACCATTTTCAGCTAAATTCAGTTTACAAATCAATATACTTAGTATAAACGGTATCTCATAGCTGCACAGTTAGCTGCGCAGATAATGTCACGAATTGAACGCACTAACAATAATGAATAGAAAACCTCAGTACTGGGACAAAAGGCTTGGACTTATAAAGCCTTAGATAAGGGCTTTATTATGAGATTGTTGGTCGAATACGAACGAATGGTTTCTGTTGATTATGGACCGTATTAAAGAACGGTTTCACAAAATAAAAGCAACAATTTAGCGTTCTTTTTTCAGCTTTTCATACCATAGATACATACATACATATGGTCACGCCTTTATCCGATATATAGAAGGGGTAAGCAGAGGCATAATAAATGGCTATATTTCACCTTATTCGAATTTGTCCCACGTAATAGGTTGTGAGCCGTATTGCTGTGTTGAGATGGACAGGCGTAGGTTGTGACAGCCTGCTGTTGAAATTTTTCAAGCCGCCTATAAAGGTCTTCGACTTGGCTTAACGACTGCCATTTTATAGGCAAGCGGAACCAACGGCTTAACGTGCCTTCCGAAGCACGGATCGCTCAAATAGAGTCACAAAGTGGTCACAGGGTTGTCACCCATCAAAGACCGGGCATAATAACAATTGCTTACTGCAGTGATCGTTTACAGAACACTGAGTCCCCGGAGTCACGAGCGCTTTTTGGCATTATTAGATTTTTAGAATGACGATATCTTGCTATTAACAGTTCTTCAAAAGGAATTTCAGAAGGATCTTGCAGGGACGGCAGCGCGAGTGTAGCACCTCTGGTGTTGCAAACGTTCATAAGCTACGGTGTCTACAGTAGGTCAGGAGGGGCCGTAAGCTTGTCCTGCCACCTTAGTAGAATAAAAAAACATTGCAGCCATTATGTTGACACCCCTCTCTAACTGCCCAACGGTCGTTTTTAGGCATGTGAAAGATTTCACTTTAGTAGGCTATAAAACGAAATTATAAGAAAAACTATCACAGATAAGTAGGTTTTACAAATTTACAAAATAATAGTAAACCGACTTAAAAACTGCATCGTATGAAATAAAAAGATTCAATATAAAATTTCATACCTACCCATTTTTTTTAACGTGGGGAAAAATTCTCATGAATGCTATACCGGACTCATACCGAATAAAAAACCTCACGTTACGCCCAATAACCTACGGTTGGGAGCCCCGTGTAAGCCCTCGGATGGATGTCCTAGGACTTCATACCTACCCATACGCTATGGAACCCTTACAACCTACATTGACTCGACACGCACTTGGCCGGCTTATTTAAAAACACAGAATCAAGTATAAAAATAATAAGACGTATCACTTACCTGCTAAATAAGTTAATTATTTTACACAGCATTTTCACAGCTCCGCTAAAATACTACACTAAATTTACTTAATACATATCTAATTTTAATTCAAAACCTTACTTTTTTTATAAATTATCTGTTAAACAGTCATAAATTTAAATACTATGTATCTTATATTAATATTTACAGTCTACTTTATTGCTTTATCTTATTTCAAAGAACATCACAACCACAGGAAAACTTAGGTGAAGTTGGAAAACTTACAAATCTACGCACAATATTCAACCTTATTCCATTCACATAGAGTACTATGACTATATACATAGGAACTAATATTAAAGACTATCTATTCTAACTAATGCCGAAATAATAATAGATGGGAAGGCGAACTTTTCCCGGGAAGGAAAAGCAATATTTTTGTTGAACTAAGGAATTGTTAGATATACATTTTTGATAATAGTTACACGTTCAGTAAAACAGTTATGCAAATACCATTAATCAGTATAATGAATTTGATTTATTTAGTGTGCATAATTAGTGTGCAAGTCAGTATTTTTGGTTTAACTTTAAAATATTTAGTTCAGAAAAAGGGAATATACAGATATCGATTTAAATACATGCCTAAATAAAGTGGACATTCTCACAGAACATCATCTAGCCCAAATTAAGCTAATATAAGCTTGTGCTATGGGATCTAGACTACTGATATACATACTTATGTATTTCTAGATACATACATAATTATCCACAGAAAACACCCGAACTCTGAAACAAATATTTGGACAGACCCGGGAATCGAACCAAGGACCTCAAAAGTAGCCTATTTATGTGTTACGGACTACGGTGTTACAATATGAAAATTTACTTGTACTATTCCATTTTCTTTTTTGTAAAGTACCTGACCGGTTTCGCTATTATAGCGTTTCAAAGGTTCTTACACTAATTTGACAAAATTTTCGTGTGTAGCAAGAACCTTTGATAATGCTATAATAGCGAAGCCGGCCAGGTATTTTACATATTAAAATTAAAGTGGAATAGTAGGTACAAGCGAGTGAATTTTCATAATGTATTATAACAAGTTCCATCAAGTGCCAACAATCAAAAGTGCAACTGATACTTAAGTTTTTATTCCAAACTCTCGCTGAACCAAATTTCAGTTTAATCTATTCAGCCGTTAGAGCGTGAAAGAGTACCAAACATCCACACATCCACACTCACAAACTTTTCCATTTATAATATTAGGAAGATACATTGCCGCCTGTTTACTTTGCCCGGCAATGTTTACAATGTGACCCTCCTGAAACTCGATACAAAGACTGGCGCGTATTTGTTCAAAAACTTATGAACTCAATGTTGTTACGGGGACATGGTTTAAAGATTATCCTCTAGCTTGCTATTCCCGCCATTTGTGAGTTTAAGGGATTTTTTCACGTGTGGAAATCCCTCATAGATGCTATGCCGAACTCCTACCGACTAAAAACACAAGTTCCTACTAATACCTACGGTTGGGAGCCCCGGGTAAGCCCTCGGAAGGACACCCAAGGACTACCAACAGCTCTGGAAAGAGCCTTAAAAATGCGTTTGAAGAAAAACAACTCTTCTGTTGGGAATGCCTGGGGCCATCCTTCCGAGGGCTTACCCGGGGCTCACAACCGTAGGCTGTTGGGTAGGATACGTGTGGTTTTAGTCGGTAAGAGTCCAGCATAGCATCCATGTAGGATTTTCCTGACGTTAAAAAAAAGAAGGCTCTTTCCAGAGCTTTACATATTCATAATCTTTGTCATACTTTAGTAGCTCTGATACTTCCGTTTTGGTACTATTATTATTATATTTTTTTGGTATAGGGTAGGCCTTAAAGACATCAGCAATCATACAATGTGTGTAATTCTGTTTATTTTAAATGCGAAAGTTTGTGAGTGTGATGTTTGTTACTCTTCCACGCTCAAACGACAAAATTTTCATAGACACAATTTTGACAGAAGATTCTGATTTTGATTCTGATTAATTTCTGTGATTGAATTGATCTGCCTGAAAGTCGGTACAGGGTTTGATCCCGGGAATAAGTTTCTACAGGAAGTGGGAATGGAAACAAAATTTCACGTACCTACAGCACCAGCTAGTATAGAATAAAGGAAATCCAAGTTTTCTTTTATCCGACGATTTCTTCGATTCTCTTTTACACTAGTAGAAGATTTACTTCCAAAACTTCTACAATATCCGCCTAAACAGGGTTGCCGCAGAACAATGTTTTTGACATTAAATCTATGATCACAACAAGCAGTTTGAAGTTTTTAACTACTTATTTATTATTTACAAAGGTATCTACTCCTTACATTACTATGTACATAAGTTGACTTGACTAACATATTACCATAAAATAATACTTATATTGAAAAACTTCACTTGTACTGTTCCACAACATTTATTGTTGTAATACCTAACCGGTTTCGCCTTTCGGCATTCTCAATGGTAGCATCACAGAAATCAGAAAAAAGTAGCATGGTTTGAGAATGCCAAAAGGCGAAACCGGTTAGGTATTACACTAATAAATGTTGTGGAACAGTACAAGTAAAGTTTTTCAATATGTGTAGCAAGTTCCATCAATCAACAGTATCAATAATCACAAAATAATAAGTAACAAAACACTTTCTCATGTACTTTATTTTCGCGCACAAACCAGTATCGACATTACTATGAAAATCCTTTGACCTTGTGTCCGTGAAATCCGATGGGCAGTGTCTTTGTGTGCGTATCCCGAGCGCACTTTTTATGTAGATTTCCTTGCGTAGGTACATTAGTATTTTGTAATCATACTTACTTCTTGTTATCTATTCACGAGACCAAAAAAGTTTTCAACTTTTCACAGTCACCATATAAAGTCCAAGTTTTTTTTACCACTAAAGTCTTGAGCAAGTCCTTAGTCATAGACCACGTAATAGTCCATGGGCTAGGTACCACAATGTAGTATCTTCCGAAACGCCTTCCGGAACTCAGGGTTGAAGATAGTATAGATGACGGGGTTCAGGAATGAGTTGATGTAACCCAGCCATGTTGTTAGAATGAACACGGTCACTCCTGGCGAGTAGGGGAAACCGAATTTGGAACACATCGCGTCTAGTACTGAGCATGTGAAGAATGGCGCCCAGCAGACGAGGAATACTCCTGGAAAAGGGCAATTTATATGTTAGATAAGCTTTAAATGAAGGAGACATTGGTACAGACGTCCACTGTTAGGTTCAGAGATCAGGTCGCTTCAAATTATGTCGAAAACAAACCATCGATAATCCGATAAAAGGTAACGATTTTGTATTTTACCTATTCTAACTACACCACACATTCTCATCATTCTCATAATATTTAATAATTGTGTTGATAGTGGTGTGTTTCCTGACTTAATGAAGTTTAGTAAAATAACTCCTCTGTTTAAATCGGGTAGCACCTCGGATCCGTCCAATTTTCGTCCTATTTCTGTACTACCCACGTTTAGTAAAATCTTTGAAAAGGTAATGCTTAATCAAATGCAATATCATTTTAATACAAATAAACTTTTCCATGCTAAACAATTCGGTTTCACGCGCGGTCGGTCTACCACGGATGCTGGAATCAAATTATTAGAGTATATATATGAGGCCTGGGAGGAGTCGTATGATGCTTATGGTGTATTCTGCGACCTATCTAAGGCCTTCGATTGCGTCCAGCATCAGACTTTAATTCAAAAACTTGATCATTATGGGATCCAGGGGACGGCCTTGGATTTAATTAGTTCTTACCTAAGAGATAGAGTACAAAAAGTATTTATAAATGGTAAACAGTCACATGGTTCTGCTGTAACGATGGGGGTGCCTCAGGGTTCAATTCTGGGACCTTTTCTATTTTTAGTGTACATAAATGATCTCCCTCACCTTATAAGAGACGATCACGAGGTAGTTTTGTTTGCTGATGACACATCTTTAATATTTAAAGTTGAACGTGGACAACGCGATCTTGACGACGTAAACAATGCACTCTCTAGGGTAGTCCACTGGTTTAACGCAAATAATTTATTGTTAAATGAAACTAAAACAAAATGTATTAGATTCACCTTGCCAAATGTTAGGCTCGTTAACACCAGTATTAAGATTAGGGATGATCAAGTAGAATTGGTCGATGAAACTGTCTTTCTGGGCATAAAGTTAGACTCTAACTTGCAGTGGGGGCCTCATATCGAGAAAGTCTCGGGCAGACTGAGCTCTGCAGCCTATGCCGTTAAAAAGATCCGACAACTGACAGACATTATCTATCCATAATAGTAAATGACTATTATGGGGTAACGCTGCCGACATCGAATCTATCTTTGTGTTGCAGAAAAGGGCTGTCCGGGCTATCTATGGTATGGGGATTCGGGAGTCATTAAGAGAAAAGTTTAAGGATATCAACATCCTTACTGTGTATTCACAGTACATATATGAAAACTTATTATATACTCATAAAAATAACAGTAAATTTATTAAAAATAGTAATATCCATAATCTAAACTTAAGAAATAAGAATAAATTGGCTGTACCTAGATTTAGGCTTAATAAAATAAGCAATTCTTTTGCGGGCAATTGTATTCGAATGTACAATACATTGCCGACAACCATAACAGGTTTGTCAGTTAATAAATTTAAAAAACTAATAAAACTTAAATTGTGCCAGAAAGCTTATTATAGCATTAAAGACTTTCTAGAAGACAAGGCTGCCTGGCAGTGACACGAATGGCTCCTTTCTACATAAAAAAAAAACTGTATTAGATACTAAGATACTAGAAGAGAAGGGACCGGACTGAGTTTCTTGGGGTGTTCTTCTCAGTCTGTAGTATTTCCGAACCCCCGGTAGAGTCACAAAAATTTTGACAAACCTAAATATTTTTTTTTTAAATTTCAAAGGGAATAAATTTTATTTTATTTATTTTATTTTTTATTTTATTTTATTTTCTCATTTCTGCTACATGCACTCTTAGCTCATCCATCTTCATATTAAACGCGAAAAAGACCTAAAAATCATAATATAGAAAGTTACTACTCTACGGAAATATGGATATCAATTTCTTACCTAGCACAATAGCCAAAGTTTGCGTAGCCTTCTTCTCTTTCTTGGCAAAAGACTTGGCTCGCAGCTTGCCCGCCCTGTTCGCTTTAAAGATGTGTGTGAGCCGGGCCGCCGACGCCGCGCTCCTGAAGCGGCGCCGAGGAGTCGATAGCAACGAACTGCTGCCTAACCGGCTCAGTTTCTTTCTGTTGGAACATGTATTGGTGATTAAGAGGAATGCAGCTATAATTATCACTTTTAATTCAGACGTAATGTTTTTTTTTATACCTCCAAGGTGGCAGACAAGCATACGGCCCACCAGATGTACCGGTGGTCACCGCTGCCTATGGACGTTTGCAACACCAGAGGCGCCACAATCGCGCTTCCGACTCTGTAAAAAACTTCTAAGACCCCCTTTGAAGAACCTCATACTGTAGGCGTTAGGGAGGCAGTTTAGAAATCAAGTTTAATTTCACGACTTTCTATCAAGGGTTGTCTTATGCTTGTCTGCCATCTAGGTAGTAAAAAAAAGTCTTTAGCACAGTATAAAGAGTACTGACTCTTTAGCCTAGGAAACAGCTTTCACAAAATGCAGTTCTGCCGGTGCAATCCTACTAATATTATAAATGTGAAAGTTTGTGAAGATGTTTGGATGTTTAGATGTTTGGATGTTTGTTACTCAATCACGCTCTAACGGCTTCACGGATTGGGCTGAAATTTGGTACAGAGATAGCTTATAGTCTGGAATAACACATAGGCTACTTTTCATCCCGGAAAAATGTTCCCACGGGAAGCGGGAACGGGTACCGAATTTCACGCGGGCGAAGCCGCGAGCATCATCTAGTACATTATAATATATAAACATCCTATTTGTACCATATTCAACATTTAAAAAATTTGAATTTGAGTAGCTCTACATTTTGCTTTCCTTTAAGTAAAGTAGGTAGATTTAGTAATATCATGTATGACTTAACAAAGTTAACAACAGTCTCTAAACTACGATAAATTTACTATAACCCTAAGATACCCACTTTAACAGTCTATATAAAATGATATGCGGACCCTTTATAGGTCGTAAAATGCTTTCGAATAAAATCTAATACGCTTAGTTCTGATACCCTTATCAAATAGCAGTCGTTAAACTGTTAATACCTGCCCTCCAAAACTATAGTTTGTGAATAGAGGTAAAGGATTTCGTAGGCCTTAAGAGGGAACGGGGCCTGTGAGGAATTTACAAAATAGGTATTTGAATTTAGGTGTATTGCCGTCGCAATGCATCTGGATAACGAGATAACGACGTACAGTGCGATTAGGATAGCCTCATTTCAGATCGATTTTATTATAATTTTTCGGAGAGAATCGGTGTTTCGTATTCCCCTGTTTTCTCTCACATTTTTAAAAGTAACCACGGCGGTAAAATTGGGTACTTTTTCGCCATTTTTAAAAGATCATATTTTCTTTATTTGCCGAAACATGAATACATAATATTGTGTACAACACCAACTTAAATAAGGTTGTCTGGAAGAGATAGCTGTAAGCAATAAGACCGCCGATTTTAGCTAAAGTTAATTTTAGTATAAGTTCTTGTAATCATTGATATGGTGCACAATATATACACTTTGTATTCTATTTTATTCTAAAATAGAATACACTTTGTATTCTATTTTATTCTATATTGTGAGTTTTATAGCATAAAAAAGATTCTTCTAAAAGCATTATTCAGGAATAAAATAGGGGAAATTATTTGTACGGAGAAAGTGCAGCTCATGTTCCCTCTTAATGACTTTACGACTTGCGTGTCTAGTGTCAAGAACTCAAACAACTATAAGAGTCACGGATTTCTGATCATTTCCGGATTTGGAAAAGTTTGAACCTAACGTCAATCCACTTCACATTTTTTTTCCCGTTTTGTATTGGTTGTTATAGCGGCAACTGAAATACAACATCTGTGAAAATTCTGGTGACAGACAGACGGACATGCGGCAGAGTCTCATTTATAAGATAAGATACTTTATTTTGCAAATATGGGTAAGTAATACATTGCAGGTGTCACATAAAAATTGAAAGTTCAGCCATATTTTACATTTAGGCCTGCAAAAGATAGCACAAGGCAAACAATGAAATAGGACATTACACATTATCCTCCGTTACAACATTACATTACAATTTTACAATCAAAAAATAACAATAATTTATATTACATTCCAGATTTTTATTTGGATTACATAATAGGTACATAATGAATGTTACTGTTAATATCATAATTTACATTGAGGTAAACACCCGATTGTTTTCTTGTCTTTTATAGGGTCCCGTTATTACCCTTTGGGTATTGAACCCTAAAACAGTAGAGTTCTACGTCGTCATCTAAAGTCCTGATTTCAGTATCTATGTGTCCTAGAATGAAAACTGCATAAAATTCAGTTGACAAAATGCTAGCCACTATTTTAGATTCGAAGGGTTCGTTACAATGGTGGTTTTCAATTAGGCGCCATTTAAGAGGGAGGCACTATTTTCTTTGACAAAGTCCGACACAAAGGCGCGTTAAATTGCAAAGTAAAAGACTTTGTTCAGCTTCAGAGCTAAGTTGGCGTCTTTCAGGAGCTCATCTTTAATTTTTACTTTTTGATTCAATTTAAGATGTGGCAATTTTTAGTAGAATTTATTACAAAATTTACTAACATCTTTAATTTGGATGACAATATATATACTACCCGTTCGCTCTAAGTTTGCCGCTGGCGTAGAGGCGTATCCCGATTTTTTAATTAATTAGACGAAGTAAATTGACAGTAGCTAATGTCGCTTCGTCATAGAAAATAAGCAACATTGTATGAAGAAGTGACATTAGTTGCTGTCAATTTACTTCGTCTAATTAAAAATTCGACTTTTGTAGAGAGCCGAGCGGCAAAGTTAGAGCGAACGAGCAGTATGTCATCCAAATTAAAGATGTGCGTAGTAAATTTTGTCATCATTATAGTCTGTCGAACCGTTTATTTTACTTTTGACAGCTCAATTACCAATTACTGAGAACGAAAATAAAAAAAAAAAAACACCTTTATTTATTTTCGTTCTCAGGCCGCTGTCAAAAGTAAAATAAACGGTTATAGACTAAAGTTATATTTGTCAACATGAAGGGAGTCAAATTTCAATTACCAAAGACCCAAATAAACAAAGTGTGGTCACATGACCTATTAAAGTTCCCGGGAACTTCTGGATGCGGGCGGCTCGAGACCGAACGTTGTGGGGCGAGCCTGCTCCTTGCCGGGGGGGGGGGGGGGAGTCCTATGCCCAGCAGTGGGCGTCAAATCGGCTGAGATGATGATGATGAAATAAAGACAAAACGAGACCACTAAATCCGTCTAAAAAGAATAATATGAAAGCTTTTTATGTTTTATGTTTTATGAAAGCTATTTATTAGCATTTTAAGATATTATGTGTGTATGTAATAAAGAATCACAAAAAAAAAGAAAGTTGAAGAAGCAAGTGAGGTGTGTATGTACCGCTCGGTCCATACACACCTCACTTGCTTCTTCAACTTTCTTTTTTTTGTGTGGCGTTCTTGGCGCTCGGTTATTTCTGCCTTCCCGCAAGGGATTTGGCGTGAAGATAGTATAGAATAGTACTTATAGTATAAAGAATCACACAAGGATGATATGCCGGACTCCTACCGACTCAAAACTACACGTATCCTGCCTAACGATTGGGAGCCCCGGGTAAGTCCTCGGAAGGATACCCCAGGACTCCCAAACCTACGGCTACCAATGCGGCCTCACCTATAGTTCGGGTGATATCTCGCGTCTTTGGAGGGTTTTCGGGTGTTATCCTGCTTCTTTGCGTGCGTGAATCCTTCACACATTTGTAATGTATCAGTTTGTAAGCTTTCGGTACATAAATAAATAAATAATCAAAACCCTATTCGATAGAAAATCCAATGAGCTACTGAACTTGTAATAGTTTCAATGGATTACATAATCATTTCCTGCTATCTACCCTTGAAGTAAATGTTAACCCCAGTTCACTTTACGACACCATAAAATAGAAACAGTTTTGCCTTGCACGTTTTGGAGGTCATCTTATGGGACAAAGAAATGCCCTTCAGCTATATTGATTAACTTAAACACGTTTACAGTGTAGCTGTTTAAATTCAAGGCTAATACTAGTTGAAAGATTAATGGAGATGCAGTGAGAAGGGTTTTACTAACTTTGTTATATGATTATTTTATCGTGAAAGAAGTTTTTCAACTCATATACTATTTATTACATGACGAGGCGTTCGAATTCACCCAGGTTTATTTGTTTAACTGATAAAAATTCTTAAGTTATAATGATAATTATAATAAGAATAAGCGACACTAATAACTACCCAATTATTAAATTATTTGACCAAAATCTCTATTCAAAGGTTGCTTATAAGAGATTACCTACTTTTTAGCGATAAGGCCTCCCTCTGTATAGTTTTACTTTTGTAATCTCGTAACATGAGTGTTTTGTATTGGTGTGCAATAAAATTTATTCCATTCCATTCTCTTCTAATAAATATGTGTAAATTATAAATGTTACTTTATCTGATCAGCGGTGTATCAACCATTTTGTCCGGATCTAATTACGATGGCGGCTACAAACCAGAGCTTTATTATGTTTTCAATTTTATCCTACTGTTAAAAATATTTGCACAGTCATTACACTAAAGTGATCGTACCCATAAAATATTTCTTTTTACTTTACTTTATAGGAATGAATTTGATAATATAATGTCGGGAAACTTTACGAGAGGGTGCCAAAGAAAAATGACCAAATAAGCAGTGTCATTTATCGACAGATGCATCTCCCCGTGCCGCTCAAAGAACCGGGAAATACGAGGAGGAAAACACGTGCGACGGTCATAAATATCCCGAGCTTTTAAGTGAATTGTGTCTACGGTAAGAGGGTGACATCCGAGTCCTGCACGTGTTGTTTTAACACGGAAAGGAGAGGATGGGTTTGAAATTCTTTTCCACGTCTTTTTAACTTCAATTTTCTATCTTCCTTTTTACTAATGTATTGTTGTGGATATTTGTTTACTTTTCACGCCCTAACGTTGGTTGAGATTTGTTCAGGGATAGAATATGTATGTGAAAATCAGTTTTTAATAACTCATTTTTATTCTCGGAATAAGTTCCAGTAAGATGCGAAACGGGAACAGAAAGCCACGCGGGCGGAGTCGAGGGCAACTTCTAGAACATTATAACGACATCTTACTGCCTCTGTAGCGTAGTCCGTAGTGATACCGCCTGCGGCGCTGGAGGTCCTGGGTTCGATTCCTGGGTCGGTACAAATATTTGTGTGATCCACAAATGTTTGTTTCGGAGTTTGGGTGTTTTCTATGTATAATACGTATGTATTTAGAAATATAACAGTATGTAGATCAGTCGTCTAGATACCATAGCACAAGCTTATATTAGCTTAATTTGGGCTAGATGATGTTCTGTGTGAATGTCCACAAATATCTATTATTATTATTATCTCTGACCATCATTTTCATTTACTTTTTAAAAAGTCTGATTAAATTGAAACTGTGTACTCATTAGGGACTAATAATAAAGTAATTAATCGTATTAGGCTACTGCAGTCTGCTGCAGGACGTAGACGTCTTAATGATTTTGAGAGGACTATTGCCCTTGCCATAGATTTAGAAGCGAAAAATTCTAAATCTATGGCCCTTGCAGTATGAGGATGATTGAATTACGTTGGCTAGACGGTTACAGTAAGATGTTTTTATGAAAGAAAAATATTTCTTCAAACAGGTAGCTCAGTTTGAAACCTAAAGGAAATTAGATACAATTATATGTATAAACCTTCCTATGTTTATAAGGTTTGCTGAGACAAACAAGTTTTTGTATTTATTTACACCGGCGCAGCTCTGTAAACTAGCACTTCCTTACTGGATGTGTAGATAAATCGGTTATGTAATTTTAGTTTATAGATTACATTATTTATTGTTTAATTTATACAAATATTATATACAACTTATAATTATTATACACTCTATTATTAGATTACATAAAAAAACTATTCTTCCTCCTTATAATATTCGTGTAAACTATATTAGCATTAAACACGACTTTAAATGTAATTACCACAACAACTTGTGGCACCAACTTATTTAAAACAGTGTGTTGTTCGACAGTCACCCGTCTACAACAATTAATTTAATGGAACTTTAGGGACGAAACACGCCTGCAATGTTAGCAGTTTGTGTAGATAATGAGATTAGTTTTACAAACACGTACACTTTGTAAGCTCCTAAAACTATTATATATTCGTTAATACACTAACTGATGCTCTGCGGCTTTGTCCGTAACGAAATTTCTGTTACATCTCGTACGGATCGGAAAGTCGATAGGTATATATTATTTTCCGACGACTTGTTGTTAAAAACTTTACACACGTTTGTGAATAAGGTGTTACGTTGCATTGAAATAATCTTACTAATATTATAAATGCGAAAGTTTGTGAGTGTGGATGTTTGTTACTCTTTCACGCTCAAACGGCTGAACGGATCAGGCTGAAATTTGGTACAGGGATACATTATAGTCTGGAATAACACATAGGCTACTTTTAATCCCGGGAATAAGTTCCCGCCGGAACAAATTTTACGCGGGCGAAGCTGCGGGCATCAGCTAGTATTATTAATAAACTAAATCAATACATATAATAAAATCGTAACAGGTCGCTGTCTGTACATGGAAGATAAATAAGAAAAAATATTATAGGGGGGCTTTATGAACGCAATAGAACCCAAAACAATGATTTTTAGAATTTTTGTCTGTTTGTCTGTATGTCTGTATGTCTGTATGTCTGTATATCTGTTTGTCTGTACGGTTGTGCACGCTAATCTCAGTAACCGCTCAACCGATTGCAATGCGGTTTTTTTTATTGGGTTGAGGTTTGCTCCAGTTAACATTTAGCGTTTGTGTTATGTAAATCGGTTTAGAAATAAAAGAGTTATAACACTTTTAAGAATCAGATATTTTGAAAATTTTAATTGTAGGGGTTTCTTTGTATGTGAGTGAACCTAAACTGGCGTGTTGGCTTATTCATAAAAGAGCTTAATGATTAAGACTATTTTTAAACAATTCAGTCCGCGCCGAAGGCGTGGACTGAATTGTTTTAAAATAGACTTAATCATTAAGCTCTTTTATGATTAAGCAAACAGGGCAGTTTCAGACGCTGCTTGATGACTCTGATGAAGAAATACCTTTCCTTTCATACACCTTATGTGACGTAAACGAAGTTGCGGGCTCAGCTAGTCTAATAATAAAAATAATATCTCAATGACTGCCTCCGTGGCGTAGTCGGTAGTCATACCGCCTGCCGCTGGAGGTCCTGAGTTCGATTCCTGGGTCGGTCCAAATATTTGTGTCATCCACAAATTTTTAGTTTCATAATATTTTTTATCTACTCTGATACTATAATACAAAGATTATAAAATTGAAATCAATACTATTATGACAAACATTACGCACAGGCCAAAAAAAAAGTTTTATTACGATACAGGTCTTGTATGGACACCTATATCATAATAAAACTTTTTAATCATTACGATACACCATAAACAATCTCCAGCTGAAAAAGAAGTTTGAACCTCTACTTTAAAAAAAAATTGTGTCTCCAGAGTAGCGAAAAATCCTAAATCTATGGTCTCCGCAGCCTAAAAAAAAAGAAACACGCATGCGCAATCGATGTTTGCGCCTTGGCGCCAACATTTTACATTTAAATTAAACAAAGTTTGGTTTTGTTTGTAAAATAAATAAGTTTTTGTGTAAAAACATGTCTTAAAGCGAGGATGGTGGTAATTGTACACCACCAGACATTCTGGAAACTGCGTCAAACATGACCATGAACCTGTTACCGGCGAAATCAAGGAGCAACTATATATCACAACAAAATGAAATCAGGTATTATAGTATGAGAGTAGATAAAGTAGTGTATGACACTGTACATAACTTGGTCTTATAACACTCGTGTGATACTATAAAAAAACTCGCCTACGGCTCGTTTTTTTAAAACACACTCGTGTTATAAGAACCCTTATTATGCAACAGTGTCATAAACTACTATTATTAACACCGGTGGCATATGGTACAAGACGTTACAATGTGAGCCCCCTCGTGTACCTTGGTTTGGAGACATAAGATTGGGAAGGAAACTGGTAGTTACAGCAATGTGTCTAATGTCCGGGCACATGCCATTGAAGAAGTTCGCATTTTTAATGAGACATGCAGACTCCCCAAACTGCGAAATATGCGGCGTGGTAGAGGATGTACATCACATTTTGGTGGAATGTGTACGTTACGAAGCAGCCCGAGAGTCTTTGATTGGGACTTGTAACCTGAACAGACTTAATGTAGGTATGCTCCATGACATATTGGCAACCCCTCGATGCGAAGCGGCTATGAGCCTGTTCGAGTTATTTGGTCCCCATCAGAGTAAGTTGTTATGTTTTCTTTTTATATGTCTATTTACTATATAAGTTACGATGGAATTGTCATACCTATTCATAATGAATAAAAATTCCTTAAATAAAAAGAAACAAAAAAAATTAACACCGGTAACATTTAGGTAGGTAATACACTATCACCCTAGAATCTATGAATTGATTTGTTTCATTACTTAAACAGATTAGTCTAGCTAGAGTCTAGACAAAAATACAACTTAAAGGTACTTAACCTGTTTTCTTGCTTAAGAGCCTACCAGACGCCAAATTATTAAAAGAAGATATAAGATATACATTTTAGCGTGCAAGAAAGAGAGAGATGCGATCGGTTATTCTGCGTTTTTAACGAATTAAATTCATTATAAAAGAACTAAAACCATATGAAAAAAGTGGTCTAGTGCAAATGAAGATTTTACTATTGTCTTTCTTGTTAGGTAATATTTTATATTATAAAAACAACTTAAAACTCATGAGATCTAGCTTAAAATTTCACGAAATCGAGGTATTTTCAACACAAAATTCCGTCGAGCATTTTATCAGTAATCGTGTTTCTAGCCTAGAGCGTTTTTAGTTCATGAACAGAAGTTGTCTGTGTTAAAAAATTAACTCATTAGACCTTAAGAGTTCTGAGATCTAGATCAAGGTAGTCTATTTGGCGTCAGACGGACTCTTAAATGAATATTACGCTTACGTAGCAAACTCCATGCTTGTTGTAATAGATGTTTGAGTTAGAAATGAGTTTCCTGTAGGAGCGTGGAGTCGTGGGTAAACATTAGAAGCAGCAACTTGTCAGCGCATGATATACGGCGGGCTGTTCACGAATTATTGCTTGACTCGCTAACTGGGAAACTTTTTTAATGAAGAAAATTTATGGAGGCAATTGTGGGGCAGAAACATGATGCTTAGAATTTACTGCCTGATTTACAATGCATTATGTAAAGTTTTGAAAAAAGATTCAGACAATATTATTTATGCTGATTTTTTTGATTCTAAATGTAAGGAAGGTCGCATACATTGTCTGTATAAAAATTTTAGTCGATAATGGACTAAAAATTTCCATTTGGGAGCTTTTATTTTGATGACACGTAACCGCCTAGCTAAAACGGATTGTCATAAAATCATACAAGATGAATTGATGTTTTTTTTTTATACTACTATATGATGTTACCTATACTATCAAATTAATTAATATTTTTAGTTTTTTAGCTATTTATCAAGATAAATTGATGTTTTTTTTTATACTACTATATGATGTTACCTATACTATCAAAATTTGTGTATAAATTGCTAATAAATTTATCTTAAATCACTACCGAGTTTCAAAAACCGTCTATAGGAAAAATTAAAGAAATATTCTCAGTGTTTCCGTTGAAGTAGTTTCGCGATGAAACTAGCGAGACTTATTTTCCGAATAGTTCCACGAAACCAAGCATCGATAAATATTAATATTTTAGTTTCCAGTTAATCCCACGGAACAAATGAAACTTTTACAAAAACTGCCATCACTTCAATAAAATAAATTCACAAATCAACAAACAAAAAGACCTACTCACTTCAACTCCGGCTTCTTCGGCGCATCAGTCTTTTCTTTCTCTTCCTTCTCCCCTTTGTCCTCTATCTTCGGCGTAGGAGACACGGGGGGCGTGTGCTCCTTATCAGCATCGATGTTTGAGGGAGCGTACCCTGAGTCGTTGTTTGTGTTGGGGTCCATCATTGGGATAGGAGAGGCTAAGTTTGCCATTATGCTGTACAAAAAGAAATAAAATTATTTAAAATATGTAGCAAGGCGTTGTGCTTTTAAACACAGCTGTGTCAGTTTTATTTGACAAGGGGGACACGGGAAAATGTTCTCCTTATCAGCATCAATGCTTGTGGGAGCGTTCCCTCAGTCTTTGTTTGTGTTGGTTGTTGGGTCCGTCATTGGCATGGGGGAGGCTAAATTTGCAATAAAATTATGCTGTAGGAGGAAAATTATGTTGTTAAAAATATGTAGAAAGGAGTAGTGCTTTCAAAAACAGTAGTGTCAGTTTTCCTGGGCGTGGGAGACACGTGGGGGGGGGGGGGGAGTGGGCTATAAATGCTCTTTCTCCGCGTCGAAGTTTGAGTAAGCTTACCATAAGTTGTTTTTATAGGGGTCCATCATTGGGATGGGGGAAGCTAGGTTTGCCATTATGTTGTACAAGAAGAAATAAATTTGTTAGAAGTATGTAGCAAGGCGTTGTGCTTTTAAAGACAGTTATGTCAGTTTTCTTTGGCGTGAGAGAGACGGGGAGAATGTGCTCCTCATCTGCGTCGATGTTCGACGGAGCGTACCTTGAGTCGTTGTTTGTGTTGGGGTCCATCTTTGGGATGGGGGAGGCTAGGTTTGCCATGATACTGTAAAGGAAAAATTATATTGACAAATATGTAGAAATATGTTGCCATTATGCTGTACAAGAAGAAATAAATTTGTTAGAAGTATGTAGCAAGGCGTTGTGCTTTTAAGGACAATAATGTCAGTTTTCTTCGGCGTGGGAGACACGGGAGGAGGGGGTTCCTTGTCAGCATCGATGTTTAAAGGAGCGTACCTCGAGCCGTCTGTTGGGGTTCATCATTGGGATGGGGGAGGCTAGGTTTGCCATTATGCCGTACAAGAAGCAATACAGTTGTTAGAAAAATGTAGCAAGGCGTTGTGCTTTTAAAGACAGTTGTGTCAGTCCTCCTCGGCGTGAGATACACGGGGGGGGGGGGGGGGATTATGCAATATATCATCTGGGTATATCAATCGTCTAGCTAACACGGTTCATGAGATACAACATGGTGACGGATACCGAAGGCGCAGTAATAGGGGTCCTTATTTTACCCTTTGTGTACCAGTGTACGGAACCCTAAAAACTACGCTTCCACTTGTTATTTAGCTTTCCCACTAAAACCTCAAGTACTTTTATCCAACCACTTAACTCTGACCTCTACAATGTACAGCGCGTCTACTATTTTAGAGTCTAAACTCTTATCTATTCCGCTTAACCGATTTTGATGAATTTGAATAGCTGAATTAAGATCTCCGTAGAACTTCATTGCACCCTTTGTAACACGGAATCACTATATTCATAAAATAATAACTAGCATTATAACCTTTATGAAAACTTAAAAATTCGGTGAACATTTTCTCTACAGTTCCCTACTCTTTGCTTTTGTCTCGACAATTCTGCATTTTCTTCGCTACATTATTAATAAGTATTATTTTACGTTATTTTTCTGAGCAAAGCGACTTAATCTTTACATTCTATGTAAAAATCAAGCCGCTTAAGCTTTTTAACGACTTAACGGATTTTAATACAGATTTCAGCAATGGATAAAGTAATTAAAAAGATGGTTTATGGGTCAAACTTAGAAAGAAATGTAAGTGCATTTTGCTATTTGTAACTAAACTGATAAGTAACGAAGTTAACAATAAGTGAAAAATTATACCTACTAAAGCAGGGTACATACTGAACAGAAAACTTATTACTGTAAATGCGGAAGTTTGTGAGTTAGGTGTGTGGATATGCAGGTGTGTATGAGTGATCTATACTAATATTATATAGAGGAAAGATTTGATTGTTTGCATCGAATGGGCTCCGAAACTACTGGACCGATTTGAAAAATTCTTTCACTGTTAGGAAGCTACACTATCGCCGGTGAACATAGGCTACATTTTATTCTAGTGTTCCCACGGGCACGGGAGCTTCGTGGGTGAAACCGTGTGACGTCCGCTGGTAGATTATAATCTGGGATAACACATAGGTTACTTTTCATCCCGAGAATAAGTTTCCATGGAAAGCGAGAATGGGAATAAAATTACACGCGAGCGTAGCCACTCAATGTTAAACCACAGGGCAGAAACTCCATACAAATGATTCGTTTCCACCATAAAAACACGTCATGTTTGTACAGAGCTTGAATGTGTGTGTGACCACTAAGGTTAAGCAAACGTTCCCTCACAACACCCTGCAACTAAAATGACAGAAGTAGCGGGGATGTTTGCTCAGTGGGGGGCAGGGAGTTGCCTATCTGTACCTAACAGTATTTTATACTCTTGTAATACTATTATTTTATCTTAGTTTAAACTTAGTTTCTTTAAATATAGTAAAATGTGTTGTCTTAGTAGGAGAAGGCCTACACCTATCGGTGATCTAATTCAAATCCTGCCGTCTACCCATTTACAGACAAGACTCCGAGCTAGGAACTTAGAAAGTGTTTAGAAGCCCGGTTTTCTCATGGAAGTTACTTTTAAACCGAAAAAGATATTTCGAAAGGACGGTAAAAGTCACGGTAAATCTAAAGTGCACCTAGAACTAGTACGGATTTTGGATAGAGTTGAGACTTACTACGTGGCCGCTTCCTGAACCAAAGCGGAGAGCGGAGCGGTTTGCAGTTTGGTAAAAATAAGACACCGGTGTCTTATATTCTGTTTTAAAACCTCTAAAGTGGCAGATAAGCTCACGACCTACCCAGTAGGTGTGAGGTGAACAAACACTGAGGTGCTACACTCCTGCTGCCGACCCTACAAGAACCTTTTAAGACCCCTTTTGAAGAACCCCATACCGTAAGCGATCGAGAAAACAGTAGTAGGGAGATCATTCGACAATTCAAGCGTAATCTTTTAATTTCATTTCATTACACAACTACACCGCAAGCGCCATTTCTTTCGTCCCACTCACCACTTTGGTCCAGGACACAGCCTAAAATAAGAGACAGGTCTTTAGCAAGAACGTGAAATGATTACAAAGATAGTTAATTAGTTATTACACTCACAGTCCGGTCTCCTCGACCACGGCAGCAAGCATGAATCTTGCAGATCTTGAGTTCACCAGCTCCTCAGCATACTCTCCCATCTCTGTTCTTCCGTAGCTACTAGAAAGAAATAAAGAGTTGCCACACACTGTAACTCTACATTATAATATAAATTATGCTTATTTGAAGACAACAAGACAATAGAACTAAAGTACATGTCTGTTTTGAGTGCATTATCATAGAGCTACACGACCTCCAGTGTAACTCCATACTCATAATAGCCTCGAAAAAAAAAACTCAGTTGAATTTTGAAATCACAGCAATATACCTTTTAAGTGTTAGGTAATTCAGAGATTTGTTGTGAGAGTGATGATGCATTGAGGTTAGTTAAAATATTTTCTTTCACACTCATTGCCTTTAGAAAATATAATTACCTACACGTCTCCGCTCTTCCGCTACAGTAGAAACGCAGCCTTAAAGAACACGTATCTGTACGACGGCTTTTGTTGAAACAATCATTTATAGATATTTCACCCGAACTTTCTAGTTTTGAACTGTCAAAGGGGTTTTATGCACCAAAGGTTTACAACTGTCTACGTTGCCATAAATTCCCGGGTCGTAGTCTTACTAAGACTTCTTGAAAAGTTTCGAGCAAACATTATTTCGTGAATAATGGCGGCGCATTGTGGCAGAAGTTTATCCCTGAAAGGGTTTATAAATATTTTAAAGTCCGACTATTAGACTAAACAGCTTTCAGTGTTAAAGTTTAGGGGACAGTCTCTGTGGTACTTTAGAGCTACATTTTCGCATTGTCATTCTTGTAAAAGCTTTTTGGAAATGAAAAACTAAAACATTCATTATTTACAGTCCGGCTGGGCTTTTAGGCTTGGAGAAAATATAAATTCTTGTCTACTCTAGGGAGTCCACTGCTAAACACTAAAGCAGTGCTTTTAAGAAAGGTCAAATTAACAATCTCCTAAATGTGTAGCTAGTTTAGGAAAAGTTACATACATACATACATATAGTCACGCCTTTATCCCCGAAGGGGTAGGCAGAGGCATATTATATGCCCACATTTCATAATTTGGGCACCTTTCACCTTTGTATAATTTGTCCCACGTAATAGGTGGTGAGCCGTATTGCCGTGTTTAAATGGACAGGCGCAGGTTGTGAATGCCTGCTTTGAAATAAAGCCTTCAACTTAGCTTAACGACTGCCATTTAACTGGCAACCGGGACCAACGGCTTAACGCGCCCTCCGAAGCACGGAAACGCACAAATAAATGTCACAAAGTGATCACATGGATGGTCACCCATCCATGGACCGGCCATAGTGAAAGTTGCTTACTGCAGTGATCGTTTACAGAACACTGAGTCCGCGGGGCCACGAGCGCTTCAGTAGAAAAAGTTACTGAGGTTTATTTGTAAAGTTCTGCCCGCCTCGGTTCTCCCAGATGTCTGCAGTACTGGGTTATTCAAAAGAGGTCTTAGTAGATTTTTGCACGGTTGGCAGTGCGAGTGGCACTCTGGAGTCTAAGCCTACTATTTCAATTAGGTCACAATAGAATCTAATAAATTAATTATTATATTTAGCTATTCAATTACGATTATGATTCTGTTCTTACACAGTTAATCGGTGAAAAAAAAAAAAAAAAAAAAAAAAGAATTGTGCGATTGGTATTTCATACGTGCATATGTTACGCTTTCAATCTGAAATGAATGAAAAACTTGTGGATACGTGTATTTGTGGTACCTGCACTTGTTTGCGGATGGTTTTGAAATAAGACTATTGGCTCTAACACTACCACAGTGTGCCTTTAGAAAGAAAATTGTGGTATGGTTAGTGAAAAAAAGTTGGAGAGCATCATTAAAAATATATAACAATTCTACTTACTCATCTACATCATCTTCTTCATTGCTCCCAGAAGCCGTATTGGTTGCCTTCTCGTCATGCAACGCCCCATCAAGCCGCTGCGTCTGTGCAACATTCTCTATAACTACAGCCGCTGTACCGCTTGATACTGCTGAGCTGATTGCAGCAGATGTTTTCTTTGCTACTCGTTGCTTTTTTGCTCGTTGACGGATTGCCTGTGGAAGCATATCATGTTGAATCGAATTTTACAGTTGTATCACTAGATGGCGCTAGTTGGTATTCTGAATCGCACTAGTGTTGTTATTGCCGGTTTTATATAGATCTTTTGTTACTCAATAATCGCTGAACTGTTTGTCATTTAATGAATAAACTCCGATTTCTTATAATTACTTTTGGACATCTGTACAGACAGATTACAAATGATAGTGGTTTCTTAGGGAAGATCTGACTTTGTTTAGATCTTGGAGTTCAGTTTAACTAAGTATAATTTGAATTGACTGCCGTCTGACCTACCAAAGTGGGTTATTATAACACTTTACTCCTGCTGCTATACTAGAAGCGAAGACTTGTAATCAGATTTTAGACGGCTAAACCTAAGAACTGTTTTGTATAGCTGTAAGTCTTCCGTGCATTATTAAATAAATACTATCGTAGATTTGCATTTCTGTCCATAGCTGCACATTACTGCAAGCAGATAGCAGCTGGCGTAGAGCAAAATGTGGTAGATTAAAGTTCTCAATATACTTATTTTGAGAGTTTTAAGTTTCGTTAGGTTAGATGCAATATACAATTTTGGGACGCCCGTATTTTCCGAGCAGATTAACTTGTCAAGCTTGTCCTGGTAGCCTTGAAAAGTGGCGTGTTACAGAAAAATCTCATTACTATTTTAAAAATGTGGAAATCTGTAAATAGTTTTAAGATTTTATTTTTTTCCTTTTGCATCACCTCTAGGCACTGTGTGAATAGTCAAATTGAACGTGTGGAATATAAAACTGAAAGACGTTTTGCCGAAGAGACTGTTGAAAGAATCATTGTTGAAAAATGTATCACTTCATAGGCATGTAATTTTTATGTAATAATATTATTCATCCTTTGAAAGTATCTTGGAACAGGTCTTTCGAGAAGTTAAGGGTAGATGGGATCGTGTATTTTATTTTTTAAGGGTGGGGCCCTGCCGTGCCCTCAAAGTTGCACAACGAGTTATGGAACGAACCATGCTTTGAGTATCTCTGAGGGATATACTCCGAAATGAGGTTATTCGGCGTCAACATAGCTCGCAGAATAAGCACATTAAAGTGGCAATGGGCTGGCCACATCTGTAGAAGAACCGACGGCCGATGGAGCAAACGAGTTCTAGAGTGGAGACCGCGAATTGGTAAGCGTGGGGTAGGACGTCCATCCGCCAGATGGCCGACGACCTAGTAAAGGTCGCAGGCTGGGACTGGATGCGAGAGGCACAGGACCGCGTGCTGTGTTGTGAGAGAGGCCTGCGTCCAGCAGTGGACTGCTATAGGCTGATTTAATTGATAGATTGATTGATTGACGGTGTCTCTGAATATTGGTAATAAAAAAGTTTTGAAGTTGCTTCCCATTTCTTCAACTCAATATAATTATAGAATTAGACGTAGAAGTACTAAAGGTAGGGATGCGGAAGGCATAGGAACGTGTGTTATAGCGTGAATCTGAAAAGATTACGTCCAGAAATAGACTGCCACAGACTGATTCTATTGGTTAATAGCTACTGGGTATCCTATCCTGCCTTTTCGCCGAAAATTGTTTGCCCGATTATCACTTGCCAACCAACGTTTCACCTAATTTTCACTTTGACAACTAAAACGGCGAAAAGGCAGAGAACCAGCTACTGTTACTTTTACTTACCTTAAAAATCTTATAATACAAAAACATCATGATTATGCAGGGTATATAAAACGATCCTAGCGAGGAGTATATCACATAGTCTTTGTTATTGAAGAGGCAGTCCCCTGGTCTTCTGTCAGGAGTGTTGTTCAGGCCCAGGACTACGGGCGAGCCGATGGCACCGGACACCAGCCAAGCGACGCCGATCATGCACCATACTCGGACGTTGCTTTTGTGTTTAGCGTATTTTATTGGTTGTGTTACTGCTATGTACCTGGTGACAAAGGAAAATTCAGAGATTATTAAGTGATGCATGGATGGGTGACAGCTATGTGGTATTTCCATTTTGGAGTGCTTCCGTACTTTTGAAGGTACGTTCAGCAGTTAGTCCCGGTTGCCGTAAGAAGGCAGTCGTCAAGCCAAGTTGAAGGGCGTGTAAAATTTCAACAGTAGGTAGCCACAAATTGCGTTTATCCATTAGTAAAATATAGACGTATATTATGCCTGTGCCTATCAAATGTCAAAATTTTGTAGAAACGTATCAACAACTGAATCGTTTGAATTAAATAGAAACTGTCATATCACTCATCTTTCTTCAGATCAAGACACCTGGTAGTGTATCCAATCAAGTTCATTAATAAATTTGAATAGCGTGATATTAAGTCGACACGCATACGAGTATAGCTGTCACAGAAAGTAGCTATTTTCAATATTGAACCTTACTATAACTAAAGGGTATTTATTCCCTTGAGAGGACGCCGTCGCTGGCACCGCCGGGCGGACGCTCCGACCGCCTTTCCGCTGCCCATTTCATCCACCAAAAACTGAAGGATAAGGAGCCTATTCTCGGGTATTTCCCTTTGAAGGTACACCAGGTTCTCTGAATACATACAGCCAGGAAGGTCAACAGAAAAAATAGGGTAAAGAACCTATCCTTTTCCTTGAAGAGTCCGATTCGTCATTCCTCCCTTATCATTAGTTGACATAATCCTTGACTGTGCGCTAAGATTGACGAATCGAGGGCATATGGTGGTTCGTCCTCCCCCTTTGTTATCGTTCTACGACTAATTTAGCAGATAACAAATGAGTTGAATCGACCTTGTTAATCTGTTCGTACATCCAATTATGCCTTCGGGTTTATGTGATATCCGGAGGATTATAATGCGCTTAGTGGGTTGGTGAAATTTTAGATTATCTTTGCGTGTTGGACAAATGGATACCATATATTTTTGGGTTAAATTAGTAATCTATTTCGATGTCACTCTATGTTTGGAAATAAAAAACGATAATTCCGTCCATGAAATAGAGTTAAGTACTAATCAATTTCACCCGCGTAGTTCCCGTTCCCGTGGGAATACGGGAATAAAATATAGCCTATGTTCACCGCAAAGCGTGTAGCTTCCCAACAGTGAAAGAATTTTGCAAATCGGTCCAGTAGTTCCGGAGCCTATTCGATGCAAACAAACAAACAATCAAATCTTTTCTCTTTACAATATTAGTATAGAATCTATACTAATAAAAATAATGTTTGAGTATTTATCTATACTATAGATAAATACTCAATCATTTTTTACTATTAGAATAAGGAATTCAAAGACTTACTAGCTAATATAATAAAGAACTAAGGAAGAGTAATGTTTCAGTACTTATTACCCACTAATTACAAAATTTTGTTATATCTACAACTAAATAAACCATTTAAACAAGTGGTATGTACCTACTTACTACCTGTCACTCGACTTTCTTTAAATAAACTTTACCAAAGTATATGCATGTATTGTATATTGTAGTGTAGACCCTATCCAAAAATATATTACTGTTTATTTGATACAAAAAAGGAAATTGGCATCAGTCATTCTGAGACGTATGCCAAGGAATGATGAAATAATCCCAAAATAAAATAGGTGCGTCGCGAAATTGGACAACAAACTCCGAAAATATTGTGTTGAAAAAACTGGGCAATACTATTACAGATATAAAGCAAAGGGTTCAGCACTTCTGCAGAAATGTGGTTACATATAATTTGATAAATCTATTACAATTTAATGTTTAGATGCAATGAACAGATATTTTTATTGGGTTAGGTGGCCCAATAAAAAAAAATGAAATAAAACTATGTATGCGATTTTATTGATACCTACTAATATAATATCATGATTAATTTGTGTTGATTGGAACCGACTTTGTTCCACTTTTGTATGTAAGGCCTAAAACTGCATCTTAGCGGAGGGCGGGGCGGGAGCGGGAGCGGGGCGGTGTAACATATGGAGTCCCATAGAAGTGAACTGCATGTCAGCGGGGCGACGGCGGGGCGGGCAGCGGTGCACGAGCGGGGAGTGCCAGTCGCGCGATATCGCTGCGATTGAGCTGACGTAGTGCCGTTCCTCTATGTGTTTTATCGTATGATGTAAGCGGAAAAATTTATTGGTATATTTTTGATAGATCGCCAATTTGGCCAAGGAAACATGTTACTCATAAAAATACATACATAATATGATCACGCCTATTATCCCCGAAGGGGTAGGCAGACTCATTTTTCTTTCTTTCTATATTTCTAGACATCAAAAAGTGATTTTATAATAAAAAACCGGCCAAGTGCGAGTCGGACTCGCCCATGTAGGGTTCCGTAGCAGCAAGTACCATAATATAAAAGGTCTTGTAGTTAGTTGTAACTTTGATTGATGTTTTAACACTTTCGCTGTGGTAGTAATTATCAAAGCGAAAATGGCGGTTTATTATGACGTTTCAAAAAAACTACTAACTAGATCTCGTTCAAACCAATTTTCGTTGGAAGTTTTTATGGCAATGTACACTTTCAGTTCTTTTGAGTATAGGGAGCCCCAAAACTTACTGCTTTTTTCAAATTTTATGTAGAAGTCTTAATGCGGTTCACAGAATACATCTACTTACCAATTTTCAATAGCATGGGTCTTATAGTTTCAGAGAAAAGTGGCTGTGACATACGAATGGACAGACAGACATGACGAATCTATAGGGGTTCTGTTTCTTGCCATTTGGCTACGGAACCCTAAAAACGTTGGCATGTATGGCAGCCCCTTTTATATTAGATATACAGTCTCGTGACGAACATTCAGATAGATGGACGGCGAAATCTCATGAATATAGTCCAGTTTTTACCCATAGGGTACAGAATCCTAAAAAGTACATAATCACAAGTTGATAGGTCATTGGGAACAAATATTCCCAACAATAGTGTGAGAATTATTCAAATCGGTTCAGTACCTAGTAGTTTCGGACCTATTAGATGCCAAACAAACAATCAAATCTTTTCTTTTTAAAATATTAGTATAAAATCGCGTTTTTGTTTTCTTTGTTTATTGTAAAGATCAATAATCTTTTTTGCCTACAATAATAGTCCAGTCATTATATACATTTGGAAATGCAAATGAACCGAGAAAGCCAAATTTTGGATATTACGTGCGGAGGGGCTAGAAAAGCTTAAGTTCAAATTGTCGACCAAAATAACCTGGTGGGTTTTCCGCCATCTTGAAAAAAGGGTTATATTCAGTTTTTTCATCATAATTCGGTTCCCCGTTGAGATACGAAAATTTTATTAAAAGTTTTTTGTTGCTCTTTGTACGATCTACAATTAAGGTCTACGCATTTTTCACGTATCGATCACCGTTATCGAAATATCGATCCAAAAAGCCGCAATTTGGGGAGAAAAATTTATTTTTAGCTATTTCCTTCTTTCTCGTGAAATATATCGAAAAATGTCCATAAAAAAAATTGTTGAGCGTGTTCAGACCTACAAATTCGTTTCTCTTGGTTTTAATTTCCGGACTTGCACAGGACAAAAAAAATTTTTTTTCGCAAACCAGCTAAAGGCAAAACACCGGCAAAACTATACTCTCCGAATAGTTTCAAGCATGATAAGTCTGTTCTTGAGAACATTCTTTTCATCCATGTTTTCAGCGGTTGTGACACCACGTCGTCTTTTTATAATATTGGAAAGTCGAAATTCATCAGCACCCTCGAGAAGAACCCGAACCTCCGGTCATCGGTAAAACTATTCAAGCAAGAAAAGGTCGATCCGGAGATGCTAGCTTGCGCGGGAAAACTATTCCTTATCGCTCTCTATGGTGGTCGTAAAGAGGATACAACGATGGATAGTTTGCGATTCCACCGCTTTGAAAAATCAATGACGACAAATAAGACAAATATAATCTTTCACTACTCCCACCAACGGAAAGCGCAGTCCGCCAACACGTTTTCCGGACATATCTACAGGTACAAACGTGGCTCGGAGTTTTCAAAGATCCTCAGGAATGGGGTTGGCGACAGACGAATTACGGGCTTGAACCAATTTGCACCACAGCCGCACCCGCTCCACCTGAACTTTTAAAACTCATTTCGTGCAAATGTAAAGGAAAGTGTGGGGCTGCTTGTGGGTGCAGGAAAGCAGGAATTAGTTGCTCCGTTATTTGCCTGCACTGTAGTGGACAGACATGCAACAATGTCGCCAGAGTCGAGATTTTATTCAACGACGATCACGATGATGATGATTATATTTTTTCAACCGTCCCAGCATCATTTACTGCGATTCAAGAGTTTTCACGACTCGAAGAGTCTACCGAGGAAGAACTTCTACAGCCAGGACCATCGAAACGGCGAAAAACATGTGAAAAAAATTACCACCTGTAATTATTGTTTTTTGCTGCATAAAAATTATTTGATCAATAATTTTCATGTGTTTGATTTATGATTTGGCTGGTTTATTAATTTATTTTGTATTGCAATAATTGCTTGAACAACCATTCATCCATTTTGACGTATGGATACAACCGTGCGAGTGGCTAAATCAAAACCGGGCACAGTCTTACTGACTTTGCGCTGCGCTAGAGGTCGTAATTCTTATCGAAAATAAAAAATAAAAAAACGAATTTGTAGGTCTGAACACGCTTACCAATTTTCATTACAGACATTTTTCCGATTATTCCCAGTTGTTCCGTTGAAGTAGTTCCGTGGCGGAACTAGTGAGACTTTTTTTCCCAGTTGTTCCGCGGAACAAAGCATCAATAATTCAGTTCCCATTAGTTCCGCGGAACAAAGTATAAATGAAATACTAATAATTTCATTCCCAATAGTTCCGCGGAACAAGGCATAAAATAAAAACTAATAAATTAAGTCCCAGTAGTTCCGCGGAACAAAACATAAATTAAAAACTAATAAATCAAGTCCCAGTAGTCCCGCGGGAGAAAGCATCACTTACATACGAATATTTATGTTCCCATTAGTTCCCTACGGTGTCTTACGGCTATTATTAATAACTAATACAATTAAAAAGAATACAAATGAAGATCGACAAAAAAAATGAAGATCGGTAAAACAAATGAAGATCGATCTAAAAATGAAAATTAACAAAACAAATGAAGATCGGTAAAACAAATGAAGATCGACAAAACAAATGAAAATCAATGAAACAAATGAAGATCAACTAAACAAATGAAGATCGGTAAAACAAATGAAGATCGACGAAACAAATGAGGATCAATGAAACAAAGAAGACCGGTGAAAATCGGCAAAATAAATGACGGTTAAATAAACAAATGAAGATCGAAAAAACATATGCAGATCAGCAAAACAAAGAACTATAAGCAAGTTGATAAGGTCAAAAATTACTTGCAGCCATATTTTGTAATCTAGATGAGATTAACATTCAAAAAAATAGGTGCAAGCAATTCTCGACCTTAATGACACTTATCTAAAAATGTGCTTTTAGGCGATTATAGACATCGCTGATCACGAATATATAAAAAAATAATTGATATTATGCATGCTCATAAGGTCGAAATTTGCTTGGACCTATTTTTTGTAATCTAGATACGATACCCATTCAAAAAAATAGGTGGAAGCAATTCTCGACCTTATGAACATGCATAATATTTATTTATTTTTTACATATTCGTGATCAGTGATGTTCATAAACGCCTAAAAACACATTTTTAGAGAAGTGTCATTAAGGTCGAGAATTGCTTGCATCTATTTTTTTGAATGTTAATCTCATCTAGATTACAAAATATGGCTGCAAGTAATTTTTGACCTTATCAACTTGCTTATAGTCCTTTGTTTTGCTGATCTGCATATGGTTTTTCGATCTTCTTTTGTTTATTTAACCGTCATTTATTTTGCCGATCTTCATTTGCTAGCCGATCTTCACCGATCTTCATTTGTTTTACCGATCTGCATTTGTTTTGTTGATCTTCATTTGTTTGATCGATCTTCATTTGTTTGATCGATCTTCATTTGTTTCGTTGATCTTCATTTGTTTTACCGATCTTCGATCTTTGTTTTTTTACTACTGGGAATAAAATAGTCTCACTAGTTCTGCTACGGAACTATTGGGAATGGAAAAGTCTCAGTAGTTCCGCTACGGAACTATTGGGAATGGAAAAGTCTCAGTAGTTCCGCTACGGAACTACTGAGAATAGAAAATTCTCACTAGTTCCGCCACGGAACTACTGAGAATAAAAATGTCCCAGTAGTTCCGTGGTGCGGAACTACTGGGAAAAAAAAGTCTCACTAGTTCCGCCACGGAACTATTGGGACAAAAAGTCTCACTAGTTCCGTCGCGGAACTACTGCCGCGGAACTACTGGGAATGAAGGCATTTTTCGATATCTTTCACGAGAAAGAAGGAAATAGCTAAAAACATTTTTTTCTCCCCAAATTTATGGCTTTTTGGATCGATATTTCGATAACGGTGATCGATACGTGAAAAATGTGTAAACCTTAACTGTAGATCGTACAAAGAGCAACAAAAAACTTTTTATAAAATTTTCGTATCTCAACGGGGAACCGAATAATGATGAAAAAACTGAATATAACCCTTTTTTCAAGATGGCGGAAAACCCACCAGGTTATTTTGGTCGACAATTTGAACTTAAGCTTTTCTAGCCCCTCCGCACGTAATATCCAAAATTTGGCTTTCTCGGTTCATTTGCATTTCTAACCCGATTTTTTCGACGTAATGACTGGACTATAAATCATACGAGACAAAAGCACTCCGTTCCGAAAGATGTGGTTGCCGGGTTACCGCCAACCCAACACTTCGTGGCCGCGACACGAGCGATCCGGCCGCTGAGATCAAGTTCGGTCAAGATCCGCCCCGCCCCGCCCCGCTGTCGCCGCCGCTCCCGCCCCGCTGTCGCTGACATGCAGTTTTCGGCCTAATATTTTCCCAGTACAATCCCCCCTCCTCCGCTTTATCTTCGAGACTACTGAGGCTGGAATTTCGAAAAAGTATTACAATAAGTACTAATTTTTATAGAAAATTCTATAAACTTACGTAGTCTAAAATGCTAAAAGTAACTTGGCAAATCTTTCAATAGGTATTGTGATTTTATATTGATTTGTTGTTTGATTGAATTTTTATTTAAACTAACAAAACAATTGTGTACATATTTCACTTTGAGAATGCTCTGTGAAAAGGACTGGTATTTCTCCGGTTTTATTTTATACTCAAGGAACTCTAAAGTGTTTTGTCAACAAGCTAAATGAAGGTACAATTTCTCGGTTCTGTTATAAAGGAAATACGTCATCTACGTTTATTTTATTGAGATTAAGGTAATACGCGTAAAAGTGCTTTGTTGATAGAATTGTTTTATTGTTTAGAAAGGTACACAATAATATATCTAGAACGTTTTAGTACCCGTAGTTTTCCCGATTTCATTTCTCATTTTTTTATTCTATATACAAAAACAAACAAAACAAAAATGTGTTTTATTCCACAAAAAGTGACAAGTTAGATACATCATACAATGGTCACAACATAAATTATTGTAAAACCCTCCACCTTTGCAGAACATGGTACCCTCTCAGCTTATTACTGTCTCACTGCTAGCGTGATAGCAGCACTGTGGAATATTGTGGAAATTTGAGGAAATAGAGGGAATACTTCATGGTACCCAGTTTTGAAGCATAGCGTATTATGTTATGCTCCATATCTGGTTACCTAATGAAGACACGCGGTACCATATACCTGATATATGATGATGATGTATGTATAGGCCAAATTCCAGTTCAGAAATTTTTTTTAAACGTGAGGAAAATCCTACATGGGTGCGATATCCGAACTCCTACCGACTAAAAACTACACGTATCCTACCTAAAAGCCTACGGTTGGGAGCCCCGGGTAAGGATGGGAAGGATACCCCAGGACTCCCAACAGAACTACGGCTACCACTGCGGCCTTACCTAGGAGGATTCGGGTGCTATCCCGCTTCTATGAGGGGTTGTTCGGGTGTTATCCCGCTTCTTGAGGGGGCGTGCTTGAATCCTTCACGTCACGCTGTCGTCTAGGGCTTGCTTTGTAAGGACGGCGAGCAGCACCCTCACCGTCCACTGGCCCCCGATGGCCTACCGCTGCTTATGGTGGGGAGCCCCGGTAAAGCCCGCGGAAGGATGACGCTGGATTCTTGGCAGGTCACTTTGACGCCTTAATAGGTATCTCTTATCTCTACTAAGTATTTATAGGATTTTTTGCATAAATTATTAAGCCATAATTGTATCTGTATGTTTGTTTGTTTTGGTGGACGCAATATCAAAGACTTTTGTTCCATAGATTTCTTGGCATAAAATAATGCTGCACGTTCCAATAAAATTAATTGAACGCCAACGTAGATTTAATTTTTAATTCTGATTTAACAGACGTACAGGGCGGGAACTCCATACAAATGATTCGTTTACAACTCTGGCACCCACACTAAAAACAGCTTGAATGTATGTATGTTTGACCAATAAGGTTAAGCAAATGTTCCCTCACGACACCCGCCAACTATAATGACAGCTGTGGCGCGGAGCTGGCGGGGGTCGAGAACCTTAGTCAGTGGGGGGCAGGGAGTTGCTTATCTCTATGTAATACAATTATATTATCTTTGATACTATACATTGGATAAGTCAGAGGATTTACAAATTTTCAGTTGGATAGCTACAGCTAAGTGTAACGCGGGTGCAGCCGTAGGCGTCAGCTAGTATTTAATTACGATAAGCCTCTACAGTCGTTAACTAAGACGCCATCTGTTTCTCAGAGACTCGTTAAGAGCCAAGGCATCTGTTTTTTCGAGGACAATACCAATTGGAAGTGCTAGCAGTTCATAAAATTCGTAGCCAAATACGGACGAAATAGCTATTGTATAATTTAGCTCGGGATCGTAAACAGTGAGGTAACGATTTGAGACGAATACTAATTCAGAGAAATCTCTTAACTGGTACACTTATTATGTACTCGATTGGAGCATGGGTAAAAGGGTTTCCTCAAGGCTGGTGGAGAGAACTGCTAACATAGGAACATATTTACTACCCGTCCATAGATAGACGCCTCTGTGCCAGTGGTACCGCCTGCGGCTCTAGAGGTCCTGGGTTCAATTCCTGGGTCGGTCCAAATATTTGTGTGATACAAAAATGTTTATTTCGGAGTTTGGGTGTTTTCTATGTATAATATGTACTTATGTATTAAGAAATATATAAGTAAGTATATCAGTCATCTAGATCCCATAGCACAAGCTTATATTAGCTTAATTTGGGCTAGATGATTTTGTGTGTGAATGTCCACAAATATTTAATTATTTATTCATTAAAAATAAATAAATAGCAATAATTGATTAATTGAAGCCTGAAACAGCTATCGTGTCGATCCATTGCAGCTAAAACTGAGTCTCTAAAGTCTTGAAATTGTCGGACAGTTATTTTCCCTCCATCTCGCCTTATTCAGCTATCCCAGCTACATCGACAGGTAGTTCCGTAACCATCTTACCTGCGTATTTATAACAATGTTTATAATTCTCTCTGTTTTAGTGACATGATGATATTAGCCCATGTTACCTCTGGATAACCTGATTTTCTAACGGTAAAGGATCAAAAAAGAAACCAGTATGTGCTTCCAGAGCTTAACGATATCAAACAAATATTTCCTCTTTACAACATTAGTATCTATAGATAAATGATTACACACAAAAGTTAGTTAATCCCAATCCCACAATACTCAAAGGTTTTAGATCAGATTCTTATTCTTCTTTAAAAAGCTCACCCTAAAGCTCACAACTACGCTAAAATGTATAAAGACACGATAAGTCCTTAGCAGCTCGTTCATAGTGAATATGTCACGGCACTCTGAGCTTAAGTGACGTGATAGCATGCTTACCGAGCGTGAAAACGAAACCTTTTTATTATAAAACGGTTTTAGCAGTTTATTTACGGCACGAGATTTGGGACATTGAGCTTACGATAATGGAGCTTAAGATTTGAGTGACAGTTGACATGAATGGGGTCTTGAGTGTTGTAAGCTGTCGTAGCTGATGATATCAAAGCCACACTGCAAGTGCTAAGAGCCAAGTGACTAGCTCAGTGACTGATTCTAGTGAAGGCTCTATGATAGTACATAATGCCAGACGCATTATGAAGTTTGATGGGTGTCCTGGGGTATCCTTTCGAGAGCTTACCCGGGGCTCCCAACCGTAGGCTGTTAGGCAGGATACGTGAGGTTTTTTTAGTCATGTAAAAAAAGCCGTACCTACTATTAAAGAGGCTACATTGAGTGTTACGCGCGTACTCGTAGCTAGATGCCTGGATAGTTGCTAAGCGGGTCTCAATGTCGTCGCTTTAATAGTACGTAAGGCACCTATTCGCTAGGATTCATTAAAGGAGTCACTTGGTTCTTGCGAGGCTCCAGTAATGTGGCTTTATGGAATCATCCTTTACATGACGGAAATCCAACGAAGAATTGAACGATAATAAAGAATGGGAGGGGAATAATCCACCACGCATTCTCGATTCGTCGGTTTCTCGTTTAAACGGAAAGGAATGATGAATCATCGCATTCTTCAAAGACCCTGTGGTATCGTATGAATCGAAAACGCGTATCGACTTAATATCGAACAGTGGAATATGGTATACATAGAATTTTTACTAACGTCTTGAATGTATGTGCCATGTAATGTTGCTGATTTACGCCATGTTTCAAATTACGAATTGATATCAATGCTCAAGAAGGCTTTCCGTTGCTTGTCGCCTTATCTAGAACTACCCTCCAGCATTTCTTTAGTTACTCAAAAGAAACACTCAATATTACGACTCTAATTGCCAACAGGAATAAATAACATCGTGCTGAAATGTTTCATCTATATATATAAAAATCAATGCCACTTTTCGTTGTAATTTTATAACTCAAGAACGGGCTCACCTATCCAAACCAAATGTTTAGGCTTTGTTCAGGCTATTTAGTAGATGGTTTATGTGAAGTTTGCCTAAAATCGGTCGAGCGGTTCTTCATTTATCACGCAAACGAAGTTGCGCGGGTCAGCTAGTATATTATATATGAAGCTTCAGCTTCTGGATTCTACCGCCTCACCGCGACAGTGTGTGGTACCTACATCGTAATCGCGGTTACGTCCTGCGGTAGGCCAAAACCACAGGCCGCGTTTGTGTGTGAAAGGCTTTGCTCCATCGCTTTCTCAGTTCATAATTTCGTAGCATACTTAATTAATATCATGGGATTCCTTAAGGTTTTGTTACAAAACGGTTGCGCACTGTTTGTTTTAAACTTTATCCATCCAAGTTGTACGGCAGATTTCTTGTTGGACCGCTCAAATTTCCAATATTATTCTGTTTAACTTTTTTGTAGGACGCGTGTGTTAGCTATATTGCAACCAGAGTGTTTTTTTATTTTAATTGGCAAGAAAATCAAGAGTCTAATTTATCGGACGTGGGCGCACACTTCTTATAAAAAGTTGATCGGAAATAAACTGAAATAAAGTCACTCTGATCTCGGTTCTACAAAAAAAAACATATAGGTACATAAAGGTCGAAAAACCTCCTCCTTTTTTATAGTCGTTTAAAAAGTCCGACGTGTACGCCCCCGTCAGAGGGGATTTACCCTAAAGGGCTACCCTGGAGTAAACTAAGCATGTCACTGCGCTGCTCAGTTGTGATCGATCTGACAATGGTTGCTGCCAATCCTAAGACCACCGAGTGCCATTCTCATCATCTCATCCTCATTCATTCTCATTCTCATTTACCGATATAGTACAAGAAAATAATAAAAGAAAACAACCTTACCTGTCAACAGATATAGCGACTAGATTGAATATGCTGGACGTGGAGCAGATGACGTCGATCGCGATGTAGCAGTCACACGCTACTGCTGGGAGACCCCACACACCAACGAACTGAGGACAAAGGTCACATATTAGAAGAGTTATCTAGATAAACCCGGGTCCCGTCTTACGACGGGTAAGAGTAAAAATGTCGCCACCCCTATACATCCCGCGGGTGTCGTAAGAGGCGACTAAGGGAACACTTACGCAAAAAGATCCATTGCGTAGAGAAGGAAAACTCGAAATGAAACCTGGTTGACTTTTAAATGACAAGCGTTAAGCCAAGTTGAAGGCCTTATAGGCGGCTTGAAAATTTCAACTGCGGGTCGCGGGGACCTGCGCCTGTCCATTTCAACACGGCAATAGGCTCACCACCTATTACGTGGGATATAAAACTATAAGGTGAAATTTGGGCGTATACTATGCCTCTGCCTACCCCTTAAACGCGTGATTATATGTATGTATGTATCTAGAGAATAATGTAGGAGAACAGACTGATAGAGTAGACGAGTTCTGGAGTGGAGACCGCCGGATGAACCGACGACCTGGAAAACGGCACAGGGAGGCCGCGAAGAACGCAAGATCGTGTGTAGTGCTGCAATATCCTGCGATATCCTTCCGAGAGCTCGCCCGGGGCTCCCAACCGTAGGCTGTTGGGCAGGATATGCGAGGTTTTTTAGTCGGTAGAAGTCCGGCATAGCAACCATGAGGATTTTCCCTCACATTTAAAAAAAACCATTAACAGACGAACGTTTACTATGTACTGTACCAGGCCAAGACTTTTGCGTATTAGGATATATTTCAGTTCAATTCGTATCATGTACTTGTGTTAGTAACAAATATCTGTCATACTTATATTATTCATTCAAACTTTTGTGCAGAAATCTACCCAAGCGAAATTTACTTTTATAATAACATTACATAGTAAGAAGCATGAAAGTAAAATTAATGCAGTGGAAATGAGAAGTTTGTGAAGTATAGCTGGAGTGGAGTGAATTTTTTTTTGGATAAGAAAGGGATTGTATGATAAGGGAACATTGCGGCTTGACAGAAGATGTAGTGACTAAGATAGAGTAAAGGATGCTCAGAGAGAATGGATGAAAACAGACTGACAAAAGAGATTTATAAGGCGACAGTAAATGGGCAAACCGGTATGGGTCGACCACATCGTATTTATTAACAAATTGAATACCTTTTGGCAAAAGGCCAGGTCAAGAGTACCCTAAATCAAAGAGCATGTATGTAAACACTTATGAAAGCGAAAAAGCGAAAGTGGTATGTCAAGATCATAGCAAGTGGAAAGCCATAGTCTCTGCCTACCCCGTTGGGAAGCAGGTGTGATATTATGTATGTATGTATGTACGTATGTATGTAATAAGACTGAAGTCATATGGATAAACAAGGCAATGGATAATCGCCGAATCTACTGAATCTATTTGAAAACTCTTTCACTGTTGGGAAGCTTCACTATCCCTGAGCAACTTAGGCTATATTTTATTCCCGTATTCCCACGGGAACGGAAGTTACGCGGGTGAAATGGAGTGACGTATATTTAGAAGATATATTATAAAAGATCAATTTTAACAAAATATTACACGTGAGTAACGAATAACCAAATGATTTAAATTTGCAAATGGATACTATATCTGCTGAACCTAATAAAACCTTGTAAAATTAAGACAGATTCGTATTTTAATTAGATAGGTATGTCTAGAATACAACAGTGTCACAAATTATACAACAATATCAGATTTCGCATAATTATACAGTGTCACAAATTATACAACAATATCGCATCGCATAATTATATACGCTTCATTGCTATGACGTAGAGGTGTGCTAAATTATTATCATAAACACATATTGCTTTGTACGGTGAATGATTTTAATATCCGTTTTGAAATTAGGTATTACTAATAGCGTAGGTGTTACTCAATTCTGGCTATAGCGCGAGGTATAAGATAGAGGCTATGGAAAATATTGCGTTTGACAATAAACTTTAGATCTTACTAATATTCTGTGCGAAAGATTGTGAGTGTATGTGTGGATGTTTGTAAATCTTTCAGACTGTAACGGTTGAACGGATCTGGCTGAAATGAGTACAGGAATTATACAAGGCAACCCGGGACTTTTACCTCGGGATAGGTTCCTTGGGCAGCGGGAACAAAATTTCTCGCGGGAGAAGCTACGAGAATCAGCTAGTCTATACTAACATTATAAAGAGGAAATATTTAATTGTTTATTTCGATAGAGGAAATATTTAATTGTTTATGTCGAATAGGCTCCGAAACCACAGAACCGATTTGAAAAACTCTTTCACTGGTGGAAAGCTACACTATACCTGGTGAACATAAGCTATATTTGAATCCCGTATTCTCACGAAACGGGAGCTACGCCGTCAAAGCCGCGGGGAACAGCTAGTAGTTAATAACACGACAGTCGCGTCGTAGCGTTTCGTAGCAGCATTTTCTCAGCATGAGTAGTAAACATGTTGTACGGTAAGGTTAGTCCTGGGCACCGATTCTCGCTTAACACGACATGAATGCGTGGACAGAAATCGACGGGTGACGCGTCGCCTGTCTCATATTTAGGAACGGCGAACATGAGACGGACGACGTTTCACCCGTAAATTTGCGTCCACGCATTCACGTCGTGTGGTCGAGAATCGGCGCCCTGAGGTTAGTTTCTAGCGATTCCATGCTTCTGAAGGCTCCTATAAATCTGTACAACCGTTTATTTTACTTTTGAAAGCGGCGTAAGAACGAATTTCTTTATAAATAAACAATGAATTTCTTCAAATTTTTTTCATGAATGTCTCTATAAATAAAGTTGATTGTTTTATTAAATTGATCGGGGATGCATTAAAACATCATAATAGTAATTGGTAATCGAGTAAATAAACGGTTCGACCACAGATTTAGAATTTTTCGCTAGTTCGACAGACTATAATTATGTATTACAACGTTCAAAATATTTTCAACATGGGATTATCCATTATCCTTCTACCGCTGTGTCAACAGGGATCACCCTGTTGACACAGCGGCCCACGACCTAATACGTTAGAACGAATACTCTCTGGGGAAAAAGGTGTGACATATTTATGCATATTATGAGAAATAGATGGGACCCTAGTCCATTATGCTCTATATTATAGCTTTTATCTTTTGCTAAATGTGCCTTTGTGGCAGTCGAGAGTAATAGGACCCCCTTAGGTGTAGATCTTACTGCCTAACTTGTGCTATAAAAAGTTACTGACTTTTGAAAGCACATAATAAAAACTTTAAAAATAATCTTTCGACCTCTTTTTATCTTAATCGTTCGAGCACGAAGCTTTCTCCCGTGCTCGCTTAGATTATAGGCTGTCCTGAACCAAAGTTGTGGATGGGACCAAACTGGACCAAAGAAATGGCGATTTCGGTGTAATAAAATGAATTTAAAAGATTACGATTAGACTGTGGAATGATCTCCCTGCCTTGGTTTCGCAGACGCCAGTATGAGGCTTTTCAATAGGGGTCTTACAAGGTTCTTGCTGGGTTCGTAGCGCCTCCTCTGGTGTTGCAAACGTTCATAAGCACAGTCCATCAGGAGGGGCTGTAAGCTTGTCTGCGGGCTTAGTGGTATAAAATATTTAAGTAACTTCCCCGTCACCAATGCTTTACTTCAGACGGATGGCGTCAATTTGGCTAGCTCCAGCTAGCTACAAATGATAAAAAGATATGTAAATACTGAGTAACTTTGGCAAAACGAAACTCATTTGAAATTAAGAAAGTCGTTTAGAAAGTTCAATGTCCCAAACACAGGATATACTTTGTCCAACTCAGTTATACTTTTCTTCTGCCAGTTGTCTCCGAAAGGAAACTGTATTTGGACAAACTTTGACCCACTTAGCATCGCTGACTGGGACAAAACTGTTCGAAATTAACGAACAAGCAATAGGATAATACGAATTTATCCGGGAGGGTTCCTACAGACTGCGTTTTTTTTTTTTTTTTTTTTTTTTTATACTACTTAGGTGGCAGACAAGCTTACGGCCCACCTGATGGTTGGTAACCGTAGCCTATAGACGTTTGCAACACCAGAGGCGCTACACACGCGCTGCCGACCCGGGCGCAGGTTGTGACGACCCACAGTTGAAATTTTTCAAGCCGCCCGTAAGGCCTTCAACTTGGCATAACGACTGTCATTTTACCGACAACCGGGACCAACGGCTTATCGTGCCTTCCGAAGCACGGAAACGCTCGTAAATAAATGTCACAAAGTGGTCCACGTGGTGGTCACCCATCCATGTCCGGCCATAGTAAATGTTGCTTACTGCAGTGATCGTTTACAGAACACTGAGTCCGCGGGGCCACGAGCGCTTCAACTGCGCTTCACGAGCGTTTAAGTAGTTATTATACTATGCGATATTAAGGAACCCTTTTCGCTAAATCGTATCGTAATCCAACAGTGTCGTAACCTCAATTTGTTGATGATGTAACTAGGACTTTACGCAGACATTAGAAAATATAGGGTACGAAATTAGAGAGTACTAGCTGATGCCCGCAGCTTCGCCCGCGATGGCGCTGTATGTGAAATTTTGCAGAATTTTCTTTGCTATAAACCTCACGGAGCCCGAGACCTTTCCAACGAATGCAAAACCGTGGAAATCGGTTCGTGCGTTCTAAAGTTATAGCGTCAGGAAGGAAAACCCGACTTATTTTTATATAATAGATAATAATAGCAAATGGCGCCCACAGCTTTGCCCGCACGGAATTTTTGTCTCAAGAGTCTGGGTGTTCCTATGTATGATAAGTATGTATTTAAAAGTATAATAAGTATTAATATCCGTGGTCTGATCCGTGGTCTATACGTCCTAACACGAGCAGGTTATTCCTAGCTTACTTTAGGATCAGATAGCGTTGTGTGAAATGTTTAAAAAAAAAAATTGTTGTGTTGTGTTCCCTGTTTTTCAAGGCAACTTATCACTGGGATATAAAGTAGACTAAAATCAATCCCTGTACCAAAGTTCAGCTAAGATCCGATTAGTCTTTAGAGCTTGAAAGAGTAACGAACATCTACACATCCACACTCACAGAATAGCTCCTACCAACTAAAAAAACCTCACGTAACTCCCAACAGCCTATGGTCGGGAGCCCCGGGTAAGCTCGGAAGGACCAGAACCCCTAACATACCCACGGCCACCATTGCGGCCTCGCCTAGTGGTGGTTCGGGTGCTATCCCGCGTCTTTAGGGGTTTCGGTTGTGATCCCGCTTCTAAAGGGGGCGTGCAGCGTGCATGAATCCCTTACGTCAAGCTGCCGTCATACGCAGACTAGCATTAGACTTTATTTTGATAACAAACCGCTTCTTATGTCGCGTAATATAAATAAGCTTATCTCTGCTTTCACTAAAAGGACCCCTTCAACTGTCCATTTGCTGCAGCTGCACCTCATGATTCTCGTTTAAAAAGCGCCCTCCATCGCGCACCATTCCGCGCGGCTAAGTTACGACGACCGGTACTGTGTTGCGTGTAATTACATTTGTGTTTGGTGTTTTTTACTTTCAAAATCATGACTAGGTTAGAGTTTTTATTCGTAGATTGTGTATTTCATAAAGATTTTGTACCTAAAATAGTTATTTTCAACGAACATTCATTGTATTTTTACGCGCCGTCGGCGTCACGGCGGCGCGGCGCCAAGCCCATACATTTGGATGAAATACAAAGAATAAATACTTTAATGATGACAATCTATCGTTATTTTATGTATTTTCATGTATTCTTTTATTGTTTTCAAGCATTGAATGTAAAATCTACTTCAATAATTTTGTGTAAAATTGGGTCGAAATTCTCGATCATTTTTTGCAAAACTTTCAAATTTCAAATAATTCTTTCTGAAATATATTTGTATGCCAGCATACCTTTTTTTTATGTTTATCGATTAGGAAAAGTCATGTAGCTGTAGATTGTAAATTTTTTTGAAAAAAAACACACAAAAAAAATTCAAAAAAAAATCAAAGTTACGACCACCCTTTTGGGCCCCTTTTTAAGTGCTTGGTTCATTGTTCAATTTCTAATAAACTAAACACGTTTGTCAAACAAAACTCTGTGTAAAAAAAATTTAAGGACCATACTTACGAATAAAAAAAGAATGAAAGCCACTTGAAGCACAGTTTTCTCAGAATCATGGCATGAACTTAACCTTTTTTTGGCGGTCGGCGGTCGGGTCGCCGAAATGAGTCGTATTTTGAAAAGCTTGTAAATAAAAAAAAATGTATGACGAGTTGTATTCTGTCTGTTGAACATTGTGAAATAGGATGTATTTAAAAAACTAAAAAAAAAAAATTTGGAATTTTCCTTTTTTTTTTTTTTTTTTACAATTTTTGTAGAGAAAACTGGTGAAAAATTACAAATTCTTTTTTCTAATAGAAATTTGTAATACATTACAAGGCAGAACTGGTCTTATCTATCATTTTATCATTAGCTTGTTTCATAACGATTCCAGTGAGGTAAGTATTCTATAGGGCTGCCATAGAAAAGTTATGAGAAATCGCCATTTTAAGAACATCAGCCGACGCCGCTCGCGCCGCGGTACGCGCGGTCCACAGACGTGGACAGATGCGGGTTGCCGCGCGCTGCCGCTTTAACAGACACGGACAGACGAAGGGGTATCATGAATGTGAGTTCGATTCTCTTAGAACCTTGAACAATATTTATTTACTGCTGGTAGAGAAGAGAAGGAAAACTCGAAATGAAACCCGGTTGAGAGTAAAATGACAATCGTTAAGCCAAGTTGAAGACTTTATGGGCGGCTTGAAAAATATCAACTGCGGTTTGTCACGACCTGCGAATGTCCATTTTAACACGGCAATAGGCTCTATCTATTACGTGGAACATAAAACTTTAGGTTGAAATGTGTGTGTATATTATGCCTCTACCTACCCCTTTGGTGATAAAGGCGTGATTATATGTAAGTATATAGTCGCTTGCAACTCCACCCGCGTAGAGATCAGTTATTAATTACTAGCTGTTCCCCGCGGCTTCGACCGCGTAGAAGTCGTTATCGCGTAAAATCATAACCCTCTATTGCGCAGTCGGTTAAAAGTAGCCTATGCCCTTCCCAGGGCCTCGAACTAATCTTATACCAAATTTCATCTCACTCGCTCTAGCCGTTAAGGCGTGAAAGCGTAACAGACAGACAGACATACAGAGTTACTTTCGCATTTATAATATTAGTAGGGATAGGGATTACACTGTGTTCTTGTGGGAATAAGATGTCTTACCGGAATATAAAATTATTAATTTATACCAATAATTCGCCCAGAGGTATAACAATCGGTTCTCCCAAACGCTTACAGTATGGGGTTCTTCATTAGGGGTTTTAGAAGGTTTTTACAGGGTCGGCAGCGCGAGTGTAGCACCTCCGGTGTTGGAAATGTCCATAGGCTGCGGTAACCACCAGTAACAACTGGTGGTATAAAAAAAAACAAAATTATCTCAAAGAACTCTGATCCTGTGCTTATATTTTTTTTCATTAAGGTATATACTCACACACTTTATTATACTTACACTACCTATATATTGTTTCATTTTGCAATCGAGCTTCTTAAATGGAGGAGGTTTATATCGACCCAAATTTTATAAAAACCGTTTTGGAAAATAATTTTCGTTTGAACTTTTGTGTAAGAAAATACACAATAGGCGCCCAACGATTGTGGTTGTGGCGTTCGTTGTGAGATTTACTTTTTATTGAAGCGCTTCATCTTTACTAAGTAATATCATTATGAAAAAATTTATTGTACCTACGTTTGTTTGCTTGCATTGAATAGGCTCCAAAGCTACTGATTTCAAAAATTATTTCACTGTCAGTAAGTTACACTATCATGAGGTGAAATAAGCTATATTTTATTCCCAAATACCCACCGGAACGAGAACTATGCTGGTGAAAACGCCGTAACATTGGCCTGACTTTTTTTTTACGCATGGAAAATGGATTATTAGGTTAGTTTTGCATGTTGATCGAACACAGGAATATAAAATTTAAACCAGTCGTAGCATTCATAGCCCCACTGGCATTTGCTCAATGTTCTGTAAACGATCACAACGGTTAAGTAACCGCTTATAGTATTTTCCAGTTTATCCGCATTTCCGAAGGCACGCTAAGCCGTTGATCCTGGCTGATAGCAACAAGCTATTCGTTAAGCCAAGTTGAAGGCCTTATGGGCACGAGGCTGAATTTTTTTTACAGCATGTAGTTTGATGCCGTAATAGACTGATCGCCTTACGTGTAACTTCAATAAAATTTTACTGAATTTAAATTGATTATTGTTGTGAAGTTTTATCCAAAGAAAGTTATAATAGAGTCACACACTACAGACACAAGTCTCGCCATAAGCCCCTCTGCAATGTATTTTATCGAGAGGGGCTAAAACGAGCACTGGTACCAACTTGATAAAAATGTGAACGCACTCCAAAATATACATTAAATGACCAAATTTTATTCATTGCATCGATTATGTAGTAGGTAGATTCTTAGAATGGAATCCAGATACCTAAAACCTTGTCAATTCATAGCTTCAATACGACATAAAATAAGAATGAACCAACAAACGAACTTCCCATTTATTATATTAAACTGTATATTACACATAAGTATACTGAATGAATATAAATCGGTACCGTAATATCGAAAAGAAAATAATTCTCTATACCAAAAGCGTTGCGGAGAATAAGTGGTTGAAAATTTTTGTCGTCCCATTTCCGATGGATAGGGTCCACCATCCGTAAAAGCCTCGAGGCCCATATTTCAAAGGCGAGCAATACATTTGTCAATGGCCAAATCAATTGCCAGACGTTTTCAGTTATCTCAGCGGGTGCTTACAATAATTTCTTCTATCTATAATTCTATTATGTAGTAAGTACTATTATAATCTTTGCTTCTAATATAATAAATAAGAAAGATTTGTATTTTTATGTACTCTCAGAAACTACTGAAAGATTAAAAAATCTTTTGACAATAGAAAACTAAATTATTCTAAAGTAATGACAGCTATGTATCACTATGCTGCCTACCCAGGGGAACGAAGCAGTGATCTTTGTATAATATAAAATGAAAACGATTGACATATAAGATGCTCGATTAGATCTTTTAAACTATTCAACGAATATTAATGTAGTTTTCAGCAATAGATAGAGTGATTCAAGACGATGGCATTAAAGATATATGTACATATAATAAATGCCTACATATTCTGTGCCTACATATAATGTGACATTTATTTACGAGCGTTTCCGTGCTTCGGAAGGCACGATAAGCCGTTGGTCCCGGTTGTCAGTAAAATGACAGTCGATAAGCCAAGTTGAAGGCCTTACGGGCGGCTTGAAAAATTTCAACTATGGGTCGTCACAGCCTGCACCCGGGTCGGCAGCGCGTGTGTAGCGCCTCTGGTGTTGCCTCTGGTGTTGCAAACGTCTATAGGCTACGGTTACCAACCTTCCGGTGGGCCGTAAGCTTGTCTGCCACCTAAGTAGTATAAAAAAAAAAAAATCTAGTTCAGAAAGATGTAACGTAAGCAAAGTTGTGAGTGTCAGTTAGTAATATGCAATGTAAAAAAAACATTTCCGTACATCATTTTGAAGTTGCTACGAAATTCGTAGCACGTCACAGTCGAAGGGACACAACAACTAATTAATATAAAGAACTATGTACGTCTACAGTTTCCTTACTTAGTTTGAACTCCCCTAAAAACATTGTTGATCAAGATAGCCCTCTTTAAATTTACGACTGTTGTTTACGACTGTCAGAAGTTTCCCCAGACAGTAGGCCCCGACATGCGCCTGACACACTTTTCTAATACTTTAGCAAGAGGTCACTAGTCCCGGTCTATTTGCCCCGCCAACCAACCTTTTCTTTGGAAGAAAATCTTTTTATTGGTTCGGCCTAAATACTGTTGTTTAATGCTGGAACCTTATTTAAAAACCGGCCAAGTGCGAGTTGAATTCGCACACGGAGGGCTCCGCACTAAGAACGGCGAAAAAAATTACGTCTATTGCATGGGAGCCGGGAACCATTCTTATTTTTTTAAGTTTAGTATTTGTTGTTATAGCGGCAATATAAATACATCATCTCTGAAAACATCAGCTGTCTAGCTATCACGGTTCTAATGAAAAACGTAATATGTTTTTGTTCTTGGTACGGAGTTCCGTTTCAGCTGTCTAGGGTTCATGAGATACAACTTGATCACAGACAGATCGGCAGAACGACAGACAGACGGACAGTGGTGTCTTAGTTGTGAGGTCCCGATTTTATCCGTTAGGAACGGAACCCTAAAAAGAATAAAAAGTAAGTCCCTACATTTTATTTTATTCTTGAATACTGGAATCGTGTTTTTACGGAATTTCAAGTTACTCGACCCAAAAGGAAGAGCAATAAGTACATAGAAATTTTATAAAGTGAAAAAGAGACAACTTGATTCAGAGGGGGTGTTCTTTTTAAGGTTCTGTGCCTACAGGGTAAAACCGGGACACTATTACTGAGACTTCGCTTTCCGACTGTCTGTCTATCACCAGGCTGTATCTCAAGAACTGTGATAGCCTGACAGTTAATTGGAAATTTCACAGATGATGTATTTCTAATATAGAATGGCAATAGAAATGCATCATCTGCGAAATTCTAAAAATATTTAAAACAGAAAACAGATCAGGTAGACTCCCATACAACAAACTTAATTATTTTATGCCAATTTTTTGACTACAGGTTCCAAATTCTTGGTCTATCTATCAAGAATTTGGAAACAACTGGGAAAACGCTGAGATGAAGAAGTGTAGTCTGTATTTACATAACATTTTTGTTACATGTTTTTTTTTTCTTTGTTCTTGATTGGGTAAGACAGCGCATTCAATTTTTTTCTAAAAAAAATCGGTTGTCTGTAAAGTCGGTTTACTGACGATAGTTGAACGTGACAACTCAGCCTTAAATGGAACGCTTCAGAGCGAGGTAACGCCGCATACTTCATGTTTTTTCATGCGTGCAGCCGGCTCAGCCTATTCGCCATAAATAATAACTTAGTACTTTAACACAGTTTTTTTTCCTCTCAAATTACATAATCATAACAAATGCTTTCAAAATACAATAAATAAAGTTATCACTGTTTTCGCTCTACTTTCGTTACTAACGAGCGCTTTAATGCTTTCCGAGGTTGTAATCCTATTTAGATTGTACTATCAGTAGATACCTTTCGGAGCGAGTTCCGAACTCAGACCGGAAAAGGCTGTGAACGTAAGGGTTATCAACTTTCACGATGTTCGTAGGAACTTTTGCTGGGTAGTTTAAATTGTTGTAAACTTGAGACAATGTGAGCTTTTTTTAATAATTTTGTGGTATATCTATACTGTAGGGTAGGGTGTGTAGGTTGAAAGGAGAGTCCTGGGTTAGCCTTGCCAGGATTTCCGACAGACTTCGGCAAAAAAATGTCTGCACTGTAGTGAACAGTCACAACAATTTGATTCTTATAAGTTGTCCAGTGCATGTATAACGTAATGAGAAACGATTTCAAGGGGCGACCAGAATAAATGTAATAATTTCCATTACTTCTAAATGTAAAGTAATTTCAATAATTGAAAAGGTCAGTACAGTCATGTACTATTTGTTAAATGTGTTAAGTCGTGGTCACCCTACTGTAATGAAATAAATTTTCAGTAAATGTGTTTTTCGTATCTGTGAAAAGGTGTGGCGCCAAATTTACAGTTAATTATGTATTTATTATACTTATACATGTAGTTTTAAGTACTTACTATTAGCACAGTATAAAGAGATCTGTCGGCTGTGCTATTAGATTGGCCATCGAAATTTGGCAGTAGTCTATATACCTACTTCTATTGCCTACTAATATAATAAAGTGGAAAGATTTGGTTGATTGTTGGCATCAAATAGGCTCCGAAAGTACTGAACCGATTTCACTGTTGGGAAATTGTTATATAACGTTATAGAAAAACGGGTTATATTTTATTTCCGTATTCCCACGGGAACGGGATTTACGCGGGTATAATAATAATAGCTTACTGCACTTCTTCTTCATATAAACTAAAGTGGTGCCCAAATTTTACGTTCGTCCTATCGCCTCTTTTCTGAATTAGGGGTACATACAATGACGGCAGCGTGACGTGAGGAATTCACGCACGCCCCCTCTTAGAAGCGGGATCACACTCGAAAGCCCCCAAAGACGCGGGATAGCATCCGAACCACCCCCTGGGCGAGGCCGCAGTGGCGGCCGTGGGTCTGTTGGGGTCTTGGGACATCCTTCCGATGGCTTACCCGGGACTCCCAACCGCCATAACATCCATGAGGATTTTCCCTCACGTTAAAAAAAGGGGTTTAAACACCCAGTCACTCCCTGCGATATTATACTGGTCGTTGGTCTATCTAGCATTATTTGCATTATTTATATTTAGTCAGTGCAATTTGATTTGAGAAATGATACCAGTCTTTTTTTTTTACGTGAGGGAAAATCCTCAGAGGATGTTACCGACTAAAAAAACCTCTCGCAACGCCCAACAGCCTGTGGTTGGGAGCCCCGGGTAAGCCCTCGGAAGGATGTCCCGGGACTCACAACAGATCCACGGCCGCCACTGCGGCCTCGCCCAGGGGAAATTGATACCAGTCTGGCCATTATTCTAACGACAGACTATATTCTCCATTTTATCACAGCAATGCATACAAATTAACAGTAGGAATTAATGAGGTTTTGTATTTGTATTCATTACGCACTTGTACCATATTATGTACCCTTTTATATCTATGGTGGCGACGGAAATATGTCTGGTAGGAATTAAAATTGATTCAGGATTGACATAATTGTCATTTGTCGGAAATGGGGAGGGCATTATTCAGCAATGACTAGGTTCACTTTCGGGGGGAGCTTGGCAAGTTGAAGGCATATGGGTGCCCAGAAGGTTTAACTACGAGTATCCTTAGCTGTAAGTTTCATAATGGCAATAGATTTGTTTAACCCTTTAAAACAACTAACTAACTAGGTAACTCTTTGATTTATATAAGTGACGTTTACAAGTGCATAATATGTATATGCCTAAGTAAATAAATAAATTTTGATTTTGATTTTGTTAAATACTAGTTTTAGAAGGTTTTTACAGGGTAGGCAGCGCGAGTGTAGCGCCTCTGTTGTTGCAAACGTTCATAGGCTGCGGTGACCACCGGTACAACTGGTGGGCCGTATGCTTGTCTGCCACCTTAGTGGTATACAAAAAAAAAAGATAGGTTCAAATGAAATTTACATCTACAAGGATCATAGCTCGCAGAATAAGCACTATAAGTTAAAGTAGCAGTGAACCGGTCCCATCAGCAGTACAATCGACGGTCGATGGAGTAAACGAGTTCTGTGACTTGGCAAACGTAGGGTAGGAGCCGCCAGATGGACCGACGACCTAGAAAAGATCACAGGCTGGGAGTGGACGCGAAAGGCGCAGATCTGATGGAAACCTACATACTAAATTCACTAAGGCGACGCACACATAGACTACTCATTCACAGACACTACGCACACATAGACAACTCATTCACAGACACGAGGTCAGGCGCTGCTCAACCGACTTTTCGATACTGATTTGTGCGAGTGTGTGTAGCAGAGGGTTGGTGTGAAAAAAAAGTACATACATGAGTTTTTCATCTGTGTTGTGGCATAAATTAGGAGATACCCACATCCAGTTGTGAACTGCCATAGGCTGATTTGATTGAAAAGGATTTCTGGTCTACCCACTATTTAGTAAAATATGTTTGATCCACAGAAAACGTATGAGCAGTTCTATATGAAATATAACCATCCGCTGGTGTGTTTAACGATCACATCCATCACTATCAAATAACACAAATTTTCGCGAAATGTCTTTATGATATTCTACAAACGTGCGAACTACAAAGTAGCTCGTATCGATAAATAATCGAATATCTTGGGATCGAGTTCTCATCTCATATGGAAATTCCGCGCGTGCCTTTGTATTCCGCCTATTGTTAGTAGAGGCTGTGGAACAGCGATACCGGCGGAATTACAGTACGGAACAGGGGTAATTAACATTACTGCTAGTGATGCTTCCGATATACGAGTACGTTTGAGCTAGTATTCTCGGTGTATCAATACGTATATTTAAATACATATCGTATTGTTCATTGTAACGCTACGTTATAGGCTGGGTAATAAAATTTTGTGTGAATACTAGTAGTATTTTCACAAATAATACTTGGTAGCTAGTTTTGATCGTCATGTTCAACTAATAAACTGTATCTTTGTAGTCATATGGAAATCGAATATTGCTTAATTGTGACCCATTTCTATTTTTTCACATAGATATTTCCACTTTTATACGTTCTTATTATAATTAAAAGTTAATAATACAACCTATCAAATAGTACTGGTAGGTACCTACTTAGTTTTTATTGTGATGTTCAACTAAATTCACTGCATCGTTGTAGTCGTACAATAATAATATGGAAATCGAGTATTTGAGATTTTTCCTCCATCTTGCTAAGAGATGAAGTGAATTATTCTGGAGCGATAATGAAGGAGAGGATGGAGAGCTTATAATAGTTCTACGATGGAATTCCGTCAATTAACGCCTGATTCAACTAGTTATCTGAAGTATTATATCAAACAACATAGTTTTGAAAAATTCATCCTGTATATACTGCTGCACGTAGGTTTCTACCATTCTCTCCATAACATTTGCCTTAGGTCCTTTTTACACCCAAAACCTACAGAACCGATTTGATTTTTTTTTCACTGTTGGGAAGCTACACTATCCCCGGGTGACATTGGTTTAATTTATTCCCATATTCCCATGGGAACGGGAAAAATGCGGATAAACCGGCGACTAGTCACGTATAAACTTATTTATCCGAATCCGAAACTAATTATAAATGAACTCAGTCCAGTGCCCATTTTGATGTGAATAACGGTTTTAATATCGTACTTAAGGCACTCCTCTTTCGTTTATAAGGTACATAAAACTTATAACGTGCTTGAGGAATGTTAACAAAAGTTAATTAACTTTCCCTAATGTCATGATTTGTACTGACTTAACTTAGTGCCTAGTTTAATTTTAATAAAAAGTAAGGAAAAAGAAGTACTTAAATATGTACATAGATTTACTTAAATTGTAACTTTTACATGAATTATTGGAACATTTTTTTCCTTGATCAGAATAAATTTACTTTTCTTTTCACATTCTAACAGAAACATTTCCTTAATTTGGTCATGTCCTTAATATATAACATTTCTATTATTTTTTACCCAAAAGAGAATGAAATTTTGTAAGTAAAACAAGTTGCAAAACATTTCGAATTAAACCAACTTAGATTATAAGTACTTACCAAGTAATAGACTCCAAATGGCATCACCACTACAGCCACAAGTAAGTCAGCAACAGCCAAACTTACAATAAAATAGTTCGTAGCAGTCTGAAGACTTCGTTCTCTTGAAACACTTAATATCACTAACACATTACCGAATAACGTTAACAACGGAAACACTAATAACGATAACGCCCAAAGATTATAATCCACATCACTACACGTTCCATTTTTAAATGTACAATTCGAATCACTGAGCGAGTCGTTGAAGTATTCGATATTGAAATCGATATCTGTGTTATTGCGGTCGATGTAATGTCGGTACAATAAAGTACCGTTGGTGTCTGGGGGTTTTATCTCGAATTGTATTCTCGATGAGTTTCGACATTCGATTGTGCACAGCTTTGGTAGAGTTATGTTTTCGATTAAACGCTTTTGTTGATTCATTTTGAATTGTTTGTTCTAAAAAAAGTAGGTTGCTATGGTTTATATCGATTATTAATTCGATGTTTGACTTTGTATTATCTGTTTTGCTTCTTTAGAAATGGCTATTTCATCGATTTCATTGCTTTCATTGTTCTATGTCTTTTCTTTACTATTTTTAACGTTTTTATTCTGCCATCTTTGTATTATTCTTTATTTTCTGTCGTGGTTCTCTGCAGCACCCTCTGTGACGTCATTGTACCTGCAACAAAATAAAATTTCAATTAAATTCGTATTAAATACATGGAGATCGATGGAGACCATTGCAGAGATATATATTTTTTTAGATTATCAGAGATTGTTTTAATAGATTGATAAATAGGCCGTTTTGACATTTGAGGAAGCGTCATTCTCATTGGCAGTCCCGCAATCTGCCAATGAGATGCGAAATCTCCTCTCTCTCTCTCCTCACCCGTCAATGAGAGTCGTCTCGACGAAAAATATTAAACAATATATCACAGAATAGCTAATAGTACATGCTATTCATTTTTTTCGAATTCTTATAATCACAAAAAAGTAAACCTCTAGATTCGCAATTCCCGACCATTCTTTTCTTCTCTCATTTTATAAAAATACCCAAAGCTGGAGCGTAATAATTTTATAAGAACAATAATTACCTATTACATTTTTAATTAAAACTCTGGGGTCGGCATAATCACAGGAAGCAAGATCAATTTTTAAAATTCTAAATGAAAATGGCGAAGTGAACCTTAATGATGAAGGTATTTTAATTTATTCCATAAATTATTGTGTTCAGAGTGTTCTGGTACAAGATAAAAAGTCAAAACAGATTCAAGTATCTAAGAGTTTAAAACAATTTAGTGCTTATACCGAGCAATTTTGGAGGGAAAAAGGTTTATGAAAATTTATTACTCACCAAGAAAGATCGTAGGAGACTTCTGTACAAGACATTATATCGACAGTATAGCTTTGAGGATGATCTATGAACAGAAGTGGGAGTTAATCAATTTTTTTATAGTGCGCTGTGAATAATCAGACACGATAACAATAACCTATTAGTTAAAGAACTACAAGATCAGGCTTTTCTTTAGTTTTTGAAGAAGTAATTTTGTAAGATATACATAAGCTGGCTATTCGTCTTCTTTAAGGAGTACAGACAGCTAACTCGCCGTTCTCAGGCTCTTGATTATCAAAGAAGATTGGGCGAATAGTAGCTAGCGGCGACCCCGCTTCCGCCTTCGGTACTCGAGAGGGAGAATTTAATGTTTTGCGTAGTGGCATATAGCTTATAGGTCAGTGTTGTCTTTGCTGAGCACTCCACCCAACGGCTAGCGGAGTCAACAACAAGTCGTTGACTCCGCCAGAGTTTGCAGCGCCTCGTGTCCTCGCTGAACTCACTCTGGTGTTACTTCCCTGTATCTATATGCGCCACAGATACCTACCGATGCACCTGTGCCCGGTAAGTATCTCTGATACTCGATAGGTGAGGCTACCATGGCGCCTCTCCAGGCGCTCCTCCATGACCGGCTTCATTGCCTCAACAGTTAATAATGATTATGAGAACAAAAATCCAATATAAATAATGAATAAACCCAGACGACATTGAACAATGTCTACCGATTGCTGTTTCAGCATACCGATCAATATTGCTGTCAAGTCAAATATTCTCACATCAAAAGAAAATAAAATACTACGAAGACGAAAGCAATATTTCTCTTGATAGGAGTTCAATAGGTAATCGTCGAGAACTTTCTATCGACATGTAATTTGATAATAGTAAACCAGATAAGCCTTAAAATTCCCTCGTAAGACCAATATAGAACGATATTGTTTCTTAGCACGCGAACTATGAAGTTACGTTAGGTATAAATCGTAAATATCACCACAATTAGTTGTAATCTAATCATTGGATTACACGTAGACGCAAATCTAACTTTATTGTACTTGAGGCAACCACATTGGGTATTACTGTGCTCAGTTAGGGATTCCAGTATTATATATATTTAATTGAATCATGCCTAGTAGTAGGTAACATACTGCTGTAGATATATTGTCTTTATTGAATATTGTAACATTTTTATATATCACCGTCTAGTGAAATCTATGCTTGTGCTATGGGATCTATAATCTGATACACAAACATAAATTATTATTAATCAAATTTGTTGCCTTGCGCATCCAGTTCGTCACTGTGATCATTTTCAGGTCGTCGCGTCGGTCCATTTTGCGAAAATTCGTCCTACCCCACCCTAGAACTCGTAAACATTATAAATTACATGTTTTTCGTATACGTAAAGTATTACGTAAAATTTATACATGAAGAAGAAGCTGGTGTCGGAAAACGGCATGAGTCGTTCTACGTTTTTGTCATTAGCAGAAGTTTAGCCATTTAAACCCACTTCGGTCCATCTGAGGCTTAGAACCTGACTTAAGATATTTCCCAACAATAATATATCTTCATCGCAAGGGTCCTCAAAACCTATTTGGGAGCAACACTGGCGCGTCTAAATAGCGCTGACACCACAAAGACAGTAAATTTTGGCTGCCCCAAGAATTTACAACGAAACAACTTACGAACAAAATTGCTAATAAACCATTGACCATATATTATTTAAACCGAAACCGTAATTTTTCTTTCAGTCTAATCTGCCCGCCCGATGATAGAACTGTACTTAGGTACTAGACGCTTTCTGTGACGTACACTCGAATTATAGATTGTCCTTAAGTAACAAAGAAATCTTAAGCCGTTATCAAAGAGTCGAACAATTGCTTCCTTGCCTGAATTTTCTACTACGGAGATTATTCTGAAGAGATCTTCAACTTAATCCCGCCCTCTCGATCCAGTGAATAGAAGCTTTTCCCAAACCGAACAGTCCACAAATTATATTCTGTGGCTTACTATAGAAACTTGGAGTGTTACGTGTTTTCTACATAATATAATATGCTCCCTCAACAGAAAATTTAACGATACCGAACTCTTCATATAAAAAAGCTAATGTATTTTTTCAGACCAAACAAAGCTAACAAAAGAACAAAAGTTAAAACGGTTTTATTGTGATCCATTTGGCTAAAATGTTTGTTCATCGGATTACGCCCGCACATTAAATAAGTAATCGTTTTGAGGAACAAATTATATTATTCTTGTCAGTACAAAAGATATACACATTCATTATTTTTTTAATTACGAATTTCATTGGGAATGTACCTATATACTGTATTTCAATAGCTTTGCGCAAAAATGTAAACAAACACAATTGATCCTATATAATCCATAGTTACTTGCAATTGAGTATTCACCCTGATTATATTCCAGTATCCAGGAGTCATACAGTGTTCTTACAATTATTTCGACACCAAATAACTTCTTTATGACAGTTTATTTCCATTTAAAATGCCTACTCAGAATAGTAAAATGTTCAATGATTTGTCATATTATATTTTTCTACTCATCTGTCTTAGACAACGATTGTCAAAACATGACATGTTTACATTATTGCCAGATCGGGCAGGATTGGACATTAACCTTGCGAATGCCGTAAGGCGAAACCGGTCAGGTATCTAAATAAATATAGTACACATGTCATTGTCTCTGTTTAATATGCTACAGGTTACTCGTACTTACACGAAGTGCTATCAATTACCAGTAAGTATAAATAAAATATAGAGACCTTTCTCAAAAATAAATGGATTCAATTCTTGTAATGAGGCTTTTTGCATATTCGTATGTTAAATGCAGCATATTTTTTCCAATCAACACACATGTGAAGAAAATAAAAACAATTTCGAAATGTAAAGTAAAATATGCTCATGTTCATTGGAACAAATATTGGCTTTGGCATTCAAATAAAGTCGTTTCATGACGCTCACTGTTCAAACAGTATCGAATAAATAATGTATGAGGTGAAAAATATTGGTAAACGGAGGGAACGGGCCAATAATGGTACTTTACGACTTTCTGATTTAAATTTTCTTTGAATAAGACTCAATCAATCAATCACGGGTAACTTAAATTTAAAAGTAAAATATGAATTATTAAGGGACTTGTTCTTTTTCCAGAGCGAATGCGAGACAGTGGGTAATCGTTATAAAATTATACATAAACATTGAGGTCTGACATTTAAATCAATGTTGGTCTTGTCTTGGTAGTTCTAATACCTCTATTTTTAACCCCGCCGAAAACTAAGGATTAAGTTTAACCCGGTATCAATGTACTCGTATTTGTCTGTGGCATCATAGCTGTCTAACGGATAGACCACTTTTGATGCGCTTTGTTTTCGAAAATTGATGTCATCATGACGATTCTTAGCAATAAGTTCTGCAGATCATCAATTCACTTCCTGGGTGAATGAAGGCTTTCATCTAAAAATCACCGGATCAATTCATCAGAAGCTTCAAATCGTCACTTTGACGGTATTTCGTGCGGGATATCTAACTTCAGAAAATTACTGTATTGTTAAACGATATAAAAAAACCGGCCAAGTGCGAGTTGAACTCGCCCATGAAGGGTTCCGTAGCAGCAAGTTACATAATATAAAAAGTTCTTGTAGTTCGTTGTAACTTTCATTGATGTTTTAACACGTTCGCAGTGTTAGTGATTTTTCTCGGCGAAAATTGCGGCTTATGACGTATTAAAAAAAAACTACCAGCTCGATTTCATTGGTAGATTTTATGGCAATGTACATTATGTATTTTTTTTAGATTTGTCATTCACTTAGTTTAGAAGTTAGAGGGGAGGGGGGGGGGACACAAATCTTTCCACTTTAGAAGTGTCTCTTGCTCAAACTATTCTCTTTAGAAACAAATGATGTTAGGAACCTCAATAGCATTTTTAAAGACCTATCTATAGATACCCCACACGTATGGGTTTGATGAAAAAAAATGTTGACTTTCAGTTCTGAGTATGGGGACCCCCAAAGTTAACTGCTTTTTTTCTAGCTTTACCTATGTAAAAATCTTGATGCGGTTCACCGAATACATCTACTTACCAAGTTTCAACAGCATAGGCCTTATAGTTTCGGAGAAAAGTGGCTGTGACACCCGGACGGACAGACAGACAGACAGACATGATGAATCTATAAGGGTTCCGTTTTTGCCATTTGGCTACGGAACCCTAAAAATGGAATCAATATTAATTTGGAGATAGTAAAGATACAAAGTAAAAAGTGAACCTTTCATTCAGCGGTTTTAGCATATGATGCATCAAACACCCTGATAACTTAGTAGCCAAGCCACTTAATAATCTAACTGCATATCACAAGATGGTAAACTACTCATACAACCTTACACTACGGTTTAAGTAGGTATGTGCCTTTTCTCTGCAGCTACTTAAACGAGGCAATTTACTCACAACGATTTATTCGCACCTGTGCTTGTACGGCTCTCAAGTAAGCTCTCAACTGCAGCAAATAGAAATAGTTTTAGACATTCAGCTCGTGCTACTAGTGTCTGCTGGCAGTACTGAGTTATTATACTTATTCTATTACAAGCTAGATTCTTGGCCTGACTATTGAGGACGATTGAAGTTTTTTCAGGGTGTTATTATTTTATTATTGTGATATTATTAATCAAAAGTGTGTACCTATGTGTTAAATTTGAATAGTCCCGTATATTCGTGAACTATTTTTCTCTCTTTCAAAAAACGGTTTTTACAAAATTCATCTATTACTTAGGAATGAATTTTTGAAAAAACCTGCCGCCTTTTTAAGTTAATTTCAAGGTTCTTGATGTATTACGTTGATTATATGCAGGTGTCACCTGGTAGTTTAGTTTTAACATAAATCATTTTCTCATCCATACTAATATTATAAAGCTGAAGAGTTTGTTTGTTTGTTTGTTTGTTTGTTTGTTTGTTTGTTTGTTTGTTTGAACGCTAGGATCTCAGGAACTACTGGTTGGATTTCAAAAATTCTTTCACAGTTTGATAGTCCATTTATCGAGGATGGCTATAGGCTATATAACATCACGCTAAGACGAATAGGAGCGGAGCAGCAATCAAGAATGTTTTGAATACGGTGAATATTTTTTACCGTCTGAGAGCTTCCGAGGCGTACGCTGCGTAAATGGTTACAGTTAGATAAAAATTGTGTACTACAAAATTGTTTCTCTTAAAAAGTTCTACAAAAAATTCCGCGACAGCATATGTCTATCTTTTAAGGTTCGCTCACAATAACCTAATTTGTCCATCTCTTAAGGTTCGCTCACGATATAATGAAACTGAAGAGTTTGTTTGTGCTAGGATCTCAGAAACTACTGGTTGCATTTCAAAAATTATTTTACAGTTTAATAGTCCATTTATTGAGGCTGGCTAATGGCGATATAACATCACGCTAAGACGAATAGGAGCGGAGCAGCCATGAATAATGTTTCGAGAACGGGGATTATTTCTTTCTTTTGAGAGCTTCTATTGCGGACGCTGCATAAATAGTTAAAGTTCCGTAAAAATTGTGTAAAACAAAATTGTTCTAAAAAAGTCCTTTACAGCGTTTGCCTATCTTTTAGGGTTCACTTACAATAACCCTCTTATTAAGTTTTAAAGTATGACCGACGCGACGGGAGTAAACTTGGTCTGCAGTGGCAGCCAGTCAACTGGACGATAAAAACCGGCCAAGTGCGAGTCGAACTCGCACACGATGAGTTCCGTACCGAAAAACGAATGGGTGGAAGTAAAAGCGACGGGAAACATTATATCACTTTAACACCTCTTTCCTTCTCACTCTCATGTGACGCAAGCGAAGATATGCGGTTCAGCTCTAATGAATACAAGCGACGCGACGTGACGGGAATAAGCCCGACGGGGGTAAAGGCAACGGGAAACATTATAATACTCGAAATATTAATACCATACCTCTCTCTTTCTCACTCTCATGTGACGCAAACGAAGTTGCGCGGGTCAGCTAGTATTTAAATAATATGACCAGTTATATCGTAACTAAACACTCGTACCCCCTGTGTCATTGCCCTATAGGAGTGACAATCATCAATACACCATAGCATAAGGCCGATTCCATTAGACGTTTGAGGTCATTTTGGTCAGCTAAATGTAGAAAAAAATCCAATGACATGTAGAACGTGACGTGCGTGAGTTACATGACGAAGACGAAATCTTACTTTTGCTCCCAGTTCTCATATTACTTGTACATAGGGTACATAAAAGCTGTTTGCGGTTAGATAGCGTTCGGGCTTTCTGAGAAGGTCAAGGGTCACTATGGTCAGAAAATACAACTAGAATTCAAGATAAAAATCGTGAGCGCAACAAACGTAACTAGCGATGTCCATTAGGATAATTAGGGCTTTGCTTTTCAAATGGACCTAATAAGTTTTCTTTAAGTCTTTACGTATTCAACATTATGAAGAATAGTTTTTGGTCTACGAGATATGACGCCCGTGGCTTTCCGGAATTTTGATCCCATTTCTGTTTCCCATGGGAACTTATTCCCGGAGTAAAAATAATCGACATCTCCTCACAAACTCTCGCGTTCACAATTTTAGTAAGAAGCATTATAAATAAATAAATTTATTAATTGCAGAGAAAAAAACGCGTGTAAAATATACGGCTGAATCTTATTAACTATGGCTGAATTGAGTAAAATCCTTCTTTTTTGAAGTCGGTTAATAATGATGAAATCTTTTTGAATACAGTTATAAAATATAGTCACGCCTTTTTACCCGAAAGGGTAGGCAGTTTTCACCTGTTATAGTTGTCCCACGTAAAGGTTTATGCCCTATTGCAAAGAAAAATAAATATCAACCCTTCAATAACACCTTTTTTTGACTTTTAAGTCTTTACCTAATAGTCTTTAAATCTAATTGATACCAAAAATCGAATACTGATGTTCTCTTATAAACGAACTTGACTTTTCTCATTCAGCAATCTAAATAATCAAAGCCACAGAATGCTTTCAGCGATAATACATTCAGTTTCTCGTGGTCCAAGGGTTTTCTCTCATTTCGATGAAGATGGGAGACCGCGCCGAGTGCTTTTTCCGGTTCGTGATTGCCACTTCAAAATCCCTTCGTCCCAATCGGAGGTCTATTTTTGTAACTGGCTACTCTATTTTTATGAATGGTATGAGTTCTTTTCGTAGAATTTTTTTCATGTTATTGTGTAGTTGTATTTTTTTTGTAAAATTTGTAATATTTGTTTATTTACCTAACAATATCTATGTACTACCTTTTCTCGTTTGCTGAGTTTTACTTGATTTTATCTTCGTATCTCTTGAATTTAAGATCCTTTTTTATGCGTCCTGGAGACAAAAATAATATAATTTCTTTACAAAATGTAATAATAGTTTTAAGGGTTCTGTATCCAAAAGGTAAAAAACGGTACCCTGTTATTGAGACTTCGATTTTCGAAATTGATTTTTTACTGTTTTTTGGTAGATACGAGTCCTCCGTACACGAGTTTGATTCGAATTTGGCCGATTTTTACTTCATTTTTAACTCACCAAATCACTCGGCAGATGTATATAAAACTAGCGGACGTCACGCGGTTTCATCCGCATAGCTGCCGTTCCCGTGGGAATACGAGAATAAACTATAGCTATATCCCCGACCAAACTCAAATGGGGGAAAGCTACAGGTAAAACATGCCATACATGTGGCTAATCAATTGGAACTGCTAGGCACCTGCACAGTGAATCCATGGAATGCTAAGAATAAGTAAAATAAATAAATAAATATTTTGTGGACAATCTCACACAACATCATCTAGACCAAATTAAGCCGTAGTAGTCAACATAAGCTTGTGCTATGGGATCTAGACGACTGATAGACATACTTTTATATTTCCAAATAATACATATCATACATAGAAAACACCTAAACTCCGAAACATACATTTGTGGTTCACACAAATATTTGGACTGACCCAGGAATCGAACCCAGGAATAAGGTCAATAAGGTCTTACCCGGGGATAGTGTAGATTGCCAATCGTGAAAGAAATTATTCAAACCAGTTCAGTAGTTTCAGAGCCTATTCGATGCAAACAAAAACACAATCAAATATTTCCTCTTTATATTAATAACTAGCGGACGTCACGCGATTTCACTCGCGTAGTTCCCGTTCCCGTGGGAATACGGGAATAAAATATAGCCTATGTTCACCGCAAAGAGTGTAGCTTCCCAACAGTGAAAGAATTTTTCTAATCGGTCCAGTAGTTTCGGAGCCTATTCGTTACAAACAAACAAACAGAAAAACAAAAAAAAAACAAAAAACAAAAAAGCAAAAAAACAAATCTTTCCTCTTTATAATATTAGTATAGAAGATGTTTTATAAAACCTTTCCTCAAGCGAACCATAGATTTAGGAATTTTCGCGTATGAAGCAAACACAAGAGCATTGACAAAACTGCAAAAAATAAAAGCCTCGTACGTAACGAAAGAACGCACACATTATCAAAGGTAATTTGATTGGTGGAACGACGCGACAGAGATGTAAATAAATGGAATTCGAATTTGGAACGGTCTGTAACTTGATTGAGTTTGCATTGTCGTTTTAAAAAACATTCTGTATTTGTCGGATGTATTTAAACGAAACGAATGTAATACATTTTATGCCATCAGTTCTGTAAAAGAAAATCTGTCTAACTGATGTAAATGTAAATGTAAAGAGTTATCTATGGAACCTGAAAATCACGACCATCAAAGACAAATAAAAAAGGAGGAACAAATTTACTATTCACAGAAATATAATTGCTGAATTCCTTACGATTTTATGCAAATACACTCGAGAGCAATGAATCCGGGTCACTTAAAGAATGTTAAAAATCTCGGAAACTAAAAATGATAGGTTAATGCAATAAATTGTATTTAATAGACAATGTAATACTCCTTAAATGAAAGTAAAAAAAATATGAGTCACCATACATTTTATTAACACAAAATTACATAAAGAAAAAACTGCTGATCTCTCCTTAAAACAAAAATAGGAAACATGAAATTTTTGAACTTTATTACGATTTTCTTGAATTTTAATACTTCGTATTGCCTCCTCGTGCTTCCATTACTGCGTTTACGCGGTTTGGCATGCTGTACACCAAGTTCCTTATACGATTTTGGGGAATATTCTCCCATTCCTCTGTGAGAGCAATTTTGAGCTCACGAAGCGTGATTGGGGGAGGGTTTCGTTGTTTTACGCATCTGCCTAGCTCGTCCCAAGCATGCTCGATCGGGTTGATATCCGGGCTGCGCGCTGGCCACTCCATACGAGTTATGTTCATCTCTTGAAGGTAGTCATTCACAATCCTACCTGTATGAGGTCGGGCATTGTCATGCATAAATATAGCATCCTCACCTAAATTGACCATAAATGGACCGACGTGATCATTGAGGATTTCTTCCACATATCTTACGCTAGTTAAAGAGCCGTTTTCTATGATCACCAGCTCTGTGCGACTTTCAGAAGAAATTCCGGCCCACACAAGTACAGACCCACCACCGTAGGCTACTTTTTCTTCGATGCATGCTTGCTTGAATCTTTCCCCTGGTCTTCGATACACTCTGTGTCTTCCATCGTGCTTGTAGAGCATAAATTTTGATTCGTCGGAGAACATAACTTTTGACCAATCTTCAATACTCCAATTTACGTGGCTCTGGGCATACCTTAGTCTCGAAATACGATGCCCACGCTCCAGTTTAGGGCCGTTTGCAGGTCTAAGGGGTTTTAAGTTAGATTCAGCAAGCCGACGTCTTACTGTCCATGCACTTGGGTTACTTCCTCCGAGGCGTCGAAACTGATTGGTGAGTTCAGTTCCTGTGAGAAAGCGATTTCGAAGCATGGTGTTCACCAAGTATCGGTCTTCTCGTGCTGTGGTACACCTGGTTCTGCCCGTTCCTGGTCTGCGTAGGTTAGAACCAGTTTCTTCGTAACGTCGGAGAACTCTTTGTACTGTTGACAGCGACACACCGACAGTCCTGGCTGTATCGCGCTGACTCCGGCCGGTTTCCAGCATTGTAAGTATTCTGGTGCATTCTTCAGGCGTAAGCGACATAATTTCAGCTTGATTAATGAATATAGAGCACTATCAACATGGTTTATGTACCCACATAAATGACAGATTACAAACAAAAGCAACACCAAATGCTGTAATTTCGTAGTTCCATCTTCGAAAGTGGCCCTTTTTCAAATTTGATTTTTTTATGATATAACTTTACAATAACTAAGAAGTTTTAATACCTTCATTTAAGGAGTATTACATTGTCTATTAAATACAATTTATTGCATTAACCTAGCATTTTTAGTTTCCGAGATTTTTAGGATTCTTTAAGTGACCCGGATTCATTGCTCTCGAGTGTACTTATATTCAAACGACTATTCGGACTGCTGTTACACTACAGTTTTACAAAACCAAAACAAAATCGAATCCCTACTAATATTATAAATTCGAAAGTAACTCTGTCTGTCTATTACGTTTAAACGCCTACACCACTGAACCGATTTTGATGAAATTTGGTATAGAGATAGTCAGAGTCCAAGGGTGGACGTAAGCTGCTTTTAAACTGACTGAGCAAAAGGAGGGTAGTGATCTTACGCGATAACGACTTCTACGCGGACGAAGCCTTGGGAAACCGCTAGTAATATTATAAAACATAGGTTTAGATTCATAACCTCTACGTGAAGAAAGTTTAGTAACATTTTTTTACAATCTACGGTGGATATCCTTCGGCTGTTATTGGTACCGTACTGACAGTTGACAGATATTTTACGATAGATTCCGAAAACAGTTGCAAATTCCCGTTTCAAAACCAAGACATTACACAGTGAATTAGGTGAAATTGCAAATGAGAGTGATTCATTAACAGTAGGTATATTTTGGGTGGTGAGGGGCTTAACAAAGATATATTCCGTTTCCCTTGAAATATTAGCGGGCATATAAATGAAGATCTTATATTAATTGAACATGTCCAATTAATAGGAAGGGTTGTTCTAATAGTTAGAGGTTCTTGTTTATAGAACAAATGTTTTGGTAGGTAGTTATGAGTTTATGACTGAAATTTTGTTTGAATTGGGATCATCGGTTTTTTTTACATTTCATTGGAATATGATCACAATTTTTTTTCAGGTACAGACGAATTCGAGAATGCATGGTCAATCCAAAACGAAATTGCTTTGCACTGAGAATTGACGCCATCTCTCGGATAACATTGGAAGTCAAGTATCTAGCGTTGCCGATTTTTTAATACCTCATACAGGAACGCAATTATTGTCAAAATAGCAACTCATTAATCTTTGGAGTAATGTAAATATGCTATCTACTACATTTTTTGTGATTCTAAGGTGTCTATGGAATATTATATTCGAGTAAAGTTGCGCCATCTAGTGGAGGTTTTGTGAATTTGGACTCAAATGTGCATGGGATTATAGATCTTAAGAGGCCCATGCAATATTGGAGGTGACTGTACATGACAGGTGTATAGGCCTACCAGCGGCGCCTAAAGACTACTCGAAAATCCTTCCGATGGCTTACCCAGAGGTACCGTCCGCAGGCAGTAGGGTCTCGTGTGGTTTTGGTCGGTAGGGACATAGAATCCTTATCCCTTAGTGCCGCGATACACGGGATTTCCGACTTAAAAAAAACATCCAAAGACTAAGTCAAGTTAAGGTCTTAGCAATTCGATTTATAAGTTTCCAAGTAATTAACTTGAAAGCTTATAAATCGAATTGCTAAGACCCGCTAAGTGATGAATGCAGGAGTTTGTGAAAAGGTTAAGAATTTTAGTTTAAAAATAATCTATTATATTAACGTCACAGTTCAGACTGCAAAGAATTCAAGTTTATGACTGATATTTTATTCTTTACTGTTAGCAAAAACTTACTGTTGTTTGGTAAAGAACAGTTGCCTGGTGTACCTTACAGCACTCACTGCTTTCAACTCCACTTCTCTAATGAAACAACACTTATATTGCCTGATATAAGTACAGACACACTGCTCTCAACTCCACTTTTCTTATGAAACAACTCAAGGAGGAATTCATTCCACTCCACAACAGCTATCTTCCTTATTGGCACCAAGTACTCTCTGCAGGACTTTCCGGGTCGCCTCCACTTAACCTCAGACAACTGTCTGTCATTCATTATGAGTATCGTTTATGTGAATATTAAATAGCTATTATGGAAGGGATCGTTTTCCTTTCTGTTATACCAACGGAGTTACTGTGTTTTTTTTTAACCGCATGGGATGACCGAGATAACCGAGGGAAGTGTGTGGTTTTTAAAACCTCGGAAATTTGGTTACCTTGTAAATTTTGCAAGGCAAATATTTACGCGTGTTGTGCCAGTCTGGGAGGTACGGATATTTTTGCTTATTTCAGTTTTTAAAAACGTTTCAAATTCCTACGTTATAAAAACCACATAATTACACCATACCTTACTCAGCTTCCCACAAGGTATTGCTGCTTCACAAAGAACCAAAGCGATACCCTCTCGCAAAAAGATTGGTGAATCAAGGGGTAACGCCGCCCACCGACAGTAAAAAAAAATCCAAAAATTTATTGATAGGTTCAAATATACAGGGTTTTACTCTTTCTCGATACAGTACCTACAAGGAAATATTTAATATTTAAACTATTCAGCTATAAATTTTATAATTTACACTGTGCTCCCTTTTTCATTCAAAATATAACAGACGTTTAAAAAACATGAATTCCGCGCTCGGGCTGGTTAATGGCCGATGCTATCAACGCTAATATTTTCTCCAGTACACAAACCCCTTTCATTTCAATGTACCCTCGAAGCATGGGCACTTTTAAACACGTGCTGGTGCATAATTTACACATAATAGAAGCCGCAAAACGATGCCAGCTCGAGCAGTGGCGGCGGCAGCTCGCGCCGAATTGAATTAGTCGGAACAAGACACTTAATGGACTGACTAGATTGATACATGCAGCTACAAAAGTGAATTTTAATGTAGATTATTTTTACATATTATATGATACGGAAGCGCTCGTGGCCCCGCGGACTCAGTGTTCTGTAAACGATCACTGCAGTAAGCAACTTTCACTATGACCGGTCCATAGATGGGTGACCATCCATGTGATCACTTTGTGACATTTGTTTAAGCGTTTCCGTGCTTCGGAAGGCACGTTAAGCCGTTGGTCCCGGTTGCCAGTAAAATGGCAGTCGTTAAGCTAAGTTGAAGGCTTTATTTCAACAGCAGGCAGTCACAACCTGCGCCTGTCCATTTAAACACGGCAATACGGCTCACCGCCTATTACGTGGGACAAATTATACAAAAAGGTGAAATGTGGGCATTATAATATGCCTCTGCCTACCCCTTCGGGGATAAAGGCGTGACCATATGTATGTACAACAAACAAAAAAACAAAAAAGTGTTTTATTCCACAAAACATTGGTGACGTATTACATAATTAAATTAAGTAGAATTAGGTATACTTAACTAGAGGTTATACTTCTTTATACGCAAACTATAAATAATACTCGCATATGAACCGTCACCATTATGCAGAATAGGGCCCCCTCTCAGCTTAATGCTCTCTCACGGCAAGCATGATGACAGCGCTGATTTTCAGAGGAGGCCAGTAGGGACATGATGACGACACGACAGTCTATATATACTAAATAGGAAATACAATTAAAAGAATAAAAAAATAAAACTCGCAAAACAAAATAAAAACATAGGTACCAGGAAAAAAAAAAACATAGTTCCGGGCAATATGGCTGAATAGCCTTTGCCTTAACCGAAACAAAAAACAAAGAATGACAATTACACTAACGTCAAAACAAAATAGCAATTAAACTAAAACAACTACACATTTCACATACAATATTTACTCTCCCTCTCATCAATAATAAGCCATGCTTAATCACAAAACCATTCAACTACACGGTCCAATCTCAAACACAGTATGCACCCACAAATCCTGAAAGCATCCATCAACGCCACTGCAAGAAGCTGGACTTTTGGACGTTAACACACGAGCTTCTCATGAGCTCAGTTGCTTCACCATGTATATTCTTTTTATGTGTTTGATAAATGTTCTTTTTGATTTTAGGTTGCGGATTGGTGGCGACAGGGTATTCCAACAATGTGTCGCAGCATGCCGAAAGCAACCTCTAAATGCTGCAGTCTTAAACATGGGAATTGAAAGGGGCGGCACCATGGACCTCCGGCTATATCTCTCCTTCTCATGCCTCCAACTGAGCTTCTCAAAAAGATAAGTTGGCCTCTGTGTGTTGATTACTCCAAACAACAACCCTGCCAAATGAAGCTTTCTCCGAGCCTCCATCCTCAGCAACTTTAAGTCATTTATGTAAGGCGACACATGGCTTCTTCTCGGAACATACAAACAAAATCTAGCACATGCATTTTGAACACGCTGAATCAAAGTTTCCGTTCGCTTCAAGAGACAGGGACCATACACCGTGTCACAATAATTGAACCTGGACAATATGAGACTATCAACTAGAAGCTTTCGCAGCGGCACACTCAAATTCTGTCTTATATTATAAAGGACCTTCAGTCTATAGAAGCAATTGCTTACAACCTTGTTTATATGCGCTTCAAAGTGCAACTCTGAGTCAAGGGTTAGACCAAGATTTGTGGCTGTATCAACCCTCTCTATCTTATCTTGCCTGATCATGATCACAGGATTATGAGCAAGCACGGTCTTTACCTGTTGCCTTGATCCAAGCACCATATACTTGGTTTTAGTGGAATTCAGTACCAGGGAATTCCTTTCTGCCCACATTACCACACTCTTCAAGGAATCGTTTAATATTTTCACTGCAGATGTTGTTTCAGTAGGCTTGAATGACTTGTAAAGCTGGACATCATCAGCATACATATGGAACCTACAATCTGTTACAGAGTTCACTATGTCTGCACTGTAGAGAATATAAAGCAATGGACCCAATATTGAGCCCTGTGGGACCCCCCTTAGAACCCGACGGGGGATTGAGCGGACCCTCGTTCCATCTCCTCTCTGTATCTCCACACATTGTGACCTATTTGTAAGGTAACTATGGAACCATTGAACCGTTTCTCTGGTGAATCCATAAAATGTAAGCTTTGAAACCAGCAGTGTCTGATCTATGGCATCAAAAGCCCGGGAGAAATCCAACAAAACCAGAACGGATGCTTCCCCCCCGTCCCTTGCCTCCAATATATTTCCGACAACGTCAGCCAAAGCCGTGGCAGTACCTCGCCCCTTACGAAATCCCGACTGCAACTCTGGCAGCAATCGGTTCCTCTCGAGATACTCCATTACCTGGGTGTGCACCACACGCTCCAGGATCTTTGAGAGGCAAGGAAGAATGCTTATTGGCCTTAAGTCCTTGCAGCTCTGTGGATTATTGTTCTTAGGTATGGGGCGGACCACAGCACACTTCCAAAGCTCAGGAAACCTATGTGAGGCAATAGAAGCATTCACAATATCCGTCACAGCCTGAAGGGCAGATGGCAGGGTCATACATATCATATCTCGGCTTATATCATCTATGCCCTCTGCATTGGTACCTATACTATTAATTATTTTAGACACTATTTCACAACTAACTGGCTGCAGACTAAACTCACCTGTAGTACACCTGTTGTACTCAAAATATGTTAGCTGTGAAATAGCCGAAGTTGAAGCACCTGGAACGTCAAGAAACGCCAGGTTGATTTCATCAGGGTCATTAAAATTATCTGGCAGCATAAATTCCCGATGGTTTGGAAAGATATCGAGTTTCAAATTCTTCCATAAACGCTTAGGATGTTGTATTTGTTTATTTATATTGTTCTTAAAGTATGCTGACTTTTCATATTGTAGTGTTTGGTTCGCGAGGTGTTTTAATCCCACATAGTAATCCCGGTGATGACCCAGTCTAGTATTACGGTACCTCTTCCCTGCCCGGTCTCGTAGTCGGAACAACAAACGGACATTGTCTGTGATCCAAGGAGTTGGACGGGCCCTAAATATCCTAGATTTTATAGGAGCATGCAGATCAAATAAACACACCACATAGGAGGTCAATAAATCAACCATGGTATTTATATCCCGGCCACCCCCACCCACGACCCACGGCCATGTATGTATGTATTATATGATACGGGCCCATGTGATTGAAAGTGGTCATCTAGCCTATCTACGTGTGTAAGTCTACGCACTGCGTGCAAAAATAATCAATGGGACCTTTAGAAAACCGCCATATTATAGACCACAGATATCAGAAAAGAGTGTACCTATGTTTTCTGATTTTATGTTATAGACGGTCGGCAGGACCTAGAGGTCAACGGAATTAAATTGTGGAATGAGCCCCATCATTCCACAATTTAATTGTAAATCTATCGGCGCAAAGTGCAAGCAAAGTGGAGGATACAGAAATCTTCTGATATTTCTGTAGTTGAGGCCCGACAAAACTCTCTCAGGTGTCATAGATCGGCCTTGTCACTATTCGATCGCTTGAAGTAGGTATTCAAGTACCTAAAGCATTATTCCATGTTCAATCTAATGAAGTACTGCTGCTAGTGCATGATAATGAAATTAATTAATAGTTATTGAATGGATTTAATATATTTGGAATGAAATGATATTGAATATTTTGTTGAGTAGGATTTCTATAAGGATTTCTATCAGCTCCTAGTAGGTTTCTATTTTCGTTCTTGAAACGTTAGTATTTTATTTCACAAGATGGCAACTTGGTAGTATTAAAATAGGTAAGAACGTTTCTGTGGAGAAAAGAACCTAGGTAACAAGAGAATAATTAGATGACAACAGATTGCATGGTAAATAACCTAGACTTAGCCTCTTTACCCCTTTAATATACGAGGACGCAAAAAAAAGAAATCCGCGATTGTAACACGACTACAGAAGCGAAGAACTTAGTTTATTATACGACGGACGAAATACGACATAATTACTAAACCCTCATTGTTCTTGCAAGTCCTTTAAATAACTAACCGTCGCATCCCGACATTTGTCTCTCTAACAAACGGGTACCTAATTGCGCGCTAGACTAGTGCGATGTGACTTGGGTACTATTTATCGTAAAAGGAGCTGGATTAAGTGCAGCGAGGTTATTCAATTACTGGGCACCGATTCTAGAGCATACGACCTCAATTCGTAGACGGAAATTTACTGGTAAACTATTATTTTGTCTCGTTACCGTTACCGTTTCTAAATACAGAAACGGTAAAACATGAGACAATATATTTCATCAGTAAACTTTCGTCTTCGTTTGGAAGCCGTACGATCGAGAATACGAATGCCTGCGGCTGTATGCGCGTTGAATACTAGCCCACTTCAGTGGACCTAGGGAGATATTACTGAAATATTTAACCAGTTTATTTATATTGTATATATTATATGCCGCAGCTCATTCAAATTATCATTTCAGTTGATTTGTGTGACAGATTGTCAGCTGAAACAATTAAATTCTTTTATTTGGTTAAGTTCATCGAAAACAGCAGATGCATAATAAATAGAACTCTAGTTATGGAAGAACGATACTAACTATTTTAATGAGTGTATTAGATACGAGTTCTAGAGTGGAGACTGCGACTGGCAACCGTAGGGTAGGACGCCCACCCACCTGATGGACCGACGCCCTAGAAAAAGTCGCAGGCTAGGACTGAATGTGGAAGGCGCAGGACTGTGTATTGTGTATTTGTATTGTGGCGTGAACTAGGAGAGGTTTACGTCCAGCAGTAAACTGCTATAGGCTAATTTGTGATTGTCCGTCCGTGCGCGACCTCGTTCGCGTTTGCGAAATTGTGATGTAATGGAAATTTTAATGGCACTCCTCCTAGTTCCTGGGCAAGCGCGACAATTCTCACTATACTTGTAAAATACTTATAGAAAATCTTTGGACAGAGAGCACAAATCTTCAAACTAAAATATTTCTATAAGTATTTTCCTCGCGAGTGTACAAACAATTTATAAGATCGTAGCAATCGTAGTACGATCCAGATTGTCACCCACTACTACTATTGATTGATAAATTATGCTTATGGTCACTTGATAGTACCAAATATGTACTTAAGGCCGTGGATAGGATTAACGACCTTGATCATACAAGACGCTTCCTTAATGCATAATAGGTAATTTGAATTGAAAGTCTATTTTATTTTCGTAAATCATTTTACAAAATATAGTTACCTGAAAATAATACAAACTGTTGCATAAACTATGTACTTAATACGTTGATTTTAACAATAAACATTTTTCCGTAACGTACTTTGAAAGCATATTAGGAAGAAATATACTTAAATATATGAAATATGAAGAAAAAGTTTACTCACCTTTCTCCAGGTGCAGATTTCCTATAGTTCAAGTGTTCCCGGCGGATAACATACGGTTTCTGAAGTAATTTGAAATATAAATAGTTCTACAGTGTTTTAAATACGAGAATAAACATTTTTTGGTAACATTTTTGTTGACAAGCCGCGCCGCGCGCTTTTTATTTCCATCGAATCGCGTTTACAGAGTGTGTGCGCCAGGTGGCAGCACTAGTCTCGTACGCCATTGGTGCGAGTTTTTTTTTATGATCAAGTTAGGCAAAGGATATCCGATATACCTACAATTATGTCAATTATCCTTAGACCATAGATCACGGGACTAGCCTTTGCGAACCACCGCATACAAAAATATTCTGCCAGTTTTCATACAAGTGAAGGGGGAAATACAAAGACATATAAAATTTCATTGCATTTAAAAATGTATTAGATACGAGTTCTAGTGAACAAACAAGTCGACAAACGCGTAATGGCTGTTGTGTGTTAATTTTTATTGTACAGTCAACTACAATGAAATGTACTAGTTTAATCATATAAAATGATGTACTGATGTACAGTGCTTTTTATAAAGCCAAAAGACCAAATGGTCATGTGCAATGGCAGAAAACAATGCTTAAGTAAGGCGCATCCTGTGGTTAGATGATCTAAGCAATTATCCAGTATGCATAATTTTAGTGATTTTACATTTTAATAAAATTGAACAATCATTGCTGATCTATTTTCAGGCCCGCAGTTGCATTTAGTTTTACGTAATAGGTAAATTACGTAATAGGACATACAGTTACATTAAACATAAATATTATCAATATTTGGGACTAAATACAACCAACTAGTGAAATGTAGTCTTATACATATATACTTAGTATGTCTCAGCCTACCCTTTCGGGAAACAAGGCATGACGACAGTCTATTAAATTATTACCCCTCCATCTCCTCTTCTATTTTTTACGCTATTATGTTACATCACCAAATAAGACATTTCATATTTTGCCTCAATATGTTGTCTGTGCTATTAACATACTTGGGTTTAAGTACGCCTGGTTGATATATGTCTGCAATAAATAATGTTGCTCGCATTGTGCGCACCTATTGCTGGCCAAAGATTTATTTTACGAGTGTACCTTTTGCGAGTAAACCTACAGACAGAGATATTTCTATTTTTGATATATGGATACTAATATTGGATTGATATTCGCAATTAATTTGGATGTAAAGCTATTATTGCTTAGCTATATTGCCTATTTATCAATGTATCTTTTTAATACACTCGAGAGCAATGAATCCGGGTCACTTAAAGAATCCTAAAAATCTCGGAAACTAAAAATGCTAGGTTAATGCAATAAATTGTATTTAATAGACAATGTAATACTCCTTAAATGAAGGTATTAAAACTTCTTAGTTATTGTAAAGTTATATCATAAAAAAATCAAATTTGAAAAAGGGCCACTTTCGAAGATGGAACTACGAAATTACAGCATTTGGTGTTGCTTTTGTTTGTAATCTGTCATTTATGTGGGTACATAAACCATGTTGATAGTGCTCTATATTCATTAATCAAGCTGAAATTATGTCGCTTACGCCTGAAGAATGCACCAGAATACTTACAATGCTGGAAACCGGCCGGAGTCAGCGCGATACAGCCAGGACTGTCGGTGTGTCGCTGTCAACAGTACAAAGAGTTCTCCGACGTTACGAAGAAACTGGTTCTAACCTACGCAGACCAGGAACGGGCAGAACCAGGTGTACCACAGCACGAGAAGACCGATACTTGGTGAACACCATGCTTCGAAATCGCTTTCTCACAGGAACTGAACTCACCAATCAGTTTCGACGCCTCGGAGGAAGTAACCCAAGTGCATGGACAGTAAGACGTCGGCTTGCTGAATCTAACTTAAAACCCCTTAGACCTGCAAACGGCCCTAAACTGGAGCGTGGGCATCGTATTTCGAGACTAAGGTATGCCCAGAGCCACGTAAATTGGAGTATTGAAGATTGGTCAAAAGTTATGTTCTCCGACGAATCAAAATTTATGCTCTACAAGCACGATGGAAGACACAGAGTGTATCGAAGACCAGGGGAAAGATTCAAGCAAGCATGCATCGAAGAAAAAGTAGCCTACGGTGGTGGGTCTGTACTTGTGTGGGCCGGAATTTCTTCTGAAAGTCGCACAGAGCTGGTGATCATAGAAAACGGCTCTTTAACTAGCGTAAGATATGTGGAAGAAATCCTCAATGATCACGTTGGTCCATTTATGGTCAATTTAGGTGAGGATGCTATATTTATGCATGACAATGCCCGACCTCATACAGGTAGGATTGTGAATGACTACCTTCAAGAGATGAACATTACTCGTATGGAGTGGCCAGCGCGCAGCCCGGATATCAACCCGATCGAGCATGCTTGGGACGAGCTAGGCAGATGCGTAAAACAACGAAACCCTCCCCCAATCACGCTTCGTGAGCTCAAAATTGCTCTCACAGAGGAATGGGAGAATATTCCCCAAAATCGTATAAGGAACTTGGTGTACAGCATGCCAAACCGCGTAAACGCAGTAATGGAAGCACGAGGAGGCAATACGAAGTATTAAAATTCAAGAAAATCGTAATAAAGTTCAAAAATTTCATGTTTCCTATTTTTATTTTAAGGAGAGATCAGCAGTTTTTTCTTTATGTAATTTTGTGTTAATAAAATGTATGGTGACTCATATTTTTTTTACTTTCATTTTAGGAGTATTACATTGTCTATTAAATACAATTTATTGCATTAACCTATAATTTTTAGTTTCCGAGATTTTTAACATTCTTTAAGTGACCCGGATTCATTGCTCTCGAGTGTATTTTATGATGAGTCTAGGATAGACTACGCAACCATGAAATAAAAACAGTCCTCAAAGTGGACCCCCAGTTGTTAAAGCGAGGTTCTAAATAGGTAGGTACCTACATTGAAAATAAAAGAATATCCGCCAAAAAATCGTATTTTTTTTTATACTACTTAGGTGGCAGACAAGCTTACGGCCCACCGGAAGGTTGGTAACCGTAGCCTATAGACGTTTGCAACACTAGAGGCGCTACACACGCGCTGCCGACCCGGGCGCAGGTTGTGACGACCCACAGTTGAAATTTTTCAAGCCGCCCGTAAGTCCTTCAACTTGCCGTCGTCGCCTGGCCGTCATTTTACTGACAACCGGGACCAACGGCTTATCGCGCCTTCCGAAGCACGGAAACGCTCGTAAATAAATGTCACAAAGTGGTCCACGTGGTGGTCACCCATCCATATCCGGCCATAGTAAATGTTGCTTGCTGCAGTGATCGTTTACAGAACACTGAGTCCGCGGGGCCACGAGCGCTTCGTATTAAGAATAAATTGGCAATCCGTACTAATATTATAAATGCTCAAGTAACTCTGTCTGTCTGTATGTCACGTTTTCACACGCGTAAACCGTTGAATCGATTTTGATGAAATATGGTATAGAGATAGTTTGAGTTCAGGGGAAGGGCAAAGACTGTTTTTTAACCGACTGCGCAAAAGAAGGGTAACGATTTTACACGATAACGACTTCTTACGCGGACGAAGACTCGGGAAACAGCTAGTAATTGATAAGGTTTGTGCACCACATTCCACAACAGACAACATAAATTGTTTGACTACTGACTACTTGATGAATTATTGATTAGGCTACCGATTGAACTCGAAAGTTACTCCCGACTCCAGAACGTCAGGCTGTTGATGTGGGATGAGCGTTCATTGGGGTCGACGCAGTAGGTACGTCGCTCAGATAGGCATAGATTGATTGTGTATGAATGAAGAGTAACTTTGTTTACATGTTTTTTATAAGAAGACTTAAAGACTAATAACATATTTATTATAATAACATTATTCAAAAAGGTTAACAAGGCAGTTCTCAGCTCAAAATATGAATGATAATAATTAAATAAATAAATATTCACGGAATATCACACAACGCTATCTGATCAAGTAATAATTAACCTGCCTGTGTCATGGGTATTAATACTTTGTTTACTAAGTAATAACGACAATATTTTTGTACAAACAGAATATATTGACACATTTTCCTCCACGCTGATATATTATTATCGCTGCGTGGAAGCCTTTATTGCCGTCGAACCAAAAAATCAATTGGCATAATTCGCGAAAGCCTTGGAGCACAAATTATTTGACATATATTATTTCTTTTTTGCGGAAGCTTAGAAATTTCTTTTGTGAGACGATTTATGGGAATATTTCATACCTACATATCGACACACGTTTATCTTTGAAGGGATAGGCTGAGGCATATTATACACCCACAATGACAGGCTTGAAGCCGAGGCTTGAAAATTTTCCTTAGCAGGGCCATTTTAACACGATAATTAAAGCACCTGTTACGTGGGACAAAATAAATGGTGCTAGCCACTGATACCGTGAAGGCCGTATGGGTTGTTTGGCTTGCTTAACGACGACGACCACGTTACTGGAAACCGGGACCAATGGCTAAACGTGCCCTACAAAGCACGGAAATGCTCATAAATGAAAATGCTGCAATCTTCCACCCATCTGACAACCAGTTATACCTAGTGTAAAATGCTTAACGCAATAATCGTTTACAGAACTCTGTGTCAAAAGAGCTACGAGCTCTTTAGAATATTACCATAGTAGAATTATAACTCTGATATTACGAAGTCGACAAATTGCACATAAAGGAGAATGGGCATTTTTCGCATCATTTTACTGAGTTTTGATTCAAGTTAGAAAGTTCGGTCATCTCTATAAATATCTGTTACGATTTTATCTCAAGATAAAACACCCTAACTTTAAGAAAAGGCACACATTAAGAGTCGTTTTGCGGTATATCCGTTGTGTGAAGTTTCCGTGAATATTTATTTATTTATTTAATGTTTTTTTTTAATATCACTATGGTGGCAGACGAGCCTACGGCCCAACAAATGTACAGGTGGTCACCGTAGACTATGGATGCTTACAACACCAGAGGAGCTACACTCGCGCTGCCGACCCTGTAAAAACATTTCAAGACCCCCTTTTAAGAACGCTATGCTGTAGACCTTTGGGAAAACCGAGACAGGGAGATCATTCCACAATCTAAGCTTGCGCGAAAAAAGCTCCTATCGAATCTCACCGTGCTCGAGCGCTCAGGCAGGAAGCAACATATGAGGATGAACTCCCTGTCTGTGGCGAGCGGTGCGATGATAGAACGTAGCCGTGGGTATCATAATTATATCATGATGGACCACATATGTCATTTGTTGTTGAGAGAAAAGCAAAAAACAAGTTTTTTCCTAATAACCTCTAAACTCTAACGGAGCAACTGTTTTTTTATTCTAGAGTAACTCTGTATGTTCTATCCAATCAAACATAACAAACATTCAAACATATTCACAAACTTTCAGTAGTCACTGATATTGAATTATTATTTTATCTGTCTATTCACGAGCAAAACATCATTTAAGGCTGCTATTATCACAGAACTATTCCAAATAACTTTCATATATCTATTATAATAAAACTTTCCCTAAAAATGTAATAACGAATATACGTACCTCCCTCCAAAATCTATACCGAAGTAGCAAATATATATCTGAAATAACTTATAATAAATACACTGAAGAAATGTTGTCAAAACATGTTGTTAGGGTGAAGGTCACAGACCTAATATCGTTCACCAAATAATATTCTTTTCCTACTAATATTATGAATATGGTAATAAATATAGCGTAATGTTACTCAGGGTGAATGTGGCTTTCCAATGGTGAAAGAGGTTTTGAAATCGACACAGTATTTTTTGAGTTTATTCATTACTAGCGGACGTCACGCGGTTTCACCCGCGTAGTTCCCGTTCCCGTAGGAATACGGGAATAAAATATAGCCTTTGTTCACCACAAAGAGTGTAGCTTTCCAACAGTGAAAGAATTTTTCAAATCTGTCCAGTAGTTCCGGAGCCTATTCGTTACAAACAAACAAACAAAAAAACAAATCTTTCCTCTTTATAATATTAGTATAGATTATCATACACACACACACACACACACAAAAATACATTTTTTCCTCTATATAATAATACTAGATGGTGCACGCGGGCGAAAACTCGGTACCCGTACCCGCTTCGCGTGGAAACATTTTCCCGGGATGATACATACATACATACATATAATCACGCTTGTTTCCCATCGGGGTAAGCAGAGACTATGGCTTTCCACTTGCTACGATCCTGACATACAACTTTCGCTTCTTCTACTTTCATAACTGTTTTCATACACGCTCGCCGGTTAAGGGTACTCTTGACCTTGCCTTTTTCCAGAACGTCTCTGATTTGATCGGCATGCGTACGCCGAGGTTTACCCCTACCAGTTTGCCCATTCATTCTCGCCTCATAAATCTGCTTTGTCAGTCTATTCTCATCCATTCTCTCCACGTGTCCAAACCATCTAAGCATCCCTTTTTCGATCTTAGTCACTACATCTTCTGTTATACCACATTTTTCCCTTATCACGCTATTTCTTTTTTTTGTCCATTAAAGTCACTCCAGCTATACTTCGCAGACTTCTCATTTCCACTGCATTAATTTTGCTTTCATGCTTCTTCTGCCATACCCAACTTTCACTACCATACATAAGTGTAGGGATGAGCACTCCCCTATGTACAGCCAACCTGGCCTTCTCAGACACATTTTGACTGCTCATAAAGGTGTACATAGCCCCATTCACTTGATTTCCTGCCAAAACTCTTCGCTCAATATCCTGGTCACACTTTCCATCCCTTACAAATTTGGAACCCAAGTATACAAATTCTTTCACCTGTTCCACTTGGATGGTATGATACCCAGGTCACAAATTAGAGATAGTACAGATGGAAAACTCATGTATGTACTTTTTTTTTCACACCTACCCTTTACTACACACACTCGCGCACAAATCAGTACAGAGGATTCGGTTGAGAACCGCCTGACCTCGTGTCTGTGAATAAGTTGTCTATGCGTGCGTAGCCTTAGCGAATTTAGTATGTAGGTTTTTATCTGTACTATCTCTAATGTGTGCTCAGGTCCTCAAAAGTATGGGCCTATGTATTATTCCAGACTATAAGCTATCTCTGTTCCAAATTTCAGCGAAATCCGTTTAGCCGTTAGATCGTGATTGAGTAACAAACATCCAAACATCTTCACAAACTTTCACATTTATAATATTAGTAGGGAGTAGGATTAGAGTAGATGAATGCTACGTGGTTCGTATTAAATTGATATGTTTTATGAAAGAATACTTTCAAATTATATTTAACTCGATAACAAGATAATATTATATTCTAGCACAGGCCATGACACATCTAGTAATATACTTATAAAAGAATTTTCAACGGCAAAGTTGAATATTTTTGCTTTTTTATCATTATTACTGAAAGAGAACTGGAGTTATTTTTCTTTTTATTAAGTTGTTTTTATGTTGTTATGTTAAAGTAGACTGATAACGATGTTACATAATTGGATTTGTATGTTAGATTGAGAAGAAAAAAGAATATTCTAAAATGACAGTGTCAAAGAATCATTGTTTTCAATTCTTTTTTTTTATACCACTAGAGTGGCAGACAAGCATACGGCCCCAGCAGATCGCCTAGTTTCATTTCCTTGAAAGTAGCTGTTTTTTTTGTAACGTGAGGAAAATCCTACATGGATGCTATGCCGGACTCCTACCGACTGAAAACAACACGTATCCTATCTAACAGCCTACGTTTGGAAGTCCCGGGTAAGCCCTCGGAAGAATACCCTCGGACTCCTTGGAACTAGCTGTTGTTAAAGACTCCTGACTGCCTCTGTGGCGCAGTCGGTAGTGATACCGCCTGCGGTGCTGGAGGTCGTGGGTTCGATTCCCACCGGAGACAAATATTTGTGTGACCCATAAATGTTTGTCTCAAGAGTCTGGGTGTTTCTATGTATAATATGTATGTATTTAAAAAGTATATAAGTATTAATATCCGTGGTCTGATACCCATAACACAAGCAGGTTATTCCTAGCTTACTTTGGGATCAGATAGCGTTGTGTGAGATGTCCGTGAATAATTATTTTATTTAAAAAAAAAAAAAAAAAAAAAAAGATTTTTTTTAACGTGAGGAAAATGTGAATTTGAATTGACGGTCAAATGAAAGCTACGTTTACATGCTTTTCAAGCCTCGACAAGTATCTATAAACACAAGCGTGAAAACCGGGTGTTTAGTTAATATAAGCTCTTTAAAAGGGTTTCAATTCAAAAGGGGCTTAATGCTAAGATGTAGTATTAGGTGTTTGTACTCACGCATGTATTTCGGAAATATCCGGTTAATCTCTGACCTAATGTACAGAGCTACATTAAGAACAGCGAAACATACCTAATCGTTGTTAAAGGGACTATACACTTTCCGTAAAATGGTTCATAAAACATTAAATTCAGCTGCCTGCTTTCTATCGCTTATTACAAGTTTTTGATAGTGGAGAACTGGGTAGCTACTTTCCTTATAGCCTCAACCCACTTAGCTTATTTTGGGAATATTCCCACTCGCTCCTATTCCTTACTATGACTTTTGTAAGCCAGGATCTTCGGCAATGTCTTATTTTTTACATTAACGTGTAGAAAATCCTCAGATGCTATACCGAATTCTTACCGACTAAAAGCTACACGTCTCCAACTATGTGAGCCCCGGGTAAGCCCTCAGAAGGATGTCCCCAGGATACGGCAATGACCTACACCAGACAAGTAACACTGAGCTCGATCTTGGTAAACTGTCAGGAGAAATTAGAAAGCATAAAATCCAAACAAATCATTCATAATTGAGGATGTTGGAAAAAAATGTGACCATCTTCGATTCGAATCTGTATGTCAGAAACATCTATAAGCACGATAATTCACTCTACATGACACTAGTTCCGCATAATAAATCTAGATAGCTGTTCAGCATAATTTACCGTTTCTTTTGTCAAATGCTACATTTCCAGAGTATGGTGATGAGCAGTATGATATGACATCAAATTATGTTGAACATTGATGGAACGCTCGTTTCATTTTATTCATTTCTCATATGAAGCGCTCGTGTCCTGTAAACGATCACTGCAGTAAGCATCTTTCTTTATGGCCGGTCCTTGGATGGTTGACCATCCATGTGACCACTTTGTGACATTTATTTGAGAGCGTTTCGCCAAGTCGAAGGCCTTTTTAGACGGTGTGAAAAATTTCAACAGCAGGCAGTCACAACCTGCGCCTGTCCATCTCAACACGGCAATATGGCTCACGACCTATTACGTGGGACAAATTCTAAAAAGGTGAAATGTGGGCAAATTGGTAATATATGCCTCTGCCTACCCCTTTAAGGATAAAGGCGTGATCATATTTGTATTGATTGAACGGCAAATCGACCAACTAAAATAAAAGTTGTGTAAGTTGTTCGATGCTGTCTGCTGTAGAGACTGTTTTCTCAGCATTCCATGGACCATTCCATTCCATAACCGTGCGTGCGTTTTCTTCTGTGCCCCGGCGCGCCGGTACCTTAACGTGGCACAGAAGGAAACACTGAGAGGGTGTCTGTGACTTGCAACCCATTTGCGAAGGTTTAGGGTTGAAGGTGAGTGTCACCTTAAGACGCGTCAGTGCTTACCTTCCACCGTATACAATGCTTCTCACTCTATCTTACCAGATTTGGTTAGATCATATAAATGCCACTTTGGATATTCGTTATCGTAAGAGCTTACTGGAACTCTTGGTAATCCAAGTTTGCAATTAACAAGTGAAGCTAATAAAAGCGTGTTAAAAAGTAAAAAGTAGCAATTGGCAATTTAATTTAGTTGGAAAAGAATGTTAACAACTTTGACACCAATAGATATATTATGTCAGAAACACCTAAAAGCACGATAACTCACCACAACTACATGACACGAGATCCGCATAGTAAATTCCGAGAGCTGTTTAGCATACCTAGAACATATACCGTTCCTTTTGCCAAATGCTACACTCCCAGAGTATGTGATGAGATTTTCAGTCAGTTTGATCATGGAATCAGATGTTGAACATTGAGAGAACAGTGAATCGATCGACTAAAATAAATGTAAGTAGTTTTTAGGTTAGTCGATTTACCGTCTCCTGTAAATATTACTACTATTGTAAATGCGAATGTTCGTGAGTGTGGATATGTAGATGTGCGGATGTTTGTTACTCTTTCACGCTCTAACGGCTGAACGGATCTTGCTGAAAATTAGTACAGGGATAGATGGTAGCCAAATAATAACACATAGACTTTTTATTTCCGAAATATATTTCTATAGGATGCGGAAACTGAAACAGTATTCCACACGGGCGGAGTCGAGTGCAGCATCTTGTGTATTAGACATCTACATTTAGAGAAGCATCTTCACTAGAAAATTAAAAAGCGATTAAATTTATTATAAGAAAAACTTTATTTTTTTTACCAACTCTCCCATTGTGGGTGCTTTGAATATTTCTTTTTCTTAATCCCATCTCCTCTCATTTCTTATCTAAGTAGTTCATTGTTTGCGGGATAGATATTAAATTACATACAGGCCACAAAAATAGTGCTTATTTTTACCTTTACCCAACTCCATAATAATATATGCGGGTTGATGGCAAAAAGGTCTTTGTTGATCTCAAACTCTATATGAATGATGTGTGTTGTGAAGCGCTTGTATATTTTTGTCATATCTAACAAAAATAAAAAAGGCTACATACAATTTGTTCATGTGTAGGATTAATATTTGCCAATAAAATTGTCTGCAAAGTTCCAAAGTAAAGCGGTTTATACAAGGTCAGTAATGATTAAGTGTCAGTATGATTCACATCGCTGCCATTTCATCGTTTTATTTATATTTGTTGATGGATGGCACTTGGTAGAACCTGTTGAACATAGGCAAGCTTTAATTAAGCCGTAAGTCGAAACCGGTCATGTTTATACATTATCACTATTCTAGAACAGTACAAATTGGGGTTGATCAACATTTCTTCCTTTCCTTACAGTATTGTTAATGTCATTCCAACCTTTACACTGTTAGTAGTCAGGACATAACTTGAACTCCTAGGTGAAGCCGCGGTGGTAGCAGAAGTCTCTTCTTTCGAGGGCTTACCGTGGACTTCCAGCTCAAGACAGTTGTTAGGCATCGTGTGGTTTGAGTCGGTAGATGTCTGGCTCTATGCCTGATAGTTTATTTTTTTTCAACTGGAATTAGTACCTATTCTATAAAGGTTTCTAATTGTAAGAAAAATAAGTTCACCATATGCACTAAACTTGAAAAAAAAAACTGTCTTCGGCCAGAAGTCTCGGGTAAGCCCTTCACTTTGTAAGTGTTCAGCATAGCATGCTGATCACTTCCCAACTGAAATCACACGAGGAGCCTTTGGAAGGATGTCCCAAGATTTCTGACAGAATTTGGCTACCACCACGGTCTTAACTTTCCTGAGAGTGTATCGTCGGCTTAACGTGGAATTTCCCGCACATTGAGTACAGTCATGTTTTCTTTTACTTTTAGAGTAGTTTGTAATCTTATTAGTTTTATAGCCTCTAGGCCCTCCAGCTGCCATTGTTTATGGCTTGTTTGTTGTGTAGACAGCTTAAGTGCGTCTATTTCGATTATTTAGAGAGGAAATCAATGTTGTCAACAAATATCTATGATATGGCTATGCTCCTTACGTTTTAATGGTTTGAAAGAAACACAAAAATAATGAGGTTTTCTTTCACAAGGATAAAACTACATCGTTACGTAACGCATTACGGCTCTAGGATGTCTGGCTTCCCGTTTTCTCACGCATACGATTAAAATCTTTATCTACATACATAGTTTAACTTAGATTAGTTTATTAAATACATCTTCAATGAAAATGTGTGATGTCTAGCTATACCGGTTCTTGAGATACAGCCTCGTGACGGACAGACAGACATATAAACACACACACAGCCAGACAGTCAGACAGACGGACAGTAAAGTCTCATGAATAGGGTCCCGTTTTTACGATTCCATAATATTCTATTAACAAAGTCAAGTCACCCTACAGTTACCACCACACCCATCGATATAAAAAATTGGACCGTCTAACTCTTTTATTATGCTCTAAAACCTTTTCTAAACCCCCCTATTAGTCGATATAAACCACATTTTAAAGTCGATTAATAGGAGGTTTTAGAGTAGTACACACACGAATGATGTTCATAGCTATTGTCATGATAGAGGTTATTAACTTAGAAACTATGCTCATGAATACTTTAATAATAACATCAAATCTAACTTGTCGCTTCGAACTTGGGCAATTTTGTGCTGTCTTGAGGGAATTGTCTCCATGTTCAAGAAGTCTAAGTGCTTTCATAGATGTCTTGCGTATTCACAAACATATTAATTTCATTTTAATACACATATATGCTCGTACACATGGTCACAGCTATTATCCCCGAAGGGTAGGTAGAGGCATATTACACGCCACATTTCACCTGTTTTAGATTTTGTCCTACAGGTGGTGGGCCGTATTGCCATTTTGAAAAGGACAGGCGCAGGTTGTGACTGCCCGCTGTTGAAATTTCTCAAGTCGCCCATAAGGCCATTTTCCTGGCAACTGAGACCAACGGCTTACTGTGCCTTCCGAAGCACGGAAACGCGCAAATAAATGCCACAAGGTGGCCTCTTCGAAGTCATCCTTCTAGGGACCGGCCATAGTGAAATTTTCTTACTACGCCATTGGTCCACGAGCACAGACGTTTGAGATATTTGTTTGATAACTCTCATGATAGGGGTTTTTACACCTCACGTACGTCGTTACGCTCAATTATCGTCATGACGGTGCACCAATATCGTATTCGTGCAAAGTTCGTAAACGCCACCCTCAGAGATATACAATCGTTGATGAAAATCTGCTACCCACTTAGATGACTGGTTATATTTTTTGTTTTCTCAGCAAACAGGTAAAGTAATACGCGATATCGATAATCTTTAATACCTGGCTATTGTAATCTTGATATGGATTATGGATTGGTTAAATTATTTCATACTAGTGGACGTCACGCGGTTTCATCCGCCTAGTTCCCGTTCCCGTGGGAATACGGGAATAAAATATAGTCTATGTTCACCGCAAAGAGTGTAGCTTCCCAACCGTGAAAGAATTTTTCAAGTCGGTCCAGTAGTTCCGGAGCCTATTCGATGCAAACAAACAAACAATCAAATCTTTATCTATTATATAAAAATAAGTCGGGTTTTCCTTCCTGACGCTATAACTTTAGAACGCACGAACCGATTTCCACGGTTTTGCATTCGTTGGAAAGGTCTTGGGCTCCGTGAGGTTTATAGCAAAGATAATTCAGCAAAATTTCACATACAGCGCCATCGCGGGCGAAGCTGCGGGCATCAGCTAGTTCTTTATAATATTAATATAGACCACTATGGTGGAAGACAAGCTTACGGCCGAACTGATGGAAAGTGTCACCGTATCTTTTAAATTTTTGCAACACCAGGTTATATTATATTTCTTTCTGACTATACTTCCCAGTAACGGCAAATAGGCTGGCCCCCAATTACATAGAGCCAACATTGGCAAAGTGTTTGTGTATAATATAGGTATTTAAACTTTCATGGTCACTAACACTATTATTAGAGTTAAGGGGATATTTACCATGTCTTATATATATATACTCAATAAAACATGGTAAATATCCCTTTAACTCTCATCATAATAGTGTTTATGAGTAGTTTACCTCTGATCACTTACTCGAAAATTTAGGCGAAACTTTATGTGTATGTTTGTATTATTAGCGCGCAAAAGGATGAGAGAAGAAAAGGTGCGGGATTAAATTATATACCTAGTTTCATATACTCCCAAGTCATCAAACTGTATCAAAACCTTCTAAATGTCAGTTAAATTCAAGTTGCCAGGCCAACATCGGCTCCGCTGCACTTACAAGGTTTTATTATATATCATTTGAACCCCGAATACCTTATTAGATTCAAAAACGCGCATTGTAATGGTCGGAGAGGCGAATCTTTCCTGAAAGGGGTTAATATTCTGCCCTTATCTGAGGATGGTTATTACATATTCTGAACCATGGTCGGGATAGCAATACTTGTGGGTTGACCTGGTCTCCAGTCATTGTTTTGGAGGCATTTCTTTGTGGCGATATTCTTTTATAAATTTTTGTAATATATTTTCGAATGAAAATATTAACATTATGCTTTCTTGGCCGAATGTAATGACCGAAAGGCGAGGCTCCTATTTTGTGTGTGTGTGTTTGCTCTCTGCACTCTGCCGTACAGATGGGCAAAAAAGGGCCCTGGGGTATGCCCCAGGGCCCTTTTTTTGTTTGAGTAAGAAGGATACTTCTGAGGAGTTAACCTGGGGCTCCTAATCGTAGGCTGTTAGGTAGGATACGTGTGGTTTTTAGTCGGTAGGAGTCCGGCATAGCATCCATGTTGGATTTTCCCTACGTTAAAAAAAGGGGCAAAAAAGGCAACATAGTGCGTTTCATTCATAAACTGATTAATTTGCAGATTCGTACCAGAAATGCTTTAGAGACCGTAAAATAGTAACAATATTTATTGAATCGTCTGAAATTCATTTCATAATCGAATTGTTATAATGATAACTGATTTTGCTACTCCAAAAAAAAATACGGAAACGCATTGGAATGAAATGAAACATTACAATTAAAAAACATTACAATAAACTAATGACAATAAATAAATAAATAAATAAAAAATGAAACATTTTATGATCAGAATTATGAAACAAACTATGTTGCATTTTTGTTAGGACCGCAAGACCACAGATTATATAATAAGACACATTTCTCAACTGATTTCGATTTTCGGACGGACAAAAAAGTGATCCTATAAGGGTTCCGTTTATTTCTTTGAGGTATGGAACCCTAAAAATTATTATATGATCTCTTTTAGTATATTAACTAAGCTTTTTTTTAACGTGACGGAAAATCCCCATGGACGCTATTACATTTATATTCTACTGACTTCTACCGACTCAAAAAACTCACGTAACGCCCAACAGCCTATGGTTGGGAGCCCCGGGCAAGCCCTCGGAAGGATGCCCCATGACTCCCAAGTATTATTCTATGCTATAAATAAATAAAGTAACTTCATACATACCTTATTATGTTCTATTAAAACTGGATGTTATTCTTAATGCTCTTTACTCGATCTATCACTTTTATCACATCCTAATTTCTTTGACCTCTCTCCACAAAAATGCGTCTTTAAGAGAATATAGGACAGGAGGATAGATAAACAGACATATAAATCAAGTGCTAATACATTTGGGGTTGCCTTTAACCCAACTCGACTCGAACTCGACACATTGCTCTTTCGTACGTGCCTCGCTTCACAAATACCGAGGTACGTTAATACACTGTTTGTTAGTCGAAAGCTTACTGTGAATACCGATACCTGTCCTGGATATATCTGCAAATATTGAATATGCTCATGTTATAGCTACATCCATGGATCTATGAAACACACCTTTCAGTATTTTTAGGGTTCTGACCCTATAGGAAAAAACGGGACCCTATTAATGAGAATTTGCCCCCCGTCCGTCTGTCTGTCTGTCGGCCTGTCGGTCACGAGGCTGTATCTCAGGAACCGAGATAGGTAGAGAGTTGAAAATTTCACAGTATGATGTATTTTTAACCCCCGACGGAATCCCGGACGGGGTGTTATAAGTTTGACGTGTGTGTGGGCATGTGTGTGTGTGTGTGTGTGTGTGTGTGTGTTTGTAAGTCTGTCTGTGGCATCGTAGCTCCCAAACCGGTGAACCGATTTGGATTCTGTTTCTTTTGTTTGAAAGATAGGTTAGGGGAGAGTGTTCTTAGCTATGTTTTATAAAATCGGTTAAGCCATTTCAAAGATATGAGGGGTTAATTAAATTAAGTGGTGGCCAAGTTCGATCGAGGACCCAGTTCTGCGGGGTATAACGCAGACCCCTGCCCTGGGATACGGGTGAAGACCTCAACGGCGACCACAGCGGAGAAAAAGGATTTCGGTACGGTGTGCGTCGGCGGAGGAGGCAGCGGATACGGAGTACCGTAGGCGACAGTAGGGTCCAACCTGAACAAGTCGGCAACTCCTGCAACCAATTCGGCTCTCCACGTAATGACTTGTCATTCCTGGAGATACAGTCGAGGAGGTCGAGAGAAGAGCACGTATGATGGGCAAGTACATGTTCTTAACGTTATGTCCCAGGCATGCAACGCCTGTGGAGAGGTCACTCCGCCTGCACCTGAGAGGGTGCGGATAAAAAGACAGACGTCGCAGTTACTCTGCGCTGTCTGTCTGCGCGGGCGCCAGGGGCGATTCCCGAGTCCATCGCGGCTAACTGACCAGTTACCGCCTGCCTCAGCTGTGCAGCCCCCGGCCAATAAGGTGATGAAAAATGTAATGTGTTCAATTTCCCGTGTTGGGCATCAAATGGAAGGTCATAACTTATACATCATGATACCGCAAGTTTCATAAAAATCGGTTCAGCCATTCGAAAGATATGAGCAGTGGAATGTATTTCTGATTCTGTAACCACACTCCGCGCAATTCGCATTAGCTCTGAATAATTTTTGATAGACTATACGTATGTTGATATTAAAAAACCCCTATAAAATCCCTATAAAAGCATTAAATAAAAAATTCGTCGTCGGGGACCGCTCACCTAATCATAACCTAGAATAGAATAGAATAGAATAGAAAACACTTTATTGTACAACACCATATGGAAAATTACAGAAATGAAACACAAAATTACTAACGTACAATGGGCGGTCTTATCGCTTAAAGCGATCTCTTCCAGACAACCATGATGGATTTCCTGTTTGGAATACTTAATATAATGTGGCAGTTTATGGCGTACTAGGCGTAGTGACAAATATTAGATACTTAATAATACCTAGTTGGTAAAATAAACATACAGAAACACATTTCTATTTACAGTTAAAACAAAAAAAGAACATAAATATACTTACATAAAGAATAATATAATATCTACTTACACTACATATAATATCATACACAACACAAATATCTATATAATAATACAAATTTAATATAAGTAAGTAAACATAAGTACAATTATTAAACAGTGAACCCTGTGTACAAATACACTTATCAATAATCACATACCTACACTAATACTATAAGGAGGAAATAGTTGCATTTTTGTATGTAGGTATGTCTCTAATGAATAAACTCAAAAAATACTGTGCCGATTTCCAAAATTAGTTCACCATTGAAAAGCTAAATTTACCGTGAGTAGAATAGGCTATATTTCCCTCCCATCAACCCACGGGAACGGTAGCCATGCGGGCGAAACCGCGTGACGTCCGCTAGTTTTGAATAATTGGATATGACTGATCTAACGAGGATTAGTTGTTGATGTTTAAATAATATTCTTTTACTTTATACTTAAAAGTAGACAGCGTTTGGGCGCGTCTAATTTCGGTCGGCAATGCATTCCACAGACGTATAGCCTGTACAGTGAAGGAATCATCGAAAAACGACGTGGAATGTATAGGCATCCTAAGCGTCAAATTCTCTGATGATCTCAAGCATTTCGTGTGCGATTCATGTAGGAACTTGAATCGTTCCTTAAGATAGAAAGGTGCTGAAGGGTTGAACATCACATTATACAGTAATGAAAGGATGTGAGCATCCCGGCGAAGTCGTATTGGTAACCACTTGAGTTGTTGGCGAAATTCGGAAACATGGTCATACTTTCGCAAACCAAATATGAACCGTATACAAATATTTTGGAGTCGCTCAAGTTTATTGAACTGGTTTTCAGTGAGATCTAAGTAGCTGGCGTCAGCATAGTCTAGGATAGGAAGCAGGATAGAATTAGCAAGCGCAATTTTGGTCGCAGTAGGTAGAAAATTTCGCAATCGTCTCAGTGAACCAGCTGAAGCAAACATTTTACGACTCACCTCGTCCAACTGTGGCCCCCAAGACCATTCAGCATCGAGAAGAATACCAAGATTCTTTACTGTCTTACTAATAGGTATCAGTGTTCCATCCAATGTAATTTGTGGCAGTTGAGACCATTGCACCTTACACATCCTCCTTGGACTACCTAAAATGATTACTTGACTTTTCACTGGATTTATCGTTAGTCCGTACCGGTTACTCCAATCCGAAATACAAGCCAGATCCCTATTGATGCAACTCACTGCTTCTGCGAATTGTTCGAGCGATGCTTGATAATATATCTGAAGATCGTCTGCATAAAGGTGGTATTGAGAGAGAAGTTGATTGGAAATAGTATTTATAAAGATTGCGAAGAGAAGTGGAGATAGAACGCCACCCTGGGGTACACCGACAGTTGTATTGCACCAAGACGAACGAGCGTCGTCTATACATATACGCTGTCGGCGACCACACAGGTAACTACGAAACCAATCGATTACCGGTGGAGATATGTTAAGCGATCCCAGCATTCCCAGCAGAACATCCAAATCTACCATATTGAAAGCATTGGAAAAATCTAAAAGTGCTAATACGGTCAACTTTCCACCCTCCATACCAGATCTGATATCATCAGTGATATTCACCAGAGCTGTGGCAGTACTATGGCCAGCACGGAATCCAGACTGGTATGGATTTAGCAGACTATTTTTTAAAAGAAATGAGCAAAGTTGGTTGTGAACAAGTCTCTCGAGTACTTTGGACAGGAAAGGGAGAATGGATATTGGACGAAAGTTAGAATAAGATGTAGGATTAGGTTTTTTAGGCAGTGGAATAATATTAGCATCTTTCCAAATTGTTGGAAAGGTGCTGCTGAGTATAGAGTAGTTTAGAATATGGCAGATGATTGGAAGAATTTGATCAATGATAGGGAAAATCATGTTCTTACTGATAAGGTCACTTCCAACTGCGTTAGATGTGATTCCCAAAATGCTTTTCTTAACATCACAAGCCGGAAATTGATTAAGTATAAATGGGGAATAGTTGGGTATTGGAAGTGATGAAAGAAAACTTAGGGTACTTGCCTATACAGTCCCGTTAAAGTTGGACGAGGCAGCAAAATGTTGATTAAGTAAATCAATGTTGAAATCCTTTGGAATGGTGCTTTGTTGTACTTTTCCAATTCCCAGAGTTTTAAGAAATCTCCAGACCTTGGCTGGATCACCATTTTGAACAGAATTATGAATGTATTGGCGTTGAGCATCTCTACACGCCCTATTGCAGCGATTACGGATAAAGATATATTTTTCGCGATTAGCATCATTAGGCTTAGCGTTAAGCTTACTTTTGGCAGAAACTTTTTTTTGCATAAGCTTCCTGATTTGGTCAGTTAGTTACTGGAGCATGTTCGTCGTATAAATGCATCAGGGCATTAGCAAAAAGATTTATTTTGTTGTCCATCGATTCTGAAGCCAATAGCAGAGACCAGTCTATACTTTCAGCATCTTCACGCAGCGCATCCAAATTCATACGACCAAAATTACGTTGCATGATAAATTTAGGTTTTGCCTTTGGCGGACGAAGTTTATAGGAGAGGAAGAGCAAATCATGAAATGAGAAAGCGCTAGCTGCAAACTGACCATGCGTTACAACATGATCTGCTGAAGAAACTAGGATAAGTCAATAAGAGAGGGTCTGCAATCAGGAGCGTGATGAGTTGCACTAAGAGGAAGTATAGAAAGATTAGCGGAATGCGTAATAGAAGTAAGGGACGCAGTTCGAGAATTCTGTTTCAAAATACAGGTATTAAAGTCCCCCAAGATAATAGTATGGGAATAGGAAGGCATTAAGCTAGTGAGTAAATTTTCAAAAGACGCAAAATAATTGACATGCAATGAAGGGCTGTAATATACACCTAAAAGGATTTTTGTGTGGTTCAACTCTAACTCTATGAAGATATGTTCTCCAGCATCTGGCACCGGTGGCTGTGGTGAAACACTAAGGATTTTGTGGGAAAAATAATTTCTCAGATAAATGGCTACACCACCACCAGCAGTGTCGACACCTCGATCATTTCTTATAAGTTTAAATCCCGGGATCTGATACATTGTTGAAGGAAGAAATGATCTGAGCCAAGTCTCAGAAATTAGAATTGCATGTAAGTGCTTAGAGTTGAAGCTGGCCAGCATATCGGGAAAATGTGCCGGAACGCTTTGGGCATTGAGATGAACGACATTAAAATTCTTGGGAACATCAGAAAACACCGCATCAAGACTTTCAGACAATGAGGGAAGACTCACAAAGCTGTCATCATCACTGCTGCTACTATCTGTCGCGAAGTGATCACTATTATCATTATCACTATCCAACATTATAATATAGATACGATTACAAATAAATAAGTGTACATACAAATAGTATAAAAAGTTATATATATATATTTATATTATATATAAAAATATGATACAACTAAATAAAAATATTAGAAATACAGTAAAACTTTAACCTAGTCGGTAAATAACCAAACTATGTAAAGGGGTATCCACCCGCCAGTTGTGCCGTTTCATTTAAAATAATAAATAATTACTAATATACTACACTACCCGTAAAGTAACTAACATGCAAGTGTCAGCGAGTCCGGGCTCACCTCACACAGTATCACTCAAAATATAAATAATGCAAAGAGAATTAAAGTACAGATACATTGCGTATACAACCTAATCGTACGTCTGTCTCTTAGTCCATTGAAATGTTACAATTTTAGGAGCGAATATTGCATTTGTTAGATGACGCAATTTTATTTTTGGGACATGTGGTGGGGGGGGGTTCAATAAAAGCCTAACCTCAAGTTTATGGGGTCGCCACCCTTGTCCCCCGGCCGCAATCTTAAAAAGGGGTGAAAACACTTTTTTCCCAATATCTCGGAAACTATGAATCTTACAAATAAATTGCGAAGCCTTAATTTGTAGCAAATTGTTTTGCCTACAAATATGTTTCACAAATTTTTGCCCTAAATTAAAAATTAAAGAAGTTAATAAAAAATTTAAAATAAAATTATAAAAATTTTCTTTTTTGCTCTGCGGCGTTTTTTTTTAATTTCTCTTAAAAGATCATCTACAAGATTACTCTGAGGTATTTTGTTTTGTAGAATGTATAAAAAAAAGTTATAGAGCAAAAAAGTTATTTTTTATAAAAAAAATCTTAATTTTTTGTTAAGTTATATACACATTTGTAGGCAAAACAATATGCTACAAATTATTCTTCTACAATTTTTTTGTAAGACTCATAGTTTCCGAAATATTGCGAAAAAAGTGTTTTTCCCCCCTCTTTTTAAGATGGCGGCCGGGGGACACGGGTGGCGACCCCACAAACTTGAGGTTAAGCTTCTATTGACCCCCCCCACACATGTCCCAAAAATAAAATTCCGTCCTCTAATAAATGCAAAGCTCATGTAACATTTCAATGGACTATCTGTTTAGGTATAGAGCGGTCCCCCCGACGAGACCAACTGTTAGTTAAAAATATGAATACCTAAATAATATAGCTACCTATAATAATAAAGGTTCAATACTTAGGGTAGACAGGTCATAATATAATATTATTTTTTTACTTTTTACAGGTTTTTTTATTGTTCTTTGTCTGTGAGTCGGGGGTTTTTTAAATTTTTAATTTAATTTTGTTATCGCTATCGGTCGCTGTCGGCTCCCATACAACAAACGAACTTAAAAGGTCGCAGGGACTGACTGGATGCGGCAGGTTGTGGCGTAATTTTCGAGAGGCCTACGTCCGGCAGTGGATTTTTTGATTGATACAAAAAACCTGATTTTTTTGCCGATCTTTTGCTGTTTTTGGTTGTGGTTTAGTCCAACTCGCACTTCGGAAGTTTTTTATATTTATGCCAACGCCGTCCGTCTACGTGCATTGAGGGCCATTTATCATAGTCCATAAGACTATTTACAGTGACCCTTAAGTAGGCAGCCCATGTGCCTCTCATCTAGGCGATGCCGCGGTGGTAGCCAAAGCACAGATTACTAAATAGTTACTACTGGCCAAAGTGTGCCGAGAACCCTTTGACATCCTTCCGCGGGCTTACCCGGGACTCACGGCCATAGACTGTTGTAATTTATTGTGTGGTTTTAGTCGATAAGAGTCCGGCATAGCATCCGAGTAGGATTTCCACACGATAAAAAAAAAGGTCATAACTTATACATTAAAGTAAAAATAAGTAAAAACCTTTACGCGCGATTGAAGTAAATCTTCTTTACCATTGACGGCATCGAATGTTATATTAATATCAATCATACGATTTTATATATGAGTGTAGCGGAAACTACGTTTCCTCTATTCAAAAATCAAATAGCGTTACTTTCGTCAGAAAAAAAAAATCCGAGTTACTCCCTAGGTCGCGCCTAAAGAAGTTTAACTTCAAAAAGCCCATTTGCCTCATCACGTCCCATTGGAACCCGAGCTTGTAAGAGGAGAGAACGCACGGCGGTAGGTATATGGTGCCTTATCCGTCAGAGAAACGATCTCAGAAATCATTCAGTTCTGGTTAAGATTCTTTCTAAGAGTGATAGATGAAATCGGTGCGTATACTATGTTTCTGCCTACCCTTCGGTGATAAAGGTATATGTATGTATACCTTACAGAATACCTGTTCAAAGTAAAAAGTGTGAAAATGTATGTATTCACAAATTTATTATGCAGCACCAAAGACTATCGAAAATTCCAACGACTTTCCTACTGCGTTGCATTAAACTATTGGTAATGTTTTCCACGCACTATTTCATCAAATTACCATATTAAGACCCTTGTTACTACAAGCTTATGGTAATCCATTGCTTTTCAAATATTCAAAATGCGTCACCGCGTCCTCTAAATTCATGTTACTTGTGTATTATGCGACATTGAAAGGCTTCTAAGGCAACTAAATTCGATTTAGAGTAGCCCTTGCTGTTTAATTCCAACGACTATATTATGATTCTTCTTTAAAAGTGGTTTCAGCCTTTTTGTGCTGAATAAGTATTGTATTATATTTTTATGTAAACATAGGTACTTTATACTCATATATAAAGAGGGAAGATTTTACTTTTTGTCGGTTTGCAATGAATAAGTTTCGAAACCACTAAAGTGATTTGAAAAATTCTTACCTAGTTGGAAAGCTACATTATCCCCGGTTAACATAGGCTATATTTCGATGGTCCCTAGGTAAAGTATCGAAATTGAAAATTGGTACTTTACAGGAGAGCTGTTTGAAGTTAATTTTTTGCATAACTTTGTCATTAATGATTATTTTTTCATAAAAATTTGGATTTACAGTTTCGTTGAGTTCACAAACTATTCTATTGTACCAAAAATCAATAATTATAAACCATTTTCGAGAAAATTGAGTTACGATAGTATAACACGTAAATGAACGTGCTCTGTGAATCGAAACTGGCACTTTCAATAAATATTTAAATTCGTCATACCACGTACAGTATCGAAATGGGCAGTTTCGATAAAAATGCTTTAAAAAAATACCACGTACATAATGGTAAGTGCCACTTTCGTTGTACCAGGAATATGACAACCCGTCATAAACAATCAAAACTGCCTGAATCGATATATTACGTGGGAAACAGTAAAATTATTTATGTATTAAATTATTTATTTATTTATAATCGCAACGACACGACACGCATGCTCTGGCGGCGGGGCGACGCGACGGCGACGTTACGGCGTACACTCGCGGTAAGTGGTAGTTCCGTCCTTGTCACACACTCGGTCATGCGTAAACCCGCGAAATTTAAATTTCGTTGTTATAGGACGGATGGACTGATACGTTTCGATAAAATACGTCTCTAAAAACGGAAAAGTAATGGTTTTTTTTATTTTTTTGTTCACGGGTCAAAAAATGAATAGCATGAATTGTCCAAAACAGTAATAAAAAAAAATTGCCTTTTTGTAATTTCGATACTTTACGTAGTGACCATCGATTTGTTCAAGTATTCCCACGGGATCAGGAACTAAGCGGGTGAATCCGCGTGGCATTCGCTAGCGGTGCTATAGCTTTACGTAACGGTTGATAATAAGGTCACCGATCAAGGAGTATAATATACCTATGTGATGTATCTAAATGAGAATAATTTGTACCTAATATGGATTGAAACTTGCCAATCTAGGTATATTCTTTTATAGGTACTATTCCATATCTTTATCAATCAGTGTTTTATAAACTATCATTCGAGTTAGGTCCTAATAGCAGAGTTTAATATATAATTCTACTATGCTAATAGTGACCGCTTTGTGGTATACCTACAAGCAATTCCGTTCTACAGAAGGCACGTTAAACTGTTAGACTTGGTTACCAGTAACATGCACTACTTTAAAGTATTTCGCATGAAGTCCCGAATTCTATAAGTATGAACGAAAAGTCTCACTAGTTCCACCACGGAACTTCTTGCATGGAACTACTGAGAATAACCCGTATCTTTCTTTATCATAGTTCCTAGAATGTAATGTATTGAAACGAGACTTATGCAATACAAGTACTTCAGATCTCTCTCTTAATACAATTCCCATCTGGGATATTGCCAATGAGGCGCTATCGTCTACGAACTAATACAGAAATTTTACGAGTATAAGGAATCTTTTTAACCGTAGCTATAAACAACAATATTAATTTTATTTAAGTGATATTGCCAGTAGAATGAACACGAAATGGAAATAAAAATAACTTGTATCTATTTTTGGGACCAATCCTTTTGGGCACGTTTGAGAGGTAGTTAACCATAAGATTTGACTCCTTTCATGCTAATTAATGTTGTTAATAAACAAACTGACAGTCTTCTTAATGGTAGCGATGAAATGCATTTTTTTTTTGGGAACGTCGCCAGGTGCAATGTCAGAGCTTTCCTGCTGCTCGAAAAAGTACCTACTGAGTTTAACAGGACAACCTAGTGCATGATAATTTTTGAAGTATAGGCACAATATGTCCCTTGAAAGGAAGTGACATTGATAAAGACAAGAATTTTTATTAACTACTAGCGAACGTCACGCGGTCTCACCCGCGTAGTTCCCGTTCCCGTGGCAACACGGGAATAAAATATAGCCTATGTTCACCGCAGAGAGTGTAGCTTCCCAACAGTGAAAGAATTTTTCAAATCAGTCCAGTAGTTTTGGAGCCTATTTGTTACAAACAAACAAACAAAAAAACAAAAAACCAAATCTTTCCTCTTTATAATATTAGTATAGGTATAGACTGTAGAAGTGGAAGTGTCTATGACTAGTTTTCCAATATAAACAAGAAAGCTGTGAGATTGTTCTCAACAGACTGCCCCTCTCTAGCACGTTTATTGTGAAAGTGAAAGTTCAATCCGATTGACGTTGTCATTTTTGTTTTATATCAAACTTTGAACAGATGATCTACGTGACCTAGTGACGTAGTTTAATGCGACAGAGTCACAGCTATAGACAAAGTCTCGCCATAAGCTTCTCTACACTCTGTTTAATAGAGAGGGGCTAAAAGTCGTGAAATGTGGGTATGACCCTTTTGTTGATCGACCGACGCATAGTAAGAAACTATACACCTTGGTGTTCGATGTTATCCATGTGCTACCTGTGTCGCTGTGTAATGATTATATTGAGGGGGTAGTAAATTAGTAGTAATAAAGTAGTAGTAGATAGTAGTAATAAACTCATCACTTTATTTTACAAATTTCGTAGTCTACTTTGTAAATCATCGTGTATATCTTTTTAAATTCCTGGTGATTCCTTACACTATATTATCATTGTGAATAAAACTTTCTAAAACGTTTAATAATATTCCAAAAGTTGGCTTTATAACAAAAAGTTAATGAAAATTTATAAATGCGCAAGTAATATGGGCTGAGCCATCAAAGTTTAAGAAAAGGGTTCCTAATACTATTCAGTTAAATTGACGGACGGAAATCCAATTTTTTTTTCCTCAGACAAGGCTGTAGCGATAATTGGAAAAAGGCTTAATAGCGTTGCTCTGACGATAAAGTGCGCAGCCTCCTATTTCACTCTTGTCGAACGGTGCAGTTATCTTAAAATTTGAATGGGTATTAAACTGTGAAAATGTGAAACGTGATTTTATATTTTATACCCGTAACTTTGATATGCTAACTCTCGAAGTATATTTGACTTTAAAATATCTCAATATATTAGTAATCTAATAGTAGTAGACGCAAACCAGCTATAGATGCTTAGCTCAGGGGACCCAACGCTCAGATTGTACCTGGGGATCGTGCGAAGTATGCGACGGCCAGCAATGTGGCTAGATTGCTGAGCCCGCAGAGGGCGATGGCGGTCAGAGTGATAAGGGGATACAGCACGATCTGAGGTAAGGCGGCATGTACCCTAGCCGGGACTCCTCCATGGAAGAGCCCTTGCGTCACTATTTAAATGGCGCGAAGATGCGCTGGAGCGGGGCCAATGGCCTGCGTCTCAATAATCGAGACTTGAAAGGTGGGAACTTGAATTGACCTTGAGCAACCACATGGGATTCGTCACAATCGCGGGACTGGGACCAATCCTGGGACATCCTTCCGAGAGCTTACCCAGGGCTCCCAATCGTAGGCTGTTGGGCGTTACGTGAGGTTTTTTAGTCGGTAGGAGTCTGGATAAGCATCCATGAAGGATTTTCTCTAATGTTAAAAAAAAGCTAGGTATACATGCAAGCAAATAAAGTGGCTTTTTTTGTAGACATCTTACGACTTATTTCAATAATCTTGTGATATTCATTTTGGACACATGTAATTCGAAAATTTTAACGTACCTAATGAGAAATCAAACCTCGACTAGAGAATGCATCCCGATTTTTGTACAAAAACGATAACACCTACGGTGGTCACCTGCAGTGGGAATTGAATCATTGTAAAACTAGCGGTCGTCACGCGGTTTCACCCGCATTACTCCCGTGCCCGTGGGAATACGGGAATACATACATACATACATATACTCACGCCTTTATCCCCGAAGGGGTAGGCAGAGGCCTATAACGGCCCACATTTCACCGTGTACAATTCGGTCCCACGTAACAGGTGGTGAGCCCATCGCCGTGTTGAAATGGACCGCCGACGTCAGAGCCTCGTCCGTTGTTCAGCAGGTGCACGAGCTTGCACGTGAGGTTGACTTGGGCCCGGAGGTGTTGGTAGGGCCCCACTACACCCACGCGGATTCACCCACCCCACTACGGGAATAGAATATAGTTTATATTCACCGGGGATATTGTAACTTCCCAACCGTGAAAGAATTTTTCATATCGGTTAAGTAGTTTCGGAGCCTATTCGATGCAAACAAACAAACAATTAAATCTTTCCTCATAATATTAGTTCGTATAGATACTACAAAATGTATTTTTGAGCTGGGGGTAAATGGTATGGGTGAAGCTATAGGTAAAAATGGACGTCGAAAATTGCTCAGTTCGTTGACAATACGTCAGCTCAAATAATTATAATCATAGATGTCATCATTTGCTGGGCCATAAGCTCCCCAAGAACCGCTGAACAGTTTAGAAATAAATTTTTCGAACGATCGAGTTCTTGAGCCACCCAATAAACGAGCTTACCTAATTAATTAAAGTGTGGTAATTTGATTAAAAGTAATATTGAATTAATGAATTAAGTTATAATCACGTTTCGTCGGAGTAGGTTTCACTGACAGATTGCCTAAGTTTCGAAGGCTTTTCGTTTAATAAAGTAAATCTTCATTTTCGCAGTTTCATTTTCCTTGATCAATTTCAATTTGTTCTTACCTTAGAAAATATTGTAAGATTGTAGAGAAACGGTTGAAGGTCAAAGTTTAAACAGTAACCTTATCTGTAAAAGCTTTGCCAAAGGCAAAGCTTTTACAGAAAAGGTTACTGTTAACAAAATGAATTTAATACATCTTTTCTTATGAATAATGCTTTGATGTGAGACAAGCAGACACGGTCTACCTGTCAGTGAAAACTCAGAGAGACTATCTTGTACCCTTTAATAAAGGGCCCGCTTTATTTTCACGTGAGGAAAATTCAACATGGATGCTATGCCGGACTCCTACCGACTAAAAACCACACGTATCCTACCTGATTGAGGGTTATTTTCTTTACACCAAGTTTATTTCTTTAGAATAGTTGAAGGCGTTGAAGACGGCTAGAAAAATTTCAACAGCAGGCAGTCACAACCTGCGCCTGTCCATCTCAACACGGCAATACGGCTCACCACCAATAACGTGGGACAATTTCTAAAAAGGTGATATGTGCGCATATAATAATCCCTCTGCCTACCCCTTCACGAATAAAGGCGTGACTATATTTTTTTTTTTTTTTTTTTTTTTTTTTTTAAGTAAGTAAGTAATCTTTATTGACTACTATATGTATGTATGTATTTCTTTACACAACTCACGCTCAGCAAGTCAGCAAAAGTCGCTACACGATCCGATAGATTCGAAAACGGAATTTAAAGATTAGGTGGGATCTGTTTTTCATTTAACAGATAGATTTTGAATACGATTACGAATCTTTTAGACATTTTGACGAGTTGTTTTATGTTCCTCGAAATTTTACGGATAGGTATGAATAAACGGGCCTTTTATGTCCTGGGGTATCCTTTCGAGGGCTTACCCGGGGCTCCCAACCATTGACTGTTGGGCGTAACGTGAGCTTACAGTCGGTAGATGATTATGAATGGCATGATGGATTTTCCCTCACGTTAAAAAAGAAGGCCAATAATTTTATGTACTGTCAGATTGCCCCCCCTTTTTAGGGTTCCGTACTCGAAGGGTAAAATGGGACCAAAACAACAAAAATAAATTTATTTCACTTAACCATAATAATAAACAGATGAACTTGTAAAACGTCACGAATATAAACCAAAGAAGAACTACCAGTTCACAATGCAGCCCACCTGCGAAGAACTGGCAAGAAACACTATTCGTGAGAATTAGCTGTCCGTCTGTTTGTCTGTCTGTCTGTCATGAGGTTGTATTTTAAGAACTGTGATAGCTAGAGAGATAGCTTTTGAAACAGATGATGTATTTCTTTTGCCGCTATAACAACAAATCAGAAAAATAATAATAAGTGGGGAGTCCCATACAACCAACGTGATGTCTTTTCATTTTTTTAGTACGGAGCCTTCTGTGCGCAAGTCTGACTTGCTCTTGGCCGGTTTTTACATATGCCGACGAAATGATTTCAGTTGCACTTCTTTTTCGACATTTTCTAAACCAGTCATCTTAAATCGCTGGACTGTCATTGCTTTCTATCAAGTGGGTAGCGTCATCTTGACCAGCTTATTATACAAAAAAATATTTTATACCCATACATAATATCAAGATACGAGTAATGACATCACTTCGTTGGTACATATCGCCTGTTACCAATAGTATCACACTCACAATATAACGAAAAGCTCATAAACTGCGAAGCACCAAATCAGCATTCCTAAGTTATGAACCACAGTAAAAGTCAACACATAACTGCCGTACGTGAACTTGTTACATTCGAGGAAAATAATTTGATAATAAAATATCTATAGGATCGGTCAGGGCCACGGCTTTATCGCCTATCCTATAGAACGTTGACACCATGGAAAATACAATCTACCCTCCCTCGTATGTCATTTGAAAATGGGGTGGAAGGAAGAATACCTTCGCGAATGATATTCTCAAGGTCAAGTTGGACAAATTGGGATGTATTGTTAGTGTTTGTAGGGAAGGAAATATTCTTGCTCAAGGAAATTGCGTATTTACTCGTCGGTATAAGTAGATATGAATTTTTACAAGACTCAAGAAGCAGATAGCCGTCCTCCTCTAGGCGAGGTCGCAGTGGTAGCTGTAGGTCTGTTGGGAGTCCTGGGGTATCCTTCCGAGGGTTTTACCGGGGCTTCCAACCGTAGGCTGTTGGGCAGGATACGTGATGTTTTTTAGGAGCTAACTCCTAAAAAACATCACGTATCCTGCCCAACAGCATATGCCTAAGCATACTTAGCATCCATGAGATTTTTAACTCATGTAAAAAAAAGCGGATACGCGGATAGCCGTACGATCCAACTGATTTATGGTCTATGGATGATTACAACACCAGAGGTGTGACGGTACTCGATTTTTAAGATCCCATTTGAATAACTCCATACAGTGAATGTTGAGAAAAATCGAGGCATGGAGTTCATTATAATCCAAGAGTGCGTGGAACGAAGTCCACATCAAGACCATACCATAGATGAGCGCTCCAGAGGTAAAATACAACATTCATCCTTCGTGCCTGACGTGCCAAAACACGTATCAATATTGCCAATTTGTTGAGTAGCAATGTTTGTATAGATATAAATTCCCAATTCAAATATGTATAAATAAATGAAGATCATTTATATTCAATGAAGGTAATCATAAATTAGACCGAATTCTGTATAAATGAAAATCAAGAACGTCAATTTTATCTTCATAAATTTTCTGTAATTTATCATTTCTGTGAGAAATCTCAGAGCGCACATATTACATACACCACACATTTATAAACCACCTGCACGTCCCATTTCCTTTGTGTGTGTGTGGGTGTTTCAATTCATCTGAATAAACCTTGGTTTCACGAATATTTCCCTAGAGAACTTATTGTACTTAAATCGTCTGTAAAAGGCACAATTTCATATGAAAAAGTTAGAGGTTCTTTTTTTGTAGGTAAGGGTTTTTGGTTGAATGATCATACATTGTACTTTTATTCCATTAGAGAATTTCGTAAGATTTTCAGATAATGGTTAACTTTGTGATTATAATATTGGAACGGTAAATCATAAGATTTTGCACAGTTACAGCATAGATTTGTTAGAAGCGAATGATCAATTGATTTAGTAGGAATAAGGAATAATGTATTGCAGTTATTGGAATAATAAAAAAATCTTTGCTGGGGAATTCGACTGTCATATCTCTCTTACAATTAATTGTGGTTATCCTTAACTGTTGTACATTAGGGTTGACAAATCGAGTGTGTGAGGTAGGTTCTTATATCTCCCCTCCTTTATTATCGTTCTAAGATGGATTTCCACCATGTATGTTCTGATTAGATTATTTATTAGGAACAAATATTTCTACGATTTACAATGTATTTAAAAATAATATAACATGTTTATTAGTTACGTAGATCTTATAACACGAGCTTATATGTTGGTTTAATTTGGGTTAGATCGCGTTGTGTTAAATTGTCCCATATTATTTATGTGTCTATTCCAGGCGCCGTGAACTACGAAAGAACTTGGCGTAGAACTCAATAACAAAAATGGTAAACATCCCGATAACTCCAATACGATGGTCAGTAACCACGAAATTTTAAATAGGTATCAACTTTTGACATTATTCTGAAGTATAGATTAAAATAACAGCTCATGAACAGTTAAGGGTCATTTAAGCTAAACTGTAAAGCTGTATTAGCGGTTAAGTAATCAACGTCCATAAATCGTTTACGAGAGTTGAAGAGTTGTGAGGAAACTCACTTAAATGTGAACTTGGTGTTTTGGGTAAACAAACGTACTTAAATGCGAACATGGCTTCGTTCCACACGCAATAGTTTAAGTTTCTTCTTAAGGAATTATACAAAAGCGGTATACAATGCCGCACAGGCACAATGCCGGTTCGAAACCTTTCTCAAAGGTACGGGGACAGCGTGTTCAAAATTACACAGAAGAGACATATCACATACCGTACATTTTGTATGACAAAGTAAGGTTCGAACCAGCGTCACACATAGTCTCCGTAATATAATACACGCCTTACAAAGAACTGCATATTATACCTTGTAATCAGTTAAGTAATCGCCATACTTGCTATCTTTAAATCAATATTTAGCGACATTGTCACATAATGCCATCAATATCTAGTTAAGGTAATAGAAGTTTGTGCTATGGGAACTAGAAGAATTTGGAGCCTTATAAAGAAACATTTATAATCTTAGTTCGTTAGAGGAATTAATATGATTTATTTCTCACCTTATTGATAAAAAGATCTTCAACTTCTGTAGAACATTTTTAACGGTAAGAGTGATGGCAAGATATCTGTAACCAAAGAAATACATACTTAGTTACATTTAAAACAATAAGGGCTACGGACGAAGAAAGGGTGCCTATTAGCTCCTTTAGGCAAGGACTTCAAGAAGCGAGTAATTGCCATTACATTCCCAGGATTCCCAACCAGAACTGACAAAACAAATACATTCCATCATAATCTGTTGTGTAGACAACAGACTATGCATATTAGACAATATCATAGATAATATTTAGGTATAGCAATAGACAATACCTAGTAAGAATGGGCACGGCATGACAGTATTCTCATTAATGATGTATTATTCTTTCTTGATATTAATATGTGAACCATCTCATTTATGTTTGAGAATAAAATGATGATATTAAGTAAATGACTTGTTGTCAGAAGGCAGCGAAATTTTGCCCCTAATTACTGACTGTCTGATACTAAGGCGAAAGAAAATGTATTACACAAACTGTAAGACAACAATAATAAATACTTAAAATAACAACATAAATATAAATCTCTCTCTAACCAGACTTTATAAAGGAACTAGCGACCTGCTCCGGCTTCGCATGGGTATAGAGTAGGTATTTCTCCACTATTTAATGGATGTTATTATTTTATACATAATATACTTAAACCTTCCCTGTTCAATCACTCTATCTATTAAAAAAACTGCATCGACATCCGTTGCGTAGTTTTAAAGATTTAAGTATAGGTACATAGGGACAGAGAAAGCGACTTTGTTTTATACTATGTAGTGATGAAGAATCTCACCGGTAATGGTGGTAATAACGTTCAACTCGCAGGTAGGTACCTACCTCTACCTATATCTCACATGATCTAGAGATAAATGTTCAAATTACCGCCAGCGACATCGCTAAAGGATCCTGTAGTACCAGATACAGCGTACATTATTTAGTTTTGTTACCAAGTCTATAAAGGAGTTTCACAAAGTATCAATTTACAGAGGTCTAAAGTTGTCTAAGGGTTCTGTCAGGGATCTATCAGACAGAGAGCGGTCAGATGTTCAAGCGTTCGGCGTTCGCTAAATATCGAATAGCTCACGTAGGTACTGAACGCTTAAACGCCTCCTGTGTGAGTATATCTATGTTAAGTATGTGTAAAGAGCTTAAATCCTAATATAGAGAACGTTCACACAGGCAAGCGTTGAAGAAGTCAGTTGTGGGTTCTTTGTGTTGTATTACTCACGGGGTGGAAACTCCGTACAAATGATTCGTTTTCAATTCTGTCACCTACGCTAAAAACACGTTAACAGCAAAATTTCCCTCAAAATACCCTCCAACTTTAAGACAGCTGTGGCCGGGGTGGGTGAAGCTTCCTCGTGTGGGGCAGGGAGTTGCCTATCTGTATGTGATACTATTATATTATCTTTGGTATTAGGTTACAAAGATAACTTTTAAAGAAGACGTTAAAGCGTGCAGTTCGTGAGCACTGCACGCTCAACCGCAGATAGCGAATGCAGAACGCTTGAACGCCTGACCGCTCTCTGTCTGACAGCACCCTGAGTCACAAGACGCCATTCCGTAATGATCTTCAAGGTTTAATAGTGACGCGAACGTGATTAAGTCCCAGTTTATGTATCGTGTGTTCTTCAAACGCAAATGACGGTTGGAATATAGTAGATACAGATTTGCATGAGAACTGCTCGGTTTTGTGACAATATACAGATCAATTTTGTGTCCAGGTACCTAGTCAAATAAAGATGGGAACATTTCCTTGAATTATTTACAAACTGCCTCACGAGTTTAAGCCAAAAAAGTTAGTCGAGTTTCAAAAAGGTCTTAGCACAGTCGACACCGACACTGTTGTTGATTGAAACAGCCGAAACAGCCGATTGGCTGTTTCATGTATCTCTGTGGAATGATTGGATCTTGAGTGACAATTTTTACTAAATTTCATGCCGAAAACAATAAATACTTTGAGTGACTACAATACTGCACATACTTAAATGACATCCTAAAATCTAGGTGAAGGGTTTTCCAAAACTAGAATCAACATTTTTATTGAGAAGGGTCATATTATTAAAGACCATATTTTTACCAATAGGTAGAACATAGCATGTTGTCAACAACACGGTTTCAATTATCATAAAAAAATATCGTATGAACACTAGCGCCTCTCTTTGTAATAGAGAAAAATAAAAAACTTTTATGCTAAGTGGGTTAAGCTGATACAAATATTCAGGCAATACTTATTCCATGTAGTAATTCGGGTTTGGGAATGGATATCGTGCAAAAAATATTTAATACTAAAATAGGATATGTAATTGGGTTAGGCGTCAACTCGTCACCGAGCTGCGGCCCAATTAACATGTGGTTACCATGGCCAAAATCAAATAGTAAGTATAATAAATATGTTTAATTCAACTGACAATCTTGTTGTGTGTAATATTGTAAGTTAGGGTATTGCGTGCAGATACAGACAAATCTCACGCATATTTAAGCTGCAGGCTTAATTAGATCAATTGATTGGAGACGAATGCCGTGTGTATAGAACACCTATGTGAGATAAAATGTGATGAATTTGACTCGCTACGTTTGGTGAGTAACCTGTTAGGTAACTAACTTGTGCATTCAAATGGACATGACTGTTCAACTGGGCTGGATGTCTCTGGGTCATGCTGGGAGCCTTGTGGCCTCTTTTGGTTATATGGTGTTATATGGTTATATGGATATATAGTATATTGATATGTTATATGGATGCTATGCTGGACTCCTACCGACTAAAAAACCTCACATAACGCCCAACAGCCTACGGGCGGAAGCCCCGGGTAAGCCCTCGGAAGGATGACCCAGGACTTCCAACAGACGTACGGCTACCACTGCGGCCTCGCCTAGATGTATAGAAGCATCGATAAAAATTAAATGGGAAAATTTATCAGTCTCGAGCAGGTCCCGAAGCTGTGTCTTCTGGCTAACTGGGCAAGGTGTCCCTCAGACCACTGGACCACCGAGACACTACACTCACTATTCTTTTATCTTTGACTACTGAGAATTTTTCCACTAGTAAAACAAAAAAAAGGGGTAAGATTTGATTGTTTGTATGTTTGCATCAAATAGGCTCCGAAAATACTGGACCGAATTGAAAAATTCTTTTACTGCTGGGTAGCTACTACATTAACAGTAAAAGTACTACCCAACAGTAAAAGAATGTTTCAATACTGGGTAGGTATAGTGATACATACCATCCAAGTAAACATTATGCTAAATTTTATTCCCGTATTCCCACAGTAACGGGAAAGTCAAAAAATCAAAATCAAAAATATATTTATTTCACATAGGCATTATACAGATGCGCTTGCAAAACGTCCAGAATACAAAACAAAAACTCTACCACCAGTTCACAACGCGACCCACCTGAGAAGAACTGGCAAGAAACTCAGCGGGTTGTTCTTTTTTTTGCTCTATTTACAATTTTAAAGAATCTAAAAACTAGGCATTTTAACAATTTTTTTTATAAATCAAGCAGAGCAGGTCATTTCCAGGCTTCCTTATCCAACAAATAATCATTGATTGTATAGTAGCCCCTGCAGTTCAATTTACTTTTAACAGATCTTTTAAACTTATTAAGGGACATACTTTTAATTTCGTCTGGAAGCCTGTTGTAAAAGCGTATACAGTTACCCATGAAAGAATTGCTGGTTTTGTGCAAAAGACGTGGATGAAACCGCGTGACGTCCGCTAGTATGGTATAAAACTCCTAATGTGAGACATTTAAGACTTAGGCTTACACTTGTTTCTAACTTATATTAGATTCGTTCTGATAGATACTTCGGTATCTCGTAAACAATTAAAAAGTTTTCGAGAAAAAGGAAAACTAGTAAAAGTTAAAAACTCTGCCCTTTCGATAGAATGCTGTTATACCTCTAAGGTGGCAGACAAGTATACGACCCATCTGATATTGCAACACCATGAGTGTTACATTTTTACTCAGTCTGTAACGATAGTTACAGTGTTGTAACTGTCATTACAGACAAACGTGTACGTCGTTTCTCTCAGTCTGAGTCTGAGTTCGGTCCGATGTGACTCCACTCATAATACACGCAATGCTGGAGGAGTTAGCTTAGAAAGATTAGGAATTATGGTTACTAGTATTCTAAAAAAGTCTATTCGTTGCAATAAGTGATTTCCATAGACTTGAAATGACTTACAGTAAAAATAATGTATGTCGTAGCCAAAACAATCGCCCAGGATAAACCAGAAGAATTTGATAGATAAAGTGTTTATTTTTTTATAATGTATTTAAACACTTACTTAACGCTAACCTATAGCTGTTTTGTGTAGCGCTTTAGAATAAACCTTTCAGAATACCCTTTCAGAGTAAAGTTTCTATTTCAAAATGTGAATCTTCAAGTGTAACACTACTGACTAATTCTGGGGCAGTGCGCCAGAAGTACTCTCATAAATAGTTTCTATATTATAAGGTTGCCTGTTGGAATTTGCCTCGGGCGATACGGCCGCCAATTGTAAAACCAATTTAGTGTAATTTACTAGTTATATGTATATAAAACTAGCTGTTGCCCGCGGCTTCGTCCACGTAGAAGTCGTTATCGCGTAAAATCAAAAACCTCCTTTTGCGGAGTGGGTTAAAAAGTAGCCATTGTCCTTCCCAGGGCCTTGAACTACCCCTATACCAAATTTCATCTCACTCGCTCCAGCCGTTTAGGCGTGAAAGCGTAACAGACAGACAGACAGAGTTACTTCCGCATTTATAATATTAGTAGGGATGTATTTTGGTGTTACAATCAAGAATATCTATATATCTATCTAATACCCGCTTAACCACAAAACAGTGTTCTGCCTCGTTTCTATTGTGACCCAATATAAACCAGATATTAAATCACTGCAATTAGCCTATAATATTAGGTTTGATAAACCTTTTAAAATTAAACAAATAAAACACACCTGCTAAAATTTCTCATTCAAACTCGATTCTGAAATTTCATCCCAAAACATCAAAAAGCTTGTAAAAATTGTAAAAATGTCGTTTGCAGGGTCATAAAGGGACTTGTATTTGTAAAGGGCAGGTGCCTAAAGTTGTGATCCTCTGCCTGAGGGCAAGTTAACTGACCTTTGTAGTAACTTAATTTTCAGAAACTCTGCGTCCAACAAAGGTCCACTTTAAAGTGATTCGAGATTTACAAATTGAATTACATGTGTTTTTAATTTGTAGCAAATTTAATTATATCTTTTAACCGATTTTCAAAAGGTTTTTACAAAAAATAGTTAGTAATTTTTGATATAATATTTAATATTTATGATAGGTACATATAGGTTAACATAGGAGTAAAGTACATAGCCCATGACGGCTGCGTGACGTGAGAAATTCACGCACGCCCCCCCTTAGAAGCGGGATCACAACCGAAACCCCCGGAAGACGCGGGATAGCACCCGAACCACCCACTGGGCGAGGCCGCAGTCTGTTGGGAGTCCTGGGACTTACCCGGGGTTCCCAACTGTTGAGAGGCTGTGGAGGCTGTTGGGCGTTACGTGAGGTTGTTTTAGTCGGTAGGAGTCCGGCATAACATCCACGATAGATTTTCCCCCACGGTAAAAAAAGGTGTAAAGTACATAATATTTTCAGCTATTTTCTGTACTCCAGACTGCATTATACTACTCGCAATTGGATAGCATTGGTAGATAAAGTAATACATACATATAATCAACCCATCATACCCGAAGGGAGAGGCAAAGGCATAGTGGCATGACGGATTACCACACGTGTAAAAGGCGATTGAGGCTACCTGCTGTTGTCAAGCCGCGTTACAGCAACTGGGACCAACGGTAAAGCGTGACTTATGGTGGTCAGTATAGCGTGTCGTAGGGAGAGACGAAATTATACTTGTGTAGTCTTTTATTGTATCTTGCTTACCGACTAACTTATTCTATCAAAACCGCGGTTTATATACTACAATATTAGGAATGCAAAGAGGGGATGTTATCTCTGGTGTCACGCATCCTCAGATCGCGACACCAGATAAATTTCTGCTAACTATACAATACTATAAATTATCAATTTATCTAAGTGCTAATGGCGAAGGACGTGATTGAATGTTTTACATAAATATTTCCTCTTATCAATCACGTCCGAATACCGCCATAGAACTCCCCCCTTTTTAAAAACTATCATTTACACAAAAAATCAGTAAATATCTAATAACAATTTGTACAAATATCTGTAAAACCATATAACACTTAACAGTTAAATATGTTATTATCTATAGTTACTTATTATATATATTAAATCGAACTGTCGGGCGTGATATTCGGCCGGAACGCGTTATCATGCTCTTCTTTTCTTGATTTGTCCGTTGGTCACGTTCCCAACTGTTTGCTTCGTCTTCACGAATTTTTAGTTCCTCTGAATTGTTGATAAGATATGCTGGCTTGAGACGATCGATTGAAATGGTAATTTCTTTATCATCACGTTTGATCGTAAATACCTTATCACCCCGTCTGGTTACTAGGTATGGGCCTTCATACGGAGGTGTGAGACTTGGACGTAATCTCTCACATCTTAAAAACACATGTGTACAGTCCTTTAATCTTGGGTGAACAAAAACGTTTCTTACAGTACTTTCTCGTTTTGGAATGGACGTTACGCGGCTGATATTTTCTTTTATCTCTTGCAAGAATTCGGGATACGTCTTGCTGTTTTCTTCGCTGAAAAAACTTGCTGGTAGCTTTATTGTTGTCCCATATACTAGTTCGGCGGCGCAGCAACCATTATCTTGTCGATAACTGGAGCGTAGACCTAATAGAACTGAGGGCAATTCCTGTGTCCAATTCTTCGTTTTTGTTCTGGCTACCGCTACCAGTGCCGTTTTCATCGTCCTGTGGAGTCGTTCGACTTTGGAATTAGATTGTGGATGATACGGAGTTGTTCGGAGTTTCTCTACTCCGATAAATTTTGCAAGTTCTCGAAATAATTCGGACTCAAACTGCCTTCCCTGATCGGAAGTGATATAATCCGGACATCCAAAACGTACGATCCAACCTTCGTACACAATTTTTGCCACAGTCTCTGCTGTGATCTCTGATACCGGAAAAGCTTCTGGCCATGACGTACATCGATCTATCCTAGTAATCAAGTAGCAAATATTTCCCAGTTGGCGAGACAGTGTGTCGATGCACTTTAGAACGCTGACATTGTATGCATGATTCACTCCATTTGTTTATATCCACATTCATTTTCGTCCATATATAGTTTTTCGTAATTAACTCTCTTGTGCCCTTTTTTCCAGGGTGACTGAGGTTATGAAAACTATCAAAAATTTTCTTCCTAAATTGTTGTGGAAGGTACGGACGTGCAACTCCCGTTGATATATCGCAATATACTTCATTGTTTACCTCTTTCGTTCGAACGAGCGCTATCTAACGACTTGTTTCGCATTAATTGTTGAAGTTCGATGTCGTTTTCTTGTGATTTTCGTAACTCCGACAAATCAATAAGCGTAGGGAGTGAAATAGTTTCCACCACTCTGGACAATGCGTCTGCGACAACGTTATCTTGTCCGCTTATATGACGGATGTCGGTGCAAAATTGCGATATGTAATCCAAATGTCTTATTCTTCTTGGAGTGTCGTCAATGCCCAGTTTCTTGTCAAAAGCATAAATTAATGGCTTATGATCTGTATAAATAGTAAAATTACAGCCTTCAATTAAACGTCGAAAATGTTTTACCGCCGTAAAAAACTCGTAAAGGGAGACGTTACAACGTGCTCACCCATCTCACGAGCAATAAGGTGCCTAACGCAGTAATCGTACACAGAACACTGAGTTAGCAGTTCTACGGGCGCTTCATACATAAAAAACAAATAACCCAACTTAGGTACCGAATAATCTGATAAAATCGGCTCCTCTTCAATAGTTGTTCTCTTCTAGGGCACATTATTTAACATTTCAATATTTCTCCTTACCACTCAGTTTCACGTAAATCTGTTTGATATAAGTAAACCCTTTTACCGTGATATTTATGTTCTCTCCTCTCGTATTAGAGCTGTAATTCAATTATATGAAATTTGAGGCCGCTCTCTAGTCTATGTCGGTAGTAAAGTAATACGAATATATTTTTATCTTTCTGTGAGAAAATAAAAGTTGATGTTATTTAGTACCAAGAGGTTGTCTTCAGAAAATTATACCATAGGAAATTCATACATACCTATTTTTTATTTTTATTTTTTTTTATACTACTTGGGTGGCAGACAAGCTTACGGCCCACCGGAAGGTTGGTAACCGTAGCCTATAGACGTTTGCAACACCAGAGGCGCTACACACGCGCTGCCGACCCGGGCGCAGGTTGTGACGACCCACAGTTGAAATTTTTCAAGCCGCCCGTAACCTTCGGTCAGTCGCGCCATTTTACTTAACGAGGTTTGTCGCGTGGGGTTCTTGAGAACCTCAATGAAAAATAGCATGTAAAATAGGAAATTATAAGTATTTTTTTTTTTTTTTTTTTTTATACTACTTAGGTGGCAGACAAGCTTACGGCCCACCGGAAGGTTGGTAACCGTAGCCTATAGACGTTTGCAACACCAGAGGCGCTACAAACGCGCTGCCGACCCGGGCGCAGGTTGTGACGACCCACAGTTGAAATTCATTTCATATAATTTATCATTACATTATTACGTGTTTGTCAAACTACAATAAAACAATGATAAATTATTAAGCGATTTGTATTTAATTACTTATTAAACTTATTACTAAAAGTAGGAGCCTATATTTCTCACTCGGAGATCACTTTTACAAAAAATAAATAAAATAAAGAAATCTACTCCGTAATTATCTACTTTATACTTTTTTGGCATCATATAGAAATAATCAACTTTGTAACATATAATATATAAGGAATAAATAAAAAAAAATCGCAACTTTACGAAATTGTATGCTCGTCGCGTGGGGTCTTTGAGAGCCCTTGCGTTCAAAACAGGTCCGTATCACACGGCGCTTACGAGCGAATTGAAGTTAGCCACCTTCCGCGCCAACTACAATCTAACTTAGGAGGGTACATAAACTACTGCACGGCTACAATAGATTTAAATAAGAAAATTTTGCATTTTTGTAATGTTCGGGCTTTCAAAGACCCCACGCGACGGACCGAAGGTTAAGGCCTTCAACTTGGCTTAACGACTGTCATTTTACTGACAACCGGGACCAACGGCTTAACGTGCCTTCCGAAGCACGGAAACGCTCGTAAATAAATGTCACAAAGTGGTCCACGTGGTGGTCACCCATCCATGACCGGCCACAGTAAATGTTGCTTACTGCAGTGATCGTTTACAGAACACTGAGTCCGCGGGGCCACGAGCGCTTCAAATATAACCTATATAGTATTCACGGCTATATCCCCGAAGGGGTAGGCATAGTATACGCCATATTTTATCTTTTAGTGACATGTCTCACAATATAGGTGGTGAGCCTATTGCCGTGTATTAGTGAGAAGGTAATTCGTGTTATTTTTTATATAGTACTGAGGAGGGCTGACACACGTCATGGTCTACCTGATCTAAACTGGTCATCTTAGTCTAGGACTTTCTAACACCAGAGGTGCTACACTCGGGCTGTCGTCCCTGCAAAACCTTTTGGGTATGACTCCTTATGAAGACCATATACTGTACATTGATGTTCAGGGGAACCGATGCAGGGAGTTCGTTTCACAATTGTACATTCTCGAATTTCACTGATTTTACTGTTTTGCGGATGTTTCTCCCTTGTTCTTCAATTTTTTACAAGGACTGCAGCGCGAGTGTGGCGCCTCCGGTTTTGCAAACGTTCCTAAGCTGCCGTGACCACTAGTCTTTCTGGTGGGCCGTATGCTTGCCTGCCGCCCTAAGGGCAAAAAAAAATCTATACATATCGGGTCTTAGCAAGAACGATTATAAATAGAACCTATGAAAAAAGAAACTGATAAGAATTTTTAACCTGAATACTGCAGCATTCTCTCAATGAATGAATGAATAAAATGAAATGTTTATTACAATCAAGGTTTTTAAGTAAGATATTAGATTATAGGTAGTTCCTTTTCCAACTTTTTCCCAACTTATTACTCCTAATTCGTAACTAAATCGTTCATAATTCGTAACATTGTCTTCCTTCTCACAGAATATCCTTACAACTCCCCTTATTTATTACAATATTATGTTCAAATCAACATAACTATAACGCTATCGTTTATCGTGAGATGTCGTACGAAAGGTAAACACATATCTCGGCTATTGCTACCCATAAAACATGTTTATTATTATGTGTAACGGACAAACTAGGGGAAAACAACAGCGTTGGTAGTTATTTATGCAATAGTGGGCTGGCAACATTGTGACGCTACTACGTGTGTTGCCAGAATCAATTTGTTTGACTGTTGTGGTAGGAAATTTGAATAATGAGATCGAATTTGGAATGTTATCAAATCGTTATAATAGTTGTTTCCGCACATGCTCTGCCTGTTGTCTTACAAATCTGACAGTAAATGAAAATATAGAAGCAGTAATCTTGACTTAGAATATAAGTGTTACTTTTATGAATAAAAAAAAATTGATTTATGTCGGACTACTTAAGGTCAAAAGAAAAATTTACCGAAAATATCTTATTTCAATATAAAAAGGATTGTAGCATGACAGTACAAGGGAAATCCCTAATTTCCGTATATTTACTTGAAATATGGGACAGAAATCGCTTTGTTAAAGTTATAAGAAAAACCCTCAAAGAATAGGATTTATACTTGGTTGAGAAACCTAATTCAGCCGCAACGGTCAAGATCCTTTTATGAAAGGGAACATAATCCTCATTTAGCTATTGTCCTTTTAGAGATCCGTGGTAAATAAAAGTCCTTATAATGGGTATTAAAATTTCGTGGTCTCTTTCTTATATACCTACTACTAGTTGATGCTTGCGGCTTCGTCCGCGTGAAATTCGTTACCCGTTCCCGCTTCCCGTGGGGACATTTTCCCGAGATGAAAAGTAGCCTATGTGTTATTCCACACTATAAGCTATCTATTCATAAAAAAGCTCTGAGAATAAACGATATACCTACCTGTTTACGATGTCCTAAGCAGCTTAAATGTTTCTAATATTTCGAAACTATTTAAGCACCATGATCATGAAGGAACTGAAGTAATGGCGGTAAAACACATACACAGCACAATGTAATCGTACCGCTTGACAAAAAAAAGAGTAGTTGGCGAAAACAATAGACGCGCCACTCTGATCACAGAAAAGCATTATTTTGCCAATATCTTACTAATAGATATTATAAATGCGAAAGTTTGTGATTTGGATGTGTGGATGTTTGTTACTCTTTCACGACCGGCTGAATAGATCTAGCTGAAATTTGGTACAAGGATAGTTTTTGGTCAGGAATATCACATGGGCTACTTTTTATCCCGGGAATAAGTCCCCACGGGAAGCGGGAACTAGAACAAGTTTTACGAGGGAGATCCTGCGGGCATCAGCTAGTTATAAATAAATGGGAAACGACATCTTCAGTATTTACATAAACAAAACATGTTTGATAAAGTACCGTGTGCACAGTAATGTTATACCGCGTGGCTCAGTTTTCATAAACCCCCCACTTTTAACAACCACCCTTCAACAATCACAGGCGTACATCTATTTAATATTCAATTGAATTTCCGTAAAATTGTCGTAAAATGCAAACGTTCGAGAGGTGTTAACGACCTGGTAAATTTACGGCTCAGAGCATAGGTCATGTTTCAGAAAAGTTGAAGCTTAGACAATTTTATGGAGTTGTTTTGAATTGTTTGAGATATTGGATTAAAATTTGTGAAGAAGTTTAGTAAAGGCTTTGGTTATTTTAGATGTAGACAGAAACTTTGAACAGCTGTACTTGATAAACTTTTCTAAATTGTCAGTCTATACTAACTTATACGGAGACATGTCAACCCTTATTTATTTTGAAGTTGATGGGCGCAACGAAGATCATTGCCTCGAAAACCAAGATCGTTCACAACTATCTAAAATTCGATGTAGGAAAACCGTTAAGCACTAGCAAGATTACACCTTTAAATTATTATCTACGAAGAAACAGATACAATATTAAAGGATATACTCTCAGACAGAGTTGGTGGACATTTCAATATACTTTAGAACAATTATTGAGATTAAAATACACACTTTACGGTCTTGGGTCTTGTGCACTTCAAGAGACAATTTTGTCGTGAAGGTCTGATTGGTGAGGGATTTAATGGATTGCATTTTTAATCTTACTTCAAGTAGCTTATGAGTAGTAATTTTAAAAGTTTGGTGCAGTCTGCAATAGATTTTCAGAAATGAAATCAAAAGTTGGATAAATAAGTTTTATTAAATGGTAACGAGAGATCAATTTCAAAAGAAGTAGGTATAATAGGGAATCGAAGGGGAAAATAGTAGGTAAGGCAAGTGCCTTGTAAAGCGTTACCTATTACTAAACATTATTTTATAATACTATTACTGACTATCGCACTTATTGTAAACCAATTTGTTAGATAAAGTATCGCCTGATAGTTGTTTTTAGAGAAGACATTATATTACATGAACATACAGTTGAAAACACGAAATATTTCTTAAATCAGACAGTACAGGAGAGGGTCTGCTAAGGTGTGCGTACTCCTGGCGGAAAAGTGTCGATTTTTTAAATTCTAGATATGCAGAAAATTAGCGTAAGAGTCCGTGTAAATGTGTATCGTAAATAGAAATTTGTGTATCCAGCCATTGTGAAGATATTCTTGAAAAACTGATTCCGCCAGGAGTACGTTCGAAACGTCAGCCCAGCGGAACTTTTTCTTTTTTTGCAAAAAGAAAAGGCTCATTAGGTAGCTTGGTGCGAGCTGTAAATGTGTATGTATAAATGAAATTTGTGTATCATGATATCACGGAGTAATTCAGGTTTCCGCTGGGAGTACGTTTGACGATATCGTAATTATCATATACAGAGACTTGGTACAGTGTTGAGTTTACTCATGTACGTTGCTATGAATTTGCTTATAATCTTGGTAAAAGCAGAAATTGAAAATAATTTCCCACTCAAAAGATATAGACATATAGGTAAAATCAGGTTATTAACCTCTAGTGCCTAAAATAGGAACCTTACAGCCAAACTTGTAACGTTAATTTGTATCTAATCAAAGTCTACACTCTTCAACCGAGTTTCATTAATATCTTCTTAGTAATTACAGAGGAATCACAAAATTTGTCGCAATCAGCCCATTGTTTTATATGACCTTTGTTGTCAATGTTCTTAGAAAATAAACACAACAAACTATATTGCAATATTTTGCGTATTTATTCAACTACTCAAATTTAAAAATTCAGCTCATTACATTCAGTATTTAACAAAATATAAGAAAAATACCATCATCAGCCGGAATTGATGAAAAACACGGGTAAACCAACCAAATTGAAATGACGTCAAAAAGCGGCCGCGCAGTACATGAAGGTACATTTCTAAATTTGTAGCATAGCATCAGTTTTAATTTAGTACAGGTAGATACAAAAGTCTTGTAAAATATTAGTATTTTTTTATTAAGTAGGTACTTATGATTCGTACATAATATATACACATCTTCATCATCTCAGACTCTTTGACACTCGCTTGCTGACTAGGCCTGGCCTCCGCCATAGCTGCAATTTTACTGAAAACAGTACCAAACGGCTTAACCTGCTTTCCGAAGCACGGAGACTCACGTAAATGAAATAAATAGCTTTACATGAGACAGACGGTGTCATTTTAAGTCAACTACAATTTGATACGTTTATCTTTAAATAACATTGTGGTTTTAAATAACATTGTGGAATTAAATGGTATTGTCTATTGAGCAGCTTCTGGGGGAGAATGTATAAATTGGCGTGTGAGATTATTGTGAGCTCTCTTCATTCATACTGATCGCTTAGCTAGGGTATAACTATATTAAAAGTTATATTGCAAGTTTTATTTTGTTTTTAAAATGTAGGTACTACCTATTTAACAATTTGTTAGCGTCACATGAAAGCGAGAGAGAGGTTTAGTAGTTATATTTTAATATAATTTATTTCATAGCAAGTACATAAAACACAAACTCCAGAACATTTGTGTATCACACACAAATATTTGTTCTGACCCAGAAATCGAACCTAAGACCGAGGACCGAGAGGAGGAATTATTTTATTCCGTACTATTCGACTGCATAGCTTGAACTGATACTATGCGTCCAAACGGAAGGATCGTCAATGGTAGGTTCTGGGTCGTTCTAGGTGCGTTTTTATTTGGAATAAAACCGCAGTAACCCCAAGTGCGGCCTCAGCCTTAGTCTGTAAGACTTTTTTGAAGAAAGTCATTAAGTGTCTTCTAGATTACAAACCTTATTTATACTGTTGATTGATGGCTGTTGGTAAAACTGGCCACACAGTTTTTAGGGTTCCAAACCCAAATTATAAAAACGGGACCCTATTCATGAGACTTCACAGTCCGCTTGTCTGTCTGTCTGTCCGACATGAGGCTTTCTCGGAAACTGCTAAAACAACAAATACTTAAATACTATCTCGGAAACCGTGACAATTAGAGAGTTGAAATTTTAACAGATGATATATTTTAGTTGACGCTGTAACAACAAATACTTAAATCCTATCTCGGGAACCGTGACAACTAGAGAGCTGAAATTTTCTCAGATGATGTATTTTGGTTGACGCTATAACAACAAATACTTAAATTAGACAAAAGGGGGATTAAGGGGGGCTACCATAAAAAAAACGTGATTTTTGCTGTTTTTTTAGTACGGAACCCTCCAAGCGCGAGTTCGAGTCGTACTTGACCTGGTTTTATATAAGTAAATAAAAAATCTGGAACATGTTAATTTAAAAACCAGTTTCTTCTAGTCTCTAGTCTCAATATGTCAAAATGTGGATTTATGTGTGAAAATGCAGAAATACCTAAACCTACAGGATCGTAAATTTGAAAGAAACTGATAAATACTTATACATAAGAAAGCTAGGGTAAAAAATAAGCAGGTACTCTATGTGTGGGCTGCTCACCGTCCTTACAGAAGCAGGCCCAAGACGGCTGCGTGACGTGAGGGATTCACGCACGCCCTCCCCCCCGCCCCCTAAGAAGCGGAATCACACCCGAAAACCCCCCAAAGACGCGGGATAGCACCCGAACCACCCCGTAGGCGAGGTCTGTTGGGAGTCCTAGGAAAGCCTTCCGAGGGCTTACCCGGGGCTCCAAACCGTAAGCTGTTGGGCGTTACGTGAGTTTATTTAGTCGGTAGGAGTCCAGCATAGCATCCATGAGGGATTTTCCCTCATGTTAAAAAAAGGGTAATCTAAGTGCCCACTATTACGTACTTAAGTAGAACCCGACATCGCGTCCATTTTAAAACGTCAAAGAGTTTGTTTTCTTGCTCTTTCTTATTTAAATGTCGATTATTCATAAAAGTAATAATTGTAATAGAAAGTTATTATGGGAATTGTATATTCGCTAAGCTATTTTTGTAGCGATAGTACACGATGTCAAACCAAATAAACGTACAATACTTGCAATTTAAAGACGTAGCTCTATGTACTACGCGGCCGCTTTTTGACGTCATTTCAATCTGGTTGGTTTACTCGTGTTTTTCATCAATTCCGGCTGTTGATGGTATTTTTCTTATATTTTGTTAAATACTGAATGTAATGAGCTGAATTTTTAAATTTGAGTAGTTGAATAAATACGCAAAATATTGCAATATAGTTTGTTGTGTTTATTTTCTAAGAACATTGACAACAAAGGTCATATAAAACAATGGGCTGATTGCGACAAGTTTTGTGATTACTCTGTAATTACTAAGAAGATATTAATGAAACTCGGTTGAAGAGTGTAGACTTTGATTAGATACAAATTAACGTTACAAGTTTTAATAATAATAATAATAATAATCTTTATTGACATAAAATGTTGATACATATAGTTACAGATTCCCTGTCTCCTGCGCTAGTGGGAACTGTGTTGCAGGAGACAGTGTTTCCTCCCATCTCACAATGCTCGATTACATGCCAATGTGTAAATAGCCAAATAATACATTAAAAATAAAAAATAAAATCTAGCAAAACAAAAAGCAATCAAAATAACATTAGCCATGCAGCCGTGGAGTATTTTATTATGTGTGTGTGTGTGGTGTGTGAGTGTGTGTGTGTGTGAGTGTGTGAGTGTAGGTGTGAGTGTGTGTGTGTGCGTGTGTCTGTGTATGTGCGCGCGTATATGTAAGTCATCAAATTACTACCGTCAACAAGGTTTCCACTGTTTCATAGTCCAGTGAATTTAACCATGTTACCATTAATTTTGTGAATGCGTTGTTGCTATATTTAGTAATTTTGTAAATTTTATTAAATTTGTTGTATAAATATGGAGAGAGGAATTTAACATGACGTTGAGCAAAAGTTGTACGGGTACGAGGAACCGGGCAGCGTTCGACCCTTTTGTTTTGCACCGGTAAGTACGGAACAATTTTTCTGTGATATCTACGTAAACTTTCATAAATATACATTTTCCTTACAGACAATACAGCTGTATCTTTATAAAGAGCAGTGGTGGGATATTTATACGGTTGGCGCATAAGTACTTTTAAAATTGCTCGCTGGGCCCTCTCCACCTCCATCATAGCAGATTTTGCCGCACCTCCCCAGGCAACAATACAATATCGAACAATGCACTCACATAACGCTCTGTAGGTCTGAATAAGAAGTGTCACATCAGCCACTGTGCGCAAGTTTTTGAAGATATAAATCAATCTTCTGATCCTGGCTGTTACAGTCTCCATATGAATATCCCACCTCAAATGGTCATCTAGTGTGACACCCAGATACTTAACGGAGGTAACCTGTACGAGTTCTGCACAGCAACAGTCATCACGATCTTCTTGGCGATTACACGGAAAGGTGTGTATTTTAAGATTTTGTGGTAATTCAAGTTTTCCAGATTCTGTTATACTGAAGCATATATATTTAGTCTTACTTGTGTTGAGTGATAACAGACTGTTTTCTAGCCAGGTAGTCACCTTTGCTACACCACTCTCAGCCAGCTCAAACACATCCTTCCAACTTGGGCCATGAAATATTAGCGCCGTGTCATCCGCAAACATAAATAGATCTAGGCCTTTCTGATGGGTACCAATGCTACACAACTCATTGATATAAATGAGGAAAAGGGTCGGACCCAACGTGCTCCCTTGGGGAATACCATAATTGCAAGACAACTGATTACTTTGATGGTCTGCCACCCTAACACATTGGGATCTAGAAGACAGATAATCTGTGAACCATTCCAGCGCCACTCCCCTGATACCAAGATTTTCCAGACGCATTAGTAAGATGGGAATGGAAACAGTATCAAAAGCCTTTTGGAGGTCTAAGAAGACCCCCAAACATTTGTCTCTCTTGTCTAGGTATGATACTACTGCTGTAGTTAAAGCTAAAACGGCGTCTTCAGTGGATTTCTGTCCTCTGAACCCAAACTGGTGATCGCTAAGCATTTTATTTTTCTCCAAATATGCGATCAATCTTCTACTTATAACTTTCTCTAGTACCTTAGATAAAGTAGACAATAGGGATATCGGGCGATAGTTTGTGGGTTCATTTGTATCCCCAGATTTAAATATTGGACAGACCACAGCTTTTTTGAAAATTGTAGGAAATACGCCCGTTTCCATGCTCATATTACACACATAGGTAATAGGTGAAGCAAGAGACAAGATGTTCTGCTTTAGAATTTCGCTAGTAATTTTATCCCATCCCGGTGCACTGTGTGATTTAAGTCCTAGAACAATGTCCCTCACCTCGCCCGGATCCGTAGGTATAATTGCAATGGAGCTAAGAGGAGCAGTATCCCGTTTTGATTCACGTGCCAGTTCATGCTCTGATTTGTTCATCGAGTCCTGTATGTGCCCAGCCAAGGCTGCTCCAACTCCAGCAAAGTAAGTATTTACCTTGTTCAGAGCCCTGGGAGGTGTATCATCTATACTTAGAAGTTCATCAGCCGATACGCATCCGCTTTTTATGTTACACACATCTTTTATTATATTCCATGTTTCCTTTATATTCCCTTTCGCATTTTGAAGTTTTGATTTATAATATTTCCTTTTTAAATTTTTAATAATTGAGTTGCATATATTTCTATATTTTATGTATTTTTGAGATTTTAATATGTCATCTGTATTCCGAAGTGCAATCCTATGCAACCTATCTCTTCTTCTCATACATTTAACTACTCCTTCGGTTATCCATGGCTTCAGCGGTCTGTTTCTGTTACAACTCTTCCTAACCTTTGTGTTGTCTCTAATAATTTTCACCAGCTTAGTTGTTAGAATTTCCGATGCTTCATTGGCACTATTGCTATCATACAAAGCATCCCAGCATTCCTTGCCAATTATTTCATTTATTTTTTTGTAGTCTACTGTATTTTTATTTCGTATCCTATTCATATTAACTACTGTCGAATTTTTAATATATAATAATATAGGACAGTGATCTGTAATTAGTTCATCAAATACTATTGTTTTCCAATGAGAAGAGCACTTAACCATGAAATGATCAATACATGTCTTCCGGTTTCTAGTGGGTAATGTAATACCTTGTTTAAGACCATGTGTGGCCATCAGATTTAAATAACCAAGCGATGCACTTTCTAAGTTTGTCGGTAAAATATCAATATTTATGTCTCCAGTAAAAATTATATTCTTTGTGTGAATACTGTCAAGTATTTGGTCAAGTGATTCTATGTAACGTCGGGTATTAGAGAAACATGGTGGTCTATATGAGCAAACCAGGGCACAGTCCGGCTCCATAGTAACGACGACACAATTGCCATCCAACATCTCCGGTTCATAGGCGCAGGTTTTGATTTCACTGCGAACATAGACTACAACGCCGTCATTCTGGTTCAAGCTGGTTTTGCTCCAGTATCTATTGTAGTCCCGAATCTCAGGTGGTGGCTTATCTAAATTTGTCCAGCACTCTGTCAAGACTAAAACATCTATCCGCATATCTAGAGACGCAACAAATACCAGGAAACCATCCAGATTACAATTAACGCTCCTAACATTAAAACTAATTATTATTAAGTTATGTGATATGGGGTTGTATTGCAATAATTGTGAACATAGCATGCTGTCAGTAATACAAACACATTCAACATGTTCAGTCTTATCAACTTCATCCACTATAGTATTGAGATCGAATTTTATTTTTAAAATATTTTGACTCGTACGTAAGTTTGGCTGTAAGGTTCCTATTTTAGGCACTAGAGGTTAATAACCTGATTTTACCTATATGTCTATATCTTTTGAGTGGGAAATTATTTTCAATTTCTGCTTTTACCAAGATTATAAGCAAATTCATAGCAACGTACATGAGTAAATTCAACACTGTACCAAGTCTCTGTATATGATAATTACGATATCGTCAAACGTACTCCCAGCGGAAACCTGAATTACTCCGTGATATCATGATACACAAATTTCATTTATACATACACATTTACAGCTCGCACCAAGCTACCTAATGAGCCTTTTCTTTTTGCAAAAAAAGAAAAAGTTCCGCTGGGCTGACGTTTCGAACGTACTCCTGGCGGAATCAGTTTTTCAAGAATATCTTCACAATGGCTGGATACACAAATTTCTATTTACGATACACATTTACACGGACTCTTACGCTAATTTTCTGCATATCTAGAATTTAAAAAATCGACACTTTTCCGCCAGGAGTACGCAAGCTATATTTAGGCCCAAACCTCACTTACAATCTCGGAAGAGGTACTTGCACTACACAACCCTTTGATTCTCATTGTGGTTAGGAAATTGACAATCGACAATACCAATTACTACTAAACAAATAGTACCCTCTACAGATAATTGTACTTAAAAAGTCTTGACTGAACAAAAATTACTACGAATTAGTAAAAATTATAAGCCTTCTGATTAGGATAGTATTTTTAAGGATTTTCCTTAAAAGTTTTCTTTTTAAGACTAAAGGAATGTGGACGTTCAAAGGTTATCTTGAAACTAATATTATTATAAATAAAGGCTCGTCAGCCTTATAGAAAGCCATGGCGACACCTAGTTCTTGGCGGCCGCTCTCACCACAGTCCATACGACTTCTGACAGTAGTCCTGAAGTATTCGGAGCGTGAAGAACCCGGAGTTGGAAGAGGAGGGAAGCACCTATGAAATAAAACACGAGGGAAAAAAACTCAGAGATACTAAAAGGGATTTCTGTGTAAGGTAATTCTGATAAATTGAGGACGTACACATATTTTTGTGCAATGAATGATAGTCATTAAACTTAGTTATGGTTCAATAAATTAACCACTGTAGTCTTCGAATCTCGAGTCAATACAGACTGATTGCCGCGCTAATAAATAATTTATTGGCAAATAGATTTGAAGAGTCGGTTATTGCGAACACCGGATATTGAGGCTACTATACAAGTTGGTCCCCAATATCTCTCCCTTGATCTTAGCGCAGCTCTAAAGCCTACCTGGATTTTGAACCTGAAACTGAACTCAATCAATTTTACCGTATTCCTGGCCCAAGTCTGCTTTTCAATTGTGTCAAAATAGAATCGTAAATGAATAGCTACGAAAACTTTCAAACCGTAGCGTCACAGTATAAAGAGTAGTACCGTGGCTAAAGCGTCGGCAATGTATTGAGTAACGTTTCTGTCTTGACATAATTAAGTTAAATACTTAGCAGTCTTGGACCCCCGGAGTGACTACCAAACATCAACTATGTTTTACTAAGTCTTAATTCAATGTGGGATGGTGGGTGTTATGTGGTAACCGGCGAAGTGCGAATCGAATTTGCGCAATTTGGTGGGCCGTACAAAAAAAAACAGCAAATAAGTTTTGTTAGCTGTATGGGAGCCCCCTTTTATATTTTAGTACTAGCTGATGCCCGCAGCTTCGCCTGCGTGAAATTTAGTTCCTACACTGTCTCTAACCTATCTCTGTAGGTACCAAATTTCAGCCAGATCCGTTCAGCCGTTACAGCGTGAAAGAGTAACAAACCTTCACACTCACAAATATTCGCATATTTATAATAGTTGTTCTGATTAACAAATTCATAAAACATATTAAATGAGTTATGTAAATTTATTTATTAAATACATTTCTTAAATCATTGGCTAGACTCTACTTGACTCAAATTCTCTTCTAAGCAATTGACATCGTAACTTAGTTCCTTCTTCAGGTAGTCCCAGTCATACTGTAAGCCTACAACGTATGGGAAAACCGAACTACGATAGACTTTGTCCTCATAATACAAACCAACCAAGACCTGTTAACTTAATAACCATGTAAATTTCATCTGCTAGGAGTTCATGTTCATTTTAATGGCTCTTTTTACTTGTCAAATGTGATCTTCGTAGAGGCCATTACCGTATTTTACAAAGACTTGGTGAGTCTGTGTCCTGCACCGAATGCAGCCAGAACTATAGAATACAGTTCATACCTTCCATGACCAGTCGCTTAGGGCTGACATCTTTCATTCTAATGCACAGTGGACACTACCTGAAGCGTGGTCTTTCATTATTCCTGGCTAGCCATCTTCGAATTTTCTTCTTCTTTCACATATTTATATACAAAATTTAAAAAAAATAACAACAATATTTACGATAGTACTTTAAGGCCATACCCACGACTAACGACCTTGAGCATATTGGCGATATGACTCGCCAACATAGACTAGCGCAACTACAGAGACATCAGAGTAAAAGAACTACGGAAGAAGAAGAAAAATATTAGCGGAAATGCGTTCCTCGCTTCACCAAATAAACAAGAAGCTGTGAGACGGTCTCACCCGACTGCCCCTCTCTAAAACGTTTATTGTGAGAGTTCAATCCGATTGACGTTGTCATTTTTGTTTTATTTCAAACTTTGAACAGATGATCCACGTGACCTAGTGACGTAGTTTAATGCAACAGAGTCACAGACTACAGACAAAGTCTCGCCATAAGCTCCTCTGCACTCTATTTTATAGAGAGAGGCGAAAATAAATTAAAAAACAAAGGAACGTTTGTATTTCAATTTTCCTTTGTTTTTAAGTGTAAAAATACACTGCAAAAAATGTGATTGATTATTACGTAAAAATTAAATGTGACGAATTCACAAAGACGAATGTTCATATATTCATTGTTTTACGTAAATTATTACAAATCCAGAAAAGAGGGGTCTTCCACTCGCTTAAAATTTTTGTTACTTTTGGAACAAAATTTCATTTCATTTTATTATAACAAACAAAAATAGTCGTAAACGCAGTTGCGAGGGTCAGCTAGTTATGTATAAATAAGAAGCGCTCGTGGCACCGTGGACTCAGTGTTTTGTAAACGATCACTGTAGTAATCTCATTCACTATGGCCAGTCCTTGGATGGGTGACCATCCATGTGACCACTTTGTGAAGCTATTTGTTCGTGCCGTTTCAGTGTTTCGGAAGGCACCTACTTATTCGATCGAACGGTTACGTCTTTGGCCGTTACTGCCGCAACACTTACTTGAAAAATCTAATAATGTGGCAGTCCGTCCGTAGGCGTGATACTATTTTGTATGGAAAATTTGTGTGTCATATCACAATTTTTTAGGAATGGTTTCTGTCCGTGAACGTGTTAAGCCAAGTAGAAGGCCTTTTTGGCGGCTTGAATAATTTCAACAGCAGGCAGTCACAACCTGCGCCTGTCTATCTCAACACGGCAATACAGCTCACCACCTATTATGTGGGACAAATTCTAAAAAGGTGAAATGTGGGGACATTATAATATGCCTCTGCCTACCCCTTCGGGGTTATCCCCGAAGGGGTAGGCAGATACATACATAAATACATACATAAATATGTATATTATGTATGTATGGTCACGCCTATAAAGGCGTGACCATATTTATGTATGTATGTAACTAGCTGACCCTCACAACTTCGTTTACGACGCTTAAGGTGTATGAAAGGGGAGGTATTTCTTCATCAAACTCAGCAAGTTGTGAGTGAAACTGCACTGTTTGTTTTATCATAAAAGAACGTACACGTCGAGGGCGTGGACTGAATTGTTTTAGAATCTATTCTAAAATAATTTATTTCAGTTCACGCCTTCGGCGCGGACGTAATATTTAACTCTGGACTTAATCATTAAGCTCTTATGATAAAGCCAACACGCCGGTTTAGATTTACACTCACATTCAAAGGAACTCTTGAATTCTAGGTTTTGAGAAGTTGAGATGTCTCCAACTCCTGAACTTCCTCGGATCAATTTTCATTCAAATCAGTAGTTTCGGCGCGATACGTATTCGGAATACAGACGGACATGAAAATTTTAAATTTCATTTTGGCTTAAGTAGGTATCGATTAGAGAACGCGTTCTTTTTTTTTAAATAGCTTTCATGTTCAGACTCTCGACCCTCAACAGTTTTATTATTATGTATAGATATAGACTAGCAAGAAACTCGGCGGGTTATTCTTTTTAGTACTCTGCTTACTGTAATATAGACTTTAAAAATCATAACAAATTGTTTGAGAATCCAACAGAGCCAGCAGGTCATTTCCAGACTTACTTGTCTAGCAAATAATTGAATACAATTTTTGGTCCCGAGCAGGATTCGAACCTGCGTCTTCTGGTTTGCCGGACCAGACGGCCTCACCATTGGACCAACTGGACACTGCTCTCGACCGTCAATTCCTTCACTTTATTACTTTAACCAAGTTGCCGGTAGATGGTGCCTACGTCACCCCAAGACGTAATAAGCTGAAAAAATTGACGGTTAATATATATAAATAAATATATTCACGGACATTTCACACAAGGCTATCTAATCCCAAAGTAAGCTAGGAATGACCTGCTTGTGTTATGGGTATAAGACCACGGATAATAATACTTATATACTTTTTGAATACATACATATTATACATAGAAACACCCAGACTCTTGAGACAAACATTTATGGGTCACACAAATATTTGTCTCCGGTGGGAATAGAACCCACGACCTCCAGCGCCGCAGGCGGTATCACTTCCGACTGCGCCACAGAGGCAGTCAAGTTGAGACCAGTGTCTCAAAAAAAGCAGTGTGTTAATAATAACTGTAATATAAGTATTTTCATCAGTTAGCTATATCCCTTAGCACAAAGTTATAATAGCTTAAGTTGTGTGCGAATGTCTACAAATATTTCTTCATTTATTTATATTGAAATGATTAAGTACCGCTTACAATATAAGCATGACTACCTTTCGAAGTAATTTAATAAAACAATACAAAAAATAAATTGAAATGCATTATATTCTCATGTAATGCAGTATGCATTGTGTAACTCGGGCTCTGGCTCTGTTACACGCATTACTCTGTACACGAATGAAAATATAACATTTTACGAGAATATTTTGCAGACCAGAGCGACACACGTCCGTCTAGCAACACGACTCCCCCCGCACTAGATTTTCGGGCGAGCGCGGGGAAGCAAGCAATGTGATGTATTCTTTGAATACATTATTAGTTATAATTAGTTAAAACTTATACTAATTCAAAATTGAAGATAACCATTTTAGAGGTCTATGTTTTCTTTAGTCTCTGATATAAATTTTATTATCATTCATTAATAAATAGATGTCTTAAAACGTCTTCTTCTAAAAAAATATGAGCTATTTCAATGATGTTTTACTAATTATTTATAATAAATACACAATTTCTGATAAAACCATCTTTTGACACACATCTTTTAGATTTAAAATCTACTTTTGGCTGTCATTTCTCGTATACTATTAACGAGAAGAACGTCTTTGTTTGCACCTCTTTTTCGCAAACTTTGTCAACCACTCCCCTTAAAGCAAAATCATGATTATGACAATGTCATTCGGATTGAACATCCACAAATGTGTCAAAATAAAAAGTAATTTAAATCAAAAATAAGAGTATTTAAGGAGTATTGATATCAACTCCGTAGAAATTCAGCTCCAAAATAATTTACATTCCTATTTTAGGTCGATAAAGTATAAATTTCAATAAAATAAGGAACACGTCTTCCATCAGTTATGCTAATAATGCTATATGCCAAATTTTAAGCAGATCGGACCAAGGAATCGCGTTGTCCCATACAAACTTGACCCTCCTTTTTTATACCTTTGGAGGTGGAATTTGCAAAAATGGTAAAATTACTTATTTCAAATTGTAACAAACAACGCTCATGCTGAATTTCATCATCGTACCATTAACCGTTTAAGCAATAATTGATAATAACTTTATACAACTTAAGTTCGTTTTTTATTTTATAATAAGTATACTTTTCCGGGATAAAAAGTACCCAGTATGGTGCCCAGGATATTAAAGAATAATTATACCAAGTTTCATCGTAATCGAACCGGTAGTTTTTGCGTGATGCCTGAACAAACAGACAGACAGACAGACAGACAGACAGACAAAAAATTTTTAAATCACATTTCTGGTCTCGGTGTCGGTCTAGTAACACCCCCTGCTATTTTTTTTTTATATATTCAATGTACAGAATTTTCACTTCTACAGATTTATTATAAGTATAGATAAGTATACTTTTCAGGATGAAAAGTATCCAGTGTTGTGCCCAGGATATTAAAGAATAATTATACCAAGTTTCATCGTAATCGAACCAGTAGTTTTTGTGTGATGCCCTAACAAACAGACAGACAGACAGACAGACAGACAAAAAAATTTTTAATCACATTTTTGGGTTCAGTGTCGGTCTAGTAACACCCCCCGCCATTTATTTTTTTTATATTTTCAATGTACAGAATTTTCACTTCTACAGATTTAGTACCCGGTATAATCTACATTTCATCCCGGGAAAATGTTCCCACGGGAAGCAGGAACGGGTACGAAATTCGTACCCGTTCCTGCTTCCCGTGGGAACATTTTGGGCGAAGCCGCGAACATCATCTAGAAGAGTAATAGAAAAGCCAACTCTATTGCACAAAGATTTTTTGTCTTGGCATTATATTTCCACTTATAGTGGAAAAGCAGACAAATACCTACCTACCTAAAAAGTAGCTATATTTGCAAACGTGTCACAAATTTAGAATCCCAGTCTAGACATTTCATCGTTCTACAAGAAAATTAGGTACCTAGTAATTGTGTGAAGAATTTCGCTACAATCTTGAAGTAGCGCTTTGATGGAACATAGCTGAGGAATTTCACTACAATCTTATAGTCACTTGTTGGAACTACTCAAGTTTCAGCAATAAAGACGTTGATTGACTGTATAATGTTTATAAAACTACATTTCAAATGCAATTAGTTAAAATGTAGAGATAAAGTTTGTGCATCGAGCAATTTCTGTTCTTATGCGAATAAATAAGTATAGAAGAGGGATTCATCGGAAGTTTGGTATAAGTATACTGGTACTTTGAAGGTATTTCCACGACATGGTAACCTGGAACTGGCTGATGCACCAAGTAGCCTTTGGAAGACTCACTACTTTCTAGAAAATGACGGGATATAAATAGTTATACCTACCATGTTTAATATCAGATCTCAAATAACATTTCGTTACTTAAGACCTTTATAATTAAGGTCTTAAATAACGAATTGTTATTTCTCCATATTTAGGACCCTAATAATTAAGGTCGTAAATAACGAATTGTTATTTCTCTCACAATAATTTATTGTGAGAGAAATAAAAAACTGTGGGAAAAAATCCCGCTCGTGTTCTTGAAACTAAAGGTTTATGTTTATTGTGATATCTACTATTTAACTAACTGTCATTGACTTTAGTATTCAATAGATTTACAGAAACTATTAACAAAACTGAATCCATATGATTGTTTTGCTAACAAAATTATTGTACTTAGGACCAAAACAAGTAAGTATAACATTTTATGTGAATTACAGCACATAACAATAACATGAATATAATCCCTTTGATATACAAAGTTTTAGCTGTTTGAGAATGCTTAGGTACATTATTTTCGTTTCATCGACGTTCTAGTATACCGTAAGTGCACATTATTATAATGTTCAGAAAATAAATAGATGATTGTCCTTTTGAATTGTTCCAGACATTATTATTAGTATATCGACACCAGAAGTATCAATTAACGTAAGGGACATTTTGGCGAAAATGAGTTATATATATCACTGAATTCAGAATTTTGAGCTCTATCGATTGGTATACTCAAAATGTCTCTATCGTTAAAAAAATGTCCCTTACAGTACAAATTTTAGGACTGCCTAAAACGATTTATGACGAAAAAATTTATTTAAGGGCCATTGAGATTTTTTTCTTCTCAGACAAATAAAGTAAGTCATAATACAAAATAATTTTGACCCTTACCTTAGACCTCAAATCGGTAATTTTATATAACTTGTCCCTTACCTTAACTCATTAATCGAGCTTTTTAGGGGCAATTTATACACATTACTACTTATCTCACTTCATTTCGCCAATTTTTTTCTTGATTTCACCCGATTAAAATCACACCCTAGCAATCGATGTATGGGCGGCAGCCCCGGGTAACTCCTCGAAAGGAATTTTCAGGGTCCCGTGCGCTCCGATTGCAGATTTTCCCACCTTGGTTGCTCAGTCTGCACCTTCCATATCTTCCTGAGTAGGGGCAACGACTGCGCTTTCGCGGTACTCAGATACTCAGATACTCAGGTACTCAGATTTGGGACATATCTCGGAAATATTTTCGAAGTTCAACCAGCTATCGAGTACGACTCCAAGATACTCCATAGAGGGCTAGACATCGACGCTAATTCCCCCTACTTGTATGCTGGATTCCGTGGGTGACCCCTCCCGAGGTCTGTGAAAGCACAGGAACTGAATTTTGTGAGAGACTACTACCAGATCCCTTTAGGGCTGCGTCTCGGTGAGTAGATTTTCACGCCGTAACGTGGGTGTCATCAGCGAAGTACGTTACGTCGACCCCTTCGAGCAAATTACCGAGTAGCACCATCACCGCGGTTCTACAGAAGTGACCGATCCCTCCAAAATACCGCACGATACCCCTTAGCCGTTAGCTTATTCATGTCCCGAAGAGAAGAGCTCCGAAAATCCGACGTAAGTAGGAAAGCACTCCATCATGATAAATGAGTGCCTCACTAACGCAACTTCAGGGAAAGGGATTAAAACTATGGCGTTGTCAACGGACACCGCCATCACCACCTTTTCCGCAATATCCCTTCCTCTCTCAGACCCCAGACACGCATGATCGCGTCCACGACGGAGCGCCCCCAACGGAAACTAAACTGGCTAACCTTCAGAACTTGCGACGCTCGTGTGAAGTGCCCAACAAGGTGCTCTCCAATAATATACTCCATCCTGGCCTTTTTCGAGCTATGCTTAGCGCATCATCATCAGAGCCCTATTAAACAAGACCCAAATGCTTGGAGAGCCATCAGGACCCATGCTCGACTTGGAATGTCGTCGGGTTCGGGGGCGGTGCTTTTTAAGTCGCAGCACAGGTGCCCCAAATATGCCCTTGGTGACTTCAGGCACATCGTTCCTGAAGTCCCGAACAGTCAGAACAGTCGCCCCGTTCAGTGCCTGAGACGGAGCCATACGCGGAGCAATAAAGTCCCTAAACTCCTGATGGAAACAAGGAGACCAAGTCCAACTGGATTAGTCATGGCACCTTAGTGCGAAAACTTTTGTTTTCATCTTTTAATGTTGAATAATACCATTATTATTCATGCCAAAAATTTATTTCCCTCTAGTGAAAATACTATAAAGTAATTTTTCGGGTTTCGGAAAACAACAAATATTAAAATCAGAAATATAATAATATTTAAGGGGTGCTCCCATTCAACAAACGTGGTATTTTACTGTTGTTTGGTACTAAGCCCTCCGTGTCTTACTCGCACTTGGCCGGTTATTTATTTTTTTCGATAACCTACAAGTACCAAGTTACATCAAATATCATCAAAAGTCTTAAAGTAAAGTCCTTTACAATACATTTGCATGTGATTTTCTATAATCTCTTGCTACTTACACTATACTCATTTGTTTATACATAAAATATCAGTAACGTAAGGTACAACTTACCAAATATTTTTAATGTAACGGACACGCTATTTTGGAAACCAGTAGACATTCCTAAATTTTGAGTTTATAGCATGAAAGAAGAAGAAATTCTAAGAAACTTCACTCTTGACGTAATTAAAATCGGACCAGACGGTAAAAAATTACAGACAGATTTATAAAAATAAAATCGTTTTTTGGCTCTCCTGAAAAACCGTGTTTTGTCCCTTACATTAATTGATACTTCTGGTGTCGATATTTTGGGTTTATCTTTAATAATGCCCCGCGTGGCGACGGGGTTCCGTGTTGCGACGGGTAAGAGTACAAAATGTCACCACCCCAAAACAGCCCGAGGTTGTCGTAAGAGGCGACTAAGGGAACACTTTAGCAAAAAGATCCGCTGCGTAGAGAAGGAAAACTCGAAATGAAACCCAGTTGTCAATAAAATGACAATCGTTAATTCAAGTTCAAAGCATTATGGACGGAAAAATTTCAACTGTCCTGACCTGCGACTGTCCATTTTACACGGCATTAGGCTCACCACCACATTACGTGGGACATAAAACTAGGCATAAGGTGAAGTTAGGGCGAACACCATGCCTCTGCCTACCCCTTTCGGGGATGAAGGCGTGATTATATATGTATGTATGTATCTTTAATAAATTGTTGGTTTTAGACAAAACTTAGTATTAACGGTTCATTTTCCTAACGGTTTAAAAGTACAATTTCCAAACGTAAATGTAGACGAAAAGTTTTGTGAAAAAAGGTCATCTCATATTCCCAAGTATTACAATAAACATAAGGCTCCTAAAGGCATTTGGCATTACAAAGATTTTGTGATAAATTCTGGCATTTATAAACCAACGCCGCGCCGCGGCTGTTCCACTTAATCTAATGTTCATTCCTTTTGTGGATTCAATCTTGTATTGTTACATTCTTAGTAAAATATCAGGTTTTAAGGGTTCTATACCTAAGGATTAAAACGGAACCCTGTTACTGAGACTTCGATGTCCATCTGTTTGTTAAGAGACTTATGAATCTTTCAAGTGTTTTATGAATCGTGATAGCTATACAGTAGAAATTAATATAAGAAAATTTTTAACAAACAAAAAAGAACCGGCTTCAAACTAAACAAGAAGCCGTGAGACGGTCTCACCAGACTGCCCCTCTGTGAAACTGAAAGTTCAATCCGATTGACGTTGTCATTTTTGTTTTATTTCAAAGTTTGAACAGATTATCCACGTGACCTAGTGACGTAATATAATGCAACAGAGTCACAGACTACAGACACAAGTCTCGCCATAAGCCCCTCTGCAATCTATTTTATAGAGAGGGGCTAAAATTGAGAAATAAAATTTACTTAGAACGAACTATAAACACCATCAATGATCAGCTCGAGTTTCAAGAGGACCTGCATAGGTTTTCGAATTATTGTAATCATAATAAACTGCAGCTCAGTCTCGGAAAATGCAAAGTTATTTCCTTTACAAAAAAACGCTCATACAATGAGTATAGCTACTCAATAGGCGGTCATTTTCTTGACAGGGTAACAACACATTCGCGATCTAGGTGTTACACTTGATACCAAATTAACACTGGATGCACTTATGACAATATTTGGAGTAAAGCCTATAGAATTTATGGTTTTGTTTTGCGAGCCGGCAATGATTTTACTCGTCCAAGTACTTATTTGTACCTTTATAAAACACTAATCCGTTCACAATTAGAATATGCTGTGTGTATTTGGGATCCGCTGTACAAGAAATATTGTGATGCTCTTGAAAGAGAACAAAAAAAGTTTTTGCGTTGTATGCATTATAAATGCTATCACAGTCGCCAATCTTATTCCAGACTATTGGAAACATATAACCTTTTGAGTCTGAAGTCAAGGAGAACGCAAATTCAGGCAATGTTTTTACATGACATTTGCCATAACCGGTATGACTGTATCGACATAGTCAATAGAATACATTACGGAGTACCAGTTAGGTGGCACAAACGAAGCTCTCGTGTAACCCCACTGTTTTTCACCCGAACATCGCGTACCAATGCCGGTAAGCGCGTACCCGTTCGCCGCCTGCTTGAATCATACAATGATAGCTTTGACCAATTTGATATATTCTCGAACGGTTTCAGCAGCGAAAAATTCTAAATCTATGGTTTCAGCCATAGATTTAGAATGTACCGAAAAATTCTAAATCTATGGTTTCAGCCTAGGTTAAGATCCTAAGGTGACAGATTACCAATAAATTATACCACTAATAATAGCTTTGTTGTGAAATCGAATTCTCAAGTCATGATTCAATTCAATATGATGAATAGACTTCTAAATACAATCACCGAAAATACATTTATTTATAAAATGCTAAAGGAGACCCCTCTTGAATTCAAACGAGGTATTAAATATGTTAATAAAAGTCCTTTTTCGGACAGGCTAACTTTTTATTTGAAAATTTTCCACAGATAAAAATCAATTAGTAAGTATAGAATTGTTTTTATGGGAATACGTGAAAACGTTGTTAATCAATTAATTGAAATATCTTACCGGTTGCTTCGGTATCGCTTATTATTATAGCTTTTTTTTTTTTTTTTTTTTTTATTTTACATAATATAACTGATCTTATAAGTGCATTGTTAACTTTTAGGTATATAGTTTGTAAAGATGTTTGTAAGTAAATCTCGCTTTAACGGCTGAAGGGATAAATTATTGCCTGAACTAACACGTAGAATTTTTATTTATATTACGAAATAAAGATAATGAATAATGAATAAGAATGTATGGTTATAGTGCTAAGGAACAAACGTAATATTGATAATAATATAAAATATAATCAAGTATTACAGAATATTCACAAAAATTTCGCGAAATGAGTGTAGTAGACTCAAATAACCGAACGCATAAATTTCAATATCGTACCCAGCAGAAAAACGTAATAAGTAAACGCGAATTTCGTGATTATAGCTTTTATTTTCATAGCGATAGGGTATAAGGTTAAATATCAAACAACGGTGACAGTACTACGTAAGCACTACTCCGTCTGAAATGCGAGCTTTTTATACCACCGGTTCCGTATACTTCAGTGTAAGAGAGTTTTCTCGTATTTTATTGGTCCATAAGTCCATAATAAAAAAAAATAACAGCATGTAACATTGTAGCAGATTTTTTGTGTTAATTTTTCATTATTATATTAGGCTGACAATGTGAATCTTATTATTGCTATTAATTAAGAGTTTCATTTTTAGGAATTTTCCAAAAATACCAGATGGTGATATTGCTTAATTCCCATTGCACCTTTTAATTTATTAGATTTACAATAAGGTAAAGAAGCCTGTTGCATTTCTAAATATTTATTCCCGTTCGCGCTTCCCATGAAAACTTATTCCGAAAATAAAAGTACCTAGACTAATGTGTTACTCCAGAATATTAAAAATGCTTGTTATTTCATCTAGATCAGCCATTAGAGCATGAAAGAGTATCAAACATCCTAATAATCTCTACATAATTCTACTTATTCGTACACTTTCGCATTTATAATATTAGTAAGATAAGACTCATTATTCAAGTTTGTAATTATTTTAGTTCATCCAACCTTCCTCAAATGTTTCAAGTAGGTACATTCAAAGTTCATTAATAATTCTATATATACCTAGTACATGGGGTTGTAAAACCACTCGTTGTTACCTATTCACATGTAAAGTTTCTTACTTATTCATAGTCAAGATGCGCTCAGTGTTTTGTAAACTACGTAAGGGATCTTACGCTAGGGTCAGTCTTGAGATAGTTTTGTGATAGTACGAGGATTTCCGTAATTCAGAATTCACGTTAAGCCGTTGGTCAGGCCTGCCAGTTATATGGTAGTCGATGTGAAAGCCTTATGGGCGATTCAAAAATTTTCAACAACATGTATTCATTTATTTGTTTGTTTATGTAGTCATAACCTGTCTCAGTGCGTTTCAACACGACAATATTTTTTTTATATTTTGTAGACATTCTAGCCCAAATTAAGCTTATGTAAGCTTGTGCAATGGTATCTAGACGACTGATATACATACTTATATAATACATACATATTAGGTATACATAGAACACACCCAAACTCCGAAACAAACATATATCGGATCATACAAATATTTGAACCGATCCAGAATCGAACCCGGGACCTCAGCGCGGCAGTGCGTTACACTACCGGATTCGCCACCGAGGTAGTAATAGGCTCATCATGTAAGACAAATTTCAAATAGTACAGTAAGTGTTATGTATGCCTCTACATACACCTTAAAAAAAAGCCGTCACTATATTTATGTACACTATTACTTAAGTAATCAGAACCATTACACGGCATTACATTTTGTCTACACAATGTTAATTTCACGCGAAACAAGAGGCGCGTTGTAATTTTGTTGATTGCAATAATTATGTAGATTATAATAAGGCTGGATGAAATTTGAATATTAATTTTAATGGAAGCGCTATTATGAGACTACAGGTATATTAGAAGTTGAATTACAGACTGAGGTTTCAGTTCTCTTAGTCATATCATATTTATTTGACTGTCACGGTGCAGTTGTAAATGGATGCTAGTGCCGCGCTAGGGTTCCGGGTTCGAATCCCGAATCGGAAAAAATATTTGTGCGATGTGCAATATGATTGTTTTAGAGCTTAGGTGTCTTCTATGTATGTATTAAGAGTTATACTACCCGTTCGCTCTAACTTTGCCGCTGGCGTAGAGGCTTATACCTGAATTGTTAATTAGACGAAGTAAATTGACAGTAGCTAATGTCACTTCGTCATAGAAAATACGCAACATTGTATGAAGAAGTGACATTAGTTGCTGTCAATTTACTTCGTCTAATTAAAAATTCGACTTTAGTATGGAGCCGAGCGGCAAAGTTAGAGCGAACGAGCAGTATAAATATGTTTATCAGTTGCTTAGATCCCAAAGCAAAAGCTTCTACTTAAGTTTTGATGCTAACTTTGGGCTAGATATTTTAGTGTGAGACTGTGCCAAAGTAGATATTTTTACTAGAGTTTAAATATTAACCTAATAATATTCTTTTACCAACTACAACAATAAGCCGTGAGACGGTCTCACCCGACTGCCCTTCTAACATTTATTGTGATAGTGAAAGTTCAATCCGATTGACGTTGTCATTTTTATTTTATTTCAAACCTTGAACTGATGATCCATGTGAACTATTGACGTCATTTAATGCAACAGAGTCACAGACTACAGACACCAGTCTCGCCGTAAGCCCCTCTGCAATATATTTTATAAAGAAGGGCTAAAAGATAAGAAAAAAAGATTTTTCGTAACAATATGGGTATTTTAGTTTTACAATAAAATATTTATAGCCGTTTTCGACAACTTACTGAAGGGCTATAAAAGTTTTATGTATCAAAGAACTATATTATAACTTTACTATACGAAATCTCTTAATCCGCTTTTTGAACGTTTTCTATTATGGTTCAAACTTGTATTACTACAGGTTTTATCCCACTCAAAAAGCTTATACACTTTGTGGGTAACATTATTTTAAGTAAGATAGCATAAAAACGTTGCAGAACAATAGTGTGTTTTGTAAATATTCACTGCGAGTACGGTCACTTCTGAGATGGGTTTCTAGTATATTCATAAGCCTCTTTTATGCCCTTTTTGAAGTCTCAAGACACTACTTAGAAGAGGAGACGTTATCATTTCTTTCTTAGCCAAAAGGTGGGTTAACATTCGAAACGATTCCCAAAGTCACAGTGGAACAGCACATGGATAATATACCTTTTCATTCCTTCTATTCGAAAAGTATCACTTTGCACCACGATAACGGGGCGCAAAATAGCTCTTTTCTGTTAAGAGCTTTTTAGCGGGCGGCAAAGTGATTTGAATTTGGAACTTGAAAATTTCATAGAAATCGAACGCTAATTGTATGAATTACTGGCTGGCAAGTGTTGGCGGCACAACGCAGTGTCCTGAGCTAACTAAAAAAAAACTAAAGAGCGCCATTTATCTGTTCGTGGTCGTCATTATTAGTGACCGTTCTTGTAATCAGTAATCATATTTTATTGTATTCTGCAAATATAATAAGTTCTACGTCAAGTTATGAAAGTGACAATCCATGAACTCCTGGAACAATAACTATAGGAGGTAACTACGTCGTACACAACTTATTTTTTCTCATAGAAAGGAAATGAAAAGTAGAGTATATTACTCGAGGGCAAATTATTTTTCCCTCGGGCGGTGTTCTTTGAATCCCTCACTGCGCTCAGGATTCTACTTTAGAATCCCTCGCTATGCTCGGGATTCTATTCGAGAATCCTTCGCTTCGGTCGTGATTCAAAGTAGCGCCCTCGCCGTAAAAATACTATTTTGCCCCCTTGTTATACAATCTACTATTGCCTACTCCTTCATCGGTTAAGAAAAGCGTCCTCTAGACCGGAACTGACATACACACAGACATACGAAGTAAAGCAAAATCGTCCATACCTACTGTCGAATCGCTCGCTCTGTCAATAAAAATTCTCAGTAAGTACTTTGGATAATCAATCAAATTATTTATTTCCCAATCGCGAATTGGACCAATCGCGAAATGGACCAATCGCGAATTGGACCAACCGCGATTAGAATCAACTGCGAATTGGACATTATTTTGAACATTGGACCAATCGCGAATTGGACCAACCGCGCCTAAAGGTGCTTTACTGGCACGTCTTATCTTTGTAGTTGAAACTCTTTTGCACACATATTTACTTTTCAAGTGGCTTAACTCATCAAAGCAAACAAAAAATGTATAGTGGACCAACATTTCTAGCATACGACCGAAATATTACAAGCTGTAAATCCCTTTTAAATTCCATCACACACTCATGTAAAACTTTTGTACTGTTCGCAAAAAAAAAATAATAAAATATTTTTGTATACGTAACGTGTTTTCAAACCACTCTCTAAAATTCATTTGCTTTTACAGCGTATGACCCTAGCTTGATTATTTTGGTTTTTAAACGCAGTTAAATTTATTATTTTTACAATTATTAGCTTTTGATTTATCTCAAGCCTTTGGCGTAACCAGTTGTATAACTAATAGGTATTTAAATTTATGTGAGTTTAATATTTTAATAAAAAAAGAAAACGAACAATTATATTTCAATGCATTAATTATTACATTTGATAATTATACTTATTTTAATAACTATTTTACACACTATTCAAACGAAAACTTATGAAAGATTCCAATAAACTCAATTAGTTCAGATTAAGTCTAAAAGTAATGAATTGTTAGATAATATCAAAGAAGTGAAATTTAAACGTTAAGATAATAAACTTCTTGACAAAGTATTTTCGTAAGGTGCGATATTAAGACAGACCATTCCAAGGTATTCAGTATAATATTAATTATCGTTGTCAATAACGCCTACGGCAGTCATAATTTATGCTTTATGACTAGATTCCTTGTTTAAAGACCACATAATGCACCTCTCCAGAGTGATTCATCACCGACAGTGAACTTGGGACGCTGTAAAGACCATGACAAATATGAGATATGATAATTGTTCAATTATGATAATTTTCTCGATAAGAGGCTCTTTATATTGTACAACCAAATTTATTCTGCTTTATTTGCTTTGCGTTCTAATGTTAATAAATAGATTTGTTGTAGAGGTTTTATGTAAATGATAGCGTGCGCTAGTTGTACTAATACAAAAAAGGTACCAACGCAGTATTCTTTTTGTAAATAAAATGACAAATTAAAAAACCGACTTAAAAGAAAAACAAAAATTTAAAAAATAAAATTAACTTAGCACAAAGTAATAGGTAGTAAATTTAGATTTATCAGATATTATTAAATGTAATACTGAAATCGGCGCCAAGTAAAACTATAGGTTTAGGTAGGTATTATTAATCTCCCATGGAAATATTGGCACCGACTTCAGTATTACAATCAATAATATCTGATAAATCTAAATTTACTACCTATTACTTTGTGCTAAGTTAATTTTATTTTCTCAATTTTTTGTTTGAAGTCGGTTTTTTTTTGTTAAAATTTTTTTTTTCATTATTTTTAGTGACAGGTAGACTGAAATTATATCAGTCTAGGGGTAATGTCCTCCCCAATAAAAATTAATCAAGCCCAAACACAAGGTAACTGCTGTAAATCGTTAAGGAATGCCCTCGATTCGAAGGAATTCTTCGATTTCTCCAAAATCCCAGCATCAGATTCTGACTTCCTGTGTATCGGACCACATGGGAGGCACCAGCTTTCAAATAAAAAAGAATTATCAAAATCGGTTAATTTTTTCAAGCGCTTTGCCGATAACAAACATAAAAAAAAATACAGACGAATTGAGAACCTCCTCCTTTTTTGGAAGTCGGTTAAAAATAGGATTTTACATGCATAATAGTCACGCCTATTTTTCCTTAGGAGTAGGGAGAGGCATAATCTTAGATCATCTAACCACAGGATGCGCCTTACTTAAGCATTGTTTTCTGCCATTGCACATGACCATTTGGTCTTTTGGCTTTATAAAAAGCCTGTACATCAGTACATCATTTTATATGATTAAACTAGTACATTTCATTGTAGTTGACTGTACAATAACAATTAACACATAACAGCCATTACGCGTTTGTCGATTAATACATTTTTAAATGCAATTAAATTTTATTTGTCTTTGTGTTTCCCCCTTCAGTTGTATGAAAACTGGCAAAATATTTTTGTATGCGGTGGTTCGCAAAGGCTAGTCCCGTGTTATATGGTCTAAGGGCATAATAGTAGGCTAGTTTCTCCAGTTATAATTTGATTTACATACAGGTTGTTGCTAAGTTGAAACGAAAAGGAACGACTAGTGACTTCTCCCGGTTAAAATTTAATTTGTCGTTGTGTTAAAATATATGCAACAAATTGCCTAAATTTAAGAACTGACCACAGCGTAAAATGCTTATCGCTGTAGTCGTTTACACAACATGGAGTAATCAGGGCTAACCAGCATTTTAAGATTATAGTCAATTTAATAATATCTGTACTTCAAAGAACTGCATGTTAAATAACCGAAATCTGTTCACGTAATAAATTAATTTCTCAACCAAACTATCTAAAATTAGTATGCTGACGGTACAGACGAGAATTTTGAACAAAAATCTACGGAACGGGAGGTCAGAAGTTGGTAGCTTTGTACCTATGAATTACGTACGAGGAACAGGGTACTTTTGACATAGCAACTAGTGCTAAACGGAATAATGATGTACGTTTTATATTTACTCAAGAACGGTGTCCAGATGTGTAACGCAAATAAATAAATATTCACGGACATTTCACACAACGCTATCTGATCCCAAAGTAAGCTAGGAATAACCTGCTTGTGTTATGGGTATCAGACCACGGATATTAATACTTGTATACTTTTAAATACATACATATTTTATATAGAAACACCCAGACTCTTGAGACAAACATTTATGGGTCATACAAATATTTGTCTCCCGTGGGAATCGAACCCACGACCTCCAGCGCCGCAGGCAGTATCACTACCGACTGAGCCACAGGGGCAGATGTGTAATGCAAATAACCCGTGAATTATGAATTTGTGAACACGTGTTTATTTATGTCTCTGTGCACCCTTTGAGGGCAATGAAGTTCATACTTATAGAATTCGGGACTTCACCCGAATGAATTCAGTGATTAATAAACTTGAACGTAAAACTGTGCCAATTAAAACTGACGTAGTCATGCTTCGTTGTAATAATAACGGAAGGTAGTTCGACAAGAAGTAACTTCGTAGTTTTTGTTGATTCTCGCCTCAGTCTCAACCCCGACCACGGGGGTCCGAAACGTCGGTGAACATGAGTAAACAGTATTTCGCGTGAAGTCCAGAATTATATAAGTATGGGTGTTATAAACCGCGATAGTTTAAAAATAACATTAGCAATGAAGTTGTCACACCTATATTTCTATTACCCAAAAGTATCTGCAATCTACGTGCATCGATTATATTGTATGCTACGCAACTACGGGGCTACGAAAATGCAAACTGAAACTGTTTCCAAGAAGACTCCCAACCGTAGACTGTTAGGTGCGACACGTGTGGTTTTAGTCGGTAGGAGTCCGCCATAGCATCCATGTAGGATTATCCTCACGAAAAAAAAGCTGTTTCCAAAAATCTCTCTTTATCTTCTCGTCTTTGCAGTTGTTGTTTCTAAGCCCTATCTAGTAGTTCTGGGGTTATTCTCCCCAGGGCGTACCCGGAACTCCCACCCCAGCTGTGGTAGAGCACCATGTGGTTTAAGTTGTCCACACGTAATGGTCAAACTGGTTCTCATTTCTTGGCTCCTAGAAGCAATGATGCATTGACTTAAAGCGACCGCCGATACTCAAGAAGAAGAAATAATTGAAGTTCGACTATCAAACAATTCTGAATCGCGATAATGTACAATGCGCCCGCAGATAACTATATATACAACAGTCCAACATCAACCGTTGGGCTTGGGCTCGCCAGGCGCGATCTCCTCGCCTGGTCACCCTTTGTGTGGTGAAGGAATGACTCTCACCCGTTCTCCACAGACTATTCCATGAATTGACTTGTATTCTATTTCTATTGGAAATGTCTAAATTTCTATTAGCGGTGTTTTACAACAAAAGCATACCATTTACAATGTATAATGTAGAATCCATGTTAACAATCTTAATACAGAAATATAAATACAATGTATTGATTAGAGAGTGGTATTACATGTAATGTTAGTGAAACTGACATAGACTGATTTGATTGATCGATTATGGTTACCCAAATCAAGAAATCGTTATTGTATCATACAAACCCAGCTCTTTGCTCAATAGTACCAAATACCCAATTCGATAATCCTATTACGATAAACTACAATCTCTGTTATTGATGCCTTGTTACATAGAGCAACGCGACCAGTACAAGGGGAGTAGACATAGCATGTTGGATCTATACATATTTATTTGTCATAATTATGTTGCTAGGGAAATTGTATTCATTACACTACTATTAAAGCAATCGGCTGTCACTATGGAACATTTAAAACAACACACTCGTAATTTTAAACACATACATACATATACTCACGCCTTTATCCCCGAAGGGATAGACAGAGGCATAATATACGCCCACATTTCACCTTATAGTTTTATGTCCCACGTAATAGGTGGTGAGCCTATTGTCGTGTTGAAATGGACAGACGCAGGTCGCCGCGTTCAGCAGTTGAAATTTTTCAAGCCGCCCATAAGTCCTTCAACTTGGCTTAACGATTGTCATTTTACTGACAACGGGCGTTTCATTTTTAGTTTTACTACTATACACAATGGATCTTTTTGCGAAAGAGTTCCCTTAGTCACTTTTTACGACACCCTCGGGATGTATTACATACATACATACATACATATACTCACGCCTTTATCCCCGAAGGGGTAGGCAGAGGCCTATACCGGCCCACATTTCACCGTGTACAATTCGGTCCCACGTAACAGGTGGTGAGCCCATCGCCGTGTTGAAATGGACCGCCGACGTCAGAGCCTCGTCCGTTGTTCAGCAGGTGCACGAGCTTGCACGTGAGGTTGACTAATGTATTGGGATGTATTGGGGTGGCGACAATTTGTACTTTTACCCGTCAGAACACTAGACACCGTCGCCACACGCACAATAATTATATTTCATTCTTATAAACTTACTCTTTTCGGGAAACGCTTTGACAGAGGGAAAACTCTCAGTATGTCGCCTCTCCTCTCGATAAGTCATAGGTCGTGTTGCTCTATGCTCTATTACAAGGACTGGGATCCGTAAAAGCCTTCTAATACAGAGAAATATAATAAATACATTCGCACATTTCACCAGCAAGCCTATTTGTCGCGAATCGTGTTTGAGGCCGGTGGCACCACACTGTTGGTTAGTTAATTGCGTTTAACGTTTTTGGTGGTGTTTAAATGCCGGTTGTATAGATATTTTACTTCTATATCGGAAACTAATTAAGTAAAAATTATATGACCTATTTAGAACTTTAGAAGTGACCGTAAATTCGTTCTTTATTTTTTCTACTTCCGCCATTTTGGCCAAACTGGTCGCAGAATCACGATTTAAAAACTCGCTGAGTGAGAAAGAGACGCACTATGCATGTCAGTTAATTATGTCCTGCTAGCAGGCTTAGAAAGCCTCATATAACAAAAAACATTGCGTACTACCGGTAGTACGCAAAGTCCTGGCAGCAGGACTCTGGACGTTCTATCATTAAGGCGTCACCCGATGCAAACGATATAAAATTAATTATTAGTGTAGGTTTGGGTATTTTGCAAGTAGTTCCAGCTCGTACTTTTATAGGCTCAGTAAACTCAACATTTTAAACTAGAGATCTACGGCTGCTTAAATATTTTGTGAGTTGGTGCCACTCATCTCTATCCTCGCTTTCTTATGAGTAAAGATTTTGTCAATTTATATAAGCTTGAACCAATCACCCTTAGCGCCTTGAAGCTTTCGGCTAAAAATAGATCGCTTGAATAATTCCAGTAAAAACACTGTGGAAGAAAATATAATAAAACAACTTTTGTGTTACAGCAGCTAAATAAAGGTAAGAGAGTAAAATAAAAAAAGCTACTTATTTGCATCGAAGACGTATTTCGCGTGAAGTCGGAGTTCGACAATGTAGTAAAACATTGAGCTCGATTATATACCTTATGTCATGAGATGTTTGTTACTGTATCACTCCTTAACACCTGAACCAATTAGGATGAAATTGTTATATTATCTGTATAACAATTTCATTCTAATTGAACTGACGTCTTACAAGGTCTGTTTTGGCTCATAGACTACTTTTTACCACGGAAACAAGTTCCTATAGGAGACGGGTAGGTTTTTTCTCTACTTGATGTTTAATAGTATTTTGATCAAACCAGATGGGAAAGAGTACAAAATGACGCCATCTCAATTATTCACCAGGGTGTCGTAAGATTCAAGTAAGGGAACACTAGGTACTTTCGCAAAACGATCCATTGCGTAGAGAAGGGAAACTCAAAATTAAACCCGGTTGTCAGTATAATGACAATCGTTAAGCCAGTTGAAGGCCTTATGGGCGGCTTAAAAAAGTTCGACTGTGAGTCGTTACAAAGTGCGCCCGTCCATTTCAACACGGCAATAGGCTCACCACCTATTACGTGGGACATAAAACTAGGTAGGTATACAGTAAAATGTGGGCATATACTATGCCCCTGTCTACCCCTTGGCGGATAAGGGCGTGACTATATGTTATGTATAAAAAGACAAGAGATCCAGTAACATCCTAACATCCCCAAAGAACCTTCTTGTGTACAAAGATATTTTTCTCTCAAATTAGCGTCATACGAAAATATTTGTATTGCATACGTGACTCATATATTTATATAGATATAAAATGATGGCAATACGGACCGTTCGGAGTTGCCTCGCACTCGTAAACACATATCATAACGTCGGGATACCAAATTGGTAGTTATTGTTTCGATCTGTAGAACTTACGTGGGAAAAACGTACAAAATATATTCTTTTTAGGGGGTTATTTAAAGTTTTATATAATAAATATATGTTTTATAATATATGTATACTGATTGCCCGATGAAAAACCATGGTGAACAATGGCGGGTCACTCTCAAAGTCGATCCTTCAAGTTCATGGCCGCTCTCTCTTTATAATCTGCCTAGGAATACCAAAGGGGTTCGAACATTTTTGTATGGGAGCTGGCATACCGACTCGCGGCCATTTTGATTTTTTTTGAAAGTTTCCGCGCACGGAATAATTAGTAAATATGGATAGAGGACATTAAAACAAACAAAAAATGGCAATTAATGGGTACCCTAAAGTGTCACGTTCCCGAGATATTTGGATGTAAAATTCACCATTTTAAAATTAATTGTAATGATATTAAGTTGTTAAGAATATTAAGAATAATGACTATTAATTAAAAATGCAACGATTACGTGTTTGTATGCATTCCACTGTATTCAATTAGTAGCTTCCAGGTTGATTTAACTATTAATTAGAAGGTAGTACACCTAGTAGCACGAGAAAACCACTTTGACCAATGACTTACCTACTAAATCGCATCGTATCGCAGTGAAACATTATTTTGCCTAATTAAAAATGCATACAAACACGTAATCGTTGCATTTTTAATTGATAGTCATTATTCTTAATATTCTTAACAACTTAATATCATTACAATTAATTTTAAAATGGTGATTTTTACATCGAAATATCTCGGGAACGTGACACTTTAGGGTACCAATTACTTGACATGTTTTGTTTGTTTTAGTGTCCTCTATCCATATTTACTAATTATTTCGTGCGCGGAAACTTTCAAAAAAAATCAAAATGGCGGCGGGTGGATATGCCACAAACGCACTATCCCCTTTCATGCAAATCCCTTCAGTATTTTTCGAGTTTATTATGAACATACAGAAAAACAAATCAACATCGGTTGGGAGTCCTGAAGGCAACAGCATCGACTATTTAACAGGATTGATTAAGTCAATTAGGTACTGTTACCATTTAACAATAATATTTTTTTATATTCATTAGTGTACTCCCCAACTACTTCGTTTAAAATAAACCAAAAAGAAAATTCTTCCTACGAAAATTTAATAAAATTCTTACTCTAAACTCTAAAGTGTTCATATTTCCAACATTCTTGACACAAAATATGCTTATTAAAATTTTAGCTCTCTATTTCAGAGTCCATAAACTGAAAAGTAGTGGATTACGTGCAGAGAGAAATGTTGGGACCGCTTTTGTCTGAGGAACAAAGCGGTTTGTCCGTGTCTAGTGCTAGCAAGATTGAGTACATTATGAATGTGGAATCAAATTATGCTAGTGGAAAAATAACGAAGTGTTGGCTACTGAAACTGGTCTCTTCTATTCACATCATCAATAATATCTCTATAATGCTCCTGAGGTGTTGCTAAGTCTGCTTTATGTGTGGAAATGCTCATGGATGCTATGCCGGACTTTTACCGTCTAAAACCACACGATTACCTTCCACCTGGAAGGTCTCGGAAGGATAGCCCTAGGACTCCCGACACTAACGGGAAGCCTTGAGTCATCGTTGGCGCAGCGTAGAACAATGGCGTCTTTTTGAGTAATTTACTGGCATTCCTAAGAGAATCAAATATAAAATCTCTCAAAACTGAAAAAATGTCTACTGAATATAGGCAAAATCGAATTGTAAAAATATACCTACTTTTTTAAAGTCTCTGTCTTGTACTCCTCACCTCTTTTTTGGAGTAAATAGTGTGTTCAAATATGCAAAGGTATATCGAACCTTTCAGGACGAACCAATAAATTAAATATAGGAAATACAATCTTTAGCCAATAAGGTTCGCACCATCCCGAGTGCACTCAATCAACTGCGTGTCAAACACTCGCTAGTGAGGGGCACGTGGATATGTAAACAATCGATATTATTATGTTTTAAGTATCATTATGATTTTCTTGCTTTAGATTATTGTTTTGTAAGCTACTTGAGCTGAATACCTGCGGACGGGGTCAAAGCCCACAAAAGAGGAAAACAACCGTGCGCCAACCTGCCTGGCCAGCGTGGGTACGGTAAGGTCAAATACCATAGCCATCCGCCAGATGAACTGACGACCAAATAAGGTCGCAGGCTGAATGCGGAAGGCACAGAACCGTGTGTTGTGGTGTACATTGGGAGAGGTCATCTAAGAGTGGACTGTCATAGGCTAATTTGATTGATTGACTTTATTTGTAGCCTAAAATGTCATAGGCTAGTTTGATGTATACCTTACAAGTAGGCCTGTCAGACGTTCGATCGAAAAATCGTAGCAGATTACCATGTGGCGAAAAATGCATGGCAGCATTTGGCAGATCTTATCATTATGAATAGGAAGTCTTTACGCAAATTTTGTGTTAAAGTGTCAAGTATCTCATATTTCTAACGGCATAACAGACATTTAACCAGTCAGCAGTCTACGCTATCATGCCGTGTGGTCGACAATTGACGATGAGCGGTTTTAATTATGCTGTCGACCCTGCGAAATCAATCTTAAGTCATTTTTTAGAACATCATTAATCCCAAAAAATCTCGCAGCAGATATTGGTACCATTACTTGCTTGCTATTGCTGGCCCCAATGGGAACACCTTGATGCTTACACATCAGATTAAGATAACCCCAAATTGTTGGCGATTGTGTGGATCGATACAGCCGTGTCAATTCTTTACTGGGGACCTTATACCTGAATTGATGTAAAATTAAATGTAGAAGAATTATTGGTCTTGAACAGGAGTCGATTCTGCGTCTTCCCGCATGCCGGGGCCAAACACTTATTTAACTAGCCATCAAGATCTGCTTGGAACCGACGATTTTTTCCACCTTATACCTCTTGGAGCGAAACTCGATAATTCAATTTTGAATAAATATTCGACTTACATCCCATCCCATCACTAACTATTAAAAACACCGATCTTGTTTGCTTCCAATAAAATGAAGCATGCCCTTCGATTAAATTCCCATTTAATAGGTAGAGATTTCCTCGCAATTTATCTTTTATTATATTATATTTCCGGAAAACATATATTTGATAGCCATATTTAGTGATTATTATTAATATATCCTTTGATGAGGTGAGGCCGCGGTGGTAGCGGTGTTAGGGTAGTAGGCGCGTGTGGTTTTCGTTGGTGGGAGGCCGGCTTAGCATCTATGAGGGATTTCCACACGGAAAAACATCAAGGGTTTCATAAATGGTAAGTATATTGTTCGGTCACAACATTGAACAACCGACATCGCAAATAATTAGGGCCGCTTCATAAGCTTTCCCAATAATAACCTGTCTCTACTCTTATTTAAGCCCAGTTCAGCTGAGAGGTGTAAAATTGATAAGGCTTAAACACGGGTATTTCAAACAGGGCTTAATGGATATACGTTATCCAAGAAATATACGCTAACTGAAATAGATGAAAGCGCATCGCAACGAGTTTTAAATTTTGTTAAAATGTTACATGATAGTGCATTTATAGGACAGGAGCTGGGCAATGTTTAATTGTCACAGCACTGGAAATAATTATCAAACTGTCCATCTGTATAAAATTATCAGCATCATATGGTTTTCTCTTCACTCAAAAGAAGGGCAAACTATCAAACACGCTGATAAGGACCGACAAACTTGTGAAAAATGGAGAATAAACAAGTGTGAGACACGTAAGTAGGGATCCTAATAAAAAAAAAACCAGTGGTAAAACTTGATAAGTTTAGTTTCCCTCGGAAATAGTTTTTCGGCCGCAGTAAATAAGGGTAAGAGTATTCCCTTAACCTTTTTATTAATAGGAACTTTAATATTTTTGAATAAACAAATTTCTTTGATATTTTAATGGCAGAACAAGATTTGCCTGGTCAGCGATTTCATTATCATACAGAAATACCGTGCGGTAGTTCTATACAAAATGACAAGTACATTTTTTTACTTATTTATTTCACGGATATTTCAAAGCACAATATTATTGAGAAATAAAGAAACTGAAACATTGTCGACAATTTTATGCTTCTAGATCAAATTACGTCATACCTTGGAACTGTACGGTGCGTGCCCCATTTTCAGTTGTCATCGCAGTCTACTCTTTGATACGTGAGGCCTATTATAGACCAGGAGGCATGAAAAATATTGCAGATAATGAAAAAAAAAAAGCATTATCCTGCAAATGCGAATGTTATATACCTACCACCGCTTCAACAAGACTAGGGTTTTCTTGTTGAATCCCTTAGTAGTATGCTATGTATAGCGTGTTCGTAGGAAGAGACAGAAGTGGTGTGCACACTTTTATTTACTGATAAGTACTGACTATTTACAGATCACTATTAATTATATTACGCACTACATTATGACGTACTAAGTTAGCGGCATAGCCGCCACAGAGATTCTACATAGCTACAGCGTTGCTAGGTAGTTGGATACAGACGGATGAATGGAATGGAATAATCTAGAATACTAAAGATTATATACATCAAACTGAGGAGTAGTGCGGGGGGTGATTGTCATCCTGTGGCACGTACATGAAGCGATGTTGCTAAATTGACAAATTCAAATATTTAGATAATGAATTTTAATGTTATGTCGCAGGACGTGACTCGCGTAATCACAAAAGAATTTCCTACTATCAGTCACGTCCATGCAGTCGCCATAGAACTCCCCCTTTTAAAAAATCTAAAAATTATGACAAAATAAATTATACAACATTATGCTATGTACGATTCTTTGCTCGAACGGTGGATCGTGAGTTGAGTCTGGTAGGTCTGGATTGTCTGGATCTTGATTTTTTCGTTTTCAGAAGAAGTTTACAGTAGGTAGCTGTATTGATGTCCCATAAACGAGTTTGGCGAAGCGTAGTCCGCATACACTGAGGGCAATTCCTTCCCTGTTTTGTTCTGGGTATTCCGTCTGGCTATCTGTACCAACAGCATTTTGGGTACTCCATATTTTCTTGCGCTTTTTTATTGAGTCGATTTCATCCCTTGGCTCGTTATATGATAACCAAGAACATGTAAATATTTTTTGACCAATTTGCGCTTGTTTCAACTATTTCTGATTCCCGTTTCGTATGCTTCTTTGCATTTCACATGCTTAATTATTCTTCTTTGCTTCTGGATTCTAACAAGATCTCGTCCACAAACTAAATATAAAGTTCCAAATCTGTTTTCGTCGTTATTCGCTATAAGTATCAATGATTTTTCCGTTGGCCGCTTAAGAGTTTCAATTCACTCGCCTTCTTATTGCCATTTCTAGGCTTTTTATTCCTAGTGTATTTGCCCATATTTTAACCAAAATTCAATAACCACTTTTGCAGTCGGTTATGATAAGGCATTTGAAGGGTCATATATCTTTGAGATCCATCTCAATTAGAGCTGGTTTTCGGTTTACAGCTGCTCCATATCATTTTCCAGGAACAAGGCTTGCGGTTTTTATTCAACTTGCGTTTATATTGGCGATTATAATAACATATTCTTGACGAGTAATAATAAATTGTGCGAACTTGACCTAGACCGCTTGAAAATGCTGACGCTGAAATTCTTTCTTGAGCTACGTTTGTAGCTATCGCGTTGACTCAACATGTTGTTACGTAATTCATGTTTACATCACAATATGACAGCTGATTGTGGCTTTCCAATAAATCGTATAATTTCTTGAATTTTATCCTTATACTTTTTTTGTGCTAGTTTCTGTTAAAATCTTCTTGATAAGCAGTTGACGTCGGCAAATTTCTTGCATTTTTTTCGCAGATCACTTTCTTCCTTATTTGCGTATAAGTACGGTGTCTTCGTCTGCTACGATTCACCAGTGCCGGATCCTGTTGATCCATTGCGTTGGAATGGAACTAAATTGCGCTGGTCCCGTAGGGACTCTATGTCGCTGATCCCATGGAGTAGGAATTCAATGCTGCTATTCCTCAATGAGCAGGCCTGAGTGCAGTTCTGCGGTGCGCGATGTGCAACCCTCCTTGTCGGGGTATTTGCTTCGTAGTGTGGCTGACTGCTGCGTAGACGGGAGAGACGTTAGCTCTACTTACATTTACCGTTGTTGCAGTTTGCTGTGCCTATACACTGTTGTGGCCGAAGGGTAACCAGGCTGAAGCGATCGCTACTAGCTCGTGGCATCCTTGATGAGGCCGGAGATGATGGCTGGCTGTCTGAGACGTTATTTACAATTCGTACTGGACTGCTGTGAAGATTGCGATGATGCTGCTGATTGGTTTCGGGGAGCTTGAATGTTGTTTCCACTGACGTCGATTTGTTTCTTCATACTTCGTAGCGGTATTTCTTCATCGCTGGAGTATTTTTTCATCGTCGGGTTCTTGTTACATCCTCGGTTTTTTCATCGTCGGGTTCTTGTTATATCCTCGGTTTTTTCATCGTCGGGGTCACCATTTTATAGCGTGTTCGTAGGAAGAGACAGAAGTGGTGTGCACACTTTTATTTACTGATAAGTACTGACTATTTACAGATCACTATTAATTATATTACGCACTACATTATGACGTACTAAGTTAGCGGCATAGCCGCCACAGAGATTCTACATAGCTACAGCGTTGCTGGGTAGTTGGAAACAGACGGATGAATGGAATGGAATAATCTAGAATACTAAAGATTATATACATCAAACTGAGGAGTAGTGCGGGGGGTGATTGTCATCCTGTGGCACGTACATGAAGATGCGATTATTGCTAAATTGACAAATTCAAATATTTAGATAATGAATTATAATGTTATGTCGCAGGACGTGACTCGCGTAATCACATAAGAATTTTCTACTATCAGTCACGTCCATGCAGTCGCCATACTATGATTGTTTTTTAAACATATAATATTGAAGATTTTCAATAAAGATTGGGCAGAGTAAACACACTCTCATGTTTTTATTGTTACACCCTTTTACTAAAAAGTTAGGCAGAAGTAATTAAGTAAGTAAAACTTTATTGTACTCCAATAAGATTTGACAAACAAAAAAGAAATAACATAAAATGTACAAGAAGTAGGCATACCATACACTAACATTTCACTAGATTTATTCTATCACTATCATTTATTCTATCACTAGAATAATCTAGAATACTAAAGATTATATACATCAAACTGAGGAGTAGTGCGGGGGGTGATTGTCATCCTGTGGCACGTACATGAAGATGCGATTATTGCTAAATTGACAAATTCAAATATTTAGATAATGAATTATAATGTTATGTCGCAGGACGTGACTCGCGTAATCACATAAGAATTTTCTACTATCAGTCACGTCCATGCAGTCGCCATACTATGATTGTTTTTTAAACATATAATATTGAAGATTTTCAATAAAGATTGGGCAGAGTAAACACACTCTCATGTTTTTATTGTTACACCCTTTTACTAAAAAGTTAGGCAGAAGTAATTAAGTAAGTAAAACTTTATTGTACTCCAATAAGATTTGACAAACAAAAAAGAAATAACATAAAATGTACAAGAAGTAGGCATACCATACACTAACATTTCACTAGATTTATTCTTAACTAGCTGTTACCCGCGACTTCGTCCGCGTGGAAATTATGTTATAAGCAAAGTTTGAACCGTATTCTATTTGAGCCTCTAGCTAGGATAAGTCGTAACCAAAATGTGGGAACAAATTTAGGACATCCTCCAACTTGGATTTTTTTAACGTGAGGAAAATCCCACATGAATAAACTATGACTCCCACTGACTAAAACCCACACGTATCCTACCTAAAGGCCTACGATTGGGAGCCCCGGGTAAGCCCTCTATAGGATACCCTAGGACTGCGCTAGATGGATAGGAAGAGACCTCATGGTTTTAGTGGGTCCAAGGCCGGTATGACGTACGTGTTTATAATTAGCCCCTTTAATAATTATAAGAGTAAGTAGTATGGTGAAGCGCGAATACGAAACGTTTGTTAGATTAGGGCCACAGACTGAAAACTTTACGCATAATCGGAAGAGTTGAGACGATAACACTAACGCTAACGGTAGCCAGTAAATAGCAGTCGTTAAACCAAGTTGAAGACCTTATAGATTTAATAATTTTCAAAAGTGGGCAGTACTAACGCCTGTCCATTTAAACACGGCAATGCGGCTCACCACCTATTACGTTACGTGGGACAAATTAAAAAAAGGTAAACATATAATATGAATCGATACCCCTTTGGGGATAAAGGCGTGACCGTATGCATGTACTTATTATTTTTAAGGTGTTTTAATTTATGTACCCATGTCACTGTAGCCAAAGCTCAACATTTTTCAGTAAAGTTGTATCAAGAATGTTCATTATAAACAACGTTTGTGTGGCGTGTTGGCTTAATCATAAAAGAGCTTAATGGTTAAGGCTATTGTAAAATAATTCAATTTCAATTAAATGAATTGCTTTAGAATAGACTTAATCTTTAAGCTCTTTTTTGATTAAGCAAACAGGGCAGTTTCACACGCTGCTTGATGAGTCTGATGAAGAAATACCTCTCCTTTCATAGATCTTATGTGACGTAAATGAAGTTGCGAGGGTTAGCTAGTCTATACATATAGTAAAACTGTTGAGGGTCGAGAGTCTACTGAAGCCGAAAATGAAATTACATTTTTCATGTGTGTCTGTCTGTCTGTATTCCGAATAAGTATCACGCCGAAGTTACTGAATGGATTTAAATCAAACTTAGTACAATCAGAGCTTATAATCCGAGAAAGGTTCTAGGATACTTTTGATCTCGATATTTGGCGCGGTTCCTTTGGGAGAAGGGATGAAAGACAAAACGGTTTTTTAGTTGTTACTTCTCAATGCGTTTTCGGATTCTAAAATTTTTTTTTTGTGTTATAAAGGGAATACTGTAAGGGATGTTTCACACAAGTTTCCATGTTAAAGGTTTTCTAGTTCAGGAATTAGAGACATCCCAACTTTCGCAAAACCTAGAATTCAAGGATCCCTTTGAATGTGAGGGTAAATCTAAACTGGCGTGTTGGCTTAATGATAAAAGAGCTTAATGATTAAGGCTATTGTAAATTGTAAAGATCCTATCTGTAGATTGCTATTCAAATAAAAGATTAATTAAAATTATTCAGTAATTTCTGTATTTTGCAAAAATATACAAACAGATTTTCATTGTTCTCTGCCGAGCTCCTAAAAAATTTAGCGTAATAATATGTTGTCTGAGTGTAAAACCTATCTCTTACTAATATTCCTGCTACGTTTTAGTTAAATCAATCCAACAGTTTAAACATTTCATTGCTCTCTGCTTAGGCGACGTCCTACGTAAGCGAACGCGAAGCGGCGCGGCGCGGCGCGTATACCAACAAACAGTTGAAACCTATTGAAGTGTCCTACGTGACCAAACGCAAATGCGGTGCGGTGCGGGGCGGCGCGAAATGAAGCGAACGCGATCAATTGGTTTGATATTTGCGCGCGGAACTGGATGCGGTGCCGCCGTGTTTTTTATAATGTTGGAAATAGAAATTTTAATCAATGCAATCCAAGACCGTCCTATATTATGGGATTAAAGAAGTAAATTTATTGTCGTCGATTATGCCTTTCTAAGTATACAATACTCCTGGGACATCCTTCTGAGAGCTTACCAGGGGCTTACAACCATAGGCTGTTGGGCGTTACGTGAAGTTTTTTAGTCGGTAGGAGTCCGGCATAACATCCATGAGGATTTTACATCACGTAAAAAAAAAAGTGTACAATACTAGCGGACGTCACGCGGTTTCACCCGTGTTGTTCTCGTTCCCGTGAGAATAAAGAAATAAAATATAGCCTATGTTCACCGCAAAGAGTGTAGCTTCCCAACAGTGAAAGAATTTTTCAAATCGGTTCAGTAGTTCCGGAGCCTATTCGTTACAAACAAACAAACAAACAAACAAACAAAAAACAAATCTTTCCTCTTTATAATATTAGTATAGATTAGTCCCACTTCTTCGGCGTGCATACTTCTTGTAATAGCCATACTACAACCCCCCACGCAAAATAGGCGCAGACATGACGTTGGGTTGCGGAAACCAGCCTCTGAAAACCTAGAACCTAGAACTCCATACATTTTTTCGATCTATGGCAGTTGCATCAGGCTGATGCAAAGTGCCCACTGAACGGCAGCGTCGCCTTCGGTGGCGGCTGTGCGAGACGATTCGCGTGCACGTAGGACATAGCCGCCGCGTCGCACCGCGTCGCGTTGAATTCGCGTGTCACCGCTTCAGAATCGCGTTCGCTTTGAACCGCCTACCTAGGACGTAGCGTTAGCCCCTAGGATATGTGGCGTGAAAATATATAGCCTACTTTAAGACTACACCCCTAAGTAATATTTGTGCAAAATTTGAACCAAATCTGTTCAGTACTTTTCGAGATCCTTCCGGACAAAGCAAAGCAAACAGACAAACAGACAAAAAAAATTCTAACTATATTTTCAGCTTCGGTATCTTATGTAGAACACCCAGCGAGTATTTTTTTTGTTAATATTTCCAATGTACAGTTTTGGCTTTTCTATCATTTTATTATACACTCATTTGCAAAAAAAACGGGCACCTAAGCAATGAACCATTTCAAATGTTAACATTGCTTTGTTTGATAATTATAGGTAGTTTTATCCTCATAATTTGGTACATTAATAAGAAAATAATCGTTTTCATCAGCATTTCATAAAATTTTGTTACAATTTATGGGAAATAATGCTAAACCTCGCTAGTAGTGTATGTTTGCTAGTAGTGCATATGCTCATGAAGTAAAAATGAAAAAGTTTTTTTGTTTGTTTTTCTTTAATAAAGTAAAAGCATATAAATGCTTATTAATAGTATCGAGTGTGACCCCCTCTAGCTAAGATCACAGCTTGAATTCGTCTGGGCATGCTAGCGAGTATATCCCGGATACTTGCTTGCGGAATACGTTCCCACTCCGCAGTAATCACATTCTTCAGCTCTCTGATAGTCTGCGGAGCCGGGTGTACTGATCTCACACACCGTTTCAGAACGTCCCAGATATGTTCTATGGGAATGAGGTCAGGACTTCTAGCTGGCCAATCCAAACGACGAATGCCGACCTCTTGCACATACGCATTAACATTGCGGGATCGGTGGGCGCGAGCATTGTCGTCCATAAAAATCGAGTCTTGACCTAGAGCGGCCAATGCGGGTTGTGCATGAGGAATTAGAACTTCCGTTATGTATCGATGCCCAGTCCTTGAGCCGTTATCAATGAAGACTAACTCTGTACGTTCCATTGAATTTATTCCTGCCCAAAACATAACAGAGCCCCCACCATAAGGTGTGATTTCTTCGAAACATGCATTTGCAAAGCGCTCTCCTTGTCTTCTTAGCACTCGCCGACGTCGATCTTCACCGAACAGAGATATCCTGGCTTCATCAGAGAACAAAACCCTATTCCAATCTTCTTGAGTCCATGATTCACAATTTCTAGCGAACCTCAGCCTGTGAACTTTGTGCTCACGGAGTAATTTGGGGCCGCGGGCCGGGTGGTGACTGCGTATATTGGCAGCGAGAAGCCTCCTCCTGACCGTCCATAGACTAAAATGCACATTTCTTACTTCTTGGAGGTTGTTCTTAAGAGCCTACCAGACGCCAAACTGTTAAAAGAAGATAGAAGATATACATTTTAGCGTGCAAGAAAGAGAGAGATGCGATCGGTTTTTGTGCGCTTTTAACGAAATAAATTAATTATATAAAAACCATAACCAATATTAAAAAAATGATCTAGTGCAAATGAAGATTTTACTGTTGTCTTTCTTATAAATATTTTACATTATAAAAACAACTTTTAACATAGGAGATGTAGCTTAAAATTTCACGAAATCGAGTTATTTTTAACCCAAAAATCTATCGAGGGTTTTATCAGTAATCGTGTTTCGAGCCTAGAGCGTTTTTAGTTCATGAACTGAAGTTGTCTGTGTTTAAATTTTAATTCATCAGACCTCACGAGTCCTGAGATCTAGATCAAAGTAATAGTCTATTTGGCGTCATATGGACTCTTAAGATCCACATACGAAGATTTGCAATTTCTCAATGCGCGACTCACAAGAAAACGATCATCCCGTGGTTGGGTACATGGTTTTCTTCCAGAACCAGGCCTTCTCTCGCCGGAACCAGTCTCCTGATATCGCTGCCAGGTCCTTTGGACCGTCAAGCGACTAACATTTAGCCTCCTAGCCACGAAACATTGGCTGCAACCCTCTTCAAGCAGCGCGATAATTTTGGTAGCTTTTACCACTTTATCTACCATTTTTGATACAGCCAAACAGCAATAAATAAAGCTTTGACAGTCAAGGATATGAAATTAATCGATAAAAATTGAATAAAAGTTGTGAAAGTCGATGTTAACTTCTGGAACTTCGCGCCAAAAATGTAAGATAAAAAGGGATTTTCTGTAAAAATGAGCATCAAATGAAAATTTGAATTTAGAACGTACTTTTTTAAATACCACGGCATTTTCAAAACCGGCCAGTAACGTGTACAAACGATTGAAACCTTTTTGGTATTGTATCTTTTTAAAGATGAATTAAAATCAAAACCGCCCGTTTTTTTTGCAAATGAGTGTTTGTATAGGTAGATAGATGCTACTAAATAAGATCTAGACGCTTTTGTGTTTTTACTCTCACATACATACAGAATTCAATTGTTCTCTGCCAAACCCCTAGACTTAGTAGCGTGATAATAATAATTATGAAGCTTATAAAAACCTATCCGCATCCCGCGACTTCGCACGCGTGAAAATTATGTTATAATGCCAACTTGATTGCTCTCTGCTTATCCCCTAGGATATGTAGCGTGATATTATATAGCCTATTTGAAGACCCCACCCCTAAGTAATATTTGTGCAAAATTTGAGCCAAATCTGTTCAGTACTTTTCGAGATCCTTCCGGACAAAGCAAAGCAAACAGACAAACAGACAGAAATTTTTCTGACTATATTTTTGGGATCGGTATCTTACGTTGAACACCTAGCGAGTATTTTTTTCTTAATATTTCCAATGTACAGTTTTGGCTTTTCTTTCATTTTATTATATGAATAGATTATTCAGTAATTTCTGTATTTTGCAAAAATATACAAACAGATTTTCATTGTTCTCTGCCGAGCTCCTACAAAATTTAGCGTAATAATATGTTGTCTGAGTGTAAAACCTATCTCCTACTAATATTCCTGCTACGTTTTAGTTAAATCAATCCGACGGTTTAAACATTTCATTGCTCTCTGCTTAGCCCCTAGGATATGTGGCGTGATAATATATAGCCTATTTTAAGACCACACCCCTAAGTAATATTTGTGCAAAATTTGAACCAAATCTGTTCAGTACTTTTCGAGATCCTTCCGGACAAAGCAAAGCAAACAGACAAACAGACAAACAGATAAACAGACAAACAGACAAAAAAAATTCTGACTATATTTTTGGGTTCGGTATCTTACGTTGAACACCTAGCGAGTATTTGTTTGTTAATATTTCCAATGTACAGTTTTGGCTTTTCTATCATTTTATTATATGTATAGATGAATTGCTTGTAAATAAAAATGCCACGAGTGTCACATAAAATGCTTACCGCGCAGTGATCTTTTAAACCTGCACGAGTAACTGGGGGCAATTACAACATAATTAAAGTTACAACTAAGTAAGCATAATAATTTAGTAATAATACGACAAACAATTTTACATATTCTATTTTTAATATCAATTCAATTTTGACGACCGATGTTATTGCAGACCTAAACTTTTATACAGTTTAGAAAAGTGCATCACAGTTGATCGGTTCAGTTGGTCTAAGAAGTGCGACTGCTTTTCAGGTCAAGAGCTCTTAGACTACCCATCGGATGGAAGAGCTGTGCCGAATTGACGTTTATCTACGAAGTCACGTTAAAGCTACGTTTCACCATTTTTATTTTCACGTTTTTCTTTGAACGAAATAACCTTTAGATATTTTCTTCAAGTTGTTTGAAATTTCGGATATTACGCGCCCTCATGCTGAGGTTTCATGTTTAATACTTTGTACGGTTTCGTAGAATCGATTGGAATTGGTTTTGTTATGTGTTGGGTAAGCTTCTTTTAAATTTATCTTATAAATAAATAGGGAAGTTTCCTTTTTAGGGTTCCGTACCCAAAGTGTTAAAACAGGACCCTATTACTAAGACGTTGTTGTCCGTCTGTCTGTCACCAGGCTATATCTCGGGAACAGCGATAGATAGTCAGCTGACATGTTCACAGATGATTGTATTTCTGTTGCCGCTGTATCAAAAAATACTATAATAAAAAAAAAATATTAGAAGTCTTTTTTTTTTGACACAGAACCCTCCGTGGGTGCTTCCGAGTCGCACGTGGTCGGTTTTTCTTTCTTCATTGTTTCATATGGAATAAATCAATTAGGATGATTTTTTAATTGAAGGTAGCTTTAGGTCTGGAGACTGGAGATGTCATACGCCACTCATAAGCTACTAGATTTTTCCTGTAGAAACTTATTCCACAAGAAACATTACAGTTTATTGCATTACCCGAATTTAGTGCGAGTGGAGCCGCGAAAGTCACTCTAGTTGGGTGACGGCGTCTGTCCCACACCGTGTCTGTATAATTGACGCCTTAGAGGCATTTTGGTGCAGCGGCAGCGCGAGTGTAGCACCTCTGGTCTTGCAAATGTCCATAGACAACGGACCACTTTCCATTAAGTAAGCGGTATACGTGTCTGCAACCTTAGTGATATAAAAGCAAAACAATCTATTGAAGACACTGATTTGATTGATTAATTTCCCTTTGCCTGAAACTCTTCAAACTTAACTCATTCAACAATTGTCTAATTTCCAGCTTCGTTTACGCAACAGTTGTTCAAGAATATTCTTTCAATCAAAGTTGAGACAAAAACATAAATATAATGTAAATCTCTTTTGAAAGTATGATTGCTTTATTTGATTTACATTTGATAAAGTGGCAATAAAATTAAAAGTTGAATAAGAAATGTCGTTATACATTTCACAATCTGAAAGTCGAAAGAGATTATGAATTTCTATGTTAATGTTATAAAGAGGAAAAGTTTGGATGTTAGGAGTTCAGAAACTATTAACCTGATTTAAAAAATCCTTTTTGTGGCAGGTGACCTATATATTGACAAAGGATAAAGGTTATTAACCATTACACTGCTACCATAAGGGAGCGGAGCAGTAATCGTTAATGTCAACAAATCTATTATTTTATTTGAAAAATAATTTAGGAGTATGGGGTGCAACAAGAGTTCAAATTATGTCGCGGGTAGCTATTTTATCAAAAAACATCAACTGATAATATGCGTTTTTGAAGTGAGCATTTTATATTGATGTTGAAGCAAATCGTATATGGATGAAATGTGTTTTACCTAGCGCTCAACTGGAGTTAACGCTTAGATGAGAATGTTGATTACTAACTACTGAAGAATATTAACTACTCACTTATGTTCAAGTTTCAATTGTCACCCCATATTGTTACAAGTATATGAGGTGTTAGGAACCCGCCTTATGAGGTCAATAACTTAGTCTAGCTAAGTTATACGAAGTTCGAACAACTTAATTAAACATGTGCTTAACTTGAGGTACTGTCTACAATGTTGTAATTGATATTATAAACGCGCAGGTTTGTGTGTGTGGATGTTTGTTACTCTTTCACGCTTCAACAGCTCAACAGCTCTGTCTGAAGTTTGAAACAGAGATAGATTAGCGGGAGAGAACTCTCCCATCTGAGCTCCGCAGTCTGTGGCGGGGGCGTCGCAGACTAGTCTTCGCCAAAACTACGGCCTCTATGACTGGGGGCTGCTAATCGTCCTTACAGAAGCATGCCCAAGACGACAGACTGACGTGAAAGTTTCACGCACGCCACACGCCTTGTAAATCGGGATAACCCCCGAACAACCCACCCAAGCCGCGGTATAGCACCCGACCCCCTTGGCGAGGCTGCACTGGTAGCTAAGATCTGACGGGAATCCTGTGGACATCCTTCCGAGTGCTTACCCGGAGCCCCCAACCGCAGGCAGTAGGTAGGGAACGTGTGGTTTTTAGACGGTAAGAGTCCGGCATAGCATCAATGTAGGATTAACCACACTTAAAAAAATGAGGATAGATTACAGTCTGAAATAATCATAGATTTAGAATTTTTCGCTACGTACATTCTAAATATATGGGAATAATACATAATCTACTATCACTGAGCAACATGCCCACCTCTTACACTGGTCGCATTGCTCTATGGCTATTATGTATCTCCGTAATAAGTTTCCATGAGATACGGGAAAGGGATCAAAACTACAAGCCGTTGGCATCACCTTCGTCAAAAATTCACATAATAACCACATTTATTAAGAAATAAATCAACACGAACAATCAAAAGTTCTTCGACAGGTGCTTATAAAGAAGAACGACATGAAATGTGCGTCGACGCCCGAATATCTACCGTAAACTTACTAAGATTTCAGAAATCGCTAAAAGCTTCCATAACATGATGTGACGTTCCCTCTAAACTCTTGACATAACATGACATCAAGCAGTAGGTAACATTATAATCCTTGACATTCAGCCGTCATGTCATGTCTCCACGTGTGTGCGAACAAAGCTTTTGTAATGTGTCATTCGTATACAGTGAAGCTTGGCTAAGTAAAAATAGGGCTGTCATTAATTCAATTTTTTTTTATTGTCTTAGGCGAATACTTATAGTAAATGGTTGAGAAAATCTTGTGAAAATACGTCATCAAACGATAATAAACTAGGGGAAGAATTTTCCTCTTCCTCTTGTAGTTAATTATCGATATTTTAAATAAAAAAAAGTAGAATATTCAACATGGAATGCTATAAGTATTCAGTTAATTTATATTAAAGTAAAAATTGATTAATAAAACATAATATATCAGATCTTTACAAACAAATGCTTTCAAATCGAAGACTATTTTTGTATTCAATGCCCGTTCTTAAATCTTGAAATTAGCTCAATAATGAAAAAAGTTTAGATCAAAAGTAAAGTAAAAAGGGATCTATGAAACAGCTATTATTAAATATAAATAACAACCATTTATATACATATACGGTTAATTTTTTTAATAAATTTACATGGCATAAATGCTGGCCAGGGTTAAATAAAAAGATCAATTAGAATACTTTATCGATCGTTCAAGAAACTAATTTAAATAACCAGCCTTGTAACAGCCCTGAGTAGCAAAACTTTCTTTTTAATTATCCTGGAACGAAGGCATGTGAGACGTTGATTACAGTAATGGTTTTTGGAGATGAGGTTGCGATTTTGTTTGTTTTTTAATACACTCTTTGTGACAATGATTTATAGAACTATTTTTATGAAATACTACTGGACTTCACGCGGTTTTACCCGCATAGCTCCCGTTCCCGTGGGAATACAGAAATGAAATATAGCCTATGTTACCTGGGAAGGTGTAGCTTGCTAACAGTGAAAGAATTTTTTAAATCGGTCCAGTGGTTTCGGAGCCTATTCGATGCAAACAAACAAACAAGCAATCAAATCTTTCCTCTTTATAATAATTAGTATAGATTCCAAGTTAATTTTCTGTCAACAATAGAGAAAATAACAAAAAAATATGCCCGTAGACAGTGGTTGCGCGAACTTATATGAACAGTCGTACTCGTAGGAGGCATAATATAGGTATGTTCATGTGATAGGTATAACATAGTACCTAATGTAGACTCGGTAATGAGAGGAAAACATATGTAACTAATTTTAAGTAGTATTTATGTATATAATACCATAATGTTCTTCTCTAGTCATCTCAAATAGTACCTAGTAGTAGTCACCTCAAACCAGGCGGTACACAAAACTTTAAGCTTTGATTTAACATTCGTTCGCTTAGTATAGTTGAGAGCGAAGAAATGTGTCTATAAAATGTACGAACCACGTTCATTTTCACCTTAGTACCTAATTCTTTTGTATATGTTACCAAATAATGAAACGTACATACATATTTCGTGTCTGGAAGATGCAATAAACAAAAAAAAAATACAAGGTTATTAACGTTAAGATTAAGAATCTATAAATACATGCCTGTATGCACTGAAAATTGTGATTTTGTCAGAATGTAAAGGTATTTATAAGTTTACAATAAAAAATATTTTTTAATCGTCGACATACGTTCACATTTTCGTAAAACGTGTATACGTAGGTACAATATTGCTTTTTTCTTAAATGCTTCCCTCCGTCATCCCTTTATCCCAAAATAAACATAACAATCCCGCCATATTGAAATTGATACAGGTTAATACCACCCCTGTCATAGGACGTCACTTCCGTTGACAATGCTGTTTTTGGTATCATATCATTTGATAATGCACAAAGTCATATTCTTCAATAACTTCCTAATGTTATAAATGCGAATGTTTGTGAGAGTAGATGTGTGGTAGTGGAGATGTCTGAACGTTTGTTACTCTTTCACTCTTTAAGAGCATGTCAAATCTGGCTTAAATTTGGTGCAGGAATAGATTATAGTCTGGAATGACACTTACGTTTTTCGTCCTTGGAATAAGTTCCAAGTGGACATTAATTTGATTAATTGAAATCAAACAGGATGTGGGCCTCTCATAATTGTTATTTTGGGAGAGTGATTGGTACAAGGTTTTATTTTGAGTTTTCCTACTATTCGCCTCACCCTCTCGTGCTTTTAGATGTAAGTCAGTATGTGCATCACTTGCTAGTCCCTAGTGAGGCTGGTATGGGTCCCATAAGACCTCAGGGACCTTAATGCATCTAATTACAATACTATAATAAACAGTAATAGCATAACAAGATTTGTCTGAAAATCATGTTTTATTCCAAATGAAAACATTTAATTGTGGTTAATCGCCTTTTGGCAGATGACATTTAAGAGTCATAAATATTAAATTCATGATGTCTCTTTAATTAAATATTTACCCGACTCTCTGGTTGGTTGGTGCGAGCCATGAGCTCCAGCGGGAGTAAGTGGGAGTCCGATGCCTCTTTCTGTGAACAGGTCATGCTCGTGAAAGAGGCCGCAGTGGTAGTAGTAGGTCTGTTGAGAGTCCTGGCGTATCCTTCAGAGGGCTTCCTTGGGGCACTCAAACGTAAGCTGTTCGGTAGGATGTGTGTTGTTTTTAGTCGGAACAAATATTTGTGGATCACATAAATATTTGCACCGATCCAGGAATGTTGATGATTTTGATATGGTATTTTGAAAAGGGCATTCAAGAAGACATGACATCTCAGAAACTCCCGTGCAATTACTGAGGCCATGAGTCCATATATTTCAATTTTCCGAGCATAGAGCCCTCTTCTACTTAAGCGGTGTAATTCTTACGAGTACGCAAGTTATTCAAGGGTTAATGCATTCAATTTGTATTTCTCATTTTTTAGCTATTGTTTTTTCGGGGTGTATTTAGTTTTAAGTTCATATTATTAATAAATAGTATAATTTTGTTGAATATAAGTCCTTTATCGTTTTGGGGTAATCCCTGTTAAGATGTGGAAGAATATTACAAATAAATAAATTTTAAATTATATCTTCAGACCATCTCGCTCGGATTTTCATATTCATATTGATTGCCTCTGTGGCGCGGTTGGTAGTGATACCGCCTGCGGCGCTGGAGGTCGTGGCTTCGATTCCCACCGGAGACAAATATTTGTGTGACCCATAAATGTTTGTTTCAAGAGTCTCGGTGTTTTTATGTATAATATGTATGTATTTAAAAAAGTATATAAGTATTAATATCCGTGGTCTGATACCCATAACACAAGCAGGTTATTCCTAGCTTACTTTGGGATCAGATAGCGTTGTGTGAAATGTCCGTGAATAATTATTTATATTTATTTATTAAAAAAGAAAAAAAAAAATTTACGTAAAGGCGACTGAAGTAAAATATTTCCAAATATACCGATATCAGAGTTATCATATCCTATCCAAAATTGCAATCGAAACCGTTTCCTATAACAGTTAGAACTAGTTTCGAGGTGTCGGTAAACGTGCTCACATTTTCAGTTTGTACAAAAATGCCTAACTAGATTTCACTTTAAAAATTGCAATTTAAAATTGATAAGTCATTTGGATAGTGAACTCCGCTGTCAAACATTTAACTGTCTTAAGATCACTTATGACAAAGATGTTAGGAATGGCAAAGGAAATTGTCGGAGTATATACGCCTGTCCGCCCCTCATCAGATCAAGTCGATATTGAACCGCATTATCCAGTCGTCTCGCACTTGCATAGCTATATCGTGGTTTTATTGACGTCAAAATAATGTTGGTATATATCTCAACATTATTTAAATTTAGAAATATAAAATTGAAAATATGATGTTAGCTCTATCTGAAACTAATATAGGAGATTAACATGTTTCATTTATTATAGCAAAAGCATTTTTGCAGTACTATGAAACAATAGTATTGCTCATTGTAACAAAAATATATTTTTAACTACTGTATTTGCTAGAACAACACCATTTTCATAAAATTTTATAAAAATATCTGCATACACTTTATTTCAATGAAATCAACAATTGTATGCATTTACGGGGTAAAATAAAGTATTTCAGCATTTACGATTGGAACAAATGTATGAAAAGATTTAATGACAGTTGTATATTTTATGATACAGCACAATATAAACTTTAATTACCACATCAAAGGAATTGTTAATTTCAACAGCGAGGGTGGTGATGTGAATTACCTGAAACAAAAAAAAAAATCAATCAATTCACACTTTATATATTCCGTTACACATTTATTGCTGCAAGAAGGTAGACAGAGGCATACTATATGACCACATTTCACCTTTTGTCCCACGTACGAGGTAATGTGTAACCCGATTGTGAAGAATGAGAGTTAGTTGCTAGTGGAGATATAACATTAAACACAAATATGGGGCATGTTTTTGATACGAATTTACAACCTTTCGCCTAACTAAACCTTTAAATTTGCCTCGATCTGAGGTCCCGAGTTAGAATTCAACTGAAACAAACAAATAATTTTTGTATCGTAATTTTTTTATACTACTAAGTTGGCAGAAAAGCGCTTGGCGTTGTGTAATAAAAATATTAAACAATATTTACCTATGATGGTCACGCCTTTATCCACAAGGGGTAAGCAGATGAATTAGGTCGCCACCCGTCAGTTTCTCTAATCGGTCATTTTCCCTAAATCGTCAGTTTCCTTATTCGTCAACTTTTTAGATTTCGTAAAGTGGTCAGTTTCGCTATCTCGTCAGTCTCCCTAATTCGTCAGTTTCCCTAACTAGTCAGTTTACCTGATTCGTCACTTTTCTCATATTAGTCAGTAAATGTACAGTCATTAATAAATGTTTATTGTGTAATCAATTTACATAAGTAAGGATTTATTTTATATCTATTCTGTTCTATTTAATTCTCATTTACGAGGAAGGTGCCAACAATATGGATATCTACGACCTCGTTAGAAGGAAAATATAATACTTTTTCTGTATGACTGATTTTTTACTTGGTAGACGATATATTTGAGGCTGACAATTGCTTATGGACTTGTCTTTCAAAATTAAGCCTAATCAATACGGTAAAATATATAAAACGTGTAAAGTAAAGTAGCTTATTAAAAAAAAATTGTTATTTTTTTTTTCGTTCCGAATGTACCCCACTGACGAATCATGTAAACTGACTGGTTAGGGAAACTGACGAATTAGGAAGACTGACGAGATAGCAAAACTGACTACTTAACGAAATCTAAAAAACTGACGAATAAGGAAACTGACGATTTAGGGAAAATGACCAAATAGAGAAACTGACGGGTGGCGACCTAAGGCCTCAAGATACCGTAAAGGTTGCTTTCCGAACAACGGAAAGATGTCCCATGTCCCATTTCAGAACTATGTAAATCCATCGTCATTTTTTAAACATAGAACTGAATTCAATCATTAAGGGTTCGTCAACATTTTGATACTACAATAGCCACTTTACAACAAGCAACTGAACACAATTGGTAAAATTTAAAAAAGCAGCTGAACTTTAAATTCTAATTACCGTTGTAAACTTTCCAAGAGCAAGTCTCATGTGTTTACAAAAAAGTCAACAAGCAAGTGTACTTAGGAGAGTAACTAATGAACAAATATGCTAGTAAGTTAAAAGCCAGACGTGGCAAACCTTTAAAGTAGAATCCGTTAAAGTAACGGCACTACGCAAGCTTCCCAGGGGACTTTTTATATAATTAGCTAAGGACCTGGGTTGAGACGAGTCAGTTTACTGTTACCCTTTAATTAAATACAGGAATTTATTTTCACTCAACCGAGAATCATGGCAAAGAGGAAAATACTAAAGAAAATATTTTATGCTCAAAAGTATATAATGAACATTTGCCAAATAATCAGGATTAAAAAAGTTATGGAATGGCGAATATTATTGAAAGAAAATTACCGGATGAAAACTATGTCACATCATAGATGATTAGCTGCAATTTAAATAGTTCTTAGGGTTCCGTAATCCTTAGGGAACCCTTAATAATTACGATACTTTGCCGTCTGTCTGTCTGTCTATCTGAACCTCACGAGGTTGTATCTCAGGAACCGTGATTGCTAGAGACCTGAAAATTTTACAGATGATGTACAAAAATATTAATATCGGAAAAGGGGGGGGGGGGGATTAAGGGGGCCTCCCATACAACAAACTTGATTTCTTTCTGGTTTTTGTTACATACGCGAGACCGACTTGCACTTGGCTGGTTTTACTCACTTGTGATATGTATTGTCGTGCTTTAATTTTTCCATTGACCAATAGCTTTTAATGCCTTTAACTCACCACTCCGACTGCATAGTGAACTTTTTCACAACCCGTTTCCTACAGGGACTTGGTCTCGGAATTTAAAGTAGATTGTCTATTATTCTGTGCTAGGGTGCCGATATCATCCTAGGCGAGGCTGCAGTGGCGGCCGTGGGTCTGTTGGGAGTCCTGGGCCATCCTTCTGAGGGCTTACCCGGGGCTCCCAACCATAGGCTGTTGGGTATTACGTGAGGTTTTTTAGTCGGTAGGAGTCCGGCATAGCATCCATGAAGATTTTCTTTCACGTTAAAAATAAAAAGGAGCCGATATCAGCACTGTATAGGTGATTTCTACTTGTTCAGGGGTTTTAGCTATAAGCATGATTGATAAGTAAACGTCTTCACAAAATAATACACTTTATTTGTACAAAATTTACTGAAGTTTGTAAATGCCAATTTAAGTGACAGGCGAATACGTAGAGAAGTTAATATACCTACTTAACACAGCTTAAGACAAGGCACATGTCGTTGTAAAGAAAACCCATTGAAATTATCTTCTTATGGATTTGGCTCTCGTGATGGGATTGTGATGTTGTTGGGACTAAATACTTATTTCTAAACGGTCTTGTTTTAGATAGATATTCGGATGTTAGTCTGTGTGTAAATATTTGCTGAGTTGTAATTTATCTGGGTATAATGATCTTCATAATTAACAACTACTCACTAACCTATCAACTAAACTCGGTAAATGTTGACGACCCCTTTAACGTTCATGTTTGTATTTGTATTTAATTACCAATTTCGATATTTTTCACGTTCCTTGTTTAAATTTAATTTCTTCACCGGCCATTTTTGTTTTGTGTTGTCTTTTATCTTTCAAGTTCATGGCCGCAAATAGAATATTCTTTTTTCTATATTACATACTTTTTGTAGATTCGGTAATTTTTTTACGGCACTATCGTCAAAATTGAGCGATTCTTTGAACCCCTTTATGAAATAAATTGCTGGCAAAAAAGGTTTTTAGAAATAAGTATTTTCTCAGAAGGTTAGCTCTATTTAAGCGTAGATAAATGCTTTTAATATTATTCCTGACCCGTATAACGGCTATACTTTAGGTACTTTAATAACTTCTCAGGCTTAAGCCACCAGACCTTAAGTAACGTACCTAATATTGTAATAAGTTTTTAATGGTACTGTCCAACTATAATCCCAGTTATTCCCACATCATATTTGCGTTCTCTAAGCCTCTAAAGGGTAGAAAATAAAGTACTCTCCCGTGCCAGATTATCTTAGTAACTACTCATTTGGCTTTGAAATATTTAAGACGATCTCCGTCCTCAATGAGCGCTTGGCTCCAGCCAAGCGCTCATTGAGGACGGAGAAGCTTGTTCTCCAGAACAAGGCCCGAGCTAGATCCCCCTGCTAGAATCAGACCCAGGGCGGTGGCGAGACGAGTTCCAGAGTTCGTCTCTCTATGGAATAGTGGAATTGACTTAAAAACAATGGGTTGAAGTCCATGGCAAAATGTGGGAGGTGACCGGCAAACTTAGAGCGAACGGGTAGTTTCAACATTACAGGATGGTATAAACTTGTTTTTTTGGCTCAACCTTGAAGAATTTCAACGAAGCAGCCAATTTCATTTTCCGGCTGTAGGTATATACAATTTGGCGTTTTGCCAGCGAAGGTCAGTAACAAAAATCTTATTAATATAATTTATAACCACTATAAACATAACACCGTTCGGTGACTCGCAATGGTGGATTGAAATGAAATTGTAGTATTAGAAGTGGCTTGAATAGTAGGTACTTATTCCAATTATATAATGTCCTATTTTTACTACGAGTGCGGCTTTTTTTAACGTGAGGAAAATTCCAATCACAACACGTATCCTACCTACCTAACAGCCTACGGTTGGGAGCCCCGGGTAAGTCCTCGGAAGGATACCATAGGACTCCAAACAGACCTACGGTTATCCCTACGGCTTCACCTGGGTGGGGGCTCGGGTGCTATCCCGCGTCGTTGGGGGGTACCTTTTTAGGGTTCCGTACACAAAGGGTAAAAATGGGACCATATTCAGGAGACTTCACAGTCCATCTGTCTGTCCGTCACGAGGCTGTATCTCAAGTACCACGGTAGCTAGAGAGCTGAAGTTTTCACTAATGATATATTTTTGTTGCCGCTATGGGAAGCTCCCATACAACAAACGTATTTTTTTCTGTTTTTTGGTACGAAACCCTCTTTGCTCGAGTCCAACTCGCACTTAACCGATTTTTGTACTGCTGACCGCTGGTTCTTGTGTCGTGTCGTATGTTTATTCCCACCCCATTTTAGGTTTGATCTCGTAACACAATATTAATTTTGGCTGGCTCGTGCCCCATACAAAGATGTTTCAAAACATTGGTTTATTTATTGACTAAGTACGTCCGAATATCAAGAGTTGAACACTTAATTATAGGTTAGTGTTGAGGAATTTCTTGATTTAAAATAAACTGTTTTCTTCTTTAACATCTTTTAATGGTAGATGAAGTACAGTACATTGTATAGATATACTTATGGAAACTAGTCCTAACTAAATATATTAAAATATATGGAGCTCGCGTAACGTGCGTCCATTTAGCTATCGCTTAGTCTTGAATTGAAGTGTCGACAAGGACTAGGCGGCGAAGGGCCGCGCGTGCGGCCGGCACCGAACCGGTTCTATTGTTTTGCTTCAACATGAACTCCCGGCCCTTGAAGTCCTGCCGGGACTTCAAGCGTTTCTTCGTCCCCTCCTAGTGGTGGGTGATAGTATGTATTATAACGATGCCTTTAGTGGTTTGTATGGTGGCTACTTCACAGCAGCCATCTGTAACGGGATGCAGTCGCGTTACTCTGCCGAGAGGCCACTTCAATGGCGAGGTGTGTCTCCCTGGATTAACACAAATTGTCCCGGTGTTTTGGTTAACCATTTGGTGCGCTGTTGGATTTCACAAATATGCATGTATTCACGGTTCCGCCGTGACCAGAATTGCTGGCGTCTTTGCTCCACCGTGCTATTTGATTGTCCTGAAATCTGGGGCTAGCAACGTTGTTAAGTCTTCCCATAATGAAGTGCCCTGGAAACAAAGGAGACAGGTCTTAGGGATCGGATGACAGTGGATAGAGAGGTCGGGAATTTAAAATAGCCTCGACCTGAACAAACACAGCTGCTAGCTCTTCTGCATTTAAATGTGTGTTGCCAACAATACGCTTTATATTTGATTGTCCTGAAATCTGGGGCTAGCAACGTTGTTAAGTCTTCCCATAATGAAGTGCCCTGGAAACAAAGGAGACAGGTCTTAGGGATCGGATGACAGTGGATAGAGAGGTCGGGAATTTAAAATAGCCTCGACCTGAACAAACACAGCTGCTAGCTCTTCTGCATTTAAATGTGTGTTGCCAACAATACGCTTTATATGCTATGTAGAATTCTACCGTAATATGCTGAGTAAACGGGTGAGAATCTGAATTGGATACCTTCGTTAGATAAGCTATCAGGCACAGAGTCAACGAACCCGTCAAGAACTTACCTAACTCTTTACTAGCCCCTACGAAGTTTCTTCCACTATAAAAAAAAAACTTCGAGAGGTTTACCTAGCCTAGAGATGAATCTTCTAATGCTAAGATGAAGCATTCAGTGCCTAAGTCCGTGACTAGTTCTAAATAAACTGTTTTAGTGGCAAAACAAACAAATAAGTAGAAATATGCCATAAGCAGCCTTAAGCACCTTAGCTCCATGACCCTTTCTATTAATGATATAAAAAGGACCAGCATTGTCTATTCTTATACGAGACACCATGATTAGGTATCTAGAAATAAGTTTAAATTGAAATTTTTAGATTTAATTTTTACATTGTTTTTATGTTTTCATGAATTAATTTCCTTACTATATAAACGTTGCTGAGAAAAATATGCTAACTTTAATTCAGCTGTTTGCAATTCAGTGACAGTCAAGGAACTTTGTATATTATGATTTGTTTTCTTAGAATTATGAATGAATGAATGAATCCTAATACTATAGCAAATGAATTTCTTATCCTATTGAAATCTGCAATTCTATGTAAGTAAGCATCATGGAAAATGTTCTAAGGACTTGTAATAAAATTTTAAATGAAATAGTGACTGCACACACTAAAAGATACCCAGAGGGCAAATGTTAGCCACTGTAGACAAATTGTATCTTGTATGTGTGTGTAATTTGATAGATAAACTAACCATTAATTTATCAGAAGAGGGTTCCAAATTACACCTAAGGTAGTACGTCCACTTCTGATGGAAGACCACGCTATCTTGTATATAACATGCATTATGATTTTCAAAAAAAGGTAAGTACAGTTTGATTTTATTTTATTAACTTCACTTAAGCAATGTTTAATGTATTTTGAACTGATTCTAAAATGTATTTTAATGTTTCAGAATTGTGGGTCCTACCATTAAAATGTCCTTTAATGATAGAACTGACGTGGTTTTCGCTGATACATCGAAGAACACGCGTCATTTGGTTGCTTGACTTTGTCCCTTAAGACTGGATGTTGAGGTAAATAATTTGCCACTTCCGGTTTCTCGACCAACGATAAGTGAACTATTGTATGTTGTTTTTTGATGTGAGGTTGCAGGCGAAAGCGTTTTTCCAATTTAAAAAATCTTTTATCGTTTATTGAAAACGAATTACCCAAGTTTTGGGGGTTACCTTTCAAAGGCAAACTCACATAAGATCTGCTGTTCCTGTGTGTATTGTGTGTGAAATAGGACTTACATCCCCTTTCTTCTAGGGTCCAGGGTACCTTAGACGGTACCTCCTCTAGCTCCCGAAATTGATGAAATTGATTCTTAATTCCTAAACTGAAATTACAATTGATTGAATTGTTTTTGTATTTGCATGTGGTTGCTCCGACTACTAACCAACCAAAAGATGAATTTTGTAAAACTGGTTGGTTTCGACCCAGCTTAATTTGACCATTGAGGATTAGATTCCGGAAGATGTCTGCCCCTAATAATAAATCTATTTCAGAGGGATAATAAAAAGCGGGATCTGCTAATTGTATGTTGTGTGGTATGCTGAAAGTAGAAACATCTATTTCTTGTGTGGGTAAAGCTTTAGATATTTGATCTAAAACTAAACAATTAATGAGTTTTGTATTATTTGAATGTATTTGTAATGTGATAGAACATGTTTCCATTGTGCTGGAACACATGTTATTGATGCCTGTGACGTCCACTGGCGGTACTCTTGTACTCGGTAGCCCTAACTTGGTTTGCAATGAACTTGTAATGAATGATGATTGGCTGCCCGAGTCCAGTAAAGCGCGTACCTCATGGCACTGATTCGTTTTCCTATCTATGAGTTTGACTACTGCTGTTGATAACAAGACCTGACTTGTTACACAGGAGGATAGTGAAACTGAATGTGCATGGTGAGTATCACTTGATTGTGTTTCATCAGTATCAGTAGTATCATTGGTGATACCTGACTGAGACTTCTGTGTACATAATAATTGATTGTGTTGGAGGCCACATTTAGGACATGGGCCTAAACGACACTGACTGACTATGTGACCGCCACGAAGACAATTGATACATGCCTTCAACTTTGCAATTTCAGAAACACGCTTTTCAGGAGATATGTCCAGAAAGCGTTTACATGTGTAGATGCGGTGTTGGCCCTTACAGAGTAGGCAACTATACCCATTTATTTGAGTGGAAGCTACGAATGATTTTTGTTGTTTATCTAATCTCTTTTGTGTTTCAGGTTTTTCAGCACTGTGGCTGCTACGTTGCACTGTGGAAAATGCTAGAACATTGGCATATCATAAATCAATTTTACTTATGTCGTTAACTGTAGACTTTATTACGTTAATTAATTAGTTCATAAGTTGAAGTTTACTATAGTGTAATCTTTTATATATTTTTTTTGTAGGATATATATTTTTTAATGCCACAAAGATAATATTTCATAAGAATTATAAATTTACGTTAAAGGGAATTACTACATTCAAATTGATTTCCTGTAAAATTTTGTGGGAATCGATATCTATTATTACGCATTTCTGAAAAGCTTATTTTATGTAGATTTATAAACAATTATAAAATTTTAATATTTACGTTCCTATTTTTATGTAAAAAAATAAATAAATAAAATACGAAAAAAAATACAGATTTTTAAATTCATCGAGACTTTTAACAGTTACCGAAGACTTGCAAAGGCTTACTTTTGATGTTGTTTGATAGCCTAGACATTCATAAATATCATGATATAAAAATATGCTGCAACCATCTGCTATTTTTAAAGTTCTCACAAAAAGAGTGATGGAACTCAGGAAACTGAAAAACACGATCTGTTGCGGTTTCCGAAGTAGACTATTTTTTACTAGTTTGTGGTTTGATTTTATATGAAATATATTTTAAATTGATAAAATGACATTTTATCTGCATTGCACACATTTTGTGGTAAATTGGTTATCAACTAAATTCACACTACCCTTATTTTCGAATAGTACATAAAGAGTTTACGTATTTAGGTTGCTATCATAAATTTGTAGTTGTATCTAAACAGAAGTTTAATTTTTACAATGTCTATTATTTTTAAGTGTACCAAGCGTGATATATTACTTCCATATATTGAAGGAGGTAAAACATTTGAAGCAATACAAACAGCTTTAAAAGAAAATCACAATGTTTCTGAAGACAACATTTGTTTGAATATTGGTGATATTCAAAGGAAAATTATCCCATACTTTAATAAACGTTGGGCCGAAGCTGCAAGGAGGAAAGATTTATTTTTAAATAGGAATATGAATTGGCTGGATTCAGAGTATGTAGTACCTCTACCGAGCTCTGAAGAAGTAACGAATGTCTTCACACCATCTACTTCATCAGGAAAACGTGGAAGAACGTGTGTTTCATATGGGAACTCGTCAGAATCAAGTAAAAAAAGAAAAAATACCATGCTTCTTAGTGAATATGGATTTGAGCACATATAAAATGCCTATCTACAAGGATTACGTGCAATTGGAGAAAGGACAGAATCAAGACTTGTGGAAGCACTTAGGCTTGCTGATATTGACCAAAAGACCGTATATTCGAATTTCTTTTGCATCATGCCAGGAAGTGCTCTCGATCAGTTACAAATGAAGATGTATTTCATACTCTTCTCTATACTTCAGACTCGTACAGTCTCAGAAAAACATATAGCAAAAGTGTGAAGGAACTTGATGAAGATACTCTAGATCTTCTAAAAGTAAACGAGCTCATTTTAGATCCCGAAGTTCAGCAAGTGTAATTTAGCATAGGTTTAACATTTTCTCCTATTATTTTTATTAAATAACATTACGAATTGTTTTTATAATAACCGTAAAAATTCTAATAAGACAATATTTTTTTATTCAAGGTATTTTTTTTTTGCTTACTGAAATAGGAAAATTACTTTATATTTAGTTTTTTATGATAGCCAAGTATATAAAATAAATGTTTTTACGATATTATGTCTAGTATTTTCACTAACATAACAAAATAAAGGTAATTTTTCCAACAATTTGTTTTCTTATCTTTTTTTACTACTAACTACTGAATTAAATCCGGACAAAAAGCATAACACCTAAAGCCTTATTTAATACTCTATAAGTGTGCAAAATTTCAATCGATTTCATCCACAAATAACAAAGTTATTGATTTATGGTCCGAAAAGGTCCTTTATTTTCCACAGTGCGTTGCAAGGACTCCAGAACATCAGCCCTTCTACGCAAGAATTCTTTGAAGTCGTGTAAGCTAGGTGAATCACTGTGAGAACTCCGATACTCTTCCCACTTACGTAACGTTGTTAAATCAAGTTTAGCTGAAAATGTAAAAATAATCAGAGTATCCCAGTTCTCAGTGGGTTCACCTAAGGTGTTAAGAGCCCGCAAATGCTTCGTAATATGATCTACTAAAGTACGCAATGATTTAGCAGACTCCTTCGAAAATGATTCTAAGTTAAATAAAGACTTTAAATGATTTGTAATTAATTGTTTTTTATTGTCAAATCTATCACATAACAGCTTCCACGCAATAGGATAGTTACTACTGGAAGTTTCTAACGTTTTAATGACAACGGAAGCACTACCCTGCAATGACATTCGCAAATAATGAAACTTATTGACGTCACTTAATTTGGAATTATCATGAATTAATGCTTTATATGTATCACGGAATTCAAGCCATTTGCTATAATTTCCATCAAAATTTGGTAGCTGAATTAAAGGCAATTTAACATTAAAGTTTTCATGACAGCAACTGTTTTTGTCTTTAGATGAAGGAAAATTATCGTCAGCATCAGTAAACTGTTCCTGATTCTGTTGTATTGTATCTTGGGCTAAAGTTATGATTGAATAAAAAAGACTTTCTATATCCGATCGCTCGGAAAGTTGAATATCACTATCATCTGATAAAACTTCAATTTTACTTTGAATGTTCTCAAATTCAACGAATAAGCTTTCAAATTTAGTTAATCTTAAAGTTAATTCCTTAAGTTGCCTCTGTGAAACACTTTTAAAGTTAATGAAATCATTTAAATAGTTCCTAAAAAGAGTAATCCTGCCTTTAACTGAACTACGTTTCTCTCAGACATTCTTATAATTTAAAACTACAAAGTTTTAGAAATAAAATAGGTTTTATGTGACAAACCAGTTCACGGTAATGTTATATTACCGTGCCAATATCCAGATTCTCACTCGCCGCACTCGTAAACAGCTGATGCAAGTAGATAACGCACTCGGCGATGGACCACGTGATAGGTATTCTATTGTTTCTATGGAATGCGCTTGCGCTCAGCGGCCAGCCGGCCGGCAGTCGACGATTCTGGAATGGTCGGCCGTCTAATAAGTTATATGTTATAATAACTCACAAAATATCTGTTGACGTTGAACCTTTAATATTAATCTAGACACTAATTGAAATGGGTAAATATTTTTTACTAAAGAATGATCTTCAAGAAATAGGTAGGTATTACGTTCGTAAATAGATACCTACTGCACAATGTATGATTTAAAAGGTGATTTCTTTTTCACAGAAATCTAACAGCATATAATGTATTTATGTATTTAGCTAGTAGGTAATATTTAATGGGACTACGCATATTGAAACAATAAATAACACCTTAAATGTACCTAGGTATAAAGAATATTCAAAATGGATTTATGGATTACGGAGTTATGAAGTACCTAACATACATGCATACAGCACCTTCTCCTTTGTTGGAGTCGGTTATAGAAGCTTCTAGGCAAGCCACTTGTTAATGAAATGTATGAATATGAATTGTGTAGGCATATGATATAATCCTCTTTAGGTCGTAGGACTATATCTATACGTAAATTCTACACGTAATTTGTGAAAGATTAAGAAAAACATGCAATCCACTTTTGTATTTTAGTTGCAAGTAGGTAGGTCCTATGTATAGGCACATTAGGTACCTAAACCTATTGTAAATTGAATATAAATATTTTGTATTTGTATAATGAATGGATAGCTAACGCATTTATGCATAACGCGTGCCAACTGTGTAGCTCAAGCAAAGACTAAATTAAAAGTGGATTGGAAAGATGGTAAGTTAAGGAAAGAAAGATAGGGCACTCATCTGATGACGATGCGTTGACTTGGCTGTCCAGCCCTAGATCCTCTTGCTTTGTATTGGTTTATTATTCAGGTATTATTCTTCCATGAATGCAGGTTATTTTGTCACGTCACGCCTTCCACGCGACGTCACGCCACGGTCGCCAAACACGATGTTGAGGAATTTCTTGATTTAAAATAAACTGTTTTCTTCTTTAACATCTTTTAATGGTAGATGAAGTACAGTACATTGTATAGATATACTTATGGAAACTAGTCCTAACTAAATATATTAAAATATATGGAGCTCGCGTAACGTGCGTCCATTTAGCTATCGCTTAGTCTTGAATTGAAGTGTCGACAAGGACTAGGCGGCGAAGGGCCGCGCGTGCGGCCGGCACCGAACCGGTTCTATTGTTTTGCTTCAACAGTTAGCATAGTATACGAGCACATCTTACCTTATAGTTTTATGTCTGTGTTTAATGGTGGTGAGCCTATTGCCGTGTTGAAATAGACAGGCACAGGTTGTGATGACCTGCTGTTGAAAATTTTAAAACCGTCCATAAGGCCATATTTATTGACAATCGGGTCTTCTCTACGGAATGGATAGTTTTGCGAAAGTGTTTTCAGAGTCGCTTCTTACGGGACCCGCAGGTGGCGACATTTGACACTCTTTCCCGTCGCCACACGTCATAAAAGATGGAAATATTCTGTTTAGAACCATAAAATTTTTAACAATCTTCGAGCGAGTTTCCGCCACTGGATATTTTATTTTCTTTCAGCACTAAAGTCAAATAAACGACCATTTTCGCTAACGGTGAGAAAAATTACCTTCAGTTTTCAGTTTCAATACTTTATTCTTCGTAGCAGTGCAAAGTTTTATAATTTTCTTTTTTATATAGTGTTAGGCGATCGTAGAAAGGAACATAAAAACCGGATAAATGCCAATCGGATTAAAACACAGTGGTTCTAAAAAACACGGCTAAAAGTCACGTTTGTTGTATGGACCCCCCCCCTTTACGTGAATATAATCCTACATGGATGCTATGCTAATGTCTACGGTTTGGGGCCCCGGGTGAGCCCCCGAAATGATGACCCCAGGATTCTGGGAACCATCCTAAATGTATATAATATATTTTTAATACTTATTATTATAGCGGCAACAGAAATAAAATATATACCTGTGAAATTTTCAGCTCTTTAACTAACACGGTTTCTGAGATACAGTCTCATGACAGAGAGACAGACGGACGTCTAATTTCCTGAACAGGGTTACGGAACCCTATAGAAAGAAAGAAAGGGTTTCTCAAAAATTCCACCTGAAAGGTTCATTGGCTAGTGTGCCTGACTACAGATTTGGAGGTTGTGGGTTCGATTCCCAGTATTCCCACCCCGGAAAAATCTCTTTGTATGATGAGCACATTGATTTGTTCTGTGTCTGGGTGTAAATTATTTATAATGTGTATGTATTCAGAAATATTAAAAAAAAAGAAAGGGTTTGGTTGAATTTTATGTTAGCTTAGCCACTGGCATTTATGACTAGTAATTAATTTAATTAATTAATTCAATAATTTAAAAAAACAAAGTCTAATATTAATTAACAGTTTTATTTACTAACATGTTTACAAAAATTGTATCAATTATTTAAATGCCAATAGGCAAACATTGAAAATTTCGCATTAAAACTTCAAGAGGGATGTAATTCACGATGAAAATTCCGTGCAAACATCCCCGATCGATCTTTTTAAAGTGATCTGTAATTGAAACGGTTAACGGGAATTGAGACATGCTTTTATGATTAATGTTTCCAATACTACTCGTATTAAATTTAATTCAAACAGGAACCCACCATAGAGCAACACGATCTATGACTTTTACAGGGACGGGTGGTGCTGTACTGAGACTTTCCCCTCTAGCGGGCTCCAAAAGGATTACACTTCTACACGCTCAATGTGTGTCTCTGAAATTATGAGTTTATTGTTTTAATCGTTTTGTGTAAGTTCCATATTGGCAGCCTGGGACAGACAGTTACTTTTAGAGCAAACGTGCTATGTGTAAGGGCAAGGCGACCAGTACAAGGAGAGCCTTGTACTGGTCGCCTTGCCCTACTGTACCCACCGTACAGAGCTCGTTCAGTATTTTATCTTTAGGGTAAAAATTCAACAACCATTTTTGCAAAGTTGGTTGAACGTTTGACCCGAAATAGCGCAGGCTTTTGGTTAAATTTTTGATGGGATATTTTATTATGTTTTTGACTGCAACTAGTTATAATAGGTAATAGTGCGTTGAATATATAAATTTTAGAGCTTGCTTTTTTATTTATATCGAAGTCTGTAGCACTACAGAAAAATTTACCCGTTAGGTCTTGTATTTTGTACTAACAGACTACATTGTTGTTGATTAGTATTTACAATTGTAAAATATTTTTAAAGCTATATTATGTTTTTTATTTTACTAGAGAGACAAAGATATTTTCAGTAATAAACTTTTTGAAACCTCAAACGTATTAATTAATGAAGTATTACAGAAGGCTTAAACGGGTAGCAATATCAAGGCTGCGATAAAGTAGGTATACCATTAATTTACGAGCAGATCCGCCATCTTTACTGCAGCGAGTCAGCAAACTCAGCCGGGCCATAAATTGTGGTGGTTTATTTGAATGTTCAAGGATTCATTGTTGTAATAAATATTACGGCCGTAAAATGGGGTTAAATTGATAGATTTTAAAATTAAATTGCTCATAACTTTTATTGTTTTGCCAAAATTATTAATATTTTTTAATTTATAGTATTGGACGTAACTCTGCTATTGAATTCTCTTAATATATTTTATGTCTCGTTTATATAATGAGATTTTTTTTAAAAAATGTGCGCTTTTTAAGTTATACTGTCATTGGGGCTAGTTTAAAACCTTATAATTTTATAACGGAAATGGAAAGAGACCCCGCTATAGAACATATTTCTAAAAGAACATAAAAGATTCCATGGGCATTTTTTAAGATATAATCGATTATATGTGTTGGGGTTACTTTGATAGTTTTTGTAGTGAATAAAAACAAAAATAATAGCAAAATAAATGTTTTATTATAAACAAAACTATCAAGTAATCATATTATTGATACATACCAATAGTTTCGAAAGGTACCTTGCGTAAACATAAAATAAAAAACGTAAAAGAAAGCAGTAACGACATTCTTAACTCTTATTAATAGGCACTTTTACCTTACAAGCTACATAGTAAATTAGTCAGTCTAATCGTTACAGTCATAATAAATTTCTTTAACATACCCACTTAGGTAAACAAAAATAAAACAATCAAAAAACGTAAAATAAAGCAGTAAACAACATTCTAAACTCTTGTCAATAGGCACTTTTACCTTACACGCTAGATAGTAAATTAGTCAGTCTAATCGTTACAGTCTTAATAATTTTTTTCAACATAATTAATAATAAAGCGTAAAAAATACAAATTGTTATTGAGATTTAAACTCTAAAACATTTATATCAAAAGGAAACTCTATTATGTCATTTCCATCATCGTTTTTCTTCTCTAGTGGCTTTGGTAAAAATGAGATTATGTCTTTTTCGGGGTCTACGTCTGATATGTCGTCCTTAACTATTTTGAACTGCCTCGTATTTCCAGCAGATTTATACCCTACCGCAACAATAGCAACACTTGTGTCTATAATACGACACACATAGCGATAGGTTTTTTTACCCCTAGGAGTATAAAATTTTGCCAAAATGTATCTGCCTTCTGTCGCACCTTCATTATCTATTTCTTCCTCTCTTGTTGAGGGTCCAGCTTCTGGTTCAGATTCGTTACCTGAATTATCTTCCACATTACTGACTGAAGCAGCGCTCAGTCCAGCGGGAATATTTAATCGTGTCTTTTTCTTCTTGGGTTCCGAATCATTCATTCTATGCTCTTTCAAAATTTTGGTCAATTCATTCTCGACCTCATACGTTGGATCCTCTTTTTCATCACGAGGAAGTCGTTTCAATACTTCATATCGATTAGGGGGGTAAATACCTGTAGCTCTGAAGGAACTTATTAAATTTCTTTTAATTGCTGAATCCGCTGAATTATCTGGTTGATTGGTCTTTGATTTAACTTTATCCATATTCATCAATGTTTTGTTAAGTAATGACGGAAACGTATCTTTAGGGACGGTGCCAGATCGACTGTACGTTAATTTCCAGGCAACTAAAGTATCCCTCCATGCTCTCTTCATGGGCCGGAAAAAGCCAACGTCTAAAGGTTGGCATAAGTGCGTGGAGTTGGGCACAAGACAAATAAAATCTATTTCGTGTTCCTCGCACATTTGCAACACATCCACGTCGAAGTGAGCTGATAAGTTGTCCCCTATTAAAACTTTGCGACCTGGAAGTCGTTTTGCGTGCGGTAGAAAACAAGTTTTAAACCAATCTCTGAAACAAGCTGTATCAATCCATCCACTTGAACTGCGATTGTAGCGAGAACCCTGCGAGCAACAAGGTTGGCTGCAACAAGGTGGACCACAAGGTCCTCTCTCCTTCCATGTATCGTACAGATGTTGACTCTTATATATAATGTAGGGTGGTAATAGTACGCCATCCGCAGAGCCACAAACCATTACTGATGTTGAGGATTTACTATGGTTTTGTATGTTTTCTGGGTATTTAACTCCCCTGCGATAGATCCCAACTTTCCTACCAGGATCATCTGCCATATTGGTCTCATCGTAGTTGAATACATTAGTGCTTGAAACTTCTTGAATTGACCGTTCCAAGTTATCAAAATATTGAATGAGGGTCTCTTTACTTACCGATGCTCGAACCCGTTTAATGTTGGAACTAACTCGCCTTGTGAAGTCTTGTTTATGTCTTTTCAAAATGCTATATGCCCAATCAACTCCGGGTAAATTATTGTTAAATTTTACCACATTCCTGCCTTTTCTGTCAAGGTAAGCCTTAGCCAAAACTCTTAAATCCATAGTAGTAAGAGGGAATCCCCAGTCGCCACACTTCGCTGCAGATTTTAAGATTGATACTTCCTCAGTGTGACTGAATATTGGTTGTGCCCCAGGACGTTCTATACTTATTGTATAAACTTTGGCGACCGTTATACTTATTGTATAAAGTCCCATATGGAATTTTAAAGGTTTCAGACGCTTGTTTTATGGACATACCTTCTTCCGCAATTTTTTTTAAGGCTTCTTCCATTTTGTTTTCTTGGTAGTTCTTATATTGCCTAGTCCCCAGTTGTTTCTTGTAATTTCGCACCATAGTACTGTAAAGAAAATGCAAGAATTTAAAGCCATGCTAAGAATTCAGCAAAACAATTAGTTCGCGGGGTAACTTTGATAGCACTTTCAAAGTAGCCCCGCTGTGCTATTAAAGACACCCCAAGGTAGAAAATAAAATCTTTTTAATAGCAACACTGACGAAATCGTAAAATAACCTCACTTTATGTCATCGCAGAAAAACCGAGAATTCACTACAAATACATAATTTAAAGTAAATATTATACTTACAAAGATAACTGTGAAGTTTTCCGACCAATTATTTTATGTTTTTTCGTACGTTCGTATAAAAAATACTGCTGTTTTTGAAATAAAACGCACAACGGCTTATACTCTGTCACCTTATGTAGCAGCACTATCTGAGTTGCCAATCACCAAAAAAAATATGAAAAATTACGTTCCGTTTCACGGTAATAAATAATTTTGTATAAATAGAAACATGTTATCAATGACGCCCCCGGTTATTAATGTAACCCCATTTTACGGTATATGATTGAATCGAACAGCTCTATTTAGCTTCAAGGAAATGAATATTTATATCTTTAAAAGCTTCGATTGGATTAAGTGGTTTCTTCATACAATAAATTTAGAGGTCTGTTTTTTTACTAAGAGGTCCACTTAGTCTAGTTCTACGAAGTAGAAACTTCGTTAGATCATAATCTAGCTAGAAGAAAGCTCGCTCGCAATTTCATTATCGTGAAAAAAAATATTTTTCATTCAGGAAAATCTATTAAAAGCGTTCATTACACAATCTAAGCGTATGAGAAGACAGCCTTTAGTGGTCCATATCTTATACGAGAGCATTACAGATGCAAAGTTAGTGGCGAGTGTGGAATTAGTTTGAATTTTAGAGCTGAAGTTGTCATACGGAGCCAGCGTATAACCTTTTTGAGGAGAAACATCCAAAATTGTGGGTAAGGATAAGTCTTGCCACCTTGCCAGGCTTGACCAGTATCTTAGTAGAATACATAAAATTAATATTACCTGATATGAAAGATATTAGAAAGTTTCAGCTCAAACTTTCTACCCTGACAGCTATAACTCAAAAGGTTTTCAAAACTTCAAAATCAAAGTTTTCTTTCTCGTCTGTTGAAGGTATGAAAATAATAATATTGCTCAAAAACTTGGGCAATCGTTACAAAGTTCAAACGAGGGATGAAATTATAATAATTACTAACTCCTGGTGTTGTAGGGAAGCTGCCAAGTACCTGTCTGTGTGGTCGAAGTTGAGAATATCTTGTTGTTAATGGAGTTTCTTAATGAAAAATTCAATCATCATCATCATCATCTCAGTTGATAGATGCTCTCAGCTGGATAAAGGACTCCAAAAAATTTTCGGCATAATGTCATCTATATCCAGCAGGCTCATGAACCTTTCTATACTAATATTATAAAGAGGAAAGATTTGTTTTTTTGTTTGTTTGTTTTTTGTTTTTTTGTTTGTTTGTTTGTTTGTTTGTTTGTTTGTTTGTAACGAATAGGCTCCGGAATTACTGGACCGATTTGAAAAATTCTTTCACTGTTGGAAAGCTACACTCTTTGCGGGTAACATAGGCTATATTTTATTCCCGTATTCCCACGGGAACGGGAACTACGCGGGTGAAACCGCGTGACGTCCGCTAGTCTTATATAATCTGCCTATCAGTTTTAGGAGACGTCCAGTTCTACGTGCAATATGGGCGCCTCATAAGTCGGGTGATGCTCTGGACTCTGAACTAAGCCGGTGATCCAGGTCTTTTTGAATTTCTTAGTTACGGATTTGCTGACGAAAAGGTTTTAAATAGAAGTAATGGCTTCCAATAAAAATGAAAAAGAGTCCGCTTATCAAGGGACAGCCGTTTAGATTTTGCATTGTTTTTATAATTTTCATAAGGATGAGTAAGTTTCTTTTCGGTAAGAACTTAAGCGTATAGAACATAATGTTTAACTCTAAGGGTAAGAACTAATAAGTTACCTTACTTTAAAGCAGGGGTTCCCAACCTTTTTGTGGTCAGGGACCACTTTTATATTTTTCTTGGTAACCGGGACCACTATAAAGGCATAATTTAAAAAAAAACTGATAATCAATCTGAAACTTTAAAAACACGCAATAGGAAATGGCATAAATGGAAAACTTCCGTATTTTTGTATTAATAGCCTTTTCGCACAAATAAGCTGTTGAGAAAACCATAAAATAACTCAAGGCGATTTCTTGGAGTTTCGTATAATAAATTGCTATTAAACACCAAACGACTCAAGTGAATTTGTTGTGTTCTTCCTAGATTCCTTCAGTAACTTCACCAGCATCCGTGCTAAAAGGATTACGACGGGGGAGGGTACTATTCCACTGCATCGAGGGGTGAAGAGACACGCTACCTTCTAGGCCTGCTTCTGTGAAAGAACGGTAAGCAGCTAACTCGCCGCTCTCAGACCCTCGGTCATGGTTATTCTGAACGTATTGGACCGACTACGGAACTCGGGAGGGAGATTTCACTCCCGCTGCATTTTTCGCGAGCATAACTTGGTCGCAAAAAGACGCAATTACGTCACACTTTCTCCAGTTGGAGACCATAGCCCTTAACATGGTCTCCAGCGTGAGAATATTCACGCCCAGGCCCGCAACGAGGTTTTGTCGCTGCTATGCCTACGTAGTGCCACATGGCACTACATGGACATATCGGGCATGTGCCCGCTGTAGATACGTACCGAAGCACCCATGCCCAGTAAGCATCTGTGACACTCGGTAGGTGAGGCTGCCATGGCTGTCTCTTCAATAGTGGTGAGTTGGTGAGTCCTCACTTTGGTAGCTCAAGTCATACCTTCCATGTCTCCATGAGCTCCTGGCGAAACAGGGATCACTATGCCTCTATTTTTCGGGGCACAGGCCTGTGGTCCCGATCCAGTGCCTCCTTGCACCATTGATACAACAACGCAAGAGCCCTGTTTTCCAGGTCCCATGGAGGGGTCTCGGCTAGGAGACATGCCGCCTCAACGGATATCGTGCGGAACCCTCTCCTGACGGCCATCGCTTTTAGCGGGCTATGCAGTCTAGCCACGTTGCCGGTCGTCAGGGCCTCCGCCCATACAATACAGGGGTCCTGTTTAGTGCTATATTACGCACGACCCCGAAGGTCTCCTGCAGGGAGCGTTGGGTAATCTTATGTTGGGTACCAAACGCGAGAGCACAGCTGTTGTCCCCTCTGTTTTAAGACCAAACTTCGGAAATGGTGTCGCTCTGTAATGATACGCTCAAAGAGCTTGCGGTCCTCGTCGAGCAACACGATCGGTCGGTACCTCGATGGCGAGTCCACCGTCCACCCGGCCTTTCGGATCAGAACCAGTTTCCCAGACTTTAGCCTTTAGGAAACTGGTCTTGAGCTAGGATCCACGCTCGGCCTGGAAACAGATTCAATCGTGGGCAAATCGCAGACTTTGTTTTGTCTTTGCTCGCCGAGCAGGCAGGCGTGCCAACCGCCCCCACTACCCGCGCTCTTCTCGCTCATTGCATGGCGACACGGCTCACCGTCACCGCCCGATAAATTTAAAATCATTCGCGGACCATATTTTTGCCCCTGCGGACCACTGGTTGGGAACCCATGCTTTAAAGTATGATAATATTCCTCAGTAAAGAATGAAAACATTTTTTTTCTTCAAATATTTGTTAAGAATTTTTTTATGATAAAGAAGTAAGTATGATTTTCGTCAAAGAAATGATACGGGTATAACGTGTAAATTACGTGCAATGCACAGCCACAATATAAAAAGGTACAGGGCAAGAGCAGGCGTGTGAGGCAACTTTATGACATCAAAATACAACGTGACCCCAGTTTTTATTATAATACTAGATGACGCTTCTTTTCCCTTCCCCGCATTCCGTGGGGACTAATCCTGGGACTGAAAGTAGCCTATTCTAGACTATAATCTGTCCCGGTACTTTGTTTCAATCCGATCCGTTAAGCCGTAAGAGCTTGAAAGCGTAACGAACATTAATACTCACAAATTATTTATTTATTTATTTATTTATTAAATTTTTTGCATTTATAATATTAGTTAGGATGAATATCACGGTACCTACTTCCAAAAATGGGTCACTGGGCCATTTGAACCGGCTATTATTCAAACCCATTACCCCCTTTCTACTCTTTGCTTTATCCGTGTGTACCCTCCATTATGTTACTATGCATTAAGCCCTTTATCCCTGTGCCTCTCAAAAGACAACAGACCAGTGCTATCAGAGCACGTGATCATCTAAATCTCATTTCAAATCTGCATATACAGGTTTCGACAGTCTTGTGCATAGTTACCCCCTCCATGCACGCGTAAATATTCGGTATATTATTCGGTAAATATATAGTTTAAAGTCTGCCTTGATCGCGTATACCTTAATATTATGTTTTCTGAGAGGGGGGGGGGGGGGGGAGAAGAGAGGGGACGTGTAGGCTATGAATCTGATTGATTAAATTCTGATTAGAAAATAAATTGATTAGTCAAACGAAGCAGTACTGGTATGGGTCGATAATTTATTTCTGTAGGCATCCAATAAAGAGCAGACCAGCTTCTTTGCAATAATAACAGGAACCCTCATAGTTGCACCATGTTTGCCGTTTTGTTTGTACGCATTCTTTGATAATTTTAATAATCGTTCAAATTCATTTTAATGTAATAGTTTATATCATAGAGAAACTACCTTCGTTGTATAAAGACAGAGATATTTCTATAATCATTATCCCCTTGACTTAAAGGATGTACCTATCTCATCCTACAAATATTACCTATCAATGTGATAGTTTGTGAAGATTTTTGTTACTCAATCACGCTCTAACTGCTGAATGAATTGGGCTAAAATTTGGTTACAGAGGGTACTCGAATAACAAGTTCTTTTCATCCCGGAAAAATGTTTCCACGGGAAGCTGGAATGGGTACCGAATTTCACGCGGGCGAAGCCGTTAGCATCATCAAGTACTATTATAATATTTTATCTTTGCTAAAAGTCTGCTAAATACCTTTATGTTGACGTGGGCAATAATCGCTTTTAGCTACTGTTTACTTGATTTTATATTGAAGTGAAAATATTCGCAAATTAACTTGGCTACCGAAGCGTGGAGATTATGCTCACACGATGCCGACACGGTACAACACTTTGATGTCGGTTGGCTTTAGATTTTTACATTTAATAATAATGGAACGCAGTGATGTGTTGTCATGTCATGATACATACATTATAGCCACGCCATTATCCTCGAAGAGGTATGCAGAGACGTAGTAAACGCCCATTTTTTTACCTTATAGTTTTTGTCAAATAGGTGGTGACCTTAAACTGCCGTGTGGAAATAGGCAGGCGTAGATTGTGACGACCCAATGTAGAAATTTTTCAAGCCATTTAACTTGACTTAACGACTGTCCTGTTGGCTGTTACTGACAACCGGGACCAATAGTTTAACGTGACACTCTCCACACAGTGGAGAGAATCCTCCCCAGAACCGAACAATTCAAAAGTCCGTTTCTCTGTAGAACCGCAGAATTTTTGAATGCTGGGACAGAACACGTGTTTCCCTTCTGTTACAACCCATGCTTCTTCAAGCGGAGTGTGAAGAACTTTGTCATTGAGTCGTCAACTTGAGGGTCATTTCTAATAGTTTTATGGTCCTCAATACGCCAGAACCATGTCTGGCGACGGACGGTGTCATTATAGGGCTGATAGCGGGCTCATTCTTGTAAATTGCATAGTGGTTTTCTCGTCACAGCGCCACAGTTATATGGAACGAGTCATTAATGGGCCCGCTCAGCTCGCGGTAGAAACCAGCTTTAAGGTTTAGAAAAAGCGGTTATGTATGTTACATAGTCATGTAGTAACAGTCTTTAAATTCCCTAAAAAATTGCAATTTCCATCGGCTTGAGCACTTAAAGTATCAGTTTAAGTACTGAAGTTACTTAGCAACACCAATAGCCACTTTTTATAAAGAAAAGTTTAAAATTATAGCCTCTCTAAAGTACTACTTAACAAAACTTGAATACTTGAGAAGTTCTAAAAGAGATAATTGGTACTTGTGGTTGTTTTAGGAACAGTTTTGGAATTGTTTTGGAAATCTAGTGTTCTCTTTCAGTTTTGCTTGACTAAGATGGTTTCTGTGCCAATTATTTGAATTCTATTTCTTCCTCTTATTAGAGTATTTCCACGGAGATAAGAAATTTGTTTTAAATTGGTGGAAGAAGAAAATTAAACAAAGCAAAAGATTTTTATAGTCTATATCTATACTTCTATAATAATATCATAAAGAGGAAAGATTTTATTGTTTGTTTGTTTGCATCGAATAGGCTCCGGAACTACTGGACTAAAAATTCCTTCACTGTTGGAAAGCTACACTCTTTACGGTGAACATCAGTCAGTATTCCTACGGGAACGCGAACTACGCGGGTGAATCCGCGTGACGTCCGCCAGTCAGAAATAATTTACCTATCAGTCTTCTCATATCATACACAGGTGTCATTTAGCTCAAAGGAAGCTATTCAAAGCTAGTCCTAGTTATCTAAACAATAGCCAGCCCATGCCTTCAACAGTGGTCTCACAGATCAAGTTACATAGATCCATCATAACATAGTTTCTCTGTACTACGTGTACATTCCCTTTGGTTATAAAAAACCCTCTGGTATCAGAAACGACGCTGTTTATCCCGAACCTTTCAATAAACATGTCCACTGCACTAAGACGTGCTGTCAAATTTATAGCTCTAGAGATAAGTGAAGGAGGGTGAAATAGTACACAAGCTTCTGAATGAGTTAATTTATTATTCTAGAATTGGTTTTAGCTAGAGATCCGTTGGCAGTCAAACTAAAGTTGTTCATAAAAAATAGCTTTATGCTTCTCTTATAAACTGTAAGTGTGTAATATTTTTGAAGTGAAACTTCTTTATCGGCGTTGGAAAAAAATTTGCGTCACGTCACGTCACGATTTTTGGTTACGCGCCATCTTTGTTCTGTTCCCCACCACGGTGGATTCGAATTAAGAGTACTTTATACAAGGATAGCATGTCATTTAAGGGTTTTTGGACTTTTGGACTTTTGGATGGGACCTTGGTACTTTGGATCTTTGGGACTTTTGGACTTTTGGACTTTTGGAGTTTTGGACTTTTAGACTTTTAGAGACTTTTACATTGCCGAAGGGGAAGGATGAAAACAAAAAGGAAAACAGTAATTAGGAGAGATGAGGCAAGAAATACGTTCTTGGAGAAAATAAAATTCCGTACACTAATAAATTAAGTTTTACTTATGAGAAGGTGGCACCTATTCCGTTTAGTTAGAGCATATTTTGGCATATTTACATTTTTATTAAAAAATGAAGCAAACCCAAATTACATTCAGTGTATAATGCTGAAATTTTGATAGTGGTTATTTGGCTGGAGACCTACAGCGCTATGAATAATGTAGAAGTTCATTCTCCATGTTCATTTTTGTTGTTAGTAACATACATACATACATACATATCATCACGCCTGTTTCCCATCGGGGTAGGCAGAGACTATGGCTTTCCACTTGCTACGATCCTGGCATACCACTTTCGCTTCTTCTACTTTCATAAGTGCTTTCATACACGCTCGCCGGTTAAGGGTACTCTTGACCTGGCCTTTTTCCAGCAGGTCATCAATTTGGTTACCATGCGTACGCCGAGGATGACCCCTACCAGCTTGCCCATTCATTCTCGCCTTATAGATCTGTTTAGTCAGTCTATTTTCATCCATCCTCTCAACATGTCCAAACCATCTAAGCATCCCTTTTTCTATCTTTGTCACTACATCTTCAGTTATACCACATTGTTTTCTAATCACACTATTCCTTTCTTTGTCCATCAATTTCACTCCAGCTATACTTCGCAGACTTCTCATTTCCACTGCATTAATTTTACTTTCATGCTTTTTCTGCCACACCCAACTTTCACTACCATACATAAGTGTGGGGATAAGCACACCCCTATGCACAGCCACTCTTGCCTTCTTAGACACGTTTTGACTGCTCATAAAGGTATGCATCGCCCCATTCACTTGATTTCCTGCCAAAACTCTTCTCTCAATATCCTGGTCACACTTTCCATCCCTCGTAAATTTTGAACCCAGGTATACAAATTCTTTCACCTGTTCCACTCTTTGCCCTTCGATAATAATAGGGCAATTCGTCATACATTTCTCTCTTTCAAAAACCATGACTTTAGTCTTACTTACTTACTTTCATTCCTCTACCTTTCAGCGCCTCATGCATAATATTAACCATCAACTGCAACTCCTCCGCCGATGCAGCTAAGATCACCTGATCGTCAGCATATAGGAGGCATTTGATGGTCAGCTCGTTCAGTTTTATACCGCACGCACTCTCTTGCAATTCTTTCAAACAACTGTCCATGTACAGGTTAAACAGCCACGGTGACGCTACACAACCCTGTCTCACACCCCTTTCTATGTTAAAGAAGTCCGTGCAAGCTCCGTTGATCCTGACACAAGCACTCGAGCCCTCATAAAGAGATTTCAGTGCTCGTATCAAGCTGCTGCTCACCCCGTACAAAGACAATGTTGACCATAGTTCATTCCTCACAACTTTGTCATAGGCCTTCTCCAGATCTACAAATACGCAATATACCTTTTGGTTTTTCGCCAAAACTTTTTCTGCTATGCATCGTAAGGAGAAGACCTGATCCGTGCATCCCCTTCCTTTCATAAATCCTGCTTGAACATCCCACATTTTTCCTTCACTTTCATTCATCACTCTTTTTATCAACACTTTCGCATACAGTTTACCGACGATGCTGAGCAGGCTTATGCCGCGGTAATTTTTGCACTCTTGCTGCGACCCTTTTCCTTTGTACAGCGGCACAATGACGGCTTTGGACCATTCTTTTGGTACGCTGCCACTCCTCCAGCACAGATTAAAAAGGCGGTACAGCTGGTCAATCACCACGCCACGTCCTGCTTTCAGCATCTCAACGGAAACCCTGTCAATCCCAGCAGCCTTGCCTAGTTTCATACTATTTAATGCTTCCACTATTTCTTCCATACTAATGTCGTTTTCATTGCCGATTTCATTCATTTCACAAAAATGAGTTTGCACTTGCGTATCCTCTTTATCAAATAGACTTTCAAAATACTCCTTCCATATTTTTAGCACACACTCTTCTCCTCCCACAAAACTTCCATCCTGGTTTCTGATCTTATTAAGCGGTGATGTGGTCTGTGGACTCCTCACCGCTTTTATGGACTTCCAAAAGAATTTTATATTCTGTTGGAAGTCACCAGATAACCTTTTGTCAAATTCATCTCTGTCATTCTCCTTCTTTCTTACTAACACCTCTTTTGCCACACGCTTATACCTTTTATACTCATCGTTGGCCATTCGTACATCCTCATCCGTTGCCTTCTGCATTCTTTGATTGGCCTTTGTGGCCAGCCAGTCCAACCATGCTTTCTTCTTCTCAGACAACGCTTTCAGAACTTCCGCGGTCATTCTTTTTAACTTACATCCTTGGCTTCTCTTGCTTACACCACACACTTCAATCGCAACTTCCACGAGTCCTTCCTTAATCGGCTTCCATAATTCTTCAATCTCACATACTTCATCTAAATTATCAAACTTTTTGCTTAGTTTGCTCACAAATTCCTCTTTTATACCTATCTCTTGCAAATTCTCAACTTTTATGCGTTCTAGTACACTAACAGGTTCACGCACACGGTGCCTCCACCGCTGAAACAGACCTCTTACTCGGCTGACAACCAAGAAGTGGTCTGTGTCAATCCCAGCACCGCGGTAGGCTCGAGTGTCTAGTACTTTCTTTCTTAACCTTGCGTCAACAATCACAAAGTCAATCATGCTCCTCCTACTTCCTTCTTGTCTCGTAACCAAGTGGATATCTTTGTGTTGAAACATGGTGTTAGTCACCACAAGATTCTTCTCCAAACATACTTCAAGCAAACTTTCTCCATTTTCATTCACTCGCTCATCACCAAACTTTCCCAATACTCTTTCATACCCATCACGCTTGACTCCAACCCACCCATTAAAATCGCCTAACATTACTATCCTCTCATTTTGTTTGCACTTACTCAAAACATCACTCATGCTCTCCCAAAATGCCTGCCTCTCACTTTGGTCTCGTAAAGATCGGCGCCACCGCACGTCTTGTGGAGCATATACTCCTAAAACAAAGATGCGGGTAAGTCCAACCTTCAGCCTCAACCAAAGGAGTCTTGGGCTTACACATTCATATTCTGTGACACATTCATTCATTCTCGCAGACAGTACTACACCAACGCCCTGACACGCTTTACTGGTTTTAGGCACACCCGACCAGTAGGCAGTGTAGGGTCCATGTGTGGTGGTGTCACATCCTTTCCTCTTTGTCTCATTCACGCACAGAATATCGAGTCGTCTCTCTTTCATCATCTTGCATACTTCCTCAATTTTGTCTATCATACCTCCTCTTACATTCAACGTAGCAAAGTGGCTATCCCAAGTCCACTTTTCGCCTCGATGGGAAACGAGACGTGATGGGTTGCGAACCACATCGCCGCCATTTCTGATTTTGTTATTGGTTTTGTCCATTGCGTTCCCACGAAAAGCAAGGGAAAATAAAGTCCACCCAGACAGAGCCCCGCATGTCTGAGTAAGGCTAGCCTTCTTCTGGGGTCGCCCGGCCCCAGGGCAATTGGCACGCTAATACTAGGCTCGCCCCTAGTCACGCAGCACATACGCACGGCGACGTTGGCTTGGCGGAGAAAGGATGGGAAGAAGATGAGGTGGGATTAGGATTGGTGGATAGGAAAGGGTTGAGGTAGGAAAATGACGGGGATAAGGTACATTCAAAGCCTTCTGTAATTCATTCCACACAAAATCAAGCAGCCAGGACAGTTGTTACCCACATTATATCTCAATGAATATTTTTGCCGTGTGAAATTGCTTTAGAGCTGCAGACTAGCATAATGTGACTATTTATAAATTATTGAAGTGAAACTTCTTTATCGGCGTTGGAAAAAAATTTGCGTCACGTCACGATTTTTGGTTACGCGCCATCTTTGTTTTGTTCCCCACCACGGTGGATTCGAATTAAGAGTACTTTATCCAGGGGTTGCATGTCATTTAAGGGTTTTTGGACTTTTGGGCTTTTGGACTTTTGGACTTTTGGACTTTTGGACTTTTGGACTTTTGTACTTTTGGACTTTTGGACTTTTTGGACTTTTAGACTTATAGACTTTGGGACTTTGGGACTTTGGGACTTTGGGACTTTGGGACTTTGGGACTTTGGGACTTTGGGACTTTGGGACTTTGGGACTTTGGGACTTTGGGACTTTGGGACTTTGGGATTTTGGGACTTTGGGACTTTGGGACTTTGGGACTTTTGGACTTTGGGACTTTTGGACTTTTGGCCTTTGGGACTTTTGGACTTTTGGACTTTTGGATGGGATCTTGGTACTTTGGGTCTTTGGGACTTTGGAACTTTGGGACTTTGGGACTTTGGGACTTTGGGACTTTTGGACTTTTGGATGGGATCTTGGTACTTTGGGTCTTTGGGACTTTGGGAATTTTTTTTTTGACACTGATGTATTAAAATCTAAAGATAACATGAAATAAATACATATTTTTATTTGATTTTCACTCTTAATAATATGATAATTCATCACACGCAAATAATCACTAGATCATAAATTTAAGTACTCTTTTAATTTAAGTACAGAACAACAAACGAAAATAAAAATAAAGCTTTAGCTTTATTTTCATTTTCACTCTCATCATGTCTATCATTTTTCTCCAAATGTCCTTGTTGACTGAAATGAATAAAAACTCTGTAACTACTTACCACCAACTGAGTGACGTTATTGCTATACTTCTAGTATTTTATAGTAGATTTATACCCTCTCAATTAAAAATAAACAACATAATACTCAATTTTGATAGTAAAATAACACTGGTACTTGTCAAGCATTAGTGACTGTATTGAATAAAAAAAATTCTTTAAATACCTACTTAAAATGTTCTGTAAGAACCTGTATAAATGCATCTATTCATCACGCTTTCAACACTCAAGAGACCTACATTTTAGTAGGCTTAAGCTTTTAAGAAAGCCATTATATTTTGAATTATCGTTAAAACAAAATAGGCTATTTGGTCTTCTAGGAGCTCTAAGACACTATCACTAATGTAGTACTCCAATAAACATCCAGAAGTATCACTATGTGAGCTTTGTCTAACAAGTATTAGAGCTGTCACGTCCCTGCCCTGAAACCACCTACGTGCGTCTCCTGCGTCAAAGTTTACGATATCTCGAACTTAGTACAGTTAATCTTAACAGATACTTAAAACACCGGCTGTTAAAATGCTTTAGAACTACATTATATAGTAATGTATATCTATTTCTGTATAAAGACAGAAAACCAACTAGCAACCTGCTTGCAATCACAACATAGTGGTGGTATATGGTAGCCATTGATATTGGAACCATTGTGGGTTAAACCAGCTATAGGCAGGAGCCTTGCACTGAATGAACCAGGCCCTATTTGGCATGCTTGTGTTACTATACAATTTATCTATTATTTATGTAAACCATGTATAGGCTACCGAATAAACATTCTTTGTGTGTGTTTAAATGTTAGAAATCAGAATATTACTATGTATTATATTGCTAAGACGTAATAGTAGATTGTATAACAAGGGGGCAAAATAGTATTTTTACGGCGAGGGCGCTACTTTAAATCACGAGCGAAGCGAAGGATTCTAGAATAGAATCCCGAGCATAGCGAGGGATTCTAACATAGAATCCTGAGCGTAGTGAGGGATTCAAAGTACACCGCCCGAGGGAAAAATAATTTGCCCCCGAGTAATATACTCTACTTTTCATTCCCTTTCTATGAGAAAAACTAAGTTTTGTACGACGTAGTTACCTTCTATAGTTATAGTTATAGTTCCAGGAGTCCATGGATTGTCACTTTGTCACATTCATAACTAGACGTAGAACTTATTATATTTGCAGAATACAATAAAATATGTTTACTGATTACAAGAACCTTATCAATGACGAACACGAACAGATAAATGGCGCTCTTTAGTTTTTTTTTAGTTAGCTCAGGACACCGCGCTGTGCAGCCAACACTTACCGGCCAGTAATTCATACAATTTGCGTTTTGCGATTTCTATGAAATTTTCAAGTTCCAAATTCAAATCACTTTGTCGCCCGCTAAAAAGCTCTTAACAGAAAAGAGCTACTTTGCGCCCCGTTATCGTGGTGCAAAGTGATACTTTTCGAATAGAAGGAATGAAAAATAAATTATATTGCTTTCGTCTCATTGTCTATTTGGGGCATTTCGACTCAACAAAAGCAGAAAATATTCTTTCATGAAAGGTTATTGCCTAAAATAAATCGAGTCTCTACCCAAGTAATGAGACGAACATTAGCAGGTATCCATAAGGTACCGCTGTGGCGAATGTGGCTGTCCCAACTTACCCCGAATTACCCTCAGTCAAGTTTTATGAGTTACCCGGGACGATGGATAGCTTACGTCATCTATGTTTTTCTTTCCGGCCCGGGTAAAGGAACGCATAAAATAGTAGCACTAAAATATTGGAGCAATTTGAACTAATGTTTAGGTAAATTGTTTATAAGCTTTTGTACTTCATTTCACCCGTATAATTTTTATCATCTGACTCAGTTTAGCTATTTAGGTACCTATTGAGTTAGAATTTTAGGAAATAATATAGTGGCATTACCTATTTTTTAAAATTACGAGAAGATAATAAACAAGGGTAATGCATCTTATCCTTTATTTAATATTCCTATATAATTCTTCCTTATTTTATGGTAAACTAGATGATGCTCGCAGCTTCGTCTGCGTGGATTTCGTTTTCCGCTCCCGCTTCCCATGGGAACATAATATACCCGGGATGAGAAGCTATATGCTATTCAAGATTACAACATTATAATCTAACCCTGTAACAATTGCAGCCAAGTTCCTTCGAGAATTAAATCGTGATTGTGTAACAAATATCCAAAACATTTTCACAAACTTACAACCTTTATAAATTGTGCCCCAAATGTAACTGAGAAATAAATAAGAGTCTTTAAAATCTAGTCTTTGGGTAAATAACTTCTGCATAAAAGACAAACATTCATATTTACACATTAAAAGGCTACAACAGAAATTAATACTCGGTTGCAAATATTGTATCCCTAAGGATATGAGTTCTACACCTAACTTTATCAGCGTTATCTGACCTTTCGCGTCTAATAAACTCATATTAGTGTTTAACTAGTTTAACCTTCAACTTGTGAAGGCTAGCATTCAATTTTATCTCAATTTATGTGGTGTGGGTCGAGCTTTAGGGGCGTGAACGAAATATAAACAGTTTTAGCCCCTGTCTATAAAATAGAGTGCAGAGGGGAATATATGTTGAGACTTTGTCTGTAGCTGTGACTCTGTCGCATTAAACTACGTCACTAGGTCACGAGGATCATCTGTTCAAAGTTTGAAATAATAACGCCGAGGCGCGGCGCTTCGTATCCACGGCAACGACGACGGTCAGTAAAGTGTAATATCGGATTGAACTTTCAAAATAAACATTTTGACAGGGGCAGTCGGGTGAGATCGTCGCACGGCTTCTTGTTGAAATATGTTTAGTGGAAGGGTAGGTATGTTAGTTTTAAATGCACTGAGGTGAGACAAGCATAGGACTCAGTTTCTAATATTTTACGTGTGGAAATCCCTCATGGATGCTATGCCGGACTCTTACCGACTAAAACCACATGGAGCCCTACCACTGCCTATGGTCGGAAGTCCCGATATGCCCTGATTGCAAGTGGTCACCGCAGTCTATGGACGCTTGCTACACTCGCGCTGTCGACCACGCAAACAATTATAAGACTCTTGTATAAATCCATGCTATAGAAGTTCAGGAAAATCGATTCATGGAGCTCAATCCACAATCGAAGCGTTCGCGGAAGGTATAATAACTATCTAACCATTGTCAGCTTGCTGCATTGAATTGCATAGTTTAAATTAAGTATAATAAATAAAACTTACCTAATTGCTTTTTCACTGTGTGACTATCGTTTTTATTACTTCATTTCGGGAATGCTATAAACTAAGAAACGCTTAACTTTGAAACGGGAAGATTTTCTTTAAATTGGGGATACGTTTTATGTTTTCTTTAATTGACTTTTTATTTTGGCTGTATTGGAAGCAACTGCCCCATTATTATCAAATCTCGTCTGGAGGGCAGCACTAGTAACTTGGAGTCCGACATAATTATCTTTATGGGTTCTACACTCTTGTAAATTGTGCATTATTTTAACACAATGCATCATTTTCTTATATTTCTCACTAGCTGACCCTCGCAAGTTCGTTTACGTCACATAAGGTGTATGAAAGGAGAGGTATTTCTTCATCAGGCTCATCAAGCAGCGTGTGAAACTGCACTGTTTGCTTAATCATAAAAAAGCTTAATTCTTAATCATAAAAGCGATTAGGTTTATTCCAACACGCCAGTTCAGATTTACCAACACATTCTAAGGAATACTGGAATTATAGGTTCAGCGAAAATTGAGATGTCTCTAATTTGTGAACTACTAAACCCTCAATATTGAAACTTGAGTACTCCCTTTCTGAAATCGCACCACGAGATGAAAAATTACAACTAAAAATCTTTCATCCCGTCTCCTGAAGGAACTGCGCAGAATATCGGGAGTAAAAGTATCCTACAACCTTCCTCGAATCATAAACTCCAATTGTGCCAAGCTTTAATCAAATTGATTCAGTAGTTTCGGCGTGATATTTATTCGGGATACAGACCGACAGACAGACACAAGTATTTTGAATTATATTTTCGGCTTCAGTATCGATTAGAGAATGCCCTACAATCAACATTTTCGAAATGTCGTCCATGTACAGGCTCTCGACCCTCTACAGTTTTATTATATGCATAGAAAGAAAGATAGCTGATGATGTATTGATGGGTAAATCCTACTAATATTGCCGATAAAACATAGATATTTTCCGCTTTTCCAAAGTATTACACTCACAGAGGCTTTAAGCCACTTTGCAGGAACACAATTTCCGCGTTCCGTAGCATCATGCACACAAAGGAAGCTTGTTGTCAAAGTCGCATGATAGCTTTGTAGCAGTATAGGATATCTTCTGGCTTATACTTACATACAATCACGCTTTTTAAAGGGCAGGCAGTCCTGCAAATTGCGAGTAGGGTACCGTTCCGTCTTCGATACGTCATCAGTTTTTGTTTCATTAATTGTGATAGCTAGACAGTTGAAATTTTCACAGATGATGTTTTTTTTTAAATGCATCCATAACAACAAACTAAAAACAGAAAAAAAAATAAGCGAGGCTCCCATACAACAAACGTATTTTAGTCATTTTTTTGGTACATAAGTCTCTGTGCTCAAGTTCGTCTCGCACTTGGCCAGTTTTTTTGAGTATTTCCTACGTGATAGAAGCAAGTCTATTGCTGACACCAGGTGCACCGTAGAAAACTTAGAGTTATTCAGTAGTCAAAACCAAAATTCCAAAAGTCAGAACAGATGTTAAGTACTTACCCACAATTACAATCTCTGTAGTCCAAGGTCTAAGCAAAGATTGAATTGATACTAAAATAATAATGGTTCAAATGTTAATTTGTGGAGTACGAAAACAGACGGTCATTTTCAGAACAATCTAGGCAACGTTTAAGAACAAACACACATTGGCTTTTGTTACTTTTAGAGAGGGGCTCTATAAAATAGAGTGCAGAGGGGCTTATGGCGAGACTTTGTCTGTAGCTGTGACTCTGTCGCGTTAAACTACGTCACTAGGGCACGTGGAACATCTGTTCAATGTTTGAAATAAAACAAAAATGACAACGTCAATCGGATTGAACTTTCAATTTCACAATAAACGTGTTAGAGAAAAAGTCTGGTGTGAACGATCTCACGGGTTTCTTGTGTGAATTTACATTACTGTACAATAGTATTTTTATGAATAACCAGATGACGCCCGCGGCTTACCCACGTGAAATTGTGGTCTCCTTCCCTCTTTCCACGGGAATTTATTCCCGGGATGAAAAAGAGCTTGTGTGTTTTTCCTGCCTATAATCTATTGCTGTACCAATTTTCAACCAGATGCGTTCAGCTGTTAGAACGTAAAGAGTAAATCTTTCTCTTGTGCTCCAAAATCGTCATAGGCTTTTTTTTACGTTTGGAAAATTCGTGGATGCTATACATTTACCGACTAAAAACCAACACGTTCCCTGCCTACTGTCAACAGTTGGAAGCCCCGGGTGCGCCTTCGGAAGAAGATCCCTAGGATACTGTAAAAAAAATATTTCGATCATGGCCCCGATTCTCGACCACAAGACTTGAATGTGTGGCTGGAAATTTACGGGTGAAATTTCATCTGTCGCATGTTTAGCCGAACATTAAGTACGAAATACTCGTAGGTGACATTTCATTCGTCAATTTTCATCTACGCATTCATAACGTGTGTCCAAGTGCCTGGCGTAGCTAAATAGCTACGAAATCTGACAAATTGCACCGTAGCCAATATGTCGGCTTTATATCGAGCTACAATGCTGTTCTGACACCATTGAAACATCAGACTTGGTCCTCAGAAGGCACGTTTTATGCAATTGCAATTGTATTTTATTATACCACTAAGGTGGCAGACAAGCATACGGCCCACCAGAAGGACTGGCGGTAATCGCAGCCTATGAACATTTGCAACACCAAAGGCGCCACTCTCGCGAACCCCATACTGTAGGCGTTTGGGAAAACCGAGGCAGAGAGATCATTCTACAACCTAAGCGTCCGCGGAAGAAAGCCCCTATCGGATCTAACCGTGCTCGAACGCTCCGGGCGTAGAGTGTATTTAAAATAAAATAATACATTCTGATAGAATTTTTATATTTATTTTCCTCTTCCAGTTTATATACCAAAAAAATAACAACATATGTCACAACCTCCTTACATACCGCTCAACCTTTTTTGTATACCCTTCTGTACCCCTCCATAGAAGCGTGAAATCCCTTCGTGACATTCCCTTTTCGTGAAATGCATTTCGTACACACAGTAATATAGATCGGTTTGTAGACCACACTTTTTATTTTACGTGTGGAAATCCCTCATGGATGCTATGCCGGACTCTTACTGACTAAAACCACACACTGCCTACGGCTAGGAGTCCCGGGTAAGCCCTTGAGAATAGGGACTTCTCCTAGGGTTCGTAAGTCAGATAATGTTACAGACATAGTCACGCTTTTATCCCCAAAGTGGTAGGCAGTGGCTTATTTATACGCACACATTTCACCGTGTATATTTTATCCCACGCAAAATGAAATGTACAGACACAAGTTTCTCTTATATTTACTGCCATATATATTACTAGAAACAGGGACCAACAACTTACGGAAACGTTAACGGAAACGTTAACGGAAACGGAACGGAAACGTTTAAAGATAAATGAAAAAGCTTAAGAATCCATTTATGCAATAAAGAATTTGTATTTAAAGCCGAAAAGCAGTCACCCATTAAGACTAACCACAGCGTATCTCGCTAAAGTAAATAACAAGCCAAATACGAGGGTTCCATATCGTTTGTTTTTAGTATTTAGACTGTTGTATAAATGGCAATAGAAATACACCATCTGTGAATATTTTAACTGTTCAACTACCACGGTTCATGAGATAGAACTTGGTGACAGACAGACAGACAACGGAGGCTTAGTAATAGTTAGGGTTAAAACGTCACATTAAACCCTTTGAGTACGGAACCCTGAAACAATCACATCAAGAAAACGCAATTAATTCAGCTCTATTTACGCCCACGCACTTAATTTTCCTTAAGTACTAACATCTCCAGCGTAAATTGACCTCTCTCATATTTTAACGAGAAAATAACATAGCCACTTAAGCTTCAGACCTTTTTTCTGCCTGTCGTACAATGGTCATAAAAAAATATTCTCTCTGTATTATTTTACTTTCCTTGAAGGCGCAAGAAGGTCATTATTAACCCTAATTAGCAAAGAAAATGAGGGAAAATGACGGATAATAAATGTGAATAGGTGTAAGTTTTTGTTTTCGCGTCAGTAAATGTAAGTAATGTTAGGTCTTTCTTAGTTGGACACTTACTACAATGTGTAACTATGAAATGAGATTGTTCTACTTATTTCAGAAAAACTTTACTCACATTAAGACTTCAATGTGGAACAACAGGACTAGATAGAATTTGTATTATGTAATATTGTTTTGATGAATTTTACAGGTCCCAAAAAACCTCAGTAAGGGCAGATCGATGTCAATGAGATCTAGTGAGATTCCCTTTAGAAGTCCTGGGGTATCCTTCCGAGGGCTTACCCGGGGCTCCCAACCGAAGGCTGTTAGGTAGGATACGTGTGGTTTTTAGTCGGTAGGAGTCCTTCGATTCGAGATTTTCCTCACGTTTAAAAAAATGTGAGTATTCTCAGTGCCAACATGATCAGGTGCTTGGCAATCCTCACACTGTTCCACGCCTAGCCAGTGTGGATCGTTTATACGCGAAAAAGCAAACAAACTTGTAAAAAAAGTACTTTGCTACAAAAATGAAAGAATAAAAAGAAAATCCAACATAATAGAATTACGAAGATACAAACAACTATGTATTCAGGATACAAAGTGTTATAGTGTTGTTACGATGAAATCAAAAGAAATTTACAATATTGTTTCGTACCAGTAAACCGGAAGGGTTCTCGTTAAATATATTAAGCTAATACTGATCTATACACAAACATAATAGTGAGATTTCTGTATTCAGAAAAAAAAAAATCATATACTGGCGAATATCACGCGGTTTCACCCGCACAATGACGAAGGTTTCACCTACGATGTTCTCGTTACCTGTGGTAATACATGAATTTAAATACCTATAGCCTATTTTACTCAGTGGCAATAAATAAATAAATAAAATGTAAGATTATGTAGATAGGTATAGGTATGTATTTACAATCTGAGTGTATAGTTGTAAATATAGGTATCTTGCCTCATAATAGAGTTAACAAAAGCTTTATCTAAACGGACAGCTCGGAAGCCAAGATTTCAAAGTAAACCTGAAACTTGAATTTCGATGGGTACTTTGATTTACTTTCAACTGAATTACTTGTATTTTATTTGTACAGAATTTCTTGAATTGAGCTCTGTCTGCTGCCAAACATACCTACTCGTACCTTCTCAAAAAATAAGTACTTACAAGTAAACGACTAGGCATGTCCCGCGGTTCTATCATCACAATTGAAGGAAAGGTACCTACAAAACTCTAGTATAATTTGTTTCTCGCATACCGTGACTCTTGTAAAGTAAGCTCTTTTGAACCCCATACAGTATACATGTTCTGGGAGTTCTGGGACATCCTTCCGAGGGCTTACCCGGGGCTTCCGAACGTTACCGTAGGCAGTGGTAGGCACGTGTGGTTCTAGTACATATAGCATCCATTAGGAATTTCTACACGTAAAAACCCATCATGTAAATTTGATAGCTTCTTTACAACTTGTAAGAAGTACAAACAAACACACTTAATTTATATTACTAGTAGAGATTCTCTTTCATCTTCCCGCCAGAATTGAAGTAGTATTGTAAATGTGCCCAACAAAACTCGCTCCATCACTACGCACCCTCAACTCAATTTCTTTAGGTCAGCAAGCAATTGCGAAAGCTTTCAAAAGCTACAGTAGTTACCGTAAATAGATCTTTTTGCAATCAGTGAGCGGACATTGTCAAATTACCCGTCAAAATTTACTTTTCGGTCCGTCGGGTATATTGAATTTTTGATGGTGGAATTGATTTGAACATTATAAAAATATATTTATGAGCATTCATTTAAATTTTAATTTCGCCTTGCAAAATTACAGTAGTAAAGTAGGTTATTTGGTCGAATCGTTCTGTTTTAATATAGTGGGTATTGTAATTCAGAAACTAGACACATTTCAACCTTCGCAAAACCTGAAATTCAAGGGTTCCTTTGATGTAAGGGTCATTCTAAACTGATACTCTCTCTGTTTATTTTTCCCTCTTATGTGATGCAAATAAAATTATGCGGGTCAACTAGTAGCAAGTACATGTTTACATAAATAAAGAGACAGCTCGAGTTCAGACAAAAACTAGGGGTTCCGTACCAACAAACGACAGAAAATAACGTTTCTTGTAAGAGCCCCCCTTAAATGACCATTCTATTTAAATGAAATCCTACTATCCTACTAATATTATAAATGTGAAAGTTTGTGAAGATGTTTGGATGTTTGTTACTCAATCACGCTCTAACGGCTGAACTGATTGGGCTGAAATATGGTATGGAGATAGCTTATAGTCTGGAATAACACATAGGCTACTATTCATTTCGGGAATATGTTCCCACGGGAACCGGGAACGAGTACCGAATTCCACGCGGGCGAAGCCGCGAGCATCATCTAGTTATTTATATTTAATGAAAATACACAGCTCGATGTTATGTGAGCATTTCAAGTGTCTACTAAAATCACGTTTTTAGTATCTATTTGTTGTCTGAGCGGCAACAGAAACACATACTCTGTAAAAATGTCAGCTCTCTAGCTATCACCGTTCATGAGATACAGTCTCGTGACGGACAGACAGACAGACAGAATAAAAGCTAGTGTTTCGATCAAAGTCCATCAATCTTAATTCAAATCAAACCCCAATTCACAATGTTGGTTGGTTAATTGTTCGTGTAAGATCAAATTACGCGATGTCGATCAGATCACAGCTTACACACAGTGTGTATAATTTAATATCAATTTCACAATGTTTGTCAGAGGGATCAAAGGAACTTCACATCTAAATGATTTGCTGTTATTTTAGGTATATGTTTTTAGTTCAGTAACATTACCATTGTACGCAGTAATATTTTGTCCACATTGCTCATTATTATGTCCTCATGTGATATACCTACCTACATAGGTACTTGGTATTTTTCAAAATATTATGTTAATAAAGAAAACATCGGCGGAAAATATTTATCCTGGTACGGGATTCGAACGCTGCGCCACCAAGGTAATAAATAATCGTAAAAAACATCACACATCGTCAGAAAAAACAATCGTAAGTCATAGATACCTTTGCTCCGGTCTCCGCGTCAAAAATAACAACAGAGGAATCAGCATTAAACTTCTTTTTAAAAATGGCTCGTTAAACAAAGTTACAATTACGCGATCGGACAAAGCGTTCATTTTCCAGTGTTTAGTTTTAATTAATGGTTGTTTATCGAAGCCTAACCAAGTCTAGCTGAAGTTGTAAATTATCGCCATTTTGTTGTAAAGTTTACGCTACTATGGAAATCGTTATCTGCTCTTGATGAACTCGGAAATAATGGAGAGGAGACATATTGTTAAAGCCTTTCAATTTATTTTATCTTTTTAGCGTGACAACATTTAATGTGGAACACCAAACATGGTTGGTAAGTTGGTATTTCTTCTCATTCAAAATTGGTGTGTGTCCGCCCAAAAACAACCCAGGCATTGGTTTTGACAAAAACTGTCGATTTTTTTTTGTGTTTGTAGACAAAATTACAAAATTTAAAAAGAAAATTAAAAGAAAATTGGAGGTAAGTAGATCGGTAAGGCAATCGTCCTCCAGAGGAAATGTTGTTTCGAAGAAGCTTTTTAGCTGCGGAACCTAGTATTGCCCGTGGCTAGACACGCACTTAGATGGGATTTCAATTAAGAAAGTTCATTGTATATTTTTAATTAATAACAGTAACATTTTAACACCACTCGGAAACTGAACTGCAAAAATAGAAAATTTCGAAACTAACTTTAGAACAAGCCACTTTTAATTTATTCATTCTCACATTCGCAAATTGAGTTTCACCAGAATGTTTACTAAAGTTCGATATCGCCGTCTGTTATACAAGAACTCCTTCACATTCCTTTTGCAGCTCTCGGCATATTAAATTTTCAAGATTTTCGAGTGCTTCGCCAACTTGCGAAAAGCATTTTGTGAACAATATGAAGACACATTTTGAAGGAAAACCTACATCAAATTAAAAATGTTTGTGCCACTAGCTATCTTTTGGTAAAGATACACGAATACACACAATTTATACTTTACTACACCCATGATTTTAAACCTTATTTCCTGAAGAAGTAGGTTGAGACAGCACGGTTATCCACTCGTAAGAGGGTAGTGATACTATTGCCGTGTGACCTTCCGTCTTTATGGGACTTTGTGAAGAGAAAATAAAGTTTTAATAATTATTATTCTTGTTGTGATATAAATAAAAATAGAAAGTTCTTATAATAAAGTTCAAAATTCATATTTAAATCATAATACTAGGTATCTATTATGCTATAATACATCAATATTTACTACATACGGGATCTGTAGTAAATGTCGGGTGGCACAGCTAGTTTTAGACGTAAACAAAGTAATTCAAAGAAACTTCATGCCCATGCATACCGTTCATCTTTCACTCGAGTCTAAAGTGTCATGGCGGACGGCGCGAGTGTCCGTGCATATGCGTCCCACATCAAAGCCTACCCTTAATATACCTATCTGCTTATTCGCTATTACAACCAAGGCATGACGGCAAGAGTAATATGAAAAGATATGTCAGTTAAGGCGAGGCAAGTGTCTCGGACTGATGTTCAAAACTGTCAGTTTTGGGATAACTTCAGAAGATCGGTAATAAATGAGGAACCTACTTCCACAGTCCGTCAATCGTAGCGCACAACAGAGAACCAAAAGGAAGTCAAATTTGGTATTTATCTGAAGATAAAACTTCAATTAAAAGTAAATAAATATTGCCTCCAGTACTTGATGTCAAATATATCCGAATAAAAAATGAAGAAGGTAGTCAATTTCAAGTTTGAAAGTAGTATTTCTTGGGATGTCATGTGTTTGATTAGCATAACAAGTTTCCTCGAGTGTCATGACTTATCCTATAGTATGATTATTTAGCCAGTTTTTGATGATAGTAGACAAAATTAATTACAATTAAAAACTGACTGGACCTTCGAGACGGCCTTTATTGTAAGTGGTATACCTACTGCCTCATGGTTAACGGACATAGTCATGTCAAAAAGAAAGAACTCTCGAAACCAACCTGTCTGATCATATTACAATAAGGCAAATCACTGAGGCAAAATGATTGGGAGAGGCCGAAGTCCAACAGTGAACTGCTGTAAGCTGAAACGAGTATGATTGATAGTCCTGAAAATTGTTTCCAGAAATTGTTATTTCCACCCAACCGGTGACTGGCCTTAAGTATACCTACCTAACGCAAAAAGCCAAAATATTCTTGATTTACATAAAATCTTGGCAAGAGAAGGCGTGATGGAGAAATTTCCTCCCATATTTTTGGTAAATTTTCGTATTCCGTGACTTGGCCAGTTATTGGACGGAATTACTTTGTCGGGAATGGTATCCGCTCGCTTTGAAATTTGTATTTCCATCGTTACTTTTATTTGGGAACAATCTTAAGCACAATCCGTCATAATATTTTAGAATTTCTGTTTGTAAAAGGATTTTTGTAGAAGAAAATCCTGTTAAAATTCATCTGAGCTTTAACACCAGTTGCTTCAACTTAAAAGTATAAGGTTCAGTTGGTTTCAATAAGATAACAAAAAAATTGCTGATTTATGTAGGTACTTACAACTCTTATAATATTTAAGTATTTATGGTTTGAACATAACTGATTCAGATGTCACCAAAAAAAGTTTTAGCTTCAGGTTGACTTTTATTTGTCATGGGACAGTTTTGTTAAAATTTTCATCGGAACTATTGTAAGTGACCATCAAATAGCCTGACAATACTCCGTTAGTATGATGTCTGGATGTTTATAATTCTTTCGCTTCCTAACAGTTGAACGAATCTAGCTAAAATTTGGTACATGAATAGGTATATGGTCTGGAATGGCAATGTTTTATTACCGACATAAGTTCCCACGGGACTCCGAAACGGGGAAAAAGGGGGCGCCATTTTGTAGTTCAATATTTTGTTTTATTTGTCGCTCGAAGTAAATGTGAATCTTTAGTAGGTACTTATTTTCTTGGGGTCCTTTCGAGGGCTTATCCGGGGCTCCCAACCATAGGCTGCTAGGTATAATACATGTGGTTTTTAGTCAGTAGAAGTCCCTGTAGGATTTTCCTCACGATAAAAAATGAAATGTTTTCTTATTTTAGAAATTGAGAAGCCTCTCGAAATATAATACGAGTATCCAGAGTAAATTAATATTTCGATTATTGTGTTCGATCATATTTATTTATTTCTATGTCGTTCGTCCATTAGATTCGGCCGTAGCTGTAGGGCTTGAATCAATTCTGTTAAATATAATCTTCACGGATAATTTCCTTTGTGTGGTATGTTATGAATTTCTGAGAATATCATTCATTTATTAGGTTACAGGGAAATTATTCTTTGATACTTCTAACGAGCTCTTTTATTTCTATACTAAACGGTACCAGTGGCTCTGACCGCAGGATATTTTTCTTTCCATATTAACATTTTTTCCGGATACAAAGTATCCTGTATTAATTCAACGTATTAACTAACTGTGGAGTAAATTACAGTCAAATTAGTTTCAGACTAAGAGAGATATTCAGTGTTTCAGGCAAAAATATTCTTTTATAGAAAACTAGCTGTTCCTCGCGGTTTCGTCCGCGTCGAAGTCGTTATCGCGTAAAATCATTACTCTCTTTTTGCGCAGTCAGTTAAAAAGTAGCCTATGTCCTTTCCTTGAACTCACACTATCGCTATACCAAATTTCTTCAAAATCGGTTCAGTGGTTTAGGCGTGAAAACGTAACAGACAGACAGACAAAGTTACTTTTGCATTTATAATATTAATGTCCTAACATATTTGAACATTATAGATAAAGAACTACCCAATTTGATAAATTACTTGCAGTGAATACAAAAACAAAACTAAAAGTCTACGTACGATCACAAGGGTGACTATCAGCTTTACCGTTCAAGCACGAACAGCTAAACTAAAGCTCTAAGTTTACACAGGAAACTGCACTTTCAAAATTCGATCTTTCAGTAATTACTACGAACAAAACACGTTCTCAAACTTGCCGTTCAATATCAAATATCGAGGAACTTCCTAAACTGTGTGGTACGGAAAATGTCATAAAGTAGAAAGGAGAAAATGTGTACGAAAATGAACCTTAAGATCATAACGGAAAGCTTGTTAATGATGTTGAACATACGTGCTTTGTAAGATTTAGAGAATACAAATGACTGTACTTAGTGTAATGTTTCAGAGATAATTTTAAAGTTTATGTTTGTTACAGTTCATTTAATAATGAATGCGTGGAATTGTAAAATAGGTTTTATTTTTGTGTGTGTTTATCGAGAATGCTGTTAATAGTAAAGATAACAAAATATTAATTTTTGTTTCCAATATTGAACTCCATAAGTATTAAAATAAAATATACGGTATTAAATTAAAATATAATGTGTTTTTTCGCGGCGCAAGAAATTACTAATGGATTCAGGTTCATTGTTTGGTGAGAATAATTATAAGCACATAGGCTGCTTTTTATCAGTAAACAACTGATTACTTCTGATACATAAAAGACACACATTTTATTTCCACGGGAAAACACGTTAGTGCGATATTCAAATTTCACGACTTTTTTATAAATAGGTAGTTAAATGTTGAAGCAATACTAAGCACAACAATAATCAACAGAGTAAAATGAGGCTTATAGTATAAAGTTGTTTTGACAATAAAAGTTGTAAACTGTATCAATAAATTACTATTTCACTAATTTTAAAACGTAAGTAGTATTCCAATAGTTTTGAAACCTTTTTATTAGGTACCAAAAATAACAATTTTATCAACTTAATTCAATTAAAATAAACCACAACAAAATAAACATACAAAATGCAGTGTAAAATATATTATCCTAACCACAACTAATGGATATTTTCAGCTCCGGCCTGAACACTAATTAGCTCAGACCAACTTAAACTCATCAAACTAGATTTTTGGAAATAAACGGTGCCTCAAAACTGAAAATTCAGTTCAGGTCAGTACATCAATCAGCTGGACATAGATTGATTACTCTAAAGAGTATTTTAATGGGAGGTCTCCGCAACGTATGACATACAATATTTCGACCAGATGGTGATTCAAAGGGCCGTCTACACTAGCGAGAGAATTGCTGCGATATTATTGTTGTGTCACGCATTTTCTTAAAATTAAGATAAAAAAGGCGTAATGAGGGTGCACACACTTGTTAATCTTTATCTCATCTTAACATCTCCTTCCACGGGTATACTGGAAGAGATTTCTGTAGATAATAGCCCCTTGTAAATGTACAATGCTGTTTTCTTTATTATGTAGGTATTGTCTTTAATTGTAATTTGTGTGTACATAAAGTAATGAATTAATAAATAAAAAAATAAAAGAATTTGGTGTTTGGAAGTACCTAGTGTTTCGGTGGTCGACGATTAAAGCGTCTGGTCCGGAAAACCAGAAGGCGCAGGTTCGAGTCCTGTTCGGGATCAAAAATAATATTTCACATTTAATTTACATACAATCTCTCATCGTGATAATATTGCCTGGTGGAGACACGTTTATTTTGGGGCGTATAGAAATACTTGGCAAGATGATAATATCGCATTAATTGTTTTTCTTTATTTTTTATATGATTGGGTGACATGATTTATGTAATCAAACCTTCTGTTTGATTACATAAATCATGTCACCCTCATGATCGCAGCGATTCGGTCGCTCGTGTATACTGGTCCTTATACGTATAATTTAGCTATAACCTACTACTACTACGTACCTATAGAAATATGAATTTTAGTTTCCTTGGTGAAATGTGGAACTCGAAGTTTCTAGCAACCTTTTTCAACTCGTGACAAAAACCAGGGGTCTAACGGATGGACCAATTTTGATGTTTTGGTTTCCTCAGTATACTTAACGATTTCATTTTCGAGATGGTTTGAAACACAGATTTTCTGTGGTTTCAAACCATGATCATTAACGTGAATTTTATTCACACGACATTGTAGATAGAGATAGAAATTAGCCATCAATCTAAGTCAATATTAAATTATTTATTTGTGCCTTGTTGTAGATACTCTAAATTGTATTGAAAAATATTGAAATCTTGTCCAGTTGACACTATTTCACTACGGTCTTATTACATTACCGATTTCAATATACTTATTATGTAACTGTAAACTAGAATGAGATAAAAAGTATCTATGACATAATATTTTGTAAGTTCCTATGTCTTTTTTTAGAAAATAAATTCAATAGTCTATATGGAGTCCTCCATATAGACTACTAGGTGATGCCCGCAGCTTCGCCCGCCTAAAATTTGTTACCGCGGGAAGTTATTCCCGGGATAAAAGGTAGCCTATGTGTTATTCCAGACTATAATGTATCTCTGTACCAAATTTCAGCCCGATCTGTTCAGCGGTTTGAGCGTGAAAGAGTAACAAACATCCACACTCACAAACTTTCACATTTATAATATTAGTAAGATTGAATTTATTTTCACCACATTTTAATCTAGACATTCGAAATTAAACTTAGTTCATAAAGATTTCCAGTTAGAAATAATAGTAGGTTACACACCAACTATTATTTTGAACTGAACAGAACTTTCAATCAAAACGTTGATTGAATTGTGGAATCTAAATAGAGGTGGGAGCGGATAGACATGCAAACTTTGATTAGTTACCGATTTGATCAAACAAATTAAATCAAGTTATGTACCCTACGTTTGTTCACCTGTGCGAGCATTCTGATGAACGAACTTAATTTATGTACCTATATAGAATTATATAGGCTGGAGATATGACGCGAATATGCAGTACTTAATGATCGAGTGAAATTGAATTGTTTTGTGATGAAATTTGATAAGAAAAATTTTGTACGATGCCATTCCGCTGATTTTGTTATTTTAAGTTCATGGTATCATTGGTATTTGTGATACAGCTCAAACATTTTTATGCGTTAAGGGTAATTTCCTAAAACCCTTAGTAAATACCTACTGCGAAATCACTAGGTACTACCTACTTAACTTTATGGCGTGACATATTTTGGGCCGAATACGTCCATGGATTTCAGCTGAGCATTGATTAAAACATCAGTCAACCAGTCACGATAATTAATCTTTGAAATGATGAGAGGGACTGCCGACTATACTCAAAACCCAAAAACTTCGTTCTTCAGATCATTGTCCGCTGATCAGTGAGCAGTAGGCACAGATATTTTGATTTCTGTGGTAGTAGGTATGGGACCGCACCGCCTCTTTCTGCGAGCAGGTCATGCTCGTGAAAGAGACGGTGGGGTGGGAACGGGAGAGAATTCTCCTACCCGAATTCCGCAGTCGGCGGCATGGGCACCGCGGCGCCGACGTGTCTTGTGTCGGCCTCCATGAGGGTCGCTCACCGTCTTACAGAAGCAGGCCCATGACGGCAGCGTGACGTGAGGGATTCACGCACGCCCCCCCTTAGAAGCGGGATCACACCCGAAACCCCAAAGACGCGGAGTAGCCCCCGAACCACCCCCTAGGCGAGTCCGCAGTGGCGGCCGTGGGTCTGTTGGGAGTCCCTGGGACATCCTTCCGAGGACTGACCCGGGACTCCCCACCATGGGCTGTTGGACGTAACGTGAGGTTTTTTAGTCAGTAGGTCAGTAGTCCGTCATAACATCCATTAGGATTTTCCATCACGTTATAAAAAAAACTAGGTAAGTATCATCTTCTGGTTACAGTCAACACGGACTCTGAAAATCTAAATGGAACTTCTTGCAAAATATAATAATGGCATAAAACAATCTAATATTCCACAGACACAAAGATGAATCTGACTTTTCATTTAGTTTTCTCTGAACAAAGATAAATCTTGAAAAAGTCCGTAAAGACGACTCGGCAGTACGCTACACTACTCATATTTTAACTTAATAACGCGTTAAAGTGGTCCCACTTCCTTTCAATGTTAAACCTCCCGTAAATAAGGAGATATACCTTCTCCGAGATAAGTGCATCTTGTCTCTTAATATAAGGCACTGACTACACTGACTTCGCGATTTAAAAAAAAATCATTTATTCATGTAGGTCACAATGTTGCACTTATGAATATCAAAATCAATTATTACTTTCACATTTACTGTCTGAAATGACGTTACAACAAAATTGAATAGATTTCTAATGGTTGAGACAAGGACAATGAGAAAATTTATAGATACCTATTAAACATTTATTTATACTCTGGATTGTTGGCACTTGATGGAACTTGTTGGAATTCATTATTCAAACTCACACTTGCTCTTTTCCTCTATTTCATCATAATTTTACAGAAACTGAGTGATTGAGAGAGGTGAGTTTTAACAATGAAGAGATACTACAATATTTATATAACTAATGTCATTTTTACTGTAACGGCTAAACGCCCCCGTACAGCTTTCACGGTGACCGCGGAACTCAAAACGCATGTCGCGTTGCGGTATGAGTGGACCCTTATGATAAGTATTCAGCTTATGAATAGCTACTCTCGTCGGCAGGAAATTATATGAGTGAGTGCTGAGATACGTTTGGGCTTAGGTGTTGCATGAGTTGTGCCGTTTGTTTTGAATACCAATCAAAAACGAAGCTTTGATGATTTTAAGCACCTATTTACTCCAAGTCATGTAGTTTTAGTAGGAAGAGATACTATTGGGTATTTGGCTAAAAAATTACAGGTATACAAATTAAAATATGCGCTGAAAAAAGTAATCAACAACAACTTAAGTTACTAAACTGACTATGCCTCGTCTAGGTATCGACGAATTCCTCCCCATCGAAGTCAACTGGTGAGGTTCTCATAAGGCTGGACGCGTTACCACGTTGTATAACTAATTATACTTATTCGCTGAGTAAAAAAACCGGCCAAGTGCGAGTAGGACTCGCCCATGAAGAGTTCCGTAGCAGCAAGTAACATAATATAAAAGTTCTTGTAGTTCGTTGTAACTTTCATTGATGTTTTAACACGTTCGCAGTGGTAGTGATTTTTCTAGGCGTATTAATCGGACTACTGATACTAGGGGGTAAATTGCGGTTTATGACGTATTAAAAAGAAACTACCAACTCGATCTCGTTTAAACCAATTTTCGTTGATACATTTTATGGCAATGTACCTACATCATAATATTTTTTTAAAAAGAAGCCAGCCCTTTGGTCACGAGAAAAGTCGACCAACAATATTGCGATGTCTTTGTAGTGTACGTGAACTTGGCACCACGAGTCCGATGTCTATTGACCTCAAACAAGGTAAAATATAATTACCTATTGTAGTCTCAGCAGATGCAGCAGCAGTACAGGCGCAGTATGTCAAGCTAGGAGGATGAGAAGAAGCCATGGTGTGTATTGACACTGAGAAAACAATAGACTACAGGTTAGGTAATGTTCTCCGTTCAAGACTACCGGCATCCATGACTGGGGGCCTGAGGACGGTGAGGGGGCTGCTCACCGACCTTATAGAAGCAATTAGCCCAAGACGACAGCGTGACGTGAAAGATTCACGCACGCCAGACGCCCCATGAAGCGGGATATCACCCAAACAACACCCCCAAAGACGCGGGGTAGCACCCGATCCGCCAGGTGAGCACGCAATGGTACCCAAGGTCTGTTGGGAATCTAGGGGATATCCTTCCGAGGGCTTACCCGGGGCTTTCAACCATAGGCAGTAGGTAGCGAACGTCTTCTAGACATGTTGCAAATAGCCTGTGTCAAGGTGGACTAGTGATTTTTACTACAATGCAATCTATGCAGAGAAAATATATAAGATCATGGAAATGAATGGTGATACTATGCAAGAAGTATTTCCTAAACCTAACATACCTAGGGGTTGCAAGGTTTGTGTTCACTCCATCAGTCACAGAAAGGTACCTAAAGAATAATTTTTCTCGTGTAACTCGCCGAAACATCGTTTCTTAATACTCGTAATAACTTTATTTACAGTATCAACAGCAACTAAACTTAATAAACGCCCATGAAGGAAATAATAAAAGTCGCTGACCGACGTAATTCGTATTAAATTAAGCTATCACATTCACAAATTGAAGTAATATTTCTATTTTAATCGTCTCTATGTTTACAACAACAATGTCTACGTTGAAATAATATTTTGAAAAGGAATCTATAGGTTTGGTAAAATCAATGATTGCTGTGTATTAAGTAGTAGCCGTGTAGGTAAATGTTCTTGAACTTCAGCTCCAAAATTACGTTTACGTTACGGAAATATCCGGTTAATCTCTGACCTAATGTGCAGAAGTACATTGAGAACATCGCTACATGCCTAATTCGTTGTTAAAGGACTATACACTTTCAGTAAAATGGTTCATAAAACATTAAATGCAGCCGCCTGCTTTCTATCGCGTACTTAATGATTTTGATTGTGAAGAACTGGGTAGCTACTTTCCTTATAACTTAAAACATTTTTGGAATGTTCCTATTCGCTCCTATTCATTCAGTGACTCCTGTAAACAAGATCTACGCCACGGCAATAAAGTATTTTATTTTTTATAAACGTATGGAAAATCTCCCATGGATGCTATACCGGATCCTTACCGACTAAAAACCACACGTTCTTTATTGCCTACGGTTGGGAGCCCCGGGTAAGCCCTCAGAAGGATGTCTAGATGCCGTTTTCTTAGCATTCCGTGAATTTACTGTGACGGGCGCCGGAGCCTTAGCGTGGTACCACAGCCGACATATCATGATTCAGTTGACAGATAACATTCAGTTCTCTTTATACTGTGGTGGTACAGAGGGAAACACTGTGAGGGTGTCTGGGACTTGCGACCCATTTGAGTAGGTTTAGGGTGGAAGTTGAGTGCGACCTTAGGACGCGTCAGCGCTCACCTTCCACCGTACACAATGGTTCTCCCTCTATCTTACCGGATTCGGTAAGATCCTATTAATGCCACTTTGGATATTCGTTTTAGTAAGAGCTTACTGAAACTCTTGGCAATCCAAGTTTGCAATTAAAAAGTAAAAGTAGCAAGTGGCAATTTAATTTAGTTGGAAAAGAATGTAATCAACTTTGACACCAATAGATATATTATGTCAGAAACACCTAAAAGCACGATAACTCACCCTACATGACACGAGATCCGCATAATAAATTCCGAAAGCTGTTTAGCATACCTAGTACATTATATACCGTTTCTTTTGCCAAATGCTACACTCCGAGAGTATGTGATAAGATTTTCAGTCAGTTTGATCATGGAATCAGATGTTGAACATTGATAGAATGGCGAATCGATCAACTAAATCGAATTCAAGTAGTTTTTATGATTGTCGATTCACCGCCTGCTGTACATCTTACTAATATTATTAATGCGAATGTTTGTGAGTGTGGATGTGTAGATGTGTGGATGTTTGTTACTTTCTCACGCTCACGGCATCTTGCTGAAAATTAGTACAGGGATAGGTTATAGCCAAATAATAACACATACGCTTTTTATTCCCGGAATAAATTTCCATGGGATGCGGAATCTGAAACAGTATTCCACGCGGGCGGAGTCGAAGACAGCATCTTGTGTCACACTAAATTTAGAGAATCATCTCAACTAGAAAATTTAAAAACGATTAAACATATTTTACTCAAAGCTTTAGTTTTTGTTCTGACTCTCCCATGGTGCGTACTTTGAATATTTCTTTTTTCTAAATCCCATCTCCTTTCATTGCTAATCTAAGTTGTTCATTGCTTGTGGGATAGATATTAAATTATATACAGTCACAAATATTGTGCTTATTTATATCTTTACCCAACTCCAGCATTAATATGCTGGTTGATGGCAAAAGGGTCCTCCGTTGACCTCAAACTCTACATGAATAATTTGTGAAGTGCTTGTATATTTTTGTCATAAGTAACAATAATAAATAAACCGGCCAAGTGCGAGTTGGACTCGCCCATGAAGGGTTTCGTAGCAGCAAGTAACATAATATAAAAGTTCTTATAGTTCGTTGTAACTTTGACTGATGTTTTAACACGTTCGCAGTGGTAGTGATTTCACTACCGGAAATTGCGGTTTATGACGTATTAAAAAAAACTACCGGCTCTATCTCGTTCAAACTAATTTTCGTTGGTAGTTTTTATGGCAATGTACATCATATATTTTTTTTAGATTTATCACTCTCTTAGTTTAGAAGTTAGAGGGGGGGGGGGGGACACACATTTTTCCACTTTGGAAGTGTCTCTTGCGCAAACTATTCACTTTAGAAAAAAATGATGTTAGAAACCTCCATAGCATTTTTGAAGACCTATCTATAGATACCCCACACGTATGGGTTTGATGAAAAAAAAATTTTGAGTTTCAGTTTTGAGTATGGGGACCCCCAAAATTTACTGTTTTTTTTCTAGTTTTATAAATATAGTATAATAAAAATCTTAATGCGGTTCACAGAATACATCTAGCTTCCAAGTTTCAATAGCATAGACCTTATAGTTTCGGAGAAAAGTGGCTGTGAAACACGGACGGACAGACAGACGGACAGACAGACAGACATGACGAATCTATAAGGGTTCCTTTTTTGCCATTTGGCTACGAAACCCTAAAATGGCTTCATATCTACAATTTGTTCATGTGTACGATTCATATTTGCCAATAAAATGGTCTGCAAAGTTCCAAAGTAAAGCGGTTTATACAAGGTCAGTAATGATTAAGTGTCAGTATGATTCACATCACTGCCATTTCTTCGTTTTATTTATATTTGTTGATTGATGGCACTTGGTAGAACCTGTTGGACATTTATAGCACAATTTGATTATTCCGTAAGGCGAAACCGGTCAGGTTTATATATTATAACTATTCCAGAACAATACAATAGGCGTTGTTCAAAATTTCTTGCTTTTCTTTCATTTATGTTAATATAATTTCAAACTCTACAATTTAACACTGATATTAGTCAGTACATTACTTGCATCCTTCAGTGAGGCCGCGGTGGTAGCAAAAATCTGCAGGGTTTCCTGGGGACATTCTTCCGATGGCTTACCCGGGACTTCCAGCCGCAGACAATTATATGGCATCGTGTGGTGTTAGTCGGTAGGTGTCCTACATGTAGGAATTGCAAATGTTAATAAAAAGGCATTACTTGAATGTAATGATCCTGATGGTTTATTCTTTTACAACTGGAATTAGTATTGTATAGGGGTTTGCAATTGTAAAAATATAAGTACACCGTGTGCACTATACTTGAAAAAAACTGTCTTCGGTCAGAAGCTAGAGGTAAGCCCTTGGAAGAATGTCCAGGATTCCCGACAGAATTTGGCCACCACAACGGCCGGCGGCCTCACCTTTCCTGATAGTGTATCGTCGGCTTAAGGTGCAATTTCCTACACATTGAGTAGAGTCATGTTTTCTTTTACTTTTAGAGTAGGTTGTAATCTTATTAGTTTTATAGCCTCTAGGCCCTCCACCTGCCATTGTTTACGGCTTGTTTGTTGTGTAGACAGCTTAAGTGCGTCTATTTTGATTATTTAGAGAGGACATTAATGTTGTCAAAAAATATCTGTTATATCGACGGCAGCAAAGAGCAAACGGACATCTGCAAAATCACTAGTTTTCAGGAGAGCGTTTTTAACGCAAAAACGTTATAACTTTTACAATTACAAAGCTAGCTCCTTGAAATTTGGAATACTTAATTAAAATAGCATTTCAAAGAAAGTAATGGCGGTCAGTCAACTGTATTATTTATATTTTAAAAAATACGGCAGATATCTTTTTATACTTCGTACAACATAAATTACTAAATGAGTCAACTGCCATATGTTTGCTTCTACTTCGGACTTTCTAAATCATTATTCCTAATTAATTTAATTAAAAAAATGCAATAATTGTTTTCCTTTTTATAATCTATTCCAACTACGACAACAAATAAAGGACACGTATGATTGATAGCAAAATAATGTAGTTGTCTTAATTTACTGCGTATCATCAGTAACAGGACCTTGTCCTGTTACTGATTTTGCAGTTGTCTTTTTAATTAAGATGAGCTTTTTCAGTACAATAAAAGAATCCAGTGCAAGCTTCCAAAGTTTGGTGCCAAAATTGAGGGGAGGATGAGCATGAAGCTGATGCTCCTATACTGTACCTGGGGATCCAGAGAAGCAAAGCCCTATACGGTGCCCCCGTATGGGCGGAGACCCTGACGATCAGCAATGTGGCTAGATTGCCCCGCAGAGAGCGATGGCCGTCAGGGTGATAAGAGGATACCGCACGATCTCCGGTGAGGCGGCATGTCTCCTAGCCGAGACCCCTCCATGCGACCCGGAAGCGAGAGCCCTTGCGTCACTGTTCAGATGGCGCAAGGAGGCGCTGGAGTGGGGCCAAAGGCCTGCGTCTCTAAAAATCGAAGCCCAGCGGTCCCTGCTCCACCAGGAAACCGTGGAGACATGGAAGGTGCGACTTGAGCAACCAAAGGGGGGATTCGCCACATACGCGGCCGTCAGACCGGTCATGGACGGGTGGCTGGAGGGAAGACACGGTGCTCTCTCCTACCGGTTGTCACAGACTTACCGGGCACGGTAGCTTCGGTAGGTATCTGTGGCGAAGACACCGGGAAACCACGGCCGAGTGTCAGCACTGCAAGGACCGCAGCGATGACACAGCGCTCCACACGCTAGTGGAGTGCACGGCGTGGGCGCAACAGCGCCAGGCCCTCGTAGTGGGTCTGGACGTGGACACTCTCTCGCTCGAGACCATGGTGCGAGCTATGATCTCCAGCGGGAGTAAGTGGGACTACGCCGCCTCTTTCTGCGAGCAGGTCATGCTCGTGAAAGAGGCGGTGGAGCAGGAACGGGAGAGAACTCTCCCACCCGAGTTCCGCAGTCGGCGGCTAGGACGGCGCCGACGTGTCTTCGCCGAGGACTATCGGCCTCCATGACCGAGGGTCTGAGGACGGTGAGAGGGCTGCTCACCGACCTTACAGAAGCAGGCCCATGACGGCAGCGTGACGTGAGGATCTCACGCACACCCCCCTTAGAAGCGGTATCACACCCGAAACCCCCTAAATACGCGGGATAGCACCCGAACCACCCCCTGGGCGAGGTCGCAGTGGCGGCCGTAGGTCTGTAGGGAGTCCTGGGACATCCTTTCGAGGGCTTACCCGGAGCTCCCAACCATAGGTTGCTGGGCGTTACGTGAGGTTTTTTAGTCGGCAGGAGTCTAATATCCTTCTATATCCTTCTAAGTCTAATATCCAGGAGGATAATATCCTTGAGGATTTTCCCTCACGTTAAAAAAAAAAGATCCCTCATTCCCATGAGGGATCTTTTTTTTTTGTGTTGATGTTCCATGATTCTATTTTCCAGCAAATTTGTGAGATCTTCGCTGTTGTAAACATCACTTTGTTTTCTATTTTGTGCTAAATTTAACAATAATTTATTCCTTCTGCTATACATGTTATTATAATTACAGTGTATTATGAAATGTATTTGAATAAATCACAGATTTTAGAATAATAATATTTAGTACGCAAGCTTAAATATGTCAACCTCCCGTGACGAAACGGTCAAGTAACTGATACCTTTGTTTATATGAAGCGAGACGCGCCAAATTGCCCGACGCACACACGGACAAGTGTATATGCCCGTGTGTACTTCGTTGCATTCTAAAAAAAGGGTGTAGGTGTCTTTTTATACGCTGCAAAATACCACTAAATATTTGATTTAAAAAAAATAAAAAAATATGTCCAAATGGAAGACAAAATTCTTAATTCAATTATGTATAAAAACGATTTTCGCAAAAATGCAGATGTCCGTTTGTTCTTTGCTGCCGTCGATATGGCCATGCTCCTTACGTTTTAATGGTTTGAAAGAAACACAAAAAATTATGAAGTTTTTGAAGTGATAACTTCTTTTACAATGATAAAACTACAACGTTACGTAACGCTTTACGGCTCCAGGATGTCTGGCTTCCCGTTCTCTCACGCATACGATAAAAATCATTATCTACATACATAGTTTAACTTAGATTAGTTTATTAAATACATCTTCTATGAAAATTTGTGCTGTCTAGCTATAACGGTTCTTGAGTTACAGCTTCGTGACGGACAGACAGACATATAAACACACAGCCAGACACTCAGACAGACGGACAGTAAAGTCTCATGAATAGGGTCCCGTTTTTACGATTCCATAATATTTTACTAACAAAGCCAAGTCACCCTTCAGTAACCACCACACCCATCGATATAAAAATTGGACCGTCTAACTCTTTTATTATGTTCTAAAACCTTTTCTAAGCCCCCCTATTAGTCGATTATAAACCACATTTATAGTCGATTAATAGAGGGGTATTAGAGTAGTACACACACGAATGATGTTCATAGCTATTGTCATGATAGAGGTTATTAACTTAGCAACTATGCTCATGAATACTTTAATAATAACATCAAATCTAACTTGTCACTTTGAACTTAGGCAATTTTGTGCTCTCTTGGGGGACTTGCCGCCTTGTTCAAGAAGTCTAAATGCTTTCAAAGACGTTTTGCGTATTCACAAACATATTTATTTCATTTTAAATACTTACATACACGTGGTCACGGCTGTTATCCCCGAAGGTAGAGGCATATTATACGCCACATTTCACCTTTTGTAGATCAGCCAGCCATATTGCCGTGTTGACATGGACCGGCGCAGGTCTGCCGTGGTATAACTAAAACGCCGTTATGTAACATTTTGACGATTTTTACTTTTAGATGCTATCTTAGTCAGAAAAAAAATCTCTATCGATCTGTATTTACAGAATTTTCCTAACTAGAATAGTTACTGAAATAATAAGCGTAAGAAAGCCGTTATATGATTTTATTTTACTTGTGTATTATTCAAAAATGCCGTAAAGTGACTTTGTTAATCTATATAGCCGCTAAAGTTCAATAAAATCAAATATCAACAAAAAAAAACTTGAGATTGTTTCGCTAGATTGCTGTTAACGGATTTTAATTCACTTTAATGTGATTAAAGTACTTTTACTGCCTTATAGTTACTAATTGTTTTGAATAGAAATTTAAGCTATATTAAGCTATAATGCCGTTAATTGAAAAAGTTAGATATAAATGTGTTTAAAGATACTTAACGACTTTATAGTTTAACTTCATTGTAAAAACAATTCGACTTATTCATCGTTATGCGCCAGTTAGCGGTGTTTCACATATTGAATAAAATCAAAGTGGTAACAACAGTGAGACTATATTGCCGTTATCCGAAATTAATGCGCTAGAAGGCCGCTATATGATCTCGCAGGGGATGATGATCGGGGCGGTCAGGGATGATCCTTTGAGTTTTTGAAGTGCTGCAGCATACGTTTGTGGAACGAGGTCGCGCTGTAGTTCGCGGGGCTCTCGCCAATTTTGTAATTATGGCGAATCGTCAGTTTAAGTAAGTTTTTTATTGTTTTAGTTTACCGTGTTTTATGTTATTTGAAAAAAACATTCATTATTTCGCGTGAAGTCCCGAATTGTATAAGTATTACCGTATTTTATGTATGAAAATTTATAGTTATATTCATATGAGTTAATTTATATAGCACTACCAGGGCAGCTATTTTCTTGTTACAGAACCCAAAGATCCAAAAATCATTTACAAATGGCTATAAACCCAGATATTGAACCTGGAACAAACAAATTCTTGGAGACACCAATAAAATTGTTCTCAAATGTTAAAACTCTTTTATATATACACTAGACTTGACTAGACCTTACTCAATAACCAGCAGCGTCTTTGAGACATTTTGTGAAACTCAAACTATGAAAAACTCATAACATTTAAGTGTAGCTATAAATAATTTTATGCGTGTGTGCGATGGGCCCCACTAACGCGCCACTATACCAAGGACATTCTGGATATCGACCAGGTCGACACCAGGGCGGCTCTCGGGCTACTAAAGAACAAAACGTCCCCTGGGAAGGACTGAACTCCTAAAAGCAGAGGGGACGCCGGTCCTCAAAAAGCTAGCGATTCTCTTTAATTCTGTTCTCTAACAGGGACAAACACCTAAAGCATGGAGCGGGAGTGCTGTGGCTGTTTTTCAAGAAAGGTGATAAGACCATAATGAAGAACTACAGACCCATCTCACTCCTGAGCCATGTTTACAAGTTGATCTCGAGAGTAGTCACAAAAATCAGCCGCTGTGTATGGCTTTTGTGAATTACGAGAAGGCCTTCGACTCTGTCGAAACCTGGGAAGTCATGGACTCTCTGCAGCGATGTCGTGTTGACTGGCGATATATCGAGGTGTTGAAATGTTTATACGACACTGCTATCATGTATCACACACAAGCTTCGGTAGCTTTAGTGGCACATTTAGGCTAAGTTATTGTTTGTTTGTGATCTAATAAATAAATAAAATAAATAATGACTATCCAGCTGGAAAACTATAAACCCAACTCCATTTAACTGCGTAGATGTGCAAGACAAGGCGATGTCATGAATGAATGATGATGGCCTAAGCTCTTCAACAATGCGCTTGAGGACATATTCAAGACGCTGCTGGATTGGGAAGCGTTGGGTGTGAACATCAACGGTGTGCGCATCTCGCACCTTCAGTTTGCTGACGACATCGTCATAGTAGCGGAAACGGTGGAACAGTTAGGCGGAATGCTGCACAGCCTAAATGGAGCGTCTCGACGTCTTGGGGTGTACTTGGATAAAACCAAGGTCATGATCAACGAAAATGTCACACCGGGACCAATCCACGTCGAAGGATCGAAGCTGAAAGTTGTCCAGGAGTGTCTTGGCAAATCTTAGGCAGGTTATTACCCTTGAAAAAAGAACCTGGACAGGGAAATCGCTAGAAGGATCCGGCTGGGCTGGGCACCGTTCAGTAAACTGCGTCGAGTTTTCAATTCGCCTGTACGCAATGCCAGAAGACGAAAGTCTACAACCAGTGCGATTTACCCTTTATGACTTACGGAGCCGAGACGTGGACACTTACGGTGGGGTTGACCCAAGCCTTTAGGGTCGCGCAGCGAGCTATGGAACGAGCTATGCTAGGAGTGTCTTTGCGGGATAAACTTCGGAATGAGGTTATCCGGCAAAAACTAAAGCTGTCGACATAGCTTGCAGAATAAGCACTTTAAAGTTGCAGTGGACCGGCCACATCAGCAGAACAACCGACGGCCGTTGGAGCAAGCGAGTTCTGTTGTGGAGACCATGACTTGGCAAACGTAGCTTAGGACGCCTACATGCCAGATGGACCGACGATCTGGAACAGGTCGCAGGCTGGGATTGGTTGCAAAAGACGCAGAACCGTGTGTTGTGGCCTAAATTGGAAGAGGTCTACGTCCAGGAGTGAACTGCCATAGACTGATTGATAAATAATTTAAAACAGGCTTTGTCAACAGCATGTATTCAACCCAGTCCGACTTTACTGCTGTTTGAATCAATTAAAAAATTTGATGTGTGACGAATTAATGCCGCCAAGAACTCCATGCAGTTATAAGGTTCCAATACAGAATGCCATGATTCGCCTGCCACCGACCAACTGGATTTTGATTCCGATGACTCCGTACGAGACAAAGAATACTCATCTTATTAAAAATTAAAATTATACTTAATTTTACATGATTGATATCCATGATTATGATAATTTTCATAAGTTTTTGACATACTTTTACATTAGACTGGTGTTATTTTATTAAAGATTTATAATGTAAATTACTAACGTTTGAATGCTAGTTTTAAGTAAAAATTATAATTACACTCATTATAATACCACTATGTGGTAATTTTAAAAGTGTTGAAGACTGACTTTGGTCAATAAAACAACGATTTTATAAAAAAATAAAATGATTAATTTTTATTCTTAACTACGTTTTCATAAACTTGCTCACTTATCATCTCGGCATTGTGCCGCTATAGTGCCGTTAAGATTTAAGGTTCTTGACTTAACTGCGTTTAAGTTTAACAATGCTTCAAGTTTCTTAACAATATGCCCAGGATAATATACTTAAAAGCGGTAAAATGACATTAGCTGCATTTAAGTCTAACATATAGCAAGTTCAGAGCTTTTATTATTTAGCTAAAACGACTCTATGTGTTGTAACGGCGCTTTAGTTAATTATTATTGTAGTTTTTTAAAGAATATTATTGGACATTGTTATTTCTTGTTAGTTTTACACTGAAATGCCGCTACGCTATGCATTGCGGCGTTTTAGCTTATACCTTCCGAACTCTTTTTATTACAAATGTTAAGTTAAAACGCATAATACGTTTTTTATATAAAAATATATTCTAAGTACTAAAATTCATAAACGGCATTTAAAAGTACTCCAATTTACCTATCTTTTGATACTTTTAATTCTAAGTTATGAGTTGTCATTAATGAATTACATCAATTTAAAGTTTTTCTCACGTTTTTCGTACTTATTTCAAAAAGTGGTTTCGGTAGATAACGGCATTATAGTTATACCACGGCAGAGGTTGCAACTGCCTGCTGTTGAAATTTCGCCAGTCGCCCTTATGGCCATTTTACTGGCAACTGAGACTAACGGCTTAGTGTGCCTTCCAAAGCACGGAAACGCGCAAATAAATGCCACAAAGTGGCCACTTGGAAGTCACCCATCCAGTGGACAGGCCATAGTGAAAATGGTTTACTACACCACGGGCCCACGAGCACAGACGTTTTAGATATTAATTTGTTTGATAACTCTCATGAAAGGGGTTTTTACACCTCACGTGCGTCGTTACGCTCAATTATCGCCATGACGGTGCACCAATATCGTATCCGTGCAAAGGTTACGCCACCCTCAGAGATATACAATCGTTGATGAAAATCTGCTACCCACTTAGATGACTGGTTATATTATTTTTTATTTTCTCAGCAAACAGCCAAAGTAATACGCGATATCGATAACCTTTAATACCTGGCTATTGTAATCTTGATATGGATTATGGATTGGTTATTTTATTTCATACTAGTGGACGTCACGCGGTTTCATCCGCCTAGTTCCCGTTCCCGTGGGAATACGGGAATAAAAAATATTTTACTTTTGAAGCTACACTCCTTGCGGTGAACATAGACTATAGTCTATGTTCACCGCAAGTCAAGGAGTGTAGCTTCCCAACAGTGAAAGATTTTTTCAAGTCGGTCCAGTAGTTCCGGAGCCTATTCGATGCAAACAAACAAACAATTAAATCTTTCCTCTTTATAATATTAGTATAGACCACTATGGTGGCTGATAAGCTTACTGCCGACCTGATGAAAAGTGTCACCGTAGCTTTTAGACGTATGCAACAGCAGGTTATATTATATTTCTTTCTGACTATACATAGATCCTAGTAACGGCCAATTGGCTTGCCCCCAGTAACATAGAGCCACTAGGATCTATGTATAGTCAGAAAGAAATATAATATAACCTGCTGTTGCATACGTCTAAAAGCTACGGTGACACTTTTCATCAGGTCGGCAGTAAGCTTATCAGCCACCATAGTGGTCTATACTAATATTATAAAGAGGAAAGATTTAATTGTTTGTTTGTTTGCATCGAATAGGCTCCGGAACTACTGGACCGACTTGAAAAAATCTTTCACTGTTGGGAAGCTACACTCCTTGACTTGCGGTGAACATAGACTATAGTCTATGTTCACCGCAAGGAGTGTAGCTTCAAAAGTAAAATATTTTTTATTCCCGTATTCCCACGGGAACGGGAACTAGGCGGATGAAACCGCGTGACGTCCACTAGTATGAAATAAAATAACCAATCCATAATCCATATCAAGATTACAATAGCCAGGTATTAAAGGTTATCGATATCGCGTATTACTTTGGCTGTTTGCTGAGAAAATAAAAAATAATATAACCAGTCATCTAAGTGGGTAGCAGATTTTCATCAACGATTGTATATCTCTGAGGGTGGCGTAACCTTTGCACGGATACGATATTGGTGCACCGTCATGGCGATAATTGAGCGTAACGACGCACGTGAGGTGTAAAAACCCCTTTCATGAGAGTTATCAAACAAATTAATATCTAAAACGTCTGTGCTCGTGGGCCCGTGGTGTAGTAAACCATTTTCACTATGGCCTGTCCACTGGATGGGTGACTTCCAAGTGGCCACTTTGTGGCATTTATTTGCGCGTTTCCGTGCTTTGGAAGGCACACTAAGCCGTTAGTCTCAGTTGCCAGTAAAATGGCCATAAGGGCGACTGGCGAAATTTCAACAGCAGGCAGTTGCAACCTCTGCCGTGGTATAACTATAATGCCGTTATCTACCGAAACCACTTTTTGAAATAAGTACGAAAAACGTGAGAAAAACTTTAAATTGATGTAATTCATTAATGACAACTCATAACTTAGAATTAAAAGTATCAAAAGATAGGTAAATTGGAGTACTTTTAAATGCCGTTTATGAATTTTAGTACTTAGAATATATTTTTATATAAAAAACGTATTATGCGTTTTAACTTAACATTTGTAATAAAAAGAGTTCGGAAGGTATAAGCTAAAACGCCGCAATGCATAGCGTAGCGGCATTTCAGTGTAAAACTAACAAGAAATAACAATGTCCAATAATATTCTTTAAAAAACTACAATAATAATTAACTAAAGCGCCGTTACAACACATAGAGTCGTTTTAGCTAAATAATAAAAGCTCTGAACTTGCTATATGTTAGACTTAAATGCAGCTAATGTCATTTTACCGCTTTTAAGTATATTATCCTGGGCATATTGTTAAGAAACTTGAAGCATTGTTAAACTTAAACGCAGTTAAGTCAAGAACCTTAAATCTTAACGGCACTATAGCGGCACAATGCCGAGATGATAAGTGAGCAAGTTTATGAAAACGTAGTTAAGAATAAAAATTAATCATTTTATTTTTTTATAAAATCGTTGTTTTATTGACCAAAGTCAGTCTTCAACACTTTTAAAATTACCACATAGTGGTATTATAATGAGTGTAATTATAATTTTTACTTAAAACTAGCATTCAAACGTTAGTAATTTACATTATAAATCTTTAATAAAATAACACCAGTCTAATGTAAAAGTATGTCAAAAACTTATGAAAATTATCATAATCATGGATATCAATCATGTAAAATTAAGTATAATTTTAATTTTTAATAAGATGAGTATTCTTTGTCTCGTACGGAGTCATCGGAATCAAAATCCAGTTGGTCGGTGGCAGGCGAATCATGGCATTCTGTATTGGAACCTTATAACTGCATGGAGTTCTTGGCGGCATTAATTCGTCACACATCAAATTTTTTAATTGATTCAAACAGCAGTAAAGTCGGACTGGGTTGAATACATGCTGTTGACAAAGCCTGTTTTAAATTATTTATCAATCAGTCTATGGCAGTTCACTCCTGGACGTAGACCTCTTCCAATTTAGGCCACAACACACGGTTCTGCGTCTTTTGCTGTTACAATATTCTGTTGCAATATTCTGAACCATGGTCGGGATAGCAATACTTGTGGGTTGACCTGGTTTCCAGTCATTGTTTTGGAGGCATTTCTTTGTGGCGATATTCTTTTATAAATTTTTGTAATATATTTGAAAATATTTGCATAATGAAAATATTTGCATTATGCTTTCTTGGCCGAATGTAATGACCGAAAGGCGAGGCTCCTATTTTGTGTGTGTATGTTTACTCTGCCGTACAGATGGGCAAAAAAAGGCCCTGGGGTATCCTTCCGAGGGGTTAACCCGGGGCTCCCAACCGTAGGCTGTTGGCAGTACACGTGTGGTTTTTAGTCGGAAGGAGTCCGGCATAGCATCCATGTAGGACTTTCCCCACATAAAAAAAAGAAGCAAAAAAGGCAACATAGTGCGTTTCATTCTTAAACTGATGCATTTGCAGATCTGTACCAGAAAAGCTTTAGAGACCCTAAAATATAAACATTATTTAATGAATCATCCGAAATTCATTTCATAATCGAATTGTAATAATGATAATTGATTTTGCTACTCCGAAAAAAATACGGGAACGCATTGGAATGAAATGTATATGTAATAACAACAATGAATAAATAAATAAATGTATAAATAAAAAAATAAACATTTTATGATCAAAGTGATGAAAAAACTATACTTATTGCATTTTTAGGACCGCAGGGCACATTTCTCAACTGATTTCGATTTTCGGACGGACAACAAAGTGGATCCTATAAGGGTTCCGTTTATTTCTTTGAGGTATGGAACCCTAAAAATTATTACATGATCTCATTTAGTATATTATACTATGCTGAAAATAAGTAAATAAACTTTATACATACCCTAATTATTCTATCAAAACTGATTGTTATTTTTAATGCTCTTTACTCGATCTATCACTTTTATCACATCCTAATTTCTTTGACCTCTCTCCAAAAAATGCGTCTTTAAGAGGATATAGGACAGGAGGAGAGATAAACAGACATATAAATCAAGTGCTAATACATTTGGGGTTGCCTTTAACCCAACTCGACTCGAACTCGACACATTGCTCTTTCGTACGTGCCTCGCTTCACAAATACCGAGGTACGTTAATACACTGTTTGTTAGTCGAAAGCTTACTCTGAATACCGATATCTGAATGAATCTGCAAATATTGAATGTTCATGTTATAGCTGCATCCATGGGTTCTGACAACAAGAGCATAGACAGTGGTCCTCAAGTTGGCGGCCTTATGATGTGCCTCCTCACGCTTCGCTTGAAGAACCCAGGATTGTAAGAGGGAAACACGTGCGCTGGCAGGTCGTTCCAGGTTTATATGGTTCGACAGAGAAACGATCTTTTGAATTGGTTATTTCTAGCGAGATTCTTTAAACTGTGTCAGAGTGACACCTTTGTCCAGCACGCGTTGTTCGGGATACCTACTAAAATAAAAAAAAAACGAGGGATTAAGTGCTCAAATACAACAAACGCGAATTTTTGCCGTTCTTTTGCTGTTTTTCGGTTGTGATTGAGTCCGACTCGCACTTGGGAAGTTTAATATTTTATGCCAACGCCGGCGCCGTCCGTCTACGCGCATTGAGAGCCATTTATCATACTCCATAAGACTATTTACAATGGCCAGCTTGTGGCTCTCAACTTGGTGATGCCGCCGTGGTAGCCAAAGTCTGCCGAGAACTCTGGGACATCTTTCCGAGGGCTTACCCGGGACTCACGGTCATAGACTCTTGTAATATATTGTGTGGTTTTAGTCAATAAGAGTCCGGCATAGCATCCGAGTAGGATTTCCACACGATAAAAAAAGCACATGTGCCTCTTCACGCCCCATTGGAACCCGAGCGTGTAAGCATGAACGCATGGCGGTAGGTATGTGGTGCCTGGTCCGTCAGAGAAACGATCTAGGGAATCGTTCAGTTCTGGTTGAGATTCTTTCTAAGAGTGACAGATGAAATCGGGACGTATACTATGCCTCTGCCTACCCTTCTGTGATAAAGGCGTGATATGTATGTATACCTTACAGAATATCTCTTCGAAGTAAAAAGTGTGAAAAAGTGTGTAATCTCAAATTTATTATGCAGCACGAAAGAGTATCGAAAATTCCAACGACTTTCCTACTGCGTTGCATTAAACTATTGGTAATGTTTTCCACGCACTATTTCATCAAATTACCATATTAAGACCCTTGTTACTACAAGCTTATGGTAATCCATTGCTTTTCAAATATTCAAAATGCGTCACCGCGTCCTCTAAATTCATGTTACTTTGTATTATGCGACATTGAAAGGCTTCTAAGGCAACTAAATTCGATTTAGAGTAACCCTTGCTGTTTAATTCCAACGACTATATTATGATTCTTCTTTAAAAGTGGTTTCAGCCTTTTTGTGCTGAATAAGTATTGTATTATATTTTTATGCAAACATAGGTACTTTATACTCATATATAAAGAGGGAAGATTTTACTGTTTGTCGGTTTGCATTGAATAACTTTCGAAACCACTGAAGTGATTTGAAAAATTCTTACCTAGTTGGAAAGCAACATTATCCCCGGTTAACATAGGCTATATTTCGATGGTCCCTAGGTAAAGTATCGAAATTGAAAATTGGTACTTTACAGGAGAGCTGTTTGAAGTTAATTTTTTGCATAACTTTGTCATTAATGATTATTTTTTCATAAAAATTTGGATTTACAGTTTCGTTGAGTTCACAAACTATTCTATTGTACCAAAAATCAATAATTATAAACCATTTTCGAGAAAATTGAGTTACGATAGTATAACACGTAAATGAACTTGCTCTGTGAATCGAAACTGGCACTTTCAATAAATATTTAAATTCGTCATACCACGTACAGTATCGAAATGGGCAGTTTCGATAAAAATGCTTTAAAAAAATACCACGTACATAATGGTAAGTGCCACTTTCGTTGTACCAGGAATATGACAACCCGTCATAAACAATCAAAACTGCCTGAATCGATATATTACGTGGGAAACAGTAAAATTATTTATGTATTAAATTATTTATTTATTTATAATCGCAACGACACGACACGCATGCTCTGGCGGCGGGGCGACGCGACGGCGACGTTACGGCGTACACTCGCGGTAGTAGTAGTTCCGTCCTTGTCACACACTCGGTCATGCAGCGTAAACCCGCGAAATTTAAATTTCGTTGTTATAGGACGGATGGACGATACGTTTCGATAAAATACGTCTCTAAAAACGGAAAAGTAATGGTTTTTTTTATTTTTTTGTTCACGGGTCAAAAAATGAATAGCATGAATTGTCCAAAACAGTAATAAAAAAAAATTGCCTTTTTGTAATTTCGATACTTTACGTAGTGACCATCGATTTGTTCAAGTATTCCCACGGGATCAGGAACTAAGCGGGTGAATCCGCGTGGCATTCGCTAGCGGTGCTATAGCTTTACGTAACGGTTGATAATAAGGTCACCGATCAAGGAGTATAATATACCTATGTGATGTATCTAATTGAGAATAATTTGTACCTAATATGGATTGAAACTTGCCCATCTAGGTATATTCTTTTATAGGTACTATTCAATATCTTTATCAATCAGTGTTTTATAAACTATCATTCTAGTCTGGTCCTAATTGTGACCGCTTTGTGGCATACCTACAAGCAATTTCGTTCTACAGAAGGCACGTTAAACTGTAAGTTAGTCTTGGTTACCAGTGACATGAAATACTTTAAATTATTTCGCGTGAAGTTCCGAATTCTATAAGTATGAGCGAAAAGTCTCACTAGTTCCGCCACGGAACTTCTTGCACGGAACTACTGAGAATAACCCGTATCTTTCTTTATCATAGTTCCTAGAATCTAATGTAGTGAAACGAGACTTAAGTGCGTCTTCACACTAGCGTAGGCGTTCGATGGACGTATGCGCGGCGTAGACGCGACCTATACGCGACGTATACGCGGCGCTAGTGTCACACAATTTCATTGGCGTTTTGGTATCATCGTTAACAAAATAGATTCTGACCAGGAAACACAATTGATGGCTTTAGTTTTAAAAAAGAAGATTAGTGCGAACTGCGAATAAAATTTTGTTCGTGGTTCGGGAAAAACTACCCGGGCTGGCGCCTCAGGACCGATTATTTTGTTATATCGATTTCTTTCATTAGTTACACAATAATTAAAACGATGCATACGAAAATACATGTTAATTTGAGTAGTTGGGAATTAGGGTTTCTGGATCAGAGGAGATCCATAAACCGCTAATTCCCAACCATTCAACTATTCAATCTAGTATTCAAATAATTATCTGTCATGCATGATAGACTTTCTGGATCCGTCAACGCCCAATCCCATCTATTCAGTCAGTATGTATGGGTTCGCTAATTCCCAACCATTCAACTATTCAATCTAGTATTCAAATAATTATCTGTCATGCATGATAGACTTTCTGGATCCGTCAACGCCCAATCCCATCTATTCAGTCAGTATGTATGGGTTCGCTAATTCCCAACCATTCAACTATTCAATCTAGTATTCAAATAATTATCTGTCATGCATGTTAGACTTTCTGGATCCGTCAACGCCCAATCCCATCTATTCAGTCAGTATGTATGGGTTCTATGATTCTCATTCAAGCTCGGGTTAGGTCTACAAAACCTAGACTATTATCTATTCTAATTATTCGAGTCCATACCGTAAAACCTTTACCATTCAATCATTCAGCCTAGTATTCTAATATCAATTACTATTTGAAATAATGTGAAAGCTAAAAACATTGAACAGATCGTTTAATGAATAAATCGATCATTAAATCACTTCAAGTTTCGAAGATAAAATTAGTCTTTAAGTTATCTATAGCAATATAGGTGATATAACTCAATGGATTATTTTTTTTTTATTTATTTATTTTTTAGATATAAAAACGGAACGTCGCGGTGACGCACGACACGAATAGCTCCCGGTGATTTTTTAATTTAAAGTGGAAATAAGAACTGTATAGTCGTGATCATGATATTAAAGTGGAATATTGGTGTTATTGTGCAACTACAAACTGCATAACAGTGATATTTACCAGAATTTTTCAGTGTAAAAGGATAATCATAGTGTGAACAGTTGTTGACAAAAACTAATTTGGTGGGTGGCCGGCCGCGCATCGGCAAACCGAGTGTCGCGCTCTTTCGCACTAACAGGGATTTCCTATCTTCGACCCTGTCACACACAATTCTGTATTTGAATTCGAAGAAGTAACTGAAAATGAACTGTGCTATTTGCTCCAAAAAAATTGATTTGGGGGAACTACTGAAATGCACAGGATGCAAGGCGGGATATCATTATAAATGTCTAAATATAACATCGGCTGCATTTAAGGATGGTCAGGCCCAAATTAAACGCACTTATAAATGTGATTCGTGTGCAAATGTAACCCAACGAATTCGGGTAACGGATGACACCCCGGTAAGAAGTCGCGAGTGTTTGATTGATAATTATAATCAAATGAATAGAGAAAGGAATCCCTCATTAGGATCCGAGGATGATATGTCAAGTATTATGGAAAAAGTTAATAGAATGGTTGTGGAGAAGTTGAGCGCCATGGAGACAAAAATAATTCAAGAAATTAAGGACACGGTAAGAATTCTAGTATTGGAAAACAGCAAACTGACCCAAGAGCTGAAGGAAACCAAAAAAAAATGTGTGGCATATGAACAAGAACTTCAAATACTAAAAATTGAAAAAAAGAACGCCATTAAAGGAAACACTTTCAGTGCTAAAATTGACTCCAACTGTAACAGTCACCAGCAATCAAGCACAAACGTAACTGGTTCCAATACGGTATGTACTTCGCCAACTACCAGGAAAAATATAGGCCACCAGCAGGAGACCCAAGAGCGGCTAACGCAGACTCCGAGACTATCAGTCAATTATGCTACTGTGGCCCAGAAACCAGTGGAAACTACCGTGACTGATACATGGACAGTAGTTAAAAATACCAGGAGACGCAATCCGGTTACAAGAGGGGGTAATACGGCATCTGACTTGCTAAAAGCGGTGGAACGTAAGAAATTTTTACACGTATGGAGGTTAGAGAAAAACACGTCAGAAGACACACTAAAGAAACATATTCGTAATGTTCTGCAAAATGATGGTGAAATTATTATTGAAAAATTAAAACCTAAGACTGAACGCGACTATTCGTCGTTTAAAATTGGGGTTACTGAAAGTAACTATGAAAAGCTAAGCAATCCGCAGGTATGGCCCGTGAATGTCGAGTTTAGCGAGTGGAGGTTTTTTCGGCGAACAACCCCCTTCGGACCCAGGCCCGCCGAAGGACAAACCCAATAAAAGCATTAATATTCTGTATCAAAATGTGAGCGGCCTCAGAACTAAAACGACACGTCTCTTATCACTGATAGAATCATCAGAGGCCGACATTTTTGCTATCACCGAGACAGGGTTGAATGAGTCCATTCATGATGCGGAATTATTGCTCCCAGGACATCAAATACTCCGATGTGACCGAGTGGACGGACGGAAGCAGGGTGGAGTGCTTTTGATAGCCACACCGCAATTCGAACTGCGCCGAGTGGCGGTCCCCGACGGCGACGGTACGGACATAGACAGTCACAGGTTTGAGTTAATTTGTGCTGCAATTTATAACGATAACCTGTTCCTAGTAGCGTGTTGTATTGTATATATTCCACCTAGTACAATAGACAGCGAATACATGTCGATGTTTAATTTGCTGGAAAAAATATGTCTCAAATACAAATCTAACTTAATAATATTGGGGGATTTTAATTTGTATTCCAGTAGTGACAATGTTAATTGTTATTTTGAATATTTTATGGCCTTTTGTGAATTCATTCAGTACAACACTATACCCAACTGTAACAGTAGGCAGCTGGACCTGGTGTTGAGCTCGCGTAGTGACGTATTCGTGTGCGAGGCGGACGAAGGGCTACAGCCCATAGACCGCCACCACCCGCCCCTGGCCGTCGCCGTGCGTCTTGGAGGCGCGCGGGCGCCCGCGCCGCCGGGTGATGTCTCGTCCGTTGCCGCCCCCTGCGTCCCACCCGGGCGGGGCTCTTGTGGTCAGGTAGTACGTGAACAATGGAACTTTAATAAGGCTGATTTCCAACATTTATATTACTTACTTGCCACATTGAATTGGACCGATTTGTTTGGTTTGAGCGATCCGGAATCGATCTTAAATTTATTTTATAACAAAATATATGATGTTATCGATCGTTGTGTCCCACGCAGACATAATATCTGCGCAAACAGTAGGCGTAGGTACATCTATCCTGTATGGTATACACCTGACGTTATAAAAGAGATAAAACTGAAACACACATTGCATAAAAAATACAAGTCTAGCAAGTCTCGTAGCGACTACGAGGCGTTTAGTAGGTCTAGGGCAACGGTAAAGGTGGAGACTGCTAAGGCGCACGACCGGTACTGCGAACGCGTACAAAATCAGCTAGCCATTGACCCGCGAGCGTTTTGGGAGTATATGCGGTTTAGAAGGGGGAACGGCGGTAAATGTGGGCTAATGAAGGATAACCACATTTTATCAGACTATGAATGCGCACATGAGTTTGCTCGGTTTTTCCATTCAGTGTATAGGGAGGAGGTACCGGCGCTGAGTGTGGCGGCGGCGAGCGCGGCGCACGCGGCGCCTCCGGGCGCGCGGGTGGCCCTTACCCGCTTGCGCGAGCGGGACGTGCGCGCCGCGCTCGCGCGCCTGCCGCCCAAGCGCTCCACGGGCCCAGATGGTATACCTGCTTTTTTATTTAGAGACGCTCGTATGGTATTGACCGAACCGCTGCTACATCTATATAACTCATGCATCGACACTGCGACATTTCCAGGACGATGGAAGCTCACTCGAGTCGTACCCGTGCCAAAAGGTAGCGGAGGCCCAGATCCCAGTAATTACAGGCCCGTTGCAATTCTTAATACACCGGCAAAAGTATTTGAAACGACTATTTATAACAGTCTGTATGGACAGGTAAATTCTCAGCTGTCGGACGCTCAGCATGGCTTCCGTGCTGGACGGGGTACTACGGGAAATTTGCTCCATCTGATGACGCGTCTGGTGCCGGCGGTGGATGCTGGCCGGCAGGTGGATGTAGCCTACTTTGACTTCAAAAAAGCTTTCGATGTGATCGATAATGACATCCTTTTAACACGTTTGGCTGCAGTAGGCTGCACTCCGCACACGCTGGCATTCTTCGCTAGTTACCTGCGGGATAGAAGTCAGTATGTGGACTGTGGAGGATGCCTTTCCGAACCATATTTCACGAGATCCGGCGTGGGTCAGGGGAGTAATTTGGGCCCGCTTTTCTTTAATATAATTATTAATGGCTTACCTGACGTCGTTTCCAGTTCAACACCGTTGCTTTTTGCAGATGACCTTAAATTAGTTAGAGAGATAACACAGAATACGGATCACGAAATGCTGCAGGATGATATAAACAGTGTTGTGAAATGGAGCTTGGATAACCAACTTTATTTCAATGTAGCCAAATGTTGCGTGTTATCGTTTACTCGAGCGCGTCTCCAGGAACATTATGAGTACTGCATGGAAGGGGTGCCTTTACAGCGGATATACGAGGTGCGAGACTTAGGTGTTCGTTTCAGTTCCGACTTGAAATTTAGTAAACACATTCATGAGGTTTGTAAAAAGTCGTATCGGAACCTGGGATGCATGTTGAGACACTCAAACCAATTTACAAATATCACAGCTTTAAAAGCGTTGTACGAAGCGCTAGTAAAGAGTCACCTGGAAAGCAATGCGATTGTGTGGTCCCCGTATGAAGACAAATATAAAATCATGCTGGAGCGTATTCAGAATAAATTTGTTAGGTTCATTTACTATAAACAATATCGTGTGCACCCAGGGTATCCATTGTTGTATCCCACACTGTTTATTTTGGGCATGGTGGGATACTACAAGTTGGAGGTTGGAAGGGAGGTGGGACTTGCAACCTATTTATTCAAGGTGCTTCGCGGTCACACTCATAACCCAGCCATTCTGCAGGAGATCAGACTGTGCGTACCGAGCGAGTACGTATCTCGGCGACGTCGCCCGCGCCTTCTAGCGCTGGCGAGTGCACGCACAAACCTGCTGAAGCAGGCACCGCTGTCGCGCGCGCTTCTGTTGCTCAATGAGGTAGCAGACAAGATAGACTTATTTTCGTGTTCACTGAATGAGTTCACAAGGGCCACATATTGTGCAGCATCTTGAAAAAGGTAACGTAGGTAGATGCTATATGCCTTTTTCTATTCTTATTTGTTATGTGTATGTTTATTGTTTCATAAATTGAATAATGCTTGAGAGTGACATTTAAATACCTAATACCTATTTCATGAATTTGACATTTTTGTTGGTTGTATTTTTGAATTAACATTGTAATAAGTAATTGAAATGATATTTGTATAATAAAATTGACATTTGTATTGTAAAATTGACATTTGTATTATAAAATTGACATTTGTATTATAAAATTGATGTTTATTGAATAGACATTATATTATTGAATTGACATAATTTTATTGAACTGACATAATCTTATTGAATTGACATTATCTTATTGAACTGAAAATATCTTAGTGAATTGACATTCTTTTTTAATTGACATTATTTTCTTGGATTGACATTTTTTTTTTTGAATTGACATTATTATTGAATTGACATGTATCTTTTTGAGTTGACTATATCTTATTGAGTCGACATTATTGTATTATTATACTGACATTATCTTATTGTATTGGCAGTTGCATTATGAAATTATCTGAATTCATGATTTTTTTTTTTCTTATTTTCGATGAATTTACATTATTAATTAATAAGTTGCCTGCGTTAAGTAATAATCTGCATTGCTTTTGTATCATTGCGTAATTTAATTGTGTAAAATGACTATTGCATGGTTGGTGCCTATTGTAATGGCTAGTATTGTTATTGTATAAGTAATGCTTGCGTGTAATCTCTTTTGTACAAAACTATTCGTATTTTTGAAATGGATAAACTAGTGCTTAGATTTATAAACTGGTTACTTACAATATCGCATTGGTGTTCAATTACTGTAAGGATGTTGTAATTGTGTGTTATAAATAAATAAATAAATAAATAAAAATAAAAAAATTGTAATACGAAATACTACGGCTACTACCACACTCGTCTAGCGGTTAAGGCGTCAGACTTGTGATCAAGACCTTGCGTATTTGTATCACAGTAATTACACTACCAGCTTGGACTTATTTCTAACACATAATATTTTGATTATCTCGCTAGAAAACTACTAATTTTGGTACCTATTAATCTTAAAACACTAATAGCGATCCATCTTCAACGTGACAGTTACCAACCCTTGTATTGCTAGCATCCATTTTCTACAGTTACCAGTTTCTGTTGGATGGTTAGTATTAGCCAACATTTAACTATCTATTAAAGAAAGATAATATCTTAACTTACCGACATTATGCTGCACTTATAACGCACTGTTCAAGACTATAGCAAATGATGTAATAACATTAAAATGTAAGCATAACAATATATTTGTTTGAGAAGTATAGACGTTGGAATGTCGCCATAAATGGATGAAATTGATACCACCCAACATCGCGTCGCGACATGTTAACGAAGTCAATATTATAAATATATTATGTATGATTGTACTTTTATTCATTGTTTTTTTCCATACAACTCGCTGAGAAAATATAACAAGCTTAGTCGCGGTACATTATTAGTATGTCCTCATTCACAATAAAGCTATGTCAGCGGTTTTTATTCGTTGACTTCTTAATATTTATCAAAATTTGAACCCGTGTCACATACTATCATTAAACACGGGTTTATCTGCATTTATTATATCTCCTAATTTTAAGAAAACCAATCAACACTAACATTTTTCTAAGCATATTTTCGACAAACAGAAGAGAGGATAATAATATTTAGCAAGCTATAAGCTTGTGCTATGCGATCTAGACAACTGATAAACAAACTTATATATTTCTCAATACATAGGTACATAGATAATGTACATAGGAAAGACCAAAATTAAGAAAATATACATTCATGGATCACATTAACATTTGTTCCGATCCGGGAATCGAACCAAACACCTCAATGGCAGTCGCATACTACTTACGCAATATAATATTAACATTAAATCATCTCTTTGAGGTGTTGCTTAAAATATAAGGTAAACTACACACTAGGAGCATTGGCGTATATTATATAATTACGAATTTTGCTCTCGCATATGGTAAGTACATAATTATGGTCACATGTTAGTTTTACAGTTCAACGTAAATTTTAATTCAGCGTTTTTCTTTCATCTCTATATTAATTTAGTTTATAATTTATGCAGTTTAGATAGCTTTAATTGAAGAGTTTATGTACCTAATGTAGTAAGTTTGAACTGAATGGCTAAACAAAATAAATATAAATTCGTTTTCAAATGATTTACTCTGAAACAAAGTTCAATACAAACAATTGAACTTGAACAGTCATAGTGAGAATCAACCCTAACCGCAGCGATGTGTAGCAGAGGTAAGTAATTCAATATTGTATAAAACACAAATCTATTTGGATGCAGTATTCTTGACACAGCATTTTAGCAACACGTGGCCAGCACCATATTCGGGATAATATGCGGAGTAAGTAATTCTATATTGTTTAAAAGACAATGGTATTTGGATGCAGGGATCTGACATAGCATTTTAGAAACACGTGCCCGTTACCATATTCGGGATGATATGACGTAGATTTACCATTATTTAAGAGACTGCCTCTCAAAGCTATGCCGCAGATACTCTACCGGAGCTGAAGTGATTACCACAACGAGCTTACGTATACCTGCCTATCGGATCCTGTACCTACAAAATGTAAGTCACTATTATATTATTTATTAATACGTGATTAAAAAGCACTCGTGCTATCATTCAGCAATCCTATTATTTAATCGTTCAACTATTCAATCGTTCCACTATTCAATCGTTCCACTATTCAATCGTTCCACTATTAATTCATTGTAATTTGCAATCATTCATGATATACATAGTATCTAAATTCTATCAACCTGTTATTCAAATATTTCATATTTTATTGATAGATACTACAAATTATTGTTATAAGTTATTTATATGAATGTCTTTGTTTTCAGGTCCAAACAAATGGCTGACCAATTATTCCCGTCTTCAGACGAGTCAGAAGTTAACATCCCGGTGAAGACCAAGAATAAGAAGCGAAAGTTTGCAGAAAAAGCATCAACCAGCCAGCCTGTGAGCAGTTCAGCTACAGGCAGTCAGCCATCAACTAGTCAACCAACCAGTAAGAAACAGAAGTCGAGGGCTACGATCCGCGATCTCTTCGGAGCCGATAGCGATGATTGCAGCACCCCCACTGGTAAAAATCCTGCACCTATTTATTCATATCTAACACGTAGGTTGGCTAATGGATTCTCGCGTCAAATAGATGAAGGAAAATCTGGAAACTTTTTCATTGAATTAAAAATTTATGATTGTGAGGAAATTGAACGAGTGCCACCAATGAACCGATGGAGACACGCTATAATAACTGTTAAAAATAAAACAAGTTTAGATTCAAAGTCCTGGAAGCATTTAAGTGAATTTGTGAAAGAGACAGGGAATGAATTTAAAAATTGTGCAGCCACGTTTATAAACTCTTATCAGTAAATAGGTAAAGAGAAATCTGATTATTCATTAATCATTATATACCTATTGCTATACACATTAAACTGTATTTAATCCCTAGCATAAGACTACTATGTATATGAATCAGACCATGCATTGTTTCTCTTTTCAGTGCTACCACTCACCTCTTATTCATCAGGCAGTTATATTAATTGTGATAAATGTAAAATTGGAATACCGATTCATGAATACAGATATCATAAACGAACTAATATTCATAAATCTAACTGTTTAATAAAATCGAAATTTGAACATATAGACATAATAGCTACAGCCTTTAAGAACAGAATAATGACATATCGCTTAAACCCATCGAAAGAAGACGAGTACCTCTTCCTAGAGGCGTTCTTAGATGACAAGCGAGATGATGTATACAAAGTAATTGAGTTATCGCTTATTAAACATACTTGTATTAAAGTAAACTTTGAGTTGTTTGCATACTTTGTTTTACCTAAATATGGTGAACAGCAGCAGCAGCTGAAGTCATTTAATACAAAATATGAAGTTTTGTATAAAAGTACTGATTTGAATAATATTTATCTGAATTTAAAAGAGATTTTTAAAATGAAATTAACCGAATTCGAGCACTGTGAATCTGGATGGTCATTTACATCCATTAGTCATTTAGAAATTAATATTAATAAATATTCCCCGATGAGGGGTGGTTCTTATATAGACTTGCCAGCAGTTATTAAAAATACAAAGAGTTGTATAAATATCAAAAATAATCATGAATATTGTTTTTTATGGAGCATCTTAGCAGCATTATATCCAACAAAAAATAATGTTTGTAGAACAAGCTCTTACCCACATTTTAGTTTAGTATTTAATGTAAATGGGATGTCATTCCCACCATCCTCTAAGGCAGGGGTTCCCAACCTTTTCGTGGTCAGGGACCACTTTTATATTTTTCTTGTTAACAGGGACCACTTTAAAGGCATAATTTAAACAAACTGTGATAATCAATCTGAAACTTAAAAAAACGCAGTAGGAAATTGCATAAACAGGAAACTTTCGTATTTTTGTATCTATTAATGTGATTTCTGGCTTGCATCTTCTTCACGAGATCTGCTAACCTGGAGTTTCGTTTAAGAAATTGCTTTTAAACACCAAACCACTCAAGTGATTTTTTTGTGTTCTTCCTGAATTCCTTCATTAACTTCACCAGCGTCCGTGCTAAAAGGATTAGGAAGGGGGGGGGGGGTACTATTCCACTTCTTCGAGGGGTGAAGAGACACGCCACCGTCTAGGCCGGCTTCTGTGAAAGAGCGGTGAGCAGCCAACTCGCCGCTCTCAGACTCTCGGTCATGGTGGACGACCGCGCCACCGACTACGGAACTTGGAATGGAGATTTCTCTCCCGCTGCATTCTTCGCGAGCATGACTTGCTCGCAGAAAGACACAGTTACGTCACACTTTCTCCCGTTGGAGACCAGAGCCCTTAACATGGTGTCCAGCGTGAGAATATTCACGCCCAGGCCCGTAACGAGGTCTTGTCGCTGCTATGCCCATGTAGTGCCGTGTCCCCGCTGTAGATACTTAACGAAGCACCCGTGCCCGGTAAACATCTGTGACACTCGGTAGGTGAGGCTACCATGGCGCCGAATTAGTGGTGAGTCCTCACTTTGGTAGCTCAAGTCATACCTTCCATGTCTCCATGAGCTTCTGGCGAAACAGGGATCACTATGCCTCTATTTCTTTGGGCACAGGCCTGTGGTCCCGATCCAGCGCCTTCTTGCACCATTGATACAACGACGCAAGAGCCCTGTTTTCCAGGTCCCATGGAGGGGTCTTGGCTAGGAGACATGCCGCCTCAACGGATATCGTGCGGTACCCTCTCCTGACCGCCATCGCCTTTAGCGGGCTATGCCGTCTAGCCACGTTGCCAGTCGTCAGGGCCTCCGCCCATACGGGGGTCCCGTATAGTGCCATACTCCGCACGACCCCGAAGGTCTCTTGCAGGGAGCGTTGGGTACTCTTATGTTGGGTACCAACCGCGAGAGCGCAGCTGTTGCCCCCTCTGTTTTAAGACTTAACTTCGGAAATGGTGTCGCTCTGTAATGATACGCTCAAGCTTGCAAACCTCGACGAGGAACACCATCGGTCGGTACCCCGATGGCGTGTCCACCGTCCGCCCGGCCTTTCGGATCAGAACCAGTTTCCCACACTTTAGACTTTAGGAAACTGGTCTTTAGCCAGGATCCACGCTCGACCTGGAAACACATTCAATCGTGGGCAAATCCCAGACTTTGTGTTGTCTTTGCTCGCCGAGCCAATGGGCGTACCAACCGCTCCCACTACTCGCGCTCTTCTCGCTCATTGCAACGGCTCACCACCCGATAAATTTAAAATCCTTCAGGGACCATATTTTTGCTCCTGCGGACCACTGGTGGTCCGCGGACCACTGGTTGGGAACCACTGCTCTAAGGACATCAAGTTGTTTGAAATTAATAACAAATATTTAAGTATTAATATCTATGGATTAGATGAATATCATAGAGTAACTGGCCCACTCTATGTAACAAATTTAAAGAAAGATAAACATATTAATTTATTGTATTTTGAGAAAAATAAGAAAGCTCATTATTGTTTAATAAAAAGCCTTTTACGTTTAGTGAGACGTCAAGTATCACGAAGTAAAGGTTCGATGTATTTATGTGAAACATGCCTACAATTTTTTACTAGCCAAATAAAGTTCAACACCCATGCATGTTCAAAAATTATGACATTATTACCAGACAAACACACCAAATTACAGTTTAAACATTTCGAAAGACAACAAAAAATCAACTTTGTAATATATGCTGATTTTGAAAGTCTACTTTATAATTTTAATGAAACAAATGCCAACAAAAATACCATAAAACATAAATTGCATCGACCTTCATGTTTTGCATTTTATGTTTGTTGTTATCATGATAGTAGCCTCAATAAATTTGTTACTTATCGAGGACCTAATTGTGTGCAAGTGTTTGTTCAGAAATTAATTGAAGAAACCAAGTTAATACATGATATTTTAATAACAGAAAAAGCTATGAAACCAATGACTCCTGAACAAATGTATAATTATCGTGATGCAACTACCTGTCATATTTGTAAAAATCTATTATTTAGTGACAAAGTATGTGATCACGATCATATTACAGGAGAATACAGAGGTGCAGCTCATTCGCAATGTAATTTAATGTATAAAGTCTGTTCATTCATACCTGTAATTTTTCATAACTTATCCGGATATGACTCACACATATTTATTAAAGAACTATCAGTTTATGAAGGTGAAATAACGGTAATTCCAAAAACAAAAGAAAAATACTTATCTATTACAAAAATCATTAAAACGGATAAACAGAAGCCTTTGCAAATTAAATTCATAGATTCATTCCAATTCCTCAATACCAGTCTCGATAATCTAAGTAAAAGTTTAATAGATAGTGATTTTATAAATTTACGAGTCCATTTTCCCAATGACTCTAAATTTGAATTAATTAGAAGAAAAGGAATATATCCTTATGAATATATTGATTCATGGAAGAAATATAATGACGTACAACTGCCCACAAAATGTTGTTTTTTATAATAGTTTGCAAATGAAGCATATTACTGATAACGAGTATTCACATGCACAGAACATTTGGAATACATTTGCCATTAATAGTCTTGGTGAATATACTGATTTATATTTAAAGTCTGATGTGCTATTATTATGCGATATATTTGAAAACTTTAGAAAAATATGTCTTCAACATTATAATCTAGATCCTGCATATTATGTAAGTTCACCCGGCTTAAGTTGGGATGCTATGCTCCTTTACACTGGTGTACAATTAGAGTTAATTCATGATCTAGAAATGTATAACATGATTGAAAAAGGAATACGCGGTGGATTAGCACAGTGCTCTCATCGGTATGCTCAAGCAAATAATATTTACACACCTAATTTCGATGATTCTAAACCATCGACATATTTGATATCTATTTCAATAATTTTGTGTAAAATTGGGTCGAAATTCTCGATAATTTTTTGCAAAACTTTCAAATTTCAAATAATTATTTCTGAAATATATTTGTATGCCAGGACACCTTTTTTTTATGTTTATCGATTAGGAAAAGTCATGTAGCTGTAGATTGTAAATTTTTTTGAAAAAAAATACACAAAAAAAATTCAAAAAAAAAAAACAAAGTTACGACCACCCTTTTGGGCCCCTTTTTAAGTGCTTGGTTCTTTGTTCAATTTCTAATAAACTAAACACGTTTGTCAAACAAAACTCTGTGTAAAAAAAATTTAAGGACCATACTTACGAATAAAAAAAGAATGAAAGCCACTTGAAGCACAGTTTTCTCAGAATCATGGCATGAACTTAACCTTTTTTTGGCGGTCGGCGGTCGGGTCGCCGAAATGAGTCGTATTTTGAAAAGCTTGTAAATAAAAAAAAATGTATGACGAGTTGTATTGTGTCTGTTGAACATTGTGAAATAGGATGTATTTAAAAAACTAAAAAAAAAAAAATTTGGAATTTTACATTATTTTTTTTTTTTTTACAAATTTTGTAGAGAAAACTGGTGAAAAATTACAAATTCTTTTTTCTAATAGAAATTTGTAATACATTACAAGGCAGAACTGGTCTTATCTATCATTTTATCATTAGCTTGTTTCATAACGATTCCAGTGAGGTAAGTATTTTAAATGGCTACCATAGAAAAGTTATGAGAAATCGCCATTTTAAGAACATCAACCGACGCCGCTCGCGCCGCGGGACGCGGGGTAACAGACACGCCCACAGATACGGGTACCGACGCACGCAGACGCCAACAGACGAAGGGATATCTCGACTGTAATAATCTTTATGGGTATGCTATGATGAAAAAATTACCAATATCAGATTTTGAATTTATGTCAACTTCTGAAATAAATAATTTTTGCTTATCTAATATCCCTGATGATGCTGAATATGGTTACATTTTAGAAGTTGATGTCGCGTACCCTAATTATTTACATAAATTACACAACGATTTGCCTTTCGCTCCAGAAAAATTCATACCCATAGGAGGAAAGACAGAGAAGCTCATTGCAAATTTATATGACAAATACAACTATATTACACATTATGTGTATTTAAAAGAATGCCTAAAAAATGGACTTATTTTAAGAAAAATTCATCGTATACTTAAATTTAAACAAGAAAACTTTTTGAAGGACTATATACTGGTTGAATTTATAGTCGTTCTGGACCCGAGAGGGGGTTACTCGGAATCAATAATGGAACCATTTCGGAGTGTCAAAACAGCTGTGCAGGTTATAATAAAAAAATGACTTCTATGTAATCTTTATCACTCGTTCGAGTTGAAACATTAGTAGCGCTTCGATTATTCATTGAACTTTTCAATGAATGAAACTCCGAAACCCATTGGTACCTACGCCGCAGCGCGTGTCTCCATGTGATCAGTTCATTGACCGAATGCATCGTTTCGATAATAATAGGTACTTAGATAATAATAAAGGACTCCAATTTCTCCTTCATACTTTACGCGGGCTTAGGACCGTCGGAAATACTTTAATATTGTTCTATTTTACGGTGAATTAATAAGGTTTATGTAATAATAATGAAAATAAACACGAACAAATAGGGAGTATTTCCGGCGTATTTAAAAAATTGGAGCTATTTACAAAATAATCAACTTAAATACCTAGACCTACCTATTCACAGTTTATTTACACTTCCCTGTACCTTAGCAACTGCTCAAAATGGAGTCCAGAACGTTCGATACACAAACGGGCACGTTTTAGGCTATTGTCTTTTAGTTTATTCAATGTGTCTCTGTCACTTTTCACTATTTCAAAGGCGTCCACTATCGCACTGCGTAATTCATCACGAGATTCGTACTCTCGAGTGTAAACTAATCGTTTTATTTCCGACCACAAATAAAAGTCGATCGCGACGACAATACTGCGCGCGAGTTATAGTCGAACTGCGCGCCGCGGTCGCCGGTCGGCGGCGCGGTCGGTCGAGCGTATTTACCTACCTACAAGACGTAACTAGTCGAGTACCTACCGACGTTACTTGGCAACGAGTCCACGTGGACCGATGCGTTCATGCGTTGTGATTGGTCGAATTTTCCCGGCGCGATGAACTGATTGGAACGTTAGACATTGAATGAAAAATTGTAGTAGAAAATCGTAGTAAACGTATTTCGTGAAATTTAAAGGAATAACCAGGTGTTCTCGTTTTGATTTTGGCAAACGATGTAGATTTTGACATTTTCGTAATTTTTTATTGTTGATTTTCAAATTGACAGTGCCGATCGGTTCTGTTATCGAAACTGGGCCTAAACCTTTCCGTTCCAAAACGACTATAAATTCAACCAGTAGACTTAAATACTCAATTGCGACAAACAGCTACCACATCGTTTGAAAGATACTTCTTCAAGCTTTTGAACAATTCGATATTTGGTAAAACAATCGAAAATAAACGAAAACAGCTTGACGTAAAATTGGTGAATAGCTGGAATGATAATAATAATAGGACAAATAAAAAAGTAGGTGCAGAAAAACTGATAGCAAAACCAAATTTAAAAAGCGTTTGTGTGTTCAGTGATGATTTTCTTGCAGTTCAAATGAATCCCGAAAAGCTTATTTTAGATAGACCGATTTATATTGGGTTTACTGTACTCGAATATGCTAAACAACATGTATATAATTTCCATTACGATTTTATTAAAAACAAGTATGGTAAAAAAGCCAAATTGTGCTATACAGACACTGATAGTCTATTGTACTTAATACATACGCACGATTTTTATAAAGATATGAAAGATAATATAATACAATTTGATACCAGTAACTTTGACATTAATAATCCTTATTGTATACCTAAGTTACATGATAAGATTCCTGGCTTATTTAAAGATGAGTTGGGTGGTGATGTAATCACTGAGTTTGTTGGCTTGAGAGCAAAACTTTATTGTATTGAGTCAATAAAAGCATGCATTAATAAAGCTAAAGGTGTATCAAAGCCCATTACTAAGAATTTGAGAATAACTGACTATAAGAGAGTTTTATTTCAGAACATTACTTTAAAATGTAAAATGCAAATGATTAAATCAAACAAACATGTAATTTATTCGCAGGAAGTTAATAAAGTAATGTTAAATAGATTAGATGATAAACGACTAGTTCGACCAAATCAAAAAGATACATTCTCTTGGGGTCACTGTGATGGCATATGATTGTGTAAATTTCTATGGATACGCCATGATTTATGTATATTAGACATTTAATAAATGGTATTATGTTCAATCATTGTTTTTTATTTTTCATATACCTAAGTTACATGATAAGATTCCTGGCTTATTTAAAGATGAGTTGGGTGGTGATGTAATCACTGAGTTTGTTGGCTTGAGAGCAAAACTTTATTGTATTGAGTCAATAAAAGCATGCATTAATAAAGCTAAAGGTGTATCAAAGCCCATTACTAAGAATTTGAGAATGACTGACTATAAGAGAGTTTTATTTCAGAACATTACTTTAAAATGTAAAATGCAAATGATTAAATCAAACAAACATGTAATTTATTCGCAGGAAGTTAATAAAGTAATGTTAAATAGATTAGATGATAAACGACTAGTTCGACCAAATCAAATAGATACATTCTCTTGGGGTCACTGTGATGGCATATGATTGTGTAAATTTATATGGATACGCAATGATTTATGTAAATTAGACATTTAATAAATGGTATTATGTTCAATCATTGTTTTTTATTTTTCATTTTAATTTCACCTTGGGTAGGAAATAGTATGAAAAACAAACACACTATAGAAATAAAACATTTATTAAGTTAATTAAAATTATGAAATACAAAAGTTATTTTTTAAACACCATCGCTTAATACACAATACATTCCTTAAAGCACAATAGTTCTTATGAGCAAAACAATTATACAAAGATAGATCTTTACAGTAAAGATCACTAAGAGTTTCTAAATTAGGAACACTTTTATTTTCGCATATGTCAGAAACATTATTATGACCACATAGCTCTTGAACCCACTTTATTTTCTCACTACCTTTAACAAGAACCTTTTTTTCCTTCAAATAGGGTTTGATTATTTTAGAAAATTCTCTGTAATCAATATATCCTTCGCTCCAGCGGTAACCTCTATTCCTTTCAATCCACCAAATGCGTCTTTTTTCTTCATCAGTCAGCGAGGAGAACGGATAAGGAGGTTTTATTAAGAATATATGAGTATATTCCAACGTAGCTATAGCTAATTCCTTGACTATGAAGTTATTATAAAGATCTTTAAAACCTTGAACATCTACTATAATAGTATTTTTGTTCATGATATCTTTCTCACGGTGCTACTTAACGGTTTATACTCGATTATACAGTCGTTCAATATAAGACAATATGCTGAAGTTTGATCTGGTATATCAATGTCACTTTCAATTTCCACTCTGACATCGACAACAGGTCCTGACTTAAGATTATCTGGTTGTCTAGAACAATCTACGACAAATAACGGAGCAATATTTTTAAATTGTTTCTCACTTAATAACGGTTCACCGCGACGACCTCCGTAATACGAGTGTTGGAATCTGGTGTATTGTTCATATATTAAAGCAATTCTGTTATTTGAGAAACTTGAATTTAAATTTTCGTAAGGGAAGTAGGTTGAATTTAGGTATACTCTAACATCACGAACGTTACAGTGATCAAACTGAGACATATCCAATTTTGAATTATTTTTTCTATTTGTTTGCAGACCAATAATAACAAATCTTGGTTTCTCTATTTGCGATGATGTTTTTATGGACCAAGTATGTTTAGTAGTTTTTGGTAGAGCTGGATATTCATATAAATCCCAATTCCTGAATATCATCTGGAGTGCTCGATCTTTTTCTAACAGTTTTAACATATTTATTTTTTCTTTATCGGATACTTTGACATGTGGTACACGCCATATTATTTTATTTATAATAATATCTTCTACCGTTTCACCATCGTTAAGTTTTAGGGCGTTCAGATTAGTATTACTTCGCAACAATATTAATTCATGTTTGCTGTTTATCACTACTTTCTTGAAATCTTCTGCAAAACCAAGAATGTTACAGAGGGGTATAGAAGCAGAAAAGTTACCCCCATTTGTACTATTTATGCCATCGATATTCCAACCCCAAGCATTAGATACTTTAGCCTCGTTTTCGTTCATTGATATTAATGATTTAATTGTGGTAGTTATACCAGCGTTTTTTATTTTATCTATTTCCACGCCATTTATCTCATACCTTATATCTTGAAACAAGTAAAGTAAACTATTGTTTGTGAAATGAACGCTACTGACTCTCTCTTTCGAATTTCCACCCTTGTTTACAACAACAGTTCCTTCCAAAAACAAAGTGCTTGCTGATGGTAATATATACAAGTCTTGTTGATTAATAGGTATCCTGATTTCATCGCTTCTATTGAAACTTGTTACGTAAGGCTTGTAAGAGTGAAATTCAATTCCTTCCACAGAGTTGTTGTATGCAGGAGCGGATAAAACATCTAGTATATTCATTTTAACAAACCAATCGCTTTAAGAAATGCTTTATTATTGTTATTCAATTTTATGACCTTTTTGGAGCGACCTCTTATTGGTTTGATAGTTTGAGTAGGACTGTTATTTTTAGTTGGACGAACCACATATTTATTATAATCTATCATTGTTTTCTTCTGATATGTAGATACAACTGCACTTCTTCACCTCGCAAATTTATTAAGTTATTATTTATATCTAACAGCCGTATCTGTATGCAGCTTATATTGGTTTGGTTTATTGGAAAGTAGATTGCGTTTTTAGGAATTTCTATAATCCTGTATCCAGGTGGAACATTAAGTGCAAATTCGTGCAAGATGTGACTGGATTGACCGTTTATATAAGAACCGCTAACTATGTCACATTCAATCCTTATGACAGTCGTAGGCAAAATGTTAACTGGAAACTCTGATACATGATATTTATTTGCTTCTAAGATCTGTTTTTTAAATCCCAATAAACTTCCGAATGTACCTTCTTTAGTAAAATCTATAGTTGATGTACAAAATAACATAGTTTTTAAGGTGTTGTTATTACAATGGAGTTTTATGGATGCATCTTTTATCTCAGTTTTTAAATAGTCACCAATATCTTGCAATTCATAAGTTCCTTCAGGTATCTCAAGAACATTTTTAGAACCATAGTATAATTTATTGTTTGTATTATCAAAATTTGGAATAGAATTATATGTAGAGAAATGTAATAATGCACATTCATACTCCCCAACTAATGGCAACGCGTTTGGATAATAGGTAGATAATACTGATGAGTTTCCAGTTATCGATAAGGTGAGTGACATCTTCCAAATGATGGAAATGAAAGAGTGATATAAAATTTATAGTATTTATTCCAAAAAGTTTGCAAATAACTTAAACACATATGTCCACAAACTATTGTGTTGAATTGTTGATATCTATTATAGTTATAATGAACATCACAGTTCTTAAAATATAGCATTAATTCTCTTGGCGGTTTTAAATCACCAAAGCTATCAAAATATTCACAATAATTGTTTATTTTAACATAAGCTACCCAATGCGTTCCATCATTTCTCGAATTATCTAGGTTAACTATAGCACATTCAATTCGTTTAGGTATTTTTGGTAATTGATCCTTCATATAAACTCCTCGAAAGTAGGGAATACAATAGCCATACTTCTGAATATCGATATTAGTTAAAGCGCGATTAGGTAGCTGATCAATTAGTTTTTTGATGGATTTATAAACAATCCCTGACCTTGCTTATGCGGTTTAATGTATAGACCTTTACCTATTGCTATAGCCTCCATAGTTTTATTATGACGTTCAGTTTCTTGTAATTTTTTCTGACCGTGTTTATAATCATTCACAGTTTTTGCAATACCAGCTGCACCACCAGCTAATGCTCCTAAAGCAGATAAACCAGCAAAAATTGGGATTAAAGGTAGAATGCCTCCAGTTTTTGGTATAGGTATCATTCGAGGTACTCGAACTTTTGGAATGCATGGAACTAATTTTCTGGCAACCATATAAGCTATATTTATTAATGACTTATTATCTTTAGGTGAGAGTTTTTTGATTTTTCTTTTTATTTTTCTAACAAAGTTATTAAAAGTCTTAACACCAGCACCAGACTTCAATTTAGCTTTCATAACTTTGTTTACTATCCACGAACTAATCTTTTCCCCTGTTCGAGCATCTTTTGCTTTAAGTCTTTGTTTAGCCATATCTATAAGACGTAAGTCGGCTTTGTGACGGTTAGGTAGGTCTGTGTAGTTTGCGTATGCAATATCGTGATGCATACAAGCTTCGTCTAACTTGTTTACACCTTTATCACCACGTAGTAATCGTTTTGAAAGCTTTGTTCCTGGTCCACAATAGTTATAACCGGGTATGTGTAGTTCGAATGGTAAATGATTAATGATACTGTTTATTAGTTCACCACCTTGCATCGTCCAAAGAATAATGAATATACTTTTAAATTATATACCACTTATATAATTAACTTATTCTACTATTGCAGTCTTATCAATCCAACTGTTCTCTTTGTTATTTAAACCCAACCATTTTACAAACAGTTTGTTTCCTTTCTTTTTTAATACTTTTTCTATCAAATAGACACCAGGGCAGGACGACTTTTGAAGCTCTTGTTCGTAAAAAGTTCCCAATATGACTTGTTTCTGATTATCTTCAATGCGATACGTTATTGGTACAGTGTTATTTATCTTTTTTATAATAAATAATTCTGTTGACCAGTTAGGAGTGTATCCTTTCTCAAATATATGTTTGTACTTACTAATTCGAACTTTGTCACCAATTATAAACTTTGGACGAGATTTTTGGGTTGCCTTTATCATGAAATTCGTAATATTATTTTTAATGTCCGTTTCATTAAACTTATTGACATTAACAGGTGCAAATTTAATAGTACGATGTTTTGTGTTGTTATATGTCTTCACAACATCGTTCAAGCCACCATCTATCCACTTATAGTGTCCGTTCAAGCTAAAGTATTTGTACAATTTATTTTTAATAGTTTTAATAACTCGTTCTACAATTGAAGCCTTTTTGGTTGAAAATGTAGAGTAGTGATTAATATTATAGTTCTGTAAAAGCTTTTGAAATGTAGAATTATAGAACTCAGTACCCATATCAGTTTGCAGATGAGTTGGTATCCTGTGATTAGTAGAAAGTAATTTTTCAAATGCATGAGAGACATCATGTTTGGATTTAGTTTTTAATGGTTCCACCCAAACGTACTTTGAGAAGCAGTCAATAACTATTAAAATATAGTTATATCCTTTATTAAAGGTTTTTAGGTTTTGCATATCAGCTAAATCTGCTTGCCACAAATCATCAATACCTCTTAAAATTACAGATCGTCGAGGAAAATTTTTTCGTGCTGCTTTATGTATTTCATTGACGATTTGTTGTTTTGTCATTTTAACAAAATTTAAGGTCTATGTTTTTCGATCTTTTAATATAGATTGAATTGCGTCTTGAACTAGTCTATCAACTGCTTTCCTTGTGTAAAATTTGCTTTCCAAATGAGTCTCTATCTCAGACATTATTGTTTTTAAAGCTTTCTCTATGTGGTTTTGAACACTATTTGGAATAGAACTTTGCAATTTTCGTAAGTCATTGATTAGCACACCTTTCAATTCATCTACATATGCTTTATTTACTGCATCGTCTGCGTCTTGTGGAGGTTTGACACCTTTTAGCCTCGATGTCTTCAAGTCATAATCTCCATAATCAGATTTTATTAATGCGTTATCATTAAAATCAAGTATTTCCGATATACGCATTCGCTTATGAATATAATGTCCAAATTTGTCTACATTCATATTAAAGGTGTGTTATGTTGAACGGTATATAGTAAAATGACACACATATAATATTAGTTGATTTATTTATTTAATAATTTTGCTTTCACGTAGTTCTTCAATGATAGATATTATTTCATTATCTAGTCCTGTGTTACCAGCATCTCGAGAAGCAATTAATAACTTTAATCTATCAACCAATTCATTGGGATCATCCCAATATACAAAATCTGTGTTCTTTTTCCACATTTTTGTTAAAGGTAATCCTTTTCCTACTTTCTGTCTACAACTTGGACTTCTACTTTCTTGATCGAAAAGTGGTTTAATAACTTGCAAATATTTTTGTCCTTTATTACTTTTAATTGGTTTTTTTGAATCGAAATCACGACGATGTGCATTCGTTACAAGTAACATTGCCTTATAATTTTGCTTGTCATGCTCATTAACCAAGCTCAGATCAATGTCTTTTTTTAACAGTAACTCTCGCAACCCAGGTGTACTTTCGTACTTGCGTCCGGCTACAGTAATAACTTTATCCCCAATAGTTATGTTAGAAGAACCCAACATTAACTTTCCACGTTCATTTCTTATACCAAATGGTACATCTGATAGTACTTGTGAAGATAACGACCAAGATGATGCATCTGGATTAGTACCGACTAATGACTGAAATGAAGAGTCCGATGAGGGTTCCGATTCATTACTAGCAATACTGCTATCATCTGTTTCTTTCATATCTTGGTCTTGTGGTACTTGGGGTTCTACTTTTTCCTCCTTTTTTGTTAGAGCTAAGTGGTTATTAGTGTTGGCTATTAAATTAAGAGATTCTGTAACAGGCTTAAAAACTGTATCAAGAGCATACTTATTACTATCTTCAAAATCCTTCATTTTACGTATTTTTTTCTTGACAGCTTCTGTCGCATCAACAATTTGTTTTTTCAATGATTTATCCATATGAAGTAATATTATAATTTATTTACAATTATTATAATAAAATATCTACAAAAGGCTAAAACAAACAATTTAAAAAAGAACTAATAATTTCATTGTACATACCTACATACAGGCGTCGTAGTATTCCTCCACATCATCGTTCACTGGAAACGTTCCCAGAAGACTGGCAGCATTGCCACGTTGAATGGCAATGCTTATCCTTTGTGCAAGGAAATAGCCAGCCTTCTGGTCCCGTGAAGCGTCGACTAACCGCTTTGCCAAATCTTTATACAAAAAGCGGGCACTTGGACCCCAAGGCCCCAACGTTTCAACCCCAAACGGCTCAAACATATAATTACCTATTAAATTACAGTATTTGCGCCGTTTGAGGTTTTCCGCAGAAGCAGCAGCAGCACCTGCACAACCTGCTGTGCTTGGAAGATGCGACGGTGCAACGGTGTCAACGCATGTGGCGTCCCACACCAAAGGTCGACCCATCTTCCAAGGCAACAATGACATACCGTCGGGCCTCTTGCCATCGTCACGCACCAGTCCGTTTGGTTCTAAAACGGCGGGTACGCCTGCGGTGACAAGAGCCCGACGTATTATGTCATTCAGGTTGGCGTGGCGAGAAATGCGGCCGGCACTTCTGCTGCACGAGAGGCCATGACGTCCAAGATTGTCGACAACTTCTCCACAGTGACAATAATGCGGAGAAACACACGGCGCACCTAGACGGAGACATGTGGCAAGGCGAAAGGTAGTATCATCTAACATAGTACCTATGTTAGATGATGGAAGCGCTTGAATCCATAGACCCGACTCCCACTCTCCCACAGCTAGCAAACGCGCACGCTCTGCAATATTGGAAGAAGTATTGATTAAATTAGCTCTTACCAAGTTACAGAGCGGCACATCCCACAGTCTCTGAGAGGATAGGTTGTCGGGCAACGGAGTATTGGGGCAGGCCATCTTCCAAGCATTTATGGCGTCAGTCTTACACGACACCTCAGAATCAACCTGTGTGTTAATTAAAATTTTTCTGGTTAAATCTTCAGTGCCGTGAACTGACGACAAAAATGCTGGCAGACTGATGTTAGAAATTTTGCGAATACCGAGACCACCCAAGCGCACTGGAAGAGACGCTTGGAGCCAGGCTCGGTCGTTCAAGGCCACATTTAAAATTTTGCATAAGGTGTGCTGAATCGTAGTATCTATATTTTCCAAAAGTGGCATAAATTTCCAAAATTGTGATGAACGAATGGCATGAGTAAATTTTGGAACGAAAAGGCAAAACCGGAGTATAGTGAAAGCTGAATGAACACTAATTTTAAGTAATCGATCAGAAATAATATCGAAATTTTGTAGCTTTTCTTCTAAAAAGGGTTGAAAACCTTCTTCTAAAACCGGGGAACCCAGGAGGCGAAGAGATTTGCTATCTAAAATTTTTATGTTAGGAGCCAAAGAATTAAATTTGTGTATTGTGGAAAGACTGTCTACCTTTTCTGTAATAAAAAGTTCACATTTATCCGAATTTAAATTCAGACCAATGGAATTAAATTTATTTATTATTAATTGTAGGTCTTCTAATACTGTTTTTACATCGCCTCCTAAAGTCCCGTCGTCTAGGTACCATATGTTGAATTTAGAATTTATTTCTCTAATAATAGGATGTATAGCGAGAGAAAAGATGACAGGCCCCAGTGGGTCACCTTGTTGACAACCAACAGCTGATTCCAAAAGGTGGTTTTTATATACTAATTTTGTAGGAAATCTGTAACATTGCCAAAGGAATTTATAAATTTTAGGAGTTTCTAATTTTGCTTGGGTCAACAAGGTGTCTCTGTTTAATGAATTGAAGGCATTCCTCAGGTCAACCTTCAGGATGACCTCACCTTCACCACTGCCAAGATATGTGGAGAGAGCGTGCAAGGCTGCCTCGCACCCTCCTTTGGAGCCGAAACCAAGTTGTAAGGGCTGAAATTTTTCGGCAAGTTCTGTATTATAAAACTTACAACAAAGTTTGGCTACCAAACGTCTTAAGACGCTTCCTACGGCAATGGGACGAATGCCACCATCTTTCTTGCGTAAGGCACACAAATTGGCCCCGTACAAGATAGCGATGATGCCATCATCCACATTGCCGGAGAGCATTAAATTTATGAGAGCCGTTAGCTCCTTCAGCAGAGCATCGCCAGCCTCACCTGTGTTTTGACACAACAAATCCTTGAGGTGTTGTGGTGTCAGAGCGTCAAGACCGCCCGCAGATCCACTGCGGAAGGAGCAAACGGCTGCAAGTACGTCCTTGGCAGTGACACTGAGACACTCAAAGTCATCACTGGGTGGTTCAGGAAAAGTGAGATCAGCTGACGGCGGTGGATGCTTATCCTGCAAACACGCGAGCGTGTCTGCAGAATTAGTCGCCACCACATCGCTACTAAAAAGTAACCTCGACGCTCCCCTTATGTCACCTTCCCTTACTTTATTTTCTATATACTTAAATTGGTTTGTACTTACTGTATTATTATGTGTGATTGGCAAAATAGATTGAAAGATAGAAGTGGAATTAGAACTATGGCAATTTTCTTTAATAAGGGTTGTCAAGGATCGATTGGAAGTGTTATTTCTATTTACATGTAGTATTCTGTAAGAAAAGGTGAGCAATTGCTCCCAGGCCGTTGTAGAATTCTCACGAACGACAAGGCCTATGCAGCTTGCCAAATTATAAGCCACAGTAGGCCTCGCAGCTCGAGGAATTCTTTTTAAAACCGGAATTGAATTTTTCATTTCACTCAAAGTCTGCCAAAAGGGAATTTCGGAGGTATCAGATGTATTATTGACCCTCGAGATTGGGTTAACATGGTCTTGAAGTACATTCTGGGATTTGTGTATTTTCCCAATATGCACCTTCAAGCCATGTTCACCTTTAAAAAACCTGGCCTGGGGACAAAAGGGGCATTGTTGAAAATTACTTACTGAGGCAGCGGGTTGACCTGAACCTGCTTCCACATTGCCACTGACTGTAGAGGTGGACGTCATAAGAATAATACACGATTTATATGCACTTAAAAACACAAACAAACACAAAATAAAAATAAATAGACAATGAAAGTCTTTTAAACTATGACATTTTCAATCTTCTGCGCCTTTTCCATAGCAACGCGAGGGACCTACGCCCCCCGCGTTGCATAATGTACTATGTCCGAAATTCTTCCTTTTGTAAGATGAAGGTGTAATTTTTGTGTGGTCCAGCCGGTCCAGCCAATAAAATTTCAAAAAATTGTCCTGTTGGATAGAAGATGGCCAAATTGGGTCTGTTTTCAATGGACCTTGCTTCTCATCAAAAATAAATAATATCTAATTACGTAATACACGAAAAATACGAGTATTGGAAACCTGCCAAACTTCTTGAAATACTTATTTTTTGAATATTAAACAAAATTAAATTACAAGGACATGTTTTAGGTTGCCAAGTTTTTTTTCTTATGTAAAATATGTGGTAATCGAATAAGAACCAATTACAGAATAACAATAAAGTAACTGCAGTCTACTTAAATATTCAAATATCATCTAATAATACAAAAGTGTCAAACGTTTTTCTATAGCAACCGTTGTTTCTAGAACAATCTTTATTAATTACCACATAATCAAAAGGCTCTTTCCATATTAGGGAACACATTTCTCGAAATTTCAACCATGTCATATCGGTGTTAACATGTTCTTCGTAAACATGTTTCAAATTAACTTCATCTTGCTTAAAAAGCACAATTAAGTTAGCATTATCTCTTACAAGTTGTTTAGGTATTTTGGTGTAAGTTTGATTTAAATAAAAACTGTCAATTAATTTATGTCTTCCCATGGCAAAATAATCACGCATATTACTTTGATTTTCACATGCTACATCATCAAAAATAATCACAGAATTAGGTTTTGCATCTGCAACCTTTAAAACGTCATCATTTGCTTGGTATGTCTGGAGAGTGATACCTGGTACTCGTCGTAAAACCTTTTCTAAAAAGATGTACTTTGGTTGAAGTAGCGTTTTAGAATATACATAAACATTCTGAAATGTCAATCCATTTTCGTGCAATAGAAGACCAATTAATAAGTTAGTTTTTCCACAATTTGATGGTCCGCATATGATGCAGCGTACTGTATTCGGTAATAATTCTCCATGGCGTAACTTATTTTTTGTTAAATCGTCACAGATTGTATTGACCTGCAACGATTGTGTTTGTTTAACGAATTTCATGTTTGCTTTGCAATACTGATCGACTCGTAATGAAAAGATGAATTTATAACATAAATATTTATAACTACAAGTAGTCGAACCAAACTGGTTACAGAAAACCTGTAGGTTATAAAGGAACGGAAGGGGGTGAAAATGCGACTGTAGTAAATCGAATTTCAATCGAAAGTCATAAACGCGTTATACGGAGTGAACGGTAAGTCATTTTATGATATTGGGCACGCTAGATCACTTTTGTGACGAAGACGAACGAAGTGAGTCGTAGGAACGATAAAAGTGGTCTAGAATGGCACAAAATAATACACTACTTACATACTGACTGAATAGATGGGATTGGGTGTTAAGGGATCCAGAAAGTCTATCATGATGGATCATTATTAGAATACTAGATTGAATAGTTGAATGGTTGGGAATTAGCGGTTTATGGATCTCCTCTGATCCAGAAACCCTAATTCCCAACTACTAATTTGCAATCCAACAAGGCCGCCGCCGCCGCGCCGTATTTACAAAATTTCATGATGGGTATCGTTTTAAGGGTTTTTAGTATGCTGAGTACGAATTGCATGACGATTTTGAAATCCTATCTGGCCGCCGCGCTGTAATTATAAAATTACATGATGGTTATCGTTTTAGGGTATCTTTGTATGCTGAGTACGAATTACATGATAAATTTGAATCCAATATGGCCGCCGCGCTGTACTACTACTGTACTGTATACTCAAACCCATTAAACGATACCCATCGTGAAATTGTGTAAATACGGCGCGGATGCCATATTGTATTTCAAAATTTATCTGTTAATTACCTGCCCGCACACGTGTTTCCCTCATCTTACAATCCCGGGTTCTTCAAGACAAGCGTGAAGAGGCAGATCACAGGGCCGCCAACTTGTTTGCTTCCAAAATTATCATGTAATTCCCACTCAGCATATAAAATATCCAGGATCTTGTCGTTCGCGCATACGTCCATCGTACGCCTACGCTGGAAAAACGCTAGTGTGAAGGCGCACTAAGCAATACAAGTACTTCAGATCTCTCTCTTAATACAATTCCCATCTGGGATATTGCCAATGAGGCGCTATCGTCTACGAAATAATATAGAAATTTTACGAGTATAAGGAATCTCTTTAACCCAAGCTATAAACATAACAATATTAATTTTATTTAAGTGATATTGCCAGTAGAATGAACACGACTTACTAAAATGGTTGCCATTTAAAAAAATAATGTGTAGTGAGTTATATTATTTACTCAGGGAAACAGAAATCGAATCCGTACTTAATATTATAAAGGCGAGTTTTTGTTAGTATGGATGGTTGTATTCATATTTGTTATTCTTTCATGCTCTAACGCCTGAATAGAACTGGCTAAAGGTTTAATATCCCTAGAATAAGTTTCCTTCGGTGAGGAAACGGAAAACTAATCCACGTGAATATTTTCTTTGGGATCAATTTTTGCAGGCACGTATTAGAGGTAGTTAATCAAAAGATTTGACTCCAGTCATACTGATTAATGTTTGTTAATAAACTAACTGACAGTCTTCTTAATGGTAGCGATGAAATGCGTTTTCGTTTTTGGGGACGTCGTCAGGTGCAACATCACAGCCTGCTGTTCGAAAAAATACCTACTGAGTTTAACAGGACAACTAGTGCACGATAATTTTTGAAATAAACAATATGTCCCTTGAGAAGAAGTGACATTATATAGACAATTTTTTTTATTAACTACTAGCCGACGCGCGCGACTTTGCCAGCGTGAAATTTGGTACCCGTCCTCACTTCCCGTGGGAACATTTTCCCGGCATAAAAAGTAGCCTATGCAGACTATACTCTATATCTGTACCAAATTTCGGCCAGATCCATTCAGCCGTGAGAGCGTGATTGAGTAACAAACATCCCAACATCTTCGCAAACTTTCACATGTATAATATTAGTAGGATTGTAGAAGTTGAACTGTCTATGACTAATTTTCCAACATAAAAAGTCGTAAAATGTGGGTATGACCCTTTTGTCGATCGACCGTCGCAGAGTAAGAAACTACACACCTTGGTGTTCAATGGTATCCATGTGCTATCTGTGTCGCTGTGTAAATAATGATTATAAATCTATGGTCTAGTAAATTTGTTTAATAAAGTTATAGTCGCCTCGCTGTAACAAGGTGCGTATGACAGTTGGCAGTATGACGTTGATATCTATCAGTACCACATTACTAGGGATGTGTCGATATGCAATTCATGTTTAGAATCCTACGATAAACGAGATAAATCACGTTCTGTTTATTATTGTTATGAAAATTATTGCTATATTCATTTTTGAATTAACTAAACAGCTTAAAAAACTGGCCAAGTGAGCAGAGGTCTCCGTACCGAAAAACAACAAAAAATACGTTTGTTGTATGGGAGCCCCCTTAAATATTATATTTTTTTTGTTTTTAGTATTTGTTATTATAGCGGTAACAAAAACACATAATCTGTGAAAATTTCATCTCTCTAGCTATCACTGTTCATAAGGTACAGCCTATCAAAAGACCGGGTAGCTTCGCAAGAAAAAAAGAAGGTAACCGAGAAGAGGAAAAATATTAATAATTATAACTCAATAGTATACTTTTTACAATAAAAGTTGCAACTACGGACAATATACGTTGTGTTTTATCAAAATATCGACTATCCATCGTAGATGTATATAATCCCATCACTAAAGCCATCTTTGGTGTTACGTTATACTCAACAATTTGTTAATTTTTTCTTCCAAATGTATTTTATTTGTAGACTAGAATATTCTGGTTGAGTTTAATTTTATATACAACAGTGATTAACGATTTAATATATTATGAATGGGATGTAGCTGAAATACTAAGTTCATAATTGTAATTCACGGCAACTTTCAAGAGTGAAACGAAACGCGATCGACAACTGTCATACGCACCATGCTACACCGAGATGACTTTAATCTATCACTTTATTAAACAAATTTCAAAATCTACTTTGTAAATCATTGTTTACCTATTTTTTTTTATTAAAATTCTTGCTGATTCCTAACACTTTTTTATCTTTGTGAATAAAACTTTCTAAAACGTTAATTTGTATTCCAAAAGTTGGCTTTATAACAAAAATTTAATGAAAATTTATAAATGCGCAAGCAATATTGGCTGAGTCATCAAAGTTTAAGAAAAGGGTTTCTAATAAATATACCGTTGAATTGACGGACGGAAATCCAATTTTTTTTTACCTCAGACAAGGCTGTAGCGATAATTGGAAAAAGGCTTAATAGCGTTGCTCTGTCGATAAAAGTGCGCAGCCTCCTATTTCACTCCTGTCGAACGGTGCAGTTATCTAAAAATTTGAATGGGTATTAACTATGAAAATGTGAAACGTGATTTTATATCATTCGTAGCTTTGATTTGCGCACTCTCAAAGAAGCGCCATTTGACTGAAAATATCGAAACATTTTGGTAATCTAACAGTATTACACGCGAATTTCAGCTAAAGATGCAAACAAAGTGACTTTCTTGAAGATATCTTACGACTTATTTCAATAATCTTTTGATACTTATTCATTTTGGGCTCATGTAATTTCCAACACACAGAGATTTTTAGAAAATTGGACCCCTTTTTTTGTAACGATATAGGAGTAAGTACGGTAATAGACCACCTGTAGTGGAAATTTAAATATTGTAAAACTAACGGATGTCACGCGATTTCATCCCCGTTACTCCCGTGCCCGTGGGAATACGGGAATAAAATATGAACTATGTTCACTATAGATAGTGTATATAGAATATATTATATAATCTGTGGCGTAGCTTTCCAACAGTGAAAGAATTTTTCAAATCGGTTCTGTAGTTTCGGAGCATGTGCGATGCAAAGAAACAAACAATTAAATCTTTCCTCATAATTTTAGTAGGTTTAGATACTACAAAATGTATTTTTGAGCTGGGGGTAAATGGCATGAGTGAATATTAAGCTATGGGTGTATGGACGTTGAAATTTGCTAAGCTCGTTGACAATCTGTCAGCTCAAATAATTATAATTATACATGTAAAAATTTCAGTCGATTAACGCCCATCGCTGGGCCATAAGCTCCCCAAGAACCGCTGAACAGTTTAGAAATAAATTTTCCGAACGATCGAGTTCGTGAGCCACCCAATAAACGAGCTTACCTAATTAATTAAAGTGTGGTAATTTGATTAAAAGTAATATTGAATTAATGAATTAAGTTATAATCACGTTTCGTCGGAGTAGGTTTCACTGACAGATTGCATAAGTTTCGAAGGCTTTTCGTTTAAGGCCGCGTGGGTCAGATTTTGAGTTTTTTGAAACAATCCTACTCAAAAAGTAAAGGGTTTATAATTCTGATAAATATATATATAATAGTTAAGGATATAAGCTAAACATATTCCGAGCCCGTTACACGATCCAATAAATTTCACTAGATAGAAAAAAATCCCAAAGTTGACTCTCTCAGAAAAGTTTTTTCAAAACTGTGGCTAAACTATTAATATTTTATATATTTTTTTTGCACTCAATTAAAGGTATTAAGGTTTTATACACATTTTCCGAGCGTTTTTCTATAAACAACTACTTACATAGTTATCATGTACGAATATCTACCAAACGCAATAGAATTGCGCCGCTGACGGCCGATCAGTCTCGCCCTGGCGCTTGTGGAGGCAGGACCTGTGTCAGTTTTTTTCGCAACTATATCGTAATTATTATGCCAAATTACGTTGAAATCGCGCCACAGTATAAGAATATCAGTAATGGGCAAAATGTAATTAGATTAACCGTTACAAATGCGACTCATGGTAAAAATGTGGTGATCTTTTACTTTTTAAGTGTTTTCACGACATGGTAACCAGCTACCTAATGCATTAAAATGTCTACGAATTACATGATAATTTCGCAATCCAACATGGCGGCCACGCCGTAATCACAAAATTTCATGATGGGTATCGTTTAAGGGGTTTTTTGGTATGCTGAGTACGAAGTACGTAATAATTTTGCAATCCAATATGGCCGCCGCGCGGTAATCACAAAATTTCATGATGGGTATTGTTTAAGGGGTTTGTTCGTATGCTGAGTACGAATAACGTGATAATTTTGCAATCGAATATAGCCGCCGCGCCGTAATCACAAAATTTCATGATGGGTATCGTTTAAGGGGTTTTTTGGTATGCTGAGTACGAATCGCGTACTAATTTTGCAATACAAGATGGCCGCCGCGCCGTAATCACAAAATTTCATGATGGGTATCGTTTAAGGGGTTTTTTGCTATGCTGAGTACGAATCACGTGATAATTTTGCAATTCAAAATGGCCGCCACGCCGTAATCACAAAATTTCATGATGGGTATCGTTTAAGGGGTTTTTTCGTATGCTGAGTACGAATCTCGTGATAATTTTACAATCTAATATGGCCGCCGCGCCGTAATCACAAAATTTCATGATGGGTATCGTTTAAGGGGTTTTTTCGTATGCTGAGTACGAATCACGTGATAATTTTACAATCCAATATGGCCGCCGCGCCGTAATCAAAAAATTTCATGATGGGTATCGTTTAAGGGGTTTTTTGGTATGCTGAGTACGAATCACGTACTAATTTTGAAATACAAGATGGCTGCCGCTACGTAATCACAAATATTCATGATGGGTATCGTTTAAGGGGTTTTTTGCTATGCTGAGTACGAATCACGTGATAATTTTACAATCCAATATGGCCGCCGCGCCGTAATCACAAAATTTCATGATGGGTATCGTTTAAGGGGTTTTTTCGTATGCTGAGTACGAATCACGTACTAATTTTGCAATACAAGATGGCCGCCGCTATGTAATCACAAATATTCATGATGGGTATCGTTTAAGGGGTTTTTTTCTATGCTGAGTACGAATCACGTGATAATTTTGCAATCCAATATGGCCGCCGCACCGTAATCACAAAATTTCATGATGGGTATCGTTTAAGGGGTTTTTTAGTATGCTGAGTACGATTCACGTGATAATTTTGCAATCCAATATGGCCGCCGTGCCGTTATCACAAAATTCTATGATGGATATCGTTTAAGGGGTTTTTGGAATGCTGAGTACGAATCATGTGATAATTTTGCAATCCAATATGGCCACCGCGCCGTAATCACAAAATTTCATGATGGGTATCGATTAAGGGATTCTTTCGTATGCTAGGTAGCAATTTAATGTAATTGGCCTTAATTTTACAATAAAAACCTTTTGTCATAGTATTTTCGCATTGCTAGGCCTGAACTTAATAAGCAAATCTTTTTAGTTTACTACTGTTAATAGCTTAGGCGGCCAAATTGAATTCCAAAATTATCATGTTATTCGTACTCAGCATTCGAAAAAACCCATTAAACGATATCCATCACGAAATTATGTGATTACGGCGCGGTGGCCATTTTGGATTGCAAAATTATCATGTGATTCGTACTCAGCATACCAAAAAACCCCTTAAACGATAACCATCATTGATTTTTGCGATTAAGGCGCGATGGCCATATTGGATTGCAAAATTAGTACGTGATTCGTACTCAGCATACCAAAAAACCCTATAAACGATACACATCATGAAATTTTGTGATTACACCGTGGGGGCCATTTTGGATTGCAAAATTATCACGTGATTCATACTCAGCATACCAAGAAACCCCTTAAACGATACCCATCATGAAATTTTGTGATTACGGCGCGGCGCCCATATTGGATTGCAAAATTAGTACGTGATTCGTACTCAGCATACCAAAAAACCTCTTAAACGATACCCATCATGAAATTTTGTGATTACGGCGCGGCGGCCATATTGGATTGCAGAATTATCACGTAATTCGTACTCAGCATACCAAAAAACCCCTTAAACTATACCCATCATGAAATTTTGTAATTACGGCGCGGTGCCCATGTTGGATTGCAAAATTATTACGTGATTGGTACTCAGCATACCAAAAAACCCTTTAAATGATACCCATCATGAAATTTTGTGATTACACCGCGGCGGCCATTTTGGATTGCAAAATGATCACGTGATTCATACTTAGCATACCAACTTTAGAAAACTTTAGAATTTTTTATGACCAGTTATAATGTAATTTAAATTTTTTACGCAACTGTAACCATCTAGCAAACTTACGCAACGGAAACTCTCAAAAGAAATGAAATATCCTAGTTTTCGAAAAATGTTTCGTTGCTGCTCAGCTCTTATTTGCCTTAGCGTGATGTTATATATTTTGGTATTTTTCAAAAATGGACATTCTGTTAAGAAACTTTTGAAATTCAACTAGCAGTCTCTTAGACTCTAGAGTTCAAACAACTAAACAAACAAACAAACTCTTTAGCTTAAAAATAATAGTATAATAAATATAATTAACTCATTTATTTAGGAAACTCGAATAAATCACTACACTTAATAAAGTTAGATGCATTTACTACGTCAAACAAAGTTAGCACGCTGTTTCTTTCTACTCTACTGTATACTGTGGCATGAGAGTTGACTGCCGCTGCCGGCGCGCGGTGTGTCTCGCGCCCGGGGCGAGGGGAGCGCCAAATGCCTACTTGTGCGCTATAACCGCCCCTTAATAAAGTAAATCTACATTTTCGCAGTTTCATTTTCCTTGATCAATTTCAATTTGTTCTTACGTTAGAAAATATTGTAAGATTATAGAGAAACGGTTGAAGGTCAAAGTTTAAACAGTAACCTTTTCTGTAAAAGCTTTGCCTTTGTAACTAAATGAATATAATACATATTTTCTTATGAATAATGCTTTGATGTGAGGCAGACACGGTCTACCTGTGAGCGAAGACTCAGAAAGGTTTTCTTGTACCAACCCACGTTAATAAGAGGCCCGCTTATTCATCATCACTTTGTAAAATTTCGACAACATAAAACAACTCGTCAAAATGTCTATAAGATTCGTAAACATATTCAAAATGAAAAAACCGGCCAAGTGCGAGTTGGACTCGCCCATGAAGGGTTTCGTAGCAGCAAGTAACATAATATAATAGTTCTTATAGTTCGTTTTAACTTTCATTGATGTTTAATACGTTCGCAGGGGTAGTGATTTTTCTAACTGAAAATTGCGGTTTATGACGTATTAAAAAAAAACTACCAGCTCTATCTCGTTCAAACTAATTTTCGTTGGTAGTTTATATGGCAATGTATATCATATATTTTTTTTAGATTTATAATCCTCTTAGTTTAGGAGTTAGAGGGGGGGGGACACACATTTTTCCACTTTGGAACAGTCCCCTGGGCAGACTATTCATTTTAGAAAAAAATTATGTTAGGAACCTCAATAGCATTTTTGAAGACCTATCTATAGATACCCCACACGTATGGGTTTGATGAAAAAAAAAATTTTGAGTTTCAGTTTTGAGTATGAGGACCCCCAAAATTTACTACTTTTTTTCTAGTTTTATATAAGAATCTTAATGCGGTTCACAGAATACATCTTGTTACCAAGTTTCAATAGCATAGGTCTTATAGTTTCGGAGAAAAATGGCTGTGACACACGGACGGACAGACAGACAGACAGACAGACAGACATGACGAATCTATAAGGGTTCCGTTTTTGCCATTTGGCTACGAAACCCTAAAAACAGATCCTACCTAATCTTTAAATTCCGTTTCAAATCTATCGGGTTGCGTAGCGACTTTGCTGACTTGTTGAACGCGAGTAGTGTAAAGGAATATATACATATAGTCACGCCTTTATCCCCGAAGGGGTAGGCAGAGTCATTACTTTACCTTTTTAAAATTTTTCCCACGTAGTAGGTGGTGAGCCGTATTAACGTGATGTGATGGACATGTGCAGGTTGTGATTGCCTGCTGTTGAAATTTTTCAAGCGGCCTAAAAAGGCCTTCAACTTGGCTAAAGAAATAAACTTGGTGTAAAGAAAATAACTCTTTTGACTGCCTCTGTGGCGCAGTCGGTAGTGATACTGCCTGCGGCGCTGGAGGTCGTGGGTTCGATTCCCACCGGAAACAAATATTTGTGTGACCCATAAATATTTGTTTCAAGAGTCTGGGTGTTTCTATGTATAATAAGTATCTATTTAAAAAGTATATAAGTATTTATAAGTATTAATATCCGTGGTCTGATACCCATAACACAAGCAGGTTATTCCTAGCTTACTTTGGGATCAGAGGGGCAAGTGCGAGTTTCGGTGAGCGCCTGTCGACATTCACGGGTGAGCGCGCTATTGCCGATTTGTATGGAATCGAGACAAGTTCCCGCGTTTACAGCTAGGTGGAGGGGTCTCGATTCCATACGAATTGGCGCGCCGTGAATGTCGACAAGCTCACGCAAAAACTCGCACTTGCCTTTCAGATAGCGTTGTGTGAGATGTCCGTGAATATTTATTTATTATTTATTTATTTAACTCCCAATTTTATGAGGTCATTTCTGAGTGGGTAATTTTTATGTACCACTGAGGTGGCCGTTACGTAGACCTTTGGAAATACTGAAACTGGCAGTCGAAAATTATTTGGTATTACATGATTGTATCGGTGATCTATACCGTGTGTATTCGAAATTATCTTGTAGCTGCTTCGTAAATCACAAACACGTAGATTGATGTGGCTTTGTTTGTAATGCACAGTCATTAGCGTTATTAATATTATATTTGCACTGCTAATTGTTCTCGTGATTGTAGAACACAAATACTGTAATATTATGTGAAATTAATCTAGATTACGCTTTATGTATGACTCGCTAATCGAACGAACATTTAGATTTAGAAGAACGGTTGCTAATTCATGTCCGCGACTTTTTCAGCGTGAAATTATTCGCTGTTTAACTGATTTTTTTTTGCGTACAAGCTTAAATTCATTTTAATTAAGGCCAATAATCTTATGTACTGTCAGATAAGACCCCTTTTCCGTAGGTGCTTTATTTGGCAAATCAAGTATACGAATAATGACATCATTTCGTTCGTACATATCGCCTGTTACCTTAGATCATCTAACCACAGGATGCGCCTTACTTAAGCATTGTTTTCTGCCATTGCACATGACCATTTGGTCTTTTGGCTTTATAAAAAGCACTGTACATCAGTACATCATTTTATATGATTAAATAGTACATTTCATTGTAGTTGACTGTACAATATAAATTAACACACAACAGCCATACGCGTTTGTCGATTAATACATTTTTAAATATAATGAAATTTTATATGTCTTTGTGTTTCCCCCTTCACCCGCTATGAAAACTAGCAGAATATTTTTGTATGCGGTGGATCGCAAAGGCTAGTCCCGTGATATATGGTCTAAGCCTGTTACCAATAGTATCACACTCACGATATAACGAAAAGCTCATAAACTGCGAAGCACCAAATCAGCATTCCTAAGTTATGAACCACAGTAAAAGTCAACACATAACTGCCGTACGTGAACTTGTTACATTCGAGGAAAATAATTTGATAATAAAATATCTATAGGATCGGTCAGGGCCACGGCTTTATCGCCTGTCCTATAGAACGTTGACACCATGGAAAATACAATCTACCCTCCCTCGTATATCATTGGAAAATGGGGTGGAAGGAAGAATAACTTCGCGAATGATATTCTCAAGGTCAAGTTGGACAAATTGGGATGAATTGTTAGTGATTGTAGCGAAGGAAATATTCATGCTCAAGGAAATAGCGTATTAACTCGTGTAGATATGAATTTTCATAAGACTCAAGTTGCACATTGCCATACAGCCTAAGTAATTGTTATCGGTCTATGGACGATTACAACACCGAGGTGTTTACTGTACACGAGTTTTAAGACCCCATTTGAAGAACTCTGTAAGTACTGTAAATGTTAAGAAAAATCGAAACATTGAGTTCATTATAGTCCAGGAGTACGTGGAAGATAGTCCACATCAAGATCTTGCCATAGATGACTACTCCGGATGTAAAATACAACATTCATCCTTCGTTTCTGACATACATACATACATAACATCACGCCTGTTTCCCAACGGGGTAGGCAGAGACTATGGCTTGCCACTTGCTACGATCCTGGCAAACAACTTTCGCTTCTTCAACTTTCATAAGTGTCTTCATACATGCTCTTCGGTTAAGGGTACTCTTGACCTGGCCTTTTCTCAGAAGATTGTCGATTTTATCGACTTGAGTATGCCGAGGTCGACCCCTACCAGTTTGCCCATTCACTCTCGCCTCATAAATCTGTTTCGTCAGCCTATTCCATCCATTCTCTCCACATGTCCAAACCATCTGAGCATCCCTTTTTCTATCTTAGTCACTACATCTTCTGTCATGCCGCAATGTTCCCTTATCACACTATTATTTACTTTATCCATCAATGTCACTCCAGCTATACTTCGCAAACTTCTCATTTCCACTGCATTAATTTTACTTTCATGCTTCTCCTGCCACACCCAACTTTCACTACCATGCATAAGTGTAGGGACAAGCACTCCTCTATGTACAGCCATCCTTGCCTTTTTAGACACGTTCTGACTGTTCATAAAGGTGTGAATGGCTCCATTCACTTGATTTCCTGCCAAAACTCTTCTTTCAATATCATTGTCACACTTTCCATCTCTTGTAAATTTTGAACCCAAATAAACAAACTCTTTCACCTGTTCCACGCTCTTTCCTTCGACCAATATCGAGCAATCAGTCATACATTTCTCTCTTTCAAAAACCATTACTTTTGTCTTGCTTACATTAACATTCATTCCTCTACTTTTAAGCGCATCGTTCATTACATTAACCATCAACTGCAACTCCTCCGCCGATGATGCCAGTATTACCTGATCATCAGCATAAAGGAGGCATTTGACGGTTAGCTCATTCATTTTTAGTCCATACGCACACTCTTGTAGATCTTTCAAACAACTGTCTATATAAAGGTTGAACAGCCATGGTGACGCTACACAGCCTTGCCTCACACCTTTTTCGATGGGAAAAAAGTCTGTGCAAGCTCCATTGATCCTGACACAAGCACTGGAGCCCTCATATAGAGATTTCAATGCTCGTATCAAGTTGCTGTTCACTCCATACATGAACAGTGTTGACCACAGTTCATTCCTCACCACTCTGTCATAGGCCTTTTCTAAGTCCACGAAGATGCAATAGACTTTTTGGCGTTTTGCCAAAAACTTTTCAGCTAGGCATCTTAGTGAAAAGACCTGATCCGTGCATCCCCTTCCTTTCATAAATCCTGCTTGTACATCCCACATTTTTCCTTTAGTTTCATTCATCACTCTTTTAATCAAAACTTTCGCATACAATTTAATTTGCCTACGACACTGAGCAAGCTTATGCCGCGGTAGTTTTTGCACTCTTGCTGTGACCCTTTACCTTTGTACAGCGGCACTATGACCGATTTGCACCATTCTTCTGGTACTCTGCCATTTCGCCAGCAAAGATTGAAAAGGCGGTACAGCTGGCAAGCTACCACGCCACGACCCGCTTTCAGCATCTCGACAGAAATTCTATCAATCCCAGCAGCCTTTCCTAATTTCATACTATTCAACGCTTCTACAATTTCTTCCATACTTAAGTGGCTTTCATTATCAAGTTCATTCATTTCCGAGACATGAGTCTCCCTTTGCATATCCTCTTTTTCAAATAAACTTTCTAAATATTCCTTCCACCTTTTTAACACACATTCCTCTCCTATCACAAAACTGCCATCATGGTTTCTGATTTGTTTAAATTGTGAGGTAGTCTGTTCAGTCCTCATTGTTCTTATAGACTTCCAAAAGAATTTTATATTCTGTTGGAAGTCATCAGATAACCTGTTATGAAAGTCATCCTCATCATTCTCTCTCTTACTTTTCATCACTTCTTTCGCATCACGCTTATACCTTTTATACTCATCCTTTGCCATTTTTACATCCTCATCCGTTGCCTTCTGCATTCTTTGATTGGCCATTGTAGCCAGCCAGTTCAACCATGCTTGCTTCTTATCAGACAAAACTTTTAAAACTTCTGCAGACATACTCTTTACCTGACATCCATGTCGCCTTTTGCTTATCCCACATACTTCCACTGCAACTTTTACGAGACCTTCCTTAATCATCTTCCATAATTCTTCCATCTCACATATTTCCTCTGAATTTTCGAATTTCTCGCTCAATTTACTCACAAATTCCTCTCTCACGCTTATATCTTTCAAATTTTCGACTTTAATGCGCTCCAGTACACTAATGGGCTTATGCGCACGATGCCGCCACCGCTGAAACAGACCTCTTACTCGGCTAATTACCAAGAAGTGATCTGTGTCAATCCCGGCACCGCGGTATGCCCGGGTGTCCAGCACATTCTTTCTCATTCTTGCGTCTACTATCACAAAATGACGTGCCAAAAAATTAATCACTATTGACCATTTCGTTGAGTAGCAATGTTTGCATAGATAAATATATTTCAATGCAATATCCTAATTCAAATATGTATAAATAAATGCAGATCATTTATATTCCAAGAAGGTAATCATAAATTAGACCGAATTCTGTATAAATGAAAATCAAGAACGTCAAATTTCATCCTCATAAATTTTCTGTAATTTATCATTTCTGTGAGAAATCTCGGAGCTCAACACACATATTACATACACCACACATTTATAAAACACTTGCACGTCCCATTTCCTTTGTGTGTGTGTGTGTGCGTGTTTCAATTCATCTGAATAAACCTTGGTTTCACGAATATTTCCCTAGAGAACTTATAGTACTTAAATCGTTTGTCAAAGGCACAATTTCATAGGAAAAAGTTAGAGGTTCTTTTTTTGTTGGTTGGGGTTTTTGGTTGAGCGATCGTACATTGTACTTTTATTCCATTAGAGAATTTCGTAAGATTTTTTCATAATATTTTATTATAAAGTGAAAAAAGACAACTTGGCCCAGACGGGACTTGAACCCGCAACCTTTGCCTAATCCAGGGCAATGCTCTAACCAATTGAGCTACGGGAGCCGTACTGATACAAGTTGAAATTCTTCACCTTATTGTAACCGCCATTTAAGAGTATGGCACAGAGCCATCTATCGAGCTACTTAGCAACTCTGATATCAATGAACGATATTGCAATCATTTTTATACATTGATTTGATGTCTCCGACTCAATCTACAGATTTTAATATTTAAAGCAATTAGTATGCTAACTTTTTCATAATATTTTATTATAAAGTGAAAAAAGACAACTTGGCCCAGACGGGACTTGAACCCGCAACCTTTGCCTAATCCAGGGCAATGCTCTAACCAATTGAGCTACGGGAGCCGTACTGATACAAGTTGAAATTCTTCACCTTATTGTAACCGCCATTTAAGAGTATGGCACAGAGCCATCTATCGAGCTACTTAGCAACTCTGATATCAATGAACGATATTGCAATCATTTTTATACATTGATTTGATGTCTCCGACTCAATCTACAGATTTTAATATTTAAAGCAATTAGTATGCTAACTTTTTCATAATATTTTATTATAAAGTGAAAAAAGACAACTTGGCCCAGACGGGACTTGAACCCGCAACCTTTGCCTAATCCAGGGCAATGCTCTAACCAATTGAGCTACGGGAGCCGTACTGATACAAGTTGAAATTCTTCACCTTATTGTAACCGCCATTTAAGAGTATGGCACAGAGCCATCTATCGAGCTACTTAGCAACTCTGATATCAATGAACGATATTGCAATCATTTTTATACATTGATTTGATGTCTCCGACTCAATCTACAGATTTTAATATTTAAACCCATCATTGATATCAGAGTTGCTAAGTAGCTCGATAGATGGCTCTGTGCCATACTCTTAAATGGCGGTTACAATAAGGTGAAGAATTTCAACTTGTATCAGTACGGCTCCCGTAGCTCAATTGGTTAGAGCATTGCCCTGGATTAGGCAAAGGTTGCGGGTTCAAGTCCCGTCTGGGCCAAGTTGTCTTTTTTCACTTTATAATAAAATATTATGAAAAAGTTAGCATACTAATTGCTTTAAATATTAAAATCTGTAGATTGAGTCGGAGACATCAAATCAATGTATAAAAATGATTGCAATATCGTTCATTGATATCAGAGTTGCTAAGTAGCTCGATAGATGGCTCTGTGCCATACTCTTAAATGGCGGTTACAATAAGGTGAAGAATTTCAACTTGTATCAGTACGGCTCCCGTAGCTCAATTGGTTAGAGCATTGCCCTGGATTAGGCAAAGGTTGCGGGTTCAAGTCCCGTCTGGGCCAAGTTGTCTTTTTTCACTTTATAATAAAATATTTCGTAAGATTTTCAGATAATGGTTAACTTTGTGATTATAATGTTGAAACGGTAAATCATAAGTTTTGTGCACAGTTAGAGCACAGATTTGTTAGAAGCGAATGATCAATTGAATTAGTAGGAATAATGTATTACAGTTATCGGAATAAAAAAAATATTCTTTGCTGGGGAGTTCGATAGTCATTTCTCTCTTACAATTAATTGTGGTTATCCTTAACTGTTGTACGTTAGGATTAACGAATCGAGGGTGTGAGATGGGTTCTTATCTCTCCCCTCCTTTATTATCGTTCTAAGATGAATTTCCACCATGTAGGTTCTGATTCAATTAGTTATAAGGAACAAATCGCCCTCCCCGGCGAATAGTATGGTATTGTGGTATAACGACAGTTTAGGTTTTATTGCATTTCCGGTTTTTAGAGCATCGAATACACATTGTAATTTTTTTTTGGAATTTTTCAGTAGATATTTTTGAAAATACAATAATTCCCATAGGTCCATAATGAACATAACAATTTTATTCAGTTAAATTAGTAATACAATTTGCACATGAATAATACCGTAAACGATAATGCAAAGTTATTTTGTCCCGTTAGTATCCGTAATGCCCTTTTACAATAAATTACAGATCTTAATTAAAAGGTAATGTTTCTTACCGTATCATATAGATAAAATTCTAAAAGTAAGGGGTTTTACATTGAAATATTGCAATTATGTTGGAAGGCAATGCAATAACACACTACTATTTTCGGTAGTATTAGCGGAGCAAAAGTGCTCGCGTATTTTGTTCGCTTATTTATAGTGACCAACCGAAGTTTCGGTTTCGGTTTCGGCCAAAGTAGGCCGAAACACAGGTTTGTGTATTTTGAGACGATCGCTCTGCTTAATGAGCCTGTGACGGTTGTGTTTGTCTGTCATTAAGCTGTACCTATCACAAACACCGTGATAGTTGAACAGTTAAAAGTTTCACACAACAAATAATAAAAACAGACAAAATAACAATATTAAAGGGGCCTCCCATACAAAAAACGTGACGTTCTTGTTCGAAACTCCACGTGCGCGAGTCAAAACCTTATTTGTCATTCAAAGGTTGCTGCTGAAAGAAATTGCTTTGAGCGATAAGGCCGCCATTTGTACATTTTCATTTTATTTTATATTTATTTGTCAAATCTCATTGGTGTCTCTACAATGAAGTTTTACTTAAAACCTGCCAAGAGCGTTTTGACGTTTTTTTAAATATTTCTAAGCCCATCTTCGATTCGCCTGATGCAGTAATAAGAGGGTATAGTATTGTCTCCGTTGAGCAGCATATCTCCTTTTAGGGACCACTCAATGGAAAATACATAGCCTAATGAAATTTTAAAAATGGAAGAGAGTCCTTGCGACGTTATTGAAAAGGCGTTGGAGTAAGGCCATAGGTCAGCGCCCAGCGAAATCGAGATTTACCGGTCCCCGGTCTACTGGCAAGACCTGAGGCGGACATTCTCTCACTGAAGATAACAAAATAATATAAAATTTATTACCTTTGAAATTTTTTAAAAATTTATTTAGGTTTGAAAATTTTTTTGTGACTCTACTGGGGGTTCGGAAATGCTACAGACTGAGAAGAACACCCCAAGAAACTCAGTCCAGTCCCTCACAAAATTTATCTTATTATCTAATAAAGTTTATTTTAATATGTAGAAAGGAGCAATTCGTGTCACTGCCAGGCAGCCTTGTATTCTAAAGAGTCTTTAATGCTATAATAAGCTTTCTGGCACAATTTAAATTTTACAATTTTTTTAAATTTATTAACTGAAAAACCCGTTAAGGCTGTCCGCAATGTATAGTACATTCGAATACAATTGCCCGCAATAGAATTGCTTATTTTATTAAGCCTAAATCTAGGTACAGCCAATTTATTCTTATTTCTGAAGTTTAGGTTATGGATATCACTATTTTTAATAAATTTACTGTTATTTTTATGAGTATATAATAAGTTTTCATATATGTACTGTGAATACACAGTAAGGATGTTGATATCCCTACCTTTTCTCTTAATGACTCCCGAAACCCCATACCATAGATAGCTCGGACAGCCCTTTTCTACAACACAAAGATACATTCGATGTCGGCAGCGTTACCCTATAATAGTATGCCATAGGTCATGACACTGTGAAAATAACTAAAGTAGACAAGACGCGCTGTTCTAATGTCTGTCAGTTGTCGGATCTTTTTAACGGCATAGGCTGCAGAGCTCAGACTTTCCCGATGTTGAGGCCCCCACTGCAAGTTGGAGTCTAATTTTATGCCCAGAAAGACAGTTTCATCGACCAATTCTACTTGATCATCCCTAATCTTAATACTGGTATTAACCAGCCTAACATTTGGCAAGGTGAATCTAATACATTTTGTTTTAGTTTCATTTAACAATAAATTATACATAGTGCGAACCATAAGCTCCAGCAGAAGTAAATAGGACGCCGACTCTTGTTTCTACGAGCAGGTCATGCTCGTGAGTGAGCACACTCACTAGCATGACCTGTCACCTGGCAGGGTGGGAGCGGAAGAGAAATACCGAGTTCCATAGTCTAGAGCGCAGGCGCTGCATGATTGCCTTTTATCAGGACTATAGGTCTCCATGACCGGGGCCAGAGGACGGCGGAATAGTCGCTCGCCATCCTTACAGAAGCCGGCTCAAGACGGTGGAATGACGTAAGAGTTTCATGCACGCCTCACGCCCCAAATAGCGGGATAACACCGAAATCAACGCTTAAGACGCGGGATAGAAACCTTATTCGAAACGGCAGTGCTAGCCAAGGTCTGTCGGGATGCGATGAGATATGAACACGCCTTCATCTCCGAAGGGGTAGGTAGAGGCATATTGTAGGCCCACATTTCATCTTTTTTTTAAATTTATCCCACGTACTAGGTGGTGAGCCGTATTGCCGTGTTGAAATGAACAAGCCAAGGTTGTGCCTGCCTGCTGTTGAAATTTTTAAAGCCGCCTAAAAAGGCCTTTAACTTGGCTCAACGACTGCCATTTTACTGGCAACCGGGACCAACGAATTAAAGTGTCTTCCGAAGCAGGGAAACGCTCAAATAAATGTCACCAAGTGGTCACATAGATAGCCACCTATCCAGGGACTAGCCACAGTGAAAGTAGCTTACTGTAGTGATCGTTTACAAAACACTGAGTTAGCGGGGTCACGATCGCTTCAAGTGCGGTTGGAAATCATGAGACATCCTTCCGAGAACTTACCAGGGACACCCTTCGTAGGCAGTAGCAGGGCAAAGTGTGGTTTTAATAAGTAAGAGCTGGCAATAGCATCCTCGAGTAATTAAACACGTAATAGAGAGAAAAAATAGAAATATCTCCACCTAAAGAAGTTAGGTGGAGATATTTCTATCAAATCCATGATAGATAGAGATCTTAATTTTTCACAAGTGATGTATGTCTGTGTTTGTATGTATGTACCAACTAAAAGCAGTAAAAAGAATCCCCACACAATAAACTGGGACCACTGGGGCCGAAAGTTCAGTTTCGGTTTCGGCTTAAAAACCAGTTTCGTTCGTACTCTATTTTTAACAAAGAAATCTGCAGTTTTATTTATTTATTTTATTTGAACAGAAAGAAACAGTCACTTATAACTATAATAACACAGAAACCCTTATTGAATAAAAGACCTACAGTTTCCTAAATTTCTAACATCATGAATAGGTACAGTATTCAAATTTAATGCATTGTATTTCTTAAATATTATTTATGATTATTATTTAAATAAAACATGTAGTACGAATATCAACTGCCTCTAATATTGCAAATTATATGTAATTTTCTTAATTAGTACTGTATTATTTGATGAAATATTATATTTGCAATATAGTATTACTAATAATCAGTTGACACTATATATTGATGAATAGTTTGCAAAGTAATATTACCGTTGACACTATCACATGCATTTCCCCGAATAATACGGTAAAGTTCACGTGCCGTAAACGTTTTTAGCTCCATATTTACATGAACAATACTGCAATGCATTATTACTGACCACGACAGCAATGGGAATAACACGCGAATAATATGGTAATGATACATTGCGTACTATACTTTTTATCTACAATTTCAGTAAAATGTTTTTCTTAAATTACTTTATTCCAATATCCTTTTTAAAATAAAATTAACAAAGAAACTAGTCTGTACAAAAATTAGCTTTCTTTTGACATATAAATTATTGCCATACAATCTACCTGCACTGAGATATAAGCCCAAAACAGTTATTTCCTTCTCCTGTAAAATTTAGAATTTGCGATTACCATATTATTCGCCGGGGAGGGCGAAATATTTCTACGATTAACAATGTATATAGAAATAATAAGAAGATCTTTATCAGTTACATAGATCTCATATCATAAACTTATGTTAGTTTAAATTTGGCTAGATAGTGTCAACAGGTCCCATAATATTTATGTGTTATTAATATTTCAGCACTATTCCAAGCGGATTACGGATCACGGAAGAACTTGGCGTAGAACTCAAAATCAAAATGGTGAATATCCCGATAACTCCAATACTAATGTCAGTAACCACGAAAATTTAAATACCTATGACTTCTGACATTATACTTAAGTATAGAATAAAATAACAGCTCATGAACATTTAAGGGTCAGTTAAGCTAAACTGTAACTGTACTAAGCTTAGAAGGTTTTTGCAGGGTCGGCAGCGCGAGTGTGGCGCCTCTGGTGTTGCAAACGTTCATAGGCTGCGGTGACCACCGGTCCTTCTGGTGGGCCGTATGCTTGTCTGCCACCTTAGTGGTATAAAAAAAAAAAAAAAAAATTAGCGGTTAAGTTATCAACGCCCATAAATCGTTTACGAGAGTTGGGGAATTTTAGGGAAACTCACTTAAATGTGAACTTGGTGTTTTGGGTAAACGTACTTAAATGTGAACTTGGCTTCGTTCCACACGCAAGAGCTTTAGTTTCTTCCTAAGAAATTATACAGAAGCGGTATACAATGCCGCACAGGCACACTGCCGGTTCGAAACCTTTGTCAAAGGTACACGGACAGCGTGGGTCTTCTCTCGTTTTCCATAAATTCATTTGCACTAATATTGTTTGCCATAATCATCCCTGATCATAATATTTACTTGCACTATTATCATTTATACTAATAACGTTTGCCTTAACAACTCAACAGTGATAACTTTTATTTGCCATAAAATGACTTTCTATAACAACATATATCATAATAATTAGTTTCCATAAGTAACACATCTCATAATCGACTCTTGACATAATCAAAACTTGATATAATTATGAAAATAATACATAATATTGTTAGGTCGAAATTAATTATCGTTAACACCTCGACTCACTGCAATCCGACTCGGACAAGTTAGGTTAGAAGACTAAGGCGGGAGCGAAGCGCAGCGGAGCTCCCGCCTTAAGTCTTCGTGGTTTTTTTTTAAACCCACCCAGAAGTAGGAGCTCCGCAAAGCGGGGCTCCGTCGAGCTTAATTAGTAGACGCCATATGAGGTTTAGTTTTATGTTTAATTGTGAAAAAAATATGTGTCGTATAAATTATTTTTATTTATATTATGGTGAATAAAAGTAATGGAAAATGGCATTATTGAAAACGAAAATTATGGCAAATACATTTATGGATTTAAATTATTATGACACTTGATCGATTATGACCAATGGAATTAGTGAAAGTCATTTTATGTCATTTCACGATTATGGTAACTGAAGCGTTATGTCTAATGAAATTATGGCAAATACCAGTATGGCATATGAAATTATGGCATTTTAAATTATGACAAACATTAGTAAACCGACAGCGTGTTCAAAATTATACAGAAGAGACACTAACCCCCAGTTTCCGAAAGGCTGATCAACGCTAAAATTAACTAATCGGCTGTTAAAGGTGGATCCTCACAGAAGATCCAAAATGAAAATCCATTTACAAGGAACATATATGCTTCGTAAATATTTAAGAAGAATGTAGGTTGTTGCTACCAAAGCGATTCGACGTCGTTGCTGCACATGTGACTCCATAGCGACCGAAAGTTCAACTGTACAATACTTAGGCGGATCAATGTGGATCGGTTGGAGCGTGTCGGTGGAACGCAGCGGGATCGCAAGAAAAGTTTTCGCTGATCGCAGGAATTGGCGATCCATTTTGGATCTTCTGTGAGGATCCGCCATTAACAGCCGATTAGTTAATTTTTGCGTTGATCAGCCTTTCGGAAACTGGGGGTTAGTCTCCGTAATATAATACACGCCTTACAAAGAACTGCATATTAAACCTTGTAATCAGTTAAGTAAATGCCATACTTGCTATCTTTAAATGAATATTTAGCGACATTGTCACATAATGCCATCAATATAATAGTTAAGGTAATAGAAGTTTGTGCTATGGAAACTAGAGGAATTTGGAGCCTTATAAATAAAAATTTATAATCTTAGTTCGTTAGAGGAATTAATATGATTTATTTCTTACCTTTTTTGATAAAAAGATCTTCAACCTCTTCTGTAGAACATTATTAACGGTAAGAGTGATGGCAAGATATCTGTAACCAAAGAAATACATACTTAGTTACATTTAAAGCATTTAAGGGCTACGGACAAAGAAAGAGTGCCTATTAGCTCCTTTAGGCAAGGACTTCAAGAAGCAAGTAATTGTCATTAAATTCCCAGGATTCCCAACTAGAACTGACAAAACAAATACATTCCATCATAGTCTGTTGTGTAGACAACAGACTATGCATATTGGACAATCTATACATATAATAAAATGATAGAAAAGTTAAAACTGTACATTGGAAATATTTAAAAAAAACTCGCTGGGTGTTAATAAGGTACCGAAGCCGAAAATATAGTTGGAAAAATTTTTGTCTGTTTGCTTTGCTTTGTCCGGAAGGATCTCGAAAAGTACTCCATAGATTGAATTCAAATTTTACACAAATATTAACTAGGGGTAGGGTCTTCAAATTGGCTATATTATCACGCTACATATCCTAGGGGCTGAGCAGAGACCATTCAAATTGACATAATTTTTACGCGTACGAAGTCGCGGGCAACAGCTAGTATCATAATATTTAGGTATAGCAATAGACAATACCTAGTAAGAATGGGCACGGCATGACAGTATTCTCATTAATGATGTATATTCTTTCTTGATAATAATATGTGAACCATCTCATTTATGTTTGAGAATAAAATGATGATATTAAAATAATGTAAATGAGTATTTGCCAGAAGGGAGCGAAATTTTGCGCGTAATTACTGACTGACTGATACTAAGGCGAAAAAAATGTATCACACGAACTGTAAGACAACAATGATAAATACTTTAAATAACAACAAAAATATTAATCTCTCCCTAACCAGACTATAGAAAGAAAAGAAACTCACCGGTAATGGTGGTAATAACGTTCAACTTGCAGGTAGGTACCTACCTCTACCTATATCTCACATGATCTAGAGATAAATGTTCAAATTACCGCCAGCGACATCGCTAAAGGATCCTGTAGTACCAGATACAGCGTACCTACATTATTAGTTTTGTTACCAAGTCTATAAAGGAGTTCACAAAGTATCAATTTACAGAGGTCTAAAGTTGTCTAAGGGTTCTGTCAGGGACCTGTGCGAGAGAGAGAGAAAGTGAGCGGTCACGCGTTCAAGCGTTCGGCGTTCGCTAAATATCGAATAGCTCAAGTATTGCACGCTTAAACGCCTCCTGTGTGAGCATATTTATGTAAAGTACAAGTATGTGTAAAGAACGCAAATCCCAAGATAGAGAACGTTTACACAAGCAAGCTTTCAAGAGGTCAGTTGAGCGTTCTTTGTGTTGTATTACTTATTGGGCGGAAACTCCGTACAAATGATTCGTTTTCAATTCTGTCACCTGCGCTAAAAACACGCTAAGAGCTTTATTGTGTGTGTGAACACTAAGGTTAAGCAAAATTTCCCTCAAAATACCCTCCAACTTTAAGACAACTGTGGCCAGGGTGGGTGAAGCTTCCTCAGTGGGGGCAGGGAGTTGCCTATCTGTATGTGATACTATTATTATTATCTTTGGTATTAGGTTACAAAGATAACTTATAAATGAGACGTTCAAGCGTGCAGTTCGTGAGCACTGCACGCTCAACCGCAGATAGCGAATGCGGAACGCTTGAACGCGTGACCGCTCTTTGTCTGATAGCAGCCTGAGTCACAAGGCGCCATTCCGTAATGATCTTCAAGGTTTAATAGTGACGTGAACGTGATAAAGTCCCGGTTTATGTATCATGTGTTCATCAAACGCAAATGACGGTTGGAGCAGAGGTCAAAGTAAGGTACATTAAGGTTTTCTTAAAGTACAGATTTGCATTAGAAATCTCGGATTTCTCACAATATACAGATCAATTTTGTGTCTTGTCACTCAAAGAAAAAGTTAGAAGTCCTTGTATAATTATCAAACTGCCTCACGAGTTTAAGCCAAAGAAGTTAGCCGTTTCAAAAAGGCCTTAGCACAGTCGACGCCGATACTGTTCTTAAAACAGCCGATTGTCTATTTCATATAACGTTGTGGAATGATTGTTTATTGAGTGACAATTTTATTAAATTTCATACCGAAACTAATAAATACTCCAATTAAATACTGTATGGAAGCGCTCGTGGCCCCGCGGACTCAGTGTTCTGTAAACGATCACTGCAGTAAGCAACTTTCACTATGGCCGGTCCATGGATGGGTGACCATCCATGTGATCACTCTGTGACATTTATTTGAGCGTTTCCGTGCTTCGGAAGGCACGTTAAGACGTTGGTCCCGGTTGCCAGTAAAATGGCAGTCGTTAAGCTAAGTTGAAGGCTTTATTTCAACAGCAGGCAGTCACAACCTGCGCCTGTCCATTTAAACACGGCAATACGGCTCACCACCTATTACGTGGGACAAATTATACAAAGGTGAAATGTGGGCATATAATATGCCTCTGCCTACCCCTTTGGGGATAAAGGCGTGACCATATGTATGTATGTATGTAAATACTGTATTGCAAATCAAAGATATCCTAAAATCTATCAAACTTAACTTAACATTTTTGTTGAGAAGGGCTTACTAATGAAGACCATCTTGTTACCAATAGGTAAAACATAGCATGTTGTCAACAATCCGGTTTCAATTATCATAAAAAAATATCGTATGAACACTAGCGCCTCTCTTTATAACAGAGAAAATTAAAAAAATATTTTATGCTAAGTAGGTTAAGCAGATACAAATATTCAGGCATTACCTATTCCATGTAGTAATACGGTAAGGGAACGAATTTCGAGCAAAAAATATTTAATACTAAAATAGGATATGTAAATGGGTTCGTCGTTACCGAGCTGCGGTCCAATTAACACACTGTGGTCACCATCGCCAAAATTCAAATATTTATAAAATAATAACTAGAATAGCCCACATAACTGTATAAATATATTATGTTACTGGCTGACCCTCGCACATATGGTATACGAAGGAGAGGTACTTCTTCATCAGACTCATCAAGCAGCGTGTGAAACGACTCTGTTTGCTTAATCATAAAATAGCTTAATGATTAAGGCTATTGTAAAATAATTCTGCACTGAATTGTTTTAGAATAGACTTAATCTTTTTATGTTTTGGCCAACACGCTAGTTTAGATTTACACTCACATTCAAAGGAACGTTTGGATTATAGATTTGGCGGAAGTTGAGATGTCTCCAATTTCTGAACTACATCAACTTATTCGATACATCGTGGAACTTGCTGCACTGCACTGTATTTTCATAATACAGAGCAGCGGTCTCACATCTTTGATCGGTGGGGAGTGGGGAGAACTATCCCTCTGTCAATACACAAATCCAAGCGGCTATTGTATTTTTAACCGACTTCAAAAAAAGAGGCGGTTACTCCATTCGAACATATATTTTTTCGGTTTCGCGCGCGTAATTTTTTTCCCGTTGCCGCTTCCCGTGGGAACTTCCTGGGATAAAAAGTAGCCTATGTGTTATTCCAGACTATTATGTACCCCGGTACAAAATTTCAGCCAGATCCGTCCAGCCGTTCGAGCGTGAAAGAGTAACAAACATCCACACTCACAAACTTTCGCATTTGTAATATTAGTAAGATGCGGCGTGGCGTAGGGCGCCGTGTAACAACGGGAACGAGCACAAAATGTAGCCACCCCAATTCATCCCGAGGGTGTCATAAGAGGCGACTGATGGAACACTTTCTCAAAACGATTCATTGCGTAGAGAAGGAAACCTTGAAATGAAACCCGTTTATCAGTAAAAAGACAATCTATAAAAAAAATAACCTCGAAGACTAATGCGGGAGCTCCGCTCCGCTTCGTTCTCGCATTAGCCTTCTAACCTAACCCATCCAAGTCGGGCGCGTAGTATTCGAATTGAGAAAGTAGATATCTGGGAATGTGAAGATCTAGGAATAAGGCGTTAAGACGAGTTGAAGGTCGTAGGCCTCTAATGGAGGTGGTTGTGGTGCTATATGTATAATAGTAAACGTCTATCTTTGAGAATGCCGTGAGGCGAAATCGGTCAGACAATAAAATAAATATTGTGGAACAGTACAAGGGGTCTGTTTACAATATTGTAGAAGTCGACTTGTCTATGACTAGATTTCCAATATAAAAAGGCGCGCAATGTAGTGGACGCCCTCTTTTCGACGGTCGACCGCTGCAGAGTAAAGAACTACACACCCTGGTGATCAGTGTGATCCATGTGATATTAGTGTCGCCGTGATTGTAAGAATGTTCTAAGTTACTTACTGATTAGCTACTTGTGTAATGATTACGTTCAGGGTGTAGTAAAATTTGTTAAATAAAGTGATAGAAATCTGCTTTGTTAATCTCAGTGTATATTTTTTTATTAACATTCCTGGTGATTGCTAACATCAGAAGTGTGATTCTTACCTTATCGCCAACTCACCGAGTCGAACCAGAGGTATCATGAATCATAAGAAACGTAATCATTACAAAGTACCCTCTTTTAGTGAGTCGTGTATGTTTTACGCAATTTGTTTGTGTTTTCTCGTGTAATTATGCCTAAAACGCATAATTCAAGCCGTAAATTGCATAGTGAATTGATGATTTGAGTGGACCATCGTGAGTGCCACGTGTCGTGTAATTGGTCACGAAGGGTATTACGGGGAATACCGTTCGTAGCCGTCGCGATCCTAGACACCACCATCGCGGTCTCGGATCCGATCTCGTTCGTTGTTACACGCACGGTATCGTTAAAAGTGAGATGTTTCTACAACTTGCCATAAAGGAAGCGAATTAGTACCGAAAGTGCCCGTGAACTTTTCAAACGTTACAAATGATTATGGACGCGATTCAAGCGTTCAACTCCTTTAGAATGCAGTATTTTATGACTATAATTTTGACCCGTTAATTCACGTATTGACGCGGTGGTGCGATTATGTTTGTGCACAGTTAATCAATCGTTGAAGTGACTAGAAACTGTCCTTTGTCACTCTCCTATACAGTAACGGCGATAATCCTCCTGTCCGCCGATCCGGGAGTTCTAAATCAATGTGAGGGGCGTTGTTGAGCGCTAGAAGCACTAGTCGACGCGATGCGCGTTGGTGTGCGCTGCAGACGCTAGTCTACACGACGCGCGTTGGTGAGCGCTGCACGCGCTAGTCTACACGACGCGCGTTGGTGAGCGCTGCACGCGCTAGTCTACGCGATGCGCGTTGGTGTGCGCTGCACGCGCTAGTCTACGCGATGCGCGTTGGTGAGCGCTGCACGCGCTAGTCTACACGACGCGCGTTGGTGAGCGCTGCACGCGCTAGTCTACGCGATGCGCGTTGGTGTGCGCTGCACGCGCTAGTCTACACGACGCGCTGCACGCTGGTCTGCGCGACGCGCTTTGATATGCGCTCCACGCGCTAGTCTGCGCGATGCGCGTTGGTGTGCGCTGCACGCGCTACTCTACACGACGCGCTGCACGCTGGTCTGCGCGACGCGCTTTGACATGCGCTACACGCGCTAGTCTGCGCGATGCGCGTTGGTGTGCGCTGCACGCGCTAGTCTACACGACGCGCTGCATGCTGGTTTGCGCGACGCGCTTTGATATGCGCTACACGCGCTAGTCTACGCGATGCGCGTTGGTGTGCGCTGCACGCGCTAGTCTACACGACGCGCTGCACGCTGGTCTGCGCGACGCGCTTTGACATGCGCTACACGCGCTAGTCTGCGCGATGCGCGTTGGTGTGCGCTGCACGCGCTAGTCTACACGACGCGCTGCATGCTGGTTTGCGCGACGCGCTTTGATATGCGCTACACGCGCTAGTCTACGCGATGCGCGTTGGTGTGCGCTGCACGCGCTAGTCTACACGACGCGCTGCACGCTGGTTTGCGCGACGCGCATTAATATGCGCTGCACGCTCTAGTCTACGCGATGCGCGTTGGTGTGCGCTGCACGCGCTAGTCTACACGACGCGCTGCACGCTGGTTTGCGCGACGCGCATTGATATGCGCTGCACGCGCTAGTCTACGCGATGCGCGTTGGTGTGCGCTGCACGCGCTAGTCTACACAACGCGCTGCACGCTGGTTTGCGCGACGCGCATTGATATGCGCTGCACGCGCTAGTCTGCGCGATGCGCGTTGGTGTGCGCTGCACGCGCTAGTCGACACGACGCGCTGCACGCTGGTCTGCGCGACGCGCATTGATATGCGCTACACGCGCGTGCATTGATATCGCGTTATGGGCGTCTACGCGATGCGCACGGGTGCGCGACACGCACGCGCCCTCAGCCGCGCGGTCAGGTAGTGTAGTGCCAAGCTTACGAAAGGTAAAGGCTTTATAATTTTCATCTATTCCCTTAAAACTCTTACAGATCCAACAAGTTCTAGATCTTGTAGGATATTTTCGTAGGCATATCCAGAACCGTGCTACAATGATTGACTGAAAAGTGTATTTGGAGTTCACATTAATACCAAATTAGACAAGGCTTGATACGATGTCTGACGATGACGAGAGTGACCAGTGAACCCAGAATCAGAACTTCCCACGGAGGTTCACACAGACGCAAGTTGGGTACGCAGGTTAGGAGTAGTATTGACCTATGCTGATGATAGGAAGCGTGTGATAGCATACTCCAGTCGGTAAAGTAATTGCTAGCTGTCGTAAAGGCTTCATAACACCTTTTGCTATAACTTTGTTAAGTTACCCTCAACATTTTTGTTATTACTTTATTAGGTTACTCTCAAATTCACAAAACATAAAAATGTTCTGCTTCTTTTTTTCCTGAGAGGCGCCCAATGGTCGATCCGAACACAGGATTCCGCTTTCCAGCAAAGAAAAGGAGTTGTACTGCCACATGCTGATTATCTCAATCGAAATTATATCGGTCAGGTCAGTAAAATATCAAGGCCTCTTAACTGGACACAAAAAGAATAGACTGCAGAGGAGGGCATGGTTCTGTCACATGAAGTAGTGTAGCAAAGCGAGTTTTTCGATCAACTTGCGTAAATGTGTTTTACTTAGAACAGAGCGAGCTACACTTAGGGTGTCTCTGAGAGATAACATCCGAAACAATGTTATCTATTAGAGAACCAGAGTAGTCAACGTAGCTCGCAGAGTAAGTACATCATAGTGGCCATGGGCTGGCACATCTATAGTAGAACCAACGACCTGGACAAGGCCGTAGGAAAGGATGCGAAAGGCGTAGAACCGTGTAAATTGGGAGAGGTCTACATCCAGCAGTGGACTGCTGTAGGCTGATTGATGATTGATTGAGAAGTCATAAACTTGTACTTCTTGAGTTTTTTTTTAAGAACATAAAACCCCGTTTCCAGTAATACCTATACTTGGATGCATGCATTGGATTGAATTCTAGACAGGATGTAGCCGAACGGTTTGGGACAATGACAAATGTAGTGTTCCTTTTCTGTACAGCAACGCTGATTTTACTGTCAAAGGTTAGTCTGCTGGTTGTGTGAAATTCGTGAAAGAAATGGGGCCAGAGATTTAGGTACTACGTTACACCAAAGATGCACCACGCAAACAGACAGGTCCACTTACGCTTGAACTGTACTCAACATGATCTGAATCGAGGTCAATTAATTAACCCCCGACGAAAACACGTGTTGTTGTGGGTGTAACCTGTGTGTTTGTCTGTGGCATCACAGCTGCCTAACGGATGGGCCAATTTGGATACGATTTGTTTTTATTTCAGAGCCGAGGTGATTAATGTGTCTTAGCTATACATTTTGAACATCATCACTTTCTAGGTGATGAAGGAATTTCTCCTAAGCTTCGCAGAACTGATCGATCTGAAATTTGGCGTACTGTTGTTTCAATGGTATTTCAGCGACATGGAAGCGTCGAACTTACTGCTCTAATGGGTAGTCTGCGGGATGCCCGCATCCTCAGAGAGATGCAGCATTTGCACCAAGATGGGGCTCGTTGCAGCGGTCTTAGTATCGAGGTATTGCTGATGAACAGTTTAAATATTTGTGTTTAAATATTTTTGTGGAAGTTGCAGCTGACCTTTACGTTATTAAACGGAGGACGTCTCATTTTTTCCTGGGTCTCATAAAGAGAAACTAAACTACCGTCCCACTGATTTGGTCGCTAGTCTGAGATGTGCCATTGGGAGGTTTGCAACTAAACTGTAAATCAAAAAGGTGCAGAAGTCCCTACGATCGGGTTACTGAAGAGTAACTAGGTACCGTAAGGTTCACACGTGGATCGTAATAGAGGTTCACCTCGCGTGTTTAAATGTTAACAATTTGTGTTTTCACAGGTTCAATGTAAAAATGCAAGTTGGACCCTGGTATGGTAGATGGTGGTCCATGCGAGCGCCGCCGAGCGGATGACGGGCTGCGTGCGGCCCAGTTTATGGTGGTATGGCAGGACGAATGGTGGCCTGATACCTGCACTGCATTCTTCGAGTGGCGAGTTGACGGTAATATTGACAACATTTACTATGACAGGTTCTTGTATGGGTAACCACCACGTGACCACTTTGTTATTTTGCGAGCGTTTCCGTGCTTCGGAAGGCACATTAAGCTGTTGGTCCCGGTTGCCAGTAAAATGGCAATCATTAAGCAAAATTAAAAAATTTTTAACAGTGGGCAGTCACAACCTGCGCCTGTCCATATCAGCACAGCAATATGACTCAGCACAGCACCTATTACGTGGTACAACATTTATAGGTGAAATGTGGGCATATAATGTGCTTCTGCCTACCCCTTAGAGGATAAAAGGCGTGACCATATGTATGTATGTATGAGTTGTCGGTGTTGACTTAAGTGGCGTGTGCCTGACGGGTGCGTGTCATCTGAACGCAGCCAGTGTTGGTGAAGGAACAGAATACGGGATGTTCCATGCTGACATGCTGGGTGCCAGTGTTCTGTATGGGTACAACTTTTGTACATATATGGGTACTAGTTTTATGTATAAGTGTTAGTTTCGTATATAGGACGGACTGCGGGACGTTCTTATTGGCAGACTGCGGGATGCCAACTCCATGTAGAGGACGGACTGCGGGACGTTCCTTTTGGCAAATAGACTGCGGGATATTTGCCCTACGTGGTAGTGTAAAGATGAATGTCGGTGTACAGGACGGACTGCGGGACGTTCCTATTGGTATGCCTGTGGGATGCCAATTCCCATGTAGTTAGAGGACGGACTGCGGGACGTTCCTTTTTCGGCAAACAGACTGTGGGATGTTTGCCCTACAATGAATTGGTAGAGTGATGATGAATGGTAAATACTTGAATCCAAGTGTGAATGAATCATAAACCTCGTATGAATCAGAAATCCTCATATAGTTTGCCTTTTAATGTGCGAACGTAATCACATTAAATGAATGTGGTGATGTGTGATAAGCTGTGTGCTATTTATCTTAGCTAATGTATTTTGGACTGTACGTTGGAAGGCCTTGAAAGGTTGATGGATACAACAATTAGGTCTTTGTGTTACATTGGCACATAGTAATGACATGTTATTTCTAATTGATTTTAGAAGCCGCCTCGATGAAAGCATCGCAGCTCATGCCGATGAGCGTGTTCAATCCCGAAGCTAGTCCATCTGAACCGATGACTGTTGAGGTTCAGACATCTTATATGCAGTCGAGGACGATGCATGGTCAGGAGAGGCCGTGTAGAAGTCGACTTGTCTATGACTAGATTTCCAATATAAAAAGGCGCGCAATGTAGTGGACGCCCTCTTTTCGACGGTCGACCGCTGCAGAGTAAAGAACTACACACCCTGGTGATCAGTGTGATCCATGTGATATTAGTGTCGCCGTGATTGTAAGAATGTTCTAAGTTACTTACTGATTAGCTACTTGTGTAATGATTACGTTCAGGGTGTAGTAAAATTTGTTAAATAAAGTGATAGAAATCTGCTTTGTTAATCTCAGTGTATATTTTTTTATTAACATTCCTGGTGATTGCTAACAATATATATAAATTGTCTATAGTATAATGCCTAACGTATTTGTTAAGTGGAGTTCATTGATTGCACCCATACGTAGATTTTCAAAACTTAGTATTCCAGCCTGCAACGTTTGAACTGTAACTTAAGCTGCATGCTGAATTTGATCAATTGATTGGAGGCGAATGCCGTGTGTATAGAACACCTATACGAGATGAATTGTGATGAATTTTGGTGAGTAACCTGTTAGGTAACTAACTTGTGCATTCAAATGAACATGACTGATTAACTGGGCTGGAGGTCTCCAGGTCATATTTGGAGACGCGTGGCCTCTTTTAATCGTATATTAATACAGTTTAGTACTGTATTGTTAAGAGTAAATAAAATAGAAACTACTGGATCGCAATAAAACATTCTTTCACTGTTGGGAAGCTACACAATCCCCGGCTTTATTTCGGAAAGGGAGTTACGCGGGTCAAACCGCGTGACGCCCGCTAGTCTATACTAACATTATAAAGAGGAAAGATTTGTTTTTTGTTTTTTTGTTTGTTTGTTTGTAACGAATAGGCTCCGGAACTACTGAAACGATTTAAAAAATTCCTTCACTGTTGGAAAGCTACACTCTTTGTGGTGAACATAGGCTATATTTTATTTCCGTATTCCCACGGGAACGGGAACTACGCGGGTGAAAAACTGCATGACGTCCGCTAGTATCTTATAAAACTCTTATTATGAGACATTTGAGACTTAGGTTTAGACTTGTTTGTAACTTAGGTATATTAGATTCGTTCTGATAGATACTTCGGGATCTCGTAAACAATTAAAAAGTTTTAGGGAGAAAGAAAAACTACCAAAAGTTATAAAGCTCTGCCCTCTCGATACATGTTGTTATACCTCTGAGGTGGCAGACAGGTATACGACCCATATGATATCGCAACACCAGGAGTGTTACATTGCCTCGGTGGCGCGGTCGGAAGTGTAACCGCCTGCCGCGCTTGAGGGCCTGGGTTCGATTCCCGGGTCGGTCCAAATATTTGTATACACAACCCGATCACCAGGTATAAACGCCCTGTTTAAAGAATTTCATAGATAGTGTTTTTATAATATATAAGCATAGTTGTTTTCCGTTCGTGGTGGTATTTGGGTACTTTTCTACCCTGTTGCTGGGGTAGCAGGGCGGTTTGTGTAGTGCCTTTCTGAATACCCGCTAAACCATAACAGGGTTCTGATTCATTTCTACAGTTTCCCAGAATAAACCAGAGATTAAATCACTGCAAATCGGTTAAATATGTTTGAGAACCCTATTACAAATAAACAAATAAAACACACCTGCTAAAATTTCTCATTCAAACTCGATTCTAAATTTCTATCCCAAAACATCAAAAAGCTTGTAAAAATCGTATAAATGTCGTTTGCAGGGTCATAAAGGGACTTGTATTTGTAAAGGGCAGGTGCCTAAAGTTGTAGACCTCTGCCTGAGGGCAAGTTAACTGACCTTTGTAGTAACTTAATTTTCAGAAACTCTGCGCCCAACAAAGGTCCACTTTAAAGTGATTTCGAGATTTACAAATTGAATTACTCGTATTTTTAATTTCATTTAACGTGCCTGATTCTTAATTTGTAGCAAATTTAATTATATCTTTTAACCGATTTAAACATAAGAAGGTTTTCATGAAAATTTTTTAGTGATTTTTGATATATTATATTGATATGTACAGAAAATAGGTGTAAGTACGTAATATTTCCAGCTATTTCTGTACTGCAGACTGCATTGGCCCGTACACCGCCCCCACCGCCAACGACGGGAAGGCATCCAACCAATGAGCCCTGTCGCGGAGATACTCAGTTGGACTACATATCTACCTCTGACCTACAGGAATGGTTGAATACCATTGACAAATGCCTTATTGAAGTCTGTAATGTAGCAGCGGAAGGAAAACTCAACTCTGACCAAAAGCTAAGAATAAATGGACTAACCCGAAAAGTGGCCAATGGAACCTCTCAATTGGCATTGCAGTACGAGGCCTTGAAATCGAAGGCAATACAATCGAATACAGCCCTACAAGCCCTTCAAGAACGATGTGACCTGGCGCAACAAATTCAAGACCTTAAGCGTACTATTGAAGAGTCACCAAAGCACACACCCGGACCTTCCTTTTCTGATGTGGTGAAGAGCAGCAATACCTACGTGCCGACAAACAACTTAAGCTCTGTGGCTATTTACCCCAAAGAAAAGGGTCAATCAAGTGAGGAGACAAAGTGTTTAGTCCAAAAAATCATATGCCCAGAAGAAATGAAGCTGCAGGTCAGAGGGCTGCGCAAGACGAAAAACGGCGGAGTGATCATCAGCACAGACGAAACTGAAACGGTTGACCAACAGTCGATTGATCCATGAACCTTTCGCCCAATGGACTTTTCATCCACGAACGTTTCGCCAGCATTACTCTACGTCAGTGAATGCTTGACCAACAGAATGTTTTGACCAATAACTTTTCACCCAAAGAACAATTGGCCCATGGACTGTTCCCCAAGAGAATGGTACATCAGTGAGCGTTAAGTAATCTCTACAAGCAATGATAGACTAGCGATATGATAGTTGGCCTACCAAGTCACAGGTCCTAGGTTCGAACCCCGGCACACAACAATGTCTTTTTTTTATTTATGGCATTAGTGCGATGCATTGCAACCATAAATTTTAGATAGGTTGATGAGGTGTAGGTACCTACTGGCTTTAATTAAAACCAAAATGTATAAATAAACTAAAATTCATTTTACAAAAGAAAATAATACTGCAACTGCAATCATAACTTTTTAACACGAACAGTTCTTCAAAAAACATTACTTTCGTAATTGGCAAATGTGTGCCCAGCCACTTAAATAAGTTTTTAAGTCCATTTCGTTTTTCTTTGACAAGTGCTGGGAGATGCGTTCTTGGTATTTTTGTTCTACTCGTTTCCGTTTCGGCATGGGCTCCGCAGCATTAATGCGCTCTATTATGCAATCCGTATTCTTCTGCTCTTTTTTCATTTCAAATATAGTTGTAAATGTGTATCACTGCCTCTGTGGCGCAATCGGTAGTGATACCGCCTGCGGCGCTGGAGGTCGTGGGTTCGATTCCCACCGGAGACAAATATTTGTGTGACCCATAAATGTTTGTCTCAAGAGTCTGGGTGTTTCTATGTATAATATGTATGTATTTAAAAGTATATAAGTATTAATATCCGTGGTCTGATACCCCTAACACAAGCAGGTTATTCCTAGCTTACTTTGGGATCAGATAGAGTTGTGTGAAATGTCCGTGAATATTTATTTAATTTAATTTAATTTAAATATATTACATTTACGCCGGCCCAGCAAAATGTTCCACCTGTTATGCCAGGACTCGAGGGCATTTTGAGGTAGAGGTACTTGTGATCGGTAACTGTCTAACTCAAAGGTGGTATAACTCAAAGGTGACTGACTGACTGACATAGTGAGCTATCAATGCACACCCCCAACCACTGGACGGATCGGGCTGAAATTTGGCATGCAGGTAGATGTTATGACGTAGGCATCCGCTAAGAAAGGATTTTGATAAAATCTACCCCCAAAGAGATAAAATACAGGAAGCGGGAAATGGAACAAATTTTACGCGGGCGAAGCTGCGGGCATCAGCTAGTTAATTTTATAAACGCACATGAATTCGAAAAGACATGTTGCCATGTTGCGTGCCGGGGTTCGAACCTACGACCTGTGACTTGGTAGTCCAACTGTCATATTCCACCTACGGTATACGGTGCCTACGTCGCCCCAAGACGTATAATAAGGTGGAAAATTTGGTTGGTTCCGAGTAGGTTTCGGTGGTGGAGTGGATAACGCGTCGGCACGGATCGCCGAAGACGCAGGTTCGAATCCTGCTCGAAACCAATTCTTTTTCCATATTTAAAATTTATGATCAGTTAGCATACTAATTGCTTTTCAAAAATAATCTTAATGTCATATTCCAGGCTCTGGTCAGGCTATTATTGCTTGTAGAGATTACTTAACGCTCACTGATGTGCAGTTCTCTTGGGGAACAGTCCATGGGCCAATTGTTCTTTGGGTGAAAAGTTATTGGTCAAAACATTCTGTTGGTCAAGCATTCACTGACGTAGAGTAATGCTGGCGAAACGTTCGTGGATGAAAAGTCCATTGGACGAAAGGTTCATGGATCAATCGACTGTTGGTCAAATTACAATTATTGGAATACCTGTTTCTATGCCCGAAAAAGAGGTTTATAGCTGCATATACCAACAGAATTTAGCTGGAAAAATTGAAGACTGTGAAAAGTTCTTGACCTCAATTAGACTAAGTCACAAGTCGGGTAGGAGGGACGCTGAGACCTGCAACTATGTCGTCGAGGTCTCAGCAGAAATTAGAAGAGTCCTTATAGCCAAAGAGAGAGTGTTTATAAACTGGTCGTCTTGCCCCGTGAGAGACTTTACATTGGTCACGCGTTGCTACAATTGTCAGCAGTATGGGCATGCGGCAAAGTCTTGCCGGGAAGAGACACCTACCTGCGGACACTGCGGAGAACAGGGGCACTCCCTGAAAGAGTGTACAAAAAAGGGAGGAGAGCCAAAATGCGCTACGTGTATGCGCTTCAAGAAACAGAACAACCATGCCACAGGAGCGACGGACTGTCCAGCCAAGCTTGTTGCCGAAAAAAGGTACATTAATTCTATTGACTATGAGGGCGCCTAAGAGCGTCGATCTCGAATATTTTTACTGTCCTTCTCTACTTAAGTAATTACATTACATACCTAGTTGATAATGACTCATAATTTAATTGATGACATAGATAACTTCAATGTAGTAGAATCTAATATGTGTAAGGCGGAAGAGTGCAAACAATATCTAACCGCTTATGACAATCCAATGAACATCATAACCCAAAATATACGCAGCATTTATAAAAAAATTGATAGTTTTACGACCCTGCAGCATAGGATAGACACAAACTTAGACGTCATAGTTTTAACTGAGTGTAGGCTTGCTTCAGCTTATGACATTCCGCTTATGCAGGGATATAATATGTATAAATGTAATACGATATACAATCAGAATGACGGAGTGATAGTTTACGTAAGAACCCATATTAATGCATCCATCGAAGAGCCAAGCATGAAAGATTGCAACAGACTATTGTTAACGGTAGGAACTGAATGGGCAATACTAGCGATATACAGGCCTCCCTCATTTAAGGATATACAAAACTTTATTGAATCATTAAATGAGACCCTACAAAAGTTATCATCCTATAGAAATATAATTTTAATTGGAGATATTAATATAAATACACTCCAAGGTCAACAAGACGTAACCGAGGACGGACTGCAGTATCTTAACCTCTGCGCATTCCATGGCCTATTCCCAACGCATACGCTTATCACTCGCCCGGAAACTGGTTCATGCTTAGACCACATCATGCTCAAATCACATTACCCAGCGCACGCATTAGTTATTAAATCTAGTATTACCGACCATAACGCTGTCCTACTAACACTTAGTTGTAAGTTACCTAAATTAAACAATACTCGCACAATCAGTAAATTGGATGTAAATAACCTCGGTAATGATTTACGTCATATCGATTTTAGCCCACTTTACGATTCTGATGATCCGCAATTTTGCACACAGTACTTTGTTGAGAAAGTGAAAAATGCAATTCATAAAAATACACGCTTGACACAATTGCACAATAAAATTTTTAATATAAAACCGTGGATTACGCCGGGTCTCATCCGCTGCATGAAACATAGGGATAAACTTCACTTGAAATCTAAACGTAACCATAATGATTTAGAACTACGCATAACATACAAAAGATATCGAAATTTTTGTAACGATTTATTAAAAAAAATAAAAACAAATCATGATAAACTAGAACTTCAGAAAGCCGGATCTAACAGTAGGAAAATTTGGCAACATATGAAAAATATATCATATTCTACGAAACAAAAGGAGTCACCCTTAAGTTTGTTGAACACTCATTCATCTCAGGCCGCATCTGCTAATGCAGTAAATAATTTCTTTGTGAATGTTGGTAAAGAACTAGCACAGCAAATGCAAAATCGGCAGCAGCAACTCACTAACCCACCTCTCCCAAGCAGAACTAACTTGTCATCCCTTGTATTACTTGACACTGACGAAGAAGAAGTGGAAAGAATAATTATGACCTTAAAAGATAATTGTGCAGTTGGTTGGGATCTCATATCTAATAAAATCCTGAAACAGTACCGAAACATTTTAGTGCCGCCTTTAACTAACATTTTCCAAAAATGCCTATCGACAGGAATATTCCCTAAGTACCTCAAGAGAGCCGTAGTTGTGCCCGTTTATAAGTCTGGAGGAAAGGAGCAGGCCACAAATTATAGGCCTATTGCATTACTCCCAGCCATATCAAAAATATTAGAGAAAATAATAAATAATAGGTTGATAAATTACTTAGAAAATAACTTACTTTTATCAAACACCCAGTTGGGCTTTAGATCTAATAGGTCCACCGCAGATGCGGTCCATCATTTAACGAATTATGTAGCATACGAGCTTGACAAGGGTAACCACACCGTGGGAATCTTTCTGGATCTTGCCAAAGCATATGACACGGTATTCATTCCTACTCTAGTGCGTAAATTAGAAAATATAGGCGTAAGGGGCACACAACTTCATCTTTTTAAAAGTTTTCTTGAGGAACGTTCCCAATGCGTAAAAATCGGCAGTGTCTTCAGTGACTACATGAAAAACACCTCTTTTGGCATTCCCCAAGGAAGTGTGTTAGGAAGTACTTTGTTTTTAATTTATATAAATGATCTATGTAACATTAATTTAGAAAATGGCATAATTGTATCGTACGCTGACGACACAGCCCTACTTTTTTCTGCTAAGTCGGATATGGAAGCATATGAGTTGGCGCAGCGTGGTTTTAATACTGTAAATAAATGGCTACAGCATAATATGCTAACGCTTAATACTGAAAAATCCAAATTTGTAGTATTTTCGATGCGCAAATTAAGTACTAATCGAAATAGCGAACCCCTATACGCACATTATTGTTCTTACGGTAATGACGATATGGGTAAGTGCACGTGCCGAGTTATAACAAGAACTGATACAATAAAATACCTGGGTATCACAATAGACGAAACGCTCACTTTCAAACAACACGGTGAAGCGCTAACCAAAAGGCTGCGCAAGCTCATATTCGTTTTCAAAAAAATTAGACATATTGCTGACCCGAAATTGATTAAACAGGTTTATTATGCACTATGTCAGTCAATAGTAAGCTATTGTATCACATCATGGGGTGGGACCTGTAAAACTCTCTTATTGCCTATAGAGAGGGCGCAGAGAGCGATCCTCAAAGTGGCCACTTTTCGACCTTTCCTCTTCCCCACTAACCTCCTTTACCAAGGGTGCGAAGTACTAACAGTACGTCAACTGTTTATATTGAATACAGTATTGAAACAGCATACAGCACTTCGTTTTAACTCTGATCTTCTAAACAAAAGACGTAAAGACATTGTTTGCACTCAAAGAACTGCAATAAAGCACAAATTTACAAATAGATTTTACCTGTTCTTAGGGCCCCTACTGTATAATAGAATCAATGCTAAGTCGTACATCTATGACCTGAATTATTTTCGTTGTAAGCAAGCTTTACAAAAAATATTGCAAGAAATGACTTACGATAAAACAGAGGAGTTATTGAATGTTCCAAATTGAATTACATATAAAAATAAAATAATTGGGAACACCCAAAAATTCCGAAATATGTTTTTCCGAATTTCAATATTCCGATGTTCAAAATTCCGAAGATTATAATTCCTAAGAAACAAAGCTCCGAATATTCAAAAGGACGATATTTATTTATCCGAAAGTCATAAGTACGAATTTTTATTTTTCCTAATTTCATTAGTACGAATAATCAAAAGACCGGACTGTTATTTTCCCGAAAAACATTATTATGAATTTCAAATATCCGAAAATTCACTGTTAAAGTTTTTTTAATAAAGTACGGTCAAGTCTAACTACCGAAGATATTATTTCCATTATATTATAAGTGAATGGTTAACACCCCGACTCAGAGTACCCCGACTCGGATGGGTTAGGTTAGAAGGCTAAGGCGGGAGCGAAGCGAAGCGGAGCTCCCGCCTTAGCCTTCGTGGTTATTTTTTTTTTGTTATGTCGTTTGCCTTCCACTCACTTGGAAATAATATTTTCGGTAGTTAGACTTGACTATACTTTATTAAAAAAACGGGTGGAATCGGGAACATAAATAATCGTCTTTAATGATAAGTTTTCGGGTTAAAACAGGAACGGGTGGAAACGCCATTCACCCTTCGCATTTATGATATTTCGAATTTTTGATAATCGGAGTTCGTATTTATAATATGGCGGATTTTTTTATGATTCGGAATTCAACGGTTCGGTTTCTTGAAATTCGGCATTCTGACAGTCGGAATTGTAAACATTCGGAATTTTAAAATTATGACTTTTAATAAAAAGGATTTATGAAACATCGGATTTTTGACTTTCGAGATTTCGAATCATTTGGACTTATGAAATTCGGAATTATGAAATTCGTGATTGTGACTTTCGGAATTAAGTTTTTCGTATTAATGTAGTGTACCCAAAATAATTAAATGTATAAAATAATAGTAGTGTAACTTTATTATATATTTTTGCATAAAAGAGTATAATTATACTCTAAATTAATATTATAGGTACTACGCTGTACTTTGAAATTAGCGATGCCAACATTAAATCAAATTAGATTGTACCTATATAGATTTAATATACCTACATATTTTTGTATTTTAAGCCTGAAACACAGGATTTCCTAGTTCAGGCAAAAATGACGTATCGAATGTGCGAATGCATAAATACCTAAAGTGAGTTAATCGACATTAGCTGCTGACAGTAAGCATTATTATAATATATACACTATGTAGACTAAGACATTGTGTATGATAAGAATGTACCTTTTTGAGAAATAGATAAATATTATTATATTATCATATTATATGTGTAATAAGAGATTAAATAATTTTAAGTACTTGTATGTAACTGATTAAGAATTTTGTATAATTTTTGTAAATTAGTTGGAAATAAATTTATTCTTATTCTTATTCTTATTCTCATTATACTACTCGCAATCGGATCGCGAGAAGCAGTGTTTGCGCCGCAGTAAAGTACCTACCGCCGCGCCCTGTTGAGCACACCCAGCTTCTTGGACGCCAGCTTGGCCTTGTCCTGCAAATGACTGCGGAACTGTACGTCCCACCAAGTCAACGCCAAGGATCCCTCTACTTTTGGAGATGGAAAGAGAATTGCCCTGTAATTGCAGCGCTACAATATTTGAGGGTTTCTTAGCGGTGAAGAAAGACGCTTGTGTCTTGGAGGGGTTGAGCTGGACAAGGTATTGTCTACCCCAATCGGACACTCTAGTAAGAGTAGCCTCGATTTCAGACACAAGCTGTTCACGACTTTCTTCCACTGGGTCCCGAGATATACCGGGGAGTCCCATGTAACAAGTGTCCCCCGTACTGTCGTCCGCATAACAATGAATGCCGTCAATAGACAACTTTATATAATCACGCCTTCATCCAAGGGATAGTCAAAGGTATATTTCCACATGTGTAAAAAGGCGATTAAGGTTACCTACTGTTGAAATTTCAAGCCGCGTTACAGGCAACTGACATGACTTCTGATGGTCAGCAAAACCCGTAAATGGAGACGTTACACATTTTCACGAACCATAAGGTGCCTAACGCAGTGATCGTACACAAAACACTGAGTTAGCGGGGAGCTTCATACATAAATAACCAATACCTAACCAAACTTCCGAAAAATCTGTCAATAGTTCTCTTCTGGGGCACATTATTTAACATTTCAATATTTCTCCTTACAGCTCAGATTCACGTAAATCTGTTTGATATAAGTAAACCCCTTTACCCTATAATTTATGTTTTCTTCTCTCGTATTTGAGCTGTAATTCAATTATATGAAATTTGAGGCCGCTCTCCGGTCTATGTCGGTAGTAAAGTAATACGAATATATTTTTATCTTTCTGTGAGAAGATAAAAGTTTAATGTTATTTAGTACCATGAGATTGTCTTCAGAAAATTATACCATAGGAAATTCATACATACATACATACATAGTATTCACGGCTATATCCCCGAAGGGATAGACATAGTATACGCCCATATTTTATCTTTTAGTAACATGTCTCACAATATAGGTGGTGAGCCTATTGCCGTGTATTAGTGGGAAGGTAATTCGTGTTATTTTTTATATAGCACAGAGGGGGCAGACACACGTCAAGGCCTACCTGATCTAAACTGGTCATCTTAGTCTAGGACTTTCTAACACCAGAGATGCTACACTCGGGCTGTCGTCCCTGCAAAACCTTTTGGGTATGACTCCTTTTGAAGACCATATACTGTACATTGATGATCAGGGGAACCGATGCAGGGAGTTCGTTTCACAATTGTACATTCTCGAATTTCACTGATTTTACTGTTTCGCGCATGTTTCTCCCTTGTTCTTCAATTTTTTTCAAGGACTGCAGTGCGAGTGTGGCGCCTCCGGTTTTGCAAACGTTCATAGGCTGCGGTGACCACTAGTCCTTCTAGTGGGCCGTATGCTTGCCTGCCGCCCTAGCGGTATAAAAAATCTATACCTACACATCGGGTCTTAGCAAGAAAGATTATAAATAGAATCTATGAAAAAAGAAACTGATTAGAATTTTTAACCTGAATACTGCAGCATTCTCTCAATGAATGAATTAATGAATGAATGATTGAATGAAATGAAATGTTTATTACAACCAAGATTTCTAAGTAAGATATTAGATTATAGGTAGTTCCTTTTCCAACTTTTTCCCAACTTATTACTCCTAATTCGTAACCAAATCGTTCATAATTCCTAACATTGTCTTCCTTCTCACATAATATCCTCACAACCCTTATTTATTACAATATTATGTTCAAATCAACATAACTATAACGCTATCGTTTATAGTGAGATGTCGTAAGAAAGGTAAACACATATCTCGGCTATTGCTACCCATAAAACATGTTTATCATTATGTGTAACGGACAAACTAGGGGAAAACAACAGCGTTGGTAGTTATTTATGCAGCAGTGGGCTGGCAACATTGTGACGCTACTACGTGTGTTGCCAGAATCAATTTGTTTGACTGTTATGGTAGTAAATTTGAATAATGAGATCGAATTTGGAATGTTATCAAATCGTTATAATAGTTGTTGCAGGTTGTTTCCGCATGTGCTCTGCCTGTTGTCTTACGAATCTGACAGTTAATGTAAATATAGAAGTAATAATCTTGACGTATATAAGTGTTACTTTTATGAATAAAGATATTTTGATTTAAAACGGACTAAGGTCAAAAGAATAATTTACCGAAAATATCTTATTTCAATATACAAGGGATTGTTGCATGACAGTACAACGGAAATCCCTAATTTCCGTATATTTACTTGAAATATGGGTCAGAAATCGCTTTGAAAAAGTTATAAGAAAAACCCTCGGAGTACAGGATTTATACTTCGTTGAGAAACCTAATTCGGCCACAACGGTCAAGATCCTTTCATGAAAGGGAACATAATCCACATTGAGCTATTGTCCTTTTAGAGATCCGTGGTAAATAAAAGTCCTTATAATAGGTATTAAAATATCGTGGGTCTCTTTTTTAGGGTTCTGTAGCTAAATGGCAACGGAACCCTTATAGATTCGTCATGTCTGTCTGTCCGTATGTCACAGCCACTTTTCTCCGAAACTATAAGGCATATGCTCTTGAAACTTGGTAAGTAAGTGTATTCTGCAAACCGCATTAAGGATTTTACACGAAAACAGAAAAAAAATCAATAAATTTTGGGGCTCCTCATTCATAGAACTAAAATTCAAATATTTTTTTCATCAAAACCATACGTGTGGGGAATTTTTAGATAGGTCTTCAAAACACTATTGAGGTTCCTAAAATCATTTTTTCTACACTGACTACTTTGCGCGAGAGAGACTTCCAAAGCGGAAAAATGTGTGTCCCCCCCTCAACATCTAAAATAAGACAATAATAAATCTAAATAAAAAAATAAATTAAAAATTTAAAAAACCCCCGACTCACAAAAAAAGAATAATAAAAAAACCTGTAAAAAATAACTATTATATAATGACCTATCTACCCTAAGTATTGAACCTTTATTATTATAGGTAGCTATATAATTTACGTATTCATATTTTTAACTAACAGTTGGTCTCGTCTGGGGGACCGCTCTATACCTAAACAGAGACAGACGTACGATTAGGTTATATGAGCGGTCCCCGACTAGACGAACTGTTAGTGAAAAAAATGAATACGTAAATTATATAGCTACCTATAATAATAATAAAGGTTCAATACTTAGGGTAGATAGGTCATTATATAATAGTTATTTTTTACTTTTTACAGGTTTTTTTATTGTTCTTTTTTTGTGAGTCAGGGGTTTTTTAAATTTTTAATTAAATTTTTTATTTCATGCTTTTTATAGATTTTTTTTAGTATCAACATACGTGGGTATAGTCTATCAACAATTATTCAGAGCTAATGCGAATTGCGCGGAGTGTGGTTACAGAATTAGAAATACATTCCAATCCTCATATCTTTCGAATGGCTAAACCGATTTTATTAATTTATTTATTTATATCTTTGAAATGGCTTAACCGATTTTTATAAAACATAGCTAAGAACACTCTCCTCTAACCCATCTTTCAAACAAAAGAAACAGAATCAAAATCGGTTCATCCGTTTGGGAGCTACGATGCCAAAGACAGACTTACAAACACACACACACACACACACACAGCTGGCAGACAAGGTTATGGCCCCACCTGATAGACTGTGGTCATCGTAGCCTATGAACGTTTGCAACACCAAGGGCGCTATGGCCCACGCTGGTCTCTGGTCTCTGAGAATTAACGATATACCTACCTGTTTACGATGTACTAAGCGGCTTAAGTGTTTCTAATACTTCGGAACTATTCAAGTGCCATGATCATGAAGGAACTGAAGTATTGGCGTCAAACACATACACAACACAATGTAAATATACCGCTCGGCAAAATAAGAGTAGTTGGCAAAAACAATAGACGCGCCACTCTGTGCTGTGCCGCTCATATAAGGCAACTCGTTAGAAAGAACCGTCTTTATTTTACGGTAAAATGTTATTTATATAGTTCTGTGGATTAAAATTCTCGATAATGAATCCGTTTGAGAGTCTGAAAGTGCAATTTTTTTCAGATATAAAATGGCTACCACCAAAACGGTTTTTCCCATGATTTTTTTTGACTTTATAAGACACAAGTAACATTGAACCAATCACAGTAAAGTATTTGCCAATATTATAAATGGGAAATCGAGTTTTTTAGTATTTACATAAATAAATCATATTATTTGATAAAGTACCGTGTGCACAGTAATGTTATACCGTGTAGTTCAGTTTTCATAAACCCCGCACTTTTAACAACCACCTTTCAACAATTACAGGCGTACACCTATATAATATTCAATTGAATTCCCGTAAAATTGTCGTAAAATGCAAACGTTCGAGAGGTGTTAACGACCTCGTAAATTTACGGCTCAGAGCAAAGGTCATGTTTCGGAAAAGTTGAAGCTTAGACAAATTTATCGAGTTGTTTGGAATTGTTTGAGATATTGGATTAAAATTTGTGAAGAAGATTAGTAAAGGCTTTGGTAATTTTAGATGTAGATAGAAACTTTGAAAAGATGTAGGTACTTATTGATATGTCTAAACCGAATTGACAGATAGTAAATAGATTATTTGCGAAATTTCAACTAGCCACATTAATTGACTCTGAGGAGTTAATGTTTTTAACAAAACGCGAAGTCCAGATCTTTCATAAATTGCCAGTCATTTTACATTGAGACATGTCAACCCTTATTTAATTTGAAGTTGATGGGCGCAGCTAAGATCATGGCCTCAAAAACCAAGATCGTTCATAATTATCTGAAATTTAATGTAGAAAAAATCGGTTAGCACTAGCAAGGTTAAAACCTTTAATTCATTATTTCTACGAAGAAACAGATACAATATTTAAGGATATACTCCAGACAGAGTTGGTGGACATTTCAATATACTTTAGAACAATTACTGAGATTAAAGTACCCACTTTACGGTCTTGTGCACTTCAAGAGACAATTTTGTAGTGAAAGTATGATTGGTAGGGGATTTAATGGATTGCATTATTAATCTTACTTCAAGTAGCTTATGAGTAGTAATTTTAAAAGTTTGGTGCAGTGTGCAATATGTGACTGCCTCTGTGGCGCAGTCGGTAGTGATACCGCCGGCGGTGCTGGAGTTCGTGGGTTCGATTCCCACCGGAGACAAATATTGGTGTGACCCGTAAATGTTTGTCTCAAGCGTTTGGGTGTTTCTATGTATAATAGGTATGTATTTAAAAAGTATATAAGTATTAATATCCGTGGTCTGATACCTATAACACAAGCAGGTTATTTCTAGCTTACTTTGGGATCAGATAGCGTTGTATGAAATGTCCGTAAAAAAAAATTGAATTTTAAAAAATTAAATCAACAGTTGGATAAATTAGTTTTATCAAATGGTAACGAGAAATCAATTTCAAAAGAAGTATGAAAAGGAATCAAAGGGGAAAATAGCAAGGGCAGTGCCTTGTAGACCGTTACCTAGGTATTACTAAAGAAAACATTACATAATACTATTACTGACCATCGCCCTTATTGTGAACCAATTTGCTAGATAAAGTATCGCATGATAGTTGTTTTTAGGAAAGGCATTATATTACATTCACATAAAGTTGAAAGCGCGAAATATTTCTTAAATCACACAGTACAGGAGAGGGTCTGCTAAGCTATATTTAGGCCCAAACCTCACTTACAATCTCGGAAGAGGTACTTGCACTACACAACCCTTTCATCCTTATTGTGGTTAGGAAATTGGCAATTGACAATACCAATTACTACGAAACAAATAGTACCCTCAACGGATATGTATTTAAAAAGTCTTGACTGAACAAAAATTACTACGAATTAGTAAAAATTATAAGCCTTCTGATTAGGATAGTATTTTTAAGGATTTTCCTTAAAAGTTTTATTTTTAAGACTAAAGGAATGTGGACGTTCAAAGGTTATCTTAAAACTAATATTATTTTATGTAAAGGCTCGTCAGCCTGATGGAAAGCCAGGGCGACACCTTGTGATTGACGGCCGCTCTCACAGTCCGTGCGACTTCTGACAGTTGTCCTGAAGTTGGCGGCCACATGATGTGCCTCTTCACGCTCCGCTTGACGAACCTGGGGTCGGAAGAGGAGGGAAGCACCTATGAAATAAAACACCAGGGAAAAAACTCAGAGATTCTAAAAGGAATTTCTGAGTAAGGTAATGCTGATAAATTGAGGGCTTACACATATTTTTGTGGAATGAATGATAGTCATCAAACTAAGTTATGGTTCAGTAAATTAACCACTGTAGTCTTCGAATCTCGAGTCAATACAGACTGATTGCCGCGCTAGTAAATAATTTATTGGCAAATAGATTTGAAGAGTTGGTTATTGCGAACACCGGATATTGAGGCTACTATACAAGTTGGTCCCCAATATCTCTCCCTTGATCTTAGCACAGCTACAAAGCCTACCTGGATTTCGAACCTGAAACTGAATCTCAATCAATTTTACCGTTTTCCTGGACCAAGTCTGCTTTTCAATTGTGTCAAAATAGAATCGTAAATGAAAACAACTTTCAAATTGTACCGTGGCTCAAGCGCCGGCAATGTATTGAGCAACGTTTCTGTCTTGACACAAGTTTTAAAGCAGTCTTGGACCCCCGGAGTGACTACCAAACATCAACTATGTTTTACTAAGTCTTGGTTCAATGTAGGATGGTGGGTGGGATGTGGGAACCGGCGAAGTGCGAATCGAATTCGCGCATTCCCGTGGGTTCCGTACAAAAAAACAGCAAATAATTTTCATTAGTTGTATGGGAGCCCCTTTTATTTTTTAGTATTTTTTATTATAGCAGAAACACGTTATACATAATCTTTATAAAATTCAACTCTCTAGCTATCACGGTTATTGAGATATATAGCCTTGTGACAGACAGACGTACAGCGAAGAATCAGTATTTTTTTATCGTGAGGGAAAATCCTCATGGATGCTATCTCATGGACTTCTATCGACTCAAAAACTCACGTATCCTGCCTAACAGTCTATGGTTAGAAGCCCCGGGTAAGCCCTCGGAAGGACACCCCAGGACTCCCAACAGCTGTTTCAGTAATAGGGTTCCATCTTTACCCTTTGTCTCGTTTGAACCCTGACGAACAAACCTATTATTTTTGAAACAATTTTAACATAAATTTCATACAACAGTCTGTTAGTTAACCGAAATGTGCACAGATGCCATCTGTTGGGCCCAAAGATAATTATCGCGTGTGCTCAGGCTGGATTAAATGTTGAATATGTTGAGTAACTTATAGTGATTTCTGTAAATATATAGGTATATAACTACACTATTAATAGGTATATGAGAAATTTTACATAATTAAGATTTATAAGAAGAAGTAAATACAGCTATTTTTTGATGAACTACCGCCAAATTAGGTAATCTAAATAGGACTCTAGTAAGTAGATTAGGTTTAATACCGTAATAATTTCTAAATTCCACCTATTTCATGATGTGATTTTGGATAGATCAAAAGACCTACCCACCATGTCTTTGAATCGACATCATGGGGTATAGGTATACTAGACATAAAATAACATTTATTGTTAAAAATTAAAGAGAAACATAATTATTACATATCTATATATTTACATTATTACTATCTTAACTAAACCTAAATAAGGCGCCCGTGGCATTGTGCCTAAAAGACTATAGTATCCGCAATACGAACTGGCACGTGGGGCCATAAATCATCGGATTCGTGCTATCTCTTTCGCACCTACACAGTCTTATGGAGCGGGACTCGCTCCCATAGTGCTGTGCAGGTAATCTTTTACGTATTCCATAACAGTATCGACAAAAGTAATGAAATGAAAAATTTAAATATGATTTATTTATTTATTTATTTTTATATCAGCATTGATTTATTAAGACAAATGTATTAAATTAAATAAATATATTAAAATAAGTAGGTTGAATAGGTGAATTACTAACTAAAAAAATTCCAATTTACTAATTTTAACTTTTTAATTGCTAAAATTTAGCTAATTATTAAATAAAATCTTATTTGCTATTAATATCATATTTACAACTAAAAGCAAATTACCCACTTAATATCAGATTACGACACATCGAAATTTTTTGAAGTGAAACTTCTTTATCGGCGTTGGAAAAAAAATTGCGTCACGTCACGTCACGTCACGTCACGATTTTTGGTTACGCGCCATCTTTGTTCTATTCCCCACCACGGTGGATTCGAATTAAGAGTACTTTATCCAGGGATAGCATGTCATTTAAGGGTTTTTGGACTTTTGGACTCTTGGGCTTTTGGACTTTTGGACTTTTGGATGGGACATTGGTACTTTGGGTCTTTGAAACTTTGGAACTTTGAGACTTTGGGACTTTTGAACTTTGAACTTTTGGACTTTTGGACTTTTGGATGGGACCTTGGTACTTTGGGTCTTTGGGACTTTGGGACTTTTGGACTTTTGGACTTTTGGACTTCTGGACTTTTGGATGGGACCTTGGTACTTTGGGTCTTTGGAACTTTGGGACTTTGGGACTTTTGGACTTTTGGTCTTTTGGACTTTTGGACTTTTGGACTTTTGGACTTTTGGACTTTTGGACTTTTGGACTTTTGGACTTTTGGACTTTTGGACTTTTGGACTTTTGGACTTTTGGACTTTTGGACTTTTGGACTTTTGGACTTTTGGACTTTTGGACTTTTGGACTTTTGGACTTTTGGACTTTTGGACTTTTGGACTTTTGGACTTTTGGACTTTTGGACTTTTGGACTTTTGGACTTTTGGACTTTTGGACTTTGGGACTTTGGGACTTTGGGACTTTGGGACTTTGGGACTTCGGGACTTTGGGACTTTGGGACTTTGGGACTTTGGGACTTTGGGACTTTGGGACTTTGGGACTTTGGGACTTTGGGACTTTGGGACTTTGGGACTTCGGGACTTTGGGACTTTGGGACTTTGGGACTTTGGGACTTTGGGACTTTGGGACTTTGGGACTTTGGGACTTTGGGACTTTGGGACTTTGGGACTTTGGGACTTTGGGACTTTGGGACTTTGGGACTTTGGGACTTTGGGACTTTGGGACTTTGGGACTTTGGGACTTTGGGACTTTGGGACTTTGGGACTTTGGGACTTTGGGACTTTGGGACTTTGGGACTTCGGGACTTTGGGACTTTGGGACTTTGGGACTGTGGGACTTTGGGACTTTTGGACTTTTGGCCTTCGGGACTTTTGGACTTTTGGCCTTCGGGGCTTTTGGACTTTTAGATGGGACCTTGGTACTTTGGGTCTTTGGAACTTTGGGACTTTGGGACTTTCAGATGGGACCTTGGGACTTTGGGACTTTGGAACTTTGGGACTTTGGGACTTTGGGACTTTGGGACTTTGGGACTTTGGGACTTTGGGACTTTGGGACTTTGGGACTTTGGGACTTTGGGACTTTGGGACTTTGGGACTTTGGGACTTTGGGACTTTGGGACTTTGGGACTTTGGGACTTTGGGACTTTGGGACTTTGGGACTTTGGGACTTTGGGACTTTTGGACTTTTGGCCTTCGGGACTTTTGGACTTTTAGATGGGACCTTGGTACTTTGGGTCTTTGGGACTTTGGAACTTTGGGACTTTGGGACTTTGGGACTTTGGGACTTTTGGACTTTTGGCCTTTGGGACTTTGGGACTTTGGGACTTTGGGACCTTGAGACCTTGGGACTTTGGGACTTTGGGACTTTGGAACTTTGGGACTTTGGGACTTTGGGACTTTTGGACTTTTGGCCTTCGGGACTTTGGGACTTTGGGACTTTGGGACTTTGGGACTTTGGGACTTTGGGACTTTGGGACTTTGGGACTATGGGACTTTGGGACTTTGGGACTTTGGGACTTTGGGACTTTGGGACTTTGGGACTTTGGAACTTTGGGACTTTTGGACTTTTGGACTTTTGGCCTTCGGGACTTTTGGACTTTTAGATGGGACCTTGGTACTTTGGGACTTTGGGACTTTGGGACTTTGGGACTTTGGGACTTTGGGACTTTGGGACTTTGGGACTTTGGGACTTTGGGACTTTGGGACTTTGGGACTTTGGGACTTTGGGACTTTGGGACTTTGGGACTTTGGGACTTTGGGACTTTGGGACTTTGGGACTTTGGGACTTTGGGACTTTGGGACTTTGGGACTTTGGGACTTCGGGACTTTGGGACTTTGGGACTTTGGGACTGTGGGACTTTGGGATTTTTGGACTTTTGGCCTTCGGGACTTTTGGACTTTTAGATGGGACCTTGGTACTTTGGGTCTTTGGAACTTTGGGACTTTGGGACTTTCAGATGGGACCTTGGGACTTTGGGACTTTGGGACTTTGGGACTTTGGGACTTTGGGACTTTGGGACTTTGGGACTTTGGGACTTTTGGACTTTTGGCCTTTGGGACTTTGGGACTTTGGGACTTTGGGACTTTGGGACCTTGAGACCTTGGGACTTTGGGACTTTGGGACTTTGTAACTTTGGGACTTTGGGACTTTGGGACTTTTGGACTTTTGGCCTTCGGGAATTTTGGACTTTTAGATGGGACCTTGGTACTTTGGGTCTTTGGAACTTTGGGACTTTGGGACTTTGGGACTTTTGGACTTTTGGCCTTTGGGACTTTGGGACTTTGGGACTTTGGGACTTTGGGACTTTGGGACTTTGGGACCTTGAGACCTTGGGACTTTGGGACTTTGGGACTTTGGGACTTTTGGACTTTTGGCCTTTTGGACTTTTGGACTTTTGGACTTTTGGACTTTTGGACTTTTGGACTTTTGGGCTTTTGGACTTTTGGATGGGACCTTGGTACTTTGGGTCTTTGGGACTTTTGGACTTTGGGACTTTGGGACTTTGGGACTTTGGGACTTTGGGACTTTGGACTTTGGGACTTTGGGACTTTGAGACTTTGGGACTTTGGGACTTTGGGACTTTGGGACTTTGGGACTTTGGGACTTTGGGACTTTGGGACTTTGGGACTTTCGGACTTTCGGACTTTGGGACTTTGGGACTTTGGGACTTTGGGACTTTGGGACTTTGGGACTTTGGGACTTTGGGACTTTGGGACTTTGGGACTTTGGGACTTTGGGACTTTGGGACTTTGGGACTGTGGGACTTTGGGACTTTGGGACTTTGGGACTTTGGGACTTTGGGACTTTGGGACTTTGGGACTTTGGGACTTTGGGACTTTGGGACTTTGGGACTGTGGGACTTTGGGACTTTGGGACTTTGGGACTTTGGAACTTTGGGACTTTGGGACTTTTGGACTTTTGGCCTTCGGGACTTTTGGACTTTTAGATGGGACCTTGGTACTTTGGGACTTTGGGACTTTGGGACTTTGGGACTTTGGGACTTTGGGACTTTGGGACTTTGGGACTTTGGGACTTTGGGACTTTGGGACTTTGGGACTTTGGGACTTTGGGACTTTGGGACTTTGGGACTTTGGGACTTTGGGACTTTGGGACTTTGGGACTTTGGGACTTTGGGACTTTGGGACTTTGGGACTTTGGGACTTTGGGACTTTTGGACTTTTGGCCTTTTGGACTTTTGGACTTTTGGACTTTGGACTTTGGACTTTGGACTTTTGGACTTTTGGACTTTTGGACTTTTGGACTTTTGGACTTTTGGACTTTTGTACTTTTGTACTTTTTGACTTAATTTAAGGTGAGGTGAAAATTAAGTTTATGAAGAAGTTTCACTTCTTACGTGTGTACACTAAGTACACGCAATTTTTTTTTAAATTTTATCGACATGGTTCAACCCCTACAATAAGTGACATTTATGGCCCAAAGTGCCAGTTCGTATTGCGGATACTATAGCAGCATTCCCCCTTTGAATAGCAATACGTATTCGTTGAGCGAGAAAACTGCCAGCCCTTGGGTCACCAGTCGACTTCACAAGGCGCTTTTTCAAATTCTTGAAATTTTTTTGCGCATTGGGATCCCATGGACCTATGGTCACACCGACTGGACAAAAACGATACGATGAGTCGAGACCCTTATATTTACGTGTTGAGAAGGAACCTACCTGCCCTCAAATAAGCTTCGTGGAGATCAGAGCAATATCTTGAAGTATTTCATTTCTAAGAAAATAAAAGTGTCGTCGGTACAGGGCGCCACTCAGAGATATGAAATATCGCCAAAGATATGGAAGCATATATTTATGTACCTGTTCCGTATGATAAAGTGTGCCAAGACAAAGGCCATAATTTACTAGTGACAATGGACAGTATTATTCAAACCAATAAATGCTTTTATTATTTCACTGTATATATTATACTTTAACAGAAGCACAAAGATTTTTGTCTTGGCATTATACTTCCACTTAATAGTGGAAAAAGCATACAAATACCTACCAACCTACCTATAAAGTAGCTGTATATGCCAACGCGTCCCAAATTTAGAATCCCAGTCTAGACATTTCATTGTTCTACAAGAAAATTAGGTAGTAATTGTCTGAAGAATTTCGCTACAATCTTGAAGTAGCGCTTTGATGGAACATAGTTGAGGAATTTCACTACAATCTTATAGCCACTCGTAGGAACAACTCAAGTTTCAGCAATAAAGACGTTGATTGAATGTATAATGTTAAGAAAATTACATTTTAAATACAATTTCTTCAAATGTGAAGATACAATTTGTGCAGCGGGTTAGTTCTGTTCTTATACGATTAAGGCCAGATTAGACCAAAATAGGAGTAAGATTATTATACTAGAGAGTAACTTGTACTGAAGTAGTCCACTTCAGTATGGTTAACATAGTTACGTTGTGCTTATTAGTTGTTGATAAAATTTAAAATCATTTTCCTTTTAGAACAAGTAAAAGTTGTCTAGTATAGTCTTACACTGATTTTAGTCGAATTCAGCATAAGGGAAGCTCAAAGCCCAGCTAGCTCAGTGTTTTGTAAACTTTTACTACGTTTGGCATCGTACGCTAGGGCTAGTCTAAATATGGGTTCCCGTTAGTGGCATTTTTTATTTACGAGCGTTTTCGTGATTCGCAAGCGATTAAAACCACCAACGTAATTAACGTTTTACGTTTTTAGGGTGCGCTAGTGCGACTCGCACTTGGAAGGTTTTTTTAATGAATAAAGTTATTGAGATACAAAAACAATACTTTATTCAAGACCTTTATTTGATATGGGTAAGAGTCCCACTATAGGTACTAGGTTTCTTAGAAGCGGGATCACACCCGAAACCCCCCAAAGACGTGGGATAGCTCCCGAGCCACCCCTTAGGCGAGGCCGCAGTGGCGGCCGTGGGTCTGTTGGGAGTCCTGGGACATCCTTCCGAGGGCTTACCCGGGCCTCCCAACCATAGGCTGTTGGGCGTTACATGAGGTTCTTTAGTCGGTAGGAGTACGGCATAACATCCATGAGGATTTTCCCTAACGTTAAAATAAAAGGTAGGTACTAGGTTTATGTTTATTATGATACTTTTCAAGGGTCATAGGACGCTAATTGGACTATTATCTTGATCTAGATCTCAGGACTCGCGAGGTCTAACAAATAACGTTATAAACACAAGTAACTTCAGTTCATGAACTAGAAACGCTCTGGACAAAAACACGATTGCTGATAAAATTCTCGATAGTTTTTCTTTGTAGAAAATACATTGATTTTGCGACATTTTAAGCTGGATGTCATGAATTTGAAGTTTACTCTAACCGATTTTTTTTCCAAAGATTACAGTTTTTTTTTTACAATATATTTATTAAGTTAAAAACGCACAAATACCGATGGCATCTCTATCTAAGATAGAGAGAGAGATGCGATCGGTATTTGCACGCTAAAATGTATATCTTCAATCTTGTTCAACCGACTAGCGTCGTACGAACTCTTAAGTACTTAATTGTTATTGACTTAAGTACTATTAGTAACAGAAACTATTAGCTATATAAACTGAATCCTTTAAATAGTTTTGCTAACAAAATGATTATACTTAGGACCAAAACAAGTAAGTAAAACATTTTATGTGAATTACAGCACATAACAGTAACATTATTATAATCCCTGTGATATACAAAGTTTTAGCTGTTTGAGAATGCTTAGGTACATAATTTTTATTTCATCGGCGTTCTAGTATACCTACTGTGACTGCACATTATCATAATGTTCAGAAAATAAATGGATGCTTGTTTTGTTCTATTGAATTGTTACAGAGATAATATTTTTAGTTAATTATTTTGTGTTTATCTATAATAATATTATATATACAAGCTGTTGATTTGGTCGTGCACAAGCCTCCTTCAGTGCGTAGTGTACTACAGGTATTATCGATTGCAAGCAACACAAACATTACGTAGATAACAAACCCCAAAAATCCTGTTTTTAGTGAAATATGATTTACGAAGAAAAAATCTTCACCCGTGTATTTAATGTTTACGTCGCCGAGCCAACGCTAAAGCGCAAGTCACACTGCCAGCGGGCGGGTGAGCGAGCTAAGCACACTGCGAGCTGCCGAATAACCTACGTGGCTGATGCGAGCGAAGCTACTCGTTTTCGTCGTTAGGCGCGCCCGCTTCGCTAGCTTAACTACCGTCCTCCCCGTTTCGGGTACTCAGACTAGTCGTCGCTTGTCATTCGAATAGCAGTGTCCACGTGTCTAGTCTCATCCGCACTACCCGGTTCGCCCTTCCGTATGTAGTTTTTGGTGTAAACCCCATAGTTTAGCTCGGCAATGTCGCGTAGTTTGCATAACTTCAATATCTCACTTCACCCGCCCGCCTAGCTCGCTCGCCCGCCCGCTGGCGGTGTGGCCTGGGCTTAAAGCTAGACAATAGTAGGTACCTAGATAATGCGGCTACGTATCGCATCTCATGGCTCCTCTACACTGCCCGCGAAGTTGAACGAAGTTAAATGAATACGATAGTGTAAAGAGGCACTTCGGCTTACCTCGTCAAAAACTATACCTCCCCTCATGCGACTTTATTTGCTGTCGATTTTTGCGCCTCAGTCAATGGGCCCAAAGATGCGGGAAGTGCGTTCACGAAGTACCTCTCTACACTACTTGGCCGACATCGTGTGTGCCGGTGCTTTGCCGGCGCGTGATTTAAGCTATAATTAGTGCTTTGGTGTATGTGATCCAATTATCAGCGTCAAACAGTGGTCAGGAGCGAATTATGTTGTTCCTGGAAACTCTGCCACACAAATTTCTTTGTTCATTGCAAACGGCGGCAATGTGCGTGCGCAGGCTACTGACTAATAATAAGTGTATAGGTAGGGGTTTTCCCATAAATAACGTCATGGTAGGTACAGAGATCTCTGGTGCTACAATGCTGTGAAAATGAACTGCTTATTTTCCATTTCACATTTTACATTCACCTCACTCATCTCAATCCTAATTTTTATTTTAAAACTCTTCGTTGGTGGAAAACAAATCTATTTTTTTTTAAATGGAGTTAATTTTTAATAAAATGAGTTTAGATCACCATCTCCCGCTAATTACTCTATCAGCGCGTGCGGCCACAGATGGAGTGCTGTTGTCATTTTTGAGCTGGTGCTCTTGAATACCAGCTTTGCCCGTTCAACTCGGCATAGAGGCTATGAGGATTGTTGACGATCCTCTACCTAGGGACATTCGCGACAAGTTCGTTTTTACAGCTTGCAGGATCTGTAGACCTAAGCAAACCACTATAATATAATAGCAACAGAGTGGCAATTCTCTGCATAGTCGCAGATTTACTGGTGAAATATTTGTGACTAAAGATGAGACAAAAGACATTTCGACTGTAAACTTTCTTCACGCTTGCAAACCATTCGATTGAGAATCAACGCCTTGGGGTTGAGGGCTGCGCTACCAGGGCGCCGATTCTCGACCACTCGACGTGAATGCGTGGACGCAAATTTACGGGTGAAACGTCGTCCGTCTCATGTTCGCCGTTCCTAAATATGAGACAGGCGACGCGTCACCCGCCGATTTCCGTCCACGCATTCATGTCGTGTGAAGCGATAATCGGTGCCCAGGGCTGAAAGAATGTCGCCAGCTTTGTTTTCTGGCCTGCACTGGCCTGTTAACCGCGTTAATTTGAACCGAATAGTTCGGCCGAATATTCGGTTCGGTACATTTTATACCGAATATTCGGCCGAATGTTCGAATTCGGTTCAACCCACATTCGGCGCATCTCTAATATGTAGGTATTTTACAAAATTTAGTATAGTCTTAAAGTACAATTTCAAACGAAAAGGAAGACTACTTTCTTGAGTGCCACTGTCAATGGTCTTGAAAACCAGTGAGAGTGGTCCCCACTCGCTAGATGCCGTAATGGCTTTCCTTCAAGCGGGTAGCATCATTTGGAGAGCTATATAAAAAAGCCGTGAAGGATTACAAACGCAACTAGGAGTGACGCTCAGATGATGCATCAAGAAAATCATCTTATATTCACAAGTACTACAATAAAGACTTAGCTTAATTTGGGCAAGATGATGTTGTGTATGAATGTCCACAGATATTTATTTATTTATTTATTTAATAAATATCAGGCTCCTAAAGGCACTTAGCATTACAAAGATTTTGTGATAAATTCGGGCATTTGTAAACCTACGCCGCGGCTGTTACACTTAATCTAGTGTTCATTCCTATTGCGGATTTAATCTCGTATTGTTACATTCTAAGTACAACATTAGAGTTTTAAAATTATTTTAGAAGCTTTCGTGAAACACAAACGCCTGAAGGTGATTTAGGCAATATTTCAGTTAAATTCATAAACTCGGTATGATTTTATTTTCATTAAATCATTCGTAATTGATTAAAAATACATTTTATAATTTAGACTGTTTGTTGTCAAGCTACAAACATAGTGCTAACGATAAAGAAAGAAAAGTGGCTCTGGCTTTTTGTTAACCTTTCACGCCTGACTGAACTGATTCTGATAAAGATTAGTAAAGAGATAGAGTAGAGCTTGGGAAAGGACAAAACTATGTTTATCGCGGGAATTATTTCCTATGGTAATATAAGCGGGCAGGACTATGGTATTAGCTGATAGAATATAAAAGCAACAGTGTAATATCTACTATCATGTAGTCTCTACTAAAAATCTACAATGTGCAATCAGATATTTACATTGGAGAATTCTAGGGTTACCCTTCCGAGAGCGTACCTGGGACTCCCGGCATTAGCCAGAATGAAAGGGCACCGTCGCAAGGGCAACTAAATGTCTGATTGCACATTGTAATAGCTGATTGCACAAATATTCTTTCTTTCATCGCGTGTTTTTAGTGGGTAGGAGTCCGGCATAGCATCCATGAGGATTTCCACACTTTAAATAGAGCTGTCGAGATCCTAAGGTGACAGATTACCATTAATTATACCAGTGATAATTTGTAAGCTTTGTTGTGAAATCTAATTCCCGAGTCACGACTCACGACTTTTCCAATTCAATATGATGAATAGACTTCTAAACACAATTACCGAAAATATATTTATTCATAAAATGCTAAAGGAGACCCCTCTTGAATTGAAACGAGGTATTAAATATGATAATGAAAGTCGTTTTTCGGATAGGCTATCTTTTTTATTTGAAAATTTTCCAGAGATAAAAATCAATTAGTATAGAAATGTTATGGGAATAAGTGAAAACGTTGTTAATCAATTAATTGATATTTGAATGTCGATTGAATAATATCTTAACACGGTCCAGGGCCGGTTGCTTCAGCATCGCTTATTATTGTAGCTTTTTTTTTATTTTACATAATATAACTGATCTTATAAGTGCATTGTTAACTTTTAGGTATATAGTTTGTAAAGATGTTTGTAAGTAAATCTCGCTTTAACGGCTGAAGGGACAAATTATTGTCTGAACTAAAACGTAGAATTTATATTTATATTACAAAATAAAGATAATGAATAATGAATAAGCATGTATGGTTATAGTGCTAAGGAACAAACGTAATATTGATAATAATATAAAATATAATCAAGTATTACAGAATATTCACAAAAATTTCGCGAAATGAGTGTAGTAGACTCAAATAACCGAACGCATAAATTTCAATTTCGTTCGCAGCAGAAAAACGTAATAAGTAAACACGACTTTTGTGATAATAGCTTTTATTTTCAAAGCGATAAAGTATAAGGTTAAATATCCAACTACAGTGACAGTACTACGTAAGCACTACTCCGTCTGAAATGCGAGCTTTTTATACCACCGGTTCCGTATACTTCAGTGTAAGAGAGTTTTCTCGTATTTTATTGGTCCATAAGTCCATAAAAAAAAAATAACAGCATGTAACATTGTAGCAGATTTTTTGTGTTAATTTTTCATTATTATATTAGGCTGACAATGTGAATCTTATTATTGCTATTAATTAAGAGTTTCATTTTTAGGAATTTTCCAAAAATACCAGATGGTGATATTGCTTAATTCCCATTGCACCTTTTAATTTATTAGATTTACAATAAGGTAAAGAAGCCTGTTACATTTCTAAATATTTATTCCCGTTCGCGCTTCCCATGAAAACTTATTCCGAAAATAAAAGTACCTAGACTAATGTGTTACTCCAGAATATTATAAATGCTTGTTATTTCATCTAGATCAGCCATTAGAGCATGAAAGAGTATCAAACATCCTAATAATCTCTACATAATTCTACGTATTCGTACACATTCGCATTTATAATATTAGTAAGATAAGACTCATTATTCAAGGTTGTAATTATTTTAGTTCATCCAACCTTCCTCAAAGGTTTCAAGTATATTCAAAGTTCATTAATTATTCTATTTCTACCTAGTATAGGGGGTTGTAAAACCACTCGTTGTTACCTATTCACATGTAAAGTTTCTTACTTATTCATAGTCAAGATGCGCTCAGTGTTTTGTAAACTACGTAAGGGATCTTACGCTAGGGTCAGTCTTGAGATAGTTTTGTGATAGTACGAGGATTTCCGTAATTCAGAATTCACGTTAAGCCGTTGGTCAGGCCTGCCAGTTATATGGTAGTCGATGTGAAAGCCTTATGGGCGATTCAAAAATTTTCAACAACATGTATTCATTTATTTATTTGTTTATGTAGTCATAACCTGTCTCAGTGCGTTTCAACACGACAATATTTTTTTTATATTTTGTAGACATTCTAGCCCAAATTAAGCTTATGTAAGCTTGTGCAATGGTATCTAGACGACTGATATACATACTTATATAATACATACATATTAGGTATACATAGAATACACCCAAACTCCGAAACAAACATATATCGGATCATACAAATATTTGAACCGATCCAGAATCGAACCCGGGACCTCAGCGCGGCAGTGCGTTACACTACCGGATTCGCCACCGAGGTAGTAATAGGCTCATCATGTAAGACAAATTTCAAATAGTACAGTAAGTGTTATGTATGCCTCTACATACACCTTAAAAAAAGCCGTCACTATATTTATGTACACTATTACTTAAGTAATCAGAACCATTACACGGCATTACATTTTGTCTACACAATGTTAATTTCACGAGTAACAAGAGGCGCGTTGTAATTTGGTTGATTACAATAATTATGTAGATTATAATAAGGCTGGATGAAATTTGAATATTAATTTTAATGGAAGCGCTATTATGAGACTACAGGTAATTATATTAGGAGTTGAATTACAGACTGAGGTTTCAGTTCTCTTAGTCATATCATATTTATTTGACTGTCACGGTGCAGTTGTAAATGGATGCTAGTGCCGCGCTAGGGTTCCGGGTTCGAATCCCGAATCGGAAAAAATATTTGTGCGATGTGCAATATGATTGTTTTAGAGCTTAGGTGTCTTCTATGTATGTATTAAGAGTTATACTACCCGTTCGCTCTAACTTTGCCGCTGGCGTAGAGGCTTATACCTGAATTGTTAATTAGACGAAGTAAATTGACAGTAGCTAATGTCACTTCGTCATAGAAAATACGCAACATTGTATGAAGAAGTGACATTAGTTGCTGTCAATTTACTTCGTCTAATTAAAAATTCGACTTTAGTATGGAGCCGAGCGGCAAAGTTAGAGCGAACGAGCAGTATAAATATGTTTATCAGTTGCTTAGATCCCAAAGCAAAAGCTTCTACTTAAGTTTTGATGCTAACTTTGGGCTAGATATTTTAGTGTGAGACTGTGCCAAAGTAGATATTTTTACTAGAGTTTAAATATTAACCTAATAATATTCTTTTACCAACTACAACAATAAGCCGTGAGACGGTCTCACCCGACTGCCCTTCTAACATTTATTGTGATAGTGAAAGTTCAATCCGATTGACGTTGTCATTTTTATTTTATTTCAAACCTTGAACTGATGATCCATGTGAACTATTGACGTCATTTAATGCAACAGAGTCACAGACTACAGACACCAGTCTCGCCGTAAGCCCCTCTGCAATATATTTTATAAAGAAGGGCTAAAAGATAAGAAAAAAAGATTTTTCGTAACAATAAGGGTATTTTAGTTTTACAATAAAATATTTATAGCCGTTTTCGACAACTTACTGAAGGGCTATAAAAGTTTTATGTATCAAAGAACTATATTATAACTTTACTATACGAAATCTCTTAATCCGCTTTTTGAACGTTTTCTATTATGGTTCAAACTTGTATTACTACAGGTTTTATCCCACTCAAAAAGCTTATACACTTTGTGGGTAACATTATATTAAGTAAGATAGCATAAAAACGTTGCAGAACAATAGTGTGTTTTGTAAATATTCACTGCGAGTACGGTCACTTCTGAAATGGGTTTCTAGTATATTCATAAGCCTCTTTGCCTTTTTGAAGTCTCAAGACACTACTTAGAAGAGGAGACGTTAGCATTTCTTTCTTAGCCAAAAGGTGGGTTAACATTCGAAACGATACCGAAAGTCACAGTGGAACAGCACATGGATAATATACCTTTTCATTCCTTCTATTCGAAAAGTATCACTTTGCACCACGATAACGGGGCGCAAAATAGCTCTTTTCTGTTAAGAGCTTTTTAGCGGGCGGCAGGCGCGGTGTCCTGAGCTAACTAAAAAAAAACTAAAGAGCGCCATTTATCTGTTCGTGGTCGTCATTATTAGTGACCGTTCTTGTAATCAGTAATCATATTTTATTGTATTCTGCAAATATAATAAGTTCTACGTCAAGTTATGAAAGTGACAATCCATGAACTCCTGGAACAATAACTATAGGAGGTAACTACGTCGTACACAACTTATTTTTTCTCATAGAAAGGAAATGAAAAGTAGAGTATATTACTCGAGGGCAAATTATTTTTCCCTCGGGCGGTGTTCTTTGAATCCCTCACTGCGCTCAGGATTCTACTTTAGAATCCCTCGCTATGCTAGGGATTCTATTCGAGAATCCTTCGCTTCGGTCGTGATTCAAAGTAGCGCCCTCGCCGTAAAAATACTATTTTGCCCCCTTGTTATACAATCTACTATTGCCTACTCCTTCATCGGTTAAGAAAAGCGTCCTCTAGACCGGAACTGACATACACACAGACATACGAAGTAAAGCAAAATCGTCCATACCTACTGTCGAATCGCTCGCTCTGTCAATAAAAATTCTCAGTAAGTACTTTGGATAATCAATCAAATTATTTATTTCCCAATCGCGAATTGGACCAATCGCGAAATGGACCAATCGCGAATTGGACCAACCGCGATTTGAATCAACTGCGAATTGGACATTATTTTGAACATTGGACCAATCGCGAATTGGACCAACCGCGCCTAAAGGTGCTTTACTGGCACGTCTTCTCTTTGTAGTTGAAACTCTTTTGCACACATATTTACTTTTCAAGTGGCTTAACTCATCAAAGCAAACAAAAAATGTATAGTGGACCAACATTTCTAGCATACGACCGAAATATTACAAGCTGTAAATCCCTTTTAAATTCCATCACACACTCATGTAAAACTTTTGTACTGTTCGCAAAAAAAAATAATAAAATATTTTTGTATACGTAACGTGTTTTCAAACCACTCTCTAAAATTCATTTTGCTTTTACAGCGTATGACCCTAGCTTGATTATTTTGGTTTTTAAACGCAGTTAAATTTATTATTTTTACAATTATTAGCTTTTGATTTATCTCAAGCCTTTGGCGTAACCAGTTGTATAACTAATAGGTATTTAAATTTATGTGAGTTTAATATTTGAATAAAAAAAGAAAACGAACAATCATATTTCAATGCATTAATGATTAAATTTGACATTTCAATAACTATTTTGCAGACACTATTTAAACGAAATCTTAGGAATGGTTCCATTATACTCAATTAGTTCAGAATGAGTCTAAAAGTAATGAATTGTTGAATAATATTCAACAAGTGAAATTTAAATGTTAAGATAATAAACTTCATGACAAAGTATTTTTGTAAGGTGTGATTTAATTCAGACCATTCCAAGGTAGTCAGAATAATATTAATTATCGTTGTGAATAACGCCTACGGCAGCCATTATTTATGCTTTATGACTAGATTCCTTGTTTAAAGACCACATAATGCACCTCTCCAACGTGATGCATCACCGACAGTGAACTTGGGACGCTGTAAAAACCATGACAAATATGAAATATGATAATTGTTGAATTAACACCGTTTTCCCCCCGAAGGGAAGAAAACGTATATTTAGGTTCCAGCGTAGCTAGACCCACTTTGAGATTACCTCTTGGATTTTCGGAAGTGACAACACTGAATGCCTACCGTAACACATACCCCCCGCGCTCCTATCCCCCCCTCACAGTCGCCATGTTGCGCCTGGCGTGTCGCTTGTCTTGTCAGTACTCTCAAACCGGCGCCGGCAAGGCTTTAAGGTTAGTGGGTCTAGCTACGCTGGAACCTAAATATACGTTTTCTTCCCTTCGGGGGGAAAACGGTGTTATTTAGGTGTCCGAGCTACGCTAGACCCACTTTGAGACGTGTTTATTTTCTGCTGGCGCTACATGACGTACTGTGATTTAGCACAGTTGTGCTGTGCGTGGGTATTCGAGGTGGAAGAATACATAATAGTTTGATTCCTTATCTATTTATTACTGTATAAAAGAAACAGAAAAATGGCAATCACTTCTATTCTGCTCTGATTGTTAAGTACTTATAATCATAGAAATATGGTGTACATCTTTATTTGTATATCTAGTAATATAAATTATTAATAAAGTATAATTTGTATCAAGAGTAGTTACGATAGCCTCTCTAGTATAGTTTAGCCCTATACCGGTGAAAATAGATCAGTCGGATTCGAAGCGCTTGTGACTCCTATTTCTTTGCGTGCCTCTTTAAAGTAATATTTTAGAAATGTGTCTCTGCTTTTCCAGTTACCTCTTCCCAATATTTCATCAATATTTGTGTTTTTATTACGCAATATATCTGAGTTCACCGCGGATCTAAAACTGCCTGGGGAATCTTGAATGTTAGCATCTCGGAGCAGTGTCCTCAGCCAGCCAGCTATAACTGTTTGTGAGGCCGCGTTCACTTTTCCTCTGGTAGTAATAAACAAACTATTTAGGTTCTGTCTAGATTTTCTGCGGCCCTGCGATATGTTGATAAGTCTCTTGATCCACAAGACCGGGTTCAGCCTTTCTGGGCCATCTTCTGATAAACGCCAACCGCTCTGCCGGTGAGTTGCAGAGTCGGTCTTGGAACCAAATTTGGGCCATAATGTCACATGGTCAGTTTTAATTTCTAGACATTCAGAGCTTATGTCCAGTAACGTGAGATCGTGCACTCGTCTTCCTGTGCATAATAGTAAAATCGCCGCTAAGTGCCGCGATACTTGGAATATACTATCAACATCGATATTATAATGTTGTAGATATCCAATTAAGCTGCCCACTTCCCAAGTCGAAGGTTTTCGAGGTGGAGGTTTGGTCAAGGCAATGGCTTTCATCATGTGTTTTACCAGTGGGTGACTGGATAAGCTCTCAGATTTTTCTGGGTTGGCAAATGTGGCGACTACCGACTTATGTACGGCGATGGTGTTAGGTGCTAATTTAACTTCACTGTGTAGATAGTAAATAAATTTCGATAAGTCACTAGGATCGGGTTTATCGACCTCACATTTACCTCTAGACCACGTACACCATTTTTTCCACGCATGACTGTATGTCTTTAGGGTGGACTTTCGCCATGCGGATTCTAGGAGTGTTATGTGGTCTTTTTGCCAGTTTTGTATTAGATGGGCCCAGCCCGAACCCTCCAAACCTGCAAAGATAATTTCTTTACTGCTGGTGGGGGGTTCCCCGTTTGCAGGTCTATTAGATGCTGATGTAGATTGTGAATTGTGAAGGGGGGGCTCAGCGCTCTCTGTTTCAGCTCCACTTTCCAGAACGTCTTCTCCCAATTCGGGGCTACGAATAAGTATGTCCCCGAACTCCTTCTCAGGTGTTGTAACACCCTTGGTATAAGAGGGGGTGGCGGAAAGAGCCAACCGAGATCGTAGTTCCATATTCTGCTGAAGGCGTTTACGAATATACATTCTGGATCGTGTGCATCTTCGCTCACGTATTGTCCCACGATCGCCGTTCGAGAGCTCGCGAATAGATCTATGGAGGGCTTGCCCCATATTTCGAATATGGTATTTGTTATCGTTTCTGATAGCGTCCACTCTGGCGCTTGACGACATCTCGAGAGACTGTCGGCCAGTAAGTTGTATCTTCCTGGCAGATAGCGTACTACGAGGTGTATCTGCTGTTGATGTGCTGTCTCGAGTATATCCCTCGTCAACTGCAGCAATGTTGTGGACTTTGTCCCTCCTTCTTTGGTGATGTATGCAGCCACAGACCTGTTGTCTGTTTGGGCTAGTACCGTACAATTCCTGTAATCGTATGTGATCTGTTGAATGGCCTTTTTTAATGTCCAAAGTTCTTTTCTGTTGCTGTGCCAGCGCTGTTGTTTGATGGTCCAAGTACCGCTTATGTTCGTATCGTCTATTGTGGCACCCCATCCTTGATCTGATGCATCGGTGGTAACGAATATGATCGGATCCTTGTAATGAATTGGAGATTTTTGGTTGACGTGGCCTCGCCACCACTGAAGTTCCCCTAGGACATAGTCGGGAATTTCGAATTTTTTGTTCCTGTCGTCTTCGGGGAGTAGGTTTGCTTGTATTTGAATTACTCTGCAGTGGAGTCTTCCCAGGGGGATGACGAATGATGCGAAATTGATGTTCCCTAAAATAATTTTTGCAGTGTACCACGTCCACCGTTTTCTCTTCAGTGTATCTTCTAACAACGTGGTGATTTTTTGAGATTTGAGTTTCGGAAGGTATTTTAAGTTTTGTTCTGTGTTCCACACGACTCCTAGGTATTCTATAGTTTTGGTAGGTGTTGTTATTGATTTTTCGAGATTGACACACCAGCCTAATTCCAGCAGGCATTTTAATACCCGTTGAGTTTGTTGTGACAGGATGTCCTGATCTGGATGCATTAGCAAGAAGTCGTCTAGATACACGATAATGCGGAGACCCTCGTTCCTGAAATAATTTGCCAGCCAGTTAGAGATGTTTGCGAAGGTACATGGTGCGGTAGCGAGTCCGAAGGGTAAGCAGGTCATTTCATAAACAATGTTTTTATAACTAAAAGCTAAGTATCTGCGGTGTGCCTTTGTTATTGGAATGTGAAAGTAAGCTTGTGATAAGTCTAATTTTGTCATATAATCAGCTGTGCTTAAGCAATGTGGGATTTTAAAGTGGTTAAGCAAACGAAATTTTGGAGGTTGTAAAAAGCTGTTCAAGTTTCTTAAGTCGAATATCGGACGGTTGGATCCATCTGACTTCTTTCGCAAAAACATACGGGATAAGAAACCTGATTTGCTGCAACATTTTTGAATAGCGCCTGAGGACAACATTTTCCGAATTTCTTGGGACATCTCCTCGGACGCTTTTGTTTGAAAACGTTGCCAGGTCTCCTTTGTCAATCTGTATGAAGGTGGGGTACTAAGAAATGGTATCCGATATCCTTTTAATATGGACCGGATGTTTTTTGGTGCACCTATACTTTCCCACACATGTAACTTTTTACTAACCTGCCCTGCGCGAAATTTAATATTTTTTGTTTCTGTTTTGCCTTGGTTGGGCTCGTTTTGTGTGAAAACGAGGTTTTTCAGATTTTCGGTTCGCCGAGTTTCTATTGGATTGGCTGGTCGGGCGCGACCTGGTTTCTGACACCGCCGTGGGCGTTCGCTTTCCTCGAAAGGTGGCTCGAGTTGGCGGCACTGCTGAAGGTGGAACTTTCCGAAACTTGCCGGGAAAAAGCTTTACAATGCCGCCCTGCTCTTTTACTAGTTCCGATAGTTGGGGCTCTGCAAATAGGTGATGTTCTGAAGGCGGTATTGCATGAAGCAAGTCGTTCAGAACTTTATTTTGAGGCTTGTAGATACCTCTCCTTTGCTGGATGATCTCTGCTCTTTTGCCACAGCAGTATTGTAGAAGGGTATCTGAGGTCTTTCTGAAGGTCGACTCAGGATTCAAAAATTGTTTACTAATGTAGGCCTTTACTTGATTGGGAGCATCTTGATATATGTTCTGGAAGGAATGTCGTTGTTGTAGTAATCCGTGTGTAATCGCTCCGAGGCATAGGTCCATTTTCTCTAGCACTGATACAAGCTGCCAATTGGGGGTAATTGTAGCGAAGTTACTATTTATTTTCAGTGCCGTAAAAGCTGGCGATGCTTGAAACAGCTTCTGAACTTCAGAATACCGTATATTTTGCCAGTTCTCCGAATTAAAACGTTGGCAGTCAATCCCTTGTTTCACAAGTGTGGCATCGGCTTTAGTGATTTTAGCCTCAGACTCACGCGTCCCTGGCATAAAGTCCTGTAGTGGTTCTTCCTCATCGCTTGGCCCATCTTTAGTCGTTTTCTGTGACTTCTCCATAAGCAGAGAAGGAGGTCTACAGTCATCTTCGATATTTTCGGCAGAGTCTTTAGCCTGGTCGGAATATGGGAGCCTTGTTGTGCGCCCCCCTTCAGTGCTGGTATAAGAATGACTTCCTGGAGATGATAAACCTTCAAGTGAGGCAGATGAGCAGGGTCTATCCTGCCTGTTAAGCATTAAGCTCACGTTTTCGTTGGTTGCTTGAGCTAGCGAACAAAGCTTTTCTAATATGAGGTTTTGCTGTGCCATGAAATCGCACATTCTAGGCACTTTTGATGTTTCAGACGGGCTCGGACTGTGGCTTCTCTTAGATGCTCGTGACTGACTTGAATGAGAGGAAGTATCGATGTTATACATACTTTCCTTGCCTTCTCTTTTTAATATCTCTGAAGCCTCATGACGTGAAATGAGTTCAGTCTTAATCATATTGATAGTTTCAGGAAATTTGTTGTAGGCTTGTACAGGGTGAACTTTTGCCATGATTGTCAGCGGGGCATAAATTAATGCCCATCCTAATGGCCAAGTCAAGAGAGTTCTCTTAATTTTCTTATACCGGCGCTCGCTGAGAGTAGACTCTTCACTATAAGCCTTTGCAAGTTTGACAGTCGGAATGGCAAAACGTAGTCTACATTCCAAATCAGAAGAAATATCATCTCCAAATAGGTCTTTATAGGTGGGTTTATTGATGACCCAGGCTCTCCAATTCTCTGGGTATAATTCCTCTAAGATGCTGACCACGTTATTAAAGAATTTCACTTCTTTAGCAGGAGGCTCCCACTCGGTTAGTGTACCCAGCGTTGTTTGCTCCATCTGGAAGCATTTGTACATATTATTATGTATTCAACTGTCCTGGTGAAGTAACACGCAGTTAGTTATCAAATGTCTACTAAGCAGGCATCCGCCTTAGACGTTAAGTCGCCCGCGCTCAGACGACGTCGGCTGCGCACAGGCGACACGCGCCGCCTGTGCGCAGACGACGCTGCCTGGGCGCAGATGACGTCGCCTGCGACCAGACGACGTCGTGTGCCCGCTTAGCCGACTGTAGGCTGCGGCAACGTGACATTCACAGTTGAAACCCCGGCTGGGTGTGTGTGATATTATAATTATAGGCACAGTAACCTAAGGGCTTTCCTTAGCTGTATACCTATATTTATGCAGTTTTCCGTCCAGAGAGCGGTAAACTTAACTTAAACAGGGCTTTCCTGTTTGAAAAAATATCTAAAATAATAATGAAACAATTTAAACAAAGTTACGGTAGGACTTACCTTTTTTCTTCTATATTTATGTCGAAACAATTTCGAATGTAATTGTGTTGTGCACGTGTGTTCACTTCTCGACAATCCAAGACGTACTGACAAGACAAGCGACACGCCAGGCGCAACATGGCGACTGTGAGGGGGGGATAGGAGCGCGGGGGGTATGTGTTACGGTAGGCATTCAGTGTTGTCACTTCCGAAAATCCAAGAGGTAATCTCAAAGTGGGTCTAGCGTAGCTCGGACACCTAAATATGATAATATTTTCGATAAGAGGCTCTTTATATTGTACAACAAAATTTATTCTGCTTTTATTTGCTTTGCGGTCTAATGTTAATAAATAGGTTTGTTGTAGAGATTTATGTAAATGATAGCGTGCGTTAGTGGTACTGATACAAAGATAAGTTACCTACGCAGTATTCTTTTTGTAAATAAAATGTCAAATTAAAATAGGTTTTTACATGCATAATAGTCACGCCTATTTTTCCTTAGAAGTAGGGAGAGGCATAATAGTGGGCTAATTTCTCCAGTTATAATTTGATTTACATACAGGTTGTTGCTAAGTTGAAACGAAAAGGAACGATTAGTGACTTCTCCCTGTTAAAATTTCATTTGTCATTGTGTTAAAATATATGCAACAAATTGCCTCCATTTAAGAACTGATCACTGCGTAAAATGCTTGTCGCTGTGATCGTTTACAGAACATGGAGTAATCAGGGCTAACCAGCGTTTTAAGATTATAGATTATATCAATTTAATAATATCTGTACCTTAAAGAACTGCATATTAAATAAGTGGAAACTGTTCACGTAATAAATATATTTCTTATTCAAACTATCTAGAATTTGTATGCTGACGGTACAGACGAGAATTTCAAACAAAAATCTATGGAACGGGAGGTCCGAAATTAGTCGCAATGTATCTATGTATTACGTACGAGGAACAGGGTACTTTTGGCATAGCAACTAGTGCTATGACGAAATAATAATGTACATTTTATACTTACTCTAGAACGGTGTCCAGAAGTGTAATGCAAATAACCCGTGCATTATGAATTTATGAACACGTTTATTTATGTCTTTGTGCACCCTTTGAGGGCAATGAAGTTGTCGTAATTATATTTATATTAGCGAAATAATCTGCTACTATTTGACAACAATCTATGTGCATCGATTATATTGTATGCTACGCAGCTACAAAGCTACGGAAATAAATACTTTTTTTTCGAGTCTGGCAACACAATCGAACTGTCAAAAATTTTAGCTCTCTAAAACTATTTTTAAAATTAATTAGATAATTAGTATTTAAACAATTTTTAACCAACTAAAACCAATATCATCGCATTAATAGTGTCCTAAAATAGTCAGATAATTTAATAAAAGTGTTCTGTCCGTGTATTTTGGTGTAAAAAGTGACGAGTCAGGTACCCGGTTTTTTCGAATGTTGAATGTTTTCTTTTTCACGTAAATACATACTAAATCGACTGTTTCTCGTGAGTAGAATTATTATACTTGTATAAGCGTTTACTCGACGTTGACGACGGTCGGTGTATTTGCGTAAGTACATAAAAATATTAAGTATAATTTTATTGCCGGTACATACATAACCTTGTTACTTCTTACCATAAACTGTACAAAGAGCTCCATCATCAATATAATTCGCGTTTAATTGCACTTTCTTATTAATAATATGAATACCCGTAGTCGCAGAGCTCTCGGCCGCCAGCATGAGGAAACCAAACTTCAGTTGGTGTTGCTGGAGCTTAAATGTAAAACAGAGCTCTGTGAACAGTTGGAGAAGGAAAGAGAAGAGAATGAAAACTTATTGATAAACGCTCTGAATGACACAAAAAAATTAAAATGCGAATTATCAAAACTTCATGTTAGTTATGATGACATTGTTGCGGAGCGGGACCACCTTCAGTCAATAGTAGATAGGTTCCAAGAGTGCAGTGACGAGTATGAGAAAACCTTGAGGAGGACTACCTTTCTGGAACAGGAGCTAAGGGATGCCCAGGGACAGATCTCACACCTGGAAGAAGCTGCTGAGAAAGTTACTGCTCAACAAACTGATAATCTTTATAGTGAGTTAATGAGTGGTATCCCGCAGTTTATTCCTTCTGCAAATTCTCAAAACCTGGATTTGACTACTATAGATCTTACAGGTGACAGTCCATATCAACAGGACAAGTCGGTTTTGTTTTGCAGCAGAAATAAACTAAAAAAATATCTTAGAATTAAAAAGTTTATACAAAAATCAAAAAAGCAATTAAAATTCCATAAAATGTTAATCAAGAAGTGTAAAAATATAGGTTCTTGTTTAAAATTTAGAGAACAAGCTAAATTGTCAATGTTAGAGCTGGAACAAAGCCATTTAAAATATTGCACTGACACACAAAAATTAGAATCAAAAATACAAAGTTTGCAATTTGAGCTACAATATATGACTAAAAAATATGAATGGTCCCTTAAGGACTTTACTAAATGTTCTTTAACCATAGATAAGGTACTCAAAACATCAAATGATAACACTGAGCGCCTTAATTGTTTCTTAAACGACCACTCATGCAATATTAACTGCCCTAAAGCAATTGAGCCGGTGGAGGCTCAGGGCGAACCGGTTACCGCTGAGCCCCAAGCTCCCTATACCATGTGCTCACCCAGTACATCAGTGGATATATTGTGTGACAGTGTAAATAATAGTAATAGTTGTACTAAATTAATTGTATTTAGTGATGATATTGGTACCAATCTTAGTTCATTTTTAAAACAAAACTTAAATTCAAGTTAGTACTCGGTTATTAATAATTGCTATCCGGGTGCTTCATTAAGTGATATTATGCAAAAGATAATGGAATATAAATTTGACGCTAACAGTAAAATAATAATTTTCTGTGCAAACAGGGGCAAAATTAGCAATGATGATTTGTCCCTATACATGAATTACATCTTAAACTTAAATGCCATACAAGTTGTAATGTTCACACTTCCATTTATAAAAGGTGTGCCAGATTCGGAAAATTCATTTAGATATAAGATGAATTTACGTTTAAACTTAATAAGTCAGTATAATAATATATTTAATGTAATTGACTTTAATTCTGTATTTGACACAAATTTGTCACATAGCAAGTATAAAGTCTATAATAATCACAAGGGTAGGTATTGTCTACCCAATTATTATAAAAGACAAATAGCAAGTTTGCTATTCAGTTATTTTTACTCTTTAGCCAAAAACTTGGCTGACAAAACTGCTATATTTGAGCAGAGTAGATTTAGGACTTTGGAATCTGTTCCAAGTAATTTAAATTAACTTCTGGGACAACAGAGGAATTACCCTCTAGCCAAAATTGTAAATTGATAGAGTTGAATTTAATTGCAAACCATAACTATATCGGAAACTGTCCTCCGAATAAAACTAAATTAAAAAATGTAAATTATATCAGCCTGGTGCATTATAATATTGCAACATTAACGCAGGTCAAAGAGTTTGAATTGGAACTGTTCATGAGCTCAGAAAATATTGAAATTGTTTGTCTTACAGAACATATGCGTAAGGAGTATGAGCTCATGTTCAGTTTCAGTAGTCACCGGGTTGGTAGTGCGTTCTGCAGGGTCAACACAACACGGGGGGGTTCGTTGATTTTATTAAATAAGAAATTAAAGTATAAGGAACGGAAAGATGTTGTGTCCCTCTCTGTAGAGTGTACAGTTAAAATATCATGCGTAGAATTGGAGCAATTTATAGTAGTATGCGCATATAAACCTGGAGTCTCACCCTTTTGTGAGTTTGAGGAAGTAATGGATAAAGTGCTATTTAAACTTGGAAAAACTAATAAACACCTAATAGTGTGCGGTGATTTTAATGTTAATATACTTATAAATACGCGTCAGACCAATGATATCTTAAATTTATTTAAATCACACAATCTCACTAACTTATTTTTAGAGCCTACTAGAAATTGTGATACAACAGCTACTTGTCTGGACAATATATACAGTGATATGTTGCCAGAAAGTAAGAGTATTATAAATAAGATAAAATCAGATCATACTGGGCAAATAGCATCTTTCAAGATCACAAGAGAAAAAGTTAAAAGACGTAAAATATTATGTAGACCAGTAACTAGTGGCTGCTTGGAACGTATGCGAGTTGGACTTTGCAATAAACTTCCATTTTTAGACACTGGCTTAGATCCAAATGTAATGTATAAGTTATTTTTTGATTCCTTTTACAATGAGTTCAACTCCATATTCAAGTCTAAGGAAGTCACAATCGGTGACAGGCCAGCCTTCAGTGAATGGGCCACTGAGGATATACATAAAAGTAGATTAAAACTGTATGAACTATACTCAGAAAGACAGCTTAATAGAACAGATGAATTTCTAAATTATGTTAAAACTTATTCAAAAAAGTTTAAAGCAGACTGCTTAGCGGCCAAAAGAAAGTATATAAGTAATAAAATTATCAATAGTGTAGACAAAGTTAAATCTACTTAAAAATTATTAACGCAGAAAGAGGCCAAGCAAAATCAAATGATAATAATTTTAAACTTAAAGTAAATGGTAACATAATTACAACAGATGCCGAAGTCGCTAACGAATTTGAACAATTTTTTTCTCGTATTCCAGTAGATTTGACCAGAACCCTAGGTTCTTCTACCCCAATAGCAGAATCCTTGTTAAAAGCAAATGTTCCTTGCTGTAATGAAATATTCAAATTCAGTAAAATTAGTTTACACACTATCATAAAAACTTTTAAATCTTTAAATATTAAGAAAACGGCTGACCTCTGGGGAATTTCTGTACATTTAGTTAATTCGTTAATTGAAATGGTTGCTCCTGAATTATCAATAATATTTAATAATTGTGTTGATAGTGGTGTGTTTCCTGACTTAATGAAGTTTAGTAAAATAACTCCTCTGTTTAAATCGGGTAGCACCTCGGATCCGTCCAATTTTCGTCCTATTTCTGTACTACCCACGTTTAGTAAAATCTTTGAAAAGGTAATGCTTAATCAAATGCAAAATCATTTTAATACAAATAAACTATTCCATACTAAACAATTCGGTTTCACGCGCGGTCGGTCTACCACGGATGCTGGAATCAAATTATTAGAGTATATATATGAGGCCTGGGAGGAGTCGTATGATGCTTATGGTGTATTCTGCGACCTATCTAAGGCCTTCGATTGCGTCCAGCATCAGACTTTAATTCAAAAACTTGATCATTATGGGATCCAGGGGACGGCCTTGGATTTAATTAGTTCTTACCTAAGAGATAGAGTACAGAAAGTAGTTATAAATGGAAAACAGTCACATGGTTCTTCTGTAACAATGGGGGTGCCTCAGGGTTCAATTCTGGGACCTTTTCTATTTTTAGTGTACATAAATGATCTCCCTCACCTTATAAGAGACGATCACGAGGTAGTTTTGTTTGCTGATGACACATCTTTAATATTTAAAGTTGAACGTGGACAACGCGATCTTGACGAAGTAAACAATGCCCTCTCTAGGGTAGTCCACTGGTTTAACGCAAATAATTTATTGTTAAATGAAACTAAAACAAAATGTATTAGATTCACCTTGCCAAATGTAAGGCTCGTTAACACCAGTATTAAGATTAGGGATGATCAAGTAGAATTGGTCGATGAAACTGTCTTTCTGGGCATAAAGTTAGACTCCAACTTGCAGTGGGGGCCTCATATCGAGAAAGTCTCGGGCAGACTGAGCTCTGCAGCCTATGCCGTTAAAAAGATCCGACAACTGACAGACATTAGAACAGCGCGTCTTGTCTACTTTAGCTATTTCCACAGTGTCATGACCTATGGCATACTATTATGGGGTAACGCTGCCGACATCGAATCTATCTTTGTGTTGCAGAAAAGGGCTGTCCGGGCTATCGATGGTATGGGGATTCGGGAGTCATTAAGAGAAAAGTTTAAGGATATCAACATACTTACTGTGTATTCACAGTACATATATGAAAACTTATTATATACTCATAAAAATAACAGTAAATTTATTAAAAATAGTGATATCCATAATCTAAACTTAAGAAATAAGAATAAATTGGCTGTACCTAGATTTAGGCTTAATAAAATAAGCAATTCTTTTGCGGGCAATTGTATTCGAATGTACAATACATTGCCGACAGCCATAACAGGTTTGTCAGTTAATAAATTTAAAAAACTAATAAAACTTAAATTGTGCCAGAAAGCTTATTATAGCATTAAAGACTTTCTAGAAGACAAGGATGCCTGGCAGTGACACGAATTGCTCCTTTCTACATAAAAAAAAAAACTGTATTAGATACTAAGATACTAGAAGAGAAGGGACCAGACTGAGTTTCTTGGGGTGTTCTTCTCAGTCTGTAGTATTTCCGAACCCCCGGTAGAGTCGCAAAAATTTTGACAAACCTAAATAATTTTTTTAAAAATTTCAAAGGGAATAAATTTTATTTTATTTTATTTTATTTATTTATTTTTACTGCTACATGTTTGCTATGCTGTATCCTAATATATAATCTTTTTCTCTTTTCGTCGGCAGTTATTTCTAAGTCCTACCTGGTAGCCCTGGGTTATTCTTCCGAGGGCGTACCCAGGACTTCCAGAAGTAGACAGACGGAAGAGCATGGTGCGGTAGAATCCATGAAGATTTCCACACGCAAAAATTAAAGCCCGGCCCGATCCACTTATCTTGGCTATTAAAAACAGTCATGCGTTCATTTGTTTGTGAATTGACTTGTTTTCTATTTGAGACATCAAGATTTAATTAAGCTGTATACGGCAACAAAAGTAGGTATACAATTTACGATTATGTAGAATCCATATTAACAATATCTTAATACAGAAATACGAATACAATATATTGATTTGAGAGTGGTATTACATGTAATGTTAGTGAAACTGACATGGACTGATTTGATTGATCGATTGTGGTTACCCAAATCAAGAAATCGTTATTGTATCACACAAAAATAGCTCTTTACTCAATAGTACCAAATAAATTCGATAATCCTATTACGATAAACTACAATTTCTGTTATTGATGCCCTGTTACATAGAGCAACGCTACCAGTACAAGGGGAGTAGACATAGCATGTTTGCTCTATACCTGCATATTTATCTGTCATATGTTGCTGGGGGAAAAAATATTCATTATACCACTATTAAAGCAATCGGCTGTCACTATGGAACATTTAAAACAACACACTCGTAATTTTATACACATACATACATATACTCACGCTTTTATCCCCGAAGGGGTAGACAGAGGCATAGTATACGCCCACATTTCACCTTATAGTTTTATGTCTCACGTAATAGGTGGCGAGACTATTGCTGTGTTGAAATGGACAGGTGCAGGCCGCCACGACCCGCAGTTGAAAATTTTCAAGCCGCCCATATGTCCTTCATTTTGGCTTAACTATTGACATTTTACTGACAAACGGGTTTCCGTTCGAGTTTTCCTACTCTACGCAATGGATCTTTTTGCGAAAGTGTTCCCTAAGTCGCCTCTTACGACACCCTCGGGATGTATTGGGGTGGCGACAATTTGTACTCTTACCTGTCGCAACACGGGACACCGTCGCCATATGCAAAATAATTATATTTCATTATTAATGTGTGTATTAAGCTTACTCTTTTCGAGGTACGCTTTGACAGAGGGGAAAGTCTCAGTATGTCGCCTCCCCTCGATAAAAGTCATAGGTCGTGTTGCTCTATGCTCTATTACAAGGACTGGGATCCGTAAAAGCCTTCTAATACAGAGAAATATAATAAATATATTCGCACATTTCACCAGCAAGCCTATTTGTCGCGAATCGTTGTTGAGACCCGTGGCATCACACGTTGGTTAGTTAATCGCGTTTAACGTTTTTGGTGGTGCCGGTTGTATAGATATTTTACTTCTTTATCGGAAGTTCTATAGAAGTTTTTCTACTTTGCTAGATAAGAGAAAGAGGCGGTGTAAAAGTAACACTCAAGTTCCAACATAAATACCTATTTGTGGAACATACATTATCCCTATTTATTCCAATCCGGGATTCAAACCCGAAACTTTAATACGACAGCCGCATACACTGTCATTGCGCCACCCGATGCAAACGATATAAAATGAATTATTAGTGTAGGTTTGCGTATTTTGCAAGTAGTTCGAGCTCGTACTTTTTATAGGCTCAGTAAACTCAACATTTTAAACTAAAGATCAACGGTTACTTAAATATTTTGTGAGTTGGTGCCACTCATCTCTATCCTAGCTTTCTTAGGAGTAAAGATTTTGTCAATTTATATAAGCTTGAACCAATCACCCTTAGCGCCTTGAAGCTTTCGGCTAAAAATAGATCGCTTGAATTATTCCAGTAATAACACTGTGAAAGAAAATGTAATAAAACAACTTTTGTGTTACAGCAGCTTAATAAAGGTAAGAGAGTAAAATAAAAAAAGCTACTTACTTGCATCGACGACGTATTTCGTGTGAAGTCGGAGTTCGACAATCTAGTTAAACATTGAGTCCGATTATTTACATTATGTCATGAGATGTTTGTTACTGTATCACTCCTTAACACCTGAACCAATTAGGATGAAATTGCTACTTATACAGATAACTGACGTCAAATGTACAAGGTCTGTTTGGCTCATATACTACTTTTTATACCGGAATCAAATTCCTACGGGAATCGACTACGTTTACTCTCTACTCGATGTTTTATAGTAGATATTTTGATCAGACAAGACGGAAAATAGTACAAAATATCGCCACCCCAATTAATCACGAGGGTGTCGTAAGAGGCGACTAAGGGAACACTTTCGCAAAACGATCCATTTTGTAGAAAAGAAATTCGAAATGAAACCCGGTTGTTAGTAAAATGACAATCGTTAAGCCAAGTTGAAAGTCGGCGGCTTGCAAAAAGTTTAACTGTAGGTCGTTACAGCCGCCCGTCTACGCCCGTCCATTTCAACACGGCAATAGGCTCACCACCTATAACTTGGGACATAAAACTAGGTAAACGGTGAAATGTGGGCGTATACTATGCCTCTACCTACACCTTTGGGGATAAGGGGGTGACTATTTGCATGTATGTATATAGAGACAAGAGATGCAGTAACACCACAACATCACCAAAGCACCTTCTTGTGTACAAATACTTTTTTTTTCTCAACTTAACGTCATACGAAAATATTTGTGTTGCATACGTGACTCATTTATTTATATATGTAGATAGAAAATGATGGCAATACGGACCGTCCGCAGTTGCCTCGCACTCGTAAACACATATCATAACGTCGGGAAAGCAAATTGATAGTTACAGTTTCGATCTGTAGTACTTATGTGAGTAAAACGTACCAAATATTTGCTTTTCAGGTGGTTACTTAAAGTTTTAAATAACCAATATATGTTTCATAATATATGTATACTGATTGCCAGATGAAAAACCATGTTGAACAATGGCAAATTACAGGCGACGCTCAAAGTCGATCCTTCAAGTCCACGGCTGCTCTTTCTTTATAACCTGCGTAGGAATACCAAATTTCACGTAAATCCCTTCAGTAATTTTCGAATTTATTATAAACATACAAAAAAACAAATCAACATCGATTGGGAGTCCTGAAGTCATCAGCATCGACTATTTAACAGGATTGATTAAGTCAATTAGGTACTGTTACCATTTTACAATATTAATATTTTTTATATTCATTAGTTTACTCCCCAACTACTTCGTTTAAAATATGTAAACCAAAAAGAAAAATTCTTCACAACGAAAATTTAATAAAATTCTTACTCTAAACTCTAAAGTGTTCATATTTCTAACATTCTTGACACAAAATATGCTTATTAAAATTTTAGCTCTCTATTTCAGAGTCCATAAACTGAAAAGTAGTGGATTACGTGCAGTGAGATATGTTGGGACCGCTTTTGTCTGAGGAACAAAACAGTTTGTTCTTGCCTTTTTTTTTTACATGAGGGAAAATCCTCAGAGGATGCTGTGCCGGACTCTTACCAACTAAAAAACCTCACGCAACGCCCAACAGCCTGCGGTTGGGAGCCCCGGGTAAGCCCTCGGAAGGATGTCCCGGGACTCACAAAAGACCTACGGCCGCCACTGCGGCCTCGCTCAGGGGGTGGTTCGGGTGCTATCCCGCGCCTTTCGGGGGTTTCGGGTGTTATCCCACTTCTCCTCACGTCACGCTGCCGTCATGGGCCTGCTTCTGTAAGGACGTTGAGCGACCCTATATAGCGAAGGATAGCCCCAGGACTAACGGGAAGCCTTGAGTCATCGTTGGCGCAGCGTAGAACAATGGCGTCTTTTTGAGTAATTTACTGGCATTCCTAAGATAATCAAATATAAAATCTCTCAAAATAAAAAAAATATCCACTGAATTTAGGCAAATTCGAATTGTAAAAATATACCTACTTTTTTAAAGTCTCTGTCTTGTAATCCTCCTCACCTCTTGCGTTTGAGTAAATAGTGTGTTCAAATATGCAAAGGTATATTATCGAACCTTTCAGGATGAACCTATAAATTAAATATAGGAAATACAATCTATTAGCAAATAAGGTTCGCACCGTCCGGAATGCACACAATCAACTGCGTGTCAAACACTCGCTAGTGAGGGGCACGCGAATATGTAAACAATCGATATTGTTCTGTTCTTCCTTTAGATTATTGTTTTGTACACTACTTGGGCTGAATAACGGACAAGGTCAACGCGCACAGAAATGGAAAACAAATCCCTGCACCAACCTAACTGTCCAGCGCGGTAAGGCGAAATACCCTCCCAAAATTTGAGACGTCCATCCGCCAGATGAACTGACGATCAAAAAAAGGTCGCAGACAAAAAAAGGGACTGGATGCGTAAGCCACAGGACCGTGTATTGTAGGGTAAATTGGGAGAGGCCCAAGTCCCGGAGAGGACTGCCATAGGCTAATCTGATTGATTTTATTTGTAGCTTCTAATGTCACAGGCTAGTTTGATTGATACCACTTAGGAGGCAGACAATAGGCCTATCGGATAGGTAGTTCGATCTAAAAACGGTAGTAGAATCTAATCGGTATGGCGGCAGTTGGCAGATCTTAATATGAATTGGAAGTCTATATGAAAATCTGTTTGGAACCGACGATTTTTTGCACCTTATACGTCTTGGAGCGAAACTCGATAATTCAATTTCGAATAAATATTCGACTTACATCCCATCACTATCTATTAAAAGCACCGGTCTTGTTTGCTTCCAATAAAAATGAAGCATGCCCTTCGATTAGTTAAATTCGCATTTAATAGGTAGAGATTTTCTCGCGATTTTTCTTTTATTATATTATATTTCTTTGATTATATAAGCTTTCCCGATTATAACCTGTCTCTACTCTCATTTCAGCCCAGTTCAGCTGAGAGGTGTAAAATTGATATAGCTTAAAAACGGGTATGTCAAACAGGGCTTAATGGATTATTATTACGTTATCCAAGAAATATACCCACGCTAACTGAAATAGATGAAGGCGCATCGCAACGAGTTTTAAATTTTGTTAAAATGTTACATGATAGTGCATTTATAGAACAGGAGCTGGGCGCTCGAATTTTTTATGAAAATCAATTTATTATTAAAATAAACCTTTTTAAATGTTTAATTGTCACAGCACTGTAAATTATTATTAAACTGTCCATCTGTATAAAATTATCCCCATCATATAGTTTTCTCTTCACTCAAAAGAAGGGCAAACTATCAAACACGCTTTAGGGTACGATAAGGACTGACAAACTCGTGAAAAGTCGAGAATAAACAAGTGCGAGACACGTAAGGACGGATCCTAACGAAGGAAAACCGGTGGGAAAATGTGATAAGTTTTTTTTACTTCGGAAATAGTTTTTAAGCCGCAGTAAATAAGGGTAAGAGTTACCCTTTTTATTAATAGCAACTTTAATTTATTTGAATAAAAAAAAATCTTTGATATTTTAATGGCAGAACAGGATTTGCCTCGTCAGCGATTTCATTTTCATACAGATAATACCGTGCGGTAGTTCTATACAAAATGACAAGTACATTTTTTTTACTTATTCTTTTCACTTACATTTCTAAGCACAATATACAATATTGTTGAGTAATAAAGAAACTGAAATATTGTCGACAATTTTATGCTTCTGATCAAATTACGTCATACCTTGGAACTGTACGGTACGTGCCCTCTTTTCAGTTGTCATCGCAGTCTACTCTTTGATATGTGAGGCCTATTATAGACCAGGAGGCATGGAAAGTATTGCACTTAATGAAAAAAAAAAGTATTATCCCTGCAAATGCGAATGTAATATTGAATCCTTTAGTAGTATGCTATAATTGTTTTTGAAAAATATAATATTGAAGATTTTCAATAATGATTTGGCAGAGTGAACACACGCACATGTTTTTATCGTTACACCCTTTTACTGAAAAGTTAGGCAGAAGTAAGTAAATTAAATAAATAAATATAAATAAAATATTCACGAACATTTCACACAACGCTATCTGATCCCAAAGTAAGCTAGGAATAACCTGCTTGTTTTATGGGTATCAGACCACGGATATTAATACTTATATACTTTTAAATACATACATATTATACATAGAAACACCCAGACTCTTGAGACAAATATTTATGGGTCACACAAATATTTGTCTCCAGTGGGAGTCAACCCACGACCTCCAGCGCCGCAGGCGGTATTACTACCGACTGTGCCATAGAGGCAGTCAAGTGTTTATTGTGCACCAATAAGATTTGACAAAAAAAAAAGAAATAACATAAATTGTTCAAGAAGTAGGCATACCATACACTAACATTTCACTTTTATTCTTGAAGAATTGCTTGTAAATAAAAATGCCACGAGTGTCACATAAAATGCTTATCGCCAGTGATCTTTGACAGAGCCCTGAGCCTGCACGAATAACTGAGGGCAATTACAATATAATTAAAGTTACAACTAAGTAAGTATAATAATTGAGTAATAATACGACAAACAATTTTACATTCTCTATTTTTAATATCAATTCAATTTTGACGACCTAATTTATTGCAGACCTAAACTTTTATGCAGTTTAGAAAAGTGCATCACAGTGGATCGGTTCAGTTGGTCTAAGAAGTGCGACTGATTTTCAGGTCAAGAGCTCTTAGACTACACATCGAATGGAGGAGCTGTGCCGAATTGACGTTTATCTACGAAGCCACGTTAAAGCTACGTTTCAACATTTTTATTTTCACATTTTTCTTTGAGCGGAACAACCTTTAGATATTTTCTTCAAGTTGTTTGAAATTTCGGATATTACGCGCCCTCATGCTGAGGTTTCATGTTTAGGTAATACTTTGTACGGTTTCCTAGAATCGATTGGTTTTGTTATGTGTTGGGTAAGCTTCTTTTCAATTTATCTTATAAATAAATAGGAAAAATAGATTTTGGGGTTCCGTACCCAAAGGGTTAAAATGGAACCCTATTACTGAGACGTTGCTGTCCGTCTGTCTGTCACCAGGCTATATCTCGGGAACAGCGATAGAAGTCAGCTGACATGTTCACAGATGATTGTATTTCTGTTGCCGCTGTATCAACAAATACTATAATAAAAAAAAGATTATTAGAAGTCTTTTTTTTTGATACAGAACCCTCCGTAGGTGCTTCCGTGTCACACGTGGTCGGTTTTTCTTTCTTCATTGTTTCATAAGGAATAAATCAATTAGGGTGATTTTTTAATTGAATGTAGCTTTACGTCTGGAGACTGGAGATGTCATACGCCACTACTACTAGATTTTTCCTGTAGAAACGTATTTCACCAGGAAACATTACAGTTTATTGCATTACCCGAATTTAGTGCGAGTGGAGCCGCGAAAGTCTCTCTGGTCGAGTGACGGCGTCTGTCCCACACCGTGTCTGTATAATTGACGCCTTAAAGGCATTTTGGTGCAGCGGCAGTCTTGCAAATATCCATAGACAACGGACCATTTTCCATTAGGTAAGCGGTATACGTGTCTGCAACCTTAGTGATATAAAAGCAAAACATTCTATTGAAGGCACTGATTTGATTGATTAATTTCCCTTTGCCTGAAACTCTTCAAACTTAACTCATTCAACAATTGTCTAATTTCCAGCTTCGTTTACGCAACAGTTGTTCAAGAATATTCTTTCAATCAAAGTTGAGACAGAAACCTAAATATAATGTAAATCTCTTTTGAAAGTATGATTGCTTTTATTTGATTTACCTTTAGCCAGGCTCAAAATGGCAATAAAATGAAAAGTTGAATAAGAAATGTCGTTATACATTTCACAATCTGAAAGTCGAAAGAGATTATGAATTTCTATGTTAATGTTATAAAGAGGAAAAGTTTGGATGTTAGGAGTTATTGCAGAAACTAATAACCCGATTTCAAAAATCCTTTTTGTGTCAGGTGTCCTATTTATTGACATATAGGATAAAGGTACCATTGCACTACTACCATAAGGAAGCGGGGCAGTAATCGTTAATGTCAACAAATCTATTATTTTCTCTACTGTCTTACTGTCTTATAATGTCTGGGATGGAGCTAGGGTATAGCTATTTTATAGTAAAACAAAAACTGAAAAAGGGAAGTTTTTTTGTAGAGAGCGTTTTATAATGAATGTTAAAGACAAATCATTTATGGTGAAATGTCACTTTGAGTACAAATCGAACCCGTAACAATAATAATATGGTTTTTTTTTCAACATTGTCCTGGATTAACGCTTCGATGGTGTTGATGACTAACTACTGAAGAATATTAACTACTCACTTACGTTCAAGTTTAAACTGTCACCCCATATGTGTATGGATGTTTGTTACTCTTTCAACAGCTCAACAGCTCTGTCTGAAATTTGAAACAGGGATAGATTAGCGGGAGAGAACTCTCCCATCCGAGTTCCGCAGTCTGCGGCAAGACTATCGCCCTCTATGACCGGAGGGCTGCTCATCGTCCTTACAGAAGCATGCCCAAGAGGACAGACTGACGTGAAAGATTTACGCACGCCACGCGCCCCAAGAAGAGGGATAGCACCCGAACCCGCTAGGCGAGGCCACAGGGGTAGCCAAGGTCTTTTGGGTAACCTGAGGACCGCCGGATGGCATATACCCGGCTCCCAAATGATAGGTACGTGTGGTAGGGAACGTGTGGTTTTAGTCGGTAACAGTCTTGAATAGCATCCATGACGAATTTTCCACACTTTAGAAAAGATGGGGACAGATTAGTCTGGAATAACACATAGGCTACTATCATGGAGCAACGTGACCATCTTTTGCACTGGTGGCATTGCTCTATGGCTATTGTGTATCTCCGTAATAAGTATCTATTCTAGAGACGCAGGAAAAGGATCAAAAATACGAGCAGTTTGCATCACCTGGTACAATAGTGACACTTTTACGTGAGTGCAGCCGTCGTTATCACGTTAAAAGGTCACATACAACCACGTTGATTAAGAAATAAATCAACAAATTCTTCAAGAGTTAGGTACTTATAAAGACGAACGACATAAAATGTGCGTCGTCGCCGGACTATCTACCGTAAGAATACCACGATTTCAGAAACCGCTAAAAGCTTCCATAACATGATGTGACGCTCCCTCTAAACTCTAGACGTAACATGACATCAAGGAGTAACATTATAATCCTTGACATTCAGCCGTCATGTCATGTCTCCACGTATGTGCGAACAAAGCTTTGTAATGTGTCTACTCGTATACATCGACGCTTGGTTAAGTAAAAATAGGGCTGTCATGAATTCAAGTATTTTTTTTTTTATCTTTGGCAAATATATTAAATGGTTGAGAAAATCTTGTGCAAAATAGGTACGTCATAAAACGATAATAAACTAGGGGAAGAATATTCCTCTTTCTCTCCTAGTTAATTATCGATATTATAAATAAAAAAAAGTAAAATATTCAACATGAAATGCTATTTTCAGTTATTTTATTTTAAAGTAAAAATTAATTAATACAAACAAATGCTTTCATATCGAAGACTATTTTTGTATTCAATGCACGTCCTTAAATCTTGAAATTAGCTCAATAATAAAAAAGTTTAGATTAAAAGCAAAGTAAAAAGGGATCCATAAAACAGCTATTATTAAATAACAACCATTTATTACACATACGGTTAATTTTTTTTTTATAAATTTACATGGCATAAACGCTGGCCAGAGTTAAATAAAAAGATCAATTCGAATACTTTATCGATCGTTCTAGAAACTACTTTAAATAACCAGCCGTGTGACAGCCCTGAGTAGCAAAACTTTATTTTTAATTATCCTGGAATGAAGGCGTGTGAGACGTTGATTACAGTAATAGTTTTTGGAGATGAGGTTGCGATTTTGTTTGTCTTTTAACACACTCTTTGTGACAATGTTTTATAGAACTATTTTTATGAAATACTAGCGGACGTCACGAGGTTTTACCCGCATAGTTTCCGTTCCCGTGGGAATACAGGAATAAAATGTAGCATAAGTTACCTGGGGAGGTGTAGCTTGCTAACAGGGAAAGAATTTTTCAAATCGGTCCAGTAGTTTCGGAGCCTATTCGATCAAACAAACAAACAAGCAATCAAATCCTTCCTCTTTATAATATTAGTATTAGATTCCAAGTTAATTTTCTGTCAACACCAGAGATAGTAATAAAAAAATATTATGCCCGTAGACAATATTTGCGCGAACTTATAAACAGTCATAGGAGGCATAATAATGGGTATGTTCGTGTGATAGGTAAAGCATGGTAATGTAGACTCGGCAATGAGAGAAAAAATATTATTATAATGGTAACTAATGTTAAGTAGTATTTTTGCATATACAAAAAAATGTCTTTCTCTAGTCAGAACCTCATTATAGAACTACTAGTTACCAACTTTTTTTTTTATAATGATTTCAACACAACAGAACAGAGTTTTGCTATACCTAGCACAACTACCTAGTATCTAGACATAGCTATTTTCTATTTCTAATATTGTAACAGGTCATAATTACCTCAAACGAGGCGGTACACAAAACTTTAAGCTTTGCTTTAACATTCGTTCTCTAAGTAAATAGCTGAGAGCAGTCGCTGAGGGGATCTTGGAGGGCATGGAGTGCTACATTCCTAACCGCTGGATCCCTGTAGGAGCAAAAAAGCGACCGTGGTTCAATCGGCTCTGCAGAGAAGCTTTGATGCTGAAAGAATCTGCCTACAGAGCCTGGACCACGGCTCGTGCAAATTCAGATCCAAACATCTCTGAGGTGAAACGCAAATTAAATGCCGCCTCGAGGGCTAGCAAGAGAGCAATTGTCAGGGCTAAATTCGATTTCGTCGGCAGAATTGGTGAGCGGCTAGCAGGGTACCCTTCAGGGAGTCGTGAATTCTGGTCGCTTGCCAAAGCTGCCGAGGGAAACTTCTGTCAGTCAGGTTTACCACCTTTGCTTAAACCCGACGGTAGTCTGGCCCAGAGTGCCGGGGAGAAGGCCGACCTTTTGGGTTTTCTCTTTGCCGCTAACTCAACCATGAGCGACGGGGGTGCTGTACCGCCGGACGTTCCGTGGTGTGGAACTTCCATGCCGGAAGTTAAATTCACGCAGCGGGACGTCCGACGGGAGCTTCGTTCTCTGGACGTTCATAAGTCGAGTGGGCCGGACGGTATACCCGCGGTGGTACTTAAGCAGTGTGGTCCAGAGTTGTGTCCGGTACTTACACGTCTTTTCACGCTTTCATATTCTATGCGACAAGTCCCGGCGTCGTGGAAGATCGCGTATGTGCATCCTGTGCCCAAGAAGGGTGATAGGACCGACCCAGCCAATTACAGGCCTATAGCCGTCACCTCACTATTGTCTAAGGTGATGGAGCGTGTAATTAATACACAGCTCCTGAGGTACCTTGAGGAAAACGACCTGCTCAGTGACCGGCAGTACGGTTTCCGTCACGGTCGCTCGACGGGCGATCTTCTCGTGTGCCTCACACACCGATGGGCGACGGCTATCGAGAGTAAGGGCGAGGCTCTAGCAGTGAGCCTCGACATTTCTAAAGCCTTTGACCGGGTCTGGCACCGTGGTCTTCTTAATAAATTGCCCTCCTACGGACTGACCGAAAGATTATGCGGATGGGTGTCCAGCTTTTTGGCCGGTAGAAGCATCAGGGCTGTTGTCGACGGCAGCTGTTCTGACTGCATGGCCATTAACGCTGGAGTACCGCAAGGCTCAGTGTTGTCCCCTACTCTGTTTCTGCTGCATATCAATGACATGTTGTCTATTGACGGCATTCATTGTTATGCAGACGACAGTACGGGGGACACTTGTTACACAGGCCGCCCCGGTATCTCTCGGGACGCAGTGGAAGAAAGTCGTGAACAGCTTGTGTCTGAAATCGAGGCTACTCTTACTAGAGTGTCCGATTGGGGTAGACAAAATCTTGTTCAGTTCAACCCCTCCAAGACACAGGCGTGTTTCTTCACCGCTAAGAAAGCCCCAATTACTGTAGCGCCACAATTCCAGGGCACATCTCTTTCCATCTCTAAAAGTATAGGGATCCTTGGTGTTGACATCTCCAGTGACGTTCAGTTCCGCAGTCATTTGGAGGACAAGGCCAAGCTAGCGTCCAAGAAGCTCGGTGTGCTCAACAGGGCGCGGCGGTACTTTACTGCGGCGCAAACACTGCTTCTCTATAAGTCGCAAGTGCGGCCACACATGGAGTACTGCTGTCACCTCTGGGCGGGGGCACCTGAATATCAGCTTCGTCCATTTGACTCGGTGCAGAGGCGAGCTGTGAGAGTTGTCAACGATCCTTTACTGACAGGTGGTGTTGAACCTCTTTGCGACAGGAGAGACTTTGCCTCCTTATGCGTGTTCTACCGCCTGTACAATGGTATCTGCTCTGAGGAATTGTTTGACATGATGCCCACGGCTACGTTCTATCATCGCACCGCTCGCCATAGACTGGGATTTCATCCTCACACCCTACGTCCGGAGCGTTCGAGCACGGTTAGATCCGATAGGGGATTTCTTCCGCGCACGCTTAGGTTGTGGAATGATCTTCCTGCCTCGGTTTTCCCAAACGCCTACAGTATGGGGTTCTTCAAAAGGGGTCTAAGAAGGTTTTTACAGGGTCGGCAGCGCGAGTGTGGCGCCTCTGGTGTTGCAAACGTTCATAGGCTGCGGTGACCACCAGTCCTCCTGGTGGGCCGTATGCTTGTCTGCCACCTTAGTGGTATAAAAAAAAAAAAAAAAAAAAAAAAAGCGAAGAAATGTATCTACAAAATGTACGAACCACGTTCATTTTCACATTAGTGCCTAATTCTTTTGTATATGTTAGCAAATAATGCAACGTACATACATATTTCGTGTCTGGAAGATGCAATAAACAAAAAAAATTACAAGGCTATTAACGTTAAGATTAGGAATCTATAAATACATGCCTGTATGCACTGAAAATTGTGATTTTTTCAGAATGTAAAGGTATTTACAAGTTTACAATAAAAAATATTTTTTAATCGTCGACATACGTTCGCATTTTCGTAAAACGTGTATACGTAGGTACAACATTGCTTTTTTTTCTTAAGTGCTTCCCTCCGTCATCCCTTTCCCAAAATATACATAAAAATCCCGCCATATTGAAATTGATACAGGTTAACACCACCCCTGTCATCGGACGTCACTTCCGTTGACAATGCTGTTTTTGGTATCCATTGATAATGCACAATGTCATATACCTCAATAACTTCCTAATGTTATAAATGCGAAAGTTTGTGAGAGTAGATGTGTGGTAGTGGATGTTTGTTACTCTTTCACTCTCTAACAGCTCTCAAATTTGTTTCATCTTCGTCTTCTTTCATCTCTTAAATTTGGTGCAGGAATAGATTATAGTCTGGAATGACACTTAGGTTTTTTATCCCTGGAATAAGTTCCCAGTGTAATATTTATAAATAATTTGATTAATTAAAATCAACCTATTACAGTACTTTCCACAGTTGATGTGAGCCCCTCATAATTGTTATTTTGGGAGGGTGATTGGTACAAGGTTTTATTTTCAGTTTTCCTCCTATTCGCCTCAATCTCTCTTGCTTTTTTATGAAAGTCAGTATGTGCATCACTTGCTAGTCCCTAGTGAGGCTGGTATGGGTCCCTTAAGACCTCAGGAACCTTAACAGGTTCCCTGTCCCATGTATCAAATGTGATTCATGACGCAATATTTGTACCGTCTTCATTACGTCCATGTATCAAATATGAGCAAATTCATAGGTGATTTCAAAAGCGTTTTTGTAATGGACGTGGCAGAATAAATTAGATTTTTAGTACATGGACGTGTGGGGAACATTGTCTAGTTCAAAATGAAGTAAAAAACTGTTGTGATTTATCCTTCTTTTTTTTATATTTTCAACTAAGTAAAACAAACTTTCAGCATTATATAGTTTCTTTATTAGACAAAAATGAAAATTAAAGAATGGGATATACAGAAACATTTAACTTTATTGCTTATTGTGAACCTCATTGAAGCAGACAAACAATAAGCTTTGCCACACGCCAAGCACTCCGTGTTCACCTGTTTGGCTTTCAAAGGATTCCCTTCCTCTTTTCTTTTGGCGTAGCATTCAATACAGCGTCGGCGAATGAGTTTACCATCTCGCCGCGGTATTTCTGTAATATAATGCTTTTTGGAGGCATAGATCAGCTGTGAAAGTTTATAATAGACAATAAATTAGTCATATCATATATGATACACGGGACGTATAAACTTAAAAATAAACCGTCACGCTCGTGTATCAGATGTGATGCAATGTTTTTTTTCTATTTTTCGCAGCCTAAATGTGTAAGGATACCTTCAAAATGATTAAATAATATACAAAAACACTCAACATAACATTTATTCGAAAAAAAACCAAAACGTATGACGTGGAAATTTCACCATTGTATGGGGACAGGGAACCTGTTTGCATCTAATTACAATACTTAAAAAAATAGTAATAATAACAAGATATGTCTGAAAATCATGTTTTATTCCAAATGAAAACATTTAATTGTGGCTAATCGCCTTTTGGCAGATGACATTTAAGGCCCACTTGCGCGGAGAGTCGGGTTAAATATATAAAAGTAGAGTTAGTAAGCTCTGAGTTAAATAAATAACTTCCTAACTCTGACCACGTCTTGCACAGTTGCAAAATGGCACGAGGTTAACTAACTCACAGTAAACTGAACAATTTATTTTGTCTGTGTCGCTCTATGCAATCCAACCACACACAAATGTTAGAACGAAGAATGGAACATGTGTCTCTATCTCTTTTACACTACAGTCTGCTACGTATGACTTGTCTCAACAAATGAACTTATTATGTCATCCACGTGCATTTCAATTTTTTAACATTGTTTGAATGCTTTGTGACTTTGTAATGCGTCAGTGTCACTTTCTGACTGTGTCTATTATCTGAAAAATTTATAAATAATACAAAAATGGAAAAGAAGCCACGTCTTCGTGCCCCTCATTTCACATCTAGTGATAACATGTTATTGTGTGATATAGTGGCGATATAATTATATTTGCTGTTATGTAAATATAGCAATAATATATGATATATTTGTTGTTATCCCAATGTGTGAGTCGTGGGCTGATCCATTCCTACGTGCAACGACATCGTTGAATTTCAAACTAGCAGAACAGATTGCCTGGGTATTAATTAAAAAATATCCTTTTTTGTTCCTAAAGATTTCAGCACTTTCTCCTCCTAAAATGGTAAAACATGAAATGAGTGGATCTGTATTAGAGATTGATCTCTTATAACAGAGAGGCAGTAGAACTGAGATGTCTTCAGATACATGATATAAAATACCTGATGAGAATCAATAGGCAGGCCAGATGAACTGACTTCTTTATAGTGCACTAGTGGGCGCCACGCGGTTTCACCCGCGTAGTTCCCTTGTGTAGGGACACTGCTGACGCATTAGTTTTATATACCGAGACGCAAACATTCGCTAGGCGCAGCAGTCGTCTCCCAGCACGCTATGGTCATATCGTATATCAGATTGTATTTTAGTAATATTGTAACTGGTACCAGTCTGCAATAAATTATATATTTTATACATGAAGTCTCAGAATACTTATTCATCATACCCATCTCGAAAACCCGACACGATCCTACGTGTCGGGAACGGGAATAAAATACAGCCTATGTTCACCTGGAATAGTGTACCTTACCAACAGTGAAAGAATCTTCAAATCGGATCAGTAGTTTCGGAGCCTATTCGATACAAATAAACAAACAATGAAATCGTTCCTCTTTATAATATTAGTTGACACTAGAGGACGTCACGCGGTTTCACCCATGTAGCTCCCGTTCCAGTTGGAATACGGGAAGAAATATACTGTATGTCACTGGGAAGATTGTAGCTTCCCAATTTAGAAATATTTTTTTTAAATCGGTCAAGTAGTTTTGGAGCCTATTCGATGCAAACATGCATACAATCGAGGGGGGCGGGTTAGGGTGTTATTCCCCCTCTGAGGGGTTTTCGGGTGTAATCCCGCTTTTCAGGACGTGCGTGAATCCTTCGCGTCACGCTGCCGTCTGGGGCCTGCTTGTGTAAGGACGCTGAGCAGGCTCCTCACGTCCTCAGACCTCCTGTCATGGAGGCCGATAGTCTTCGGCGAAGACACGTCGGCGGCGCCTCAGCCGCCGACAGCGAAACTCGGGTGGGAGAGTTCGCTCCCGCCTCGCCGCCTCTTTCACGAGTATGACCTGCTCGCAGATAGAGGCGGCGCAGTCCCACTTACTCCCGCTGGAGATCATGGCTCGCACCATGGTCTCGAGCGAGAGAGTGTTCACGTCCAGACCTGCAACGAAGACCTGGCGCTGTTGCGCCCATGCCGTGTACTCCACGAGGGTGTGGAGCGCTGTTTGCCAAACATCCTTGATACATTTGATAGTAGCTAACTCAGAGTTAGGCGATTTAACTCACCGATGTCGGCGAGTTAATAATTTAAAAGTTTAACTCTTTGTTAATCCTTAACTCGTGTTGGTGCAAGACAAATTATTGATTTAACTCAAGTTAGCTGTTAACTCTGAGTTAAACACGTTAACTCTTATCTGTGCAAGTGGCCCTAAGAGTCATAAATATTAAATTCATGATGTCTCTTAAATTAAATATTTACCCGACTCTCTGGTTGGTTGGTGCGAGCCATGAGCTCCAGCGGGAGTAAGTGGGAGTCCGATGCCTCTTTCTGTGAACAGGTCATGCTCGTGAAAGAGGCCGCAGTGGTAGTAGTAGGTCTGTTGAGAGTCCTGGCGTATCCTTCAGAGGGCTTTCTTAGGGCACTCAACCGTAAGCTGTTCGGTAGGATATGTGTTGTTTTTAGTCGGAACAAATATTTGTGGATCACATAAATATTTGCACCGACCCAAGATGATGATGATTTTGATATGGTATTTTGAAAAGGGCATTCAAGAAGACATGACATCTCAGAAACTCCAGTGAAATTACTGAGGCCATGAGTCCATATATTTCAATTTTCCGAGCATAGAGCCCTCTTCTACTTGAGCGGTGTAATTCTTACGAGTAGGTACGCAAGTTATTCAAGGGTTAATGCATTCAATTTGTAGTTCTCATTTTTTAGCTATTGTTTTTTCTGGGTGTATTTAGTTTTAAGTTCATATTATTAATTAATTGTATAATTTTGTTGAATTTAAGTCCATTATCGTTTTGAGGTAATCCCTTAAGATGTGGAAGAATATTACAAATAAATAAATTTTAAATTATATCTTCAGACCATCTCGCTCGGATTTTCGTATTCATATTATTTTTGTAAAGCCGACTGAAGTAAAATACTTCCAAATATTATACCGATATCCGAGTTGTCATATCCTATCCAAAATTGCAATCGAAACCGTTACCGGTAACAGTTAGAACTAGTTTCGAGGTGCAGATAAACGTGCTCACATTTTCAGTTTGTACAAAAATGCCTAACAAGATTTCACTTTAAAGATTGCAATTCAAAATTGATAAGCCATTTGGATAGTGGACTCACTTGTCAAACATTAAACTGTTTTAAGATCACTTATGACAAAGATGTTAGGAATGACAAAGGAAATTGTCGGAGTACGCCTGTCCGCCCCTCATCAGATCAAGACGATATTGAACTACATTATTCAGTTGTCTCGCACATGTCATAGCTATATCGTGGTTTTATTGACGTTAAAATAATGTAGGTAAAAATATATCTCAACATTTTTTAAATTTAGAAATAGAAAATTGAAAATATGATGTTAGCCCTATCTGAAACTAATATATAGGAGATTAACATGTTTCATTTATTATAGCAAAAGCATTTTTGCATGCAGCAGCATGAATCTGAAAGTAAAATGACACAATAGTATTGCTTATCGTAACAAAAATTTATTTTTAATTACTATATTTGCTAGAACAACACCAGCTTTATTGAATTTTTTATAAAAATATCTGCATACACTTTATTTTTATTAAATCAACAATTGTATGCATTTACGGGGTAAAATAAAGTATTTCAGCATTTACGATTGGAACAAATGTATGAAAAGATTTAATGACAGTTTTATATTTTATGATACAGCACAATATAAACTTTAATTACCACATCAAAGGAATTGTTAATTTCAACAGCGAGGGTGGTGATGTGAATTACCTGAAACAAAAAAAAATTCAATCAATTCCAATAATAAAACATGCATGCACACTTTATGTATTCCGTTACACATTTATTGTCGCAAAAGGGTAGACAGAGGCATATAGGGAATGCAATCCCGCAGCAATATTGTAATCCCGGTATTTGCGGGACTGAGAGATCTTAGTCCCGCGGGATCCCGGTATCTGCGGGATGCCGCATATTTCTGAAAGTCATTGAGAAAAGAATAAAATCCTTTATCGTACATGCATCCAGAACTGAAAATGAATTATTTAACACTAGGTGACTCTCGGGGCTTCGCCCGCGTGGAATTTGGTACCCGCTCCTTCTTCCCATGGAAACATATTCCCGGGACAAGAAAGTAGTCTATGTGTTATTCCAGATCCTGTAAGCTATCTCTACCGAATTTCAGCTCGATCTGTTCAGCCGTTACAGCGTGATTGAGTAACCAACATTCAAACATCTTCACAAACATTCACATTTATAATATTAGTAGGATTACGTATGTATTGAAATTATTTAAAAGATATGTAAAGTATCTATTATAAAAATGAATCGGTAGCTGCACCTAAAACATAGCATGTTGATATTTTTGTCTGTCAAACGACTTCTAACTTTACATGTCATATAGCCAGCAAGCAATGTACGAGATAATTTATTTCTTTTCTGTTTGTAGTGCAAGAAAAATCAAATAATCCTGTTTCAATCACACAAAAAAACAAATAAGCACGTTATTAAGTTATACTATATATATTACATCACAATTACAAAAAATCTATATCGTTTTGTTTCGAGTTGGCGCGCTTCCGCTTGCAGAACAACACATGTCGTTTACCTTTGCGCAATCCCACTAATCCCGCGGGATTCCGCTCAATTTATGTGCAGGACTAGTCCCGCAAAAAAGCTGCGGGATCCCGGTATTTCGGGATCCCGGTATCCCGGTATTGCATTCCCTAGAGGCATGCTATATGACCACATTTCACCTTTCGTCCCACGTACGAGGTAATGTGTAACCCGATTGCGAAGAATGAGAGTTAGTAGATAGTGGCATGTTTTTGATACGAATTTACAACCTTTCACCTACTGAAACCTTTATATCTGCCTCGGTCTGTGGTCTCGAGTTCGAATTCAACTGAAACAAATATTATTTTTTCATCGTACTTTTTTAGGGTTTCGTAGCCAAACGGCAAAAACGGAACCCTTATTGATTCATCATGTTTGTCTGTCTGTCCGTCTGTCTGTCCGTCCGTGTGTCACAGCCACTTTTCTTCGAAACTATAAGGTCTATGCTATTGAAACTTGGTAGCTAGATGTATTCTGTGAACCGCTTTAAGATTCTTATATAAAACTAGAAAAAAAGCAGTAAATTTTGGGGGTCCCCATACTCAGAACTGAAACTCGAAATTTCTTTTTTTATCAAACCCATACGTGTGGGGTATCTATAGATAGGTCTTCAAAAATGCTATGGAGGTTTTTAACATATTTTTTTTCTAAAGTGAATAGTTGGCGCAAGAGACACTTCCAAAGTAGAAATCTGTGTCCCCCCCCCCCTCTAACTTCTAAACTAAGAGAATGATAAATCTAAAAAAATATATGATGTACAGTGCAATAAAAACTACCAACGAAAATTAGTTTGAACGAGATAGAGCTGGTAGTTTTTTTTAATACGTCATAAACCGTAATTTCCGCTTAGTGAAATCACTACCACTGCGAACGTGTTAAAACATCAGTCAAAGTTACAACGAACTATAAGAACTTTTATATTATGTTACTTGCTGCTACGAAACCCTTCATGGGCGAGTCCAACTCGCACTTGGCCGGTTTATTTATACTATTGTATTGTTGTGTGTATTAAAGTGGCAAAAAAACGCTCGGCGTTGTGTAATAAAAATATCAAACAATATTTACCCCATTCATTGGGGAGATACATACATATATGGTCACGTCTTTATCCCCGAAGGGATAAGCAGAGGCATATTATACGCCCACGTTCCACCTTTTTAGTATTTGTCCCTCTTACTAGGTTGTGACAGAAGTAGGTTGTGACTGCCTGTTTTGAAAATTTTCTTAACGATTGTCAATTTATTGACAATCGGATTTCATTTCGAGTTTTCCTTCCCTACGCAATGGATTATTTTACTATAGTATTCCGTTAGTCGCCTCGTACGACATCCTTGGTATGAATTGGGGTGGCCACATTTTGTACTCTTTCCAGTCGTCACACGGGGCATAAAAAAATATCATACTTTATTAATTTACTTTTTTCTTTGGAAATATATTTGGGGTAATTAAATATTTGTATGTTCACAAGATTTGGCTGCAAGGATCATTTGGGTGTCCTGGGATATTATTCCGAAGGCTTACCCGGGCCTTCCAACCGTAGGCTGTTAGGCAGGATACGTGAGGTTTTTTAATCGGTAGGAGTCCGGCATAGCATCCATGTAGGATTTTCCCTCACGTAAAAAAACAAGAAGAGTCATTAGGGTTAGATTACTATCTCAAACAAAATACTTATTTAATCATTATGTTAGCTTGGCTAGTTTCCGTGAGCTTTTATTGATATTGTTTGATTTGATTGTGATAAAATATAATATTCAGTTTTGGTCACGCACTTTTTGTATTTTTTTCTTCGAATTTAGGTTATTTAGTTCAATTAATTCTTCGTCATATGGCGCTTTTTGAAAACTAGCATTACACTTACTAATATAAACGAAAGTTTGTTTTCATGTTTAATCACGTAAAAAAAAGCTTCAAAACTCAACCATGCCGACGCGGCAGCGTTATTTTGACGAGCTAAATAAATAAACAAACCCTACTGGGTGTATATAAATAATTGAGTATGGTTTTTAGGGCTCCGTAGCCGAAATTGTAAATACAGGACCCTTTTCTATTTCAACGTGAGGGAAAATCCTCATGGATGCTATGCCGGACTCCTAGCGAATAAAAAATCTCACGCCTACTTCACCTCAAAGCCTAGGTTGGAAGTCCCGGGTAAGCCCTCGGAAGGATGTCCCAAGAAATACGGGACCCTATTCATGAGACTTCACTGCCCGTCCGTCTGTATGTCGGTCCGTCACGAGGTTGTATCTCGGAAACCGAAATAGCTAGAGAGCTGAAATTTTCAGTAACAAATACTAAAGTCAGAAAAATAATAATATTAGGGTTTTTTGGTTCGGAACCCTCCGTGCGCAAATCCCACTCGCACTTGTTTTTTAAGACCGAGAGATTTACGGTGATTAGATAGACTTTATCGTGACAGTAGGTGCCTACTTTATTGCTTTATTTTATGGTTATTTGACGACAAAAGCCCTTACAAGACTTACTTGAACAAGTTTATCTAGATATTGAGATTCGGTAAAATGGTATCACGTAGTAGTTAGATAACTTTTGTGTCATTGTTAGTAGTTTTCTTGTTACATTTTTAGGGTTCCGTACCCAAAGGGAAGAACGGGACCCTATTCATGAGACTTCGCTGTCCGTCTGACTGTCTGTCTGACTGTCTGTCTGTCCGTCAGGAGGCTGTATCTCATGAACGGTGATAGCTAGCGAGTTGAAATTTTCACAGATTATGTGTTTTTGTTGCCGCTATAACAACAAATACTAAAAACAAAAACATAATAATATTTCAGGGGGGCTCCCATACAACAAACGTGATTTTTCGCCATTTTATTGTATGTATTAGGTAATAAGGTATCCTTCTCAATTTAAGTACGTTAGTTGGCTTGAACATATCATCACGATCATTCATTCCCTTTACACCATACAAATTAAATGCATACTTTAGGAGTTATAGCACCATCAAATATTGCTCAATGAAATTAATTTCCTGTCGCCATGATTGAACATTATACGGGTCACATACTAACTTATTTTTCGACTTTCATCGTAAATATTTTTTCTTTAAAGAGTGAACAAAGCTTTCAGCAGATTACTTTAGGTGGGTGTTATGTTTCAAAGATAGCAATTTCATAGGTAATAGTCAACAAAGAGCCCATATTTTAGATTTTTCTCCAGTATAAACAATTTACGTACAAACACACAATTCAATTACATGCTCGGTGCATGAGACTGTTGAGACGTATTGTATTTATAATGTCATCATTCAAATGTCATCAATAATCTGAAAAAGAAATTAAACGTAGAATTCAAACTCTTTTGGAAATTTATACTGTACCTACCGTAGAGGATCTATATAACAGGATAGTTAACACTATAGTGCTATAGAGCAAGGCGAACTGTCTAAGGCGCGCGTTGCTTTGTGGTTAACAACCACCACAGACAGTGCAATACTTGTTTTATAGTATGTAGTGTTAATAGGTAATTAGGGCAACCAGTAGACGCTTGAAATACTCTCAGAAAATCGAGCAATGAATTTGATAAAAAAAAAAACAAAATGGACATTTACTGGGACATCCTTTCGAGGGCTTACCCGGGGCTCCCAACCGCAGTCTGTTGGGCGTTACGTAGGGTTTTTAGTCGGTAGGAGTCTAGGCATAGCATCCATAAAGGATTTTCCTTAACGTTAAACAAAAAGAAAAAGGGTGGGCTCCCATGTAACAAACAAGACTTTTTGTTGTTTTTGGTACGGAACCCTCCGTGCGGAAGTCCGACTCGCACTTGGCCGGTTATTTTATTTGAAAGACTAATTAAAAGTTTCACTTAGTTCGCAATTTTATTTTAGTCGTTTTAGGACTCCGTACCCAAGGTAAAAATATGACCCTAATTATGAGACTCTGCTGTCCGTCTGTCTGTCCGTCACGAGGCTGTATCTCAGGAACCGACCCTTTTGTGATTACACGAAAAAGTTGGTGGTCCAATTATCTGCCTCAGTAATCAAATCTCCACCATGAAGAATTTTCTGGCGAACAAAGTCGCAGGTATCAACTATAGTACACAAATTTTAAATTAAATTAAATTAAATAATCATTTATTCAGGTCACAAGTACCCATAAAATAGGAAATAAATTAATAAAATATATACAAATTCACAAAAATAATAATAAAATAAACACAATTATAAAAATAACAATATTATAAGCTAGCTGGAATATTGAAGATTAAATATAAGACTATTACCAAACTACCCACAAATGAAAACAAGTATTCTATTCCGACGTCCTTCGCTTCTACAGAATACTCGTATTGTAGCAATTTAGTATCTAACCAAAGCAGAGCCCAAAGCGATTGGTATTCATATCGTCGTGTCGTCACGCTAGACTTCATCGCATGAAGTGTTCATATCTCAATTGTGTGCCGAAGCTGTTATATTGACTTTAGCTCTGAGGTTTGCAGTTTCAATAAGCTGTAGATGGGTAGGCATATTATTGTTGTGATTTTGCTAAAACCATTCAGTTTTCAGTAGTAATAAGTTATTTTTGTGATGTCAACACCGCCTCATAGCAGAATGATTAGCCTGTACATAAAACATTTATTGATTATTCGAAAATAGTGGGTAGTTGATTTGACATAAATGTTCAGTATGAGGTGGGATTTGGTGAGAGGCAATAAAAAGTGAATATTCTGGAAAAAGAACACATTCTGTTTCCAGATCGAGTTCAGTAAAGTGCTAATTAGTTAAAGTAGAATATATGTATTAATTAATTAATAGTTAGCAGTTGTGCAAGTATTCGATAAATTGTGAAAATAAAAATGTAACGAATCTACAATCATTGGATTGTTATTTATTTTATCATACCATCAAGTGTAAATATAGGAGTAGTATCTATTATACGAAGAGCAGAAGAATAAATGGATATGTAAAGGATCATTGGAGTATTATTTTTCATCAAGTCAGAAGTGGTAACCTGCGAGCCAAGCCGTGACAAGTTAAAACTGTAAGTATAAGTTTATTCGAATTCTAATCATGGTTCGTGATTATTCCTATTAGCGTGTATTATATTCGTAGCAACTTCTACTGTAGTCGAGAAGGTATTTGACTTTAACGAATTGCTGCAAACTGGGGTTACATAACTCTATTGGCTGCGGTGTCCATTTAACTACGTTTTTATTTAACTCCGGCAAGGGTTTTAGGAAATATTCTCTACCGGAACGGTGAATACATTTGTTTTAGATCGCACACAGAAATGTGACAAAAAGGTCCTTATCGTTTTATTGTAGTTGCTTAGAGCTATATTTTTATTGTGGTAATACCCGCCATTATGCCCATATGTACCTACCTATTAGTTACCTTGAAACAAAAGTAGGTACATATTTAAGTTACATAGCCACTTCTCAAGGGCTAGGACTTCATTTTAATTCGTGGATCCTCAGTTAATAAGACGTCCTATTAGAAATTTTGGACATAATTACAGTTAGTTATTTTGATTTATTTTGTGAATACCCTCTACCGGTACGGTAAAATTTATTTTTACATAGTTCAAATAAATGTGACCAAATACGATAGGTACGCACCGTTCTTATTGCAGTTACAAAGATCAATTTTATTATGTGTAATATGTATATTTTGTGTTAAGACCGACTAGACTTGCAGTCTTTGCTATTTATTTTTAAAAGTATGTGGTTAAGATACTTAACGACTTCTCAAGGGCAAAGACTGTATTTAGTGCGTGGATCTCCAATCAACGAGACGTACTATGACAAATTTAGACATTATTTTATTAATTTAAGTATGAATGCTGCTGTGCAACCCTGAGCGTTGCAAGTGATTATCCAACCATGCAGGTATTATGTGTGTTAGTCCCATAGCCGTGCAAGGTGTGTTGTTTGCAGCCATTCAGGTGAGCTGTAAGGTGAAACCATGCAGGTATGTTGAGACTCAGTTCCATTAGCCGTGCAGGTGTGCTGTTTGCAGCCATGTGGGTGCGCTGTGGAAGCACAACCATGCAGATATTATGTGAGTTATTTCCATAGCCGTGCAGGTGTGCTGTTTACAGCCATGTAGGTGTGCTGTAGAAGCGCAACCATGCAGGTATGATGTGAGTTAGTGCCATAGCCGTGCAGGTGTGCTGTCTGCAGTCATGTAGGTGTGCTGCAGAAGCGCAACCATGCAGGTATGATGTGAGTTATTTCCATAGCCGTGCAGGTGTGCTGTCTGCAGTCATGTAGGTGTGCTGTAGAAGCGCAACCATGCAGGTATGATGTGAGTTATTTCCATAGCCGTGCAGGTGTGCTGTCTACAGCCATGTAGGTGCGCTGTAGAAGCGCAACCATGCAGGTATGATGTGATTTATTTCCATAGCCGTGCAGGAGTGCTGTCTGCAGTCATGTAGGTGAGCTGTAAAAGCGCAACCATGCAGGTATGTTGAGAGTTAGTTTCATAGCCATGTAGGTGTGCTGCTGAAGTGCAATCATGAAGGTGCGGCAAATGATTTCTATAAGCTATGTAAGTAGACTGCCAGTGCACAATCATGTAAGTATGTTGAGATTGATCTGTTTAGTCATGAAGCGATGCTACATGCAGCCGTGTTAGTGTGCAGCTAGTATGCAACCGTATAGGTGTGCTGTCAATTTCAACCAGGCGAGTATAGTGAGAATGATTCATATTATCATCTGTGCTTTATGCAGTCATATTGTTGTGCTGCTATTATGGTGGCGATCATGACAATATAGAAGCTTTTTCAATGATTTTGGCTGACATTAGGCTTACTTGGATTGGTATGTGTGGAGCGTTTAGATTACACACACATTAATGCATAACAAATTTTGTTGCCCAATAGTAAATGGAGCGTATGTGAAACAGTATTGATGTTTTTCGATTTACTTAACACCTCCAGCCTTGTTTATGCCTATAGTGTTATTTAGATTCCATACCAGCGGCTTAGTGAGCTTTCCCAATCACGGAATCGCTCAAGAAAGATTACGGCACAAACTGTACCCTTCTCATAACTAGCCGTATGCATAGTAAGGAAAAGAGATTTTTTTTGGGGACGCCAAGCAGGCGAGATATAAGCGCCTTGGACGTAATAAACGCCTTAGATGAGATGATAGATGGGAAATTATTAGCTTGAAAGAGCAGTAACTGCGTTTAAAATGACAATTCCAGGTGACTGAAGTGAAAGATTCACGCCCAAGCAGAAAGACAGGTGAACTGTCGTGTCGGAATACAGTGCGGCGCGGCGGAGCGGTGTGACTGCCAGAAGGCGGAATCTAACCAGTGGCGGCGATACTGAAGGCAATGGTGAGGATCGGGCCGAGCGACAGGTGAAATTAAGACTTTGATTCGGATAATTGCTAACGACCTTGAGCAACCGCGACACAAGTCCTCCAGACAAGGAATTGTGGTCATTTATAACTTATTTTAGTTGTACCTTATTGATAAAAACTCCTAGTGCATTATTTATGGAATTATATAGATATAGATATAATGTATCACGTTTAAAAAAATGTGATATGCCTGAGGATTAGTTGAACTTTTTAGCTTCATTACAATCTATTTGTGTTATAGTGTGGGTTTCCTCAAGAGTTATCCGTGTCAAATACACGTCGTAAGTTTAAGGCGGAAACACATTGTTAAAACGCGACGCAACGCGTGTTGAGTAGAATCAATTTGTGTTGTTTTCTATGACCAGAGTCACACTATCAATATCCAATGCGCCACCATACGCAGTACATTCTATCTACACATAGTCGCGTCGTGTTTTTAGTGTGTCGCGCACATTATAAATCCCTGGCGACCATTTCAGGCATGGACTCTATTATTGGGGAATATAATATAATTTCTAATTGTAATAGACGTTGACCTTTTTGACCAATTGTACCATATCATATCATATCATATCAGGTGTTCAAAATATCCCGGGAGATACCGTGAAATGTACATGGGTAGACAATTTTAGGATTTCTTATCTAATTTCGACGTTTTGTGATAAGCCTTTGTGAGACAGCTAGCAATATCTATTATAAAGACCTTTTTTTTTTTAATTGAAAGAGCTATACAACGGCAGTGGACTGTATGAGTTAAGCAAAATATTACACTTGGATCCTTGTAAAAAGACCTAGTTGAACGACCTCTACTGGTCGAAGACAATACTAGCGGTTGCCGCATGGTTTTCCCTGCGTAGTCCCATTCCTGTGGAGATACGGGAACGTTACTCGGGGAGGGTGTGCCTTCGCAGTAGTGGAAGAGTTTTTCAAATTGATTCAGTGGTTTTGGAGACTATTCAACGCAAAGAAACAACCATACAGGCAATCGAATCTTTCCTTCTTATAATAATAATGTAGATAATCCTGATTGAAACACTGAGGCTCGGAATAACTTTTAGTAGTACGTACACAAGTTTTACTTCCTTGATCTTGATTAAAGCCAGTGCTAGAGAGTAATAACTATTTTGTGCTATCTTATAGGTATTTCTAAACATACCTGCAAATCGCAAAGAAAAATATATATATACAGAGAAATTTAAGTAAAGATCAAAACATTTTGCGTGCGCCATACGCGGTTTAGAAGTCTCCGTTTGGGCGTTAATTATTGCTGTAGGTGTAGGCGAGTTTCAGAAGCCTGACCGAAGTGCATACGGTTGCAGTTCACCAGGGTTAGGTGGTATTCTCTGACTAGTTTAGTTTATCAGATTATACTAGTTGCGTATTTCAGTCGACAAACTACACTACAAGAACGCCCTGTAAACTGTTAGCAAAAAAAAAAAAAAGGGTACGTAGGTGTCTATTAGGCCTTAATTTTACGCTGTACACCGGCTGTAACATACTTCGTACCAGCAGTCCTAATACTGTAGTACCACTATGACAAAGAGGGATTTAGTACCACAAATAGCGTCAGGTTGTTGATTTCTTTTAAGCCCGCTTCAACATGGACTAGTGTCCAGTCAAATGAGTATACTAAGACATAATGCCCTATAGGGATAATTTAGGACCAAGTAAACTAAGTATAATTCTGATGCTTATTATGGTTACGCTAGAACAGATTCAGTCTTACTGGTTTACTAATGCAATATTTATAATTCCGCTAAGACTGAAGAAAAGGTAAAACTGCCTTTTAACAGTATATATGCACTTAGACCACTTAGGGACATTTTGTTAGAGGTAAAGGCTAGAATTAAATGTATATCCTATATTCTAACAAAAGTTGACTGGTTCGCAAAATGAAAAAAAGAACCCTGAACAGCTTACGTTATCAGAGTTTCTTGTAGAATTTTATCAGATCGTGGGACTGCTGCCTAGAAAGTATTGTAGCATCTGACAGAATGAGACTTGCTACATATTTATTTACCAAAATAATCCCAATGTAACATTATCTATTTATTACATTATAACTATCTAAACTAACCTAAATCTAAATAATGACATTGTACCCAAAGACTGGCAGCATTTCCCCTTTAAATAGTTATACCCATTGGTTTAGATAGATGACTGCAGTCTGCCAGTCGACTCGACTAGGAGTTTTCTTTTTCATATATTTTTAACAAATATCGTTAATATTCTTATTCTGATAAAAATGGAAAATGAAAACCTTCTAAAGTCTTAAATTTACCGTGACTATTGTAACACATAGAAACCAATGCTTAACTAAATGGTCGAGAGTTGGAACTTGTGGGGTTAGCCGCTCCTAGTAATTTATTTTAGATAATTTGATTCAATTTAAAACTAGCTAAAGGTTAAGTTCACCAGCTTTTGCTGTGCAAAAGATGAGGCATTAACAGATGTAGATGGAATTGTAAATTTGAGTTACTTTAACAGTGTATTCAAATTTAACCTGTATCCTCCTGCGGAGTACCTAATCTTGTAACTTACAAAATGTCCATAATAGCGATATTCTATAATTTATTTAGATTACGTCCAAGAGTCTCTCTGCAAAAAGAGTAGGTACATAACATTATGAGAATAAGAAATTCATCAGAATCTTGTGGCTGCACCTCACAAGAAATATAGGTATCGTACCTTGCAGTTTCTTTTATTCAAATACCATTTCTAAAGTAATACCATACTATTTCTAAGTAAGTAGTAGTCTAATAATTATAAGTCTAGTTTTTTATCCCGTATTTGTGAAATAGGAAGGTTTTACTTACCAAAAAGTTCCCAATAAATCTTGCGAATTTATAACATGTACATCAACCATAAAAGAAAGTCTTTCTGGTTATCATAGTAGACTGCATAAGGTCAATGACACTTTATGGGTAGTTACCCAGTTAAACAGTGGTAGGTATACGCTCTTGCGACAGGCTACCAACCGAATTTGAAGGTATTGGTATGGTTAGATTAATCAGAGTATCTCAGTGATTGACTTAAGAATACTTATACCTACATTTTGCATTGACACATTTTATGCGCATACCATGATTACTTTATATTATTATTATTATTTGACATAATTCATATCTATTTCAGATTTATGTTTGCAAACGTTTGACACAATTTATTATAGTATGATATGAAATTATTAATTATTGACATTATTACACGAATGAAACTATTATTACATTATAAGACACCAATATTTTTGATATTATCATCTGAGATTTTTATTAATATTTAAAATGATTATCTAAAGTCATTATTATTTGCATGACAATTTATTAAAGTTAGTTTACAGTATCGGAATTTAATCTATTGATGTATTTATGACCTAAGTTACAATTCATTGATTAAAATTGTCACCTATAATAAACACATTGTAACACTATCGAATTAGGGAAACCTGTAAGGATAGATGTTGATATAACACACAAGAGCTGCCTTAAATACTATATTTATATGTGTCCTTAGGGTTAAGGTATATTGTGGCTTCATCACGTTGCCTGAAACTAGACGATTATTAAGGTTAAAAGAACTTTATTTCTCATAAGGACAATAGTTCGGTTAAAATGAGATTAACAATTTAATTTACAAATATTATTTAAGTAATATTATTATGATGGTAATATTAGATACCTAATGATTTTTTTTATGAAAAATCACTCGCTTGTACTAGTTGTATTCCACTATTTAATATATTTTACACTAATTGCTGACACATGTAATGATTTCTTTTGCTGGAAAATGAAACCTGGAAGTGATCTGCAGACTCTGCTGGGTTTTAAAAAAGAGATCTCTTTTAGATTTTACATTTGTAAATAGTTTCAGCAGGCGGTCTGCTCTGTGAACTGGTTACTTGTTGCCTTTGTTTTGTATTCTTGACGTTTCGCCAGACTCAAGTTCTCACTTATAGTTTTACAAAATAAATAATGATTGAGTTAATATTATAAGCCTATAGACCAGGGGTTCCCAACCAGTGGTCCGCGGACCACCAGTGGTCCGCAGGAGCGAAAATATGGTCCCTGAAGGATTTTAAATTTATCGGGTGGTGAGCCGTTAGTCGCCGTGTAATGAGCAAGAAGAGCGCGGGTAGTGGGGGCGGTTGGTACGCCCATTGGCTCGGCGAGCAAAGACAACACAAAGTCTGCGATTGCCCACGATTGAATGTGTTTCCAGGCCGAGCGTTGATCCTGGCTCAAGACCAGTTTCCTAAAGCCTAAAGTGTGGGAAACTGGTTCTGATCCGAAAGGCCGGGCGGATGGTGGACACGCCATCGGGGTACCGACCGATGGTGTTCCTCGTCGAGGTTTGCAAGCTCTTTGAGCGTATCATTACAGAGCGACACCATTTCCGAAGTTAAGTCTTAAAACAGAGGGGGCAACAGCTACGCTCTCGCGAGAGACCTTCGGGGTCGTGCGGAGTATGGCACTATACGGGACCCCCGTATGGGCGGAGGCCCTGAGGACTGGCAACGTGGCTAGACTGCATAGCCCGCTAAAGGCGATGGCCGTCAGGAGAGGGTACCGCACTATATCCGTTGAGGCGGCATGTCTCCTAGCTAAGACCCCTCCATGGGACCTGGAAAACAGGGCGCTTGCGTCGTTGAATCAATGGCGCATGAAGGCGCTGGATCGGGACCACAGGCCTGTGCCCAAGAAATAGAGGCATAGTGATCCCTGTTTCGCCAGAAGCTCATGGAGACATGGAAGGTACGACTTGAGCTACCAAAGTGAGGACTCACCACTAATTAGGCGAGCGCTATGGCAGCCTTACCTACCGAGTGTCACAGATGTTTACCGGGCACGGGTGCTTCGGTAAGTATCTACAGCGGGTACACGGCACTACATGGGCATAGCAGCGACAATACCTCGTTGTGGGCCTGGGCGTGAATATTCTCACGCTGGAGACCATGTTAAGGGCTCTGGTCTCCAACGAGAGAAAGTGTGACGTAACTGTGTCTTTCTGCGAGCAAGTCATGCTCGCGAAAAATGCAGCGGGCGAGAAATCTCCATTCCGAGTTCCGTAGTCGGTGGCGCGGACGTCCACCATGACCCAGGGTCTGAGAGCCGCGAGTTGGCTGCTCACCGCTCTTTCACAGAAGCTGGCCTAGACGGTGGCGGGTCTCTTCACCCCTCGAAGGAGTGGAATAGTACCCTCCCCCTTCGTAATCCTTTTAGCACGGGCGCTGGTGAAGTTAATGAAGGAATCCAGAAAGAACACAAAAAAATCAAAAAGTTGGGTGTTTAAAAGCAATTTCTTATACGAAACTCCAAGAAATCGCCATTGCGAGTAACAAAATTAGTCCTAGGTTAGCAGATCTCGTGAAGAAGATGCAAGCCAGAAATCACATTAATACAAAAATATGAAAGTTTCCTGTTTATGCAATTTCCTACTACGTTTTTTTTAAGTTTCAGATTGATTATCACAGTTTGTTTAAATTATGCCTTTATAGTGGTCCCTGTTAACAAGAAAAATATAAAAGTGGTCCCTGACCACGAAAAGGTTGGGAACCCCTGCTATAGACTATAGACAGAGTAGATAGAAGATATAGAGAAGGTTTAGGTTTAATTAAACTTTAAGATTTTGATTTAGCATATTATAAAAAGCCGCATAAAGGTATTATTGTTATGTACGTTATGTATAAAAATATGTGATTAGTTCAATATACAGGTCCGAATGTTGTGATTACTGCGTGCTCCGGAGATTGCACGCTGTCTGATGGCCGAATGTTGTGATTTTGCTAAAACCATTCAGTTTTCAGTAGTAATAAGTTATTTTTGTGATGTCAACACCGCCTCATAGCAGAATGATTAGCCTGTACATAAAACATTTATTGATTATTCGAAAATAGTGGGTAGTTGATTTGACATAAATGTTCAGTATGAGGTGGGATTTGGTGAGAGGCAATAAAAAGTGAATATTCTGGAAAAAGAACACATTCTGTTTCCAGATCGAGTTCAGTAAAGTGCTAATTAGTTAAAGTAGAATATATTAATTAATTAATAGTTAGCAGTTGTGCAAGTATTCGATAAATTGTGAAAATAAAAATGTAACGAATCTACAATCATTGGATTGTTATTTATTTTATCATACCATCAAGTGTAAATATAGGAGTAGTATCTATTATACGAAGAGCAGAAGAATAAATGGATATGTAAAGGATCATTGGAGTATTATTTTTCATCATTATGTACGGTCAGTCGGCTAATAATAGTGGATATACAGCGAGCAACAATATAGCGTGCAGTAGTCACGGCGACTAACGTGATAGATGATTTATCTGCACGAGATTGAAGTCCTTGAGCTGGTACTCTATTAAAGACTGTGTGGTCCTTTAAATCTAGACTGTAGTTTTAAAGTAAATGGCACTTGTGTTGTTGGGGGGTTGCTAAGCAAGTATGTTGCCAGGGATGCTGAAGATCCCGTAAAATTGCGAGAGAAAAGTAGTGGACTCGGCTTTGAAATAATAGTTTTATGGAACAGGGATTAACTCAATTATTACAAGGTAACAATTTTAACATTTTAGGTACCTACCTATAGGGTGGCCCAAAAGTCGTGGATCAAACGCAACTAGGGGTTAGATGGGGTCACCAGCTGCAAAAAGTTGTTCTACGGGAGGTTCTTAAGGTCAACCCCTGCAGAGTTATAATTTATTTTGTTTTTATGAGAAAATTGACTTTTTTTTTACTAATTCTTATTAAAATTAGAAAAAATCTACATCCTGTATCTTTTTTATAATTTTCACTAGATTGGTACTGATCAGTCCTTGCGTTAGACATGCTATTTATGGTTGTTTATTGGTTGTGTCGAAGATAACATTAAGTTTTACGATTTTTGTTTTTCTCAAATCATAACTTTTTATTTACTTCGGACCCCACTGTGAAAAAAAAATACTCTACCGAAAAGTGACCCTGTATTACAAGTTTTGGCGCATTTAATAGGGATTCTGAAAAGGTATTACACATGGCCATAAGTGGCTCTAATATCTTTCTAGGACGAAAAAACAAAACAACGATTGTAAAATAATTGTTTTATTAAGCAAAACATTTTACAATAAATGCTCAAAATTCCTGCCTCTGACCATAATACATAATCTGCACCGTGTAATAAAATTCCTACGTAACCTACGGAATGCACCTCTGTTGTTAGTAACTTGTACCCTAGCAAATTCGAGCTTTTGTCGTAGTTCTTGTTCGCTATTGTTCTCTCCTTGGTAAACTATTTCTTTAAAATAGCCCCAAAGAAAAAAATCTAATGGATTTAAGTCGGGCGACCGGGGTGGCCACGCAATATGACCGCCTCGACCTATCCACCGGTTGGGGAAGCGCTCGTTCAAATGATCTCTAACTGCTCGAGCGTAGTGAGGCGGGGCGCCATCATGTTGCAGCCACATTTCTGCTATTCTTTCTTCTGGAACTTCAGCTTCGTTAAGAATATGGTTTAAATTATTTTGCAAAAAATTTAAATACTGAGCACCATTCAGCCTTGCTGGCATTTCATGCAGCACCAACTGCTGGCCAATTATACCAGCCCACATGTTAATACCAAACAGATGCTGGAATCGATCATTTCTTATGATATGGGGGTTCACTCTGGAGTAAAAATGTAGATTGTGGATATTGAATACTCCCATTCTTCTAAAAGTTGACTCATCCGTCCATAAAACCTTGTTGAAGAACTGCGGATCCTCTCTGTGGTATCTTAGCATCTCTCTGCAAAACCGCACTCTAGGTTCATAGTCACCGGGCAGCAAAGCTTGCACCCTTTGCACGTGGTAGGCGTGATATTTGTTTCTGTTAATGACACGTTGCACCGTCGATCTTGGAATCCCGAGATTACGGGATATTTGGCGTTGACTTGTACTAGGATCCAATCTTAATTCTCTCAGCACTTCATCTTCATTTTCAAATTGCACCACAGGTCTGCCTGCTCTCGGAGCATGCTGACCGGGTAAGACTCCCTCCATGTACGAATTATGTACGCGCATAAAGACCCTGTAGTCCGGAAAACGATCACGGTTAGGGTAGCGTTGACGATATTCCCTGGCAGCAGCCCGGGCATTACCGTCACAAAAGCCATACAGGTAATGCATTTCTGCATACTCCCGTTGGGTGTATTCTCTCCTCGCAGCAGCCATCTGTCCACTTTTTTAGCCAATCCGTCCGATTCACACAGCACTGGTCACAGGTAGGCAATCTATCACAAGTCCGAAAAACAAAGCGTAGGTCAAAGGAAAGAAACTGATCACAAGTCGTCGTAAAACCGAGAAAAAGAACACGTGCGTACTCACAGGCAGGAAGCGAGTCACTAAAGAACACTAAACATTCTAAAAAAACATGCTCACGCGCATTCCCCCGGCCCCCGCCCCGGCCGCGCCGGCCCGGCCTTTGTTTCCTAGAAAAGATATCGCTACCTGATCTGACGGGTGAACCGGCCTTTTATTGACAAAGGATTAAATGGTTAGTGTAAAAGAGAGGCAGAGAGTCTTTGTCATTAATTGTATTAGTTCCAGTTTATTTTTAAATAAGCCTAATCGAGTTTTATGGTTGGGTTAACTTTGGCCTTGCTACGAATAATCGTACTAGAAAGATATTAGAGCCACTTGTAGCCATGTATAATACCTTTTCAGAATCCCTATTAAATGCGCCAAAACTTGTAATACAGGGTCACTTTTCGGTAGAGTATTTTTTTTTCACAGTGGGGTCCGAAGTAAATAAAAAGTTATGATTTGAGAAAAACAAAAATCGTAAAACTTAATGTTATCTTCAACACAACCAATAAACAAACATAAATAGCATGTCTAACGCAAGGACTGATCAGTACCAATCTAGTGAAAATTATAAAAAAGATACAGGATGTAGATTTTTTCTAATTTTAATAAGAATTAGTAAAAAAAAAGTCAATTTTCTCATAAAAACAAAATAAATTATAACTCTGCAGGGGTTGACCTTAAGAACCTCCCGTAGAACAACTTTTTGCAGCTGGTGACCCCATCTAACCCCTAGTTGCGTTTGATCCACCACTTTTGGGCCACTATGTACTACTAGCTGTTCCCCGCGGCTTTGTCCGCGTAGAAGTCGTTATCGCGTAAAATCATTACCCTCCTTTTGTGCAGTTAGTTAAAAAGTAGCCTATGTCCTTCCTAGGGCCTTCAACTATCTCTATACCAAATTTCATCTCAATCGCTTCAGCAGCTTAGGCATGAAAGCGTAACAGACAGACAGACAGAGTTATTTTCGCATTAGTAGGGACTAGTAGGAATATTATTGTCTAGGTGTGTCAATCTAGCTGCAGACGGTAGTTGGGCAAACTGGGGGTACGGGAATAAGGAAGAACCGTATTAAATTGTGCCTTTGAATGTGGCTCTCTGTTTCACGATGTTGCCAAAACTCTCTATCATGCAAATCGAACATTATGAACAAGTCGAAAATAAAAAAAAAACAACGAAATGACTGCAATTGATAATACAAAATTCATCAACACAATTATTCTCTCTAAAGCTGCTAAAATATTTACATTTACCGTCACTACGTTCGAATATAATCTACGTCACATACTGTACGTTCAATCAAGTTCAAACAAGGATGTAATGACACACTGGGTGCATTCGTTCGCTCGCGTTGATAGCATTGCACAGAATTTAATGATAGTTTTACATAGTTACAGTTCGCCATTGTCGAAAGCTGTGTACACTCTTGTCACAATAGAATTGTGATGTAACGTACGATGTAACTTGTTCGTCACGGAAATTTTGTACAATGATTAGGAAATGAAATTTCTATTTTCGGATCATTATTGCAATTTAAACTCAAATTGGTTAAAACATGTTAAAAAACAATTGAAATCGGATAGTTAATTTTTTGAATGAATGAATGAATGAATTTAATTTATTTCAGATAATAAAATCCAAATTTTGTTAGTATTGTTTTTGGAGTTTATTCCATACAAGTACGGAAATTTTATTTAGGTAATAATATAGGTATACCTGTGTGTAGTAGACTTGATAAAATGACAGAAACATTTACTCAATGGATCGCCTCGGTAAAAATTTTCCTATTTGAAGTTGAATCTCACATGAAAAGGCGGACAATTGAAAGACAAAATTTACCCTTTACGTATGGAAGAGGTTTATCTTTTATTTACCTGTGGCTTATCCACATTGTGATAATATTTTTGGGTATTCCTATAAATAGCAGAAACTGTTGACATTTGTATACTTCTTCCTTTAGTATCATAGGGAAGTGTTGTCAGTTTTCTTTGTCATTCTTTGCAAAACAATTTGTAAATGTTAATTTTCACAATTATTAATGTCAGTATGACTCGCAGGATCGTTTCATTTACTATTTGACTTAATTTTGTGTACCTAGCATTTACTCCCAAAAAGTGACATGGATTTTTGAAACACAGCAATTATAATGCTCATCATGCAAAAGCCTTTGTAGTTCTAAAAACAAACAAAGGTATTGGCCTTTTTAGGAGCTTCTTAAAATAGTCCAAACTATGTTTACCACCGCATTGTTTACACGTACAAGTTAGCAAAAAGAATGATAAAATACCATACAAAAATTGATCTTAGTTCACGTGGGAATAAAAATGTATTGGAACATTTTAGGTAAAACTCAATAATGACCGAGGTCTCCAAAAACTTTTCCCGAACATCCAAAAGCTTTTATTGTTGGTCTCCCGGGAACTTTTGCCTGAACTATAATAGTTAAGTAGGTACTTACTGTTCCATCCTTTAAAAAATCATTCTGTATATTATGTACAGTCAGAAATATAAATACATTAACACTTATCAAAATTTACGAAATTTATTCATGAATGATAACTTACAAGCAATAATCTATGCAAATATTATAAAGAGGAAAGATTTGATTGTTTGTTTACATCGAATAGGCTCCGAAACTACTGAACCGATTTTAAAAAATCTTTCACTGTTGGGAAGCTACACTACTTCCGGGTGACATAGGCTGTATTTTATTCCCGTATTTCCACGGGAACGGGAGCTACGCGGGTGAAAGCGCGTCACGTCCGCTATTGTTTTGATAAATAGAGTATGCTTTGTGGAAACTATAGTCAAAACGTATTGAAATTTATACTTTAAAGTCATTTTATTATATGTCATTGAACTCACGTTATGCTCACCCATTTTTCTAGTTGACCGAACCAAATTTTAACTTAATAGTTTTTACAGATTGAGAGCAAATTGCCTGTAAAAGAGGGACACACAAACACAAGAATGTTCATCCCATTTATTTTTATACGAAACATTCGCCTTTTAGTTTATATTTTACTACGTAACTGCAAGAGAATAAACATAAGAACTTTATAGGTCACAAACTCTTCGCGTATTCGCGATAGGCATAAACTTAAGCCTATTTTTCCGTTCATGCCAATATTCACAACGTTATAAATCGTCTCCAATAGCTGATATAAAAACCGTGATAGTAAAGTTAAGTTATAATTACATCTTACACAGATATTTGTATTTATCGTTCACAGTTTGCATAGCAGTTTGCATTGCATGACAAACGAATGTACTAAGACTATTTGAAAAGAGTGGCCGTGAGTTTTCTTGCCAGGTTCTTCCTCACAGGCTCTACCTATTGCATTGCGAATCTGGCTGTAAATGTAAATGTAGAAGCAAAAATTTTGACGTTCATAAGTGTTACTTTGTAACCTAAATGAATAAAGATATTTTCATTTCATTTCATTTCAGTTTAAGGTGCAACGCAGACGCCAGACTTATCAGTGGTGCACGAACATACATTAATCACATCTTTATCTCCGAAGGGGTAGGCACATTTCATCTTGTAGTTTTATGTTCCACATAAAAGGTGGTGAGCCTATTGCTGTGTTGAAATGGACAGACGCAGGTTTTGACAACCCACAGTTGAAATTTTAAAAATGCTCTTAATTGTACTTGGCTTAGAGATTGTCTTTTTATTGACAACCGGGTTTTATTTCGAGTTTTCCTCCTCGACACAATGGATCGTTTGCGATAGTTTTCTCTCAGTCACCTCTTATGACACTCTCAAGATGAATTGAGGTGTCAACATTTTGTACTTTTTCCCGTCGCTACATTGGCACGGGACAATAAAGTGGCGCACTGTCTGTGAAATATCTGGCCAATGAGCGCCAAGCAGTCTCTTTGTGCGCCGCAGACTCGAACGCACAAATGTTTGTCGTCTGCGTCCGAATGATATGTTCTGTGTACAGTCCTTGAGAGAGCAAATAACATGCAAGATAAGTACGTAGTTAAATATTGTTAATAGTTCCATTTATGTTCGGAATATTTAGGCGTTGAGATTGTAATGTCTGAGGATTTGGATTTCCACATTCAAATACATCATGTTTAATAAATTGGAATTAAGTATTGATGGTTGGATTTTATTCTCAGCAATTTTTACTACGATGTCTATTCGTCTATGAAATACTTAGATGTATACATACAATACAAACATTATTGTTGAGCTTTTTCTCTGAATGGCAAAGAAAGATACAACTATTTGCCCACTCTTTTCCACTTGTATTATTATACCAGGTAACAGCCATGGTATGAGTTGTCTACCGCCACAGGGCAGAAACTCCATACAAATGATTCGTTTTCAATTCTGTCCCCTACTGTTACACTAAAAACACGTTATGTTTGTACAGAGCAACTGTACCAATGCTAAGCAAACGTTCCGTCAAAATACCCTCCAACGACAATGACTGCTGCGGCGGCAGGGGTGGGGAAACTTGGTCAGTGAGTATAACTATCCAAAAATAGTTATACTCACTGACCAAGGGTCTGGGGTGCAGCGGGAGCGCTGGCTGTGCTGGGGGAGGCGTGGTTGCCACCTCCACCAGGTGCCGTCTTCTTGGGGGCGGAGGCCTTCCACTGGAGACCGGGAGCCCCACTGGGTGCAGCCGTCGTCGCGTTTCGCTTGGGGCCTGAAGTAACCCCAGTCGCAGTCACATAGGATCCCTGTGCTAGTACAGCGGGACGGGCGGTACGCTCGGTCTTCTAGTACGGTGAGATGCCTCTCCATCGCCGCCATCAGCTGTGTCACACTCGGCGTTGCTTTAGCGGCAGACAGCTCAGCTGTAGCAAAGCTAGCAAAGCTACAGCTGAGCTATCACGAAATCACCAGAAGGGCCACCCTTACAGTCCACTATCCGATAATGTATCTCTGTTTTAAAAATAAGAGGCACTTCATGTAAGCACACGCGCTACCATAGAATTTCAAGTTTCAATGGTTCGATGAATATGGTTTAAGGTCTAGGCAGGCCTTGAACTTCCAGGGATAAAATTATTTCCTAGTCTATCCCATAGGGATTAGGCTAGGAAATAATTTACCCTATACCAAATTTCAGCCAGAGCCAGAGCAGGATTGAGTAACAAAAATTCAAACATTTTCACATCTATAGTAATTATAGGATATTAGAGGTTTGTTTACCAATTCTATGTGCCTATTAGAATTATCTTTATGGACATTTACGAGTTGTTTACAACTAAGGGCTTTAGTCGTCAATAGACTTAATGTTTGTTACTAAATTTATGTCTTCAGATTGTATAAAGAAATTTGGATGAAAAGCATCTCATCGCTTTGAGCGAAAATACAAAAACTGATAATAAAATTTCTTATAGCAGAAATCATTTGGATACTAACAATAAGAAGTAGTAGTGGTATCTGAATAGGATAGATAGGTAAATCTAAAATTTTGATGCTAAACCTATTTAGTTAATTACCCGTTTAAAAGATGGAGTACCAAATGAGAGAGTCTTCTAAACTAATAATATGATATGATGATGAGGATCTCTGGGATATATTGCCAGGATACGGGATTGATGGTGCGCATTTGTGGGATGTACGGCATGTGTGCGGGTGGGCGGCAGCCTGTCTCCCTGTTTTGACGTCAACATTGGCGTCAGACAGGGTTGCGTGCTGTCGGCTCTGCTGTTTGTCCTGTACCTGGACGATTGTCTTAAGAGAGTAAAATCAATGAATGTTGAATTGCGAATGGGTGACTTACTTGTGAACTGTTTGCAGATGATGCCGAGCTCATAGCCGAATCGCCATCAGAACTACAGTTACTAGTCACAACGATGAAAGATGATTGTCTAATGAGAGGCTTACATTTGAACGCGACTAAAACGAAATTGATGGTATTCGAAAGAGAAGAGGACAGAACGAATGCCAGGATAACTGTAAATGATTTAGTGCTGGAACAGGTGGATGAGTTTGTATATCTTGGATGTGCATTTAGCAGGTATGGACGGTACACCGCTGATGTAGAAACGAGGGTAACTCCGGGCAAAAGTGTGAATGGAGCGTTAGGCAAACTTTTAGGTACCAAGGCCTTAAGTCAAAAGGCCCAGCTCGCAGTACACAATGCGGTGCTGATACCTACGCTAACGTATGGAAGCGAGAGTTGGGTATGGCAGGAAACGCATGAAAGTAGAATAAACGCGGTCGAGATGCGCGCGCTACGCAAAATCTGCGGAGTAACGGTCGCAGATCGCGTTCGGAATGAAGATGTAAGAAAGAGAGTTGGTCTGAAAGAGAGTGTCGGTGTTAAAGTAAGGAAGGGCTTGCTACGATGGTTCGGGCATGTGGAACGAATGGGAGATGAAAGAATGACAAAACAGATATACAACGCGAAAGTGGATGGACGTAGGAGTCGGGGAAGGCCACGACACACCTACCACAACCATATTAATCGTGTGTTAGTTGAAGGTGGTGTCAAGAGCCGTAGGAACCGACGTGCATGCATGAAAAGAAAAATGAAAGTTCTTTCTGCCTACCCCGCAAGGGATTTGGCGTGAAGATAGTTAGTTAGTTAATAATACGAAGAGAAAATATTTGATTATATGTTTGCCTTGAATAAGCTCCGAAACTACTAAGCCGATTAGATAATTTCTATCACTGTCCGAAAACTATACTCTCTCGGGTGATATAGGCTATATTTTATTCCCGTATTCCCACGGAAACTGAAGCTACGCGGGTAAAACCGCGTGTCGTCTGCTAGTCTGACCTGATTTGTTCAGCTCATAACATGACGTAGTCGTTCGCCTAAGGAAAGACTGAGGGCCTATGATGATGTTGACGATGATAGAAGAAGAAATCAAAGCCAAACCTTGAACTTACTCAACTAGCGAGTGTAGTAAAATCGAATAGTATAGATAAAACAGATCTCAACTTTCTTTACATACAAACGTAGTTTTAAGTTCTGTTAATTAAATATTAAAAACTATTTCTATTAAAACTAATTAGCTGTAGTGTAAGTAAAAAATTATACAACTAGCCCCGGTCTACCCTACAGTGAGTCGAAAGGTCATTAACTAGGCCTAGGAACAATTAGGTATGCATTTTCACGCTTTGCTAGAGTAGGGTAACACTTGTAAACAAACGTTTGATCTGTTCAAAAAGATTTAAAAAATTGTTACATACATACCATCTCAATTGATCTCAAGATACCGGTTGCTTTCCAAACAACGGAAAGATGTCTCATTTCAGAACTAAGTTAATCCATTGTCATATTTTAAACATAGAACTAAAGTCAATCATTAAGGGGTCGTCAACATTTTGAAACTGCACTAAAAACTTTCCAACAAGCAACTGAACACAAATGGTAAATTTTAAAAAAGCAGCTGTACTTCAAATTCTAATTACCGTTGTAAACTTTCCAAGAGCAAGTCTCATGTGTTTACAAAAAAGTCAACAAGCAAGTGTACTTAGGAGAGTGACTAATGAACAAATATGGAAGTAAGTTAAAAGCCAGACGTGGCAAACCTTAAAGTAGAAATCTTTAAAGTAACGGCACTACGCAAGCTTTCCAGGGGACTTTCTATATAATTAGCTAAGGACCAGGGTTAAGACGAGTCAGTGTACTCTTACCCTTTAATTAAAAATAGGAATTTATTTTCACTGAAGCGAGAATCATGGCAAAGAGGAAAATACTAAAGAAAATATTTTTTGCAGAGATTTTTGTTTTCATTATAATAAGTATTAAAAGTATACATGCTCATTCAAACATTTGCCAAATAAATCGGGACTAAAAAAAGTTATGGAATATTACCTATTTTAAGAAAATTACTGGAAGAAAACTGCCATTTATATAGTTCTTACTTATTTGTGATTATGCATTGTCGTGCTTTCATTCATTGACCAATAGCTATAATGCCTACCATTTATCATTCCGACTGCTTTCACCATGCAGTCGGAGTGGACTTCTTCCCAACTCATTACCCACTGGAATTTGATCCCGGGATACATAGTGTAGTTTGTCTTTTATTCTGTGCAAGGGTGAATATCTGGATCTGTATAGGTAATTTCAGTTACATTAGTTCAGAGGATTTAAGCAAAGTATGATTGATTAGTAAACGTTTTCACAAAATTTTATATTATATAACTTATTATACAATTTTAAATTTACTGAAATTCGTGCCGTGAATGCCAATTTGAATGACGGCGAATACGCAGAGAAATTATTAAACTTAACACCGCTTATAAGACTCAGAAGGGGACAAGACACATGTGGTGGTAAAGAAAATCTATTGAAAGTATTTTCTTATCGGTTTGGCTATCACTATGTGTAATTGACGTAATCTTAAATGTAGTAACTTGTACTGTTGTTTAGACTGATAATATTGTTCAAAAAAAGTCTTTTAGTAAGTTAGTTAGTTAGTCTTGCTTTATTGTAACACCCAAACACAATACACATTGATAATCTTAAACACAGGTTATAGATATTTAAAGTATATGTGCTATGTGTTTTTATATTTGCTGAGTTATTATTTCTCTAGGTATAGTGATGACATGACATAATTCACAATTACTCACTAACCTATCAACTACCCTCAGTAAATGTTGACGACCCCTTATACGTTCGTGTTTGTATTTGTATTTAATTATCTACCAATTTCGTTATTTTTCACGTTCCTTGTTTAAATTTAATTTCTTCACCGGCCATTTCTGTTTTGTGTTGTCTTTTATCTTTCAAGTTCATGGCCGCAAATAGAATATTCTTTTTTTAAAATAACTTTTTGTAAATACGGTAATATTTTTACGGCACCATCGTCAAAATTGAGTGACTCTTTGAACCCTTTTACGAAATAAATTACGGGCAAAATAGATTTTTAAAAATAAAGTATTTTCTCAGAAGGTTAGCTCTATTTTAGCGTAGATAAATTCTTTTAATAATATTCCTGGCCCGCATAACGTCTATAGTTTAGGTAGTTTAATAACTTCTCAGGTTTAAGTCACCAGACCTTAAGTGACGTAATATTGTAATAACTTTTTAATGGTGCTGTTCAATTATAATCCCAGTTATTCCCACATCATATTTGTGTTCTCTAAGCCTCTAAAGGGTAGACATTCTCACGCAACGAAATCTTGCTCAATGTAAGCTAGATAACACCCAAACATAGATACGAATCACACAGATAATTGTTTCTACCCGTTATTCAAATCCGAGACGTGAGTACTGCAGTCGCATACATTCACCACAGTGCCATCTCGAGGCAAATCGTTACAGCCCACCTCTAAGTTTGCCTCTGGTGTAAATGCAAAATGTGGGAGGCGACCGGCAAACTTAGAGCGAACGGGTAGTACTTAGTTTCAACATTACAGGATGGTATAAACTTGTTTTTTTGGCTCAACCTTGAAGAATTTCACCAAACTAGCCAATTTCATTTTCCGGTTGTATTATACAATTTGGCGTTTTGCCAGCGAAGGTCAATAACAAAAATCTTATTAATATAATTTATAACCACTATAAACATAATAAATGTTGCCACACCGTCGGTGACTCGCAATGGTGGATTGAAATGAAATTGTAGTATTAGTTGTGGCTTGAATAGTACGTACAAATTATATGTCCTATTTTTGCAACGAGTACAGCTTTTTTTTTAACGTGAGGAAAATTCAAATGGATGCTATGCCGGACTCCTACCGACTAAAAACCACACGTATCCACCTCGGAAGGATACCATAGGACTCCAAACAGCCTTACGGCTACCGCTGCGGCTTCACTTGGGTGGGGGTTCGGGTGCTATCCCGCGTCTTTGGGGGTTGTTCGGGTGTTATCCCGCTTTTTGGGGGTGGGGGGAGGGGATTCTATTACATCCTGATCTGTCCTTTTTATAGAAATATAAATAACATTATTATTTAAACCTACCTATCTATTACCTTTTTAGGGTTCCGTATACAAAGGGTAAAAAAGGCCTATTCAGGAGACTTCACAGTCCATCTGTCTGTCCGTCACGAGACTATATCTCAGGAACCACGGTAGCTAGAGAGCTGAAATTTTCACTAAATATATATTTTTGTTGCCTACAACAAACGTCTATTTTTCTGTTTTTTGGTACGAAACCCTCTTTGCTTGAGACCAACTCGCACTTAACCGATTTTTGTACTATTGGCCGCTAGTTCTTGTGTCGTGTCTTAAGTAACACATGATTAATTTGGGCTGGCTCGTGCACAATACAAAGATGTTTCAAAACATTGGTTTATCATTGACTACGTCCGAATATCAAGAGTTGAACACTTAATTGAAAGAAAGAAAGAAAGAAAGAAATAAATTTTATTCAGGCACAACACATAACAACAATTCAACTAGTGCAACACTAAACAATATTTCCTAATGGTCTATGTACCCGAAAAGGCAACCATCTCAGCTCTAAGCTACATGCCATTCACGGGAATGGCATGCAGCGCTGATTTTCAGATGGCTCCTTTAGATGGTTAGTAACATCAGGCTTACTATTACATGTACCTACCTTTATAAATTATTATAACTAAAATTATTATTAAAATTATATAATTAATTATTAAAATTATTATTAAAATTATATAATTAATTATTAAAATTATTATTATTTTTACATAACTAGTACCTCGTAGTAAGCAACAGACTGACAATACCATACTCAATACAATTCAATAGGTACTTATGTTATTAAAAAGAAAATTAACCTACATAACAGAATAATATCAATACCCAACTATTTTACACGCGAATACTACACCAATATAATAAAATAAAATTGGAACCTTAATCACATATTAAAATTATTAAATTAAAACAATTCATACAAATTATCACATCTTATAACATTGCATTAGATAATAAATTAAACATATTATTCACTTATACCCTTAGACCATATAACACGGGACTAGCCTTTGCGAGCCACCGCATACAAAAATATTCTGCCAGTTTTCATACAAATGAAGGGGGAAACACAAAGACATATAAAATTTCATTGCATTTAAAAATGTATTTATCGACAAACGCGTAATGGCTGTTGTGTGTTAATTGTTATTGTACAGTCAACTACAATGTAATGTACTAGTTTAATCATATAAAATGATGTACTGATGTACAGGCTTTTCATAAATCCAAAAGACCAAATGGTCATGTGCAATGGCAGAAAACAATGCTTAAGGAAGGCGCATCCTGTGGTTAGATGATCTAAGCTTATACCACTAACTCACACATTAAGGAATTTTTTACAATCTAACATTATAGTATATTCATAATTTACCACATACATTCCATCATTAATATTTAACTATAAATTGTTAATTAAATTACTATATACATTAATTATCTTTATCATTTTTGAAACAGCCCACACGTTTGATGTTCAGCCAAAAGCCAAAACATGCACCCACAACGAAAAAACAAATAATGGGCTGACATGAGACAAGAACAGGGTTTACGTCACTGTCAGCTGTCACTTTTTGCTCCATCATTGCATACCGGTCCGTGCTGTGTTTATGTTTATTATGTTTAAAGTTTAAAGTTTATGTATGTATAGAATAGAAAGTGCAACATGGTGCAAAGTGCGATGCGATCCGCCTCATCCAAACCAACCAAACATAGTCCAGACTCCAGACAGAATTAAATACTGCTTCCGAGATAAAAATGACAAATCACAAGAACCATCCCAGTGTCCTACTCAAGTTTCAATTCACGCCTTTTGTTTACTTAGCAGTAATAGCGGCTCAACTTTAGATTGTCTGACGTGGAGTTTGGGGTTCATATTTTTGTTACACAAAGCTAATATTATTAGAAGCCTCCACACGAAGTTTTAACTTGCGGAAATTAATGGTTAACGAGAAAAAAAATAATGAAAATCATTAAAATTCACCAATAATTTGTCACTTTTCACCACAGAATACATACCACAGAACACTTATACTCCGAGAGATACATACACTCTCAATGCTTTTGACATTCGGCTCGTCACTATACGTTTCGTTTTCCGTAAGGTTAAAGCACAACAATGTTTTACTTCATTTAATAATTAAATAAATAATTATATTTAGTAACAAAGTAAAATTTTATGCATATTTTATAATATTACGTATATTTTGCTGATATAATGAATGCTATTACTTAAATGTATTCTGACAATAATTTACCGACTATTGCCGCTATGTAAAACTAAACGTAAAAATTCGTCGAAACGCTGTCACTGTTACTTTCTGACGGTTATATTTTTTTTTGTAAAATATATTTTACGGCCTTTGGCTTCAGCCTTTTAGCCAAACTATTGTTGATTATCTCTATGCACATATTATGGTTAGGTTAGGTTGGAACTGTGACCATTGACGCGCGAAGGCGAGCGAGCGAAGCGAGCGTGCCGCGGCAGCGGCCGCCGAGCGCCTTATAATATTATTTTAACAATTTCGACCTTTATATCGATGTCAACACAAGACAATGCTAAAGTTAGGTTAGGATATAAAAAAAATCATAACTCAAAAACGGGGGGCTTCCGCAACTTTTCCTTCAGGGGGGTGTTTCTACAACCCCCCCTCCCCCCTTTCCACCCCCTCCCGCCCCTTAAATCGTGGGACGACAATCCGAAGTCCTACCGTAATAGCTTGACTCGTCTTTTAAACGCGTGCATCGAATTTAATGCCCACACTGGTGGCGGCAGGTCATTCCAAATGCGGCTAGCCAAAAACCTGAACGATGCACGGTATCCCGTGGTATTATGTTTCGGCGTTAACATGAGGTAAGAAGACGCTCTTGTTTTGTATCTATTAACATCCCTGGACCAGGTTAATTTTCCGTATAAGTATTGAGGCCTACCAGTCTTCACTACTCCGAAAAGCAGCGTGGCAAAATGCAACTCACGTCGTTCCCCCATTCTCAAGATGTCACCACTATTGAGGTAGGGTGTTACATGCGTACGCGGTGGGATTGTGAAACAAAAGCGAGCGCAAGCATTCTGAACCCTCTGTATAAGTCGTTCCGTTCTCTTCAGAAGACAACTTCCATACACAGTGTCAGCATAGTTAAGTTTTGAGAGAATCAATGATTCACAGAGCAGTGTTCTTATGCTGACACTGATGTATGGGCGTATTCTGTATAGCATACTCAACCGATAGAAGCAGTTTCTGACTGCATACATAATATGGGTCTCAAAATGAAGCTGCTCATCAAATGTCACCCCCAGATTTCGCGCCACTGACACCCGCTCTATAGGGCAGTTATCAATGCACACACTCAATTGATTCTGCAGTATCTGATTTCTCACATGTCTTGAACCAAGAACCATAAACTTAGACTTCTCCGGGTTAAGTACTAAGGAGTTCCTTTTAGCCCAGTTAGCTATGTTAGCTAAGTCCTCATTTATTCTGCTTACAGATTCCAGGCTATCGGACTCAGAAAATGACATATGCAGCTGTACATCATCAGCATACAAATGATATCGACAGTTGGTAACAACAGTAGTGATGTCAGAACAGTACAGGATAAAGAGCAGCGGGCCGAGGATCGATCCCTGTGGAACGCCCCTGCTCACTGGATAGTGGGCAGATTCCATTGCACAACCAGTATTTCCATCCATTATTTGTACAAATTGGTACCTGTTACTAAGGTAACTGTGAAACCACCTAATCACCTCCCCAGAGCAACCATAGTATGCAAGCTTAGACAGAAGCATCGTAACACTTATTCCATCAAAAGCACGGCTGAAGTCTAGGAGAGTCAGCACCGTACCCATGCCTTGATCCTGAGCCTGCAAAACATCATCCACAACATCCAGTAGGGCTGTTGCAGTACAATGTCCCTTCCGGAAACCTGACTGTCTGGTTGGCAACACATTGTAGTGTTCTAAGTAGCTAGTGAACTGATTACAGACCACCCTCTCCAGAATCTTAGATAGACTAGGTAGTATGCTAATAGGTCTTAGATCCTTTGGTCCAGTTGGGCATGGCACTTTGGGTATTGGTCTCACTTTAGCTGTCTTCCAAGAGGTGGGGAATGTTGAGGTGCCTATGGAAACATTTACAATATGTGTTATTATACTTAGAGTCTGAGGAAGGGTCATTAGCAGCATATCCAGGGAAATCTCATCCACACCCATAGCATTGGACTTCAGTTTCCTAATAATTTTTTCAACCTCATTCTCTGTGACCAGTCCCAGTTGAAAGGTATTACAATTATAACGGTTCCATTCAAAGAAAGTAAGGTCAGAAATGGAAACCTTATCATTGCCAGGCACTTTTAAAAAATGTTGGCATAGAACATCGGGGTTACTGCAGAAGTGGGGTAACTCTGGTACATTCTTACCATTTATCTCAATATTCGACTTGAGCTGCTTCCAGAGTCTCCTTGGATTACCAATATTGTTATTGATATGTGTATTAAAGTAAGCCTGCTTTTCACTCTCAATGGCATCACGTACCAGATATTTTAGTTCCAAGTAGGCTTTACTATGTGACTCTTGATTAGAGACTTTAAACTTTTGATAGTATTTGTCACGAAGGTGCATCATATCTTTAACAGTACTGGTAATCCATGGGTAGCATTTCTCTTTGACTAGAGTTCTTTTTACAGGGGCGTGCAAGTCAAATAATGAAACAATGCAAGTATTAAATGCCTGGACCATGTGGTCAACATGACCCAAACTTCTGATTGAGTTCCAGTCTATGCTGCCCAGATCCTCCCCAAACTTATAAATATGTCCCGTAGTGGTCTATATGTAATCCACCGGGGTGCCGGCCTCTCTATTCTAAATTTAAACTCGGCTGAGATAATGGCATGCCGACCAAGGTCCGGTATATGCCGCACCGATATGTCGCTTGCCTCAGCATCTGTACATATCAAGTCAATCAATGTTGCACTATTATCTGTGAAATGAGTGGGCTTTGTGACTAGATTGACCATGCTCATGCTTACCAGAAAAGTTTCGAGCAACTTAGTCTTATAATCCTCCTTCTCCAGAAGATTAATATTAAAGTCACCCAATAGTATCACCCTGTCAGCCTTCGAAAAAGAAGCAATGGTGTCGGTTATTGCATCCACAAATGTGTTTGCATTGAGCCACGGCGGTCTGTAAGCTGTTCCAATTACAATAGACTGTCCGCTCCTGCTTAGCCTCAGCCACATCTGCTCGACATTCGTGGCAGCAGGAAAAGGCTCAGCCCGCACATGTATCCCCCGTCGCACGTAAAAACCAACCCCACCGCCACAGCCATCACATATGTAAGTCGGACGCGGGGTGTGACGAAGCCTATAGTTGGGCACCTTAGGTGCGCGACCGTCGCCCGTGTCCACCTTAATCCAAGTCTCATTGATTGCCATGATGTCGACATTAAGGTTACCCATAGCCACTATGAATTCCTCATGCTTTGTCCCCAGCGACCCAGCATTGAATAATCCCAGTTTCAAATGTTTATCCTTTTTGTTATACATTTGTATACCTTAGTACTGCATATATTATCATTTTATAAACATAATAACTCTCTATATACTTACGCTTCATTGTTAAACATTCACAGCAAGCAGTACCATAGTCTACCAATGAGCCATGAAACATACTCCATACTACGGCAACTGTACTAGTGACCAGCAGAAAGACAATTGCGGGATAGAAGTGCCCAGTAGTATTATGAACCAAATTCTCAACCATAAACAGGTCACATGGCAATCCTGATTTAATTTGACTTCTTTTTATCATATCATAACTTAGCATAGCTACAGTATGTATATTTATATTATAAATATAGTTAATCATACTAATTTGATGAAAAAAAATTTCAAATACATTTTCATTGTATATAATTATTATTAAAATGCAACCGTAATATTGTTTTACTAATAATAAAAAAATCCTAATATTATAAATTTGATTAAGTTTAATTATTTGTTTACCTATTATTAAAAACCTCATACAATAAATTTGATAAATTTTATTGACTTTAATTTATTTGTGTACCATTATGTATTCCTAATCTTAAACCCTGCCTTGTAAAATTATCAAGAAGTGGGGTCGAGCCGCACTTCAACTCCAAAAACCCGCTGCAGATCAGATTCAGTGTGTATGTTGTAGGTCTGCTTACCGTCAGCCTGCTTAGTCAGTATCCTGCCACGCTTGCTCCACACGTATTTCTAACCTAGTCGTGCAGCTGATTCACGCGTGTGGTAAAAAAGCATTTTGTTGTACCGAGTAAGCCGCTCGTTGAGGTAAAACCGGCGAGGAGGGGCAGCCAGGCCCAGGTCAGCAGATGTGGCGCCGCGACGCACCCGCGCACCCCGCAGCATCTCGTCACGCAGGTGCTTTCTAGTCAACCGAACCACCAGGCGGCGCGGCCGAGCGGTTGCACTCGACGCCTCGGCGTCACTCGTCTGTCCAGACCCAATCCGACCGCTCCTCAATATAGGACCCACTCTCTCGGCGAAAACAATATCACGTGGTTCCAGCTGCATACCTATCTTTCTAGCTATCAATTCCACGACGTGGACAGTGTTCTCTCCTTTGTCCTCAGGAAGGTTCGAGATCTCTAGATCGCAAGCCAGCATATCCTGGTCACGATCATTAAGTTCCATTTTCAGCTTCCTCACGGTGTTCTCTAGGTGCTCAGTACTGGATTCTCGAGCTTCCATTTCCTGCACCTTTCCCTCCAGTCCGTCTAGTCTGCTCGCACAGCTGTCGATGTGTGCCCGAAGATCCCCCACCTCCCGTCTCAGGTCCTTCAGCTCCCTTGTGAGCTCATCTCTCATGCTGCGCATTTTGGCCCTCAGCAGCCTAATTTCGTCTCCTAGATTCGGCTTCGAGGAAGTGCCCTCAGGTGTAGTGTCATTGGACTCATTAGCGTCCTCAAAGCCGATAACTGGACTGCTCAAGTCAGAGGGTATATCTTGCACTCGCATGTTTGGCTTCTTCAATGAACCCTTGCCCATGGCCCCATTGGCTTTCCCCACACAGCATTTGCAGTTATTTGTGCCATCCTTTCCCTTTTGTGATTTGAACTTTCCACATATTGTACACTTAGCCATGTTATTGTAAATTAGTTCCTTCGATATATTATAGATGGCGCTGTTCTCAAAATAATTCGGAGGCTGTGTTTACTTGTATCAAGCCTTCAGCCCTCTACTTAGTACTAATATATAATAGCCACTTTCACTGAACTATTTATTACTTAACACAGCTGTAAGTCCAAACTTCCTGATCCTATTTTTTTATTATTATTTAGTAAACTAGGGTAGTTTCGGAGTTAATAGTAAATCACCAATTCTCAATTTAACTTTAAGTACATAAAAACTCAGCACTAGCCCGAGATAACAGCATATAATCACAATTTGTCCTCGCTGAACATATCCACATAATAATTACTGAGATTATATAACTTTGTATATTTTAAATTGTAACTTTGCGTTTAGGTAGACAATTGCACTTAACGTTCGTGACGTCACGTAACCAAATTATAGGGTAACATAGTATACGCGCACATTTTACCTTATAGTTTTATGTCTGTCGTGTTGAAATAGACAGGCACAGGTCGTGATGACCTGCAGTTGAAATTTTTAAAGCCGTCTATAAGGCCATATTTATTGACAATCGGGTTTTCCTTCTCTACGAAATGGATTTTTTTTTATACTACTTAGGTGGCAGACAAGCTTACGGCCCACCGGAAGGTTGGTAACCGTAGCCTATAGACGTTTGCAACACTAGAGGCGCTACACACGCGCTGCCGACCCGGGCGCAGGTTGTGACGACCCACAGTTGAAATTTTTCAAGCCGCCCCGCCCGTAAGGCCTTCAACTTGGCTTAACGACTGTCATTTTACCGACAACCGGGACCAACGGCTTATCGTGCCTTCCGAAGCACGGAAACGCTCGTAAATAAATGTCACAAAGTGGTCCACGTGGTGGTCACCCATCCATGTCCGGCCATAGTGAAAGTTGCTTACTGCAGTGATCGTTTACAGAACACTGAGTCCGCGGGGCCACGAGCGCTTCAAAAGACGGATAGTTTGGCGAAAGTGTTTTCAGAGTCGCTTTTTACGAGACCCGCAGGTGGCGACATTTGACACTCTTTCCCGTCGCCACACGTCATAAAAGATGGAAATATTCAGTTTAGCACCATAACATTTTTAACAATCTTTGAGCTAGTTTCCGCCACTGAATATTTTATATTCTTTCAGCACCTAAGCCAAATAAAAGACCTTTTTTGCTAACGGTGAAAAAAATTATCTTTAGTTTTTAATTTCAATACTTTATTCTTTGTGGCAGTGCAAAGTTTTATGTATTTCGTTTTCACATGGTGTTAGGCGATCGTAGAAAGGAACATAAAAACCGGCCAAGTGCCAGTCAGACTCGCACGCGGAGGGTTCTGTACCAAAAAACGGCAAAAAGTCACGTTACCACCAGTACATCCGGCGAGCCGTATTCTTGTCTGCTACCTTAGTGGTATAAAAAAAGGTCTACTTATACTACTGGTACTTCTACTACATACTACGTAATAGTCGCCTTGCTCTATGGTGCCTATCGTAAGGAGCTCGTTCAGTACTTTAAAAAAATTCAATAACACAATTTTGCAAAGTTGGTTGAACGTTTGACCCGTAATAACGCATGCTTTTGGTTATTAGGTACATATGAATTTTTGATTGGATATTTTGTTATGTTTTTCACTACAATTAGTTATCATTGTAATACTAGCTGATTCTAGCAACTTCGTCTACATCACATAAGATGTATGATAGGACAGGTAGGTAGGTATTTCTACATCAGACTCATCGGTGCGTCTGAAACTGCCCTGTTTGCTTAATCATAAAGGAGCTTAAAGATGTCTATTCTAAAACAATCTCTTTTATGACTAGGCCAACACGCCAGTTTAGATTTCTCGCATTCAAAGGAAGCTATACCCTATGTCTTCAAAACTTCGAAGCTTTCAATTATGCATTTTGCTTTACTAGAAAGACAAAGATATTATCAGAAGTAAACTTTCTGAATACTCGAACGTATTAATTAATTAAGTATTACAGAAGGCTTTACCGGGTAGCAGTATCAAGGCTGCGATAAAGTAGGTATACCATTAATTTACGAGCAGATCCGCCATCTTTACTGCAGCGAGTCAGCAAACTCAGCCGGGCCATAAATTGTGGTAGTTTATTTGAATGTTCGAGGATTCATTGTTGTAATAAATATTACGGTATATGATTGAATCGAACAGCTCTATTTAGCTTCAAGGAAATGAGTATTAATATCTTTAAAAGCTTCGATTGGATTAAGTGATTTCTTCATACAATAAATTTAGAGGTCTGTTTTTTTACTAAGAGGTCCACTTAGTCTAGATCTACGAAGTAGAAACTTCGTAGATCATATCTAGCCAGGAGAATGCTCGCTCGCAATTTCATTAGCGTGAAAAACATTATTTTTCGTTCAGGAAAATCTATTCAAAGCGTTCATTACACAATTCAAGCGTACGAGAAGACAGCCTTTATTGGTCCTTACCTTATACGAGAGCTTTGGATGCAAAGTTAATGGCGAGTGTGGAATTAGTTTGAATAACAAAATTTTAGAGCTGAAGTTGTCATACGGAGCCAGTGTATAACCTTTTTCAGGAGAAACACCCAAAATTGTAGGAAAGGATAAGTCGTGTCAGGCTTGACCAGTATCTTAGTAGGGTAATATAAAATTAACATTAGCTGACGTGAAAGATATCAGAAAGTTCCAGCCCAAACTTTCTTCCCTGACAGAAGGTTTTCATAACTTCAAAATCAAAGTTTTCTTTCACGTCTGTTGAAGGTATGAAAATATTAATATTGCTAAACAACTTGGGCAATCGTTACAAAGTTCAAACGAGGGATAAAATTATAATAATTACTGGCTCTTGGTGTTGTATGAAGCTGCCAAGTACCAGTGTGGTCGAAGTTTGGAATATCTTGTTGTTAATGGAGTTTCTTGATGAAAAATTCAATCAATATCATCATCATCTCAGTTGATAGATGCTCTCAGCTAGATAGAGCTTATAAAGAGGGTTGTTCCTTTCGGTATTATACCATCTGTATCCAGCAAGCTCCTGAGCCTTTACGTCATTTACCTATTAGTTTGAGGAGACGTCCAGTTCTACGAACAATTTCTCTTAAGTCAGAGGCGATGGTTTCGACTATGTCCATTATTTCCCGTGGTCCACCTCGTAGTCCACCCAGGTGAACCACGGGAATTTTTTTTTACCCGTAGTCCACCTGGTGTACCACGGGAATTTTTTTATTACCCGTAGTTCAGTCAGTGATACAGGTCCTTTGTTGAATGTTTTAGCTACAGATTTGATGACGAAAAAGTTTTAAAATAGAAGTAATGAATTCGAATAAAAATGAAAGGAAGTCAGTTTCTCAAAGGACAGCTCTTTAGATTTTGCTATTTTCTGTACTTTTCATAATATCGAATAGTGCTTGGTAACTTTTAATAATTACCTGTGACTGCTAGAATAACTAATAAGTTAGACTTTATCTTACTTTACAGTATGAAAATATTCCTCAGTGAATAATGAAAACTTTTCTTTCTAAAGTTTTTGTTCAACATTTTTTTCTCCTGAATAAGTCATAAAGCCCTATGATTTTTGTCGACGAAAAAATATAAGTATTACGTGTAAATTACGTACAATGTACAGGGCAGGCGTGTAAGGCAACTTCATGATGTCAAAATACAACGTGACCCTAGTTTTTATTATAACACTATAAGGTGCCCGCGACTCCGCCTGTCTTGAATTCTCTTCGCTTCCCCTTATCCCGTGGGAACTAATCCTGGTAATAAAGGTAGTCTATTCTAGACTATTTTCTATCCTTGTACTAAATTTCAGCTCAATCCTTTTTTTCTAACTAGAGAAAATTCCTACATGGATGCTATGCTATGGACTCCTATCCATTAAAAACGAAACGTTCCCTACCTACTGCCTACGGTTGGGAGCCCCGGGTAAGCTCTCGGAAGGATGACCCCAGGATTCCCAACAGACCTTGGCTACCACTACAGCCTCACCTAGCTCGATCCTTTAAGCCGAAGAGCGTGAAAAAGTAACGAACATCCATACTCACACACTTTCGCATTTATATATTAGTAAAGATTACACGGTAGCTACTTCCAAAAATGGGTCACCGGGCCATTTGAACCGGCTATTATTCAAACCCATTACCCCCTCTCTACTCCTGCTTTATCCGTGTGTACCCTCCATTATGTTATGCATTAAGCCCTTTATCCCTGTGCCTCTCAAAAGACAACAGACCAGTGCTATCAGAGGACGTCATCATGAAAATCTCATTTTGAATCTGCATATAAAGGTTTCGACAGTCTTGTGCACTGTTCCATGCCCTACCCCCTTTTTCTATAAATATTTAATTTTAGGTCTGTTTTTAACCGACTTCAAAAAAAGGAGGAGGTTCTCAATTCGTACGCTATGTTTTTTTTTTTTTTCCCATGACGGCAGCGTGACGTGAGCACTCACGCACGCCCCCCCTTAGAAGCGGGGTCACACCCGAAATCCCCCATAGACGCGGGATTGCACCCGAACCACCCCCTGGGCGAGGCCGCATTGGAGGCCGTAGGTCTGTTGGGAGTCACGGGACATCCTTCCTGAGGGCTTACCCGGGGCTCTCAACCATAGGCTGTTGGGCGTTACGTGAGGTTTTTTAGTCGGTAAGAGTCCGGCATAGCATCCTACGAGGATTTTCCCTCACGTTAAAAAAAAAAAAAAAAAAAAAAAAAGCTATGTTTTTTTTTTTTTTGTATGTATGTTATGCGATAACGGCGCCAATTATGGATGGATTTTGAAAATTTTTTTTTGTTTGAAAGAGGCTGCTTCTGAGGTGGTCCCATAACCAGGGTATCAGGATCTGATGCTGGAATCCAGGAGAAATCGAGGGCAACCACAGAAAATTGTAGGGACAACTAGTGCGTTTGTTAACTTTTTTATTAAGTGTGAAAAGCTATGGGCTTTCAGGAAGAGGAGAAGAGAGAAATAATACTATAGAATTTAGAACATGAAAATCAATAATTTATTTAAATTAGGCACTTGGGGGTCGTGGGTGTGGTAACTTCAGGCAGCAAGGATTTTAGCGATTCCCGAAGGATTTCGCAGGGTTTCGACTTATCTTAGTATTGGTCTTCCTGTAGAATGCTGCAGTTGTTGATGTAGCCGTGCCGTTCACAACTTCGTCTGGCACGGTGTTTTCAACCCGGAGAGTAAAATCTTTCCCGTAGCCCGGAGGGTGAACCTCTGGAACCCGTAGGGCGGACGTTCCTGCTTGGAACCCGAAGGTGGTTCTCTGGATACCGTTGGGTGGACGTTCCTGCTTGGAACCCGCAGTGTGGACCCTGGAATGTTCCAGATGACGGTTTAGCCGGAACCCTTTTTCCCGCCTATTGCTAAGACAGCCGATCCCTGTTAATCATTTCAGGAATCGGGTGCCTTACAATGTTTGCTTATACTCTAATTTTACAGAGACATTTTTTCACACCCCCGCAACTACCTCCCTAAAAGAGGGTTGACCAACAGCCGTTTATTTTCACTGTTTTAAAATCTAGATTACATTATAATTAATTTAACTCACCCAATGATGGGGTAATTGACGCTTGCAGCTAAATCACTGTTTACTCAGGGAGTATTTCGCTCCCTATAACTTATCTTTATTTCGATTAAATATATTTACTGACACACATACGCCTTCGCGACGAGTATATTTTAATTTTTCGAATAATGGTGCTTTGAAATTCGCGCGCGGTCGTATTTATATCTTTGTACAGCGCCTCTAGCGGCAATTCGGGTCCCTACGTCTGACGTCACTTGGTAACGTCAGAGCTGTGTAGATGAGACTCGTTGTCGGCAGATGGCGCTTTCATTTATTTTCATTAAATTTCAATTTTAATACTCTAATATTAATCAATATCTGCACCCGTTGTTCCACAACGTTACAAGTGCTTTAATGTACTACAATTTATTGAAGGTCTGGAGTCGATCTGATGATGGAACCGAAAGACAGTCGAGGGAATTCCTTAACTATTTACAGCAGTTACCTTGTGTTTCGGCTTGATTGATTTGTGTTGATGAGAGCTTTACACCTAGATAGATATACTTTTCGATCCACCCGTCACTTAAAATAATAAAATAAAAAATTTTAAATAAAAAATAGAACCGACTTCATACAAATCCTTAAAAATAAAATTTACTTAGCACAAAGTAATATGTATTTTGATTTACCAGATTTTATTCAATATAATATTGAAGTTGGTGCCATTAATAATACCTACCTAAACCTATGGGTTTACTTGGCGCCGACTTCAATATTATATTGAATAAAATCTGGTAAATCAAAATACATATTACTTTGTGCTAAGTAAATTTTATTTTTAAGGATTTGTATGAAGTCGGTTCTATTTTTTATTTAATTTTTTTTTTATAATTTTTAATTTAATTTGATAAATAATTATTTTGCTAATAAACGTAGGTAGGTACTTAATTGCGTATACCTTTCTATAAAATTTTTCAGAAGTGCCTTTGATTAGTCGAGCGAAGCAGTACTGGTATGGGTCGATAATTTTATTTGTGTAGGCGTCCAATAAAGAGCAGACCAGCTTTTTTTGCAATAACAGGAACCCTCATAGTTGCACCATATTTGCCAGTTTGGTTGTACGCAGTTTTTGATAACATTAATAATCGTTCAAATTCATTTTAATGTAATAGTTTATATCATAAAGAACTACCTTTATTCTATAAAAACAGAGATATTTAATAGTAAGCATTATCCCGTTGACTAAAAGTATGTACCTACCTCATCCTATTAATATTATCAATATGATAGTTTATGAAGATGTTTGTTACTCAATCACGCTCTAACTGCTGAAAGGATTGGGCTGAAATTTGGTTACAGAGGGTACTCGAATAACAAGTCCTTTTCATCCCGGAAAAATGTTCCCACGGGAAGCTGGAACAGGTACTGAATTTCACGAGAGCAAAGCCGCGGGCATCATCTAGTACTATTATAATTATTATCTTTGCTAAAAGTCTGCTAAATACCTGTATGTTGACGTGGGCATTAATCGCTTTTAGCTACTGTTTACTTGATTTTATATTCAAGTGTAAATATTCGCAAATTAACTTGGCTAGCCAAGCGTGGAGATTATGCTCACACGATGCCGACACGGTACAACACTTTGATGTCGGCGGGCTTTACATTTTAACATTAATAATAATGGAACGCAGGGTTGTGTTGCCATACCATGATACATACATATAGTCACGCCATAAGGGGTATGCAGAGACGAAGTAAAGGCCGTTTTTTTACCTTATAGTTTTTGACCCACGTTATAGTACTAATGTACTTAAACATGACTTATAAACTTTATTACAATTAAGGTATATTGTTCATTTTGCCATATTGAAGCATGTATCAAACTTCAATATTATTTGTGAGATTCTTGAGCACCTACTTAATCATTATCTCTGCATCACCCAGGTTGACCGGTAGAAAATGCCTAAGGCATTAAGTCCGCCTTGTACTCCGTGCTGAAGCTTTGAATAAATAAATAAATAGGTGGGGACCTTATTGCCGTGTTGAAAAGAACAGGCGCAGGCTGTGACGACCCACTGTAGAACATTTTCAAGCAATTTAACTTGACTTAACGGTTGTCCTGTTACTGATAACCAGGACCAACAGTTTAACGTGCCACTCTCCACACAGTGGAGGGAATCCTCCCCAGAACCAATATATCCAAAATTCCGTTATTGTGTCTAACCACAGAATCTTGAAACACTCTGACAGAAATCGAAATTTATTTATTCGCCGAAGTATATTGTTGTTAATATCAAGTACATCACATACTTCGTTAGTTCTTTTCGGACATGCAAACTTTAACTAAGTAACAGCTAAGATAATAGTTACTATGTGAAAGAATATAAAATAAATGTGTAAAAATGTACTATGTCAAAGAATGTAAATTAAATAAACGTCACAAATATCATGTCCAAGAAAAACAGCAGCGGAGTGTGAAGATCTCCGTTATTGAGTCGTCAACTTGAGGACTCAGTTTAAGAGTTTTTCTATACCAGAATTATGACTGGCGGCGTTGTCATAACGAGGTCCGTTTCCACCGCTAGTTTACAATAACAAGCCCGCTCGAGCTCATTATTGTAAACTGCGAGCTTGTCTGTTTTCCTCTTACAGCGCTCCAGTTATAACTACGACGCTTATCATTAGTGGGACCGCACAGCTCTCGGTGGAAATCGGCATTACATAGTCACTGTCATGTATGAACTGTTCATAAATTTCCTAATATATAGCCATTACCACCGCTTTGAGCTCTCAAAGTATCAGTTTAAGTACTGAAGTTACTTAGCAACACCAATAGCCACTTTTTATCAAGAAAAGTTTAAAATTATAGCCTCTCTAAAGTACTACTCAACAAAACCTGAATACTTGAGAAGTTCTAAAAGAGATAATTTGTACTTGTGGTGGTTTTAGGAACAGTTTCGGAATTGTTTTGTTGAAATCTAGAATTCTCTTTCATTTCTGCTTCACAGAAATGGTATTCCTATTATTTATTATAATAGTATTTCTATAATGATCAGAAATTCGACTCAAGAATGCTGAAACAGAAATAATGGACCAAAATAAATGATTATTTCTCAGGTTACATTATTTGTTTACTCAGACATAATGTACCTACCCGGCTAACAGAAATAAAATAGGCATATATTTTTGTTCAAACACAGTGTCATTTAGCCTAACGTAAGCTTGTTAGGTATACGAAATCTAAATAGATGAAAAACTAAAATGTAAACCAAAAATTTTCATGAACCAAAATACCTGAACCAACATTTGCGGTTCACAGAAATATTGTGGTGCCGACACACAAGCGTGTTAGCGAAACAAATCCTATGTAATCGAACAGACACTCCATCCCAGATATGTAACTAAACCGAGCGCTTGTCATAGTTAAAATTCCACTCTTCTTTTACTATGACTCCACTAAAACAGGGTTGTCACGACTGCAGAGATGGCAGTGTCACTCACAAAATCGCGATGTTGCCATCCCATACATTTCACAGTTGTTTCTCAAACTCAGACCCATCATTATCCTTACAGTTTCTCTGTACTACGCGTACATTCCCTTTGGTTATAAATAACCCCTTTGGTACCAAAACGACGCTATTTATCCCAAACATTTCAATAAACATGTCCAATGCACTAAGACGTGCTGTCAAATTTATAGCTCTAGAGATAAGTGAAGGAGGGTGAAATAGTACACAAGCTTCTCAATGAGTTGATTTATTATTCTAGAATTGGTTTTATAGGTACTCTGTTGGCAGTCAAACTAAAATTGTTCATAAAAAACAGTATTATGCTCCTTTTATAAACTGTAAGTGTGTACATTTTTTATCTTTGTTTTACATGTGGAAATTTAATTGCTGATTTATTGTTTTATTTTGACCTTTTTTTATTATTTAATTTTGGTCATACCTATCTTTCATCTGTACTTCTATACTAATACTAATAATAATAATAATAATTAATAATTAATCATTAATTAATAATTAATAATTAATTAATAATTAATAATAATATTATAAAGAGGTAAAGTTTGTGTGTTTGTTAAATTGTAAGGGGTAATCTCGGGATCTACTTTACCAATTTTAAAAATTCTTTCACCAATAGAAAGCTACGTTATTGTGGAGTGTCATAGGCTATATAACATCACGCTACAACGAATAGGAGCGGAGCACTAATAGTAAATGTTTCAAAAACGGGGGAAAAGTTATTCCTTTTGAGAGCTTCGTTGCGTGTATAATATACTGCGTAAATATTTATAGTTATGTAAAAATATGTAGTACAAAATTGTTACTCTTAAAAAAGTTCTAAAAAAATTGCGCGATAGCATGTGTCTATTTTTGGGTTGGTGCTCAATAACCATTTTACTGGCAATCATTATTTTCTACATTAATGCTATTAATGCTCTTTCATACACGTAATTGTTCTTAAAAATAATGCGACCGGAATACACGCGACGAGAAACCTTTCTCTCTCTCTGTCTCTCACGTTGTATTGAATATTAACGACGAGACGCTATGGGAGTAAACGCAACGCGACGGGAGTACATGCGACGGGAACAGGTAATACTCTCTCTTATATGGCGCAAACGAAGTTGCGCGGGTCAGCTAGTAGTATTATAAATATCAAAATATTACAAACTCTACCGGTATACTTACCTACATTATTTTCCATCACAGATAAATATTCAACGTATAAATCAAATTTATGCAACAGATGCAACACGTGTTTAATCATTAGTGTACTATGATTTACATTGCCGAAGAGGAAGGATAAAAAACAAAAAGGAAAACAGTAACTAAGGGAGATGAGAGAAAATACAATTCCGCACACTAATAAATTAAGTTTTTACTAATGAGAAGGTGGCACCTATTCCATTGAGTTAAAGCATATTTAGGCTAGATATGCTTTATTTTTATTAAAAAATAAAGCATACCTAAATTACATTCAGTGTATCATGCTGAAATTTTGATAGTGGTTATAACACATTTGGCTGGCGACCAACAGCACTATGAATAATGTAGAAGTCAATTCTCCATGTTCATTTTTGTCTACAACTACTTTTGACTACAATCATAGGAGTGTTTAGTAGATACTCACTCACATAAAAATCAACAACATAATAATAATCGATTTTGATAGTATAATACCACTAGGTATTACTCAAGCACTAGTGACTGTATTGAATAAAAAATATTTCTAATACTTAAAATGTTCCTGTCTGTATTATTTCTCTGGCTTTTTGTAAGAACCTGTATGAAATAAAATCTATCCATCACACTTTCAACACTCAAGAGTCCTACATTTTAGTAGACTAAAGCTTTTAAGAAAGCCATTATATTTTGAATTATCGTTAAAACAAAATAGGTAACTATTTGGTCTCCTAGGAGCTCTAAGACACTATCACTAATGTAGTACTCCAATAAACTTCCAGAAGTATCACTATGTGACCTTTGTCTAACAAGTATTAGGGATGTCACGTCCGTGCCCTGAAACCGACACGCACGTAGGTGCGTCTCTCGCGTCAAAGTTTACGATATCTCCAACTTAGTACAGTTAATCTTAACAAATACTACAAACATATCTATTTCTGTATAATGACAGAATACCAACTAGGAACCTGCTGGCAATCACAATATAGTGGTGGCATCTTAGGTAGCCATTGATATTGGAACCATTGTGGGTGAAACCAGCGCTAGGCAGGAGCCTTGCACCTATTGAACCAGGCCCTATTATTTGGCATGCTTGTGTTACTATACCATTTATTATTTATGTAAACTATGTACAGGCTACCAAATAAACATTCTTTGTTTGTGTTTAAATGTTAGAAATTAGAATATAACTATGTATTTCTAAATACTGCGTTCATTGTAGGAGGCACACAAGAAGACGTAAAATAAATTATATAGCATTCGTCTCATTGTATATTTGGCATTTCGACTCAACAAAAGCAGAAAATATTCTTTCATGAAAGGTTGTTGCCTAAACTCAATCGAGTCTCTACCCAAGTAATGAGACGGATATTAGCAGGTATCCATAAGATACCGCTGTGGTCAATGTGGCTGTCCCAACTTACCCCGAATTACCCTCAGTCAAGTTTTATGAGTTACCTGGGACGATGGATAGCTTACGTCATCTATGTTTTTCTTTCCGGCCCGGGTAAAGGAACGCATAAAATACTAGCACTAAAATATTGGAGCAATTTGAAGAAGTGTTTAGGTATATTGTTTATTAGTTATTGCCCTTCATTTCAACGGTATAATTTTTATCATTAGACTCAGTCTTAGCTATTGAGGCGTTAAGTAAGAATTTGACGAAATACTATCGTAATGCCGTCACTGTGTTTAGTTCAATTTAATAATATTTTTTTTAACATTGTCATTCAACCCGAATTATGCTAACCGTCTAACACTGGCCTACATACGAGAGTCCGGTAAGCTCTCGGAAGGACTTCCAAGAATAAGCTAGTTACAATTGCCTTTGGAAGACAACTGATAAACATAACTACAGATGTTAATTTTATATTTCGAATACGATTCAAAACATTTACAGATGACATAATTATTTGTTCCTACCTAGGGTTCAAACCTGAGACTTCACTAACGGCAACCCCATACCACTACCACTGCGCTCCCGAAATACAATAACTTAAAGCTTTTTAGGGTGCTAACCCGCGTCATTGGGGGGTTTCTCGGGTGTTATCCCGCTTCTTAGGGGGGGGGGGGGGAGGGGGCGTGCGTGAATCCCTCACGTCACGCTGTCGTCTAGGGTCTGCTTTTGTAAGTACGGTGAGCAGTCCCCTCATCGTCCCCAGGCCCCGGTCATGAAGGCCGATAGACTTGGGCGAAGACACGTCTACGGCGCCCCCGCCGCAGACTGTGGAACTGGGTGGGATAGCTCTCCCCCGCTCCCTCCCCACCGTCTCTTTCACGAGCATGCCCTGCTCGCAGAAAGAGGCAGTGGAGACCCACTTACTCCCGCTGGAGATCATGGCTCACACCGTGGTCTCCAGCGAGAGAGTGTCCACGTCCAGACCTGCCCGGAGGAACTTAAAATCCAGCCTTTGCGTGAGAGTATAACAAACATTCATATTTACACATTAAAAGGATATAACAGAAATTAATACTCGGTGTTCAGTTGTTACAAATATTGTATCCCTAAGGATATGAGTTCTACACCTAACTTTATCAGCGTTATCTGACCTTCCACGTCTAATAAACTCACATTAGTGTTTAACTAGTTTAACCTTCAACTTGTGAAGGCTAGCATTCAATTTTATCTGAATTTATGTGGTGCGGGTCCGGCTTTAGGGGCGTGAACGAAATATAAACAGTTTCAGCTCCTCTCTATAAAATAGAGTGCAGACGGGCATATGTCGAGACTTTGTCTGTAGCTGTGACTCTGTCGCATTAAACTACGTCACTAGGTCACGAGGATCATCTGTTCAAAGTTTGAAATAATAACGCCGAGGCGCGGCGCTTCGTATCCACGGCAACGACGACGGTCAGTGAAGTGTAATATCGGATTGAACTTTCAAAATAAACGTTTTGAGAGTGGCAGTCGGGTGAGATCGTCGCACGGCTTCTTGTTGAAATATGTTTAGTGGAAGGGTAGGTATGTTAGTTGTAAATGCACTGAGGTGAGACAAGCATAGGACTCGTTTTCTTATATTTTACGTGTGCGACTCTTACCGACTAAAGCCACATGGAGCCCTACCACCGCCTATGGTCGGGAGTCCCGATATGCCCTGATTGAAAGTGGTCACCGCTGTCTATGGACGCTTGCTACACTCGCGCTGTCGACCACGCAAACAACTTTAAGACTCTTGTATAAACCCATGCTATAGAAGTTCAGGAAAATCGATTCATGGAGCTCAATCCACAATCGAAGCGTTCGCGGAAGGTATAATAGGTATCTAACCAATTGTCAGCTTGCTGAATTGAATTGCATGGTTAAAATCCTAGTAATATTATAAATTTGAAAGTTTGTGAAGATGTTTGGATGTTTGTTACTCAATCGCGCTCCAACAGCTGAATGGATCTGGCTGAAATTTGGTACTGGGATAGAGTGTAGTCTACAATAACACATTGGCTACCTTTTATCTCGGGAAAATGTTCCCAGGGGAAGCGGGAACGGGAACCATATTTCACGCGGGCTAAGCCGCGCGCATCAGCTAGTTAAGTATAATAAATAACTCCTAATTGCTTTTTGACTGTGTTACTATCGTTTTTATTACTTCATTTCGGGAATGCTAACTAAGAAACGCTTAACTTCGAAACGGGAAGATGTTCTTTAAATTGGGGATACGTTTTATGTTTTTTTTAATTGACTTTGTATTTTGACTGTATTGAAAGCAACTGCCCCATTATTACCAAATCTCATCTGGAGGGCAGCACTAGTAACTTGGGGTCCGACATAATTATCTTTATGGGTTCTACACTCTTGTAAATTGTGCATTATTTTAACACAATGCATCATCCTCTTATATTTCGCACTAGCTGACCCTCGCAAATCGCGTACGTCACATAAGGTGTATGAAAGGAGAGGTATTTCATCAGGCTCATCAAGCAGCGTGTGAGACTGTCCTGTTTGCTTAGTCATAAAATAGCTTAATTCTTAATTATAAAAAAGATTAAGTTTATTCCAAAACGCCAGGTCAGATTTACCAACACATTCTAAGGAACCCTGGAATTCTAGGTTCAGCGAAAATTGAGAGGTCTCTAATTTGAACTTACTTGAACTACTAAACCCTCTATATTGAAACTTGTGTGGAACAATGCTTAAAGTACTCCCTTTCTGTCACCCAAAAATATTTGAAATCGCACCACGAGATGGAAAATTACAACTGAAAACCATTCTATCTTTCATCCAGTCTCCTGAAGGAACTGCGCAGAATATCGGGAGTAAAAATATCCTACAACGTTCCTCGAATCATAAGCTCCAATTGTGCCAAGCTTTATTCAAATTTATTCAGTAGTTTCGGCGTGATACTTATTCGGAATACAGACAGACAGACAGACACAAAAAATATTTAGAATTATATTTTCGGCGTCAGTATCGATTAGAGAATGCCCTACAAATTTTCAGAATATCGTCGTACATGTACAGACTCTCGACCCTCTACAGTTTTATAATATGTATAGAAAGAAAGATAGATGATGTATTGATGGGTAAATCCTACTAATATTGCCGATAAAACATAGATATTTTCCGCTTTTCCAAAGTATTATACTCATAGAGACTTTAAGCCACTTTGCAGGAACACAATTTCCGCGTTCCGTAGCGTCATGCACACAAAGAAAGCTTGTTGTCAAAGTCGCATGATAGCTTTGTAGCAGTATAGGATATCTTCTGGCTTATACAACATTACATGCAATCACGCTTAATAAAGGGCAGGCAGTCATGCAAATTACGGGTAGGGTGCCGTTCCGGTTTATTATAGGTTATAATTATTAAGTTGTCTAACGCAGAGACATACATTAATTTAAATTACATTTATAAACTAACTAAAAAATGGTACGGGCCAAGCTTCTGTAGTTGTAGTTATTATAATAATAAAAAAAGCCAGATAATGTTACAGACATCGTCACGCTTTTATCCCCGAAGTGGTAGTCAGAGCCTTTATACTTGTACGCACACATTTCACCGTGTATATTGTGTTCCACGCGAAATGAAATGGACAGACACAAGTTGCTCTCATATTACTGGAAACAGGGACCAACAACTTTTAACGTGCTGTCCGAAGAACCGAAACGTTTATAAACGCAAAAGCTTAAGAATCCATTTATGAAATAAAGAATATGCATTTGTATTTGAAGCTGAAAAGCAGTCACCCATCAAGACATAGTCACAGTGTATCTCGCTAAAGTAAAAAACAAGCGAAATGCGAAGGTTCCGTATCGTTGTATGAAAGCCCCCTTCATTTTTTTATGTTTTAGCCCCTCTCTATAAAATAGAGTGCACTCTATTTTATAGAGAGGGGCTTATGGCGAGACTTTGTCTGTAGCTGTGACTCTTTCGCAATAAACTACGTCACTAGGTCACGTGGATCATCTGTTCAAAGCTTGAAATAAAACAAAAATGACAACGTCAATCGAATTGAACTTTCACTTTCACAATAAACGTGTTAGAGAGGGGCAGGCTGGTGAGAACGATCTCACGGCTTTCTTGTTTAATATTATTTTATAGTTTTAACGGCAATAGAATTATACCATCCGTGAAAATTTTACCTGTTTGGCTACCACAGTTCATGAGATACATACTGGTGACAGACAGACAACGGAGTTACAGTAATAATTAGGGTTAAAATGTCACGTTAAACCCTTTGAGTACGGAACCCTGAAACAATCACAACTAAAAAACGCAATTAATTCAGCTCTATTTACGCTCACGCACTTAATTTTCCTTAAGTACTAACATCTCCAGCGTAACGTGACCTCTCTCATATTTTAACGAGAAAATAACTTAACGTTTAAAGTCTTTGCTTCAGTGCTGACGGTTTAAAATTCACCAAAACAGCATAATACATAATCTCTAGTCGTATTATTTCACATTGAAGTCTTCATGTAAGTACCTAACATTTTCTGAAACAAGTAGAACAATCTTATTTCATAGTTACACATTGTAGTAAGTGTCCAACATATAAAGACCTAACGTTACTTACGTTTACTGACGCGAAAACAAAAACTTACACCTATTCACATTTATTATCCGTCATTTTCCTTCATTTTCTTCACAGAGCATCGCGCGCCTCTACAGAGGGAGGGGCCAAAGCTTTCAAACCCCCTCTGGCAATAATGTGACACATAATGTGACATATCGACGACAAAAAGTGCCCAGTTCCATACAAACTGAAGGAAGATTTCCCCCCGCCACCCGCAAAATATGACAGAAAATTTTGTACCGAGCAATCGTTCTATGCCGTCTCCCCTCAGACAGTTCGCGTTGCTCTATGATTTTCTTTGCTAATTACGGTCAATAATGACCTTCTTACGCCTTCAACGAAAGTAAAATAATACAGAAAGAATATTTTTTTATGACCATTTTACGAAAGGCAGAAAAAAAGGTCTGAAGCTTAAGTGGCTATCCCTTAGAGCTCCTCGCGGCGACCGGTCGCCGCGTATAATAATCAAACTTTTCCGTAAAGCCCCGCGCGGCGACCGGTCGCCGCACCTACCCAGACGACTTTAAACTTAAATTTAGCCTTCTTACGTCCTACTTTTCTATGAACAGTTTTATTGCATGTGTAGTTTATAACATTTTCTTGTTTTTGGAATCTTATAAAATGACGTCAATGGGCCAGAATTATTTACAAAAATCGAACAGTTGAAGTTGAGAGTGGATTGCGCATGGATGGCGTGCGTTTGTGTAGTACGTCTGTGTTTCGTGTTTTTATTATAAATAATGTGTTTGCATTATTATTGGCTCAACTTTAGATTGTCTGACGTGGAGTTTGGGGTTCATATTTTTTTTACACAAAGCTAATATTATTAGAAGCCTCCACACGAAGTTTTAACTTGCGGAAATTAATGGTTAACGAGAAAAAAAATAATGAAAATCATTAAAATTCACCTATAATTTGTCACTTTTCACCACAGAATACATACTCTCAATGCTTTTGACATTCGGCTCCTCACTATAACGTTTCGTTTTCCGTAAGGTTAAAGCACAACAATGTTTTACTTCATTTAATAATTAAATAAATAATTATATTTAGTAACAAAGTAAAATTTTATGCACATTTTATAATATTACGTGTATTTTGCTGATATAAATGAATGCTATTACTTAAATGTATTTTGACAATAATTTACCGACTATTGCCGCTATGTAAAACTAAACGTAAAACGTCGTCGACGCGCTGTCACTGTCACTTTCTGACAGTTATATTTTTTTTTTGTAATATATATTTTACGGCCTTTGGCTTCAGCCTTTTAGCCAAACTATTGTTGATTATCTCTATGCACATATTATGGTTAGGTTAGGTTGGAACTGTGACCATTGACGCGCGAAGGCGAGCGAGCGAAGCGAGCGTGCCGCGGCAGCGGCCGCCGGGCGCTTTATAATATTATTTTACCAATTTCGACCTTTATATCGATGTCAACACAAGACAATGCGAAAGTTAGGTTAGGATATTAAAAAAATCATAACTCAAAAAGGGGGGGCTGCCGCAACTTTTCCTTTAGGGAGGGGTTTCTACAACCCCCCCTCCCCCCTTTCCCACCCCTCCCGCCCCTTAAATCGTGGGACGACAATCCGAAGTCCTACCTTATTATTTATTATTATACACAGTAAAATAAACAATATATCAATAATCCGGTTGGTGTTTACAGGATCGTAAAATATGGTGTGGTGGTAGAGTAATCAATGTTTTTTTTTTGTTGAGTGCGTGTGTACCAAGTGCGAGTGTGCGTGTGTGTTTTGTTTTTTTATTATAAATAATGTGTTTTCATTATTGTTTATTATTATACACAGTAAAATAAACAATTTATCAATAATCCGGTTGCTGTTTGCAGAATCGAAAAATTTGGTCTGGTAAGTGAGATAAAAATTTTTTTTTGGGAAATGGGAAATCTTTTTTCATTTTTAGGGTGGTGGAGCTAGGTCCGTGCGATTACCGATTTTCGATATATTTTTTTAGTGTGTTGAAGTACAAACTCGAGTAAAATTTGCTTTTCACAAAATGTATTTTTCCTTGATAATAAAATATCCGAAATATAAAACGATGACTTTTTAGGGTTCCGTAGCCAAATAGCAAAAACGGAACCCTTATAGATTTGTCATGTCTGTCTGTCTGTCCGTCCGTATGTCACAACCACTTTTCTCTGGAACTATAAGGCCTATGCTATTGAAACTTGGTAAGTAGATGTATTCTGTGAACCGAATTAAGATTTTTATATAAAACTAGAAAATAAGCAGTAAATTTTGGGGGTCCCCATATTCAGAACTGAAACTTACGTGTGTGGTATCTATAGATAGGTCTTCAAAATACAATTGAGGTTCCTAACATCATTTTTTTCTACAGTGACTAGTTTGCGCAAAAGATACTTCCAAAGTGGAAAAATGTGTGTCCCCCACCCCTCTAACTTCTTGTAAGGTTGTGCGTTGGAGATGAGTGAAACTCGTGAATATCTTGAGTATACTGTCCTTTATTAGAGAATAACATGCCTTATATAATAATGTATGAGTAACTAAGCTACCATGCCACTACATCTCCCCTTTTCGAGGAAAAAAATAAACTAGAATAAAGATAAGTTTTTTTTTAGTTTCATACATTTTATTTTGTTTTGTGTGTTCCACTTTCTTAAACCTCCTCCTCTTAAATAGTTCAGTTCAGTGAACCTTAACATTGTACCTTATGATTCAATCTAGTAACTAACTAACACTTATGATATCACCCTACCTTATGCGACTAAAAGATAAACAAATCTTCCGTTACATATTCACTCTTACTCTTAGGTCATGGGTCAGTGGACTCATGATATTTATATTACGTTGAAGTAAATTATAAGTAAGTTAATACTCCATTTGTCATTTTCCTAATGCCCGAGTGGCCACTGGCGGGCAATAAGTAAAAGTCATTTGAAATAACTCGTCTATTTTCGACATTGTCTATCCTTTTCACCTTATTTACTATACTTATGCTTGGTCTTGGACCATTTATCAAATCTCTTTATATTCGCAATAAGATTTGCTATTAAATCTTTATTTATATCGTATCTTAGTATGCATACATGTTTAATTGATTGCTCTTTGCATAACCATAACAAATCCCTCACTAGCTCGTCTCGCGTTACTAATGATCGGGTCGTTAGGTATATAGTAGATCTACTTGGTATACAAATAACATTATTTTACCTGTAACACTAAGATGATCAGTGTTACTCACCAACTAGCGCGAGGTAGCTATGCAGAGAACTCTATCCAAGGGCGCCTTATTTCTAAGTTTCCAGTCTGTGTGCAAGGGTAGGCTAGGGCTCTCACGAAAACAGACAATAGGGTGTACACACATATATTTACTAAGTTCACAGAGATACACAGAGACACACAGAGAGCTTATTCACTGATAGACACAAATATCACAGGTACACAGAAATATAGTCAGGGCTTAGGTTCTAATTCCACTCAATAGACCACTGCCGCGTGAGCAGGTAGAACGGGTAAGCAGCTAACTACACTTGTAATAGGGTGACAATTACTGGCCTTGAGTAAGTTGAGAGCAGCACAGCCCGAGAATGCCACGTGGAGGCGGCTGGTCCCTCTCAAAACACCTCGCTCATGTAGTCCACGTGTCATTGGGTGTGGTTTTTGCTAACCGCGGACGGGCCGCTTTTCCCCGTAGTAAAAAACCCTGTTATGACAAGTAAACGACAAATTAAGATCTTGGCTGCGCGACAGACGACAATCGACCCGCTTTGCAAAAGAAGAAGTGACTCACCAGTTTTCTGGGTAAAATGTAGTAAGATGTGCAAATGCAGCAACCCAATCACAGCCTGTTAGGTTATGCGAGGTAACAAATAATCGCGCTTGAGCGAAAAACTGATTCGCGGCACAGTCTCAGAGCAAAAGCCAAAGGACCTCCAACTCCCCCAAAGCAGGTCTCGGTCAAAGTCCCGTCTTTCACGAAAAATCTTAACAAAACCTGTTCCTTCAATGCAAAATCATCGGGCCGTGCCAGTGCCACAGACAAAACTTGTCACTTGTGTCAAAGCAAAACCACAGATCACAAAACCAGCGATGAATTGATTAAGGGCGGCTTTACACATTGTCAAGCCCGAGTACCAGATTGCTACACAAAAAATAAATGCTACATACCTTTCTTTTTATTAATGTCTTACTATCATTTTATTACAATTATTGCTCCAGCTCACTCACATAAGCGTCTCGCGCTATACATGATCGTAAGTCAGGACATTTGTATTTAATATTAGTTTATTTACTTTGTCGTTTACAAAATTTCTCCAACTTGTCACAAATTCGACTCGCGAGAGTTGTGCCCTAACGTTGAGATTTAAGGTACTACTAGGTACCTTTTTTTCTGCTGCTAGCAGTATCTATCTTTTATTATTATTTATGATTATTCATTAAAATCATTTTACCAAAACACGCGGTTTCCTTAATAACCGTACAATTCTTGGCTGATCAGACCAATCAACACTAGGTTTAATAAGTAACGGTGAAATGGTTATTAGTCTTGGCAAGTCAAAACATTCACTTCCGAAATTTTCCTTCACCATAAATAAGTAACTCAGGTATCAATATAAGTTCGTCATAATTCGTGAATAAATTATTAAGCCATCCTATAATTAGATAATCCTAAGAAACAATTGCATCATCCCAGTGCATTCGAATTCTTGTGCAGAGTACCTAATATGGATAACTATTCAAAACAATTCCTTGTCTGTCACCAAGTATCATATTCACCTCGTCGCTCTGCATGATTCAAGCGATGTTTACAAACGCAGGGAATAAAACTTTTGCTATTCACTTACATAATAATATACTTAATTAAAGATTATTTTATTTACAGACTGAAATTTAGTTTTAAGAGTTAGTATATATATGTAATTTAAATATGTATATATGAAAAAAAAATGAAAACTAAACATCAAAACGAATTAAATGTCTCTAAAATGTTCCGTAACGCACTTAGGTACTTATCACCAATAGTCTCTCACATTACATGCGTAGTGAAAGTGATAAATAAGATAATTTGCAAAGTCACTATGCATTTTTGTAATGCATGTTCAACGTTTTTGCGAACCACATACACCGATTTTTTTAAGCACTTAGAACTTTTTCGGCACTTTAATTACACTGTATGTACCTACACTACGCACGGACACGCCTTGTTTCGTTTTTTCTACATTTTCTCGGTGTTGTTGAAATACACTATGGTCCTCTGGTATTTGTGGTACTTAGGGTGGAGTATCTTATTTGTGTAGTTGCGTAGTTCTTTTCATCACCCGCGCCATTTACTTCTTTTTCTTTTTCTTCTTTATGGCCATGATTTTGAACGATTTGATCTAACCCCGCACGAAAAAAAACTAGAGAAGAAAATTTTTCGAAGGTCACATTAGTAGTACAAGAATATTACTCGCGGTTTCGCGTCGGCACAGGCACAGACACGCCCGAGCGCGCCTTGTATGTCACGGTCGCCATGTAAGGTTGTGCGTTGGAGATGAGTGAAACTCGTGAATATCTTGAGTATACTGTCCTTTATTAGAGAATAACATGCCTTATATAATAATGTATGAGTAACTAAGCTACCATGCCACTACATTCTAAACTAAGAGAATGATAAATCTAAAAAAAATATATGATGTACATTGCCATAAAAACTACCAACGATAATTGGTTTGAACAAGATAGATTTGGTAGTTTTTGTTTAATACTTCATAAACCGCAATTTTTGGTTAGAAAAATCACTACTGCTGGTAACTTGTTAAAACATCAATCAAAGTTACAACGAACTATAAGAACTTCTATATTATGTTACTTGCTGCTACTTGTTGGACTCGCCCATGAAGGGTTCCCCTTCATGGGCGAGTCCAACTCGCACTTGGCCGGTTTTTTATGTAAGACTAATCTCGCTTGCATACCGTGACTCTTGTAAAGTAAGCTCTTTTGAACCCCATACAGTATAATACCACACCCCATACTCATGACATGTCACTCTACAGAGTTGAATTCCCAATAACTATCATGTAAAATTCTGGGACATCCTTCCGAGGGCCTACCTGGGGCCCCGAACGTTACCGTAGGCAGTGGTAGGGATGTGTGGCTCTAGTTCTAGCATCCATTAGGAATCTCTACACGTAAAAAAATCATCATGTAAATTGGCCGCTTCCTTACAACTTGGAAGAAGTACAAACAAACATACTTTATTTATATTACAGGTATAGATTCTCTTTCATCTTCCCGCCAAAATTGAAGTAGTATTGTCAATGTGCCCAACAAAACTCGCTCCATCACTACGCAACCTCAATTCAATTTCTTTCGGTCAGCAAGCAATTGCGAAAGCTTTCAAAAGCTACAGTAGTTACTGTAAATAGATCTTTTTGCAATCAGTGAGCGGACATTGTCAAATTACGCGTCAAAATTTACTTTTCGGTCCGTCGGGTATTTTTGATGATGTATATAATTTTTGATGATGGAATTGATTTGAACATTATAAAAATATATTTTATGAGCATTCATTTAAATTTTCATTTCGCCTTGTAAAATTACAGTAGTACAAAATTACACTTCTTAGTTCTACCTATTTGTTGTCAGAGCGGCAACAGAAACACAAACTCTGTGAAAATGTCAGCTCTCTAGCTATCACCGTTCATGAAATACTGCCTCGTGACGGACAGACAGACAGAAAGAATAATAAACCAGCCAAGTGCGAGTTGGACTCGCTCATGAAGGGTTTCGTAGCAGCAAGTAACATAATGTAAAAGTTCTTATAGTTCGTTGTAACTTTGACTGATGTATAAACACGTTCGCAGTGGTAGTGATTTCACTAACCGGAGATTGCGGTTTATGACGTATTAAAAAAAAACTAACAGCTCTATCTCGTTCAAACTAATTTTCGTTGGTAGTTTTTATAGCAATGTACATCATATTTTTTTTTTATATTTATCATTCTCTTAGTTTAGAAGTTAGAGGGGGGGGGACACATTATTCCACATTGGAAGTGTCTCTTGCGCAAACTATAGAAAAAAATGATGTTAGAAACCTCCAAAACCTTTTTTAAGACCTATCTATAGATACCCCACACGTATGGGTTTGATGAAAAAAAAATGTTGAGTTTCAGTTCTGAGTATGGGGACCCCCAAAATTTACTGCTTTTTTTCTAGTTTTATATAAGAATCTTAATGCGGTTCACAGAATACATCTAGCTACCAAGTTTCAATAAGTGGCTGTGACACACGGACGGACAGACAGACAGACATGACGAATCTATAAGGGTTCCGTTTTTGCCATTTGGCTACGAACCCCTAAAAACGAGTGTTTCGATCAAAGTCGATCAATCTTAATTCAAATAAAACCACAACGTGGTCATCGTGGGATCAAATTACGCAAGGTCGATCTGATCACAGTTTACACAAGTGTGTTTAATTTAATATCAATTTCACAGTGTTTGTCAGAGGGATCAAAGGAACTTCACATCTAATTGATTTGCTGGTGTTTTAGATAGGTATGTTTAAGTTCACTAATGTCGTCATTTTACACAGCGATATTTGTACACGTTGGACATTATGTCCACATAGGTGATTTACCTGCCTACATAGTACATACTTTGTATTGTTCTTAATAACATTATTGTGTTTTAATAAAGAAAACATTCTAATTCTGTAGAAATTCTATCATCTATGAAAATTTCAGCTCTCTAGCTATCACGGTTCCTGAGATACAGCCTCGTGACGGTCAGATAGACAGACGGACAGCGAAGTCTCATAAATAGGGTCCCGTTTTTATCTTTTGTGTACGGAACCCTATAGATACCTTTGTTCCGATCTCTGTGTCAAAAAAAACTAAGTAGGAAGCAGCATAAAATTTATTATTAAAAATGGCTCGTTAAACAAAGTTACAATTACGCGATCGGACAAAGCGTTCATTTTCCAGTGTTTAGTTTTAATTAATGGTTGTTTATCGAAGCCTAACCAAGTCTAGCTGAAGTTGTAAATTATCGCCATTTTGTTGTAAAGTTTGCGCTAATATAAAACGGAAATTGTTTTCTGTTCTTGATGAACTCGGAAATAATGGAGACATATTGTTAAAGTCTATCTGAAGAAAATGGGTTAGTGTCCGCCCGAAATTAACCCAACTCTTACTTTAAAAAAAAGTAAAATATCGGCATCTGTAAAATAATCACGGTTAAAGTAAAAATGACAAAATATAAAAAGAAAATTAGAAAAATATTGTAGGTATATCGGTAAGGCAATCGCCTGATAATGTGTTGTTTTGAAGAAGTTTTTGTAGCTGCGAAACCTAGCATTGCCCGTGGCCAGACACGCACTTAGATGAAATTTCAATTAAGAATGCTCATTTTTATATTTTTCAATTAAAAACAGACAACATTTTAGCACCAATCGGAAACTGAACTGTAGAATAGAAACATTCGAAACTAACTTTAGCTTGAGACACTTTTAATTCATTCATTCCCACATTCGCAAATTAAGCTTCAACAGAATGTTTACTAAAGTTCGTTTGGAGCTTAAAACTTATATCGCTGTCTGTTATACAAGAACACATTCCTTTTGCAGCTCTCGGTATATTAAATTTTCAAGATTTTCGAGTGTTTCGCCAACTTGCGAAAGCATTTTGTGAACAATATGAAGACACATTTCCCTACATCAAATTAGAAATGTGTGTGACATTAGTTTTCTTTTGGTACAGATACATGAATACACACATTTTTCCTAAAGCTACATCCATGATTTTACACCTTATTTCCTGAAGAAGTAGGTTGAGACAGCACGGTTATCCACTCGTAGAGGGTATTGATACTATTGCCGTGTTAAAAAAGACAGTGACCTTCCGTCTTTATGGGACTATGTGAAGAGAAAAATAAAGTTTTAATAATTATTATTCTTGTTGTGATATATTTAAAAATAGATTGGACTTATAATAAAGTTTAAAATTCAGGATAATTTTGAAAAGCAATTAGTATGCTGACTCAATCACAAATTTAATGTGAAAAAATTTTTGGTCTCGAGCAGTATTTGAACCCACGTCTTCTGGTTTGCCCCAAGACGTAATGAGGTGAAAGAATTTGACAGTCGAGAGCAGTGTCTCGGTGGTCCAGTTGGTTAAGGCGTCTGGTCCGGCAAACCAGAAGACGTGGGTTCAAATCCTGCGCGAGACCAAAAATTTTTTCACATTAAATTTGTTTCAAAATTCAAATTCAAATCATTATGGGTATCTATTATGCTATGATAAATCAATATATACTACGGGATCTGTAGTAACTAAATGTCGGGTGGCACGGCTAGTTTCAGACGTAAACAAAGTAATTCAAAGAAACTTCATGCCCATGCATACCGTTCATCTTTCACTCGAGTCTAAAGTGTCATGGCGGATGGCGCGAGTGTCCGTGCATATGTGTCCCACATCAAAGCGTACCCTTTATAAATTTGCTTATTCGCTATTACAACCGAGGCATGACGGCAAGAGTAATATGAAAAGATATGTCAGTTAAGGCGAGGCAAGTGTCTACTGTTGAACTGTACTAATGTTGAAAACTATCAGTTTTAGGATAAATTCGGAAGAACGGTAATAAATGAGGAACCTACTTACACAGTCCGTAAATCATAGCGCACAACTGAGAACCAAAAGGAAGTCAAATTTGGTATTTATCTAATAATGATAGGACTTCAATTGAAAGGTAAGAAATGTTCCCTCCAGTGCTTGATGACAAATATATCCGCATAAAAAATGAAAATGTTGTAGTCGATTTTCAGTTTTAAACTGGTATTTCTTGGGATGTCATGAGCTTGATTAATGTTACAAATGTTACAAGTTTCCATTTAGAGTGCCATGCGTATGCGTTATTTAGCCTGTTTTTGATGGTAGTAGACAACTCAAATTTAATTACAATGAGATCCTATCTGGACCTTCGAGACGGGCTCGATAGTAAGTGGTATACCTGCTGAGTCTGCTGACTCATGGTCAACAGACGTAGTCATGGCAAAAAAAAATAAAACTCGAAACCAACCCGTCTGACCATATTACAATAAGGTAATGTTACCATAAGTCAAATCACTGAGGCAAAATTATTGGGAGAGGCGGACGCCCAACTGCTGTAAGCTGAAACGAGTATGATTGATAGTCCTGAAAATTGTTTTTAGAAATTGTTATTTCCGCCCAACCGGATAGGTAGCTATCCAACGCAAAAAACCAAAATATTCTTGATTTACATAAAATCTTGACAAGGGAAGGCGTAATGTAGAAATTTCCTCCCATAGTTTCGGTAAATTTTCGTATTCCGTGACTTGGCCAGCTGGACGGAATTACTTCGTCGGAAATGGTTTTCGCTCGCTTTGAAATTTGTACTTCCATCGTTTGAGAACGCTCTTAGGGACAATCCGTCAAAATATTTTAGAAGTTTTGTTTGTAAAAGCATTTTTGTACCCGAATAACCTGTTGAAATTCATCTGAGCTTGAACACCAGTTACTTCAACTTAAAATTTAAGGTCTAGTTGGTTTCAATGAGAACACAAAAAAAAAATCTGTTGGTTTACCTACCTTCAACTCTGATAATGTAACTATTTCAGAAAGTTCAATATTTTGTTTTATTTTGTCGCTTAAAGTAAATACGAATCCTGACCTCCCCGCCCCACGGGGGGGCTGCTTTGATAGCCGTAGGTCTGTTGGGAGTCCTGGGGACATCCTCCTAAACCGGGGCTCCGAACCGTAGCCCTTTCGGACCGCGCCAATACAATTGTGCGGGTTACAAAATCGAGAATAGCTCATTATTTCTACGTTAGCAGTGGACGGGCCCTTTAGCGTACGATTGTACGGGAAGCGAACTTTCAGCTCCCGCGCAATTTTATTCTGTCGCGTAGTCGGTGAGCAGGTTTTAACCTGTACGGTTTGCTACTGGTTGCGCTCTCCGAGTTGGCGAAAGTAAGTACCTACTATTGTGTTATTTTATTAGCCTAGTAATATACGAGTTATTGATTATAATATTAGTTAAGTATCTGATGTTTTTATGATAACAGTGGCGATTGGCAAGCAAACGCTTTGGCGTAATGACTAAACGAACTTTACCGACACAAATGTATCAACGTGGGCCCTACTTTATCTCATGCGCATTTTAAGTTTCTGATGACTATTCATTTTTCACAGTTTCTGCATCATGTTTCGCGTTTTAAACGACGTCGATATAGCAGGTATGCTTATTGACTCTGGGGACGAGGGCGATGATAATAAGGGAAATCGATTTTAACATCATTACTGAAGAAAACTCTGGATATTCCAGTTCCTCTTCGTCTGATGATGGTGAAGGAAGCGTTGACGATAATATACCTCTGAGTAAGCTAGCAGGATGGCAAAAGAAGCCCTTCAATGGTAAACATCTTCCAGAAGATGCCGTTCATGACCCAGTTGATACTCCATACAATTACTTTGAGCGCTATTTTACTGACAAGCTCATGGAACAGCTGGCTTTGACCACAAACCAATATTACATGGCCAATACCGGTATTCAAATGAAACCTATATGTTCTTTGTTAAGTTTTTTGGAATACATGCCGTTATTGAATGTATAAAATTTCCAAGACTGAAGATGATTTGGAGTGAATAATACAGGTCACAATTGTACGTGGGAAATGGTGGGCCCGGTTTGATACAATTGTTGGTATATGAATTTTCCAAGATGGCGGCGGAAAATTAGGAAAATTATTGCAGATTCGTAATCTGAGGTCCCAAATTAATTAAGATTCAAGTTCAAAATTATAAATTTCTTTTTAGTTTATGCGCTGGTCCGAAAGGGGTAGGCTTTTAGGTAGGGTACGTGTTGTTTATATTCGATAGCATCCTTGTAGGATTTTCCTCACGAAAAAAAAGGTATTTATTCTTATTATAGAAAATTAGAAGCCTCTCGAAACATAATACGCGTTCGAGCCTAAATTAATATTTCGATAAGTGTGCTCGATCATATTTATATAACTGCTTTGTTCGTTTATCCATTAGATTTGGTCGTAGCTGTAGAACTTGAATCTATCCTGATAAATATAATCTTTACGTATAATTGCCTTTGTGCGGAATGTTGTGGATTTCTGAGAATATAATATTTATTTATTGTGTTACAGGGAAATCATTCTTTGATGCTTCTAACGAGCTCTTTTATTTCGATACTTACTAAATGGTACCAGTGGCTCAGACTACAGGGTAAAATTTTCCCATATTAACTTTTTCCCCGAATACAGAGTTTTCTGCATAAATTCAAGGTATTAACTACCTGTAGAGTAAATTACAGCCAAATTAGTTTCAGGCTAAGAGAGATATTCAGTGTTTCAAGCAAAAATATTCTTTAATGGAAAACTAGCTGTTCCTCGCGGCTTCGTCCGCGTCGAAGTCGTTATCGCGTAAAATCATTACTCTCCTTTTGCGCAGTCAGTTAAAAAGTAGCCTATGTCCTTCCCTTGAACTCACACTATCTCTATACCAAATTTCTTTAAAATCGGTTCAGCGGTTTAGGCGTGAATACGTAACAGACAGACAGACAATGTTACTTTCGCATTTATAGTATTATTGAACCTAACATTTTTGAACATTATGGACAAAGCCAATTTATTTAATTACTTGCAGTGAATACAAAAACAAAACTAAGAGTCTACGTGCGATCACAAGGCTGACTATCAGCTTTACCGTAAAAGCACGAACAGCTAAACTAAAGCTCTAAGTTTACACGGGAAACTGCACTTTCAACATTCGATCTTTCAGTAATTACTACGAACAAAATACGTTCTCAAACTTGCCGTTCAATATCAAATATCGAGGAACTTCTTAAACCGTGTGGTACGGAAAATCTCGTAAAGTAGAAAGGAGAAGATGTGTACGAAAATGAACCTTAAGATCATACGGAAAGGTTGTTATTGATGTTGAACATACGTGCTTTGTAAGATTTAGAGAATACAAATGACTGTACTTAGTGTAATGTTTCAGAGATAATTTTAAAGTTTATGTTGGTTACAGTTCATTTAATAATGAATGCGTGGAATTGTAAAAGGGATATTTTTAAATGCACATCTGTTTAATTTTTCTGCACACTAGGTAACTCCACTACTTTACTGAATGCAAACCAGAAAATTAAATGCTGTGCAAAAAAACCAATTGATTAACTAAACATGTCCTACTTAAAAAACTTAAATATTACTCAGAACGAGATGACCTTTTTAATCGAATTCACACCAAAAATGGTGTGCTTCAAGCTGTAATCCTCACATTTGAAATCTAAATGAAAACGAATTTTGACAACGCCAAAAAATAGTCGTGAAATAGTCGTAAATAGTCGTACATGTAAAAAAAATAGCCGTATTAAAGTTTCGGCGTTATAGCTATAGGTTAGTGAGGATTATGGCTTGAACGTCAAGCTGTAATCCTCACCTCTAGTGCAAGCAAACGGTAAATTCTATCGAATTTGTTTAGGTTCCAAAAAATATTCGTGAAATAGTCGTAACGACCTGCCAAATCTCAGAAATAGTCCATAAGCAGTTCCCGAGATGTGAAGGTACCCTGGTGAGGATTATGGCTTGAACCTTTGAAAACTTCAAATTCCTCCGGAACGCCAGCGAATTTCGGTTCAAAATTTGTGCCAAAAAATAGTCATGAAATAGTCGTATGAAGCTATAATAAATTTGAGTTGATTTAATATGAAAATAAAAACGTTTTATTTTCCCTACATTTCTATTGATGTACAGTCGTGTACAAAAATTGTAACTTCCAATTATACTAGAGGAAGTCACGCGGTTTTACCCGCGTAGCTCCCGTTCCCGTGGGAATGCGGGAATAAAATATGTGATGATATATACCAATTTAAGTGTAAACAATCCATATATCCTGTCATTGTCTTAAAAACTTACTACTACTAGTCTAGTAGTTTTATAACAAGTTTTTGAACTAAGGAATTGTTAGATATACTATTTTGATAATAGTTATTCGTTCAGTAAAACAGTTATGCAAATACCATTAAACAGTATTATAAATTTGATTTATTTAGTGTGCATAATAATTAGTGTGCAAGTCAGTATTTTTGGTTTAACTTGGAAATATTAAGTTCAGAATAAAGCCGGCCAAGTGCGAGTTGGACTCGCCCATGAAGGGTTTCGTAGCAGCAAGTAACATAATATAAAAGTTCTTATAGTTCGTTGTAACTTTGACTGATGTTTAACACGTTCGCAGTCGTAGTGATTTCACTAACCGGAAATTGCGGTTTATGACGTATTAAAAAAAAACTACCAGCTCTATCTCGTTCAAACTAATTTTCGCTGGTAGTTTTTATAGCAATGTACATCATATATTCTTTTTAGATTTATCATTCTCTTAGTTTAGAAGTTAGAGGGGGGGGGGACACACATTTTTCCACTTTGGAAGTGTCTCTTGCGCAAACTATTCACTTGAGAAAAAAATGATGATAGAAACCTCCATAGCATTTTCGAAGACCTATCTATAGATACCCCACACGTATGGGTTTGATGAAAAAAAAATGTAGAGTTTCAGTTCAGTGTATGGGGACCCCCAAAATTTGCTGCTTTTTTGTAGTTTTATATAAGAATCCTAATGCGGTTCACAGAATACATCTAGCTACCAAGTTTCAATAGCATAGATCTTATAGTTTCGGAGAAAAGTGGCTGTGACACACGGACGGACAGACAGACAGACAGACATGACGAATCTATAAGGGTTCCGTTTTTGCCATTTGGCTACGAAACCCTAAAAAGGGAATAAGTATACAGATATCGATTTAAATACATGCCATTGTAAAATGGTTTTTCTTTGTTATTTTTTATCGAGAATGCTGTTACTAGTAAGTTATAATACATTGTTTTTTTCAGAAGTCAATACTAAAACAAAATATAAAGTTATTGTTTGTGTTCTTTTCGCGTCGCAAGATCTCGCGAATGGAATTACATAACTTGCCTCCTCATAACTCCAGAGAGGATGTAACTACCTAGGCTACTTTTTATTAGGGTTCCGTACCCAAAGAGTAAAGAACGGGACCCTATTCATGAGACTTCGCTGTCCGTCTGACTGTCTGTCTGTCCGTCAGGAGGCTGTATCTCATGAACGGTGATAGCTAGAGAGTTGAAATTTTCACAGATTATGTGTTTTCGTTGCCGCTATAACAACAAATACTGAAAACAAAAACATAATAATATTCAAGGGGGGCTTCCATACAACAAACGTGTTTTTTAGCGATTTTGTCATATATTCTGTAATAAGGTATCCTTCACAATTTAAATACGTTAGTTAATTTGAACATTTCATCAAGATCATTCATTCCCTTTACACCTTGCAAATTAAATGAATACTTTAGGAGGTATAGCACAATCAAATGTTGCTCAATGAAATTAATTTCGTGTCGCCATGATTGAACATTATACGGGTCACATACTAACTTCTTTTTCGACTTTCATCGTAAATATTTGTTCTTTAAAAAGTGAACAACGCTTTCAGCAGATTACTTTAGGTAGGTGTAATATTTCAAAGATAGCTATTTCATAGGAAATAGTAAACAAATAGTCCATATTTTAGATTTTTCTTCAGTATAAACAATTTACGTACAAACACACAAATTATGTTGTAGACGTAGATATCGTGTTTATAATGTCATCATTCAAATGTCATCAATATTCTGAAAAAGAAATTAAACATAGAGTTCACAAACTCTTTCTGAAATAGATACTGTACCTACCGTAGAGGATCTATACAAGGATAGTTAACACTATAGAGCAACGCGACCTGTCTAAAGACGCGCGTTGTATAACATTATAGAGCAACGCGAACTGTCTAAAGACGCGCGTTGTATAACACTATAGAGCAACGCGAACTGTCTAAAGATGCGCGTTGTATAACACTATAGAGCAACGCGAACTGTCTAAGGCGCGCGTTGCTCTGTGTTAATAGGTAATGTAAAGGGCATTCAGTAGACGCTTGAAATACTTACAGAATATCGAGCATTGTATTTTCATAAAAAAATAATAATTGAAACAAAATGGATCTTTACTGGGACATCCTTTCGAGAGCTTGTCTTGTTGAGAGAGAGGAGCCCGGCATATCATCCATTAAGATTTTTCCATCTCGTTAAATAAAAAGAAAAAAAAAAATTTTCAATAAAAAATAAAACCGACTTCAAACAAATCCTGAAAAATAAAATTTACTTAGCACAAAGTAATATGTATTTTGATTTATCTGATTTCATTCAATAGGTATCACATTGAAGTCGGCGCCAAGTAAACCTATAGTTTTATGTAGGTATTATTCATGGCACCAACTTCAATATTATATTGAATGAAATCTGATAAATCAAAATACATATTACTTTGTGCTAAGTAAATTTTATTTTTCAGGATTTGTTTGAAGTCGGTTTTATTTTTTATTGAAAAATTTTTTTTTCAGTATTTTAAGTGACGGGTGAACCGAAAAATATATCTATTTAGGTGAAAGTTCTTATCAATACAAATCAATCAAGCCCAAACACAAGGTAGCTACTGCAAATCGTTAAGGATTTCCCTCGACTGTCTTTCGGTTCCATCATCAGATCGACTCCAGATATTCATTAAATTGTAGTACCTACATTAAAGCACTGAATTAAAAAGTTAACAAACGCACTACCTAGTTGTCCCTACAATTTTCGGTGGTTGCCCTCGATTTCTCCTGAATCCCATCATCAGATCCCTGGTGAAATTGGGACCACCTCATAGGTGAACTCTATCCAACAAAAAGCAGATTTGAAATTCGTCTATAATTGACGAAATATCGGTGAACATACATAAAACAATGAGAACTTTCTTTTTTTTTAAGTCGGATCTATCAATCTAGGTGTAAAGTTCTCATCAATACAAATCAATCAAGCCCAAACACAAGGTAACTGCTGTAAGTTGTTAAGGAATGCCCTCGACTGTCTTTCGACTCTATCATCAGATCGACATCAGACCTTCATTAAAATGTAGAACATTAAAGCACTTAATTAAAAAGTTAACAAGCGCACTAGTTGTCCCTACCATTTTCGGTGGTTGCCCTCGTTATCTCCTGGGTCCCATCATCAGATCCAGACCTGGTGAAAATGGGACCACCTCAGAAGTAAACCCTATTCAACAAAAAAAGAAATTTTGAAATCCGTCTATAATCGACGGAAATATCGCTTAACATACATAAAAAAAAATACATACAGACGAATTGAGAACCTCCTCCTTTTTTGAAGTCGGTTAAAAAGGGGGGCTCCCATGCAACAAATAGGTACGACTTTTTGTTGTTTTTTGGTACGGAACCCTCCGTGCGGGAGTCCGACTCGCACTTGGCCGGTTATTAGTAAACAGCAGATTATTTTTGAAACATAAAATACACACATTTTGTTCCCACGGGACAACACGTTATTGCGATATTCAAATTTCATGACGTTTTTTAAAAAGTTTTAAATAAATAAATAAATATTGGTGGACATTCACACACAACATCATCTAGCCCAAATTAAGCTAATATAAGCTTGTACTATGGGATCTAGACGACTGACATACATACTTATATATTTTTAAATAAATACATACATATTATACATAGAAAAAACCTCAACTCCGAAACAAACATTTGTGGATCACACACATATTTGGACTCACCCAGGAATCGAACCCAGGATTGAATGTTGAACCAATACTAAGCCAAACAATAATCAACTGAGTAAAATGAGGTTTATAGTCTACGTTGTTTTGACAATGAAAGTTGTAAACTGTATCAATAAATTACTATTTCACTCATTTTAAAACCTAAGTAGTATTCCAATAGTTTTGAAACCTTTGTATTAGGTACATATAATAACAATTTTATACACTTCATTCAAATAAAATAAACCACGCACCGTTACAAAATCCACAACTAATGGATATTTTCAGCTCCAGCCTGAAAACTAATTAGCTCAGACCAAATTGAACTCATCAAACTAGATTTTTGGAAATAAATGGTGCCTCAAAATCTGAAAATTCAGTTCAGGCCGGTACATCAATCAGCTGGACATAGATTGATTACTCCAAAGAGTATTTTAATGGGAGGTCTCCGCAACGTATGACATACAATATTTCGACCAGATGGCGATTTAAAGGGCCGTCTACACTAGCGAGAGAATTGCAGCGATATAATTGTTGTGCCACACATTTTCTTAAAATTGCACACACTTATTAATCTTTATCTCATCTTAACATCTCCTCTCACGGGCCTACTGGAAGATATTTCTGTAGAAATAAGTAGCTCCTTGTGCAATGCTGTTTTCTTTATTATGTTTCGTCTTTTTATTGTAATTTGTGTGTAAACAAACTAATAAATATATAAAGGACTTTGTTGGTTGAGAGTAGTGTCTCGGAGGTCCAACGATTACGGCGTCTGGTCCGGCAAACCAGAAGACGTAGGCTCGAGACCTGCTCGAGACCTAATAATATTTCACATTTAATTTCCATACCATCTCTCATCGTGATATATCGCCTCGTGAAGACACGTTCATTTTCAGGTATTTAGAAATACTTGGCAAGACGATAATATCGCAACGATTTTGTCACGCGTGTATATCGGTCCTTATACTTATAATTTACTTATATTTTTACAATTGTAGACCCTTATAGAATACTAATTCCAGTTGTAAAAGAATAAAGCAACTGGATCATTACATTCAAGTAATGCCTTTTTATTAACATTTGCAATTCCTACATGACCTGCCGACTAACACCACACGATGCCATATAATTGTCTGCGGCTGGAAGTCCCGGGTAAGCCATCGGAAGAATGTCCCCAGGAAACCCTGCAGATTTTTGCTACCACCGCGGCCTCACTGAAGGATGCAAGTAATGTACTGACTAATATCAGTGTTAAATTGTAGAGTTTGAAATTATATTAACATTAATGAAAGAAAAGCAAGAAATTTTGAACAACGCCTATTGTACTGTTCTGGAATAGTTATAATATATAAACCTGACCGGTTTCGCGTTACGGAATAATCTAATTGTGCTATAAATGTCCAACAGGTTCTACCAAGTGCCATCAATCAACAAATATAAATAAAACGAAGAAATGGCAGTGATGTGAATCATACAGACACTTAATCATTACTGACCTTGAATAAACCGCTTTACTTTGGAACTTTGCAGACCATTTTATTGGCAAATATGAATCGTACACATGAACAAATTGTAGATATGAAGCCTTTTTAGGGTTTCGTAGCCAAATGGCAAAAAAGGAACCCTTATAGATTCGTCATGTCTGTCTGTCTGTCCGTCCGTGTTTCACAGCCACTTTTCTCCGAAACTATAAGGTCTATGCTATTGAAACTTGGAAGCTAGATGTATTCTGTGAACCGCATTAAGATTTTTATATAAAACTAGAAAAAAAACAGTAAATTTTGGGGGTCCCCATACTCAGAACTGAAACTCAAAATTTTTTTTTTCATCAAACCCATACGTGTGGGGTATCTATAGATAGGTTTTCAAAAATGCTATGGAGGTTTCTAACATGATTTTTTTCTAAAGTGAATAGTTTGCGCAAGAGACACTTCTAAAGTGGAAAAATTTGTGTCCCCCCCCTCTAACTTCTAAACTAAGAGAGTGATAAATCTAAAAAAAATATATGATGTACATTGCCATAAAAACTACCAACGAAAATTAGTTTGAACGAGATAGCGCTGGTAGTTTTTTTTAATACGTCATAAACCGCAATTTCCGGTAGTGAAATCACTACCACTGCGAACGTGTTAAAACATCAGTCAAAGTTACAACGAACTATAAGAACTTTTATATTATGTTACTTGCTGCTACGAAACCCTTCATAGGCGAGTCCAACTCGCAATTGGCCGGTTTATTTATTATTGTTACTTATGACAAAAATATACAAGCACTTCTCAAATCATTCATGTAGAGTTTGAGGTCAACGGAGGACCCTTTTGCCATCAACCAGCATATTAATGCTGGAGTTGGGTAAAGATATAAATAAACACAATATTTGTGACTGTATATAATTTAATATCTATCCCACAAGCAATGAACAACTTAGATTAGCAATGAAAGGAGATGGGATTTAGAAAAAAGAAATATTCAAAGTACGCACCATGGGAGAGTCAGAACAAAAACTAAAGCTTTGAGTAAAATATGTTTAATCGTTTTTAAATTTTCTAGTTGAGATGATTCTCTAAATTTAGTGTGACACAAGATGGTGTCTTCGACTCCGCCCGCGTGGAATACTGTTTCAGATTCCGCATCCCATGGAAATTCATTCCGGGAATAAAAAGCGTATGTGTTATTATTTGGCTATAACCTATCCCTGTACTAATTTTCAGCAAGATGCCGTGAGCGTGAGAAAGTAACAAACATCCACACATCTACACATCCACACTCACAAACATTCGCATTAATAATATTAGTAAGATGTACAGCAGGCGGTGAATCGACAAACATAAAAACTACTTGAATTCGATTTAGTTGATCGATTCGCCATTCTATCAATGTTCAACATCTGATTCCATGATCAAACTGACTGAAAATCTTATCACATACTCTCGGAGTGTAGCATTTGGCAAAAGAAACGGTATATAATGTACTAGGTATGCTAAACAGCTTTCGGAATTTATTATGCGGATCTCGTGTCATGTAGGGTGAGTTATCGTGCTTTTAGGTGTTTCTGACATAATATATCTATTGGTGTCAAAGTTGATTACAATCTTTTCCAACTAAATTAAATTGCCACTTGCTACTTTTACTTTTTAATTGCAAACTTGGATTGCCAAGAGTTTCAGTAACCTCTTACTAAAACGAATATCAAAATTGGCATTAATAGGATCTTACCGAATCGGGTAAGATAGAGGGAGAACCATTGTGTACGGTGGAAGGTGAGCGATGACGCGTCTTAAGGTGGCACTCAACTTCCACCCTAAACCTACTCAAATGGATCGCAAGTCCCAGACACCCTCACAGTGTTTCCCTCTGTACTGAATCATGATATGTCGGCTGTGGTACCACGCTAAGGCTCCGGCGCCCGTCACAGTAAATTCACGGAATGCTAAGAAAACGGTATCTAGACATCCTTCTGAGGGCTTACCCGGGGCTCCCAACCGTAGGCAATAAAGAACGTGTGGTTTTTAGTCGGTAAGGATCCGGTATAGCATCCATGGGAGATTTTCCATACGTTTATAAAAAAATAAAATACTTTATTGCCGTGGCGTAGATCTTGTTTACAGGAGTCACAGAATGAATAGGAGCGAATAGGAACATTCCAAAAATGTTTTAGGTTATAAGGAAAGTAGCTACCCAGTTCTTCACAATCAAAATCATTAAGTAGGCGATAGAAAGCAGGCGGCTGCATTTAATGTTTTATGAACCATTTTACGGAAAGTGTATAGTCCTTTTACAACGAATTAGGCATGTAGCGATGTTCTCAATGTACTTCTGCACATTAGGTCAGAGATTAACCGGATATTTCAGTAACGTAAACGTAATTTTGGACCTGAAGTTCAAGAACATTTACCTACACGGCTAATACTTAATACACAGCAATCATTGATTTTACCAAACCTATAGATTCCTTTTCAAAATATTATTTCAACGTAGACATTGTTGTTGTAAACATAGAGACGATTAAAATAGAAATATTACTTCAATTTGTGAATGTGATAGCTTAATTTAATACGAATTACGTCGGTCGGAGACTTTTATTATTTCCTTCATGGGCGGTTTATTAAGTTTAGTTGCTGTTGATACTGTAAATAAAGTTATTACGAGTACCTATTAAAAGTACTTGACCGTAATTCGAAGCTTATATAATGAGATAGGCATATCCGTTACCCGTAGGCTTATCTTACTCATGTTTGATGACGTATTTCCGTCGACTCACCAGCAGATGGCGCCACCTGTGAACTTATAAAAGAACATGGCGTCTACTTTGTCCTCATTGGCGTTTTGATTCCCGTAGCAAAAGGTTATAGCAGGAACACCTGCTAGTGCATTTATTTCTTCTAGTTACTAGTTATATACCTAGTAAAGTTATAAAAAGTGACTTGGGATGAAGTAAGTGAATTTACAGAAATAATTATTTAACGGCTTTGCCGTTCGTTTGAATATACAGTGAATCTAAAACAAGTGACTTGTGATTGAAGTAAGTGAACCTACAGACATATTTAACGGTTTAACCGTTCGTTTAAGTCTCAGGTATGTTTTTACTTCATATTTTTACGATCACATATGAGTGTGATACGTCATAACGTGAAATAACCTATTATTTTAAAATAGCACGTAAACCTTTCGAGGTTGCAGTTTCTTTTATTTAATATCTTTAGTTACAGCTAATATCAAACTGATTTTATAGATTGTATTCATAGGTACTAATATTTTTTTTTTTAGATATTATTTGCTTCGTGTATGTACAGCGTAAGTACCACCGAATATAGAAAATGTTTTCAAAATATTTTTATACCTACCCACATAAAGGCACATTAATTACTAGATGTTCCTATACATGTAAAAATATGGCCTATTATGGGTAAAATCGTAATCATCCCAAGTTTCTGAATACATGAAAGTAATACTTAAATTTTAGGTACCTAACATAATACTATTTCTTTTAGTTTGGTTTCTTGATAGAAATGAATCCTCCATCCTTAGAAAGTGAGCTAGTTCCAAGTGGAGTATTTCAGAAGCGCGCTCTGAGCTCCAGTTACTGTATTAGGTACGTCAAATAGCGACAGTTCCAGCTCATTTAGCTCGAACTTCAAATAAGGGCGATCGCGACGCCACGTGCATTGTCGTAAGTGGAGTAAAAGAAGCCGACTTCTACTTAACCAGATAAGGATGATGGAAATAGGTGAGTTATTTCTTATTACCTAACACTGGTCCTGACCAAGTGTAAATTTCTTCACAGATCAGAGGTTAAATTACGAGGATGATAGAAACAATCATCCTTGCTTCGTATTTTGTATAGGGACAGCATTAAAAGAGATTTCGGTTACCCAAGATCCTAAGACACAGTATAACCTAAGAGGTTAATAGACACGTTTTGGCGACAAATTGCCTTGATAAGATAATATGCTGATAGCCACTATTGTAAAATCATAGTCCTGGGTTCGTCAACCTAAACAAAAACGGGGAGATCCGACAATTCGAATCCCTGCTACATTTTGAAAAAGCTGACAAGGTTCTTTCTGCCAAAAGGCTTTTGCTGCCAAAACCTTTTGTATTTTTAAACAAAGAGAATCTTTTGAAAAACTTAAGTTTCTTCGAAAATATTTATGACAAAATTGAAGACCTACTTTAATAATAGGATTTCCATAAATCTTTTATCAATTTATTACAAATGGCTTGCGGCCATAGATCTGATTTCATATATTATTCTCAGAATTGTCAAAGACCCAATTCTTAAAAATGAACTTTGATAAAATATCGTTTTCAAACACATACATTTTCGAGGCTGAAGCCTTTTCAACGGCACTCGGGAAGGCATGTATTTTGGTCTTCGATCTCCAAAAAGGATGACCCCGAAAAAAAGTTCATCCAAATCATTACGCCAGCCTTCGAGAGGATCAGGCGTCAAGATCAGATCTCCATCGAATGGAGTCCAGATTCCATTGTACCAAGAGCCTTTTTAGGCCTGTATTACAGTTACCACTCTCGAGGGGTGTGTACAATATCCATAATAATTGGGCATACGACAGTAAATGTCCCTCCAATTAAGAAATTTCTGAGCTTTAGGCTCTCAAGCTGAGAAGTTTAACATCCCCTGCCCATACCAGCAAAGGAAACACTAACCAGTAACCACCCTCGAGGGGTATGTACAATATTGTGTATCTATAATAATTGTCATATACGATAGTAACCAGGCGTACGATAACATACTAAGTAACCATGCAAGGATGTCCCTTCAATTACGAAATTTCCGAGCTCGAGGCTCTCAAAGAGACGAGGAGAGGTCTAACATCCTCTGCCCACACCAGCAAAGGAAACACTAAATGATATGACCCTGTCATTCTATGTTGGTCAGTTAACTCTGTACAAAATACGTTGGTAAGGAACGAGAGTACCAAAAAGTTTTAAATTTATAAAAGGGTACCGCATTCCCTTTATCCAGAAACTCCAATCCGTCCTGCACGGTATTCGAGAGGACGCAGGTTCGAATCCTGCTCGAAACTGATAACCTTCCCACATTTAAATTTACACCGAACTCTGTTCAAGTCCCGTCCTGACAAAGTTGTAAATTTTCACTTTATGTTAAAATGCTATGGAAAACTTGACTAAGGTGGAATTAGTGAAATTTAAAGCAATTAGTTGCTTTAAATACTTAAGAATCCATACAGGTTTCCTTTTTAACTGAAATGACCACATTGTGCAATGGTTCAAAAGATGAATGCTCAAGGCACTCTAAAACTAGTTCCTTTGTCACCAAGTTTGGTTTCTCCACTTTTCCTAACTTCAAATAGCGATGGGTCATCCGCCCAGAATTCAGTTTTAGGACATTGTACGCCTTTGTGAAGCCAGAATAATTCTATCTTTCAGCATGTTCCGTTTACCAGATTTCCTCCAACCACGAGATTGGATGTGCAAAATACATCTCAGTCAAGCTTATTTTCATGATAAAGCTGATGTAGTGTACATTATTCTTTCTCAGAGCACATTCTTGTCTTCCGCTCGGGTAAGCCGCACCCAAAACATTTTCGTTTCTCACCATCTGGGTGCCTCGATTTCTATAGAATAAGAGTACCTATTCAAATACTCGTCTACCTACACAAAATCTCATTTTGCGCATCAAAATCCTGTTACTCTTCACAAACACGTACAAATAGCCTTGAAAACTCTTCAAACCCAGGGATGGTTAGACAATTGGGAGAAAACAATAATAGGTTCCCAAAGAAACCTCTCATATCGTTATGCGATAGACATAGAACTACCTAAAAGTCCAATACCAAAAGAAAAGATATTAGACATAAAAGAAAGATTTATTTAATTCCAAATCAAAGAAACTTAGTTCTTTTGAAGAAAAATCAAACTTGGTGGGTCTTTTGAATTTTTACCACTTTCGCAGTGCCTAGAGGTAGCTTTACCTCAGCGTCACATTCGGTCAATCCCCTAACCGACAACCCACTGAAGAAAATAGTAGTGCACGGAGTGGTACAAGTGGAACTCCAATAGTGGGTCCGCAATTACCGGTTGTCGACAATTTTACAAGCTTTCCATCCGAGATGCTTTCTTACCACGGACGCGTCAGATTTCGCTTGGGAGCCCAGCTAGAAAACATTTCTCTAACAGGCTCGAGGGCCTAGAATAACTAAGATTGCACTGCATCAAAGAGAGATGTTGATAATCTTACACATGATTCGAAATCATATACCGGTACTGTGTTACAGTCTGTACTCATTCAAAGCAGTTGTAGTCCATCCCCCCAGAGGGACGAGACCAAATCAATTGCCTTGACGAACTTAACTCGTCAGCTTGCGTGTAATGGTCCGACATCAAATTGACTTCACCATACACTGCATTCCGAGCCGATACCATATGTATCAGCTCCTCCGGGTATTTGTTGTGAGCATCCTGCTTCAAACACCACTAAGGCAAGATTGCCTACAAACAATATTCCTATTATGAAATGGAGAACACTACACATGATAGGCCTGTTTGTAATGTGTGGATATTACTTCCACCACCATTTTTAATACCCGAGATGCTGTCACACCTTAATCGGTCAACAGGAGTGTTTGTGGTGCCGCGATGGCACAAGGTAATAATAGAGGGCAGATCTCAAAGCGAGCTCTGTAAGCTTCATTCGTTCTGCAGAACCTGCAAAAGAACCTAATAAACATTATTTCTTTCCTTCTACTAAACACCTCGACAGGTCTCCCACCACCTCACATAGAGAATCTGTGGAAATGGGGGGGGGGGGGGGGGGCAAAGAGGTAAATAACAGATATTAAATCAAAAACTTCTACTATTGAGCTCCTTGAGACCTACCTTTTAAGATACTTATAAATTTTACAGTTTTAACCGACTTGCATTTTATTCATGGTTATTATTTAATACGATTCTGTTACATAAATCTGTTGTTGCTGTTCTTGATAATATAGAAACCGTTAGTCAACTTTACATAGTTCGCATGTTTTGGTTAAACATATTATCTTGGTCGATTTCTTTAAAAAATGTAAAGAAAGTTAAGTCACATATTTATTGATATTGGGATTGATGACATAGTTCATTATTACCAAGTATTGATACAAAGAGAACATTTTTCAGGTTTCTCGTCATAGTGATTTTATGCTTAGGTCGCCGCAACCACGATCTAACTTTGCTCGATTGTATTAACTCACGTCATTGGTACTACTTTCAGGCCCGAATCAAAAGTCCGAAACTGATCATTTTCATTTCAGACAATCTGGTTGGAAAACTATTGTAAACAAAGATAACACCTACGACTAATCAATTGAATCCTTTATTCTAGATAGAAATTAGGATATCAGAGTAACCGATATGAGACTACACAGTCTAATAGTTTATTTATGACTGTTAGAGGTTCTCCAAATATTCTAGCCCCGGCACTACCCGGTCAACAGCAGCTTCTAAGAATTGGTGGTGGTGGTAAGATCAAAATAATCCTTAACACGAGGTAATTGACGATGGATTTCAAAAAAAAAAAAAATTTATCGTCGAGTAATAATGTCAGCTACTACCACCAATCAAATATAATAATAATTCGCAATTATTTAATCCTGTCAATAGAAGGAATACTTACTACTCCTTAAATAAGATTCATTATTTAGTCTGTTTAAGATTACATATGAAGTTGTTCAAGATGGTAAAGATTATAAATCTAGATACCATACATACAACATTGTATAATATTATTTTCCTAAAAATAAATTAGAATCACATTGGCGTTTCCGTCACTCACCAGGCGAAAACAAACATTTCTCATTATATAAGCTTCGAATTACGGTCAAGTACTTTTAATAGCGGCGTTTTCCCTGAAAGAAAACGCATATTAAAATACTTACCTAATTCGAAGCTTACTTTTTAAATCTGCCTGGTGAATAAAAGCCAATGAGGACAAAGTAGACGCCATGTTCTTTTATAAGTTCACAGGTGGCGCCATCTGCTGGTGAGTCGACGGAAATACGTCATCAAACATGAGTAAGATAAGCCTACGGGTAACGGATATGCCTATCTCATTATATAAGCTTCGAATTAGGTAAGTATTTTAATATGCGTTTTCTTTCAGGGAAAACGCCGCTATTAAGAAACGATGTTTCGGCGAGTTACACGAGAAAAAATATTCTTTAGGTACCTTTCTGTGACTGATGGAGTGAACACAAACCTTGCAACCCCCAGGTATGTTAGGTTTAGGAAATACTTCTTACATAGTACCACCATTCATTTCCATGTTCTTATATCTTTTCTCTGCATAGATTGCATTGTAGTAAAATCCACTAGTCCTCCTTGACACAGGCTACTTGCAACATGTCTAGAAACCGTTCCCTATCTACTGCCTATTGTTGAAAGCCCTGGGTAAGCCCTCGGAAGGATATCCCCTAGATTCCCAACAGACCGTGGGTACCATTGCGTGCTCACCTAGGGGGTTCGGGTGCTATCCCGCGTCTTTGGGGGGTTGTTTGGGTGATATCCCGCTTCATGGGGCGTGTGGCGTGCGGGAATCTTTCACGTCACGCTGTCGTCTTGGGCTAATTGCTTCTGTAAGGTCGGTGAGCAGCTTCCTCACCGTCCTCAGGCCCCCGGTCACCTAACCTGTAGTAATTGTTGACTCAGTGTCAATACCTGACGTCCTTGTGTAGACCATTGCTTTTTCTCATCCTCCTAGCTTGACATACTGCGCCTGTACTGCTGCTGCATCTGCTGAGACTACAATAAGTAATTATATTTTACCTTGTTTGAGGTCAAGACATCGGGCTCGTGGTGCCCAAGTTCACGTTCACTACAAAGACATCGCAATGTTGTTGGTCGACTTTTCTCGTGACCAAAGGGCTGGCTTCTTTTCAAAAAAATATATGATGTAGGTACATTGCCATAAAATCTACTAACGAAAATTGGTTTAAACGAGATCGAGTTGGTAGTTTCTTTTTAATACGTCTTAAATCGCAATTTTCGCCTAGAAAAATCACTACCACTGCGAACGTGTTAAAATATCAATGAAAGTTACAACGAACTACAAGAACTTTTATATGATGTTACTTGCTGCTACGGAACCCTTCATGGGCGAGTCCAACTCACACTTGGCCTGTTTTTTTACTCAGCGAATAAGTATATAAGTTATACAACGTGGTAATGCGGAGAGCCTAATAAAACTACATGACTTGGAGTAAATAGGTGTTTAAAATCATCAAAGCATCGTTTTTTATTGGTATTCAAAACAAACGGCACAACTCATGCAACACCTAAGTCCAAACGTATCTCAGCACTCACTCATATAATTCCCTGCCGACGAGAGTGGCTATTCATAAGCTGAATACTTATCATAAGGGTCCACTCAGAAAAATTGTCAGGTAAATTAAGTTCTGCTGCATATGCAGTTAAAACAATTAGACGGCTCACTGATGTTGAAATGGCTAGAATAGTCTATTTCAGTTATTTCCATAGTGTTATGTCATACGGAATTCTTCTCTGGGGAGATTCAGCGGACATCAATAACATATTTATATTACAAAAGAGAGCTGTGAGAGCAATATACCAGCTAGGTCCTAGAGTTTCTCTAAGAGAAAAATTCAAAGAAATTAATATTCTAACTGTTATATCACAATACATATATGAAAATTTAATTTATGTGCATAAAAATAAGGACCAATTTCTAAAAAAATGTGATATACACAATGTAAATACCAGGCATAAAGATAATCTTGTTTTACATGCTACTCGTCTACACAGTATAAGCAGTTCTTTTGTCGGACAATGTATAAAGTTTTATAATAAACTTCCCAAAGAAACTAGATTATTGTCAATAAACAAATTCAAAGCTACCATTAAAGCCAAATTATGTAGCAAGGCATATTATACAATTCAAGACTATATAGATGATAAAAATGCGTGGGTTTAAGGCGCTCCAAGTCAACACACAAAAAAATAAATTATGTACCTACCTAGACGAATTTTGTTTAAAAAAGGATATTGCTTAATGAAAACTCGCGTGTACAAATCTCATCACACAAATCATTCAACAATTACACCTCTGTAGTTGTTGAATGATTTGTAATTACCTACTGGATGTTAAAAGAGTGGCTGGAGTTTTATTGCCAGGTTCTTTTTTTCTCCAGCTCTACCTATTGCTTTGCGAATCTGGCAGTAAATGTAAATGTAGAAGCAATCATTTTGACGTTCATAAGCGTTACATTGTGACCTATATGAATAAAGATTTTTTCATTTTCATTTTCATTTTCATACCGCAACGCGATGCTTTTGAGTTCCGCGGTCACTGTGAAAACTGTACGGGGGCGTTCAGCCGTTACAGCAAAAATGACAATAGTTACATAAATATTGTAGTATCTCTTCATTATTCAAACTCACCTCTCTGAATCACCCAGTTTCTGTAAAATTAAGATGAAATAGTGGAAAAGTGCAAGTGTGAGTTTGAATAATAAATTCCAAGAAGTTCCATCAAGTGCCAACAATCCAGAGTGTAAATAAATGGTTAATAAAAATCTATAAATTTTCTCATTGTCCTTGTGTCAACCATTAGAAATCTTTTCGATTATGTTGTAACGTCATTTCAGACAGTAAATGTGGAAGCAATAATTTATTTTGATGTTCATAAGTGCTACATTGTGACCCACATAAATAAATGTTTTTTTTTTAAATCTGAAAGTCAGTGTAGTCAGTGCCTTATATTAAGAGACAAGATGCACTTATCTCGGAGAAGGTATATCTCCTTATTTACGGAAGGTTTAACATTGAAAGGAAGTGGGACCACTTTAACGCGTTATTAAGTTAAAATATGAGTAGTGTAGCGTAATGCAGAGTCGTCTTTACTGACTTTTTCAAGATTTATCTTGGTTCAGAGGAAACTAAATGAAAAGTCGGATTCATCTTTGTGTCTGTGGAATATTAGACTGTTTGACATTATTATATATTGCAAGAGGTTCCATTTAGATTTTTAGCCAATGCACAGCTCAAATCCATAGATGTGTTTGGTCCAAAATATGGCACGCCATAAAGTTAAGTAGGTACCAAGTGATAATGCAGTAGGCACTCATACTTATAGAATTTGGGACTTCACACAGTCCAACTGCGACTACGGGCGCTGCAACGTGTCCGAAACGTCGGTGTATGTAAGTAAAAAGTATTTCGCGTGACGTTCCAAGTTCTAAAAGTATGTTTGTTAATAACCGCGATAGTTTAAAAATAACATTCTATGCCGTAGGCATTTTTACTAAGGCTTTAGGAAATAACCCTTAACGCATAAAATGTTTCAGCTATCTCACAGAAACCCTAAATTAAAAATACCCGCATCGGCAGAATAGCATCGTATAAAAATATTTCCTTATCAAATTTCATCCCAAAACAATTCACTCGATCATTAAGTACGGCATATTCGCGTCGCATCTCCAGCCTATATAATTCTATATACATAAATTAAGTTCGTTCGTCAGAATGCTCGCACAGGTGAACAAACGTAGGGTACATAACTTGATTTAATTTGTTTGATCAAATCAGTAACTAATCAAAGTTTGCGTGTCTATCCGCTCCCACCTCTATTTAGATTCCACAATTCAACCAACGTTTTGCTATTGTTGATTGAAAGTTCTGTTCAGTTCAAGATAATAGTAGGGATGTAGCCTACTATTATTTCGAACTGAAATTTCTTTATGAACTAAGTTTTATTTCAAATGTCTAAAATACAAAATATTTTTGTGCGATTTTGGTAACCACAGTAGACTGTTGAATGTATTTTCCTTCACGAATTTCATTCCGTTAAGAAATTCAGAAATTTTAGGACATACAAATGTTAAGTCTTTGCTCATTTTACCTCGTTTTATTTTACAGGTATTCAAATCAGTAATGAAATAAGATTGTAATGAAATCGTGTCAAGATTTTCAATAAAATTTAGAATTTCTACAACAAGGCACAAACAAATAAATTCCAATTTGTAGACTTACATTGATGCCCAATTTAGTCGGTCTTACTACATTGTGTCAATGTACATAATCGCATTATACATTGAGTAAAACTTCAAGTTTTGTTAAAAAACATGGTTTGAAAGCATCTCAAAAATGAAATCGTTTAGTATATTGAGGAAACCAAAACAATTCAACTTCAAATTTGAACAAAGCTGTCGAGCTTATCAAGGTGAACTCCAAACTAATTAACGACAATTTGTAATAAAGTTTTTTCCTTATTGTCACAGTAAATAAACTGTAGAGAGAGTAGAGTATTTGACTGTTAAATAATATAAAATTAATACAAAAGGGAAAATGAAATAATGAAAATCTTTTTAAAAGAACTCCGCTTCAGAAATTTTAAACAATAAAGTGGCTTAGTTGGCTCGTGAATGACTTAAAAACATTTTGACATTGAAGGTTATAAATTGATGTTGTTTTTTTCTTTTAAAGCAACGGAGTACTTATTTGATGTGTAAATAGTCAGAACAATTCTGTGGTCTGACTATGACCCTTTGAGGCTGTGACTTTGATAGCAAGAGAATTGTTTACTGATACAAAAAAGGATTATTATGAGTTAATTCTTAGGGTTCCCTACCCAAATGGTAAAAACGGGACCATATTCATGAGACTTCGCTGTCCATCTGTCTGTCTGTCCGTCACTAGGCTATATCTCAGGAACCGCGATAGCTAGAAAGCTGAAATTTTCACAGATGATTTATTTCAAATACTAAACCACAAATACTAAAATTTGATAAAAAGGGGTTATTTCGGGGTGGGGGGGGGGGGGGGTCCGCAAACGCGAATTTCTATCGTTTATTGTCACAGTACCCTCCGAGCACGAGTCCGACTCGCACTTGGCCGGTTTAGCTTGTGATTCTAATATCAAAGCGTGTAACAAATAATTATTTGCTTAAATAACTTTGAATAAAATGGTCGTCTCGATATTATTGACTTTGTCTGTACCAAGAGTAAAGTGTATTGAAATTCAAGCCTGTTATGTATGTGGTTTACATGCAGATCTTATTTTCTCTAAAATCGATGACATGCTTGCTAAGAACAGATCGATGCATGTCTTATATTTATAGACTTGCCCATACTGACCGCTCCGAATGTGACACCCTGTATGCTGTTCAATGACTTGACACTGCCTAATTAACTGTAAATTAATCAGTAACAATGGGCTTGTTACAATGTAAACAACGATAGCTTTTGGACAATAGTGATGCAAATAGATAAACTGTGGTATTAATTACTAGCGGACGTGTGGTTTTTCGCCGTTTTTCAGTTTTTCCACTTTCCCAGTTTTTCCTGGATTGCCGCGGTAACGGCTGAACTGAAATTTGGTACAGGGATACATAATAGTCTGAAGCAACGCAGGTTAATTTTTATCACGGGAATAAGTTTTCATAAAAGCGGGAATGGAAACAAATTTCCACGCTCGGCCGTTACATACCTATTAATCAGCTTGCTTAAGATTAAATGAGTTCCTCAAATGAAATGACCTTTCCGCTGTACGTCGTACTAAGTAATTTGAATAATGAAGTCAACTAGCTGAAATACGGATGAACCGTGTCGGCAAACTGCGGTAACATCTGATACCACATTGTAGCTGCAAATAGAACCCGTAATATATGTTTCGCAGTGCGGTCAGCTCATTTTGAAGTCACGTCAAATGAAATACTTATCTAATTATATAATCTTGTCTATACATAGTAATTATTGAAGTGAAGACTGTGGGTAATTCAGGGTATGAATAAACTTTTAGAGATTTTTTTAATGAATTACTTTCTCCAATATCGATGATCTATGCTGACAGCAGTTAGTATACCACTTTATCGATGAATGAAACCAGTGCATTTTAGTAAATTTGTTTATTAAGTACGTGCTTAGAAGTGAACTTTGATGCGACGAATCGATTTCCAAAAAAAACATCAAATTTGGTCCACCCGTTAGACCCCTCGATTACGTCGAAGGCTGAAAAAGGTTGCTCGAAACCACGAGAAAGGGGAGGGGACGCATGGTAACTAAAATTCATAGTTCTGTTGGTACGTAGTTATAGCTAAATTATAAGTATAATAATAAATAATAATAAAATGTTTATTTCCAGTTTCTAAACAATAAATATAAATCCCCAACCATTGTTATTATCAGTACAACTGTTACAGATCATAATTATGATCTATTTAAAGATAACTAAACAGACTTCCACTGATAGCGCCATTATAAAATCCAAATCAATTATTAATTATGACCTAGCCCTCAACAATCTTAAAGTTTGCAATCTATCAGAGTTTTACAGTATAACAGACCCAAATACCCTTACGTATAGTTTAATTGACACGCTCCAATCCTGTCTAAAAAGTGCAACAACTATTACTACCATCCCCCACAAAATGAGATTAGTCAAACCCTGGATGTCACCTGGCTTACTGCGCTGCATACTTAATCGTAACAACATGCAAAAGAGGCTAAGACAAGACCCGTTCAACGAGGTGTTGAAAATCACTTATAAAAGATACCGCAATTTTTGTAATAGCGTAATTAAAAAACAAAAACGTAAGTATGACAGAGATTTGCTAACCAAATCGCAAAAAAACCCGAAGAAGCTTTGGAATACAGTAAACAACATAACTCAGCGAAGACCACCAAATTCAAAAAGCTCTCATTTGTTAACACTAAAAAAATCACCTCAGGATTCTGTGGATACAATAAACAGATATTTTGCTAATATAGGAAGTCTTCTGGCAAATGATATATTGTCATCAAACACGGCTCAAAATATTTCCCCGAAATTTACACGAATACCTCCTCTGTATTCTTTTGTGTTGTTAAAAACCGATCCATAAGAGGTTGACACTGTAATACTCTCATTAAAAAACAATAGTGCACCGGGATGGGATCAGATTCCAGTAGGTTTTCTAAAGATTGCTCACATCATAGTTTCACCTATAATCTCCTATTTAACGAACCTTTGCTTTGAACAAGGAATCTTTCCAACTGCTCTAAAACAAGCGCTTATAACGCCGGTATACAAAAACGGAGATAGACAGGACCCATCTAATTACCGGCCTATATCGGTACTTACATCACTCTCGAAAATACTAGAGAAACTTATTAATATACGATTATTAAGATACTTAACAAGTCAAAGGATCATCTCATCCTCACAATTTGGATTTAGACAGGGGCTGTCTACCGAGGATGCAGTTTTGTCTCTTGTCACTACTGTGACGGAGAAGGTTGACAGTGGGAAGAAGTGTATGGCTGTCTTTCTAGACGTCAAGAAGGCATTTGACACTGTGTCTGTTTCTATTCTTCTGTCTAGACTTGAGGAATTGGGAATAAGAGGTTCACCCCTGGAATTGTTTAAAGAGTATCTCACAAATCGGCGACAACAGGTCAAAATAGAGGGGCTCATCAGCACAGAGGAAATGGTCTCTTACGGAGTGGGTCAAGGGAGTATTTTGGGTCCAACACTCTTTCTTATTTATATAAATAGCCTTTGCAATCTGAAAATAAGGGGTGGTCGAGTTCTTTCATATGCAGATGACACGGTTATTATTTTTGCTGCAAGTTCATGGGGGACTGTACAGCCTTTAGCAGAGGAAGGCCTTGGGAAAGTAGCATCATGGCTTCAACAAAATCTCCTCACTTTAAACACTTCAAAAACAAATTATATCTGTTTTTCTAAATACGACATTTCCGACCCTTCTAAAGCATTTAAAATAAAAAATCATAGCTGTAACTTAAAAAGCGCTGATTGTGCATGCGACGAAATATCCAAGGTCGAGTCCACCAAATACCTTGGTGTAATGCTAGACCAACGTCTATCGTGGCACTTACATATCGAGCTAATAATGACCAGGACTAGAAAACTAATTTGGATATTTAAAATAATGCGTCACATAGCTTCTCGAGAAATTTTGCTACAAATTTACTCTGCACTAGTTAAATCCGTCATAGCTTACTCTTTACCAACCTGGGGTGGAGCAACGAAATGTAAATTTCTGGATCTGGAAAGGGCTCAGCGGTCATTACTCAAAGTCATGTTATTTAAACCTTATAGGTTCCCTACGGAGGAGCTGTATCAGTGTGCTGAAGTTTTATCAGTGCGAAAGCTATATATCTCCTTCTTCTTATAATTAAAAAACATAAATCTCTTCCATATGACTCTGCGAAAGAGAAAAGAAGAAGAAAACACTTTGTAACTCAACCAGTTGCAGTCAAATCAAAATTTGCATCACGACAGTACCCGAGACAGTCATCTTTTCTTTATAATCTAATTAATAAGGAGCTACATATATATCCTCTAAGACTAAAAACACTTTAACAGAATGGTTGAGAACATTAAATTATGAGCAAGTGGAAAACTTAATACAGTAGACAGGTTATCATATCGCAAATTTTTTGTTTTTTTCTGTTGTTTAAGGACACACACACACACACACACACACACACACACACACACACACACACACACACACACACACACACACACACACTCACTCACACACACACGCGCGCGCGCGCGTACACACCCGAACACATGCACACCCACACACACACTATTACATGTCATATGGTATGCGTGTCATGTTTATTGCTAATATATGTTGTTGCATGTTTAGTATTGGCTAATTAATGATTGTTTACTTTTCTCTTTTTATTTTTAAGTATTTAGTAAAGATAACACGAACACTGTAGGTACTTAGTTATAAGAGGTCTGTCAGAGGAGCGGGATCTCCTGATACAAGCATAAATTTGCTTAAAAGGAGATCTCCAAAATCTTTGTATTATGTACTTATAAGAAACTGGAAATAAACATTTTATTATTATTATTAAAGTACACCGTCTGCACTAAACTTGAAAAAACTGTCTTCGGTCAGAAACTAGAGGTAAGCCCTTGGAAGAATGTCCAGGATTCCCAAAAGAATTTGGCCACCACAACGGCCTCACCTTTCCTGATAGTGTATCGTCGGCTTAACGTTGAATTTCCCACACATTAAGTACAGTCATGTTTTCGCTTACTTTTACAGTAGGTTTTAATCTTATTAGTTTTATAGCCTCTAGGCCCTCCAGCTGCCATTGTTTATAGCTTGTTTGTTGTTGAGACAGCTTAAGTTTGTCTATTTCGATTATTTAGAAAGGACATCACTGTTGTCAACAAATATCTATTATACGGCTATGCTCCTTACGTTTTAATGGTTTGAAAGAACAACATGAAATAATGTAGTAGTTTTTTGAAGTGATAACTTATTATACGAGGGTAAACCACATCGTAACGTAACACGTTATGGCGCCCGTATGTCTAGCTTCCTATTCTCTCACACATACGTTAATTTTTTTTAATTATATACTATACGTAGTTCTACTATAGAAAATATTATATAATCTGTGGTTCCACTTAGTTTGGTTTAAGTTTTTACTTCTATCAGGAGGTTTGAGATGCACACGTTTTTTTTTTGCATATGTTACCGTTATAAGGATTCCGTACCCAAAGGGTAATAAACGGGACCCTATTAATGAGACTTGGCCGTCCATCAGTCTGTTTGTCCGTCATGAGGCTGTATCTCTGAAACCGTGACAGATAGAGAACTGAAATTTTCACAGATGATGTATTTTTGTTGCCGCTATAACAACAAATACTAACACTAGAAAAAAGTGGCTGTGACACGCAGACGGACAGACAGACAGACATGACGAATCTATAAGGGTTCCGTTTTTACCATTAAGCTACGGAACCCTAAAAAGGAGGAATTAAGGGAGGCTCCCATACAACCAACGTGATTTTTTCCCGTTTTTCGGTACGTAACCCTCCGTGCGCCGAACCGACTCGTAAACTTTATAATATTTATTGTAGGACGGACGCCCTATTGAAATTTAACCTGTCAACATTATAAGGATAGCTTATCTGTTAATCACAAAGCTCTCGCGCACGGCTAAATCCCCTTTTTTCTATTTTTAGTATTTGTTGTTAGCGGCAACGGCTCTAGCTATCACTGTTCTTGAGATACAGCCCCGTGACGGACAGACAGACGGACAGCGAAGTCCCATGAATAGGGTCCCGTTCTTACCCTTTGGGTACGGCTGGTACGGCAACCTAAAAATGACATGCCTTATTAGATAAACAATGCCGAGTATGTAATTATTGATCGATATAAAAAATTGGACCGTCTGACTTCTTTCATTATGTTCTGAAACCTTTTCCAAACCCTCCTATTAGTCGATTATAAACCACGTTTATAATCGATTAATAGGGGGAGGGGGGGGGGAGGTCTAGAGTAGAACACACACGAATAATGTTCATAGCTTTTGTCATGATAGAGGTTATTAACTTAGAAACTATGTTCATGAATACTTTGATAATAACATCAAATCTAACTTGTCACTTTGAACTTAGGCAATTTTGTGCTATCTTGGGGGACTTGCCGCCTTGTTCAAGAAGTCTAAATGCTTTCAAAGACGTTTTGCGTATTCACAAACATATTTATTTCATTTTAAATACATACATACACGTGGTCACGGCTGTTATCCCCGAAGGTAGAGACATGATATGTCCATAATATTATTATACGCCACATTTCACCTTTTGTAGATTTTGTCCCACGTAATAGGTAGTGAGCCATATTGCCGTGTTGACATGGACCGGCGCAGGTTGTAACTGCCTGCTGTTGAAATTTCGCCAGTCGCCCTTATGGCCATTTTACTGGCAACTGAGACCAACGGCTTAATGTGCCTTCCGAAGCACGGAAACGCGCAAATAAATGCCAAGAAGTGGCCACTTGGAAGTCACCCATCCAGGGACCAGCCATAGTGAAAATTGCTGACTACACCACGGGCCCACGAGCACAGACGTTTTAGATATTTGTTTGATAACTCTCATGATAGGGGTTTTTACTCCTCACGTGCGTCGTAACGCTCAATTATCGCCATGACGGTGCACCAATATCGTATCCGTACAAAGGTAACGCCACACTCAGAGATATACAATCGTTGATGAAAATCTGCTACCCGCTTAGATGACTGGTTATTTTTTTTTCTCAGCAAACAGGTAAAGTAATACACGATAATAAATGTGATTCCTGACTGTTGTAATCTTGATATGGATTATGGATTGGTTATTTTATTTCATACCACTATGGTGGCAGACAAGCTTACGGCCGACCTGATGGAAAGTGTCACCGTAGCTTTTAGACGTTTGCAACAGCAGGTTATGTTATATTGCTTACCATCTATAGTGCCCAGTAACGGCAAATAGGCTGGCCCCCACTTACATAGAGCCTGTGTGAAAGTGTTTGTGTATAGTTCACCTCTAATCACCCACTCGAAAATTTAAGCGAAAATATGTGTATGTCTGTATTATTATCGCGCAAAAGGATGATAGAAGAAAAGGTGCGGGATTAAATTATATACCTAGTTTCAAATACTTCCAAGTCATCAAACTGTATCAAAACCTCCTAAATGTCAGTTAAATTCAAGTTGCCAGTCCAACATTCGCTCCGCTGCACTTACGAGGTTTTATCTAATATGTAAAATTCTCGTGTCACAGTTTTCGTTGCCATACTCCTCCGTAACGGCTTGACCGATTCTCATGAAATTTTGTGAGCATATTGAGTAGGTCTGAGAATCAGCCAACATCTATTTTTCATACCCCTGTGACCGGGAAAAAATTTGCACGCGGGCGGAGCCGCGAGCGTCAGCTAGTATTATATATCATTTGAACCCCGAATGCCTTATTAGATTCAAAAACGCGCATTGTAATGGTCGGAGAGGCAAATCTTTCCCGAACGGAGTTAATATTCTGCCCTTATCTGAGTATGGTTAATACATATTCTGAACCATGGTCGGGATAGCAATACTTGAGGGTTGACCTGGTTTCCAGTCATTGTTTTGGAGGCATTTCTTTGTGGCGATATTCTTTTATACATTTTTGTAATATATTTTCTAATGAAAATATGTTACATTAAGCTTTCTTGACCGAATGTAATGAACGAAAGGCGAGGCTCCCATTTTGTGTGTGTTTACTCTGCCGTACAGAGGGCAAAAAAGGGTCCTGGGGTATCCTTCCTGGGGCTTACCCGATGTTGTTAGGTAGGATACGTGTGTTTTTAATCGGTAGGATCCGGCTTAGCATCCGTGTAGGATTCTCCTCAGGTTAAAAATTGGTGCAAAAAGGCAACATAGCGCGTTTCATCCATAAACTGATTATTTTCAGATTCGTACAAGAAATACTTTAGAGACCGTAAAATAGTAACAATATTTATTGAATCGTCTGAAATTCATTTCATAATCGAATTGTTATAATGATAATTGATTTTGCTACTCCGAAAAAAAATACGGGAACGCATTGGAATGAAATGAAACATTACAATTAAAAAACATTACAATAAACTAATAACAATAAATAAATAAATAAATAAAAAATGAAACATTTTATGATCAGAATTATGAAACAAACTATGTTGCATTTTTTAGGGTTCCGTACCCAAAGGGTAAAGAACGGGACCCTATTCATGAGACTTCGCTGTCCGTCTGTCTGTCTGTCTGTCTGTTTGTCCGTCACGAGGCTGTATCTCATGAACGGTGATAGCTAGAGAGTTAAAATTTTCACAGATTATGTGTTTTTGTTGCCGCTATAACAACAAATACTAAAAACAAAAACATAATAATATTAAAGGGGGGCTCCCATACAACAAACGTGTTTTTTCGCCATTTTATCTTATTTATTAGTTAGTAAGGTATCCTTCTCAATTTAAATACGTTAGTTGGCTTAAACATATAATCGAGATCATTCATTCCCTTTACACCATACAAATTAAATGAATACTTTAGGAGGTATAGCACCATCAAATATTGCTCAATGAAATTAATTTCCAGTCGCCCTGATTAAACATTAAACGGGTCACATACTAATTTATTTTTCGACTTTCATCGTAAATATTTGTTTTTAAAGAGTGAACAACGCTTTCAGCAGATTACTTTAGGTAGGTGTAATATTTCAAAGATAGCAATTTCATAGGAAATAGTCAACAAAGAGCCCATATTTTAGATTTTTCTCCAGTATAAACAATGTACATACAAACACACAATTCAATTACAGGCTCGGTGCATGAGACTGTTGAGACGTTACGTATTTATAATGTCATCATTCATATGTCATCAATATTCTGAAAAAGAAATTAAACAGAGTTCACAAACTCTTTTGGAAATATATATATACTGTACCTACCGTAGAGGATCTATATAACAGGATAGTTAACACTAAAGTGCTATAGAGCAACGCGAACTGTCTAAGGTGCGCGTTGCTCTGTGGTTAACAACCACCACAGTGCAATACTTATTTTATAATATGTAGTGTTAATAGGTAATAAGGGCAACCAGTAGACGCTTGAAATACTTTGAGAATATTGAGCAGGGTATTTTTTATACCAACCGTAGTCTGTTGGGCGTTATGTAGGATTTTTAGTCGGTAGGAGTCTGGAATAGCTCCATAAAGGATTTTCTTTAACGTTAAATAAAAAGGAAAAGGGGGGCTCCCATGTAACAAATAAGACTTTTGTTGTCTTTGGTACGGAACCTTCCGTGTGGGAGTCCGACTCGCACTTGGCCGGTTATGTTAGGACCGCAAGACACATTTCTCAACTGATTTCGATTTTCGGACTGACAAAAAAGTGATCCTATAAGGGTTCCGTTTATTTCTTTGAGGTATGGAACCCTAAAAATTATTATATGATCTCTTTTAGTATATTAACTAAGCTTTTTTTTAACGTGACGGAAAATCCCCATGGACGCTAATACATTTATATTCTACTGACTTCTACCGACTCAAAAAACTCACGTAACGCCCAACAGCCTATGGTTGGGAGCCCCGGGCAAGCCCTCGGAAGGATGCCCCATGACTCCCAAGTATTATTCTATGCTATAAATAAATAAAGTAACTTCATACATACCTTATTATGTTCTATTAAAACTGGATGTTATTCTTAATGCTCTTTACTCGATCTATCACTTTTATCACATCCTAATTTCTTTGACCTCTCTCCACAAAAATGCGTCTTTAAGAGAATATAGGACAGGAGGAGAGATAAACAGACATATAAATCAAGTGCTAATACATTTGGGGTTGCCTTTCCCAACTCGACTCGAACTCGACACATTGCTCTTTCGTACGTGCCTCGCTTCACAAATACCGAGGTACGTTAATACACTGTTTGTTAGTCGAAAGCTTACTCTGAATACCGATATCTAAATGAATCTGCAAATATTGAATATGCTCATCTCATAGCGTCTGCATCCATGAATCTATGAAACACTCCTTTCAGTATTTTTAGGATTCTGACCCTATAGGGGGAAAACGGGACCCTATTATATGAGACGTGCCGTCCGTCTGTCTATCTGTCTGTAGCTGAAATTTTACAGATGATGTATTTCTGTTTCCGCTATAACAAAAATGTCTACTACAATCAGAACAAACGGGGGATTAAGGGAAGTCCCCATGCAACAAACGTATTTTTTTGCTGTTTTTTGTATGAGTCCGGCTCGCACTTCGCCGGTTTTATATTTACACGACACTGTCCGTAAACGCATTATCGCGACACTGTCTGTAAACGCATTATCGCGACTATTCGCGACACTGTCCGTAAATGCATTATCGCGACACTGTCCGTAAACGCATTTTGGGACATTTATCACAGTCCACAAGAATATTGATACTGTTGGTCGATGGCACTTGATGGAACTTGCTTGCTTGTACACAAGAATATTTACAGCGGCCCTTAGAATGATGTGCCTCTCTCCGCTCCGCTTGAATCCGTGCTTGTAAGAGTAGGGTATGCTTGGCAGTATGGTGCCTGGGTAGTCAGAGAATCGATCTTCTGAATCGTTGAAATCTGTTAAACATTTTCTCTACGTGTGATATCCGCTTGTTGTGAGAGTCAACAAAGTGCGCTCCGAAAAGAGCACATGCAAGTACGGCGCGGAACTCCAAACGATGCAGTCTTCATACCCAAGAGGCTGGCAAGATCATGGGTTGGCAGTGGGGACTGCTCGGTGTTCTAATAAACGATCACTGCGTTAAGCATCTTAGAGCACGCATTGTCCTGGGATTGGTGACCGTGTGTGGCATTTTCATTTAAAATCGTTTCACTGCTTTTGAAGGAACATTAAGACATTGGTCTATAATGCAAATCAGCCTATGGCAGTTCCCTCTTGGACATGGTCTCTTCCAATTTACGCCACAACACACGATCCTGCACGCACACAGATATAGGTCTGGAATAACACATAGGCTATTTTTTATTCCGGGAATAAGTTCCCACGGGAAGCGGAAACGGGAATAAAACTTGACGCGAGTGAAGCTGCGCGCGTCAGCTAGTCAATTATAATTATTCTGAATCTATCGACTTCGGAGTAAAAGGCCTACCGAATATTACTACCGAAAATTCCAATAACTGCACTAAAAAGTACCGTCATGCATTAAAATAACGTAACTAAGCACTATGTTTTCCACGCACTATTTCATCAAATTACCATATTAAGACCCTTGTTACTACAAGCTTATGGTAATCCATGGCTTTTCAAATATTCAAAATGCGTCACCGCGTCCTCTAAATTCATGTTACTTTGCATTATGCGACAGTGAAAGGCTTCTAAGGCAACTAAATTCGATTTAGAGTAGCCCTTGCTGTTGAATTCTAACGGCTATATTACGATTCTTCTTTAAAAGTGGTTTCAGCTTTTTTGTGCTGAATAAGTATTGTTTTATATTTTTAAGCAAACATAGGTACTTTACATAATGAACTCATATATAAAGAGGGAAGATTTTATTGTTTGTCGGTTTGCAATGAATAAGTTTCGAAACCACTGAAGTGATTTGAAAAATTCTTACGTAGTTGGAAAGCAACATTGTCCCCGGTTGGCTATATTTTTTCAAGTATTCCCACGGGATCAGGAACTAAGCGGGTGAATCCGCATGGCATTTGCTAGCGGTGCTATAGCTTTACGTAATGGTTGATAATAAGGTCACCGATCAAGGAGCATGATATATAGGATGTATCTAAATGAGAATAATTTGTACCTAATATGGATTGAAACTTGAGTTATTTTTAAACTTTCACGGTTTTTAACACTCATATTTATAGATACAATCATGATGGATATAAGCTCCCCGGGATGTGGAATTCAGTGATAAATAAACTTGAACGTAAAACTGTGCCAATTAAAACTGACGCAGTGAGTGCAGTGTGTCGCCGGCCTTATCCTTTGTTGTAATAACAACGCGCAACGGAGGGTAGTTCGACAAGAAATAACTTTGTGGTTTTTGTCGATCCTCACCTCAGTCCAACTGCGACCACGGGCGCTGCAACGTGCTCGAAACGTCGGTGAATGTAAGTAAATAGTATTTCCATATCTTTATCAATCGGTGTTTTATAAACTACTAGCGGTACCCTGCCACGCTTCGCTGTGACTTTTTTATGGTGGTTTTATGTGCCTATGAGAAATGAGTAACAAACTAAATGATGGGTACATTTAAAAAAAAATGTGTGCGTGAACTATTGTACACACGTAAGAAGTGAAACTTCTTCATAACCTTATTTTTCGAAAGAAATATCATAGGAGTTAGTAGTAGTCCAAAAGTACAAAAGTCCAAAAGTACAAAAGTCCAAAAGTCCAAAACTCCAAAATTCAAAAAGTCTAAAGTCCAAACTCCAAAATTCCGAATATCCAAAAAGTTCAAAAATAACATGCAAAACATAATTATCTGACCTCTTTATTAGGTACGTACTCTCTTTTATTATTCTGAATGCAAGAAGGCCGCAATCAAACTTCTCTTAAAAAACATCAATCTAGTAGGTACCTTCTAAATAGGTTGTTTATAATATTTTGTTCTGAAGCTGGCAGAATATAATTTAAAAAAAACGACCAACGCCATCTATTGGTAAAATCACTTTTTAAAGCTATTTTATTCTTATTGCTGTTATGATAAAAGTGTATAAAGTAGCCTAAAACCATCTCTGAATCCTATTGTATATCGTGTCCAATTTTGAGCTCAATCGATTCAGTAAATTTTGAGTTTTTAATAGATACACAAACGCACACAACATTTTTATATATATAGATAATTCGAGTTTGGTCCTAATAGTGACCGCTTTGTGGTAACCTACAAGCAATTCCGGTCTACAGAAGCCACGTTAAACTGTTAGTCTTGGTTACCAGTGACATGAAATACTTTAAAGTATTTCGCGTGAAGTTCCGAATTCTATAAGTATAAGCGAAAAGTCTCACTAGTTCCATGTTATTTTTAACTAGTTCCAGCACGGAACTTCTTGCACGGAACTACTGAGAATAACCCGTATCTTTCTTTATCATAGTTCCTAGAATCTAATGTAGTGAAACAAGACTTAAGCAATACAAGTACTTCAGATCTCTCTCTTAATACAATTCCCATCTGGGATATTGCCAATGAGGCGCTATCGTCTACGAAATAATATATAAATTTTACGATTATAAGGAATCTTTTTAACCGTAGCTATAAACATAACAATATTAATTTTATTTAAGTAATATTGCCAGTAGAATGAACACGAAATGGAAATAAAAATAACTTGCATCTATTTTTGGGACCAATCTTTTCGGGCACGTTTGAGAGGTAGTTAACCATAAGATTTGACTCCTTTCATGCTAATTAATGTTGTTAATAAAAAAACTGACAGTCTTCTTAAGCGATGAAATGAATTTTTTTTTGGGACGTCGCCAGGTGCAATGTGAGAGCTTTCCTGCTGCTCGAAAAAGTACCTACTGAGTTAAACAGTACAACCTAGTGCATGATAATTTTTGAAGTATAGGCACAATATGTCCCTTTTTTTTTTACGTGAGGGAAAATCCTCATGGATGTTATGCCGGACTCCTACCGACTAAAAAAACCTCACGTAACGCCCAACAGCCTATGGTTCTGAGCCCCGGGTAAGCCCTCGGAAGGATGTCCCAGGACTCCCAACAGACCTACGGCCGCCACTGCGGCCTCGCCCAGGGGGAGGTTCGGGTGCTAGCCGCGTCTTTGGGGGGGGTTTCGGGTGTGATCCCGCTTCTAAGGGGGGGCGTGCGTGAGTTTCTCACGTCACGCTGCCGTCATGGGCCTGCTTCTGTAAGGACGGTGAGCGGCCCTCTCACCGTCCTCAGACCCCCGGTCATGGAGGCCGATAGTCCTCGGCGAACACAATATGTCCCTTGAAAGGAAGTGACATTGATAAAGACAAGAATTTTTATTAACTACTAGCGAACGTCACGCGGTCTCACCCGCGTAGTTCCCGTTCCCGTGGCAACACGGGAATAAAATATAACCTATGTTCACCGCAGAGAGTGTAGCTTCCCAACAGTGAAAGAATTTTTCAAATCAGTCTAGTAGTTTTGGAGCCTATTCGTTACAAACAAACAAACAAAAAAACAAAAAACCAAATCTTTCCTCTTTATAATATTAGTATAGGTATAGACTGTAGAAGTGGAAGTGTCTATGACTACTTTTCCAATATAAACAAGAAAGCTGTGAGATTGTTCTCAACAGACTGCCCCTCTCTAGCACGTTTATTGTGAAAGTGAAAGTTCAATCCGATTGACGTTGTCATTTTTGTTTTATATCAAACTTTGAACAGATGATCTACGTGACCTAGTGACGTAGTTTAATGCGACAGAGTCACAGCTATAGACAAAGTCTCGCCATAAGCTTCTCTACACTCTGTTTTATAGAGAGGGGCTAAAAATCGTGAAATGTGGGTATGACCCTTTTGTTGATCGACCGACGCATAGTAAGAAACTATACACCTTGGTGTTCGATGTTATCCATGTGCTACCTGTGTCGCTGTGTAATGATTATATTGAGGGGGTAGTAAATTAGTAGTAATAAAGTAGTAGTAGATAGTAGTAATAAACTCATCACTTTATTTTACAAATTTCGTAGTCTACTTTGTAAATCATCGTGTATATCTTTTTAAATTCCTGGTGATTCCTTACACTATATTATCATTGTGAATAAAACTTTCTAAAACGTTTAATAATATTCCAAAAGTTGGCTTTATAATAAAAAGTTAATGAAAATTTATAAATGCGCAAGTAATATGGGCTGAGCCATCAAAGTTTAAGAAAAGGGTTCCTAATACTATTCAGTTAAATTGACGGACGGAAATCCAATTTTTTTTTCCTCAGACAAGGCTGTAGCGATAATTGGAAAAAGGCTTAATAGCGTTGCTCTGACGATAAAGTGCGCAGCCTCCTATTTCACTCTTGTCGAACGGTGCAGTTATCTAAAAATTTGAATGGGTATTAAACTGTGAAAATGTGAAACGTGATTTTATATTTTATACCCGTAACTTTGATATGCTAACTCTCGAAGTATATTTGACTTTAAAATATCTCAATATATTAGTAATCTAATAGTAGTAGACGCAAACCAGCTATAGATGCTTAGCTCAGGGGACCCAACGCTCAGATTGTACCTGGGGATCGTGCGAAGTATGCGACGGCCAGCTATGTGGCTAGATTGCTGAGCCCGCAAAGGGCGATGGCGGTCAGAGTGATAAGGGGATACAGCACGATCTGAGGTAAGGCGGCATGTACCCTAGCCGGGACTCCTCCATGGAAGAGCCCTTGCGTCACTATTTAAATGGCGCGAAGATGCGCTGGAGCGGGGCCAATGGCCTGCGTCTCAATAATCGAGACTTGAAAGGTGGGAACTTGAATTGACCTTGAGCAACCACATGGGATTCGTCACAATCGCGGGACTGGGACCAATCCTGGGACATCCTTCCGAGAGCTTACCCAGGGCTCCCAATCGTAGGCTGTTGGGCGTTACGTGAGGTTTTTTAGTCGGTAGGAGTCTGGATAAGCATCCATGAAGGATTTTCTCTAATGTTAAAAAAAAGCTAGGTATACATGCAAGCAAATAAAGTGGCTTTTTTTGTAGACATCTTACGACTTATTTCAATAATCTTGTGATATTCATTTTGGACACATGTAATTCGAAAATTTTAACGTACCTAATGAGAAATCAAACCTCGACTAGAGAATGCATCCCGATTTTTGTACAAAAACGATAACACCTACGGTGGTCACCTGCAGTGGGAATTGAATTATTGTAAAACTAGCGGTCGTCACGCGGTTTCACCCGCATTACTCCCGTGCCCGTGGGAATACGGGAATAGAATATAGTTTATATTCACCGGGGATATTGTAACTTCCCAACCGTGAAAGAATTTTTCATATCGGTTAAGTAGTTTCGGAGCCTATTCGATGCAAACAAACAAACAATTAAATCTTTCCTCATAATATTAGTTCGTATAGATACTACAAAATGTATTTTTGAGCTGGGGGTAAATGGTATGGGTGAAGCTATAGGTAAAAATGGACGTCGAAAATTGCTCAGTTCGTTGACAATACGTCAGCTCAAATAATTATAATCATAGATGTCATCATTTGCTGGGCCATAAGCTCCCCAAGAACCGCTGAACAGTTTAGAAATAAATTTTTCGAACGATCGAGTTCTTGAGCCACCCAATAAACGAGCTTACCTAATTAATTAAAGTGTGGTAATTTGATTAAAAGTAATATTGAATTAATGAATTAAGTTATAATCACGTTTCGTCGGAGTAGGTTTCACTGACAGATTGCCTAAGTTTCGAAGGCTTTTCGTTTAATAAAGTAAATCTTCATTTTCGCAGTTTCATTTTCCTTGATCAATTTCAATTTGTTCTTACCTTAGAAAATATTGTAAGATTGTAGAGAAACGGTTAACAAAATGAATTTAATACATCTTTTCTTATGAATAATGCTTTGATGTGAGACAAGCAGACACGGTCTACCTGTCAGTGAAAACTCAGAGAGACTATCTTGTACCCTTTAATAAAGGGCCCGCTTTATTTTCACGTGAGGAAAATTCAACATGGATGCTATGCCGGACTCCTACCGACTAAAAACCACACGTATCCTACCTGATTGAGGGTTATTTTCTTTACACCAAGTTTATTTCTTTAGAATAGTTGAAGGCGTTGAAGACGGCTAGAAAAATTTCAACAGCAGGCAGTCACAACCTGCGCCTGTCCATCTCAACACGGCAATACGGCTCACCACCAATAACGTGGGACAATTTCTAAAAAGGTGATATGTGCGCATATAATAATCCCTCTGCCTACCCCTTCACGAATAAAGGCGTGACTATATGTATGTATGTATTTCTTTACACAACTCACGCTCAGCAAGTCAGCAAAAGTCGCTACACGATCCGATAGATTCGAAAACGGAATTTAAAGATTAGGTGGGATCTGTTTTTCATTTAACAGATAGATTTTGAATACGATTACGAATCTTTTAGACATTTTGACGAGTTGTTTTATGTTCCTCGAAATTTTACGGATAGGTATGAATAAACGGGCCTTTTATGTCCTGGGGTATCCTTTCGAGGGCTTACCCGGGGCTCCCAACCATTGACTGTTGGGCGTAACGTGAGCTTACAGTCGGTAGATGATTATGAATGGCATGATGGATTTTCCCTCACGTTAAAAAAAAAGGCCAATAATTTTATGTACTGTCAGATTGCCCCCCCTTTTTAGGGTTCCGTACTCGAAGGGTAAAATGGGACCAAAACAACAAAAATAAATTTATTTCACTTAACCATAATAATAAACAGATGAACTTGTAAAACGTCACGAATATAAACCAAAGAAGAACTACCAGTTCACAATGCAGCCCACCTGCGAAGAACTGGCAAGAAACACTATTCGTGAGAATTAGCTGTCCGTCTGTTTGTCTGTCTGTCTGCCATGAGGTTGTATTTTAAGAACTGTGATAGCTATAGAGCTTAAATTTTGAAACAGATGATGTATTTCTTTTGCCGCTATAACAACAAATCAGAAAAATAATAATAAGTGGGGAGTCCCATACAACCAACGTGATGTCTTTTCCTTTTTTTGGTACGGAGCCCTCCGTGCGCAAGTCTGACTTGCACTTGGCCGGTTTATATGCGGACGAAATGATTTCAGTTGCACTTCTTTTTCGTCATTTTCTAAACGAGTCATCTTAAATCACTGGATTGTCATTGCTTTCTATCAAGTGGGTAGCGTCATTTTGGCCAGCTTATTATACAAAAAAATATTTTATACCCATACATAATATCAAGTTACGAGTAATGACATCATTTCGTTCGTACATATCGCCTGTTACCAATAGTATCACACTCACAATATAACGAAAAGCTCACAAACTGCGAAGCACCAAATCAGCATTCCTAAGTTATGAACCACAGTAAAAGTCAACACATAACTGCCGTACGTGAACTTGTTACATTCAAGGAAAATAATTTGATAGTAAAATATCTGTAGGATCGGTCAGGGTCACGGCTTTATGACCCATCCTATAGAACGTTGACACCATGGAAAATACAATCTACCCTCCCTCGTATATCATTGGAAAATGGGGTGGAAGGAAGAATAACTTCGCGAATGATATTCTCAAGGTCAAGTTGGACAAATTGGGATGTATTGTTAGTGTTTGTAGGGAAGGAAATATTCATGCTCAAGGAAATAGCGTATTTACTCGTGGGAATAAGTAGATATATGATTTTATAAGAATCAAAAAGCAGATAGCCATACAGCCTAACTGATTGTTATTGGTCTATGGACGATTACAACACCAAAGGTGTGACGGTACACGATTTTTAAGACCCCATTTGAAGAACTCCATACTGTGAATGTTGAGAAAATTCGAAACATAGAGTTCATTATAGTCCAAGAAGACGTGGAAGATCGTCCACATCAAGACCTTGCCATAGATGAGCGCTCCGGATGTAAAATACAACGTGTATCCTTGTTTATGACGTGCTAAAAAATTAATCAATATTGGCCAATTCGTTGAGGAGCAATGTTTGCATAGATAAATATATTTCAATGCAATATCCTAATCCTAATTCAAATATATATAAATAAATGCAGATCATTTATATGACATGAAGGTTATCATAAATTAGACCGAATTCTGTATAAATGAAAATCAAGAACCTCAGATTTCATTCTCATAAATTTTCTTTAATTTATCATTTCTGTGAGAAATCTCGGAGCTCAACACACATATTACATACACCACACATTTATAAACCACCTGCATGTCCCATTTTCTTTGTGTGTGTGTGGGTGTTTCAATTCATCTGAATAAACCTTGGTTTCACGAATATTTCCCTAGGGAACTTATTGTACTTAAATCGTCTGTGAAAGGCACAATTTCATATATGAAAAAGTTCAGGTTCTTTTTTTGTTAGTTGGGGTTTTTTGGCTGAACGATCATACATTGTAATTTTATTCCATTAGAGAAGTTCGTAAGATTTTCAGATAATGGTTAACTTTGTGATTATAATGTTGAAACGGTAAATCACAAGTTTTGTGCACAGTTAGAGCACAGATTTGTTAGAAGCGAATGATCAATTGAATTAGTAGGAATAAGGAATAATGTATTACAGTTATCTGAATAATAATATCATATGTCATATCTCTCTTACAATTAGTTGTGGTTATCCTTAACTGTTGTACGTTAGGATTGACGAATCGAGGGTGTGAGATGGGTTCTTCTCTTTCCCCTCTTTTATTATCGTTCTAAGATGAATTTCCGCCATGTAAGTCCTGATTCCATTAGTTATTATGAACAAATATTTCTACGTTTCACAATGTATTTAGAAATTATATAAGATGTTTATTAGTTACGTAGATCTTACAGCACGAGCTTATTTGTCAGTTTAATTTGGGCGAGATCGCGTTGTTATAAATTGTCCCATATTATTTACCCCTGGTAGAATCACAAAAATTTTGACAAACCTAAATAATTTTTTAAAAATTTCAAAGGGAATAAATTTTATTTTATTTTATTTTATCAATTATTAAGTGTTATATTTCGGCACTATTCCAAGCGCCACGATCACGAAAGAACTTGGCGTAGAACTCAATAACAAAATGGTAAACATCCCGATAACTCCAATAATATCAGTAACCACGAATACCTATACCTAACTTTTGACACTATACTGAAGTATTTATAGATTAAAATTAAAATAACAGCTCATCACGTTTAAGAGTCAGTTAAGCTAAACTGTAAAGCGGTGTTACCGGTTAAGTAATCAACGCCCATAAATCGTTTACGAGAGTTGGGGAATTTTGGGGAAACTCACTTAAATGTGAACTTGGTGTTTTGGGTAAACGTTCTCAAATGCGAACTTTGCTTCGTTCCACACGCAATAGTTTTAGTTTCTTTCTAAGGAATTATGCAGAAGCTGTATACAATGCCGCACAGGCACAATGCCGGTTCGAAACCTTTCTCAAAGGTACTACGGGGACAGCGTGTCTAAAGTTATACAGAAGAGACATATCACATACCGTACATTTTGTATGACAAACTAAGGTTCGAACCAGCGTCACACATAGTCTCCGTAATTATAATACACGCCTTACAAAGAACTGCATATTATACCTTGTAATCAGTTAAGTAATCGCCATACTTGCTATCTTTAAATGAATATTTAGCGACATTGTCACATAATGCCATCAATATCTAGTTAAGGTAATAGAAGTTTGTGCTATGGGAACTAGAGGAATTTGGAGCCTTATAAAGAAACATTTATAATCTTAGTTCGTTAGAGGAATTAATATGATTTATTTCTCACCTTATTGATAAAAAGATCTTCAACCTCTTCTGTACAACTTTTTTAACGGTATGAGAGATGGCAAGATATCTGTAACCAAAGAAATACATACTTAGTTACATTTAAAACAATAAGGGCTACGGACCAAGAAAGGGTGCCTATTAGCTCATTTAGGCAAGGACTTCAAGAAGCAAGTAATTGTCATTGAATTCCCAGGATTCCCAACTAGAACTAACAAAACAAAAATACATTCCATCATAGTCTGTTGTGTAGACAACAGACTATGCATATTAGACAACATCACTACCTAGTAATAATGGGCACTTTCTTTCTTGATAATAATAATATGTGAAGCATCTCATTTATGTTTGAGAATAAAATGATGATATTAAGTAAATAAATTTTTGCCAAGAGGGAGCGAAATTTTGCCCCTAATTACTGACTGACTGATACTAAGGCGAAAGAAAATGTATCACACAAACTAATAGACAACAGTGATAAATACTTATAATAACAACGTAAATAAATATAAATCTCTCTCTAACCTGACTTTATAAAGGAAAGCAACACACCGGTAATGGTGGTAATAACGTTCAACTCCTAGGTCCTACCTATATCTCACATGAACTAGAGATAAATGTTCAAATTACTGCCAGCGACATCGCTAAAGGATCCGTATCAGATACAGAGAACATTATTAGTTTCATTACCAAGTCTATAAAGGAGTTCACAAAGTATCAATTTACAGAGGTCTAAAGTTGTCTAAGAGTCCTGTCAGGGATCTGTCAGAGAGAGAGAGCGGTAAGGCGTTCAAGCGTTCCGCGTTCATATTATGCGTTTGCGCGTGCAGTTGTTACTTACTGTAGGTACGCTTGAACACCTCCTGTTTAGAATATCGAAAACACGTACATATAGTCACGCCTTTATCCCCTAAGGGGTAGGCAGAGGTTCATCGTAGTTGTTGGGTGGTGAGCCGATTGCCGTGTTGAAATGGACAGGCGTAGTTCGTGATGACCCGCAGTAGAAATTTTTCATTCCACTCACAAGGGCTTCAACTTGGCTTAACGATTATCACTGTTCCCGTTGCCACACACGGCTGTTAGAATATCTATGTAATGTAATAGAAAACAAAACTGATCTCCTAAACGCCTGATCGCTTTCTGTCTGATAGAATCTAGAGGTTAGTTTTGCGTTTTTTGCATTGTATTACGTTAGGTGCTTAAGTACATAGATATCGTTACATAGGAGACGTTCGAACGTCCAGGTTTGTGAACTACACGCTTGAACGCAGATTGTAAAGGCCTTTAACTGGATGCGGAGCATATTTACTAGAGCGGGGGGACGGAAGCACAGTGCCAGCGTACAAGAGAGTAGGTAACTTCGAACAAATGCTAATAATCGCACCGAATGCAGTTTGCTTGTGTGCGAGTGCACCACCTTACTCCCTTGAACTCTGGCGCCATACTCTCGTCACTGTCACTGTCTCTCCGCTCGTCGCTGATATCCAGTTTAAGGCCGAACGCTTGCACGCCTGACCGTTCTTTGTCTGACAGAACCTAAGTCACAAGACGCAATTCCGTTATGATCTTCGAGATTTAATAGTTTCACGAACCCTAAGGCAGAAAATTTCCCGCGGTCGAGCGTAAGGTAGTAGATTATACACACGGAGACGTGTAAGCGTGCAGTTCGTGAGCAACTGCACGTTCAAACGCAAAAAGCGAACGCGGAACGCTTGAACGCGTGACCGCTCTTTGTCTGACAGCACCCTAAGTCACAAGACGCCATTCCGTAATGATCTTCAAGGTTTAATAGTGACGCGAACGTGATTAAGTCCCGGTTTATGTATCGTGTGTTCATCAGACGTAAATGACGGTTAGAAAGGTCAAAGTTAGGTACACATTAATGTTTTCTTATAATACAGATTTGCATGGGAAATCCTCGGTTTTGTCACAATATACAGATCAACAATTTTTATTAAATTTCATACCGAAACCAATAAATACTCCAAATATATCTCCCAAAATATATCAAACTTAACTTAACATTTTTTTGAGAGTTTTTACCAGTAGGTAGAGGACAGCCTGTTGTCAGCAACTCTGTGTCAATTAACAAAATTAAAAATTTAAAAACCCCCGACTCACAAAAAAATTACAATAAAACACCTGTAAAAAGTAAAAAAATAACTATTATATTATGACTTATCTACCCTAAGTATTGAACCTTTATTATTATAGGTAGCTATATTATTTAGGTATTCATATTTTTAAATAACAGTTGGTCTCGTCGGGGGGACTGCTCTATACCTCAACAGAGACAGACGTACGATTAGGTTATGATTAGGTGAGCGGTATCGTGATGTATAAGTTATGGCCTTTCATTTGATACCCAACACGGGTATATTTGAACACATTCAATTTTTCATCACCACTTTCACCCCTCATATCTTTGAAATGGCTCAACCGATTTTTATAAAACATAGCTAAGAACACTCTCTCCTAACCCATCTTTCAAACAAAAGAAACAGAATCAAAATCGATTCACCCGTTTGGGAGCTACGATGCCACAGACAGACTTACACACACACACACACACACACACACACACACACACACGTCAAACTTATAAAACCCCGTCCGGGTTTCCGTCGGGGGTTAATAAAACAATATTATTGAGCATTAGCGCCTCTCTTTTCAATAGAGAAAAATAAACTATTACGCTTTGAGGGTTAAGCAGATAAAAATATTCAGAAATTACCTATTCCATGTAATACCTAATACAGGTTAGGGAACGGATTTCGAACGAAAAATATTTAATACTAAAATAGGATTATTTAATTGGGTTGGACGTCAACTCGTCACCGAGATGCGGCCCAACGGCCCAATTAACACACTGTGGTCACCATCGGCAAAATTCAATTATTTATATAATAATAATTAGAATAACCCACATAACACTATCAATATATACCTATGTTATTAATTTATTAAGCATACATACATACATCGCGGATATAGATACATCCCGGAACTTGCTGCACTGCACTATATTTTCATAATATAGAGCAGCGGCACAGAAATGAGAAAATAGAGCGGTCTCAGGTGTTTGATCGGGTTAGGCGCCATGCGGAGAATTTTCCCTCTGTCAATACACAAATCCAAGCGGCTATTGTATTTTTGACCGACTTCAAAAAAAGAGGCGGTTACTCAATTCAACCGTATATATTTTATGGGAGGAAGGAAACCTCAAAATGAAACCCGTATGTCAGTAAAATGACAATCGGTAAGCCAAGTTGAAGACCTTAGGCCTCCCTGTAATGGAGGTAGTTGTGCTCTATGTATAATAGTATAAACATCTATCGTTGAGAATGCCTTGAGGTGAACCCGGTCAGTTATTAACATAAATATTGTGGATCAGAACAAGTGGTATTATCTATACTATAATATTATAAAGAAGTAAAGTTTGTGCGTTTGTTAAATTGTAAGGGGTAATCTCGCGATCTACTGAGCCGATTTTAAAAATTCTTTCACCAATAGAAAGCTACGTTATTGTGGAGTGTCATAGGCTATATATCATCACGCTACAGCGAATAGGAGCGGAGCAGTAATAGTAAATGTATCAAAAACGGGGGAAAAGTTATTCCTATTGAGAGCTTGCGTAGTACTTATTGAATATTAACGACGAGACGCTACGGGAGTAAACTCAACGCGACGGGAGTAAATGCGACGGGAACAGATAAAACTCTCTCTTAAGTGGCGCAAACGAAGTTGCGCGGGTCAGCTAGTGCCTAATATATTTGTTGAGTGGAGTTCATTGATTGCACCCGTATGTAGATTTTCAGAACTTAGTACTCCGGCCGGAAACGTCCGTACTCGTAATTTAAGCTGCAGGCTGAATTTGATCAATTGATTGGAGGCGAATGCCGTGTGTATAGAGCACCTATGTGAGATGAAATGTGATGAATTGATGGACTCGCTACGTTTGGTGAGTAACCTGCAGTGGCGAATTGTCCATAGAAGCCCATTCCTTGTGGCTTCCCTTTTCAGATCGGGCAGTGACATGTAATATTTACTCATAACTAATAAACACAATTATATATTCTCGAACACTCATTCAAATATAAAAATATTTGCAAATTTACATGGTAAGTCGGCATTTTCGTCTCAACCCCTGCTACAAAAGTCATAGCAATAAATTTTCGAGTCAAAGTTTAAAGACCCTATCTCTGACATCACGCGGTAAGCCCGGCTTCCTGATCATTTTGCGTCTGCTTCGTTAGTACTACGCAAATGTATATATGCGTCCTATTCTCTCACATTTTTTCAAGATTTGATTCGTGGATTTTCGCCTAAAGTAAGCCATGAGTTCGTGGCTTTCACCTGAGACAGTCATATTAATAGAAAAGGACAACGTATTTGACTTGAAAACTCGACCAATTTAAATGCACCTAACGCACGTCGAAACGTTTTGCATCGAAGTGTGTTTTTAATTTGATGTGTTGTTATTACTTCATTTCACATGCGTTTCCCGTGAATAATAATAAAACATAACATAGTTTCAATTGACTTTATAAAGTATTGTGCTGTTTATTAGTTAATTATAAATAATTATCTACTTCAAGTACTAAATACATCGTGAAAGTGTGTAAAATTGTGTTTTGTGTTCTGTATTTTGTTGTGATTTCTGTACACATGATTATTGTTTTGTAGTCACATAATGCTCACTGATGGACGTAGGCCTTCGGTATTACGGGTTCGATAAAAAATAAAGGTCATTGTTTTTTTTATATTTATCAAGTAGGTATCTCAGAATACGCTAGTGATATTAGTTCAATGGCTTGGGATACCTAATAATCTTTATTTTGGCTGAATGTTTCATTAATAGTTTATAACATAATAAAGCAGTTTTGTTCCATAGAATCACTTTGTCAGATATTTTTGAAAAAATAGATAAGAAGTATGTTTTTATTTCAATTTTGTATTGTAAAATATCGCGGTTTTTAATACTCTATAGGTACTTGAAATGTTACTAATATTATAAATGTGAAAGTTTGTGAGTGTGAATGTGGATGTTTGTTACTCTTTCAGGCTCGAACGGCTGAACGGATCGGGCTGAAATTTGATACAGATATCCATTATAGTCTGGAATAACACATAGGCTACTGTTTATCCCGGGAGTAACTTCCCACGGGAACTAATTTTACGCGGGTGAAACTGCGGGCATTAGCTAGTACATGCATATTATTAAAAACATTAGAAGTACCTCTATACCTATTTCGCGTCTAAGTCCCAAATTTATGAATTATTTTCAATTAACTTCAATCGAGACAATTTGAAATAGGTAGGTATGAGCTTGCAGAGAGTAGTAGAATAATTTCAAAACATGGTTAGTGTTCAAGTCAGGTTTTAGTTCAAAATATGTAACTAGATGGCATCACTTTTTTGTATATAGTATCTAGATCGCGGTATGGTTTCGTTACCTGAGCAGACATATATAGCTGTGAATATTATTTTAATAAAAAAAAATTTAGTACAAGGATATACAGTCTATTATTTACACCTAAGGTCGGTTAAGACCTTTTCAGTTAGTGTAAATTTGAATATCTTTTTAGTCATCAGTAGATAATTTATGATACTTTTTTATAAGCCAATTTATCATGCACGTAAGACATTGTTTTGAATTAAATACATGGATCTTACGAGTATAGTACAGGTGGCAAACAAAACACAAAAGGCATTACACCGCCGCGCGCCACCATTTAATAAATACGCAAAATACCTACACTACAGGTGTGACCAACTGGATATTACTTTTTTCACCGGCTTTCCTTTTGAAAAAATTCAGCCTTCGCCGCTGGTAACCTGTTAGGTAACTAACTTGTGCATTCAAATGAACATGACTGATGAACTGGGCTAGATAGAGGTCTCTGGGTCATATTGGGAGCCGTGGCCTCTTTTAATCGTATAGTAATACAGTTCAGTACTGTATTGTTAAGAGTAAATAAAATAGAAACTACTGGATCGCAATAAAACATTCTTTCACTATTGGGAAGCTACACAATCCCCGGTGAACATAGGCTATATTTTTGAGCGGGAGTTACGCGGGTGAAACCGCATGACGTCCGCTAGTCTATACTTATATTATAAAGAGGAAAGATTTGATTTTTTGTTTGTTTGTTTGTAACAAATAGGCTCCGGAACTACTGGACCGATTTAAAAATTCTTTAACTGTTGGAAAGCCACACTCATTAGACAATCATCTTTCATCGTTGTGACTAGTGACTGTAGTTCTGATGGCGATTCGGCTATGAGCACGGCATCATCTGCATACAGCAAACAGTTCACAAGTAAGTCACCCATTCGCAATCCAACATTCATCGATCTTACTCTCTTAAGACAATCGTCCAGGTACAGGACAAACAGCAGAGCCGACAGCACGCAACCCTGTCTGACGCCAATGTTGACGTCAAACCAGGGAGACAGGCTGCCGCCCACCCGCACACATGCCGTACATCCCACATATGTAGACTGCACAGCACGAAGCAGCGCACCATCAATCCCGTATCCTGGCAATTTATCCCAGAGATCCTTCCACAGAAACCACAGAACAAAACCGCAGAAAACCTTCCGGCCTACAGCCAGCTGCTTCTCTACAATGTTGCGGAGCGAGAAAACTTGGTCCATACATCCCCTTCCATTTCGGAAACCACCCTGCGCCTCCCACAGTAATCCGTCAGATTTCACCCTCATTCTCCTTTCAATAATTTTGCCATACACTTTAGCTGCTATATTGATCAAACTGATGGCCCTATAGTTGGCGCACTCCATACGTGAGCCCTTGCCTTTATACAAGGGCACGACGATAGCACGCCTCCAGTCCATTGGGACCCTTCCAGTCTTCCAGCATAGATTGCTCAATGACCAGAAGGCGTCCCGGACGCAAGGACCACCTAATTTGATCATTTCAGCAGATATCCTATCAATTCCCGCAGACTTTCCATTTTTCAAGCTTCGTATCGACCATTCAATCTCTTCCAAAGTAATATCTCCGCTTGATGCTTGCACCGCAAGATCAGTTATCGCCTCCCTCGCAGTGCCCGCATCCGGGAGATATTCATACATTTCTCCAAAGTACTCATTCCACCGCTCTAACACCTCTAAGGGGTCCGCAAGAACGTCCCCAGCTTTACTCTTTATCTTATCCATTCTGGAAACTGACGAACCGCTCCGAGACTTCTTGACCTCCCTCCAAAAGAGTTTGGTATTCGTCTCGAAGTTCCTCGTCAGCTTCTCTTCCGCAATCATATTTATCCTTCCACGCTTCTCTTTCACTAAAGCTTTGGCTTCATTCTTGCAGAGGCGGTAAATTTCTTTCTTCGTGTCTTTCATACTGTCATTCAGTTGCAAAGATGAGACATAATCCAACCACGCTTTCTTCTTTCTTGCTACGCAGGATTGAACTTCTGCATCCCACCAGGCATCACCTTTCGAATGTTCATGTCTCTTTGCACTCCCACATGCTTCTTTTGCACTATCCACTATACTTTCTTTCATAATATTCCAGCATTCATCCACATCTAAGTCGGAAAGGCTCGCGTTTGCAAGCCTTTCACTGACTAAGCCAACATGCATACTCCTTACGCTTTCATCTTCCAGTTTTTCACTCTTTATCCTTTCATAGTCTCCGAAGGGGACACGCACTCGCCAGTGCCTCCACTTCTTGAAAAGACCAACAAACCGGCTTACCACCAGGTAGTGATCAGTTTCAAGAGTGGGGCCTCTGTAGGCTCTTGTATCCCTTATAGCCTGTCGAAGACGATTGTCTATCAAAATCAAATCAATCACACTTTTTTCTTCCTTCTGTCTCCATGTATACGTGTGGATATCTTTGTGACGGAATAAACTGTTCGCCACAAGGAGGTCTCGTTCCAAGCATACGTCTAAGATTGACTTACCAGCATCATTCGATCTCTTATCTCCATACGGACCAAGGACAGCATCGAAGCCATCTCGCTTGGTCCCCACCCATCCATTCAAATCACCACACATGATCAACTTTTCATTCCCGTCAGCCAAATCGAGGACGTCCCTAACGGATTTCCAGAACTCCGCGAGCACTTGGGGATTAGCCGAGCTGACAGGAGCATAGGCTGCGACCAAAAAAACTCTCGTGATCCCCAGTTTTATACGTACCCACAGGAGTCTTGGGCCTACCAATCCATAATCTTTCACTCCAGAGGCCAAACGGGAGGAGAGCAAGACACCCACTCCCTTACTGGCATGATCCTCTTGGTCCACTCCGGACCACAAAGCAATTATTCCGCCAGGAAGATCGTCGATGCCGCTCCCCTTCCGCTTAGTCTCTGTGACACACAATACATCCAGGCATCGCTCTTTCATTACATCCATCAATTCATTCATCTTACCTTCCATACCACCACGCACATTCCACGTGCCTATCCGGCACTCGGCTCCTCGCATCCCGCCAGAGTTGGCGCTGCGTGAAGGGTGGCGGCCCCCTTCGCCGCGTGCGCATGCAGTCGTACCGACGGGGGCACACCGGTACGCGTCGACTATGAGACATTTGAGACTTAGGCTTAGACTTGTTTGTAACCTATATTAGATTCGTGCTGATAGATACTTCGGGATCTCGTAAACAATTAAAAAGTTTTCGGGAGAAAGAAAAACTACCAAAAGTTATAAAACTCTGCCCTCTCGATACATGTTGTTATACCTCTAAGGTAGCAGACCAGTAGTGTTACATTGCCTCGGTGGCGCGGTCGGTAGTGTAACCGCCTGCCGTGCTTGAGGTCCTGGGTTCGATTCCCGGGTCGGTCCAAATATTTGTGTACCTACCCAACGCGATCGCCTGGTATAAACGCCCTGTTTGAAGAATTTCATAGATAGTGTTTTTATCATAAGTAAGCATAGTTGCTTTCCGTTCGTGGTGGTATTTGGGTACTTTTCTACCCTGTTGCTGGGGTAGCAGGGCGGTTTGTGTAGTGCCTTCCTGAATATCCGCTAAACCATAACAGGGTTCTGATTCATTTCTACCGTTTCCCAAAATAAAACAGAGATTAAATCACTGCAAATCGGTTAAATATGTTTGAGAACCCCATTACAAATAAACAAATAAAACACACCTGCTAAAATTTCTCATTCAAACTCGATTCTAAAATTTCATCCCAAAACATCAAAAAGCTTGTAAAAATCGTATAAACGTCGTTTGCAGGGTCACAAAGGGACTTGTATTTGTAAAGGGCAGGTGCCTAAAGTTGTAGACCTCTGCCTGAGGGCAAGTTAGCTGACCTTTGTAGTAACTTAATTTTCAGAAACTCTCCGCCCAACAAATGTCCAAGTGATTTCGAGATTTACAAATTGAATTACATGTGTTTTTAATTTAATTTAATGTGTCTGATTTTTTCATTAGTAGCAAATTTAATTATACCTTTTAACCAATTTTCAACCGGTTTTTATGAAAAATGGTTAGTCATTGTTTTTTTTTATAAATGTTCACGGACATTTCACACAACGCTATCTGATCCCAAAGTAAGCTAGGAATAACCTGCTTGTGTTATAGGTATCAGATCACGGATATCATTACTTACTAGCTGAGCCCGCAACTTCGTTTACGTCACATAAGGTGTATGAAAGTAAAGGTATTTCTTCATCAGAGTCATCAAGCAGCGTCTGAAGCTGCCCTGTTTGCTTAATCATAAAAGAGCTTAATGATTAAGTCTATTTTAAAACAATTCAGTCCACGTTTAAAAATAGTATTAATCATTAAGCTCTTTTATGATTAAGCCAACACGCCAGTTTAGGTTCACTCACAATCAAAGAAACCCCTACAATTAAAATTTTCATAATATCTGATTCTTAAAAGTGTTATAACTCTTTTATTTCTAAACCGATTTACATGAAACAAACGCTAAATGTTAACTGGAGCAAACCTCAACACAATAAAAAAAACCGCATTGCAATCGGTTGAGCCGTTACTGAGATTAGCGTGCACAACCGTACAGACAAACAGATATACAGATATACAGACAAACAGACAAAAATTCTAAAAATCTTTGTTTTGGGTTCTATTGCGTTCATAAAGCCCCCCTTTAATATTTTTCTTATTATATTATTTATCTTCCATGTACAGACAGCGACCTGTTACGATTGTATTATATGTATTGATATACTTTTAAATATATATACATATTATCCATAGAAACACCGAGACTCTTAAGGCAAACATTCATGGGTCACACAAATATTTGTCTCCGGTGGGAATCGAACCCACAACCTCCAGCGCCGCATTCGGTATCACTACCGACTACGCCACAGAGGCAGTCTTTGATATAATATTGATAGGTATAGAAAATAGGTGTAAAGTACATAATGTTTTCAGCTATTTTCTGTACTGCAGACTGCATTATACTACTCGCAATTGGATCGCGTTGATAGATACATTAATACATACATATAATTACGCCTTCCTTCCCGAAGGGGTAGGCAAAGGCATAGCGACATAATGGATTTCCACACATGTAAAAAGGCGATTGAGACTACCTGCTGTTGAAATTTTTAAATCCGCGGTACAGGTATCTGAGAGCAACGGTAGGTATAATGTGAATTCTGACGGTCAACACAACGAGTAAATGGAGACATTACCCATCTCACGAGCAATAAGGTGTCTAACGCAGTAATCGTACACAGAACACTGAGTTAGCAGTCCTACGGGTGCTTCATACATAAAAAAACAAATAACCCAACTTAGGTACCTACCGAATAAACTGATAAAATCGGCTCCACTTCAATAGTTCTCTTCTAGAGCACATTATTTAACATTTCAATATTTATCCTCACAACTCAGTTTCACGTAAATCTGTTTGATATAAGTAAACCCCTTTACCCTCTAATATTTTATGTTCTCTCCTCTCGAATTGGAGCTGTAATTCAATTATATGATATTTGAGGCCGCTCTCTAGTCTATGTCGGTAGTAAAGTAATACCAACGAATATATTTTTATATTTCTGTGAGAAGATAAAAGTTTGAGGTTATTTAGTACCAAGAGATTGTCTTCAGAAAATTATACCATGGGGAATTCATACATACAAACATAACATATTCACGCCTTTATCCCCGAAAGGGTAGGCAGGGGCATAGTATACGCCCACTTTTTACGTTATTGTTTTATGTCTCACGTGGTGGTGAGCCTATTGCAGTGTATTAGTGAGAAGCGAATTCATGTATCTTTTTATTTAGTACTGAGGGGGTGAGGGGGCAGACACACGTCATGGTCAACCTGATCGATAGTGGTCACCGTAGTCTAGGACTTTCCAACACCACAGGTGCTACATTCGCGCTGTCGATCATGCACTACCTACTAGGTATGACTCCTTGTTCAAGAACTCTATACTGATGGGGTGATGTTCGGGGAAACTGATGACTCCACAATCGTACACTCAAAGTTGACCGGAAGGTCTCGAAACTTTCACAGATTTTGTTTTTCTGACTGATAGTTTGACTGAGTGGCTTGTTCTTCAATTTTCCTATACATGTCGGGTTTTAGCAAAAAAGATTAAGTATAAATAGAACCTACGAGAAAATAAAAGGCATAACTCTTACTTAGAACTTTTAACCTTAAAACTGAAACTCAAAATTTTCTTCGTGGATAATAGGTAGTTCCTTCTTCAACTTCTTCTCAACTGATTAGGTACTCCGAATTCGTAACCAAATCGTCCATAACTTCCAACATTGTTTTCCTTCTCACATAATATCCTCACAACTCCCCTTATTTATTACAATATTATGTTTAAATCAACATAACTATAACGCTATCGTTTATAGTGAGATGTCGTACGAAAGGTAAACACATATCTCGGCTATTGCTACCCATAAAACATGTTTATTATTATGTGTAACGGACAAACTAAGGAAATTTAAATAATGAGATCGAATTTGGAATGTCATCAAATCGTTATAATAGTTGTTTCCTCACATGCTCTGCCTGTTGTCTTACAAATCTGACAGTAAATGAAAATATAGAAGCAATAATCTTGACGTAGAATATAAGTGTTACTTTTATGAATAAAGATATTTTTATTTATATCGGACTAAGGTCAAAAGAAAAATTTACCGAAAATATCTTATTACAATATACAAGGGATTGCAGCATGACAGTACAACGGAAATCCCTAATTTCCGTATATTTACTTAGGCAGAAATCGCTTTGGGAACGTTATAAGAAAAAGCCTCAGAGTGCAGGATTTATACTTCGTTGAGAAACCTAATTCAGCCGCAACGGTCAAGATCCTTTTATGAAAGGGAACATAATCCTCATCTAGCTATTGTTCTGTTAGAGATCCGTAGTAGATAAAAGTCTTTATAATAGGTATTAAAATCCTGTAGTATCTTTTTTATATACTACTAAGGTGGCAGACAAGCTTATGGCCCCAACTGATAGACGGTGGTCACCGTAGCCTATGAACGTTTGTAACTCTGAGAATTAACGATATACCTACCTCGATGTACTAAGCAGCTTAAATGTTTCCAATATTTCGTAACTGTTCAAACGCCATGATCATGAAGGAACTGAAGTAACGGCGGTCAAACACATTCACAACATAGTGTAAATATACCGCTTGACAAAAAAAGAGTAGTTGGCATAAACAATAGACGCGCCACTCTGTGATGTGCCGCTCATATAAGGCAACTCGTTAGAAAGAACCGTCTTTGTTTACGGTAAAATGTTACATAGTTCTGCGAATTTAAATTCTCGATTAATGAATCCGTTTGAGAGTCTGAAAGTGCAAATTTTTCCAGAGTCTACCACCTAAACGGTTTCAAACATTGAAAATTTTTAGACTTTACAAGATACAAGTAACATTGAACCAATCACAGTAAAGTATTTGCCAATATTATAAATGTGAAAGTGAGTTCTTTAGTATTTACATAAATAAATCATATTTCATAAAGTAACGTGTGCACAGTAATGTTATACCGTGTAGCTCAGTTTTCATAAACCCCCCACTTTCAACAACCACCCTTCAAAAATCACAGTACAACCTATATAATATTCAATTGAATTCCCGTAAAATTGTCGTAAAATGCAAACGTTCGAGAGGTGTTAACGACCTCGTAAATTTACGGCTCAGAGCAAAGGTCATGTTTCGGAAAAGTTGAAGCTTAGACAATTTTATGAAGTTGTTTTGAATTGTTTGAGATTTTCGGAAAAGTTGAAGCTTAGACAATTTTATAAAGTTGTTTTGAATTGTTTGAGATATTGGATTAAAATTTGTGAAGAAGATTAGTAAAGGCTTTGGTAATTTTAGATGTAGACAGAAACTTGGAACAGATGTACTTATTGATATGTCAAAACCGATTTGACAGATAGTAAATAAATTATTTGCGAAATTTCAACTAGCCACATTAATTGACTCTGAGGAGATAATTTTATTTAACAAGACACGTGGTCCAGATCTTTTCTAAGTCCATCTTATCTTAACTTACAATGAAACATGTCAACCCTTATATTTATTTTGAGTGCCCCTCAAAAACTAAGATCGTTCACAACTAAGTATCTGAAATTATTTTTTCACTTCTTATGCTCGTAAAGTTCTTGTTTATGCTGGGTGTATGCGGACTAAAACAACATTTTATGCTCTAGTGAATAAAATTCATTTTCACTTCTTATGCTCGTAAAGTTCTTGTTTATGCTGGGTGTATGCGGACTAAAACAACATTTTATGCTCTAGTGCATAAAGTTCTTTTTCTTCTTCTAAAACAATGTGGCCATACTAAACCGTAGAGACGGTACCATGAAGATCGTGTTACTCTATGAACCAAATATAATAAAACGCTATTAAATAACTTGTTTTTTTTTGTTATTTTTAATTTAATTAAAGACTTTTATTTACAATATCACTGTTTCATTTCCTTGCAATCGAAGTGAAAAGCAGAGTGTATAACTCGATCATAAAACCCATTTTATCCTCGACTTAATATCCACCCTCGCCTTTGGCTCGGGCGGATAAACGTCTCGTATAAAATGGCTTCTTTTATGCACTTGTAGTACAATCTACTATTGATGTGAAAAAAAAACCAATAAGCACTAGCAAGATTACACCTTTAAATTTATTATCTACGAAGAAACAGATACAATATTTAAGGATATACTCTCAGACAGAGTTGGTGGACATTTCAATATACTTTAGAACAATTACTGAGATTAAAATACACACTTTACGGTCTTGTGCACTTCAAGAGACAATTTTGTAGTGAAGGTCTGATTGGTGGGGGATTTAATGGATTGCATTATTAATCTTACTTCAAGAAACTTATGAGTAGTAACTGTAAAATATGGGTGCAGTCCGCAATATAATTTTTAGAATTGCTATCAACAGTTAGATGAATAGACTTCATCGCAGGCTTGTAAATGGTAACGAGAAAGCAGTATAAAAGAAGTATAAAAGGGAATCAAGAGGAAAAAAGCAAGACAAGTGCCTTGTAAAGCGTTACCTATTACTAAAGATAATTTTAATAGTATTATACAGAAAGACAAATCCCTGCCTCCCACTGAGCAAGCTTCCACACCCCCGCTACAGCTGACAAAAAGTTGGAAGGTGTTTTGAGGGGACAATGCTGCTTAACACATTCAAGCTCGGTACAACCACCACGTGTTCATTAGTGTAGATGAGAAGTTGAAAACGAATCATTTGTATGGAGTTTTCGCCCTGTGCTATTACTGACCATCGCACTTATTGTGAACTAATTTGTTAAGGTGCTCCCTCACCGGGAGCATTCGCCTGTAATGTAACAAATTAGATTCGACTCGAGCATTGCGTTACGATGCTACCTCCCTGACCGACGAGCGTTCGCGTGTAATGTAACATTTATAGATTCGACTCGAGCATTACGTTACGATGCTACCTCCCTGACCGACACGAGCATTCGCGTGTAATGTAACATTTATTATAGACTAGCTGATGCCCGCAGCTTCGCCTGCGTGAAATTTTGTTCTCTTTTCCGCGTCTCATGGGAACTTATTCCCGGGATAAAACTTGTATCATTTCAGACTATAATCTATCTCTGTAGGTGATTACATGATAATTTTGCAATCTAATATGGCCGCCGCGCCAGTATCACAAAATTCCATGATGGGTATCGTTTAAGGGGGTTTTTGGTACGCTGAGTACGAATTTCGGGTTAATTTAGAGATCCAATATGGCCGCCGCGCCGAAATCACAAAATTTCATGATGGGTATCGTTTAAGGGGTTTTTTGGCATGCTGAGTACGAATTTCGGGTTAATTTAGAGATCCAATATGGCCGCCGCCCAAAAATCACAAAATTTCATGATGGGTATCGTTAAAGGGGTTTTTTGGTATGCTGAGTACGAAATTATACGAAGTATCGCATGACAGTTGTTTTTAGAAAATACATTTTATTACATTAACATAAAGTTAAAACACGAAATATTTCTTAAATCACGCAGTACAGGAGAGGGTCTGCTAAGCTATATTTAGGCACAAACCTCACTTACAATCTCGGAAGAGGTACTTGCACTACACAACCCTTTCATCCTTATTGTGGTTAGGAAATTGGCAATTGACAATACCAATTACTACTAAACAAATAGTACCCTCAACAGACATGTGTACTTAAAAAGTCATGACGTAACAAAAATGACTACGAATTAGGAAAAAATATAAGCCTTCTGATTAGTCTAGTATTTTTAAGGATTTTCTTTAAAGTTTTCTTTTTAAGACTCTTAAAGAATGTGGATGTTCAAAAGTTATCTTGAAACTAATGTTATCTTATATAAAATCACGCGCGTACTGCGTTACGAGAAGCGCGCGCCGCGTTATTTATTACGGTGCGGTATATCGCAGGTCCGCGTACTAGCTAATGTGATAATGGCGACTAAAACTGTAAAGTGTGCGAGATGTAACATTGTTATTAATGAAGTGTTAGCTTTTATTCAAAACAAAGCAGATGTTATGGACGAAGAGAGCTTATCGGCCCTGTGCCAGAGTTCTTTCTCTGAAGAAGAATTATTGTATGCCAAAAATCTATTGTTTAATTCATGTGCAAGTAAATCCCAGAAAAATACTACAAGAAAAGGTTAATCAAAGCGAGACATAGAGGACATCATCGGCTTCATTAAACAGGTAGATCCTGAAAAGGTGCCAATTTTTGTTGCCCGTGAACTCCATAAATTGCCGCCTATCTCCTTTGATCATATCGACGTGACGAATTTGTTGAAAAGGATATTGACGTTAGAAAATAATGTGACAAAAATTAAGGAAAATTATGTTGACATGAAGCAATATAATGAGTTGAAACGGGACATTGAAGATATGAGAAATACATCTATTATCAATAACTTTGAATATACTAATATTAACACGAAAAGGGGTGCTTATTTAATGGATTCCCGCTGTGATAGCGGTCCAATAGGCTTACCACACATTACATTATCCCCCGAGAACCGTGCCGAATTAGATTTGAACAATATAAATAATAATATAAGTCGGGTACCTCAAGAACAAAACTCACTTGCTTCTCGAGAGCAACGCGGGCACGTGGAGGCCGATACCGCGGTTTCGCACACCCCTACTACCGCTGTGCGTCGCGCGCCCGCGCCGCCTGATTGCAGCGACGAGGGCGTAGCATGTAGCGGCCTATTCGAGATGGTTTCGAACAAAGTGACGTGCGTTAACGAGCCCAGCGAGACATGTACTACGTATGTAAATAAACGATCTTATGTTGATACCGTTAATACTGGGGAGTGGAAGAAATCGAAACCGGACGAGGAGTGGACACTGGTACAAAAACGAAGACTAAAAAATAGGTTTATAGGGATGCAAGGCAAAGCAAATACAGAGTGTTCGGATAATTTTAAGGCGGCTGATATTAAGATACCCCTATTTATAAATAATGTTGACAAAGAAACATCGGTGGATGATATAATAAATTATATATTGAAGAGAACAAAAGTAAAAGTATTTTTGGAAAAGATTACTATGAAGTACGAGCGAGGATACAATGCTTTTAGGGTCTATGTGCCGAGATCAAAAACGGATGTTTTTCTTGATAGTAGTCTGTGGCCTGAAGGCATATCATTTCGTAAATTCATTACTTTCAGAAACCACAGTAACCATGTTGCAACACCCAAATAATGGATAATACAACCTTAAAAATTATATCTTTTAATTGTAAATCAGCCTCAAGATCAGTAGAGGGTATACGAGAACTATGCAAATCTGCGGATATTATAGCGTTGCAGGAGACTTGGCTGTTACAGCATGACACAGCTTACATCGCGGGTATCCATCCAGAGTTTGAGTGTTGCAGTAAGTTGGCTGTTGACACGGGTGAAGGTTTGTTAAGGGGTCGACCGTACGGTGGTGTCGCTATCATGTGGCGTAAAACCCTGTTTACTTCTGTGTCCATTGTGCATTGTGACTCTGTGCGTTTGGCTGCAATTAAAACTATTTTGAACGGCAGTACGACGTTATTCATAACTGTGTACATGCCCTGTGACTCATGGGATAATTTAACAGAGTTTACAAGCTGTCTCAGTGAAATAAACGCTTTAATAGAATGTAATAGTACAGATTCTGTGTTTATATTAGGGGATTTTAACGCGCATCCTGGTGAACGGTTTTTTAGTGAAATGAGTAAATTTTGTTGTGAACAAATGTGGGATATAGTGGACTACGACTATTTAAAATTTAATTGTGATACATTTACCTACGTTAGTGAGTTAAATGGTTCCCTTCGATGGCTGGATCACTGTATAACTACTAAGTCATCGACGAGATCCATTGTGAGTATTAGGGTACTTTATGATATATTCTGGTCCGATCATTTTCCTCTCGAGATGATTGTTAATGTAGGACAGTTGAACTATAAAGTACAAGAGTATAACTTTAAATCTGATAAAGCTGTGTGGGGTGAAAGAAATCACAGACAAATAAATGAATATACACAGATCTGTTGTACGGAGCTTAGAGAAATAGATTTTCCTGATGATTTCAGATCTTGTGCCAATCACAGCTGTTCTAGCTTGGAACATAAATTAATTATTGACAAAATGTACGATAAAGTTGTATGTACGTTAAAAGGGGCAGCAGTGGCAACTCATGAGCATAGGGAAGGTAGAAAGAAACATGTTGTAGGTTGGAATAAACATGTAAAACCATTTCACAGTGAGGCTCGGCTTTGTTTTCAAATGTGGGTTTCAAGCGGAAAACAAAAAAATGGAATTTATTACAAAAAGATGTTAGAAAGTAGAAAAATATTTAAATCCAAAGTAAAGTGGTGTCAGGATAATGAACAAAAATTAAAAATGGAAATATTGGCTAATCAGTTAAAATTAAAAGACTTTTCTAAATTCTGGAAACAAACCAACAAATTGAACCCAAGGCCGAGCGTCCCTGCGAGTGTGGATGGCGAAAGTGAAGCGGTGAGGGTGGCTAATGTATTTAAAAACCACTTTAAGTGCACCAACACTATGCAATCGTCGCAGAGGTTCGATGCTGGTGTCCGCGACGGAGATGAATCTACTAGCTTTTCTGTAAAAGATGTTAGAGACATAATAAAAAATATGACGCGTGGTAAATCTCCATGACATGACGGTATCAGCATCGAACACCTGCAGTATGCTGGTTTCCACCTGCCGCGTGTTCTGGCTATGCTATTTAATTTGTGCGTAGGGCACTCGTATTTACCTACCAATTTTATGAAAACGATTGTCATACCAATAGTGAAAAATAAAACGGGAGATTCTTCGGACAAAAATAATTACAGACCTATCTCGCTGGCTACTACTATAGCAAAAGTGATGGACGGTCTGCTTGAGAAAAAGTTACAGGCATCCCTTAATCTGTGTGATGCACAATTTGGTTTCAGACCGCAGCTATCTACAGAAAGTGCTGTACTTTGTCTCAAGCATACCGTTCGTTACTACACAAGTCGCAGGACTCCTGTTATAGCTTGTTTCCTGGACCTAGTGAGGGCATTTGACATGGTCAAATATGACATACTCTGGAAGAAGCTGGCCACGGAAACTCGTGACTTTCCTAAAGATCTAATAAGTCTGTTTCAGTATTGGTATGATAATCAACAGAATCAGGTGAGGTGGTCAGGAGTGCTGTCCGAGGCATACGGGCTGGAGTGCGGGGTAAGGCAGGGTGGACTGTCTTCTCCTGCACTTTTTAACCTATATGTGAACAGTCTGATTGGTGAGCTCAGTAGCAGCGGAGTCGGCTGCTCTATTGATAACATTCCATATAATAACATTAGTTACGCCGACGACATGGTGTTGCTGAGCCCATCAATCGGTGGTCTCAGAAAGCTACTGAATATTTGTGAGAAGTACGCAGTGGCCCATGGCCTCCAGTACAACGTTAAAAAAAGCGAAGTTATGGTTTTTAAATCAAAAAGTAGAAGCTACAGTTTTCCTGCTGTTGCTCTTGAAGGCGTGCCACTGAAAAGGGTGACAAGTTTTAAGTACCTGGGGCACTGGGTCAGTGAAAGTATGTCGGATGAGGCTGATATAGAAAGGGAGCGTAGAGCTATGGCTATGAGGGTGAATATGCTCGCTCGTAGATTCGCAAGGTGTAATACTCAAGTTAAACAAACCACTTTCAGAGCATATTGTCAGACTTTCTACACCTGCAGTCTATGGGTTGAGTATACGCAGAGGACACTAGCATCTCTGCGCGTGCAATATAATAATGGGTTCAGGATGCTGATGGGGCTGCCTCGATACTGCAGCGCGTCGGCAATGTTTGTTGACGCTCGCATAGATAGTTTCGATGTTATCATGCGCAAGCGTATTGCGTCCACGTGGCGCCGCGTTCGAGGCATCTCCAACAGCCTCCTGGCGACAATAGGGAGTCGCTACTGCTGTCCTATATTAAGGCACTGGAACAGGGTCCATGTCGGATCGAGACCTGCTCTGGTAAATGTTAAGTAGGTAATAGTTATTGTGATTTTAATTGTTTTAATTTTATATAATTATGTGTATACTAATAATAGCTTTTAAGTCTGACTGTAACTACTAACATATATGGAAAGTAATTTCTGAATTAAATGACTATTATTATTCCATTTATTCTTTATTTTTAACTTATTCTATTACATTTTTAAATAAATCATATAAAAATAAATATTTATTTAAAAATATAAAAAATAGTGTCCCACCGGCATCGGGTACAGGGACCAAGCTACCGGTGGTTAGGGCTTCAGAGACAGGAACCTCCTCACAATGCGTGCCGTGTCAAGACGTACTGCCTTCTGTATCAGGCCCTTGATCCAGCCGTCTAACGAGAGCCTCTTCAGATGGTTATCGAGGCTCTTTGCCATCAAGCCGTGGACCGAAACGATAATTGGGACAATAATTGCCGAATCAACATACCACATGTCAACAACCTCATGAGCCAAATCCAAATATTTAATTTCTTTTTCCTTTTCTGCTTTAAAGAGGTTGTCGTCATGAGGAATGCTGATATCAATAATTATTGCGAGGCGTTCCAATCGATCTATCACCACTATATCAGGCTTATTGGCAACAATAGTCCTGTCAGTGATGATAGATCGATCCCAATATAGTGTGACCTGACCATCTTCGAGAACTGGGTCGGGCACATATTTGTAGTATGGTACTTCAAAATCTACAAGATGGTATTTAAGAGCAAGTTGCTGATGTATAATCTTGGCCACTTGGTTATGTCTGTGCAAATATTCTCCGTTGGCAAGACGAGAACAACCAGAAACAATATGTCTAAGGGATTCTCCGGGACAATGACATGCCCGACAGATGTCAATTGTCCCATCCTTCAGAATATGTTTCCGGTAGTTCTTAGTCATAACAACTTCGAAAAATGACTATTATTATTATTATTATAAAGGCTCGTCAGCATGATGGAAAGCCATGGCGACACCCAGTATTTGGCGGCCGCTCTCACAATCCGTACGTCTTCTGACAGTGGTCCTGAAGTTGGCGGCCACATGATGTGCCTCTTCACGCTCCACTTGAAGAACCTGGGGTTGTAAGAGGATTTAAGCACGTATGAAATAAAACGCGAGGGAAATGAAAACTCACAGATCCTAACAAGGATCTCTGAGTAAGGTAACTTTGACAAATTGAGGACATATTTTTTACTCATATTTTTGTACAACGAATGATAGTCATTAAACCATCACAAACTAAGTTATGGTTTAATAAATTAACCACCGCAGTCTTCGAATCTCGAGTCACTTCAGACCGATTGCCGCCAATAAATTATTTCTTGGCACGGCAAATAGATTTACACACTAACCGCTGCTAGACAAGTTGGTGCCCAATATCTCTCACTTAATCTTAGTGCAGCTCCAAAGCCTACCTGGATTTCGAACCTGAAACTGAATCTAAATCAATTTTACCGTTTTCCTGGACCAAGTCTGCTTTTCAATAGTGTCAAAATATAATCGTAAATGAATAGCTACGGAAACTTTTAAACTGTTCCGTGGCTGAAGCGTCGGCAATGTATTGAGCAACATTTTCTGTCCTGACATTAGTTTTAAGAATGCTTGTCTTGAACCCCCGGAGTGACCACCAAACATCAACTATGTTTTACTAAGTCTTGGTTCAATGTGGGATGTGGGAACCGGCGAAGTGCGAATCGAATTTGCACAATTCGGTAGGCTCCGTACAAAAAAAATAGTAAATAAGTTCCGTTAGTTGTATGGGAGCCCCCTTTTATTTTTTAGCATTTGTTATTATAGCGAGAACAAGTTATACATAATCTGTAAAAAATTCAACTCTCTAGCTATCACGATTATTGAGATATAGCCTCGTGACAGATAGACGTACAGCGAAGAGTCAGTATTTTTATTAACGTGAGGGAAAATCCTCATGAATGTCTTCTACCGACTCAAAAACCTCACGTTTCCTGCCTAACAGCCTACGGTTGGAAGCCCCGGGTATGCCCTCTGAAGGACACCCCAGGACTCCCAACAGCTGTGTCAGTAATAGGGTTCCATCTTTACCCTTTGTCTCGTTTGAACCCTGACGAACAAACCTATTATTTTTGAAACAATTTTAATATAAATTTCATACAACAGTCTGCATCCCCGAAATACTGGCTACATCATTTCGCCCCAGCTGGGGTTTCAGTGGCACTTAGTTAACCGAAATGTGCAGCGATGCCATCTGTTGGGCCGGAAGATAATATTGCGTGTGCTCAAGCCGGATTAAATGTTGAATATGTTGAGTAACTAATAGTAATTTCTGTAAATATATAGGTAGATATATACTATATTAAAACATGAAGCAGAAACATTTGAGAAAATCGAATTTTAATGGTTTCGAATTTCACGAATTCAAAATCGATGAACGAAAAATTTTATAATTAAAATTAATAAGAAGGAGAAGCATATAAAGCTATTTTATGAGCAATCGCCAAATTTCGACAGCCTTTTCAGGTCTCTAGTAAGTTAAGTAGGATTATACCAAAATAATTTTTGAATTCCATCTATTTCAAGACGTGATTTTGGATAGATCAAACGACCTACCTACCATGTCTTGAACCGACAACAACTACAGAAAAAATAGTTTTTACCATTTTACGTGTTGCGAACCTACCCTCAAATAAGCTTTGTGGAGATCAGAGAAATATCTTAAAGTATTTCATTTCTAAGAAAATAAAAGTGTCGTCCCTACAGGGCGCCACTCAGAGATATGAAATATCGCCAAAGATATGAAAGCATATATTTATGTACCTGTTCCGTATGATAAAGTGTGCCAAGACAAAGGCCATAATTTACTAGTGACAATGGACAGTATTATTCGAACCAATAAATGCTTTTATGTATTTCACTGTATACATATATTATACTTTACACGTAGCATTTTAACAGAAGTGTATTTTGGTGCTGTAGTGGCGCCCAACGTGGGGCCAAAATTCTTATGTCCAAGGACATTATTAATAATGGGCAAACTAACATGGAAGATCCCTACAGGGCCTGTAAAATATATACATACATATGATCACGCCTTTATATCCCCTAGGGGGTAGGCAAAGGTATATTATATCCCCAAATTTCACCTTTTTAGATTTCGTGCCACGGAATAAGTTGTGAGCCGTATTGCCGTGTTGATAATGGACAGGCGAAGTGACTGTGACTGCCCGCTGTTGTAATTTTCAAGACGCCCATAATGGCCTTCAACTTGGCTTAACGATTGCCATTTTACTGGCAACCGGGTCCAACGGCTTAACGTGGCTTCCGAAGAACGAAACCGTTCGCAAATAAATGAGACGTGGTGGTCACCCATCCATGACCAGCCATAGTATATGTTACTTACTACAGTGATCGTTCACATAACACTGAGTCCCCAGGGCCACGAGCGCTTCTCGCAGCCTAAAAGTAGGTATTCACTAAAAATAACTAGTAAATTAAAATTAATAGTTTAAAAAACTAAAAAACACGCTTTTAGCGCGCACTAATTTTTTTTTATTTTATACTCTTTTCGTATCCCATTCAGCAAACCCTTTCATTTAATACCCATATCATGGGGGTGCATTTCAAATAGCCAATCCGCCATCTTGGATGTCCGTCATGTTGGATTTAAGTCACGTGACAATTTTTTTTCGTATTCCTGACAGCAAACCCTTTCATTTGATACCCATATCATGGAGGTGCATTTCAATAGCCTGTCCGCCATCTTGGACGTCCGCCATATTGGATTTAAGTCACATGACTATTTTTTCGTATTTCTGACAGCAAACCCTTTCATTCTATACCCATATCATGGGGGTGGATTTCAAACAGCCTGTCCGCCGTTTTGGGGAGGCCGCCATATTGGATTTATAATGACGTTTTTTAGCTAGTCATGTATTGTCATCAGAACTCAGAGCGTGTGCAAAATTTCAGCCTGATCAAAGGACGGGAAGTGGGTCAAATTAACATTCCAAGATTTTCTTACATACATAGTTACAAGTGAAGCTAATAGAAGCGTGTTAAAAAAAGCCGACTCTTTTGCCCAATGATTTTTTTGTCTTGGCATTATACTTCCACTTATAGTGGACAAGCAAACAAGTACCTACCTATAAAGTAGCTGTATTTGCAAACCTGTCACAAATGTAGAATCCCAGTACAGACATTTCATCGTTCTACAAGAAAATTAGATAGTAATTGTCTGAAGAATTTCGCTACAATCTTGAAGTAGCGCTTTGATGGAACAGAGCTGAGGAATTTCACTACAATCTTATAGTCACTTGTTGGAACTACTCAAGTTTCAGCAATAAAGACGCTGATTGAATCCTACTAATATTATAAATGTGAAAGTTTGTGAAGATGTTTGGATGTTTGGATGTTTGTTACTCAATCACGCTCTAACGGCTGAACGGATCGGGCTGAAATTTGGTACAGAGATAGAGTATAGTCTGGAATAACACATAGCTACTTTTTATCACGGGAAAATGTTCCCACTGGAAACGGGAACGGGAACCAAATTTCACGCGGGCGAAGCCGCGCGCATCAGCTAGTGTATAATGTTTATAAAACTACATTTTAAATGTAATTTCTTCAAATGTGGAGATAAAATTTGTACAGCGGGTTATTCCTGTTCTTCGTTCAATCGTTAATTCAAGTTTAAGGCCTTATGGACGGCTTGAAAAAATTCAACTGAGAGTCACGGTGACCTGTGACTGTCCATTATTACGTGGGACATAAAACTATAAGGTGAAATTTGGGCGAATACCATGCCTCTGCCTACCCCTTTGGAGATAAAGGCGTGATTATATATGTATGTATCTTTAATAAATTGTTGGTATTAGACAAAACTTAGTATTAACGGTTCATTTTCCTAAAGGTTTTAAAGTACAATTTTCCAAACGAAAAGGAGACGAAAATATAGACCAAAAGTTTTGTGAAAAAAATCATCTCATATTCCCAAGTATTACAATAAACTAAGGCATCTAGCATTACAAAGATTTTGTGATAAATTCTGGCATTTGTAAACCCACGCCGCGGCTGGTAAACTTAATCTAGTGTTCATTCCTTTTGGGGATTCAATCTTGTATTGTTACATTCTTAGTACAAAATCAAGTTTTTAGGGTTCCATACCCAAGGGTTAAAACGTAACCCTGTTTCTGAGACTTCGATGTCCATCTGTCTGTCAAGAGACTTATATCTGTCAAGTGTTTTATGAATCGTGATAGCTATACAGTTGAATTTACATAAATTCGGTTTTTGTGTTACCGCTATAGCAATAAGTACTAAAAATAGAAAAAACAAAATAATCGGACTCACATACAAGAAACATAATATTTTGTTGTTTTTGGTTCGGAATCTTTGGTTGTCAATCACTTGGCCGGTTTTTTTTGGATTATTCCACTTTGTTCACCTAGGTGATATCACCCAGGTGAACAAAGTGGAATTGATTTGTCTACTTTGATCACCTCGGAAATAAATCACCTGGGTGATATCACCCAGGTGAACATAGTGGAATTGATTAGTCTACTTTGATCACCTCGGAAATAAATCACCTGGCTGATATTTCCCAGGTGAACAAAGTGGAATTGATTAGTCTACTTTGATCACCTCGGAAATAAATTACCTGACCCAAGACGACTATTAAGATATAACTCCAATTTTTTATTTTATTTTGTAGTAGCTGACGCCCGCAGCTCCGCCCGCATCAAGATTTGTTCCCGTTTCCGCTTCCCGTGGGAACTTATTCTCGGAATAAAAAGTAGCCCATGTGTTATTCCAGACTGTCGTCATTCAGCTATGCAACGATTTCTTGATTATTTTAAATCGCAGTGGATGCCTAAAATTGTGCCAAATATTTGGTGTGTGTGGGGCGAGCGGCATCGAACGACGAATGTTTTAGAAGGGTGGCACCAAAAGTTGAATTACTTACTCTATACGACTTCGGAAGAACAATGTTATGCATTTGCTCGATGATGATGCATCTTTTTATGTTGTGCGTATGAACAATTTAAATATTGATCATGGTGAGTGCTCATCATTATCAAATCGAAGAATAACAGCAAGAAATCGCGACAATTTTGTAACAGATTGTCAAATGGCGTTAGTCGATGGCCATATGTCCATTGGCCATTTTCTAGAAAAGCTCAGATAACTTTGTAATTTTTTAGGGTTCCGTACCCAAAGGGTCAAATCAAAATCAAATCAAAAATATATTTATTTCACATAGGCATTATACAGATGCGCTTGCAAAACGTCCAGAATACAAAACAAAAACTCTACCACCAGTTCACAACGCGACCCACCTGAGAAGAACTGGCAAGAAACTCAGCGGGTTGTTCTTTTTTTGCTCTATTTACAATTTTAAAGAATCTAAAAACTAGGCATTTTAACAATTTTTTTGAGAATCCAGCAGAGCAGGTCATTTCCAGGCTTCCTTATCCAACAAATAATCATTGATTGTATAGTAGCCCCTGCAGTTCAATTTACTTTTAACAGATCTTTTAAACTTATTAAGGGACATACTTTTAATTTCGTCTGGAAGCCTGTTGTAAAAGCGTATACAGTTACCCATGAAAGAATTGCTGGTTTTGTGCAATCTGCTATGAAAAACAGCAAGGTTATTTTTATTTCTAGTGTTGACATTGTGTCTATCACTTAACTTAGCGAAACTATGTAGATTTCTTTGTACATACATAAGGTTTTCAAAAATATATTGTGATGCTACAGTAAGAATATTAACCTCTTTGAATTTTTCGCGCAGAGAGACCCTTGGACCTAGTCTATATATAGCTCTTATGGCCCGCTTTTGTAAAATAAAAATTTTATTTATATCTGCTGGTAAAGAACGGGACCCTATTCATGAGACTTCGCTGTCCGTCTGTCTGTCTGTCTGTCGGTCCGTCACGAGGCTGTATCTCATGAACGGTGATAGCTAGAAAGTTGAAATTTTCACAGATTATGACATGTGTTCTTGTTGCCGCTATAACAACAAATACTAAAAACAAAAACCTAATTATATTTAAGGGGAATAATATGGATGGTAGCCCCCATACAACAAACGTGTTCTTTCGCTATTTTATATTAGGTTCTTCTTCTTCTTCTTCGTGTCAATGGCAACAATTAAAATTTTAAGAATATATTAGGTAATAAGATATCCTTCTCAATTTAAATACGTTAGTTGGCTTGAACATATGATCAAGATTATTATATTCTCTTTACACTTTACTTTACTCTCAAAAGCAATACATATTCATTATCCTATAAACATTGGGTTTTATTTTACAGTACCGATTAACCCAATAAGATGCAAGTTATGAGGTGAGCTATTTCCGAGGTGAGCAAAGTAGACTAATCAATTCCACTTTGTTCACCTGGGTGATATCACCCAGGTGATTTATTTCCGAGGTGATCAAAGTAGACTAATCAATTCCACTTTGTTCACCTGGGTAATATCAGCCAGGTGATTTATTTCCGAGGTGATCAAAGAAGACTAATCAATTCCACTTTGTTCACCTGGGTGATATCACCGAGGTGAACTACAATTTTAGGTTTTCTGTTTAAAATTAATTTAGTAACTTTCTCCTTTAGGTGGTTTAGGCAAATTTCAATTAAGTTCAATGCTTATCAAAAAGTCAGAGTTACTATCGCATTTTATGTAAGTAACTAAGTACTACGTAGTTTTTTTACACTAAACAGTCTAAATTATTAATGGGAGTCCTGAGACATTCTTTCGAGGGCATACCCGGGGCTCCCAACAATAGGCTGTTGGGCGTTACGTGAGGTCTTTTAGTCGTTAGGAGTCCGGCATATCATCCATGAGGATTTTCCCTCATGATAAATAAGTCTAAATTTTTAAAAGTAGTTTTTGTTTTTAATGATTTTAACAAATAAAAATTACATTTCATAATTTACACTGTTTAGTGTCAGAAAAACTTCATGTTGTTACGTAAAATGCGAAAGTAACTTTGACGTTTTGATAACCTTTCAAGCCTATAACCACCGAACTGATTCCAATGAAATTTAGTACCTACAGAGATATAGATATAGATAATAGAGCTTGGGAGTGAAAGTAGGCAAATTGTTTATCCCGAGAATAAGTTCATGTGCGAATCTAAGCGCATTGTGCAATCAGCAATTTACATTGCGGAGCCCCAGGGTCATCCTTCCGAAGGCGTACACAGGACTCCCGGCCGCAGGTAGATGGATGGGTAGGTACCGTGTGGTTTTAGTCGGTAGGAGTCCGGCATAGCATCCATGAGGATTTCCACACTTTTAATAGAGCCGTCGACATCCTAAGGTGACAGATTACCAATGATTATACCAATGATCTGAGCTTAAATCGAATTCCCGAGTCACGACTCAATTCAATATGATGAATAGACTTCTAAATACAATCACCGAAAATATATTTATTCATAAAATGCTAAAGGAGACCCCTCTTGAATTCAAACGAGGTATTAAATATGTTAATAAAGGTCCTTTTTCTGACAGGCTAACTTTTCATTTAAAAAATTTCCACAGATAAAAATCAATTAGTGAGTATTGAATTGTTTTTATCGCAATACGTGAAAACCTTGTCAATCAATTAATTGAAATCCAGGGCCGGTTGCTTCGGATTATTCTAGCTTTTTTATTTTACATAATATGGCTGATCTTATAAGTGCATTGATAAATTTTAGGTATATGGTTTGTAACTAAATTTCGCTTTAACGGCTGAAGGGATAAATTATTGCCTGAACTAACACGTAGAATGTTTATGTATTGTACGAAATAAAGATTATGAATACTGAATTAGAAATTATGATAATAGTCTAAGACACGAACGTAATATTAATAATAATATAAAATTTAATGAAGTAATACAAAATATTCACAAAAATTGCACGAAATGAGTGTAGTCGACTCAAATAACCGAACGCATAAATTTTAATATCGTACGCAGCAGAAAAACGTAATAAGTACTACCCGTTCGCTCTAACTTTGCCGTTGGCATAATGGCGTATACCCGAATTGTTAATTAGACGAAGTAAATTGACAGTAACTAATGTCACTTCGTCATAGAAAATAAGCAACATTGTATGAAGAAGTGACATTAGTTGCTGTCAATTTACTTCGTCTAATTAAAAATTCGACTTTAGTGTGGAGCCGAGCGGCAAAGTTAGAGCGAACGAGCAGTAAACACAAGTTTCGTGATTATAGCTTTTATAATCATGGCAATAGAGTATAAGGTTAAATATCAAACAACGGTGACAGTACTACGTAAGCACTATTCCGTCTGAAATGCGAGCTTTTTATACCACCGGTTCCGTATACTTCAGTGTAAGAGAGTTTTCTCGTATTTTATTGGTCCATAAGGATGTGCGAGTTGAAAAATTTTGCAGACCCTCGCAGCTATAAAAAAATAACAGCATGTAAGATTGTACTTAGTAGATTCTTTGTGTTAAAATTTCTTTATGAGGCCGACAATGTAGATCTTATTATTACTATTAATTAAAACTTTCATTTTTAGGTATTTTCCAAAAATACCAGATGATTGTTTTAATTCCCATTGCACCTTTTAATTTATTAGTTTTACCATCAGCTAAAGAAGCCTGTTTGATTTCTAAATGTTTATTCCCGTTCGCGCTTCCCATGAAAACTTATTCCGACAGTAAATGATAAATAAAATAATATTCTCGGACCTTTCACACAACGCTATCTGATCCCAAAGTAAGCTGCTTGTGTTATGGGTATCAGACCACGGAAATAAATAATTATATACTTTAAAATACATACATTGTATTTATAGAAACACCCAGACTCTTGAGAAAAACATTTATAGGTTACACAAATATTTGTCTCCGAAGGGAATCGAACCCACGACCTGCAGCGCCACAGGCGGTATCACTACCGACTGCGCCACAGACTAGGCTATATGTTACTCCAGAATATTATTAATGCTTGTTATTTCATCAAGATCAGCCGCAGTATCAAACATCCTAATATCTCGACATAATTCTACGTATTCGTACACTTTCGCATTTATAATATTAGTAAGATAAGACTCATTATTCAAGTTTGTAATTATTTTACTACATCCAACCTTTCTCAAATGTTTCAAGCATATTCAAAGTTCATTAATAATTCTATACCTACCTAGTACATGGGGTTGTATAACCACACGATGTTACATATTCACTTGTTAAATTTCTAACTAACGTATTTTACAAAACACTGAGCGCATCTTGACTATGAATAGTCAAGATGCGCTCAGTGTTTTGTAAAATGCGTAAAGGATCTTACGCTACAGTCAGTCTCGAGATGATTTTGTGGTAGTACAAGGATTTCCGTAATTCAGAATCACGTAAAGCCGACGGGTCGCGACTACCAGTTATTTAGTAGTCGAAAAGCTAAATTGGAAGACTTATTATGAGCGATCCGGAAATTTTGAACATCATTTATTTATTTACTTTTTTGATTATGTAGTCATAATCTGTCTCTGTGTGTTACAACAAGACAATATTATTTTATATTTTACTAGCGGACGTCACGCGTTTTCACCCGCGTAGTTCCCGTTCCCGTGGGAATACGGGAATAAAATATAGCCTATGTTCACCGCAAAGAATGTAGCTTCCCAACAGTGAAAGAATTTTTCAAATCGGTCCAGTAGTTCCGGAGCCTATTCGTTACAAACAAACAAACAAACAAACAAAAAACAAATCTTTCCTCTTTATAATATTAGTATAGATAGAAACGGCTATACTCGTAGGCTCACCACCTAATCACGTGGGACATAAAACTATAAGGTGAAATGTGGGCGTATACTTTGCCTCTGCCTGCCCTTTCGGGGATAAAGGCGTGAATTTATTATTATGTATGTATTTACATGCACGGTGAATACGGTACGGTGAAACATGCTAGATCTACCTATGATTGTAATTGTCAACTTTACTTAACCATGTTTCGAGGAAATAAACAATTCTGATTCGGATTCTGATTTATTTATTTTATAGACATTCTCACACAACATCCTCTAGCCCAAATTAAGCTAATGTAAGCAGGTATTATGAGATCTATACGACTGATAAATATACTTATATATTTCTAAATACATACTAGGTATACATAGAACACACCCAAACTCCGAAACAATGCCTCTACATACACCTTCGAAAGAAAAGGCGTGACGATATTTTGTATACTATCACTTAAGTAATCAGTACAATTACACGGCATTACATTTTGTCTACACAAATAATGTTAATGTCACAAGTAACAAGAGGCGCGTTGTACTTTGGTTGATTGCAATAATTATGTAGATTATAATAAGGCTGGATGAAATTTGAATATTAATGTTAATGGAAGCGCTATTATGAGACTACAGGTAATTATTAGGAGTTGAATTACAGACTGAGGTTTCAGTTCTTTGACTGTCACGGTGCAATTGTAAATGGATGCTAGTGCCGCGCTAGGGTTCCGGGTTCGAATCCTGAATCGGAAAAGATTTGTGTGATCCGCAAAATGATTGTTTTGGAGCTGAAGTGTCTTCTATGTATGTATTAAGACTTATGTAAATGTGTTTATCTTTTGTTTAGATCCTATAGCAAAAACTTTAGTTTTGTTGCTTACTTTGGACTAGATATCGTAGTGTGAGACTGTACCGAAGTATTTTACTAGAGTTTTAATGTTAACCTAATAATATTCTTCTTAGCAACTACAAAATTTAAAAAAAAAAATATTTTTGGTAACAATAAGGGTATTTTAGTTTAACAATAAAGTATTTATAGCCGTTTTCGACAACTTACTGAAGGGCTATAAAAGTTTTATGTGTCAAGAAACTATAACTGAACGAAATCTCGTAATCCGCATTTCGAACGTTTTTTTTATACATTGAGTAAAATAGTATGAAAATGGTAAGCCTCTTTTATGCCCTATTTAAAGTCTCAAGACAGAAGAGGAGACGTTAGAATTTCTTTTTTTAAACTACTTAGGTGGCAGACAAGCTTACGGCCCACCGGAAGGTTGGTTACAGTAGCCTCTGGACGTTTGCAACACCAGAGGCGCTACACAAGCGCTGCCGATCCGGGCGCAGGTTGTCACGACCCACAGTTGAAAATTTTCAAGCTGCCCATAAGGTCTTCAACTTGGCTTAACGACTGTCATTTTACTGACAACCGGGATCAACTGTTTAACGTGTCTTCAGAAACACGGAAACACTCGTAAATAAAGTAGGTAGTCACCCATCCATATCTGGCCGTGGTAAATGTTGCTTACTGCAGTGATCGTTTACAGAAGACTGAACACGCGGCGCCACGCGCGCTTCAGCGTTTTTTAGTTAAAAGGCGGGTTAACATGTATGTCTGTCGAACTATAAAAACATGAAACGACCTGCCCGCACACGTGTTTCCCTCATCTCACAATACCTGGTTCTTCAAGAGGAGCGTGAAGAGGCACATCACGGGCTCGCCCATTTGAGCACCACCGAGGACACAGTTCTATTTGTAACTGAATCTCGTTGCATACATATTTACTTTTCAAGTTGCTTGACTCATCAAAGCAAACAAAAAATGTATCATGGATGGACCAACATTTCTAACATAGGACCGAAATATTACAAGCTGTAAATTCCTTTTAAATTCCATCACACACTCATGTAAAACTTTTGTACTGTTAGCAAAAAAAAAAAATACAATATTTTTGTATACGTATCGTGTAAAGCAAATAAATTTCAGAGAGTGATTTGAAAATCACTCTCTGAAATTTATTTGCTTTTACAGCGTACGACCCTACCTTGATTATTTTGGTTTTTAAACGCAGTTTAGTTTATTATTTTTACTTATTAGCTTTTGATTTGTCTAAAGCCTTTGGCGTAACCAGTTTTATAACTAATAGGTATTTAAATTTATGTGAGTTTATTATTTGAATAAAAAAGAAAACTAACAATTATATTTCAATGCATTAATTATTACACCTGACAATTATATTTCAATAACTATTTTGCAGACACTATTCAAACGAAAACTTAGGAATGATTCCATTATACTCAATTAGTTCAGAATTTGTCTAAAAGTAATCAATTGTTGAATAATATTCAACAAGTGAAATTTAAATGTTAAGATAATAAACTTTTTGACAAAGTATCTTCGTAAGGTGCGATATTAAGACAGACCATTTCAAGGTAGTCAGTATAATATTAATTATCGTTGTGAATAACGCCCACGGCAGTCATTATTTATGCTTTATGACTAGATTCCTTGTTTAAAGACCACATAATGCACCTCTCCAGCGTGATTCATCACCGAACGGTGAACTTGGGACGCTGTAAAAACCATGACAAATATGAAATACGAGTATGATAATTCTTGAATTACCTATGTAAATATTTTGGTAAGAGGCTCCTTAAATGGAACTTCTAATTTTTTTTGTCGACATTCACACACACCATCATCTAGCCCAAATTAAGCTAATATAAGCTTGTGCTATGGGATCTAGACAACTGATAGACATACTTATATAATTATCTCTAAATACATAAATAACACATAGAAAACACCCAAACTCCGAAACAAACATTTGTGGATCACACAAATATTTGGACCAACCCAGGAATCGAACCCAGGACCTCTAGTGCCGCAGGTGGTATCACTACCGACTACGCCACAGGGGCAGTCAAAAAATTTATTCTGTTTTTATTTGCTTTACGGTCTAATGTTAATAAATAGGTTTATTGTAGAGGTTTATGTAAATGATAGCGTGCGCTAGTTGTACTGATACAAAAATAGTTACCAACGCGGTATTCTTTTTGTAAATAAAATGACTAATTGAAATAGGATTTTACATGCATAATAGTCACGCCTATTTTTCCATAGAAGTAGGGAGAGGCATAATAGTGGGCTAATTTCCCCAGTTATAATTTGATTCACATACAGGTTGTTGCTAAGTTGAAACGAAAAGGAACGACTAGTGACTTCTCCCTATTATAATTTCATTTGTCATTATGTGAAAATATATGCAACAAATTGCCTCCATTTAAGAACTGACCACAGCGTAAAATGCTTATGGCTGTGATCTTTTACAGAACATGGAGTAATCAGGGCTAACCAGCGTTTTTAGATTATAGTCAATTTAATATCTGTACTTCAAAGAACTGCATGTTAAATAACCGGATCCTGTTCACGTAACAAATTCATTTCTCAACCAAACTATCTAAAATTTGTATGCTGACGGTACCGACGAGAATGTTGAACAAAAAATTTACAGAACGGGAGATCAGCAGTTGGTCGCAATGTATGTATTACGGACGAGGAACAGGGTACTTTTCACATAGTCGTTTTGTACATAGCAACTAGTGCTATGCCGGGATAAAAATGTTCATTTTATACTTACCCAAGAACGTTGTCCAGATGTGTAATGCAAATAACTATATTTATGCCTCTGTGCACCCTTTGAGACCAATCAAGTTGTCATAATTATAATTATGTACTTGCTGATGTAACGCGGTTTCACCCGTGTAGCTTCCGTTCCCGTGGGAATATGGGAATAAAATATAGCCTATGTTCACCTGAGACAGTGTAGCTTCCCAACAAAGAAAGAATTTTTTAAATCGGTTTAGTAGTTTCCGAGCCCATTCAACGCAAACAAACTTACGAACAATCAGGTCTTTGCTCTTTATAATATTAGTAAAAATTACCTAAAGTATTTGCAATTATTTGGCGACAACCTATGTGTATCGAGTATATTGTGTGCTACGCAACTACGCAGCTACGAAAATGCAAACTGCTACATTATTGCTACGCTGTATCCCAAAAACTCTTTCCATCTTCTCGTGTTTGCAGTTGCTTCTAAGCTATAGTAGCTAAGCTATCTAGTAGGACTGGGGTTATAGTTCCGAGGGTGTACCGGGAACTCCTAGCCGTAGGCAGAGTGGTAGCGCACCGTGCGGTTTTAGTCGGTAGGAGTCCGGCATAGCATCCATGAAGATTTTCACGCGTAAAAATAAACCCTACCTGGTTCTCTTTTCTTGGCTTCAAGAAGCAATGATGCATTGACTTGAGGGAACCACCATTTGTCAAGAAGAAGAAATAATTGAAGTTCGACATTCAAACAATTCTGAATCGCGATAATGTACAATGCGCTTGCTGGTGACTATATATACAACAGTCCAACATCAACCGTTGGGTTTCGGTCCGCCAGGCTGATCATCTAGCCTGGTCACCCTTTGTGTGGTGAAGGAATGACTCTCACCCGTTCTCCACAAACTTTTCCATGAATTTACTTATATTCTGTTTTTAATGGAAATGTCTTAATTTCTATTAGCGGTGTTTTCCAACAAAATCATACTATTTACGATATATATAATGTAGAATCCATGTTAACAATCTTAATACAGAAACACAAATACAATGTATTGATTTGAGAGTGGTATTACATGTAATGTTAGTGAAACTGACATAGAGTGATTTGATTGATCGATTATGGTTACCCAAATCAAGAAATCGTTATTGTATCACACAAAACCAGCTCTTTACTCAATAGTACCAAATAAATTCGATAATCCTATTACGATAAACTACAATCTCTGTTATTGATGCCTTGTTACATAGAGCAACGCGACCCGTACAAGGGGAGTAGACATAGCATGTTGGCTCAATACATATTTATTTGACATAATTATGTTTCTGGGGAAATTGTATTCATTACACCACTGTTAAAGCAATTAGCGGTCACTATGGAACATTTAAAACCACACACACGTAATTTTAAACACATACATACATATACTCACTCCTTTATCCCCGAAGGGGTAGGCAGAGGTATACGCCCACATTTCACCTTATAGTTTTATGTCCCACCTAATAGGTGGGGAGACTATTGCCGTGTTGAAATGGAAAGGCGCAGGTCGCCGCGACCCGCAGTTGAAATTTTTCAAGAAGCCCATTAGTCATTCAACTTGGCTAAACGATTGTCATTTTACTGACAACCGGGTTTCATTTCGAGTTTTCCTACTCTACGCAATGGATCTTTTTGCGAAAGAGTTCCCTTAGTCGCCTCTTACGACACCCTCGGGATATATTTACTCTTACCCGTCGCACCACGGGACACCGTCGCCACACGCACAATAATTATATTTCATTATTAATGTGTGTATTAAGCTTACTCTTTCGAGGAACGCTTTGACAGAGGGGAAAGTCACAGTATGGCGCCTCCCCTCCGATAAAAGTCATAGGTCGTGTTGCTCTATGCTCTGTTACAAGGACTGGGATCCGTAAAAGCCTTCTTATACAGAGAAATATAATAAATACAATCGCACATTTCACCAGCAAGCCTATTTGTCGCGAATCTTTGTTGGGGCCGGTGGCACCATACTGTTGGTTAGTTAAATCCGTATAACGTTTTTGGTTGTGTTTAAATGCCGGTTGCATAGATATTTTACTTCTAGGCTCAACTTTAGATTGTCTGCCGTGGAGTTTGGGGTTCATATTTTTTTTACACAAAGCTAATATTATTAGAAGCCTCCACACGAAGTTTTAACTTGCGGAAATTAATGGTTAACGAGAAAAAAAATAATGAAAATCATTAAAATTCACCAATAATTTGTCACTTTTCACCACAGAATACATACACTCTCAATGCTTTTGACATTCGGCTCGTCACTATACGTTTCGTTTTCCGTAAGGTTAAACCACAACAATGTTTTACTTCATTTAATAATTAAATAAATAATTATATTTAGTAACAAAGTAAAATTTTATGCATATTTTATAATATTACGTATATTTTGCTGATATAAATGAATGCTATTACTTAAATGTATTCTGACAATAATTTACCGACTATTGCCGCTATGTAAAACTAAACGTAAAAATTCGTCGAAACGCTGTCACTGTTACTTTCTGACAGTTATATTTTTTTTTGTAATATATATTTTACGGCCTTTGGCTTCAGCCTTTTAGCCAAACTATTGTTGATTATCTTATTATGGTTAGGTTAGGTTGGAACGGTGACCATTGACGCGCGAAGGCGAGCGAGCGAAGCGAGCGTGCCGCGGCAGCGGCCGCCGAGCGCTTTATAATATTATTTTAACAATTTCGACCTTTATATCGATGTCAACACAAGACAATGCGAAAGTTAGGTTAGGATATTAAAAAAATCATAACTCAAAAAGGGGGGGCTTCCGCAACTTTTCCTTCAGGGGGGGGGGGTTCTACAACCCCCCCTCCCCCCTTTCCACCCTCTCCCGCCCCTTAAATCGTGGGACGACAATCCGAAGTCCTACCTACTTCTATATCAGAAACTATTAAAATCAAAAATTACATAATTCAAAAACACATCAATTTATGATTAAAACTAATAAATTAACCCGTCACAGTATCCGGTGCAAAGGTGCCCATTACACTGGCTGCATTGCCACGCTGAATAGCAATGGCCAACCTTTGCACCAGATACGAGTCGGAGCGGGAGTCACCCGTCTTGTCCATTAACCGCTTGCCCAATTCTTTGATCAAAACCTTGGTGTCTGCACCCCAACTGCCCATCGTTTCGACAACGAATGGAATAAATAAAATTAAGGATTAGTAGTTTATGACACTGTTGCATAATAAGGGTTCTTATAACACGAGTGTGTTTTAAAAAAACGAGCCGTAGGCGAGTTTTTTTATAGTATCACACGAGTGTTATAAGACCAAGTTATGTACAGTGTCATACACTACTTTATCTACTCTCATACTATAATACCTGATTTCATTTTGTTGCGATATATAGTTGCTCCTTGATTTCGCCGGTAACAGGTTCATGGTCATGTTTGACGCAGTTTCCAGAATGTCTGGTGGTGTACAATTACCACCATCCTCGCTTTAAGACATGTTTTTACACAAAAACTAATTTATTTTATAAACAAAACCAAACTTTGTTTAATTTAAATGTAAAATGTTGGCGCCAAGGCGCAAACATCGATTGCGCATGCGTGTTTCTTTTTTTTTTTAGGCTGCGGAGACCATAGATTTAGGACTTTTCGCTACTCTGGAGACACGATTTTTTTTTAAAGTAGAGGTTCAAACTTCTTTTTCAGCTGGAGATTGTTTATAGTGTATCGTAATGATTAAAAAGTTTTATTATGATATAGGTGTCCATACAAGACCTGTATCGTAATAAAACTTTTTTTTTGGCCTGTGCGTAATGTTTGTCATAATAGTATTGATTTCAATTTTATAATCTTTGTATTATAGTATCAGAGTAGATAATAGTACATTATGATACAAGTTCGGTAAGTTGATAATTACAGCCGAGGCGTTATTGCTAGCCCGAGCCGCAGGCGAGGGCTACAAGAAAGCAGAGGCTGTAATTATCAAAGCGAACGTGTGTCATACGACGTTTTATAACATATTTGCGAGGAAACAAGGAAATAAATAAAACGGGGACATTCATAAACTAACAAAAAAACGTAGCAAAAAATAGCGATAATAAAGCGCGCGGAATTTTACTTGTTCACAACGCTTTCTTTTTTTCTTATTTCTTAAGAGGCAAAGGCACAAAAACAGCCAGTATTATTAATAAAGTAAATTAATATTGTTTGTATTGGTTTCACATAAATAGTTGTAATTTATTGTCAAAATTAATTAAATTAAACAATTACATGTTTATTTTATTATATTTTATCTCCCAAAGTTAATTTTATTCATAAAATGTTCACCACTTTTCTGACATAAAAACTCTTTGCTAAGATTTAAAAAAAGTACCGTTCGTTTTAGACGCAATCGTCCGTTTTACTTTACATTACCGGACTAGGCCGTAATGAGATACATTACGTTAGTGAAATGGGGCAAATAAGAGACTCTTTACGAGCAAATGTGTTATAATAGTACATTATGATACAAGTTCGGTAAGTTGATAATTACAGCCGAGGCGTTATTGCTAGCCCGAGCCGTAGGCGAGGGCTACAAGAAAGCAGAGGCTGTAATTATCAAAGCGAACGTGTGTCATACGACGTTTTATAACATATTTGCGAGGAAACAAGGAAATAAATAAAACGAGGACATTCATAAACTAACAAAAAAACGTAGCAAAAAATAGCGATAATAAAGCGCGCGGAATTTTACTTGTTCACAACGCTTTCTTTTTTTCTTATTTCTTAAGAGGCAAAGGCACAAAAACAGCCAGTATTATTAATAAAGTAAATTAATATTGTTTGTATTGGTTTCACATAAATGGTTGTAATTTATTGTCAAAATTAATTAAATTAAACAATTACATGTTTATTTTATTATATTTTATCTCCCAAAGTTAATTTTATTCATAAAATGTTCACCACTTTTCTGACATAAAAACTCTTTGCTAAGATTTAAAAAAAGTACCGTTCGTTTTAGACGCAATCGTCCGTTTTACTTTACATTACCGGACTAGGCCGTAATGAGATACATTACGTTAGTGAAATGGGTCAAATAAGAGACTCTTTACGAGCAAATGTGTTATAAATATTTTTATTACCTTTTTAGAACTTTTGAAGTGAATGTGAGTTCGTTCATTATTTATTCTACTTTGCTAGTTAGGAGAAAGAGGTGGTGTAAAAGTAACACTCAATTCTCAAAACAAAACCTATTTGTGGATCATACATATCCCTATTTGTTCCAATCCGGGATTCAAACCCGAAACGTCACCCGATGCAAATGATATAAAACTATTTATACTGTTGATTGACGGCACTTGGTGGAACTTGCTGCACATATTGAAAAAGACACTTGTACTATTCCACAATATTTATTATTATAAACCTGACCGGTTTCGCTTTACAGCATTTTCAAAGATTCACTTCACCTTTGAAAATGCTGTAAAGCGAAACCGGTCCGGTTTATAATAATAAATATTGTGGAATAGTACAAGTGTCTTTTTCGATATAAAATTAATTATTAGTGTAGGTTTGGGTATTTTGCAAGTAGTTCCAGCTCGTGCTTTTATGGGCTCAGTAAACTCAACATTTTAAACTAGAGATCAACGGCTACTTAAATATTTTGTGAGTTGGTGCCACTCATCTCTATCCTAGCTATCTTATGAGTAAAGATTTTGTCAATTTATATAAGCTTGATCCAATCACCCTTAGCGCCTTGAAGCTTTTGGCTAAAAATAGATCGCTTAAATTATTCCAGTAATAACACTGTGAAAGAAAATGTAATAAAACAACTTTTGTGTTACAGCAGCTTAATAAAGGTAAGACAGTAGAATAAAAAAAGCTATTTACTTGCATCGACGACGTATTTCGCATGAAGTCGGAGTTCGACAATCTAGTAAAGTATTAAGTTCGATTATTTACATTATGTCATGAGATGTTTGTTACTGTATCACTCCTTAACACCTGAACCAATTAAGATGAATGTTATGGCACCTATACAGATAACTTTACTGACGTCATACAAGGTCTGTTTTGGCTCATAGACCACTTTTTATCCCGGAAACAAGGGTATTGTAAGAAGCAACAAAGGAACGTAGAAAAGAAATTTGAAATGAAACCCGGTTGTCAGTAAAATGAAAATCGGTAAGCCAAGTTGAAGGCCTCATGGGCGACTTGAAAATTTTATACAGTGGGTCGTTACAACCTGCGCCCGTCTATTGCAACACGGCAATATGCTCACCACTTTTTACCCTCGCCTACCCCTAGGTGGATAAGAGCGTGACTATTTGTATGTATTTGTAATCAAATAAGCGATCCAGTAACATCCCAACATCACCAAAGTACCTTTTACAAAGATTTTTTTTCTCTAAACTTAGCGTCATACGAAAATATTAGTGTTGCATACGTGACTCATATTTCTATATAGATAGAAAATGATGGCAATACGGACCGTTCGGAGTTGCCTCCCACTCGTAAATACATATCATAACGTCGGGAAAGCAGAATTGGTAGTTATAGTTTCGATCTGTAGTACTTATGTGAGCAAAACGTACCAAATATATTCTTGTTAGGTGTTTATTTAAAGTTTTAAATAATAAATGTATGTTTTATATGTATACTGATTGCCTGATGTAAAACCATGGTGAACAATGGCGGGTCACTCTCAAAGTCGATCGTTCAACTTCACAGCCGCTCTCTCTTTATAACCTGCGTAGGAATACCAAATTTCACGCAAATCCCTTCAGTAATTTTCGAGTTTACTATGAACACACAGAAAAACAAATCAAAATCGGTTAGGAGTCCTGAAGGCATCAGCATCGATTATTTAACAGGATTGGTCAATTAGGTACTTTTACCATTTTACAATAATAATATTTAAAATGAAATGAAACTAAAATATCTTTATTCATTTAGGTTACAAAGTAACACTTATGAACGTCAAAATTTTTGCTTCTACATTTACATTTACTGCCAGATTCGCAATGCAACAGGTAGAGCCTGTGAGGAAGAACCTGGCAAAAAAACTCGCGGCCACTCTTTTTAAATAGTCTTAATACATTCGTTTGTCAAGTAATAAAGATTAAAACACATATTTGTTTCAATTTTTTAAACTCATTAGATTACTCCCAACTACTTCGTTTAAAATAAACCAAAATGAAAAATTCTTCAAAACGAAAATTTAACCTTCGGTCAGTCGCGCCATTTTACTTAACGAGGTTTGTCGCGTGGGGTTCTTGAGAACCTCAATGAAAAATAGCATGTAAAATAGGAAATTATAAGTATTTCATATAATTTATCATTACATTATTACGTGTTTGTCAAACTACAATAAAACAATGATAAATTATTAAGCAATTTGTATTTAATTACTTATTAAACTTATAATCTAAAAGTAGGAGCCTATATTTCTCACTCTGAGATCACTTTTACAAAAAATAAATAAAATAAAGAAATCTACTCCGTAATTATTTACTTTATACTTTTTTGGCATCATATAGAAATAATCAACTGTGTAACATATAATATATAAGGAATAAATAAAAAAAAATCGCAACTTTACGAAATTGGATGCTCGTCGCGTGGGGTCTTTGAGAGCCCTTGCGTTCAAAGCAGGTCCGTATCACACGGCGCTTACGAGCGAATTGAAGTTAGCCACCTTCCGCGCCAACTACAATCTAACTTAGGAGGGTACATAAACTACTGCACTGCTACAATAGATTTAAATAAGAAAAGTTTGCATTTTTGTAATGTTCGGGCTTTCAAAGACCCCACGCGACGGACCGAAGGTTAATAAAATTCTTACTCTAAACTCTAAAGTGCTCATATTTCAAACGTTCTTGACACAAAATATGCTTATTAAAATTTTAGCCCTCTATATCAGTCCATAAACTGAAAAGTAGTGGATTACGTGCAGTGAGAAATGTTAGAAACGCTTTTGTCTGAAGAACAAAACGGTTTGTCCTTGTCTCGTGCTAGCGAGAATGAGTATATTATGATAGTGGAATAAAATTATGCAAGTGTGACTGAGACTGGTCCCTTATATTCACATTATCTATATTATCCCTGTATTATTCCTGAGGTGTCGGGAAACCTTTTTTTATGGGTGGAAATGCTCATGGATGCTATGCCGGACTTTTACCGACTAAAACTACACGGTGTCCAACTGTCCATCCATCTGCCAACTTTCTTAATCCTTCCCTCTCAACAGTACAAAAAATCTTCACCAGATTAGAGCGATTGATAACATCTATGCTATTAAGGTTCGACAGAGAAGAAACCTCTGTTGAAATTTTGTCCTGCAGTGGGAATCGGATCCACGACCTCGTGATCAGCAGTCGCACCCTTTATGAAATGTCGTTCGGTGAAGTGTTTTCGAGAAAGTGTAATGATACGCATCCTTAATTGATATCAAATCAATAAGATCAATATTGATTCCTTAGCAAATCAGGTGTCAGAAATATCTCATTACCTTTAAATTTAAGTAATTGATATTTTTGAAACACTCAAGTAGCAGAACTCCTAAAACCAAAACGCCTACCAAATTTGGGCAAAAATAAAATTTGTAGAAATACTATAACTATCTTGCAATCCTTTTTGTCTTTTGCGTTGGAGTAAATACTTTATTCAAATATGTAAAGGTATATCGAACCTTTCAGGACGAACCAATAAATTAAATATAGGAAAAACAATCTATAGCCAATAAGGTTCGCACCATCCCGAATGCACTCAATCAACAGCGTGTTAAATACTCGCTAGTGAGGCGCATGCGGATATGTAAACAATCGATATTATTATGTTTTAATTATCAATATGTTTTTTTTTCCTTTAGATTTTTCCTTTAGATTATTGCAACTACTTGAGCTGAATACCTAACGGACGAGGTCAAAGCCCAGAGAAGAGGAAAACAACCCTGCGCCAACCTGCCTGGCCAGCGTGGGTACGGTAAGGCCAAATACCATATCCATCCGCCAGATGAACCGATGACCAAATAAGGTCGCAGGCTGAATGCGGAAAGCACAGAACCGTGTGTTTTGGTGTAAATTGGGAGAGGTCATCTAAGAGTTGACTGTCTTAGGCTAATTTGATTGATTGACATTATTTGTAGCCTAAAATGGCATAGGCTAGTTTGATATATACCTTACAAGTAGGCCTGTCAGATGTTCGATCGAAAAATCGTAGCAGAATACCATGCGGTGAAAATGCATGGCAGATCTTGTAATTATGAATTGGAAGTCTTTACGGAAATTTTGTGTTAAATTGTCAAGTATCTCATATTTTTAACGGCATCACAGACATTTAACCAGTCAGCAGTCTACGCTTTCATGCCTGTGGTCGACAATTGACGATGTGCGGTTTTAATTATGCTGTCGACCCAGCAACACCTATCTGAAGTCACTTTTAAGAACTTCATTCGTCCCAAAAATCTTGAAGCAGATATTGGTACCACTACATGCTTGCAGTTGCTGGCCCCAATGGGAACACCTTGATGCTTACACATCAGATCAAGATAATCCCAAATTGTTAGCGATTGTGTGGATCGATACAGCCATGTCAATTCTTTACTGTGTAACCTAATACCTGATTTGATGTAAAATTTAAATGTAGAAGAATTATTGGTCTTGAGCTGGGTTCGATTCTGCGTCTTCCCGCATGCCGGGGTCAAACACTTTTTTAACTAGCCATCAAGATCTACTTGGAACCGACGATTTTTCCCACCTTATACTTCTTGGAGCGAAACTCGATAGTTTAATTTCGAATAAATATTCGACTTACATCCCATCACTAACTATTAAAAGCACCGGTCTTGTTTGCTTCCAATAAAAATGAAGCATGCCCTTCGATTAAATTTCCATTTAATAGGTAGAGATTTTTTTTTTTTTTTTATACTACTTAGGTGGCAGACAAGCTTACGGCCCACCGGAAGGTTGGTAACCGTAGCCTATAGACGTTTCTTTACGGAAAACATTTTATCTTTAGTGATTATTGAATATATTATTTGGCAAAAACTAGGCAAGGTGAGGCCGCGGTGGTAGCGGTGTTTGGGTAGTAGGCGCGTGTGGTTTTCGTTGGTAGGAGTCCGGCTTAGCTTCTATGAGGGATTTCCATACGTAAAAACATCTAGGGTTACATAAATGGTAAGTACATTGTTCGGTCTTAACATTGAACAATCGACATCGCAAATATAATTGGGGCCGCTTCCCCGATAATGACCTGTCTCTACTCTTATTTAAGACTAGCTGACGTCACGTGGTTTCACCCGCGTAGTTCCCGTTCCCGTGGGAATACGGGAATAAAATATGTTCACCGCAAAGAGTGTAGCTTCCCAACAGTGAAAGAATTTTTCAAATTGGTCCAGTAGTTCCGGAGCCTATTCGTTACAAACAAACAAACAAACAAACAAAAAAACAAATCTTTCCTCTTTATAATATTAGTATAGATCAATAGATCAGTTCAGCTGAGAGGTGTAAAATTGATACAGATTAAAAACGGGTATTTCAAACAGGGCTTAGTAGATTTACCTTGTCCAAGAAATATACCCACGCTAACTGAAATAGATGAAGGCGCATCGCAACGAGTTTTAAATTTTGTTAAAATTTTACATGATAGTGCATCTATAGGACAGGAGCTGGGTATCTACTCGAAATTTTACAGAGTTTCTAAAACAAGAGGAACAAAAATCTAATAACTGATTGGAAATTAAAAATGAGTAGGAATTATAGCTTTGGCATGAAAATAATATAACAGCGGTTTGTGAACAAATAGTTTCAAATTGTCAAAAAGGTAAGATCTTAGGCAAATGATAGGTTCATTTAAAACGACTTCACACCACTACTGAACCTATGTCCACTATGAACAAGATTTGCCTGTTCAGTTATTTCATTTTCATACACAGCATACATTGAGCCTTTCTGATTGAAGGTTCACAAAATTGGACAAGTATACTACTTACTAAGGTGGCAAACAAGCACCTGATCTGTAATTGATTTGTCTCGTGGGTAGTAAGTTGGGCGTGTGGTAGTTTTATATAAAATGACAAGGATCATTGTTTACTTATTCTTTTTTACTTATATTAAAAAGCACAATATTGTTGAGAAATAAAGAAACTGAAATATTGTCGACAACTTTTTGCTTCTAGATCAAATTACGTCATACCTTGGAACTGTACGGTACGTGCCCTCTTATCAGTTGTCATCGCAGTCTACTCTTTGATACGTGAGGCCTTTTATAGACCAGGAGGCATGGGAAATTTGCAATTAAGTAGTAAAAAAAGCAGTATCCCTGCAAATGCGAATGTTATATACCTACCACCCATATTCAACGAGAGTAGGGTTTTCTTGTAGAATCCTTTTGTAGTGTGCTATAATTGATTATGAAAAATATAATATTTAATATTTTTAAAACAGGTTTGGCGGAGTAAAAACACGCACATATTATTATCGTTACACCTTTTTACTGAAAGTTTAGGCAAAAGTAGACATACCATGCAGTAACATTTCACTAGTTATAATAATTTTTAAAGAATTGCTCGTAAATATAAATACCACGAATGGTCACCCATCTCCAAATCCATCACATAAAATGCTTATCGCGTAGTAATCTTTTACAGAGCACTAAGCCTTCACGAGTAACCGGGGGTAGTTACTATATAATTAAAATTTCACCTAGGTATAATAATTAAGTTCTAATACAACAAACAATTTTACAGTCTCTATTTCTAATATCAGTTCAGTATTGACGACCGATATTATTGAAGATCTAAAAAAGAAAAGACAGTTTAAACAAAATATGTATCACAGTTGACCGGTTCAGCAGGTCGAATGCTGGGACTGATATTCAGGTCAAGAGCTCTTGGACTACACATCGGATGGAGGAGCTGCGCCGAATTGACGTTTATCTACGAAGTCACGTTAAAGCTACGTTTCACCATTTTTATTTTCCCATTTTTCTTTGAGCGAAATAACATTTAGATATTTTCTTCAAGTTGTTTGAAATTTTGGATATTACGCGCCCTCATGCTGAGGTTTCATGTTTATACTTTGTACGTCTTCCTAGAATCGATTGGAATTGGTTTTGTTATGTGTTGGGTAAGCTTCTTTTCAATTTATCTTATAAATAAATAGGGAAGTTTGTTTTTTAGGGTTCCGTACCCAAAGGGTTAAAATGGAACCCTATTATTGAGACTTTGCTGTCCGTCTGTCTGTCACCAGGCTGTATCTCAGGAACAGCGATAGCTAGTCAGCTGACATTTTCACAGATTGTTGTATTTCTGTTGCCGCTATAACAGCAAACACTAAAATAAAATATTTAAGGGAGCTCCTATAAAACAAACCGGATTATTAGCCTTTTTTATGATACGAAACCCTTTCTTCATTTTTTCATAAGAAATGAATGAAAGAGGGTGATTTTTTAATTGAAGGTAGCTTTAGGTCTGGAGATGTGAGACGCCACTCATAAACTACTTGATTTTTCCTGTAAAAACTTATTCCACAAGAAACATTACAGTTTATTGCTTTACCCGAATTTAGTGCGAGTGGAGTCGCGAAAGTCTCTCTAGTCGAGTAACGGCGTTTGTCCCACAACCGTGTTTGTATAATTGACGCTTAGAGGCATTTTGGTGTAGCGGCAGTCTAGCAAATATCCATAGACAACGGACCATTTTCCATTAGGTAAGCGGAGTACGTGTCTGCAACCTTAGTGATATAAAAGAAAAACAATCTATTGAAGACACTGATTTGATTGATTAATTTCCCTTTGCCTGAAACTCTTCAAACTTAACTCATTCAACAATTGTCTAATTTCCATCGTTTACGCAACAGTTGTTCAAGAATACTCTTTCAATCAAAGTTGAGACAGAAACCTAAATATAATGTAAATCTCTTTTGAAAGTATGATTGCTTTTATTTGATTTACCTTTAGCCAGGCTGAAAATGGCAATAAAATGAAAAGTTGAATAAGAAATGTCGTTATACATTTCACAATCTGAAAGTCGAAAGAGATTATGAATTTCTATGTTAATATTATAAAGAGGAAAAGTTTGAATGTTAGGAGTTATTTAAGAAACTATTAAACAGATTTCAAAAATCCTTTTTGTGACAGGTGACCTATTTATTGACGAAGGATAATGGTTATTAACCATTGCACTACTACCATTACGAAGCGGGGCTCGTTAATGTCAATAGATCCATTATTTTATTTGAAAACGAATTTAGGAGAATGGGGTGCAACGGCAGTCCCGGGACATCCTTTCGAGGGCTTACCCGAGGCTCCCAACCACAGGCTGTTGGGCGTTGCGTGAGGTTTTTTAGTCGGTAAGAGTCCGGCATAACATCCTCTGAGGATTTTATCTCACGTAAAAAAAAAAATGGGGTGCAACAGGAGTTCAAATTATGTCGCGGATAGCTATTTTATAATAAAACATCAACTGGTAATAAGCGTTTTTGAAGTGAGCGTTTTATATCGATGTTGAAGCAAATCGTACCTATATGGATGAAATTTATTTCACCTCGGGCCCAACCGGAGTTAACGCTTAGATGAGAATGTTGACGACTAACTACTGAAGAATATTAACTACTCACTTATGTTCAAGTTTAATTTGTCACCCCATATTGTTACAAGTACGTGAGGTGTAAGGAACCCGCCTTATGAGGTCAGTAACTTAGGGTAGCTAAGTTATGCGAAGTTCGAACAACTTAATTAAACAAGTGCTTAACTTGAGGTACTGTCTACAATATTGGAATTTATATTATAAACGCGCAAGTTTGTGTATGTATGTTTGTTGCTCTTTCACGCTCCAATAGCTCAACGGCTCTGTCTGAAATTTGAAACAGGGATAGATTAGCGGGAGACAACTCTCCTCTCCGAGTTCCGCAGTCTGCGGCGGGGGCGCCGCAGACTAGTCTTCTCCCAAGACTATCGACCTCTATGACCGGGGGGCTGCTCATCGTCCTTACAGAAGCATGCCCAAAAGGACAGACTGAGGTGAAAGTTTAACGCACGCCATGTGCCCCAAGAAGAGAGATAGCACCCGAACCCGCTAGGTGAGGAAGCAGGGGTAGCTAAGGTCAGTTGGGTAACCTGAAGACATCTGGCATACACCCGGCTCCCAAATGGTAGGAACGTGTGGTAGGGAACGTGTGGTTTTCAGTCAGTAACAGTCTTGTATAGCATCCATGACGGATTTCCACATTAAAGAAAAAATGAGGACATATTATAGTCTGGAATAACACATAGCAGAGCAACGTGACCACACTTTTCACATTGCTCTATGGCTATTGTGATCTCCGTAATAGGTTTTTATGAGATAATGGAAAGATATCAAAACTACGAGCAGTTGGCATCACCTAGTACAATAGTGACACTTTTCCGTAGCCGAGGTCATCATGTCAAAAATTCACATACAACCACATTGATTAAGAAATAAATCAACAAGTTCTTCAAGAGTTACATAAAAAGACGAACGACATAAAATGTGCGTCGTCGCCCGACTATCTACCGTAAGTTTACCACGATTTCAGAAACCGCTAAAAGCTGCCATAACATGATGTGACGTTCCCTTTCTTCTTTTCTTGAATGAATGGCCCCGTCGTTTACCAACGATTCTGCCAACGTCAAGGTGGAAAATAGATTTACTAGTTTGTGGTTTTGACAAGTATGACGCAATAGTTCGGTCTCATAGACAATTTTTCGATTTTATGTTTTGAAAAAGGACGACATGCTACAGTGTTAGAATTAATAAGAATTAGAAATCTGCGTATCTCTAAAAAACGTTCCCTTTAAACTCGTGACAAAACATGACATCAAGCAGTAACATTATAATCCTTGACATTCAGCCGTCATGTCATGTCTCCACGTGTGTGCGAACAAAGCTTTTTGTAATGTGTCTATACAGAGAAGCTTGGCTAAGTGAAAATAGGGTTGTCATTTATTATTATTTTTTTATTATCTTAGACGAATATAGTAAATGGTTGAGAAAATCTTATGAAAATACATCTAATAAAACGATAATAAAGTGCGGGGTAGATTTTATTCTCTCCCTCTCCTACTTTACTATCGATATTTTAAATAAAAGAAGGTGAAATATTAAACATGGAATACTATTGTTAATTAATTTATATTAAAATAAAATAATAATTACTAAACCATGCTGCTCTTTACAAACAAACGCTTTTAAATCAAAGATCATTCACGTATTCAGTGCTCGTCCTTTAATCACAATATTAGCTCAATCATGAAAAAAGTTTAGATTAGAAGTAAAGTAAAAGGGATCCATGAAACAGTTATTGTTAAATACAAATAACAACCATTTATTATACATATATACGGTTAATCTTTTTTAAATAAATTCACATGGCACAAATGCTGGTCAAAATTTAGTAAAAAGTTCAACCCGAATACTCTATCGATCGTTCTAGAAACTAATTTAAAAACCAGACGTGGGACATTCTTTTTAATTATCGTGGAATGAAGGCGTGTGAGACGTTGATTTCAGTAATGGTTTTTGGAGATGAGGTTGCGACTTTGTTTGTCTTTTAATACACTCTTTGTAACATTTTTTTATTGAACTATTTTTATGAAATACTAGCGGATGTCACGCGGGTTTACCCGCATAGCTCCCGTTCCCGTGGGAATACAGGAATGAAATATAGCCTATGTTACCTGGGGAGGTGTAGCTTTGTAACAAAGAAATAATTTTATAAATCGGTCCAGTAGTTTCGGAGCCTATTCGATGCAAACAAACAAACAAGCAATCAAATCTTTCCTCTTTATAATATTCACTGACTACTTATAATATTAGTATAGATTCTAAGTTAATTTTCTATACCTGGGGATCGTGCGAAGCATGGCTCTATACGGAGCTCCTGTATGGGCGGAAACCCTGACGGCCAGCAATGTGGCTAGATTGCTGAGCCCGCAGAGAGCGATGGCCATCAGGGTGATAAGGGGATACCGCACGATCTCCGGTGAGGCGGCATGTCTCCTAGCCGGGACCCCTCCATGGGACCTGGAAGCGAGAGCCTTTGCGTCACTGTTCAGATGGCGCAAGGAGGCGCTGGAGCGGGGCCAAAGGCCCGCTAATCGAGAAATCGAGGCCCAGCGGTCCCTACTCCAACAGGAAACCGTGGAGACATGGAAGGTGTGACTTGAGCAACCAAAGGGGGGATTCGCCACAATCGCGGCCGTCAGACCGGTCATGGACGAGTGGCTGGAGAGGAGACACGGTGCTCTCTCCTACCGGTTGACACAGATGCTTGCCGGGCACGGTAGCTTCGGTAGGTATCTGTGGCGAAAACACCGGGAAACCACGGCCGAGTGTCAGCACTGCGAGGACCACAGCGATGACACGGCGTTCCACACGCTGGTGGAGTGCACTACGTGGGCGCAACAGCGCCAGGACCTCGTAGTGGGTCTGGACGTGGACACTCTCTCGCTCGAGACCATGGTGCGAGCCATGCTCTCCAGCGGGAGTAAGTGGGACTGCGCCGCCTCCTTCTGCGAGCAGGTCATGCTCGTGAAGGAGGCGGCGGGACGGGTACGGGAGAGAACTCTCCCACCCGAGTTCCGCAGTCGGTGGCCTGGGCGCCGCCGACGTGTCTTCGCCGAGAACTATCGGCCACCATGACCGGGGGCCTGAGGACGGTGAGAGGGCGGCTCACCGTCCTTACAGAAGCAGGCCCAAGACGGCAGCGTGACGTGAGCAATTCACGCACGCCCCCCCCTTAGAAGCGGGATCACACCCGAAACCCCCCAAAGACGCGGGATAGCACCCGAACCACCCCCTGGGCGAGGCCGCAGCGGCGGCCGTGGGTCTGTTGGGAGTTCTGGGACATCCTTCGCGGGCTTCCCCGGGGCTCCCAACCACAGGCTGTTAGGCGTGACGTGAGGTTTTTTAGTCGGTAGAAGTCCGGCATGACATCCATGAGGATTTTCCCTCACGTTAAACAAAAAAAAAAGTTGATTTTCTATCAACACTAGAGATGATAACAAAAATAATATTATGATCGCTGACAGTAGTTGCACGAACTTATGAACAGTCGTAGGAGGCATAATATAGGTATGTTCGTGTGATAGGTATAACATGGTAATGTAGACTCGGTAATGAGAGAAAAAATATTATAACAATGGTAACTAATGTTAAGTAGTATTTTTGCATAATGCAAAAAAATGTTCTTCTCTAGTCAGAACCTCATATAGAACTACTAGCACGGGCACCCAACTCTAGTCTCTCTAGTCGAGTAACGGCGTTTGTCCCACAACCGTGTTTGTATAATTGACGCCTAGAGGCATTTTGGTGTAGCGGCAGTCTAGCAAATATCCATAGACAACGGACCATTTTCCATTAGGTAAGCGGAGTACGTGTCTGCAACCTTAGTGATATAAAAGAAAAACAATCTATTGAAGACACTGATTTGATTGATTAATTTCCCTTTGCCTGAAACTCTTCAAACTTAACTCATTCAAGAATTGTCTAATTTCCATCGTTTACGCAACAGTTGTTCAAGAATACTCTTTCAATCAAAGTTGAGACAGAAACCTAAATATAATGTAAATCTCTTTTGAAAGTATGATTGCTTTTATTTGATTTACCTTTAGCCAGGCTGAAAATGGCAATAAAATGAAAAGTTGAATAAGAAATGTCGTTATACATTTCACAATCTGAAAGTCGAAAGAGATTATGAATTTCTATGTTAATATTATAAAGAGGAAAAGTTTGAATGTTAGGAGTTATTTAAGAAACTATTAAACAGATTTCAAAAATCCTTTTTGTGACAGGTGACCTATTTATTGACGAAGGATAATGGTTATTAACCATTGCACTACTACCATTAGGAAGCGGGGCTCGTTAATGTCAATAGATCCATTATTTTATTTGAAAACGATTTTAGGAGAATGGGGTGCAACAGCAGTCCCGGGACATCCTTTCGAGGGCTTACCCGAGGCTCCCAACCACAGGCTGTTGGGCGTTGCGTGAGGTTTTTTAGTCGGTAAGAGTCCGGCATAACATCCTCTGAGGATTTTATCTCACGTAAAAAAAAAAATGGGGTGCAACAGGAGTTCAAATTATGTCGCGGATAGCTATTTTATAATAAAACATCAACTGGTAATAAGCGTTTTTGAAGTGAGCGTTTTATATCGATGTTGAAGTAAATCGTACCTATATGGATGAAATTTATTTCACCTCGGGCCCAACCGGAGTTAACGCTTAGATGAGAATGTTGACGACTAACTACTGAAGAATATTAACTACTCACTTATGTTCAAGTTTAATTTGTCACCCCATATTTTATAAATACTCATCGTAAAAAATTGATTGCCATTAAAATGGTTATTGTGCACCAACTCATGATAGACACATGCTATCGCGCATTTTTTTTAAGAGAAACAATTTTGTAGTACATATTTTTTACATAACTATAAATATTTACGCAGCACACGCAACGAAGCTCTCAAAAGGAATAACTTTTTCCCCGTTTTTGAAACATTTACTATTATTGCTCCGCTCCTCTCCTATTCGTTGTAGCGTAATGCTATATAGCCTATGACACTCCACAATAACGTAGCTTTCTATTGGTGAAAGAATTTTTAAAATAGGTTCAGTAGATCCCGAGATTACCCCTTACAATTTAACAAACACACAAACTTTACTTCTTTATAAATTAGTATAGATATAGATAAAAAAGAATGTTAAAAAAATTAAAGTTTTAATTAATATCTAGTAATAATAAGATCCATATTGTCAGCCTAATATAATAAAGAAAAATTAACACAAAAAGTCTGCTACAATCTTACATGCTGTTATTTTTTTATAGCTGCAAAGGTCTGCAAAATGTTCCAACTCGCACATCCTTATGGACCAATAAAATACGAGAAAACTCTTTTACACTGAAGTATACGGAACCGGTGGTATAAAAAGCTCGCATTTCAGACGGAGTAGTGCTTACGTAGTACTGTCACCGTTGTTTGATATTTAACCTTATACTCTATTGCTATGACAATAAAAGCTATAATCACGAAACTTGCGTTTACTTATTACTTTTTTCTGTTGGGTACGATATTGAAATTTATGCGTTCGGTTATTTGAGTCTACTACACTCATTTCGTGCAATTTTTGTGAATATTCTGCAATACTTGATGATATTCTATTATTAATATTACGTTCGTTCCTTAGCACTATAATCATAATTTCTAATTCATTATCCGTAATCGCAAAATCGCAATAATTTCTTCCTACAGCCGTTAAAGGGAGATTGAGTAACAAACTGAAATTCTTAATGCAGTTTACAGAATACATCTACTTACCAAGTTTCAACAGCATAGGCCTTATAGTTCCGGAGAAAAGTGGCTGTGACATACGGACGGACAGACAGACAGACATGACGAATCAATAAGGGTTCCGTTTTTTTGCCATTTGGCAACGGAATCCTAAGAGGCTAGAATAAAAAACGGTACCGAAGCAACCGGCACCGGACCGTGTCAAGATATTTCAATTGATTGATTGTTTGACAAACATTTCTATACTAATTGATATTTATCTGTGGAAAATTTTCAAATAAAAAGTTAGCCTGTCCGAAAAAGGACCTTTATTAACATACTAGCTGATGCCCGCAGCTTCGCCCGCGATGGCGCTGTATGTGAAATTTTGCTGAATTTTCTTTGCTATAAACCTCACGGAGCCCGAGACCTTTCCAACGAATGCAAAACCGTGGAAATCGGTTCGTGCGTTCTGGAGTTATAGCGTCAGGAAGGAAAACCCGACTTATTTTTATTATTATTTAGATTATTATATATATAGATAGATTAGATTAGCGCCTCTCTTTTCAATAGAGAAAAATAAACTATTACGCTTTGAGGGTTAAGCAGATAAAAATATTCAGAAATTACCTATTCCATGTAATACCTAATACAGGTTAGGGAACGAATTTCGAACTAAAAATATTTAATACTAAAATAGGATTATGTAATTGGGTTGGACGTCAACTCGTCACCGAGATGCGGCCCAACGGCCCAATTAACACACTGTGGTCACCATCGGCAAAATTAAATTATTTATATAATAATAATTAGAATAACCCACACAACAGTATAAATATATTATGTTATTAATTTATTAAGCATACATACATACATCGCGGATATAGATACATCCCGGAACTTGCTGCACTGCACTATATTTTCATAATATAGAGCAGCGGCACAGAAATGAGAAAATAGAGCGGTCTCAGGTCTTTGATCGGGGTAGGCGCCATGCGGAGAATTTTCCCTCTGTCAATACACAAATCCAAGCGGCTATTGTATTTTTGACCGACTTCAAAAAAGAGGCGGTTACTCAATTCAACCGTATAATATTTTTTGTGGGGATCCGTGTGGCGACGGGGCCCCCGTGGCAACGGGAAAGAGTATGAAAATGTAGCTACCCCAATTCGTCCCGAGGGTGTCGCAAAACTATTCATTGCGTAGAGAAGGAAACTTCGAAATAAAACCCGGTTGTCAGTAAAATGACAATCGTTAAGCCAAGCTGAAGACCTTAGGCCTCCCTGTAATGGAGGTAGTTGTATAGACCCTTTAGAATGCCGCGAGGTGAGACCGGCCAGATAATAAAATAAATATTGTGGAACACAAGTTTACAATATAATTATATAAATTGTCTATAGTATTATGCCTAACGTATTTGTTAAGTGGAGTTCATTGATTGCACCCATACTTAGATTTTCAGAACTTAGTATTCCGGCCTGCAACGTTTGAACTCGTAACTTAAACTGCAGGCTGAATTTGATCAATTGATTGGAGACAAATTCTGTGTGTATAGAGCACCTATGCGAGATGAAATGTGATGAATTTATGGACTCGCTACGTTTGGTGAGTAACCTGTTAGGTAACTAATTTGTGCATTCAAATGGACATGGCTGATCGACTGGGCTGGAGGTCTCTGGGTCATAATGGGAGCCGTGTGGCATTTTTTAATCGTATATCAATACAGTTCAGTACTCTATAGTTCAGAGTAAAATTATAATACACTAGCGGACGTCACGCGGTTTCACCTGTGTAGCTTCCGTTCGAAATATGAAAATAAAATATTTCTATGTCACCCCGAGATAGTGTAGCTTTCCAACAGTGAAAGAATTTATCAAATCGGTTCAGTAGTTTCAGAACCTACTCGATGCAATCAAACAATCAAATGTTTCCTCTTTATGTAGTATAGAAGCATTTTTATTTAACTTGAGGAAAAATCCTTCATGGATGCTATGCCGGACTCCTACCGACTAAAAAATCTCACGTAACGCCTAACAGCCTACGGGCGGGAGCCCCGGGTAAGCCCTCGGAAGGATGTCCCAGGATTCCCAACAGACGCACGGTGGCCTCGTCATAGAAGCATAGACAAAAATTAAATGGAAAAGATTATCAGTTTCGAACAGGTCTTGAAGCTGCGTCTTCTGGCTAACTGCCCCTCAGACCACTGGACCACCGAGACACTACACTATATTCTTTCATCTTTGACTACTGAGAATTTTCCTTTACGTAAAACAAGAAAAAAAAGAGGAAAGATTTGGTTGTTTGTATGTTCGCACAAATAGGCTCCGAAAATACTGAACCGAATTGAAAAATTCTTTCACTGTTGGGTAGCTATTACACTAAACCCGGTGAACATTATGCTATATTTTATTCCCGTATTCCCACGGGAACGGGAAACACGTGGGTGAAACCGTGTGACGTCCACTAGTTTGGTATAAAACTCCTAATATGACACATTCGAGACTTAGGCTTAGACTTGTTTCTAAATTATATTAGATTCGTTCTGATAGATACTTCGGAATCTCGTAAACAATTAAAAAGTTTTCAGGAGAAAGGAAAACTACTAAAAGTTATAAAACTCTGCCCTTTCGATACATCTGATATTGTAACATCAGGAGTGTTACATTTTTACTTTGTTTGTAACGAAGGCTACACTTTTGTTCGTCGTTTCTCTCAATCTGAGTCTGAGTTCGATCCCCGGTCAATATTATACCGATATATCCCACTCATAATACACGCTATGTAGCTTAGCTGGATGAGTTTACAGAAAGATTAGGACTCACGGTTTACTAGTATTTCTAAAAATATCTGATTGTTGCTTTGAGCTAAAATAATGTATCAATAAACATATACCTACTTATGAAGCGGAAACTTAGACAAAATGATCGCCCAGTATGAACATACCGTCAGAAGAATTTTGATAATGTACAGGTTGTTGTTTTTTGTTCGTAGTGGTATTTGAACACTTTGCTACCCTGCCGCTGTTTTGTGTAGTGCTTTAGAATAAATAGCCTTTCAGAATATTCACTAAACCATAACACTATTGTGCCTCATTTCAACCGAGCTCCAGGATAAGCTATAGATTAAATCACTGCGAATCGGCTAAATAGGTTTGAGAGCCCTTTTAAAATTAAACAAATAAAACACACCTGCTAAAACTTCTCATTCAAACTCGATTCTAAAATTTCATCCCAAAACATCAAAAAGCTAGGAAAAATCGTATAAATGTCGTTTGCAGGGTCACAAAGGGACTTGTATTTGTAAAGGGCAGGTGCCTAAAGTTGTGGACCTCTGACTGAGGGCAAGTTAACTGACCTTTGTAGTAACTTAATTTTCAGAAACTCTCCGTCCAACAAAGGTCCACTTTAAAGTGATTTCGAGATTAACAAATTGAATTACATGTGTTTTTAATTTCAATTAACGTGTCTGAATTTGTTAATTTGTTGCAAATTTAATTAGATCTATTAAACGATTTTAAAAAAGAACGTTTTCATGAAAAAATTGTCAGTATTATATGATATTGATAGGTACAGAAAATAGGTGTAAGTGCAAAATATTTACAGCTATTTTTTGTACTGCTGACGTGCAGCGTTGATATATATGTGACATAAGTATGATAAGTTAAGCAATAAGAAAAAAGAGAAACTGCAAATATTGTGAACATACAGAAATACTACACGTAATAAATACATACATAGCCATAACAAATACTTGAAATGAAAAAAAAAATACAGTCACGCCTATATTTTCGAAGGAATAGGTAGAGGCATTCTATACTTACCTCCACGTTTGCATGTTGTCCCCCTTGATTTTGCTGAGCATATTGCAGTGGTGCAAGCGAGTGCGAGCGCTTCATGCGTAAAAAAATTAATAACCCATCTTCTGAATAACTCTGATAAAATCCCATATCCTCTTAATCCCCTTCTCCCAATAGTGCTCTTCTAGAGCCACATATTAGTCCTGGGGTAACCTTCCGAGGGCTTACCCGAGGCTCCCAACCGTAGGCTGTTAGGTAGGATACGTGTGGTTTTTAGTCAGTAGGAGTCCGGCATAGCATCCCTGTAGGGATTTTCCTCACGTTAAAACCGGTCAAGTGAGAGTCGGACTCGCCCATGAAGGGTTCCGTGGCAATATAAGTTTATGACAGACAGACGGACAAACAGACAGTCATGACAAAGCTATACGGGTTCTGTTTTTGGGCTTTTGGTTACGAAACTCTAAAAAGAGACCCACATATTTAACATTTCAATATTTCCCCTCACAACTCAGTTTCACGTAAATCTGTTTGATATAAGTAAACCCCTATACCGTGTTATTTATGTTCTCTCCTCTCGTATGAGCTATAATTCAATTATATGAAATTTGAGGCCGCTCTCTAGTCTATGTCGGTAGTAAAGTAATACAAATATATTTTTATCTTTCTGTGAGAAGATAACAGTTTGATGTTATTTAGTACCAAAAGAGATTGACTTCAGAAATTATACCATGGGGAATTCATGCATAAGTACATAATATATTTACGCCTTTATCCCCGAAGAGATAGACAGAGGAATAGTATACACCCACATTTCACCTTATAGTTTTATGTCCCACGTAATAAGTGGTGAGTCTATTGCCGGGTATTAGTGTGAAGGAAATTCTTTTTTTTATAGTACTGAGGGGGCCGACACACGTCACGGACCACCTCATCGAAAGCGATCGAAAGCGACCGTAGTCTACAACTTTCTAAGGCTAAGAACTCACGAAGCGATTTTGTACCGTGGCCGCAGCGGTTGCGGAACTGCGGTTTTATTTCTAAACTCACGAGACCGGTTATTTGCGCGGTTACACAGCCGTCGTGGTTGCGATTATCGCCCGCAAACGTGGCGGGTGATAATCGCAAGACATAAGACGGGCAGTTAACGATCAGTTGAAATCCAAACTGCCATGGACACGTTAAATTCTTTTACTTATATTCTTCTAAGCTCTTATCCCATAGAACTGGCCTTTCTTGCACTAAAGTAATAAGTAGATCGACCTCGATTTCCATTTTATAATGTTTGCTGAACGTGCACACAAAACACGTCCGATGTCGCAAGTAACTGGAGCAAAATGGCGTTGGATTTCTGTACCCTCGCCCCGCCGCGCCGCGCCGCCCGGCCGCAGAGCGCGCGGGCGCAACCCGCCGAGGATGCGGGTAACCGCGGGCCGCGCGATTCTACTAGTTGCCCGCCGGTGCAGCGGGCCCCGCAAACAAACGCGCAAACGGCGGCCGTAAAACGCGTCGTGAAATGTGCTTTAATTTTTTACATATATATCTGCACTCTACAGAAGCTGCGGGCCCGTAAACGCGGTGGGTGCGGGTGAAAACCGCTCCATGAGTTCTTAGCCTAACACCAGAGGTGCTGCCTTCGCGCTGTCAACCCTGGACAACCTACTAGGTATGACTCCTTGTTTAAGAACTCTATACCGATGGACCGTGATGTTCGGGGAAACTGATGACTTCACAATCGTACACTCTCGAATTTCACAGATTTTGTTTTTCTGACTGATAGTTTGACTGAGTGGCTTGAACTTCAATTTTCCTATACATGTAGGGTTTTAGCAAAAAAGATTATACTTAATTAAAACCAATGAGAAATGAAAATGCTTAACTCTTACTAAGAATTTTTAACCTAAACACTGAAACTCAAGATCTCTACGAATAGATAGTTCCTTCTTTAAGTTTTTCTCAACCGAATACTTCTAATTCGTAACCAAATCGTCCATAACTTCCAAAATTGTCTTCCTTCTCCCAAAATTTCCTCACAACTCCCCTTATTTATTACAATATTATGTTCAAATCAACATAACTATAACGCTATCGTTTATAGTGAGATGTCGTACGAAAGGTAAACACATATCTCGGCTATTGCTACCCATAAAACATGTTTATTATTATGTGTAACGGACAAACTAGAGGAAAACAACAGCGTTGGTAGTTATTTATGCAGTAGTGGGCTGGCAACATTGTGACGCTACTACGTGTGTTGCCAGAATCAATTTGTTTGACAGTTATGGTAGGAAATTTGAATTATGAGATCGAATTTGGAATGTTATCAAATTGTTATAATAGTTGTTGCGGGTTGTTTCCGCACATGCTCTGCCGACGATAAGATGTTGTCTTACGAATCTGACAGTTACTCTAAATATAGAAGCAATAATCTTGACGTTCATAGGTGTTACCTACTTTATGAATAAAAATATTTTGATTTATATACCTAGGTCAAAAGAAATATTAAGTGAAAATATCTCATTTTAATATAAAAGGGATTGTAGCATGACAGTACAACGGAAATCCCTAATTTCCGTATTATTTACTTGAAATATGAGGCAGAAATCACTTTGGTAAAGTTATGAGAAAAACCCTCAGAGTACCTACAGGATTTATACTTCGTTGAGAAACCTAATTCAGCCGCAACGGTCAAGATCCTTTTATGAAAGGGAACATAATCCTCATTTAGCTATTGTCCTTTTAGAGATCCGTAGTAGATAAAAGTCTTTATAATAGATATTCAAATTTCATGGTCTCTTTTTATATACTACTAAGGTGGCAGACAAGCGAATGGCCCCAACTTATTAACTGTGGTCACCGTAGCCTATGAACGTTTGTAACTCTGAGAATTAACTATATACCTACCTCGATGTACTAAGCAGCTTAAATGTTTCCAATATTTCGTAACTGTTCAAACGCCATGATCATGAAGGAACTAAGGTAAGGGCGGTCAAACACAACACAAGGTAAACATATCTAACGCTTGGCAAAATAAGAGTAGTTGGCGAAAACAATAGACGCGCCACTCTGTGTCGCTCATATAAGGCAACTCGTTAGAAAGAACCGTCTATATTTTACGGTAAAACGTTAAATAGTTCTGTGGATATACATTCTCGATTAATGAATCCGTTTGAGAGCCTGAAAGTGCTATTTTTTTCCAGCATAAAATGTCTACCAGCCAAACGGCTTTAACCATTAAAATTTTTAGACTTTATAAGACACAATCAAGTATACGTTACTGTGATTGGTTCAATATTACCAATACATATTGCTAATACTATAAATGGGAAAGCGAGTTCTTTAGTCCTGCTAAAATTATAAATGTGAAAGTTTGTGAAGAAGTTTGGATGTTTTAGATGTTTGTTTCTAACGGCTGAACGGATTGAGCTGAAATTTAGTACAGAGATAGCTTATAACACATATTTTCATCGCGGGCATATGTTCCTACGGGAAGCGTGAACGGGTAGGTACCGAATTTCACGCGGGCGATGCCGCGAGCATTACCTTGTATTAAAATAAATAAAACATGTTTGAAAAAGTACTGTGTGCACAGTAATGTTATACCGTGTGGCTCAGTTTTCATAAACCCCCCCACTTTCAACAACCACCCTTCAACAATCACAGTCGTACACCTATATAATATTCAATTGAATTCCCGTAAAATTGTCGTAAAATGCAAACGTTCGAGAGGTGTTAACGACCTCGTAAATTTACGGCTCAGAGCAAAGGTCATGTTTTGGAAAAGTTGAAGCTTAGACATTTTTATGAAGTTGTTTCGAATTGTTTGAGATATTGGATTAAAATTTGTGAAGAAGATTAGTAAAGGCTTTGGTAATTTTAGATGTAGACAAAAACTTTGAACAGCTTTACTTGATAAACTTTTCTAAAACTCTTATTTATTTTAAAGTTGATAGGCGCAACGAAGATTGCATTTCATTGCCTCAAAAACCAAGATCGTTCACAACTATCTGAAATTTTATGTAGTAAAACTATTAAACACTAGCAAGATTACACCTTTAAATTTATTATCTACGAAGAAACAGATACAATATTGAAGGATATACTCTCAGACAGAGTTGGTGGACATTTCAATATACTTTAGAACAATTACTGAGATTAAAATACACACTTTACGGTCTTGTGCACTTCAAGAGACAATTTTCTCGTGGAATTTTGATTGGTGGGGGATTTAATGGATTGCATTACTAATCTTACTTCAAGTAGCTTATGAGCAGTAACTGTAAAAGTTGGGTGCAGTGTGCAATAGAATTTTCAGAAATTATATCAACAGTTAGATGAATAGACTTCATCGCTGGCCTGTAAATGGTAGCTTGCCTGTAAAAGAAGTATAAAAGGGAATCAACGGGAAAATAGCAAGACAAGTGCCTTGTAAAGCGTTACCTATTACTAAAGATAATTATAATAGTACTAACGGTTCCCTGCCACGCTTCGCTGTGACTTTTTTATGGTGCTTTCATGTACCGATGAGAAATGAGTAACAAACCAAAGGATGGGTACTGCTCGTTCGCTCTAACTTTGCCGCTCGGCTCCATACTAAAGTCGAATTTTTAATTAGACGAAGTAAATTGACAGCGACTAATGTCACTTCTTCATACAATGTTCCGTATTTTCTATGACGAAGTGACATTAGGTACTGTGAATTTACTTCGTCTAATTAACAATTCGGGTATACGCCTCTACGCCAGCGGCAAAGTTAGAGCGAACGGGAGTACCTACCTACATTTCAAAAAAGTTTAATGTTGAGCCGTAACTAAAATTATAAATCTTTCAGAAAATCCAATTAACATCCAAATCAACAGAAGCTTCACTTGAAAAAAAAATCTATTCTGTGATCAATGTTCAGTTTTTAAAACATCGCGCGCACGCTTCAAAAAAATAAAAATTTACTGATAATAATCCTCTAACGCGCCAAAACTCTAACTTCAAAAATAACATGCAAGACATATCTGACCTCTTTATTAGGTAGGTATTCTCTTTATTTATTCTGAATGCAAGGAGGCCGCAATAAAACTTCTTTTAAAAAACAGCAATCTGGTACCTTCTAAATAGGTTGTTTATAATATTTTGTTCTGAAGCTGGCAGAATATAATTTAAAAAAAAACGACTAGCGCCATCTATAGGTAAAATCACTTTTCAAAGCTGTTTTATTCTTATTGCTGTTATGACAAAAGTGTATAAAGTAGCCTAAAACCATCTCTGAATCCTGTTGCACTATCGTGTCCAATTTTGAGCTCAGTCGATTAAGTAAATTTTGAGTTTTTAATAGGTACTTAAACGCACACAACATTTTTATATAAATATAGATTACATACAGAAAGACAAATCCCTGCCTCCCACTGAGCAAGCCTCCACACCCCCGCTACAGCTGACAAAAAGTTGGAAGGTGTTTTGAGGGGACAATGCTGCTTAACACATTCAAGCTCTGTACAACCATCACGTGTTCATTAGTGTAGACGAGAGAGTTGAAAACGAATCATTTGTATGTTTTCGCCCTGTGCTATTACTGACCATCGCACTTATCGTGAACTAATTTGTTATACGAAGTATCGCATGACAGTTGTTTTTAGAAAATACATTTTATTACATTCACATAAAGTTGAAACACGAAATATTTCTTAAATCACACAGTACAGGAGAGGGCTAAGCTAAGCTAAGCTATATTTAGGCCCAAACCTCACTTATAATCTCGGAAGAGGTACTTGCACTACACAACCCTTTCATCCTTATTGTGGTTAGAAAATTGGCAATTGACAATACCAATTACTACGAAACAAATAGTACCCTCAACAGACATGTACTTAGAAAGTCTTGACTGAACAAAAATGACTACGAATTAGAAAAAAATATAAGCCTTCTGATTAGTCTAGTATTTTTTAAGGCTTTCCTTAAAAGTTTTCTTTTTAATACTCCAAAAGAATGTGGACGTTCAAAGGTTATCTGGAAACTAATATCTTAATATATATATAAATCTCCTGTCACGATGTTTGTCCGCGATGGACTCCTAAACTACTTAACCGATTTTAACCAAATTTGCACACCGTGTGCAGTTTGATAACTTGAGAGATAGGATGGTTTTTTTTTTGTGAAAAGCCTACATGGCCATGGCCGGGAGTACCGGGTTAGAAAAAGCTTAGCCACAGCAACGCGTGGCCTGGCCCTCTAGTTATTTTATATAAAGACTCGTCAGCCTGATGGAAAGTAATGGCGTCACCTAGTTCTAGGCGACCGCTCTCACAGTCCGTACGATTTCTGACAGTGGTCCTGAAGTGTTCAGCCGCATGATGTGCCTCTCCACGCTCCACTTGAAGAACCGAGGGTTTTAAGAGTATTTAAAAACGTATGAAATAAAACGCAAAGGAAATATAAACTCACAGATCCTCACAAGGATCTCTGAATAAGGTAACTTTGGTAAATTGAGGAGGTACACATATTTTTGTGCAATGAATGATAGTCATTAAATCATCACAAACTAAGTTACGGTTCAATAAATTAACCACTGTAGTCTTTGAATCTCGAGTCAATTCAGACTGATTGCCGTGCTAATAAAATTATTTATTAGCACGGCAAAGTGCTTAAAAGGTAGTAACTATTTAGTAATCTGTGTTAAAAGTCAGTTATTGCGTCCAACCGATACCATTATTATTATATTATCTTTTTATTTTTTCGTAATAGCGGGAACAGAAAACATAGTTTGTGAAAATTTCAGCTTTTTTAATAATAATAGTAATGTAAAAAAAAACCTGACTTACAAAAATAAATTTTAAATTAGTGGCGTGGTTGCATTAGTGGCTTTACAGTAGTAGTTATCACGATTCACGAGATACAACCTTGTGACAGACAGACAAACGGACAGCGAAGTCCCAGTAATATGATCCCGTTACCCTATGGGTACAGATCCCTAACAAACAAACCTATTATTTTTGAAACAGTTTTAATATAAATGTCACATAACATTCTGGATCCCTGAAATACTGGCTACATCATTTCGCCCCAGCTGGGTTTTCAGTGGCACTTAGTTAACCGAAATGTGCACCGATGCCATCCGTTGTCCCGGAAGATAATTATCGCGTGTGCTCAGGCCGGGTTAAATGTTGAAAATGTTGAGTAACTTATAGTAATTTCTGTAAAAATATCATAGGTTTATACTCGTACTACACTATTAATACATGAAGCAGAAACATTTAAGAAAATCAAATTTTAATGGTGTCGAATTTTACGAATTCAAAATCGATGAAGGAGATATTTAATATGATTAAAATTTATAAGAAGAAGAAGTATATAAAGCTATTTTTTGATGAGCTACCGCCAAATTTCGACAGCCTTCAGGTCTCTATTAAGTAGAGTAGGATTAATACCAAAATAATTTCTGAATACCATCTATTTCAAGATGTGATTTTGGATGGATCAAAAGACCTACCGACCATGTCTTGAATCGACAACAAACTAGAGAAAAAATAGTTTTTTCATTTTACGTGTTGAGAAGGTACCTACCAACCCTCAAACAAGCTTCGTGGAGATCAGAGAAATATCTTGAAGTATTTCATTTCTAAAAAAATAAAAGTGTCGTCGCTACAGGGCTCCACTCCGAGATATGAAATATCGCCAAAGATATGAAAGCATATATTTATGTACCTGTTCCGTATGATAAAGTGTTTAAAGACAAAGGCTATCATTTATTAGTGACAATGGACAGTATTATTCGAACCAATAAATACTTTTATATATTTCACTGTATATATTATACTTTACATGTAGCATTTTAACAGAAGTGTATTTTGTTGTAGCAGTGCCGCCCAACGTGGGGCCAACATTCTTATGTCCAAGGACATTACTAATAATGGGCAAACTAACATGGAAGATCCTCACAGGGCCTAAAAGTCCTAAAAATCTCTACTAATATCATAAATGCGTAAATAACTCTATCTGTCTGTTCGTCAGCCTGTCTGTCTGTTAGTTACGCTTTCACGCCTAAACTGCTGAAGCGATCTAGATGAAATTTCGTAAAGATATAATATGTAGTTTGAGTCCCTGGGAAGGATATAGGCTACTTTTTAACCGACTGCGCAAAAACAGGTTATGATTTTACGCGATAACTACTTCTGCGTGCACGAAGCCGCGGGGAACAGCTAGTAACTAATAAAAATCAACTCTTTTGTGACAGTGGTTTATTGTCTTGGCATTATGCTTCCACTTATAGTGGAAAAGCAGAAAAGTACCCTACCTACCTATAAAGTAGCTATATTTGCAAACCTGTCACAAATTTAGAATCCCAGTCTAGACATTTCATCGTTCTACAAGAAAATTAGGTAGTAATTGTCTGAGGAATTTCGCTACAATCTTGAAGTAGCGCTTTGATGGAACATAGCTGAGGAATTTCACTACAATCTAGTGGTCACTTGTTGGAACTACTCAAGTTTCAGCAATAAAGACGTTGATTGAATGTATAATGTTTATAAAACTACATTTTAAATGCAATTTCTTCAAATGTGGAGATAAAATTTGTGCAGCGGGTTAGTTCTGTTCTTATACGATTAAGGCCAGATTCGACCAAAATAGGAGTAAGACTATTATACTAGAGAATAACTTGTAGGTACTGAAGTAGTTCACTTCAGTGTGGTTAATATAGTTACGTTGTGCTTATTAGTTGTTGATAAAATGGAAAATCATTTTTCTTTTAGAACAAGGAAAAGTTCTCTAGTATAGTCTTATACCGATGTTGGTCGAATCCAGTCTATAAGATAAAACGAAGGGAAGCTCAAAGCCCAGCTAGCTATTACTACGTTTAGCATCGTATGCTAGGGCTAGTCTAAAGATGGGTTACCGTTTGTGGCATTTTTTATTTACGAGCGTTTCGTGATCCGCAAGGCACGTTAAGCCATTTGAATCCGATTGATACTACAAACGTGATTTACTTTTTGCCGGTTTTAGGGTGCGCGATTCCGACTCGCACTAGGAAGGTTTTTTTTAATGAATAAAGTTATTGAGATACAAAAACAATACTTTATTCAAGACCATAATTTAATATGGAAAAAAAGTCCCACTATGGGTACTAGGTTTTTTTTACCAGTAAGGTGGCAGACAAGCATACGGCTCACCAGAAGGACCGGTGGTCACCGCAGCCTATAAACGTTTGCAACACCAGAGGCGCCACACTCGCGCTGTCGACCCTGTAAAAACCTTCTAAGACGCCTTTAGAAAGAACCCCATACTGTAGGCGTAGGCGTTTGGGAAAACCGAGGTACGGAGATCATTCCACAACCTAATCGTGCGCGAATGAAAACCCCTATCGGATCTAACAGTGCTGGAACGCTTCGGACGTAGAGTGTGAGGAAGAACTCCCTCTCTGTGGCGAGCGGTACGATGATACATCGTAGCCGTGGGCATCAATCAAAAAATTCCTCATTATGTTTATTGTGATACTTTTCAAGATTCCATAGGACACTAATTCGACTATTGTCTAGATCTAGATCTCAGGACTCGCGAGGTCTAATAAATAACGTTATAAACACAAGTAACTTCAGTTCAAGAACTAGAAACGCTCTACACAAAAACACGATTACTGATAATCATCATACTGATCATCTCCTTCATAAACAACTGAATGGTTAAACTTACTCTGGGTAACGCACGCCTTGCTTGTCAAATGTACTCATGATTTTCATGTTAAAAGCACTTCTATTTACATAAAATTTACAGAAATAGTCACAAAAATGCAATAAAACATGATTATAGCCCTCTCCCAGACATTCAGTGCATTTTTAATTCATTAGAAACGATTAAATTTATAGCAATCGTCGGCCATATTATTTTTGTTTATTGTGTTCGCAGTTGTTTACATTGTATCAGTCAATGTAGTTTTAAAATAGTTTTTGGCTTGGCTACTTTACGCCAATGCCACAGACTAAGAATGGAATGAGTGTCGATGTCTGTCATTTGTCAGTCATGTTCATTTATGGTTCAGTTCTCGATTATGTACATAATTTATTACTTTTTATTTTTTGTTTTAACTTTTATTTGTTTCTGTTTTATTTTCTGCACGTGTGAAATTTTATTTTATTTTTATTGTGTTTGACCTCTGTGTGGGCGTGCGTTCGTGGCGTCACTAGCGGCACCATCTGAAAACCAGCGCTGCGCATGCCTGCTCATTACCTATACTACTGCTAGTAAGTGGTGGGTGGGTAGGTATGCGCGGCATTTATGCTGAGATGGTGGCCATATTTGGGGGTTCGCACAATATATTTTGTTTATTTTTGTTTCTAGTTTAAGATTACTTTATGTTTATAATCATTGTGCGTGTCCTAAATAAAATATTTTTCTTTCTTTCTTTCTTTCTTTCTGATAAAATTCTCGATAGTTTTTCTTTGAAGAAAATACGATTTCGCGACATTTTAAGCTGGATGTCATGAGTTTGAAGTTTACTCTAACCAATTTTTTTTCTAAGATTACTTTTTTTTTGCAATAAATTTATTTAGTTATGAACGCACAAATACCGATCGCATCTCTCTCTAGGATAAAGAGAGAGATGCGATCGGTATTTGCACGCTAAAATATGTATCTTCAATCTTGTTTAACCGACTAGCGTCATACAAATCTTAAGTACTTAATTATCATTGACTTAAGTACTATTAGTAACAGAAACTATTACTATATAAACTGAATCCATTAAATAGTTTTGCTAACAAAATTATTATACTTAGGACCAAAACAAGTAAGTATAACATTTTATGTGAATTACAGCACATAACAATAACATGAATATAATCCCTTTGATATACAAAGTTTTAGCTGTTTGAGAATGCTTAGGTACATTATTTTCGTTTCATCGACGTTCTAGTATACTGTGAGTGCACATTATTATAATGTTCAGAAAATAAATTTTAGCTGTTTGAGAATGCTTAGGTACATTATTTTCGTTTCATCGACGTTCTAGTATACTGTGAGTGCACATTATTATAATGTTCAGAAAATAAATAGATGATTGTCCTATTGAATTGTTCCAGACATTACTATTAGTTTATTTAGGGTTTATCTTTAATAATGCCCCGCGTGGCGACGGAGTCCCGTGTTGCGACGGGTAAGAGTACAAAATGTCACCACCCCAAAACAGCCCGAGGTTGTCGTAAGAGGCGACTAAGGGAACACTTTAGCAAAAAGATCCGCTGCGTAGAGAAGGAAAACTCGAAATGAAACCCGGTTGTCAATAAAATGACAATCGTTAATTCAAGTTCAAAGCATTATGGACGGAAAAATTTCAACTGTCCTTACCTGCGACTGTCCATTTTACACGGCATTAGGCTCACCACCACATTACGTGGGACATAAAACTAGGCATAAGGTGAAGTTAGGGCGAACACCATGCCTCTGCCTACCCCTTTCGGGGATGAAGGCGTGATTATATATATATATGTATGTATCTTTAATAAATTGTTGGTTTTAGACAAAACTTAGTGTAAAAATGGTTCCTCAGGATTGTTCTTCACTGTACTCACTTTTAACTTTCACTATAGTAACACTTTTCCTAGTATATGTACTTCACTGATCTTGATGGTATTAGACAACCTTGACAAACATTGTGTCAGTATTAATTATATTTATGGTAACGAAACCATAGTGAGTTTCAATTTTCGGTACACCGACATCTATCGAGGCACCGTGTAATAAAAATAACTTAACATTCCGCCCACCAAGAACATATTTTACAAACAAATAAAACAAATCCTAATTCCGCCTACCGTGAGGGGATGATAAAACAATATTTGATCTCCGCCCACCATGAGGCCAAGGAGAATAAAATAAATAAAATATAAAATATAACCACTATTAACATTAATTACAGTGGCTTATATGACTGAATGATAATGAACATTAAACAATAACATAAATAACAGATAGAGCAAAAGATGCTTCAACTCTCAATCTGAAATTGGTAGAATACAAAGCTTAATGGTGGGCCGTTTTATTACAGAATCCTTACATTTTAGAGTAACGACTCTAGTGATTCCGTCCGTACCTGGGTGAGTATATAAAACTTTGACTATATCTCCTATGTTGGACTCAGGTTCCAGTTGAGACCATTTGTAGTGCTGCACCATAGAATCTAAATAGTCGTGAGACCACCATCTCCATAAGTTTTGAGTAAACAATAATTGCCATCTTTTCAGAGTGACTGCACAAAATTGCTTGTAATTCCGGTCCGTTTCAAGAACCAGGGGTTCGCCAAATATGAAATGACCGGAAGTAAGCGGCATTGAATCATCTGGGTTTTGTGAAAGTTGGGACATAGGTTTAGAATCAAAATATGCGTCAATTTGGAGTAGTAGTGTTGACATTTCCGTATTTTTAAGTGCTGATTCACCGATGATTCTCTTTAATAGTCTCGGTAAACCATAATCCCACTGATTTTCAGCCAGCCATAGTTTGTGTATCAGTGTTTTTGTTGATATAACATATGGTGCTGCCCATCTTAAGGGATCAACCAGTCGAGATATTTCCGACACTGCCGTTCGTTTGATAACTAATTGATATTGTTTCGAAATCGCTTCAGAGTAATTAAAAGTATCGTGTTCTTTGTTACATGAAATACCGAGAAACTTCATCATTTGATCTAACTGTATTTCCATCGATCCTTTTTGACTAAGTTTGCCATTCTGGAATTCTCTTGCAAGTTTGAACCCTTTTGCAGAAGCGTCGAACACAACTCGAACTTTGGTGATTGTTCTATCCTCCCGAACCACAGCGTGATGAGGTAAATAAACAGCCTCCATTCTCTGAGTATCAGATTCGGGATTAATTTCTTTCATACGACCAAAGTGTGTGTATTCTTGGATTACGTCAGTGTACTTCTGTCTGATATTTGAACCCTTCTTAAACCGACTTTCAAGCTGTTGAAATCTATTGAGAGCAATATCTCTGGTATGTCCGTATTTGCATTGCAGATCTGTGTCATTTATTGGCAAATTGACAATATAGGAACAAGTGCTGTCTCGCTGGTTGGTTTGCTTGAAGGATTCTTCGCATAACTGATCTTCCTGGGTAAGTATTATCTGCTTTTTACAGGATGTGTCGGATTCGATTTTCCAAAATCTTTTAATCATTTTATTGTCACTGATCTGCGAATGCATGCTAACAAAATTTGAGTGACAAAAATGTGAATATGATTTAGAATCATTGTATGTTCGTCCGGACAAAACCCAACCTAGACGGGTATTTTGTGCTATCAAATATCCCAAAGAGTGTTTGAATAAACCTTCTTTGAGTACCTGGCCATAAACATCAGCTCCAAGCAAAATGTCTATTTTATTTGGAATATGATACTCGGGATCAGCTAAGGCTATATCTTCGAGTTGGTGCCAGGTTGGTAGTAATACTTTATCCCCTGGTATAAGGGATGTGATGGTGCTTAATACGTATGCTTGGACATCAATGATAAAATTAGGATCGTGGCGTGATCGCATGTTTAGAAAAACATAAAACTTGGAGACTATGGCTCCGTCGCCACCTCCTATGCCTGAAATGATACCTCTTGTGGGTATCTTCTTGAGTCCAAGCAACTGAACTGCTGATTCGGTTATGAATGACGTCTGGGATCCTTGATCCAATAACGCCCTCAGCAGATGTGTATAACCGCTTCGTGCCTGTACTTCGACAAGAGCGGTTGCTAATAGAACTTGACTAGGAACAGCTTTCTTACTTAAGTGAGTTGATATGGTAGCAGCATCTGATTCCTGAACTGTACCAGGACTTGTGTTTAATGCTGATACTGCTGCCTTGACTACTGACGTCGTCTCCGAAATGTTACTAGGCGACGTTGATCCTGAGAAATCCATAGAGTGCAATAAACTGTGATGTTTTTTCTTACAAATTTGACAAGTGGTGGTGACGCGACAAAGCTTAACTGAATGGTTTGAACCCAAGCAGTTAAAGCAACGGCCTTGAGTTCGGACGAAATCACTACGCGTTTTAACATCCTCTTTACAAAATAGTTTGCAATGACTTAGTCTATGAGCTTGTTTACAAAATGGACAAGTTACTTTGAATGTAATTGCTGGTTTGGAATCGACTGCATGGTAAACTCTTGGTTTGCTAGTTGATTTCGGTTTATTACCTGGTGCATCTAAGTACTCCAGTGAGCGGAACCTTGACTCTAAAAATGTTTTAAAGAAATCAAAAGTTGGTAATTCATCACAGGTACTAACCGCGGATTCCCATAACTTACGTGACTCGCTATCTAACTTTTCGCTGACTACGTATATGATTATAGCATCCCATGAGTTTACCTTGACACCAATGTTTGACAAACCATTGATACAATCTACTGTTGTATCTAAGAGCTCTTTTATAGCTGTTGCCGATTCCAAAATACGCGGTTGGTTCATAAATCTCTTAAGCATAGAATTACACAAATATCTCTTGTTATTGTAACGTTTAGTTAATAATTGCCAGCATTCTTCGTAATTAGCAGATGTTACTGGAGTATTACGTAGCAGTTGTTCTGCCTCACCCGTTAAATAACCTTTTAAATAGTGCAACTTTTGAACATTATCTATGGTAGCGTTTTTGTGAATTAATGACAAAAACAGATCTCTAAAGGTTGTCCATTCCGTATACTTCCCTGAAAACGTGGGAATACTTATTTTAGGTAATTTAACATTACTAGAACAAGGTTTAACATGCTCTTGTTTTTCTGAGCTGCTGGTAATCCTTGTGAGTTTCGAAATATGTTCTTTTAGTTCAGCTTTATAAACAATATAACTTTCTTCAGTAAAGTTGTGTGCATCTAATTTAAAATAACTATGTTCATTATTTACTGCAATTTCTACAATCTTTTTATGTGTTTCTACAAACGACTTCCATTGTTGTTCTAGAGTGTCCAATCTGGCCTCTAAGAACGAAGTTGTTAAGCGTTCCTTTGGAGCTTTTTTATAATTAACCCGGCCTTTTTCAATGGAATTCGTAGTATCCGTTTGTAATTTTATTAGTACCTCCATGTTTAACATAAAGGTTTAAACTAATCAATACTGAAGAAATATGAGTGCTTAAAAGAACATACACGAATCACAGAGATACTTGTATAATATTGTACCAAGTTGAATGAGACTGTTCAAAAAGTTATAAGACAATTATTATAAGACCAAAGTAAATAAACTCTAATAAAGTCTCAAACTAAATACGGCCCTGCTTCACTTCACGAATTGCATAGACATAAAGTACTCACTCACAGATGATGCTTGTGACTCCACCTGCCAATATGCTCGTCTGTGTTTTCTGCATCGACTTTCTTCGTTGATCTCACTGACAGCAGCTGCACACACTATACACAAGTGGCGCCCTCTGCTGTTGACGAGTTGCTGCGTACCTCGCTGATTACGCCACTATGGCGTACACACGCTGACAGCAGTTGCGCACACTATGTACTAGTGGCGCCCTCTGCTGTGGACGAAGTCGCTGCTTACCTCGCTGATAACGCCGCTATGGCGTTCACACTCTAACGGCAGCTGCGCACACTTTGTACTAGTGGCGCCCTCTGCCATGGACGAAGTCGCTTTGGCCCTTACCTTAGGCCAAGCGCTCAGCACTTAGAGCGATCCGCTCTGTACCCGTGCTGGACGATGCAAAAAGCGTTCGCACACGGCGACGCGTTGGCGCACGGCGACGCGTTGGCGCACGGCGACGCGTTGGCGCACGGTGACGCGTTGGCGCACGGCGACCCGTTGGCGCACGAAGACACGCTGCACACGGTGTCGCGTTCGCGCACTGTGACGCGTTTGCGCACTGCAACACGTTGGCGCTGCACCCGACTCCGAAGGACCATGTAAAAATGGTTCCTCAGGATTGTTCTTCACTGTACTCACTTTTAACTTTCACTATAGTAACACTTTTCCTAGTATATGTACTTCACTGATCTTGATGGTATTAGACAACCTTGACAAACATTGTGTCAGTATCCATACTAATATTATAAAGCTGAAGAGTTTGTTTGTTTGTTTGTTTGTTTGTTTGTTTGTTTGTTTGAACGCTAGGATCTCAGGAACTACCGGTTGGATTTCAAAAATTCTTTTACAGTTTGATAGTCCATTTATCGAGGATGGCTATAGGCTATATAACATCACGCTAAGACGAATAGGAGCGGAGCAGCAATCAAGAATGTTTCGAAAACGGGGAATATTTTTTACAGTCTGAGAGCTTCCGAGGCGTACGCTGCGTAAATGGTTAAAGTAAGTTAAAAATTGTTTATTACAAAATTGTTTCTCTTAAAAAGTTCTACAAAAAAGTCCGCGACAGCATATGTCTGTCTTTTAAGGTTCGCTCACAATAACCTAATTTGCCTATCTCTTAAGGTTCGCTCACGATATAATGAAACTGAAGAGTTTGTTTGTGCTAGGATCTCAGAAACTACTGGTTGTATTTCAAAAATTATTTTACAGTTTAATAGTCCATTTATTGAGGCTGGCTAATGGCGATATAATATCACGCTAAGACGAATAGGAGCGTAGCAGCCATGAATAATGTTTCGAGAACGGGGATTATTTCTTTCTTTTGAGAGCTCCCATTGCGGACGCTGCCTAAATAGTTAAAGCTACGTAAAAATTGTGTATTACAAAATTGTTTCTCTTAAAAAGTTATAAAAATAAGTCCTTAACAGCATATGTCTATCTTTTAAGGTTCACTTACAATAACCTTCTTATTAAGTTTTAAAGTATGAGCGCCGCGACGAGAGTAAACTTGGTCTGCAGTGGCAGCCAGTCAACTGAACAATAAAAACCGGTCAAGTGTGAGTCGGACTCGCACACGATGAGTTCCATACCGAAAAACGGATGGGTGGAAGTAAAAGCGGCGGGAAACATTATATCACTTTAACACCTCTTACCTTCTCACTCTCACGTGACGCAAACGAAGATATGCGATTCAGCCCTAATGAATACCAGCGACGCGACGCAACGGGGGTAAATGCAACGGGAAATATTATAATACTCAAAATATTAATACCATACCTCTCTCTTTCTCACTCTCATGTGACGCAAACGAAGTTGCGCGGGTCAGCTAGTTAATTATATTTATGGTAACGAAACCATAGTGAGTTTCAATTTTCGGTACACCGACATCTATCGAGGCACCGTGTAATAAAAATAACTTAACACTTAGTATTAACGGTTCATATTCCAAACGGTTTTAAAGTACAATTTCCAAACGAAAATAAAGACGAAAAGTTTTGTGAAAAAAAATCATCTCATATTCCCAAGTATTACAATAAACATAAGGCTCCTAAAGGCACTTAGCATTACAAAGATTTTGGGATAAATTTGGGCATTTGTAAACCCACGCCGCGGCTGTTACACTTAATCTAGTGTTCTTTCGTTTTGAGGATTCAATCTTGCATTGTTACATTCTTAGTACAAAGTCAGGTGTTTAGGGTTCCATACCCAAGGGTTAAAACAGAACCCTGTTTCTGAGACTTCGCTGTCTATCTGTCTGTCAAGAGACTTATGAGTCTGTCAAGTGTCTTATGAATCGTGATAGCTATACAGTTGAATTTACATAAATTAGGTTTTTGTGTTACCGCTATAGCAATAAGTACTAAAAATAGAAAAAACAAAATAATCGGGGTCACATACAAGAAACATAATATTTTGTTGTTATTGGTTCGGAATCTTTGGTTGTCAATCACTTGGCCGGTTTTTTTAAGTATAATTTTAGGTTTTCTGTTTAAAATTAATTTAGTAACTTTCTCCTTTAGGTAGTTTAGGCAAATTGCAATTAAGTTCAATGCTTATCAAAAAGTCAGAGTTACTTTCGCATTTTATGTAAGTAACTAAGTACTACGTAGTTTTTGTACACTAAACAGTCTAAATTATTAATGGGAGTCCTGAGACATTCTTTCGAGGGCATACCCGGGGCTCCCAACAATAGGCTGTTGGGCGTTACGTGAGGTTTTTTAGTCGTTAGGAGTCCGGCATAGGATCCATGAGGATTTTCCCTCATGATAAAAAAAGTCTAAATTTTTAAAAGTAGTTTTTGTTTTTAATGATTTTAACAAATAAAAATTACATTACATTTCATAATTTACACTGTTTAGTGTCAAAAAACTTCATGTTGTTACGTAAAATGCGAAAGTAACTTTGACGTTTTGATAACCTTTCAAGCCTATAACCACCGAACTGATTCCAATGAAATTTAGTACCTACAGAGATATAGATATTATAGATAACTAGCTGCTGCCCGCGGCTCCGCCCGCGTGGAACGTTGTTCCCGGTCACTTAGGGGTATGAAAAATAGATGTTGGCCGATTCTCAGACCTACTCAATATGCTCACAAAATTTCATGAGAATCGGTCAAGCCGTTTCGGAGGAGTACGGCAACGAAAACTGTGACACGAGAATTTTATATAATAGATAGAGCTTGGGAGTGAAAGTAGGCAAATTGTTTATCCCGAGAATAAGTTCCTGTGCGAATCTAAGCGCATTGTGCAATCAGCAATTTACATTGCAGAGTCCGAAGGCGTACACAGGACTCCCGGCCGCAGGTAGATGGATGGGTAGGTACCGTGTGGTTTTAGTCGGTAGGAGTCCGGCATAGCATCCATGAGGATTTCCACACTTTTAATAGAACCGTCGACATCCTAAGGTGACAGATTACCAATAATTATACCAACGATAATAGCTTAAATCGAATTCCCGAGTCACGACTCAATTCAATATGATGAATAGACTTCTAAATACAATCACCGAAATTTTTTTTTTTTTTTATACTACTTAGGTGGCAGACAAGCTTACGGCCCACCGGAAGGTTGGTAACCGTAGGCTATAGACGTTTGCAACACCAGAGGCGCTACACACGCGCTGCCGACCCGGGCGCAGGTTGTGACGACCCACAGTTGAAATTTTTCAAGCCGCCCGTAGGGCCTTCAACTTGGCTTAACGACTGCCATTTTACTGGCAACCGGGACCAACGGCTTAACGTGCCTTCCGAAGCACGGAAACGCTCGTAAATAAATGTCACAAAGTGGTCCACGTGGTGGTCACCCATCCATGTCCGGCCATAGTAAATGTTGCTTACTGCAGTGATCGTTTACAGAACACTGAGTCCGCGGGGCCACGAGCGCTTCATATATATTTATTCATAAAATGCTAAAGGAGACCCCTCTTAAATTCAAACGAGGTATTAAATATGTTAATAAAAGTCCTTTTTCGGACAGGCTAACTTTTTATTTGAAAATTTTCCACAGATAAAAATCAATTAGTAAGTATAGAATTGTTTTTATGGGAATACGTGAAAACGTTGTTAATCAATTAATTGAAATATCTTACCGGTTGCTTCGGTATCGCTTATTATTATAGCTTTTTTTTTTTTTTTTTTTTTTATTTTACATAATATAACTGATCTTATAAGTGCATTGTTAACTTTTAGGTATATAGTTTGTAAAGATGTTTGTAAGTAAATCTCGCTTTAACGGCTGAAGGGATAAATTATTGCCTGAACTAACACGTAGAATTTTTATTTATATTACGAAATAAAGATAATGAATAATGAATAAGAATGTATGGTTATAGTGCTAAGGAACAAACGTAATATTGATAATAATATAAAATATAATCAAGTATTACAGAATATTCACAAAAATTTCGCGAAATGAGTGTAGTAGACTCAAATAACCGAACGCATAAATTTCAATATCGTACCCAGCAGAAAAACGTAATAAGTAAACGCGAATTTCGTGATTATAGCTTTTATTTTCATAGCGATAGGGTATAAGGTTAAATATCAAACAACGGTGACAGTACTACGTAAGCACTACTCCGTCTGAAATGCGAGCTTTTTATACCACCGGTTCCGTATACTTCAGTGTAAGAGAGTTTTCTCGTATTTTATTGGTCCATAAGTCCATAATAAAAAAAAATAACAGCATGTAACATTGTAGCAGATTTTTTGTGTTAATTTTTCATTATTATATTAGGCTGACAATGTGAATCTTATTATTGCTATTAATTAAGAGTTTCATTTTTAGGAATTTTCCAAAAATACCAGATGGTGATATTGCTTAATTCCCATTGCACCTTTTAATTTATTAGATTTACAATAAGGTAAAGAAGCCTGTTGCATTTCTAAATATTTATTCCCGTTCGCGCTTCCCATGAAAACTTATTCCGAAAATAAAAGTACCTAGACTAATGTGTTACTCCAGAATATTATAAATGCTTGTTATTTCATCTAGATCAGCCATTAGAGCATGAAAGAGTATCAAACATCCTAATAATCTCTACATAATTCTACTTATTCGTACACTTTCGCATTTATAATATTAGTAAGATAAGACTCATTATTCAAGTTTGTAATTATTTTAGTTCATCCAACCTTCCTCAAATGTTTCAAGTAGGTACATTCAAAGTTCATTAATAATTCTATATATACCTAGTACATGGGGTTGTAAAACCACTCGTTGTTACCTATTCACATGTAAAGTTTCTTACTTATTCATAGTCAAGATGCGCTCAGTGTTTTGTAAACTACGTAAGGGATCTTACGCTAGGGTCAGTCTTGAGATAGTTTTGTGATAGTACGAGGATTTCCGTAATTCAGAATTCACGTTAAGCCGTTGGTCAGGCCTGCCAGTTATATGGTAGTCGATGTGAAAGCCTTATGGGCGATTCAAAAATTTTCAACAACATGTATTCATTTATTTGTTTGTTTATGTAGTCATAACCTGTCTCAGTGCGTTTCAACACGACAATATTTTTTTTATATTTTGTAGACATTCTAGCCCAAATTAAGCTTATGTAAGCTTGTGCAATGGTATCTAGACGACTGATATACATACTTATATAATACATACATATTAGGTATACATAGAACACACCCAAACTCCGAAACAAACATATATCGGATCATACAAATATTTGAACCGATCCAGAATCGAACCCGGGACCTCAGCGCGGCAGTGCGTTACACTACCGGATTCGCCACCGAGGTAGTAATAGGCTCATCATGTAAGACAAATTTCAAATAGTACAGTAAGTGTTATGTATGCCTCTACATACACCTTAAAAAAAAGCCGTCACTATATTTATGTACACTATTACTTAAGTAATCAGAACCATTACACGGCATTACATTTTGTCTACACAATGTTAATTTCACGCGAAACAAGAGGCGCGTTGTAATTTTGTTGATTGCAATAATTATGTAGATTATAATAAGGCTGGATGAAATTTGAATATTAATTTTAATGGAAGCGCTATTATGAGACTACAGGTATATTAGAAGTTGAATTACAGACTGAGGTTTCAGTTCTCTTAGTCATATCATATTTATTTGACTGTCACGGTGCAGTTGTAAATGGATGCTAGTGCCGCGCTAGGGTTCCGGGTTCGAATCCCGAATCGGAAAAAATATTTGTGCGATGTGCAATATGATTGTTTTAGAGCTTAGGTGTCTTCTATGTATGTATTAAGAGTTATACTACCCGTTCGCTCTAACTTTGCCGCTGGCGTAGAGGCTTATACCTGAATTGTTAATTAGACGAAGTAAATTGACAGTAGCTAATGTCACTTCGTCATAGAAAATACGCAACATTGTATGAAGAAGTGACATTAGTTGCTGTCAATTTACTTCGTCTAATTAAAAATTCGACTTTAGTATGGAGCCGAGCGGCAAAGTTAGAGCGAACGAGCAGTATAAATATGTTTATCAGTTGCTTAGATCCCAAAGCAAAAGCTTCTACTTAAGTTTTGATGCTAACTTTGGGCTAGATATTTTAGTGTGAGACTGTGCCAAAGTAGATATTTTTACTAGAGTTTAAATATTAACCTAATAATATTCTTTTACCAACTACAACAATAAGCCGTGAGACGGTCTCACCCGACTGCCCTTCTAACATTTATTGTGATAGTGAAAGTTCAATCCGATTGACGTTGTCATTTTTATTTTATTTCAAACCTTGAACTGATGATCCATGTGAACTATTGACGTCATTTAATGCAACAGAGTCACAGACTACAGACACCAGTCTCGCCGTAAGCCCCTCTGCAATATATTTTATAAAGAAGGGCTAAAAGATAAGAAAAAAAGATTTTTCGTAACAATATGGGTATTTTAGTTTTACAATAAAATATTTATAGCCGTTTTCGACAACTTACTGAAGGGCTATAAAAGTTTTATGTATCAAAGAACTATATTATAACTTTACTATACGAAATCTCTTAATCCGCTTTTTGAACGTTTTCTATTATGGTTCAAACTTGTATTACTACAGGTTTTATCCCACTCAAAAAGCTTATACACTTTGTGGGTAACATTATTTTAAGTAAGATAGCATAAAAACGTTGCAGAACAATAGTGTGTTTTGTAAATATTCACTGCGAGTACGGTCACTTCTGAGATGGGTTTCTAGTATATTCATAAGCCTCTTTTATGCCCTTTTTGAAGTCTCAAGACACTACTTAGAAGAGGAGACGTTATCATTTCTTTCTTAGCCAAAAGGTGGGTTAACATTCGAAACGATTCCCAAAGTCACAGTGGAACAGCACATGGATAATATACCTTTTCATTCCTTCTATTCGAAAAGTATCACTTTGCACCACGATAACGGGGCGCAAAATAGCTCTTTTCTGTTAAGAGCTTTTTAGCGGGCGGCAAAGTGATTTGAATTTGGAACTTGAAAATTTCATAGAAATCGAACGCTAATTGTATGAATTACTGGCTGGCAAGTGTTGGCGGCACAACGCAGTGTCCTGAGCTAACTAAAAAAAAACTAAAGAGCGCCATTTATCTGTTCGTGGTCGTCATTATTAGTGACCGTTCTTGTAATCAGTAATCATATTTTATTGTATTCTGCAAATATAATAAGTTCTACGTCAAGTTATGAAAGTGACAATCCATGAACTCCTGGAACAATAACTATAGGAGGTAACTACGTCGTACACAACTTATTTTTTCTCATAGAAAGGAAATGAAAAGTAGAGTATATTACTCGAGGGCAAATTATTTTTCCCTCGGGCGGTGTTCTTTGAATCCCTCACTGCGCTCAGGATTCTACTTTAGAATCCCTCGCTATGCTCGGGATTCTATTCGAGAATCCTTCGCTTCGGTCGTGATTCAAAGTAGCGCCCTCGCCGTAAAAATACTATTTTGCCCCCTTGTTATACAATCTACTATTGCCTACTCCTTCATCGGTTAAGAAAAGCGTCCTCTAGACCGGAACTGACATACACACAGACATACGAAGTAAAGCAAAATCGTCCATACCTACTGTCGAATCGCTCGCTCTGTCAATAAAAATTCTCAGTAAGTACTTTGGATAATCAATCAAATTATTTATTTCCCAATCGCGAATTGGACCAATCGCGAAATGGACCAATCGCGAATTGGACCAACCGCGATTTGAATCAACTGCGAATTGGACATTATTTTGAACATTGGACCAATCGCGAATTGGACCAACCGCGCCTAAAGGTGCTTTACTGGCACGTCTTATCTTTGTAGTTGAAACTCTTTTGCACACATATTTACTTTTCAAGTGGCTTAACTCATCAAAGCAAACAAAAAATGTATAGTGGACCAACATTTCTAGCATACGACCGAAATATTACAAGCTGTAAATCCCTTTTAAATTCCATCACACACTCATGTAAAACTTTTGTACTGTTCGCAAAAAAAAAATAATAAAATATTTTTGTATACGTAACGTGTTTTCAAACCACTCTCTAAAATTCATTTGCTTTTACAGCGTATGACCCTAGCTTGATTATTTTGGTTTTTAAACGCAGTTAAATTTATTATTTTTACAATTATTAGCTTTTGATTTATCTCAAGCCTTTGGCGTAACCAGTTGTATAACTAATAGGTATTTAAATTTATGTGAGTTTAATATTTTAATAAAAAAAGAAAACGAACAATTATATTTCAATGCATTAATTATTACATTTGATAATTATACTTATTTTAATAACTATTTTACACACTATTCAAACGAAAACTTATGAAAGATTCCAATAAACTCAATTAGTTCAGATTAAGTCTAAAAGTAATGAATTGTTAGATAATATCAAAGAAGTGAAATTTAAACGTTAAGATAATAAACTTCTTGACAAAGTATTTTCGTAAGGTGCGATATTAAGACAGACCATTCCAAGGTATTCAGTATAATATTAATTATCGTTGTCAATAACGCCTACGGCAGTCATAATTTATGCTTTATGACTAGATTCCTTGTTTAAAGACCACATAATGCACCTCTCCAGAGTGATTCATCACCGACAGTGAACTTGGGACGCTGTAAAGACCATGACAAATATGAGATATGATAATTGTTCAATTATGATAATTTTCTCGATAAGAGGCTCTTTATATTGTACAACCAAATTTATTCTGCTTTATTTGCTTTGCGTTCTAATGTTAATAAATAGATTTGTTGTAGAGGTTTTATGTAAATGATAGCGTGCGCTAGTTGTACTAATACAAAAAAGGTACCAACGCAGTATTCTTTTTGTAAATAAAATGACAAATTAAAAAACCGACTTAAAAGAAAAACAAAAATTTAAAAAATAAAATTAACTTAGCACAAAGTAATAGGTAGTAAATTTAGATTTATCAGATATTATTAAATGTAATACTGAAATCGGCGCCAAGTAAAACTATAGGTTTAGGTAGGTATTATTAATCTCCCATGGAAATATTGGCACCGACTTCAGTATTACAATCAATAATATCTGATAAATCTAAATTTACTACCTATTACTTTGTGCTAAGTTAATTTTATTTTCTCAATTTTTTGTTTGAAGTCGGTTTTTTTTTGTTAAAATTTTTTTTTTCATTATTTTTAGTGACAGGTAGACTGAAATTATATCAGTCTAGGGGTAATGTCCTCCCCAATAAAAATTAATCAAGCCCAAACACAAGGTAACTGCTGTAAATCGTTAAGGAATGCCCTCGATTCGAAGGAATTCTTCGATTTCTCCAAAATCCCAGCATCAGATTCTGACTTCCTGTGTATCGGACCACATGGGAGGCACCAGCTTTCAAATAAAAAAGAATTATCAAAATCGGTTAATTTTTTCAAGCGCTTTGCCGATAACAAACATAAAAAAAAATACAGACGAATTGAGAACCTCCTCCTTTTTTGGAAGTCGGTTAAAAATAGGATTTTACATGCATAATAGTCACGCCTATTTTTCCTTAGGAGTAGGGAGAGGCATAATCTTAGATCATCTAACCACAGGATGCGCCTTACTTAAGCATTGTTTTCTGCCATTGCACATGACCATTTGGTCTTTTGGCTTTATAAAAAGCCTGTACATCAGTACATCATTTTATATGATTAAACTAGTACATTTCATTGTAGTTGACTGTACAATAACAATTAACACATAACAGCCATTACGCGTTTGTCGATTAATACATTTTTAAATGCAATTAAATTTTATTTGTCTTTGTGTTTCCCCCTTCAGTTGTATGAAAACTGGCAAAATATTTTTGTATGCGGTGGTTCGCAAAGGCTAGTCCCGTGTTATATGGTCTAAGGGCATAATAGTAGGCTAGTTTCTCCAGTTATAATTTGATTTACATACAGGTTGTTGCTAAGTTGAAACGAAAAGGAACGACTAGTGACTTCTCCCGGTTAAAATTTAATTTGTCGTTGTGTTAAAATATATGCAACAAATTGCCTAAATTTAAGAACTGACCACAGCGTAAAATGCTTATCGCTGTAGTCGTTTACACAACATGGAGTAATCAGGGCTAACCAGCATTTTAAGATTATAGTCAATTTAATAATATCTGTACTTCAAAGAACTGCATGTTAAATAACCGAAATCTGTTCACGTAATAAATTAATTTCTCAACCAAACTATCTAAAATTAGTATGCTGACGGTACAGACGAGAATTTTGAACAAAAATCTACGGAACGGGAGGTCAGAAGTTGGTAGCTTTGTACCTATGAATTACGTACGAGGAACAGGGTACTTTTGACATAGCAACTAGTGCTAAACGGAATAATGATGTACGTTTTATATTTACTCAAGAACGGTGTCCAGATGTGTAACGCAAATAAATAAATATTCACGGACATTTCACACAACGCTATCTGATCCCAAAGTAAGCTAGGAATAACCTGCTTGTGTTATGGGTATCAGACCACGGATATTAATACTTGTATACTTTTAAATACATACATATTTTATATAGAAACACCCAGACTCTTGAGACAAACATTTATGGGTCATACAAATATTTGTCTCCCGTGGGAATCGAACCCACGACCTCCAGCGCCGCAGGCAGTATCACTACCGACTGAGCCACAGGGGCAGATGTGTAATGCAAATAACCCGTGAATTATGAATTTGTGAACACGTGTTTATTTATGTCTCTGTGCACCCTTTGAGGGCAATGAAGTTCATACTTATAGAATTCGGGACTTCACCCGAATGAATTCAGTGATTAATAAACTTGAACGTAAAACTGTGCCAATTAAAACTGACGTAGTCATGCTTCGTTGTAATAATAACGGAAGGTAGTTCGACAAGAAGTAACTTCGTAGTTTTTGTTGATTCTCGCCTCAGTCTCAACCCCGACCACGGGGGTCCGAAACGTCGGTGAACATGAGTAAACAGTATTTCGCGTGAAGTCCAGAATTATATAAGTATGGGTGTTATAAACCGCGATAGTTTAAAAATAACATTAGCAATGAAGTTGTCACACCTATATTTCTATTACCCAAAAGTATCTGCAATCTACGTGCATCGATTATATTGTATGCTACGCAACTACGGGGCTACGAAAATGCAAACTGAAACTGTTTCCAAGAAGACTCCCAACCGTAGACTGTTAGGTGCGACACGTGTGGTTTTAGTCGGTAGGAGTCCGCCATAGCATCCATGTAGGATTATCCTCACGAAAAAAAAGCTGTTTCCAAAAATCTCTCTTTATCTTCTCGTCTTTGCAGTTGTTGTTTCTAAGCCCTATCTAGTAGTTCTGGGGTTATTCTCCCCAGGGCGTACCCGGAACTCCCACCCCAGCTGTGGTAGAGCACCATGTGGTTTAAGTTGTCCACACGTAATGGTCAAACTGGTTCTCATTTCTTGGCTCCTAGAAGCAATGATGCATTGACTTAAAGCGACCGCCGATACTCAAGAAGAAGAAATAATTGAAGTTCGACTATCAAACAATTCTGAATCGCGATAATGTACAATGCGCCCGCAGATAACTATATATACAACAGTCCAACATCAACCGTTGGGCTTGGGCTCGCCAGGCGCGATCTCCTCGCCTGGTCACCCTTTGTGTGGTGAAGGAATGACTCTCACCCGTTCTCCACAGACTATTCCATGAATTGACTTGTATTCTATTTCTATTGGAAATGTCTAAATTTCTATTAGCGGTGTTTTACAACAAAAGCATACCATTTACAATGTATAATGTAGAATCCATGTTAACAATCTTAATACAGAAATATAAATACAATGTATTGATTAGAGAGTGGTATTACATGTAATGTTAGTGAAACTGACATAGACTGATTTGATTGATCGATTATGGTTACCCAAATCAAGAAATCGTTATTGTATCATACAAACCCAGCTCTTTGCTCAATAGTACCAAATACCCAATTCGATAATCCTATTACGATAAACTACAATCTCTGTTATTGATGCCTTGTTACATAGAGCAACGCGACCAGTACAAGGGGAGTAGACATAGCATGTTGGATCTATACATATTTATTTGTCATAATTATGTTGCTAGGGAAATTGTATTCATTACACTACTATTAAAGCAATCGGCTGTCACTATGGAACATTTAAAACAACACACTCGTAATTTTAAACACATACATACATATACTCACGCCTTTATCCCCGAAGGGATAGACAGAGGCATAATATACGCCCACATTTCACCTTATAGTTTTATGTCCCACGTAATAGGTGGTGAGCCTATTGTCGTGTTGAAATGGACAGACGCAGGTCGCCGCGTTCAGCAGTTGAAATTTTTCAAGCCGCCCATAAGTCCTTCAACTTGGCTTAACGATTGTCATTTTACTGACAACGGGCGTTTCATTTTTAGTTTTACTACTATACACAATGGATCTTTTTGCGAAAGAGTTCCCTTAGTCACTTTTTACGACACCCTCGGGATGTATTACATACATACATACATACATATACTCACGCCTTTATCCCCGAAGGGGTAGGCAGAGGCCTATACCGGCCCACATTTCACCGTGTACAATTCGGTCCCACGTAACAGGTGGTGAGCCCATCGCCGTGTTGAAATGGACCGCCGACGTCAGAGCCTCGTCCGTTGTTCAGCAGGTGCACGAGCTTGCACGTGAGGTTGACTAATGTATTGGGATGTATTGGGGTGGCGACAATTTGTACTTTTACCCGTCAGAACACTAGACACCGTCGCCACACGCACAATAATTATATTTCATTCTTATAAACTTACTCTTTTCGGGAAACGCTTTGACAGAGGGAAAACTCTCAGTATGTCGCCTCTCCTCTCGATAAGTCATAGGTCGTGTTGCTCTATGCTCTATTACAAGGACTGGGATCCGTAAAAGCCTTCTAATACAGAGAAATATAATAAATACATTCGCACATTTCACCAGCAAGCCTATTTGTCGCGAATCGTGTTTGAGGCCGGTGGCACCACACTGTTGGTTAGTTAATTGCGTTTAACGTTTTTGGTGGTGTTTAAATGCCGGTTGTATAGATATTTTACTTCTATATCGGAAACTAATTAAGTAAAAATTATATGACCTATTTAGAACTTTAGAAGTGACCGTAAATTCGTTCTTTATTTTTTCTACTTCCGCCATTTTGGCCAAACTGGTCGCAGAATCACGATTTAAAAACTCGCTGAGTGAGAAAGAGACGCACTATGCATGTCAGTTAATTATGTCCTGCTAGCAGGCTTAGAAAGCCTCATATAACAAAAAACATTGCGTACTACCGGTAGTACGCAAAGTCCTGGCAGCAGGACTCTGGACGTTCTATCATTAAGGCGTCACCCGATGCAAACGATATAAAATTAATTATTAGTGTAGGTTTGGGTATTTTGCAAGTAGTTCCAGCTCGTACTTTTATAGGCTCAGTAAACTCAACATTTTAAACTAGAGATCTACGGCTGCTTAAATATTTTGTGAGTTGGTGCCACTCATCTCTATCCTCGCTTTCTTATGAGTAAAGATTTTGTCAATTTATATAAGCTTGAACCAATCACCCTTAGCGCCTTGAAGCTTTCGGCTAAAAATAGATCGCTTGAATAATTCCAGTAAAAACACTGTGGAAGAAAATATAATAAAACAACTTTTGTGTTACAGCAGCTAAATAAAGGTAAGAGAGTAAAATAAAAAAAGCTACTTATTTGCATCGAAGACGTATTTCGCGTGAAGTCGGAGTTCGACAATGTAGTAAAACATTGAGCTCGATTATATACCTTATGTCATGAGATGTTTGTTACTGTATCACTCCTTAACACCTGAACCAATTAGGATGAAATTGTTATATTATCTGTATAACAATTTCATTCTAATTGAACTGACGTCTTACAAGGTCTGTTTTGGCTCATAGACTACTTTTTACCACGGAAACAAGTTCCTATAGGAGACGGGTAGGTTTTTTCTCTACTTGATGTTTAATAGTATTTTGATCAAACCAGATGGGAAAGAGTACAAAATGACGCCATCTCAATTATTCACCAGGGTGTCGTAAGATTCAAGTAAGGGAACACTAGGTACTTTCGCAAAACGATCCATTGCGTAGAGAAGGGAAACTCAAAATTAAACCCGGTTGTCAGTATAATGACAATCGTTAAGCCAGTTGAAGGCCTTATGGGCGGCTTAAAAAAGTTCGACTGTGAGTCGTTACAAAGTGCGCCCGTCCATTTCAACACGGCAATAGGCTCACCACCTATTACGTGGGACATAAAACTAGGTAGGTATACAGTAAAATGTGGGCATATACTATGCCCCTGTCTACCCCTTGGCGGATAAGGGCGTGACTATATGTTATGTATAAAAAGACAAGAGATCCAGTAACATCCTAACATCCCCAAAGAACCTTCTTGTGTACAAAGATATTTTTCTCTCAAATTAGCGTCATACGAAAATATTTGTATTGCATACGTGACTCATATATTTATATAGATATAAAATGATGGCAATACGGACCGTTCGGAGTTGCCTCGCACTCGTAAACACATATCATAACGTCGGGATACCAAATTGGTAGTTATTGTTTCGATCTGTAGAACTTACGTGGGAAAAACGTACAAAATATATTCTTTTTAGGGGGTTATTTAAAGTTTTATATAATAAATATATGTTTTATAATATATGTATACTGATTGCCCGATGAAAAACCATGGTGAACAATGGCGGGTCACTCTCAAAGTCGATCCTTCAAGTTCATGGCCGCTCTCTCTTTATAATCTGCCTAGGAATACCAAAGGGGTTCGAACATTTTTGTATGGGAGCTGGCATACCGACTCGCGGCCATTTTGATTTTTTTTGAAAGTTTCCGCGCACGGAATAATTAGTAAATATGGATAGAGGACATTAAAACAAACAAAAAATGGCAATTAATGGGTACCCTAAAGTGTCACGTTCCCGAGATATTTGGATGTAAAATTCACCATTTTAAAATTAATTGTAATGATATTAAGTTGTTAAGAATATTAAGAATAATGACTATTAATTAAAAATGCAACGATTACGTGTTTGTATGCATTCCACTGTATTCAATTAGTAGCTTCCAGGTTGATTTAACTATTAATTAGAAGGTAGTACACCTAGTAGCACGAGAAAACCACTTTGACCAATGACTTACCTACTAAATCGCATCGTATCGCAGTGAAACATTATTTTGCCTAATTAAAAATGCATACAAACACGTAATCGTTGCATTTTTAATTGATAGTCATTATTCTTAATATTCTTAACAACTTAATATCATTACAATTAATTTTTAAATGGTGATTTTTACATCGAAATATCTCGGGAACGTGACACTTTAGGGTACCAATTACTTGACATGTTTTGTTTGTTTTAGTGTCCTCTATCCATATTTACTAATTATTTCGTGCGCGGAAACTTTCAAAAAAAATCAAAATGGCGGCGGGTGGATATGCCACAAACGCACTATCCCCTTTCATGCAAATCCCTTCAGTATTTTTCGAGTTTATTATGAACATACAGAAAAACAAATCAACATCGGTTGGGAGTCCTGAAGGCAACAGCATCGACTATTTAACAGGATTGATTAAGTCAATTAGGTACTGTTACCATTTAACAATAATATTTTTTTATATTCATTAGTGTACTCCCCAACTACTTCGTTTAAAATAAACCAAAAAGAAAATTCTTCCTACGAAAATTTAATAAAATTCTTACTCTAAACTCTAAAGTGTTCATATTTCCAACATTCTTGACACAAAATATGCTTATTAAAATTTTAGCTCTCTATTTCAGAGTCCATAAACTGAAAAGTAGTGGATTACGTGCAGAGAGAAATGTTGGGACCGCTTTTGTCTGAGGAACAAAGCGGTTTGTCCGTGTCTAGTGCTAGCAAGATTGAGTACATTATGAATGTGGAATCAAATTATGCTAGTGGAAAAATAACGAAGTGTTGGCTACTGAAACTGGTCTCTTCTATTCACATCATCAATAATATCTCTATAATGCTCCTGAGGTGTTGCTAAGTCTGCTTTATGTGTGGAAATGCTCATGGATGCTATGCCGGACTTTTACCGTCTAAAACCACACGATTACCTTCCACCTGGAAGGTCTCGGAAGGATAGCCCTAGGACTCCCGACACTAACGGGAAGCCTTGAGTCATCGTTGGCGCAGCGTAGAACAATGGCGTCTTTTTGAGTAATTTACTGGCATTCCTAAGAGAATCAAATATAAAATCTCTCAAAACTGAAAAAATGTCTACTGAATATAGGCAAAATCGAATTGTAAAAATATACCTACTTTTTTAAAGTCTCTGTCTTGTACTCCTCACCTCTTTTTTGGAGTAAATAGTGTGTTCAAATATGCAAAGGTATATCGAACCTTTCAGGACGAACCAATAAATTAAATATAGGAAATACAATCTTTAGCCAATAAGGTTCGCACCATCCCGAGTGCACTCAATCAACTGCGTGTCAAACACTCGCTAGTGAGGGGCACGTGGATATGTAAACAATCGATATTATTATGTTTTAAGTATCATTATGATTTTCTTGCTTTAGATTATTGTTTTGTAAGCTACTTGAGCTGAATACCTGCGGACGGGGTCAAAGCCCACAAAAGAGGAAAACAACCGTGCGCCAACCTGCCTGGCCAGCGTGGGTACGGTAAGGTCAAATACCATAGCCATCCGCCAGATGAACTGACGACCAAATAAGGTCGCAGGCTGAATGCGGAAGGCACAGAACCGTGTGTTGTGGTGTACATTGGGAGAGGTCATCTAAGAGTGGACTGTCATAGGCTAATTTGATTGATTGACTTTATTTGTAGCCTAAAATGTCATAGGCTAGTTTGATGTATACCTTACAAGTAGGCCTGTCAGACGTTCGATCGAAAAATCGTAGCAGATTACCATGTGGCGAAAAATGCATGGCAGCATTTGGCAGATCTTATCATTATGAATAGGAAGTCTTTACGCAAATTTTGTGTTAAAGTGTCAAGTATCTCATATTTCTAACGGCATAACAGACATTTAACCAGTCAGCAGTCTACGCTATCATGCCGTGTGGTCGACAATTGACGATGAGCGGTTTTAATTATGCTGTCGACCCTGCGAAATCAATCTTAAGTCATTTTTTAGAACATCATTAATCCCAAAAAATCTCGCAGCAGATATTGGTACCATTACTTGCTTGCTATTGCTGGCCCCAATGGGAACACCTTGATGCTTACACATCAGATTAAGATAACCCCAAATTGTTGGCGATTGTGTGGATCGATACAGCCGTGTCAATTCTTTACTGGGGACCTTATACCTGAATTGATGTAAAATTAAATGTAGAAGAATTATTGGTCTTGAACAGGAGTCGATTCTGCGTCTTCCCGCATGCCGGGGCCAAACACTTATTTAACTAGCCATCAAGATCTGCTTGGAACCGACGATTTTTTCCACCTTATACCTCTTGGAGCGAAACTCGATAATTCAATTTTGAATAAATATTCGACTTACATCCCATCCCATCACTAACTATTAAAAACACCGATCTTGTTTGCTTCCAATAAAATGAAGCATGCCCTTCGATTAAATTCCCATTTAATAGGTAGAGATTTCCTCGCAATTTATCTTTTATTATATTATATTTCCGGAAAACATATATTTGATAGCCATATTTAGTGATTATTATTAATATATCCTTTGATGAGGTGAGGCCGCGGTGGTAGCGGTGTTAGGGTAGTAGGCGCGTGTGGTTTTCGTTGGTGGGAGGCCGGCTTAGCATCTATGAGGGATTTCCACACGGAAAAACATCAAGGGTTTCATAAATGGTAAGTATATTGTTCGGTCACAACATTGAACAACCGACATCGCAAATAATTAGGGCCGCTTCATAAGCTTTCCCAATAATAACCTGTCTCTACTCTTATTTAAGCCCAGTTCAGCTGAGAGGTGTAAAATTGATAAAGCTTAAACACGGGTATTTCAAACAGGGCTTAATGGATATACGTTATCCAAGAAATATACGCTAACTGAAATAGATGAAAGCGCATCGCAACGAGTTTTAAATTTTGTTAAAATGTTACATGATAGTGCATTTATAGGACAGGAGCTGGGCAATGTTTAATTGTCACAGCACTGGAAATAATTATCAAACTGTCCATCTGTATAAAATTATCAGCATCATATGGTTTTCTCTTCACTCAAAAGAAGGGCAAACTATCAAACACGCTGATAAGGACCGACAAACTTGTGAAAAATGGAGAATAAACAAGTGTGAGACACGTAAGTAGGGATCCTAATAAAAAAAAAACCAGTGGTAAAACTTGATAAGTTTAGTTTCCCTCGGAAATAGTTTTTCGGCCGCAGTAAATAAGGGTAAGAGTATTCCCTTAACCTTTTTATTAATAGGAACTTTAATATTTTTGAATAAACAAATTTCTTTGATATTTTAATGGCAGAACAAGATTTGCCTGGTCAGCGATTTCATTATCATACAGAAATACCGTGCGGTAGTTCTATACAAAATGACAAGTACATTTTTTTACTTATTTATTTCACGGATATTTCAAAGCACAATATTATTGAGAAATAAAGAAACTGAAACATTGTCGACAATTTTATGCTTCTAGATCAAATTACGTCATACCTTGGAACTGTACGGTGCGTGCCCCATTTTCAGTTGTCATCGCAGTCTACTCTTTGATACGTGAGGCCTATTATAGACCAGGAGGCATGAAAAATATTGCAGATAATGAAAAAAAAAAAGCATTATCCTGCAAATGCGAATGTTATATACCTACCACCGCTTCAACAAGACTAGGGTTTTCTTGTTGAATCCCTTAGTAGTATGCTATGTATAGCGTGTTCGTAGGAAGAGACAGAAGTGGTGTGCACACTTTTATTTACTGATAAGTACTGACTATTTACAGATCACTATTAATTATATTACGCACTACATTATGACGTACTAAGTTAGCGGCATAGCCGCCACAGAGATTCTACATAGCTACAGCGTTGCTAGGTAGTTGGATACAGACGGATGAATGGAATGGAATAATCTAGAATACTAAAGATTATATACATCAAACTGAGGAGTAGTGCGGGGGGTGATTGTCATCCTGTGGCACGTACATGAAGCGATGTTGCTAAATTGACAAATTCAAATATTTAGATAATGAATTTTAATGTTATGTCGCAGGACGTGACTCGCGTAATCACAAAAGAATTTCCTACTATCAGTCACGTCCATGCAGTCGCCATAGAACTCCCCCTTTTAAAAAATCTAAAAATTATGACAAAATAAATTATACAACATTATGCTATGTACGATTCTTTGCTCGAACGGTGGATCGTGAGTTGAGTCTGGTAGGTCTGGATTGTCTGGATCTTGATTTTTTCGTTTTCAGAAGAAGTTTACAGTAGGTAGCTGTATTGATGTCCCATAAACGAGTTTGGCGAAGCGTAGTCCGCATACACTGAGGGCAATTCCTTCCCTGTTTTGTTCTGGGTATTCCGTCTGGCTATCTGTACCAACAGCATTTTGGGTACTCCATATTTTCTTGCGCTTTTTTATTGAGTCGATTTCATCCCTTGGCTCGTTATATGATAACCAAGAACATGTAAATATTTTTTGACCAATTTGCGCTTGTTTCAACTATTTCTGATTCCCGTTTCGTATGCTTCTTTGCATTTCACATGCTTAATTATTCTTCTTTGCTTCTGGATTCTAACAAGATCTCGTCCACAAACTAAATATAAAGTTCCAAATCTGTTTTCGTCGTTATTCGCTATAAGTATCAATGATTTTTCCGTTGGCCGCTTAAGAGTTTCAATTCACTCGCCTTCTTATTGCCATTTCTAGGCTTTTTATTCCTAGTGTATTTGCCCATATTTTAACCAAAATTCAATAACCACTTTTGCAGTCGGTTATGATAAGGCATTTGAAGGGTCATATATCTTTGAGATCCATCTCAATTAGAGCTGGTTTTCGGTTTACAGCTGCTCCATATCATTTTCCAGGAACAAGGCTTGCGGTTTTTATTCAACTTGCGTTTATATTGGCGATTATAATAACATATTCTTGACGAGTAATAATAAATTGTGCGAACTTGACCTAGACCGCTTGAAAATGCTGACGCTGAAATTCTTTCTTGAGCTACGTTTGTAGCTATCGCGTTGACTCAACATGTTGTTACGTAATTCATGTTTACATCACAATATGACAGCTGATTGTGGCTTTCCAATAAATCGTATAATTTCTTGAATTTTATCCTTATACTTTTTTTGTGCTAGTTTCTGTTAAAATCTTCTTGATAAGCAGTTGACGTCGGCAAATTTCTTGCATTTTTTTCGCAGATCACTTTCTTCCTTATTTGCGTATAAGTACGGTGTCTTCGTCTGCTACGATTCACCAGTGCCGGATCCTGTTGATCCATTGCGTTGGAATGGAACTAAATTGCGCTGGTCCCGTAGGGACTCTATGTCGCTGATCCCATGGAGTAGGAATTCAATGCTGCTATTCCTCAATGAGCAGGCCTGAGTGCAGTTCTGCGGTGCGCGATGTGCAACCCTCCTTGTCGGGGTATTTGCTTCGTAGTGTGGCTGACTGCTGCGTAGACGGGAGAGACGTTAGCTCTACTTACATTTACCGTTGTTGCAGTTTGCTGTGCCTATACACTGTTGTGGCCGAAGGGTAACCAGGCTGAAGCGATCGCTACTAGCTCGTGGCATCCTTGATGAGGCCGGAGATGATGGCTGGCTGTCTGAGACGTTATTTACAATTCGTACTGGACTGCTGTGAAGATTGCGATGATGCTGCTGATTGGTTTCGGGGAGCTTGAATGTTGTTTCCACTGACGTCGATTTGTTTCTTCATACTTCGTAGCGGTATTTCTTCATCGCTGGAGTATTTTTTCATCGTCGGGTTCTTGTTACATCCTCGGTTTTTTCATCGTCGGGTTCTTGTTATATCCTCGGTTTTTTCATCGTCGGGGTCACCATTTTATAGCGTGTTCGTAGGAAGAGACAGAAGTGGTGTGCACACTTTTATTTACTGATAAGTACTGACTATTTACAGATCACTATTAATTATATTACGCACTACATTATGACGTACTAAGTTAGCGGCATAGCCGCCACAGAGATTCTACATAGCTACAGCGTTGCTGGGTAGTTGGAAACAGACGGATGAATGGAATGGAATAATCTAGAATACTAAAGATTATATACATCAAACTGAGGAGTAGTGCGGGGGGTGATTGTCATCCTGTGGCACGTACATGAAGATGCGATTATTGCTAAATTGACAAATTCAAATATTTAGATAATGAATTATAATGTTATGTCGCAGGACGTGACTCGCGTAATCACATAAGAATTTTCTACTATCAGTCACGTCCATGCAGTCGCCATACTATGATTGTTTTTTAAACATATAATATTGAAGATTTTCAATAAAGATTGGGCAGAGTAAACACACTCTCATGTTTTTATTGTTACACCCTTTTACTAAAAAGTTAGGCAGAAGTAATTAAGTAAGTAAAACTTTATTGTACTCCAATAAGATTTGACAAACAAAAAAGAAATAACATAAAATGTACAAGAAGTAGGCATACCATACACTAACATTTCACTAGATTTATTCTTAACTAGCTGTTACCCGCGACTTCGTCCGCGTGGAAATTATGTTATAAGCAAAGTTTGAACCGTATTCTATTTGAGCCTCTAGCTAGGATAAGTCGTAACCAAAATGTGGGAACAAATTTAGGACATCCTCCAACTTGGATTTTTTTAACGTGAGGAAAATCCCACATGAATAAACTATGACTCCCACTGACTAAAACCCACACGTATCCTACCTAAAGGCCTACGATTGGGAGCCCCGGGTAAGCCCTCTATAGGATACCCTAGGACTGCGCTAGATGGATAGGAAGAGACCTCATGGTTTTAGTGGGTCCAAGGCCGGTATGACGTACGTGTTTATAATTAGCCCCTTTAATAATTATAAGAGTAAGTAGTATGGTGAAGCGCGAATACGAAACGTTTGTTAGATTAGGGCCACAGACTGAAAACTTTACGCATAATCGGAAGAGTTGAGACGATAACACTAACGCTAACGGTAGCCAGTAAATAGCAGTCGTTAAACCAAGTTGAAGACCTTATAGATTTAATAATTTTCAAAAGTGGGCAGTACTAACGCCTGTCCATTTAAACACGGCAATGCGGCTCACCACCTATTACGTTACGTGGGACAAATTAAAAAAAGGTAAACATATAATATGAATCGATACCCCTTTGGGGATAAAGGCGTGACCGTATGCATGTACTTATTATTTTTAAGGTGTTTTAATTTATGTACCCATGTCACTGTAGCCAAAGCTCAACATTTTTCAGTAAAGTTGTATCAAGAATGTTCATTATAAACAACGTTTGTGTGGCGTGTTGGCTTAATCATAAAAGAGCTTAATGGTTAAGGCTATTGTAAAATAATTCAATTTCAATTAAATGAATTGCTTTAGAATAGACTTAATCTTTAAGCTCTTTTTTGATTAAGCAAACAGGGCAGTTTCACACGCTGCTTGATGAGTCTGATGAAGAAATACCTCTCCTTTCATAGATCTTATGTGACGTAAATGAAGTTGCGAGGGTTAGCTAGTCTATACATATAGTAAAACTGTTGAGGGTCGAGAGTCTACTGAAGCCGAAAATGAAATTACATTTTTCATGTGTGTCTGTCTGTCTGTATTCCGAATAAGTATCACGCCGAAGTTACTGAATGGATTTAAATCAAACTTAGTACAATCAGAGCTTATAATCCGAGAAAGGTTCTAGGATACTTTTGATCTCGATATTTGGCGCGGTTCCTTTGGGAGAAGGGATGAAAGACAAAACGGTTTTTTAGTTGTTACTTCTCAATGCGTTTTCGGATTCTAAAATTTTGTTTTTGTGTTATAAAGGGAATACTGTAAGGGATGTTTCACACAAGTTTCCATGTTAAAGGTTTTCTAGTTCAGGAATTAGAGACATCCCAACTTTCGCAAAACCTAGAATTCAAGGATCCCTTTGAATGTGAGGGTAAATCTAAACTGGCGTGTTGGCTTAATGATAAAAGAGCTTAATGATTAAGGCTATTGTAAATTGTAAAGATCCTATCTGTAGATTGCTATTCAAATAAAAGATTAATTAAAATTATTCAGTAATTTCTGTATTTTGCAAAAATATACAAACAGATTTTCATTGTTCTCTGCCGAGCTCCTAAAAAATTTAGCGTAATAATATGTTGTCTGAGTGTAAAACCTATCTCTTACTAATATTCCTGCTACGTTTTAGTTAAATCAATCCAACAGTTTAAACATTTCATTGCTCTCTGCTTAGGCGACGTCCTACGTAAGCGAACGCGAAGCGGCGCGGCGCGGCGCGGCGCTATACCAACAAACAGTTGAAACCTATTGAAGTGTCCTACGTGACCAAACGCAAATGCGGTGCGGTGCGGGGCGGCGCGAAATGAAGCGAACGCGATCAATTGGTTTGATATTTGCGCGCGGAACTGGATGCGGTGCCGCCGTGTTTTTTATAATGTTGGAAATAGAAATTTTAATCAATGCAATCCAAGACCGTCCTATATTATGGGATTAAAGAAGTAAATTTATTGTCGTCGATTATGCCTTTCTAAGTATACAATACTCCTGGGACATCCTTCTGAGAGCTTACCAGGGGCTTACAACCATAGGCTGTTGGGCGTTACGTGAAGTTTTTTAGTCGGTAGGAGTCCGGCATAACATCCATGAGGATTTTACATCACGTAAAAAAAAAAGTGTACAATACTAGCGGACGTCACGCGGTTTCACCCGTGTTGTTCTCGTTCCCGTGAGAATAAAGAAATAAAATATAGCCTATGTTCACCGCAAAGAGTGTAGCTTCCCAACAGTGAAAGAATTTTTCAAATCGGTTCAGTAGTTCCGGAGCCTATTCGTTACAAACAAACAAACAAACAAACAAACAAAAAACAAATCTTTCCTCTTTATAATATTAGTATAGATTAGTCCCACTTCTTCGGCGTGCATACTTCTTGTAATAGCCATACTACAACCCCCCACGCAAAATAGGCGCAGACATGACGTTGGGTTGCGGAAACCAGCCTCTGAAAACCTAGAACCTAGAACTCCATACATTTTTTCGATCTATGGCAGTTGCATCAGGCTGATGCAAAGTGCCCACTGAACGGCAGCGTCGCCTTCGGTGGCGGCTGTGCGAGACGATTCGCGTGCACGTAGGACATAGCCGCCGCGTCGCACCGCGTCGCGTTGAATTCGCGTGTCACCGCTTCAGAATCGCGTTCGCTTTGAACCGCCTACCTAGGACGTAGCGTTAGCCCCTAGGATATGTGGCGTGAAAATATATAGCCTACTTTAAGACTACACCCCTAAGTAATATTTGTGCAAAATTTGAACCAAATCTGTTCAGTACTTTTCGAGATCCTTCCGGACAAAGCAAAGCAAACAGACAAACAGACAAAAAAAATTCTAACTATATTTTCAGCTTCGGTATCTTATGTAGAACACCCAGCGAGTATTTTTTTTGTTAATATTTCCAATGTACAGTTTTGGCTTTTCTATCATTTTATTATACACTCATTTGCAAAAAAAACGGGCACCTAAGCAATGAACCATTTCAAATGTTAACATTGCTTTGTTTGATAATTATAGGTAGTTTTATCCTCATAATTTGGTACATTAATAAGAAAATAATCGTTTTCATCAGCATTTCATAAAATTTTGTTACAATTTATGGGAAATAATGCTAAACCTCGCTAGTAGTGTATGTTTGCTAGTAGTGCATATGCTCATGAAGTAAAAATGAAAAAGTTTTTTTGTTTGTTTTTCTTTAATAAAGTAAAAGCATATAAATGCTTATTAATAGTATCGAGTGTGACCCCCTCTAGCTAAGATCACAGCTTGAATTCGTCTGGGCATGCTAGCGAGTATATCCCGGATACTTGCTTGCGGAATACGTTCCCACTCCGCAGTAATCACATTCTTCAGCTCTCTGATAGTCTGCGGAGCCGGGTGTACTGATCTCACACACCGTTTCAGAACGTCCCAGATATGTTCTATGGGAATGAGGTCAGGACTTCTAGCTGGCCAATCCAAACGACGAATGCCGACCTCTTGCACATACGCATTAACATTGCGGGATCGGTGGGCGCGAGCATTGTCGTCCATAAAAATCGAGTCTTGACCTAGAGCGGCCAATGCGGGTTGTGCATGAGGAATTAGAACTTCCGTTATGTATCGATGCCCAGTCCTTGAGCCGTTATCAATGAAGACTAACTCTGTACGTTCCATTGAATTTATTCCTGCCCAAAACATAACAGAGCCCCCACCATAAGGTGTGATTTCTTCGAAACATGCATTTGCAAAGCGCTCTCCTTGTCTTCTTAGCACTCGCCGACGTCGATCTTCACCGAACAGAGATATCCTGGCTTCATCAGAGAACAAAACCCTATTCCAATCTTCTTGAGTCCATGATTCACAATTTCTAGCGAACCTCAGCCTGTGAACTTTGTGCTCACGGAGTAATTTGGGGCCGCGGGCCGGGTGGTGACTGCGTATATTGGCAGCGAGAAGCCTCCTCCTGACCGTCCATAGACTAAAATGCACATTTCTTACTTCTTGGAGGTTGTTCTTAAGAGCCTACCAGACGCCAAACTGTTAAAAGAAGATAGAAGATATACATTTTAGCGTGCAAGAAAGAGAGAGATGCGATCGGTTTTTGTGCGCTTTTAACGAAATAAATTAATTATATAAAAACCATAACCAATATTAAAAAAATGATCTAGTGCAAATGAAGATTTTACTGTTGTCTTTCTTATAAATATTTTACATTATAAAAACAACTTTTAACATAGGAGATGTAGCTTAAAATTTCACGAAATCGAGTTATTTTTAACCCAAAAATCTATCGAGGGTTTTATCAGTAATCGTGTTTCGAGCCTAGAGCGTTTTTAGTTCATGAACTGAAGTTGTCTGTGTTTAAATTTTAATTCATCAGACCTCACGAGTCCTGAGATCTAGATCAAAGTAATAGTCTATTTGGCGTCATATGGACTCTTAAGATCCACATACGAAGATTTGCAATTTCTCAATGCGCGACTCACAAGAAAACGATCATCCCGTGGTTGGGTACATGGTTTTCTTCCAGAACCAGGCCTTCTCTCGCCGGAACCAGTCTCCTGATATCGCTGCCAGGTCCTTTGGACCGTCAAGCGACTAACATTTAGCCTCCTAGCCACGAAACATTGGCTGCAACCCTCTTCAAGCAGCGCGATAATTTTGGTAGCTTTTACCACTTTATCTACCATTTTTGATACAGCCAAACAGCAATAAATAAAGCTTTGACAGTCAAGGATATGAAATTAATCGATAAAAATTGAATAAAAGTTGTGAAAGTCGATGTTAACTTCTGGAACTTCGCGCCAAAAATGTAAGATAAAAAGGGATTTTCTGTAAAAATGAGCATCAAATGAAAATTTGAATTTAGAACGTACTTTTTTAAATACCACGGCATTTTCAAAACCGGCCAGTAACGTGTACAAACGATTGAAACCTTTTTGGTATTGTATCTTTTTAAAGATGAATTAAAATCAAAACCGCCCGTTTTTTTTGCAAATGAGTGTTTGTATAGGTAGATAGATGCTACTAAATAAGATCTAGACGCTTTTGTGTTTTTACTCTCACATACATACAGAATTCAATTGTTCTCTGCCAAACCCCTAGACTTAGTAGCGTGATAATAATAATTATGAAGCTTATAAAAACCTATCCGCATCCCGCGACTTCGCACGCGTGAAAGTTATGTTATAATGCCAACTTGATTGCTCTCTGCTTATCCCCTAGGATATGTAGCGTGATATTATATAGCCTATTTGAAGACCCCACCCCTAAGTAATATTTGTGCAAAATTTGAGCCAAATCTGTTCAGTACTTTTCGAGATCCTTCCGGACAAAGCAAAGCAAACAGACAAACAGACAGAAATTTTTCTGACTATATTTTTGGGATCGGTATCTTACGTTGAACACCTAGCGAGTATTTTTTTCTTAATATTTCCAATGTACAGTTTTGGCTTTTCTTTCATTTTATTATATGAATAGATTATTCAGTAATTTCTGTATTTTGCAAAAATATACAAACAGATTTTCATTGTTCTCTGCCGAGCTCCTACAAAATTTAGCGTAATAATATGTTGTCTGAGTGTAAAACCTATCTCCTACTAATATTCCTGCTACGTTTTAGTTAAATCAATCCGACGGTTTAAACATTTCATTGCTCTCTGCTTAGCCCCTAGGATATGTGGCGTGATAATATATAGCCTATTTTAAGACCACACCCCTAAGTAATATTTGTGCAAAATTTGAACCAAATCTGTTCAGTACTTTTCGAGATCCTTCCGGACAAAGCAAAGCAAACAGACAAACAGACAAACAGATAAACAGACAAACAGACAAAAAAAATTCTGACTATATTTTTGGGTTCGGTATCTTACGTTGAACACCTAGCGAGTATTTGTTTGTTAATATTTCCAATGTACAGTTTTGGCTTTTCTATCATTTTATTATATGTATAGATGAATTGCTTGTAAATAAAAATGCCACGAGTGTCACATAAAATGCTTACCGCGCAGTGATCTTTTAAACCTGCACGAGTAACTGGGGGCAATTACAACATAATTAAAGTTACAACTAAGTAAGCATAATAATTTAGTAATAATACGACAAACAATTTTACATATTCTATTTTTAATATCAATTCAATTTTGACGACCGATGTTATTGCAGACCTAAACTTTTATACAGTTTAGAAAAGTGCATCACAGTTGATCGGTTCAGTTGGTCTAAGAAGTGCGACTGCTTTTCAGGTCAAGAGCTCTTAGACTACCCATCGGATGGAAGAGCTGTGCCGAATTGACGTTTATCTACGAAGTCACGTTAAAGCTACGTTTCACCATTTTTATTTTCACGTTTTTCTTTGAACGAAATAACCTTTAGATATTTTCTTCAAGTTGTTTGAAATTTCGGATATTACGCGCCCTCATGCTGAGGTTTCATGTTTAATACTTTGTACGGTTTCGTAGAATCGATTGGAATTGGTTTTGTTATGTGTTGGGTAAGCTTCTTTTAAATTTATCTTATAAATAAATAGGGAAGTTTCCTTTTTAGGGTTCCGTACCCAAAGTGTTAAAACAGGACCCTATTACTAAGACGTTGTTGTCCGTCTGTCTGTCACCAGGCTATATCTCGGGAACAGCGATAGATAGTCAGCTGACATGTTCACAGATGATTGTATTTCTGTTGCCGCTGTATCAAAAAATACTATAATAAAAAAAAAATATTAGAAGTCTTTTTTTTTTGACACAGAACCCTCCGTGGGTGCTTCCGAGTCGCACGTGGTCGGTTTTTCTTTCTTCATTGTTTCATATGGAATAAATCAATTAGGATGATTTTTTAATTGAAGGTAGCTTTAGGTCTGGAGACTGGAGATGTCATACGCCACTCATAAGCTACTAGATTTTTCCTGTAGAAACTTATTCCACAAGAAACATTACAGTTTATTGCATTACCCGAATTTAGTGCGAGTGGAGCCGCGAAAGTCACTCTAGTTGGGTGACGGCGTCTGTCCCACACCGTGTCTGTATAATTGACGCCTTAGAGGCATTTTGGTGCAGCGGCAGCGCGAGTGTAGCACCTCTGGTCTTGCAAATGTCCATAGACAACGGACCACTTTCCATTAAGTAAGCGGTATACGTGTCTGCAACCTTAGTGATATAAAAGCAAAACAATCTATTGAAGACACTGATTTGATTGATTAATTTCCCTTTGCCTGAAACTCTTCAAACTTAACTCATTCAACAATTGTCTAATTTCCAGCTTCGTTTACGCAACAGTTGTTCAAGAATATTCTTTCAATCAAAGTTGAGACAAAAACATAAATATAATGTAAATCTCTTTTGAAAGTATGATTGCTTTATTTGATTTACATTTGATAAAGTGGCAATAAAATTAAAAGTTGAATAAGAAATGTCGTTATACATTTCACAATCTGAAAGTCGAAAGAGATTATGAATTTCTATGTTAATGTTATAAAGAGGAAAAGTTTGGATGTTAGGAGTTCAGAAACTATTAACCTGATTTAAAAAATCCTTTTTGTGGCAGGTGACCTATATATTGACAAAGGATAAAGGTTATTAACCATTACACTGCTACCATAAGGGAGCGGAGCAGTAATCGTTAATGTCAACAAATCTATTATTTTATTTGAAAAATAATTTAGGAGTATGGGGTGCAACAAGAGTTCAAATTATGTCGCGGGTAGCTATTTTATCAAAAAACATCAACTGATAATATGCGTTTTTGAAGTGAGCATTTTATATTGATGTTGAAGCAAATCGTATATGGATGAAATGTGTTTTACCTAGCGCTCAACTGGAGTTAACGCTTAGATGAGAATGTTGATTACTAACTACTGAAGAATATTAACTACTCACTTATGTTCAAGTTTCAATTGTCACCCCATATTGTTACAAGTATATGAGGTGTTAGGAACCCGCCTTATGAGGTCAATAACTTAGTCTAGCTAAGTTATACGAAGTTCGAACAACTTAATTAAACATGTGCTTAACTTGAGGTACTGTCTACAATGTTGTAATTGATATTATAAACGCGCAGGTTTGTGTGTGTGGATGTTTGTTACTCTTTCACGCTTCAACAGCTCAACAGCTCTGTCTGAAGTTTGAAACAGAGATAGATTAGCGGGAGAGAACTCTCCCATCTGAGCTCCGCAGTCTGTGGCGGGGGCGTCGCAGACTAGTCTTCGCCAAAACTACGGCCTCTATGACTGGGGGCTGCTAATCGTCCTTACAGAAGCATGCCCAAGACGACAGACTGACGTGAAAGTTTCACGCACGCCACACGCCTTGTAAATCGGGATAACCCCCGAACAACCCACCCAAGCCGCGGTATAGCACCCGACCCCCTTGGCGAGGCTGCACTGGTAGCTAAGATCTGACGGGAATCCTGTGGACATCCTTCCGAGTGCTTACCCGGAGCCCCCAACCGCAGGCAGTAGGTAGGGAACGTGTGGTTTTTAGACGGTAAGAGTCCGGCATAGCATCAATGTAGGATTAACCACACTTAAAAAAATGAGGATAGATTACAGTCTGAAATAATCATAGATTTAGAATTTTTCGCTACGTACATTCTAAATATATGGGAATAATACATAATCTACTATCACTGAGCAACATGCCCACCTCTTACACTGGTCGCATTGCTCTATGGCTATTATGTATCTCCGTAATAAGTTTCCATGAGATACGGGAAAGGGATCAAAACTACAAGCCGTTGGCATCACCTTCGTCAAAAATTCACATAATAACCACATTTATTAAGAAATAAATCAACACGAACAATCAAAAGTTCTTCGACAGGTGCTTATAAAGAAGAACGACATGAAATGTGCGTCGTCGCCCGAATATCTACCGTAAACTTACTAAGATTTCAGAAATCGCTAAAAGCTTCCATAACATGATGTGACGTTCCCTCTAAACTCTTGACATAACATGACATCAAGCAGTAGGTAACATTATAATCCTTGACATTCAGCCGTCATGTCATGTCTCCACGTGTGTGCGAACAAAGCTTTTGTAATGTGTCATTCGTATACAGTGAAGCTTGGCTAAGTAAAAATAGGGCTGTCATTAATTCAATTTTTTTTTATTGTCTTAGGCGAATACTTATAGTAAATGGTTGAGAAAATCTTGTGAAAATACGTCATCAAACGATAATAAACTAGGGGAAGAATTTTCCTCTTCCTCTTGTAGTTAATTATCGATATTTTAAATAAAAAAAAGTAGAATATTCAACATGGAATGCTATAAGTATTCAGTTAATTTATATTAAAGTAAAAATTGATTAATAAAACATAATATATCAGATCTTTACAAACAAATGCTTTCAAATCGAAGACTATTTTTGTATTCAATGCCCGTTCTTAAATCTTGAAATTAGCTCAATAATGAAAAAAGTTTAGATCAAAAGTAAAGTAAAAAGGGATCTATGAAACAGCTATTATTAAATATAAATAACAACCATTTATATACATATACGGTTAATTTTTTTAATAAATTTACATGGCATAAATGCTGGCCAGGGTTAAATAAAAAGATCAATTAGAATACTTTATCGATCGTTCAAGAAACTAATTTAAATAACCAGCCTTGTAACAGCCCTGAGTAGCAAAACTTTCTTTTTAATTATCCTGGAACGAAGGCATGTGAGACGTTGATTACAGTAATGGTTTTTGGAGATGAGGTTGCGATTTTGTTTGTTTTTTAATACACTCTTTGTGACAATGATTTATAGAACTATTTTTATGAAATACTACTGGACTTCACGCGGTTTTACCCGCATAGCTCCCGTTCCCGTGGGAATACAGAAATGAAATATAGCCTATGTTACCTGGGAAGGTGTAGCTTGCTAACAGTGAAAGAATTTTTTAAATCGGTCCAGTGGTTTCGGAGCCTATTCGATGCAAACAAACAAACAAGCAATCAAATCTTTCCTCTTTATAATAATTAGTATAGATTCCAAGTTAATTTTCTGTCAACAATAGAGAAAATAACAAAAAAATATGCCCGTAGACAGTGGTTGCGCGAACTTATATGAACAGTCGTACTCGTAGGAGGCATAATATAGGTATGTTCATGTGATAGGTATAACATAGTACCTAATGTAGACTCGGTAATGAGAGGAAAACATATGTAACTAATTTTAAGTAGTATTTATGTATATAATACCATAATGTTCTTCTCTAGTCATCTCAAATAGTACCTAGTAGTAGTCACCTCAAACCAGGCGGTACACAAAACTTTAAGCTTTGATTTAACATTCGTTCGCTTAGTATAGTTGAGAGCGAAGAAATGTGTCTATAAAATGTACGAACCACGTTCATTTTCACCTTAGTACCTAATTCTTTTGTATATGTTACCAAATAATGAAACGTACATACATATTTCGTGTCTGGAAGATGCAATAAACAAAAAAAAAATACAAGGTTATTAACGTTAAGATTAAGAATCTATAAATACATGCCTGTATGCACTGAAAATTGTGATTTTGTCAGAATGTAAAGGTATTTATAAGTTTACAATAAAAAATATTTTTTAATCGTCGACATACGTTCACATTTTCGTAAAACGTGTATACGTAGGTACAATATTGCTTTTTTCTTAAATGCTTCCCTCCGTCATCCCTTTATCCCAAAATAAACATAACAATCCCGCCATATTGAAATTGATACAGGTTAATACCACCCCTGTCATAGGACGTCACTTCCGTTGACAATGCTGTTTTTGGTATCATATCATTTGATAATGCACAAAGTCATATTCTTCAATAACTTCCTAATGTTATAAATGCGAATGTTTGTGAGAGTAGATGTGTGGTAGTGGAGATGTCTGAACGTTTGTTACTCTTTCACTCTTTAAGAGCATGTCAAATCTGGCTTAAATTTGGTGCAGGAATAGATTATAGTCTGGAATGACACTTACGTTTTTCGTCCTTGGAATAAGTTCCAAGTGGACATTAATTTGATTAATTGAAATCAAACAGGATGTGGGCCTCTCATAATTGTTATTTTGGGAGAGTGATTGGTACAAGGTTTAATTTTGAGTTTTCCTTCTATTCGCCTCACCCTCTCGTGCTTTTAGATGTAAGTCAGTATGTGCATCACTTGCTAGTCCCTAGTGAGGCTGGTATGGGTCCCATAAGACCTCAGGGACCTTAATGCATCTAATTACAATACTATAATAAACAGTAATAGCATAACAAGATTTGTCTGAAAATCATGTTTTATTCCAAATGAAAACATTTAATTGTGGTTAATCGCCTTTTGGCAGATGACATTTAAGAGTCATAAATATTAAATTCATGATGTCTCTTTAATTAAATATTTACCCGACTCTCTGGTTGGTTGGTGCGAGCCATGAGCTCCAGCGGGAGTAAGTGGGAGTCCGATGCCTCTTTCTGTGAACAGGTCATGCTCGTGAAAGAGGCCGCAGTGGTAGTAGTAGGTCTGTTGAGAGTCCTGGCGTATCCTTCAGAGGGCTTCCTTGGGGCACTCAAACGTAAGCTGTTCGGTAGGATGTGTGTTGTTTTTAGTCGGAACAAATATTTGTGGATCACATAAATATTTGCACCGATCCAGGAATGTTGATGATTTTGATATGGTATTTTGAAAAGGGCATTCAAGAAGACATGACATCTCAGAAACTCCCGTGCAATTACTGAGGCCATGAGTCCATATATTTCAATTTTCCGAGCATAGAGCCCTCTTCTACTTAAGCGGTGTAATTCTTACGAGTACGCAAGTTATTCAAGGGTTAATGCATTCAATTTGTATTTCTCATTTTTTAGCTATTGTTTTTTCGGGGTGTATTTAGTTTTAAGTTCATATTATTAATAAATAGTATAATTTTGTTGAATATAAGTCCTTTATCGTTTTGGGGTAATCCCTGTTAAGATGTGGAAGAATATTACAAATAAATAAATTTTAAATTATATCTTCAGACCATCTCGCTCGGATTTTCATATTCATATTGATTGCCTCTGTGGCGCGGTTGGTAGTGATACCGCCTGCGGCGCTGGAGGTCGTGGCTTCGATTCCCACCGGAGACAAATATTTGTGTGACCCATAAATGTTTGTTTCAAGAGTCTCGGTGTTTTTATGTATAATATGTATGTATTTAAAAAAGTATATAAGTATTAATATCCGTGGTCTGATACCCATAACACAAGCAGGTTATTCCTAGCTTACTTTGGGATCAGATAGCGTTGTGTGAAATGTCCGTGAATAATTATTTATATTTATTTATTAAAAAAGAAAAAAAAAAATTTACGTAAAGGCGACTGAAGTAAAATATTTCCAAATATACCGATATCAGAGTTATCATATCCTATCCAAAATTGCAATCGAAACCGTTTCCTATAACAGTTAGAACTAGTTTCGAGGTGTCGGTAAACGTGCTCACATTTTCAGTTTGTACAAAAATGCCTAACTAGATTTCACTTTAAAAATTGCAATTTAAAATTGATAAGTCATTTGGATAGTGAACTCCGCTGTCAAACATTTAACTGTCTTAAGATCACTTATGACAAAGATGTTAGGAATGGCAAAGGAAATTGTCGGAGTATATACGCCTGTCCGCCCCTCATCAGATCAAGTCGATATTGAACCGCATTATCCAGTCGTCTCGCACTTGCATAGCTATATCGTGGTTTTATTGACGTCAAAATAATGTTGGTATATATCTCAACATTATTTAAATTTAGAAATATAAAATTGAAAATATGATGTTAGCTCTATCTGAAACTAATATAGGAGATTAACATGTTTCATTTATTATAGCAAAAGCATTTTTGCAGTACTATGAAACAATAGTATTGCTCATTGTAACAAAAATATATTTTTAACTACTGTATTTGCTAGAACAACACCATTTTCATAAAATTTTATAAAAATATCTGCATACACTTTATTTCAATGAAATCAACAATTGTATGCATTTACGGGGTAAAATAAAGTATTTCAGCATTTACGATTGGAACAAATGTATGAAAAGATTTAATGACAGTTGTATATTTTATGATACAGCACAATATAAACTTTAATTACCACATCAAAGGAATTGTTAATTTCAACAGCGAGGGTGGTGATGTGAATTACCTGAAACAAAAAAAAAAATCAATCAATTCACACTTTATATATTCCGTTACACATTTATTGCTGCAAGAAGGTAGACAGAGGCATACTATATGACCACATTTCACCTTTTGTCCCACGTACGAGGTAATGTGTAACCCGATTGTGAAGAATGAGAGTTAGTTGCTAGTGGAGATATAACATTAAACACAAATATGGGGCATGTTTTTGATACGAATTTACAACCTTTCGCCTAACTAAACCTTTAAATTTGCCTCGATCTGAGGTCCCGAGTTAGAATTCAACTGAAACAAACAAATAATTTTTGTATCGTAATTTTTTTATACTACTAAGTTGGCAGAAAAGCGCTTGGCGTTGTGTAATAAAAATATTAAACAATATTTACCTATGATGGTCACGCCTTTATCCACAAGGGGTAAGCAGATGAATTAGGTCGCCACCCGTCAGTTTCTCTAATCGGTCATTTTCCCTAAATCGTCAGTTTCCTTATTCGTCAACTTTTTAGATTTCGTAAAGTGGTCAGTTTCGCTATCTCGTCAGTCTCCCTAATTCGTCAGTTTCCCTAACTAGTCAGTTTACCTGATTCGTCACTTTTCTCATATTAGTCAGTAAATGTACAGTCATTAATAAATGTTTATTGTGTAATCAATTTACATAAGTAAGGATTTATTTTATATCTATTCTGTTCTATTTAATTCTCATTTACGAGGAAGGTGCCAACAATATGGATATCTACGACCTCGTTAGAAGGAAAATATAATACTTTTTCTGTATGACTGATTTTTTACTTGGTAGACGATATATTTGAGGCTGACAATTGCTTATGGACTTGTCTTTCAAAATTAAGCCTAATCAATACGGTAAAATATATAAAACGTGTAAAGTAAAGTAGCTTATTAAAAAAAAATTGTTATTTTTTTTTTCGTTCCGAATGTACCCCACTGACGAATCATGTAAACTGACTGGTTAGGGAAACTGACGAATTAGGAAGACTGACGAGATAGCAAAACTGACTACTTAACGAAATCTAAAAAACTGACGAATAAGGAAACTGACGATTTAGGGAAAATGACCAAATAGAGAAACTGACGGGTGGCGACCTAAGGCCTCAAGATACCGTAAAGGTTGCTTTCCGAACAACGGAAAGATGTCCCATGTCCCATTTCAGAACTATGTAAATCCATCGTCATTTTTTAAACATAGAACTGAATTCAATCATTAAGGGTTCGTCAACATTTTGATACTACAATAGCCACTTTACAACAAGCAACTGAACACAATTGGTAAAATTTAAAAAAGCAGCTGAACTTTAAATTCTAATTACCGTTGTAAACTTTCCAAGAGCAAGTCTCATGTGTTTACAAAAAAGTCAACAAGCAAGTGTACTTAGGAGAGTAACTAATGAACAAATATGCTAGTAAGTTAAAAGCCAGACGTGGCAAACCTTTAAAGTAGAATCCGTTAAAGTAACGGCACTACGCAAGCTTCCCAGGGGACTTTTTATATAATTAGCTAAGGACCTGGGTTGAGACGAGTCAGTTTACTGTTACCCTTTAATTAAATACAGGAATTTATTTTCACTCAACCGAGAATCATGGCAAAGAGGAAAATACTAAAGAAAATATTTTATGCTCAAAAGTATATAATGAACATTTGCCAAATAATCAGGATTAAAAAAGTTATGGAATGGCGAATATTATTGAAAGAAAATTACCGGATGAAAACTATGTCACATCATAGATGATTAGCTGCAATTTAAATAGTTCTTAGGGTTCCGTAATCCTTAGGGAACCCTTAATAATTACGATACTTTGCCGTCTGTCTGTCTGTCTATCTGAACCTCACGAGGTTGTATCTCAGGAACCGTGATTGCTAGAGACCTGAAAATTTTACAGATGATGTACAAAAATATTAATATCGGAAAAGGGGGGGGGGGGGATTAAGGGGGCCTCCCATACAACAAACTTGATTTCTTTCTGGTTTTTGTTACATACGCGAGACCGACTTGCACTTGGCTGGTTTTACTCACTTGTGATATGTATTGTCGTGCTTTAATTTTTCCATTGACCAATAGCTTTTAATGCCTTTAACTCACCACTCCGACTGCATAGTGAACTTTTTCACAACCCGTTTCCTACAGGGACTTGGTCTCGGAATTTAAAGTAGATTGTCTATTATTCTGTGCTAGGGTGCCGATATCATCCTAGGCGAGGCTGCAGTGGCGGCCGTGGGTCTGTTGGGAGTCCTGGGCCATCCTTCTGAGGGCTTACCCGGGGCTCCCAACCATAGGCTGTTGGGTATTACGTGAGGTTTTTTAGTCGGTAGGAGTCCGGCATAGCATCCATGAAGATTTTCTTTCACGTTAAAAATAAAAAGGAGCCGATATCAGCACTGTATAGGTGATTTCTACTTGTTCAGGGGTTTTAGCTATAAGCATGATTGATAAGTAAACGTCTTCACAAAATAATACACTTTATTTGTACAAAATTTACTGAAGTTTGTAAATGCCAATTTAAGTGACAGGCGAATACGTAGAGAAGTTAATATACCTACTTAACACAGCTTAAGACAAGGCACATGTCGTTGTAAAGAAAACCCATTGAAATTATCTTCTTATGGATTTGGCTCTCGTGATGGGATTGTGATGTTGTTGGGACTAAATACTTATTTCTAAACGGTCTTGTTTTAGATAGATATTCGGATGTTAGTCTGTGTGTAAATATTTGCTGAGTTGTAATTTATCTGGGTATAATGATCTTCATAATTAACAACTACTCACTAACCTATCAACTAAACTCGGTAAATGTTGACGACCCCTTTAACGTTCATGTTTGTATTTGTATTTAATTACCAATTTCGATATTTTTCACGTTCCTTGTTTAAATTTAATTTCTTCACCGGCCATTTTTGTTTTGTGTTGTCTTTTATCTTTCAAGTTCATGGCCGCAAATAGAATATTCTTTTTTCTATATTACATACTTTTTGTAGATTCGGTAATTTTTTTACGGCACTATCGTCAAAATTGAGCGATTCTTTGAACCCCTTTATGAAATAAATTGCTGGCAAAAAAGGTTTTTAGAAATAAGTATTTTCTCAGAAGGTTAGCTCTATTTAAGCGTAGATAAATGCTTTTAATATTATTCCTGACCCGTATAACGGCTATACTTTAGGTACTTTAATAACTTCTCAGGCTTAAGCCACCAGACCTTAAGTAACGTACCTAATATTGTAATAAGTTTTTAATGGTACTGTCCAACTATAATCCCAGTTATTCCCACATCATATTTGCGTTCTCTAAGCCTCTAAAGGGTAGAAAATAAAGTACTCTCCCGTGCCAGATTATCTTAGTAACTACTCATTTGGCTTTGAAATATTTAAGACGATCTCCGTCCTCAATGAGCGCTTGGCTCCAGCCAAGCGCTCATTGAGGACGGAGAAGCTTGTTCTCCAGAACAAGGCCCGAGCTAGATCCCCCTGCTAGAATCAGACCCAGGGCGGTGGCGAGACGAGTTCCAGAGTTCGTCTCTCTATGGAATAGTGGAATTGACTTAAAAACAATGGGTTGAAGTCCATGGCAAAATGTGGGAGGTGACCGGCAAACTTAGAGCGAACGGGTAGTTTCAACATTACAGGATGGTATAAACTTGTTTTTTTGGCTCAACCTTGAAGAATTTCAACGAAGCAGCCAATTTCATTTTCCGGCTGTAGGTATATACAATTTGGCGTTTTGCCAGCGAAGGTCAGTAACAAAAATCTTATTAATATAATTTATAACCACTATAAACATAACACCGTTCGGTGACTCGCAATGGTGGATTGAAATGAAATTGTAGTATTAGAAGTGGCTTGAATAGTAGGTACTTATTCCAATTATATAATGTCCTATTTTTACTACGAGTGCGGCTTTTTTTAACGTGAGGAAAATTCCAATCACAACACGTATCCTACCTACCTAACAGCCTACGGTTGGGAGCCCCGGGTAAGTCCTCGGAAGGATACCATAGGACTCCAAACAGACCTACGGTTATCCCTACGGCTTCACCTGGGTGGGGGCTCGGGTGCTATCCCGCGTCGTTGGGGGGTACCTTTTTAGGGTTCCGTACACAAAGGGTAAAAATGGGACCATATTCAGGAGACTTCACAGTCCATCTGTCTGTCCGTCACGAGGCTGTATCTCAAGTACCACGGTAGCTAGAGAGCTGAAGTTTTCACTAATGATATATTTTTGTTGCCGCTATGGGAAGCTCCCATACAACAAACGTATTTTTTTCTGTTTTTTGGTACGAAACCCTCTTTGCTCGAGTCCAACTCGCACTTAACCGATTTTTGTACTGCTGACCGCTGGTTCTTGTGTCGTGTCGTATGTTTATTCCCACCCCATTTTAGGTTTGATCTCGTAACACAATATTAATTTTGGCTGGCTCGTGCCCCATACAAAGATGTTTCAAAACATTGGTTTATTTATTGACTAAGTACGTCCGAATATCAAGAGTTGAACACTTAATTATAGGTTAGTGTTGAGGAATTTCTTGATTTAAAATAAACTGTTTTCTTCTTTAACATCTTTTAATGGTAGATGAAGTACAGTACATTGTATAGATATACTTATGGAAACTAGTCCTAACTAAATATATTAAAATATATGGAGCTCGCGTAACGTGCGTCCATTTAGCTATCGCTTAGTCTTGAATTGAAGTGTCGACAAGGACTAGGCGGCGAAGGGCCGCGCGTGCGGCCGGCACCGAACCGGTTCTATTGTTTTGCTTCAACATGAACTCCCGGCCCTTGAAGTCCTGCCGGGACTTCAAGCGTTTCTTCGTCCCCTCCTAGTGGTGGGTGATAGTATGTATTATAACGATGCCTTTAGTGGTTTGTATGGTGGCTACTTCACAGCAGCCATCTGTAACGGGATGCAGTCGCGTTACTCTGCCGAGAGGCCACTTCAATGGCGAGGTGTGTCTCCCTGGATTAACACAAATTGTCCCGGTGTTTTGGTTAACCATTTGGTGCGCTGTTGGATTTCACAAATATGCATGTATTCACGGTTCCGCCGTGACCAGAATTGCTGGCGTCTTTGCTCCACCGTGCTATTTGATTGTCCTGAAATCTGGGGCTAGCAACGTTGTTAAGTCTTCCCATAATGAAGTGCCCTGGAAACAAAGGAGACAGGTCTTAGGGATCGGATGACAGTGGATAGAGAGGTCGGGAATTTAAAATAGCCTCGACCTGAACAAACACAGCTGCTAGCTCTTCTGCATTTAAATGTGTGTTGCCAACAATACGCTTTATATTTGATTGTCCTGAAATCTGGGGCTAGCAACGTTGTTAAGTCTTCCCATAATGAAGTGCCCTGGAAACAAAGGAGACAGGTCTTAGGGATCGGATGACAGTGGATAGAGAGGTCGGGAATTTAAAATAGCCTCGACCTGAACAAACACAGCTGCTAGCTCTTCTGCATTTAAATGTGTGTTGCCAACAATACGCTTTATATGCTATGTAGAATTCTACCGTAATATGCTGAGTAAACGGGTGAGAATCTGAATTGGATACCTTCGTTAGATAAGCTATCAGGCACAGAGTCAACGAACCCGTCAAGAACTTACCTAACTCTTTACTAGCCCCTACGAAGTTTCTTCCACTATAAAAAAAAAACTTCGAGAGGTTTACCTAGCCTAGAGATGAATCTTCTAATGCTAAGATGAAGCATTCAGTGCCTAAGTCCGTGACTAGTTCTAAATAAACTGTTTTAGTGGCAAAACAAACAAATAAGTAGAAATATGCCATAAGCAGCCTTAAGCACCTTAGCTCCATGACCCTTTCTATTAATGATATAAAAAGGACCAGCATTGTCTATTCTTATACGAGACACCATGATTAGGTATCTAGAAATAAGTTTAAATTGAAATTTTTAGATTTAATTTTTACATTGTTTTTATGTTTTCATGAATTAATTTCCTTACTATATAAACGTTGCTGAGAAAAATATGCTAACTTTAATTCAGCTGTTTGCAATTCAGTGACAGTCAAGGAACTTTGTATATTATGATTTGTTTTCTTAGAATTATGAATGAATGAATGAATCCTAATACTATAGCAAATGAATTTCTTATCCTATTGAAATCTGCAATTCTATGTAAGTAAGCATCATGGAAAATGTTCTAAGGACTTGTAATAAAATTTTAAATGAAATAGTGACTGCACACACTAAAAGATACCCAGAGGGCAAATGTTAGCCACTGTAGACAAATTGTATCTTGTATGTGTGTGTAATTTGATAGATAAACTAACCATTAATTTATCAGAAGAGGGTTCCAAATTACACCTAAGGTAGTACGTCCACTTCTGATGGAAGACCACGCTATCTTGTATATAACATGCATTATGATTTTCAAAAAAAGGTAAGTACAGTTTGATTTTATTTTATTAACTTCACTTAAGCAATGTTTAATGTATTTTGAACTGATTCTAAAATGTATTTTAATGTTTCAGAATTGTGGGTCCTACCATTAAAATGTCCTTTAATGATAGAACTGACGTGGTTTTCGCTGATACATCGAAGAACACGCGTCATTTGGTTGCTTGACTTTGTCCCTTAAGACTGGATGTTGAGGTAAATAATTTGCCACTTCCGGTTTCTCGACCAACGATAAGTGAACTATTGTATGTTGTTTTTTGATGTGAGGTTGCAGGCGAAAGCGTTTTTCCAATTTAAAAAATCTTTTATCGTTTATTGAAAACGAATTACCCAAGTTTTGGGGGTTACCTTTCAAAGGCAAACTCACATAAGATCTGCTGTTCCTGTGTGTATTGTGTGTGAAATAGGACTTACATCCCCTTTCTTCTAGGGTCCAGGGTACCTTAGACGGTACCTCCTCTAGCTCCCGAAATTGATGAAATTGATTCTTAATTCCTAAACTGAAATTACAATTGATTGAATTGTTTTTGTATTTGCATGTGGTTGCTCCGACTACTAACCAACCAAAAGATGAATTTTGTAAAACTGGTTGGTTTCGACCCAGCTTAATTTGACCATTGAGGATTAGATTCCGGAAGATGTCTGCCCCTAATAATAAATCTATTTCAGAGGGATAATAAAAAGCGGGATCTGCTAATTGTATGTTGTGTGGTATGCTGAAAGTAGAAACATCTATTTCTTGTGTGGGTAAAGCTTTAGATATTTGATCTAAAACTAAACAATTAATGAGTTTTGTATTATTTGAATGTATTTGTAATGTGATAGAACATGTTTCCATTGTGCTGGAACACATGTTATTGATGCCTGTGACGTCCACTGGCGGTACTCTTGTACTCGGTAGCCCTAACTTGGTTTGCAATGAACTTGTAATGAATGATGATTGGCTGCCCGAGTCCAGTAAAGCGCGTACCTCATGGCACTGATTCGTTTTCCTATCTATGAGTTTGACTACTGCTGTTGATAACAAGACCTGACTTGTTACACAGGAGGATAGTGAAACTGAATGTGCATGGTGAGTATCACTTGATTGTGTTTCATCAGTATCAGTAGTATCATTGGTGATACCTGACTGAGACTTCTGTGTACATAATAATTGATTGTGTTGGAGGCCACATTTAGGACATGGGCCTAAACGACACTGACTGACTATGTGACCGCCACGAAGACAATTGATACATGCCTTCAACTTTGCAATTTCAGAAACACGCTTTTCAGGAGATATGTCCAGAAAGCGTTTACATGTGTAGATGCGGTGTTGGCCCTTACAGAGTAGGCAACTATACCCATTTATTTGAGTGGAAGCTACGAATGATTTTTGTTGTTTATCTAATCTCTTTTGTGTTTCAGGTTTTTCAGCACTGTGGCTGCTACGTTGCACTGTGGAAAATGCTAGAACATTGGCATATCATAAATCAATTTTACTTATGTCGTTAACTGTAGACTTTATTACGTTAATTAATTAGTTCATAAGTTGAAGTTTACTATAGTGTAATCTTTTATATATTTTTTTTGTAGGATATATATTTTTTAATGCCACAAAGATAATATTTCATAAGAATTATAAATTTACGTTAAAGGGAATTACTACATTCAAATTGATTTCCTGTAAAATTTTGTGGGAATCGATATCTATTATTACGCATTTCTGAAAAGCTTATTTTATGTAGATTTATAAACAATTATAAAATTTTAATATTTACGTTCCTATTTTTATGTAAAAAAATAAATAAATAAAATACGAAAAAAAATACAGATTTTTAAATTCATCGAGACTTTTAACAGTTACCGAAGACTTGCAAAGGCTTACTTTTGATGTTGTTTGATAGCCTAGACATTCATAAATATCATGATATAAAAATATGCTGCAACCATCTGCTATTTTTAAAGTTCTCACAAAAAGAGTGATGGAACTCAGGAAACTGAAAAACACGATCTGTTGCGGTTTCCGAAGTAGACTATTTTTTACTAGTTTGTGGTTTGATTTTATATGAAATATATTTTAAATTGATAAAATGACATTTTATCTGCATTGCACACATTTTGTGGTAAATTGGTTATCAACTAAATTCACACTACCCTTATTTTCGAATAGTACATAAAGAGTTTACGTATTTAGGTTGCTATCATAAATTTGTAGTTGTATCTAAACAGAAGTTTAATTTTTACAATGTCTATTATTTTTAAGTGTACCAAGCGTGATATATTACTTCCATATATTGAAGGAGGTAAAACATTTGAAGCAATACAAACAGCTTTAAAAGAAAATCACAATGTTTCTGAAGACAACATTTGTTTGAATATTGGTGATATTCAAAGGAAAATTATCCCATACTTTAATAAACGTTGGGCCGAAGCTGCAAGGAGGAAAGATTTATTTTTAAATAGGAATATGAATTGGCTGGATTCAGAGTATGTAGTACCTCTACCGAGCTCTGAAGAAGTAACGAATGTCTTCACACCATCTACTTCATCAGGAAAACGTGGAAGAACGTGTGTTTCATATGGGAACTCGTCAGAATCAAGTAAAAAAAGAAAAAATACCATGCTTCTTAGTGAATATGGATTTGAGCACATATAAAATGCCTATCTACAAGGATTACGTGCAATTGGAGAAAGGACAGAATCAAGACTTGTGGAAGCACTTAGGCTTGCTGATATTGACCAAAAGACCGTATATTCGAATTTCTTTTGCATCATGCCAGGAAGTGCTCTCGATCAGTTACAAATGAAGATGTATTTCATACTCTTCTCTATACTTCAGACTCGTACAGTCTCAGAAAAACATATAGCAAAAGTGTGAAGGAACTTGATGAAGATACTCTAGATCTTCTAAAAGTAAACGAGCTCATTTTAGATCCCGAAGTTCAGCAAGTGTAATTTAGCATAGGTTTAACATTTTCTCCTATTATTTTTATTAAATAACATTACGAATTGTTTTTATAATAACCGTAAAAATTCTAATAAGACAATATTTTTTTATTCAAGGTATTTTTTTTTTGCTTACTGAAATAGGAAAATTACTTTATATTTAGTTTTTTATGATAGCCAAGTATATAAAATAAATGTTTTTACGATATTATGTCTAGTATTTTCACTAACATAACAAAATAAAGGTAATTTTTCCAACAATTTGTTTTCTTATCTTTTTTTACTACTAACTACTGAATTAAATCCGGACAAAAAGCATAACACCTAAAGCCTTATTTAATACTCTATAAGTGTGCAAAATTTCAATCGATTTCATCCACAAATAACAAAGTTATTGATTTATGGTCCGAAAAGGTCCTTTATTTTCCACAGTGCGTTGCAAGGACTCCAGAACATCAGCCCTTCTACGCAAGAATTCTTTGAAGTCGTGTAAGCTAGGTGAATCACTGTGAGAACTCCGATACTCTTCCCACTTACGTAACGTTGTTAAATCAAGTTTAGCTGAAAATGTAAAAATAATCAGAGTATCCCAGTTCTCAGTGGGTTCACCTAAGGTGTTAAGAGCCCGCAAATGCTTCGTAATATGATCTACTAAAGTACGCAATGATTTAGCAGACTCCTTCGAAAATGATTCTAAGTTAAATAAAGACTTTAAATGATTTGTAATTAATTGTTTTTTATTGTCAAATCTATCACATAACAGCTTCCACGCAATAGGATAGTTACTACTGGAAGTTTCTAACGTTTTAATGACAACGGAAGCACTACCCTGCAATGACATTCGCAAATAATGAAACTTATTGACGTCACTTAATTTGGAATTATCATGAATTAATGCTTTATATGTATCACGGAATTCAAGCCATTTGCTATAATTTCCATCAAAATTTGGTAGCTGAATTAAAGGCAATTTAACATTAAAGTTTTCATGACAGCAACTGTTTTTGTCTTTAGATGAAGGAAAATTATCGTCAGCATCAGTAAACTGTTCCTGATTCTGTTGTATTGTATCTTGGGCTAAAGTTATGATTGAATAAAAAAGACTTTCTATATCCGATCGCTCGGAAAGTTGAATATCACTATCATCTGATAAAACTTCAATTTTACTTTGAATGTTCTCAAATTCAACGAATAAGCTTTCAAATTTAGTTAATCTTAAAGTTAATTCCTTAAGTTGCCTCTGTGAAACACTTTTAAAGTTAATGAAATCATTTAAATAGTTCCTAAAAAGAGTAATCCTGCCTTTAACTGAACTACGTTTCTCTCAGACATTCTTATAATTTAAAACTACAAAGTTTTAGAAATAAAATAGGTTTTATGTGACAAACCAGTTCACGGTAATGTTATATTACCGTGCCAATATCCAGATTCTCACTCGCCGCACTCGTAAACAGCTGATGCAAGTAGATAACGCACTCGGCGATGGACCACGTGATAGGTATTCTATTGTTTCTATGGAATGCGCTTGCGCTCAGCGGCCAGCCGGCCGGCAGTCGACGATTCTGGAATGGTCGGCCGTCTAATAAGTTATATGTTATAATAACTCACAAAATATCTGTTGACGTTGAACCTTTAATATTAATCTAGACACTAATTGAAATGGGTAAATATTTTTTACTAAAGAATGATCTTCAAGAAATAGGTAGGTATTACGTTCGTAAATAGATACCTACTGCACAATGTATGATTTAAAAGGTGATTTCTTTTTCACAGAAATCTAACAGCATATAATGTATTTATGTATTTAGCTAGTAGGTAATATTTAATGGGACTACGCATATTGAAACAATAAATAACACCTTAAATGTACCTAGGTATAAAGAATATTCAAAATGGATTTATGGATTACGGAGTTATGAAGTACCTAACATACATGCATACAGCACCTTCTCCTTTGTTGGAGTCGGTTATAGAAGCTTCTAGGCAAGCCACTTGTTAATGAAATGTATGAATATGAATTGTGTAGGCATATGATATAATCCTCTTTAGGTCGTAGGACTATATCTATACGTAAATTCTACACGTAATTTGTGAAAGATTAAGAAAAACATGCAATCCACTTTTGTATTTTAGTTGCAAGTAGGTAGGTCCTATGTATAGGCACATTAGGTACCTAAACCTATTGTAAATTGAATATAAATATTTTGTATTTGTATAATGAATGGATAGCTAACGCATTTATGCATAACGCGTGCCAACTGTGTAGCTCAAGCAAAGACTAAATTAAAAGTGGATTGGAAAGATGGTAAGTTAAGGAAAGAAAGATAGGGCACTCATCTGATGACGATGCGTTGACTTGGCTGTCCAGCCCTAGATCCTCTTGCTTTGTATTGGTTTATTATTCAGGTATTATTCTTCCATGAATGCAGGTTATTTTGTCACGTCACGCCTTCCACGCGACGTCACGCCACGGTCGCCAAACACGATGTTGAGGAATTTCTTGATTTAAAATAAACTGTTTTCTTCTTTAACATCTTTTAATGGTAGATGAAGTACAGTACATTGTATAGATATACTTATGGAAACTAGTCCTAACTAAATATATTAAAATATATGGAGCTCGCGTAACGTGCGTCCATTTAGCTATCGCTTAGTCTTGAATTGAAGTGTCGACAAGGACTAGGCGGCGAAGGGCCGCGCGTGCGGCCGGCACCGAACCGGTTCTATTGTTTTGCTTCAACAGTTAGCATAGTATACGAGCACATCTTACCTTATAGTTTTATGTCTGTGTTTAATGGTGGTGAGCCTATTGCCGTGTTGAAATAGACAGGCACAGGTTGTGATGACCTGCTGTTGAAAATTTTAAAACCGTCCATAAGGCCATATTTATTGACAATCGGGTCTTCTCTACGGAATGGATAGTTTTGCGAAAGTGTTTTCAGAGTCGCTTCTTACGGGACCCGCAGGTGGCGACATTTGACACTCTTTCCCGTCGCCACACGTCATAAAAGATGGAAATATTCTGTTTAGAACCATAAAATTTTTAACAATCTTCGAGCGAGTTTCCGCCACTGGATATTTTATTTTCTTTCAGCACTAAAGTCAAATAAACGACCATTTTCGCTAACGGTGAGAAAAATTACCTTCAGTTTTCAGTTTCAATACTTTATTCTTCGTAGCAGTGCAAAGTTTTATAATTTTCTTTTTTATATAGTGTTAGGCGATCGTAGAAAGGAACATAAAAACCGGATAAATGCCAATCGGATTAAAACACAGTGGTTCTAAAAAACACGGCTAAAAGTCACGTTTGTTGTATGGACCCCCCCCCTTTACGTGAATATAATCCTACATGGATGCTATGCTAATGTCTACGGTTTGGGGCCCCGGGTGAGCCCCCGAAATGATGACCCCAGGATTCTGGGAACCATCCTAAATGTATATAATATATTTTTAATACTTATTATTATAGCGGCAACAGAAATAAAATATATACCTGTGAAATTTTCAGCTCTTTAACTAACACGGTTTCTGAGATACAGTCTCATGACAGAGAGACAGACGGACGTCTAATTTCCTGAACAGGGTTACGGAACCCTATAGAAAGAAAGAAAGGGTTTCTCAAAAATTCCACCTGAAAGGTTCATTGGCTAGTGTGCCTGACTACAGATTTGGAGGTTGTGGGTTCGATTCCCAGTATTCCCACCCCGGAAAAATCTCTTTGTATGATGAGCACATTGATTTGTTCTGTGTCTGGGTGTAAATTATTTATAATGTGTATGTATTCAGAAATATTAAAAAAAAAGAAAGGGTTTGGTTGAATTTTATGTTAGCTTAGCCACTGGCATTTATGACTAGTAATTAATTTAATTAATTAATTCAATAATTTAAAAAAACAAAGTCTAATATTAATTAACAGTTTTATTTACTAACATGTTTACAAAAATTGTATCAATTATTTAAATGCCAATAGGCAAACATTGAAAATTTCGCATTAAAACTTCAAGAGGGATGTAATTCACGATGAAAATTCCGTGCAAACATCCCCGATCGATCTTTTTAAAGTGATCTGTAATTGAAACGGTTAACGGGAATTGAGACATGCTTTTATGATTAATGTTTCCAATACTACTCGTATTAAATTTAATTCAAACAGGAACCCACCATAGAGCAACACGATCTATGACTTTTACAGGGACGGGTGGTGCTGTACTGAGACTTTCCCCTCTAGCGGGCTCCAAAAGGATTACACTTCTACACGCTCAATGTGTGTCTCTGAAATTATGAGTTTATTGTTTTAATCGTTTTGTGTAAGTTCCATATTGGCAGCCTGGGACAGACAGTTACTTTTAGAGCAAACGTGCTATGTGTAAGGGCAAGGCGACCAGTACAAGGAGAGCCTTGTACTGGTCGCCTTGCCCTACTGTACCCACCGTACAGAGCTCGTTCAGTATTTTATCTTTAGGGTAAAAATTCAACAACCATTTTTGCAAAGTTGGTTGAACGTTTGACCCGAAATAGCGCAGGCTTTTGGTTAAATTTTTGATGGGATATTTTATTATGTTTTTGACTGCAACTAGTTATAATAGGTAATAGTGCGTTGAATATATAAATTTTAGAGCTTGCTTTTTTATTTATATCGAAGTCTGTAGCACTACAGAAAAATTTACCCGTTAGGTCTTGTATTTTGTACTAACAGACTACATTGTTGTTGATTAGTATTTACAATTGTAAAATATTTTTAAAGCTATATTATGTTTTTTATTTTACTAGAGAGACAAAGATATTTTCAGTAATAAACTTTTTGAAACCTCAAACGTATTAATTAATGAAGTATTACAGAAGGCTTAAACGGGTAGCAATATCAAGGCTGCGATAAAGTAGGTATACCATTAATTTACGAGCAGATCCGCCATCTTTACTGCAGCGAGTCAGCAAACTCAGCCGGGCCATAAATTGTGGTGGTTTATTTGAATGTTCAAGGATTCATTGTTGTAATAAATATTACGGCCGTAAAATGGGGTTAAATTGATAGATTTTAAAATTAAATTGCTCATAACTTTTATTGTTTTGCCAAAATTATTAATATTTTTTAATTTATAGTATTGGACGTAACTCTGCTATTGAATTCTCTTAATATATTTTATGTCTCGTTTATATAATGAGATTTTTTTTAAAAAATGTGCGCTTTTTAAGTTATACTGTCATTGGGGCTAGTTTAAAACCTTATAATTTTATAACGGAAATGGAAAGAGACCCCGCTATAGAACATATTTCTAAAAGAACATAAAAGATTCCATGGGCATTTTTTAAGATATAATCGATTATATGTGTTGGGGTTACTTTGATAGTTTTTGTAGTGAATAAAAACAAAAATAATAGCAAAATAAATGTTTTATTATAAACAAAACTATCAAGTAATCATATTATTGATACATACCAATAGTTTCGAAAGGTACCTTGCGTAAACATAAAATAAAAAACGTAAAAGAAAGCAGTAACGACATTCTTAACTCTTATTAATAGGCACTTTTACCTTACAAGCTACATAGTAAATTAGTCAGTCTAATCGTTACAGTCATAATAAATTTCTTTAACATACCCACTTAGGTAAACAAAAATAAAACAATCAAAAAACGTAAAATAAAGCAGTAAACAACATTCTAAACTCTTATCAATAGGCACTTTTACCTTACACGCTAGATAGTAAATTAGTCAGTCTAATCGTTACAGTCTTAATCATTTTTTTCAACATAATTAATAATAAAGCGTAAAAAATACAAATTGTTATTGAGATTTAAACTCTAAAACATTTATATCAAAAGGAAACTCTATTATGTCATTTCCATCATCGTTTTTCTTCTCTAGTGGCTTTGGTAAAAATGAGATTATGTCTTTTTCGGGGTCTACGTCTGATATGTCGTCCTTAACTATTTTGAACTGCCTCGTATTTCCAGCAGATTTATACCCTACCGCAACAATAGCAACACTTGTGTCTATAATACGACACACATAGCGATAGGTTTTTTTACCCCTAGGAGTATAAAATTTTGCCAAAATGTATCTGCCTTCTGTCGCACCTTCATTATCTATTTCTTCCTCTCTTGTTGAGGGTCCAGCTTCTGGTTCAGATTCGTTACCTGAATTATCTTCCACATTACTGACTGAAGCAGCGCTCAGTCCAGCGGGAATATTTAATCGTGTCTTTTTCTTCTTGGGTTCCGAATCATTCATTCTATGCTCTTTCAAAATTTTGGTCAATTCATTCTCGACCTCATACGTTGGATCCTCTTTTTCATCACGAGGAAGTCGTTTCAATACTTCATATCGATTAGGGGGGTAAATACCTGTAGCTCTGAAGGAACTTATTAAATTTCTTTTAATTGCTGAATCCGCTGAATTATCTGGTTGATTGGTCTTTGATTTAACTTTATCCATATTCATCAATGTTTTGTTAAGTAATGACGGAAACGTATCTTTAGGGACGGTGCCAGATCGACTGTACGTTAATTTCCAGGCAACTAAAGTATCCCTCCATGCTCTCTTCATGGGCCGGAAAAAGCCAACGTCTAAAGGTTGGCATAAGTGCGTGGAGTTGGGCACAAGACAAATAAAATCTATTTCGTGTTCCTCGCACATTTGCAACACATCCACGTCGAAGTGAGCTGATAAGTTGTCCCCTATTAAAACTTTGCGACCTGGAAGTCGTTTTGCGTGCGGTAGAAAACAAGTTTTAAACCAATCTCTGAAACAAGCTGTATCAATCCATCCACTTGAACTGCGATTGTAGCGAGAACCCTGCGAGCAACAAGGTTGGCTGCAACAAGGTGGACCACAAGGTCCTCTCTCCTTCCATGTATCGTACAGATGTTGACTCTTATATATAATGTAGGGTGGTAATAGTACGCCATCCGCAGAGCCACAAACCATTACTGATGTTGAGGATTTACTATGGTTTTGTATGTTTTCTGGGTATTTAACTCCCCTGCGATAGATCCCAACTTTCCTACCAGGATCATCTGCCATATTGGTCTCATCGTAGTTGAATACATTAGTGCTTGAAACTTCTTGAATTGACCGTTCCAAGTTATCAAAATATTGAATGAGGGTCTCTTTACTTACCGATGCTCGAACCCGTTTAATGTTGGAACTAACTCGCCTTGTGAAGTCTTGTTTATGTCTTTTCAAAATGCTATATGCCCAATCAACTCCGGGTAAATTATTGTTAAATTTTACCACATTCCTGCCTTTTCTGTCAAGGTAAGCCTTAGCCAAAACTCTTAAATCCATAGTAGTAAGAGGGAATCCCCAGTCGCCACACTTCGCTGCAGATTTTAAGATTGATACTTCCTCAGTGTGACTGAATATTGGTTGTGCCCCAGGACGTTCTATACTTATTGTATAAACTTTGGCGACCGTTATACTTATTGTATAAAGTCCCATATGGAATTTTAAAGGTTTCAGACGCTTGTTTTATGGACATACCTTCTTCCGCAATTTTTTTTAAGGCTTCTTCCATTTTGTTTTCTTGGTAGTTCTTATATTGCCTAGTCCCCAGTTGTTTCTTGTAATTTCGCACCATAGTACTGTAAAGAAAATGCAAGAATTTAAAGCCATGCTAAGAATTCAGCAAAACAATTAGTTCGCGGGGTAACTTTGATAGCACTTTCAAAGTAGCCCCGCTGTGCTATTAAAGACACCCCAAGGTAGAAAATAAAATCTTTTTAATAGCAACACTGACGAAATCGTAAAATAACCTCACTTTATGTCATCGCAGAAAAACCGAGAATTCACTACAAATACATAATTTAAAGTAAATATTATACTTACAAAGATAACTGTGAAGTTTTCCGACCAATTATTTTATGTTTTTTCGTACGTTCGTATAAAAAATACTGCTGTTTTTGAAATAAAACGCACAACGGCTTATACTCTGTCACCTTATGTAGCAGCACTATCTGAGTTGCCAATCACCAAAAAAAATATGAAAAATTACGTTCCGTTTCACGGTAATAAATAATTTTGTATAAATAGAAACATGTTATCAATGACGCCCCCGGTTATTAATGTAACCCCATTTTACGGTATATGATTGAATCGAACAGCTCTATTTAGCTTCAAGGAAATGAATATTTATATCTTTAAAAGCTTCGATTGGATTAAGTGGTTTCTTCATACAATAAATTTAGAGGTCTGTTTTTTTACTAAGAGGTCCACTTAGTCTAGTTCTACGAAGTAGAAACTTCGTTAGATCATAATCTAGCTAGAAGAAAGCTCGCTCGCAATTTCATTATCGTGAAAAAAAATATTTTTCATTCAGGAAAATCTATTAAAAGCGTTCATTACACAATCTAAGCGTATGAGAAGACAGCCTTTAGTGGTCCATATCTTATACGAGAGCATTACAGATGCAAAGTTAGTGGCGAGTGTGGAATTAGTTTGAATTTTAGAGCTGAAGTTGTCATACGGAGCCAGCGTATAACCTTTTTGAGGAGAAACATCCAAAATTGTGGGTAAGGATAAGTCTTGCCACCTTGCCAGGCTTGACCAGTATCTTAGTAGAATACATAAAATTAATATTACCTGATATGAAAGATATTAGAAAGTTTCAGCTCAAACTTTCTACCCTGACAGCTATAACTCAAAAGGTTTTCAAAACTTCAAAATCAAAGTTTTCTTTCTCGTCTGTTGAAGGTATGAAAATAATAATATTGCTCAAAAACTTGGGCAATCGTTACAAAGTTCAAACGAGGGATGAAATTATAATAATTACTAACTCCTGGTGTTGTAGGGAAGCTGCCAAGTACCTGTCTGTGTGGTCGAAGTTGAGAATATCTTGTTGTTAATGGAGTTTCTTAATGAAAAATTCAATCATCATCATCATCATCTCAGTTGATAGATGCTCTCAGCTGGATAAAGGACTCCAAAAAATTTTCGGCATAATGTCATCTATATCCAGCAGGCTCATGAACCTTTCTATACTAATATTATAAAGAGGAAAGATTTGTTTTTTTGTTTGTTTGTTTTTTGTTTTTTTGTTTGTTTGTTTGTTTGTTTGTTTGTTTGTTTGTAACGAATAGGCTCCGGAATTACTGGACCGATTTGAAAAATTCTTTCACTGTTGGAAAGCTACACTCTTTGCGGGTAACATAGGCTATATTTTATTCCCGTATTCCCACGGGAACGGGAACTACGCGGGTGAAACCGCGTGACGTCCGCTAGTCTTATATAATCTGCCTATCAGTTTTAGGAGACGTCCAGTTCTACGTGCAATATGGGCGCCTCATAAGTCGGGTGATGCTCTGGACTCTGAACTAAGCCGGTGATCCAGGTCTTTTTGAATTTCTTAGTTACGGATTTGCTGACGAAAAGGTTTTAAATAGAAGTAATGGCTTCCAATAAAAATGAAAAAGAGTCCGCTTATCAAGGGACAGCCGTTTAGATTTTGCATTGTTTTTATAATTTTCATAAGGATGAGTAAGTTTCTTTTCGGTAAGAACTTAAGCGTATAGAACATAATGTTTAACTCTAAGGGTAAGAACTAATAAGTTACCTTACTTTAAAGCAGGGGTTCCCAACCTTTTTGTGGTCAGGGACCACTTTTATATTTTTCTTGGTAACCGGGACCACTATAAAGGCATAATTTAAAAAAAAACTGATAATCAATCTGAAACTTTAAAAACACGCAATAGGAAATGGCATAAATGGAAAACTTCCGTATTTTTGTATTAATAGCCTTTTCGCACAAATAAGCTGTTGAGAAAACCATAAAATAACTCAAGGCGATTTCTTGGAGTTTCGTATAATAAATTGCTATTAAACACCAAACGACTCAAGTGAATTTGTTGTGTTCTTCCTAGATTCCTTCAGTAACTTCACCAGCATCCGTGCTAAAAGGATTACGACGGGGGAGGGTACTATTCCACTGCATCGAGGGGTGAAGAGACACGCTACCTTCTAGGCCTGCTTCTGTGAAAGAACGGTAAGCAGCTAACTCGCCGCTCTCAGACCCTCGGTCATGGTTATTCTGAACGTATTGGACCGACTACGGAACTCGGGAGGGAGATTTCACTCCCGCTGCATTTTTCGCGAGCATAACTTGGTCGCAAAAAGACGCAATTACGTCACACTTTCTCCAGTTGGAGACCATAGCCCTTAACATGGTCTCCAGCGTGAGAATATTCACGCCCAGGCCCGCAACGAGGTTTTGTCGCTGCTATGCCTACGTAGTGCCACATGGCACTACATGGACATATCGGGCATGTGCCCGCTGTAGATACGTACCGAAGCACCCATGCCCAGTAAGCATCTGTGACACTCGGTAGGTGAGGCTGCCATGGCTGTCTCTTCAATAGTGGTGAGTTGGTGAGTCCTCACTTTGGTAGCTCAAGTCATACCTTCCATGTCTCCATGAGCTCCTGGCGAAACAGGGATCACTATGCCTCTATTTTTCGGGGCACAGGCCTGTGGTCCCGATCCAGTGCCTCCTTGCACCATTGATACAACAACGCAAGAGCCCTGTTTTCCAGGTCCCATGGAGGGGTCTCGGCTAGGAGACATGCCGCCTCAACGGATATCGTGCGGAACCCTCTCCTGACGGCCATCGCTTTTAGCGCGCTATGCAGTCTAGCCACGTTGCCGGTCGTCAGGGCCTCCGCCCATACAATACAGGGGTCCTGTTTAGTGCTATATTACGCACGACCCCGAAGGTCTCCTGCAGGGAGCGTTGGGTAATCTTATGTTGGGTACCAAACGCGAGAGCACAGCTGTTGTCCCCTCTGTTTTAAGACCAAACTTCGGAAATGGTGTCGCTCTGTAATGATACGCTCAAAGAGCTTGCGGTCCTCGTCGAGCAACACGATCGGTCGGTACCTCGATGGCGAGTCCACCGTCCACCCGGCCTTTCGGATCAGAACCAGTTTCCCAGACTTTAGCCTTTAGGAAACTGGTCTTGAGCTAGGATCCACGCTCGGCCTGGAAACAGATTCAATCGTGGGCAAATCGCAGACTTTGTTTTGTCTTTGCTCGCCGAGCAGGCAGGCGTGCCAACCGCCCCCACTACCCGCGCTCTTCTCGCTCATTGCATGGCGACACGGCTCACCGTCACCGCCCGATAAATTTAAAATCATTCGCGGACCATATTTTTGCCCCTGCGGACCACTGGTTGGGAACCCATGCTTTAAAGTATGATAATATTCCTCAGTAAAGAATGAAAACATTTTTTTTCTTCAAATATTTGTTAAGAATTTTTTTATGATAAAGAAGTAAGTATGATTTTCGTCAAAGAAATGATACGGGTATAACGTGTAAATTACGTGCAATGCACAGCCACAATATAAAAAGGTACAGGGCAAGAGCAGGCGTGTGAGGCAACTTTATGACATCAAAATACAACGTGACCCCAGTTTTTATTATAATACTAGATGACGCTTCTTTTCCCTTCCCCGCATTCCGTGGGGACTAATCCTGGGACTGAAAGTAGCCTATTCTAGACTATAATCTGTCCCGGTACTTTGTTTCAATCCGATCCGTTAAGCCGTAAGAGCTTGAAAGCGTAACGAACATTAATACTCACAAATTATTTATTTATTTATTTATTTATTAAATTTTTTGCATTTATAATATTAGTTAGGATGAATATCACGGTACCTACTTCCAAAAATGGGTCACTGGGCCATTTGAACCGGCTATTATTCAAACCCATTACCCCCTTTCTACTCTTTGCTTTATCCGTGTGTACCCTCCATTATGTTACTATGCATTAAGCCCTTTATCCCTGTGCCTCTCAAAAGACAACAGACCAGTGCTATCAGAGCACGTGATCATCTAAATCTCATTTCAAATCTGCATATACAGGTTTCGACAGTCTTGTGCATAGTTACCCCCTCCATGCACGCGTAAATATTCGGTATATTATTCGGTAAATATATAGTTTAAAGTCTGCCTTGATCGCGTATACCTTAATATTATGTTTTCTGAGAGGGGGGGGGGGGGGGGGGGGGAGAAGAGAGGGGACGTGTAGGCTATGAATCTGATTGATTAAATTCTGATTAGAAAATAAATTGATTAGTCAAACGAAGCAGTACTGGTATGGGTCGATAATTTATTTCTGTAGGCATCCAATAAAGAGCAGACCAGCTTCTTTGCAATAATAACAGGAACCCTCATAGTTGCACCATGTTTGCCGTTTTGTTTGTACGCATTCTTTGATAATTTTAATAATCGTTCAAATTCATTTTAATGTAATAGTTTATATCATACAGAAACTACCTTCGTTGTATAAAGACAGAGATATTTCTATAATCATTATCCCCTTGACTTAAAGGATGTACCTATCTCATCCTACAAATATTACCTATCAATGTGATAGTTTGTGAAGATTTTTGTTACTCAATCACGCTCTAACTGCTGAATGAATTGGGCTAAAATTTGGTTACAGAGGGTACTCGAATAACAAGTTCTTTTCATCCCGGAAAAATGTTTCCACGGGAAGCTGGAATGGGTACCGAATTTCACGCGGGCGAAGCCGTTAGCATCATCAAGTACTATTATAATATTTTATCTTTGCTAAAAGTCTGCTAAATACCTTTATGTTGACGTGGGCAATAATCGCTTTTAGCTACTGTTTACTTGATTTTATATTGAAGTGAAAATATTCGCAAATTAACTTGGCTACCGAAGCGTGGAGATTATGCTCACACGATGCCGACACGGTACAACACTTTGATGTCGGTTGGCTTTAGATTTTTACATTTAATAATAATGGAACGCAGTGATGTGTTGTCATGTCATGATACATACATTATAGCCACGCCATTATCCTCGAAGAGGTATGCAGAGACGTAGTAAACGCCCATTTTTTTACCTTATAGTTTTTGTCAAATAGGTGGTGACCTTAAACTGCCGTGTGGAAATAGGCAGGCGTAGATTGTGACGACCCAATGTAGAAATTTTTCAAGCCATTTAACTTGACTTAACGACTGTCCTGTTGGCTGTTACTGACAACCGGGACCAATAGTTTAACGTGACACTCTCCACACAGTGGAGAGAATCCTCCCCAGAACCGAACAATTCAAAAGTCCGTTTCTCTGTAGAACCGCAGAATTTTTGAATGCTGGGACAGAACACGTGTTTCCCTTCTGTTACAACCCATGCTTCTTCAAGCGGAGTGTGAAGAACTTTGTCATTGAGTCGTCAACTTGAGGGTCATTTCTAATAGTTTTATGGTCCTCAATACGCCAGAACCATGTCTGGCGACGGACGGTGTCATTATAGGGCTGATAGCGGGCTCATTCTTGTAAATTGCATAGTGGTTTTCTCGTCACAGCGCCACAGTTATATGGAACGAGTCATTAATGGGCCCGCTCAGCTCGCGGTAGAAACCAGCTTTAAGGTTTAGAAAAAGCGGTTATGTATGTTACATAGTCATGTAGTAACAGTCTTTAAATTCCCTAAAAAATTGCAATTTCCATCGGCTTGAGCACTTAAAGTATCAGTTTAAGTACTGAAGTTACTTAGCAACACCAATAGCCACTTTTTATAAAGAAAAGTTTAAAATTATAGCCTCTCTAAAGTACTACTCAACAAAACTTGAATACTTGAGAAGTTCTAAAAGAGATAATTGGTACTTGTGGTTGTTTTAGGAACAGTTTTGGAATTGTTTTGGAAATCTAGTGTTCTCTTTCAGTTTTGCTTGACTAAGATGGTTTCTGTGCCAATTATTTGAATTCTATTTCTTCCTCTTATTAGAGTATTTCCACGGAGATAAGAAATTTGTTTTAAATTGGTGGAAGAAGAAAATTAAACAAAGCAAAAGATTTTTATAGTCTATATCTATACTTCTATAATAATATCATAAAGAGGAAAGATTTTATTGTTTGTTTGTTTGCATCGAATAGGCTCCGGAACTACTGGACTAAAAATTCCTTCACTGTTGGAAAGCTACACTCTTTACGGTGAACATCAGTCAGTATTCCTACGGGAACGCGAACTACGCGGGTGAATCCGCGTGACGTCCGCCAGTCAGAAATAATTTACCTATCAGTCTTCTCATATCATACACAGGTGTCATTTAGCTCAAAGGAAGCTATTCAAAGCTAGTCCTAGTTATCTAAACAATAGCCAGCCCATGCCTTCAACAGTGGTCTCACAGATCAAGTTACATAGATCCATCATAACATAGTTTCTCTGTACTACGTGTACATTCCCTTTGGTTATAAAAAACCCTCTGGTATCAGAAACGACGCTGTTTATCCCGAACCTTTCAATAAACATGTCCACTGCACTAAGACGTGCTGTCAAATTTATAGCTCTAGAGATAAGTGAAGGAGGGTGAAATAGTACACAAGCTTCTGAATGAGTTAATTTATTATTCTAGAATTGGTTTTAGCTAGAGATCCGTTGGCAGTCAAACTAAAGTTGTTCATAAAAAATAGCTTTATGCTTCTCTTATAAACTGTAAGTGTGTAATATTTTTGAAGTGAAACTTCTTTATCGGCGTTGGAAAAAAATTTGCGTCACGTCACGTCACGATTTTTGGTTACGCGCCATCTTTGTTCTGTTCCCCACCACGGTGGATTCGAATTAAGAGTACTTTATACAAGGATAGCATGTCATTTAAGGGTTTTTGGACTTTTGGACTTTTGGATGGGACCTTGGTACTTTGGATCTTTGGGACTTTTGGACTTTTGGACTTTTGGAGTTTTGGACTTTTAGACTTTTAGAGACTTTTACATTGCCGAAGGGGAAGGATGAAAACAAAAAGGAAAACAGTAATTAGGAGAGATGAGGCAAGAAATACGTTCTTGGAGAAAATAAAATTCCGTACACTAATAAATTAAGTTTTACTTATGAGAAGGTGGCACCTATTCCGTTTAGTTAGAGCATATTTTGGCATATTTACATTTTTATTAAAAAATGAAGCAAACCCAAATTACATTCAGTGTATAATGCTGAAATTTTGATAGTGGTTATTTGGCTGGAGACCTACAGCGCTATGAATAATGTAGAAGTTCATTCTCCATGTTCATTTTTGTTGTTAGTAACATACATACATACATACATATCATCACGCCTGTTTCCCATCGGGGTAGGCAGAGACTATGGCTTTCCACTTGCTACGATCCTGGCATACCACTTTCGCTTCTTCTACTTTCATAAGTGCTTTCATACACGCTCGCCGGTTAAGGGTACTCTTGACCTGGCCTTTTTCCAGCAGGTCATCAATTTGGTTACCATGCGTACGCCGAGGATGACCCCTACCAGCTTGCCCATTCATTCTCGCCTTATAGATCTGTTTAGTCAGTCTATTTTCATCCATCCTCTCAACATGTCCAAACCATCTAAGCATCCCTTTTTCTATCTTTGTCACTACATCTTCAGTTATACCACATTGTTTTCTAATCACACTATTCCTTTCTTTGTCCATCAATTTCACTCCAGCTATACTTCGCAGACTTCTCATTTCCACTGCATTAATTTTACTTTCATGCTTTTTCTGCCACACCCAACTTTCACTACCATACATAAGTGTGGGGATAAGCACACCCCTATGCACAGCCACTCTTGCCTTCTTAGACACGTTTTGACTGCTCATAAAGGTATGCATCGCCCCATTCACTTGATTTCCTGCCAAAACTCTTCTCTCAATATCCTGGTCACACTTTCCATCCCTCGTAAATTTTGAACCCAGGTATACAAATTCTTTCACCTGTTCCACTCTTTGCCCTTCGATAATAATAGGGCAATTCGTCATACATTTCTCTCTTTCAAAAACCATGACTTTAGTCTTACTTACTTACTTTCATTCCTCTACCTTTCAGCGCCTCATGCATAATATTAACCATCAACTGCAACTCCTCCGCCGATGCAGCTAAGATCACCTGATCGTCAGCATATAGGAGGCATTTGATGGTCAGCTCGTTCAGTTTTATACCGCACGCACTCTCTTGCAATTCTTTCAAACAACTGTCCATGTACAGGTTAAACAGCCACGGTGACGCTACACAACCCTGTCTCACACCCCTTTCTATGTTAAAGAAGTCCGTGCAAGCTCCGTTGATCCTGACACAAGCACTCGAGCCCTCATAAAGAGATTTCAGTGCTCGTATCAAGCTGCTGCTCACCCCGTACAAAGACAATGTTGACCATAGTTCATTCCTCACAACTTTGTCATAGGCCTTCTCCAGATCTACAAATACGCAATATACCTTTTGGTTTTTCGCCAAAACTTTTTCTGCTATGCATCGTAAGGAGAAGACCTGATCCGTGCATCCCCTTCCTTTCATAAATCCTGCTTGAACATCCCACATTTTTCCTTCACTTTCATTCATCACTCTTTTTATCAACACTTTCGCATACAGTTTACCGACGATGCTGAGCAGGCTTATGCCGCGGTAATTTTTGCACTCTTGCTGCGACCCTTTTCCTTTGTACAGCGGCACAATGACGGCTTTGGACCATTCTTTTGGTACGCTGCCACTCCTCCAGCACAGATTAAAAAGGCGGTACAGCTGGTCAATCACCACGCCACGTCCTGCTTTCAGCATCTCAACGGAAACCCTGTCAATCCCAGCAGCCTTGCCTAGTTTCATACTATTTAATGCTTCCACTATTTCTTCCATACTAATGTCGTTTTCATTGCCGATTTCATTCATTTCACAAAAATGAGTTTGCACTTGCGTATCCTCTTTATCAAATAGACTTTCAAAATACTCCTTCCATATTTTTAGCACACACTCTTCTCCTCCCACAAAACTTCCATCCTGGTTTCTGATCTTATTAAGCGGTGATGTGGTCTGTGGACTCCTCACCGCTTTTATGGACTTCCAAAAGAATTTTATATTCTGTTGGAAGTCACCAGATAACCTTTTGTCAAATTCATCTCTGTCATTCTCCTTCTTTCTTACTAACACCTCTTTTGCCACACGCTTATACCTTTTATACTCATCGTTGGCCATTCGTACATCCTCATCCGTTGCCTTCTGCATTCTTTGATTGGCCTTTGTGGCCAGCCAGTCCAACCATGCTTTCTTCTTCTCAGACAACGCTTTCAGAACTTCCGCGGTCATTCTTTTTAACTTACATCCTTGGCTTCTCTTGCTTACACCACACACTTCAATCGCAACTTCCACGAGTCCTTCCTTAATCGGCTTCCATAATTCTTCAATCTCACATACTTCATCTAAATTATCAAACTTTTTGCTTAGTTTGCTCACAAATTCCTCTTTTATACCTATCTCTTGCAAATTCTCAACTTTTATGCGTTCTAGTACACTAACAGGTTCACGCACACGGTGCCTCCACCGCTGAAACAGACCTCTTACTCGGCTGACAACCAAGAAGTGGTCTGTGTCAATCCCAGCACCGCGGTAGGCTCGAGTGTCTAGTACTTTCTTTCTTAACCTTGCGTCAACAATCACAAAGTCAATCATGCTCCTCCTACTTCCTTCTTGTCTCGTAACCAAGTGGATATCTTTGTGTTGAAACATGGTGTTAGTCACCACAAGATTCTTCTCCAAACATACTTCAAGCAAACTTTCTCCATTTTCATTCACTCGCTCATCACCAAACTTTCCCAATACTCTTTCATACCCATCACGCTTGACTCCAACCCACCCATTAAAATCGCCTAACATTACTATCCTCTCATTTTGTTTGCACTTACTCAAAACATCACTCATGCTCTCCCAAAATGCCTGCCTCTCACTTTGGTCTCGTAAAGATCGGCGCCACCGCACGTCTTGTGGAGCATATACTCCTAAAACAAAGATGCGGGTAAGTCCAACCTTCAGCCTCAACCAAAGGAGTCTTGGGCTTACACATTCATATTCTGTGACACATTCATTCATTCTCGCAGACAGTACTACACCAACGCCCTGACACGCTTTACTGGTTTTAGGCACACCCGACCAGTAGGCAGTGTAGGGTCCATGTGTGGTGGTGTCACATCCTTTCCTCTTTGTCTCATTCACGCACAGAATATCGAGTCGTCTCTCTTTCATCATCTTGCATACTTCCTCAATTTTGTCTATCATACCTCCTCTTACATTCAACGTAGCAAAGTGGCTATCCCAAGTCCACTTTTCGCCTCGATGGGAAACGAGACGTGATGGGTTGCGAACCACATCGCCGCCATTTCTGATTTTGTTATTGGTTTTGTCCATTGCGTTCCCACGAAAAGCAAGGGAAAATAAAGTCCACCCAGACAGAGCCCCGCATGTCTGAGTAAGGCTAGCCTTCTTCTGGGGTCGCCCGGCCCCAGGGCAATTGGCACGCTAATACTAGGCTCGCCCCTAGTCACGCAGCACATACGCACGGCGACGTTGGCTTGGCGGAGAAAGGATGGGAAGAAGATGAGGTGGGATTAGGATTGGTGGATAGGAAAGGGTTGAGGTAGGAAAATGACGGGGATAAGGTACATTCAAAGCCTTCTGTAATTCATTCCACACAAAATCAAGCAGCCAGGACAGTTGTTACCCACATTATATCTCAATGAATATTTTTGCCGTGTGAAATTGCTTTAGAGCTGCAGACTAGCATAATGTGACTATTTATAAATTATTGAAGTGAAACTTCTTTATCGGCGTTGGAAAAAAATTTGCGTCACGTCACGATTTTTGGTTACGCGCCATCTTTGTTTTGTTCCCCACCACGGTGGATTCGAATTAAGAGTACTTTATCCAGGGGTTGCATGTCATTTAAGGGTTTTTGGACTTTTGGGCTTTTGGACTTTTGGACTTTTGGACTTTTGGACTTTTGGACTTTTGTACTTTTGGACTTTTGGACTTTTTGGACTTTTAGACTTATAGACTTTGGGACTTTGGGACTTTGGGACTTTGGGACTTTGGGACTTTGGGACTTTGGGACTTTGGGACTTTGGGACTTTGGGACTTTGGGACTTTGGGACTTTGGGACTTTGGGATTTTGGGACTTTGGGACTTTGGGACTTTGGGACTTTTGGACTTTGGGACTTTTGGACTTTTGGCCTTTGGGACTTTTGGACTTTTGGACTTTTGGATGGGATCTTGGTACTTTGGGTCTTTGGGACTTTGGAACTTTGGGACTTTGGGACTTTGGGACTTTGGGACTTTTGGACTTTTGGATGGGATCTTGGTACTTTGGGTCTTTGGGACTTTGGGAATTTTTTTTTTGACACTGATGTATTAAAATCTAAAGATAACATGAAATAAATACATATTTTTATTTGATTTTCACTCTTAATAATATGATAATTCATCACACGCAAATAATCACTAGATCATAAATTTAAGTACTCTTTTAATTTAAGTACAGAACAACAAACGAAAATAAAAATAAAGCTTTAGCTTTATTTTCATTTTCACTCTCATCATGTCTATCATTTTTCTCCAAATGTCCTTGTTGACTGAAATGAATAAAAACTCTGTAACTACTTACCACCAACTGAGTGACGTTATTGCTATACTTCTAGTATTTTATAGTAGATTTATACCCTCTCAATTAAAAATAAACAACATAATACTCAATTTTGATAGTAAAATAACACTGGTACTTGTCAAGCATTAGTGACTGTATTGAATAAAAAAAATTCTTTAAATACCTACTTAAAATGTTCTGTAAGAACCTGTATAAATGCATCTATTCATCACGCTTTCAACACTCAAGAGACCTACATTTTAGTAGGCTTAAGCTTTTAAGAAAGCCATTATATTTTGAATTATCGTTAAAACAAAATAGGCTATTTGGTCTTCTAGGAGCTCTAAGACACTATCACTAATGTAGTACTCCAATAAACATCCAGAAGTATCACTATGTGAGCTTTGTCTAACAAGTATTAGAGCTGTCACGTCCCTGCCCTGAAACCACCTACGTGCGTCTCCTGCGTCAAAGTTTACGATATCTCGAACTTAGTACAGTTAATCTTAACAGATACTTAAAACACCGGCTGTTAAAATGCTTTAGAACTACATTATATAGTAATGTATATCTATTTCTGTATAAAGACAGAAAACCAACTAGCAACCTGCTTGCAATCACAACATAGTGGTGGTATATGGTAGCCATTGATATTGGAACCATTGTGGGTTAAACCAGCTATAGGCAGGAGCCTTGCACTGAATGAACCAGGCCCTATTTGGCATGCTTGTGTTACTATACAATTTATCTATTATTTATGTAAACCATGTATAGGCTACCGAATAAACATTCTTTGTGTGTGTTTAAATGTTAGAAATCAGAATATTACTATGTATTATATTGCTAAGACGTAATAGTAGATTGTATAACAAGGGGGCAAAATAGTATTTTTACGGCGAGGGCGCTACTTTAAATCACGAGCGAAGCGAAGGATTCTAGAATAGAATCCCGAGCATAGCGAGGGATTCTAACATAGAATCCTGAGCGTAGTGAGGGATTCAAAGTACACCGCCCGAGGGAAAAATAATTTGCCCCCGAGTAATATACTCTACTTTTCATTCCCTTTCTATGAGAAAAACTAAGTTTTGTACGACGTAGTTACCTTCTATAGTTATAGTTATAGTTCCAGGAGTCCATGGATTGTCACTTTGTCACATTCATAACTAGACGTAGAACTTATTATATTTGCAGAATACAATAAAATATGTTTACTGATTACAAGAACCTTATCAATGACGAACACGAACAGATAAATGGCGCTCTTTAGTTTTTTTTTAGTTAGCTCAGGACACCGCGCTGTGCAGCCAACACTTACCGGCCAGTAATTCATACAATTTGCGTTTTGCGATTTCTATGAAATTTTCAAGTTCCAAATTCAAATCACTTTGTCGCCCGCTAAAAAGCTCTTAACAGAAAAGAGCTACTTTGCGCCCCGTTATCGTGGTGCAAAGTGATACTTTTCGAATAGAAGGAATGAAAAATAAATTATATTGCTTTCGTCTCATTGTCTATTTGGGGCATTTCGACTCAACAAAAGCAGAAAATATTCTTTCATGAAAGGTTATTGCCTAAAATAAATCGAGTCTCTACCCAAGTAATGAGACGAACATTAGCAGGTATCCATAAGGTACCGCTGTGGCGAATGTGGCTGTCCCAACTTACCCCGAATTACCCTCAGTCAAGTTTTATGAGTTACCCGGGACGATGGATAGCTTACGTCATCTATGTTTTTCTTTCCGGCCCGGGTAAAGGAACGCATAAAATACTAGCACTAAAATATTGGAGCAATTTGAACTAATGTTTAGGTAAATTGTTTATAAGCTTTTGTACTTCATTTCACCCGTATAATTTTTATCATCTGACTCAGTTTAGCTATTTAGGTACCTATTGAGTTAGAATTTTAGGAAATAATATAGTGGCATTACCTATTTTTTAAAATTACGAGAAGATAATAAACAAGGGTAATGCATCTTATCCTTTATTTAATATTCCTATATAATTCTTCCTTATTTTATGGTAAACTAGATGATGCTCGCAGCTTCGTCTGCGTGGATTTCGTTTTCCGCTCCCGCTTCCCATGGGAACATAATATACCCGGGATGAGAAGCTATATGCTATTCAAGATTACAACATTATAATCTAACCCTGTAACAATTGCAGCCAAGTTCCTTCGAGAATTAAATCGTGATTGTGTAACAAATATCCAAAACATTTTCACAAACTTACAACCTTTATAAATTGTGCCCCAAATGTAACTGAGAAATAAATAAGAGTCTTTAAAATCTAGTCTTTGGGTAAATAACTTCTGCATAAAAGACAAACATTCATATTTACACATTAAAAGGCTACAACAGAAATTAATACTCGGTTGCAAATATTGTATCCCTAAGGATATGAGTTCTACACCTAACTTTATCAGCGTTATCTGACCTTTCGCGTCTAATAAACTCATATTAGTGTTTAACTAGTTTAACCTTCAACTTGTGAAGGCTAGCATTCAATTTTATCTCAATTTATGTGGTGTGGGTCGAGCTTTAGGGGCGTGAACGAAATATAAACAGTTTTAGCCCCTGTCTATAAAATAGAGTGCAGAGGGGAATATATGTTGAGACTTTGTCTGTAGCTGTGACTCTGTCGCATTAAACTACGTCACTAGGTCACGAGGATCATCTGTTCAAAGTTTGAAATAATAACGCCGAGGCGCGGCGCTTCGTATCCACGGCAACGACGACGGTCAGTAAAGTGTAATATCGGATTGAACTTTCAAAATAAACATTTTGACAGGGGCAGTCGGGTGAGATCGTCGCACGGCTTCTTGTTGAAATATGTTTAGTGGAAGGGTAGGTATGTTAGTTTTAAATGCACTGAGGTGAGACAAGCATAGGACTCAGTTTCTAATATTTTACGTGTGGAAATCCCTCATGGATGCTATGCCGGACTCTTACCGACTAAAACCACATGGAGCCCTACCACTGCCTATGGTCGGAAGTCCCGATATGCCCTGATTGCAAGTGGTCACCGCAGTCTATGGACGCTTGCTACACTCGCGCTGTCGACCACGCAAACAATTATAAGACTCTTGTATAAATCCATGCTATAGAAGTTCAGGAAAATCGATTCATGGAGCTCAATCCACAATCGAAGCGTTCGCGGAAGGTATAATAACTATCTAACCATTGTCAGCTTGCTGCATTGAATTGCATAGTTTAAATTAAGTATAATAAATAAAACTTACCTAATTGCTTTTTCACTGTGTGACTATCGTTTTTATTACTTCATTTCGGGAATGCTATAAACTAAGAAACGCTTAACTTTGAAACGGGAAGATTTTCTTTAAATTGGGGATACGTTTTATGTTTTCTTTAATTGACTTTTTATTTTGGCTGTATTGGAAGCAACTGCCCCATTATTATCAAATCTCGTCTGGAGGGCAGCACTAGTAACTTGGAGTCCGACATAATTATCTTTATGGGTTCTACACTCTTGTAAATTGTGCATTATTTTAACACAATGCATCATTTTCTTATATTTCTCACTAGCTGACCCTCGCAAGTTCGTTTACGTCACATAAGGTGTATGAAAGGAGAGGTATTTCTTCATCAGGCTCATCAAGCAGCGTGTGAAACTGCACTGTTTGCTTAATCATAAAAAAGCTTAATTCTTAATCATAAAAGCGATTAGGTTTATTCCAACACGCCAGTTCAGATTTACCAACACATTCTAAGGAATACTGGAATTATAGGTTCAGCGAAAATTGAGATGTCTCTAATTTGTGAACTACTAAACCCTCAATATTGAAACTTGAGTACTCCCTTTCTGAAATCGCACCACGAGATGAAAAATTACAACTAAAAATCTTTCATCCCGTCTCCTGAAGGAACTGCGCAGAATATCGGGAGTAAAAGTATCCTACAACCTTCCTCGAATCATAAACTCCAATTGTGCCAAGCTTTAATCAAATTGATTCAGTAGTTTCGGCGTGATATTTATTCGGGATACAGACCGACAGACAGACACAAGTATTTTGAATTATATTTTCGGCTTCAGTATCGATTAGAGAATGCCCTACAATCAACATTTTCGAAATGTCGTCCATGTACAGGCTCTCGACCCTCTACAGTTTTATTATATGCATAGAAAGAAAGATAGCTGATGATGTATTGATGGGTAAATCCTACTAATATTGCCGATAAAACATAGATATTTTCCGCTTTTCCAAAGTATTACACTCACAGAGGCTTTAAGCCACTTTGCAGGAACACAATTTCCGCGTTCCGTAGCATCATGCACACAAAGGAAGCTTGTTGTCAAAGTCGCATGATAGCTTTGTAGCAGTATAGGATATCTTCTGGCTTATACTTACATACAATCACGCTTTTTAAAGGGCAGGCAGTCCTGCAAATTGCGAGTAGGGTACCGTTCCGTCTTCGATACGTCATCAGTTTTTGTTTCATTAATTGTGATAGCTAGACAGTTGAAATTTTCACAGATGATGTTTTTTTTTAAATGCATCCATAACAACAAACTAAAAACAGAAAAAAAAATAAGCGAGGCTCCCATACAACAAACGTATTTTAGTCATTTTTTTGGTACATAAGTCTCTGTGCTCAAGTTCGTCTCGCACTTGGCCAGTTTTTTTGAGTATTTCCTACGTGATAGAAGCAAGTCTATTGCTGACACCAGGTGCACCGTAGAAAACTTAGAGTTATTCAGTAGTCAAAACCAAAATTCCAAAAGTCAGAACAGATGTTAAGTACTTACCCACAATTACAATCTCTGTAGTCCAAGGTCTAAGCAAAGATTGAATTGATACTAAAATAATAATGGTTCAAATGTTAATTTGTGGAGTACGAAAACAGACGGTCATTTTCAGAACAATCTAGGCAACGTTTAAGAACAAACACACATTGGCTTTTGTTACTTTTAGAGAGGGGCTCTATAAAATAGAGTGCAGAGGGGCTTATGGCGAGACTTTGTCTGTAGCTGTGACTCTGTCGCGTTAAACTACGTCACTAGGGCACGTGGAACATCTGTTCAATGTTTGAAATAAAACAAAAATGACAACGTCAATCGGATTGAACTTTCAATTTCACAATAAACGTGTTAGAGAAAAAGTCTGGTGTGAACGATCTCACGGGTTTCTTGTTTGAATTTACATTACTGTACAATAGTATTTTTATGAATAACCAGATGACGCCCGCGGCTTACCCACGTGAAATTGTGGTCTCCTTCCCTCTTTCCACGGGAATTTATTCCCGGGATGAAAAAGAGCTTGTGTGTTTTTCCTGCCTATAATCTATTGCTGTACCAATTTTCAACCAGATGCGTTCAGCTGTTAGAACGTAAAGAGTAAATCTTTCTCTTGTGCTCCAAAATCGTCATAGGCTTTTTTTTACGTTTGGAAAATTCGTGGATGCTATACATTTACCGACTAAAAACCAACACGTTCCCTGCCTACTGTCAACAGTTGGAAGCCCCGGGTGCGCCTTCGGAAGAAGATCCCTAGGATACTGTAAAAAAAATATTTCGATCATGGCCCCGATTCTCGACCACAAGACTTGAATGTGTGGCTGGAAATTTACGGGTGAAATTTCATCTGTCGCATGTTTAGCCGAACATTAAGTACGAAATACTCGTAGGTGACATTTCATTCGTCAATTTTCATCTACGCATTCATAACGTGTGTCCAAGTGCCTGGCGTAGCTAAATAGCTACGAAATCTGACAAATTGCACCGTAGCCAATATGTCGGCTTTATATCGAGCTACAATGCTGTTCTGACACCATTGAAACATCAGACTTGGTCCTCAGAAGGCACGTTTTATGCAATTGCAATTGTATTTTATTATACCACTAAGGTGGCAGACAAGCATACGGCCCACCAGAAGGACTGGCGGTAATCGCAGCCTATGAACATTTGCAACACCAAAGGCGCCACTCTCGCGAACCCCATACTGTAGGCGTTTGGGAAAACCGAGGCAGAGAGATCATTCTACAACCTAAGCGTCCGCGGAAGAAAGCCCCTATCGGATCTAACCGTGCTCGAACGCTCCGGGCGTAGAGTGTATTTAAAATAAAATAATACATTCTGATAGAATTTTTATATTTATTTTCCTCTTCCAGTTTATATACCAAAAAAATAACAACATATGTCACAACCTCCTTACATACCGCTCAACCTTTTTTGTATACCCTTCTGTACCCCTCCATAGAAGCGTGAAATCCCTTCGTGACATTCCCTTTTCGTGAAATGCATTTCGTACACACAGTAATATAGATCGGTTTGTAGACCACACTTTTTATTTTACGTGTGGAAATCCCTCATGGATGCTATGCCGGACTCTTACTGACTAAAACCACACACTGCCTACGGCTAGGAGTCCCGGGTAAGCCCTTGAGAATAGGGACTTCTCCTAGGGTTCGTAAGTCAGATAATGTTACAGACATAGTCACGCTTTTATCCCCAAAGTGGTAGGCAGTGGCTTATTTATACGCACACATTTCACCGTGTATATTTTATCCCACGCAAAATGAAATGTACAGACACAAGTTTCTCTTATATTTACTGCCATATATATTACTAGAAACAGGGACCAACAACTTACGGAAACGTTAACGGAAACGTTAACGGAAACGGAACGGAAACGTTTAAAGATAAATGAAAAAGCTTAAGAATCCATTTATGCAATAAAGAATTTGTATTTAAAGCCGAAAAGCAGTCACCCATTAAGACTAACCACAGCGTATCTCGCTAAAGTAAATAACAAGCCAAATACGAGGGTTCCATATCGTTTGTTTTTAGTATTTAGACTGTTGTATAAATGGCAATAGAAATACACCATCTGTGAATATTTTAACTGTTCAACTACCACGGTTCATGAGATAGAACTTGGTGACAGACAGACAGACAACGGAGGCTTAGTAATAGTTAGGGTTAAAACGTCACATTAAACCCTTTGAGTACGGAACCCTGAAACAATCACATCAAGAAAACGCAATTAATTCAGCTCTATTTACGCCCACGCACTTAATTTTCCTTAAGTACTAACATCTCCAGCGTAAATTGACCTCTCTCATATTTTAACGAGAAAATAACATAGCCACTTAAGCTTCAGACCTTTTTTCTGCCTGTCGTACAATGGTCATAAAAAAATATTCTCTCTGTATTATTTTACTTTCCTTGAAGGCGCAAGAAGGTCATTATTAACCCTAATTAGCAAAGAAAATGAGGGAAAATGACGGATAATAAATGTGAATAGGTGTAAGTTTTTGTTTTCGCGTCAGTAAATGTAAGTAATGTTAGGTCTTTCTTAGTTGGACACTTACTACAATGTGTAACTATGAAATGAGATTGTTCTACTTATTTCAGAAAAACTTTACTCACATTAAGACTTCAATGTGGAACAACAGGACTAGATAGAATTTGTATTATGTAATATTGTTTTGATGAATTTTACAGGTCCCAAAAAACCTCAGTAAGGGCAGATCGATGTCAATGAGATCTAGTGAGATTCCCTTTAGAAGTCCTGGGGTATCCTTCCGAGGGCTTACCCGGGGCTCCCAACCGAAGGCTGTTAGGTAGGATACGTGTGGTTTTTAGTCGGTAGGAGTCCTTCGATTCGAGATTTTCCTCACGTTTAAAAAAATGTGAGTATTCTCAGTGCCAACATGATCAGGTGCTTGGCAATCCTCACACTGTTCCACGCCTAGCCAGTGTGGATCGTTTATACGCGAAAAAGCAAACAAACTTGTAAAAAAAGTACTTTGCTACAAAAATGAAAGAATAAAAAGAAAATCCAACATAATAGAATTACGAAGATACAAACAACTATGTATTCAGGATACAAAGTGTTATAGTGTTGTTACGATGAAATCAAAAGAAATTTACAATATTGTTTCGTACCAGTAAACCGGAAGGGTTCTCGTTAAATATATTAAGCTAATACTGATCTATACACAAACATAATAGTGAGATTTCTGTATTCAGAAAAAAAAAAATATATATGGCGAATATCACGCGGTTTCACCCGCACAATGACGAAGGTTTCACCTACGATGTTCTCGTTACCTGTGGTAATACATGAATTTAAATACCTATAGCCTATTTTACTCAGTGGCAATAAATAAATAAATAAAATGTAAGATTATGTAGATAGGTATAGGTATGTATTTACAATCTGAGTGTATAGTTGTAAATATAGGTATCTTGCCTCATAATAGAGTTAACAAAAGCTTTATCTAAACGGACAGCTCGGAAGCCAAGATTTCAAAGTAAACCTGAAACTTGAATTTCGATGGGTACTTTGATTTACTTTCAACTGAATTACTTGTATTTTATTTGTACAGAATTTCTTGAATTGAGCTCTGTCTGCTGCCAAACATACCTACTCGTACCTTCTCAAAAAATAAGTACTTACAAGTAAACGACTAGGCATGTCCCGCGGTTCTATCATCACAATTGAAGGAAAGGTACCTACAAAACTCTAGTATAATTTGTTTCTCGCATACCGTGACTCTTGTAAAGTAAGCTCTTTTGAACCCCATACAGTATACATGTTCTGGGAGTTCTGGGACATCCTTCCGAGGGCTTACCCGGGGCTTCCGAACGTTACCGTAGGCAGTGGTAGGCACGTGTGGTTCTAGTACATATAGCATCCATTAGGAATTTCTACACGTAAAAACCCATCATGTAAATTTGATAGCTTCTTTACAACTTGTAAGAAGTACAAACAAACACACTTAATTTATATTACTAGTAGAGATTCTCTTTCATCTTCCCGCCAGAATTGAAGTAGTATTGTAAATGTGCCCAACAAAACTCGCTCCATCACTACGCACCCTCAACTCAATTTCTTTAGGTCAGCAAGCAATTGCGAAAGCTTTCAAAAGCTACAGTAGTTACCGTAAATAGATCTTTTTGCAATCAGTGAGCGGACATTGTCAAATTACCCGTCAAAATTTACTTTTCGGTCCGTCGGGTATATTGAATTTTTGATGGTGGAATTGATTTGAACATTATAAAAATATATTTATGAGCATTCATTTAAATTTTAATTTCGCCTTGCAAAATTACAGTAGTAAAGTAGGTTATTTGGTCGAATCGTTCTGTTTTAATATAGTGGGTATTGTAATTCAGAAACTAGACACATTTCAACCTTCGCAAAACCTGAAATTCAAGGGTTCCTTTGATGTAAGGGTCATTCTAAACTGATACTCTCTCTGTTTATTTTTCCCTCTTATGTGATGCAAATAAAATTATGCGGGTCAACTAGTAGCAAGTACATGTTTACATAAATAAAGAGACAGCTCGAGTTCAGACAAAAACTAGGGGTTCCGTACCAACAAACGACAGAAAATAACGTTTCTTGTAAGAGCCCCCCTTAAATGACCATTGTATTTAAATGAAATCCTACTATCCTACTAATATTATAAATGTGAAAGTTTGTGAAGATGTTTGGATGTTTGTTACTCAATCACGCTCTAACGGCTGAACTGATTGGGCTGAAATATGGTATGGAGATAGCTTATAGTCTGGAATAACACATAGGCTACTATTCATTTCGGGAATATGTTCCCACGGGAACCGGGAACGAGTACCGAATTCCACGCGGGCGAAGCCGCGAGCATCATCTAGTTATTTATATTTAATGAAAATACACAGCTCGATGTTATGTGAGCATTTCAAGTGTCTACTAAAATCACGTTTTTAGTATCTATTTGTTGTCTGAGCGGCAACAGAAACACATACTCTGTAAAAATGTCAGCTCTCTAGCTATCACCGTTCATGAGATACAGTCTCGTGACGGACAGACAGACAGACAGAATAAAAGCTAGTGTTTCGATCAAAGTCCATCAATCTTAATTCAAATCAAACCCCAATTCACAATGTTGGTTGGTTAATTGTTCGTGTAAGATCAAATTACGCGATGTCGATCAGATCACAGCTTACACACAGTGTGTATAATTTAATATCAATTTCACAATGTTTGTCAGAGGGATCAAAGGAACTTCACATCTAAATGATTTGCTGTTATTTTAGGTATATGTTTTTAGTTCAGTAACATTACCATTGTACGCAGTAATATTTTGTCCACATTGCTCATTATTATGTCCTCATGTGATATACCTACCTACATAGGTACTTGGTATTTTTCAAAATATTATGTTAATAAAGAAAACATCGGCGGAAAATATTTATCCTGGTACGGGATTCGAACGCTGCGCCACCAAGGTAATAAATAATCGTAAAAAACATCACACATCGTCAGAAAAAACAATCGTAAGTCATAGATACCTTTGCTCCGGTCTCCGCGTCAAAAATAACAACAGAGGAATCAGCATTAAACTTCTTTTTAAAAATGGCTCGTTAAACAAAGTTACAATTACGCGATCGGACAAAGCGTTCATTTTCCAGTGTTTAGTTTTAATTAATGGTTGTTTATCGAAGCCTAACCAAGTCTAGCTGAAGTTGTAAATTATCGCCATTTTGTTGTAAAGTTTACGCTACTATGGAAATCGTTATCTGCTCTTGATGAACTCGGAAATAATGGAGAGGAGACATATTGTTAAAGCCTTTCAATTTATTTTATCTTTTTAGCGTGACAACATTTAATGTGGAACACCAAACATGGTTGGTAAGTTGGTATTTCTTCTCATTCAAAATTGGTGTGTGTCCGCCCAAAAACAACCCAGGCATTGGTTTTGACAAAAACTGTCGATTTTTTTTTGTGTTTGTAGACAAAATTACAAAATTTAAAAAGAAAATTAAAAGAAAATTGGAGGTAAGTAGATCGGTAAGGCAATCGTCCTCCAGAGGAAATGTTGTTTCGAAGAAGCTTTTTAGCTGCGGAACCTAGTATTGCCCGTGGCTAGACACGCACTTAGATGGGATTTCAATTAAGAAAGTTCATTGTATATTTTTAATTAATAACAGTAACATTTTAACACCACTCGGAAACTGAACTGCAAAAATAGAAAATTTCGAAACTAACTTTAGAACAAGCCACTTTTAATTTATTCATTCTCACATTCGCAAATTGAGTTTCACCAGAATGTTTACTAAAGTTCGATATCGCCGTCTGTTATACAAGAACTCCTTCACATTCCTTTTGCAGCTCTCGGCATATTAAATTTTCAAGATTTTCGAGTGCTTCGCCAACTTGCGAAAAGCATTTTGTGAACAATATGAAGACACATTTTGAAGGAAAACCTACATCAAATTAAAAATGTTTGTGCCACTAGCTATCTTTTGGTAAAGATACACGAATACACACAATTTATACTTTACTACACCCATGATTTTAAACCTTATTTCCTGAAGAAGTAGGTTGAGACAGCACGGTTATCCACTCGTAAGAGGGTAGTGATACTATTGCCGTGTGACCTTCCGTCTTTATGGGACTTTGTGAAGAGAAAATAAAGTTTTAATAATTATTATTCTTGTTGTGATATAAATAAAAATAGAAAGTTCTTATAATAAAGTTCAAAATTCATATTTAAATCATAATACTAGGTATCTATTATGCTATAATACATCAATATTTACTACATACGGGATCTGTAGTAAATGTCGGGTGGCACAGCTAGTTTTAGACGTAAACAAAGTAATTCAAAGAAACTTCATGCCCATGCATACCGTTCATCTTTCACTCGAGTCTAAAGTGTCATGGCGGACGGCGCGAGTGTCCGTGCATATGCGTCCCACATCAAAGCCTACCCTTAATATACCTATCTGCTTATTCGCTATTACAACCAAGGCATGACGGCAAGAGTAATATGAAAAGATATGTCAGTTAAGGCGAGGCAAGTGTCTCGGACTGATGTTCAAAACTGTCAGTTTTGGGATAACTTCAGAAGATCGGTAATAAATGAGGAACCTACTTCCACAGTCCGTCAATCGTAGCGCACAACAGAGAACCAAAAGGAAGTCAAATTTGGTATTTATCTGAAGATAAAACTTCAATTAAAAGTAAATAAATATTGCCTCCAGTACTTGATGTCAAATATATCCGAATAAAAAATGAAGAAGGTAGTCAATTTCAAGTTTGAAAGTAGTATTTCTTGGGATGTCATGTGTTTGATTAGCATAACAAGTTTCCTCGAGTGTCATGACTTATCCTATAGTATGATTATTTAGCCAGTTTTTGATGATAGTAGACAAAATTAATTACAATTAAAAACTGACTGGACCTTCGAGACGGCCTTTATTGTAAGTGGTATACCTACTGCCTCATGGTTAACGGACATAGTCATGTCAAAAAGAAAGAACTCTCGAAACCAACCTGTCTGATCATATTACAATAAGGCAAATCACTGAGGCAAAATGATTGGGAGAGGCCGAAGTCCAACAGTGAACTGCTGTAAGCTGAAACGAGTATGATTGATAGTCCTGAAAATTGTTTCCAGAAATTGTTATTTCCACCCAACCGGTGACTGGCCTTAAGTATACCTACCTAACGCAAAAAGCCAAAATATTCTTGATTTACATAAAATCTTGGCAAGAGAAGGCGTGATGGAGAAATTTCCTCCCATATTTTTGGTAAATTTTCGTATTCCGTGACTTGGCCAGTTATTGGACGGAATTACTTTGTCGGGAATGGTATCCGCTCGCTTTGAAATTTGTATTTCCATCGTTACTTTTATTTGGGAACAATCTTAAGCACAATCCGTCATAATATTTTAGAATTTCTGTTTGTAAAAGGATTTTTGTAGAAGAAAATCCTGTTAAAATTCATCTGAGCTTTAACACCAGTTGCTTCAACTTAAAAGTATAAGGTTCAGTTGGTTTCAATAAGATAACAAAAAAATTGCTGATTTATGTAGGTACTTACAACTCTTATAATATTTAAGTATTTATGGTTTGAACATAACTGATTCAGATGTCACCAAAAAAAGTTTTAGCTTCAGGTTGACTTTTATTTGTCATGGGACAGTTTTGTTAAAATTTTCATCGGAACTATTGTAAGTGACCATCAAATAGCCTGACAATACTCCGTTAGTATGATGTCTGGATGTTTATAATTCTTTCGCTTCCTAACAGTTGAACGAATCTAGCTAAAATTTGGTACATGAATAGGTATATGGTCTGGAATGGCAATGTTTTATTACCGACATAAGTTCCCACGGGACTCCGAAACGGGGAAAAAGGGGGCGCCATTTTGTAGTTCAATATTTTGTTTTATTTGTCGCTCGAAGTAAATGTGAATCTTTAGTAGGTACTTATTTTCTTGGGGTCCTTTCGAGGGCTTATCCGGGGCTCCCAACCATAGGCTGCTAGGTATAATACATGTGGTTTTTAGTCAGTAGAAGTCCCTGTAGGATTTTCCTCACGATAAAAAATGAAATGTTTTCTTATTTTAGAAATTGAGAAGCCTCTCGAAATATAATACGAGTATCCAGAGTAAATTAATATTTCGATTATTGTGTTCGATCATATTTATTTATTTCTATGTCGTTCGTCCATTAGATTCGGCCGTAGCTGTAGGGCTTGAATCAATTCTGTTAAATATAATCTTCACGGATAATTTCCTTTGTGTGGTATGTTATGAATTTCTGAGAATATCATTCATTTATTAGGTTACAGGGAAATTATTCTTTGATACTTCTAACGAGCTCTTTTATTTCTATACTAAACGGTACCAGTGGCTCTGACCGCAGGATATTTTTCTTTCCATATTAACATTTTTTCCGGATACAAAGTATCCTGTATTAATTCAACGTATTAACTAACTGTGGAGTAAATTACAGTCAAATTAGTTTCAGACTAAGAGAGATATTCAGTGTTTCAGGCAAAAATATTCTTTTATAGAAAACTAGCTGTTCCTCGCGGTTTCGTCCGCGTCGAAGTCGTTATCGCGTAAAATCATTACTCTCTTTTTGCGCAGTCAGTTAAAAAGTAGCCTATGTCCTTTCCTTGAACTCACACTATCGCTATACCAAATTTCTTCAAAATCGGTTCAGTGGTTTAGGCGTGAAAACGTAACAGACAGACAGACAAAGTTACTTTTGCATTTATAATATTAATGTCCTAACATATTTGAACATTATAGATAAAGAACTACCCAATTTGATAAATTACTTGCAGTGAATACAAAAACAAAACTAAAAGTCTACGTACGATCACAAGGGTGACTATCAGCTTTACCGTTCAAGCACGAACAGCTAAACTAAAGCTCTAAGTTTACACAGGAAACTGCACTTTCAAAATTCGATCTTTCAGTAATTACTACGAACAAAACACGTTCTCAAACTTGCCGTTCAATATCAAATATCGAGGAACTTCCTAAACTGTGTGGTACGGAAAATGTCATAAAGTAGAAAGGAGAAAATGTGTACGAAAATGAACCTTAAGATCATAACGGAAAGCTTGTTAATGATGTTGAACATACGTGCTTTGTAAGATTTAGAGAATACAAATGACTGTACTTAGTGTAATGTTTCAGAGATAATTTTAAAGTTTATGTTTGTTACAGTTCATTTAATAATGAATGCGTGGAATTGTAAAATAGGTTTTATTTTTGTGTGTGTTTATCGAGAATGCTGTTAATAGTAAAGATAACAAAATATTAATTTTTGTTTCCAATATTGAACTCCATAAGTATTAAAATAAAATATACGGTATTAAATTAAAATATAATGTGTTTTTTCGCGGCGCAAGAAATTACTAATGGATTCAGGTTCATTGTTTGGTGAGAATAATTATAAGCACATAGGCTGCTTTTTATCAGTAAACAACTGATTACTTCTGATACATAAAAGACACACATTTTATTTCCACGGGAAAACACGTTAGTGCGATATTCAAATTTCACGACTTTTTTATAAATAGGTAGTTAAATGTTGAAGCAATACTAAGCACAACAATAATCAACAGAGTAAAATGAGGCTTATAGTATAAAGTTGTTTTGACAATAAAAGTTGTAAACTGTATCAATAAATTACTATTTCACTAATTTTAAAACGTAAGTAGTATTCCAATAGTTTTGAAACCTTTTTATTAGGTACCAAAAATAACAATTTTATCAACTTAATTCAATTAAAATAAACCACAACAAAATAAACATACAAAATGCAGTGTAAAATATATTATCCTAACCACAACTAATGGATATTTTCAGCTCCGGCCTGAACACTAATTAGCTCAGACCAACTTAAACTCATCAAACTAGATTTTTGGAAATAAACGGTGCCTCAAAACTGAAAATTCAGTTCAGGTCAGTACATCAATCAGCTGGACATAGATTGATTACTCTAAAGAGTATTTTAATGGGAGGTCTCCGCAACGTATGACATACAATATTTCGACCAGATGGTGATTCAAAGGGCCGTCTACACTAGCGAGAGAATTGCTGCGATATTATTGTTGTGTCACGCATTTTCTTAAAATTAAGATAAAAAAGGCGTAATGAGGGTGCACACACTTGTTAATCTTTATCTCATCTTAACATCTCCTTCCACGGGTATACTGGAAGAGATTTCTGTAGATAATAGCCCCTTGTAAATGTACAATGCTGTTTTCTTTATTATGTAGGTATTGTCTTTAATTGTAATTTGTGTGTACATAAAGTAATGAATTAATAAATAAAAAAATAAAAGAATTTGGTGTTTGGAAGTACCTAGTGTTTCGGTGGTCGACGATTAAAGCGTCTGGTCCGGAAAACCAGAAGGCGCAGGTTCGAGTCCTGTTCGGGATCAAAAATAATATTTCACATTTAATTTACATACAATCTCTCATCGTGATAATATTGCCTGGTGGAGACACGTTTATTTTGGGGCGTATAGAAATACTTGGCAAGATGATAATATCGCATTAATTGTTTTTCTTTATTTTTTATATGATTGGGTGACATGATTTATGTAATCAAACCTTCTGTTTGATTACATAAATCATGTCACCCTCATGATCGCAGCGATTCGGTCGCTCGTGTATACTGGTCCTTATACGTATAATTTAGCTATAACCTACTACTACTACGTACCTATAGAAATATGAATTTTAGTTTCCTTGGTGAAATGTGGAACTCGAAGTTTCTAGCAACCTTTTTCAACTCGTGACAAAAACCAGGGGTCTAACGGATGGACCAATTTTGATGTTTTGGTTTCCTCAGTATACTTAACGATTTCATTTTCGAGATGGTTTGAAACACAGATTTTCTGTGGTTTCAAACCATGATCATTAACGTGAATTTTATTCACACGACATTGTAGATAGAGATAGAAATTAGCCATCAATCTAAGTCAATATTAAATTATTTATTTGTGCCTTGTTGTAGATACTCTAAATTGTATTGAAAAATATTGAAATCTTGTCCAGTTGACACTATTTCACTACGGTCTTATTACATTACCGATTTCAATATACTTATTATGTAACTGTAAACTAGAATGAGATAAAAAGTATCTATGACATAATATTTTGTAAGTTCCTATGTCTTTTTTTAGAAAATAAATTCAATAGTCTATATGGAGTCCTCCATATAGACTACTAGGTGATGCCCGCAGCTTCGCCCGCCTAAAATTTGTTACCGCGGGAAGTTATTCCCGGGATAAAAGGTAGCCTATGTGTTATTCCAGACTATAATGTATCTCTGTACCAAATTTCAGCCCGATCTGTTCAGCGGTTTGAGCGTGAAAGAGTAACAAACATCCACACTCACAAACTTTCACATTTATAATATTAGTAAGATTGAATTTATTTTCACCACATTTTAATCTAGACATTCGAAATTAAACTCAGTTCATAAAGATTTCCAGTTAGAAATAATAGTAGGTTACACACCAACTATTATTTTGAACTGAACAGAACTTTCAATCAAAACGTTGATTGAATTGTGGAATCTAAATAGAGGTGGGAGCGGATAGACATGCAAACTTTGATTAGTTACCGATTTGATCAAACAAATTAAATCAAGTTATGTACCCTACGTTTGTTCACCTGTGCGAGCATTCTGATGAACGAACTTAATTTATGTACCTATATAGAATTATATAGGCTGGAGATATGACGCGAATATGCAGTACTTAATGATCGAGTGAAATTGAATTGTTTTGTGATGAAATTTGATAAGAAAAATTTTGTACGATGCCATTCCGCTGATTTTGTTATTTTAAGTTCATGGTATCATTGGTATTTGTGATACAGCTCAAACATTTTTATGCGTTAAGGGTAATTTCCTAAAACCCTTAGTAAATACCTACTGCGAAATCACTAGGTACTACCTACTTAACTTTATGGCGTGACATATTTTGGGCCGAATACGTCCATGGATTTCAGCTGAGCATTGATTAAAACATCAGTCAACCAGTCACGATAATTAATCTTTGAAATGATGAGAGGGACTGCCGACTATACTCAAAACCCAAAAACTTCGTTCTTCAGATCATTGTCCGCTGATCAGTGAGCAGTAGGCACAGATATTTTGATTTCTGTGGTAGTAGGTATGGGACCGCACCGCCTCTTTCTGCGAGCAGGTCATGCTCGTGAAAGAGACGGTGGGGTGGGAACGGGAGAGAATTCTCCTACCCGAATTCCGCAGTCGGCGGCATGGGCACCGCGGCGCCGACGTGTCTTGTGTCGGCCTCCATGAGGGTCGCTCACCGTCTTACAGAAGCAGGCCCATGACGGCAGCGTGACGTGAGGGATTCACGCACGCCCCCCCTTAGAAGCGGGATCACACCCGAAACCCCAAAGACGCGGAGTAGCCCCCGAACCACCCCCTAGGCGAGTCCGCAGTGGCGGCCGTGGGTCTGTTGGGAGTCCCTGGGACATCCTTCCGAGGACTGACCCGGGACTCCCCACCATGGGCTGTTGGACGTAACGTGAGGTTTTTTAGTCAGTAGGTCAGTAGTCCGTCATAACATCCATTAGGATTTTCCATCACGTTATAAAAAAAACTAGGTAAGTATCATCTTCTGGTTACAGTCAACACGGACTCTGAAAATCTAAATGGAACTTCTTGCAAAATATAATAATGGCATAAAACAATCTAATATTCCACAGACACAAAGATGAATCTGACTTTTCATTTAGTTTTCTCTGAACAAAGATAAATCTTGAAAAAGTCCGTAAAGACGACTCGGCAGTACGCTACACTACTCATATTTTAACTTAATAACGCGTTAAAGTGGTCCCACTTCCTTTCAATGTTAAACCTCCCGTAAATAAGGAGATATACCTTCTCCGAGATAAGTGCATCTTGTCTCTTAATATAAGGCACTGACTACACTGACTTCGCGATTTAAAAAAAAATCATTTATTCATGTAGGTCACAATGTTGCACTTATGAATATCAAAATCAATTATTACTTTCACATTTACTGTCTGAAATGACGTTACAACAAAATTGAATAGATTTCTAATGGTTGAGACAAGGACAATGAGAAAATTTATAGATACCTATTAAACATTTATTTATACTCTGGATTGTTGGCACTTGATGGAACTTGTTGGAATTCATTATTCAAACTCACACTTGCTCTTTTCCTCTATTTCATCATAATTTTACAGAAACTGAGTGATTGAGAGAGGTGAGTTTTAACAATGAAGAGATACTACAATATTTATATAACTTATGTCATTTTTACTGTAACGGCTAAACGCCCCCGTACAGCTTTCACGGTGACCGCGGAACTCAAAACGCATGTCGCGTTGCGGTATGAGTGGACCCTTATGATAAGTATTCAGCTTATGAATAGCTACTCTCGTCGGCAGGAAATTATATGAGTGAGTGCTGAGATACGTTTGGGCTTAGGTGTTGCATGAGTTGTGCCGTTTGTTTTGAATACCAATCAAAAACGAAGCTTTGATGATTTTAAGCACCTATTTACTCCAAGTCATGTAGTTTTAGTAGGAAGAGATACTATTGGGTATTTGGCTAAAAAATTACAGGTATACAAATTAAAATATGCGCTGAAAAAAGTAATCAACAACAACTTAAGTTACTAAACTGACTATGCCTCGTCTAGGTATCGACGAATTCCTCCCCATCGAAGTCAACTGGTGAGGTTCTCATAAGGCTGGACGCGTTACCACGTTGTATAACTAATTATACTTATTCGCTGAGTAAAAAAACCGGCCAAGTGCGAGTAGGACTCGCCCATGAAGAGTTCCGTAGCAGCAAGTAACATAATATAAAAGTTCTTGTAGTTCGTTGTAACTTTCATTGATGTTTTAACACGTTCGCAGTGGTAGTGATTTTTCTAGGCGTATTAATCGGACTACTGATACTAGGGGGTAAATTGCGGTTTATGACGTATTAAAAAGAAACTACCAACTCGATCTCGTTTAAACCAATTTTCGTTGATACATTTTATGGCAATGTACCTACATCATAATATTTTTTTAAAAAGAAGCCAGCCCTTTGGTCACGAGAAAAGTCGACCAACAATATTGCGATGTCTTTGTAGTGTACGTGAACTTGGCACCACGAGTCCGATGTCTATTGACCTCAAACAAGGTAAAATATAATTACCTATTGTAGTCTCAGCAGATGCAGCAGCAGTACAGGCGCAGTATGTCAAGCTAGGAGGATGAGAAGAAGCCATGGTGTGTATTGACACTGAGAAAACAATAGACTACAGGTTAGGTAATGTTCTCCGTTCAAGACTACCGGCATCCATGACTGGGGGCCTGAGGACGGTGAGGGGGCTGCTCACCGACCTTATAGAAGCAATTAGCCCAAGACGACAGCGTGACGTGAAAGATTCACGCACGCCAGACGCCCCATGAAGCGGGATATCACCCAAACAACACCCCCAAAGACGCGGGGTAGCACCCGATCCGCCAGGTGAGCACGCAATGGTACCCAAGGTCTGTTGGGAATCTAGGGGATATCCTTCCGAGGGCTTACCCGGGGCTTTCAACCATAGGCAGTAGGTAGCGAACGTCTTCTAGACATGTTGCAAATAGCCTGTGTCAAGGTGGACTAGTGATTTTTACTACAATGCAATCTATGCAGAGAAAATATATAAGATCATGGAAATGAATGGTGATACTATGCAAGAAGTATTTCCTAAACCTAACATACCTAGGGGTTGCAAGGTTTGTGTTCACTCCATCAGTCACAGAAAGGTACCTAAAGAATAATTTTTCTCGTGTAACTCGCCGAAACATCGTTTCTTAATACTCGTAATAACTTTATTTACAGTATCAACAGCAACTAAACTTAATAAACGCCCATGAAGGAAATAATAAAAGTCGCTGACCGACGTAATTCGTATTAAATTAAGCTATCACATTCACAAATTGAAGTAATATTTCTATTTTAATCGTCTCTATGTTTACAACAACAATGTCTACGTTGAAATAATATTTTGAAAAGGAATCTATAGGTTTGGTAAAATCAATGATTGCTGTGTATTAAGTAGTAGCCGTGTAGGTAAATGTTCTTGAACTTCAGCTCCAAAATTACGTTTACGTTACGGAAATATCCGGTTAATCTCTGACCTAATGTGCAGAAGTACATTGAGAACATCGCTACATGCCTAATTCGTTGTTAAAGGACTATACACTTTCAGTAAAATGGTTCATAAAACATTAAATGCAGCCGCCTGCTTTCTATCGCGTACTTAATGATTTTGATTGTGAAGAACTGGGTAGCTACTTTCCTTATAACTTAAAACATTTTTGGAATGTTCCTATTCGCTCCTATTCATTCAGTGACTCCTGTAAACAAGATCTACGCCACGGCAATAAAGTATTTTATTTTTTATAAACGTATGGAAAATCTCCCATGGATGCTATACCGGATCCTTACCGACTAAAAACCACACGTTCTTTATTGCCTACGGTTGGGAGCCCCGGGTAAGCCCTCAGAAGGATGTCTAGATGCCGTTTTCTTAGCATTCCGTGAATTTACTGTGACGGGCGCCGGAGCCTTAGCGTGGTACCACAGCCGACATATCATGATTCAGTTGACAGATAACATTCAGTTCTCTTTATACTGTGGTGGTACAGAGGGAAACACTGTGAGGGTGTCTGGGACTTGCGACCCATTTGAGTAGGTTTAGGGTGGAAGTTGAGTGCGACCTTAGGACGCGTCAGCGCTCACCTTCCACCGTACACAATGGTTCTCCCTCTATCTTACCGGATTCGGTAAGATCCTATTAATGCCACTTTGGATATTCGTTTTAGTAAGAGCTTACTGAAACTCTTGGCAATCCAAGTTTGCAATTAAAAAGTAAAAGTAGCAAGTGGCAATTTAATTTAGTTGGAAAAGAATGTAATCAACTTTGACACCAATAGATATATTATGTCAGAAACACCTAAAAGCACGATAACTCACCCTACATGACACGAGATCCGCATAATAAATTCCGAAAGCTGTTTAGCATACCTAGTACATTATATACCGTTTCTTTTGCCAAATGCTACACTCCGAGAGTATGTGATAAGATTTTCAGTCAGTTTGATCATGGAATCAGATGTTGAACATTGATAGAATGGCGAATCGATCAACTAAATCGAATTCAAGTAGTTTTTATGATTGTCGATTCACCGCCTGCTGTACATGTGTACCGAGTGTGGATGTGTAGATGTGTGGATGTTTGTTACTTTCTCACGCTCACGGCATCTTGCTGAAAATTAGTACAGGGATAGGTTATAGCCAAATAATAACACATACGCTTTTTATTCCCGGAATAAATTTCCATGGGATGCGGAATCTGAAACAGTATTCCACGCGGGCGGAGTCGAAGACAGCATCTTGTGTCACACTAAATTTAGAGAATCATCTCAACTAGAAAATTTAAAAACGATTAAACATATTTTACTCAAAGCTTTAGTTTTTGTTCTGACTCTCCCATGGTGCGTACTTTGAATATTTCTTTTTTCTAAATCCCATCTCCTTTCATTGCTAATCTAAGTTGTTCATTGCTTGTGGGATAGATATTAAATTATATACAGTCACAAATATTGTGCTTATTTATATCTTTACCCAACTCCAGCATTAATATGCTGGTTGATGGCAAAAGGGTCCTCCGTTGACCTCAAACTCTACATGAATAATTTGTGAAGTGCTTGTATATTTTTGTCATAAGTAACAATAATAAATAAACCGGCCAAGTGCGAGTTGGACTCGCCCATGAAGGGTTTCGTAGCAGCAAGTAACATAATATAAAAGTTCTTATAGTTCGTTGTAACTTTGACTGATGTTTTAACACGTTCGCAGTGGTAGTGATTTCACTACCGGAAATTGCGGTTTATGACGTATTAAAAAAAACTACCGGCTCTATCTCGTTCAAACTAATTTTCGTTGGTAGTTTTTATGGCAATGTACATCATATATTTTTTTTAGATTTATCACTCTCTTAGTTTAGAAGTTAGAGGGGGGGGGGGGGACACACATTTTTCCACTTTGGAAGTGTCTCTTGCGCAAACTATTCACTTTAGAAAAAAATGATGTTAGAAACCTCCATAGCATTTTTGAAGACCTATCTATAGATACCCCACACGTATGGGTTTGATGAAAAAAAAATTTTGAGTTTCAGTTTTGAGTATGGGGACCCCCAAAATTTACTGTTTTTTTTCTAGTTTTATAAATATAGTATAATAAAAATCTTAATGCGGTTCACAGAATACATCTAGCTTCCAAGTTTCAATAGCATAGACCTTATAGTTTCGGAGAAAAGTGGCTGTGAAACACGGACGGACAGACAGACGGACAGACAGACAGACATGACGAATCTATAAGGGTTCCTTTTTTGCCATTTGGCTACGAAACCCTAAAATGGCTTCATATCTACAATTTGTTCATGTGTACGATTCATATTTGCCAATAAAATGGTCTGCAAAGTTCCAAAGTAAAGCGGTTTATACAAGGTCAGTAATGATTAAGTGTCAGTATGATTCACATCACTGCCATTTCTTCGTTTTATTTATATTTGTTGATTGATGGCACTTGGTAGAACCTGTTGGACATTTATAGCACAATTTGATTATTCCGTAAGGCGAAACCGGTCAGGTTTATATATTATAACTATTCCAGAACAATACAATAGGCGTTGTTCAAAATTTCTTGCTTTTCTTTCATTTATGTTAATATAATTTCAAACTCTACAATTTAACACTGATATTAGTCAGTACATTACTTGCATCCTTCAGTGAGGCCGCGGTGGTAGCAAAAATCTGCAGGGTTTCCTGGGGACATTCTTCCGATGGCTTACCCGGGACTTCCAGCCGCAGACAATTATATGGCATCGTGTGGTGTTAGTCGGTAGGTGTCCTACATGTAGGAATTGCAAATGTTAATAAAAAGGCATTACTTGAATGTAATGATCCTGATGGTTTATTCTTTTACAACTGGAATTAGTATTGTATAGGGGTTTGCAATTGTAAAAATATAAGTACACCGTGTGCACTATACTTGAAAAAAACTGTCTTCGGTCAGAAGCTAGAGGTAAGCCCTTGGAAGAATGTCCAGGATTCCCGACAGAATTTGGCCACCACAACGGCCGGCGGCCTCACCTTTCCTGATAGTGTATCGTCGGCTTAAGGTGCAATTTCCTACACATTGAGTAGAGTCATGTTTTCTTTTACTTTTAGAGTAGGTTGTAATCTTATTAGTTTTATAGCCTCTAGGCCCTCCACCTGCCATTGTTTACGGCTTGTTTGTTGTGTAGACAGCTTAAGTGCGTCTATTTTGATTATTTAGAGAGGACATTAATGTTGTCAAAAAATATCTGTTATATCGACGGCAGCAAAGAGCAAACGGACATCTGCAAAATCACTAGTTTTCAGGAGAGCGTTTTTAACGCAAAAACGTTATAACTTTTACAATTACAAAGCTAGCTCCTTGAAATTTGGAATACTTAATTAAAATAGCATTTCAAAGAAAGTAATGGCGGTCAGTCAACTGTATTATTTATATTTTAAAAAATACGGCAGATATCTTTTTATACTTCGTACAACATAAATTACTAAATGAGTCAACTGCCATATGTTTGCTTCTACTTCGGACTTTCTAAATCATTATTCCTAATTAATTTAATTAAAAAAATGCAATAATTGTTTTCCTTTTTATAATCTATTCCAACTACGACAACAAATAAAGGACACGTATGATTGATAGCAAAATAATGTAGTTGTCTTAATTTACTGCGTATCATCAGTAACAGGACCTTGTCCTGTTACTGATTTTGCAGTTGTCTTTTTAATTAAGATGAGCTTTTTCAGTACAATAAAAGAATCCAGTGCAAGCTTCCAAAGTTTGGTGCCAAAATTGAGGGGAGGATGAGCATGAAGCTGATGCTCCTATACTGTACCTGGGGATCCAGAGAAGCAAAGCCCTATACGGTGCCCCCGTATGGGCGGAGACCCTGACGATCAGCAATGTGGCTAGATTGCCCCGCAGAGAGCGATGGCCGTCAGGGTGATAAGAGGATACCGCACGATCTCCGGTGAGGCGGCATGTCTCCTAGCCGAGACCCCTCCATGCGACCCGGAAGCGAGAGCCCTTGCGTCACTGTTCAGATGGCGCAAGGAGGCGCTCCACACGCTAGTGGAGTGCACGGCGTGGGCGCAACAGCGCCAGGCCCTCGTAGTGGGTCTGGACGTGGACACTCTCTCGCTCGAGACCATGGTGCGAGCTATGATCTCCAGCGGGAGTAAGTGGGACTACGCCGCCTCTTTCTGCGAGCAGGTCATGCTCGTGAAAGAGGCGGTGGAGCAGGAACGGGAGAGAACTCTCCCACCCGAGTTCCGCAGTCGGCGGCTAGGACGGCGCCGACGTGTCTTCGCCGAGGACTATCGGCCTCCATGACCGAGGGTCTGAGGACGGTGAGAGGGCTGCTCACCGACCTTACAGAAGCAGGCCCATGACGGCAGCGTGACGTGAGGATCTCACGCACACCCCCCTTAGAAGCGGTATCACACCCGAAACCCCCTAAATACGCGGGATAGCACCCGAACCACCCCCTGGGCGAGGTCGCAGTGGCGGCCGTAGGTCTGTAGGGAGTCCTGGGACATCCTTTCGAGGGCTTACCCGGAGCTCCCAACCATAGGTTGCTGGGCGTTACGTGAGGTTTTTTAGTCGGCAGGAGTCTAATATCCTTCTATATCCTTCTAAGTCTAATATCCAGGAGGATAATATCCTTGAGGATTTTCCCTCACGTTAAAAAAAAAAGATCCCTCATGGGATTGTTCCATGATTCTATTTTCCAGCAAATTTGTGAGATCTTCGCTGTTGTAAACATCACTTTGTTTTCTATTTTGTGCTAAATTTAACAATAATTTATTCCTTCTGCTATACATGTTATTATAATTACAGTGTATTATGAAATGTATTTGAATAAATCACAGATTTTAGAATAATAATATTTAGTACGCAAGCTTAAATATGTCAACCTCCCGTGACGAAACGGTCAAGTAACTGATACCTTTGTTTATATGAAGCGAGACGCGCCAAATTGCCCGACGCACACACGGACAAGTGTATATGCCCGTGTGTACTTCGTTGCATTCTAAAAAAAGGGTGTAGGTGTCTTTTTATACGCTGCAAAATACCACTAAATATTTGATTTAAAAAAAATAAAAAAATATGTCCAAATGGAAGACAAAATTCTTAATTCAATTATGTATAAAAACGATTTTCGCAAAAATGCAGATGTCCGTTTGTTCTTTGCTGCCGTCGATATGGCCATGCTCCTTACGTTTTAATGGTTTGAAAGAAACACAAAAAATTATGAAGTTTTTGAAGTGATAACTTCTTTTACAATGATAAAACTACAACGTTACGTAACGCTTTACGGCTCCAGGATGTCTGGCTTCCCGTTCTCTCACGCATACGATAAAAATCATTATCTACATACATAGTTTAACTTAGATTAGTTTATTAAATACATCTTCTATGAAAATTTGTGCTGTCTAGCTATAACGGTTCTTGAGTTACAGCTTCGTGACGGACAGACAGACATATAAACACACAGCCAGACACTCAGACAGACGGACAGTAAAGTCTCATGAATAGGGTCCCGTTTTTACGATTCCATAATATTTTACTAACAAAGCCAAGTCACCCTTCAGTAACCACCACACCCATCGATATAAAAATTGGACCGTCTAACTCTTTTATTATGTTCTAAAACCTTTTCTAAGCCCCCCTATTAGTCGATTATAAACCACATTTATAGTCGATTAATAGAGGGGTATTAGAGTAGTACACACACGAATGATGTTCATAGCTATTGTCATGATAGAGGTTATTAACTTAGCAACTATGCTCATGAATACTTTAATAATAACATCAAATCTAACTTGTCACTTTGAACTTAGGCAATTTTGTGCTCTCTTGGGGGACTTGCCGCCTTGTTCAAGAAGTCTAAATGCTTTCAAAGACGTTTTGCGTATTCACAAACATATTTATTTCATTTTAAATACTTACATACACGTGGTCACGGCTGTTATCCCCGAAGGTAGAGGCATATTATACGCCACATTTCACCTTTTGTAGATCAGCCAGCCATATTGCCGTGTTGACATGGACCGGCGCAGGTCTGCCGTGGTATAACTAAAACGCCGTTATGTAACATTTTGACGATTTTTACTTTTAGATGCTATCTTAGTCAGAAAAAAAATCTCTATCGATCTGTATTTACAGAATTTTCCTAACTAGAATAGTTACTGAAATAATAAGCGTAAGAAAGCCGTTATATGATTTTATTTTACTTGTGTATTATTCAAAAATGCCGTAAAGTGACTTTGTTAATCTATATAGCCGCTAAAGTTCAATAAAATCAAATATCAACAAAAAAAAACTTGAGATTGTTTCGCTAGATTGCTGTTAACGGATTTTAATTCACTTTAATGTGATTAAAGTACTTTTACTGCCTTATAGTTACTAATTGTTTTGAATAGAAATTTAAGCTATATTAAGCTATAATGCCGTTAATTGAAAAAGTTAGATATAAATGTGTTTAAAGATACTTAACGACTTTATAGTTTAACTTCATTGTAAAAACAATTCGACTTATTCATCGTTATGCGCCAGTTAGCGGTGTTTCACATATTGAATAAAATCAAAGTGGTAACAACAGTGAGACTATATTGCCGTTATCCGAAATTAATGCGCTAGAAGGCCGCTATATGATCTCGCAGGGGATGATGATCGGGGCGGTCAGGGATGATCCTTTGAGTTTTTGAAGTGCTGCAGCATACGTTTGTGGAACGAGGTCGCGCTGTAGTTCGCGGGGCTCTCGCCAATTTTGTAATTATGGCGAATCGTCAGTTTAAGTAAGTTTTTTATTGTTTTAGTTTACCGTGTTTTATGTTATTTGAAAAAAACATTCATTATTTCGCGTGAAGTCCCGAATTGTATAAGTATTACCGTATTTTATGTATGAAAATTTATAGTTATATTCATATGAGTTAATTTATATAGCACTACCAGGGCAGCTATTTTCTTGTTACAGAACCCAAAGATCCAAAAATCATTTACAAATGGCTATAAACCCAGATATTGAACCTGGAACAAACAAATTCTTGGAGACACCAATAAAATTGTTCTCAAATGTTAAAACTCTTTTATATATACACTAGACTTGACTAGACCTTACTCAATAACCAGCAGCGTCTTTGAGACATTTTGTGAAACTCAAACTATGAAAAACTCATAACATTTAAGTGTAGCTATAAATAATTTTATGCGTGTGTGCGATGGGCCCCACTAACGCGCCACTATACCAAGGACATTCTGGATATCGACCAGGTCGACACCAGGGCGGCTCTCGGGCTACTAAAGAACAAAACGTCCCCTGGGAAGGACTGAACTCCTAAAAGCAGAGGGGACGCCGGTCCTCAAAAAGCTAGCGATTCTCTTTAATTCTGTTCTCTAACAGGGACAAACACCTAAAGCATGGAGCGGGAGTGCTGTGGCTGTTTTTCAAGAAAGGTGATAAGACCATAATGAAGAACTACAGACCCATCTCACTCCTGAGCCATGTTTACAAGTTGATCTCGAGAGTAGTCACAAAAATCAGCCGCTGTGTATGGCTTTTGTGAATTACGAGAAGGCCTTCGACTCTGTCGAAACCTGGGAAGTCATGGACTCTCTGCAGCGATGTCGTGTTGACTGGCGATATATCGAGGTGTTGAAATGTTTATACGACACTGCTATCATGTATCACACACAAGCTTCGGTAGCTTTAGTGGCACATTTAGGCTAAGTTATTGTTTGTTTGTGATCTAATAAATAAATAAAATAAATAATGACTATCCAGCTGGAAAACTATAAACCCAACTCCATTTAACTGCGTAGATGTGCAAGACAAGGCGATGTCATGAATGAATGATGATGGCCTAAGCTCTTCAACAATGCGCTTGAGGACATATTCAAGACGCTGCTGGATTGGGAAGCGTTGGGTGTGAACATCAACGGTGTGCGCATCTCGCACCTTCAGTTTGCTGACGACATCGTCATAGTAGCGGAAACGGTGGAACAGTTAGGCGGAATGCTGCACAGCCTAAATGGAGCGTCTCGACGTCTTGGGGTGTACTTGGATAAAACCAAGGTCATGATCAACGAAAATGTCACACCGGGACCAATCCACGTCGAAGGATCGAAGCTGAAAGTTGTCCAGGAGTGTCTTGGCAAATCTTAGGCAGGTTATTACCCTTGAAAAAAGAACCTGGACAGGGAAATCGCTAGAAGGATCCGGCTGGGCTGGGCACCGTTCAGTAAACTGCGTCGAGTTTTCAATTCGCCTGTACGCAATGCCAGAAGACGAAAGTCTACAACCAGTGCGATTTACCCTTTATGACTTACGGAGCCGAGACGTGGACACTTACGGTGGGGTTGACCCAAGCCTTTAGGGTCGCGCAGCGAGCTATGGAACGAGCTATGCTAGGAGTGTCTTTGCGGGATAAACTTCGGAATGAGGTTATCCGGCAAAAACTAAAGCTGTCGACATAGCTTGCAGAATAAGCACTTTAAAGTTGCAGTGGACCGGCCACATCAGCAGAACAACCGACGGCCGTTGGAGCAAGCGAGTTCTGTTGTGGAGACCATGACTTGGCAAACGTAGCTTAGGACGCCTACATGCCAGATGGACCGACGATCTGGAACAGGTCGCAGGCTGGGATTGGTTGCAAAAGACGCAGAACCGTGTGTTGTGGCCTAAATTGGAAGAGGTCTACGTCCAGGAGTGAACTGCCATAGACTGATTGATAAATAATTTAAAACAGGCTTTGTCAACAGCATGTATTCAACCCAGTCCGACTTTACTGCTGTTTGAATCAATTAAAAAATTTGATGTGTGACGAATTAATGCCGCCAAGAACTCCATGCAGTTATAAGGTTCCAATACAGAATGCCATGATTCGCCTGCCACCGACCAACTGGATTTTGATTCCGATGACTCCGTACGAGACAAAGAATACTCATCTTATTAAAAATTAAAATTATACTTAATTTTACATGATTGATATCCATGATTATGATAATTTTCATAAGTTTTTGACATACTTTTACATTAGACTGGTGTTATTTTATTAAAGATTTATAATGTAAATTACTAACGTTTGAATGCTAGTTTTAAGTAAAAATTATAATTACACTCATTATAATACCACTATGTGGTAATTTTAAAAGTGTTGAAGACTGACTTTGGTCAATAAAACAACGATTTTATAAAAAAATAAAATGATTAATTTTTATTCTTAACTACGTTTTCATAAACTTGCTCACTTATCATCTCGGCATTGTGCCGCTATAGTGCCGTTAAGATTTAAGGTTCTTGACTTAACTGCGTTTAAGTTTAACAATGCTTCAAGTTTCTTAACAATATGCCCAGGATAATATACTTAAAAGCGGTAAAATGACATTAGCTGCATTTAAGTCTAACATATAGCAAGTTCAGAGCTTTTATTATTTAGCTAAAACGACTCTATGTGTTGTAACGGCGCTTTAGTTAATTATTATTGTAGTTTTTTAAAGAATATTATTGGACATTGTTATTTCTTGTTAGTTTTACACTGAAATGCCGCTACGCTATGCATTGCGGCGTTTTAGCTTATACCTTCCGAACTCTTTTTATTACAAATGTTAAGTTAAAACGCATAATACGTTTTTTATATAAAAATATATTCTAAGTACTAAAATTCATAAACGGCATTTAAAAGTACTCCAATTTACCTATCTTTTGATACTTTTAATTCTAAGTTATGAGTTGTCATTAATGAATTACATCAATTTAAAGTTTTTCTCACGTTTTTCGTACTTATTTCAAAAAGTGGTTTCGGTAGATAACGGCATTATAGTTATACCACGGCAGAGGTTGCAACTGCCTGCTGTTGAAATTTCGCCAGTCGCCCTTATGGCCATTTTACTGGCAACTGAGACTAACGGCTTAGTGTGCCTTCCAAAGCACGGAAACGCGCAAATAAATGCCACAAAGTGGCCACTTGGAAGTCACCCATCCAGTGGACAGGCCATAGTGAAAATGGTTTACTACACCACGGGCCCACGAGCACAGACGTTTTAGATATTAATTTGTTTGATAACTCTCATGAAAGGGGTTTTTACACCTCACGTGCGTCGTTACGCTCAATTATCGCCATGACGGTGCACCAATATCGTATCCGTGCAAAGGTTACGCCACCCTCAGAGATATACAATCGTTGATGAAAATCTGCTACCCACTTAGATGACTGGTTATATTATTTTTTATTTTCTCAGCAAACAGCCAAAGTAATACGCGATATCGATAACCTTTAATACCTGGCTATTGTAATCTTGATATGGATTATGGATTGGTTATTTTATTTCATACTAGTGGACGTCACGCGGTTTCATCCGCCTAGTTCCCGTTCCCGTGGGAATACGGGAATAAAAAATATTTTACTTTTGAAGCTACACTCCTTGCGGTGAACATAGACTATAGTCTATGTTCACCGCAAGGAGTGTAGCTTCCCAACAGTGAAAGATTTTTTCAAGTCGGTCCAGTAGTTCCGGAGCCTATTCGATGCAAACAAACAAACAATTAAATCTTTCCTCTTTATAATATTAGTATAGACCACTATGGTGGCTGATAAGCTTACTGCCGACCTGATGAAAAGTGTCACCGTAGCTTTTAGACGTATGCAACAGCAGGTTATATTATATTTCTTTCTGACTATACATAGATCCTAGTAACGGCCAATTGGCTTGCCCCCAGTAACATAGAGCCAACATTAGCAAAGTGTTTGTGTATAGTTCACCTCTGATCACCCACTCGAAAATTGCAGCGAAAATGTATATGTGTATGTCTATATTATTATCGCGCAAAAGGATGAGAGAAGAAATGCTGAGGGATTAAAATATATTCTTAGCTTCAAATACTCCCAAGTCATCAAACTGTATCAAAACCTTCTAAATGTCAGTTAACTCAAGTTGCCAGTCCAACATGCTGCTCCGCTGCACTTACAAGGTTTTATTATATATCATTTGAAGCCCGAATGCCTTATTAGATTCAGAAAACCCGCATTGTAATGGTCGGAGAATCGAATCTTTCCCGAACGGGGTTAATATTCTGCCCATTCTTCCCTTATCAGAGGATGGTTATTACATATTCTGAACCATGGTCGGGATAGCAATACTTGTGGGTTGACCTGGTTTCCAGTCATTGTTTTGGAGGCATTTCTTTGTGGCGATATTCTTTTATAAATTTTTGTAATATATTTGAAAATATTTGCATAATGAAAATATTTGCATTATGCTTTCTTGGCCGAATGTAATGACCGAAAGGCGAGGCTCCTATTTTGTGTGTGTATGTTTACTCTGCCGTACAGATGGGCAAAAAAAGGCCCTGGGGTATCCTTCCGAGGGGTTAACCCGGGGCTCCCAACCGTAGGCTGTTGGCAGTACACGTGTGGTTTTTAGTCGGAAGGAGTCCGGCATAGCATCCATGTAGGACTTTCCCCACATAAAAAAAAGAAGCAAAAAAGGCAACATAGTGCGTTTCATTCTTAAACTGATGCATTTGCAGATCTGTACCAGAAAAGCTTTAGAGACCGTAAAATATAAACATTATTTAATGAATCATCCGAAATTCATTTCATAATCGAATTGTAATAATGATAATTGATTTTGCTACTCCGAAAAAAATACGGGAACGCATTGGAATGAAATGTATATGTAATAACAACAATGAATAAATAAATAAATGTATAAATAAAAAAATAAACATTTTATGATCAAAGTGATGAAAAAACTATACTTATTGCATTTTTAGGACCGCAGGGCACATTTCTCAACTGATTTCGATTTTCGGACGGACAACAAAGTGGATCCTATAAGGGTTCCGTTTATTTCTTTGAGGTATGGAACCCTAAAAATTATTACATGATCTCATTTAGTATATTATACTATGCTGAAAATAAGTAAATAAACTTTATACATACCCTAATTATTCTATCAAAACTGATTGTTATTTTTAATGCTCTTTACTCGATCTATCACTTTTATCACATCCTAATTTCTTTGACCTCTCTCCAAAAAATGCGTCTTTAAGAGGATATAGGACAGGAGGAGAGATAAACAGACATATAAATCAAGTGCTAATACATTTGGGGTTGCCTTTAACCCAACTCGACTCGAACTCGACACATTGCTCTTTCGTACGTGCCTCGCTTCACAAATACCGAGGTACGTTAATACACTGTTTGTTAGTCGAAAGCTTACTCTGAATACCGATATCTGAATGAATCTGCAAATATTGAATGTTCATGTTATAGCTGCATCCATGGGTTCTGACAACAAGAGCATAGACAGTGGTCCTCAAGTTGGCGGCCTTATGATGTGCCTCCTCACGCTTCGCTTGAAGAACCCAGGATTGTAAGAGGGAAACACGTGCGCTGGCAGGTCGTTCCAGGTTTATATGGTTCGACAGAGAAACGATCTTTTGAATTGGTTATTTCTAGCGAGATTCTTTAAACTGTGTCAGAGTGACACCTTTGTCCAGCACGCGTTGTTCGGGATACCTACTAAAATAAAAAAAAAACGAGGGATTAAGTGCTCAAATACAACAAACGCGAATTTTTGCCGTTCTTTTGCTGTTTTTCGGTTGTGATTGAGTCCGACTCGCACTTGGGAAGTTTAATATTTTATGCCAACGCCGGCGCCGTCCGTCTACGCGCATTGAGAGCCATTTATCATACTCCATAAGACTATTTACAATGGCCAGCTTGTGGCTCTCAACTTGGTGATGCCGCCGTGGTAGCCAAAGTCTGCCGAGAACTCTGGGACATCTTTCCGAGGGCTTACCCGGGACTCACGGTCATAGACTCTTGTAATATATTGTGTGGTTTTAGTCAATAAGAGTCCGGCATAGCATCCGAGTAGGATTTCCACACGATAAAAAAAGCACATGTGCCTCTTCACGCCCCATTGGAACCCGAGCGTGTAAGCATGAACGCATGGCGGTAGGTATGTGGTGCCTGGTCCGTCAGAGAAACGATCTAGGGAATCGTTCAGTTCTGGTTGAGATTCTTTCTAAGAGTGACAGATGAAATCGGGACGTATACTATGCCTCTGCCTACCCTTCTGTGATAAAGGCGTGATATGTATGTATACCTTACAGAATATCTCTTCGAAGTAAAAAGTGTGAAAAAGTGTGTAATCTCAAATTTATTATGCAGCACGAAAGAGTATCGAAAATTCCAACGACTTTCCTACTGCGTTGCATTAAACTATTGGTAATGTTTTCCACGCACTATTTCATCAAATTACCATATTAAGACCCTTGTTACTACAAGCTTATGGTAATCCATTGCTTTTCAAATATTCAAAATGCGTCACCGCGTCCTCTAAATTCATGTTACTTTGTATTATGCGACATTGAAAGGCTTCTAAGGCAACTAAATTCGATTTAGAGTAACCCTTGCTGTTTAATTCCAACGACTATATTATGATTCTTCTTTAAAAGTGGTTTCAGCCTTTTTGTGCTGAATAAGTATTGTATTATATTTTTATGCAAACATAGGTACTTTATACTCATATATAAAGAGGGAAGATTTTACTGTTTGTCGGTTTGCATTGAATAACTTTCGAAACCACTGAAGTGATTTGAAAAATTCTTACCTAGTTGGAAAGCAACATTATCCCCGGTTAACATAGGCTATATTTCGATGGTCCCTAGGTAAAGTATCGAAATTGAAAATTGGTACTTTACAGGAGAGCTGTTTGAAGTTAATTTTTTGCATAACTTTGTCATTAATGATTATTTTTTCATAAAAATTTGGATTTACAGTTTCGTTGAGTTCACAAACTATTCTATTGTACCAAAAATCAATAATTATAAACCATTTTCGAGAAAATTGAGTTACGATAGTATAACACGTAAATGAACTTGCTCTGTGAATCGAAACTGGCACTTTCAATAAATATTTAAATTCGTCATACCACGTACAGTATCGAAATGGGCAGTTTCGATAAAAATGCTTTAAAAAAATACCACGTACATAATGGTAAGTGCCACTTTCGTTGTACCAGGAATATGACAACCCGTCATAAACAATCAAAACTGCCTGAATCGATATATTACGTGGGAAACAGTAAAATTATTTATGTATTAAATTATTTATTTATTTATAATCGCAACGACACGACACGCATGCTCTGGCGGCGGGGCGACGCGACGGCGACGTTACGGCGTACACTCGCGGTAGTAGTAGTTCCGTCCTTGTCACACACTCGGTCATGCAGCGTAAACCCGCGAAATTTAAATTTCGTTGTTATAGGACGGATGGACGATACGTTTCGATAAAATACGTCTCTAAAAACGGAAAAGTAATGGTTTTTTTTATTTTTTTGTTCACGGGTCAAAAAATGAATAGCATGAATTGTCCAAAACAGTAATAAAAAAAAATTGCCTTTTTGTAATTTCGATACTTTACGTAGTGACCATCGATTTGTTCAAGTATTCCCACGGGATCAGGAACTAAGCGGGTGAATCCGCGTGGCATTCGCTAGCGGTGCTATAGCTTTACGTAACGGTTGATAATAAGGTCACCGATCAAGGAGTATAATATACCTATGTGATGTATCTAATTGAGAATAATTTGTACCTAATATGGATTGAAACTTGCCCATCTAGGTATATTCTTTTATAGGTACTATTCAATATCTTTATCAATCAGTGTTTTATAAACTATCATTCTAGTCTGGTCCTAATTGTGACCGCTTTGTGGCATACCTACAAGCAATTTCGTTCTACAGAAGGCACGTTAAACTGTAAGTTAGTCTTGGTTACCAGTGACATGAAATACTTTAAATTATTTCGCGTGAAGTTCCGAATTCTATAAGTATGAGCGAAAAGTCTCACTAGTTCCGCCACGGAACTTCTTGCACGGAACTACTGAGAATAACCCGTATCTTTCTTTATCATAGTTCCTAGAATCTAATGTAGTGAAACGAGACTTAAGTGCGTCTTCACACTAGCGTAGGCGTTCGATGGACGTATGCGCGGCGTAGACGCGACCTATACGCGACGTATACGCGGCGCTAGTGTCACACAATTTCATTGGCGTTTTGGTATCATCGTTAACAAAATAGATTCTGACCAGGAAACACAATTGATGGCTTTAGTTTTAAAAAAGAAGATTAGTGCGAACTGCGAATAAAATTTTGTTCGTGGTTCGGGAAAAACTACCCGGGCTGGCGCCTCAGGACCGATTATTTTGTTATATCGATTTCTTTCATTAGTTACACAATAATTAAAACGATGCATACGAAAATACATGTTAATTTGAGTAGTTGGGAATTAGGGTTTCTGGATCAGAGGAGATCCATAAACCGCTAATTCCCAACCATTCAACTATTCAATCTAGTATTCAAATAATTATCTGTCATGCATGATAGACTTTCTGGATCCGTCAACGCCCAATCCCATCTATTCAGTCAGTATGTATGGGTTCGCTAATTCCCAACCATTCAACTATTCAATCTAGTATTCAAATAATTATCTGTCATGCATGATAGACTTTCTGGATCCGTCAACGCCCAATCCCATCTATTCAGTCAGTATGTATGGGTTCGCTAATTCCCAACCATTCAACTATTCAATCTAGTATTCAAATAATTATCTGTCATGCATGATAGACTTTCTGGATCCGTCAACGCCCAATCCCATCTATTCAGTCAGTATGTATGGGTTCTATGATTCTCATTCAAGCTCGGGTTAGGTCTACAAAACCTAGACTATTATCTATTCTAATTATTCGAGTCCATACCGTAAAACCTTTACCATTCAATCATTCAGCCTAGTATTCTAATATCAATTACTATTTGAAATAATGTGAAAGCTAAAAACATTGAACAGATCGTTTAATGAATAAATCGATCATTAAATCACTTCAAGTTTCGAAGATAAAATTAGTCTTTAAGTTATCTATAGCAATATAGGTGATATAACTCAATGGATTATTTTTTTTTTATTTATTTATTTTTTAGATATAAAAACGGAACGTCGCGGTGACGCACGACACGAATAGCTCCCGGTGATTTTTTAATTTAAAGTGGAAATAAGAACTGTATAGTCGTGATCATGATATTAAAGTGGAATATTGGTGTTATTGTGCAACTACAAACTGCATAACAGTGATATTTACCAGAATTTTTCAGTGTAAAAGGATAATCATAGTGTGAACAGTTGTTGACAAAAACTAATTTGGTGGGTGGCCGGCCGCGCATCGGCAAACCGAGTGTCGCGCTCTTTCGCACTAACAGGGATTTCCTATCTTCGACCCTGTCACACACAATTCTGTATTTGAATTCGAAGAAGTAACTGAAAATGAACTGTGCTATTTGCTCCAAAAAAATTGATTTGGGGGAACTACTGAAATGCACAGGATGCAAGGCGGGATATCATTATAAATGTCTAAATATAACATCGGCTGCATTTAAGGATGGTCAGGCCCAAATTAAACGCACTTATAAATGTGATTCGTGTGCAAATGTAACCCAACGAATTCGGGTAACGGATGACACCCCGGTAAGAAGTCGCGAGTGTTTGATTGATAATTATAATCAAATGAATAGAGAAAGGAATCCCTCATTAGGATCCGAGGATGATATGTCAAGTATTATGGAAAAAGTTAATAGAATGGTTGTGGAGAAGTTGAGCGCCATGGAGACAAAAATAATTCAAGAAATTAAGGACACGGTAAGAATTCTAGTATTGGAAAACAGCAAACTGACCCAAGAGCTGAAGGAAACCAAAAAAAAATGTGTGGCATATGAACAAGAACTTCAAATACTAAAAATTGAAAAAAAGAACGCCATTAAAGGAAACACTTTCAGTGCTAAAATTGACTCCAACTGTAACAGTCACCAGCAATCAAGCACAAACGTAACTGGTTCCAATACGGTATGTACTTCGCCAACTACCAGGAAAAATATAGGCCACCAGCAGGAGACCCAAGAGCGGCTAACGCAGACTCCGAGACTATCAGTCAATTATGCTACTGTGGCCCAGAAACCAGTGGAAACTACCGTGACTGATACATGGACAGTAGTTAAAAATACCAGGAGACGCAATCCGGTTACAAGAGGGGGTAATACGGCATCTGACTTGCTAAAAGCGGTGGAACGTAAGAAATTTTTACACGTATGGAGGTTAGAGAAAAACACGTCAGAAGACACACTAAAGAAACATATTCGTAATGTTCTGCAAAATGATGGTGAAATTATTATTGAAAAATTAAAACCTAAGACTGAACGCGACTATTCGTCGTTTAAAATTGGGGTTACTGAAAGTAACTATGAAAAGCTAAGCAATCCGCAGGTATGGCCCGTGAATGTCGAGTTTAGCGAGTGGAGGTTTTTTCGGCGAACAACCCCCTTCGGACCCAGGCCCGCTGAAGGACAAACCCAATAAAAGCATTAATATTCTGTATCAAAATGTGAGCGGCCTCAGAACTAAAACGACACGTCTCTTATCACTGATAGAATCATCAGAGGCCGACATTTTTGCTATCACCGAGACAGGGTTGAATGAGTCCATTCATGATGCGGAATTATTGCTCCCAGGACATCAAATACTCCGATGTGACCGAGTGGACGGACGGAAGCAGGGTGGAGTGCTTTTGATAGCCACACCGCAATTCGAACTGCGCCGAGTGGCGGTCCCCGACGGCGACGGTACGGACATAGACAGTCACAGGTTTGAGTTAATTTGTGCTGCAATTTATAACGATAACCGGTTCCTAGTAGCGTGTTGTATTGTATATATTCCACCTAGTACAATAGACAGCGAATACATGTCGATGTTTAATTTGCTGGAAAAAATATGTCTCAAATACAAATCTAACTTAATAATATTGGGGGATTTTAATTTGTATTCCAGTAGTGACAATGTTAATTGTTATTTTGAATATTTTATGGCCTTTTGTGAATTCATTCAGTACAACACTATACCCAACTGTAACAGTAGGCAGCTGGACCTGGTGTTGAGCTCGCGTAGTGACGTATTCGTGTGCGAGGCGGACGAAGGGCTACAGCCCATAGACCGCCACCACCCGCCCCTGGCCGTCGCCGTGCGTCTTGGAGGCGCGCGGGCGCCCGCGCCGCCGGGTGATGTCTCGTCCGTTGCCGCCCCCTGCGTCCCACCCGGGCGGGGCTCTTGTGGTCAGGTAGTACGTGAACAATGGAACTTTAATAAGGCTGATTTCCAACATTTATATTACTTACTTGCCACATTGAATTGGACCGATTTGTTTGGTTTGAGCGATCCGGAATCGATCTTAAATTTATTTTATAACAAAATATATGATGTTATCGATCGTTGTGTCCCACGCAGACATAATATCTGCGCAAACAGTAGGCGTAGGTACATCTATCCTGTATGGTATACACCTGACGTTATAAAAGAGATAAAACTGAAACACACATTGCATAAAAAATACAAGTCTAGCAAGTCTCGTAGCGACTACGAGGCGTTTAGTAGGTCTAGGGCAACGGTAAAGGTGGAGACTGCTAAGGCGCACGACCGGTACTGCGAACGCGTACAAAATCAGCTAGCCATTGACCCGCGAGCGTTTTGGGAGTATATGCGGTTTAGAAGGGGGAACGGCGGTAAATGTGGGCTAATGAAGGATAACCACATTTTATCAGACTATGAATGCGCACATGAGTTTGCTCGGTTTTTCCATTCAGTGTATAGGGAGGAGGTACCGGCGCTGAGTGTGGCGGCGGCGAGCGCGGCGCACGCGGCGCCTCCGGGCGCGCGGGTGGCCCTTACCCGCTTGCGCGAGCGGGACGTGCGCGCCGCGCTCGCGCGCCTGCCGCCCAAGCGCTCCACGGGCCCAGATGGTATACCTGCTTTTTTATTTAGAGACGCTCGTATGGTATTGACCGAACCGCTGCTACATCTATATAACTCATGCATCGACACTGCGACATTTCCAGGACGATGGAAGCTCACTCGAGTCGTACCCGTGCCAAAAGGTAGCGGAGGCCCAGATCCCAGTAATTACAGGCCCGTTGCAATTCTTAATACACCGGCAAAAGTATTTGAAACGACTATTTATAACAGTCTGTATGGACAGGTAAATTCTCAGCTGTCGGACGCTCAGCATGGCTTCCGTGCTGGACGGGGTACTACGGGAAATTTGCTCCATCTGATGACGCGTCTGGTGCCGGCGGTGGATGCTGGCCGGCAGGTGGATGTAGCCTACTTTGACTTCAAAAAAGCTTTCGATGTGATCGATAATGACATCCTTTTAACACGTTTGGCTGCAGTAGGCTGCACTCCGCACACGCTGGCATTCTTCGCTAGTTACCTGCGGGATAGAAGTCAGTATGTGGACTGTGGAGGATGCCTTTCCGAACCATATTTCACGAGATCCGGCGTGGGTCAGGGGAGTAATTTGGGCCCGCTTTTCTTTAATATAATTATTAATGGCTTACCTGACGTCGTTTCCAGTTCAACACCGTTGCTTTTTGCAGATGACCTTAAATTAGTTAGAGAGATAACACAGAATACGGATCACGAAATGCTGCAGGATGATATAAACAGTGTTGTGAAATGGAGCTTGGATAACCAACTTTATTTCAATGTAGCCAAATGTTGCGTGTTATCGTTTACTCGAGCGCGTCTCCAGGAACATTATGAGTACTGCATGGAAGGGGTGCCTTTACAGCGGATATACGAGGTGCGAGACTTAGGTGTTCGTTTCAGTTCCGACTTGAAATTTAGTAAACACATTCATGAGGTTTGTAAAAAGTCGTATCGGAACCTGGGATGCATGTTGAGACACTCAAACCAATTTACAAATATCACAGCTTTAAAAGCGTTGTACGAAGCGCTAGTAAAGAGTCACCTGGAAAGCAATGCGATTGTGTGGTCCCCGTATGAAGACAAATATAAAATCATGCTGGAGCGTATTCAGAATAAATTTGTTAGGTTCATTTACTATAAACAATATCGTGTGCACCCAGGGTATCCATTGTTGTATCCCACACTGTTTATTTTGGGCATGGTGGGATACTACAAGTTGGAGGTTGGAAGGGAGGTGGGACTTGCAACCTATTTATTCAAGGTGCTTCGCGGTCACACTCATAACCCAGCCATTCTGCAGGAGATCAGACTGTGCGTACCGAGCGAGTACGTATCTCGGCGACGTCGCCCGCGCCTTCTAGCGCTGGCGAGTGCACGCACAAACCTGCTGAAGCAGGCACCGCTGTCGCGCGCGCTTCTGTTGCTCAATGAGGTAGCAGACAAGATAGACTTATTTTCGTGTTCACTGAATGAGTTCACAAGGGCCACATATTGTGCAGCATCTTGAAAAAGGTAACGTAGGTAGATGCTATATGCCTTTTTCTATTCTTATTTGTTATGTGTATGTTTATTGTTTCATAAATTGAATAATGCTTGAGAGTGACATTTAAATACCTAATACCTATTTCATGAATTTGACATTTTTGTTGGTTGTATTTTTGAATTAACATTGTAATAAGTAATTGAAATGATATTTGTATAATAAAATTGACATTTGTATTGTAAAATTGACATTTGTATTATAAAATTGACATTTGTATTATAAAATTGATGTTTATTGAATAGACATTATATTATTGAATTGACATAATTTTATTGAACTGACATAATCTTATTGAATTGACATTATCTTATTGAACTGAAAATATCTTAGTGAATTGACATTCTTTTTTAATTGACATTATTTTCTTGGATTGACATTTTTTTTTTTTGAATTGACATTATTATTGAATTGACATGTATCTTTTTGAGTTGACTATATCTTATTGAGTCGACATTATTGTATTATTATACTGACATTATCTTATTGTATTGGCAGTTGCATTATGAAATTATCTGAATTCATGATTTTTTTTTTTCTTATTTTCGATGAATTTACATTATTAATTAATAAGTTGCCTGCGTTAAGTAATAATCTGCATTGCTTTTGTATCATTGCGTAATTTAATTGTGTAAAATGACTATTGCATGGTTGGTGCCTATTGTAATGGCTAGTATTGTTATTGTATAAGTAATGCTTGCGTGTAATCTCTTTTGTACAAAACTATTCGTATTTTTGAAATGGATAAACTAGTGCTTAGATTTATAAACTGGTTACTTACAATATCGCATTGGTGTTCAATTACTGTAAGGATGTTGTAATTGTGTGTTATAAATAAATAAATAAATAAATAAAAATAAAAAAATTGTAATACGAAATACTACGGCTACTACCACACTCGTCTAGCGGTTAAGGCGTCAGACTTGTGATCAAGACCTTGCGTATTTGTATCACAGTAATTACACTACCAGCTTGGACTTATTTCTAACACATAATATTTTGATTATCTCGCTAGAAAACTACTAATTTTGGTACCTATTAATCTTAAAACACTAATAGCGATCCATCTTCAACGTGACAGTTACCAACCCTTGTATTGCTAGCATCCATTTTCTACAGTTACCAGTTTCTGTTGGATGGTTAGTATTAGCCAACATTTAACTATCTATTAAAGAAAGATAATATCTTAACTTACCGACATTATGCTGCACTTATAACGCACTGTTCAAGACTATAGCAAATGATGTAATAACATTAAAATGTAAGCATAACAATATATTTGTTTGAGAAGTATAGACGTTGGAATGTCGCCATAAATGGATGAAATTGATACCACCCAACATCGCGTCGCGACATGTTAACGAAGTCAATATTATAAATATATTATGTATGATTGTACTTTTATTCATTGTTTTTTTCCATACAACTCGCTGAGAAAATATAACAAGCTTAGTCGCGGTACATTATTAGTATGTCCTCATTCACAATAAAGCTATGTCAGCGGTTTTTATTCGTTGACTTCTTAATATTTATCAAAATTTGAACCCGTGTCACATACTATCATTAAACACGGGTTTATCTGCATTTATTATATCTCCTAATTTTAAGAAAACCAATCAACACTAACATTTTTCTAAGCATATTTTCGACAAACAGAAGAGAGGATAATAATATTTAGCAAGCTATAAGCTTGTGCTATGCGATCTAGACAACTGATAAACAAACTTATATATTTCTCAATACATAGGTACATAGATAATGTACATAGGAAAGACCAAAATTAAGAAAATATACATTCATGGATCACATTAACATTTGTTCCGATCCGGGAATCGAACCAAACACCTCAATGGCAGTCGCATACTACTTACGCAATATAATATTAACATTAAATCATCTCTTTGAGGTGTTGCTTAAAATATAAGGTAAACTACACACTAGGAGCATTGGCGTATATTATATAATTACGAATTTTGCTCTCGCATATGGTAAGTACATAATTATGGTCACATGTTAGTTTTACAGTTCAACGTAAATTTTAATTCAGCGTTTTTCTTTCATCTCTATATTAATTTAGTTTATAATTTATGCAGTTTAGATAGCTTTAATTGAAGAGTTTATGTACCTAATGTAGTAAGTTTGAACTGAATGGCTAAACAAAATAAATATAAATTCGTTTTCAAATGATTTACTCTGAAACAAAGTTCAATACAAACAATTGAACTTGAACAGTCATAGTGAGAATCAACCCTAACCGCAGCGATGTGTAGCAGAGGTAAGTAATTCAATATTGTATAAAACACAAATCTATTTGGATGCAGTATTCTTGACACAGCATTTTAGCAACACGTGGCCAGCACCATATTCGGGATAATATGCGGAGTAAGTAATTCTATATTGTTTAAAAGACAATGGTATTTGGATGCAGGGATCTGACATAGCATTTTAGAAACACGTGCCCGTTACCATATTCGGGATGATATGACGTAGATTTACCATTATTTAAGAGACTGCCTCTCAAAGCTATGCCGCAGATACTCTACCGGAGCTGAAGTGATTACCACAACGAGCTTACGTATACCTGCCTATCGGATCCTGTACCTACAAAATGTAAGTCACTATTATATTATTTATTAATACGTGATTAAAAAGCACTCGTGCTATCATTCAGCAATCCTATTATTTAATCGTTCAACTATTCAATCGTTCCACTATTCAATCGTTCCACTATTCAATCGTTCCACTATTAATTCATTGTAATTTGCAATCATTCATGATATACATAGTATCTAAATTCTATCAACCTGTTATTCAAATATTTCATATTTTATTGATAGATACTACAAATTATTGTTATAAGTTATTTATATGAATGTCTTTGTTTTCAGGTCCAAACAAATGGCTGACCAATTATTCCCGTCTTCAGACGAGTCAGAAGTTAACATCCCGGTGAAGACCAAGAATAAGAAGCGAAAGTTTGCAGAAAAAGCATCAACCAGCCAGCCTGTGAGCAGTTCAGCTACAGGCAGTCAGCCATCAACTAGTCAACCAACCAGTAAGAAACAGAAGTCGAGGGCTACGATCCGCGATCTCTTCGGAGCCGATAGCGATGATTGCAGCACCCCCACTGGTAAAAATCCTGCACCTATTTATTCATATCTAACACGTAGGTTGGCTAATGGATTCTCGCGTCAAATAGATGAAGGAAAATCTGGAAACTTTTTCATTGAATTAAAAATTTATGATTGTGAGGAAATTGAACGAGTGCCACCAATGAACCGATAGAGACACGCTATAATAACTGTTAAAAATAAAACAAATTTAGATTCAAAGTCCTGGAAGCATTTAAGTGAATTTGTGAAAGAGACAGGGAATGAATTTAAAAATTGTGCAGCCACGTTTATAAACTCTTATCAGTAAATAGGTAAAGAGAAATCTGATTATTCATTAATCATTATATACCTATTGCTATACACATTAAACTGTATTTAATCCCTAGCATAAGACTACTATGTATATGAATCAGACCATGCATTGTTTCTCTTTTCAGTGCTACCACTCACCTCTTATTCATCAGGCAGTTATATTAATTGTGATAAATGTAAAATTGGAATACCGATTCATGAATACAGATATCATAAACGAACTAATATTCATAAATCTAACTGTTTAATAAAATCGAAATTTGAACATATAGACATAATAGCTACAGCCTTTAAGAACAGAATAATGACATATCGCTTAAACCCATCGAAAGAAGACGAGTACCTCTTCCTAGAGGCGTTCTTAGATGACAAGCGAGATGATGTATACAAAGTAATTGAGTTATCGCTTATTAAACATACTTGTATTAAAGTAAACTTTGAGTTGTTTGCATACTTTGTTTTACCTAAATATGGTGAACAGCAGCAGCAGCTGAAGTCATTTAATACAAAATATGAAGTTTTGTATAAAAGTACTGATTTGAATAATATTTATCTGAATTTAAAAGAGATTTTTAAAATGAAATTAACCGAATTCGAGCACTGTGAATCTGGATGGTCATTTACATCCATTAGTCATTTAGAAATTAATATTAATAAATATTCCCCGATGAGGGGTGGTTCTTATATAGACTTGCCAGCAGTTATTAAAAATACAAAGAGTTGTATAAATATCAAAAATAATCATGAATATTGTTTTTTATGGAGCATCTTAGCAGCATTATATCCAACAAAAAATAATGTTTGTAGAACAAGCTCTTACCCACATTTTAGTTTAGTATTTAATGTAAATGGGATGTCATTCCCACCATCCTCTAAGGCAGGGGTTCCCAACCTTTTCGTGGTCAGGGACCACTTTTATATTTTTCTTGTTAACAGGGACCACTTTAAAGGCATAATTTAAACAAACTGTGATAATCAATCTGAAACTTAAAAAAACGCAGTAGGAAATTGCATAAACAGGAAACTTTCGTATTTTTGTATCTATTAATGTGATTTCTGGCTTGCATCTTCTTCACGAGATCTGCTAACCTGGAGTTTCGTTTAAGAAATTGCTTTTAAACACCAAACCACTCAAGTGATTTTTTTGTGTTCTTCCTGAATTCCTTCATTAACTTCACCAGCGTCCGTGCTAAAAGGATTAGGAAGGGGGGGGGGTACTATTCCACTTCTTCGAGGGGTGAAGAGACACGCCACCGTCTAGGCCGGCTTCTGTGAAAGAGCGGTGAGCAGCCAACTCGCCGCTCTCAGACTCTCGGTCATGGTGGACGACCGCGCCACCGACTACGGAACTTGGAATGGAGATTTCTCTCCCGCTGCATTCTTCGCGAGCATGACTTGCTCGCAGAAAGACACAGTTACGTCACACTTTCTCCCGTTGGAGACCAGAGCCCTTAACATGGTGTCCAGCGTGAGAATATTCACGCCCAGGCCCGTAACGAGGTCTTGTCGCTGCTATGCCCATGTAGTGCCGTGTCCCCGCTGTAGATACTTAACGAAGCACCCGTGCCCGGTAAACATCTGTGACACTCGGTAGGTGAGGCTACCATGGCGCCGAATTAGTGGTGAGTCCTCACTTTGGTAGCTCAAGTCATACCTTCCATGTCTCCATGAGCTTCTGGCGAAACAGGGATCACTATGCCTCTATTTCTTTGGGCACAGGCCTGTGGTCCCGATCCAGCGCCTTCTTGCACCATTGATACAACGACGCAAGAGCCCTGTTTTCCAGGTCCCATGGAGGGGTCTTGGCTAGGAGACATGCCGCCTCAACGGATATCGTGCGGTACCCTCTCCTGACCGCCATCGCCTTTAGCGGGCTATGCCGTCTAGCCACGTTGCCAGTCGTCAGGGCCTCCGCCCATACGGGGGTCCCGTATAGTGCCATACTCCGCACGACCCCGAAGGTCTCTTGCAGGGAGCGTTGGGTACTCTTATGTTGGGTACCAACCGCGAGAGCGCAGCTGTTGCCCCCTCTGTTTTAAGACTTAACTTCGGAAATGGTGTCGCTCTGTAATGATACGCTCAAGCTTGCAAACCTCGACGAGGAACACCATCGGTCGGTACCCCGATGGCGTGTCCACCGTCCGCCCGGCCTTTCGGATCAGAACCAGTTTCCCACACTTTAGACTTTAGGAAACTGGTCTTTAGCCAGGATCCACGCTCGACCTGGAAACACATTCAATCGTGGGCAAATCCCAGACTTTGTGTTGTCTTTGCTCGCCGAGCCAATGGGCGTACCAACCGCTCCCACTACTCGCGCTCTTCTCGCTCATTGCAACGGCTCACCACCCGATAAATTTAAAATCCTTCAGGGACCATATTTTTGCTCCTGCGGACCACTGGTGGTCCGCGGACCACTGGTTGGGAACCACTGCTCTAAGGACATCAAGTTGTTTGAAATTAATAACAAATATTTAAGTATTAATATCTATGGATTAGATGAATATCATAGAGTAACTGGCCCACTCTATGTAACAAATTTAAAGAAAGATAAACATATTAATTTATTGTATTTTGAGAAAAATAAGAAAGCTCATTATTGTTTAATAAAAAGCCTTTTACGTTTAGTGAGACGTCAAGTATCACGAAGTAAAGGTTCGATGTATTTATGTGAAACATGCCTACAATTTTTTACTAGCCAAATAAAGTTCAACACCCATGCATGTTCAAAAATTATGACATTATTACCAGACAAACACACCAAATTACAGTTTAAACATTTCGAAAGACAACAAAAAATCAACTTTGTAATATATGCTGATTTTGAAAGTCTACTTTATAATTTTAATGAAACAAATGCCAACAAAAATACCATAAAACATAAATTGCATCGACCTTCATGTTTTGCATTTTATGTTTGTTGTTATCATGATAGTAGCCTCAATAAATTTGTTACTTATCGAGGACCTAATTGTGTGCAAGTGTTTGTTCAGAAATTAATTGAAGAAACCAAGTTAATACATGATATTTTAATAACAGAAAAAGCTATGAAACCAATGACTCCTGAACAAATGTATAATTATCGTGATGCAACTACCTGTCATATTTGTAAAAATCTATTATTTAGTGACAAAGTATGTGATCACGATCATATTACAGGAGAATACAGAGGTGCAGCTCATTCGCAATGTAATTTAATGTATAAAGTCTGTTCATTCATACCTGTAATTTTTCATAACTTATCCGGATATGACTCACACATATTTATTAAAGAACTATCAGTTTATGAAGGTGAAATAACGGTAATTCCAAAAACAAAAGAAAAATACTTATCTATTACAAAAATCATTAAAACGGATAAACAGAAGCCTTTGCAAATTAAATTCATAGATTCATTCCAATTCCTCAATACCAGTCTCGATAATCTAAGTAAAAGTTTAATAGATAGTGATTTTATAAATTTACGAGTCCATTTTCCCAATGACTCTAAATTTGAATTAATTAGAAGAAAAGGAATATATCCTTATGAATATATTGATTCATGGAAGAAATATAATGACGTACAACTGCCCACAAAATGTTGTTTTTTATAATAGTTTGCAAATGAAGCATATTACTGATAACGAGTATTCACATGCACAGAACATTTGGAATACATTTGCCATTAATAGTCTTGGTGAATATACTGATTTATATTTAAAGTCTGATGTGCTATTATTATGCGATATATTTGAAAACTTTAGAAAAATATGTCTTCAACATTATAATCTAGATCCTGCATATTATGTAAGTTCACCCGGCTTAAGTTGGGATGCTATGCTCCTTTACACTGGTGTACAATTAGAGTTAATTCATGATCTAGAAATGTATAACATGATTGAAAAAGGAATACGCGGTGGATTAGCACAGTGCTCTCATCGGTATGCTCAAGCAAATAATATTTACACACCTAATTTCGATGATTCTAAACCATCGACATATTTGATATATCTCGACTGTAATAATCTTTATGGGTATGCTATGATGAAAAAATTACCAATATCAGATTTTGAATTTATGTCAACTTCTGAAATAAATAATTTTTGCTTATCTAATATCCCTGATGATGCTGAATATGGTTACATTTTAGAAGTTGATGTCGCGTACCCTAATTATTTACATAAATTACACAACGATTTGCCTTTCGCTCCAGAAAAATTCATACCCATAGGAGGAAAGACAGAGAAGCTCATTGCAAATTTATATGACAAATACAACTATATTACACATTATGTGTATTTAAAAGAATGCCTAAAAAATGGACTTATTTTAAGAAAAATTCATCGTATACTTAAATTTAAACAAGAAAACTTTTTGAAGGACTATATACTGGTTGAATTTATAGTCGTTCTGGACCCGAGAGGGGGTTACTCGGAATCAATAATGGAACCATTTCGGAGTGTCAAAACAGCTGTGCAGGTTATAATAAAAAAATGACTTCTATGTAATCTTTATCACTCGTTCGAGTTGAAACATTAGTAGCGCTTCGATTATTCATTGAACTTTTCAATGAATGAAACTCCGAAACCCATTGGTACCTACGCCGCAGCGCGTGTCTCCATGTGATCAGTTCATTGACCGAATGCATCGTTTCGATAATAATAGGTACTTAGATAATAATAAAGGACTCCAATTTCTCCTTCATACTTTACGCGGGCTTAGGACCGTCGGAAATACTTTAATATTGTTCTATTTTACGGTGAATTAATAAGGTTTATGTAATAATAATGAAAATAAACACGAACAAATAGGGAGTATTTCCGGCGTATTTAAAAAATTGGAGCTATTTACAAAATAATCAACTTAAATACCTAGACCTACCTATTCACAGTTTATTTACACTTCCCTGTACCTTAGCAACTGCTCAAAATGGAGTCCAGAACGTTCGATACACAAACGGGCACGTTTTAGGCTATTGTCTTTTAGTTTATTCAATGTGTCTCTGTCACTTTTCACTATTTCAAAGGCGTCCACTATCGCACTGCGTAATTCATCACGAGATTCGTACTCTCGAGTGTAAACTAATCGTTTTATTTCCGACCACAAATAAAAGTCGATCGCGACGACAATACTGCGCGCGAGTTATAGTCGAACTGCGCGCCGCGGTCGCCGGTCGGCGGCGCGGTCGGTCGAGCGTATTTACCTACCTACAAGACGTAACTAGTCGAGTACCTACCGACGTTACTTGGCAACGAGTCCACGTGGACCGATGCGTTCATGCGTTGTGATTGGTCGAATTTTCCCGGCGCGATGAACTGATTGGAACGTTAGACATTGAATGAAAAATTGTAGTAGAAAATCGTAGTAAACGTATTTCGTGAAATTTAAAGGAATAACCAGGTGTTCTCGTTTTGATTTTGGCAAACGATGTAGATTTTGACATTTTCGTAATTTTTTATTGTTGATTTTCAAATTGACAGTGCCGATCGGTTCTGTTATCGAAACTGGGCCTAAACCTTTCCGTTCCAAAACGACTATAAATTCAACCAGTAGACTTAAATACTCAATTGCGACAAACAGCTACCACATCGTTTGAAAGATACTTCTTCAAGCTTTTGAACAATTCGATATTTGGTAAAACAATCGAAAATAAACGAAAACAGCTTGACGTAAAATTGGTGAATAGCTGGAATGATAATAATAATAGGACAAATAAAAAAGTAGGTGCAGAAAAACTGATAGCAAAACCAAATTTAAAAAGCGTTTGTGTGTTCAGTGATGATTTTCTTGCAGTTCAAATGAATCCCGAAAAGCTTATTTTAGATAGACCGATTTATATTGGGTTTACTGTACTCGAATATGCTAAACAACATGTATATAATTTCCATTACGATTTTATTAAAAACAAGTATGGTAAAAAAGCCAAATTGTGCTATACAGACACTGATAGTCTATTGTACTTAATACATACGCACGATTTTTATAAAGATATGAAAGATAATATAATACAATTTGATACCAGTAACTTTGACATTAATAATCCTTATTGTATACCTAAGTTACATGATAAGATTCCTGGCTTATTTAAAGATGAGTTGGGTGGTGATGTAATCACTGAGTTTGTTGGCTTGAGAGCAAAACTTTATTGTATTGAGTCAATAAAAGCATGCATTAATAAAGCTAAAGGTGTATCAAAGCCCATTACTAAGAATTTGAGAATAACTGACTATAAGAGAGTTTTATTTCAGAACATTACTTTAAAATGTAAAATGCAAATGATTAAATCAAACAAACATGTAATTTATTCGCAGGAAGTTAATAAAGTAATGTTAAATAGATTAGATGATAAACGACTAGTTCGACCAAATCAAATAGATACATTCTCTTGGGGTCACTGTGATGGCATATGATTGTGTAAATTTCTATGGATACGCAATGATTTATGTATATTAGACATTTAATAAATGGTATTATGTTCAATCATTGTTTTTTATTTTTCATATACCTAAGTTACATGATAAGATTCCTGGCTTATTTAAAGATGAGTTGGGTGGTGATGTAATCACTGAGTTTGTTGGCTTGAGAGCAAAACTTTATTGTATTGAGTCAATAAAAGCATGCATTAATAAAGCTAAAGGTGTATCAAAGCCCATTACTAAGAATTTGAGAATGACTGACTATAAGAGAGTTTTATTTCAGAACATTACTTTAAAATGTAAAATGCAAATGATTAAATCAAACAAACATGTAATTTATTCGCAGGAAGTTAATAAAGTAATGTTAAATAGATTAGATGATAAACGACTAGTTCGACCAAATCAAATAGATACATTCTCTTGGGGTCACTGTGATGGCATATGATTGTGTAAATTTATATGGATACGCAATGATTTATGTAAATTAGACATTTAATAAATGGTATTATGTTCAATCATTGTTTTTTATTTTTCATTTTAATTTCACCTTGGGTAGGAAATAGTATGAAAAACAAACACACTATAGAAATAAAACATTTATTAAGTTAATTAAAATTATGAAATACAAAAGTTATTTTTTAAACACCATCGCTTAATACACAATACATTCCTTAAAGCACAATAGTTCTTATGAGCAAAACAATTATACAAAGATAGATCTTTACAGTAAAGATCACTAAGAGTTTCTAAATTAGGAACACTTTTATTTTCGCATATGTCAGAAACATTATTATGACCACATAGCTCTTGAACCCACTTTATTTTCTCACTACCTTTAACAAGAACCTTTTTTTCCTTCAAATAGGGTTTGATTATTTTAGAAAATTCTCTGTAATCAATATATCCTTCGCTCCAGCGGTAACCTCTATTCCTTTCAATCCACCAAATGCGTCTTTTTTCTTCATCAGTCAGCGAGGAGAACGGATAAGGAGGTTTTATTAAGAATATATGAGTATATTCCAACGTAGCTATAGCTAATTCCTTGACTATGAAGTTATTATAAAGATCTTTAAAACCTTGAACATCTACTATAATAGTATTTTTGTTCATGATATCTTTCTCACGGTGCTACTTAACGGTTTATACTCGATTATACAGTCGTTCAATATAAGACAATATGCTGAAGTTTGATCTGGTATATCAATGTCACTTTCAATTTCCACTCTGACATCGACAACAGGTCCTGACTTAAGATTATCTGGTTGTCTAGAACAATCTACGACAAATAACGGAGCAATATTTTTAAATTGTTTCTCACTTAATAACGGTTCACCGCGACGACCTCCGTAATACGAGTGTTGGAATCTGGTGTATTGTTCATATATTAAAGCAATTCTGTTATTTGAGAAACTTGAATTTAAATTTTCGTAAGGGAAGTAGGTTGAATTTAGGTATACTCTAACATCACGAACGTTACAGTGATCAAACTGAGACATATCCAATTTTGAATTATTTTTTCTATTTGTTTGCAGACCAATAATAACAAATCTTGGTTTCTCTATTTGCGATGATGTTTTTATGGACCAAGTATGTTTAGTAGTTTTTGGTAGAGCTGGATATTCATATAAATCCCAATTCCTGAATATCATCTGGAGTGCTCGATCTTTTTCTAACAGTTTTAACATATTTATTTTTTCTTTATCGGATACTTTGACATGTGGTACACGCCATATTATTTTATTTATAATAATATCTTCTACCGTTTCACCATCGTTAAGTTTTAGGGCGTTCAGATTAGTATTACTTCGCAACAATATTAATTCATGTTTGCTGTTTATCACTACTTTCTTGAAATCTTCTGCAAAACCAAGAATGTTACAGAGGGGTATAGAAGCAGAAAAGTTACCCCCATTTGTACTATTTATGCCATCGATATTCCAACCCCAAGCATTAGATACTTTAGCCTCGTTTTCGTTCATTGATATTAATGATTTAATTGTGGTAGTTATACCAGCGTTTTTTATTTTATCTATTTCCACGCCATTTATCTCATACCTTATATCTTGAAACAAGTAAAGTAAACTATTGTTTGTGAAATGAACGCTACTGACTCTCTCTTTCGAATTTCCACCCTTGTTTACAACAACAGTTCCTTCCAAAAACAAAGTGCTTGCTGATGGTAATATATACAAGTCTTGTTGATTAATAGGTATCCTGATTTCATCGCTTCTATTGAAACTTGTTACGTAAGGCTTGTAAGAGTGAAATTCAATTCCTTCCACAGAGTTGTTGTATGCAGGAGCGGATAAAACATCTAGTATATTCATTTTAACAAACCAATCGCTTTAAGAAATGCTTTATTATTGTTATTCAATTTTATGACCTTTTTGGAGCGACCTCTTATTGGTTTGATAGTTTGAGTAGGACTGTTATTTTTAGTTGGACGAACCACATATTTATTATAATCTATCATTGTTTTCTTCTGATATGTAGATACAACTGCACTTCTTCACCTCGCAAATTTATTAAGTTATTATTTATATCTAACAGCCGTATCTGTATGCAGCTTATATTGGTTTGGTTTATTGGAAAGTAGATTGCGTTTTTAGGAATTTCTATAATCCTGTATCCAGGTGGAACATTAAGTGCAAATTCGTGCAAGATGTGACTGGATTGACCGTTTATATAAGAACCGCTAACTATGTCACATTCAATCCTTATGACAGTCGTAGGCAAAATGTTAACTGGAAACTCTGATACATGATATTTATTTGCTTCTAAGATCTGTTTTTTAAATCCCAATAAACTTCCGAATGTACCTTCTTTAGTAAAATCTATAGTTGATGTACAAAATAACATAGTTTTTAAGGTGTTGTTATTACAATGGAGTTTTATGGATGCATCTTTTATCTCAGTTTTTAAATAGTCACCAATATCTTGCAATTCATAAGTTCCTTCAGGTATCTCAAGAACATTTTTAGAACCATAGTATAATTTATTGTTTGTATTATCAAAATTTGGAATAGAATTATATGTAGAGAAATGTAATAATGCACATTCATACTCCCCAACTAATGGCAACGCGTTTGGATAATAGGTAGATAATACTGATGAGTTTCCAGTTATCGATAAGGTGAGTGACATCTTCCAAATGATGGAAATGAAAGAGTGATATAAAATTTATAGTATTTATTCCAAAAAGTTTGCAAATAACTTAAACACATATGTCCACAAACTATTGTGTTGAATTGTTGATATCTATTATAGTTATAATGAACATCACAGTTCTTAAAATATAGCATTAATTCTCTTGGCGGTTTTAAATCACCAAAGCTATCAAAATATTCACAATAATTGTTTATTTTAACATAAGCTACCCAATGCGTTCCATCATTTCTCGAATTATCTAGGTTAACTATAGCACATTCAATTCGTTTAGGTATTTTTGGTAATTGATCCTTCATATAAACTCCTCGAAAGTAGGGAATACAATAGCCATACTTCTGAATATCGATATTAGTTAAAGCGCGATTAGGTAGCTGATCAATTAGTTTTTTGATGGATTTATAAACAATCCCTGACCTTGCTTATGCGGTTTAATGTATAGACCTTTACCTATTGCTATAGCCTCCATAGTTTTATTATGACGTTCAGTTTCTTGTAATTTTTTCTGACCGTGTTTATAATCATTCACAGTTTTTGCAATACCAGCTGCACCACCAGCTAATGCTCCTAAAGCAGATAAACCGGCAAAAATTGGGATTAAAGGTAGAATGCCTCCAGTTTTTGGTATAGGTATCATTCGAGGTACTCGAACTTTTGGAATGCATGGAACTAATTTTCTGGCAACCATATAAGCTATATTTATTAATGACTTATTATCTTTAGGTGAGAGTTTTTTGATTTTTCTTTTTATTTTTCTAACAAAGTTATTAAAAGTCTTAACACCAGCACCAGACTTCAATTTAGCTTTCATAACTTTGTTTACTATCCACGAACTAATCTTTTCCCCTGTTCGAGCATCTTTTGCTTTAAGTCTTTGTTTAGCCATATCTATAAGACGTAAGTCGGCTTTGTGACGGTTAGGTAGGTCTGTGTAGTTTGCGTATGCAATATCGTGATGCATACAAGCTTCGTCTAACTTGTTTACACCTTTATCACCACGTAGTAATCGTTTTGAAAGCTTTGTTCCTGGTCCACAATAGTTATAACCGGGTATGTGTAGTTCGAATGGTAAATGATTAATGATACTGTTTATTAGTTCACCACCTTGCATCGTCCAAAGAATAATGAATATACTTTTAAATTATATACCACTTATATAATTAACTTATTCTACTATTGCAGTCTTATCAATCCAACTGTTCTCTTTGTTATTTAAACCCAACCATTTTACAAACAGTTTGTTTCCTTTCTTTTTTAATACTTTTTCTATCAAATAGACACCAGGGCAGGACGACTTTTGAAGCTCTTGTTCGTAAAAAGTTCCCAATATGACTTGTTTCTGATTATCTTCAATGCGATACGTTATTGGTACAGTGTTATTTATCTTTTTTATAATAAATAATTCTGTTGACCAGTTAGGAGTGTATCCTTTCTCAAATATATGTTTGTACTTACTAATTCGAACTTTGTCACCAATTATAAACTTTGGACGAGATTTTTGGGTTGCCTTTATCATGAAATTCGTAATATTATTTTTAATGTCCGTTTCATTAAACTTATTGACATTAACAGGTGCAAATTTAATAGTACGATGTTTTGTGTTGTTATATGTCTTCACAACATCGTTCAAGCCACCATCTATCCACTTATAGTGTCCGTTCAAGCTAAAGTATTTGTACAATTTATTTTTAATAGTTTTAATAACTCGTTCTACAATTGAAGCCTTTTTGGTTGAAAATGTAGAGTAGTGATTAATATTATAGTTCTGTAAAAGCTTTTGAAATGTAGAATTATAGAACTCAGTACCCATATCAGTTTGCAGATGAGTTGGTATCCTGTGATTAGTAGAAAGTAATTTTTCAAATGCATGAGAGACATCATGTTTGGATTTAGTTTTTAATGGTTCCACCCAAACGTACTTTGAGAAGCAGTCAATAACTATTAAAATATAGTTATATCCTTTATTAAAGGTTTTTAGGTTTTGCATATCAGCTAAATCTGCTTGCCACAAATCATCAATACCTCTTAAAATTACAGATCGTCGAGGAAAATTTTTTCGTGCTGCTTTATGTATTTCATTGACGATTTGTTGTTTTGTCATTTTAACAAAATTTAAGGTCTATGTTTTTCGATCTTTTAATATAGATTGAATTGCGTCTTGAACTAGTCTATCAACTGCTTTCCTTGTGTAAAATTTGCTTTCCAAATGAGTCTCTATCTCAGACATTATTGTTTTTAAAGCTTTCTCTATGTGGTTTTGAACACTATTTGGAATAGAACTTTGCAATTTTCGTAAGTCATTGATTAGCACACCTTTCAATTCATCTACATATGCTTTATTTACTGCATCGTCTGCGTCTTGTGGAGGTTTGACACCTTTTAGCCTCGATGTCTTCAAGTCATAATCTCCATAATCAGATTTTATTAATGCGTTATCATTAAAATCAAGTATTTCCGATATACGCATTCGCTTATGAATATAATGTCCAAATTTGTCTACATTCATATTAAAGGTGTGTTATGTTGAACGGTATATAGTAAAATGACACACATATAATATTAGTTGATTTATTTATTTAATAATTTTGCTTTCACGTAGTTCTTCAATGATAGATATTATTTCATTATCTAGTCCTGTGTTACCAGCATCTCGAGAAGCAATTAATAACTTTAATCTATCAACCAATTCATTGGGATCATCCCAATATACAAAATCTGTGTTCTTTTTCCACATTTTTGTTAAAGGTAATCCTTTTCCTACTTTCTGTCTACAACTTGGACTTCTACTTTCTTGATCGAAAAGTGGTTTAATAACTTGCAAATATTTTTGTCCTTTATTACTTTTAATTGGTTTTTTTGAATCGAAATCACGACGATGTGCATTCGTTACAAGTAACATTGCCTTATAATTTTGCTTGTCATGCTCATTAACCAAGCTCAGATCAATGTCTTTTTTTAACAGTAACTCTCGCAACCCAGGTGTACTTTCGTACTTGCGTCCGGCTACAGTAATAACTTTATCCCCAATAGTTATGTTAGAAGAACCCAACATTAACTTTCCACGTTCATTTCTTATACCAAATGGTACATCTAATAGTACTTGTGAAGATAACGACCAAGATGATGCATCTGGATTAGTACCGACTAATGACTGAAATGAAGAGTCCGATGAGGGTTCCGATTCATTACTAGCAATACTGCTATCATCTGTTTCTTTCATATCTTGGTCTTGTGGTACTTGGGGTTCTACTTTTTCCTCCTTTTTTGTTAGAGCTAAGTGGTTATTAGTGTTGGCTATTAAATTAAGAGATTCTGTAACAGGCTTAAAAACTGTATCAAGAGCATACTTATTACTATCTTCAAAATCCTTCATTTTACGTATTTTTTTCTTGACAGCTTCTGTCGCATCAACAATTTGTTTTTTCAATGATTTATCCATATGAAGTAATATTATAATTTATTTACAATTATTATAATAAAATATCTACAAAAGGCTAAAACAAACAATATAAAAAAGAACTAATAATTTTATTGTACATACCTACATACAGGCGTCGTAGTATTCCTCCACATCATCGTTCACTGGAAACGTTCCCAGAAGACTGGCAGCATTGCCACGTTGAATGGCAATGCTTATCCTTTGTGCAAGGAAATAGCCAGCCTTCTGGTCCCGTGAAGCGTCGACTAACCGCTTTGCCAAATCTTTATACAAAAAGCGGGCACTTGGACCCCAAGGCCCCAACGTTTCAACCCCAAACGGCTCAAACATATAATTACCTATTAAATTACAGTATTTGCGCCGTTTGAGGTTTTCCGCAGAAGCAGCAGCAGCACCTGCACAACCTGCTGTGCTTGGAAGATGCGACGGTGCAACGGTGTCAACGCATGTGGCGTCCCACACCAAAGGTCGACCCATCTTCCAAGGCAACAATGACATACCGTCGGGCCTCTTGCCATCGTCACGCACCAGTCCGTTTGGTTCTAAAACGGCGGGTACGCCTGCGGTGACAAGAGCCCGACGTATTATGTCATTCAGGTTGGCGTGGCGAGAAATGCGGCCGGCACTTCTGCTGCACGAGAGGCCATGACGTCCAAGATTGTCGACAACTTCTCCACAGTGACAATAATGCGGAGAAACACACGGCGCACCTAGACGGAGACATGTGGCAAGGCGAAAGGTAGTATCATCTAACATAGTACCTATGTTAGATGATGGAAGCGCTTGAATCCATAGACCCGACTCCCACTCTCCCACAGCTAGCAAACGCGCACGCTCTGCAATATTGGAAGAAGTATTGATTAAATTAGCTCTTACCAAGTTACAGAGCGGCACATCCCACAGTCTCTGAGAGGATAGGTTGTCGGGCAACGGAGTATTGGGGCAGGCCATCTTCCAAGCATTTATGGCGTCAGTCTTACACGACACCTCAGAATCAACCTGTGTGTTAATTAAAATTTTTCTGGTTAAATCTTCAGTGCCGTGAACTGACGACAAAAATGCTGGCAGACTGATGTTAGAAATTTTGCGAATACCGAGACCACCCAAGCGCACTGGAAGAGACGCTTGGAGCCAGGCTCGGTCGTTCAAGGCCACATTTAAAATTTTGCATAAGGTGTGCTGAATCGTAGTATCTATATTTTCCAAAAGTGGCATAAATTTCCAAAATTGTGATGAACGAATGGCATGAGTAAATTTTGGAACGAAAAGGCAAAACCGGAGTATAGTGAAAGCTGAATGAACACTAATTTTAAGTAATCGATCAGAAATAATATCGAAATTTTGTAGCTTTTCTTCTAAAAAGGGTTGAAAACCTTCTTCTAAAACCGGGGAACCCAGGAGGCGAAGAGATTTGCTATCTAAAATTTTTATGTTAGGAGCCAAAGAATTAAATTTGTGTATTGTGGAAAGACTGTCTACCTTTTCTGTAATAAAAAGTTCACATTTATCCGAATTTAAATTCAGACCAATGGAATTAAATTTATTTATTATTAATTGTAGGTCTTCTAATACTGTTTTTACATCGCCTCCTAAAGTCCCGTCGTCTAGGTACCATATGTTGAATTTAGAATTTATTTCTCTAATAATAGGATGTATAGCGAGAGAAAAGATGACAGGCCCCAGTGGGTCACCTTGTTGACAACCAACAGCTGATTCCAAAAGGTGGTTTTTATATACTAATTTTGTAGGAAATCTGTAACATTGCCAAAGGAATTTATAAATTTTAGGAGTTTCTAATTTTGCTTGGGTCAACAAGGTGTCTCTGTTTAATGAATTGAAGGCATTCCTCAGGTCAACCTTCAGGATGACCTCACCTTCACCACTGCCAAGATATGTGGAGAGAGCGTGCAAGGCTGCCTCGCACCCTCCTTTGGAGCCGAAACCAAGTTGTAAGGGCTGAAATTTTTCGGCAAGTTCTGTATTATAAAACTTACAACAAAGTTTGGCTACCAAACGTCTTAAGACGCTTCCTACGGCAATGGGACGAATGCCACCATCTTTCTTGCGTAAGGCACACAAATTGGCCCCGTACAAGATAGCGATGATGCCATCATCCACATTGCCGGAGAGCATTAAATTTATGAGAGCCGTTAGCTCCTTCAGCAGAGCATCGCCAGCCTCACCTGTGTTTTGACACAACAAATCCTTGAGGTGTTGTGGTGTCAGAGCGTCAAGACCGCCCGCAGATCCACTGCGGAAGGAGCAAACGGCTGCAAGTACGTCCTTGGCAGTGACACTGAGACACTCAAAGTCATCACTGGGTGGTTCAGGAAAAGTGAGATCAGCTGACGGCGGTGGATGCTTATCCTGCAAACACGCGAGCGTGTCTGCAGAATTAGTCGCCACCACATCGCTACTAAAAAGTAACCTCGACGCTCCCCTTATGTCACCTTCCCTTACTTTATTTTCTATATACTTAAATTGGTTTGTACTTACTGTATTATTATGTGTGATTGGCAAAATAGATTGAAAGATAGAAGTGGAATTAGAACTATGGCAATTTTCTTTAATAAGGGTTGTCAAGGATCGATTGGAAGTGTTATTTCTATTTACATGTAGTATTCTGTAAGAAAAGGTGAGCAATTGCTCCCAGGCCGTTGTAGAATTCTCACGAACGACAAGGCCTATGCAGCTTGCCAAATTATAAGCCACAGTAGGCCTCGCAGCTCGAGGAATTCTTTTTAAAACCGGAATTGAATTTTTCATTTCACTCAAAGTCTGCCAAAAGGGAATTTCGGAGGTATCAGATGTATTATTGACCCTCGAGATTGGGTTAACATGGTCTTGAAGTACATTCTGGGATTTGTGTATTTTCCCAATATGCACCTTCAAGCCATGTTCACCTTTAAAAAACCTGGCCTGGGGACAAAAGGGGCATTGTTGAAAATTACTTACTGAGGCAGCGGGTTGACCTGAACCTGCTTCCACATTGCCACTGACTGTAGAGGTGGACGTCATAAGAATAATACACGATTTATATGCACTTAAAAACACAAACAAACACAAAATAAAAATAAATAGACAATGAAAGTCTTTTAAACTATGACATTTTCAATCTTCTGCGCCTTTTCCATAGCAACGCGAGGGACCTACGCCCCCCGCGTTGCATAATGTACTATGTCCGAAATTCTTCCTTTTGTAAGATGAAGGTGTAATTTTTGTGTGGTCCAGCCGGTCCAGCCAATAAAATTTCAAAAAATTGTCCTGTTGGATAGAAGATGGCCAAATTGGGTCTGTTTTCAATGGACCTTGCTTCTCATCAAAAATAAATAATATCTAATTACGTAATACACGAAAAATACGAGTATTGGAAACCTGCCAAACTTCTTGAAATACTTATTTTTTGAATATTAAACAAAATTAAATTACAAGGACATGTTTTAGGTTGCCAAGTTTTTTTTCTTATGTAAAATATGTGGTAATCGAATAAGAACCAATTACAGAATAACAATAAAGTAACTGCAGTCTACTTAAATATTCAAATATCATCTAATAATACAAAAGTGTCAAACGTTTTTCTATAGCAACCGTTGTTTCTAGAACAATCTTTATTAATTACCACATAATCAAAAGGCTCTTTCCATATTAGGGAACACATTTCTCGAAATTTCAACCATGTCATATCGGTGTTAACATGTTCTTCGTAAACATGTTTCAAATTAACTTCATCTTGCTTAAAAAGCACAATTAAGTTAGCATTATCTCTTACAAGTTGTTTAGGTATTTTGGTGTAAGTTTGATTTAAATAAAAACTGTCAATTAATTTATGTCTTCCCATGGCAAAATAATCACGCATATTACTTTGATTTTCACATGCTACATCATCAAAAATAATCACAGAATTAGGTTTTGCATCTGCAACCTTTAAAACGTCATCATTTGCTTGGTATGTCTGGAGAGTGATACCTGGTACTCGTCGTAAAACCTTTTCTAAAAAGATGTACTTTGGTTGAAGTAGCGTTTTAGAATATACATAAACATTCTGAAATGTCAATCCATTTTCGTGCAATAGAAGACCAATTAATAAGTTAGTTTTTCCACAATTTGATGGTCCGCATATGATGCAGCGTACTGTATTCGGTAATAATTCTCCATGGCGTAACTTATTTTTTGTTAAATCGTCACAGATTGTATTGACCTGCAACGATTGTGTTTGTTTAACGAATTTCATGTTTGCTTTGCAATACTGATCGACTCGTAATGAAAAGATGAATTTATAACATAAATATTTATAACTACAAGTAGTCGAACCAAACTGGTTACAGAAAACCTGTAGGTTATAAAGGAACGGAAGGGGGTGAAAATGCGACTGTAATAAATCGAATTTCAATCGAAAGTCATAAACGCGTTATACGGAGTGAACGGTAAGTCATTTTATGATATTGGGCACGCTAGATCACTTTTGTGACGAAGACGAACGAAGTGAGTCGTAGGAACGATAAAAGTGGTCTAGAATGGCACAAAATAATACACTACTTACATACTGACTGAATAGATGGGATTGGGTGTTAAGGGATCCAGAAAGTCTATCATGATGGATCATTATTAGAATACTAGATTGAATAGTTGAATGGTTGGGAATTAGCGGTTTATGGATCTCCTCTGATCCAGAAACCCTAATTCCCAACTACTAATTTGCAATCCAACAAGGCCGCCGCCGCCGCGCCGTATTTACAAAATTTCATGATGGGTATCGTTTTAAGGGTTTTTAGTATGCTGAGTACGAATTGCATGACGATTTTGAAATCCTATCTGGCCGCCGCGCTGTAATTATAAAATTACATGATGGTTATCGTTTTAGGGTATCTTTGTATGCTGAGTACGAATTACATGATAAATTTGAATCCAATATGGCCGCCGCGCTGTAATTACGAAATTTCATGATGGGTATCGTTTTATGGGTTTTTAAGTATGCTGACTACGAATATCATGATAATTTTGCAAACCAACATGGCCACTTCACCGTTATTACAAAAATTTACCGTGGCCATATTGGATTGCCAAATTATTATGTAATTCGTACTCAAAATACTCAAACCCATTAAACGATACCCATCGTGAAATTGTGTAAATACGGCGCGGATGCCATATTGTATTTCAAAATTTATCTGTTAATTACCTGCCCGCACACGTGTTTCCCTCATCTTACAATCCCGGGTTCTTCAAGACAAGCGTGAAGAGGCAGATCACAGGGCCGCCAACTTGTTTGCTTCCAAAATTATCATGTAATTCCCACTCAGCATATAAAATATCCAGGATCTTGTCGTTCGCGCATACGTCCATCGTACGCCTACGCTGGAAAAACGCTAGTGTGAAGGCGCACTAAGCAATACAAGTACTTCAGATCTCTCTCTTAATACAATTCCCATCTGGGATATTGCCAATGAGGCGCTATCGTCTACGAAATAATATAGAAATTTTACGAGTATAAGGAATCTCTTTAACCCAAGCTATAAACATAACAATATTAATTTTATTTAAGTGATATTGCCAGTAGAATGAACACGACTTACTAAAATGGTTGCCATTTAAAAAAATAATGTGTAGTGAGTTATATTATTTACTCAGGGAAACAGAAATCGAATCCGTACTTAATATTATAAAGGCGAGTTTTTGTTAGTATGGATGGTTGTATTCATATTTGTTATTCTTTCATGCTCTAACGCCTGAATAGAACTGGCTAAAGGTTTAATATCCCTAGAATAAGTTTCCTTCGGTGAGGAAACGGAAAACTAATCCACGTGAATATTTTCTTTGGGATCAATTTTTTCAGGCACGTATTAGAGGTAGTTAATCAAAAGATTTGACTCCAGTCATACTGATTAATGTTTGTTAATAAACTAACTGACAGTCTTCTTAATGGTAGCGATGAAATGCGTTTTCGTTTTTGGGGACGTCGTCAGGTGCAACATCACAGCCTGCTGTTCGAAAAAATACCTACTGAGTTTAACAGGACAACTAGTGCACGATAATTTTTGAAATAAACAATATGTCCCTTGAGAAGAAGTGACATTATATAGACAATTTTTTTTATTAACTACTAGCCGACGCGCGCGACTTTGCCAGCGTGAAATTTGGTACCCGTCCTCACTTCCCGTGGGAACATTTTCCCGGCATAAAAAGTAGCCTATGCAGACTATACTCTATATCTGTACCAAATTTCGGCCAGATCCATTCAGCCGTGAGAGCGTGATTGAGTAACAAACATCCCAACATCTTCGCAAACTTTCACATGTATAATATTAGTAGGATTGTAGAAGTTGAACTGTCTATGACTAATTTTCCAACATAAAAAGTCGTAAAATGTGGGTATGACCCTTTTGTCGATCGACCGTCGCAGAGTAAGAAACTACACACCTTGGTGTTCAATGGTATCCATGTGCTATCTGTGTCGCTGTGTAAATAATGATTATAAATCTATGGTCTAGTAAATTTGTTTAATAAAGTTAATCTATCACTTTATTAAACAAATTTCAAAATCTACTTTGTAAATCATTGTTTACCTATTTTTTTTTATTAAAATTCTTGCTGATTCCTAACACTTTTTTATCTTTGTGAATAAAACTTTCTAAAACGTTAATTTGTATTCCAAAAGTTGGCTTTATAACAAAAATTTAATGAAAATTTATAAATGCGCAAGCAATATTGGCTGAGTCATCAAAGTTTAAGAAAAGGGTTTCTAATAAATATACCGTTGAATTGACGGACGGAAATCCAATTTTTTTTTACCTCAGACAAGGCTGTAGCGATAATTGGAAAAAGGCTTAATAGCGTTGCTCTGTCGATAAAAGTGCGCAGCCTCCTATTTCACTCCTGTCGAACGGTGCAGTTATCTAAAAATTTGAATGGGTATTAACTATGAAAATGTGAAACGTGATTTTATATCATTCGTAGCTTTGATTTGCGCACTCTCAAAGAAGCGCCATTTGACTGAAAATATCGAAACATTTTGGTAATCTAACAGTATTACACGCGAATTTCAGCTAAAGATGCAAACAAAGTGACTTTCTTGAAGATATCTTACGACTTATTTCAATAATCTTTTGATACTTATTCATTTTGGGCTCATGTAATTTCCAACACACAGAGATTTTTAGAAAATTGGACCCCTTTTTTTGTAACGATATAGGAGTAAGTACGGTAATAGACCACCTGTAGTGGAAATTTAAATATTGTAAAACTAACGGATGTCACGCGATTTCATCCCCGTTACTCCCGTGCCCGTGGGAATACGGGAATAAAATATGAACTATGTTCACTATAGATAGTGTATATAGAATATATTATATAATCTGTGGCGTAGCTTTCCAACAGTGAAAGAATTTTTCAAATCGGTTCTGTAGTTTCGGAGCATGTGCGATGCAAAGAAACAAACAATTAAATCTTTCCTCATAATTTTAGTAGGTTTAGATACTACAAAATGTATTTTTGAGCTGGGGGTAAATGGCATGAGTGAATATTAAGCTATGGGTGTATGGACGTTGAAATTTGCTAAGCTCGTTGACAATCTGTCAGCTCAAATAATTATAATTATACATGTAAAAATTTCAGTCGATTAACGCCCATCGCTGGGCCATAAGCTCCCCAAGAACCGCTGAACAGTTTAGAAATAAATTTTCCGAACGATCGAGTTCGTGAGCCACCCAATAAACGAGCTTACCTAATTAATTAAAGTGTGGTAATTTGATTAAAAGTAATATTGAATTAATGAATTAAGTTATAATCACGTTTCGTTGGAGTAGGTTTCACTGACAGATTGCATAAGTTTCGAAGGCTTTTCGTTTAAGGCCGCGTGGGTCAGATTTTGAGTTTTTTGAAACAATCCTACTCAAAAAGTAAAGGGTTTATAATTCTGATAAATATATATATAATAGTTAAGGATATAAGCTAAACATATTCCGAGCCCGTTACACGATCCAATAAATTTCACTAGATAGAAAAAAATCCCAAAGTTGACTCTCTCAGAAAAGTTTTTTCAAAACTGTGGCTAAACTATTAATATTTTATATATTTTTTTTGCACTCAATTAAAGGTATTAAGGTTTTATACACATTTTCCGAGCGTTTTTCTATAAACAACTACTTACATAGTTATCATGTACGAATATCTACCAAACGCAATAGAATTGCGCCGCTGACGGCCGATCAGTCTCGCCCTGGCGCTTGTGGAGGCAGGACCTGTGTCAGTTTTTTTCGCAACTATATCGTAATTATTATGCCAAATTACGTTGAAATCGCGCCACAGTATAAGAATATCAGTAATGGGCAAAATGTAATTAGATTAACCGTTACAAATGCGACTCATGGTAAAAATGTGGTGATCTTTTACTTTTTAAGTGTTTTCACGACATGGTAACCAGCTACCTAATGCATTAAAATGTCTACGAATTACATGATAATTTCGCAATCCAACATGGCGGCCACGCCGTAATCACAAAATTTCATGATGGGTATCGTTTAAGGGGTTTTTTGGTATGCTGAGTACGAAGTACGTAATAATTTTGCAATCCAATATGGCCGCCGCGCGGTAATCACAAAATTTCATGATGGGTATTGTTTAAGGGGTTTGTTCGTATGCTGAGTACGAATAACGTGATAATTTTGCAATCGAATATAGCCGCCGCGCCGTAATCACAAAATTTCATGATGGGTATCGTTTAAGGGGTTTTTTGGTATGCTGAGTACGAATCGCGTACTAATTTTGCAATACAAGATGGCCGCCGCGCCGTAATCACAAAATTTCATGATGGGTATCGTTTAAGGGGTTTTTTGCTATGCTGAGTACGAATCACGTGATAATTTTGCAATTCAAAATGGCCGCCACGCCGTAATCACAAAATTTCATGATGGGTATCGTTTAAGGGGTTTTTTCGTATGCTGAGTACGAATCTCGTGATAATTTTACAATCTAATATGGCCGCCGCGCCGTAATCACAAAATTTCATGATGGGTATCGTTTAAGGGGTTTTTTCGTATGCTGAGTACGAATCACGTGATAATTTTACAATCCAATATGGCCGCCGCGCCGTAATCAAAAAATTTCATGATGGGTATCGTTTAAGGGGTTTTTTGGTATGCTGAGTACGAATCACGTACTAATTTTGAAATACAAGATGGCTGCCGCTACGTAATCACAAATATTCATGATGGGTATCGTTTAAGGGGTTTTTTGCTATGCTGAGTACGAATCACGTGATAATTTTACAATCCAATATGGCCGCCGCGCCGTAATCACAAAATTTCATGATGGGTATCGTTTAAGGGGTTTTTTCGTATGCTGAGTACGAATCACGTACTAATTTTGCAATACAAGATGGCCGCCGCTATGTAATCACAAATATTCATGATGGGTATCGTTTAAGGGGTTTTTTTCTATGCTGAGTACGAATCACGTGATAATTTTGCAATCCAATATGGCCGCCGCACCGTAATCACAAAATTTCATGATGGGTATCGTTTAAGGGGTTTTTTAGTATGCTGAGTACGATTCACGTGATAATTTTGCAATCCAATATGGCCGCCGTGCCGTTATCACAAAATTCTATGATGGATATCGTTTAAGGGGTTTTTGGAATGCTGAGTACGAATCATGTGATAATTTTGCAATCCAATATGGCCACCGCGCCGTAATCACAAAATTTCATGATGGGTATCGATTAAGGGATTCTTTCGTATGCTAGGTAGCAATTTAATGTAATTGGCCTTAATTTTACAATAAAAACCTTTTGTCATAGTATTTTCGCATTGCTAGGCCTGAACTTAATAAGCAAATCTTTTTAGTTTACTACTGTTAATAGCTTAGGCGGCCAAATTGAATTCCAAAATTATCATGTTATTCGTACTCAGCATTCGAAAAAACCCATTAAACGATATCCATCACGAAATTATGTGATTACGGCGCGGTGGCCATTTTGGATTGCAAAATTATCATGTGATTCGTACTCAGCATACCAAAAAACCCCTTAAACGATAACCATCATTGATTTTTGCGATTAAGGCGCGATGGCCATATTGGATTGCAAAATTAGTACGTGATTCGTACTCAGCATACCAAAAAACCCTATAAACGATACACATCATGAAATTTTGTGATTACACCGTGGGGGCCATTTTGGATTGCAAAATTATCACGTGATTCATACTCAGCATACCAAGAAACCCCTTAAACGATACCCATCATGAAATTTTGTGATTACGGCGCGGCGCCCATATTGGATTGCAAAATTAGTACGTGATTCGTACTCAGCATACCAAAAAACCTCTTAAACGATACCCATCATGAAATTTTGTGATTACGGCGCGGCGGCCATATTGGATTGCAGAATTATCACGTAATTCGTACTCAGCATACCAAAAAACCCCTTAAACTATACCCATCATGAAATTTTGTAATTACGGCGCGGTGCCCATGTTGGATTGCAAAATTATTACGTGATTGGTACTCAGCATACCAAAAAACCCTTTAAATGATACCCATCATGAAATTTTGTGATTACACCGCGGCGGCCATTTTGGATTGCAAAATGATCACGTGATTCATACTTAGCATACCAACTTTAGAAAACTTTAGAATTTTTTATGACCAGTTATAATGTAATTTAAATTTTTTACGCAACTGTAACCATCTAGCAAACTTACGCAACGGAAACTCTCAAAAGAAATGAAATATCCTAGTTTTCGAAAAATGTTTCGTTGCTGCTCAGCTCTTATTTGCCTTAGCGTGATGTTATATATTTTGGTATTTTTCAAAAATGGACATTCTGTTAAGAAACTTTTGAAATTCAACTAGCAGTCTCTTAGACTCTAGAGTTCAAACAACTAAACAAACAAACAAACTCTTTAGCTTAAAAATAATAGTATAATAAATATAATTAACTCATTTATTTAGGAAACTCGAATAAATCACTACACTTAATAAAGTTAGATGCATTTACTACGTCAAACAAAGTTAGCACGCTGTTTCTTTCTACTCTACTGTATACTGTGGCATGAGAGTTGACTGCCGCTGCCGGCGCGCGGTGTGTCTCGCGCCCGGGGCGAGGGGAGCGCCAAATGCCTACTTGTGCGCTATAACCGCCCCTTAATAAAGTAAATCTACATTTTCGCAGTTTCATTTTCCTTGATCAATTTCAATTTGTTCTTACGTTAGAAAATATTGTAAGATTATAGAGAAACGGTTGAAGGTCAAAGTTTAAACAGTAACCTTTTCTGTAAAAGCTTTGCCTTTGTAACTAAATGAATATAATACATATTTTCTTATGAATAATGCTTTGATGTGAGGCAGACACGGTCTACCTGTGAGCGAAGACTCAGAAAGGTTTTCTTGTACCAACCCACTTTAATAAGAGGCCCGCTTATTCATCATCACTTTGTAAAATTTCGACAACATAAAACAACTCGTCAAAATGTCTATAAGATTCGTAAACATATTCAAAATGAAAAAACCGGCCAAGTGCGAGTTGGACTCGCCCATGAAGGGTTTCGTAGCAGCAAGTAACATAATATAATAGTTCTTATAGTTCGTTTTAACTTTCATTGATGTTTAATACGTTCGCAGGGGTAGTGATTTTTCTAACTGAAAATTGCGGTTTATGACGTATTAAAAAAAAACTACCAGCTCTATCTCGTTCAAACTAATTTTCGTTGGTAGTTTATATGGCAATGTATATCATATATTTTTTTTAGATTTATAATCCTCTTAGTTTAGGAGTTAGAGGGGGGGGGACACACATTTTTCCACTTTGGAACAGTCCCCTGGGCAGACTATTCATTTTAGAAAAAAATTATGTTAGGAACCTCAATAGCATTTTTGAAGACCTATCTATAGATACCCCACACGTATGGGTTTGATGAAAAAAAAAATTTTGAGTATCAGTTTTGAGTATGAGGACCCCCAAAATTTACTACTTTTTTTCTAGTTTTATATAAGAATCTTAATGCGGTTCACAGAATACATCTTGTTACCAAGTTTCAATAGCATAGGTCTTATAGTTTCGGAGAAAAATGGCTGTGACACACGGACGGACAGACAGACAGACAGACAGACAGACATGACGAATCTATAAGGGTTCCGTTTTTGCCATTTGGCTACGAAACCCTAAAAACAGATCCTACCTAATCTTTAAATTCCGTTTCAAATCTATCGGGTTGCGTAGCGACTTTGCTGACTTGTTGAACGCGAGTAGTGTAAAGGAATATATACATATAGTCACGCCTTTATCCCCGAAGGGGTAGGCAGAGTCATTACTTTACCTTTTTAAAATTTTTCCCACGTAGTAGGTGGTGAGCCGTATTAACGTGATGTGATGGACATGTGCAGGTTGTGATTGCCTGCTGTTGAAATTTTTCAAGCGGCCTAAAAAGGCCTTCAACTTGGCTAAAGAAATAAACTTGGTGTAAAGAAAATAACTCTTTTGACTGCCTCTGTGGCGCAGTCGGTAGTGATACTGCCTGCGGCGCTGGAGGTCGTGGGTTCGATTCCCACCGGAAACAAATATTTGTGTGACCCATAAATATTTGTTTCAAGAGTCTGGGTGTTTCTATGTATAATAAGTATCTATTTAAAAAGTATATAAGTATTTATAAGTATTAATATCCGTGGTCTGATACCCATAACACAAGCAGGTTATTCCTAGCTTACTTTGGGATCAGAGGGGCAAGTGCGAGTTTCGGTGAGCGCCTGTCGACATTCACGGGTGAGCGCGCTATTGCCGATTTGTATGGAATCGAGACAAGTTCCCGCGTTTACAGCTAGGTGGAGGGGTCTCGATTCCATACGAATTGGCGCGCCGTGAATGTCGACAAGCTCACGCAAAAACTCGCACTTGCCTTTCAGATAGCGTTGTGTGAGATGTCCGTGAATATTTATTTATTATTTATTTATTTAACTCCCAATTTTATGAGGTCATTTCTGAGTGGGTAATTTTTATGTACCACTGAGGTGGCCGTTACGTAGACCTTTGGAAATACTGAAACTGGCAGTCGAAAATTATTTGGTATTACATGATTGTATCGGTGATCTATACCGTGTGTATTCGAAATTATCTTGTAGCTGCTTCGTAAATCACAAACACGTAGATTGATGTGGCTTTGTTTGTAATGCACAGTCATTAGCGTTATTAATATTATATTTGCACTGCTAATTGTTCTCGTGATTGTAGAACACAAATACTGTAATATTATGTGAAATTAATCTAGATTACGCTTTATGTATGACTCGCTAATCGAACGAACATTTAGATTTAGAAGAACGGTTGCTAATTCATGTCCGCGACTTTTTCAGCGTGAAATTATTCGCTGTTTAACTGATTTTTTTTTGCGTACAAGCTTAAATTCATTTTAATTAAGGCCAATAATCTTATGTACTGTCAGATAAGACCCCTTTTCCGTAGGTGCTTTATTTGGCAAATCAAGTATACGAATAATGACATCATTTCGTTCGTACATATCGCCTGTTACCTTAGATCATCTAACCACAGGATGCGCCTTACTTAAGCATTGTTTTCTGCCATTGCACATGACCATTTGGTCTTTTGGCTTTATAAAAAGCACTGTACATCAGTACATCATTTTATATGATTAAATAGTACATTTCATTGTAGTTGACTGTACAATATAAATTAACACACAACAGCCATACGCGTTTGTCGATTAATACATTTTTAAATATAATGAAATTTTATATGTCTTTGTGTTTCCCCCTTCACCCGCTATGAAAACTAGCAGAATATTTTTGTATGCGGTGGATCGCAAAGGCTAGTCCCGTGATATATGGTCTAAGCCTGTTACCAATAGTATCACACTCACGATATAACGAAAAGCTCATAAACTGCGAAGCACCAAATCAGCATTCCTAAGTTATGAACCACAGTAAAAGTCAACACATAACTGCCGTACGTGAACTTGTTACATTCGAGGAAAATAATTTGATAATAAAATATCTATAGGATCGGTCAGGGCCACGGCTTTATCGCCTGTCCTATAGAACGTTGACACCATGGAAAATACAATCTACCCTCCCTCGTATATCATTGGAAAATGGGGTGGAAGGAAGAATAACTTCGCGAATGATATTCTCAAGGTCAAGTTGGACAAATTGGGATGAATTGTTAGTGATTGTAGCGAAGGAAATATTCATGCTCAAGGAAATAGCGTATTAACTCGTGTAGATATGAATTTTCATAAGACTCAAGTTGCACATTGCCATACAGCCTAAGTAATTGTTATCGGTCTATGGACGATTACAACACCGAGGTGTTTACTGTACACGAGTTTTAAGACCCCATTTGAAGAACTCTGTAAGTACTGTAAATGTTAAGAAAAATCGAAACATTGAGTTCATTATAGTCCAGGAGTACGTGGAAGATAGTCCACATCAAGATCTTGCCATAGATGACTACTCCGGATGTAAAATACAACATTCATCCTTCGTTTCTGACATACATACATACATAACATCACGCCTGTTTCCCAACGGGGTAGGCAGAGACTATGGCTTGCCACTTGCTACGATCCTGGCAAACAACTTTCGCTTCTTCAACTTTCATAAGTGTCTTCATACATGCTCTTCGGTTAAGGGTACTCTTGACCTGGCCTTTTCTCAGAAGATTGTCGATTTTATCGACTTGAGTATGCCGAGGTCGACCCCTACCAGTTTGCCCATTCACTCTCGCCTCATAAATCTGTTTCGTCAGCCTATTCCATCCATTCTCTCCACATGTCCAAACCATCTGAGCATCCCTTTTTCTATCTTAGTCACTACATCTTCTGTCATGCCGCAATGTTCCCTTATCACACTATTATTTACTTTATCCATCAATGTCACTCCAGCTATACTTCGCAAACTTCTCATTTCCACTGCATTAATTTTACTTTCATGCTTCTCCTGCCACACCCAACTTTCACTACCATGCATAAGTGTAGGGACAAGCACTCCTCTATGTACAGCCATCCTTGCCTTTTTAGACACGTTCTGACTGTTCATAAAGGTGTGAATGGCTCCATTCACTTGATTTCCTGCCAAAACTCTTCTTTCAATATCATTGTCACACTTTCCATCTCTTGTAAATTTTGAACCCAAATAAACAAACTCTTTCACCTGTTCCACGCTCTTTCCTTCGATCAATATCGAGCAATCAGTCATACATTTCTCTCTTTCAAAAACCATTACTTTTGTCTTGCTTACATTAACATTCATTCCTCTACTTTTAAGCGCATCGTTCATTACATTAACCATCAACTGCAACTCCTCCGCCGATGATGCCAGTATTACCTGATCATCAGCATAAAGGAGGCATTTGACGGTTAGCTCATTCATTTTTAGTCCATACGCACACTCTTGTAGATCTTTCAAACAACTGTCTATATAAAGGTTGAACAGCCATGGTGACGCTACACAGCCTTGCCTCACACCTTTTTCGATGGGAAAAAAGTCTGTGCAAGCTCCATTGATCCTGACACAAGCACTGGAGCCCTCATATAGAGATTTCAATGCTCGTATCAAGTTGCTGTTCACTCCATACATGAACAGTGTTGACCACAGTTCATTCCTCACCACTCTGTCATAGGCCTTTTCTAAGTCCACGAAGATGCAATAGACTTTTTGGCGTTTTGCCAAAAACTTTTCAGCTAGGCATCTTAGTGAAAAGACCTGATCCGTGCATCCCCTTCCTTTCATAAATCCTGCTTGTACATCCCACATTTTTCCTTTAGTTTCATTCATCACTCTTTTAATCAAAACTTTCGCATACAATTTAATTTGCCTACGACACTGAGCAAGCTTATGCCGCGGTAGTTTTTGCACTCTTGCTGTGACCCTTTACCTTTGTACAGCGGCACTATGACCGATTTGCACCATTCTTCTGGTACTCTGCCATTTCGCCAGCAAAGATTGAAAAGGCGGTACAGCTGGCAAGCTACCACGCCACGACCCGCTTTCAGCATCTCGACAGAAATTCTATCAATCCCAGCAGCCTTTCCTAATTTCATACTATTCAACGCTTCTACAATTTCTTCCATACTTAAGTGGCTTTCATTATCAAGTTCATTCATTTCCGAGACATGAGTCTCCCTTTGCATATCCTCTTTTTCAAATAAACTTTCTAAATATTCCTTCCACCTTTTTAACACACATTCCTCTCCTATCACAAAACTGCCATCATGGTTTCTGATTTGTTTAAATTGTGAGGTAGTCTGTTCAGTCCTCATTGTTCTTATAGACTTCCAAAAGAATTTTATATTCTGTTGGAAGTCATCAGATAACCTGTTATGAAAGTCATCCTCATCATTCTCTCTCTTACTTTTCATCACTTCTTTCGCATCACGCTTATACCTTTTATACTCATCCTTTGCCATTTTTACATCCTCATCCGTTGCCTTCTGCATTCTTTGATTGGCCATTGTAGCCAGCCAGTTCAACCATGCTTGCTTCTTATCAGACAAAACTTTTAAAACTTCTGCAGACATACTCTTTACCTGACATCCATGTCGCCTTTTGCTTATCCCACATACTTCCACTGCAACTTTTACGAGACCTTCCTTAATCATCTTCCATAATTCTTCCATCTCACATATTTCCTCTGAATTTTCGAATTTCTCGCTCAATTTACTCACAAATTCCTCTCTCACGCTTATATCTTTCAAATTTTCGACTTTAATGCGCTCCAGTACACTAATGGGCTTATGCGCACGATGCCGCCACCGCTGAAACAGACCTCTTACTCGGCTAATTACCAAGAAGTGATCTGTGTCAATCCCGGCACCGCGGTATGCCCGGGTGTCCAGCACATTCTTTCTCATTCTTGCGTCTACTATCACAAAATGACGTGCCAAAAAATTAATCACTATTGACCATTTCGTTGAGTAGCAATGTTTGCATAGATAAATATATTTCAATGCAATATCCTAATTCAAATATGTATAAATAAATGCAGATCATTTATATTCCAAGAAGGTAATCATAAATTAGACCGAATTCTGTATAAATGAAAATCAAGAACGTCAAATTTCATCCTCATAAATTTTCTGTAATTTATCATTTCTGTGAGAAATCTCGGAGCTCAACACACATATTACATACACCACACATTTATAAAACACTTGCACGTCCCATTTCCTTTGTGTGTGTGTGTGTGCGTGTTTCAATTCATCTGAATAAACCTTGGTTTCACGAATATTTCCCTAGAGAACTTATAGTACTTAAATCGTTTGTCAAAGGCACAATTTCATAGGAAAAAGTTAGAGGTTCTTTTTTTGTTGGTTGGGGTTTTTGGTTGAGCGATCGTACATTGTACTTTTATTCCATTAGAGAATTTCGTAAGATTTTTTCATAATATTTTATTATAAAGTGAAAAAAGACAACTTGGCCCAGACGGGACTTGAACCCGCAACCTTTGCCTAATCCAGGGCAATGCTCTAACCAATTGAGCTACGGGAGCCGTACTGATACAAGTTGAAATTCTTCACCTTATTGTAACCGCCATTTAAGAGTATGGCACAGAGCCATCTATCGAGCTACTTAGCAACTCTGATATCAATGAACGATATTGCAATCATTTTTATACATTGATTTGATGTCTCCGACTCAATCTACAGATTTTAATATTTAAAGCAATTAGTATGCTAACTTTTTCATAATATTTTATTATAAAGTGAAAAAAGACAACTTGGCCCAGACGGGACTTGAACCCGCAACCTTTGCCTAATCCAGGGCAATGCTCTAACCAATTGAGCTACGGGAGCCGTACTGATACAAGTTGAAATTCTTCACCTTATTGTAACCGCCATTTAAGAGTATGGCACAGAGCCATCTATCGAGCTACTTAGCAACTCTGATATCAATGAACGATATTGCAATCATTTTTATACATTGATTTGATGTCTCCGACTCAATCTACAGATTTTAATATTTAAAGCAATTAGTATGCTAACTTTTTCATAATATTTTATTATAAAGTGAAAAAAGACAACTTGGCCCAGACGGGACTTGAACCCGCAACCTTTGCCTAATCCAGGGCAATGCTCTAACCAATTGAGCTACGGGAGCCGTACTGATACAAGTTGAAATTCTTCACCTTATTGTAACCGCCATTTAAGAGTATGGCACAGAGCCATCTATCGAGCTACTTAGCAACTCTGATATCAATGATGGGTTTAAATATTAAAATCTGTAGATTGAGTCGGAGACATCAAATCAATGTATAAAAATGATTGCAATATCGTTCATTGATATCAGAGTTGCTAAGTAGCTCGATAGATGGCTCTGTGCCATACTCTTAAATGGCGGTTACAATAAGGTGAAGAATTTCAACTTGTATCAGTACGGCTCCCGTAGCTCAATTGGTTAGAGCATTGCCCTGGATTAGGCAAAGGTTGCGGGTTCAAGTCCCGTCTGGGCCAAGTTGTCTTTTTTCACTTTATAATAAAATATTATGAAAAAGTTAGCATACTAATTGCTTTAAATATTAAAATCTGTAGATTGAGTCGGAGACATCAAATCAATGTATAAAAATGATTGCAATATCGTTCATTGATATCAGAGTTGCTAAGTAGCTCGATAGATGGCTCTGTGCCATACTCTTAAATGGCGGTTACAATAAGGTGAAGAATTTCAACTTGTATCAGTACGGCTCCCGTAGCTCAATTGGTTAGAGCATTGCCCTGGATTAGGCAAAGGTTGCGGGTTCAAGTCCCGTCTGGGCCAAGTTGTCTTTTTTCACTTTATAATAAAATATTTCGTAAGATTTTCAGATAATGGTTAACTTTGTGATTATAATGTTGAAACGGTAAATCATAAGTTTTGTGCACAGTTAGAGCACAGATTTGTTAGAAGCGAATGATCAATTGAATTAGTAGGAATAATGTATTACAGTTATCGGAATAAAAAAAATATTCTTTGCTGGGGAGTTCGATAGTCATTTCTCTCTTACAATTAATTGTGGTTATCCTTAACTGTTGTACGTTAGGATTAACGAATCGAGGGTGTGAGATGGGTTCTTATCTCTCCCCTCCTTTATTATCGTTCTAAGATGAATTTCCACCATGTAGGTTCTGATTCAATTAGTTATAAGGAACAAATCGCCCTCCCCGGCGAATAGTATGGTATTGTGGTATAACGACAGTTTAGGTTTTATTGCATTTCCGGTTTTTAGAGCATCGAATACACATTGTAATTTTTTTTTGGAATTTTTCAGTAGATATTTTTGAAAATACAATAATTCCCATAGGTCCATAATGAACATAACAATTTTATTCAGTTAAATTAGTAATACAATTTGCACATGAATAATACCGTAAACGATAATGCAAAGTTATTTTGTCCCGTTAGTATCCGTAATGCCCTTTTACAATAAATTACAGATCTTAATTAAAAGGTAATGTTTCTTACCGTATCATATAGATAAAATTCTAAAAGTAAGGGGTTTTACATTGAAATATTGCAATTATGTTGGAAGGCAATGCAATAACACACTACTATTTTCGGTAGTATTAGCGGAGCAAAAGTGCTCGCGTATTTTGTTCGCTTATTTATAGTGACCAACCGAAGTTTCGGTTTCGGTTTCGGCCAAAGTAGGCCGAAACACAGGTTTGTGTATTTTGAGACGATCGCTCTGCTTAATGAGCCTGTGACGGTTGTGTTTGTCTGTCATTAAGCTGTACCTATCACAAACACCGTGATAGTTGAACAGTTAAAAGTTTCACACAACAAATAATAAAAACAGACAAAATAACAATATTAAAGGGGCCTCCCATACAAAAAACGTGACGTTCTTGTTCGAAACTCCACGTGCGCGAGTCAAAACCTTATTTGTCATTCAAAGGTTGCTGCTGAAAGAAATTGCTTTGAGCGATAAGGCCGCCATTTGTACATTTTCATTTTATTTTATATTTATTTGTCAAATCTCATTGGTGTCTCTACAATGAAGTTTTACTTAAAACCGGCCAAGAGCGTTTTGACGTTTTTTTAAATATTTCTAAGCCCATCTTCGATTCGCCTGATGCAGTAATAAGAGGGTATAGTATTGTCTCCGTTGAGCAGCATATCTCCTTTTAGGGACCACTCAATGGAAAATACATAGCCTAATGAAATTTTAAAAATGGAAGAGAGTCCTTGCGACGTTATTGAAAAGGCGTTGGAGTAAGGCCATAGGTCAGCGCCCAGCGAAATCGAGATTTACCGGTCCCCGGTCTACTGGCAAGACCTGAGGCGGACATTCTCTCACTGAAGATAACAAAATAATATAAAATTTATTACCTTTGAAATTTTTTAAAAATTTATTTAGGTTTAAAAATTTTTTTGTGACTCTACTGGGGGTTCGGAAATGCTACAGACTGAGAAGAACACCCCAAGAAACTCAGTCCAGTCCCTCACAAAATTTATCTTATTATCTAATAAAGTTTATTTTAATATGTAGAAAGGAGCAATTCGTGTCACTGCCAGGCAGCCTTGTATTCTAAAGAGTCTTTAATGCTATAATAAGCTTTCTGGCACAATTTAAATTTTACAATTTTTTTAAATTTATTAACTGAAAAACCCGTTAAGGCTGTCCGCAATGTATAGTACATTCGAATACAATTGCCCGCAATAGAATTGCTTATTTTATTAAGCCTAAATCTAGGTACAGCCAATTTATTCTTATTTCTGAAGTTTAGGTTATGGATATCACTATTTTTAATAAATTTACTGTTATTTTTATGAGTATATAATAAGTTTTCATATATGTACTGTGAATACACAGTAAGGATGTTGATATCCCTACCTTTTCTCTTAATGACTCCCGAAACCCCATACCATAGATAGCTCGGACAGCCCTTTTCTACAACACAAAGATACATTCGATGTCGGCAGCGTTACCCTATAATAGTATGCCATAGGTCATGACACTGTGAAAATAACTAAAGTAGACAAGACGCGCTGTTCTAATGTCTGTCAGTTGTCGGATCTTTTTAACGGCATAGGCTGCAGAGCTCAGACTTTCCCGATGTTGAGGCCCCCACTGCAAGTTGGAGTCTAATTTTATGCCCAGAAAGACAGTTTCATCGACCAATTCTACTTGATCATCCCTAATCTTAATACTGGTATTAACCAGCCTAACATTTGGCAAGGTGAATCTAATACATTTTGTTTTAGTTTCATTTAACAATAAATTATACATAGTGCGAACCATAAGCTCCAGCAGAAGTAAATAGGACGCCGACTCTTGTTTCTACGAGCAGGTCATGCTCGTGAGTGAGCACACTCACTAGCATGACCTGTCACCTGGCAGGGTGGGAGCGGAAGAGAAATACCGAGTTCCATAGTCTAGAGCGCAGGCGCTGCATGATTGCCTTTTATCAGGACTATAGGTCTCCATGACCGGGGCCAGAGGACGGCGGAATAGTCGCTCGCCATCCTTACAGAAGCCGGCTCAAGACGGTGGAATGACGTAAGAGTTTCATGCACGCCTCACGCCCCAAATAGCGGGATAACACCGAAATCAACGCTTAAGACGCGGGATAGAAACCTTATTCGAAACGGCAGTGCTAGCCAAGGTCTGTCGGGATGCGATGAGATATGAACACGCCTTCATCTCCGAAGGGGTAGGTAGAGGCATATTGTAGGCCCACATTTCATCTTTTTTTTAAATTTATCCCACGTACTAGGTGGTGAGCCGTATTGCCGTGTTGAAATGAACAAGCCAAGGTTGTGCCTGCCTGCTGTTGAAATTTTTAAAGCCGCCTAAAAAGGCCTTTAACTTGGCTCAACGACTGCCATTTTACTGGCAACCGGGACCAACGAATTAAAGTGTCTTCCGAAGCAGGGAAACGCTTAAATAAATGTCACCAAGTGGTCACATAGATAGCCACCTATCCAGGGACTAGCCACAGTGAAAGTAGCTTACTGTAGTGATCGTTTACAAAACACTGAGTTAGCGGGGTCACGATCGCTTCAAGTGCGGTTGGAAATCATGAGACATCCTTCCGAGAACTTACCAGGGACACCCTTCGTAGGCAGTAGCAGGGCAAAGTGTGGTTTTAATAAGTAAGAGCTGGCAATAGCATCCTCGAGTAATTAAACACGTAATAGAGAGAAAAAATAGAAATATCTCCACCTAAAGAAGTTAGGTGGAGATATTTCTATCAAATCCATGATAGATAGAGATCTTAATTTTTCACAAGTGATGTATGTCTGTGTTTGTATGTATGTACCAACTAAAAGCAGTAAAAAGAATCCCCACACAATAAACTGGGACCACTGGGGCCGAAAGTTCAGTTTCGGTTTCGGCTTAAAAACCAGTTTCGTTCGTACTCTATTTTTAACAAAGAAATCTGCAGTTTTATTTATTTATTTTATTTGAACAGAAAGAAACAGTCACTTATAACTATAATAACACAGAAACCCTTATTGAATAAAAGACCTACAGTTTCCTAAATTTCTAACATCATGAATAGGTACAGTATTCAAATTTAATGCATTGTATTTCTTAAATATTATTTATGATTATTATTTAAATAAAACATGTAGTACGAATATCAACTGCCTCTAATATTGCAAATTATATGTAATTTTCTTAATTAGTACTGTATTATTTGATGAAATATTATATTTGCAATATAGTATTACTAATAATCAGTTGACACTATATATTGATGAATAGTTTGCAAAGTAATATTACCGTTGACACTATCACATGCATTTCCCCGAATAATACGGTAAAGTTCACGTGCCGTAAACGTTTTTAGCTCCATATTTACATGAACAATACTGCAATGCATTATTACTGACCACGACAGCAATGGGAATAACACGCGAATAATATGGTAATGATACATTGCGTACTATACTTTTTATCTACAATTTCAGTAAAATGTTTTTCTTAAATTACTTTATTCCAATATCCTTTTTAAAATAAAATTAACAAAGAAACTAGTCTGTACAAAAATTAGCTTTCTTTTGACATATAAATTATTGCCATACAATCTACCTGCACTGAGATATAAGCCCAAAACAGTTATTTCCTTCTCCTGTAAAATTTAGAATTTGCGATTACCATATTATTCGCCGGGGAGGGCGAAATATTTCTACGATTAACAATGTATATAGAAATAATAAGAAGATCTTTATCAGTTACATAGATCTCATATCATAAACTTATGTTAGTTTAAATTTGGCTAGATAGTGTCAACAGGTCCCATAATATTTATGTGTTATTAATATTTCAGCACTATTCCAAGCGGATTACGGATCACGGAAGAACTTGGCGTAGAACTCAAAATCAAAATGGTGAATATCCCGATAACTCCAATACTAATGTCAGTAACCACGAAAATTTAAATACCTATGACTTCTGACATTATACTTAAGTATAGAATAAAATAACAGCTCATGAACATTTAAGGGTCAGTTAAGCTAAACTGTAACTGTACTAAGCTTAGAAGGTTTTTGCAGGGTCGGCAGCGCGAGTGTGGCGCCTCTGGTGTTGCAAACGTTCATAGGCTGCGGTGACCACCGGTCCTTCTGGTGGGCCGTATGCTTGTCTGCCACCTTAGTGGTATAAAAAAAAAAAAAAAAAATTAGCGGTTAAGTTATCAACGCCCATAAATCGTTTACGAGAGTTGGGGAATTTTAGGGAAACTCACTTAAATGTGAACTTGGTGTTTTGGGTAAACGTACTTAAATGTGAACTTGGCTTCGTTCCACACGCAAGAGCTTTAGTTTCTTCCTAAGAAATTATACAGAAGCGGTATACAATGCCGCACAGGCACACTGCCGGTTCGAAACCTTTGTCAAAGGTACACGGACAGCGTGGGTCTTCTCTCGTTTTCCATAAATTCATTTGCACTAATATTGTTTGCCATAATCATCCCTGATCATAATATTTACTTGCACTATTATCATTTATACTAATAACGTTTGCCTTAACAACTCAACAGTGATAACTTTTATTTGCCATAAAATGACTTTCTATAACAACATATATCATAATAATTAGTTTCCATAAGTAACACATCTCATAATCGACTCTTGACATAATCAAAACTTGATATAATTATGAAAATAATACATAATATTGTTAGGTCGAAATTAATTATCGTTAACACCTCGACTCACTGCAATCCGACTCGGACAAGTTAGGTTAGAAGACTAAGGCGGGAGCGAAGCGCAGCGGAGCTCCCGCCTTAAGTCTTCGTGGTTTTTTTTTAAACCCACCCAGAAGTAGGAGCTCCGCAAAGCGGGGCTCCGTCGAGCTTAATTAGTAGACGCCATATGAGGTTTAGTTTTATGTTTAATTGTGAAAAAAATATGTGTCGTATAAATTATTTTTATTTATATTATGGTGAATAAAAGTAATGGAAAATGGCATTATTGAAAACGAAAATTATGGCAAATACATTTATGGATTTAAATTATTATGACACTTGATCGATTATGACCAATGGAATTAGTGAAAGTCATTTTATGTCATTTCACGATTATGGTAACTGAAGCGTTATGTCTAATGAAATTATGGCAAATACCAGTATGGCATATGAAATTATGGCATTTTAAATTATGACAAACATTAGTAAACCGACAGCGTGTTCAAAATTATACAGAAGAGACACTAACCCCCAGTTTCCGAAAGGCTGATCAACGCTAAAATTAACTAATCGGCTGTTAAAGGTGGATCCTCACAGAAGATCCAAAATGAAAATCCATTTACAAGGAACATATATGCTTCGTAAATATTTAAGAAGAATGTAGGTTGTTGCTACCAAAGCGATTCGACGTCGTTGCTGCACATGTGACTCCATAGCGACCGAAAGTTCAACTGTACAATACTTAGGCGGATCAATGTGGATCGGTTGGAGCGTGTCGGTGGAACGCAGCGGGATCGCAAGAAAAGTTTTCGCTGATCGCAGGAATTGGCGATCCATTTTGGATCTTCTGTGAGGATCCGCCATTAACAGCCGATTAGTTAATTTTTGCGTTGATCAGCCTTTCGGAAACTGGGGGTTAGTCTCCGTAATATAATACACGCCTTACAAAGAACTGCATATTAAACCTTGTAATCAGTTAAGTAAATGCCATACTTGCTATCTTTAAATGAATATTTAGCGACATTGTCACATAATGCCATCAATATAATAGTTAAGGTAATAGAAGTTTGTGCTATGGAAACTAGAGGAATTTGGAGCCTTATAAATAAAAATTTATAATCTTAGTTCGTTAGAGGAATTAATATGATTTATTTCTTACCTTTTTTGATAAAAAGATCTTCAACCTCTTCTGTAGAACATTATTAACGGTAAGAGTGATGGCAAGATATCTGTAACCAAAGAAATACATACTTAGTTACATTTAAAGCATTTAAGGGCTACGGACAAAGAAAGAGTGCCTATTAGCTCCTTTAGGCAAGGACTTCAAGAAGCAAGTAATTGTCATTAAATTCCCAGGATTCCCAACTAGAACTGACAAAACAAATACATTCCATCATAGTCTGTTGTGTAGACAACAGACTATGCATATTGGACAATCTATACATATAATAAAATGATAGAAAAGTTAAAACTGTACATTGGAAATATTTAAAAAAAACTCGCTGGGTGTTAATAAGGTACCGAAGCCGAAAATATAGTTGGAAAAATTTTTGTCTGTTTGCTTTGCTTTGTCCGGAAGGATCTCGAAAAGTACTCCATAGATTGAATTCAAATTTTACACAAATATTAACTAGGGGTAGGGTCTTCAAATTGGCTATATTATCACGCTACATATCCTAGGGGCTGAGCAGAGACCATTCAAATTGACATAATTTTTACGCGTACGAAGTCGCGGGCAACAGCTAGTATCATAATATTTAGGTATAGCAATAGACAATACCTAGTAAGAATGGGCACGGCATGACAGTATTCTCATTAATGATGTATATTCTTTCTTGATAATAATATGTGAACCATCTCATTTATGTTTGAGAATAAAATGATGATATTAAAATAATGTAAATGAGTATTTGCCAGAAGGGAGCGAAATTTTGCGCGTAATTACTGACTGACTGATACTAAGGCGAAAAAAATGTATCACACGAACTGTAAGACAACAATGATAAATACTTTAAATAACAACAAAAATATTAATCTCTCCCTAACCAGACTATAGAAAGAAAAGAAACTCACCGGTAATGGTGGTAATAACGTTCAACTTGCAGGTAGGTACCTACCTCTACCTATATCTCACATGATCTAGAGATAAATGTTCAAATTACCGCCAGCGACATCGCTAAAGGATCCTGTAGTACCAGATACAGCGTACCTACATTATTAGTTTTGTTACCAAGTATATAAAGGAGTTCACAAAGTATCAATTTACAGAGGACTAAAGTTGTCTAAGGGTTCTGTCAGGGACCTGTGCGAGAGAGAGAGAAAGTGAGCGGTCACGCGTTCAAGCGTTCGGCGTTCGCTAAATATCGAATAGCTCAAGTATTGCACGCTTAAACGCCTCCTGTGTGAGCATATTTATGTAAAGTACAAGTATGTGTAAAGAACGCAAATCCCAAGATAGAGAACGTTTACACAAGCAAGCTTTCAAGAGGTCAGTTGAGCGTTCTTTGTGTTGTATTACTTATTGGGCGGAAACTCCGTACAAATGATTCGTTTTCAATTCTGTCACCTGCGCTAAAAACACGCTAAGAGCTTTATTGTGTGTGTGAACACTAAGGTTAAGCAAAATTTCCCTCAAAATACCCTCCAACTTTAAGACAACTGTGGCCAGGGTGGGTGAAGCTTCCTCAGTGGGGGCAGGGAGTTGCCTATCTGTATGTGATACTATTATTATTATCTTTGGTATTAGGTTACAAAGATAACTTATAAATGAGACGTTCAAGCGTGCAGTTCGTGAGCACTGCACGCTCAACCGCAGATAGCGAATGCGGAACGCTTGAACGCGTGACCGCTCTTTGTCTGATAGCAGCCTGAGTCACAAGGCGCCATTCCGTAATGATCTTCAAGGTTTAATAGTGACGTGAACGTGATAAAGTCCCGGTTTATGTATCATGTGTTCATCAAACGCAAATGACGGTTGGAGCAGAGGTCAAAGTAAGGTACATTAAGGTTTTCTTAAAGTACAGATTTGCATTAGAAATCTCGGATTTCTCACAATATACAGATCAATTTTGTGTCTTGTCACTCAAAGAAAAAGTTAGAAGTCCTTGTATAATTATCAAACTGCCTCACGAGTTTAAGCCAAAGAAGTTAGCCGTTTCAAAAAGGCCTTAGCACAGTCGACGCCGATACTGTTCTTAAAACAGCCGATTGTCTATTTCATATAACGTTGTGGAATGATTGTTTATTGAGTGACAATTTTATTAAATTTCATACCGAAACTAATAAATACTCCAATTAAATACTGTATGGAAGCGCTCGTGGCCCCGCGGACTCAGTGTTCTGTAAACGATCACTGCAGTAAGCAACTTTCACTATGGCCGGTCTATGGATGGGTGACCATCCATGTGATCACTCTGTGACATTTATTTGAGCGTTTCCGTGCTTCGGAAGGCACGTTAAGACGTTGGTCCCGGTTGCCAGTAAAATGGCAGTCGTTAAGCTAAGTTGAAGGCTTTATTTCAACAGCAGGCAGTCACAACCTGCGCCTGTCCATTTAAACACGGCAATACGGCTCACCACCTATTACGTGGGACAAATTATACAAAGGTGAAATGTGGGCATATATATTATACTGCCTCTGCCTACCCCTTTGGGGATAAAGGCGTGACCATATGTATGTATGTATGTAAATACTGTATTGCAAATCAAAGATATCCTAAAATCTATCAAACTTAACTTAACATTTTTGTTGAGAAGGGCTTACTAATGAAGACCATCTTGTTACCAATAGGTAAAACATAGCATGTTGTCAACAATCCGGTTTCAATTATCATAAAAAAATATCGTATGAACACTAGCGCCTCTCTTTATAACAGAGAAAATTAAAAAAATATTTTATGCTAAGTAGGTTAAGCAGATACAAATATTCAGGCATTACCTATTCCATGTAGTAATACGGTAAGGGAACGAATTTCGAGCAAAAAATATTTAATACTAAAATAGGATATGTAAATGGGTTCGTCGTTACCGAGCTGCGGTCCAATTAACACACTGTGGTCACCATCGCCAAAATTCAAATATTTATAAAATAATAACTAGAATAGCCCACATAACTGTATAAATATATTATGTTACTGGCTGACCCTCGCACATATGGTATACGAAGGAGAGGTACTTCTTCATCAGACTCATCAAGCAGCGTGTGAAACGACTCTGTTTGCTTAATCATAAAATAGCTTAATGATTAAGGCTATTGTAAAATAATTCTGCACTGAATTGTTTTAGAATAGACTTAATCTTTTTATGTTTTGGCCAACACGCTAGTTTAGATTTACACTCACATTCAAAGGAACGTTTGGATTATAGATTTGGCGGAAGTTGAGATGTCTCCAATTTCTGAACTACATCAACTTATTCGATACATCGTGGAACTTGCTGCACTGCACTGTATTTTCATAATACAGAGCAGCGGTCTCACATCTTTGATCGGTGGGGAGTGGGGAGAACTATCCCTCTGTCAATACACAAATCCAAGCGGCTATTGTATTTTTAACCGACTTCAAAAAAAGAGGCGGTTACTCCATTCGAACATATATTTTTTCGGTTTCGCGCGCGTAATTTTTTTCCCGTTGCCGCTTCCCGTGGGAACTTCCTGGGATAAAAAGTAGCCTATGTGTTATTCCAGACTATTATGTACCCCGGTACAAAATTTCAGCCAGATCCGTCCAGCCGTTCGAGCGTGAAAGAGTAACAAACATCCACACTCACAAACTTTCGCATTTGTAATATTAGTAAGATGCGGCGTGGCGTAGGGCGCCGTGTAACAACGGGAACGAGCACAAAATGTAGCCACCCCAATTCATCCCGAGGGTGTCATAAGAGGCGACTGATGGAACACTTTCTCAAAACGATTCATTGCGTAGAGAAGGAAACCTTGAAATGAAACCCGTTTATCAGTAAAAAGACAATCTATAAAAAAAATAACCTCGAAGACTAATGCGGGAGCTCCGCTCCGCTTCGTTCTCGCATTAGCCTTCTAACCTAACCCATCCAAGTCGGGCGCGTAGTATTCGAATTGAGAAAGTAGATATCTGGGAATGTGAAGATCTAGGAATAAGGCGTTAAGACGAGTTGAAGGTCGTAGGCCTCTAATGGAGGTGGTTGTGGTGCTATATGTATAATAGTAAACGTCTATCTTTGAGAATGCCGTGAGGCGAAATCGGTCAGACAATAAAATAAATATTGTGGAACAGTACAAGGGGTCTGTTTACAATATTGTAGAAGTCGACTTGTCTATGACTAGATTTCCAATATAAAAAGGCGCGCAATGTAGTGGACGCCCTCTTTTCGACGGTCGACCGCTGCAGAGTAAAGAACTACACACCCTGGTGATCAGTGTGATCCATGTGATATTAGTGTCGCCGTGATTGTAAGAATGTTCTAAGTTACTTACTGATTAGCTACTTGTGTAATGATTACGTTCAGGGTGTAGTAAAATTTGTTAAATAAAGTGATAGAAATCTGCTTTGTTAATCTCAGTGTATATTTTTTTATTAACATTCCTGGTGATTGCTAACATCAGAAGTGTGATTCTTACCTTATCGCCAACTCACCGAGTCGAACCAGAGGTATCATGAATCATAAGAAACGTAATCATTACAAAGTACCCTCTTTTAGTGAGTCGTGTATGTTTTACGCAATTTGTTTGTGTTTTCTCGTGTAATTATGCCTAAAACGCATAATTCAAGCCGTAAATTGCATAGTGAATTGATGATTTGAGTGGACCATCGTGAGTGCCACGTGTCGTGTAATTGGTCACGAAGGGTATTACGGGGAATACCGTTCGTAGCCGTCGCGATCCTAGACACCACCATCGCGGTCTCGGATCCGATCTCGTTCGTTGTTACACGCACGGTATCGTTAAAAGTGAGATGTTTCTACAACTTGCCATAAAGGAAGCGAATTAGTACCGAAAGTGCCCGTGAACTTTTCAAACGTTACAAATGATTATGGACGCGATTCAAGCGTTCAACTCCTTTAGAATGCAGTATTTTATGACTATAATTTTGACCCGTTAATTCACGTATTGACGCGGTGGTGCGATTATGTTTGTGCACAGTTAATCAATCGTTGAAGTGACTAGAAACTGTCCTTTGTCACTCTCCTATACAGTAACGGCGATAATCCTCCTGTCCGCCGATCCGGGAGTTCTAAATCAATGTGAGGGGCGTTGTTGAGCGCTAGAAGCACTAGTCGACGCGATGCGCGTTGGTGTGCGCTGCAGACGCTAGTCTACACGACGCGCGTTGGTGAGCGCTGCACGCGCTAGTCTACACGACGCGCGTTGGTGAGCGCTGCACGCGCTAGTCTACGCGATGCGCGTTGGTGTGCGCTGCACGCGCTAGTCTACGCGATGCGCGTTGGTGAGCGCTGCACGCGCTAGTCTACACGACGCGCGTTGGTGAGCGCTGCACGCGCTAGTCTACGCGATGCGCGTTGGTGTGCGCTGCACGCGCTAGTCTACACGACGCGCTGCACGCTGGTCTGCGCGACGCGCTTTGATATGCGCTCCACGCGCTAGTCTGCGCGATGCGCGTTGGTGTGCGCTGCACGCGCTACTCTACACGACGCGCTGCACGCTGGTCTGCGCGACGCGCTTTGACATGCGCTACACGCGCTAGTCTGCGCGATGCGCGTTGGTGTGCGCTGCACGCGCTAGTCTACACGACGCGCTGCATGCTGGTTTGCGCGACGCGCTTTGATATGCGCTACACGCGCTAGTCTACGCGATGCGCGTTGGTGTGCGCTGCACGCGCTAGTCTACACGACGCGCTGCACGCTGGTCTGCGCGACGCGCTTTGACATGCGCTACACGCGCTAGTCTGCGCGATGCGCGTTGGTGTGCGCTGCACGCGCTAGTCTACACGACGCGCTGCATGCTGGTTTGCGCGACGCGCTTTGATATGCGCTACACGCGCTAGTCTACGCGATGCGCGTTGGTGTGCGCTGCACGCGCTAGTCTACACGACGCGCTGCACGCTGGTTTGCGCGACGCGCATTAATATGCGCTGCACGCTCTAGTCTACGCGATGCGCGTTGGTGTGCGCTGCACGCGCTAGTCTACACGACGCGCTGCACGCTGGTTTGCGCGACGCGCATTGATATGCGCTGCACGCGCTAGTCTACGCGATGCGCGTTGGTGTGCGCTGCACGCGCTAGTCTACACAACGCGCTGCACGCTGGTTTGCGCGACGCGCATTGATATGCGCTGCACGCGCTAGTCTGCGCGATGCGCGTTGGTGTGCGCTGCACGCGCTAGTCGACACGACGCGCTGCACGCTGGTCTGCGCGACGCGCATTGATATGCGCTACACGCGCGTGCATTGATATCGCGTTATGGGCGTCTACGCGATGCGCACGGGTGCGCGACACGCACGCGCCCTCAGCCGCGCGGTCAGGTAGTGTAGTGCCAAGCTTACGAAAGGTAAAGGCTTTATAATTTTCATCTATTCCCTTAAAACTCTTACAGATCCAACAAGTTCTAGATCTTGTAGGATATTTTCGTAGGCATATCCAGAACCGTGCTACAATGATTGACTGAAAAGTGTATTTGGAGTTCACATTAATACCAAATTAGACAAGGCTTGATACGATGTCTGACGATGACGAGAGTGACCAGTGAACCCAGAATCAGAACTTCCCACGGAGGTTCACACAGACGCAAGTTGGGTACGCAGGTTAGGAGTAGTATTGACCTATGCTGATGATAGGAAGCGTGTGATAGCATACTCCAGTCGGTAAAGTAATTGCTAGCTGTCGTAAAGGCTTCATAACACCTTTTGCTATAACTTTGTTAAGTTACCCTCAACATTTTTGTTATTACTTTATTAGGTTACTCTCAAATTCACAAAACATAAAAATGTTCTGCTTCTTTTTTTCCTGAGAGGCGCCCAATGGTCGATCCGAACACAGGATTCCGCTTTCCAGCAAAGAAAAGGAGTTGTACTGCCACATGCTGATTATCTCAATCGAAATTATATCGGTCAGGTCAGTAAAATATCAAGGCCTCTTAACTGGACACAAAAAGAATAGACTGCAGAGGAGGGCATGGTTCTGTCACATGAAGTAGTGTAGCAAAGCGAGTTTTTCGATCAACTTGCGTAAATGTGTTTTACTTAGAACAGAGCGAGCTACACTTAGGGTGTCTCTGAGAGATAACATCCGAAACAATGTTATCTATTAGAGAACCAGAGTAGTCAACGTAGCTCGCAGAGTAAGTACATCATAGTGGCCATGGGCTGGCACATCTATAGTAGAACCAACGACCTGGACAAGGCCGTAGGAAAGGATGCGAAAGGCGTAGAACCGTGTAAATTGGGAGAGGTCTACATCCAGCAGTGGACTGCTGTAGGCTGATTGATGATTGATTGAGAAGTCATAAACTTGTACTTCTTGAGTTTTTTTTTAAGAACATAAAACCCCGTTTCCAGTAATACCTATACTTGGATGCATGCATTGGATTGAATTCTAGACAGGATGTAGCCGAACGGTTTGGGACAATGACAAATGTAGTGTTCCTTTTCTGTACAGCAACGCTGATTTTACTGTCAAAGGTTAGTCTGCTGGTTGTGTGAAATTCGTGAAAGAAATGGGGCCAGAGATTTAGGTACTACGTTACACCAAAGATGCACCACGCAAACAGACAGGTCCACTTACGCTTGAACTGTACTCAACATGATCTGAATCGAGGTCAATTAATTAACCCCCGACGAAAACACGTGTTGTTGTGGGTGTAACCTGTGTGTTTGTCTGTGGCATCACAGCTGCCTAACGGATGGGCCAATTTGGATACGATTTGTTTTTATTTCAGAGCCGAGGTGATTAATGTGTCTTAGCTATACATTTTGAACATCATCACTTTCTAGGTGATGAAGGAATTTCTCCTAAGCTTCGCAGAACTGATCGATCTGAAATTTGGCGTACTGTTGTTTCAATGGTATTTCAGCGACATGGAAGCGTCGAACTTACTGCTCTAATGGGTAGTCTGCGGGATGCCCGCATCCTCAGAGAGATGCAGCATTTGCACCAAGATGGGGCTCGTTGCAGCGGTCTTAGTATCGAGGTATTGCTGATGAACAGTTTAAATATTTGTGTTTAAATATTTTTGTGGAAGTTGCAGCTGACCTTTACGTTATTAAACGGAGGACGTCTCATTTTTTCCTGGGTCTCATAAAGAGAAACTAAACTACCGTCCCACTGATTTGGTCGCTAGTCTGAGATGTGCCATTGGGAGGTTTGCAACTAAACTGTAAATCAAAAAGGTGCAGAAGTCCCTACGATCGGGTTACTGAAGAGTAACTAGGTACCGTAAGGTTCACACGTGGATCGTAATAGAGGTTCACCTCGCGTGTTTAAATGTTAACAATTTGTGTTTTCACAGGTTCAATGTAAAAATGCAAGTTGGACCCTGGTATGGTAGATGGTGGTCCATGCGAGCGCCGCCGAGCGGATGACGGGCTGCGTGCGGCCCAGTTTATGGTGGTATGGCAGGACGAATGGTGGCCTGATACCTGCACTGCATTCTTCGAGTGGCGAGTTGACGGTAATATTGACAACATTTACTATGACAGGTTCTTGTATGGGTAACCACCACGTGACCACTTTGTTATTTTGCGAGCGTTTCCGTGCTTCGGAAGGCACATTAAGCTGTTGGTCCCGGTTGCCAGTAAAATGGCAATCATTAAGCAAAATTAAAAAAATTTTAACAGTGGGCAGTCACAACCTGCGCCTGTCCATATCAGCACAGCAATATGACTCAGCACAGCACCTATTACGTGGTACAACATTTATAGGTGAAATGTGGGCATATAATGTGCTTCTGCCTACCCCTTAGAGGATAAAAGGCGTGACCATATGTATGTATGTATGAGTTGTCGGTGTTGACTTAAGTGGCGTGTGCCTGACGGGTGCGTGTCATCTGAACGCAGCCAGTGTTGGTGAAGGAACAGAATACGGGATGTTCCATGCTGACATGCTGGGTGCCAGTGTTCTGTATGGGTACAACTTTTGTACATATATGGGTACTAGTTTTATGTATAAGTGTTAGTTTCGTATATAGGACGGACTGCGGGACGTTCTTATTGGCAGACTGCGGGATGCCAACTCCATGTAGAGGACGGACTGCGGGACGTTCCTTTTGGCAAATAGACTGCGGGATATTTGCCCTACGTGGTAGTGTAAAGATGAATGTCGGTGTACAGGACGGACTGCGGGACGTTCCTATTGGTATGCCTGTGGGATGCCAATTCCCATGTAGTTAGAGGACGGACTGCGGGACGTTCCTTTTTCGGCAAACAGACTGTGGGATGTTTGCCCTACAATGAATTGGTAGAGTGATGATGAATGGTAAATACTTGAATCCAAGTGTGAATGAATCATAAACCTCGTATGAATCAGAAATCCTCATATAGTTTGCCTTTTAATGTGCGAACGTAATCACATTAAATGAATGTGGTGATGTGTGATAAGCTGTGTGCTATTTATCTTAGCTAATGTATTTTGGACTGTACGTTGGAAGGCCTTGAAAGGTTGATGGATACAACAATTAGGTCTTTGTGTTACATTGGCACATAGTAATGACATGTTATTTCTAATTGATTTTAGAAGCCGCCTCGATGAAAGCATCGCAGCTCATGCCGATGAGCGTGTTCAATCCCGAAGCTAGTCCATCTGAACCGATGACTGTTGAGGTTCAGACATCTTATATGCAGTCGAGGACGATGCATGGTCAGGAGAGGCCGTGTAGAAGTCGACTTGTCTATGACTAGATTTCCAATATAAAAAGGCGCGCAATGTAGTGGACGCCCTCTTTTCGACGGTCGACCGCTGCAGAGTAAAGAACTACACACCCTGGTGATCAGTGTGATCCATGTGATATTAGTGTCGCCGTGATTGTAAGAATGTTCTAAGTTACTTACTGATTAGCTACTTGTGTAATGATTACGTTCAGGGTGTAGTAAAATTTGTTAAATAAAGTGATAGAAATCTGCTTTGTTAATCTCAGTGTATATTTTTTTATTAACATTCCTGGTGATTGCTAACAATATATATAAATTGTCTATAGTATAATGCCTAACGTATTTGTTAAGTGGAGTTCATTGATTGCACCCATACGTAGATTTTCAAAACTTAGTATTCCAGCCTGCAACGTTTGAACTGTAACTTAAGCTGCATGCTGAATTTGATCAATTGATTGGAGGCGAATGCCGTGTGTATAGAACACCTATACGAGATGAATTGTGATGAATTTTGGTGAGTAACCTGTTAGGTAACTAACTTGTGCATTCAAATGAACATGACTGATTAACTGGGCTGGAGGTCTCCAGGTCATATTTGGAGACGCGTGGCCTCTTTTAATCGTATATTAATACAGTTTAGTACTGTATTGTTAAGAGTAAATAAAATAGAAACTACTGGATCGCAATAAAACATTCTTTCACTGTTGGGAAGCTACACAATCCCCGGCTTTATTTCGGAAAGGGAGTTACGCGGGTCAAACCGCGTGACGCCCGCTAGTCTATACTAACATTATAAAGAGGAAAGATTTGTTTTTTGTTTTTTTGTTTGTTTGTTTGTAACGAATAGGCTCCGGAACTACTGAAACGATTTAAAAAATTCCTTCACTGTTGGAAAGCTACACTCTTTGTGGTGAACATAGGCTATATTTTATTTCCGTATTCCCACGGGAACGGGAACTACGCGGGTGAAAAACTGCATGACGTCCGCTAGTATCTTATAAAACTCTTATTATGAGACATTTGAGACTTAGGTTTAGACTTGTTTGTAACTTAGGTATATTAGATTCGTTCTGATAGATACTTCGGGATCTCGTAAACAATTAAAAAGTTTTAGGGAGAAAGAAAAACTACCAAAAGTTATAAAGCTCTGCCCTCTCGATACATGTTGTTATACCTCTGAGGTGGCAGACAGGTATACGACCCATATGATATCGCAACACCAGGAGTGTTACATTGTCTCGGTGGCGCGGTCGGAAGTGTAACCGCCTGCCGCGCTTGAGGGCCTGGGTTCGATGGTAAAATTAAACAAATAAAACACACCTGCTAAAATTTCTCATTCAAACTCGATTCTAAAATTTCATCCCAAAACATCAAAAAGCTTGTAAAAATCGTATAAATGTCGTTTGCAGGGTCATAAAGGGACTTGTATTTGTAAAGGGCAGGTGCCTAAAGTTGTGAACCTCTGCCTGAGGGCAAGTTAATTGACCTTTGTAGTAACTTAATTTACAGAAACTCTCCGCCCAACAAAGGTCCACTTTAAAGTGATTTCGAGATTTACAAATTGAATTACATGTGTTTTTAATTTAATTTAATGTCTGATTTTTTAATTTGTAGCAAATTTAATTATATCTTTGACCCGATTTAAACATAAGAAGGTTTTTATGAAAAATGTTTAGTGATTTTTGATATATTATTTATAGGAACAGAAAATAGGTGTAAGTACGAAATATTTCCAGCTATTTTCTATTCTGCAGACTGCATTATACTACTCGCAATTGGATCGCGTTGATAGATAAGGTGGCAGACAAGCATACGGCCCACCAGAAGGAGTGGTGGTCACCGCAGCCCATGAACGTTTGCTACACCAGAGGCGCCACACTCGCGCTGCTGAGACTCCTTTTGAAAAACCTCATACTGTAGGCGTTTGGGAAAACCGAGGCAGGAAGATCACCCCTATCGAATCTAACCGTGCTGGAATGTTCCGGACGTAGAGTGTGAGGATGAAATCCCTGTCTATGGCGAGCGGTGCGATGTCATGGGCATCATGTCCAACAATTCCTCAGAGCACATACCATTGTACAGACGGTTGACCATGCATAAGGAGGCAAAGTCTCTCCTGTCGCGAAGAGGTTCCAAACCACCGGTCAGTATAGAATCGTTGACAACTCTCACAGCTCGCCTTTGCACCAAGTCAAATTAACGAAGCTGATATTCAGGTGCCCCCGCCCAGAGGTGACAGCAGTACTCCATATGCAGCCGCACTTGCGACTTATAGAGAAGCAGTGTTTGCGCCGCAGTAAAGTACCGCCGCGCCCTGTTGAGCACACCGAGCTTCTTGGACGCCAGCTTGGCCTTGTCCTCCAAATGACTTCGGAACTGAACGTCACAACAAGTCAATGCCAAGGATCCCTATACCTTTAGAGATGGAAAGAGATGTGCCCTAAAATTGCGGCGCTACAGTAATTGAGGGTTTCTTAGCGGTGAAGAAAGACGCTTGTGTTTTGGAGGGGTTGAGCTGGACAAGGTTTTGTCCACCCCAATCGGACACTCTAGTAAGAGTAGCCTTGATTTCAGACACAAGCTGTTCACGACTTTCTTCCACTGCGTCCCGAGATATACCGGGGAGTCCCGCGTAACAAGTTTCCCCGTACTGTCGCCTGCATAACAATGAATGCCGTCAATAGACAATTTCATATAATCACGCCTTCATCCAAGGGATAGGCAAAGGTATATTTCCACATCTGTAAAAAGGCGATTGAGGTAACCTGCTGTTGAAATTTTCAAGCCGCGTTACAGGCATCCTGGGACATCCTTCCGAGGGCTTACCCGGGGCTCCCAACCATAGACTGTTGGGCGTGACGTGAGGTTTTTTAGTCGGTAGGAGTCCGGCATAACATCCATGAGGATTTTCCCTCGCGTTAAACAAAAAAAAAAAAAAAAACCTCGTTACAGGCAACTGACGTGACTTCTGATGGTAAGCAAAACTCGTAAATGGAGAAGTTACAACGTATTCACGAACCATAAGGTGCCAAACGCAGTGATCGTACACAAAACACTGAGTAAGCCAAACCACCAAACTTCCGAAAAATCGGATAAAATCGGCTCCTCTTCAATAGTTCTCTTCTAGGGCACATTTTTTAACATTTGAATATTTCTCCTTACCACACAGTTTCACGTAAATCTGTTTGATACGAGTAAACCCCTTTACACTGTAATTCATGTTCTCTCCTCTCGTATTTGAGCTATAATTCAATTATATGAAACTTGAGGCCGCTCTCTAGTCTATGTCGGTAGTAAAGTAATACGAATATATTTTTATCTTTCTGTGCGAAGATAAAAGTTTGTCTTCAGAAAATTATACCATAGAAAATTCATACATATCTACCTTTAAAGTATTCACGGCTATAGCCCCGAAGGAATAGGCATAGTATACGCCCATATTTTATCTTATAGTTATTATAGGTGGTGAGCCTATTGCCGTGTATTAGTGGGAAGGTAATTCGTGTTATTTTTTATATATATAAAAATGTTGTGTGCGTTTAAGTACCTATTAAAAACTCAAAATTTACTGAATCGTTAAGCTCAAAATTGGACACGATAGTACAACAGGATTCAGAGATGGTTTTTGGCTACTTTATACACTTTTATCATAACAGCAATAAAAATAAAACAGCTTTAAAAAGTGATTTTACGTATAGATGGCGCTGGTCATTTTTTTTAAATTATATTCTGCCAGCTACAAAATATTATAAACAACCTATTTAGAAGGTAGGTACATACCAGATTGCTGTTTTTTAAGAGAAGTTTGATTGCGGCCTCCTTGCATTCAGAATAATAAAAGAAAGTACATACTTACCTAATAAATATAGGTCAGATATGTTTTGCAAGTTATTTTTGAAGTTAGAGTTTTGGCGCGTTAGGGAAATATTATTAGAGTAAATTTATTTTTTTGAAGCGTGCGCACGATGTTTTAAAACTGAACATTGATCACAAAATAGATTTTTTTTTTCAAGTGAAGCTTCTATTGATTTGGATCTTAATTGGATTTTCAGAAAGATTTATAATTTTGGTTACGGCTCACCATTAATTTTTTTTTGTAATGTACCCATCCTTTAGTTTGTTACTCATTTCTCATAGGCACATAAAACCACCATAAAAAAAGTCACAGCTAAGCGTGGCAGGGTACCGCTAGTTTTTTATATAGTACTGAGGAGGGCTGACATACGTCATGGTCTACCTGATCTAAACTGGTCATCTTAGTCCAGGACTATCTAACACCTGAGGTGCTACACTCGGGCTGTCGTCCCTGCAAAACCTTTTGGGTATGACTCCTTTTGTAGACCATATACCTAAAGCACATTGATGATCAGGGGAACCGATGCAGGGAGTTCGTTTCACAATTATACATTCTCGAATTTCACTGATTTTACTGTTTCGCGCATGTTTCTACCTTGTTCTTCAATTTTTTACAAGGACTGCAGCGCGAGTGTGGCGCCTCCGGTTTTGCAAACGTTCATAGTCTGTGGTGACCACTAGTCCTTCTGGTGGGCCGTATGCTTGCCTGCCGCCTTAATGGTATAAAAAATCTATAGGTACATATCGGGTCTTAGCAAGAAAGATTATAAATAGAACCTATGAAAAAAGAAACTGATTAGAATTTTTAACCTGAATACTGCAGCATTCCCTCAATGAATGAATGAATGAATGAATGAATGAAATGAAATGTTTATTACAACCAAGATTTCTAAGTAAGATATTAGATTATAGGCAATGATATAAAAACTATAGATACGTTATAGACACTTGAAAATGGCAACACGTGAAGTAGGTAATTACCTGAAAATCTGTGACGCGGCTGTAGGGTTAGCGAAAATTCTATTAGCACTGTTTTAAATTCTGTTAGTAAAGAAAACTCGAAAAAAACATGCCTTCATGTATCTTCGGATGATGCACAAGCTACACAGCAACCGTTCAATATATAAACGTGTCATTTCATGCATAGGTACAACAGAAATAATAATATTATTTCATTTTCTCGGATCGATAAAATGGCGGCAAGCATAATGTACCTACTCTATAGTCTGTGGTTTGGCGCCCACGACCCGTAAGGGGATGTCGGGGAGATTTTGTACTAGGGTAAACCAGGCAATCGTGCCCCACCATTCGAAGAATTGAAATAAAAAAACTATGTTATTTAAATCATGTTTATTAAAGTAATTAGTCTTAACCTCTGACTCAATTTGCATAACAAAAACGAAAAAAATCTACTTAAATGTAATTAAAATATCTGAGATCAACGATTTCTTAAAATCTATGGTGGGGCACATTTCACGGATATATCAGTCATATGTGCCCCAGTAAAGCCTCTTACTTTGTCGTCTTTTTCCCTTTTCCTTTCCCTTTATTTTTGCCACCACACTTGTTGCATTTCTCTGAAAAACTTAAACAGTCTTCATGTAACCAGCCAGAACACTGCAAACACTGAATCCAGTCACTTTTCTTCTTCGTATAGTAGTAAGACTCGAGGCATTCTACACAAGTGTTGTCGTTCTCATCGGAACATTCTTCACTTGATTCACTAAGCTGTAACTCTTCTTCACTTTCCGATGAGGAAGACATTTCTAGAACATTCCTTTTACGTTTTGATGGTGCTGTAGTGATTTTTTTCTCCTGTGGCTTTTTTTTTTCTTCAAAAAGTTTACGAGTTGCTAAATTACTTTCTGATGTCAAAATTTTTACGTTTTGTTTCCTTTTACTTAATTTATGGTGTATAACAGGTACTGGACTTACTATTTCTAAGGTCTTGGTTGGTGTTTCTATTTGTGAAGCATGTGGAGTCTGGTCATTCTGATTTATTGAAGATGTTGAAGTACTCGGCAAAGAAAGGTCTGAACTACACTCGAGAGCAATGAATCCGGGTCACTTAAAGAATGTTAAAAATCTCGGAAACTAAAAATGATAGGTTAATGCAATAAATTGTATTTAATAGACAATGTAATACTCCTTAAATGAAAGTAAAAAAAATATGAGTCACCATACATTTTATTAACACAAAATTACATAAAGAAAAAACTGCTGATCTCTCCTTAAAACAAAAATAGGAAACATGAAATTTTTGAACTTTATTACGATTTTCTTGAATTTTAATACTTCGTATTGTCTCCTCGTGCTTCCATTACTGCGTTTACGCGGTTTGGCATGCTGTACACCAAGTTCCTTATACGATTTTGGGGAATATTCTCCCATTCCTCTGTGAGAGCAATTTTGAGCTCACGAAGCGTGATTGGGGGAGGGTTTCGTTGTTTTACGCATCTGCCTAGCTCGTCCCAAGCATGCTCGATCGGGTTGATATCCGGGCTGCGCGCTGGCCACTCCATACGAGTAATGTTCATCTCTTGAAGGTAGTCATTCACAATCCTACCTGTATGAGGTCGGGCATTGTCATGCATAAATATAGCATCCTCACCTAAATTGGCCATAAATGGACCAACGTGATCATTGAGGATTTCTTCCACATATCTTACGCTAGTTAAAGAGCCGTTTTCTATGATCACCAGCTCTGTGCGACTTTCAGAAGAAATTCCGGCCCACACAAGTACAGACCCACCACCGTAGGCTACTTTTTCTTCGATGCATGCTTGCTTGAATCTTTCCCCTGGTCTTCGATACACTCTGTGTCTTCCATCGTGCTTGTAGAGCATAAATTTTGATTCGTCGGAGAACATAACTTTTGACCAATCTTCAATACTCCAATTTACGTGGCTCTGGGCATACCTTAGTCTCGAAATACGATGCCCACGCTCCAGTTTAGGGCCGTTTGCAGGTCTAAGGGGTTTTAAGTTAGATTCAGCAAGCCGACGTCTTACTGTCCATGCACTTGGGTTACTTCCTCCGAGGCGTCGAAACTGATTGGTGAGTTCAGTTCCTGTGAGAAAGCGATTTCGAAGCATGGTGTTCACCAAGTATCGGTCTTCTCGTGCTGTGGTACACCTGGTTCTGCCCGTTCCTGGTCTGCGTAGGTTAGAACCAGTTTCTTCGTAACGTCGGAGAACTCTTTGTACTGTTGACAGCGACACACCGACAGTCCTGGCTGTATCGCGCTGACTCCGGCCGGTTTCCAGCATTGTAAGTATTCTGGTGCATTCTTCAGGCGTAAGCGACATAATTTCAGCTTGATTAATGAATATAGAGCACTATCAACATGGTTTATGTACCCACATAAATGACAGATTACAAACAAAAGCAACACCAAATGCTGTAATTTCGTAGTTCCATCTTCGAAAGTGGCCCTTTTTCAAATTTGATTTTTTTATGATATAACTTTACAATAACTAAGAAGTTTTAATACCTTCATTTAAGGAGTATTACATTGTCTATTAAATACAATTTATTGCATTAACCTAGCATTTTTAGTTTCCGAGATTTTTAGGATTCTTTAAGTGACACGGATTCATTGCTCTCGAGTGTATTTTGAATTGGCTGCAGATTATTATCGCTGTTTCTAATTGATGCATCGAAAATCCTAAAAAAGTATTCAGGAACAGCATTAGGATCATAGGGATATATCCCTGTTGCTTTAAATCCTGAAACACAAATTGCTGGTATTGCAGACTTGTACCAGGCATCACCAATCATTTTTGAAATGTGGTAGCGACTACAAGACTTTCCTTTGTTGTTAATAAACCAAGTGGTTACTTCCTTAGACAGGTAACTTTTAAAAGGCTTAAAAAAACTTCTGTCCAATGGTTGAAGAGCCTGGGTAGTGTGGCTTGGTAGATATAGTATGATGACGTCATTCTCTTTAGCCAACTGTAGCATTTGATATGAATTGGAATGGGAGGAATGTCCATCTAGTATCAGAAGAACTTTCCCATCGGGCTTTCGTGGAATAAAATGATTTCTCATCCAGTTGTAGAATAAATCAGCGTTAATGTAAGATGATTTTTGATTCATAAACACATCTGATCTCGGTGGTAAACCTTCAGAAAATTCAGGTTTTTTGTATTTACCTTTAAGTATCAAAATAGTGGGAAGAAAAGTACCCTCAGCATTGCAACATGCAATTATTGAAATGTTTTCACCCTTTTCAGTGCTGGTTACAGTATTAACACATTTTGCACCCTTGCTAGCTACGACGCGTCCAGTTTTATTATTGACTTGAATACCACTCTCATCCATGTTGAAAATTCTTTCGGGTTTACCAATCAAATCATTATCAGTTAACACTTTCAACAGCATTTCAAAGTAATTATCAACATCTTGTCGATTCATACCATTAGCTCTCGCTAACGACAGACCCTCCGCTTTTCTTTTACTAAGATCTGGGTGTCTTTTCATAAACCCTTGAAACCAATCCCAGCCAGCTTGTTTCTTTTCGTTATTGAATCGATGTGGCAATGCTAGTTTATCTGCAAAGTCGTAAGCAATAGACTGCAGTCTTGATTGTTCTAGAGGAAAACCGATAGCTTCGAGGCGTTTAATGTGCGCTACAAGTCTCAATTCATTTTTATATCCTAATTCAGAAGGCCTACCTATGTTTTGCTTGCTTTTCAATCCTCTCACGATGTGTCTACGTAAGGTTCGTGACGGTATTTCATATATCCGGCTAGCTTCATTGACTCCCAGTTTCTTGCATGTGACATCTTCAATCGCTTTTATCATATTTTCTTCCGTCCATTTCCTGGGATCTGTAGCTTTTTCCTTTCCCATTTCCTGTTAAATAATAATTTAATTGATCAGAAATACTTCAAAATAATGGCACAAAAGAATACAGAAATGGGGCACATTACCCGAAACAATCCAGGGCGCATTAGCCAATTTTCGGGGTAATGTGCCCCACTTGACTTCGACAGTAAAGTTTGCCTAAAACGAAACGTAATTGTAGGCATACAAAAGTTCAAAGAGGTTAGTTTTAGAATAAAACTTTAAAAACGGTAAAAAATATGAGGCAAATATTTTAACTTAATGTAACAACAGATATAAAACAAATTCAGACTATCATACATACTTTTTTGTCACTTTTCTTCACTTAAATCAAATAAAAACCAGCACTGTGTTGTTTACATCGCCGCCATACTTGTGTCACTGGCCCGTTCGAATCAAATTGGCGCTAAATTCAAAATGCATCTTTCACTTTTGCAAGTGGGGCACGTTATCGACTGGGGCACGTATGCCTGGTTTACCTAATGTTTTATTTTCCTATTTGAATATTTTTATTATTTAGGTAATTATATTTATTTAAAAAAATAATGAAACAATTATAATATATTAAGATTATTAAAATGATTTAAATTACCGATATTTGGATTACTTACTAGCCTTACTAGGTACTAAATTATTACTTACTAGCTGATGCCCGCAGCTTCGCCCGCGTAAAATTTGTTCCCGCGGGAAGTTATTCCCGGGATAAAAGGTAGCCTATGTGTTATTCCAGACTATAATGTATCTCTGTACCAAATTTCAGCCCGATCCGTTCAGCGGTTTGAGCGTGAAAGAGTAACAAACATCCACACTCACAAACTTTCGCATTTATAATATTAGTAAGATTAAAAAAATGTTTAATTACGTTAATAATTACTAATCCGATAAACTACATTAACATTTTATAAATTTAAATTTTACGTACTTTACCCGTAAATACATTAACCATATATTATAGTCTCAGTAAGTGAAATTCAAGTTTCCCTTTTCCCCAAATTCCTCTGATATTGACTTCATGCAAGCTACCACTGATAATTTATAGAATTCTTTTTTCAAATTCATAAAAGTTTAGCTGTTTTTGAAAGCCGCAATGTTCGTGTATAACGTGCCTATATATGATACGTCTTTGATTATAGGTAGTTCCTTTTCCAACTTTTTCCCAACTTATTACTCCTAATTCGTAACCAAATCGTTCATAATTCCTAACATTGTCTTCCTTCTCACAGAATATCCTCACAACCCTTATTTATTACAATATTATGTTCAAATCAACATAACTATAACGCTATTGTTTATAGTGAGATGTCGTACGAAAGGTAAACACATATCTCGGCTATTGCTACCCATAAAACATGTTTATTATTATGTGTAACGGACAAACTAGGGGAAAACAACGTTGGTAGTTATTTATGCCGTAGTGGGCTGGCAACATTGTGACGCTACTACGTGTGTTGCCAGAATCAACTTGTTTGACTGTTGTGGTAGGAAATTTGAATAATGAGATCGAATTCGGAATGTTATCAAATCGTTATAATAGTTGTTTCCTCACATGCTCTGCCTGTTGTCTTACAAATCTGACAGTAAATGAAAATATAGAAGCAATACATAAACTTGACGTAGAATATAAGTGTTACTTTTATGAATAAAGAAATTTTGATTTATGTCAGACTAAGGTGAAAAGAAAAATTTACCGAAAATATCTTATTTCAATATAAAAGGAATTGTTGCATGACAGTACAACGGAAATCCCTAATTTCCGTATATTTACTTGAAATATGGGACAGAAATCGCTTTGGTAAAGTTATAAGAAAAACCCTCGGAGAATAGGATTTATACTTGGTTGAGAAACCTAATTCAGCCGCAACGGTCAAGATCCTTTTATGAAAGGGAACATAATCCTCATTTAGCTATTGTCCTTTTAGAGATCCGTGGTAAATAAAAGTCCTTATAATGGGTATTAAAATTTCGTGGTCTCTTTCTTATGTACCTACTACTAGTTGATGCTCGCGGCTTCGCCCCGGTGAAATTCGTTACCCGTTCGCGCTTCCCGTGGGAACATTTTCCCGAGATTAAAAGTAGCCTATGTGATATTCCACACTATAAGCTATCTATTCATAAAAAAGCAGTGAGAATAAACGATATACCTACCTGTTTACGATGTCCTAAGCAGCTTAAATGTTTCTAATATTTCGAAACTATGAATCATGAAGGAACTGAAGTAATGGCGGTAAAACACATACACAGCACAATGTAAATGTACCGCTTGACAAAAAAAGAACAGTCGGCGAAAACAATAGACGCGCCACTTTGTGCTGCTCATAAGCAACTCATACGCAACTCGTTTAAAAGAACCGTCTATTTTACGAAGTTGTTTGTGTGGACATAAATTCTCGAACAATGATTCCATTTGAGAGTTTGAAAGTGCAAATTAAATGTCTACTACCTAAACGGTTTCAAACAATAAAAATTTATTAGACTTTACAAGATACAAGGTAACAATGAAACAATCACAGAAAAGTATTTGCCAATATTATAAAATGTGAAAGTGAGTTCTTTAGTATTTACATAAATAAATCATATTTGATAAAGTACTGTGTGCACAGTAATGTTATACCGTGTGGCTCAGTTTTCATAAACCCCCCACTTTCAACAACCACCCTTCAACAATCACAGGTGTACATCTATATAATATTCAATTGAATTCCCGTAAAATTGTCGTAAAATGCAAACGTTCGAGAGGTGTTAACGACCTCGTAAATTTACGGCTCTGAGCAAAGGTCATGTTTCGGAAAAGTTGAAGCTTAGACAATTTTATGGAGTTGTTTTGAATTGTTTGAGATATTGGATTAAAATTTGTGAAGAAGATTAGTAAAGGCTTTGGTAATTTTAGATGTAGACAGAAACTTGGAACAGATGTACTTATTGAAATGTCAAAACCGATTTGACAGATAGTAAATAAATTATTTGCGAAATTTCAACTAGCCATATTATTTGACTCTGAGGAGTTAATGTTTTTAACAAATCGCAAGGTCCAGATCTTTCATAAATCGCCAGTCATCTTACATTGAGACACGTCAACCCTTATTTAATTTGAAGCTGATGGGCGCAGCTAAGATCATGGCCTCAAAAACCAAGATCGTTCATAATTATCTGAAATTTAATGTAGAAAAAATCGGTAAGCACTAGCAAGATTAAAACCTTTAATTCATTATTTCTACGAAGAAACAGATACAATATTTAAGGATATACTCTCAGACAGAGTTGGTGGACATTTCAATATACTTTAGAACAATTACCTACTGAGATTAAAATACACACTTTACGGTCTTGTGCACTTCAAGAGACAATTTTGTAGTGAAAGTCTGATTGGTAGGGGATTTAATGGATTGCATTATTAATCTTACTTCAAGTAGCTTATGAGTAGTAATTTTAAAAGTTTGGTGCAGTGTGCAATATGTGACTGCCTCTGTGGCGCAGTCGGTAGTGATACCGCCGGCGGTGCTGGAGTTCGTGGGTTCGATTCCCACCGGAGACAAATATTGGTGTGACCCGTAAATGTTTGTCTCAAGCGTTTGGGTGTTTCTATGTATAATAGGTATGTATTTAAAAAGTATATAAGTATTAATATCCGTGGTCTGATACCTATAACACAAGCAGGTTATTTCTAGCTTACTTTGGGATCAGATAGCGTTGTATGAAATGTCCGTGAAAAAAAATTGAATTTTAAAAAATTAAATCAACAGTTGGATAAATTAGTTTTATCAAATGGTAACGAGAAATCAATTTCAAAAGAAGTATGAAAAGGAATCAAAGGGGAAAATAGCAAGGGCAGTGCCTTGTAGACCGTTACCTAGGTATTACTAAAGAAAACATTACATAATACTATTACTGACCATCGCCCTTATTGTGAACCAATTTGCTAGATAAAGTATCGCATGATAGTTGTTTTTAGGAAAGGCATTATATTACATTCACATAAAGTTGAAAGCGCGAAATATTTCTTAAATCACACAGTACAGGAGAGGGTCTGCTAAGCTATATTTAGGCCCAAACCTCACTTACAATCTCGGAAGAGGTACTTGCACTACACAACCCTTTCATCCTTATTGTGGTTAGGAAATTGGCAATTGACAATACCAATTACTACGAAACAAATAGTACCCTCAACGGATATGTATTTAAAAAGTCTTGACTGAACAAAAATTACTACGAATTAGTAAAAATTATAAGCCTTCTGATTAGGATAGTATTTTTAAGGATTTTCCTTAAAAGTTTTATTTTTAAGACTAAAGGAATGTGGACGTTCAAAGGTTATCTTAAAACTAATATTATTTTATATAAAGGCTCGTCAGCCTGATGGAAAGCCAGGGCGACACCTTGTGATTGACGGCCGCTCTCACAGTCCGTGCGACTTCTGACAGTTGTCCTGAAGTTGGCGGCCACATGATGTGCCTCTTCACGCTCCGCTTGACGAACCTGGGGTCGGAAGAGGAGGGAAGCACCTATGAAATAAAACACCAGGGAAAAAACTCAGAGATTCTAAAAGGAATTTCTGAGTAAGGTAATGCTGATAAATTGAGGGCTTAGACATATTTTTGTGGAATGAATGATAGTCATCAAACTAAGTTATGGTTCAGTAAATTAACCACTGTAGTCTTCGAATCTCGAGTCAATACAGACTGATTGCCGCGCTAGTAAATAATTTATTGGCAAATAGATTTGAAGAGATGGTTATTGCGAACACCGGATATTGAGGCTACTATACAAGTTGGTCCCCAATATCTCTCCCTTGATCTTAGCACAGCTACAAAGCCTACCTGGATTTCGAACCTGAAACTGAATCTCAATCAATTTTACCGTTTTCCTGGACCAAGTCTGCTTTTCAATTGTGTCAAAATAGAATCGTAAATGAAAACAACTTTCAAATTGTACCGTGGCTCAAGCGCCGGCAATGTATTGAGCAACGTTTCTGTCTTGACACAAGTTTTAAAGCAGTCTTGGACCCCCGGAGTGACTACCAAACATCAACTATGTTTTACTAAGTCTTGGTTCAATGTAGGATGGTGGGTGGGATGTGGGAACCGGCGAAGTGCGAATCGAATTCGCGCATTCCCGTGGGTTCCGTACAAAAAAACAGCAAATAATTTTCATTAGTTGTATGGGAGCCCCTTTTATTTTTTAGTATTTTTTATTATAGCGGAAACACGTTATACATAATCTTTATAAAATTCAACTCTCTAGCTATCACGGTTATTGAGATATATAGCCTTGTGACAGACAGACGTACAGCGAAGAATCAGTATTTTTTTATCGTGAGGGAAAATCCTCATGGATGCTATGCCGGACTTCTATCGACTCAAAAACTCACGTATCCTGCCTAACAGTCTATGGTTAGAAGCCCCGGGTAAGCCCTCGGAAGGACACCCCAGGACTCCCAACAGCTGTTTCAGTAATAGGGTTCCATCTTTACCCTTTGTCTCGTTTGAACCCTGACGAATAAACCTATTATTTTTGAAACAATTTTAACATAAATTTCATACAACAGTCTGTTAGTTAACCGAAATGTGCACAGATGCCATCTGTTGGGCCCAAAGATAATTATCGCGTGTGCTCAGGCTGGATTAAATGTTGAATATGTTGAGTAACTTATAGTGATTTCTGTAAATATATAGGTATATAACTACACTATTAATAGGTACATGAGAAATTTTACATAATTAAGATTTATAAGAAGAAGTAAATACAGCTATTTTTTGATGAACTACCGCCAAATTAGGTAATCTAAATAGGACTCTAGTAAGTAGATTAGGTTTAATACCGTAATAATTTCTAAATTCCACCTATTTCATGATGTGATTTTGGATAGATCAAAAGACCTACCCACCATGTCTTTGAATCGACATCATGGGGTATACTAGACATAAAATAACATTTATTGTTAAAAATTAAAGAGAAACATAATTATTACATATCTATATATTTACATCATTACTATCTTAACTAAACCTAAATAAGGCAAAGATTTCTATACAAAATGAGGTAGATACGCTCTACTAAAAGAAACGAAAGCATAAAAGCAATCCTCAAACACACACATTGCTAAAACTACACTCACTAATAAACTATATTTACGTAATTGTAACTGCAATAGTAATATACGAATAGAACAAGAGTAACAGAGAAGGCGTATGGACTCCAATTACAAGCCGAGTACCACCGAATACTCTCGAAGTTTTACGATTCTGTATCACAGGTACTGACTGCAGAAAAATGTTAATTAGGTATAAAGGAAGACTGCAGAAAATTTTAAGTAGGTATAAAGGAATAAAGTACAAAATTTACCAATGATGTATATATTTAAATGTAAACTTAAAAATCTGATTACATACCTATTTAATGATATTTAATCGATATCTGAATTTTTCGAACCCTTTTCCGAACAAAATATTTCAAAGTTAAACTAAAAATACTGACTTGAACACTAATTATGCACACCAAATAAATCAAATTAAATGTACTATTTAATGGTATTTGCACAACTGTTTTACTGAACGAATAACTATTTTCAAAATAGTTTATCTAACAATTCCATAGTTCAACAAACATAATATCTAAGCGTTTTGAAGGAAAACCGACGATTAATATTACCGAAAACGATTAATATTATCTATTGAATAAAAAAATTCAAACATAACCTAACCTATTCAGTTATAAGATTGTACCATTTAGAGTCTGGTATGCATTCAGTTAGTGGAGTTACCTGGTGTGCTGAAAATTACACAGATGTGATATAAAAATATCCCATTAATTAATTAATTACAAATTTTTATTAAAAAAATACCTGTGAAAGGTAACTCCACAAGATTTGTTGCATTTTGATGTGTAATTTTTACAAAATCTTAGTACACAAGATGGCATTATAATGACAGACTCGATCGCAATCGTTGTAAGTACCTTAAAAGTAAAACATATAAATTAATTTTTCTTGCAAACCGTACTTGCGAAGAACTATAACTATTCGGGGAATCCCCGTGCCTTGACTCTCGCTTGGCATATTCAGCAAGTATAATGCTGTCAAAATACGAAGTACAACAAAAGCATTCGGCGCGTCAGATTAGTTAGGCCTATACAATTTGGTGGGTTAATAAGATTGAGAATAATCATAAAATTGATGAAAAATAATTAATTACCCATAAATTGTGCGTACTTACCAAATAAATTAGTACTCCTTTGTAAACTACCTAATCTTAAGCACTTTTAAGACGTTAATTATGTACTTTTCCACGTTAAAAATACACATTTGTTGTTAAATCGTGGGAGATACGACAGTGACATAGTGTCAGCGCGAACTGCGCGCAACCGCGCTAACTAGCTCAGTTTATACGCTTCAAAAATTGGTGCGTAGGGCAGGTCTACCTCTTTATATAGAAGTCTTTGAAATAAGGCGCCCGTGGCATTGTGCCTAAAAGACTATAGTATCCGCAATACGAACTGGCACGTGGGGCCATAAATCATCGGATTCGTGCTATCTCTTTCGCACCTACACAGTCTTATGGAGCGGGACTCGCTCCCATAGTGCTGTGCAGGTAATCTTTTACGTATTCCATAACAGTATCGACAAAAGTAATGAAATGAAAAATTTAAATATGATTTATTTATTTATTTATTTTTATATCAGCATTGATTTATTAAGACAAATGTATTAAATAAAATAAATATATTAAAATAAGTAGGTTGAATAGGTGAATTACTAACTAAAAAAATTCCAATTTACTAATTTTAACTTTTTAATTGCTAAAATTTAGCTAATTATTTAATAAAATCTTATTTGCTATTAATATCATATTTACAACTAAAAGCAAATTACCCACTTAATATCAGATTACGACACATCGAAATTTTTTTAAAAATTTTATCGACATGGTTCAACCCCTACAATAAGTGACATTTATGGCCCAAAGTGCCAGTTCGTATTGCGGATACTATAGCAGCATTCCCCCTTTGAATAGAAATACGTATTCGTTGAGCGAGAAAACTGCCAGCCCTTGGGTCACCAGTCGACTTCACAAGGCGCTTTTTCAAATTCTTGAAATTTTTTTGCGCATTGGGACCCCATGGACCTATGGTCACACCGACTGGACAAAAACGATACGATGAGTCGAGACCCTTATATTTACGTGTTGAGAAGGAACCTACCTGCCCTCAAATAAGCTTCGTGGAGATCAGAGCAATATCTTGAAGTATTTCATTTCTAAGAAAATAAAAGTGTCGTCGGTACAGGGCGCCACTCAGAGATATGAAATATCGCCAAAGATATGGAAGCATATACTGCCCGTTCGCTCTAACTTTGCCGTTCGGCTCCATACTAAAGTCGAATTTTTAATTAGACGAAGTAAATTAACAGCAACTAATGTCACTTCTTCATACAATGTTGCGTATTTTCTATGACGAAGTGACATTAGATACTGTCAATTTACTTCGTCTAATTAACAATTCGGGTATACGTCTCTACGCCAGCGGCAAAGTTAGAGCGAACGGGTAGTATTTATGTACCTGTTCCGTATGATAAAGTGTGCCAAGACAAAGGCCATAATTTACTAGTGACAATGGACAGTATTATTCAAACCAATAAATGCTTTTATTATTTCACTGTATATATTATACTTTAACAGAAGCACAAAGATTTTTGTCTTGGCATTATACTTCCACTTAATAGTGGAAAAAGCATACAAATACCTACCAACCTACCTATAAAGTAGCTGTATTTGCCAACGCGTCCCAAATTTAGAATCCCAGTCTAGACATTTCATTGTTCTACAAGAAAATTAGGTAGTAATTGTCTGAAGAATTTCGCTACAATCTTGAAGTAGCGCTTTGATGGAACATAGTTGAGGAATTTCACTACAATCTTATAGCCACTCGTAGGAACAACTCAAGTTTCAGCAATAAAGACGTTGATTGAATGTATAATGTTAAGAAAATTACATTTTAAATACAATTTCTTCAAATGTGAAGATAAAATTTGTGCAGCGGGTTAGTTCTGTTCTTATACGATTAAGGCCAGATTAGACCAAAATAGGAGTAAGATTATTATACTAGAGAGTAACTTGTACTGAAGTAGTCCACTTCAGTATGGTTAACATAGTTACGTTGTGCTTATTAGTTGTTGATAAAATGGAAAATCATTTTCCTTTTAGAACAAGTAAAAGTTGTCTAGTATAGTCTTACACTGATTTTAGTCGAATTCAGCATAAGGGAAGCTCAAAGCCCAGCTAGCTCAGTGTTTTGTAAACTTTTACTACGTTTGGCATCGTACGCTAGGGCTAGTCTAAATATGGGTTCCCGTTAGTGGCATTTTTTATTTACGAGCGTTTTCGTGATTCGCAAGCGATTAAAACCACCAACGTAATTAACGTTTTACGTTTTTAGGGTGCGCTAGTGCGACTCGCACTTGGAAGGTTTTTTTAATGAATAAAGTTATTGAGATACAAAAACAATACTTTATTCAAGACCTTTATTTGATATGGGTAAGAGTCCCACTATAGGTACTAGGTTTCTTAGAAGCGGGATCACACCCGAAACCCCCCAAAGACGTGGGATAGCTCCCGAGCCACCCCTTAGGCGAGGCCGCAGTGGCGGCCGTGGGTCTGTTGGCAGTCCTGGGACATCCTTCCGAGGGCTTACCCGGGCCTCCCAACCATAGGCTGTTGGGCGTTACATGAGGTTCTTTAGTCGGTAGGAGTACGGCATAACATCCATGAGGATTTTCCCTAACGTTAAAAAAAAAGGTAGGTACTAGGTTTATATTTATTATGATACTTTTCAAGGGTCATAGGACGCTAATTGGACTATTATCTTGATCTAGATCTCAGGACTCGCGAGGTCAAATAAATAACGTTTTAAACACAAGTAATGTCAGTTCATGAACTAGAAGCGCTCTAGACAAAAAACACTATTACTGATCCAATTTTCTCGATAGTTTTTCTTTGTAGAAAATACATTGATTTCGCAACATTTTAAGCTGGATGTCATGAGTTTGAAGTTTACTCAAACCAATTTTTTTCCCAAGATTACAGTTTTTTTTAATGATAAATTTATTTTAGTTATAAAAGCACAAATACCGATCGCATCTCTCTCTAAGATAGAGAGATGCGATCGGTATTTGCACGCTAAAATGTGCCGATATTTTCAATCTTGTTTAACCGACTAGCGGCATACGAACTCGTATTGTTATTTATTGTTATTTATCGTTAATTGTTATTGACTTAAGTACCATTAGTAACAGAAACTATTAGTTATATAAACTGAATCCATTAAATAGTTTTGCTAACAAAATTGTTATACTTAGGACCAAAACAAGTACGTCTAACATTTTATGTGAATTACAGCACATAACAGTTACATGAATATAATCCCTTTGATATACAAAGTTTTGGCTGTTTGAGAATGCTTAGGTACATTATTTTCGTTTCATCGACGTTCTAGTACACTGTGAGTGCACATTATTATAATTTTCAGAAAATAAATAGATGATTGTCCTATTGAATTGTTCCAGACATTATTATTAGTATATTTTGGGTTTTTCTTTAATAATGCCCCGCGTGGCGATGGAGTCCCGGGTTGCGACGGGTAAGAGTACAAAATATCGCCATTCCGAGGATGTCGTGAGAGGCGACTAAGGGAATACTTTTGCAAAAAGATCCGCTGCGTAGAGAAGGAAAACTCGAAATGAAACTCGGTTGTCAGTAAAATGACAATCGTTAATTCAAGTTTAAAGCCTTAAGGACGGCTTGAAAAATTTCAACTGAGAGTTGCTGCACCTACGACTGCCCATTTTACACGGCAATAGGCTCACCACTTATTACGTGGGACATAAAGCTATAAGGTGAAATTTGGGCGAATACCATGCCTCTGCCTACCCCTTCGGGGTTAAAGGCGTGATTATATATGTATGTATCTTTAATAAAGTGTTGGTATTAGACAAAACTTAGTATTAACGGTTAATTTTCCTAAAGGTTTTAAAGTACAATTTTCCAAACGAAAAGGAGACGAAAATATAGACGAAAAGTTTTGTGAAAAAAATCATCTCATATTCCCAAGTATTACAATAAACATAAGGCTCCTAAAGGCACTTAGCATTACAAAGATTTTGTGATAAACTCAGGCATTTGTAAACCTAAGCTGTGGCTATTAAACTTAGGCTGGATTTGACCAAAATCGGAGTAAGACTATACTACAGAATAACTTGCACCTCTTCTAAAAGTAAGTATAGTGATTTTCAATTTTACCAACAACTAATAAGTATATCTTAACTATGGCAACCATACTGGAGTTGAGTACTTCAGTTTTGGACATGGGTTAAGTATAGTCCAAACCTACCCGATCTGGCAATAATGAAGACATGTCATGTTTTGACAATCGTTGTCTAAGACAGATGAGTAGAAAAATAGTAGTATGACAAATCATTGAATTTTTTACTATCCTGAGTAGATTTTTTAAATGAAAAGAAACTGTCATAAAGAAGTTATTTGGTGTCAAAATGATTGTAAGAACACTGTATGACTCCTGGATACTGGAATATAATCAGGGTAAATATTTAGTTGCAAGTAACTATGATATAGGATCAAATGTGTTTGTTTACATTTTTGCGCAAAGCTATTGAAATACAGTATACCATTGTTACGTTGTGCTTGGTAGTTGTTGGTGGTAACTTCACTTTCACTTTACTTTCAGTATAAATATGAGCTATTCTCTATATAGCCTTACTCCGATTTTGGTCGAATCCAGCCTTAATCTAGTGTTCATTCCTTTTGTGGATTCAATGTTGTATTGTTACATTCTTAGTACAATATCAGGTTTTTAGGGATGTATACCCAAGGGTTAAAACGGAACCCTGTTACTGAGACTTCGCTGACCATCTGTCTGCCAAGAGACTTATGAATCTGTCAAGTGTTTTATGCACCGGGAAAGCTAGACAGTAGAAATTTACATAGAAAATTTTTAACAAAAAAGAACTGACTTCAAACAAAACTAATCAAGAAGTCGTGAGACGGTCTCACCCGACACCCCTCTGTGAAAGTGAAAGTTCAATCCGATTGACGTTGTCATTTTTGTTTTATTTCAAACTTTGAACAGATGATCCACGTGACCTAGTGACTTAATATAATGCAACAGAGTCACAGACTACAGACACAAGTCTCGCCATAAGCCCCGCTGCAATCTATTTTATAGAGAGGGGCTAAAATTGAGAGCTAATACCTTAAAATAATACAAATGTCGAATTGAGTAACCTCCTCCTTTTTGAAGTCGATTGATTATTTGTTTTAGTTACCGCTATAGTAATAAGTACTAAAAATAGAAAAAAGAAAATAATCGGACTCACATACAACAAACGCTAATATTTTGACGTTTTTTGGTTCGGAATCCTTGGTACGCGAATTCGACTCGCACTTGGCAGGAAATATTAATTTAGAAACATTCGTGAAAAACAAAAAAAAAATGCCTTTAGCTAGTTAAGGCTTTCAATTAAATTCAATGCTTGGTACGATATTTTTAAATAACAATTACATTTTATAGTTTAGACTTTAGACTGTTTACAGGCAGAAAAACTACATAGAATATAGTTACCTACGTAAAATGCGAAAGCAACTCTCACTTTTTGATAACCTTTCAAATCTATAACCATACTATACTATACTATATATACTATACTATACTATCTTCACGCCAAATCCCTTGCGGGGTAGGCAGAAAGAATCGAGCGCCACACGGCACGGTTCATACACACCTCACTTGCTTCTTCAACTTTCACTACCTATAACCACTGAACTAATTCTAAAGAAAGTTACTGCAGAGATAAAATAGAGATTTTTTTTTAACGTGAGGGAAAATCCTTCATACATGTTATGCCGGACTCCTACCAACTAAAAAACCTCACGTAACGCCCAACAGCATACGGTTGGGAGCCCCGGGTAAGCCCTCGGAAGGATGTCCCAGGACTCCCAAGGATAGAATAGAGCTTAGGAGTGAAAGTAGGCAAATTGTTTATCCCGAGAATAAGTTCCTGTGCGAATCTAAGCGCATTGTGCAATCAGAAATTTACATTGCAGAGCCCTAGGTCATATGTGTTAAGACGTTACACATATGCCTAGGGTCCTCCCGGTCGTAGATAGATGGACCGTGGTACCGTGTGGTTTTAGTCGGTAGGAGTCCGGCATAGCATCCATGAGGATTTCCACACGTTAAATAGAGCTGTCGAGATCCTAAAGTGACAGATTACCATTAATTATACCAGTGATAATAGCTTTGTTGTGAAATCAAATTCCCGAGTCACGACTCACAACTTTTCCAATTCAATATGATGAATAGGCTAAATACAATCACCGAAAATATATTTATTCATAAAATGCTAAAGGGACCCCTCTTGAATTCAAACGAGGTATTAAATATGTTAATAAAAGTCCTTTTTCGGACAGGCTAACTTTTTATTTGAAAATTTTCCACAGATAAAAATCAATTAGTATAGAAATGTGTTTTATGGGAATACACGAAAACTTTGTCAACTAATCAATCAATTGAAATATCTTGACACTGTCCGGTGCCGGTTGCTTTGGTATCGCTTTTTATTCTAGCCTCTTAGCCCCTTTTCACACGTACCGGTTGCCGGGTAGCCGTTGCCGGGTACCCGGCGGCGAGTGTATGGCATTACCGGGCAAATCACGCCGGTACGTGTGAAAGCTATAGTACATGGCCATACACTTCGCCGCCTGCCGGATACCCGGCAACCGGTAAAAATGAAAAGGAGCTTAGGGTTCCGTTGCCAAATGACAAAAAAACAAACACTTTTCTCCGAAACTATAAGGCCTATGCTGTTGAAACTTGGTAAGTAGATGTACTCTGTGAACCGCATTAAGAATTTCAGCTTGTTACTCAATCTCCCTTTAACGGTTGCAGGAATAAATTATTGCGTGGACTAACACGTAGAATATAGTACGAAATAAAGATTATGAATAATGAATTAGAAATTATTATTACAGTGCTAAGGTACGATCGTAATATTAATAACTAGCTGACCCGCGCAACTTCGTTTGCGGCACATGAAAGTTAGAAAGAGAGAGGTATGGTTTTAATATTTTGAGTAATATAATGTTTCCCGTCGCATTTACTCTCGTCGCGCCTAGCATCAGAGCTGACCCGCACAACTTCGTTTGCGTCACATGAGCGAGAAAGAGAGAGGTGTAGTATTAATATTTAAGGTGATATAATGTTTTCCTTCGCATTTACTCCCGTCGCGTCGCTTATATTCATTAGAGCTGACCCGCACAACTTCGTTTGCATCACATGAGAGTGAGAAGGAGAGAGGTGTGGTATTAATATGTAAAGTGATATAATGTTTCCCGTTGCATGTACTTCCACCCTGTGGACACACATGAGTTCTGTACCAAAAAGGACTTTTTTGGAACAGAACTCATGTGTGTCCGACTCGCACTTGGCCGGTTTTTATCGTTCAGTTGATTGGCTCCCACTGCAGACCACGTTTACTCTCGTCGCGTCGCTCATACTTCAAAACTTTTTAAAAGGGGTTATTGTAAGTGAACCTTAAAAGATAGGCATTATGCTGTTAACTACATTTTTTTGTAACTTTTAAGGGAGAACATTTTTGTAATACAAAATTTTCACGTAACTTTAACTATTTACGCAACGTAGGTACCATGGTACGCAGTGGAAGCTCTCAAAAGAAAGAAATTTTCCCCGTTCTCGAAACATTATTGATGACTGCTCCGCTCCAATTCACATTAGCGTGATTTTATATCGCCATTAGCCATCCTCAATAAATGTACTATTAAACTGTAAAATTATTTTCGAAATGCAACCAGTAGTTTCTGAGATCCTAGGACAAACAAACTCTTCAGTTTTATAATATTGTGGGCGAACCTTAAGAAACAGACAAATTAGGTTATTGTGAGCGAACCTTAAAAGATAGACTTATACTGCCGCGGACTTTTTTTTAGAACTTTTTAAGAGAAACAATATTGTAATACACAATTTTTACGTATCTTTAACTATTTACGAAGCGTACGCCTCGGAAGCTCTCAGACGGTAAAATATATTCCCCGTTTTCGAAACATTATTGATTGCTGCTACGTGCCTATTCGTCTTAGCGTGATGTTATATAGCCTATAGCCATCCTCAATAAATGGTCTATTAAGCTGTAAAAGAATTTTTTAAATCCAACCAGTAGGTCCTGAGATCCTAGCGTTCAACCATACAAACAAACAAACAAACTCTTCAGCTTTATAATATTTGTATAGATAATATAGAATATAATCAAGTATTACAGAATATTCACAAAAATTGCACGAAATGAGTGTAGTAGACTCGAATAACCGAACGCATAAATTTCAATATCGTACCCAATAGAAAAACGAAATAAGTAAACGCAAGTTTCGTGATTATAGCTTTTATAATCATGGCAATAGAGTATAAGGTTAAATGTCAAACAACGGTGACAGTACTACGTAAGCACTACTTCGTCTGAAATGCGAGCTTTTTATACCACCAGTTCCGTATACTTCAGTGTAAGAGAGTTTTCTCGTATTTTATTGGTCCATAAGGATGTGCAAGTTGGAAAATTTTGCAGACCCTCACAGCTGTAAAAAAATAACAGCATGTAAGATTGTAGTAGATTTTTTGCGTTAATTTTTCTTTATTATATTAGGCTGACAATGTGAATCTTATTATTGCTATTAATTAAAAGTTTCATTTTTAAGAATTTTTCAAAAATACCAAATGATTGTTTTAATTCCGATTGCACCTTTAAATTTATTAGTTTTACAATAAGGTAAAGAAGCCTATTCGAATTCCAAAATATTTATTTCCGTTCGCGCTTAACATGAAAACTTATTTCGAAAATAAAAAGTACCTGGGCTATATGAAGCGCTCGTGGCCCCGCGGACTCAGTATTCTGTAAACGATCACTGCAGTAAGCAACTTTCACTATGGCCGGTCCATGGATAGGTGACCATCCATGTGATCACTTTGTGACATTTATTTGAGCATTTCCGTGCTTCGGAAGGCACGTTAAACCGTTGGTCCCGGTTGCCAGTAAAATGGCAGTCGTTAAGCAAAGTTGAAGGCTTTATTTCAACAGCAGGCAGTCACAACCTGCGCCTGTCTATTTAAACACGACAATACGGCTCACCACATAATACGTGGGACAAATTATACAAAGGTGAAATGTGGGCATATAATATGCCTCTGCCTACCCCTTCGGGGATAAACGCGTGACCATATGTATGCATGGGCTATGTTCTCCAGAATATTATCCAGCATAATTATAAATCAATATCAGCCATTAGAGCATGAACGAGTATCAAACATCCTAAAATCTCGACATAATTCTACGTATTTTTTTTTTTGTTCATTGTTGAAGAATTCGTACACTTTCGCATTTATAATAAAACCGTTGTAAAACCACACGTTGTTACCTATTCACATGTAAAATTTCTTACTTATTCATAGTCAAGATGTGCTCAGTGCTCTGTAAACTTCGTAAATGATCTTACGCTACGATCTTACTCAGTCTTGAGATGATTTTAGGATTTCCGTAATTCAGAATTCATATAAAGCCGACGGGTTGCGACTACCAGTTATTTAGTAGTCGATAAGCCAAATTGGAAGACTTATTATGAGCGATCCGAAAATTTTGAACATCATTTATTTATTTACTTTTTATATGTTTGTAACACACAGAGACAGATTATGACTACATAGTCATAATCTGTCTCTGTGTGTTACGACACGACAATATTATTTTCTAGTTTACTAGAGGACGTCACGCGGTTTCACCCGCGTAGTTCCCGTTCCCGTGGGAATACAATACTTATTCTTCCATAAGAACCTTTTCCTGACAATACCTTACACAACAAAAAAAGAATTAGTGAAATCGGTCCACCCGTTCTGAAGTTATGCGCTTACCAACACATTTTGCGATTCATTTTTATATATAAGATAGACACGGCAATACTCGTAGGCTCACCACCTAATTACGTGGGACATAAAACTATAAGGTGAAATGTGGGCGTATACTATGGATCTGCCTACCCCTTTGGGGATAAAGGCTTGACTATATTATAATGTATGTATGTCTGTATTTTATAAACATTCTCACACAATATCATCGAGCCCAAATTAATGTAATGTAAGCATGTACGTTTCAAATAATACAGTAGGTGTTATGTATGCCTCTGAATACACCTTAGAAAGAAAAGGCGTTAATGTATGGCGGGGACTGAATTGTTTTAAAATAAGTTGAGTCTCTAAGCTCTTTTGTGACTAAGAAACACGCCAGTTTAGAATTTTCATGTTCACTATCGTTTAGAGAGAGCTCTGCAATTAAAATTTTCAGAATATCTTCCATGTAAAGATTCCAGACCCTCTACAGTTTTATTACATGTATAGATAGATATGTAGTTAGTTATACTATAACTTAAGTAATCAGTACCATTACACGGCATTACATTTTGTCAACATAATGTTAATTTCACGAGTAACAAGAGGCGCGTTGTAATTTGGTTGATTGCAATAATTATGTAGATTATAATAAGGCTGGGTGAAATTTGAATATAAATTTTAATGGAAGCGCTATTATGAGACTACAGGTAATTATATTAGGAGTTGAATTACAGACTGAGGTTTCAGTTCTCTTAGTTATATCATATTTATTTGACTGTCACGGTGCAGTTGTAAATGGATGCTAGTGCCGCGCTAAGGTTCCGGGTTCGAATCCTGAATCGGAAAAGATATTTGTGTGATCCGCAAAATGATTGTTTTGGAGCTGAGGTGTCTATGATGTAAGTATTAAGAGTTAAATAAATGTGTTTATCTTTTGTTTAGATCCCATAGCAAAAACTTTAGATTTGATGCTTACTTTGGGCTAGACATCGTAGTGTGAGACTGTGACAAAGTTTTTTACTAGAGTTTTAAAATTAACCTAATAATATTTTTCTTAGCAATTTCGACAACTTACTGAAGGGCTATAAAAGTTTTATGTATCAAGAAACTATAACTGAACGAAATCTCGTAATCCGCTTTTCGAACGTTTTTTTTGTACATTGAGTAAAATAGTATGAAAATGGTAAGCCTCTTTTATGCCCCATTTAAAGTCTCAAGACACTGCTTTGAAGCGCTCGTGGCCCCGCGGACTCAGTGTTCTGTAAACGATCATTGCAGTAAGCAACATTTACTATGGCCGGATATGGATGGGTGACCACCACGTGGACCACTTTGTGACATTTATTTACGAGCGTTTCCGTGCTTCGGAAGGCACGATAAGCCGTTGGTCCCGGTTGGTGGAAAAAAAAAACTGCTCAGAAGAGGAGACGTTAGAATTTCTTTTTTTTATACTACTTATAATAAACATTTAAAGCAATAGCAAAAAAATAATAATAAACATTTTTGAATAGGTACGTATCGTGTTTTCAAATCACTCTCTGAAAGAACAATGGCAAGTCGCCATACATGAAATTATTTGGGAAAATTTTTCGCGTTTAGATATGTAATATACATAGTACGATTGAGAATTTACTCTTAAGCAATTCCTTATACTAAACTGTTAGCCTATGGACGTTACAAACAAAGATATAGCAGTTTCATTTTTTTGAGGTTATGTTCACAAATACTAGTACTTACATAAGCCTATACGCATAGACTTATTATAACACCATTAATTACATACCAATGAAGTTTATTTAACATGGGCGTTTAACTCACTTCCTCATAAAGCCTTAAATCAGTGACGTTTAACTCCTACTTGCATTATGAAAACTCCTACTTGCCTTACCCGGTGTAACCTGGTAAGGCAAGTCTATGTAACTGGTTTGAAACACTAAAGAACACTAGATGCATCAGTCACACTGTAAGATCTATCTTTCTACTCTGACCGACTAAACCAACCAACTGTTGTGCAGAACGGAACTCAATCAAGGACTTTATTCCACTCGGACCAACCACAACTGCTTGATCACATGTATTTTTTGTAGATGAGGTACCTACTTATCAGTATAAACCAAACTCTGTATATGTATGCTCCTTTGTTTGTTCTAGTCGTAAGCACTGCCGGGTTAATATGATTATTTCTTGTTTCTCTCGGTCCCAATTGCATCCATTCCGTTTTGGGACCTGCATCAGAGCTAGACCAATACCCCAGACAGAAGGTGAGTTAAGACATGGGTCCTAGATAATGGCCCCTTAATGCATAGATTTGAAATCGGAGGAAATAAAAGTATAATATAGACTTAAAAATGAATACTTTAATGGAATGAAACAATATTTTGTTGTATGTTTTATTATTTACTACTTTATAGACAAGGGCACTTTACTTCTTTTTTAGTGCATTAATCTGAAACTAAATAGTAAGTAATTGTAGACATTTATTATTTCTTCCTCACACCCTAAGGTATAGTAGGGTCTACTCTACGCATGATGATAAATACAATGGAATATTTTGTTTCACTTCCTTGAAGAGCAGTGAATAATGATTATCTGATATGGTTCTATTCTGCTTCTTATAATATTGAAGATAGACAACTTTATGTGCAGTTGAACATCCACTCATGATATGATTCTATTCTGCTTCTTATAATATTGAAGATGTACAACTTTATGTGCAGTTGAACGTCCACTCAAAAGGCATACATCAAAGTTCAAGGAACGGCTATCTGGATACCTGTTCATCTCTACTATTTTCTTGCCTAATCAGGTTCTCATTCACAGTAACCCTAGTAAAGGTTAAGGCATCTCTCACAAGTGCGGTACAACTTTTGAAGATATCTGAAACAAAAAATATAGGAATATGTTAGTTTAAATACTTAACATGAATTTAAAGTGTAAATAATTATGTACCTTGTAGCTTGCTATAACTTATTTGAAGGCAGGGTGACTCTGTATATGTTAGGCTATTATGTATTTAACTGCAGTCGGTTATCGTACGAGGATAAAAGTAATACTTACAATAGTTTGAGGATACACTCAGCTACGAAGTAGAATAACCTTGAGTTATGCGTATGACTAGATTCCTTGTTTAAAGACCACATAATGCACCTCTCCAGCGTGATTCATTACAGACAGTGAACTTGGGACGCTGTAAAACCATGACAAATATGAAATATGATAATTCTTGAATTTTGATCATATTTTCGGTAAGAGGCTCTTTATTTGGTAATTCTAAATTAATTCAGTTTTTATTTGCTTTGCTGTCTAATGTTGATAAATAGGTTTGTTGTAGAGGTTTATGTAAATGATAGCGTGCGCTAGTGGGACTGATACAAAAATAAGTTACCGACGCAGTATTATTTTTGTAAATAAAATGACAAATTGAAATAGGATTTTACATGCATAATATTCACGCCTATTTTTCCTTAGAAGTAGGGAGAGGCATAATAGTGGGCTAATTTCTCCAGTTATAATTTGATTTACATACAGGTTGTTGCTAAGTTGAAACGAAAAGGAACGATTAGTGACTTCTCCCTGTTTAAATTTCATTTGTCATTGTGTTAAAATATATGCAACAAATTGCCTCCATTTAAGAACTGACCACTGCGTAAAATGCTTATCGCTGTGATCGTTTACAGAACATGGAGTAATCAGGGCTAACCAGCGTTTTAAGATTATAGATTATATCAATTTAATAATATCTGTACCTTAAAGAACTGCATATTAAATAAGTGGAAACTGTTCACGTAATAAATATATTTCTTATTCAAACTATCTAGAATTTGTATGCTGACGGTACAGACGAGAATTTCGAACAAAAATCTATGGAACGGGAGGTCCGAAATTAGTCGCAATGTACCTATGTATTACGTACGAGGAACAGGGTACTTTTGACATAGCAACTAGTGCTATGACGAAATAATAATGTATATTTTATACTTACTCTAGAACTGTGTCCAGAAGTGTAATGCAAATAACCCGTGCATTATGAATTTATGAACACGTTTATTTATGTCTTTGTGCACCCTTTGAGGGCAATGAAGTTGTCGTAATTATATTTATATTAGCGAAATAATCTGCTACTATTTGACAACAATCTATGTGCATCGATTATATTGTATGCTACGCAGCTACAAAGCTACGGAAATAAATACTGCTACATGTTTGCTATGCTGTATCCTAATATATAATCTTTTTCTCTTTTCGTGGGCAGTTATTTCTAAGTCCTACCTGGTAGCCCTGGGTTATTCTTCCGAGGGCGTACCCAGGACTTCCAGAAGTAGACAGACGGAAGAGCATGGTGCGGTAGAATCCATGAAGATTTCCACACGCAAAAATTAAAGCCCGGCCCGATCCACTTATCTTGACTATTAAAAACAGTCATGCGTTCATTTGTTTGTGAATTGACTTGTTTTCTATTTGAGACATCAAGATTTATTTAAGCTGTATACGGCAACAAAAGTAGGTATACAATTTACGATTATGTAGAATCCATATTAACAATATCTTAATACAGAAATACGAATACAATATATTGATTTGAGAGTGGTATTACATGTAATGTTAGTGAAACTGACATGGACTGGTTTGATTGATCGATTATGGTTACCCAAATCAAGAAATCGTTATTGTATCACACAAAAATAGCTCTTTACTCAATAGTACCAAATAAATTCGATAATCCTATTACGATAAACTACAATTTCTGTTATTGATGCCCTGTTACATAGAGCAACGCTACCAGTACAAGGGGAGTAGACATAGCATGTTTGCTCTATACCTGCATATTTATCTGTCATATGTTGCTGGGGGAAAAAATATTCATTATACCACTATTAAAGCAATCGGCTGTCACTATGGAACATTTAAAACAACACACTCGTAATTTTATACACATACATACATATACTCACGCTTTTATCCCCGAAGGGGTAGACAGAGGCATAGTATACGCCCACATTTCACCTTATAGTTTTATGTCTCACGTAATAGGTGGCGAGACTATTGCTGTGTTGAAATGGACAGGTGCAGGCCGCCACGACCCGCAGTTGAAAATTTTCAAGCCGCCCATATGTCCTTCATTTTGGCTTAACTATTGACATTTTACTGACAAACGGGTTTCCGTTCGAGTTTTCCTACTCTACGCAATGGATCTTTTTGCGAAAGTGTTCCCTAAGTCGCCTCTTACGACACCCTCGGGATGTATTGGGGTGGCGACAATTTGTACTCTTACCTGTCGCAACACGGAATACCGTCGCCATATGCAAAATAATTATATTTCATTATTAATGTGTGTATTAAGCTTACTCTTTTCGAGGTACGCTTTGACAGAGGGGAAAGTCTCAGTATGTCGCCTCCCCTCGATAAAAGTCATAGGTCGTGTTGCTCTATGCTCTATTACAAGGACTGGGATCCGTAAAAGCCTTCTAATACAGAGAAATATAATAAATACATTCGCACATTTCACCAGCAAGCCTATTTGTCGCGAATCGTTGTTGAGACCGGTGGCATCACACGTTGGTTAGTTAATCGCGTTTAACGTTTTTGGTGGTGTTTAAATGCCGGTTGTATAGATATTTTACTTCTTTATCGGAGTTCTATAGAAGTTTTTCTACTTTGCTAGTTAAGAGAAAGAGGCGGTGTAAAAGTAACACTCAAGTTCCAAAATAAATACCTATTTGTGGAACATACATTATCCCTATTTATTCCAATCCGGGATTCAAACCCGAAACTTTAATACGACAGCCGCATACACTGTCATTACGCCACCCGATGCAAACGATATAAAATGAATTATTAGTGTAGGTTTGCGTATTTTGCAAGTAGTTCGAGCTCGTACTTTTTATAGGCTCAGTAAACTCAACATTTTAAACTAGAGATCTACGGCTGCTTAAATATTTTGTGAGTTGGTGCCACTCATCTCTATCCTCGCTTTCTTATGAGTAAAGATTTTGTCAATTTATATAAGCTTGAACCAATCACCCTTAGCGCCTTGAACCTTTCAACTAAAAATAGATCGCTTGAATTATTCCAGTAATAACACTGTGAAAGAAAATGTAATAAAACAACTTTTGTGTTACAGCAGCTTAATAAAGGTAAGAGAGTAGAATAAAAAAGCTACTTACTTGCATCGACGACGTATTTCGCGTGAAGTTGGAGTTCGACAATCTAGTAAAACATTGAGTTGGATTATTTACATTATGTCATGAGATGTTTGTTACTGTATTACTCCTTAACACCTGAACCAATTAGGATGAAATTGCTACTTATACAGATAACTGACGCCATAATGTACCAGGTCAGTTCTGGCTCATAGACTACTTTTTATCCCGTAAACAAATTCCTACGGGAATCGACTACGTTTGCTCTCTACTCGATGTTTTATAGTATTTTGATCAGACCAGACAGAGAAGAGTATAAAATGTCGCCACCCCAATTAATCACGAGAGTATCGTAAAAGGCAACTAAGGGAACACTTTCGCAAAACGATACGATAAAAAGAAATTCAAAATGAAACCCGATTGTCAGTAAAAGGACAATCGTTAAGCCATTTGAAGGCGTTATCGGCGCGGTGCACAGTGGTCCCGCGCTCTAAGAACGGCGGTCGTAGGGGTTACGTGCAACGAATAACTACTGAATTTCATAATAATGCATTTGATAATAGGTAGTATTATGTGATTAATTAAGATAAATATAAATAAAAATACAATTTATTGCAGTGAAATAATAATCTAATCTCTATAAATAATGATTTTATTGAATGATTATTATTTATTCAATAAAATCAGTTATTTCCTGTAATATTTTATTTATAAGAACAATGCATTACAGCCACTCCGCAGCCTAAATAAATGTTACTATAATGCCTTTGAACTAATCTTTTACTCACTACATACACTAATATAAATCAAATAAAATTACATTTAATTAGTTTTATATTTTTAAAAAGTTAAGAGTTAGAGACTTTACTTTAGAGTGTTTTAAGTAGTTAGTTGACGGTCGAGAGCAGTGTCTCGGTGGTCTAGTTGGTTAAGGCGTCTGGTCCGGCAAACCAGAAGACGCGGGTTCAAATCCTGCTCGAGATCAAAATTTTTTCACATTAAATTTGTAATTGAGTCAGCATACTCTTAATTGCTTTAGAAAATTATCTCTAAGAGTTTGAGACATTTAAAAACGTCTATGCATATAAAACATTTTTATTATGAACTAAAAGTCTTTTACGTAATTGAACACAAAATCTAATACATTTTTAAAGGGACAATACATTTTATACATATGCTTAAAGAACATGCATATTCTTATTTCTTAGTAATTGTCTTAACTAGAAATATATGGAAGCTTATGCTGTCCTTAATTTGAATTACCGATCTTATGACCAGTGTTTGTGACTACACGATATGACTCCATGATACGTTCGCCTGATGGATAAAACCGCTTCTTTTCTTCGAAGGCTAATAAGATGACAGGGACTTTGTATTTATACATTCCTTTAGCAATAAATAAGTGATAATAGATAACACTTCATCAGGGTTATTAAAAAAAAGTGGTATAAGTTCGGCTGGTTGCCTTGCATATTAGTGGTATTAGTGGTATTAGCCGAGGTTAGTAACGACTTTTTCGCTGAATTATCCTTACTCAGTCAATCAACATTATAGTGATCTCTTGCTGCAGTCTGCATCCAGTCTCCTCTGTTCTGTAGACCGCTTATAGATAGAAGACCACACTGCTTAATGTCACGACAGTCAGCAGCAGACGCAGCTGACTGATCGCAATCTTGTGTCTACCAGTCACTATATTTATTGATTATTCAAGATGCAGCCTGATTAACTGATTGCCAATAGCTTGCCAACCCTTTGTAAAGATTGGAAATACTATTTCCCAATTTCTCAGTGTTAACATCTTCTATATCTGGGATCAGGCTTTGAAGAACTTGACGACATCTGTAACTTTGGAAGTATCATTCTATATAGACAGCCAAGTATACCTACAATACAAGCAACCTTGTGAAAGAACTTAAATGTTGTACTTATAACAAAAATCAAATAGTTTATTGGTTAAAAATAAATAATGATATCTCGTAGACATCTGCTACGACTTAAAGTCTGACGTAGACCCTCGACTGTACTTACAAAAGCGCTATAAGTACCCAAATTTTAAAAATAAATAAATAAGGGACATTTAAACACATTTCTATACAAACCACATACAGAAGTCACTGTTAAAAAGTAGTTAAAACCTTCGAGGTAGTAAAAATAACAAAAAATCAAGAATTTCCTAATATCATTGACGTAGCACCGATTTTAAAAGAAAACCATACTTTTAATATTTGCAATAATGTTTAAAATGTGTTATACATACCTCATTTTAAATAGCCATTGCAAAAAACCCCGTTCTTCAACAAGTAATTCTTGGAAAAAGAAGCGTCACTGATAATAGTAAATAACACTCGCTAATTACGTAAATGAGCAGATTAATAATGAGTTCACTTTCGATGCATAAAACTATATGCAAATGATAACTTAAAGAAATTTTGTTAATATCCTCACGAAGTGTGACAAATAGTGAGTGATTTAAACAAAGTATTGTGTTGTAATTCAAATGTCGTGGTTGACGCCCTATGACCTACTACGGAACCACCGTGGCGGTGGCTTGAAAACGTTCAACTGTGGGTCGTTACAACATGTGCCCGTCCATTTCAACACGGCAATCGGCTCGCCACCTATTACGTGGGACATAAAACTAGGTATACGGTAAAATGTGGGCGTATACTACGCCTCTACCTACCCCTTCGGGGATAAGGGCGTGACTATTTGCATATATGTATAAAGAGACAAGAGATCCAGTAACATCCTAACATCCTCAAAATACCTTCTTGAGTACAAAGATATTTTTCTCTTAACTTAGCGTCATACGAAAATATTTGTATTGCATACGTGACTCATATTTCTATATAGATAGAAAATGATGGCAATACGGGCCGCTCGCAGTTGCCTCGCACTCGTAAATACATATCATAACGTCGGGAAAGCAGAATTGGTAGTTATAGTTTCGATCTGTAGTACTTATGTGAGCAAAACGTACCAAATATATTCTTGTTAGGTGTTTATTTAAAGTTTTAAATAATAAATGTATGTTTTATATGTATACCATGCCTGCCTGATGTAAAACCATGGTGAACAATGGCGGGTCACTCTCAAAGTCGATCGTTCAACTTCACAGCCGCTCTCTCTTTATAACCTGCGTAGGAATACCAAATTTCACGCAAATCCCTTCAGTAATTTTCGAGTTTATTATGAACACACAGAAAAACAAATCAAAATCGGTTAGGAGTCCTGAAGGCATCAGCATCGATTATTTAACAGGATTGGTCAATTAGGTACTTTTACCATTTTACGATAATAATATTTAAAATGAAATGAAACTAAAATATCTTTATTCATTTAGGTTACAAAGTAACACTTATGAACGTCAAAATTTTTGCTTCTACATTTACATTTACTGCCAGATTCGCAATGCAATAGGTAGAGCCTGTGAGGAAGAACCTGGCAAAAAAACTCGCGGCCACTCTTTTTAAATAGTCTTAATACATTCGTTTGTCATGTAATAAAGATTAAAACACATATTTGTTTCAATTTTTTAAACTCATTAGATTGCTCCCCAACTACTTCGTTTAAAATAAACCAAAAAGAAAAATTCTTCACAACGAAAATTTAATAAAATTCTTACTCTAAACTCTAAAGTGTTCATATTTCAAACATTCTTGACACAAAATATGCTTATTAAAATGTTAGCTCTCTATTTCAGTCCATAAACTGAAAAGTAGTGGATTACGTGCAGTGAGAAATGTTGGGACCGCTTTTGTCTGAGGAACAAAACGGTTTGTCCTTGTCTCGTGCTGACGGGAATGAGTACATTATAAATGTGGAATAAAATTATGCTAGTGGAAAAATAACGAAGTTAATTTTATTTTAATAACTAACTAAAAATTAATTAACATTATCAATAATATCCCTATAATGCTCCTGAGGTGTCGGTAAGTCTTCTTTATGTGTGGAAATGCTCATGGATGCTATGCCGGACTCTTACCGACTAAAACCACACGATTACCTTCCACCTGGAAGGTCTCGGAAGGATAGCCCTAGGACTCCCGACACTAACGGGAAGCCTTGAGTCATCGTTGGCGCAGCATAGAACAATGGCGTCTTTTTGAGTGATTTACTGGCATTCCTAAGAGAATCAAATATAAAATCTCTCAAAACTAAAAAATGTCCACTGAATATAGGCAAAATCGAATTGTGAATATATACCTACTTTTTTAAAGTCTCAGTCTTGTAATCCTCCTCACCTCTTGCGTTGGAGTAAATAGTGTGTTCAAATATGCAAAGGTACATCGAACCTTTCAGAATGAACCAATAAATTAAATATAGGAAATACAATCTTTAGCCAATAAGGTTTGCACCGTCCTGAGTGCACTCAATCAACTGCGTGTCAAACACTCGCTAGTGAGGGGCGCGCGGATATGTGAACAATCGATATTATTATGTTTTAATTATCATTATGTTTTATCTTCCTTTAGATTATTGTTTCGTAAATTACTTAGGCCAACTTCCAACTTGCCTGGCCAGTGTGTTACACTAGGGCAGAATACCTTCTCAAATTATTTGACATCTATCCGTCAGATGAATTGACGATTAAAAAAAGGGCACAGACTAGATGCTGAAGGCACAGGACCGCGTGTAGAGGCGTAAATTGGGAGGAAGGAGAGGCCTACAACCAGGAGTGGACTGTCATAGGCTGATTAGATTGATTGATTGAGTTTATTTGTAGCCTCTAATATCATTGGCTAGTTTGATTCATACCCCTTTTTTTTTTGTTTAACGTGAGGGAAAATCCTCATAGGATGTTATGCCGAACTCTTACCGGCTAAAAAACCTCACGCCACGCCTAACAGCCTATGGTTGAGAGCCCCGGGTAAGCCCTCAGGAAGGGTGTCCCGTGACTCCCAACAGACCTACGGCCGCCAAAGCGGCCTCGCCCAGGGGGTGGTTCGGGTGCTATCCCGCGTCTATGGGGGGTTTCGGGTGTGACCCCGCTTCTAAGGCGCGTGCGTGAGTTGCTCACGTCACGCTGCCGTCATGGGCCTGCTTCTGTAAGGACGGTGAGCGGCCCTCTCACCGTCCTCAGACCCCCGGTCATGGAGGCCGATAGTCCTCGGCGAAGACACGTCGGCGGCGCCCAGGGCGCCGACTGCGGAACTCGGGTGGGAGAGTTCTCTCCCGCACCCGGCCCGCCGTCTCCTTCGCGAGCATGACCTGCTCGCAGAAAGAGGCGGCGCAGTCCCACTTACTCCCGCTGGAGAGCATGGCCCGCACCATAGCCTCGAGCAAGAGAGTGTCCACGCCCAGACCCACTACGAGGACTGATTCATACCCCTTAGGAAACAGACAAGTAGGGTTATCAGATCGGTTGATTGGTTGAAAAATCGTAGCAGAATCCTACCGGCATGGCGGCAGTTGGCAAATCTTATATGATTTGAAAGTTTATAAGGAAAATTTGTGGTAAATTGTGACTTATCTCATATTTCAACGGCATAATGTTAGACATTTCACCATTTAGTAGTCTACGCATTCATATTTTGTGGGCGACAATTGGCGACAAAGGGTTTTAATCATACTGTCGATCCTGCAACACCTATCCGAAGTCACTTTTAAGGACTTCATTCGTCCCAAAAATCTCGAAGCAGATATTGGTACCATTACATGCTTGCTGTTGCTGGCCCTAATGGGAACTTCTTGATGCTTACACATCAGATACTCCATGTACACTACATGGAATCGACGATTTTTCCACCTATACTGATTCGAATCTTGCTTATTCAATTTCGAATAAATATTCGACTTACATCCCATCACTAACTATTAAAAGCACCGGTCTTGTTTGCTTCCAATAAAAATGAAGCATGCCTTTCGATTAAATTCCCATTTAATAGGTAGAGATTTTCTCCCAATTTATCTTTAATTATATTATATTTACGGAAAACATATAATAATATTTGATAGCCATTTTAAGTGATTATTAAATATATCCTTTGGCAAAAACTAGGCAAGTTGTCTAGGTGTTAGGGTAGTAGGTGCTTGTGGGTTTCGTTGGTAGGAGCCCGGCTTAGCATCCATGAGGGTTTTCTCCACGGAAAAACATCTAGGGTTCCATAAATGGTAAGTACATTGTTCGGTCATAGCATTGAACAATTGACATCGCAAATATAATTGGGGCCGCTTTCCCGATAATGACCTGTCTCTACTCTCATTTCTGCCCAGTTCTGCTGAGAGGTGTAAAATTGATACAGCTTAAAAAGGGGTATTTCAAACAGGGCTTAATGTATTTACGTTATCCAAGAAATATACACTAACTGCAATAGATGAAGGCGCATCGCAACGAGTTTTAAATTTTGTTAAAATGTTACATGATAGTGCAATTATAGGACAGGAGCTGGGCGCTCGAAATTTTATAGAATTTCAATTTTAATTGGTCCCACTAAATAATGTACTTCACTCAAAAAAAAATTAATTTAAAACTAAATGCGTGACATAATTTTCAAACAGTCAAAAATATGTCACACCAGTCAAATTACAAGTCATTCAAAACGACTTCTGACCACTGCAGGACCCATGCCCACTATGAACAAGTTTTACCTGGTCAGCTTGTGGTGAAGATGTATGTTTTACACCAACCTCGTTTCACGGTATTAACTTTGTAGTCAGTCAGTACAAAACACACCGAATAATAAAGGACGATACTACAGGATAACAATGAGATTTATTTATTTATATTATAATTATATGCTGTAAGTAATAAACTATTTACTGACACTAATAATTAACCGCCACAAGCTACTTGATTTTCATAAACAACATACATTGAGCCTTTCTATTTAAGGTTCACAAAATTGGACAAGTTTATATTACTAATAAGCTGGCAAACAAGCACGCGACCTGCCTGATCTGTAATTGTGGGTAGTGAGTTGGGCAAGCGGTAGTTCTATATATAATGACAAGAATAATAATTGTTTTCTTATTCTTTTCTACTGATATTTCAACGCACAATATTGTTGAGACATAAAGAAATTGAAATATTGTCAACAATTTCATGCTTCTAGATCAAATTACGTCATACCTTGGAACTGTACGGTACCGGTCCCCTTTTCAATTGTCATCGCAGTCTACTCTTTGATACGTGAGGCCTATTATAGACCAGGAGGCATGAAAATAATGCAATTAATACAAAAAAGCATTGTCCCTGCAAATGCGAATGTGATACCTACCACCAGTTTAACGAGAGTAGAGTTTTCTTGTAAAATTCTTTAGTAGTATGCTATAATTGTTTATGAAAAATATAATATTTAATATTTTTAAAACGGGTTTGGCAGAGTAAACACACGTACTTACATATTATTATAGTTACACCTTTTTACTGAAAGTTTAGGCATAAGTAGACATACCATGCACTAACAGTTCACCAGTTATATTAATTTTTAAAGAATTGCTTGTAAACATAAATGCCACGAATAGTCACCCATCTCCAGATCCATCACATAAAATGCTTATCGCGTAGTAATCTTTTACAGAGCACTGAGCCTTCTCGAGTAACCGGGGGTAGTTACTACATAATTAAAATTTCACCTACGTATAATAATTACGTTCTAATACGACGAACAATTTTATAGTTTCTATTTTAATATGAATTCAATATTGACCACTGATTTTATTGCAGTTTCAAAACTTTTAGAAAGTTAACAATGTGAATCTCAGTTGATCGGTTCAGTGATCTGACTGGTGTGACTGATTTTTAGGTCAAGAGCTCTTAGACTACACATCGGATGGAGGAGCTGCGCCGAATTGACGTTTATCTACGAAGCCACGTTAAAGCTACGTTTCAACATTTTTATTTTCACATTTTTCTTTGAGCGAAATAACCTTTAGATATTTTCTTCAAGTTGTTTGAAATTTCGGATATTACGCGCCCTCATGCTGAGGTTTCATGTTTAGGTAATACTTTGTACGGTTTCCTAGAATCGATTGAAATTGGTTTTGTTTTGTGTTGGGTAAGCTTCTTTTCAATTTATCTTGGATATAAATAAATAGGGAAGTTTCTTTTTTAGGGTTTCGTACCCAAAGGGTTAAAATGGGACCCTATTACTGAGACGTGACGTCCATCTGTCTGTCACCAGGCTGTATCTCAGGAACAGCGATAGCTTGTCAGCTGTCATTTTCACAGATTATTGTATTTCTGTTGCCGCTGTATCAACAAATACTATAATAAAATAAAATGATTATTAGAAGTCTTTTTTTTATACAAAACCGTCCATGGGTGCTTACGCGTCGCACGTGGTCGGTTTTTCTTTCTTCATTGTTTCATAAGGAATAAATCAATAAGGGTGTTTTTTTAACTGAAGGTAGCTTTACGTCTGGAGACTGGAGATGTCATACGCCACTACTACTAGATTTTTCCTGTAGAAACTTATTCCACAAGAAACATTACAGTTTATTGCATTACCCGAATTTAGTGCGAGTGGAGCCGCGAAAGTCTCTCTAGTCGAGTGAGGGTGTCTGTCCCACACCGTGTCTGTGTAATTGACGCCTTAGAGGCGTTTTGGTGCTGCGGCACCACGAGTGTGGCACCTCTGGTCTTGCAAATATCCATAGACACGGCCCATTTTCTATAAGGTGAGTCGTATACGTGTCTGCAACCTTAGTGATATAAAAGAAAAACAATCTATTGAAGGCACTAATTTGATTTATTAATTTCCCTTTGCCTGAAACTCTTCAAACTTAACTCATTCAACAATTGTCTAATTTCCAGCTTCGTTTACGCAACAGTTGTTCAAGAATATTCTTTCAATCAAAGTTGAGACAGAAACCTAAATATAATGTAAATCTCTTTTGAAAGTATGATTGCTTTTATTTGATTTACCTTTAGCCAGGCTCAAAATAGCAATGTAATGAAAAGTTGAATAAGAAAATGTCGTTATACATTTCGCAATCTGAAAGTCGAAAGAGATTATGAATTTCTATGTTAATGTTATAAAGAGGAAAAGTTTGGATGTTAGGAGTTATTGCAGACACTATTAACCTGATTTCAAAAATCCTTTTTGTAGCAGGTGACCTATTTATTGACAAAGGATAAAGGTTATTAACCATTGCACTACTACCATAAGGAAGCGGGGCAGTAATCGTTAATGTCAACAGATCCATTATTTTATTTGAAAACAAATTTAGGGTGCAACAAGAGTTCAACTTATGTCGCGGATAGCGATTTTATAAGAAAACATCAACTGATAATGGGCGTTTTTGAAGTGAGCATTTTATATCGATGTTGAAGCAAATCGTGTAATGGATGAAATGTATTTCACCTTGGGCCCAACCGGAGTTAACGCTTAGATGAGAATGTTGACGACCATCTACTGAAGAATATTAACTACCTACTCACTTATGTTCAAGTTTAAATTGTCACCCCATATTGTTACAAGTACGTGAGGTGTTAGGAACCCGCCTTATGAGGTCAATAACTTAGTCTAGCTAAGTTATACGAAGTTCGAAGAACTTAATTAAACAAGTGCTTAACTTGAGGTACTGTCTACTATATTGGAATTTATATTATAAACGCGCATGTTTGTGTGTATGGATGTTTGTTACTCTTTCACGCTCCAACAGCTCAACGGCTATGTCTGAAACTTGGAACAGGAATAGATTAGCGGGAGAGAACTCTCCCATCCAAGTTCCGCAGTCTGCGGCGAGGGCGCCACAGACTTGTCTTTGCCCAGGACTATCGGCCTCAATGACCGGGGGGCTGCTCATCGTCCTTACAGAAGCATGCCCAAGAGGACAGACTGACGTGAAAGTTTCACGCACGCCACACGTCTTAAGAATGGGGATAGCCCCCGAACAACTCGCCCAAGCCGCGGGATAGCACCCGAACCCCCTAGGTGAGGCGAGGCCGCAGTGGTAGCTTCTTAGCTACCACTGCGGCCTCAGCTCTGACGGGAATATTGGGGACATCCTTCCGAGGGCTTATTTGGGACTCCCAACCGTAGGAAGTAGGCAGGGCACGTGTAGTTTTTAGTCAGTAGGAGTCCGGCATAGCATCCATGACGGATTTTCTGCATGTAAAAAAAAGGTATAGATTATAGTCTGAAATAACACTTAGGCATCACAGAGCAACATGACCACCCCTTATACTTTTCACATTGCTCTATGGCTATTGTGTATCTCTGTAATAAGTTTTTATGAGATAATGGAAAGATATCAAAACTACGAGCAGTTGGCATCACCTAGTACAATAGTGACGCTTTTCCGTAGCCGAGGTCATCATGTCAAAAATTCACATACAACCACATTGATTAAGAAATAAATCAACAAGTTCTTCAAGAGTTACTTATAAGACAAACGATATAAAATGTGCGTCGTCGCCAGACTATCTACCGTAAGAATATCACCGATTTCAGAAACCGCTAAAAGCTTCCATTACATGATGTGACGCTCCCTCTAAACTCTAGACGTAAAATGACATCAAGCAGTAACATTATAATCCTTGACATTCAGCCGTCATGTCATGTCTCCACGTGTGTGCGAACAAAGCTTTTGTAATGTGTCTATTCGTATACAGTGAAGCTTGGTTAAGTAAAAATAGGGCTGTCATTTATTCAAATATTTCTTTTTATTGTTTTAGGCGAATTTAGTAAATGGTTGAGAAAATCTTGTGAAAATAATAAAACGATAATAAACTAGGGGAAGAATTTTCCTCTTCTTCTCCTAGTTAATAATCGATATTTTAAATAAAAAAAAGTAAAATATTCATTAGTAAGTAACATGGAATGCTATTTTCAGTTAATTTATATTAAAATAAAAAATAATTACTCAAACCATGTACAGCTCTTAACAAACAAATGCTTTTAAATCGAAGATTATTCACGTATTCAATGCACGTCCTTCAATCAAGATATTAGCTCAATCATGAAAAAAGTTTAGATTAGAAGAAAAGTATAAGGGATCAATGAAACAAGAATTATAAATAACAACCATTTATCATACATATTATCTTCTTTAAATAAATTCACATGGCATAAATGCTGGTCTAAGTTCAGTAAGAAGGTCAACCCGAATACTCTATCGATCGTTCTAGAAAATAATTTAAAAAACCAGACGTGTGACAGCCCTCAGTAGGAAAACTTTCTTTTTAATTATGGTGGAATGAAGGCGTGTGAGACGGTGATTACAGTAACGGTTTTTGAAGATGAGGTTGCGATTTTGTTTGTGTTTTAATACACTCTTTATAACAATGTTTTGTTGAACTATTTTTATGAAATACTTCCGGACGTCACGCGGTTTTACCCGCATAGCTCCCGTTCCTGTGGGAATACAGGAATGAAATGTAGCCTATGTTACCTGGGGAGGTGTAGCTTGCTAAGCTACTATTGTGTTTTGTAACAATGTATAGGTAGGTATTTGTAAGTTTACAATAAAAAAGATTATTAAGGTATCGTCGACATACGTCCGCTTTTTGTAAAACATTTAAACGTTCTACATTGCTTTTTTTTTCTTAAGTGCTTCCCTCCGTCATCCCTTTATCCCAAAATAAGCATAAAAATCCTGCCATATTGAAATTGATACAGGTTAATACCACCCCTGTCATCGGACGTCACTTCCGTTGACAATGCTGTTTTTGGTATCATATCCATTGATAATGCACAATGTCAAATCAATCATCAATACATATAATAAAATCGTAACAGGTCGCTGTCTGTACATGGAAGATAAATAAGAAAAAATATTATAGGGGGGCTTTATGAACGCAATAGAACCCAAAACAATGATTTTTAGAATTTTTGTCTGTTTGTCTGTATGTCTGTATATCTGTTTGTCTGTACGGTTGTGCACGCTAATCTCAGCAACCGCTCAACCGATTGCAATGCGGTTTTTTTTATTGTGTTGAGGTTTGCTCCAGTTAACATTTAGCGTTTGTTTTATGTAAATCGGTTTAGAAATAAAAGAGTGATAACATTTTTAAGAATTAGATATTTTGAAAATTTTAATTGTAGGGGTTTCTTTGAATGTGAGTGAACCTAAACTGGCGTGTTGGCTTAATCATAAAAGAGCTTAATGATTAAGACTGAATTGTTTTAAAATAGACTTAATCATTAAGCTCTTTTATGATTAAGCAAACAGGGCAGTTTCAGACGCTGCTTGATGACTCTGATGAAGAAATACCTTTCCTTTCATACACCTTATGTGACGTAAACGAAGTTGCGGGCTCAGCTAGTACCTAAATATAATCATGATTGGTTGAACACAACTTATCACTTTCCACCTCCGATCGAAGATTACATAGATTTGAAGGCTGATGACATGTAATAGTCATATAAATATTATGTTCATGATGGCACTGAAATTGAATATTTACCAGATTGTGCGATGCCAAATAATGAAGGGTAATTAATCCATTACCTATGTATTTTATTATTAATTTACTAATCAGGTTATCGCACGCCTTTGAGCGGGATCGAGAATTGGATTTTATTTTTAAACCTAGAGTTACTGGTATAGCACTCAAACTTATTCATCAATTTCGATGTGGTCTTTTAAAAATGGCATATTCAAGAAGACATTTTCAAGGCAGCTCACAAACTCCAGTGAAACGAGTCCATAGGTATATTACAGTTTTCCGAGCATAGAGCCCTCGAGTACGCAAGTTATTCAGGGTTAATGCATACAATTTAAAATATCTTCAGACCACAGCGCTCGCATTTTTGATTTTATGTTTATTTATGTAAAGCCGACTGAAGTAAAAAAAACCAACAAATATTTGTGTATTTTTGATGGTATATTTTCGATCGCGGTTTTCTACACTCATACTTATAGAATTCGGGACTTCACGCGAAACACATTTACTTACATTTTCACACCGACGTTTCGATCACGTTGCAGCGCCCGTGGTCGCGGTTGGACTGAGGCGAGAATCGACGAAAACCATGAAGTAACTTCTTGCCAAACTACCCTCCGCTATTGTCACAACGAAGGATAAGGCCGGCGACACACTACACTCACTACGTCAGTTTTAATTGGCACAGTTTTTACGTTCAAGTTTATTAATCACTGCATTCCACATCCCGGAGAGCTTATATCCATCATCCCTATTGAAATTTTTGTGTTTTTTAATTTCAATGGCTTCACGCACCATACGTGGATAATAGTGGCGATCAGTGGAGAGGACTTTTGGTTGGTGAAGTTCGATCCAGTGATTACTGCCCGTATCGAGGTGTTCTGCTATTGCCGATTTGTTAAACTGACGGTTTTTTACAGCTGCAATGTGTTCTTTGACCTTTCCTTTAAACCGTTAACAAAGGTAGCTAGGTACGTACGAACACCAAAGGACGTCATTCCTCTGCAAACACCAGGTGTCTACAAAGTGGATTGCAGCTGCGGTAGTTCCTACATAGGCCAAACCAAGCGGACCATCGCGGAAAGGGTCAAAGAACACATTGCAGCTGTAAAAAACCGTCAGTTTAACAAATCGGCAATAGCAGAACACCTCGATACGGGCAGTAATCACTGGATCGAACTTCACCAACCAAAAGTCCTCTCCACTGATCGCCACTATTATCCACGTATGGTGCGTGAAGCCATTGAAATTAAAAAACACAAAAATTTCAATAGGGATGATGGATATAAGCTCTCCGGGATGTGGAATGCAGTGATTAATAAACTTGAACGTAAAACTGTGCCAATTAAAACTGACGTAGTGAGTGTAGTGTGTCGCCGACCTTATCCTTCGTTGTGACAATAGCGGAGGGTAGTTTGGCAAGAAGTTACTTCATGGTTTTCGTCGATTCTCGCCTCAGTCCAACCGCGACCACGGGCGCTGCAACGTGCTCGAAACGTCGGTGTGAAAATGTAAGTAAATGTGTTTCGCGTGAAGTCCCGAATTCTATAAGTATGGGTATATTTTCGATTTCCGAGTTGTCATATCCTATCCAAAATTGCAATCGAAACCATTTCCTGCAACTGTTAGAACTAGTTTCGACGTGTCGGTAAACATGGTCAGAGTTTCAGCTCCTACACCAAAATGTCTAACACGCCCTGACAAGATTTCACTTTAAAAATTGCAATTCAAAATTGATAAGTCATTTGGATAGTGAATTCACTTGTCAAATATTAAACTGCCTGAAGATCACTTATGACAAAGATGTTAGGAATGACAAAGGAAATTGTCAGAGTACGCCTGTCCGCCCCTCATCAGATCAAGACGATATTGAGCCGCATTACCCAGTTGTCTCGCACATGTAATAGCTATATCTTGGTTTATTGACGTTAAAGTTAAAATAATATGGGTCGAAATATATCTCAACAATTTTTTTTTATTTGGAAATAGAAAATTGAAAATATGATTATGTTAGCCCTATCTGAAGAAACTAATAAATAGGATAGATTAAGATGTTTCAACTATTATAGGTATATAAAAGCATTTTTATAATGTAGCAGCATGAATCTGAAAGTATGACTCGTATTATGAAAAAATATCTGATTTTGGTAATAGGTTGCAATAGGTAGGTATGTAAAGTATTGCATGATGTAAAAAAAAAAAATTAAATATTTTGCTAGAAAAACATCAGCCACATTAACAAATGAACAAAAAAAATTGCATACACTTTTTTTTATTTAATCAACAATTGTATGCATTTACGGGGTACAATAAAGTATTTCAGCATTTATGACTGGAACAAATTTATGAAAATATTTGATGACAGTTGTATATTTTATGAAAAAGCACAATATAAACTTAAATTACCACATCAAAAGAATTGTTAATTTCAACAGCGAGGGTGGTGATGCGAATTACCTGAAACAAAAAAAATCAATCAATTCCAATAATAAAACATGCATGCACACTTTAAATATTCCGTTACACCTTTACTGTCGCAAAAGGGTAGACAGAGGCATACTATATGACCACATTTCACCTTTTGTCCCACGTACGAGGTAATGTACCTATATACATATAACCCGATTGCGAAGAATGAGAGTTAGTTGCTAGTAGAGATATAACATTAAACACAAATATGGGGCATGTTTTTGATACGAATTTACTACCTTTATATCTGCCTCGGTCTGTGGTCTCGAGTTCGAATTAAACTAAAACAAATATTATTTTTTTATCGTACCTTTTTTACACTAGTAAGGTGGCAGCAAAACGCTCGGCGTTGTGTAATAAAAATATCAAACAATATTTACCCCATTCATTGGGGAGATACATACATATATGGTCACGTCTTTATCCCCAAAGGGAAAGCAGAGGCATATTATATGCCCACGTTCCACCTTTTTAGTATTCGTCCCTCTTACTAGGTTGTGACAGAAGTAGGTTGTCACTGCCTGTTTTGAAAATTTTCTTAACGATTGTCAATTTATTGACAATCGGATTTCATTTCGAGTTTTCCTTCTCTACGCAATGGATTATTTTACTATAGTATTCCGTTAGTCGCCTCGTACGACATCCTTGGTATGAATTGGGGTGGCCACATTTTGTACTCTTTCCAGTCGTCACACGGGGCATAAAAAAATATCATACTTTATTAATTTACTTTTTTCTTTGGAAATATATTTGGGGTAATTAAATATTTGTATGTTCACAAGATTTGGCTGCAAGGATCATTTGGGTGTCCTGGGATATTATTCCGAAGGCTTACCCGGGCCTTCCAACCGTAGGCTGTTAGGCAGGATACGTGAGGTTTTTTAATCGGTAGGAGTCCGGCATAGCATCCATGTAGGATTTTCCCTCACGTAAAAAAACAAGAACAGTCATTATGGTTAGATTACTATCTCAAACAAAATACTTATTTAATCATTATGTTAGCTTGGCTCTTAGGCCTTGATCTAAGGCTTGGCTAGTTTCCGTGAGCTTTTATTGATATTGTTTGATTTGATTGTGATAAAATATAATATTCAGTTTTGGTCACGCCCTTTTTGTATTTTTTTCTTCGAATTTAGGTTATTTAGTTCAATTAATTCTTCGTCATATGGCGCTTTTTAAAAACTAGCATTACACTTACTAATATAAACGAAAGTTTGTTTTCATGTTTAATCACGTAAAAAAAAGCTTCAAAACTCAACCATGCCGACGCGGCAGCGTTATTTTGACGAGCTAAATAAATAAACAAACCCTACTGGGTGTATATAAATAATTGAGTATGGTTTTTAGGGCTCCGTAGCCGAAATTGTAAATACAGGACCCTTTTCTATTTCAACGTGAGGGAAAATCCTCATGGATGCTATGCCGGACTCCTAGCGAATAAAAAATCTCACGCCTACTTCACCTCAAAGCCTAGGTTGGAAGTCCCGGGTAAGCCCTCGGAAGGATGTCCCAAGAAATACGGGACCCTATTCATGAGACTTCACTGCCCGTCCGTCTGTATGTCGGTCCGTCACGAGGTTGTATCTCGGAAACCGAAATAGCTAGAGAGCTGAAATTTTCAGTAACAAATACTAAAGTCAGAAAAATAATAATATTAGGGTTTTTTGGTTCGGAACCCTCCGTGCGCAAATCCCACTCGCACTTGTTTTTTAAGACCGAGAGATTTACGGTGATTAGATAGACTTTATCGTGACAGTAGGTGCCTACTTTATTGCTTTATTTTATGGTTATTTGACGACAAAAGCCCTTACAAGACTTACTTGAACAAGTTTATCTAGATATTGAGATTCGGTAAAATGGTATCACGTAGTAGTTAGATAACTTTTGTGTCATTGTTAGTAGTTTTCTTGTTACATTTTTAGGGTTCCGTACCCAAAGGGAAGAACGGGACCCTATTCATGAGACTTCGCTGTCCGTCTGACTGTCTGTCTGACTGTCTGTCTGTCCGTCAGGAGGCTGTATCTCATGAACGGTGATAGCTAGCGAGTTGAAATTTTCACAGATTATGTGTTTTTGTTGCCGCTATAACAACAAATACTAAAAACAAAAACATAATAATATTTCAGGGGGGCTCCCATACAACAAACGTGATTTTTCGCCATTTTATTGTATGTATTAGGTAATAAGGTATCCTTCTCAATTTAAGTACGTTAGTTGGCTTGAACATATCATCACGATCATTCATTCCCTTTACACCATACAAATTAAATGCATACTTTAGGAGTTATAGCACCATCAAATATTGCTCAATGAAATTAATTTCCTGTCGCCATGATTGAACATTATACGGGTCACATACTAACTTATTTTTCGACTTTCATCGTAAATATTTTTTCTTTAAAGAGTGAACAAAGCTTTCAGCAGATTACTTTAGGTGGGTGTTATGTTTCAAAGATAGCAATTTCATAGGTAATAGTCAACAAAGAGCCCATATTTTAGATTTTTCTCCAGTATAAACAATTTACGTACAAACACACAATTCAATTACATGCTCGGTGCATGAGACTGTTGAGACGTATTGTATTTATAATGTCATCATTCAAATGTCATCAATAATCTGAAAAAGAAATTAAACGTAGAATTCAAACTCTTTTGGAAATTTATACTGTACCTACCGTAGAGGATCTATATAACAGGATAGTTAACACTATAGTGCTATAGAGCAAGGCGAACTGTCTAAGGCGCGCGTTGCTTTGTGGTTAACAACCACCACAGACAGTGCAATACTTGTTTTATAGTATGTAGTGTTAATAGGTAATTAGGGCAACCAGTAGACGCTTGAAATACTCTCAGAAAATCGAGCAATGAATTTGATAAAAAAAAAAACAAAATGGACATTTACTGGGACATCCTTTCGAGGGCTTACCCGGGGCTCCCAACCGCAGTCTGTTGGGCGTTACGTAGGGTTTTTAGTCGGTAGGAGTCTAGGCATAGCATCCATAAAGGATTTTCCTTAACGTTAAACAAAAAGAAAAAGGGTGGGCTCCCATGTAACAAACAAGACTTTTTGTTGTTTTTGGTACGGAACCCTCCGTGCGGAAGTCCGACTCGCACTTGGCCGGTTATTTTATTTGAAAGACTAATTAAAAGTTTCACTTAGTTCGCAATTTTATTTTAGTCGTTTTAGGACTCCGTACCCAAGGTAAAAATATGACCCTAATTATGAGACTCTGCTGTCCGTCTGTCTGTCCGTCACGAGGCTGTATCTCAGGAACCGACCCTTTTGTGATTACACGAAAAAGTTGGTGGTCCAATTATCTGCCTCAGTAATCAAATCTCCACCATGAAGAATTTTCTGGCGAACAAAGTCGCAGGTATCAACTATAGTACACAAATTTTAAATTAAATTAAATTAAATAATCATTTATTCAGGTCACAAGTACCCATAAAATAGGAAATAAATTAATAAAATATATACAAATTCACAAAAATAATAATAAAATAAACACAATTATAAAAATAACAATATTATAAGCTAGCTGGAATATTGAAGATTAAATATAAGACTATTACCAAACTACCCACAAATGAAAACAAGTATTCTATTCCGACGTCCTTCGCTTCTACAGAATACTCGTATTGTAGCAATTTAGTATCTAACCAAAGCAGAGCCCAAAGCGATTGGTATTCATATCGTCGTGTCGTCACGCTAGACTTCATCGCATGAAGTGTTCATATCTCAATTGTGTGCCGAAGCTGTTATATTGACTTTAGCTCTGAGGTTTGCAGTTTCAATAAGCTGTAGATGGGTAGGCATATTATTGTTGTGATTTTGCTAAAACCATTCAGTTTTCAGTAGTAATAAGTTATTTTTGTGATGTCAACACCGCCTCATAGCAGAATGATTAGCCTGTACATAAAACATTTATTGATTATTCGAAAATAGTGGGTAGTTGATTTGACATAAATGTTCAGTATGAGGTGGGATTTGGTGAGAGGCAATAAAAAGTGAATATTCTGGAAAAAGAACACATTCTGTTTCCAGATCGAGTTCAGTAAAGTGCTAATTAGTTAAAGTAGAATATATGTATTAATTAATTAATAGTTAGCAGTTGTGCAAGTATTCGATAAATTGTGAAAATAAAAATGTAACGAATCTACAATCATTGGATTGTTATTTATTTTATCATACCATCAAGTGTAAATATAGGAGTAGTATCTATTATACGAAGAGCAGAAGAATAAATGGATATGTAAAGGATCATTGGAGTATTATTTTTCATCAAGTCAGAAGTGGTAACCTGCGAGCCAAGCCGTGACAAGTTAAAACTGTAAGTATAAGTTTATTCGAATTCTAATCATGGTTCGTGATTATTCCTATTAGCGTGTATTATATTCGTAGCAACTTCTACTGTAGTCGAGAAGGTATTTGACTTTAACGAATTGCTGCAAACTGGGGTTACATAACTCTATTGGCTGCGGTGTCCATTTAACTACGTTTTTATTTAACTCCGGCAAGGGTTTTAGGAAATATTCTCTACCGGAACGGTGAATACATTTGTTTTAGATCGCACACAGAAATGTGACAAAAAGGTCCTTATCGTTTTATTGTAGTTGCTTAGAGCTATATTTTTATTGTGGTAATACCCGCCATTATGCCCATATGTACCTACCTATTAGTTACCTTGAAACAAAAGTAGGTACATATTTAAGTTACATAGCCACTTCTCAAGGGCTAGGACTTCATTTTAATTCGTGGATCCTCAGTTAATAAGACGTCCTATTAGAAATTTTGGACATAATTACAGTTAGTTATTTTGATTTATTTTGTGAATACCCTCTACCGGTACGGTAAAATTTATTTTTACATAGTTCAAATAAATGTGACCAAATACGATAGGTACGCACCGTTCTTATTGCAGTTACAAAGATCAATTTTATTATGTGTAATATGTATATTTTGTGTTAAGACCGACTAGACTTGCAGTCTTTGCTATTTATTTTTAAAAGTATGTGGTTAAGATACTTAACGACTTCTCAAGGGCAAAGACTGTATTTAGTGCGTGGATCTCCAATCAACGAGACGTACTATGACAAATTTAGACATTATTTTATTAATTTAAGTATGAATGCTGCTGTGCAACCCTGAGCGTTGCAAGTGATTATCCAACCATGCAGGTATTATGTGTGTTAGTCCCATAGCCGTGCAAGGTGTGTTGTTTGCAGCCATTCAGGTGAGCTGTAAGGTGAAACCATGCAGGTATGTTGAGACTCAGTTCCATTAGCCGTGCAGGTGTGCTGTTTGCAGCCATGTGGGTGCGCTGTGGAAGCACAACCATGCAGATATTATGTGAGTTATTTCCATAGCCGTGCAGGTGTGCTGTTTACAGCCATGTAGGTGTGCTGTAGAAGCGCAACCATGCAGGTATTTTGTGAGTTATTTCCATATCCGTGCAGGTGTGCTGTCTACAGTCGTGTAGGTGTGCTGTAGAAGCGCAACCATGCAGGTATGATGTGAGTTATTTCCATAGCCGTGCAGGTGTGCTGTCTACAGTCGTGTAGGTGTGCTGTAGAAGCGCAACCATGCAGGTATGATGTGAGTTAGTGCCATAGCCGTGCAGGTGTGCTGTCTGCAGTCATGTAGGTGTGCTGCAGAAGCGCAACCATGCAGGTATGATGCGAGTTATTTCCATAGCCGTGCAGGTGTGCTGTCTACAGTCGTGTAGGTGTGCTGTAGAAGCGCAACCATGCAGGTATGATGTGAGTTATTTCCATAGCCGTGCAGGTGTGCTGTCTACAGTCGTGTAGGTGTGCTGTAGAAGCGCAACCATGCAGGTATGATGTGAGTTATTTCCATAGCCGTGCAGGTGTGCTGTTTACAGCCATGTAGGTGTGCTGTAGAAGCGCAACCATGCAGGTATGATGTGAGTTAGTGCCATAGCCGTGCAGGTGTGCTGTCTGCAGTCATGTAGGTGTGCTGCAGAAGCGCAACCATGCAGGTATGATGTGAGTTATTTCCATAGCCGTGCAGGTGTGCTGTCTGCAGTCATGTAGGTGTGCTGTAGAAGCGCAACCATGCAGGTATGATGTGAGTTATTTCCATAGCCGTGCAGGTGTGCTGTCTACAGCCATGTAGGTGCGCTGTAGAAGCGCAACCATGCAGGTATGATGTGATTTATTTCCATAGCCGTGCAGGAGTGCTGTCTGCAGTCATGTAGGTGAGCTGTAAAAGCGCAACCATGCAGGTATGTTGAGAGTTAGTTTCATAGCCATGTAGGTGTGCTGCTGAAGTGCAATCATGAAGGTGCGGCAAATGATTTCTATAAGCTATGTAAGTAGACTGCCAGTGCACAATCATGTAAGTATGTTGAGATTGATCTGTTTAGTCATGAAGCGATGCTACATGCAGCCGTGTTAGTGTGCAGCTAGTATGCAACCGTATAGGTGTGCTGTCAATTTCAACCAGGCGAGTATAGTGAGAATGATTCATATTATCATCTGTGCTTTATGCAGTCATATTGTTGTGCTGCTATTATGGTGGCGATCATGACAATATAGAAGCTTTTTCAATGATTTTGGCTGACATTAGGCTTACTTGGATTGGTATGTGTGGAGCGTTTAGATTACACACACATTAATGCATAACAAATTTTGTTGCCCAATAGTAAATGGAGCGTATGTGAAACAGTATTGATGTTTTTCGATTTACTTAACACCTCCAGCCTTGTTTATGCCTATAGTGTTATTTAGATTCCATACCAGCGGCTTAGTGAGCTTTCCCAATCACGGAATCGCTCAAGAAAGATTACGGCACAAACTGTACCCTTCTCATAACTAGCCGTATGCATAGTAAGGAAAAGAGATTTTTTTTGGGGACGCCAAGCAGGCGAGATATAAGCGCCTTGGACGTAATAAACGCCTTAGATGAGATGATAGATGGGAAATTATTAGCTTGAAAGAGCAGTAACTGCGTTTAAAATGACAATTCCAGGTGACTGAAGTGAAAGATTCACGCCCAAGCAGAAAGACAGGTGAACTGTCGTGTCGGAATACAGTGCGGCGCGGCGGAGCGGTGTGACTGCCAGAAGGCGGAATCTAACCAGTGGCGGCGATACTGAAGGCAATGGTGAGGATCGGGCCGAGCGACAGGTGAAATTAAGACTTTGATTCGGATAATTGCTAACGACCTTGAGCAACCGCGACACAAGTCCTCCAGACAAGGAATTGTGGTCATTTATAACTTATTTTAGTTGTACCTTATTGATAAAAACTCCTAGTGCATTATTTATGGAATTATATAGATATAGATATAATGTATCACGTTTAAAAAAATGTGATATGCCTGAGGATTAGTTGAACTTTTTAGCTTCATTACAATCTATTTGTGTTATAGTGTGGGTTTCCTCAAGAGTTATCCGTGTCAAATACACGTCGTAAGTTTAAGGCGGAAACACATTGTTAAAACGCGACGCAACGCGTGTTGAGTAGAATCAATTTGTGTTGTTTTCTATGACCAGAGTCACACTATCAATATCCAATGCGCCACCATACGCAGTACATTCTATCTACACATAGTCGCGTCGTGTTTTTAGTGTGTCGCGCACATTATAAATCCCTGGCGACCATTTCAGGCATGGACTCTATTATTGGGGAATATAATATAATTTCTAATTGTAATAGACGTTGACCTTTTTGACCAATTGTACCATATCATATCATATCATATCAGGTGTTCAAAATATCCCGGGAGATACCGTGAAATGTACATGGGTAGACAATTTTAGGATTTCTTATCTAATTTCGACGTTTTGTGATAAGCCTTTGTGAGACAGCTAGCAATATCTATTATAAAGACCTTTTTTTTTTTAATTGAAAGAGCTATACAACGGCAGTGGACTGTATGAGTTAAGCAAAATATTACACTTGGATCCTTGTAAAAAGACCTAGTTGAACGACCTCTACTGGTCGAAGACAATACTAGCGGTTGCCGCATGGTTTTCCCTGCGTAGTCCCATTCCTGTGGAGATACGGGAACGTTACTCGGGGAGGGTGTGCCTTCGCAGTAGTGGAAGAGTTTTTCAAATTGATTCAGTGGTTTTGGAGACTATTCAACGCAAAGAAACAACCATACAGGCAATCGAATCTTTCCTTCTTATAATAATAATGTAGATAATCCTGATTGAAACACTGAGGCTCGGAATAACTTTTAGTAGTACGTACACAAGTTTTACTTCCTTGATCTTGATTAAAGCCAGTGCTAGAGAGTAATAACTATTTTGTGCTATCTTATAGGTATTTCTAAACATACCTGCAAATCGCAAAGAAAAATATATATATACAGAGAAATTTAAGTAAAGATCAAAACATTTTGCGTGCGCCATACGCGGTTTAGAAGTCTCCGTTTGGGCGTTAATTATTGCTGTAGGTGTAGGCGAGTTTCAGAAGCCTGACCGAAGTGCATACGGTTGCAGTTCACCAGGGTTAGGTGGTATTCTCTGACTAGTTTAGTTTATCAGATTATACTAGTTGCGTATTTCAGTCGACAAACTACACTACAAGAACGCCCTGTAAACTGTTAGCAAAAAAAAAAAAAAGGGTACGTAGGTGTCTATTAGGCCTTAATTTTACGCTGTACACCGGCTGTAACATACTTCGTACCAGCAGTCCTAATACTGTAGTACCACTATGACAAAGAGGGATTTAGTACCACAAATAGCGTCAGGTTGTTGATTTCTTTTAAGCCCGCTTCAACATGGACTAGTGTCCAGTCAAATGAGTATACTAAGACATAATGCCCTATAGGGATAATTTAGGACCAAGTAAACTAAGTATAATTCTGATGCTTATTATGGTTACGCTAGAACAGATTCAGTCTTACTGGTTTACTAATGCAATATTTATAATTCCGCTAAGACTGAAGAAAAGGTAAAACTGCCTTTTAACAGTATATATGCACTTAGACCACTTAGGGACATTTTGTTAGAGGTAAAGGCTAGAATTAAATGTATATCCTATATTCTAACAAAAGTTGACTGGTTCGCAAAATGAAAAAAAGAACCCTGAACAGCTTACGTTATCAGAGTTTCTTGTAGAATTTTATCAGATCGTGGGACTGCTGCCTAGAAAGTATTGTAGCATCTGACAGAATGAGACTTGCTACATATTTATTTACCAAAATAATCCCAATGTAACATTATCTATTTATTACATTATAACTATCTAAACTAACCTAAATCTAAATAATGACATTGTACCCAAAGACTGGCAGCATTTCCCCTTTAAATAGTTATACCCATTGGTTTAGATAGATGACTGCAGTCTGCCAGTCGACTCGACTAGGAGTTTTCTTTTTCATATATTTTTAACAAATATCGTTAATATTCTTATTCTGATAAAAATGGAAAATGAAAACCTTCTAAAGTCTTAAATTTACCGTGACTATTGTAACACATAGAAACCAATGCTTAACTAAATGGTCGAGAGTTGGAACTTGTGGGGTTAGCCGCTCCTAGTAATTTATTTTAGATAATTTGATTCAATTTAAAACTAGCTAAAGGTTAAGTTCACCAGCTTTTGCTGTGCAAAAGATGAGGCATTAACAGATGTAGATGGAATTGTAAATTTGAGTTACTTTAACAGTGTATTCAAATTTAACCTGTATCCTCCTGCGGAGTACCTAATCTTGTAACTTACAAAATGTCCATAATAGCGATATTCTATAATTTATTTAGATTACGTCCAAGAGTCTCTCTGCAAAAAGAGTAGGTACATAACATTATGAGAATAAGAAATTCATCAGAATCTTGTGGCTGCACCTCACAAGAAATATAGGTATCGTACCTTGCAGTTTCTTTTATTCAAATACCATTTCTAAAGTAATACCATACTATTTCTAAGTAAGTAGTAGTCTAATAATTATAAGTCTAGTTTTTTATCCCGTATTTGTGAAATAGGAAGGTTTTACTTACCAAAAAGTTCCCAATAAATCTTGCGAATTTATAACATGTACATCAACCATAAAAGAAAGTCTTTCTGGTTATCATAGTAGACTGCATAAGGTCAATGACACTTTATGGGTAGTTACCCAGTTAAACAGTGGTAGGTATACGCTCTTGCGACAGGCTACCAACCGAATTTGAAGGTATTGGTATGGTTAGATTAATCAGAGTATCTCAGTGATTGACTTAAGAATACTTATACCTACATTTTGCATTGACACATTTTATGCGCATACCATGATTACTTTATATTATTATTATTATTTGACATAATTCATATCTATTTCAGATTTATGTTTGCAAACGTTTGACACAATTTATTATAGTATGATATGAAATTATTAATTATTGACATTATTACACGAATGAAACTATTATTACATTATAAGACACCAATATTTTTGATATTATCATCTGAGATTTTTATTAATATTTAAAATGATTATCTAAAGTCATTATTATTTGCATGACAATTTATTAAAGTTAGTTTACAGTATCGGAATTTAATCTATTGATGTATTTATGACCTAAGTTACAATTCATTGATTAAAATTGTCACCTATAATAAACACATTGTAACACTATCGAATTAGGGAAACCTGTAAGGATAGATGTTGATATAACACACAAGAGCTGCCTTAAATACTATATTTATATGTGTCCTTAGGGTTAAGGTATATTGTGGCTTCATCACGTTGCCTGAAACTAGACGATTATTAAGGTTAAAAGAACTTTATTTCTCATAAGGACAATAGTTCGGTTAAAATGAGATTAACAATTTAATTTACAAATATTATTTAAGTAATATTATTATGATGGTAATATTAGATACCTAATGATTTTTTTTATGAAAAATCACTCGCTTGTACTAGTTGTATTCCACTATTTAATATATTTTACACTAATTGCTGACACATGTAATGATTTCTTTTGCTGGAAAATGAAACCTGGAAGTGATCTGCAGACTCTGCTGGGTTTTAAAAAAGAGATCTCTTTTAGATTTTACATTTGTAAATAGTTTCAGCAGGCGGTCTGCTCTGTGAACTGGTTACTTGTTGCCTTTGTTTTGTATTCTTGACGTTTCGCCAGACTCAAGTTCTCACTTATAGTTTTACAAAATAAATAATGATTGAGTTAATATTATAAGCCTATAGACCAGGGGTTCCCAACCAGTGGTCCGCGGACCACCAGTGGTCCGCAGGAGCGAAAATATGGTCCCTGAAGGATTTTAAATTTATCGGGTGGTGAGCCGTTAGTCGCCGTGTAATGAGCAAGAAGAGCGCGGGTAGTGGGGGCGGTTGGTACGCCCATTGGCTCGGCGAGCAAAGACAACACAAAGTCTGCGATTGCCCACGATTGAATGTGTTTCCAGGCCGAGCGTTGATCCTGGCTCAAGACCAGTTTCCTAAAGCCTAAAGTGTGGGAAACTGGTTCTGATCCGAAAGGCCGGGCGGATGGTGGACACGCCATCGGGGTACCGACCGATGGTGTTCCTCGTCGAGGTTTGCAAGCTCTTTGAGCGTATCATTACAGAGCGACACCATTTCCGAAGTTAAGTCTTAAAACAGAGGGGGCAACAGCTACGCTCTCGCGAGAGACCTTCGGGGTCGTGCGGAGTATGGCACTATACGGGACCCCCGTATGGGCGGAGGCCCTGAGGACTGGCAACGTGGCTAGACTGCATAGCCCGCTAAAGGCGATGGCCGTCAGGAGAGGGTACCGCACTATATCCGTTGAGGCGGCATGTCTCCTAGCTAAGACCCCTCCATGGGACCTGGAAAACAGGGCGCTTGCGTCGTTGAATCAATGGCGCATGAAGGCGCTGGATCGGGACCACAGGCCTGTGCCCAAGAAATAGAGGCATAGTGATCCCTGTTTCGCCAGAAGCTCATGGAGACATGGAAGGTACGACTTGAGCTACCAAAGTGAGGACTCACCACTAATTAGGCGAGCGCTATGGCAGCCTTACCTACCGAGTGTCACAGATGTTTACCGGGCACGGGTGCTTCGGTAAGTATCTACAGCGGGTACACGGCACTACATGGGCATAGCAGCGACAATACCTCGTTGTGGGCCTGGGCGTGAATATTCTCACGCTGGAGACCATGTTAAGGGCTCTGGTCTCCAACGAGAGAAAGTGTGACGTAACTGTGTCTTTCTGCGAGCAAGTCATGCTCGCGAAAAATGCAGCGGGCGAGAAATCTCCATTCCGAGTTCCGTAGTCGGTGGCGCGGACGTCCACCATGACCCAGGGTCTGAGAGCCGCGAGTTGGCTGCTCACCGCTCTTTCACAGAAGCTGGCCTAGACGGTGGCGGGTCTCTTCACCCCTCGAAGGAGTGGAATAGTACCCTCCCCCTTCGTAATCCTTTTAGCACGGGCGCTGGTGAAGTTAATGAAGGAATCCAGAAAGAACACAAAAAAATCAAAAAGTTGGGTGTTTAAAAGCAATTTCTTATACGAAACTCCAAGAAATCGCCATTGCGAGTAACAAAATTAGTCCTAGGTTAGCAGATCTCGTGAAGAAGATGCAAGCCAGAAATCACATTAATACAAAAATATGAAAGTTTCCTGTTTATGCAATTTCCTACTACGTTTTTTTTAAGTTTCAGATTGATTATCACAGTTTGTTTAAATTATGCCTTTATAGTGGTCCCTGTTAACAAGAAAAATATAAAAGTGGTCCCTGACCACGAAAAGGTTGGGAACCCCTGCTATAGACTATAGACAGAGTAGATAGAAGATATAGAGAAGGTTTAGGTTTAATTAAACTTTAAGATTTTGATTTAGCATATTATAAAAAGCCGCATAAAGGTATTATTGTTATGTACGTTATGTATAAAAATATGTGATTAGTTCAATATACAGGTCCGAATGTTGTGATTACTGCGTGCTCCGGAGATTGCACGCTGTCTGATGGCCGAATGTTGTGATTTTGCTAAAACCATTCAGTTTTCAGTAGTAATAAGTTATTTTTGTGATGTCAACACCGCCTCATAGCAGAATGATTAGCCTGTACATAAAACATTTATTGATTATTCGAAAATAGTGGGTAGTTGATTTGACATAAATGTTCAGTATGAGGTGGGATTTGGTGAGAGGCAATAAAAAGTGAATATTCTGGAAAAAGAACACATTCTGTTTCCAGATCGAGTTCAGTAAAGTGCTAATTAGTTAAAGTAGAATATATTAATTAATTAATAGTTAGCAGTTGTGCAAGTATTCGATAAATTGTGAAAATAAAAATGTAACGAATCTACAATCATTGGATTGTTATTTATTTTATCATACCATCAAGTGTAAATATAGGAGTAGTATCTATTATACGAAGAGCAGAAGAATAAATGGATATGTAAAGGATCATTGGAGTATTATTTTTCATCATTATGTACGGTCAGTCGGCTAATAATAGTGGATATACAGCGAGCAACAATATAGCGTGCAGTAGTCACGGCGACTAACGTGATAGATGATTTATCTGCACGAGATTGAAGTCCTTGAGCTGGTACTCTATTAAAGACTGTGTGGTCCTTTAAATCTAGACTGTAGTTTTAAAGTAAATGGCACTTGTGTTGTTGGGGGGTTGCTAAGCAAGTATGTTGCCAGGGATGCTGAAGATCCCGTAAAATTGCGAGAGAAAAGTAGTGGACTCGGCTTTGAAATAATAGTTTTATGGAACAGGGATTAACTCAATTATTACAAGGTAACAATTTTAACATTTTAGGTACCTACCTATAGGGTGGCCCAAAAGTCGTGGATCAAACGCAACTAGGGGTTAGATGGGGTCACCAGCTGCAAAAAGTTGTTCTACGGGAGGTTCTTAAGGTCAACCCCTGCAGAGTTATAATTTATTTTGTTTTTATGAGAAAATTGACTTTTTTTTTACTAATTCTTATTAAAATTAGAAAAAATCTACATCCTGTATCTTTTTTATAATTTTCACTAGATTGGTACTGATCAGTCCTTGCGTTAGACATGCTATTTATGGTTGTTTATTGGTTGTGTCGAAGATAACATTAAGTTTTACGATTTTTGTTTTTCTCAAATCATAACTTTTTATTTACTTCGGACCCCACTGTGAAAAAAAAATACTCTACCGAAAAGTGACCCTGTATTACAAGTTTTGGCGCATTTAATAGGGATTCTGAAAAGGTATTACACATGGCCATAAGTGGCTCTAATATCTTTCTAGGACGAAAAAACAAAACAACGATTGTAAAATAATTGTTTTATTAAGCAAAACATTTTACAATAAATGCTCAAAATTCCTGCCTCTGACCATAATACATAATCTGCACCGTGTAATAAAATTCCTACGTAACCTACGGAATGCACCTCTGTTGTTAGTAACTTGTACCCTAGCAAATTCGAGCTTTTGTCGTAGTTCTTGTTCGCTATTGTTCTCTCCTTGGTAAACTATTTCTTTAAAATAGCCCCAAAGAAAAAAATCTAATGGATTTAAGTCGGGCGACCGGGGTGGCCACGCAATATGACCGCCTCGACCTATCCACCGGTTGGGGAAGCGCTCGTTCAAATGATCTCTAACTGCTCGAGCGTAGTGAGGCGGGGCGCCATCATGTTGCAGCCACATTTCTGCTATTCTTTCTTCTGGAACTTCAGCTTCGTTAAGAATATGGTTTAAATTATTTTGCAAAAAATTTAAATACTGAGCACCATTCAGCCTTGCTGGCATTTCATGCAGCACCAACTGCTGGCCAATTATACCAGCCCACATGTTAATACCAAACAGATGCTGGAATCGATCATTTCTTATGATATGGGGGTTCACTCTGGAGTAAAAATGTAGATTGTGGATATTGAATACTCCCATTCTTCTAAAAGTTGACTCATCCGTCCATAAAACCTTGTTGAAGAACTGCGGATCCTCTCTGTGGTATCTTAGCATCTCTCTGCAAAACCGCACTCTAGGTTCATAGTCACCGGGCAGCAAAGCTTGCACCCTTTGCACGTGGTAGGCGTGATATTTGTTTCTGTTAATGACACGTTGCACCGTCGATCTTGGAATCCCGAGATTACGGGATATTTGGCGTTGACTTGTACTAGGATCCAATCTTAATTCTCTCAGCACTTCATCTTCATTTTTAAATTGCACCACAGGTCTGCCTGCTCTCGGAGCATGCTGACCGGGTAAGACTCCCTCCATGTACGAATTATGTACGCGCATAAAGACCCTGTAGTCCGGAAAACGATCACGGTTAGGGTAGCGTTGACGATATTCCCTGGCAGCAGCCCGGGCATTACCGTCACAAAAGCCATACAGGTAATGCATTTCTGCATACTCCCGTTGGGTGTATTCTCTCCTCGCAGCAGCCATCTGTCCACTTTTTTAGCCAATCCGTCCGATTCACACAGCACTGGTCACAGGTAGGCAATCTATCACAAGTCCGAAAAACAAAGCGTAGGTCAAAGGAAAGAAACTGATCACAAGTCGTCGTAAAACCGAGAAAAAGAACACGTGCGTACTCACAGGCAGGAAGCGAGTCACTAAAGAACACTAAACATTCTAAAAAAACATGCTCACGCGCATTCCCCCGGCCCCCGCCCCGGCCGCGCCGGCCCGGCCTTTGTTTCCTAGAAAAGATATCGCTACCTGATCTGACGGGTGAACCGGCCTTTTATTGACAAAGGATTAAATGGTTAGTGTAAAAGAGAGGCAGAGAGTCTTTGTCATTAATTGTATTAGTTCCAGTTTATTTTTAAATAAGCCTAATCGAGTTTTATGGTTGGGTTAACTTTGGCCTTGCTACGAATAATCGTACTAGAAAGATATTAGAGCCACTTGTAGCCATGTATAATACCTTTTCAGAATCCCTATTAAATGCGCCAAAACTTGTAATACAGGGTCACTTTTCGGTAGAGTATTTTTTTTTCACAGTGGGGTCCGAAGTAAATAAAAAGTTATGATTTGAGAAAAACAAAAATCGTAAAACTTAATGTTATCTTCAACACAACCAATAAACAAACATAAATAGCATGTCTAACGCAAGGACTGATCAGTACCAATCTAGTGAAAATTATAAAAAAGATACAGGATGTAGATTTTTTCTAATTTTAATAAGAATTAGTAAAAAAAAAGTCAATTTTCTCATAAAAACAAAATAAATTATAACTCTGCAGGGGTTGACCTTAAGAACCTCCCGTAGAACAACTTTTTGCAGCTGGTGACCCCATCTAACCCCTAGTTGCGTTTGATCCACCACTTTTGGGCCACTATGTACTACTAGCTGTTCCCCGCGGCTTTGTCCGCGTAGAAGTCGTTATCGCGTAAAATCATTACCCTCCTTTTGTGCAGTTAGTTAAAAAGTAGCCTATGTCCTTCCTAGGGCCTTCAACTATCTCTATACCAAATTTCATCTCAATCGCTTCAGCAGCTTAGGCATGAAAGCGTAACAGACAGACAGACAGAGTTATTTTCGCATTAGTAGGGACTAGTAGGAATATTATTGTCTAGGTGTGTCAATCTAGCTGCAGACGGTAGTTGGGCAAACTGGGGGTACGGGAATAAGGAAGAACCGTATTAAATTGTGCCTTTGAATGTGGCTCTCTGTTTCACGATGTTGCCAAAACTCTCTATCATGCAAATCGAACATTATGAACAAGTCGAAAATAAAAAAAAAACAACGAAATGACTGCAATTGATAATACAAAATTCATCAACACAATTATTCTCTCTAAAGCTGCTAAAATATTTACATTTACCGTCACTACGTTCGAATATAATCTACGTCACATACTGTACGTTCAATCAAGTTCAAACAAGGATGTAATGACACACTGGGTGCATTCGTTCGCTCGCGTTGATAGCATTGCACAGAATTTAATGATAGTTTTACATAGTTACAGTTCGCCATTGTCGAAAGCTGTGTACACTCTTGTCACAATAGAATTGTGATGTAACGTACGATGTAACTTGTTCGTCACGGAAATTTTGTACAATGATTAGGAAATGAAATTTCTATTTTCGGATCATTATTGCAATTTAAACTCAAATTGGTTAAAACATGTTAAAAAACAATTGAAATCGGATAGTTAATTTTTTGAATGAATGAATGAATGAATTTAATTTATTTCAGATAATAAAATCCAAATTTTGTTAGTATTGTTTTTGGAGTTTATTCCATACAAGTACGGAAATTTTATTTAGGTAATAATATAGGTATACCTGTGTGTAGTAGACTTGATAAAATGACAGAAACATTTACTCAATGGATCGCCTCGGTAAAAATTTTCCTATTTGAAGTTGAATCTCACATGAAAAGGCGGACAATTGAAAGACAAAATTTACCCTTTACGTATGGAAGAGGTTTATCTTTTATTTACCTGTGGCTTATCCACATTGTGATAATATTTTTGGGTATTCCTATAAATAGCAGAAACTGTTGACATTTGTATACTTCTTCCTTTAGTATCATAGGGAAGTGTTGTCAGTTTTCTTTGTCATTCTTTGCAAAACAATTTGTAAATGTTAATTTTCACAATTATTAATGTCAGTATGACTCGCAGGATCGTTTCATTTACTATTTGACTTAATTTTGTGTACCTAGCATTTACTCCCAAAAAGTGACATGGATTTTTGAAACACAGCAATTATAATGCTCATCATGCAAAAGCCTTTGTAGTTCTAAAAACAAACAAAGGTATTGGCCTTTTTAGGAGCTTCTTAAAATAGTCCAAACTATGTTTACCACCGCATTGTTTACACGTACAAGTTAGCAAAAAGAATGATAAAATACCATACAAAAATTGATCTTAGTTCACGTGGGAATAAAAATGTATTGGAACATTTTAGGTAAAACTCAATAATGACCGAGGTCTCCAAAAACTTTTCCCGAACATCCAAAAGCTTTTATTGTTGGTCTCCCGGGAACTTTTGCCTGAACTATAATAGTTAAGTAGGTACTTACTGTTCCATCCTTTAAAAAATCATTCTGTATATTATGTACAGTCAGAAATATAAATACATTAACACTTATCAAAATTTACGAAATTTATTCATGAATGATAACTTACAAGCAATAATCTATGCAAATATTATAAAGAGGAAAGATTTGATTGTTTGTTTACATCGAATAGGCTCCGAAACTACTGAACCGATTTTAAAAAATCTTTCACTGTTGGGAAGCTACACTACTTCCGGGTGACATAGGCTGTATTTTATTCCCGTATTTCCACGGGAACGGGAGCTACGCGGGTGAAAGCGCGTCACGTCCGCTATTGTTTTGATAAATAGAGTATGCTTTGTGGAAACTATAGTCAAAACGTATTGAAATTTATACTTTAAAGTCATTTTATTATATGTCATTGAACTCACGTTATGCTCACCCATTTTTCTAGTTGACCGAACCAAATTTTAACTTAATAGTTTTTACAGATTGAGAGCAAATTGCCTGTAAAAGAGGGACACACAAACACAAGAATGTTCATCCCATTTATTTTTATACGAAACATTCGCCTTTTAGTTTATATTTTACTACGTAACTGCAAGAGAATAAACATAAGAACTTTATAGGTCACAAACTCTTCGCGTATTCGCGATAGGCATAAACTTAAGCCTATTTTTCCGTTCATGCCAATATTCACAACGTTATAAATCGTCTCCAATAGCTGATATAAAAACCGTGATAGTAAAGTTAAGTTATAATTACATCTTACACAGATATTTGTATTTATCGTTCACAGTTTGCATAGCAGTTTGCATTGCATGACAAACGAATGTACTAAGACTATTTGAAAAGAGTGGCCGTGAGTTTTCTTGCCAGGTTCTTCCTCACAGGCTCTACCTATTGCATTGCGAATCTGGCTGTAAATGTAAATGTAGAAGCAAAAATTTTGACGTTCATAAGTGTTACTTTGTAACCTAAATGAATAAAGATATTTTCATTTCATTTCATTTCAGTTTAAGGTGCAACGCAGACGCCAGACTTATCAGTGGTGCACGAACATACATTAATCACATCTTTATCTCCGAAGGGGTAGGCACATTTCATCTTGTAGTTTTATGTTCCACATAAAAGGTGGTGAGCCTATTGCTGTGTTGAAATGGACAGACGCAGGTTTTGACAACCCACAGTTGAAATTTTAAAAATGCTCTTAATTGTACTTGGCTTAGAGATTGTCTTTTTATTGACAACCGGGTTTTATTTCGAGTTTTCCTCCTCGACACAATGGATCGTTTGCGATAGTTTTCTCTCAGTCACCTCTTATGACACTCTCAAGATGAATTGAGGTGTCAACATTTTGTACTTTTTCCCGTCGCTACATTGGCACGGGACAATAAAGTGGCGCACTGTCTGTGAAATATCTGGCCAATGAGCGCCAAGCAGTCTCTTTGTGCGCCGCAGACTCGAACGCACAAATGTTTGTCGTCTGCGTCCGAATGATATGTTCTGTGTACAGTCCTTGAGAGAGCAAATAACATGCAAGATAAGTACGTAGTTAAATATTGTTAATAGTTCCATTTATGTTCGGAATATTTAGGCGTTGAGATTGTAATGTCTGAGGATTTGGATTTCCACATTCAAATACATCATGTTTAATAAATTGGAATTAAGTATTGATGGTTGGATTTTATTCTCAGCAATTTTTACTACGATGTCTATTCGTCTATGAAATACTTAGATGTATACATACAATACAAACATTATTGTTGAGCTTTTTCTCTGAATGGCAAAGAAAGATACAACTATTTGCCCACTCTTTTCCACTTGTATTATTATACCAGGTAACAGCCATGGTATGAGTTGTCTACCGCCACAGGGCAGAAACTCCATACAAATGATTCGTTTTCAATTCTGTCCCCTACTGTTACACTAAAAACACGTTATGTTTGTACAGAGCAACTGTACCAATGCTAAGCAAACGTTCCGTCAAAATACCCTCCAACGACAATGACTGCTGCGGCGGCAGGGGTGGGGAAACTTGGTCAGTGAGTATAACTATCCAAAAATAGTTATACTCACTGACCAAGGGTCTGGGGTGCAGCGGGAGCGCTGGCTGTGCTGGGGGAGGCGTGGTTGCCACCTCCACCAGGTGCCGTCTTCTTGGGGGCGGAGGCCTTCCACTGGAGACCGGGAGCCCCACTGGGTGCAGCCGTCGTCGCGTTTCGCTTGGGGCCTGAAGTAACCCCAGTCGCAGTCACATAGGATCCCTGTGCTAGTACAGCGGGACGGGCGGTACGCTCGGTCTTCTAGTACGGTGAGATGCCTCTCCATCGCCGCCATCAGCTGTGTCACACTCGGCGTTGCTTTAGCGGCAGACAGCTCAGCTGTAGCAAAGCTAGCAAAGCTACAGCTGAGCTATCACGAAATCACCAGAAGGGCCACCCTTACAGTCCACTATCCGATAATGTATCTCTGTTTTAAAAATAAGAGGCACTTCATGTAAGCACACGCGCTACCATAGAATTTCAAGTTTCAATGGTTCGATGAATATGGTTTAAGGTCTAGGCAGGCCTTGAACTTCCAGGGATAAAATTATTTCCTAGTCTATCCCATAGGGATTAGGCTAGGAAATAATTTACCCTATACCAAATTTCAGCCAGAGCCAGAGCAGGATTGAGTAACAAAAATTCAAACATTTTCACATCTATAGTAATTATAGGATATTAGAGGTTTGTTTACCAATTCTATGTGCCTATTAGAATTATCTTTATGGACATTTACGAGTTGTTTACAACTAAGGGCTTTAGTCGTCAATAGACTTAATGTTTGTTACTAAATTTATGTCTTCAGATTGTATAAAGAAATTTGGATGAAAAGCATCTCATCGCTTTGAGCGAAAATACAAAAACTGATAATAAAATTTCTTATAGCAGAAATCATTTGGATACTAACAATAAGAAGTAGTAGTGGTATCTGAATAGGATAGATAGGTAAATCTAAAATTTTGATGCTAAACCTATTTAGTTAATTACCCGTTTAAAAGATGGAGTACCAAATGAGAGAGTCTTCTAAACTAATAATATGATATGATGATGAGGATCTCTGGGATATATTGCCAGGATACGGGATTGATGGTGCGCATTTGTGGGATGTACGGCATGTGTGCGGGTGGGCGGCAGCCTGTCTCCCTGTTTTGACGTCAACATTGGCGTCAGACAGGGTTGCGTGCTGTCGGCTCTGCTGTTTGTCCTGTACCTGGACGATTGTCTTAAGAGAGTAAAATCAATGAATGTTGAATTGCGAATGGGTGACTTACTTGTGAACTGTTTGCAGATGATGCCGAGCTCATAGCCGAATCGCCATCAGAACTACAGTTACTAGTCACAACGATGAAAGATGATTGTCTAATGAGAGGCTTACATTTGAACGCGACTAAAACGAAATTGATGGTATTCGAAAGAGAAGAGGACAGAACGAATGCCAGGATAACTGTAAATGATTTAGTGCTGGAACAGGTGGATGAGTTTGTATATCTTGGATGTGCATTTAGCAGGTATGGACGGTACACCGCTGATGTAGAAACGAGGGTAACTCCGGGCAAAAGTGTGAATGGAGCGTTAGGCAAACTTTTAGGTACCAAGGCCTTAAGTCAAAAGGCCCAGCTCGCAGTACACAATGCGGTGCTGATACCTACGCTAACGTATGGAAGCGAGAGTTGGGTATGGCAGGAAACGCATGAAAGTAGAATAAACGCGGTCGAGATGCGCGCGCTACGCAAAATCTGCGGAGTAACGGTCGCAGATCGCGTTCGGAATGAAGATGTAAGAAAGAGAGTTGGTCTGAAAGAGAGTGTCGGTGTTAAAGTAAGGAAGGGCTTGCTACGATGGTTCGGGCATGTGGAACGAATGGGAGATGAAAGAATGACAAAACAGATATACAACGCGAAAGTGGATGGACGTAGGAGTCGGGGAAGGCCACGACACACCTACCACAACCATATTAATCGTGTGTTAGTTGAAGGTGGTGTCAAGAGCCGTAGGAACCGACGTGCATGCATGAAAAGAAAAATGAAAGTTCTTTCTGCCTACCCCGCAAGGGATTTGGCGTGAAGATAGTTAGTTAGTTAATAATACGAAGAGAAAATATTTGATTATATGTTTGCCTTGAATAAGCTCCGAAACTACTAAGCCGATTAGATAATTTCTATCACTGTCCGAAAACTATACTCTCTCGGGTGATATAGGCTATATTTTATTCCCGTATTCCCACGGAAACTGAAGCTACGCGGGTAAAACCGCGTGTCGTCTGCTAGTCTGACCTGATTTGTTCAGCTCATAACATGACGTAGTCGTTCGCCTAAGGAAAGACTGAGGGCCTATGATGATGTTGACGATGATAGAAGAAGAAATCAAAGCCAAACCTTGAACTTACTCAACTAGCGAGTGTAGTAAAATCGAATAGTATAGATAAAACAGATCTCAACTTTCTTTACATACAAACGTAGTTTTAAGTTCTGTTAATTAAATATTAAAAACTATTTCTATTAAAACTAATTAGCTGTAGTGTAAGTAAAAAATTATACAACTAGCCCCGGTCTACCCTACAGTGAGTCGAAAGGTCATTAACTAGGCCTAGGAACAATTAGGTATGCATTTTCACGCTTTGCTAGAGTAGGGTAACACTTGTAAACAAACGTTTGATCTGTTCAAAAAGATTTAAAAAATTGTTACATACATACCATCTCAATTGATCTCAAGATACCGGTTGCTTTCCAAACAACGGAAAGATGTCTCATTTCAGAACTAAGTTAATCCATTGTCATATTTTAAACATAGAACTAAAGTCAATCATTAAGGGGTCGTCAACATTTTGAAACTGCACTAAAAACTTTCCAACAAGCAACTGAACACAAATGGTAAATTTTAAAAAAGCAGCTGTACTTCAAATTCTAATTACCGTTGTAAACTTTCCAAGAGCAAGTCTCATGTGTTTACAAAAAAGTCAACAAGCAAGTGTACTTAGGAGAGTGACTAATGAACAAATATGGAAGTAAGTTAAAAGCCAGACGTGGCAAACCTTAAAGTAGAAATCTTTAAAGTAACGGCACTACGCAAGCTTTCCAGGGGACTTTCTATATAATTAGCTAAGGACCAGGGTTAAGACGAGTCAGTGTACTCTTACCCTTTAATTAAAAATAGGAATTTATTTTCACTGAAGCGAGAATCATGGCAAAGAGGAAAATACTAAAGAAAATATTTTTTGCAGAGATTTTTGTTTTCATTATAATAAGTATTAAAAGTATACATGCTCATTCAAACATTTGCCAAATAAATCGGGACTAAAAAAAGTTATGGAATATTACCTATTTTAAGAAAATTACTGGAAGAAAACTGCCATTTATATAGTTCTTACTTATTTGTGATTATGCATTGTCGTGCTTTCATTCATTGACCAATAGCTATAATGCCTACCATTTATCATTCCGACTGCTTTCACCATGCAGTCGGAGTGGACTTCTTCCCAACTCATTACCCACTGGAATTTGATCCCGGGATACATAGTGTAGTTTGTCTTTTATTCTGTGCAAGGGTGAATATCTGGATCTGTATAGGTAATTTCAGTTACATTAGTTCAGAGGATTTAAGCAAAGTATGATTGATTAGTAAACGTTTTCACAAAATTTTATATTATATAACTTATTATACAATTTTAAATTTACTGAAATTCGTGCCGTGAATGCCAATTTGAATGACGGCGAATACGCAGAGAAATTATTAAACTTAACACCGCTTATAAGACTCAGAAGGGGACAAGACACATGTGGTGGTAAAGAAAATCTATTGAAAGTATTTTCTTATCGGTTTGGCTATCACTATGTGTAATTGACGTAATCTTAAATGTAGTAACTTGTACTGTTGTTTAGACTGATAATATTGTTCAAAAAAAGTCTTTTAGTAAGTTAGTTAGTTAGTCTTGCTTTATTGTAACACCCAAACACAATACACATTGATAATCTTAAACACAGGTTATAGATATTTAAAGTATATGTGCTATGTGTTTTTATATTTGCTGAGTTATTATTTCTCTAGGTATAGTGATGACATGACATAATTCACAATTACTCACTAACCTATCAACTACCCTCAGTAAATGTTGACGACCCCTTATACGTTCGTGTTTGTATTTGTATTTAATTATCTACCAATTTCGTTATTTTTCACGTTCCTTGTTTAAATTTAATTTCTTCACCGGCCATTTCTGTTTTGTGTTGTCTTTTATCTTTCAAGTTCATGGCCGCAAATAGAATATTCTTTTTTTAAAATAACTTTTTGTAAATACGGTAATATTTTTACGGCACCATCGTCAAAATTGAGTGACTCTTTGAACCCTTTTACGAAATAAATTACGGGCAAAATAGATTTTTAAAAATAAAGTATTTTCTCAGAAGGTTAGCTCTATTTTAGCGTAGATAAATTCTTTTAATAATATTCCTGGCCCGCATAACGTCTATAGTTTAGGTAGTTTAATAACTTCTCAGGTTTAAGTCACCAGACCTTAAGTGACGTAATATTGTAATAACTTTTTAATGGTGCTGTTCAATTATAATCCCAGTTATTCCCACATCATATTTGTGTTCTCTAAGCCTCTAAAGGGTAGACATTCTCACGCAACGAAATCTTGCTCAATGTAAGCTAGATAACACCCAAACATAGATACGAATCACACAGATAATTGTTTCTACCCGTTATTCAAATCCGAGACGTGAGTACTGCAGTCGCATACATTCACCACAGTGCCATCTCGAGGCAAATCGTTACAGCCCACCTCTAAGTTTGCCTCTGGTGTAAATGCAAAATGTGGGAGGCGACCGGCAAACTTAGAGCGAACGGGTAGTACTTAGTTTCAACATTACAGGATGGTATAAACTTGTTTTTTTGGCTCAACCTTGAAGAATTTCACCAAACTAGCCAATTTCATTTTCCGGTTGTATTATACAATTTGGCGTTTTGCCAGCGAAGGTCAATAACAAAAATCTTATTAATATAATTTATAACCACTATAAACATAATAAATGTTGCCACACCGTCGGTGACTCGCAATGGTGGATTGAAATGAAATTGTAGTATTAGTTGTGGCTTGAATAGTACGTACAAATTATATGTCCTATTTTTGCAACGAGTACAGCTTTTTTTTTAACGTGAGGAAAATTCAAATGGATGCTATGCCGGACTCCTACCGACTAAAAACCACACGTATCCACCTCGGAAGGATACCATAGGACTCCAAACAGCCTTACGGCTACCGCTGCGGCTTCACTTGGGTGGGGGTTCGGGTGCTATCCCGCGTCTTTGGGGGTTGTTCGGGTGTTATCCCGCTTTTTGGGGGTGGGGGGAGGGGATTCTATTACATCCTGATCTGTCCTTTTTATAGAAATATAAATAACATTATTATTTAAACCTACCTATCTATTACCTTTTTAGGGTTCCGTATACAAAGGGTAAAAAAGGCCTATTCAGGAGACTTCACAGTCCATCTGTCTGTCCGTCACGAGACTATATCTCAGGAACCACGGTAGCTAGAGAGCTGAAATTTTCACTAAATATATATTTTTGTTGCCTACAACAAACGTCTATTTTTCTGTTTTTTGGTACGAAACCCTCTTTGCTTGAGACCAACTCGCACTTAACCGATTTTTGTACTATTGGCCGCTAGTTCTTGTGTCGTGTCTTAAGTAACACATGATTAATTTGGGCTGGCTCGTGCACAATACAAAGATGTTTCAAAACATTGGTTTATCATTGACTACGTCCGAATATCAAGAGTTGAACACTTAATTGAAAGAAAGAAAGAAAGAAAGAAATAAATTTTATTCAGGCACAACACATAACAACAATTCAACTAGTGCAACACTAAACAATATTTCCTAATGGTCTATGTACCCGAAAAGGCAACCATCTCAGCTCTAAGCTACATGCCATTCACGGGAATGGCATGCAGCGCTGATTTTCAGATGGCTCCTTTAGATGGTTAGTAACATCAGGCTTACTATTACATGTACCTACCTTTATAAATTATTATAACTAAAATTATTATTAAAATTATATAATTAATTATTAAAATTATTATTAAAATTATATAATTAATTATTAAAATTATTATTATTTTTACATAACTAGTACCTCGTAGTAAGCAACAGACTGACAATACCATACTCAATACAATTCAATAGGTACTTATGTTATTAAAAAGAAAATTAACCTACATAACAGAATAATATCAATACCCAACTATTTTACACGCGAATACTACACCAATATAATAAAATAAAATTGGAACCTTAATCACATATTAAAATTATTAAATTAAAACAATTCATACAAATTATCACATCTTATAACATTGCATTAGATAATAAATTAAACATATTATTCACTTATACCCTTAGACCATATAACACGGGACTAGCCTTTGCGAGCCACCGCATACAAAAATATTCTGCCAGTTTTCATACAAATGAAGGGGGAAACACAAAGACATATAAAATTTCATTGCATTTAAAAATGTATTTATCGACAAACGCGTAATGGCTGTTGTGTGTTAATTGTTATTGTACAGTCAACTACAATGTAATGTACTAGTTTAATCATATAAAATGATGTACTGATGTACAGGCTTTTCATAAATCCAAAAGACCAAATGGTCATGTGCAATGGCAGAAAACAATGCTTAAGGAAGGCGCATCCTGTGGTTAGATGATCTAAGCTTATACCACTAACTCACACATTAAGGAATTTTTTACAATCTAACATTATAGTATATTCATAATTTACCACATACATTCCATCATTAATATTTAACTATAAATTGTTAATTAAATTACTATATACATTAATTATCTTTATCATTTTTGAAACAGCCCACACGTTTGATGTTCAGCCAAAAGCCAAAACATGCACCCACAACGAAAAAACAAATAATGGGCTGACATGAGACAAGAACAGGGTTTACGTCACTGTCAGCTGTCACTTTTTGCTCCATCATTGCATACCGGTCCGTGCTGTGTTTATGTTTATTATGTTTAAAGTTTAAAGTTTATGTATGTATAGAATAGAAAGTGCAACATGGTGCAAAGTGCGATGCGATCCGCCTCATCCAAACCAACCAAACATAGTCCAGACTCCAGACAGAATTAAATACTGCTTCCGAGATAAAAATGACAAATCACAAGAACCATCCCAGTGTCCTACTCAAGTTTCAATTCACGCCTTTTGTTTACTTAGCAGTAATAGCGGCTCAACTTTAGATTGTCTGACGTGGAGTTTGGGGTTCATATTTTTGTTACACAAAGCTAATATTATTAGAAGCCTCCACACGAAGTTTTAACTTGCGGAAATTAATGGTTAACGAGAAAAAAAATAATGAAAATCATTAAAATTCACCAATAATTTGTCACTTTTCACCACAGAATACATACCACAGAACACTTATACTCCGAGAGATACATACACTCTCAATGCTTTTGACATTCGGCTCGTCACTATACGTTTCGTTTTCCGTAAGGTTAAAGCACAACAATGTTTTACTTCATTTAATAATTAAATAAATAATTATATTTAGTAACAAAGTAAAATTTTATGCATATTTTATAATATTACGTATATTTTGCTGATATAATGAATGCTATTACTTAAATGTATTCTGACAATAATTTACCGACTATTGCCGCTATGTAAAACTAAACGTAAAAATTCGTCGAAACGCTGTCACTGTTACTTTCTGACGGTTATATTTTTTTTTGTAAAATATATTTTACGGCCTTTGGCTTCAGCCTTTTAGCCAAACTATTGTTGATTATCTCTATGCACATATTATGGTTAGGTTAGGTTGGAACTGTGACCATTGACGCGCGAAGGCGAGCGAGCGAAGCGAGCGTGCCGCGGCAGCGGCCGCCGAGCGCCTTATAATATTATTTTAACAATTTCGACCTTTATATCGATGTCAACACAAGACAATGCTAAAGTTAGGTTAGGATATAAAAAAAATCATAACTCAAAAACGGGGGGCTTCCGCAACTTTTCCTTCAGGGGGGTGTTTCTACAACCCCCCCTCCCCCCTTTCCACCCCCTCCCGCCCCTTAAATCGTGGGACGACAATCCGAAGTCCTACCGTAATAGCTTGACTCGTCTTTTAAACGCGTGCATCGAATTTAATGCCCACACTGGTGGCGGCAGGTCATTCCAAATGCGGCTAGCCAAAAACCTGAACGATGCACGGTATCCCGTGGTATTATGTTTCGGCGTTAACATGAGGTAAGAAGACGCTCTTGTTTTGTATCTATTAACATCCCTGGACCAGGTTAATTTTTCGTATAAGTATTGAGGCCTACCAGTCTTCACTACTCCGAAAAGCAGCGTGGCAAAATGCAACTCACGTCGTTCCCCCATTCTCAAGATGTCACCACTATTGAGGTAGGGTGTTACATGCGTACGCGGTGGGATTGTGAAACAAAAGCGAGCGCAAGCATTCTGAACCCTCTGTATAAGTCGTTCCGTTCTCTTCAGAAGACAACTTCCATACACAGTGTCAGCATAGTTAAGTTTTGAGAGAATCAATGATTCACAGAGCAGTGTTCTTATGCTGACACTGATGTATGGGCGTATTCTGTATAGCATACTCAACCGATAGAAGCAGTTTCTGACTGCATACATAATATGGGTCTCAAAATGAAGCTGCTCATCAAATGTCACCCCCAGATTTCGCGCCACTGACACCCGCTCTATAGGGCAGTTATCAATGCACACACTCAATTGATTCTGCAGTATCTGATTTCTCACATGTCTTGAACCAAGAACCATAAACTTAGACTTCTCCGGGTTAAGTACTAAGGAGTTCCTTTTAGCCCAGTTAGCTATGTTAGCTAAGTCCTCATTTATTCTGCTTACAGATTCCAGGCTATCGGACTCAGAAAATGACATATGCAGCTGTACATCATCAGCATACAAATGATATCGACAGTTGGTAACAACAGTAGTGATGTCAGAACAGTACAGGATAAAGAGCAGCGGGCCGAGGATCGATCCCTGTGGAACGCCCCTGCTCACTGGATAGTGGGCAGATTCCATTGCACAACCAGTATTTCCATCCATTATTTGTACAAATTGGTACCTGTTACTAAGGTAACTGTGAAACCACCTAATCACCTCCCCAGAGCAACCATAGTATGCAAGCTTAGACAGAAGCATCGTAACACTTATTCCATCAAAAGCACGGCTGAAGTCTAGGAGAGTCAGCACCGTACCCATGCCTTGATCCTGAGCCTGCAAAACATCATCCACAACATCCAGTAGGGCTGTTGCAGTACAATGTCCCTTCCGGAAACCTGACTGTCTGGTTGGCAACACATTGTAGTGTTCTAAGTAGCTAGTGAACTGATTACAGACCACCCTCTCCAGAATCTTAGATAGACTAGGTAGTATGCTAATAGGTCTTAGATCCTTTGGTCCAGTTGGGCATGGCACTTTGGGTATTGGTCTCACTTTAGCTGTCTTCCAAGAGGTGGGGAATGTTGAGGTGCCTATGGAAACATTTACAATATGTGTTATTATACTTAGAGTCTGAGGAAGGGTCATTAGCAGCATATCCAGGGAAATCTCATCCACACCCATAGCATTGGACTTCAGTTTCCTAATAATTTTTTCAACCTCATTCTCTGTGACCAGTCCCAGTTGAAAGGTATTACAATTATAACGGTTCCATTCAAAGAAAGTAAGGTCAGAAATGGAAACCTTATCATTGCCAGGCACTTTTAAAAAATGTTGGCATAGAACATCGGGGTTACTGCAGAAGTGGGGTAACTCTGGTACATTCTTACCATTTATCTCAATATTCGACTTGAGCTGCTTCCAGAGTCTCCTTGGATTACCAATATTGTTATTGATATGTGTATTAAAGTAAGCCTGCTTTTCACTCTCAATGGCATCACGTACCAGATATTTTAGTTCCAAGTAGGCTTTACTATGTGACTCTTGATTAGAGACTTTAAACTTTTGATAGTATTTGTCACGAAGGTGCATCATATCTTTAACAGTACTGGTAATCCATGGGTAGCATTTCTCTTTGACTAGAGTTCTTTTTACAGGGGCGTGCAAGTCAAATAATGAAACAATGCAAGTATTAAATGCCTGGACCATGTGGTCAACATGACCCAAACTTCTGATTGAGTTCCAGTCTATGCTGCCCAGATCCTCCCCAAACTTATAAATATGTCCCGTAGTGGTCTATATGTAATCCACCGGGGTGCCGGCCTCTCTATTCTAAATTTAAACTCGGCTGAGATAATGGCATGCCGACCAAGGTCCGGTATATGCCGCACCGATATGTCGCTTGCCTCAGCATCTGTACATATCAAGTCAATCAATGTTGCACTATTATCTGTGAAATGAGTGGGCTTTGTGACTAGATTGACCATGCTCATGCTTACCAGAAAAGTTTCGAGCAACTTAGTCTTATAATCCTCCTTCTCCAGAAGATTAATATTAAAGTCACCCAATAGTATCACCCTGTCAGCCTTCGAAAAAGAAGCAATGGTGTCGGTTATTGCATCCACAAATGTGTTTGCATTGAGCCACGGCGGTCTGTAAGCTGTTCCAATTACAATAGACTGTCCGCTCCTGCTTAGCCTCAGCCACATCTGCTCGACATTCGTGGCAGCAGGAAAAGGCTCAGCCCGCACATGTATCCCCCGTCGCACGTAAAAACCAACCCCACCGCCACAGCCATCACATATGTAAGTCGGACGCGGGGTGTGACGAAGCCTATAGTTGGGCACCTTAGGTGCGCGACCGTCGCCCGTGTCCACCTTAATCCAAGTCTCATTGATTGCCATGATGTCGACATTAAGGTTACCCATAGCCACTATGAATTCCTCATGCTTTGTCCCCAGCGACCCAGCATTGAATAATCCCAGTTTCAAATGTTTATCCTTTTTGTTATACATTTGTATACCTTAGTACTGCATATATTATCATTTTATAAACATAATAACTCTCTATATACTTACGCTTCATTGTTAAACATTCACAGCAAGCAGTACCATAGTCTACCAATGAGCCATGAAACATACTCCATACTACGGCAACTGTACTAGTGACCAGCAGAAAGACAATTGCGGGATAGAAGTGCCCAGTAGTATTATGAACCAAATTCTCAACCATAAACAGGTCACATGGCAATCCTGATTTAATTTGACTTCTTTTTATCATATCATAACTTAGCATAGCTACAGTATGTATATTTATATTATAAATATAGTTAATCATACTAATTTGATGAAAAAAAATTTCAAATACATTTTCATTGTATATAATTATTATTAAAATGCAACCGTAATATTGTTTTACTAATAATAAAAAAATCCTAATATTATAAATTTGATTAAGTTTAATTATTTGTTTACCTATTATTAAAAACCTCATACAATAAATTTGATAAATTTTATTGACTTTAATTTATTTGTGTACCATTATGTATTCCTAATCTTAAACCCTGCCTTGTAAAATTATCAAGAAGTGGGGTCGAGCCGCACTTCAACTCCAAAAACCCGCTGCAGATCAGATTCAGTGTGTATGTTGTAGGTCTGCTTACCGTCAGCCTGCTTAGTCAGTATCCTGCCACGCTTGCTCCACACGTATTTCCAACCTAGTCGTGCAGCTGATTCACGCGTGTGGTAAAAAAGCATTTTGTTGTACCGAGTAAGCCGCTCGTTGAGGTAAAACCGGCGAGGAGGGGCAGCCAGGCCCAGGTCAGCAGATGTGGCGCCGCGACGCACCCGCGCACCCCGCAGCATCTCGTCACGCAGGTGCTTTCTAGTCAACCGAACCACCAGGCGGCGCGGCCGAGCGGTTGCACTCGACGCCTCGGCGTCACCCGTCTGTCCAGACCCAATCCGACCGCTCCTCAATATAGGACCCACTCTCTCGGCGAAAACAATATCACGTGGTTCCAGCTGCATACCTATCTTTCTAGCTATCAATTCCACGACGTGGACAGTGTTCTCTCCTTTGTCCTCAGGAAGGTTCGAGATCTCTAGATCGCAAGCCAGCATATCCTGGTCACGATCATTAAGTTCCATTTTCAGCTTCCTCACGGTGTTCTCTAGGTGCTCAGTACTGGATTCTCGAGCTTCCATTTCCTGCACCTTTCCCTCCAGTCCGTCTAGTCTGCTCGCACAGCTGTCGATGTGTGCCCGAAGATCCCCCACCTCCCGTCTCAGGTCCTTCAGCTCCCTTGTGAGCTCATCTCTCATGCTGCGCATTTCGGCCCTCAGCAGCCTAATTTCGTCTCCTAGATTCGGCTTCGAGGAAGTGCCCTCAGGTGTAGTGTCATTGGACTCATTAGCGTCCTCAAAGCCGATAACTGGACTGCTCAAGTCAGAGGGTATATCTTGCACTCGCATGTTTGGCTTCTTCAATGAACCCTTGCCCATGGCCCCATTGGCTTTCCCCACACAGCATTTGCAGTTATTTGTGCCATCCTTTCCCTTTTGTGATTTGAACTTTCCACATATTGTACACTTAGCCATGTTATTGTAAATTAGTTCCTTCGATATATTATAGATGGCGCTGTTCTCAAAATAATTCGGAGGCTGTGTTTACTTGTATCAAGCCTTCAGCCCTCTACTTAGTACTAATATATAATAGCCACTTTCACTGAACTATTTATTACTTAACACAGCTGTAAGTCCAAACTTCCTGATCCTATTTTTTTATTATTATTTAGTAAACTAGGGTAGTTTCGGAGTTAATAGTAAATCACCAATTCTCAATTTAACTTTAAGTACATAAAAACTCAGCACTAGCCCGAGATAACAGCATATAATCACAATTTGTCCTCGCTGAACATATCCACATAATAATTACTGATTATATAACTTTGTATATTTTAAATTGTAACTTTGCGTTTAGGTAGACAATTGCACTTAACGTTCGTGACGTCACGTAACCAAATTATAGGGTAACATAGTATACGCGCACATTTTACCTTATAGTTTTATGTCTGTCGTGTTGAAATAGACAGGCACAGGTCGTGATGACCTGCAGTTGAAATTTTTAAAGCCGTCTATAAGGCCATATTTATTGACAATCGGGTTTTCCTTCTCTACGAAATGGATTTTTTTTTATACTACTTAGGTGGCAGACAAGCTTACGGCCCACCGGAAGGTTGGTAACCGTAGCCTATAGACGTTTGCAACACTAGAGGCGCTACACACGCGCTGCCGACCCGGGCGCAGGTTGTGACGACCCACAGTTGAAATTTTTCAAGCCGCCCCGCCCGTAAGGCCTTCAACTTGGCTTAACGACTGTCATTTTACCGACAACCGGGACCAACGGCTTATCGTGCCTTCCGAAGCACGGAAACGCTCGTAAATAAATGTCACAAAGTGGTCCACGTGGTGGTCACCCATCCATGTCCGGCCATAGTGAAAGTTGCTTACTGCAGTGATCGTTTACAGAACACTGAGTCCGCGGGGCCACGAGCGCTTCAAAAGACGGATAGTTTGGCGAAAGTGTTTTCAGAGTCGCTTTTTACGAGACCCGCAGGTGGCGACATTTGACACTCTTTCCCGTCGCCACACGTCATAAAAGATGGAAATATTCAGTTTAGCACCATAACATTTTTAACAATCTTTGAGCTAGTTTCCGCCACTGAATATTTTATATTCTTTCAGCACCTAAGCCAAATAAAAGACCTTTTTTGCTAACGGTGAAAAAAATTATCTTTAGTTTTTAATTTCAATACTTTATTCTTTGTGGCAGTGCAAAGTTTTATGTATTTCGTTTTCACATGGTGTTAGGCGATCGTAGAAAGGAACATAAAAACCGGCCAAGTGCCAGTCAGACTCGCACGCGGAGGGTTCTGTACCAAAAAACGGCAAAAAGTCACGTTACCACCAGTACATCCGGCGAGCCGTATTCTTGTCTGCTACCTTAGTGGTATAAAAAAAGGTCTACTTATACTACTGGTACTTCTACTACATACTACGTAATAGTCGCCTTGCTCTATGGTGCCTATCGTAAGGAGCTCGTTCAGTACTTTAAAAAAATTCAATAACACAATTTTGCAAAGTTGGTTGAACGTTTGACCCGTAATAACGCATGCTTTTGGTTATTAGGTACATATGAATTTTTGATTGGATATTTTGTTATGTTTTTCACTACAATTAGTTATCATTGTAATACTAGCTGATTCTAGCAACTTCGTCTACATCACATAAGATGTATGATAGGACAGGTAGGTAGGTATTTCTACATCAGACTCATCGGTGCGTCTGAAACTGCCCTGTTTGCTTAATCATAAAGGAGCTTAAAGATGTCTATTCTAAAACAATCTCTTTTATGACTAGGCCAACACGCCAGTTTAGATTTCTCGCATTCAAAGGAAGCTATACCCTATGTCTTCAAAACTTCGAAGCTTTCAATTATGCATTTTGCTTTACTAGAAAGACAAAGATATTATCAGAAGTAAACTTTCTGAATACTCGAACGTATTAATTAATTAAGTATTACAGAAGGCTTTACCGGGTAGCAGTATCAAGGCTGCGATAAAGTAGGTATACCATTAATTTACGAGCAGATCCGCCATCTTTACTGCAGCGAGTCAGCAAACTCAGCCGGGCCATAAATTGTGGTAGTTTATTTGAATGTTCGAGGATTCATTGTTGTAATAAATATTACGGTATATGATTGAATCGAACAGCTCTATTTAGCTTCAAGGAAATGAGTATTAATATCTTTAAAAGCTTCGATTGGATTAAGTGATTTCTTCATACAATAAATTTAGAGGTCTGTTTTTTTACTAAGAGGTCCACTTAGTCTAGATCTACGAAGTAGAAACTTCGTAGATCATATCTAGCCAGGAGAATGCTCGCTCGCAATTTCATTAGCGTGAAAAACATTATTTTTCGTTCAGGAAAATCTATTCAAAGCGTTCATTACACAATTCAAGCGTACGAGAAGACAGCCTTTATTGGTCCTTACCTTATACGAGAGCTTTGGATGCAAAGTTAATGGCGAGTGTGGAATTAGTTTGAATAACTAAATTTTAGAGCTGAAGTTGTCATACGGAGCCAGTGTATAACCTTTTTCAGGAGAAACACCCAAAATTGTAGGAAAGGATAAGTCGTGTCAGGCTTGACCAGTATCTTAGTAGGGTAATATAAAATTAACATTAGCTGACGTGAAAGATATCAGAAAGTTCCAGCCCAAACTTTCTTCCCTGACAGCAGGTTTTCATAACTTCAAAATCAAAGTTTTCTTTCACGTCTGTTGAAGGTATGAAAATATTAATATTGCTAAACAACTTGGGCAATCGTTACAAAGTTCAAACGAGGGATAAAATTATAATAATTACTGGCTCTTGGTGTTGTATGAAGCTGCCAAGTACCAGTGTGGTCGAAGTTTGGAATATCTTGTTGTTAATGGAGTTTCTTGATGAAAAATTCAATCAATATCATCATCATCTCAGTTGATAGATGCTCTCAGCTAGATAGAGCTTATAAAGAGGGTTGTTCCTTTCGGTATTATACCATCTGTATCCAGCAAGCTCCTGAGCCTTTACGTCATTTACCTATTAGTTTGAGGAGACGTCCAGTTCTACGAACAATTTCTCTTAAGTCAGAGGCGATGGTTTCGACTATGTCAGTGATACAGGTCCTTTGTTGAATGTTTTAGCTACAGATTTGATGACGAAAAAGTTTTAAAATAGAAGTAATGAATTCGAATAAAAATGAAAGGAAGTCAGTTTCTCAAAGGACACCTCTTTAGATTTTGCTATTTTCTGTACTTTTCATAATATCGAATAGTGCTTGGTAACTTTTAATAATTACCTGTGACTGCTAGAATAACTAATAAGTTAGACTTTATCTTATTTTACTGTATGAAAATATTCCTCAGTGAATAATGAAAACATTTCTTTCTAAAGTTTTTGTTCAATATTTTTTTTCCTGAATAAGTCATAAAGTCCTATAATTTTTGTCGACGAAAAAATATAAGTATCACGTGTAAATTACGTACAATGTACAGGCACAGCCGACATATCATACAGTTCTCTTTATACTGCGGTACAGGGCAGGCGTGTAAGGCAACTTTATGACGACTGCCTCTGTGGCGCAGTCGGTAGTAATACCGCCTGCGGCGCTGGAGGTCGTGGGTTCGATTCCCACCGGAGGTAAATATTTGTGAGACCCATAAATGTTTGTCTCAAGAGTCTGGGTGTTTCTATGTATAATATGTATGTATTTAAAAGTATATAAGTATTAATATCCGTGGTCTGATACCCATTACACAAGCTGGTTATTCCTAGCTTACTTTGGGATCAGATAGCGTTGTGTGAGATGTCCGTGAATATTTATTTATTTATTTATTTATTATTTATGATATCAAAACACAACGTGACCCTAGTTCTTATTATAACACTATGGTGGTCGTGACTTCGCCCGTGTCGAATTCCCTTACCTTCCACGCATACCGTGGGAACTAATCCTGGTAACAAAAGTAACCTACTCCAGACTATATTCTATTCATGTATTAAATTTCAGCTCGATCCTTTTTTTTACTGGAGGAAATTCCTACATGGATGCTATGCTATGGACTCCTAAAAAGCCCTTAAAAAGCTGCACGTGGCCTGCCTACTGCCTACGGTTGGGAGCCCCGGGTAAGCTCTCGGATGGATGATCACAGGATTCCGAACAGACCTTGGCTGTGTGGTTTGACAGAGAAAATTCCTTTTCTCTGTCAAACCACAGAATCTTGAAATGCTTTGACAGAGTACCTAGTTTCCTTCTCTTACAACCTCGGATTCTTCAAGAGGAGCGTGAAGAAGCTTGTCATTGAGTCGTTAACTTGAGGGCCATTTTCAACAGTTTTATGGTCCTCAGTACCATGGCTGGCGAGAATGTCATTATAGGGTTGGTATCGGGCTCATTCTTGTAAAGTGCCTTGTGGTTTTTTCTCTACACAGCGCTACAGTTATATATAGTTCATGGCACGAGTCATTAATGGGTCCGCTCAGGTCACGGTGGAAACCTGCCTTAAGGCTTAGAAAAAGCGGTAAAGTATGTTACATAGTCATGTATAAACAGTCTTTAAATTCCCTAAAATATAGCCATTTCCATTGCTTTGAGCTCTTAAAGTATCAGTTTAAGTACTAAAGTTACTTAGCAACACCAATAGCCACTTTTTGTAAAGAAAAGTTTAAAATTATAGCCTCTCTAAAGTGCTACTTAACAGAACCAGAATACTTGAGAAGTTCTGATAGAGATAATTTGTACTTGTGGTTGTTTTAGGAACAGTTTTGGAATTGTTTTATTGAAATCTAGAATTCTCTTTCAATTTTGCTTGACTGAGATGGTATTCTAATAATTTATTATAATGATATTTCTGTAATGATCAGAAAATCGACTCAAGAATGCTGAAAGAGAAATAATAAACCGAAATAGGTTATTATTTTTCAGGTTACATAATTTTTTACTCAGACATAATGTACCTACCCGGCTAAAAGAAATCTATAATAGGCAAATATTTTTGTTCATACACAGTGTCATTTAGCCTAAAGTAAGCTTCTCAAATGTAATCAAGATAGATGAAAAACTAAAAAGTAAAACAAACATTTTCATAGAAAAATCCTAAACAAACATTTGCGGTTCACAGAAATATAGTTGTGGCGACCCGGGAATTAAACGAACACAAGCGTTAGACACTGTGGTAGAAAAACAAAACTCCTATGAATTGAACAGACGCCCCCGGCCCCGTATCCCCTTTGACGAGTCAGCTACTAGACATGGCTACGGTGCTACTGCCAAAGACTTCTATAATAAACTGAGGTAGACGCGCCGTACTCTAACAAACGAGATTTCAAAAGCAATCCTCAAACACACACATTGCCAAGACTACACTCACTTATAAATATTTTTTACGTAATTGTCACCACTCACAATAGCAATATACGAATAGAACAAGAGTAAAAGAGAAGGTGTATGGACTCCGATTGCAAGTCGAGTACCTACTCTCGAAGTTTTGACTCACAACAGTGCGAGCAACGCTGCTAATTGGCGCAGTTTATAGGTTTCAAAAATCGGTGCGTAGGGCATGTCTACCTCAGTTTATATAGAAGTCTTTGGCTACTGCAGCCAGATGGACCAGAGAATAGAAAAGATTTTTGCCGGAGATCTGGTTACCAGAAATACAGACGACAGCCGGAACGGTGGACGAATGACCTCAAATGGTGCGGGAGCCTCATCGAGCGCTCGTCACAGTAACACTTATACTTTTTAAATAAAGAAATAGGGTTGTCAGAAGTGCCGCGACCAGACGACTGTCTCGCCCATAAAATCGCGATGTAGCCATACCGTGCGTTTCGAGGTTGTCTCTCAGACCCAGTTACTTAGATTCATCATTACTTACAGTTTTTCTGTACTACGTGTACATTTCCTATGGTTATAAATTACCCTCTGGTACCAGAAACGACGCTGTTCATCCCGAACCTTTCAATAAACATGTCCAATGCACTAAGACGTGCCGTCAAATTTAGAGCTCTAGAGATAAGTGAAGGAGGGTGAAATAGTACACAAGCTTCTGAATGAGTTGATTTATTATTCTAGAATTGGTTTTATAGGTAGAGCTCTGTTGGCAGACAAACTAAAGTTGTTCATAAAAAATAGCTTTATGCTTCTCTTATAAACTGTGTAGGTGTGTAAATTTTTTATCGTTGTTTTATATGTGGAAATACAATTGCTTAATTATTAACATTATTTTAATTTGACATAATTTTTATTAATTATTTCTCGTCATGCCTAACCATCTTATATAGTATTATAAATATTAAAATATTACAAACTCTACCTGTATACTTACCTACATAATTTACCATCGCAGATAAATATTCAACGTATTAAGCAAATTTATGCACCAGATGCAACACATGTATAATCATTAGTGTACTATGATACATTGCCGAAGGGGAAGGATAAAAATAAAAAGGAAAAAGTCATTAGAGGAGATAAGGCTAGAAATACGTTCTTGGAGAAAATAAAATTCCATACACTAATAAATTAAGTTTTTACTAATGAGAAGGTGGCTAAGGTGGTAAGCAAACCCAAATTACATTCAGTGTATAATGCTGAAATTTTGATAGTGGTTATTTGGCTGGAGACCTACAGCGCTATGAATAATGTAGAAGTTAATTCTCCACGTTCATTTTTGTTGTTAGAAACATAAAAGTTTAAATATTAAGAATTTAATGAATATTTTAGCCGTGTGAAATTGCTTTAGAGCTACAGACTAGCATGATGTAACTATTTATGAATTATTTTTGACACTGATGTATTAAAATGTAAATACAATATGTAATTAATATTTTTCTTTGATATTCACTCTTAATATATAGCAATTCAATATCAGGTACACACAATCTGCCTCTGCCTCTTTTAACACGCAAATACTTCACCAGATCATAAATTTAATTAAGTACTCTTTTTAGTTTAAGTACAGAACAACATCTCATCATGTCTATTATTTTTCTTCAATTGTCCTTGTTGACAGAAATGAATAAAAACTCTATTATTCAACCTTGATAACTACTTACCACCAAGTGAGTAACGTTATTACTACAATCATAGTAGATTCATACCCACTCAAATAAAAATCGACAACATAATAATACATTTTCATAGTATAATAACACTAGGTATTAGTCAAGCAGTAGTGACAGTATTGAACAAAAAAGATTTCTTTAAACATTTAAAATGTTCCTGTATGTATTATTTATCTGAATTTTTGTAAGAACCTGTATAAAATAAAATCTATTAATCACACTTTCAACACTCAAGAGACCTACATTTTAGTAGACTAAAGCTTTTAAGAAAGCCATTATATTTCGAATTATCGTTAAAACAAAATAGTTATTTTTGGTCTCCTAGGAGCTCTAAGAAACTATCACTAATGTAGTACTCCAATAAACTTTCAGAAGTATCACTATGTGAGCTTTGTCTAACAAGTATTAGGGCGGTCACGTCCGTGCCCTTAAACCACCTGCGTGCGTCTCCCGCGTCAAAGTTTACCATATCTCCAACTTAGTACAGTTAATCTTAACAGATACTTCAAACACCGGCTGTTAAAATGTTTTCGAACTACACAAAGTAATGTATTGCTATTTCTGTATAAAGACAGAATACCAACTAGCAACCTGCTGGCAATCACATTATAGTGGTGGTATTTGATAACCAGCGCTAGGCAGGAGCCTTGCACTGAATGAACCAGGCCTATACCATTGCTTGTGTTGCGTTACTATACGCTTGTGTTACTATACCATTTATTTTTATTTTTATTATTTATGTAAAGTATGTATAGGCTACCAAATAAACATTCTTTGTGTGTGTTTAATTGTTAGAAATCAGAATATAACTATGTATTATATTGCTAAGACATAAAATAAATTATTATTGCTTTCGTCTCATTGTCTATTTGGTATTTCAGCTCAACAAAAGCAGAAAATATTCTTTCATGAAAGGTCTAAAATAAATCGAGTCTCTACCCAAGTAATGAGACGAACATTAGCAGGTATCCATAAGGTACCGCTGTGGCGAATGTGGCTGTCCCAACTTACCCCGAATTACCCTCAGTCAAGTTTTATGAGTAACCCGGGACGATGGATAGCTTACGTCATCTATGTTTTTCTTTCCGGCCCGGGTAAAGGAACGCATAAAATACTGGCACTAAAATATTGGAGCAATTTGAAGTAGTGTTTAGGTATATTGTTTATTAGCTTTTGTACTTCATTTTACTTGTCTAATTTTTATCATAAGACTCAGTCTTAGCTATTGCGGCATTGAGTAAGAATGTTACTAAATAACATAACTACAAACTGCTCTCCTGTAAAGTTCGTGTTTTGCAGATTCGATACTGTTCGTAGTCACAGTAGATATTAGTATAGATTAGTTTTAAAATTACCTGTACTCCCAGAATGCCGAATATGATGTAAAATGTGCAGCAAATTAGTAAAAAACGCCGTCACTGTGTTTAGTTCAATTTAATAATATTTTTATTAACATTGTCGTATAGCCCGAATTATGCTAACCGTCTAACACTGGCCTACATACGAGAGCCCGGTAAGCTTCCGGACGGACTTTCAGAATAAGCTAATTACAATTACTAGGGTCTGCTTCTGTAAGTACGGTGGGCAGTCCCCTCATCGTCCTCAGGCCCCGGTCATGGAGGCCGATAGACTTGGGCAAAGATGCGTCTACGGCGCCCCAGCCGCAAGCTGTGGAACTCGAGTGGAAGAGCTCTCTCCCGCCCCCTTCCCACCGTCTCTTTTATGAGCATGACCTGCTCACAGAAAGAGGCAGCGGAGTCCCACTTACTCCCGCAACATTCATATTTACACGTTAAAAGGATACAACAGAAATTAATACTCAGTGTTCAGTTGTTACAAAATATATTGTATCTCTAAGGATATGAGTTCTACACCTAACTTTATCAGCTTTATCTGGCCTTTCACGTCTAATAAACTCACATTAGTGTTTAACTAGTTTAACCTTCAACTTGTGAAGGCTAGCATTCAATTTTATCTAAATTTGTGATGTGTGGGTCCGGCTTTAGGGGCGTGAACGAAATATAAAATAGATTGCAGAGGGGCTTATGGCTTTTTTTTTTTTTTTTTTTTTTTAACGTGAGGGAAAATCCTCGTAGGATGCTATGCCGGACTCTTACCGACTAAAAAACCTCACGTAACGCCCAACAGCCTATGGTTGAGAGCCCCGGGTAAGCCCTCAGGAAGGATGTCCCGTGACTCCCAACAGACCTACGGCCGCCAATGCGGCCTCGCCCAGGGGGTGGTTCGGGTGCAATCCCGCGTCTATGGGGGGTTTCGGGTGTGACCCCGCTTCTAAGGGGGGGCGTGCGTGAGTGCTCACGTCACGCTGCCGTCATGGGCCTGCTTCTGTAAGGACGGTGAGCGGCCCTCTCACCGTCCTCAGACCCCCGGTCATGGAGGCCGATAGTCCTCGGCGAAGACACGTCGGCGGCGCCCAGGGCGCCGACTGCGGAACTCGGGTGGGAGAGTTCTCTCCCACTCGGGTGGGAGAGTTCTCTCCCACTCGGGTGGGAGAGTTCTCTCCCAGGGGCTTATGGCTAGACTTGCCTGTAGTCTGTGACTCTGTTATATTTAACTACGTCACTAGGTCACGTGGATCATCTGTTCAAAGTTTGAAATAAAACAAAAATGACAACGTCAATCGGATTAAACTTTCACAGTAAACGTGTTAGAGAGGGGCAGTCTGGTGAAACCGATCTCACGGCTCCTTGTTGAAATATGTTCAGTGGAAGGGTAGGTATGTTAGTTAAAAATACACTGAGGTCAGACAAGCATAGAACTCATTTTCTTATATTTTACGTGCAGAAATCCCTCATGGATGCTATGCTGGACTCTTACCGACTAAAACCACACGGTGCTCTACCACTGCCTATGGTCGGAAGTCCCGATATGCCCTGGTTGATAGTAGTCACCGCAGTCTATGGACGCTTGCTACACTCGCGCTGTCGACCACGCAAACAACTTTAAGACTCTTGTATAAATCCATGCTATAGAAGTTCAGGAAAATCGATTCATGTAGCTCAATCCACAATCGAAGCGTTCGCGGAAGGTATAATAGGTATCTAACCAATTGTCAGCTTGCTGAATTGAATTGCATGGTTAAAATCCTAGTAATATTATAAATGTGAAAGTTTGTGAAGATGTTTGGATGTTTGTTACTCAATCGCGCTCCAACAGCTGAATGGATCTGGCTGAAATTTGGTACTGGGATAGAGTATAGTCTACAATAACACATTGGCTACCTTTTATCTCGGGAAAATGTTCCCAGGGGAAGCGGGAACGGGAACCATATTTCACGCGGGCTAAGCCGCGCGCATCAGCTAGTTAAGTATAATAAATAACTCCTAATTGCTTTTTGACTGTGTTACTATCGTTTTTATTGCTTCATTTCGGGAATGCTAACTAAGAAACGCTTAACTTCGAAACGGGAAGATTTTCTTTAAATTGGGGATACGTTTTATGTTTTTTTTAATTGACTTTGTATTTTGACTGTATTGAAAGCAACTGCCCCATTATTACCAAATCTCATCTGGAGGGCAGCACTAGTAACTTGGGGTCCGACATAATTATCTTTATGGGTTCTACACTCTTGTAAATTGTGCATTATTTTAACACAATGCATCATCCTCTTATATTTCGCACTAGCTGACCCTCGCAAATCGCGTACGTCACATAAGGTGTATGAAAGGAGAGGTATTTCATCAGGCTCATCAAGCAGCGTGTGAGACTGTCCTGTTTGCTTAGTCATAAAATAGCTTAATTCTTAAGTATAAAAAAGATTAAGTTTATTCCAAAACGCCAGGTCAGATTTTCCAACACATTCTAAGGAACCCTGGAATTCTAGGTTCAGCGAAAATTGAGAGGTCTCTAATTTGAACTTACTTGAACTACTAAACCCTCTATATTGAAACTTGTGTGGAACAATGCTTAAAGTACTCCCTTTCTGTCACCCAAAAATATTTGAAATCGCACCACGAGATGGAAAATTACAACTGAAAACCATTCTATCTTTCATCCAGTCTCCTGAAGGAACTGCGCAGAATATCGGGAGTAAAAGTATCCTACAACGTTCCTCGAATCATAAGCTCCAATTGTGCCAAGCTTTATTCAAATTGATTCAGTAGTTTCGGCGTGATACTTATTTGGAATACAGACAGACAGACAGACACAAAAAATATTTTGAATTATATTTTCGGCGTCAGTATCGATTAGAGAATGCCCTACAACATTTTCAGAATATCGTCGTACATGTACAGACTCTCGACCCTCTACAGTTTTATAATATGTATAGAAAGAAAGATAGATGATGTATTGATGGGTAAATCCTACTAATATTGCCGATAAAACATAGATATTTTCCGCTTTTCCAAAGTATTATACTCATAGAGACTTTTAGCCACTTTGCAGGAACACAATTTCCGCGTTCCGTAGCGTCATGCACACAAAGGAAGCTTGTTGTCAAAGTCGCATGATAGCTTTGTAGCAGTTTAGGATATCTTCTGGCTTATACAACATTACATGCAATCACGCTTATTAAAGGGCAGGCAGTCATGCAAATTACGAGTAGGGTGCCGTTCCGGTTTATTATAGGTTATAATTATTAAGTTGTCTAACGCAGAGACATACATTAATTTAAATTACATTTATAAACTAACTAAAAAATGGTACGGGCCAAGCTTCTGTAGTTGTAGTTATTATAATAATAAAAAAAGCCAGATAATGTTACAGACATCGTCACGCTTTTATCCCTGAAGTGGTAGTCAGAGCCTTTATACTTGTACGCACACATTTCACCGTGTATATTGTGTCCCACGCGAAATGAAATGGACAGACACAAGTTGCTCTCATATTACTGGAAACAGGGACCAACAACTTTTAACGTGCTGTCCGAACAACCGAAACGTTTATAAACGCAAAAGCTTAAGAATCCATTTATGAAATAAAGAATTTGCGTTTGTATATAAGGTTAAAAACAGTAACCTATCAGTTGTATAAATGGCAATAGAAATACACCATCTGTGAATATTTTAACTGTTTAACTACTACAGTTCATGAGATATAACTTGGTGACAGACAGACAGATAACGGAGCCTCAGTAATATTTAGGGTTAAAATGTAACATTTAACCCTTTGAGTACGGAACCCTGAAACAATCACATCAAAAAAACGCAATTAATTCAGCTCTATTTACGCCCACGCACTTAATTTTCCTTAAGTACTAACATCTCCAGCGTAACGTGACCTCTCTCATATTTTAACGAGAAAATAACATCGCCACTTAAGCTTCAGACCTTTTTTCTGCCTTTCGTACAATGGTCATAAAAAAATATTCTTTCTGTATTATTTTACTTTCGTTGAAGGCGTAAGAAGGTCATTATTGACCGTAATTAGCAAGGAAAATGAGGGAAAATGACAGACAATAAATGTGAATAGGTGTAAGTTTTTGTTTTCGCGTCAGTAAACGTAAGTAACATTAGGTCTTTATATGTTGGACACTTACTACAATGTGTAACTATGAAATAAGATTGTTCTACTTGTTTCAGAAAAACAGACTTCAATGGAACAACTTACAGGACTAGATATAATTTGTATTATATTGTTTTGGTGAATTTCACAGGTCCCAAAAAACCTCAGTAAGGGCAGATCGATGCCAATGAGTTCTAGTGAGTACCTATTCCCTTAGAGCGTCCTGGACTATCCTTTCGAGGAATTACCCGGGGCTCCCAACCGTAGGCTGTTAGGTAGGATACGTGTGGTTTTTAGTCGGTAGGAGTCCGGCGTGGCATTCCTGCAGGTTCTAAAGTTTAAAAAAAATTGAGTACCTATTCCGAGTGCTAACATGATCAGGTACCTACTGGGCGATCCTCACACTGTTCCACGTCTAGCCAGCATGGATCGTCTATACGCGAATCACTCCTTGTAAAAAAAAATGGTCCCTTGATTGATCTTGCCCCGGATAAAGCGATAAAGCGCTTTAATTTGTTAACTTTATGTTAATAAAAGAGCTTTATCTAAACGGACAACTCTAAAAGCAAAGACTTCAAACACAAACCTGAAACTTGCATTTCGCTACCTATTTTCAGTTACTTTTATTTTATTTGTAGATCTAAATTACTTGTATTTGACTTGTACACAATTTCTCGAATTGAGCTCTGGATTCGTGGAATCTGGTGATAAAAAAAATACCTATCTTTCAGAAAATACAACTAATAAATGACTAGAAATCGCCCGCGGTTCCGCCATCACAGTTTAAGTACCTACCAGTATCTGCAAGCTCGAGTAAAATTTGTATTAACAAAATAATTTTTCCTTGAGAGTAAAATGTTTTTCCAAAGTATAAAACGAAGAATATTTTTTGACATTTTTTAAGGTTTTATCCTCACTCGCACGCACTTGTTTTACCGTGAGTCCTGTAAAGAAAACCCTATTAAATCACATTATATAGTTAAATACCTAATACCATACCATAATATGCCAATGACATGTCACTCTACAGACTTAAATTCTCAAACACTATCTTGTAAAATTCTGCGACATCCTTGCGAAGGCTTACCCCGGGCTCCCGAACGTAGGCAGTAGTAGCACACGAGTAGTTTCTAAGAGTCCGGCATATCATCCATTTAGAGATTTCCATACGTACAACAACCATCATGTAAATTGGTTGCTTCCTTACAACAAGTAAGAAATATAAACAAACAAACACACTTTATTTATATTACTAGTATAGATTCTCTTCCATCTTCACACCAAAATTGAAGTAGTATTGTCAATGTGCCCAACAAAACTCGCTCCATCACTACGCACCCTCAATTCAATTTCTTTCGGTCAGCAAGCAATTGCGAAAGCTTTCAAAAGCTACAGTAGTTACCGTAAATAGATCTTTTTGCAATCAGTGAGCGGACATTGTCAAATTACCCGCCAAAATTTACTTTTCGGTCCGTCGGGTATATTGAATTATTGATGGTGGAATTGATTTGAACATTATAAAAATATATTTTATGAGCATTCATTTAAATTTTCATTTTGCCTTGTATAATTACAGTAGTAAAGTAGGTTATTTGGTCGAATCGTTCTGTTTAAATATAGTGGGTTTTGTAATTCAGAAACTAGACACATTTTAACCTTCGCAAAACCTGAAATTCAAGGGTTCCTTTGATGTAAGGGTCATTCTAAACCGATACTCTCTCTGTTTATTTATCCCTCTTATGTGATACAAATAAAATTATGCGGGTAAACTAGATAGTACATGGTTACATAAAGAAAGAGACAGCTCGTGTTCAGACGAAAACGAGGGGTTCCGTACCAAAATACGACAGAAAATTACGTTTGTTGTATGAGAGCCCCCCTTAAATGTCCATTCTATTTAAATGAAATTATTTATATTTAATAAAAATACACAGCTCGATGCTATGTGAGCATTTCCAGTGTCTACTAAAATCACGTTCTTAGTACCTATTTGTTGTCAGAGCGGCAACAGAAACACATACTCTTTGAAAATGTCAGCTCTCTAGCTATCACCGTTCATGAGATACAGTCTCGTGATGGACAGACAGACAGAATAAAAACTAGTGTTTCGATCAAAGTCCATCATTCTAATTGAAATCAAACCCCAATTCATAATGTTGGTTGGTTAATTGCGATGTCGATCAGATCAAAGTTTACACACAGTGTGTATAATTTAATATCAATTTCACAGTGTTTGTCAGAGGGATCAAAGGAACTTCACATCTAATTGATTTGCTGTTATTTTAGGTAGGTATATGTTTTAGTTCAGTAACATTACCATTTTACGCAGTAATACATATTTTGTCCACATTGCTCATAATGATGTCCTGATGTGATATACCTACCTACATAGGTAGGTACTTGGTATGTTTTAATAAAGAAAACATCGGCGGAAAATATTTATCCTAGTACGGGATTCGAACGCTGCGCCACCGAGGTAATAAATAATTCTAAATAGGTACATACAGAAAAAACTATCGTGAGTCATAGATACCTTTGCTCTGGTCTCCGCGTCAAAAAAAAAAAAACTACAGAGGAATCAGCATTAAACTCCTTTTTAGGGTTTCGTAGCCAAATGGCAAAAACGGAACCCTTATAGATTCGTCATGTCTGTCTGTCTGTCCGTCTGTCTGTCCGTCCGTGTGTCACAGCCACTTTTCTCCGAAACTATAAGGTCTATGCTTTTGAAACTTGGTAACTAGATGCATTCAGTGAACCGCATTAAGATTCTTATATAAAACTAGAAAAAAAGCAGTAAATTTTGGGGGTCCCCATACTCAGAACTGAAACTCAAAATTTTTTTTTTCATCAAGCCCATACGTGTGTAGTATCTATAGATAGGTCTTTAAAAATGCTATTGAGGTTCCTAAAATCATTTTTTTGTAAAGCGAATAGTTTGAGCAAGAGACACTTCCAAAGTGGAAAAATGTGTGTCCCCCCCCTCCAACTTCTAAACTAAGAGAATGATAAATCTAAAAAAAATATATGATGTACATTGCTATAAAAACTACCAACGAAAATTGGTTCGACCGAGATAGAGCTGGTAGTTTTTTTTTAATACGTCATAAACCGCAATTTTCGCCTAGAAAAATCAATAACACTACGAACGTATTCAAACATCAATCAAAGTTACAACGAACTATAAGAACTTTTCCATTATGTTACTTGCTGCAACGAAACCCTTCATGGGCGAGTCCAACTCGCACTTGGCCGGTTTCATTAATAATGGCTCTGTGGTGGAACTTTAGCAGGTTCGTAGCTCCACCACGGTTGGACTAGCGGTGGTTCTTGCAGTGGACTGTATGTAGGTTCTTTTGAAATTAAATTGCTCGGTTGATTTCCAGGTTTTATTCAGGATCAGGATCTTTTTTAGTTTACAATATTTCACGACAATTTTTCCATAACAAATGACAAAATGCACTTTATTATATGCGTACAGATCGCTCACAACTGTAGGGTCACGGAGCGAGTAGCGCGCGCTGGCGCGCCGCGGCCGTCGTTGAACTCGCCGTCCGCTACAGCTCTCCCTCCGGCGTAGCTCGCGTAGCCTCTTCTTTTTTCAGGAGGACGATGAGTTTCCGAGTAGGCCGCTTGAATATCCCGGTGCGTGTGCGAATGTCGGCGATACGTATCCCGCCGTCTGGTCCCGGGTACACTCGTTCGACGGTTCCTCGGGGCCATGTGTTCCGTGGTAGGGTGTGGTCTACCACGAGCACCAGATCTCCCACTTGCAAGGGTCGTTTAGCGGTTGAAGGTTCGCCGCGAGGTACTAGCGTAGGCAGGTATTCTTGTACCCAACGGCTCCAGAAGTGATCGGCTAGTACCTGACTGGCCCGCCAAGTGCGTTGGTCGCTTTCGGTGAGTGGTCCCGCTGATGGTAGCGCGGTCGAAGACCCCAATAAGAAGTGGTTTGGGGTCAACGCTTCGGGGTCCTCTGGACTGACGCTCACATGTGTCAGTGGGCGAGCGTTCACACTGAATTCGATCTCGGTGAGGAGGGTTGACAGCACTTCCTCGGGTGGCTCCTTCTCGTGTAGAACCATTGATAGGGCTTGTTTAACGCTCCGCACCATTCTCTCCCAGGTCCCCCCTTGATTTGGCGAACCTGGTGGTATGTAACGCCAGATCATGCGTTGCCGTAGTCCCTCTTCTTGTAGCGCCGGTACCCATTCTTTGTAGGCCGCTTGCAGCTCCTTGTCGGCACCTCTGAAGTTGGTAGCGTTGTCCGAGTACATGGTCTTCGGCCAACCCCGTCGTGCAGCCATGCGTCTAAGGGCCATGATCGCTGAACTCGTGGATAGAGACGGCACAAGTTCTATGTGTATGGCGCGGGAGGTAAGGCACGTGAAGAGTGCACCCCACCGCTTCTCTCGACGACGCCCCAGTTTCACGATCATAGGGCCGAAGTAATCTACGCCGCAGTGTGAGAAGGGTCGCTGGTAGGGTTCCAGGCGTACTCGTGGCAGGTCGCCGGGGTGTGGAGTCAGTGGTTGTGCTCTACGCACCCGGCATAGCGCGCATTCTCGTTCAATGGTGCGCACTGTAGGTCTTAGATGTATAACCCAATACATCTGTCTCAGGTCGTTGGTCACACGTTCTCTGTTAGCGTGACCCGCAGAACAATGACCCCGACGTACTATGAGCCGGGCGATATGATGTCTTCCGTCTAGTATAATTGGTTTCTTCGTCTGTATCGGCGCGGTGGCTTTTGCGATGCGCCCTCTGACGCGTAGCACTCCGTCCTCCAATACCGGGTCTAATTTATACAGGCGGCTTGATTTCGAGATAGGTTGACCCGTCTTGATTCGTTGTAACTCGTCGCGGAAGCTATCTCGTTGGGCTCGTTGTAGGATAGCGCGTTCTGCTTTCTCTACGTGGCGAAGTTCGATGTTCGTAGCTCGGCGGCGACATATGTCTACGAAGGCTAGTACACGGGCCGTTGTACGTACTAGTGCTTCATATCTTGAGAACCGGTTCGGGTCGGGTATCCAGTCATCCTCTCGTTCGGGTTTGTTGTTGACGTGTAGCACTGTTTCGTCGTCGCTCGCGGTCAATGCTCCCTCCGTAGGCCATTGACCCTCTGGCAGGCGTAGAAAGTCCGGGCCGCTGAACCATCGGTCGTCGGAGGTTATGCGGGTCGAGTTGAGACGGGTCGCATCATCGGCTACGTTTCTAGAGGTAGGTATCCACCTCCACTCTTCCTTGTGGGTTAACTCGGAGATTTCACCGAGGCGGTGTGCGACGAAGGGTGTATACTTCTTCGTGTCGTTGCGGACCCAATGAATAACAGTCATTGAGTCTGTCCAGTAGACCGTTCTTGCAACTTCGACGCGGTGTTCTCTTCGTATGACGTCCGCGAGTCGTGCGCCTATGACCGCTGCCTGTAGCTCGAGGCGCGGTATGGTTTGAGCGCGTCGTGGGGCCACCTTCGCCTTCGCAGCGATGAGACAAACTTGTGTCACGCCGTCCCGTCGTTCTATGCGCCAGTACGCGGTCGCCGCGTATGCTTGTTCGCTGGCGTCACATAGTACGTGTAGCTCCCATCGGTCGTTGACCTCCGCGTTGTACCACCGGTCTATTCGCAGTTGAGTTAGGTCGGGCAGGTGTCCTAACCATGTGGCGAAAAGTTCGTTTTCTTCTTCGGGAATAGGTTCGTCCCACGTGATCTTGAGTCGCCACAAGCTTTGTAAAATGATCTTTGCTCGGATCGTGTAGTGACTCAGTAGCCCCAGTGGGTCATAAATAGACATGACCGCACTGAGTGCTTCTCGCTTGGTCGGCGTCCTCGCTCTGCTTCTGACGTCACTTGCTACGCGCTGCATGGCAGTGTTGAATCCGAGCGTGTCGTGGTCGGAATTCCAGTAGAGGCCGAGTATCTTGTTCTCGGGATCCTCCCCACCTAACGGTGTGGGCATAGTGGCGTGTAGGTTCGGTGGCACGTCGCTAAGTACGCTCTTCTTGTTGGTGCTCCATGCTCGCAGTTTGAAGCCCGCTACGGCGTGCACTTGTATTATTTCTTGTACTGCCCGCCGTGCCTCGCTCTCGGTGTCGTAGCTCGCCGCTAGGTCGTCCATGTAGTGGTTGCTTGTTATAGCTTCGAGCGCGTAGGGGTGAGAGTGAGCGTGTTTCTCGGCGTTGTGGTTTCGTACGTAGTGCGCCATAAAGGGCGAGCTGGTGGCGCCGAAGATCATGCTTGTCATCTTGTACAGACGGGGTGGGTCGGTTCTGTTGCTACCCCGCCACAGGTTGCTAGTCGCAACTTGCCGGGCTTGTTCGGGTTGTACACGGCGAAGTGCGGTAGGTACCAGCAGATGGCGCTGGAGGTCTCAGATCCGTCGCACGGTGTCGCGTAGCCCTTAGTGATCAGATTGTTTATTTGATCAGTGTAGCTGCGGGCGAAGTCGGGTCTTGTGTCCATAGTGTGTTCGATCCTTTTCAATCGTCGGAAGGCTGCGTCGTAGCTCGGTGGTAGTCGAACGTGGTCGTCTTTCCACGGTAGTCCCACTTGATAACCTTCGCTAGTTTTCTTGAGGGTGTCGGTCACTATTTGCGTAGCTCGTAGATCTGTGTCGCTCACTCGTTGTTTGTGAGTGACGCCGAGTGCGTCGATCTTGAAGTGGCTTTCTACTAGGTCGTGTAGGCGTTGGTCGGCTAAGTCGCGTTCGGGCGTGAATGTATGCAGCACGCTGTCAACTTCGCGGATTAGGCGTCGCGGTGCGGTTCCGTGCACCACCCAGCCTAGTTCTGTTCTGGAGGCGGCTGGCTCGTTCGGTCCGCCCATACGAAGTTCTCTTGAGACTATGTACTCCCAGTGGTCTGTCCCCACTAGGATGCCGGGGCGTACAGGATCGTAGCACACTTCTTCTCTAGGTAGATCTTTCAGGTGTTCGTGTTCCAACAACGAGCTTGGGATAGCTTGTCTATGAAGTTGGAGGTTCTTGACGGTGCGCGCTCGCAGGTTTAAGTTCTTGCGGTCGCTCTTCAACTGGACGGTGACGATCTGGCTGTCCTTTTCTTGTTGGGACATGTTCACTCCCTGCAGGTTCAGTGGTTGCTGGGGTCCCTCGGCGCCGACGTCGTGTGCGAGGCGTTCGTCGATCAAAGTGACTGTAGCGCCTTCGTCCAAAAGCGCGTGAGTTCGTACCTCCCCTCGTGGACCCACTACTGTCACTGGGCACATCTTGAGTAGTACTGTTCGTTCGGTGGTCGGTCGGGTGGCCACTGACAGGACGGACTCGGTGCTTGTAGGGTTCGAGGCGGTGGTTGGGTTCTGTTGTTGTTCGGTGTGCAGTGTAGAATGATGCGGTCGCTTGCACTGGTTAACTCCGCACGGCTTGGCTCGGCATGAGAGGCGTCGGTGTTTCTTCACGATGCATTTGAAGCACAGTTTGTTTTCTTTTACGATGTTCCATCGCTGTTCGGTAGATAGTGCTTCATATTGTGGGCACTGAGGTAGCGAATGATTCTTTTCGCAACTCGGACACTTGATAGCTTGCTCCTCTTCGGTCGGGTCGGTGGTGGTGTATACAGCGGCGGTGGGTTTCCTTCTCGGGGCCGGTGTCGTCTTAGTCTCCCTCCGTGTTGCGATCGCGGCGGAGGAGCTAGTTGCGGGCGCGTAGGTGTAGCGCAGTGCTCTGTCCGCTTCACGCATGAGGAAGCGAGATAGCACGATAATTTCGGGATCTGTAGTGCCTTCTTGCTCACTCGCGTAGTCACACCATCTTGACCGGATGTGCGGGCTTAGCTTGTCCAGTACTTCTCTTGCCAGTAGCGGGTTGTGTAGGTAGCCTTGTCGACCGAGGTTTCTTAACACGTACACGATGTTCTGAAGTTTTACGGCGAAACTGTTTAATTCTGTCACCGATGATCCGGGCTTAGGCAGTCTTCTTAGGTCTTCCAACGCCTTGTCGATGATTACTTCTGGGCGACCGAAGCATTGTTCTAAGGTCCTTAGAATGATGTCAGGACTCGTGGCGGTGTGTAGGAGTGCTGACACGATCTCGCGGGCTTCTCCCTTAAGGCTGTTTCGTAGCCGTTGAAGGTTTTCCGCTGCGGATATTTGATACAGCTTCGTTGTGTCTTCAAAAGTAGCTTTGAAGGTCAGCCACTCGCTGGGTACCCCGTTGAACGCCGGTAGGTCGAGGTATCGCACCCTGGGTCGTGCCATTCTTTCTAAGGTTTCGGTCAACTGCTCTATGTGGTTTCGGGATCTCGAGGACATCCACGCGGGCCCGGCTGGGTCCGGGGGTAACTGTTCAGGCTTGAAGCCTCTGCAGTGGATTCTTCGCCGCCTGCAACTACAGGCGGGTCACGGGGTGGGACGCTAGGCGTCCGCGGTGTATGGTGGGAAGCTGGGCGTCGCTGCGGCGCGGCCGCGCCCGCACGTAAGGGCGGTCTGCGGCCACTGCGACGGTCTCCGGTCCGGTGTGCTGCGACCCGTCGCTTCGGCGAGGTCGAGCTCACTGGGTTTGACACCAGCGAGCGCCCGTCAGCCAGCGACGGGGAGCGGTCTAGTCCTGGTGGGCGTGCCCACAGCCTTTACTACTCAACGTGGAGTAGTAGGCGTGGGCAGGCCGAGATGGGTGCATGCTGGGCTCATGCAAGCGTACTGCAGAGCTCCAGCATGCACTTGGTGATAAGGGGGATCGGGTCCCTCTTTTCTTCGAGGGCCACCAGCACCTGCTGCAGGGCGCTGATGACCGTGGACAGCTTCACTTGTTTGGGCTCGCTGGGTAGAGGCTGTACCACGCGTTTCGCCTTCTTCCCCTGCAGGGGGGCGGCGACCACAGGTGGCACAGGTTGTGCGGTGGCAGGCAGAGCCGCCTCTGGCTCTTGTGCGGGCTTGCGGCCACTCCGTCGTCCTCGGCGCTTCCGCTTCCTCTTCTTAGACGCGCCCGGCTGCTGCTGTGGCTGGTTGGCGGCAGCCATGAGCGAGCCGGGAGCGTTCTTCTCCCTGGAGAGGGGGGCAGCGTGGTGGGCGGTGCGCGCTACGGTGCCGGCGCGCTTGTTCCGCAACTCTTTGCGAAACACGGGACAGTTCATGTTGTTCGCCGTATGGTCCCCTGCGCAGTTTGCGCAGGTCGGCTTTTCTTGTAAGGGACGCGGGCAGTCCCTGGCGGCGTGTTTCTCCCCGCAACGCACACAGGCCTGGGGCCTGTGGCAGTTGTGGGAGGAGTGGCGGAATTGTTGGCACCGGTGGCATTGCGCCGGTCCCCTTCGTCCTCGCCAGGCTTCAATCTTCACTCCGGCCATATAGAGGAGCTCCTGCACCTCATATATGCCCGGGATGGTGTTGGTGGTCCGCTGCAGCTGCGCGTATAGTAGGCATCCTGGCCGTCCTGGGCGTGCAGGGATGGTGCGCACGTGCTCGGGAATGTACCCGAGCCCGCGCAGCTCCTGTTCCACTGCCTGCGGGTCGGTATTGGCCGGCAGTCCCCGGATGGCGATCTTCACGCTTCGCTCAGCCGGAAGGGAGTAACAGAACCAAGAGATTCCGTTTTCCTTTTCCAGCTGAGCGAGGTACCGTTGAATGGTCCGGAACTCACGGTCGGATTTAGGCAGGAACCTGACCCCTTTGCCAAAGGGGCGCCCGTTGGGGGCGTGGCCAAGCGAGTCCTTCAATTTCTTGAAGTGCGTTGGCCAGTCAGGTAGTACCTCCACTACCAGTGGTGGATATCTGGCGGTCTTGTCGGTGTCAGCTGGTGGAGCGGCTGCGGTTGGTGTTGCAGCCGTTGGTGTGGTCGGTGTGGTCATCGTCGCCGGTCTTTTTGCAGCGTTCTCCGCCGTCGTCTCAGCGAACGTCTTGCAGGGCCGGGGAGAGGCGGATGGTATGGCCGCTTCCATAACAAATCGACGAACTGGTCATCTCACGACTTCCCTAAGGAAATCGGGGGGTAACTGTAACTAGGCAACGCCTATTCCAGTGGAGTAACCGCCGCCTGCGAATACAGGCGGGTCGCTGGGTGGGTGGCATGGTGGCCACCGTGGTGTCTTTTCCGGTCTTCAAGTCCGGGAGGGTCATAACGCCGCCAGCGAGACCTGACACCGCCGGCGAGGATATCTCAAGCGAGGAGGGCCAGTGAGCGGTCTACGAGCCGGCGACGACTTGGCAGTGATAGCACATATGACATCAGCGAGGTCGAACCTGTACGAGGAGTTCTCGTAAGGTGCCCGTCAGCTGATGTCAGTGGGGTTTCAGCTAGGTGTAGTTGCCGCGGGGATTAAATCCCGCGGCAGTGGTCGGTCTGGTGGGCGGCGATGGTATGGCGCAAGTTCCCGCAAATGGCGGAATGTGGACCCCTCAGTGCGGGTGAACAGGTTGGCGCTCAGTCGGCCGATAAAGTCATCGAGACTCTCTATGCGTAGGTCCCTGGAGATGGTACTATTCCTCACGTAACGAGGGGCGTCTACAATAGTGCGTAGGGCGAGCGACTGCTGCGCACGCAGCTTTCGGCGGTGGCTTTCTGCGACCAGCGCATACCAGCCTGGGGAGGCATACGTAATGCGCGGTCGTATGTATGCCTTGTAGACGCCCAGCTTCGCACGTAAGGGGAGGCGGGACGACAGAACCGGACGCAGAAGGGCTCGAGCGGCTCGTGTTTGGCCAACAATGTTCTTAACATGAGGGGCCATTGTAAGACGACGGTCTATGGTCACGCCTAGGTATTTTACTGTGGGAGACCAGTCGACGTGGCTTCCGAGCATGGTGAGAGGCGAAGGTAATCTCCTTCCACCCAAGGAGATCGCCTGGGTCTTCGCCACATTGACCGTCAGTCTCCAGTCTTCCAACCATGGCGGGAGTGCATCCAATGCACGCTGCATTTTTACTGCCGCGTGTTTGGGGTTGAGAGAGGTAGTGATAAAAGCGGCATCATCAGCGTACAGTGCCAACATGGCGCCTCCAGCTACAGGGATGTCGTCTGTGTATCTGCTGTAACAGATGGGAGACAGACAACTTCCCTGGGGCACGCCAGCCTGGACAGGGCGTTCCGTAGACAGGACACCATCGACTGCCACGTGAAAGCGACGGTCCTGGAGAAAGGTGGCCACAGTCTTAACTACTCGACGGGGAGTAGTAGACGTGGCCAGCTTGTAAATCAGGCCGGAGTGCCACACGCGATCAAAAGCCTTCTCCATGTCGAGGAGCACCGCGACAGCACTCTCCCTCTTGTTGAGGGCGACAGTCGCGTGGTGCAGAACTCTCACGAGCTGGTGTGTCGTGGAGTGCTCGGCACGGAAGCCGAACTGTTCATCGCGTGGCTGAATGTGAGGCGCCAGGTGCAGCAGCAGAAGCTTCTCGAACACTTTCGAAATGGTCGACAGCAGCGTGATAGGCCTATAGCTTTCGGGTTTCAGTATATTTTTCCCGGGTTTTGGCAGCATGATGACTCGGCCGAGTCTCCACGGCGCAGGAAAGTGGCTTGTGCGGAGGATACCGTTGAATAACTGCGTCAGCGTGGCGATTGTTCGCGGGGGTAAGTGACGCAGGGCTTCATTCGGTATCTGGTCGGGGCCAGAAGCTTTCCGTAGTGGGGTGCGGCGAATCGTTCGCTGCACTTGTCCCGGGGAAAATACTACTGGATCTTCCGTGGGTGCTATTGGCGCTTGGAAGTAAAATTCCAAATGCTGCTGGATAGCTTCTACGTGCTGCATGTTGGAAGCTGGGTTTGGCTGGAATTGACTCTCCAGGTGGTTGGCAAATATCTCCGCTCGGTCCTCGGCACGGTAACGTGGGGTTCCGTCGCCGGCCAAGAGGGGCCTAATCGGAGATGGTTTCCCGGAGAGCTGGCGGCAAAGACGGTGAATACCGGACCAGTCGTCTCCAGCTCGCTCTATGGTGCGTTGCCACGATTCGGTTGTAGCCGTCTCTAGCGCAGCCGAGATCTTCGCAGCCAGAGCGTTGAGCTGGGATTTCATAATCGGGCATCGGTTTCGCTGCCAATTTCGTCTCAGCTTCCTTTTTCTCTCGATCATCGCCAGGATGTTCGCTGGGGTTTGTGGTGGTCTCCGTGCTGACGCAGCATCTAGCCTTGACTCTCGAAGCGCAGCGTTGATGACAGCACTGAGGTCTTCTGCGAGCATATCGACGTCAGCGTGGGACTTAATACGGCGATAAGGCGAGTTCTCTGCCATGTAGTCGGCAAAGGCTCGCCAGTCCTGGCGGTATCGAGGGGGCTTTAAGGCTGTTCGGGCTGGCACATTTGAGAGTGAAAGTAGGACAGCTTGGTGGTCCGAGAGGAGGTGGTCGTCCAGGACATCAATTGACGACGCGGTCGGAAACCCACGAATAATCGACAGGTCGATGACATCCGGTGAGAAGGCTGCCTGGTACGGGTAGTGCGTCGGGACCTCTGGTCCAAGCACCTCGTATCCGTGGCGGTCTGCATGATCCAACAGGCGGCGGCCGCTTGGGCAGGTGGTGGTTGAGTTCCACGCCGTATGTTTTGCATTGAAGTCGCCCGCGATTACGGTTGCGACCGGTGAGTCCAGCAGGATGTGGACATCAGCCACGGCAAACCGAACCGCCGGCGGCCTGTAAAAGGCGTACAAACGTGTGGGCTGGTTCTCAATGCAGACCTCCACGCCGAGGGCATACGACGACTGCAGAGTAGGTACTGGCAGCGGTTGGTGGACGATCCTTCTCTTCACTACAACTGCTAATCCCCTGTATGCAGTTCCATATGGGGAGATGTGGTCCTCTCGGTATACATGGTACCCTGGCATTTTCAGTCTTGTGCTGGGCTTGAGGTGCGTCTCGTTGATAAGAGCAACATCAACTTGACGCTGTGATATAAGCGACCTCAAAAGCCTGACCTTTACGGGAGACAGTCCGTCGGCGTTCCAATAGACAATGCGTAGGGGACTACCGGCCATACGCGCAAAGATCCCCTACGCACTTAAGGATGAGAGGGACTGGATCCCGCCCCTCCTGAATGGCCACGAGCACTTGATTAAGTACTCCGATAGCCAGGGTAACTACTGGGTCTACTTTTAACTTTGCCGGAGAGGCATCCCGCTTCGCCTTCGTCCCCCCTGCGGGGGCAGCGACCACGGGTGCAGCAGACGATTTCGGTTTGCTGTCTGGTTGCGCTGTCGCCGCAACCTTCTTGCTCCGGGGTTTCCGATGCCTTTTCTTCTTGCTGCCTTTCCTGGCCTGGGCTGGGTTGGCAGCAGCCATCAAAGAGCCGGGAGCATTTACTTCGGCGTAATTTGTGGCGGTTTCAAGTTTGGTGTTTGAATTGGTGGCGGTACGGGCAACTGTGCCGGCCTTCTTGTTCCGCGCTTCCTTGCGGAACACCGGGCAAGTTGTGTTGTTCGCAGTGTGAGGCCCACCGCAATTCGCGCAAGTCGGTGGAGTCTCGAGAGGCCGTGGGCAATCCCGTGCAATATGCTCCTCACCACAACGAACACAGGCGGGCGGCCTGTGGCAATTGTGGGAGGAGTGTCGAAATTGTTGGCAGCGATGGCATTGTGCTGGGCCTCGTTTACCGCGCCATGCCTCAATCTTTACACCGGGCATACAGAGCAGCTCTGTCACATCGTATATGCCCGGTGTAAGATCTGGGGTGCGCTGGAGTTGCGCGAAGAATAGGCACCCGGGACGACCCGGCCTAGCCCGGATTGCACGGACATACTCCGGCACGTATCCAAGGTCTTGCAGCTCTTGTTGGATATCCTCTGGAGCAGTATTTACTGGAAGCCCGCGGATAGCTACTTTTAAGCTTCGTTCCGCAGGTAGGGAGTAGGAGAACCAAGATAGGTTGGTCTCCTTCTCCAACCTGGTAAGATACCGCTGGGTGATACGGTATTCATCCTCGGTCTTAGGCATAAAGCGGACACCTTTCCCAAAAGGTCGTCCGTTGGGTGCATGGTGGAGCAGCTTTTTCAGCTCCCTAAAGTGCACCGGCCATTCCGGCAATACCTCCACCACTAGTGGCGGGTATTTCGTAGTGGCTTTTGGGGCTGAAGCAGCCAGCGTGGCTGTCTTAGGGAGCACAACTGCATCCTGGGACACTGCATCACTGATGACTGCTGCGAGCGGCATCACAGGTCTGGGTGCCGCTGTGTGCGACGACGATGTTGACGGCGACGACGGTTGTGGCGGCGATCGAGTCATTGCAGCGTAGGTGCTGCCCTCCGGTGCCGCGGGGGGCGTTTCCTTTCTGAATGGTTCAGCGCGTTTTCGTTCTAGCGAAGGCGGGGAGAGGAACCTCTCGGGGACCACGAACGGTGTTGGAGCCGCAAACCGGGGTGCCGGCATAGGCCCAGAAAAGGCGGAGAATAGGGGAGGCCGAGGTTGGCCCACGGCACTTCCCGGGGCATCCCTTTTCGTTGGTCTTGGCAGGGTAATGCCGGTAGTTCGGTCTGGCGCCTGGCCAATTGACGCCATTGGCATTACCTCGGATTCTTCCATAGGAACCGTCGGTGTCGGAGTGCGAGGTAGCGGACTAGCTGAGAAATATTCTTCTTCGCCCCCCTCCTCCGGCGCTGCCTCGAGAGGGGTAGAAGTAGATATGCTAGCAATAGCACGGACTGCGGGGTGGCGAACTTCGCGAACTTCGTCTGCAGCGAATAAGCGGGCAAGTGCCGCTTCCGCGGCGCTCCGCGAGCGCCAAAACGTTCGCTTGCCTACACCCGGGGTGTAGGGAAGGCTGGGACGGGTCGCCTTTCGAACAGGCGGGATTTGTTGTGGTGGTGGCGGCATGCTAGCTGGTTCTCTAAGCGCGACCTATGTTGGACACCTGAGTAGCGTGTGTAATGTTCGATCGATCGGTCCCCGGGACTTTGCCGATGCCGGCACTCCGGGGACGAACTATTTGCCACACAAAGACTACTTAGATACTACGACCAACAGAACTCAATTTGCAAACACAACATATAGCAATGAATGTTTCGTAGAACAAAAAGTAGGCCCGAGCGCACTGCGGCGTACGGAGAGCACCCCCCCCGTGCGCGCGAGACAACAGGCGAGCTTCCACAACAAATGACAAAATGCACTTTATTATATGCGTACAGATCGCTCACAACTGTAGGGTCACGGAGCGAGTAGCGCGCGCTGGCGCGCCGCGGCCGTCGTTGAACTCGCCGTCCGCTACAGGCTCGTTAAACAAAGTTACAATTACGCGATCGGACAAAGCGTTCATTTTCCAGTGTTTAGTTTTAATTAATGGTTGTTTATCGAAGCCTAACCAAGTCTAGCTGAAGTTGTAAATTATCGCCATTTTGTTGTAAAGTTTGCGCTACTACGGAAATTGTTTTATGTTCTTGATGAACTCGGAAATAATGGTGAGGAGATATATTGTTAAAACATTTGAATTTATTTAATCTTTTTAGCGTGTCAACATTTAATGTGGAACACCAAACATAGTTGGTAAGTTGGTATTTCTTTTCATTGAAAATTGGTGTGTGTCCGCCTAAACACAACACAGGCATTGGTTTTGACAAAAACTGACTATTTTTTCTGTTTGTGGGCAACTACGCACGGTTGTAGAAAAAGAGAAAATTAGAAAATGAATTGAGATTATACAATCGTCTGCCTGAGAAAATGTTGTTTTGAAGAAGATTTTTTAGCTGCGGAACTTAGCATTGCCCGTTGACACACTCGCACTTAGATGAAATTTCAATTAAGAAAGCTCACTTTTTATTTTTTTATTAAAAGCAGACAACATTTTAACATCAATCGGAAACTGAACTGCAAAAATAGAAAATTTCGAAACTAACTTTAGAACATACATACATATACTCACGCCTTTATCCCCGAAGGGGTAGGCAGAGGCCTATACCGACCCACATTTCACCGTGTACAATTCGGTCCCACGTAATAGGTGGTGAGCCCATCGCCGTGTTGAAATGGACCGCCGTCGTCAGAGCCTCGTCCGTTGTTCAGCAGGTGCACGAGCTTGCACGTGAGGTTGACTTGGGCCCGAAGTTGTTGGTAGGGCCCCACTACACCCAGACAACTTTAGAACGAGACACTTTTAATTCATTCATTCTCACATTTGCAAATTGAGCTTCAACAGAATGTTTACTAAAGTTTGTCTGGAGCTTAAAGCTGATATCGCTGTCTGTTATACAAGAACTCCTTCACATTCCTTTTGCAGCTCTCGGTATATTAAATTTTCAAGATTTTCGAGTGCTTCGCCCACTTGCGAAAAGCATTTTATGAACAAATATGTGAAGACACATTTGAAGAAAAACCTGCATTAAATTAAAAATGTGTGTGGCAGTTTCTTTTTGGTACAAATACATGAATACATACATTTTTTACTTAAAACTACACCCATGACTTTACACCGGATTACTCGACGAAGTAGGTAGCGGGTAGTAAAAATATTGCCGCCTTGAAAAAGACAGGGACCTTCCGTCTTGAAGGGACTTAATGAAGAGAAAATAAAACTTTAATTATTATTATTTTTGTTGTGATGTAAATAAAACATATTGTATTATAAAATTTAAATTTCATAATAATAGGTATTGTTATGATTTGAATGACATTCACCTACCTGACACTACCTATTATTATGATTTTTTTTAACGTGAAGGAAAATCTATCATGGATACTATGCCGGACACCTACCGACTAAAAAACCTCACGTTACGCCCAACAGCCTGTGGCGGGGAGCGCCGGGTAAGTCCTCGGAAGGATGTACCAGGACTCCCAACAGAACCACGGCTGCCACTGCGGCCTCGTCTAGGGGGGTGACCTATTAATATGCTATGAGACATCAATAAATAAATACTACGGGATCGGTGATAAATGTCGGGTGGCACACCTAGTTTCCGACGTAAACATAGTAATTCAAAGAAACTTCATGTCCATGCATACCGTTAATCTTTCACTCGAGAGTCTAAAGCAGTGGCGGGCAAACTTATTTCATGGGGGGCCAGAAAAATTAAGAAATTTCAGCGGCGGGCCAAATTGATTGAGATTTTTCGTAATTGCATGGCTGAAAAGTCTGTAACGCACAATACTAGGACGCAAACATTGCCATAATTTTCTGTTAGCTGGCTCCTTCACCTATGCGTCTATTCAGTAAAATCTACATAATAATTCTGAACAGTCAAATTATGATTACCGCGAGCCATTTACTCACGTCGAAGGACCATCGGCGGGCCGGAATAATAGCTTTCGCGGGCCGGAGATGGCCCGCGGGCCGCACTTGGCCCATCACTGGTCTAAAGTGTCATGGCGGACGGTGTGTGTCCGTGCATATGCGTCCCACATCAAAGCGTACCCTTTATAAATCTGCTTATTCGCTATTACAACCGAGGCATGACGGCAAGAGTAATATGAAAAGATATTTCCGTTAAGGCGAGGCAAGTGTCTCGGACTGATGTTCAAAACTGACAGTTTTGGGATAAATTCAGAAGAACGTTAATAAATGAGGAACCACCTACTTTCACAGTCCGTCAATCATAGCGCACAACAGAGAACCAAAAGGAAGTCAAATATGGTATTTATCTGATGATAGGACTTCAATTAAAAGGAAATTAATATTGCCTCCAGTAGGTACTTGATGTTAAATATATCTGAATAAAAAATGAAGAAGGTACATAGTCGATTTTCAGTTTGAAAGTAGTATTTCTTGGGATGTCAGTGTTTGATTAGGTATTACAAGTTTCCTCGAGTTTCATGACTTATCCTATAGTATGATGAGTTAGCCTGTTTTTGATGGTAGTAGACTAAATTAATTACCTCCAGTGAGATCCTGACTGGACCTTCGAGACGGCCTTTTGTTGTAAGTGGTATACCTGCTGCCTCATGGTCAACGGACGTAGTCATGGCAAAAAGAAAGAAAACTCATAACCAACCCGTCTGACCATATTACAATAAGGTAATGTTACAATAAGTCAAATCACTGAGGCAAAATGATTGGGAGAGGCGGACGCCCAACTGCTGTAAGCTCAAACGAGTATGATTGATAGTCCTGAAAATTGTTTTAAGAAATTGTTATTTCCGCCCAACCGGTGACTCACCTTAAATATACCTACCTAACGCAAAAAGCCAAAATATTCTTGATTTACATAAAATCTTGACAAGGAAAGGCGTAATGGAGAAATTTCCTCCCATAGTTTCGGTAAATTTTCGTATTCCGTGACCTGGCCAGTTGGACGGAATTACTTCGTCTTAAATGGTTTCCGCTCGCTTTGAAATTTGTACTTCCATCTTTTGGGAACAATTTTAAGCACAATCCGTCAAAATATTTTAAACGTTTTGTTTGTAAAAGGAGTTTGTAGAAGAATAACCTGTTAAAATTCATCAGAGCTTTAACACCAGTTGCTTCAACTTAAAAGTATTAGGTCCAGTCTGTTGGTTTCAATAAGAAAACAAAAAAAAATGTTGGTTTACTTACAACTCTTGTAATATTTAAGTTAACATGGTCTGAACTGATTCAGTTGTCACCCAAAAGAAGTTTTAGCTTTAGATTTACTTTTATTTGATACTGCGGGACAGTTTTGTTAAAATTTTCATCGAAACTATTGTAAGTGACCATCAAATAGCCTGACAATACTCCGCAAGTATGATGTCTGGATATTTGTAACTCTTTTGCGCCCTAACAGTTGAACGAATCTGGCTAAAATTTGATAGGTACAGGAATAGATATGTAGTCTGGAATAACAATGTTTTATTACCGAAATAAGTTCCTACGGGACTCCGGAACGAGGAATAAAAGTACAGGAATAGATATGTAGTCTGGAATAACAATGTTTTATTACCGAAATAAGTTCCTACGGGACTCCGGAACGAGGAATAAAAGTACAGGAATAGATATGTAGTCTGGAATAACAATGTTTTATTACCGAAAAAAGTTCCTACGGGACTCCGGAACGAGGAATAAAAGGAGGCGCCATCTAGTAGTTCAATATTTTGTTATTTTTGTCGCTCAAAGTAAATGTGAATCTTTTTAGTAGGTACTTATTCTCCTGGGGTATCCTTCCGAGGGCTTACCCGGGGCTTCCAACCGTAGGCTGTTAGGTAAGATACGTGTGGTTTTTAGTCAGTAGAAGTCATAGCATCCCTGTAGGATCTTTCTCACGATAAAAAATGATACGTATTCTTATTTTAGAAATTGAGAAGCCTCTCGAAATATAATACGCGTATCGAGAGTAAATTAATATTTCGATCATTGTGTTCGATCATATTTATTTATTTCTTTGTTCGTTCGTCCATTAGATTCGGCCGTAGTTGTAGGGCTTGAATCAATTCTGTTAAATATAATCTTCACGGATAATTTCCTTTGTGTGGTATGTTATGGATTTCTGAGAATATCATTCATTTATTGGGTTACAGGGAAATTATTCTTTGATGCTTCTAACGAGCTCTTTTATTTCTATACTAAATGGTACCAGTGGCTCTGACCGCAGCATATTTTTTTCCATATTAACGTCTTTCCCGGATACAAAGTATCCTGTATTAATTCAAGGTAATAACTACCTGTGCATTAGATTACAGTCAAACTAGTTTCAGGCTAGGAGAGCTTTTTAGTGTTTCAAGCCAAAATATTATTTTATAGAAAACTAGCTGATCCTCACGGCTTCGTCCGCATAGAAGTGGTTATCGCGCAAAATCACTACACTCCTTTTGCGCAGTCAGTTTAAAAAATAGCCTTTGTCCTTCCCTTAAACTCAAACTATCTCTATAGGAACCAAATTTCATGGAAATGGGTTCAGTAATGTAGGCGTGAAAACGTAACAGACAGACAGACAGACAAAGTTCTTTCGCATTTATAATATTAACTAGCTGATGCCCGCAGCTTCGCCCGCGTAAAATTTGTTCCCGTTCCCCCTTCCCGTATTTAATCCCCTTGGGGGTAGAATTTATCAAAATCCTTTCTTAGCGGATGCCTACATCATAACATCTACCTGCATGCCAAATTTCAGCCCGATCCGCCCAGTGGTTTGGGCTGTGCGTTGATAGATCACTATGTCAGTCAGTCAGTCACCTTTGAGTTATATATATTTAGATGTCCTAACATATTTGAACATTATGAATAAAGAACTACCCAATTTGTTAAATTACTTGTAGTGAATACAAAAACAAAACTAAGAGTCTACGTGCGATCACAAGGGTGACTATCAGCTTTCCGTTCAAGCACGAACAGCTAAACTAAAGCTCTAAGTTTACACAGGAAACTGCACTTTCAAAATTCGATCTTTCAGTAATTACTACGAACAAAACACGTTCTCAAATTTGCCGTTCAATATCAAATTTCGAGGAACTTCCTAAACCGTGTGGTACGGAAAATCTCATAAAGTAGAAAGGAGAAAATGTGTACGAAAATGAACCTTAAGATCATAACGGAAAGGTTGTTATTGATGTTGAACATTACGTGCTTTGTAAGATTTAGAGAATACAAATGACTGTACTTAGTGTAATGTTTCAGAGATAATTTTAAAGTTTATGTTGGTTACAGTTCATTTAATAATGTATGCGTGGAATTGTAAAATAGCTTTTCTTTGTTAGTTTTTAACGAGAATGCTGTTACTAGTAGGTAAGATATAATATATATTTTTTCAGAAGTCAATACTAAAATCTATACTAATATTATAAAGAGGAAAGATTTGTTTTTTTGTTTGTTTGTTTGTAACAAATAGGCTCCGGAACTACTGAGCCGATTCGAAAAATTCTTTCACTGTTGGAAAGCTACACTCTTTGCGGTGAACATTGGCTATATTTTATTCCCGTATTCCCACGGGAACGGGAACTACGCGGGTGAAACCGCGTGACGTCCGCTAGTAAAATTTAAAGTAACTGTTTGTGTTCTTTTCGCGTCGCAAGAACTCGCGAATGAAATTACATAACTTATGTGTTAATAAAAAGCTTTCAGTCTAGAGAGGATGTAAGTACCTGGGCTACTTTTTATTAGTAAACAGCAGATTATTTTTGAAACAGAAAAGACACACATTTTATTTCCATGGGACAACACGTTAGTGCGATATTCAAATTTCATGACTTTTTTTTAAATAGTTATAAATAAATAAATAAATATTGGTGAACATTCACACATCTAGCCCAAATTAACTAATATAAGCTTGTACTATGGGATCTAGATGACTGATATACATACTTATATATTTTTAAATACATACATATTATACATAGAAAATACCTCAACTCCGAAACAAACGTTTGTGGATCACATAAATATTTGGACCGACCCAGGAATCGAACCCAGGATTGAATGTTGAACCAATACTAAGCCAAACAATAATCAACTGAGTAAAATAAGGTTTATTATAAGTAGTCTACGTTGTATTGACAATAAAAGTTGTAAACTGTATCAATAAATTACTATTTCACTCATTTTAAAACCTAAGTAGTATTCCAATAGTTTTGAAACCTTTGTATTAGGTACCAATAATAACAATTTTATATACTTAATTCAATTAAAATAAACCACGCACCATTACAAAATCCAGTGTAAAATATATTATCCTAACCACAACTAATGGATATTTTCAGCTCCAGTCCGAAAACTAATTAGCTCAGACCAACTTAAACTCATCAAACTAGATTTTTGGAAATAAACGGTGCCCCAAAAACTGAAAATTCAGTTCAGGCCGGTACATCAATCAGCTGGACATAGATTGATTACTCTAAAGAGTATTTTAATGGGAGGTCTCCGCAACGTATGACATACAATATTTCGACCAGATGGCGATTTAAAGGGCCGTCTACACTAGCGAGAGAATTGCAGCGATATAATTGTTGTGCCACACATTTTCTTAAAATTGCACACACTTATTAATCTTTATCTCATCTTAAAATCTCCTCTCACGGGCCTACTGGAAGATATTTCTGTAGAAATAAGTAGCTCCTTGTGCAATGCTGTTTTCTTTATTATGTTTCGTCTTTTTATTGTAATTTGTGTGTAAACAAACTAATAAATATATAAAGGACTTTGTTGGTTGAGAGTAGTGTCTCGGAGGTCCAACGATTACGGCGTCTGGTCCGGCAAACCAGAAGACGTAGGCTCGAGTCCTGCTCGAGACCTAATAATATTTCACATTTAATTTCCATACCATCTCTCATCGTGATATATCGCCTCGTGAAGACACGTTCAATTTCAGGTATTTAGAACTACTTGGCAAGACGATAATATCGCAACGATTTTGTCACGCGTGTATATCGGTCCTTATACTTATAATTTAGCTGTAACTACGTACCAACAGAACTATGAATTTTAGTTACCATGCGTCCCCTCCCCTTTCTCGTGGTTTCGAGCAACCTTTTTCAGCCTTCGACGTAATCGAGGGGTCTAACGGGTGGACCAAATTTGATGTTTTTTTTGGAAATCGATTCGTCGCATCAAAGTTCACTTCTAAGCACGTACTTAATAAACAAATTTACTAAAATGCACTGGTTTCATTCATCGATAAAGTGGTATACTAACTGCTGTCAGCATAGATCATCGATATTGGAGAAAGTAATTCATTAAAAAAATCTCTAAAAGTTTATTCATACCCTGAATTACCCACAGTCTTCACTTCAATAATTACTATGTATAGAAAAGATTATATAATTAGATAAGTATTTCATTTGACGTGACTTCAAAATGAGCTGACCGCACTGCGAAACATATATTACGGGTTCTATTTGCAGCTACAATGTGGTATCAGATGTTACCGCAGTTTGCCGACACGGTTCATCCGTATTTCAGCTAGTTGACTCCATTATTCAAATTACTTAGTACGACGTCCAGCGGAAACGTCATTTCATTTGAGGAACTCATTTAATCTTAAGCAAGCTGATAAATAGGTAAATGTAACGGCCGAGCGTGGAAATTTGTTTCCATTCCCGCTTTTATGAGAACTTATTCCTTGGATAAAAATTACCCTGCGTTGCTTCAGACTATTATGTATCCCTGTACCAAATTTCAGCCAAATCCGTTCAGCCGTTTCCGTGGCAATCCAGGAAAAACTGGGAAAGTGGAAAAACTAAAAAAACCGCGAAAAACCACACGTGACGTCCGCTAGTAATTAATACTACAGTATTTTTTTTTAATTTATTTATCATTTACAAATTTAATACAAATCGCCAAACGGCTTTAGCAGTTTGTAGTCTGTTTGTATCACTATTGTCCAAAAGCTATCGTTGTTTACATTGTAACAAGCCCATTGTTACTGATTAATGTACAGTTAATTAGGCAGTGTCAAGTCATTGAACAGCATACAGGGTGTCACATTCGGAGCGGTCAGTATGGGTAAGTCTATAAGACATACATCGATCTGTTCTTAGGAAGCATGTCATCGATTTTAGAGAAAAGAAGATCTGCATGTATACACATACATTACGGGGTTAAATTTCAATACACTTTACTCTTGGTACATACGGCTTGGTACAGACAAAGTCAATAATATCGAAACGATCATTTTATTCAAAATTATCTTAGCAAATAATATTTTTTTACACGCTTTGATATAAGAATCACAAGCAAAACCGGTCAAGTGCGAGGCGGACTCGTGCACGGAAGGTACTGTGCCAAAAAACGACAAAAATTTGCGTTTCTTGAGCCCCCCGAAATTACCCCTTTTTATCAAATTTAAGTCTTTGTGGTTTAGTATTTGAAATAAATCATCTGTGAAAATTTCAGCTTTCTAGCTATGACGGTTCCTGAGATATAGCCTAGTGACGGACAGACAGACAGACGGACAGCGAAGTCTCATGAATATGGTTCCGTTTTTACCATTTGGGTACGGAACCCTAAAAAGTGACTCATAATAATCCTTTTTGTATCAGTAAACAATTCTCTTGCTATCAAAGTCATAGGGTCATAGTCAGACCACAGACTATTTACACATTAAATAAGTACTCCATCGCTTTAAAAGAAAAAAATAACATCAATTTATAACCTTCAATGTCAAAATGTTTTTAAGTCATTCACGAGCCAACTAAGCCAGTTTATTGTTTAAAATTTCTGAAGCGTTCTTTTAAAAAGATTTTCATTATTTCATTTTCCCTTTTGTATTTATTTTATATTATTTAACAGTCAAGTACTCTACTCTCTCTACAGTTTATTTACTGTGACAATAAGGAAAAAACTTTATTTCAAATTGTCGTTAATTAGTTTGGAGTTCACCTTGATAAGCTCGACAGCTTTATTCAAATTTGAAGTTGAATTGTTTTGGTTTCCTCAGAATACCAAAAAACAAATTTCATTTTCGAGATGGTTTCAAACACAGATTTTCTGTGGTTTCAAACCATGATCATTAACGTGAATTTTACGTTATCAACAATGCGATTCACACGATACTGTAAGACCGACTAAATTAGACATCAATCTAAGTCAATAAAATTTAAATTATATATTTGTGCCTTGTTGTTGATACTCTAAATTGTACTGAAAAATATTGAAATCTTGTCCAGTTGACACTATTTCACTACGGTCTTATTTCAATACCGATTTCAATATGTAACTGTAAAATAGAATGAGATAAGAAGTACCTATGATATAATATTTTGTAAGTTCCTATGTCTTTTTTTAGAAAATAAATTCAATAGTCTATGGAGGACACCATAACCACATTCTAATCTATACATTCGAAATTAAACTCAGTTCATAAAGAATTTTCAGTTAGAAATAATAGTAGGTTACATTCCAACTATTATTTTGAACTTAACAGAACTTTCAATCAAAACGTTGATTGAATTGTGGAATCTAAATAGAGTTGGGAGCGGATAGACATGCAAACTTTGATTAGTTAACGATTTGATCAAACAAATTAAATCAAGTTATGTACCCTACGTTTGTTCACCTGTGCGAGCATTCTGATGAACGAACTTAATTTATGTATATAGAATTATATAGGCTGGCGATGCGACGCGAATATGCCGTACTTAATGATCGAGTGAAATTGAATTGTTTTGTGATGAAATTTGATAAGGAAATTTTGTACGGTGCCATTCCGCTGATTTTGTTATTTTAAGTTCATGGTATCATTGGTATCTGTGATACAGCTCAAACATTTTTATGCGTTAAGGGTAATTTCCTAAAACCCTTAGTAAATACCTACTGCAAAATCACTAGGTACTACCTACTTAACTTTATGGCCTGCCATATTTTGGGCCGAATACGTCCATGGATTTGAGCTGAGCATTGATTAAAACTGCCGACTATACTCCGAACCCAAAAACTTCGTTCTTCAGATCATTGTTCGCTGATCAGTGAGCACTAGGCACAGATATTTTGATTTCTGTGGTAGTAGGTATGGGACCGCACCGCCTCTTTCTGCGAGCAGGTCATGCTCGTGAAAGAGACGGTGGGGCGGGAACGGGAGAGAATTCTCCCACCCGAATTCCGCAGTCGGCGGCTTGGGCCGACGGCGACGGGTCTTCATCTATCGGCCTCCATGACCGGGGCCTGCAGACGGTGAGAGGGTCGCTCACCGTCCTTACAGAAGCAGGCCCATGACGGCAGCGTGACGTGAGGGATTCACGCACGCCCTACCTTAGAAGCGGGATCACACCCGAAACCCCCAAAGACGCGGGGTAGCCCCCGAACCACCCCCTAGGCGAGTCCGCAGTGGCGGCCGTGGGTCTGTTGGAAGTCCCTGGCACATCCTTCCGAAGGGGTTACCCGGGACTCCCCACCATGGGCTGTTGGACGTAACGTGAGGTTTTTTAGTCAGTAGGTCAGTAGTCCGTCATAACATCCATTAGGATTTTCCCTCACGTTAAAAAAACTAGGTATCATCTTCTGGTTACAGTCAACACGGACTCTGAAAATCTAAATGGAACTTCTTGCAAAATAGAATAATGTTATAAAACAATCTAATATTCCACAGACACAAAGATGAATCCGACTTTTCATTTAGTTTTCTCTGAACCAAGATAAATCTTGAAAAAGTCAGTAAAGACGACTCTGGTACGCTACACTGCTCATATTTTAACTTAATAACGCGTTAAAGTGGTCCCACTTCCTTTCAATGTTAAACCTTCCGTAAATAAGAAGATATACTTTCTCCGAGATAAGTGCATCTTGTCTCTTAATATAAGGCACTGACTACACTGACTACGCGATTTAAAAAAAATCATGTAGGTCACAATGTAGCACTTATGAATATCAAAATAAATTATTACTTCCACATTTGCTGTCTGAAATGACGTTACAACGAAATTGAAAACATATCTAACGGTTGAGATAAGGACAATGAGAAAGTTTATAGATATTAATCATTTATTTATACTCTGGATTGTTGGCACTTGATGAAACTTGTTGTAATTCATTATACTTACACTTGCACTTTTCCACTATTTCATCTTAATTTTACATAACCTGAGTGATTGAGAGAGGTGAGTTAGAATAATGAAGAGATATTATAATATTTAATTAACTAATGTCATTTTTACTGTAACGGCTGATCGCCCCCGTACAGCTTTCACGGTGACCGCGGAACTCAAAACGCATCGCTTTGCGGTATGAGTGGACCCTTATGATAAGTATTCAGCTTATGAATAGCCACTCTCGTGGGCAGGAAATAATATGAGTGAGTGCTGAGATACGTTTGGGCTTAGGTGTTGCATGAGTTGTGCCGTTTTGTGTTGACTACCAATCGAAAATGGTGTTATGATCTTCTTCTTCTTTTCATATATTAATGGCCCTTCGTTTACCAGTGGTTTTGATCAACAATAAGGGATTTTAAGCAAGTATTTACTCCAAGTCATGTAGTTTTAGTTGGAAGAGATACTATTCGTCATTTGGCCAAAAAATTACAGGTATACAGAAAAAAGTAATCAACAACAACGGCAAAAGTTACAAAACTTACAATGCCTCGTCTAGGTATCGAGGAATTCCTCCCCATCAAAGTCAACTGGTAAAGTTCCCATAAGGCTGGGCGCATTACCACGTTGTATAGCTAATTAGGTATACTTATTTGCTGAGTGAAAAAGAGGACAGCCCTTTGCTCTCGAGCAGAGTCGACCTACGCTTTGCTATGTCTCTTTTTAGCGTACGTGCAGTTTGGCACCACGAGCCCAATGTCTCGACCCCAAACAAGTTACAATATAATTACCTATTGTAGTCTCGGCAGACGCAGCACCAGCACAGGTGCAGTCTGCCAAGCAAGGAGGATTAGAAGAAGCCATGGTGTCTATACAAGTAGGTCAGGTATTGACACTGAGTGAACAACAGACTACAGGTTAGGTAATGTTCTCCATCCAAGACTACCGGCCTCATGACCGGGGGCTGCTCACCGACCTTACAGAAGCAATTAGGCCAAGACGACAGCGTGACGTGAAAGATTCACGCACGCCCCACGCCCCATGAAGCGGGATATCACGCAAACAACCCCCAAAGACGCGGGATAGCACCCGAACCCCGTAGGTGAGCATGCAATGGTACCCAAGGTGGGTTGGGAATCTAGGGGATATCCTTCCGAGGCTTACCCAGGGTTTTCAACCATAGGCAGTAGGTAGGGGACGTCTTCTAGTCATGTTGCAAGTAGCCTGTGTCAAGGAGGACTAGTGATTTTTACTAAAATGCAATCTATGCAGAGACAAGATATCAGACCTTGGAAATGAATGGTGATACGATGCAAGAAGAATTTCCTAAACCTAACATACCTGGGGGTTACAAGGTTCGTGTTCTCTCCTTCAGTCACACAAATGTTATTTGTTTATGAAGTAGTTTCTATCGTGGAACTCGCCAAAACATCGTTTCTTAATAATAACTTTGTTTACAGTATCAGAATAAGTACATTGAAGTGGCAGTGGGCCGGCCCTATCTGCAGAAGAACCGACGGCCGATTGAGCAAACGAGTTCTAGAGGGGAGACCGCGTCTCGGAAAACGCGGGGTAGGACGTCCACCCGCCAGATGGACCGACGACCTGGTAAAGGCCGCAGGCTGGGACTGGATGCGGCAGGCGCAAGACCGTGGATTGTGGCGTAAAGTAGGAGAGGCCTACGTCCAGCAGTGGACTGCGATAGGCTCATTTTATTGATTGATTACAGTATCAACAACAACTAAACTTAATAAACCGCCCATGAAGGAAATAATAAAAGTCTCTGACCGACGTAATTCATATTAAATTAAGCTATCACATTCACAGCTTGAAGTAATATTCTATTTTAACCGTCTCTATGTTTACAAACAACAATGCCTACGTTGAAATAATATTTTGAAAAGGAATCTATAGGTTTGGTAAAATCGATGATTGCTGTGTATTTAGTAGTAGTCGTATAAGTAAATGGTTTTGAACTTCAGATCCAAAATAACGTTTTAAATAAATATTCGTGGAACATTCCTACACAACGTCATCAAGCTGAAATAAAAATGAAACCTAAAGAAAGAAAAAAGGTTGCCTGTAAGATATTGCCTTTTAGCGATAAAGCCGCCTTCTGTACATTTATTCCTTTTCTTTATGTATTTCCTTTTCTTTTCTTTATGTATTTATATTAGTGTACAATAAAGTTTATTCTATTCTGTGAATTGTTCTATATAATCTTGACAACTGAAAAACATACTTTACTCATATATTTCTGACCACAAGAGATACACACATTATGATGACTTAGAAAACATCAATCAACAAATTCAAAGTCTGCCTGCTAGTTTCAACACGACAAAAGACTCAACTTCTATTACGTGGGGCTAAAAAAATCTAGTTAAATGTGGGCATATGAAATGGCTCTGACTACCCCTTTCAGGAATAAGGCGTGACTATTACGGAGAACATCTATACTTAGTTTATATTAAAATGCCTAGTCTATTTGATGCAAACAAAGATTTGATTGTATGTTTGTTTGCATCAAATAGATTTAGTTTACATCAAAACGACTGAAACGATTTGAAAAATTCTTTCACTGTTAGGAAGCTGCACTATCCCTGGATAACAAAGGCTCTATTTTATCCTCTTATTCCCACGGGAACGTGAGCTATGCAAGGGAAACCGCATGATGTCCGCTAGTAATATACATAAAAGTATAATATTATGTTCCCCCTGTTTATCCTTTCTTCAATTTGTCGACAGAGTTTCACACTCGCATTCATACATATCAAATATCTTTTTCCATCCAATAAAGTAAAGTTATTGGCAACTTTACCAAGAAAAACGCTTATAAAAAGTTATTTGCATATCAAACGAATCGGTAAGTAACATAGGATAATATGAGTCACAAACACCGACATAGATATGGATTACTTTTTTCTTCATACACATTGTTATATAATCACAACTTTTTTTCCGACAAGGAAGACGGAGAGGTACCATAATGCATTTCTACTGACAACTAATCAGCTTAATGGCAGTTCATTCCTGACCTTCCGCATCCTACATGCGAACTTTTTCAGGTCGTCAGTCTATCTGGCCGGTGCCGGTGGACGGAACCTATGCTCCGAACGAAGTCACGGTCTTCTCTCCAGAACTCATTTGTTTCATCGGCCATCGGGTTTCCTGTAGATTTGACCAACCCAATGCCACTTTAAAGCACTCATTCTGGACTTATATTGACCCTGGGTAACCTTATTTCAGAGTTTAACCCTCGAATACACTACAAGCATAGCTTTTTGCGCAACTTTGAGGCCCTGGGCTAACCAACCGTGTGTCCACGTCTCGGCATAGTAATTCATATACGATAGAACGTAACAAAAACGCTTTTAAATGTCACTTTAGGAAGTACTTCATCATATGAAAAACTTGTTTGAACAAACTACTCTTATCTTTTCCAACATTATTTATTAACCTACAGTATCAAGGTCTCATTTGAATATCCACCCCACAGTCAACAACAATATTCAAATCCCTGCAAGTTATTGTGTAGGCTAGTGTGAAAACATTCTAATATCACGATAGAGTTGTGTGTTCAAGGCGTTTATTTGAATTTTTTGGTTGACTGAATCCTTACACCCATGACATGATACCACATAAACAACGTATGTATATTTGAGACGGTAGACGGACAACTATACATACATATAAATACAATGTCTGTTAGTCATACCAAATTGACAGCTTTTTATTAAAAGTAGCATGTACGGCATTCTGACTACATCACTTATACATACGAAAGTTTAAAAGTTAGTACATCACATGATATAAAAATAATTTTTAAAATATTCTGTTCGATTTGGGTAATCATTGTAACGGCTTGAAAATTTTTCACGCGACTAACACTGCCTGATAGCTGATGTTATATGGAGTGACTTAGACAATTTTTTCTATAGAAAATAAAATGTAGAGTTAGCCACGGGCGAAGCCGGAAAGGTCCAACTAGGCGCAGGTTGTAAATAGCCGTTGAAAAAGTTTTCAAACCGTCATATGGCCTTCAACTTGGTTTACCGATCGCCATGACAGGCATGACTTTCATTTTACATATCCAAAATCGAATAAACGGAAATTTCACGGTCACTGTCCTGGTTATAGAAGAAAACAGCCTATCAGCTGTCAGTATAATTTTATTTTCTGCTGTTGCTACGGTTTTTACTTTCAGTGGCACGTTGCCAAACACGGTTAGCCCCACTCCGTGCTAGCTACAGGCGTTGAGGAAAAATTGCAAGTACAAAGCAAGTTCGTCCGGAAGGATCTTATTCATTGGGCTACCCCGCCGGTCTACCATTCGTGTATTGAATGACTCATATTCTCAACTAGCTGCTGCCTGCGACTTCGTACGCTGCAAATTCTTTAGATTGATATAATTTTTTTATTTATGAACCGATTGACATGAAACAAACACTAAATGTTAAGTGGAGCAAACCTCAAAGCAATTAACAAAACCGCATTGCAATCGGTTAAGCGGTTGTTGAGATTAGCGTGCACAAACGTACAGACAAACAGACAGTTACGATTTTTATTATATGTATTGATTGATTGATTGATATTGATGATGTTTAGTGGTGTGATGCACCTACAATACCTACCCTACATTATAATATTTTTTATAATAACCTGGCTGAACTGACGCCGTCTGATGGAAAACCAGAGTGACATCTTGAGATATAAGGGCCACTTTCATAGTTTCCAAGACTATTGACGACCGATGACCCTAAATTTGGCGACCTAATCATTCAGGAAACACGTGCACAAGCAGAGTGTTCTGAATTACAATGGTTCGTAAAGGAAATCGTCTTTTGAATTGCACGGTTCTTCACTTTCTACGAGAGTGTCACTTCTGCCAGGCACAAGTAGTTGGAGTTCGAATTGTGGAGGGCGGAATAAAGTATAATAACCCAAGAGTATAAATTGGTAGGTATCTTCTATATACTCTAAGATAATTACTCTTAAAGGTTGTCTGGTAGAAATCGCAATTAGTGATAAGGCCGCCCATTGTACATACATATACATTACTTAACGATATATATATTTTTTTGGTGTACAATAAAGTATATTTCTATTCTATTCTACTCTTCAGAACACACAAATCTCACTGGTCCCAGTCATACGTATAAGATTTATACATTGGTAAGATATAAATGTGATTTGTGGCACCAATGAGAGTCGTCTGTGAAAGAGGTACAGGGTTATCAAATATCTTCAACCGTAGTTCTTGCCAACTACGATATAGGATATAATTATTTGATAACCCTCTCGCATCTCGCCGCTACATTACCGAAGCACTGTTTCAAAATAAATCAATCATCCTTTCACTGGCTAATTGCAATGTGGATTTATGGTTCGCTCACAATACCGACAGCGCTAGTACGTCTTTCATAAATTAATGAGTTGCAGAGTAACGGCGTGACACAAGACCTATTATATAAAACTGAAATATTGAATTTCAGACTATATAGATGGTAATAGGCGCTTCAAGTCAACACACAAAAAAAAATGTACCTACCTAGACGAATTTTGTTTAAAAAAGGATATTGCTTAATGAAAACTCGCGTGTACAAATCTCATCACACAAATCATTCAACAACTACACCTCTTAAATGATTTGTAATTATAATATGTACCTGCTGGATGTTAAAAGAGTGGCCTGAGTTTTATTGCCAGGTTCTTTTTTCTCCAGCTCTACCTATTGCTTTGCGAATCTGGCAGTAAATTTAAATGTAGAAGCAATCATTTGGACGTTCAAAAGCGTTACATTGTGACCTATATGAATAAAGATTTTTCATTTTCATTTTCATTTTCATAAGTCCTCCATTTTTTCTCTAAAATGGTAGACGGTGGCATATTCGAAAACTCTAACTTACATAAATACATAATAGTCAGGGGTAGGCATTATACGCCCTCATTTCACCTTATTATCTATACTAATATTATAAAGAGGAAAGATTTGTTTTTTGTTTGTTTGTTTGTAACGAATAGGCTCCGGAACTACTGGACCGATTTAAAAAAATCTTTCACTGTTGGAAATCTACACTATTTGCGATGAACATAGACTATATTTTATTCCTATATTCCCACGGGAACGGTAACTACGCGGGTGAAACCGCGTGACATCCGCTAGTTTATTATAAAGTACTAGCTGACCCGCGCAACTTCGTTTGCGTGATAAATGAAGAACCGCTCGACCGATTTTGTGCAAACTTCACATAAACCATCTACTACATAGTCCTAACAAAGCCTAAACATTTGGTTTGGATAGGTGAGCCCGTTCTTGAGTTATAAAATTACAACGAAAAGTGGCACTGATTTATATATATATAGATGTATTGTTTTATTACAAAAAAATTAATACCATACGAGCAACTAGGAATATAGTAGAGATTATAATACAGACTTCAAAAAAATCGGTGTAGAATAAATATGTATGTATTGTTAGCAATCACCAGGAATGTTAATAAAAAAATATACACTGAGATTAACAAAGCAGATTTCTATCACTTTATTTAACAAATTTTACTACACCCTGAACGTAATCATTACACAAGTAGCTAATCAGTAAGTAACTTAGAACATTCTTACAATCACGGCGACACTAATATCACATGGATCACACTGATCACCAGGGTGTGTAGTTCTTTACTCTGCAGCGGTCGACCGTCGAAAAGAGAGCGTCCACTACATTGCGCGCCTTTTTATATTGGAAATCTAGTCATAGACAAGTCGACTTCTACACGGCCTCTCCTGACCATGCATCGTCCTCGACTGCATATAAGATGTCTGAACCTCAACAGTCATCGGTTCAGATGGACTAGCTTCGGGATTGAACACGCTCATCGGCATGAGCTGCGATGCTTTCATCGAGGCGGCTTCTAAAATCAATTAGAAATAACATGTCATTACTATGTGCCAATGTAACACAAAGACCTAATTGTTGTATCCATCAACCTTTCAAGGCCTTCCAACGTACAGTCCAAAATACATTAGCTAAGATAAATAGCACACAGCTTATCACACATCACCACATTCATTTAATGTGATTACGTTCGCACATTAAAAGGCAAACTATATGAGGATTTCTGATTCATACGAGGTTTATGATTAATTCACACTTGGATTCAAGTATTTACCATTCATCATCACTCTACCAATTCATTGTAGGGCAAACATCCCACAGTCTGTTTGCCGAAAAAGGAACGTCCCGCAGTCCGTCCTCTAACTACATGGGAATTGGCATCCCACAGGCATACCAATAGGAACGTCCCGCAGTCCGTCCTGTACACCGACATTCATCTTTACACTACCACGTAGGGCAAATATCCCGCAGTCTATTTGCCAAAAGGAACGTCCCGCAGTCCGTCCTCTACATGGAGTTGGCATCCCGCAGTCTGCCAATAAGAACGTCCCGCAGTCCGTCCTATATACGAAACTAACACTTATACATAAAACTAGTACCCATATATGTACAAAAGTTGTACCCATACAGAACACTGGCACCCAGCATGTCAGCATGGAACATCCCGTATTCTGTTCCTTCACCAACACTGGCTGCGTTCAGATGACACGCACCCGTCAGGCACACGCCACTTAAGTCAACACCGACAACTCATACATACATACATATGGTCACGCCTTTTATCCTCTAAGGGGTAGGCAGAAGCACATTATATGCCCACATTTCACCTATAGATGTTGTACCACGTAATAGGTGCTGTGCTGAGTCATATTGCTGTGCTGATATGGACAGGCGCAGGTTGTGACTGCCCACTGTTAAAATTTTTTTAACTTTGCTTAATGATTGCCATTTTACTGGCAACCGGGACCAACAGCTTAATGTGCCTTCCGAAGCACGGAAACGCTCGCAAAATAACAAAGTGGTCACGTGGTGGTTACCCATACAAGAACCTGTCATAGTAAATGTTGTCAATATTACCGTCAACTCGCCACTCGAAGAATGCAGTGCAGGTATCAGGCCACCATTCGTCCTGCCATACCACCATAAACTGGGCCGCACGCAGCCCGTCATCCGCTCGGCGGCGCTCGCATGGACCACCATCTACCATACCAGGGTCCAACTTGCATTTTTACATTGAACCTGTGAAAACACAAATTGTTAACATTTAAACACGCGAGGTGAACCTCTATTACGATCCACGTGTGAACCTTACGGTACCTAGTTACTCTTCAGTAACCCGATCGTAGGGACTTCTGCACCTTTTTGATTTACAGTTTAGTTGCAAACCTCCCAATGGCACATCTCAGACTAGCGACCAAATCAGTGGGACGGTAGTTTAGTTTCTCTTTATGAGACCCAGGAAAAAATGAGACGTCCTCCGTTTAATAACGTAAAGGTCAGCTGCAACTTCCACAAAAATATTTAAACACAAATATTTAAACTGTTCATCAGCAATACCTCGATACTAAGACCGCTGCAACGAGCCCCATCTTGGTGCAAATGCTGCATCTCTCTGAGGATGCGGGCATCCCGCAGACTACCCATTAGAGCAGTAAGTTCGACGCTTCCATGTCGCTGAAATACCATTGAAACAACAGTACGCCAAATTTCAGATCGATCAGTTCTGCGAAGCTTAGGAGAAATTCCTTCATCACCTAGAAAGTGATGATGTTCAAAATGTATAGCTAAGACACATTAATCACCTCGGCTCTGAAATAAAAACAAATCTTATCCAAATTGGCCCATCAGTTAGGCAGCTGTGATGCCACAGACAAACACACAGGTTACACCCACAACAACACGTGTTTTCGTCGGGGGTTAATTAATTGACCTCGATTCAGATCATGTTGAGTACAGTTCAAGCGTAAGTGGACCTGTCTGTTTGCGTGGTGCATCTTTGGTGTAACGTAGTACCTAAATCTCTGGCCCCATTTCTTTCACGAATTTCACACAACCAGCAGACTAACCTTTGACAGTAAAATCAGCGTTGCTGTACAGAAAAGGAACACTACATTTGTCATTGTCCCAAACCGTTCGGCTACATCCTGTCTAGAATTCAATCCAATGCATGCATCCAAGTATAGGTATTACTGGAAACGGGGTTTTATGTTAAAAAAAAACTCAAGAAGTACAAGTTTATGACTTCTCAATCAATCATCAATCAGCCTACAGCAGTCCACTGCTGGATGTAGACCTCTCCCAATTTACACGGTTCTACGCCTTTCGCATCCTTTTCTACGGCCTTGTCCAGGTCGTTGGTTCTACTATAGATGTGCCAGCCCATGGCCACTATGATGTACTTACTCTGCGAGCTACGTTGACTACTCTGGTTCTCTAATAGATAACATTGTTTCGGATGTTATCTCTCAGAGACACCCTAAGTGTAGCTCGCTCTGTTCTAAGTAAAACACATTTACGCAAGTTGATCGAAAAACTCGCTTTGGTACACTACTTCATGTGACAGAACCATGCCCTCCTCTGCAGTCTATTCTTTTTGTGTCCAGTTAAGAGGCCTTGATATTTTACTGACCTGACCGATATAATTTCGATTGAGATAATCAGCATGTGGCAGTACAACTCCTTTTCTTTGCTGGAAAGCGGAATCCTGTGTTCGTATCGACCATTGGGCGCCTCTCAGAAAAAAAGGAGCAGACCATTTTAATGTTTTGTCAATTTGAGAGTAACATAATAAAGTAATAACAAAAACGTTGAGGGTAACTTAACAAAGTTATAGCAAAAGTGTTATGAAGCCTTTACGACAGCTAACGTTTACTTTACCGAATGGAATATGCTACCACACGCTTCCCATCATCAGCATAGGTTAATACTAGATACTACCACAATACTACTAACTTGCGTCCGTGTGAACCTCCGTGGGAGGTTCTGATTCTGGGTTCACTGGTCACTCTCGTCAGACAATCGTATCAAGCCTTGTCTAATTTGTTATTGATGTGAACTCCAAATAAACTTTTCAGTCAAACCTTGTAGCACGATTCTGGATATGTCTACGAAAATATCCTACAAGATCTAGAATTTGTCGGATCTGTAAGAGTTTTAAGGGAATAGGTGAAAATTATAAGGCGTTTACCTTTTCGTAAGCTTGGCACTTCCTGACCGCAGCTGAGGGCGCGTGCGTGTAGCGTGCACCCGTGCGCATCGCGTAGACGCGCATAACGTGATCAATGCACGCGCGTGTAGCGCATATGAATGCGCGTCGCGCAGACCAGCGTGCAGCGCGTCGTGTGGACTAGCGCGTGCAGCGCACACCAACGCGCATCGCGTAGACTAGCGCGTGCAGCGCACACCAACGCGCATCGCGTAGACTAGCGCGTGCAGCGCACACCAACGCGCATCGCGTAGACTAGCGCGTGCAGCGCACACCAACGCGCATCGCGTAGACTAGCGCGTGCAGCGCACACCAACGCGCATCGCGTAGACTAGCGCGTGCAGCGCACACCAACGCGCATCGCGTAGACTAGCGCGTGCAGCGCACACCAACGCGCATCGCGTAGACTAGCGCGTGCAGCGCACACCAACGCGCATCGCGTAGACTAGCGCTTGTAGCGCGCATCAACGCAAGTCGTGTAGACTAGCGCGTGCAGAGCACACCAACGCCCATCGCGTAGACTAGCGCTTGTAGCGCGCACCAACGCACGTCGTGTAGACTAGCGCGTGCAGCGCACACCAACGCCCATCGCGTAGACTAGCGCTTGTAGCGCGCACCAACGCACGTCGTGTAGACTAGCGCGTGCAGCGCACACCAACGCGCATCGCGAAGACTAGCGCTTGTAGCGGTCACCAACGCGCGTCGTGTAGGCTAGCGCGTAAAGCGCCCATCAGCGCACGTCACGTAGACCAGCTTGCAGCGCGCGTCGTGTAGACTAGCGCGTGCAGCGCACACCAACGCGCATCGCGTCGACTAGTGCTTCTAGCGCTCAACAACGCCCCTCGCATTGATTTAGAACTCCCGGATCGGCGGACAGGAGGATTATCGCCGTTACTGTATAGGAGAGTGACAAAGGACAGTTTCTAGTCACTTCAACGATTGATTAACTGTGCACAAACATAATCACACCACGCGTCAATACGTGAATTAACGGTTCAAAATTATAGTCATAAAATACTGCATTCTAAAGGGGTTGAACGCTTGAATCGCGTCCATAATCATTTGTAACGTTTGAAAAGTTCACGGGCACTTTCGGTACTAATTCGCTTCCTTTATGGCAAGTTGTAGAAACATCTCACTTTTAACGATACCGTACGTGTAACAACGAACGAGATTGGATCCGAGACCGCGATGGTGGTGTCTAGGATCGCGACGGCTACGAACGGTATTCCCCGTAATACCCTTCGTGACCAATTACACGACACGTGGCACTCACGATGGTCCACTCAAATCATCAATTCACTATGCAATTTACGGCTTGAATTATGCGTTTTAGGCATAATTACACGAGAAAACACAAACAAATTGCGTAAAACATACACAACTCACTAAAAGAGGGTACTTTGTAATGATTACGTTCCTTATGTTTCATAATACCTCTCGTTCGACTCGGTGAGTTGGCGATTAGGTAAGAATCACACTTCTGATGTTAGCAATCACCAGGAATGTTAATAAAAAAATATACACTGAGATTAACAAAGCAGATTTCTATCACTTTATTTAACAAATTTTACTACACCCTGAACGTAATCATTACACAAGTAGCTAATCAGTAAGTAACTTAGAACATTCTTACAATCACGGCGACACTAATATCACATGGATCACACTGATCACCAGGGTGTGTAGTTCTTTACTCTGCAGCGGTCGACCGTCGAAAAGAGAGCGTCCACTACATTGCGCGCCTTTTTATATTGGAAATCTAGTCATAGACAAGTCGACTTCTACAGTATAATATCAGTTTGCACTCAGCAACAAGTAAACCTCTTAGCATAGGGCTTTAGCAAAGCTCCTCAAACCGCACGTATGTACCGCGGCATTATTGTTAGGTTACGCTTGTTAGTGCTCTGTATGTCGCTGTCAGTAGTAATAAACTGAAAATGAAAAATCTTTATTCATATAGGTAAAAATGTAACGCTTATGAACGTCAAAAGGATTATTTTGATTTCGATTGAAGACTGACCTCGTGGTCCAGTAGTTAGTGTGCCTGACTACGGATTCGGATGTGGTAGGTTCGATTCCCACCCAGGACAAATCTCTTCGTGCGATGAGCACATTGATTTGTTCTGTGTCTGGGTGTAATTTATTTATAATATTATGTATGTAGGTATGTAAAAATATATAAGTATGTTTATTAGTCGTCTAGATCCTATAGCACAAGCTTATATTAGCTTAATTTGCACTAAATGCTGTTGTGTGAGAATGTCCACAAAAAAAAGATTGCTTCTACATTTACATTTATAGCTGATGCTTGCGTAATATTCTTATTACCAGCTCGGTGAAGATCGTTCTATAAGAGATCTTAGACCATATATTTTCCCCCGATTTCACAGGTACCTGTTTACTGGGAAGAAAGTATCTAGTTGTTCTTTCCTAAGCTCTGTCTCTGTACCAAATTTCATCAAAATCGGTTTAGGGATACAGAGTGTAAAAGAAGTGAAAGATTAACAGACAGAGTCACTTTAAGATTCATGCATAGAATGGCGAGAACTAAGGCTATCAAAAAAAGCCAAGTTTATAACTAAGCTTTTTATTTGCGCACGCGTTCAATCTCGTTGCGCACGCGGCGATGTAAGGACGCGATCGGTGACTCATCGTGATTTGTGAAAAAATAAAATGTCGTTAAATACTGTGAAGTGCAACAGCTGTGATGTTGTCATTAACGAGTTGTTGGCGTTTTTACGTCATGTACTGGATTACATGGATGAAGAAAGTGTGCATCAATTGTGCACTTCTTCTTTTACGGCGACAGATATAGTGAAGGCTAAGACGTTGCTGTTTGAATCGATACCAAGTGGCAAGAAGATGCCGGTTCGACGAAAAGACAGCAAAAAGAAGATGTCTCGTGACCTGGAAGACATGATATGTTTGCTGAAGGGAACTGACCCTGAGCTTTACCCAATATTTGTGGCGAAAGACTTACACAAACTTCCACCGGTTTCTTTCGATCATGTGGATGTTACCAGGTTACTGAAAGATATAACAAGGCTGCAAAACAAGGTCAGTATTCTTGAAGAAAAAGCTGTAACCACGGAACAGTTAGAATTATTCAGAAGAGAAATAGAAGATAAAGTGAAGTACGCATCATTAATTGGTGATTTTGGGACGGATGCGAACGTTACAACGAAAAGAGGTACGCATTTACAAAACAGTTTTTTACTGGATAGTGGACCTATTGGGTTAGATTATGTTCCTATCAAATGTCATCAAGAATCAGCTGATTCAAAGGTCAACGGCCGTTGTGTAAAAATTACGTCACCATCACCTGGCCGTTGCAAAAATACCTTCGTTTCAATTCTCCAGGAGGAACAAAAAGAGACAGAAAGTAGGCACGACAGCGAGAGAGAAAGAAATATCACTCCAACAGGAGCGAGTGAAACCGAGCATATGACAAGCGAATGCAGAAAAGCGATCTCGAGACGAACTAGTACGACGACGCTCCGATCCCCTACTACTACTGATCAGCGACCCGAGTGCGTGGTGGCGGTATCTTGTCAATTAGTATCGAGTGAGGCCGGCACCTCAGCATTGCCCGAGACGATAAATCGTTCGTTTCAAGCGGCGAGTTCGTGTGAGAAGAATATGAATAGTGAACAAGTGTTAGAAAGTGCGCGCTCAGAGTGGCAGGTAGTGCAAAATAAACGTTTTAAACGAAACAAAGTGACGGGTAGAAAAGGAGTGGCTGTAGTCACGTCGGAGGTAAAATTTAGAGCAGCCGATATAAAAGTACCGCTGCTAATTTCAAATGTTAGTGTGGATGCTAGTGAAAGTGACATTATTAGCTATATAAAGAACAAAACGGGTGAAATTGTGACGTTAAAAAAGATAAACATGAAGTCTTATAAAAAGTATAATGCATTTAAGTTGTTTGTCTCTAAATCTAAACTTGAAATGTTTTTACAAAATGAAATGTGGCCAGATGGCATTATTTTTAGACGGTTTGTTCATTTTCAGTATAGAACAAAAACTCACGAACCTACGTCAAAGTCTATAAATAATGAAATTAATGGATAGCAAAATTATAACTAAAAACTGTCTCAAATTTACAAGTTTTAATTGTCAATCGGTAAAACGATCCATTTGTAACATAAAAGATATCTGTGTGTGGTCTGATTTGGTGGCTCTCCAGGAGACGTGGCTGCTTTCTCACGATGTTCCGTTTTTGGGAACCATTAGCTCCAACTTCGAATACACGGGTAAGTCTGCTGTTGACTCTTCTAAAGGCTTATTAAGGGGACGACCGTACGGAGGGGTAGCCATTCTCTGGAGAAAGGGTATTTTTGAATCTGTGTCTGTTGTTGAGTGTAGCAGTCCGCGTTTGGTGGCCATCACTGCCAAAATAACGGGGCGTAGTATAATTGTCTTTTCTGTTTATATGCCTACAAATTGTCCAGAGAACCTACCAATGTTTACGCAGGTGCTGAGTGAGATTAGTGCAACGGTGGCTAGCTGCGATATTGAAAATGTGTTTATATTGGGTGATTTTAATGCTCACCCAAATGAACTTTTCTACAGGGAATTAATTGACTTCTGTACTGATCAATCGTGGATCTGTGTTGATGTAGAAAAAAGAGGGGTAGGTAGTGACACTTACACCTTTGTCAGTGATATGAACGGTGCCAGGCGGTGGTTGGACCATTGCGTGGTCTCGGTATCGGCTTTGAGCACTGTTGTTGACGTTGACGTATCCCAAGATGTTTACGTTTCGGATCATTTACCAATTTGCATAAAATGTAACTTAAATGTAGTACAGCCCCGGTTAATGGTCCCCGAACAGAAAAGAAATAACGCGTTGTGGGGAGACAGAAATAATTTAGAAACGCAAAACTATCAAAATATATGTAATAGTGCGTTGCGGGACATTGGTTTCCCTCAGGAATTTGTAGGTTGTAGTGATGGATTATGTAAATTGGCTGAGCATAAGGTGATTCTGGACAATTTGTATGAAAATATTGTGGAAGTGTTGTGTGCGGCGGCTAGGCAATCGAAAGTGTTGCGAGTGGGAGGATCGAGACGGGGTAAACATGTAAGCGGGTGGAACAAATATGTAAAGAACGCTCACCGTGAGGCCCGCGTTAGTTATCGAAATTGGAGGCTAAATAATCGTCCTTCATCTGGTCCTATTTATGAGGAAATGAACAATAAGCGAAAAATCTTTAAACGCAAATTAAAACATTGCCAAAACAATGCTGAGCAAATTACTATGGATAGGTTAGCTGAACAACGAGCTGCAAACAATTTTGTTCAATTTTGGAAATCAACGGGTAAGTTGGACGTGAAGCCTAGTTGCCCTGCTACCGTAGAGGGGATCAGTCAGTCCAAAGATATAGCCAATATGTTTAAGACTCATTTTAAGGTTCGATCTCCGCTCGGTCCTTCCACAATGGTCAACGATGCTGGGCCTCGAGGCCATGGGGAGGAACTTTTGATACGAGTCTCGGCTAAACAGGTACATGCTGTCATAAATGGTATGAGCCGCGGAAAGTCTCCTGGGCATGACGGGCTCAGCATTGAGCACCTAAAGCATGCGGGTGATCATTTGCCGCGAGTCCTGTCTCTGTTCTACACAATGTGTATTAGCCACGCATACTTGCCAAGTAATCTTATGAAGACCATTACGGTGCCCATTGTGAAGAACAGAACAGGTGATATTTCGGATAAAGGCAACTACCGCCCCATCTCACTAGCAACAATAATAGCTAAGGTGCTGGATGGTGTGATTGATTCTTACCTAGAAAAATATATCCATCTACACGACGCTCAGTTCGGGTTTCGCCCTGGACTATCCACTGAAAGCGCAATTTTAAGTCTCAAACACACCGTCCAATACTACGTAGATCGTAAGACTCCGGTGTACGCCTGTTTCCTTGACCTCTCCAGGGCTTTCGATCTTGTTTCATATGACGTGCTCTGGAGGAAGATTGGGGACCGGGGTATACCTGAGTCAATATCAGGGATACTACAATATTGGTATAATAATCAAACCAATCATGTAAAGTGGAATGACACACTCTCTGAGTCGTATGGGTTGGAGTGCGGGGTGAGACAGGGCGGTCTGACATCTCCCAGGCTCTTTAACCTATACGTTGATGCTCTCATAGCCGAGCTCAGTGGCATGCATGTCGGATGCAGCGTTGATGGAGTAACTATAAACAACATCAGCTATGCGGATGATATGGTGCTGTTGGGTCCGTCTGTGGGGGCAATCAGAGAGTTGTTGAAAACGTGTGAGAGATATGCCGCCGCACACGGCCTGATTTATAATATTAAGAAATGTGAATACATGGTCTTTGGGGTCGGAATTGGACGCCGGGAGAGTGAACCGGAGCTTAGTATTAACGGATCGGGTATCAAGCGAGTGTCAACTTTTAAATATTTGGGGCATTTTCTTACCGACGACCTCAAGGACAATGTCGATATTGAGAGGGAGCGTAGGGCTTTAGCGGTTCGCAGCAATATGTTGGCTCGTAGATTTGCACGCTGTACGGACCAAGTAAAAATAACATTGTTTAAGGCATACTGCCAGAGTCTGTACACGTGTAATCTATGGGCGCACTTCGCGAAAAAGTCGCTAGATGCCCTGCGCGTTCAATATAATAATGCTTTTAGAGTGCTGTTGCGAATGCCTCGTTACTGCAGTGCATCGACGATGTTTGCTCGGAACCATACGGATGGTTTCTGGGCAATTGTTCGCAAAAAAACGGCATCCCTGGTGAGGAGGGTGCGAGACAGTCGAAACAGCATTCTGCAAACAATTGCGTGGAGCTACAGGCCTATAATGAAAGCTTTAATACAGCAAACTATTACAGTTACTAACACTAGGATATAAGTTTTATTTTTGTATAACTAACCTATATGGATTTATATTATGGTCCGAAATAAACAATTTATTATTATTATTATTATTATCTCTTTTGGATTCCTCGGTTGAACCGGAAAACTGGTGGCACGGGCCTAAGCCAAGTGTTCACCAGTGGAAGTTCAATCAGTTTGATCAAATGATAATGTATGTGTTGTATGAGGATTACAAGGCATGATGTGTGTTGAATCTGATTCAAATTGCAAAAATTTTCTCACTATTCTACACGTGTTTAATATTACAGCCTTCTGCAAAAGATGATATGTATTTGAAGATAGATTCAGTGTAGTGAGAGAAGTGTGTAGTTGTTTAGGTATGATTCCTGTTGTGGATAGTACTATTGGGACTATTGTTACTTTCTGTAGGTGCCATAGACGTGTTATTTCATCTTTAAGTTCGCTATATTTTGTTAGCTTCTCTGCAATTGTTTTCTGTAGGTTATGTGTATTTGGTACAGCTATGTCGATTAAGTAACCAACTTTTGATGTTTTGTCAATAACAGTGATATCTGGTCTATTAAAGTGTATGGTTTTATCCGTTAGGATAGCCCGGTCATAATATAACTTTACAGAGGTGTTTTCCAGAACTGTTTGTGGTTTGTATTTATAATATTGCGTTATGTTGTCTAAAAGTTTGTATTGATGTGCTAGTTTTTGGTGGATAATGTTGGCTACTTGATCGTGTCTGTGTTTATAATCAGTTTGCACTATTGCTTTGCAGGCTCCTGTAATATGTTGTATTGTCTCTGGTGAACTATTGCATTTTCGACATGTATCATTACCTAGATTTTTAATTATAAACTTTCTGTAGTTCTTTGTTTCGATTACCTGGTCTTGTATGGCAATCATAAAACCTTCAGTTTCGGGGAAGAGCTCACCTCGTTGAAGCCATGCGTTCGACGCTACTTTATCGACATTTTGTTGGCATAAATCTTGGCGATGTCTTCCGTGCAATGCTTTCTGGGTCCATTCGGTTAACCTAATTTTGTCGTCTGTAATTTCTTCATTCTTCTGTTTTGCTCTGTCATGAAGATTTAGAGGGGTAAAATGTTGATCTTTCTGTGCTATTAATTTATGCATTTGAGATGTTTCTGTTTATGTAAAAAAGTATGTTCTGAGAGTTTGAATTTGTTTATTGTGAAGGTTTAAGATATCAATTATACCCCTGCCTCCCTCCTTTCTTGGCAATAATAGGCGCTGTAAACATGAACGAGGGTGATTTTTACGAAACTTTGTCAGGGTGGTGTTCACTTTTCTTTGTAATTGTTTGAGCTCAGTCTTAGTCCATTTTATTATGCCAAAGGAGTAAGTAAGTAGTGGTATGGCAAAAGTGTTAATAGCTTTAACTGTGTTTCTGGAATTGAGTTGCGTTTTTAAAACCGTATTTAACCTGTGTTGAAACTGTAGGGTGAGTTTTTGTTTGGTGTCTTTGTGGTGTATTTGCTGTGATTGATTGTATCCTAAGTATTTGTAGGTTTCGTGTTCTTCTAAAGGTGTGATATGTGCTCCTGTATTCAAGCTGTATTGATGTTTGTAATTTTTTCCTTTTCTGACCGAATTGATTTTACATTTGTCAATACCAAATTCCATCCTAATGTCTTGTGTAAATTGTTCTGTTATATTAGCTAGTTCATTTAACTGTTCTTCACTTTCGGCATACATTTTAATATCATCCATGTAGAGTAAATGATTTATCTTATTGTCTTTGTCTGTCTGTCTGTCAAGCGATTTATCTTTAAGAAAGTATCCGGCTGAAGTGGCATTCAATTGATTAGAAAGTGGATTAAGTGAAAGACAAAACCAAAGCGGACTTAGTGAGTCACCTTGAAAGATGCCTCTTTGAATTTTAATTGGGGTGGATTCGAGTCTGTCGGTTGATGTAAATGTAAGCACGGTAGACCATTGTGACATTAGGGTTTTCAGAAATTTAATGATTATTGGGTTGATTTTATAAATCTCAAGAATTTGTTGCAGCCAAGAGTGAGGTACTGAGTCGTATGCTTTTTTATAATCTACATACATGCTGAATAAGTCTGCCTTGGTTTTTTGTACCCGTCTTTGTATTACAGAATCAATGACTAGCTGTTCTTTGCAGCCTTGACTGTATTTTCTGCATCCTTTCTGTTGCTCTGCCAGGATGTGGTTGGAGTCAATATGTTGGTAAATCATTTCTGCTATGCAACTTGTTACGATTTTATATATAGTTTGTAGGCAAGTGATTGGTCTGTATTTAGCAGGGTTGGCCAAATCAGTGTGGTCTTTTGGGATCATGAAGGTTTTACCTATCGAGAAATATTTTGGTACTGTGGTAGGATCTTGGATGAAAGTGTTTATGCAGTTATGTAGATAGCTGTGGATGGGTGCAAATTGTTTATACCAGTAGTTATGGATGTAGTCTGAGCCCGGTGATTTCCAGTTGTGTAAGTTACTTATAACTTTTCTTAAAGTATCCAAGGGGATAAACTCAAATGGCATTGTCTCTATGTCTATGTTAGTGACTTCGCGTTGAATCCATTCCGCTGCGGAATTGTGTTGAGTGGGGTTCTCCCATATTCTTGCCCAGTAATTCCGCAAAGATTCGGCTGTAGGCATACCTCGCGTATTGTCACTGTGATTATTGTCTTGGCTGTTACTGGTTGTAAGTTTGATGTTGCGATAAAAAAGTTTTTCATTATGGATAAATTGCATATTTTGCTCTTTTCTGAGAGTACATGCTTTGTATCGTTGTAGTCGCCCTGTTATAACGGAAAGTTTCTGTTTTAGTGTGTCTAGTGTGTGTGTATTCTGAGTGTTCGGTTCCTCGTGTATAGTGTGGGTTTTAAATTGTTCCATAATTCTTTTAGCATGTTTGACTACCTTTTTGCTTCTATTGCCATTCATAAATTGAGTTAGACGGCCTATGTTTATTCGTAATTTATCAATTTTTTTCTCTAAACGGAGTTGCCAGTAGGGTTTGTGCTGTTTTTTTTGTGTTTGTTGAAGGGTTGCGCCGGTTTCCAGAGCAATTTTGGCACCATTTACTTTAGCGGTTGTCCACGCTGCACAATATATGATGGTTTGTAGACTGTTGTAATCCATATCTTCTTTAAGGTTTTCGGGCAAAGTTGTTTGGTTTATGTAAGCTATTATACCGGCAAGTTTTTTAGATGGTTTTTGTTTGGGTATATAGGTTCTATTTGTAGGATCTGTGTCTTTATAGAATTGTAGTGCATCGTCGAAGGTGGTATCTATTTGTGAATTTCTGCTCAAATTTGTTCCTAGGGTAGTCGACGTTTCTTCTATGGGGTCTGTTCCCAAAGTGATTGTGGTGTGATCTTCTGTGTTTTCAGGTCTGTGTACGCTAGGGTTTGTCGTGGTAAGGTTGAGTGAGTGACTTGTCTGAGTGATGTTATTTGTCCCTATTTCTTCAAATATTTCTTGCTTTAACCTGTCTAGCCTACTTTCAGAAATGTATTTATTTTTTAAAATGGCTCTTCTTTGATCAGCTATTCGTTGTACAGATAAATGAGCTAGCGAGGGAAATCTGCTAATAAACTCTTTATGCAATACTTCTCTATATGCGGTCTCGTTAGTGCCTAGGTTGGTAATACGGTAGTATGCTCGCATAATGACTTCATTCTGTTCCTGTGTCCATTTGATCCGGGTCCGTGCAGTATTTTGTGAAGTGATTGGGTGTGTAATTGAGTTTTGTTGCGTGTGATTAAAAGAAGTTTGTGTTTGTTGGGCGAGAGTTATTTGTAACTGATCTAATTCTGCTTTTACTTCATCTCTTAACGAATCTATGTCATTTTGTGAAAGCAACTTATTACGCATGATAGCCCTACGTTGGTCTCCTACTCTTTGCCGGCTTACTTGCATGTGTCGGTATTTTTCGATGAATTTTAAATGCAGAGGCTCCAGATAGGCATTTGTGTCTGTGTCTAATGAAGTTAGCAGAAAATATGTGCGCAATATGAACATGTTCATTTCATGTGTCCAGCGTTTGCGCGTCGAAGGCAAACTCGGAGTGGGTGCAATATTATCGTCGCAATTGACGTCATGCACAACACTGTCGAGAGTACTAGTAGTTGACAAGGTGGGTGTTCTTCTTGTCATATACGATGGATGAGACGACGGTATAGATGAAAATAGTGAAACAGTATCATCGTCTGAGCAATCGGCTGTAGCTTCTACGTCGTGAGTCCGCCTGTTCAACTCTCGGCGACCGGCTGTAATATTCTTGTCGATGGGAGTCCGCCTGCTCAACCCCTCACCGCCGATGGATCGTCCACTGTAGCACCCAGCATCGGCTCCAAGTGCGCCCCGGCGACCCCCGGGAAGCGGTCTTAAATTATAAACCTTCTTATTCATCTCCATAAATGGGTTACCTTTGCCTTGTTAGCCACATAAGTTTCTTTAGTATGCGTGTCCGTCCCCCACGTAGCCTGGTGTTCGGCTTGGACGTAAGGTAGGGCTTCGGGGGACTTATTATTATTATTATTATTATTTGTCGTATGGAAATCCTCATAGGTATATCCTATTGTCGGAATCCTACCGGCTAAAACACACTGTGCTTTTCCATCTGCTTAAGGCCGGGAATTCCGGGTACGCCCTTTGGGAGGATAACCCAAGGATCCTGGACACGTTTAACTAAGCTTGAGCCTGACTGTCTTAATACTGTAATTTTTCCAAATTCCTAGAAGCAACTAGCTTTTTGTTAAGGGAAGGATTTCAACTAAAAATGGTTTACGGAGTCAAATGTTTTGAACAACAAATTTAAGGATAACCAACGACATTGAGGGATATCCATCTATACATTAATAAAATGATAGAAAAGTCAAAACTTAAAATTGGAAATATTTAAAAAAAATACTCGCCGGGTGTTCAACATAAGAATTCAAAGTCGAAAATATAGTTAGAAAAATTTTTGTCTGTTTGTTTGTTTGCTTTGCTTTGCCGGAAGAATCTTGAAAAGTGCTCAATAGATTTGATTCAAATTTTTCACAAATATTAACTAGCGGTAGGGTCTTCAAATAGGCCATATATTATCACGCTACATATCCTATGGGCTAAGCAGAGAGCAATCAAATGGGCATTATAACATAATTTTCACGCGTACGAAGTCGCGGGCAACAGCTAGTACGGGAATAAAATAGCACCTCACTTTAAACGTAGGGGAAGAATTCTATATTTTTCCAAATTTATATTACTTACTAATATCTCCGTCGTAGGCGTGTTTAATGTGTAGTTTGGCATTAACTAGGTACACCTAGTTAATGCCAAAATACAGTTTTCTAAGGGTGTCTGAGTTAGCGTGTAGACAAATTAACAGAGAGATGGACGGGCAGACTTGCCAAAACCAAAAAGAGTAGAATGCATGTGTACCTATTAAATTTACTATAAACTAGCGGATGTCACGCAGTTTCACCCGCGTAAACAAGAATATGGGAGTAAAATATAGCCCATGATACTCTGGTTGAACGTAGCTTTCTAATGGTTAAAGAATTTTTGATATTGGCACAGTAGTTTTTGAGTTGATTCATTACAAACATAAACGCACACACAAAAATATAATTTTTTTCTCTATATAATATTATTTTAGAAGATTATTGATGTGTGTTTTGAATTTGAATTTTGTTAAAAGTCTCTTGAACTTAAGGCCTCTTAAATTTCGATCCTTGTCGTTGAAAGTACCAAATCAATCTTCATAAATTTAAGTCATTTTAAAGTTACATTGTGAAAGTCGAAGTTATAAATAAATGTATTATTCAAAAAGTTGTATGAGCCACATGGCTAGTATAGTAAGTTTGAAGTACATTCTAACTGTAGCTACAGCCACATTCATACAAGTTTTTGACGATGATCGACTAAATTTTGCACGTATGTAGTAAGTCTTTTTAATTGTAATAATCATGTAGAAAAATAATTTAATTCAATTAAAATTTTAAAATTATATTTATTTATTTTAGCACGGTTTAAAAATTCCTAAACACCACTGATTAAAAAGGTTACACTTAATTCTTATTTCTAAATACAAAAAAAAAAACTCACCTTAAAATCTCCCCAATTCACAAAAAAAAGCACAAATATCACAAAACAACACAGAACTAGGTACTCAAAAACAAACTTGTCCAGTTTTCGTAAATTCGTACACGACCGAGCTTTTCTCGCTAGGGCGGCGCGCCCTACCCTCGCGAACGCAGGCCACGACTGAAGGCTGTATTCAAACGCACACGCGCACTGCCTTATAGTACCTATACCTTTATTTTACAATCAGACTGATAAAAAGAAGAAAGCTTTTGAACTTTAATACAGTCACATAGAACTAAATGAATGTGTATAAAGTCTTAAAATGTGTAAAGGTTTTATTTTACGTGTGGAAAATCCATCATGGATGCTATTATTGGACTTTTGCCGACTAAAAACCACTCCTTCCCTATCTGCTGCCAGGAATCGTGTAGAGGCAGCTCACCTAGTTTAAAGCCTTAAAACGGTTCTCAATATAGAAGTAGGTAGTCATTGTGTTAAGTCGCTTGTAAATGCTATATCGCGGGTCCAAACCATTCGATCTGTAATACCATTTTTATATCACTAAGGTGATAGACAACCTTAAGACCTGATGAAATGTTTTCACTATAGTCAATGAACGTTTGCAACACCAGAGGCGCTACCCTCGCGCTGCCGACCCTGCAAGAACCTTCTAAGACCTTTTTGTAGAACTACATACCATTGTTTAATCCCATTAAATTTGATTAAATGATAAAACTGGTCAATATCAAGTCAGATCACAAAACGGTAAAAATACGTTTGTAGGATGCCCCCTGCCCTTTTTAGCCTCTCTCTATAAAATAGATTGCAGAGAGGCCTATGGCAAGACTTGTGTCGGTAGTTGTGTTCTCTACTCTACTCTGTTGCATTAAACTACGTCACTAGGTCACGTGGATCATCTATTCAAAGTTTGAAATAAAACAAAAATGACAAAGTCAATCGGATTGAACTTTCACTTTCACAATAAACCTTTTAGAGAGGGCCGTCGGGTGAGACCGTCTCACGGCTTCTTGTTACTGTTTAAAATTCCATATTTGTTGTTATAGCGACAACAGAAATAAATCTATAAATATAAAAATCAATGCCACTTTTCGTTGTAATTTTATAACTCAAGAACGGGCTCACCTATCCAAACCAAATCTTTAGGCTTTGTTCGGACTATTTAGTAGGTGGTTTATGTGAAGTTTACACAAAATCGGTCAAGCGGTTCTTCATTTATCACATTTTTTGTAACAAATGAATTCAATAATGCATCGGGAACGGGTGATATACTCTCTATTATGTGACGCAAACGAAGTTGCGCGGGTCAGCTAGTTATTTATAAAAAGCGGATTTTGAACTCAGCAAAGAAAAAGCAAAAGTTTTGAACCAACCGGGAATGACTTGAACTTAAAAACAAAGGGAAAGACCTTTGACATTTTAAACATTTTAAACACACGTAGGTACATAGTAAAATGAACTGATAATAAATTACTTACAAAGTTCAGCTTGAAACCTGTCAATGTCACTGACAGCTCGTAAAGCTGTCAGCTTGTAAAGCTGTCAGTTCACTAGACAAAGGAATATTAGTTTTTAAATTAAACTTGTCTTATTTTCTTTTAACAGTCAGGGATGCTGAATTTCGCAAGAAGTTGAAAACGGGTTTCATAGACACGATTTCGTTCGCAACGCTGATTTAAAGAGAAATGAACAATAACTAGTTTCATTTCAAGTATTTCTAACCACTATTGTTAAGTGACCTGTTAACGATTATTGTGAATACCGTCAATCAAACTTACAAGAGGTGAAGAAATTTCTTGAAAATCCACAGATACGATTTGAATTCGTTTGAATTTGAGAATCCACACTTCGATGAAACTTGTATTTTCATATAGTATTGAAACCAAACTCGGAGGTACTTCGAAAACTCCTGACACATAGCAGAATTTTCAGTCTACATGCATCAGTCGCCTCGGAACCACGATAGGTGTAACTCTATCGAAACGTTTGGGGAACAAGAAGGTACCGCAAACCACTATTTAATAGTAAAATAGTGCCGCGCGAAATCCCTTTTTCAATACTATATGAGTTCAGTTAGTTTAAAACAAAAGACTTTTTTTGTTAGTCAAGTTGGTAGTCTGCGGTATGCCTACCCATCTTTTATTAAAACAGTATCAGTATATGAAGCTTATTAATATTTAAAGAATCACGTGTGCAGCCAACAAGTAAAGTCAATCCAGTAACTTTAAAAACAAAACACATTGCATGTTTTCAAGTCCTCTAAAATATACCCTCTTTTTCTCAAGGTTATGTCCAATAATTAACTTCACTTTTGATCACGAACGCATTTTTCTAAATTATCAACTTTCGTGTTTAATTAAAAATAGCTTTAGTAACCTTTTCGTTTTGTTTACCGATGTCAAGTAGGTAGTCTGCGGTATACTTCGACTGCCTCGGTGGTGCATTTGGTAGTGTAACCGCCTGCTGCGCTGGAGGTCCTGAGTTCGATTCCAATATTTTTGTGTACCACAAATGTCTGTTTTGAAGTTTCGGTGTTTTTTATGTATAACTAGCTGACCCGCGCAACCGCATTTGCGTCTCATAAGAGAGAGTAAATCACGCTTTCCCGTCGCATTTACTCTGAGTGACCAAAAAAGCGCACTAAAAAGCTCGCTGAAACGGGCCAAAAAGTATCCTATATCCGTCTCCTGATTCTAGCTACCTCCCCACCAATTTTCAGCCAAATCGGTACAGCCGTTCTTGACTTATAAATAGTGTAACTAACATGACTTTTTTTTATGTGTATAGAAATGTCTGTAATTAGAAATATTTAAGTATGTCTATCAGTCGTCTAGATCCCTTAACACAAGCTTATATCAACTTAATTTGGGAATCTCTTTAATTGTACCGTAGAGCCAGATTTAAACATTTATTTTCATTTGGCATTCTTTGAATCACACTAATAATAAAAAGAGCAGTTTTTAGGGTTACGTACCCCAAGGGTAAAAACGGTAGCCTAATACTGAGATTGCGCTGTCCGTCTGACTGTCACCAATCTATTACTCATTAACCGTGATAGCGTTACAGTTGGAATTTTAAGAGATGATTACTGTTGCCGCTATTACAACAACTTACTAAAACACCGGAGACATATATTTGTGTGACCCATAAATGTTTGTCTCAAGAGTCTGGGTGTTTCTATGTATAATATGTATGTATTTAAAAGTATATAAGTATAAATATCCGTGGTCTGATACCCATAACACAAGCAGGTTATTCCTAGCTTACTTTGGGATCAGATAGCGTTGTGTGAAATGTCCGTCAAATTTAAAAAAAAAAGAATAAAAAAAAAACAGCAACGACGTATTATCATTAGACATGTCATGCACGAACATCACGGCTTTCAAAAACAGAAGATCTGTTATAAATAAAAAAAAAGAATATCTATGAAATAATCTATGCTAGCATGTATGACAAGTAAGGCAATTGCCTGACTATTTTCTTGCCATTTTTCAGTGTTGGTAACGTATCTATAGATTTTATATATCATTTTAAAACAGCGACTTTTTGCATAATGTGCCAGATCTGAGGTGCCAGACTATTTGGTGTTTTTGCTGATTTCGACAACTAATGTACAGATTACAGATCTACTCTGACTAATGTGTCATCAACTCCAGTAAAAAGTCAGGTAGAGCTCGTTGCTAGGATGCTCATCATATTCAAAGTTTCTCTTGTACAAAGGGTTCCGTACCTAAAAGCGTCAACAATATCACGTTCATTGTATGGAAAACCATCTTAAATATGTATTTATTTTTCTATTTTCGTACCCACCTATTTTGTTCTTTTAGCGGCATTCGGCAATAGAAAAAATGTCATGTGTGAAAATCTCAACTTTCTAGCCATCACAGTTCATGAGATACAGGTTGGTGATAGATAGATAGACGGGAAACTTAGATGTATGAAGGTCACGTTTTTACCCTATCGGTAAAACAACCGAAAATGAAGAGAAATGACAATGTCAATGGACCCAACAAGTAGACAAATTAAAAACTTAACCATAACGTAATTAATTAAAACAGTAATATAAAATCTCCAGTGATGCGAAACTGCAATTTTCTATCTACATCAGACAGAAGACGACAGTTTTATTAAAAACTTTCTTTACCTTAGAAATTAATTTATACTTTGATGTCATTTTCATACAAATTATATTTTACTAACTTAAATCCACAATTTATTTGAAACTTAAATTGAGCCAAGCACGATAATATCAGATATCAGATGATAACAAAACCAATTATTGAAATAAAAGAATATTTAATTCTTCTAAAAGTTGATTTAAGAATTTGTGATTTATGAAATTAATACGTCGGCAATTTAAAAAGTGGCGGTCGTCTTTTATTAAGTCACTGACTGAATAAGCTGCGTTCTTTTTATTTAAAACAAAGGAGCATAATATCACCAATATGCCATTCAAAATGCCGTGATACGCAACCAGCGAGGTTAAAAAGTAAACAACGAAGAAAATGGTAAGGTATTAAGTGCTTCATTCAAAGTGCTTTCCAAAGTTCACAAGTTACACCAAGTACCTTCAATCAACAGTATAAATAACAATATGACGGTTTAAGAACTTTTTTCCATTTCCTTTCATTCGCAAAATGTACACCAGCCATCTTTTTATTTATTTATTGCAAAAAAATTGTTATTTTCGATTTCAAGCAAGTGGTGAAAAGTGATACTGTTGGGATGAATTAATGTGGTGTCTCGTTCGACCCCACCCGCCACGGCTGCAGAATTTGACCCCTGGAGAAATCTGAGTTCAATCTTACAAAGTAAATTGATATTTATGCTCAATATGTTTGTACTGTAAAGGTTTTAGCTATTTAAACCTTTGGTGGCCATTTTAATCCGAATATCTCACTCGCAATAGTCGCTTGATCAATAAAAATAAATAAAAATACTCATAGGTAGGTACCTAAGACCGTCCAAGTGCGAGTCAGACCCGCGCACGGATGGTTCCTTATCAATTAAGTGCAAAAACTCACGTTTGGTGTGTGGGAGCCTATTTCTAGTCATCGAGGTTTATAAGACTGCCTGATAACAGGCGGACGGAAAGCGGCGTCTCAGTAAATTAGGGTCCCGTTTTCCCCCGTTTTAAACCTAAAAAACTGATCTGGCTCCAAGTCCAGTAAAGGTTTGCACGCTAAGAGGAATATCCTAAGAGGAGTGCTGAAAATTAATGAACTTTTTGAGGAGTGCTGAAAATTAATGAACTTTTTGATGTTTGCCTTGGGCTTGCGCGAAAAACAAAAAAGGAATAGTCTAGAATAGTCATTCCAAAAAAAGGTATTTTAGATGAATAATTAATGAAATTTTCAATTTGTAGAGTGACTACTATTCAAGGTAAGTAGCTGTTTACCAAACAACTTTTCGCTACATTCTGTTGTTTGTTGAGGATACTAAAAGCAAGTTTAGGGTGCGAAATTCACAAATATTTCTAGCGAAATGACAGCAGGTACGAGAGTGCTCGTTGTGATTGGAAACTTTTACGAAAGTTGTGAAAAGTTAGCGATGAAATTTTCAAGTACATAGGTAGTTTGCACACCGTGAACGAGCGAATCTAGATTTATTTGAGTCTGTCCGCTTTTATTGCCGGGAATTCTCAACTTTATGGCTCCAGAAGAAGGCGGGAACGGTGGGAATGAAAATATACGTAGGTTTACCAATAATCTAATTAGGACAGAATTTTATATTCTTGATAGTTTTCTCATAAGAAAATATGACTTTTGTTACAAACTTGCAAAATCTTAATTTAATTGGAAGTTGTTCTTAAACTTTCTGTCATTGTATCTACTACTTTATTACTCTTTCGTTAATTTGTTTTTATTTTAATCGCAAGCTATGATTTGGAAACTGCCGACGTTGAACAATGGATGAAAATCTGATGACGGCGCCTGAAAGTGTAGATATTATTTGAAATATCAGTGCCGCTCATCCACAAATTGCTAAACGTCAACAATAATACCGACTATTTTCTGAGTACTACTTATAAAGGCTCGTAGCTTCAATGAAGTGACCAAGTCAGTATTTAATTTGGTGGGAGCTTGTACGAGAGAGGTTATGTGTGTTGCGTGTTGCCGCCATAATTATGTTTGGAGGTATAACCTTGTTCATTGTGCAGTTGACAAATGTCGGTATAGCACGCAAACGCTAATTGGTAGACATGTTTTGGGTACTATATCAGAAAACATAATTTTATAGCCTGTATTTTGATACCAATTCTAAATCAATGTACTAATTGTTGTAGTTGAATAAACTCTGGAATGCTTAGTAATTTTTATTGAAGCCTTGTTTTTAGGGTTCCATACTCATAGGGTAAAAACGGGATCCTATCACTGAGAATCTGCTGTCTGTCTGTCTTGTTGAGCTGTATCTCATGAACCATAATGGCTAACTAGACAGTTTAAAATTTACAGGTGATGTAGGTATTTCTGTAGATTTTTTTGGACATTCACACACAACATCATCTAGCCCAAATTCAGGTAATATAAACTTGTGCTATAGGATCTAGACGACTGATAGACATACTTATATATTTCTAAATACATACATATTTTACATAAAAAACACCCAAACTCCGAAACAATTTGTGAATCACACAAATATTTGCAACGACCCCGGAATCGAACGCAGGAACTCCAGCGCGTCAGGCGGTATCACTACCGACAGAGGCAGTCTATAGATATAGAGAGAGGTGCTTTAAAGGAACACAACGCAAAGCCAAGAAAACATATTTTAAAGAGGGCATTTTTTTTAACGTGAGGAAATTCCTACAGGGATGCAATGCCGGACTCCTAGCGAAAAAAACTAACAACCACACGTTTCCTACCTAATGTCTACGGTTTGGTGCCCCGGGTAGGCCCTCGGAAGAATAACTTGAGGACTCCCAACAGGTAAAAGAGGGCATACAACAAAAATGTTATTTTTCGTTTTATTCGGTACACAACGCTTTCTCCTGGCTCCTCACTTGGCTGCTTTATTTACAGAATTCTATTAGACTACAATACTTATTACTTACTTTTAGAAGCACAAATTCATAACATCACGTTCTGACGTAGTGATTAATAGTAAAAATATCTACGGAATCCTTCAATCAAATAAAGTATCCTTCGATTTGATCAAAGTTTTTCGTAGTTATTTTTAGTATTACAGATGTTGTCGGGGCAAGGCAATAAATTCGACGACATTTTAATCCAGGTTTAGTCCGTTAATCCACCCATGAAAATCCACCCCTTGGGTGGATTTCCGGAATGATATATTATTAATCAAAATAGTCCGAGAATCCACCCACGAAAATCCACCCAAGGGGTGGATTTCCGGAATTATATCTTGTTAATCCAATTAGTCCGTTAATCCACACATGAAATGGGTGGATTTCGAAGATGGACAAAACACATCGAGATCAACAAAACAAATGAATCGAAAAAAAAACATGAAGATCGTCCAAACAAATGCAGATTGGATAAACAAATGACTATCGAGAAAACAAATGAAGATCGGCAAAACAAATGATGGTCGGATAAACAAATGAAGATTGACAAAACAAATGAAGATCGACAAAACAAATGACAGTCGGATAAACAAATCAAGATCGACAAAATAAATGACTGTCGAATAAACAAATGACGATCGAAAAAACAAATGAAGATCGACAAAACAAATGATGGTCGGATAAACAAATGAAGATTGACAAAACAAATGATGGTCGGATAAACAAATGAAGATTGACAAAACAATTGAAGATCGACAAAACAAATGATGGTCGGATAAACAAATGAATATTGACAAAACAAATGAAGATCGACAAAACAAATGACGGTCAGATAAACAAATGACGATCGAAAAACAAATGAAGATCATCATAATAAATGATGATCGAAAAACAAATGAAAACCGATAAAAAATTTGCAACTTAATAAAACAAAAGACCTAAGTATGAGCTTTGAGATTTGGGTTTTGAGTTCTGAGTTCTGACTTTTGAGCTTTCAGTCTTGTTGATTTTTGAGGGTCAAAAATTACTTGCAGCCATTTTTTGTAATCTAGATACGTGTGCCATTCAAAAAAATAGGTGCAAGCAAATCTCGACCTTAATGACACTTCTCTAAAAATGTTCTTTTAGGCGTTAACAGACATCACTGATCATGACTATGTAAAAAATAAATAAATATTATGCATGTTCATAAGATCGAGAATTGCTGGCACCTATTTTTTTCGATGGCAAACGCAGCTAGATTATTTGCCGATCTTCATTTGTTTTCCGATCGTCATTTGTTTATTTGACCGTCATTTGTTTTGACGATCTTTATTTGTTTTGCCGATCTTCATTGGTTTTTTCGATCGTCATTTTTTTATCCAACCGTCATTTGTTTTGCCGATCTTCATTTGTTTTCCGATCGTCATTTGTTTATTTGACCGTCATTTGTTTTGACGATCTTCATTTGTTTTGCCGATCTTCATTGGTTTTTTCGATCGTCATTTTTTTATCCAACCGTCATTTGTTTTGCCGATCTTCATTTGTTTTCCGATCGTCATTTGTTTATTTGACCGTCATTTGTTTTGACGATCTTCATTTGTTTTGCTGATCTTCATTGGTTTTTTCGATCGTCATTTTTTTATCCAACCGTCATTTGTTTTGACGACCTTCATTTATTTTGCCAATCTTCATTTGTTTTTTCGATCGTCATTTGTTTATTCGATCGTCATTTGTTTCGACGATCTTCATTTGTTCTGCCGATCTTCATTTGTTTTTTCGACCGTCATTTGTTTAGACGATCTTCATTTGTTTTGCCGATCTTCATTTATTTTTTCGATCTTCTTTCGTTTTTTTTTTAATCTTTTTTATTTATCATGAATAGATCCGGAAATCCACCCCTTGGGTGGAATTCCGGACATACCATAACATGTAATTCTGGTTATCCACCCCATTGGGTGGATTTTTTGGGGTGGATTAACGGAATAATCCAAAAAAGGTAAAGGTTAAAACATCCCCCTCATATATCAAAAGATTCAATCAGCGGTGACCCGCACCAAATTCTTGTTAAATATATTACTGCTGTACGAACCACTAGGGTGGCGATACTCGGTTGCACGATTGGAAAGTACAGTTAAAAGTTTACTGGTAAAATATTTTTTATATTATCTTTTGCCGTTTTCAATGTGAAAATGAGACAAACGACATTTTACCAGTAAACTTCCGTTCTACGAATTCATAACGTATGGTTGAAAAACACCGCTCAAAACACCGATTCTCGTTCTTAGAGCCTTAAAGTTTTGGAGTCTTACTGTTTTATGTAAATGTTTTTACAAAATTATTTGAAAAAACTAAATATAACCGACTAAAACCACAACTCCGGCTGCAGGCCCGAGCAGGGCACGCCTGCTAGGGCCTGCAGCCGGAGCCCCGGGAAAGCCCTCGGAAAGATGAACTAACTAATGAATATGAATATACTTTAAATCTTGTTTTATAGTCCAAAGCAAGTACCCACATTTTTATAAAATTCCATTTGCTACGAGCATCACTACTTATAAAAAGTGTTACACTAACGACAAATAAATGAAAACAAGAGCCTGCTGTAAAAACGGGCTGTTCTTAAAAATACATTGCGTTCTAACCTTTGTGAATACATGGCTGGCAGGTACGGTAATTAATTAACTCAACCTGTAATTTCAACACTAATTTAGATTACGTCCGAACCAAAATTGCTTTAACTGGATCAAAAGGCTCTGTTTCTTTCAAAGGGTAGGGAATAAGGTGTTTTAACCTTCTAAGAAAAGGTTCATGTTCTACGTTCTTATTCAGAACTAGCTGTTTCCCGAAGCTTCGAGCGCATAGAAGTCGTTATCGCGTGAAATCATAACCCTTCTTTTGCACAGTCGGTTAAAAAGTAGCCTATGTCCTTCCCAAGGCCTCGAACTATCCATATACCAAATTTCACCTCACGTTTAGGCGTGAAAGCGTAACAGACAGACAGACAGACTGACAGACAGACTGACAGACAGACTGACAGACAGACTGACAGACAGACTGACAGACAGACTGACAGACAGACTGACAGACAGATAGACTGACAGACAGACAGACAGACTGACAGACAGACTGACAGACACACTGACAGACAGACAGACTGACAGATAGACTGGCAGACAGACTGACAGACAGACTGACAGACAGACTGACAGACAGACTGACAGACAGACTGACAGACAGACTGACAGACAGACTGACAGACAGACTGACAGACAGACAGACAGACAGACTGACAGACAGACTGACAGACAGACTGACAGACAGACTGACATACAGACTGACAGACAGACTGACAGATAGACTGACAGACAGACTGACAGACAGACTGACAGATAGACTGACAGACAGACTGACAGACAGACTGACTGACAGACAGAGTTACTTTGGCATTTATAATGAATGAAAGGGATAAGGATAAAAAAAGAGGCAAAAATAAAGCTTCTACGAAAAGCGAACGGTGTTAAACGTTTTACGTGTGTGAGAATCTGTGTGTATGTATATCTGTGGCATTGTAGCGGCCCAACGGATTGACCGAAATTAATAGCGTTTTAATGCAGATGATCCACACTGACAATGACAATGACGTCAGTTTAGAACTAAATTACTCTAGCATACGTGCCATTACACCCTTTCAAAGTGGGGTTTTCAAAAAATCCGTTCTCAGTCATGCCAAATTTGACCTAAATTCGATCAGTGGTTTTGAGCTTTACATTGATAGCTTCTTATAATATACTCGTAGTTAGATGTACTAGGTATATAAAACGTTGTCGCGTTTCCTGAGTTTAATTAAACCATCAAAAATATATCACGAATGAAAACAATAAATTATCTGATAGTGTTAGTTTTGATGAAACCTCGTCTCCCGTAGTAAAAGCGGCACGGTCCTGTCATTAAACTACACGCCAACAGGGTACCACTAGCATAAGTTAGTGCCGGGTGGCGGCGCCCGTAAAATTGCAATTTATTTGAAAGTTTACATTTTTATGTGTTCCATTGAACAACTGCAGTAAAATCTGGTGCTACGGTAAAATTATAGTCATTTCAACGATGTGCTAAAGATTAGTAAGGAGTTAAATCAATTAGTGGTTCAAGCTAAACTTACATAGGTACTATTTGGGCATCTGGGTGGTTTACCTGATGATTGAAGGGCGTAGCTAATAGTGCAGTACAGGCACACGACGTTTCTCTATACATTACACTCAAAGAACCAAGCAAGAGGAGTGAACTTTCCAAGTTAGTGGTTTGACTGTGAAACGATCAATTGGGAATTGGATACATCCCCAGATACGCTTGTTTCTAGCGAACATTCTTACCACTGCTTGAGAGTAGCACCTCTGCTCGGTGAAATGCTGCGAAAATTAACTGGGTTCTGGGTACACATTCGGAAGGATAACTTCAAGTCTTGTAACAGCATTGGGACAAAAGGTGCGATAGAAACTCTTAATTGCATTATTTAACCCATCTGAACATTCATTTACTTCGATCTAACTACAACTATCACATTTTTTCTTGGTTCTTGGTACCATTAAAGCCTTTGTCTGGCTTAAGTGCCATCTCAACAAAACTCAACATTACTTTGTCGGCACTTCAGTGGCAGATTAAAATATGTTCAGTTTAATAAAACTAACATTGTCGTTAGCTTTACGCTGCTTTGTGCTACATTGTATCATCTTATTTGCTGACCTATTCTAAAATAAAAAAATTGTAAGTCTATAACCAGACTATCTACTTTTTTTTAAGTGTGGAAAATCCGTCATGGATGCTATTCCGGACTCCTGCGGACTAAAAACCAACACGTTGCCTACCTACTGCCTACGGTTGGGAGCCCGGATAAGCCTTCGTAAGGATAATCAATACATATAATAAAATCGTAACAGGTCGCTGTCTGTACATGGAAGATAAATAAGAAAAAATATTATAGGGGGGCTTTATGAACGCAATAGAACCCAAAACAATGATTTTTAGAATTTTTGTCTGTTTGTCTGTTTGTCTGTATGTCTGTATGTCTGTATATCTGTTTGTCTGTACGGTTGTGCACGCTAATTTCAGTAACCGCTCAACCGATTGCTATGCGGTTTTTTTTATTGTGTTGAGGTTTGCTCCAGTTAACATTTAGCGTTTGTTTTATGTAAATCGGTTTAGAAATAAAAGAGTTATAACACTTTTAAGAATCAGATATTTTGAAAATTTTAATTGTAGGGGTTTCTTTGAATGTGAGTGAACCTAAACTGGCGTGTTGGCTTAATCATAAAAGAGCTTAATGATTAAGACTATTTTTAAACAATTCAGTCCGCGCCGAAGGCGTGGACTGAATTGTTTTAAAATAGACTTAATCATTAAGCTCTTTTATGATTAAGCAAACAGGGCAGTTTCAGACGCTGCTTGATGACTCTGATGAAGAAATACCTTTCCTTTCATACACCTTATGTGACGTAAACGAAGTTGCGGGCTCAGCTAGTATAGTAATAATTACGAAGCGAAACTGCAATTTTCTATCTACATCAGACAGAAGACGACAGTTTTATTAAAAACTTTCTTTACCTTAGAAATTAATTTATACTTTGATGTCATTTTCATACAAATTATATTTTACTAACTTAAATCTACAATTTATTTGAAACTTAAATTGAGCCAAGCACGATAATTTCAGATGATAACAAAACCAATTATTGAAATAAAAGAATATTCTTCTGAAAGTTGATTTAAGAATTTGTGATTTATGAAATAAATACGTCGACAATTTAAAAAGTGGCGGTCGTCTTTTATTAATTCACTGACTGAACAAGCTGCGTTCTTTTTATTTAAAACAAAGGAGCATAATATCACCAATATGCCATTCAAAATGCCGTGAGACGCAACCAGTGAGGTTACAAAGTAAACAACGAAAAAAATGGTAAGGTATTAAGTGCTTCATTCAAAGTGCTTTCCAAAGTTCACAAGTTACACCAAGTACCATCTATCAACACTTCAACAGTATAAATAACAATATGACGGTTTAAGAACTTTTTTCCATTCCCTTTCATTCGCAAAATGTATACCAGCCATCTTTTTATTTATTTAGTGCTAAAAATTGTTATTTTCGATTCCAAGCAAGTGGTGAAAAGTGATACTGTTGGTATACTATAAATTAATATAGTGTCTCGTTAGACCCCGTCCGCCACGGCTGCAGAATTTGACCCCTGGAGATATCAAAGTTCAAATCTTACAAAGTAAATTAATATTTTATGCTCAATATCTTTATACTTCAAGGTTTTAGCTGTTTAAGCCTTTGGTGACCATCTCGAAACGCATGGCCCACTCGCGCACGGATGGTTCCTAAGTGAAAACTAAAAAATTCAAGTTTATTGTGTGGGAACCTGGCGCCGTATGAATTTTTTCAGTTCTCTAGCTGCCAAGGATTAAAAGACATAGTCTGATGACAAACAGCCTGACAGCGGCGTCTCAGTAGTAGGGTTTTGTTTTTATCCCTTAGGTACGGAACCCTGAAAACATTGATCTGGCTCCAAGTCCAGTAAGAGTTTCAATGCAAAGAGGAATATCCTAAGAGGAATGCTGAAAATTAATCAATTTTTTGACAATATCTTATCAATTAGAACGGCCCTGCTTATTTGGGCGAAAAATAATATGACTACCTATACAAAAAAAAGTACTTTAGCTAATTAAATGAAATTTTTATTTTGAAGATAGACTACTATGATATTCAATTCAAGGTAAGTAGTTGTTTACCAAACTACTTTTCGCTACATTTTGTTGTTTGTTGAGGATAGTAAAAGCAAGTTTAGGGTGTGAAATTCACAAATATTTCTAGCGAAATGACAGCAGGTACGAGAGTGCTCGTTGTGATTGGAAAATTTTACGAAAGTTGTAGAAAGTTTGCGCTGAAATTTTCAAGTAGGTAGTTTGCACACCGTGAACGAGTGAATCTAGATTTATTTGAGTCTGTCCGCTTTTATTGCCGGGAATCTCAATTTTATGGCTCCAGTAGAAGCGAGAACGGCGGGTATTAAATTATAGGTAGGGTTCCGCAACTGCAATGTTCGACCTTGACAAATCCTAAGGCAATTCGAACGATTGCAGCGTACGCTTTTACCTATATACATAAATTTCATTCGATTCTATTTTTTTTTATACTACTTAGGTGGCAGATAAGCTTACGGCCCACCGGAAGGTTGGTAACCGCAGCCTATGGACGTTTGCAACACCAGAGGCGCTACACACGCGCTGCCGACCCGGGCGCAGGTTGTGACGACCCACAGTTGAAAATTTTCAAGCCGCCCATAAGGCCTTCAACTTGGCTTAACGATTGTCATTTTACTGACAACCGGGACCAACGGCTTATCGTGCCTTCCGAAGCACGGAAACGCTCGTAAATAAATGTCACAAAGTGGTCCACGTGGTGGTCACCCATCCATATCCGGCCATAGTAAATGTTGCTTACTGCAGTGATCGTTTACAGAACACTGAGTCCGCGGGGCCACGAGCGCTTCGAAATACATTATATTACTGTTATAAAATCTGAGGGGTTTTAAGACAAAATCTATATGTAAAATATTGTTCTAAAGATCTATATCTATTTTATGACAAGTTTTTATGAGAATTAAACTCATTTATTTAGATAAAAAAAGTACAATACTTGTTAAACTTTACAGTTTAAGCGAGTAGTTACTGTAAAATATACCTGTAATAAATGTATTATGTTGATCATAAATAAATAAATAAATAAGATTTTTGCAATATTTCTCATTTTTTGAGAGCGATTTCGATCGAACAAAGTATTCCTAATCGTGTTTTGATACTAGATAAAAGCTAGAGTATCTAACAAATTACAATAATATAGTTTTATCAGTTCAAATCGAAGAATATTTCCTAGATTAAAGTTGACCCCAAGATGAGTCCCTTTCGAACATACAACCCTTTGATAGTTTTCTCATAAAATATATGACTTTTGTAACAAACTTGCAAGATCTTAATTTAATTGGAACTTGTTCTTCAACTTTCAGTAATTGTATCTACTACTTTATTACTCTCTCATAATTCTGTTTTTATTTTTATCGCAAGCTTTGATTTGGAAACTGCCGACGTTGAACAATGGAGGAAAACATGATGCCAGCGCCTGAAAGGGTATTATTTGAAATATCAGTGCCGCTCATCCACAAATTGTTAAACGTCATAAATAACACCGATTATTTTCTGCGTACTAGTTGTAAATGCTCGTAGCTTCAATGAGGTGTCCAAGTATTTAATTTGGCGGGAGCTTGTACGAGAGAGGTTATGCGTGTTGCCGCCATAATTATGTTTGGAGGTATAACATAACCTTGTTCATTGTGCGGTTGACAAATGTCGGTATAACACGCAAACGCTAATTGGTAGACATGTTTTGGGTTCTATATCAGAAAACATAATTTTATAGCCTGTATTTTGATACCTATTCTAAATCTATGTACTAATTTATTGTTGTAGTTGAATAAACCATGGAATTCTTGATATTTTTTATTGAAGACTTGTTTTTAGGGTTCCATATTCAAAGGGTAAAATCGGAACCCTATTACTGAGAATAAGCTGTCTGTCTGTCTTATCAGACTGTATCTCGTGAACCACAATGGCTAGCTAGACAGTTAATCATTTACAGGCTATGTATTTCTGAAGATGCTATAAAACATACATACATATAGTCACGCCTTTATCCCTGAAGGGGTAGGCAGAGGCATAGTATACGCCCACATTTCACCTTATAGTTTTATGTCCCACGTAATAGGTGGTGAGCCTATTGCCGTGTTGAAATAGACAGGCGCAGGTCGCCGCGACTCGCAGTTGAAATTTTTCAAGCCGTCCATAAGACCTTCAACTTGGCTTAACGATTGTAATTTTACTGTCAACCGAGTTTCATTTCGAGTTTTCGTTCTCTGCGCAATGGATCTTTTTGCGAAAGTATTCCCTTAGTCGCTTCTAACGACACCCTCGGGATGTATTGGGGTGGCGACATTTTTTACTCTTACCCGTCGCAACACGGGACCCCATCGCCACACGGGGTTTTAAAACAACGCAACGCAAAGCCAAGTAAAATAATTTAAAAAGGGTTTTTTTTTAATGTGAGGAAATTCCTACAGGGATGTAATGCCTGGACTCCTACCGACTAAAGACCACACGTTTCCTACTATGTTTATCTTATCAAATTTCCGCAAAACATGCACTGTTAACGTGTTAATGCCTATGGTTTGGAGCCCCGGGTAGGCCCTCGGAAGAATGACTTCAGGACTCCCAACAAAGAGGGCATACAACAAACATGTTTTTTTCCCTGTTATTCGGTACACAACGCCTTCTCCTGACTCCTCACTTGGCAGCTTTATTTACAGGAGGCCTATTAGACTACAACACTTATTACTAACTTTTAGAAGCACGAATTCATAACATAACGTTCTGATGTAGCGGTTAATAGTAAATATCTACGGAATCCTTCGATCAAATAAAGTAATTTGATCGAAGGATTTCGTTGTTATTTTTAGTATTACAGAGGTTGTCGGGGCAAGGCAATAAATTCGACGACATTTTATCCCAACGGTTATCAAAAAATTTAGGTTAAATTATCCCTCTCATATATCAAAATATTCAATCAACGTTGACCCGCACCACATTCTTGTTAAATAATATTACTGCTGTAAGAACCACCAGGGTGGCGATTCTCGGTTGTACGACTGGGAAGTATAGATAAAAGTATACTGGTAAAATATTTTTTATATCATCTTTTGCCGTTTTCAATGTGAAAATGAGACAAACGACATTTTACCAGTAAACTTTCGTTCTACGCATTTATTACGTATGATCGAGAATCGCCGCCCAAAGCACCGATTCTCAATCTCAGAGCCTTATGTCTTAAAGTTTTGGAATCTTACTGTTACATAGTTTTATATATTTTTACTAAATTTGTAAAGAAAAACTAAATAATTTATAATATTATATAAGTGACTATATATTAACTTCGCCAAATTGACGTCGCCACTGATGGAAACTAATGGAAAGCCGTGGCGCATCTAGCGAATGGGGGCCATGTTTACAGCACACAAGACTTCTGACAGTAGTCCTCAAGTTGGTGGCCCTATGATGTGCCTCTTCACGCTCCGCTTGTAGAACCCGGGATTGTAAAATGAGGGAAACACATGTGCGGGCAGGTCGTTCCAGGATTTTGTAGTTCGACGGAGGAACGATCTTTTGAAACGCTCAGTTCTGGCGAAGATTCTCTCCGCTATATATGAGTGGCACCTCTGCCCGACGTGTTGTTCGGAATCGGAAAGGAGATGGTGGGATCAGGTTGAAGAGCTCTTCAGAACATTCGCCGTGATACATTCAGTAGAAGGCAGCCAAGGACGCTATGGTTCTTTGCTGCTCTAACGGCTCGAGGCTTACCGTCATCTTAGGACAACCTATAATTGAAATCGGATAACACGTCTCTGCATAGCGCCAAGCGCGTCCAGTAAGTACCTCGCACAGTCATCCCAAAGGTGAGAACAGTATTCGACGCAGAGGCTAATCTGCGCCTTGCACAGCAAACATCCCGGTGTGGCGTGGAGTACCTTAAGTGAAGTAAAATTATAAAAATTCAACTCAAAATGGATCACAAATTTTGGAAATATTATATTAAAATAGGCACAAAACCCTAAAAAAAAGGTTAAATAACACAGTTCGAGTAAAAATCAATCATATTTATAGTAAATTAAATCCAGATAAGTTTGTTTGTAGCAATGCCACTATAATGAACTATCGACATCCTTATCGATACCTACCCATGACTATTTTACTGTAAACAGCCCTTTCTATTTCTGCCTTATATATCCTCCAAAAATGCATTTACACATTAAATATTGTGTTATGTATGAAGGAAAATGCATAATTTACGTTATGAGTTGGACTTTCAGTGAAATTTTACATCCAATTTGGCAAAATATGTACGTCAAAAATGGAATGAACGAAGTCACAAATGACCTGTTAAACGAGTCTTTCTTCGTATAATTGCGTTTTGTAATATCCTATTCACACACTAAACACGACAATATTGTTGAAAATATAAAATTTTCTATTTTAATCGTAAGATCACTACAGATTATTGGATATTATGAATAACATAGAGCCGCCATAGGATCCCAGCGGGCACAGCGATTCAAAATACTGACATATGAGTACACAATTTGCTTTCTCTTTTCCTCTCGAGCTAAGTGCTATGGATAATGAGGTCTCGCTCGCACGCTTTGTATATCTATTGAGAGTAGCGAAAAATTCTAAATCTATGATCGGAAGTATATTTTGAGAGATGGTACGGTTGACATATGTCGGGCATGCCACCTACCGGGTGAATCTCTCAGACATATTATTTCTGGTTGTCCTCGTCTTGCCAACGGGGAGTATTTACATAGACACAACCAAGTGGCCAGGATTGTCCATCAGCAACTTGCACTAAAATATAAACTTGTTGATTGAGAGGTACCGTATTACAGGTATGTGCCCGACCCAGTTCTTGAAAATGGTCGTGTCACATTGTATTGGGATCGATCTATTATCACTGACAGGACTATTGTGGCCAATAAGCCTGATATAGTGGTAATAGATCGATCAGAGCGCCTAGCAATAATCGTTGACATTACCGTCCCACATGACGGAAATCTCGTGAAAGCAGAAAAGGAGAAACAAATAAAGTATTTGGCTTTGGCTCACGAGATTGTCGACATGTGGGATGTGGATTCAGCGATTATTGTTCCAATAGTCGTATCAGCGCATGGTCTGATTGCCAAGAGCCTCGATCAACATCTCAAGAGGCTCGCGTTAGGTAGTTGGGTCAAGAACCAGATGCAAAAGGCAGTTCTCCTAGACACGGCACGTATTGTGAGGAGGTTCCTGTCTCTGCAGCCCTAACCACCGGTAGCTTGGTCCCTGTACTCGATACCGGTGGGACACTATTTTTTTATATTGTTAAATATATTTTTTTGTTTTATACTAATGTATTTAAAAATCTAAATTAATATGTATAAAGTAGTAAATAAAGGAAATAATAATAATAAAAAAAATGCATAAATTTCGAAGAAAATTGAATAAAACATCAGTAATAATAGCAGACTATTTTCTTCAAAGTCTTTGACAAATGTCATTTGACACATGAGTAAATTGTAAATAATGTACAATTCAGAAAGCGATAAAACGTAAAAATGTTGACAAGATACAGGAAACGACAAGCACAACCTCCACCTCCGGACTCATCGCCTAGCTCCGCCTCTCTTCCACGTGAATCTGCACCAGCGCTAACAGGAATAGCAGAGGTGTCAAGTTCTAGCTCGAGTGATGAGTATTTCTCGCCGCCGACGTGGCCAACACCAGTACGTCAGCAGGGGAGAGGCCGGCCACCGCTATGCTTAGGACCCCGACGCCCATCGGCTTCGAATAGGGCCCCCGCTACCGGTGGTGATGTGCGCCGCATGAAATGGACTGCTTTGATCAATGAGAGCGTCATGCGGGCATATTATGCGGCAACAGAGGGAGGAACAATTCGCACTGCGTATCGTGACCGTATGCTGCACTTGTTTCGCGAACTTGAACCAGCTGTAGACGTGTCTGCTCAAAGACTATTGGATCAAGTACGTGCTATCCAATGTAATCGTATGTTGGATAGCAGTGTACTTGAAAGACTACGCTTAGAGTATCTGCGGAATGACCATGTTATCTACAACCCGCCGCTTAGGGACGAAGTTAATATACCAATTGATTTTGAGGTTAATCAAAATACGGCAGTAGATGACATGGTTATATCAACAGATACTAGGTACAATGAGGAGATACTGGTGGCTTTGGAGTGTGCGATTGGGGAATATCGGACTACGCCCATTAATATTAGGCCACGTCTACCTCGATTGCCCATGCATAGAAAGAACTTGACACTGGTGAGTACTGTTGATTCACTATTATCTAAGTACACTCGAGAGCAATGAATCCGGGTCACTTAAAGAATCCTAAAAATCTCGGAAACTAAAAATGCTAGGTTAATGCAATAAATTGTATTTAATAGACAATGTAATACTCCTTAAATGAAGGTATTAAAACTTCTTAGTTATTGTAAAGTTATATCATAAAAAAATCAAATTTGAAAAAGGGCCACTTTCGAAGATGGAACTACGAAATTACAGCATTTGGTGTTGCTTTTGTTTGTAATCTGTCATTTATGTGGGTACATAAACCATGTTGATAGTGCTCTATATTCATTAATCAAGCTGAAATTATGTCGCTTACGCCTGAAGAATGCACCAGAATACTTACAATGCTGGAAACCGGCCGGAGTCAGCGCGATACAGCCAGGACTGTCGGTGTGTCGCTGTCAACAGTACAAAGAGTTCTCCGACGTTACGAAGAAACTGGTTCTAACCTACGCAGACCAGGAACGGGCAGAACCAGGTGTACCACAGCACGAGAAGACCGATACTTGGTGAACACCATGCTTCGAAATCGCTTTCTCACAGGAACTGAACTCACCAATCAGTTTCGACGCCTCGGAGGAAGTAACCCAAGTGCATGGACAGTAAGACGTCGGCTTGCTGAATCTAACTTAAAACCCCTTAGACCTGCAAACGGCCCTAAACTGGAGCGTGGGCATCGTATTTCGAGACTAAGGTATGCCCAGAGCCACGTAAATTGGAGTATTGAAAATTGGTCAAAAGTTATGTTCTCCGACGAATCAAAATTTATGCTCTACAAGCACGATGGAAGACACAGAGTGTATCGAAGACCAGGGGAAAGATTCAAGCAAGCATGCATCGAAGAAAAAGTAGCCTACGGTGGTGGGTCTGTACTTGTGTGGGCCGGAATTTCTTCTGAAAGTCGCACAGAGCTGGTGATCATAGAAAACGGCTCTTTAACTAGCGTAAGATATGTGGAAGAAATCCTCAATGATCACGTTGGTCCATTTATGGTCAATTTAGGTGAGGATGCTATATTTATGCATGACAATGCCCGACCTCATACAGGTAGGATTGTGAATGACTACCTTCAAGAGATGAACATTACTCGTATGGAGTGGCCAGCGCGCAGCCCGGATATCAACCCGATCGAGCATGCTTGGGACGAGCTAGGCAGATGCGTAAAACAACGAAACCCTCCCCCAATCACGCTTCGTGAGCTCAAAATTGCTCTCACAGAGGAATGGGAGAATATTCCCCAAAATCGTATAAGGAACTTGGTGTACAGCATGCCAAACCGCGTAAACGCAGTAATGGAAGCACGAGGAGGCAATACGAAGTATTAAAATTCAAGAAAATCGTAATAAAGTTCAAAAATTTCATGTTTCCTATTTTTGTTTTAAGGAGAGATCGGCAGTTTTTTCTTTATGTAATTTTGTGTTAATAAAATGTATGGTGACTCATATTTTTTTTACTTTCATTTAAGGAGTATTACATTGTCTATTAAATACAATTTATTGCATTAACCTATCATTTTTAGTTTCCGAGATTTTTAACATTCTTTAAGTGACCCGGATTCATTGCTCTCGAGTGTATTTAGAAAATAGTGAAACTCTTAGTGATCCTTGGATAGCAGTGGTGGTCCACCTTTGGTGGAAAATCATGATACACGACCGACAAGACCTACCGTGCCGGGGTGGCAGCGTAGGATTGAACGACGTATCACTGAGACAAGAGTACTTATCAGCAAGTTAATTTGCTTCAGATCTGGTAATACTAGACCGAAGGTGATGCGCTTTGTGAACCGAGCATTTTCAGGAACTGGAATCAGTTCCAATGATTATGTGAATCGGGTCACAGAGCGCATTGACTTCCTGAAGCAAAAAGTTTATGCATGGGCACATCGAATACGTAGATATAAAAAACGCGTAGACCGATATACTATTAATCGCAAATTCGAAAGCGACCAGAGATGGGTCTATAGAAATTGGGAACGATCTGATAAAGGTGTGAGTGACGGACATCTACCGGATGCTGATGATACAAATAAATTTTGGCAGAGTATCTGGTCGGTACCCGTCAGTCACACCGAGGGGGATTGGATGTGTGATGTCAAGCGCCCATGTGACGAAATTCCAAGCATGGAACAAATCATTATAGATAGCTCTGATGTAGCTAGTGCAGTCCGTCCGTTATCTAATTCCAAGCATGGAACAAATCATTATAGATAGCTCTGATGTAGCTAGTGCAGTCCGTCCGTTATCTAATTGGAAATCTCCAGGTCCGGATGGACTGCACAATTTTTGGCTTAAATGGCTACGCAGTTCACATGCTCGACTGGCATCTCATTTCCAATCTGCTCTTGAATCTGGATCGTTACCAATTTTAATGACAACTGGTGTGACTCATCTGCTCCATAAATCTGGAAGTACTTCGAACCCCAGCAATTACAGACCGATCACGTGTCTGCCGTCAGTCTATAAACTTCTAACATCCATTTTGAGAGATAAAATAAATAAACATATTAATGTGAATAAAATTATGAGTGACTCTCAAAATGGATGTAGAAGTGGGGCTCGAGGTACTAAGGAGCTTCTCCTCATTGATATGGCCATTAGCCAACAAGTTCGTCGTAACCGTAAGAATCTGTCGACATGCTGGATAGATTATAAGAAGGCGTTTGATTCTGTACCTCATACGTGGCTCTTAAGGGTGCTAGAGTTGTATAAAGTTGATACAACTCTATGCACCTTTTTACAGTCATGTATGAGGCAATGGAGGACTCTTCTTACCTATCCAGGATGTGGAGGGTTCTGCGGTAACGATGAGCCTATTAGGATTAAGCGGGGCATCTTTCAAGGTGACAGTTTGAGTCCACTTTGGTTTTGCTTAGCACTGAACCCTCTTAGTACTTTACTAGAGAGTTCAGGGCTAGGCTACAGATTACGGGGAGAAGGTCAGGTTATATCTCACTTACTTTTCATGGATGACTTAAAGCTATTTGCCACAACAAATTCTCATTTGATTGATTTACTAAAGGTAACTGAGAACTTTAGTAATTCAATCAAAATGGAATTTGTTATGCATGTTAAGCGAGGACGGATAGTGGAATCGGAAGGTATTCAGCTTTCCGATTCTATTCATCTGACATCACTCCTCGTATCTGACACCTATAAGTACTTGGGTATGTCACAAGCATTGGGCATCAATGAAGTTGACATGAAACAGTCGTTGCGAGAACGTTTCCTGGGTCGCCTGAGAAAAGTCTTAAACAGTCTTTTATCAGGCGGCAACAAGGTGCGCGCTTATAACGGCTGGGTCATGCCACTCTTGATGTACTCCTTTGGCATACTCAAGTGGACTCAAACTGAACTAGATGCCTTGGACAGAAGAGTTCGCACACTGTTGACAACATATCGAATGCATCATCCGCGTTCATCGGTGATGAGGATGTACATCCCGCGGAAATGTGGTGGTCGAGGCTTCCTGAATGCTAAAACCCTGCATAACCGCGAGGTGTACAACCTTAGAGAATATTCTCTACACATGAATGCGGATGTGCATCGGGATGTTGTCAAAGTGGATACTGAACTCACTCCGCTCGCCTTGGCAAAAGAGAACTGGCACAAACCTGTAATAATGGGTATCGATGACCGGCAGGAGATATGGAAGAGCAAGGAGCTCCACGGTAGGTTTTATAAGGCTCTGCATGGATCTCATGTAGACCTTATAGCCTCTGTGGCCTGGTTACGGTTCGGTGATCTCTTTGGAGAGACCGAGGGTTTTATCTGTGCAATTGCAGATGAAGTTATCATGACGAACAACTACCGGAAATATAAACTGAGGGATGGTACGATCGATGTATGTCGAGCGTGTCATCATCCTGGTGAGTCCCTCAGGCATATTATTTCTGGTTGTTCTCGTCTTGCTAACGGCGAGTACTTGCACAGACACAACCTAGTAGCCAGGATCATCCATCAGCAACTTGCTCTGAAGTATCGCCTGGTGGATATCGAGGTTCCATATTACAGGTAGCGATGTGACGAATCGTATTTTTTTCAATTCGAATCAATCGATTATAAATTACTCTTAATTCGAATTGCAATTCGAATTAATTCGGATCGTCACGTGTCGCCGCGTCGTCGGTGTCATCAAATCGCGCGACGAATTTGCGAAAGCGAGTCAAATTATTCGTATTCGTACTCGCATGTCGAGTCTTCCGCATGACAGGCAGAGTTAGCGAGTACTGAACATACTATCTATGCTCCCAAATGAAATAACAAGGACAAAATTTGAAAAACCCCCAGATCTTCAATGTTTGCTTAGTCACGGGAGGTGTAACCCTAACCTATTATTCAAAATATACTTACCCAAAAATACCGACTTTCGCTAATATTATTAATAATATTCTGATATTCTGGGACATCCTTCCGAGGGCTTCCCCGGGGCTCCCAACCACAGGCTGTTGGGCGTGACGTGAGGTTTTTTTAGTCGGTAGGAGTCGGAGGATAACATCCATGAGGATTTTCCCTCACGTTAAACAAAAAAAAAATATATATATATACTGATATCGAAAAAAGTCATTAAAATATACCAAAAAAATATTAGAAAACTGAAAACGGTCACACTGATTGCAAATGTACTGTACTAGTGATGCCAACTCCTACGGAATAGTCACCCTAGAACCGACCTTAAATTCCTCTAAGTATTGATTAAAAATGTAGAAAAATCCCTGAACTCTTTTTTTAAGTATACATTAAAAAAAAATCAAACTAGGTCTCAAAGGTGTTGGCAGTTCTGCTCATAAATATAAAGTTGTGTTATTTTCTATAAATTTAAACGTACGAAGCATGAATTAATGTTTCATGACAAAAGCGATAAAATTTCCTAAATCGATTTTTTAAATTAATTTATGTAGACACCAGGAAAGTAATAATAACAACGGAATAATGAAAAATAGGTACAATTGTATTGTACGTACAGCAAAATCAAAACTTATTTCCTATTTTTCCCTATTTTATAAAAATTTACAAGAGCTGGCACTCCTATTTAGAATATATAACTCCTAAAAATACCCCTAAATAAAGGTATTTAACCCTAAATTTAGAGAGAAACCCCCTAAGTTGGCATCACTGCTGTAAGTAAAACGAATCGAATATCAAATAATGTATCGAACCAATCGTGATTCTTAGATCAATATTCGAATTCGTATTAGAGCGAGAGAGCGAATCAACGAATGTCGAATCAAGCCGAGTCGACACGACAGCGGCAGCGCCGCTCCCCGCCGCCCGCGCTCCGACCGAAAGCACCTACCTGTCTGTAGTACGACTGTACCTGCCTACGACTAGCGAGTACGTCACGAGTTAACGAATTGATTCGGTTTCGGGCGAAAGCGATTCGAATCAACGAGTCAACAGTCTTATTCGAATTATTCGAATAAAATTATTCGAATTACCCATCACTAATTACAGGTATGTAGCTGAGCCAGTTCTTGAAAATGGTCATATCACATTGTACTGGGATCGATCTATTATCACAGATAGGACTGTTGTTGCCAACAAGCCTGATATTGTGGTCATAGATCGATCTGAGCGGCGAGCAATGATTATTGACATCACCATCCCGCATGATGAGAATCTTGTGAAAGCTGAGAGCGGTAAAAAATTACTTGTGTTACCAGTATTAATCCTATCAGACCTATTCTCTAGATATTCAAATGCCCTATATCTGCTGGTTAGAAATTCCTTGAATTGAGATAATGTCGGTAACTGATCGGATTCATTATTACTAGTGACTTTAAGCTCCCACTCTCTTCTACTATCAGCATCCAACTTTAAAGCAAGAATATGGATAACTAATATATCCCATGACGTAGAATTAATTCCTAAATTATTAAATGAACCCAAACAATCAGTGGTGGTATCAATTAATTCCTTTAATGCACTTGCCGATTCCCCCACAATGTTCCGCTGACTCAGTAATTTGCGTTAAATGCAGTGAGAAAGATATTTTTTATTGTTATATCGAGCATCTAATTGAGCCCAGGACCTATCGTAATTATCTTCTGATATTGGGATGTGGCGCGAAAACAGTTCTGCTTCACCCGTAAGGTAGCTCTTTAGATAATGCAATTTTTGCACTTTAGCCAGATTAGTGTTTTTGTGAACAGCTGACAGGAATAAGTCCCGAAATGTAGGCCATTCTGTGTATTTACCAGAAAAAAGGTTTAGGTATAACAATTCTAGGTAATTTGATATTATTATTTTGCAATTCGACACTCTTAGATGATTCGGAAACCGTGACCTCGCTGGCCTTCAACTTACTAGCTACAGTTTGTAAATCACATTTAATACTCAAATATAATTCTTCCGTATTGAAATAAAGGTCATTTTTACCATAAGAACTGGACTTTAATTCGGTTTCTTCATAATCTTGAATTAATTTTACATGAGTAGTTGTGAACTGAGTACACATCTGTTCTATATTTTCCAATTTAGTTCCTAAATACGGTTTGGTAAGCCTATCTTTAGGCGATTTTTTAAAGTTACTTTGTGTTCTTACCAATCTACTATAAACGTCTTCTTGTAACTTAACTAACGATTGCAGAGACATTTTTACTAACAAATATATTCCTTATCGTTCTCTAAAATAAAATTAGCAACTTACAAACAGCCAACAACTTAGAAAATAGAAATGCTAGAAATCTTTTAAAATATTCTAAGTGTTTTTGCTTACTTTCAATTCGCACTGAAATCGGGCATAGGTTCCCCGTCTGAACACTATTTCCTTAAAATCTAACTAAGTCTACATAAACAATAAAATTACTCTAAGTCTACACAAAACAATCAAAATATTCAAAGTCTAAATTTATCGAAATCTTACAAGTTAAAAGTCTCTTTAAAATACAGTTCAAATTCCCGAATTTTTTCGAACAACACTTTAATAGTACAGCAATGATCACAAGGTTCACTTTTGCTCTGCAATATGAAATTAAAAGTACTCACAGTTTTACGTAGAAACACTCACTCCACTTTACACCTCGATGCGACTGTACCAAGTTATAGATCACTTGTTATCGTATGCACTGCTTGCCTGCCTTCCACTGTTGTTAATGAATGTACTTTGATCCAATTATCCAACATTCCAAGATCTTCGGATTCTGCTATTCATCAAACTAAGACAACAGGGATGATGGTTTCAATCATAATATATGCTGAAAATGTACTGAAAACACCTGAAAAATAGATCTAGTGCCTAGTCCGACTCGGAGGACCATTATGTACGACCCTTTAATACTTCAGAGGTCGTTTTACTGGGGGTTGATGATTGAGGGTTTTCTAACCGCAACAAAAAAAAACTAGGCACCCTTTTGGCACAGTAGGTAATACTGTGACCTAATTTATTCGCACTAATTTATTCGCATAATCAAAACAATTTTTTGTACATAAAAGAGAAAATCTTACAATCGCGATTCAGCACTCATTTTGGTTGTACTTATGGATAACAAAGAGAATCTTACAATCGCGATTCAGCTCTCATATCGCGATTCAGAACAGACAACATTTAGTTGTATAGTTACAGCGCCTGTATGTATATAATATTAACTTAAAGCTAAACAATTCTATAAGTAGCAAATAGAATAGAAATTAATTGGATATCTCTACTAATATTATAAAGAGGAAAGATTTGTTTTGCTTTGTGTTTTTTTTTGTTTGTTTGTTTGTAACGAATAGGCTCCGGAACTACTAAACCGATTTGAAAAATTCTTTCACTGTTGAAAAGCCACACTCTTTGCGGTGAACATAAGACTATAGTCTATTCCCGTATTTCCACGGGAACGGGAACTACGCGGGTGAAACCGCGTGACGTCCGCTTGTAATTGATAAAAGTATAAATAAATGTAATATTTGTTTCCAGGTGGAATCGTCGCCACTATGTTTCTTCGAAAATAAGAAGTAGAGAATGTCATACAATTCAACATTGGCATATTTAACGTATCAAATCAGGTTATGGCTGAGCATATCTACTGAGGGACGTATGCCTCACTCAAATGACTTCACAATACGCCGTCCTGCGCAGGTGAACTACGGGTAATAAAAAAATTCCCGTGGTACACCAGGTGGACTACGGGTAAAAAAAAAATCCCGTGGTTCACCTGGGTGAACTACGAGGTGGACCACGGGAAATAAAGGTCCGCACCCTATTACTTCCCGCAACCTTATTCAGTTCGTCCATTGCAATATTATTTTAACGTGTTGAAAAACCTGCAAAGTCTCCACCCATATATGTAGACCGGGTCAGTAACATCCAACCCCTACTAAAAATGCTTGATGAGGTAGCAGAACACAAATCGCCTGTACGGTGCCATGACAGCCGTAGTACATTGCAACTTATGGGTTGTAATGTGTTGCGAGTGGTCGCAATACATAACAACTTATAATAAGAGATATTAAAAAAGCTGTGACCTTTATAGCCTAGCGCTTGCGTTTGTTAGAATTATAAGTATTGTTATAACTAGACGTGAGCGTTGAATTGTATACTGGGTAACGAAATGTTTATTTATTTAACGAATTATGTATGTGTATGTACATTATGTAGTATTTAGATGTAGTAAGGAGAAAAAATACCATGGCACTGCTTGTTTTGTCGTTCCTTTTAGAAATATTATATTCAGCATTGAAAGATGTGAATGCACTGTACTGGGATAGTAAGTAGGTACCTACATGTATGGGAGATCGCAACGCTGGCATTTGTTTTGATTACACTTTTTGTTTTCTAGCATAAGGACAAACCTCTGTGGTTTTATTGTGCTATTTGTAATATTTAATGTACAATTTAAGATCCAATAAATAAAAAAATAAAAAAAAATTATGAAGTAAAGGTTCTCCGTTATGATCAAGTAAGAATACAACCAAAATCTACAGAGTTATACTCGAAAATAGTTAAAAATCTGCAAGAAAAGAACACAGAATTTTATACATATAAGCTTAAACAAGAGCGCTGTTTCAAAGTAGTCCTCAAAAATCTACACCCCTCTACTGAACCAGAACAAATAAAGGCCGCACTGGAAACACAAGGACACATAGTCACTAATATCTGGAATGTCAAACAGAGAAATACTAAAAAGCCTTTACCAATCTTCTTTATAGAAATAGAGCCCAGCCCAAACAATAAACACATCTATGATATCAAAAGCCTTTTGCACTGCAGGGTTATTTTCGAGCCACCAAGACCTAAACGTGAAATTCCACAGTGTAGTAATTGCCAGCAATATGGGCATACAAGAAAATACTGTTTTAGGAAACCCAAATGCATAAAATGTGCAGGAGACCATGCCTCATTACAATGCGGGCGCAAGGAAAGATCAGATTCGGTCAAATGCGTACTGTGCGATGGCAACCATCCTGCCAACTATAAAGGCTGCTCAATATATAAGGAGCTCCAAAAAATAAAATATCCTCCCCAACCAGCTAAACACCGATCAATAAAGCACACCAACTACCCTACACATAAGGAAAACGCAGGTAGTAATCAAAACCATCAATCATACAGACAGGCATTAATATTCGATAAACCTGCACAGAAACCAGCTATCAAAGAAAGTCCGAATGAATTACCTAATGCTCAAACAAATAATAATGACATGAAAAAAATTTTGAATAACATGACACAACTAATGCAACAATTAACTTCAATAACAAACCTCCTAATGTAAATCATGACCAAACTGACACATTCTATTCACTAAAAATAGCCCTGTGGAATGCCAATGGGCTCTCAAACCATGTCCTAGAAGTAGAGACATTTTTGAAATTAAACAAAATTGACATCTTGCTAGTATCTGAAACTCATTTTACAGCAAAAAACCACCTTGAAATGCCAAATTATAGATACTACCAGACAATGCATCCAAACGGTAAAGCCCATGGAGGATCTGCAATTCTTATTAAAAATAATATTAAACATCACGAAGCTGAACCATTCCAAGCCTCTGCCATATAGGCCACAAGTGTTGTTATCGAGGACTGGCGGGGGCACTTAAAGGTCACTGCTCTATACTCTCCCCCAAAACATGCAATCAAAAAAGAAGATTACATTGACTTCTTAAAAACACTGGGACCAAGGTTTATAGCAGGTGGTGATTATAACGCCAAAAATACACAATGGGGATCTCGTCTAACAACTTCTAAAGGACGCCAATTACAAGCCGCCATAAATAATCTCCAACTAGCTGCGATATCGAGTGGAAACCCAACTTACTGGCCAACAGACCCCTGCAAAACCCCAGATTTGGTGGAATTTGCTGTCTTTAAGGGGATTCCAGCTAATTGCTTCAGGTGCACGCACTTCACATATATATATACACATATATATACATAGCACTTCTGGCATACGGAAATACAGTGAACCGGGCGAATCCAAACCCATCCGCAAACTAGTAGCCGAGAAAAGACAGGCTCGTAAATTGTGGCAAACAACTAGATACCCTGCCCACAAAAAGCGCTGGAATTACCTGACAGCCAAACTTAAAAATCTATTGCTTGCCGAGAGGAATGAGAATGTACAGAACCACCTGCGTAATCTGGAAACTACTGCTGCTAGTGACTATTCCCTTTGGAAAGCAACCAAAAAGCTCAAGACACCCATCACCTCCAATCCACCAGTACGCAAAAGGGATGGTTCCTGGGCGAAAAGTGACTTAGAGAAAGGCCAGGCATTTGCCTCTCATCTAAAATCCTCCAAATCCTGCCCAAGGTGTGTCGAGGACCAACAGTGAGAAACTTATTAACATCCTTAATGAACCATTTCAACTCAGTCTTCCGATTGAAAGGCTCAAGACACAAGAAGTCGTGGAAACAATTAAAAAACTAAAACGGAATAAAGCTCCAGGATATGATTTAATCACTGCAACTATACTCCGCGAGATACCTGAAGTAGCAATTTTATTCTTGACACACCTGTTTAACCGCATACTGATTCGGGCCATCTTCCCACCTCAATGGAAGGTAGCACAAATTAAAATGATCCTTAAACCTGGTAAAGCGCCTACAGACGTGTCGTCCTATCGACCGATCAGTCTGCTACCTGTTCTGTCTAAGGTCATGGAAATACTTTTTCTGAAACGGCTAAACACAGTCATAGTAGACAACAAAATCATACCTGACCACCAATTTGGTTTTAGAAAAAAGCACGGTACCATAGAGCAGGTGCATAGATTGGTGGAAGAAATCCACAGTGCCTTTGAAAGAAGGAAATATTGCTGCGCAGCATTTTTGGACATTTCGCATGCCTTCGACAGAGTTTGGCACGAAGGCCTATTATACAAAATAAAGAAACGATTGCCGGCAAGCTATTATACAACGTGAACTTTTGTATAGCGCAAAGCTCAGACACCCCAACTAGAGTTTCGCTTCAAAATACCGTATAAAAAAAATTAAATTAAACTAACGAAAACTGACCAAGTTATAAGCCTTTGTTTACAATCGCACTATTTTTTCCGCGAACAGCGTAGGTGTAGGTATTATACGCAAGGCAGTTAGTCACTATTCATGTGGTATTGATAATAACATTAACAAACCATTTTCATAAGTGGTGATTATGGAACAGTGTTTTAGACAGAAACCGGCTAAGTGTGAGTCGGACTTGCGCATGTAGGGTTCTGTACCAAAATACGGCAAAAATCACGTTCATTGTATGGAAGCCCACTTAAATGTTATTTTGATCTGTTTTTAGGGTTCTGTACCCAAAGGGTAAAAGCAGGACCCTGTTCATAAGACTTCGTTGTCCGTCTGTCTGCCCGTAACAAGACTCTATCGGAACCGCGATAGTTAGAGCTAGTTACAGATACTAAAATCAGATAAAAGGGGGCGATAAAAGGGATTCCCATACGACAAACGCGATTTTTGCTGCTTTTTAGTAAGGAACCGTCTGTCCGTGAGTCCGTTTTGCATTTGGCCGGTATTTATTATTATAGCGGTAACAGAAATACACTGTTTGTGAAATTTTCAACTGTCTAGCTATAATAATGGTTAGTGAGATACAGTTAGGTGACAGAGGGACAGTGGAGTCTTAGTAATAAGGTCCCATTTTACCCTCTCCGATGCTAAGGTTCACTAGCATCAGAGTCTTAGTAAAAGGGTCAAGCTGTAAAGCCTATGAAAGTAGGTGTTTAAAGACTGAATAAAAAAGTCTTTCTTTCTAGCTGTTACCTATTGATTACGGAACCCTAGAAATGCAAGTATGTACATACTGGCATTTACAAGTAGTAGTCAATACGATGACGTAACTATTCATAATGCCTGCACACACATTAATGGACAAGCGGTGTCGGAAGGAGTTCTGACGGGGTAAATGAGGATTAGTATGGCGCCAATAGGCTGCCTTTTACAGCAATGTGTAATCCTCTACGCGTAAAAGTACACAAAACACTTACACTATTATTTTTTTAGCCACCACTTACTAAACTTCACCCGTTGCACTTTGTCACCTTCGGTAATTCCTTCTGCCTTTCGATATTGGTATCGCAGCCCGTGTGTCGTGCCTCTGGTGTTCCAAAAGTCCATAGGCCAAGGTTAGCATCGATCAAGTATGCTGTAAGCTTCTCTGTCACTTTAGTAGTAAGATCACGATCGCGTATTTTGCACCGCATCCTGTATGCGGAACGGCGACACGTATGACGTCGCGCTCGTGTCATCGGTCACTAGTGTTGCCGCTCGATAGTTGACTATTGATATTATATCGATAGGCTATCGATAGTCGACTATTGTTAGCCTATCGATATTTCTATCGATAGAATCGATAGTGTCGATACTATCGATTGTATCGATAGCACCATTAGTATGAATACTATCGACACACAGTAATACTATCGATAGAATCGATAGAATCGTTTTTCAATACCTAATGTACTATCGATAATATCGATAGTATCAATACTATTGATGCTGAACATTGCAATGACAATCGATAGTGTCGATGGTATCGATAATATCGATAGTTTTGTTTTATCGATAGTGACCTTTCCTTCAATAGTATTGGTTGGAGTCTGTAGTCTAAAACAGGGCTTCCTAAACTTTTAAGGTTAAAGGAACACCAAGCAAATATGGTTTATTCTACGGAACCCCATAAAAGGTTATAGCAAACTAGCTAGTTAGACAATGTCCGTGGTTCCACCTGCGTGAAATCCTGTTACCATTCCCGCTTCCCATGGAAACGTTTTTCCGGGATAAAAAAGCTTTGTTATTAAGCTCATCAAATTGACTGATGGAAGCCATAGCGACATTTAACGATTGCGGGCCATTCTCACAGTCCGTAAGACTTCTGACAGTGGTCCTCAAGTTGGCGACCCTGTGTTGTTCCTTTTGACGCTCCGCTTGAAGAACCCGGGATTGTAAGAGGAGAGAAGTACGTGCGTGAGCAGGTCGTTTCAAACTTTTATAGATCGACAGAGGAACGATCTTTTGAATCGCTCAGTTCTGGCGAAGTACTCTCCGCTGTAAGAGCGTTACCTACATTTTGGCTGGCATGCATAATTTCAGGATCGAAAATGGGAGGGTAGGATTAGGTTGAAGAGCTCTATTGAGAGCTAGGCTAAGCTAATAAATATCTCTTTTTTTTTTTTGTTTTTTGGGATGTACGCTTTTGTTACTGCAGCTGGCAGAAATAAATTGTTTTTCTTTCTTTCTATTTAAATAGCCTTGTCTTATTCCAGGCCAGAACCCCTCAGGGATCAGGGGATAAGTGTTACTTCTTCACGGAGCTAACGCAACACCCTTTGGGCACAGTAAATTTGGCTTTTTCAATTAGCTCCTTTAAATCAAATATCTTTGGAATTAAATAAAAGGCCACATTAGAAGGGAGGGCGTAACGGTAATCCCTTCTTTGAGCAGCCCGCCTGGCGCAGTACCTCCGCTCTGCAGAAGACAGCGGTAATAGTAATCGGGCTTCGTGTTGGGTTGTGTTCTCCGTCGGTGAGCAGGGTTCCAGAGCTCATTGGGGTGGTTATATGCGGGTGATGGTGAGACCAGAGGCTTGTCTGCTTTCATTAGCTGGTATGGGCGCGGAACATTCGTACGGCTTGGTGGTCAGGGAAACCCGGTGAAACGGTTGACAACAGGGCCCCCGCAGGCTGCACGGGACCCAAACCTGAGAATTAATTTATCTCCGACCCAGGGGGCTGAAACAGCAGCCTGTGTCACCACCATGTCAACACCATGGCAAGGAAAAAGAAAAATATGAAACGGTTTACAGAGGCATTGTCGTCCACACTTCAAATGGACTTTTGTCACATCAGAGACATACACAAGAACATCAACGTAGTCCACCACCACCTGGAATCTGCGCAGCCGATCCTATTTTTCTTGACGGAGACGCAAATCTCCTGCCCGGACTTAATGTTCCTTGGCTACAAGCTGGAGCACAGCTACAGCTTTAAGTGAAAAGCTGGGGTGTGTTTGTATAATATGTACCTTTAAGACAGGGATCGGATCGCATCGGATCTACTAGTACGCGTGTTTGTACAGGTATCACAGCGATGATACGGACTGGTGGACTGCCTTTCTGGGAGTCGTGAATTGTGGTCGCTTGCCAAAGCTGCCTAGAGAAACAATTGTCGGTCGGGTTTGCCACCCCTTATTAAACCGGATGGTAGACTGGCTCAGAGTACCAAGGAGAAAGCCGACCTTTTGGGTTCTCTCTTTACCTCCAACTCGAATATGAACGACGTGGGTTCTTTGCCGCCTGGCATACCCTGGTGTGGCAATTCCATTCCAGAAATTGAATTTAGTCAGCGGGACGGTAGGCGGGAGCTTCAATCCGTGATCCCGTTCATAAGTCGAGTGGACCAGATGGCATACCTGCGGTGGTAGTTTGGTCCTGAGTTGTGTCCTGTGCTTACTCGTCTTTTCATACTTTCATATTCTATGAAAAAGTCTCAGCTTCGTGGAAGATCGCGCACGTGCATCCTTTACCCAAGAAGGGTGATAGAACCGACCCGGCCAATTACAGGCCTATAGCCGTTACCTCCCTTTTATTTTAGGTTGTTCCTTTTATCTGAGGTACCTTGAAAAACACGACCTGCTCAGTGACTGGCAATACGGTTTCTGTCACGGTCGCTCGACTGGCGGTCTTGTATGCGCAAAAATATAGATAGTATCGATACTACCGATAGTATTAAAAATTGTTATATAATACTATCGATAGTATTGATAATATCGATAGTAAATTTGATATTGAACTTCGATACTATCGGTACTATTGACAATATCGATACTATCGATAGACCAATCGATATTATAGATTATTTTCGAGGTCAACTATCGATAGTCAAACTATCGATATTGCGGCAACACTATCGGTCACTGACTGGTGGCCAGCCCGGGTGGCGCGAGCGCAGGGCCGCGGCCGGGGGTGACTGGTCGAGGGCACGGGATCGGCTGGTGGCGGATCGCTTTTGATTACGCGCAGTGATGTTATTTATGTGTAATCCTCTACGGGTAAAAGTACACAAAACACTTACACTATTATTTTTTTAGCCACCACTTACTAAAGTTCACCCGTTGCACTTTGTCACCTTCGGTAATTCCTTCTGCCTTTCGATATTGGTATCGCAGCCCGTGTGTCGTGCCTCTGGTGTTCCAAAAGTCCATAGGCCAAGGTTAGCATCGATCAAGTATGCTGTAAGCTTCTCTGTCACTTTAGTAGTAAGATCACGATCGCGTATTTTGCACCGCATCCCGTATGCGGAACGGCGACACGTATGACGTCGCGCTCGTGTCATCGGTCACTGACTGGTGGCCAGCCCGGGTGGCGCGAGCGCAGGGCCGCGGCCGGGGGTGACTGGTCGAGGGCACGGGATCGGCTGGTGGCGGATCGCTTTTGATTACGCGCAGTGATGTTATTTTATGATACACACTTTACGATATTAGAGTGTTCAATGAGTTAAATTTTTTTGGAAAGTTTTGAAAAAAAATTACGTAGGTTGAAACCGGGTCCATTGGATAATGTTACTGATTCTGATCAAAGTGTTTTCAGGTTTGCGCTATACAATATTTCATGTTGTATATTCTTAAATATATATATATCGTATCTTGCTGACCGGTACTTTTATGTTAAACAAGGAGAAGACTCGACCAAACTATACGCAGGGCGCATGCAGGAGTGCCGCAGGGAAGTGTGCTTGGTCCGGTGCGCTATCTGATATTCACCGCGGACCTCCCCATGACAAACGGTGCCGTTGTCGGCACTTTTGCTGATGACACAGCAGCCCTAACTGCCCATGAAGAACCAATACAAGCAAGTGACATGCTTCAACGTTGCCTTGACAACATATACGAATGGCTAAATACCTGGCGAATAAAGGCAAACGAGACTAAATCAGTACAGGTAACCTTTACTATGCGGCGCGAGACCTGCCCCCCCGTATCACTCAACGGAGTACAAATACCCCAAGCAAATGAAGCCAGATATCTTGGACTCTATTTGGATCGTCGTCTCACATGGAAAAAACATATATTTACCAAACGAAAAGCACTGGAAATCCAACTTAGAAAAATGTACTGGCTGCTGGAAAGAAAATCACAGTTATCGTTAGAGAATAAGCTGCTCTTATACAAAAGTATCCTAAAACCGATCTGGACTTACGGAGTCCAACTTTGGGGCACAGCATCCAACTCAAATCTGGAGACATTCCAGAGGTTCCAATCCAAAATGCTGAGGATGATAACTGATGCTCCTTATAAGTAAACAACAACTACACCACGAGCTTAAGGTCAAAACAGTTCAAGAAAAGATTAAACACTCGATAAAATCATACAGAAGGAGACTGGAAAACCACCCAAATGCACTAACTGAACATCTAAGGAGCAATAGCCCTAAATTCCAAAGGCTTAAAAGAAAGTCCCCCAGAGACCTATGAGGAGTACACATGGGGCATATGTCACTGGACTGTTCGCCCCCCAAGATGAAAGTTGTCCATTCCTAACCATTTGCTGAATGTCCAACGGAGACAGATTGCAAAGAACATACAAAAAAAAAAAACATATTTGCATATAATTATATCTCAGTAAATGTATTAATGACAATAAAAACTTATTTCGAAATAAAAAATGAAGTAATTAATTGTCGCTTCTTCCCGGGCATGTTTCTTATTTTGGTATGCAGATATCCGAACTTGTGGTAGCGCCGTAATATTCAGCTCACAAGCTGCCCTATGGATGTATGCTTTTTCATAACCTTGGGAGACATTTTTTGTTGATTACATAAAGAAAAATGATCACTGCAGTAAACATTTTTTGCTGTGTTAAGACATCGGATGGGTAACCACTTAACATGTACATTGTCTTGTTTCTATGTGTGAACGTTTCCGTACTTCGGATTGCTCGTTAAGTCATTGATCTCGGTTGCCAGTAAAATGGCAGTCGTTAAGCCATATTGAAGGCCTCTCCTTTTCAACACAGCAATACGGCTCACCACGCATTATGTTGGACAAAAAACCTAAAAGTGCCCTTACGGGAATAAATACAAATATTCCGATTAACGTTTGGACAGCTGGAAGCGCATGTACGACAAGCTATTACCAGTGATGTGAATGATATTAAGTTGTTCTCAGATTCAGCCAGTTTTAAATGTCGTCGTAGCAAATAAATATTATCGTATATCAGATTCATGTTTTCTTATTTCGTGCTCGAAGACACACGTGTTCAAAATGTTGCAGAAAAATAGTATTATTAAAGAGAATGTGGATATCGAAGAAGCAATTGATGAAGCTGGTAAGATGGTTACAATTTTGATTATGAGTAATATATTTACTGTTTATAATACGGTCAGTGTTATAATGGTGCTTGCGTTACATATTTGGCTCTAACACAGCGTACAAAATCCCTTGTGTTTTCTTATTTTAGTTGTTACGTGTAGTAGACCATTTTGTCACCCATTAAACTTAGGTACTTCTTTACATCCTATTTGATTTCACAGTGGGAGCCCTTTCCGTTGAAAGTCCTGCGGTTGTCTTTCCGAGGGCGTACCTGGGACTCCCAGCCTTAGGTAGATGGATGGGTAGGAACCGTGTGGTTTTAGTCGGCATTTCCACGCGTAAAAATAAAAGGGAACCTCACATCGTAACTTAAAACCTTAGACTATTATGTCTATGCATAAAACATAGTGAGGAGCTATCATCCATTATCAAAAGGGACGAACTTTGACAGCGTATGGCAGCTATCATGGCGAAGCGATAGCCGTGGTAATTGACATAGGTACTACTCCACCAAGCGAAGTTGACGAACGCGTGGAATGATCCCTTACCGCCTGCACCTACATCAGCTACCGGAATCATCTTAGTACCGTCCGCAAGGATGCAGAACACGCTCATGTATCAATCTTCGTAAATTTAGTTCAGAACAATAAAAACTCGATCGATTATGGAGTTTTTTGTAACATTTGAATCGTCAACTTCGCTTGGTAAAGTAGTACATTATTTAGTCGTTATATTTTGTGAGATCATGGAAAGTTACGTCCTTCAACAACACATTATAATAATATCGTTATTATAATTAAGAATCAAGATCAGTGTTCTATTCGCTTACGTTGCGTCCAAAGGTGTTCATTGCTGTCCTGAGGAGCCTATAGTCGTTTGATGATTTTTTTTAAATATTGAGCTCGCCAAATTGACGTCGCCACTGATGGAAAGCCGCGACACATCTAGCGATTGGGGACCACTCTCACAGTCCGTAGGACTTCTGACAGTGGTCCTCAAGTTGGTGGCCCCGTGATGTACCTCTTCACGCTCCGCTTGAAGAAGCCCGGATTGTAAGGTGAGGGAAACACGTGTGCGGGCAGGTCGTTCCAGTTTCAGGTTTTTATAGCTCGTCATAGGAAAGATCTTTTGAATTATGGATGAAATATGAGGCCAGAAATAGATTGACAACACGTCGTGTACTGTTTTGTTTTGACGTTTTTAAATCATCTACTTTATAAACGTGATCAGTTTTGCAATACGGAGTTCTCGAAGGTTAGATGAATTGGCTAACCTGTTTTGTATCAAGGCATACAAATATAGGTATTTAAACTTTCATGGTCACTAACAATATTATTAGAGTTACCGGGATTTTTACCATGTATTATTGAGTGCTTCCGATATTTCGGCGCTTTTGCAAGCGCCATGATCACGGAGGAACAGACTACTTCCTCCGAGATCATGGCGCTTGCAACAGCGCTGAAATATTAAAGAGCTAGAAACTTGACTTTCTCTTCAAATAAGCAAATAAATCTCTTCTTTACAAGCAATTTGTATTTATCTTTCTATCTTATCGCTGTTTAGAGAAGTAGAATGATAATAAAATCAGGGTTTGGAAGAAGAAGTAACCACATGCTTTCGTTGGCTGGCTTCTTTGTCTAAATGGTTAGAGTGCTTGACTATAAAACCGGAGGTCGTTGGTTTATTTTCCACCAAAGATAAATCTCTTTTATTAAGGGCACGTTGATTTTTCTACTACTACTATGTGTATGTTATAGTATTTAGTTTTTTCCAGGACAGGAAACACGCTTATATTTATGTGAATATTTTATTTAGTTACTTTATTTTATGTCTGGTTGTAATTAACTATAACTTCGGGGGTTTACCCGTGACGTAGTAGCATATTCCACCAAGTACCATCAATCTACGGAGTAAATATTAAATTAATTAAAAACTAAGTCTCACTCATTTAATTTGTGCGAAAACAGTACAATTTAGGATGTAAATCGTTCTTACAATATATATACCTTCTGCGATAGAAGCGCTCGTGGCCCCGCGGACTCAGTGTTCTGTAAACGATCACTGCAGTAAGCAACTTTCACTATGGCCGGTCCATGGATGGGTGACCATCCATGTGATCACTTTGTGACATTTATTTGAGCGTTTCCGTGCTTCGGAAGGCACGTTAAGCCGTTGGTCCCGGTTGCCAGTAAAATGGCAGTCGTTAAGCTAAGTTGAAGGCTTTATTTCAACAGCAGGTAGTCACAACCTGCGCCTGTCCATTTAAACACGGCAATACGGCTCACCACCTATTACGTGGGACAAATTATACAAAAAGGTAAAATGTGGGCATATAATATGCCTCTGCCTACCCCCTTCGGGGATAAAGGCGTGACCATATGTATGTATGTATGAAAGAACAACGAGTCGAGAAATTAGACACGATTTTAGAGAAATCGTGAACTCAATGGTCTATTTCTTTTTTATACCACTAAATTGGCAGTTGAAATTTATTGATGACGGTTCCTAAGTAAGGAATCACTAAACAATTTCTGATAGTTATAAGTAGTTATAACAAATGTATGACGGATGCTTAGACCATTTGGCAGCAATGTAGCCGGATGAGACAGACTTTGAAGAAACTCAAAAATTGTAACAATGCTTTCACCGTAAATGACCAAAAAAAATTTAATTGAACACATTATTTGGCTGTCAATAAAATTTTATTATGGGTATGATTAGTAAAAGAGAATAAGAAATTGTATGATTGTGTTAACAAATTAGATTTGGTTTTATTTAAAAGCTGAAGGCTCTTAATAATGGGTCTTGCCATGATCCAAATACTCACTGAGCACGGTTACTTCGATGCATGGCTAAAGTATCAGATACAGATGTGTCAAATTCCGATAACCAGTCCTGCTAAAACGCTGCATGGTGCCCTACCACTACCTACGGCTACGGTCGGGAGCCCCGGGTGAACCCTCGACAGGATGTCCCAAAATTCCCGCCAGAGCTTAGCTACCACATCGTACTTACCTTGGGGTTCGAGTACTATCCCACGTCTTTGGGTATTTTGGGGTTGGTTCAGGTGTTATCCCGCTTCTTGGGGCGTCAAGCAACCAGCCAGCCTTGCTAGGATGTTGCTGTGGAACTGTGTTTTTTTTAAAATGAATTCATAGTTTTTTTATTGACCATTTGTAGGTCATGGGCGATACAATTATATTATGCTGGCTACCTGCTGCATGATTTCTATTGGCTCTACAATGGATATGCTTGGCTACAGTATAATCGTCCCTGCTGCTAGTTGTGATCTCAATCTGACACTGCAGCAAAGTGCGAATCTAAAATCTATTAGTTTTGCTGGTAAGGTTTGTAATTGTATTTTTTATCATGTAATAGTGATATTTTAGCCTAATTGCAAAAACACTGAATTATATTTTAAAACAATTATTACTATGCTTACTTTTTCCATACAAATTTATAAAGAGAAAAAAGTCAACTTTGCGAAACAGCTCGATTGATAACTCTGTAACATAGAGTAAGTCAACTTTGCAAAACAGCTCGATTGATAGCTCTGTAACATACAGTATGTTACAGAGCTATCAATCGAACTGTTTCGCAAAGTTGACTTTTTTCTCTTTATAAATTTGGCGTTAATAATTCTTCAACCTGTTGTGAAGAATGAAGACTTTTTTCAGTTGCTCAGTTTCAAGAGCACTGCCCTGGTTTAGGCAAAGGCCGCGAATTCAAGTTCCTTCCGAACATGGTCATTATTATTATAGAAATTATTACTATTTACGGAATATTTATTCTATGCCATGGTCTAATAACAACTTGCAGCTCTTCCATGCCGAATATCGGAAACTCGGCATACGGTTAAAAAAAACCGGCCAAGTGCGAGTTGGACTCGCCCATGAAGGGTTTCGTAGCAGCAAGTAACATAATAAAAAAGTTCTTATAGTGCGTTGTAACTTTGATTGATGTTTTAACACGTTTCTAACCGAAAACTGCGGTTTATGACGTATTAAAAAAAAACTACCAGCTCTATCTCGTTCAAACCAATTTTCGTTGGTAGTTTTTATAGCAATGTACATCATACATTCTTTCTAGATTTATCATTCTCTTAGTTTAGAAGTTAGAGGGGGGGGGAAACACATTTTTCCACTTTGGAAGTGTCTCTTGCTCAAACTATTCACTTTAGAAAAGAATGATGTCAGAAACCTCAATAGCATTTTTGAAGACCTATCTATTGATACCCCACACGTATGGGTTTGATGAAAAAAACAATTTTGAGTTTCAGTTCTGAGTATAGGGACCCCCAAAATTTACTGCGTTTTTTCTAGTTTTATAAAAGAATCTTAATGCGGTTCACAGAATACATCTAGTTACCAAGTTTTAATAGCATAGGCCTTATAGTTTCGGAGAAAAGTGGCTGTGACACACGGACGGACAGACAGACGGACAGACAGACAGACAGACATGACGAATCTATAAGGGTTCCGTTTTTGCCATTTGTCTACGAAACCCTAAAAATTAAAATGAAGTGAAATAATTTGACGGTCGACAGTAGTGTCTCGGTGGTCCAATGGTTAGAGCGTCTGGTCCGGCAAACCAGGAGATGCAGGTCACGCAGGTTTGAGTCTGCTTCAGACCAAAATTTTCTCACATTAAATCTGTGATTGAATTAACCTACTATTCCTTTTCAAAATTGTCTCTAGTCATAGTGAAAACAAATACTTAAATTTTTTTTCTTCTTAACATTACAGGATTTTTGTTTGCTGTGCCATGGGGTTACACTGCAGATAATGTAGGCAGAAAAAAAACAATCTTTGTTGGTGCTGTAGCAGGTTCCTTATTCTCCGTAGCAGCCAGCTTTTCCATCAGTTACTACATGATGATGGTGCTCAAGTTCTTAGCTTGTTTTTTGTAAGTTCTCTTATTTTATATAAAAAGTCTTTCGAATTTTTGTGCCGCATTCTGTCTTGTCTGTTGCGATTGTGTTTCGAATTATAGAACAACTATGGGATTTTTGCATTTTCTCTATAAAGTGGGTCGAACAAAAACATTGTTCCACCATATTATATATATTCCATATTGTTACAGTTCCCGCATTATTTTCCAAGGGAACATATTTCGGTGAGAAAAATTTCAGGCTAAAATCTATTAAGAGTCTGTATGACGCCAAATAGACTATTACCGTGATCTAGATCTCAGGACTCGTGAGTTCTAATGAATTAAAATTTAAACACAGATAACTTCAGTTCATAAACTAAAAATGCACTAGGCTCAAAACACGATTGGTGATCAAATCCTCGATAGATTTTTGTGTTGAAAATACCTCGATTTTTTGAAATTTTAACCTAGATCTCATAAGCTTTAAGTTGTCTTTATAATATAAAATAATTATAAAAAAGACAATAGTAAAATCTTCATTTGCACTAGACCACTTTTTTAATATTGGTTATAGTTTTTTTATAATTAATTTATTTCGTTAAAAACGCACAAAAACCGATCGCATCTCTCTCTGTCTTGCACGTTTAAATGTATATTTTCTATCTTCTTTCAACAATTTGGCGTCTGGTAGGCACTTAAGTACTGTACCAAATTTCAGCCAGATCTGTTGAGTGCGTACATGGGTAACAAATATTCACACATCCACACTCATCACAAACTCTCGCATTTATAAGTGTGCGGATGAGTAATTCATCTCAGCTAACCCTCTCTAAATTTCCTAATACATACGTAGCTTAAATAGGTCTCATCAAAAAGCCAAATCAAATATTTGCAGTTGACCCATTAAATCCTAAACTTTAGCTCCGTAACCACCCCCGACCATCCAGACCCGACGTATTCCTGTGACTGTTTTTGCAAGTCCTGGACACACACTCAGTGATCCTCTCTGTATCTACCAAACTATGGACCCGGCACCCTAACGGTGAATCGATGGAGTGCATAGAATAGGTTTCTCTCTTTATATTGAAAACGACACTTGTACTAATTATTATAAACCTGACCGGTTTCGCTTCACAGCATTTTCAAAGGTATAGGTTTTGATCTAGTTTTTGCTCTAGACCTTTGAAAATGCTTTGAAGCGAAACCGGTCAGGTTTATAATAATAAATATTGTGGAATAGTACAAAGAGTGTCGTTTTCAATATGTGCAGCAAGTTCCACCAAGTGCCATCAATCATCAGTATAAATAATTTTCACTTTACCTATATTTAAATGTTTCTCTGTAAAATTTTATTTGCCGCATATAGTATCTGATTTCAAGCATTTTAGTTCAGCAGCGGCGAAGTGCTTAATTACTACATACCTTGGAGAGAGTACATGCAGAAAGAAGCGAAACAAATTCATTTTTATACAAAACATTTTCAGTACCGGAACGGATTTATTATTATTTGGTTAGTATATACAAACATTATAGCCACGCCTTTAACTTTGAAGGGGCAGGCAGAGGCATAGTATACGCCCCAATTTCGTCTTCTACTTTTTATTTGTCCCACTTAATGTAGTGGCGAGCCTATTGTCTTGTTGGGATAGGCAGGCACAGGTTGTGACGATTCACTGTTCTTTTTTCAATGCTTATAAGGCCTTTAACTTGACTTAACAATTATCATGTGACAGAAAACTGGGACCATCCGCTTAACGCGCCTTTCAAAGGACGAATACGCTTTCAAAAGAATTCATGAAATTGTACAAACTGGTCACGATGGTGCTCACCCAACCAAGGACCAGTTAAAACAATTGCTTACTAAAGCGACGGTTTAAACAGCACTGAGTCACTGGGGCTACGAGCGTTTCATTTATATTTGCTTAAAAATAGAGATTTATTTTATAACTCTATTCTGCTCGCGTGGAACTCTGTACCTGTCCCCGCATCCCAAATTTCAGACTTTAATCTATCCATGTACCAAATTTCCGCCAGATCAGTTCAGCCGTTAGAATCAGTCAGCAATCATTATTAGTTTGATTGGCATAAATGGATCATAGAATTTTGTTTACGACAAGAAATTAAAATACAACCGGACAAGTCATGAAAAAGATCCGGAACCAGTGCAATGAATTATTAACAAGCAATTAAAATCTTAGTAAATAAGTAAATTAATTTTATAAACTCACTTTAATTCTACTACTTTTAAACTAACTTTAAAAAGCATAGCATTGATTTTCTTTAAAAAATAAAAGCAGGTTTTTCTTTCTTACAGTTTTATCCTACTTCATATTACCATTGAACATAGCAACTCCCATGCCTTATTTAAATGTATTTAAATCATGGCGCCTATTGTGTTTACTCATATCGTTACCACTTGGATTCGGTGCAGTATTAATTACTTTTGTTAAAGAAACACCTAAGTTCTTGTATGAAAAGGGACAGATGGATAAAGCAATGGATGTTCTTGAAACAATATATAGAAGCAATAATGGAAATAAATGTATGTATCCTGTAAGTAAAAAATATTAACTGTAAGTAATATTACTAGAGAATTCAACAAATTGACAAATTCAATACAAAAATTTATAGATTCTAGTTGGATCGTCGAGTCATGTTACGAAAGGGGATTTTTAATCGAAATAAAATAAAACCGGCCAAGTGCGAGTTGGACTCGCCCATGAAGGGTTTCGTAGCAGCAACTAACATAATATAAAAGTTCTTATAGTTTGTTGTAACTTTGATTGATGTTTTAACACGTTCGCAGTGGTAGTGATTTTTTTAACCGAAAATTGCGGTTCATGACGTATTAAAAAGAAACTACCAGCTCTATCTCGTTCAAACTAATTTTCGTTGGTAGTTTTTATGGCAATGTACATCATATATTTTTTTAGATTTATCAGTCTCTTAGTTTAGCAGTTAGAGCGGGGGGGGGGGGGGGGACACATATTTTTCCACTTTGGAAGTGTCTCTTGCGCAAACTATTCACTTAAGGAAAAAATGATTTTAGGAACCTCAATAGCATTTTTGAAGACCTATCTATAGATATGCCACACGTATGAGTTTGATGAAAAAAAAATTTTGAGTTTCAGTTTTTTTAGTTTTATAAGAATCTTAATGCGGTTTACAGAATACATCTAGTTACCAAGTTTCAATAGCATAGGCCTTATAGTTTAGGCGAAAAGTGGCCACACACGGACGGACAGACAGATATGACGAATCTATAAGGGTTCCGTTTTTGCCATTTGGCTACGAAACCCTAAAAAGCAACTATGCGATTTCTTCGACTTCTTAATCACCATCAATCCTTATTGTGATATACCTATGCTTTTCATAGTCTACTGTACCATACTGAACAAGTTGAAATCTTCACCTATTAGTAACGGCATTTAAAATATAGCATAGAGCCATCTATCGAGCTGTTTCGCAACTCTTGTAACCTAATAGTTTTTTTTTTCTATAAAAAAAGAAAGATAGCGTTCCACTTAGCATTCAAATTTATATCCGATAAGAGTTTCTTTTATCTATGCTACTTGAACGGGCGTATTTTACATCAGATTTTGGTTGTTTCCGTCGCGTCAGTGTCACAGAGGCCACTGATTGCCACGTTGTTTGCAACACCATTAATATGAAAGCTTCCGTAGACGTGAAAGTTCTCCACGCAGTTTCCTCGTCACCTCCCATTGGCTCCCACCCAGTACTGCTAATACTACTGGTTGCTTTCGCATTTCTTCTTAAAAAAGTCGGAGGTAATTTTTCCTACTCTCAGTGTCAAATATAAACACGAAGTTATTTTTGAGATTTCACATTTTCTTACCTTGGCAAAAATAGCTTTATGCACTTATTCTCGATTATATTATACTTTAACTGTGTCAAATATCACGCTCATCCATTTTTTGTAGAAAATGTACAAAAGTTTTAGTTTGCCATTACAAATTTTACTACTCACACGTGCAAATTCTTCAATTCCAGGTTAAGTCAATATTAAAAACAGATAGTCCTGTTGAAAATATAAGTTGTGGAAGTTCTTTAATGAGTCAACTAGCAGTCATATTTAAGCCTCCGCTACTTTGGAAGTCTCTGCAACTGATTCTTATTCTTTCTGTGTGTTGCAGCACGTAAGTATATTGATCGCTTTAATGGTACAACAGAATTTAACATTGAAGTGGGTAGGTAGATATTTTTGATTTGGTGCACTTTTGCTCTATTCGTAAGCAAACCTCACCTGTACGTGGGATCATATATAATCTAAAATTAAAAGCTATAGCAATCCAAAATTATCGGGAATGCCTATATCCAGCAGTAGATTGCAACAGTACCTATACTATATTTTTTAAACATTCAAAATCACCACTCTCACAATCACCACGAGTTCATCGACAGGACAGTAGCCTTCACGTTGACGGCAAGAACCCGAGGTTGTAAGATGAGGGCAACTGTCAGAACCTAAAAACGCTCCTGTTAATCTCTCGCTATCGTAAAAATGCTCGGATACTGTGTGTCCTGCTTAATGTCCGACATAATCTTCTTCCTTGTTATCTATGACAGCGCTTTTCTTTCATGAATAAACCTGATGCCTCGTGCCGGTAACACCTCACTTTCCGTTTTAATTTCCTACGTCTTTAATGTCCATACGGTCAAGCTTCGGAACTTACTTCCAGCTGAAATTCACAAAATGTCAAATTACTTTTAGTTTTAACAAAAGAGTACGAGTACGCTACCTCTGTAGTATATTTCATTATTTAGCTCATTACATGGCCATAATCTGGGTAAGTTTATTAAACTGCACACAGATAATAAACAATCTAAAACTGAATAATTTAAATCCTTTTTTTAACTTCTCCTATTTCAGACCTACTGGACGAGACTTCTATGAAAATTGAAAGTGCCTATGGACTTTACTGTCTATTTTATTTCTTTTGCATAATTCTTTGTACATAAGTACATAAGTAAAAGAGTCCATTGTTTAAAAAGCTTGGTTCTGGCGAGATTTAATTTTAATGTGAATGATTTAATTTTCAGAAACAACGTGTTCTTCATGTGGTTCCCTAGTATAGCGAATTCTTTTTTTAGCTCTGTTGATGAAACTAGTACCTTTTGCCAGAAAGTTGTTGCGAATATTACTTTAGTAACAGATGATGTTAGTGTAAGTTTCATCTATTCTAATATTATAAAGAGGAAAGATTTGTTTTTTGCTAATGCGTGGCGCGTGACAGCCCCGGCGACTGTGTTGAAGCGGCGCTCGACTGTCACCTCATTTCCTCCATTTCGGCCCGTGACCGTGCGTCACAAGTTTACCCTTCAGGCGTAAAACCTCATCATTAAGGATGAGGGAGAACATTTACCTCATGTGCTAAATGATTGATCCGGCGGCACTCCGCAGGCAGTGGACACTTTGAACGTTCAGGCGGGAGAGTTTGAAGGTAATTGACTTGATCACCTCTCAAGATCACTGGTCAAGTTGGGGTCCAGGGCAGACGACAGGGACGAACACGCACAACACTTGCGGACCTGCCCCGACACGGGACCGGTACATTAATAAACTTTTATCTTTTTAGGTTCTTTTTTTAAACGTAGAAACTTGTAGGTTTATGAAAGAATATTTTTAAGTTTCTTGAATAATAAAAAAAATATATGTATTATAAATTATTTACCTACTACATTATTCGTTTTCTAAAATATTTCCAATAGATTGGAACATTCTTACCGAGGAAATAAGCAAATATATTAATTTGCAAAAATATTCTAAAAACATTGCAACATTGTAGCTATAATAGTACAGCGCTTCTTTTATTTTACAAAAACGTTCCAAAACCATTAGAACGTTATTATCAAGGACAGAGTGCTTTAGATAAATTTGCAATAAGATTCCAAAAATCTTGGAACATTATATCAATGCAAAATAAAAAATATGTTAATTTATTATAACGTTTCAGAATAACTGAAACATTATGAGAAAACGTGGTTGATGAATAGTAATTAATCATAAATGTTTCAGGCGGATTTATACGTTTAATTTTTTATCTTATGTATGTACTTCATCGAAGGAAGTTGTGGATTGGAACTTAGGAAATATAAGAAAAAAATAAAGTGTCAGTATGAGATATTGTTAGTCTGACAGAACACGACATTTCAAGTCTATTAGTCTTATAAACTTCATTTCATGTGACTTGTGGGTTGGAACGTTTTCGTTTAACTACGTAAACATATATTGCAACTACAAAATGAGTAACCAGCTTAACGGTGTTCAATATTGTAATTTATTTTATTTTCTTCCATGTCGAGCATAAAGCGCTCGTGGCCCCACGGACTCAGTGTTCTGTAAACGATCACTGCAGTAAGCAACTTTCACTATGGCCGGTCTATGGATGGGTGACCATCCATGTGATCACTTTGTGACATTTATTTGAGCGTTTCCGTGCTTCGGAAGGCACGTTAAGCCGTTGGTCTCGGTTGCCAGTAAAATGGCAGTCGTTAAGTCAAGTTGAATACTTTATTTCAACAGCAGGCAGTCACAAACTGCAGCTGTTCATTTTAACACGGCAATACGGCTCACCACCTATTACGTGGGACAAATTATAAAAAAGGTGAAATGTGGGCATATAATATGCCTCTGCCTACCCCTTCGGGGATAAAGGCGTGACCATATGTATATGTATATACGAGCATAAAGGTTTGACCTCCTGTCTCAGACCGATCAATTAAGGTAAGCCAGAGTTGAGATTTCCTGCAAATCTGGAAGTGTTATTTGCTAGCTTGCTAGCCCACAAAATATTGTTAATATTTTTCATATTATTTGTTTCAGGATGTTTGCTTAGACAGCTACTCTGTAAACACAATATATTCTGGAATGATTTTAACGTCGCTTACTCTATCTTTTAATATTGGAGCTTTGTTTCTTGCCAACTGGAGAAAAACTGTGATTAACAGTGTCTTACTGGTCGCCTGCGTTAGTTGCATCGCCTTGAATTTGATAACTGACCGCATTGCTAGTATGATACTCTTCTCTGTGGTACAATTCACTGTGTTAGCTATTGGAAGCGTTTATGCGTATTATGTCGATGTCTTTCCCACCTCTTGCAGGTGAGTCTTGTAACACGCCTATTTTTGTTTAAATCGAAGCAGAGAACTGTACTGTAACAATCACTTCGTTAAGCATTTTAAACTATGGTCAGTCTTGAGATAGGTTAATTTTAGATTTATAACATTAATATTTACCATAGCATTTGGACTTTATATCTGATGGTCGATAATCCAAATTAAAGGATTTACTAAGGTGGTTCGAATAATTGCAGATAGCCACAACCTGCTCCTGTTTATTTTAATACGACTATCATAATTATGCTCATTACCATTCGTTATTCTGGTTAATAGTGAAATACTGGTTCAACAAGCAGGCTCCTTTAGAACTTTCAAAATGATTAGGACTTCCACCGTAAGCAATTCAAGCCCGCATTATTTAGAGATACGGCATTAAACCGCTTGCATTAGTAGTTGAACAATTGTAAAACATATATTGCAACTACAAAATGAGTTACCAGCTTAGCGGTGTTCAAAATGATTATTATATGGGTCAGAACTGATGAAATAAGGACGACTTGTGGCCGTAAAGGCAAGACAAGAATACGTTTTCTTACATTATTTTATTCTTATTTTCAGAGGTCTTGCAACTAGTTTGGGAACAACGGTAGCGCGAACAGCTGGTCTAGCCGGGGTCTCTATCGTAGGCAGTACAGTAACCAATTACTGTCAACTCACGTTCTACTGCTGGGCTCTCTTTATTTTTTGTGAGTATTTTTTTTTTTTTTTTTTTTATACCACTAAGGTGGCAGACAAGCATACGGCCCACCAGAAGGACTGGTGGTCACCGCAGCCTATGAACGTTTGCAACACCAGAGGCGCCACACTCGCGCTGCCGACCCTGTAAAAACCTTCTTAGACCCCTTTTGAAGAACCCCATACTGTAGGCGTTTGGGAAAACCGAGGCAGGAAGATCATTCCACAACCTAAGCGTTCGCGGAAGAAAACCCCTATCGGATCTAACCGTGCTCGAACGCTCCGGACGTAGGGTGTGAGGATGAAATCCCTGTCTATGGCGAGCGGTGCGATGATAGAACGTAGCCGTGGGCATCATGTCAAACAATTCCTCAGAGCACATACCATTGTACAGGCGGTAGAACACGCATAAGGAGGCAAAGTCTCTCCTGTCGCGAAGAGGTTCAACACCACCTGTCAGTATAGGATCGTTGACAACTCTCACAGCTCGCCTCTGCACCGAGTCAAATGGACGAAGCTGATATTCGGGTGCCCCCGCCCAAAGGTGACAGCAGTACTCCATGTGTGGCCGCACTTGCGACTTATAGAGAAGCATTGTTTGCGCCGCAGTAAAGTACCGCCGCGCCCTGTTGAGCACACCGAGCTTCTTGGACGCCAGCTTGGCCTTGTCCTCCAAATGACTGCGGAACTGAACGTCACTGGAGATGTCAACACCAAGGATCCCTATACTTTTAGAGATGGAAAGAGATGTGCCCTGGAATTGTGGCGCTACAGTAATTGGGGCTTTCTTAGCGGTGAAGAAACACGCCTGTGTCTTCGAAGGGTTGAACTGGACAAGATTTTGTCTACCCCAATCGGACACTCTAGTAAGAGTAGCCTCGATTTCAGACACAAGCTGTTCACGACTCTCTTCCACTGCGTCCCGAGAGATACCGGGGCGGCCTGTGTAACAAGTGTCCCCCGTACTGTCGTCTGCATAACAATGAATGCCGTCAATAGACAACATGTCATTGATATGCAGCAGAAACAGAGTAGGGGACAACACTGACCCTTGCGGTACTCCAGCGTTAATGGCCATGCAGTCAGAACAGCTGCCGTCGACAACAGCCCTGATGCTTCTACCGGCCAAAAAGCTGGACACCCATCCGCATAATCTCTCGGTCAGTCCGTAGGAGGGCAATTTTTTAAGAAGACCACGGTGCCAGACCCGGTCAAAGGCTTTAGAAATGTCGAGGCTCACTGCTAGAGCCTCGCCCTTACTCTCGATAGCCGCCGCCCATCGGTGTGTGAGGCACACGAGAAGATCGCCCGTCGAGCGACCGTGACGGAAACCGTACTGCCGGTCACTGAGCAGGTCGTTTTCCTCAAGGTACCTCAGGAGCTGTGTATTAATTACACGCTCCATCACCTTAGACAATAGGGAGGTGACGGCTATAGGCCTGTAATTGGCCGGGTCGGTCCTATCACCCTTCTTGGGCACAGGATGCACATACGCGATCTTCCACGACGCCGGGACTTGTCGCATGGAATATGAAAGCGTGAAAAGACGTGTAAGTACCGGACACAACTCTGGACCACACTGCTTAAGTACCACCGCGGGTATACCGTCCGGCCCACTCGACTTATGAACGTCCAGAGAACGAAGCTCCCGTCGGACGTCCCGCTGCGTAAATTTAACTTCCGGCATGGAAGTTCCACACCACGGAACGTCCGGCGGCACAGCACCCCCGTCGCTCATGGTCGAGTTAGAGGCAAATAGAAAACCCAGAAGGTCGGCCTTCTCCCTGGCACTCTGGGCGAGACTACCGTCGGGTTTAAGCAAAGGTGGTAAACCAGACTTACAGAAGTTTCCCTCGGCAGCTTTGGCAAGCGACCAGAATTCACGACTCCCTGAAGGGTACCCCGCTAGCCGCTCACCAATTCTGCCGACGAAGTCGAATTTAGCCCTGACAATTGCTTTTTTGCTGGCCCTCGAGGCGGCATTTAATTTGCGTTTCACCTCAGAGATGTTAGGATCTGAATTTGCACGAGCCGTGGTCCAGGCTCTGTAGGCAGATTCTTTTAGCATCAAAGCTTCTCTGCAGAGCCGATTGAACCACGGTCGCTTTTTTGCTCCCACAGGGATCCAGCGGTTGGGAATGAAGCACTCCATGCCCTCCAAGATCCCCTCAGCGACTGCTGCAGCGCAGGAATCCAGATCGTCTGAGGCAAAACAAAGCCGCCTCCACGGGTACGACGCGAAGAACTCCCGCAGTCCATCCCAGTCTGCTGACTTATAGTTACTTTTCTGACTCCAATGATAAAATTAGTAAATTTTAATCTAATTCGGTTTTCACAGGACCTGAATGCCTGTGCTCTCTAGCACCCACTCGCTAGATTTAAAGTCTGACCTCTCCTGCGGTCCGATTCAGGTTATGAGGAATACTGCAGTGGCTTAGTGGGTAGTATAGCCCTAAACTCCAGAACCGGAGACCAACATAAATCCGCCCTGCTGCTATCGTAATAATTTAAAAAATTAGCTTTCCAAATTGACTCTATCCATCTTTGGAAAAGCTATGGCTACAACTAACGAATTAAGGATCACTCTTGCATTCCACTAGTTTATCGACAGTAGGCCTCAGGTCGAGGGCCTAATGATGTGCCTCTTCATACTTCGCTTGAGGAACCCAGGGCTTTATGAGGAGGGATATACGTGTTGCTGACAGAACTGTTCAAGTATTACTAAAGACACTCAATAACGTTTCACTGATAATTGCTGAATACTTATTGAGTGCTTGTGCTTGTTTAGACTTATATTATTTTTAAATCTCAAAGACGCAAAATCAAGATAAAATTAGAGACTGAATTGTAGGTAGTTGATGATAGGGTGTTGATTATACAATATGCTTGTCTCCGGTTCTGGAGTTTAGGGCTACACTACCCACTAAGCCACTGCAGTATTGCTCATAACCTGAATCGGGCCGCAGGAGAGGTCAGACTTTAAATCTAGCGAGTGGGTGCTAGAGAGCACAGGCATTCAGGTCCAGTGAAAACCGAATTAGATTAAAATTTACTATTTTTGAAGCGCTCGTGGCCCCGCGCACTCAGTGTTCTGTAAACGATCACTGCAGTAAGCAACATTTACTATGGCCGGATATGGATGGGTGACCACCACGTGGACCACTTTGTGACATTTATTTACGAGCGTTTCCGTGCTTCGGAAGGCACGATAAGCCGTTGGTCCCGGTTGTCAGTAAAATGACAGTCGTTAAGCTAAGTTGAAGGCCTTACGGGCGGCTTGAAAAATTTCAACTGTGGGTCGTCACAACCTGCGCCCGGGTCGGCAGCGCGTGTGTAGCGCCTCTGGTGTTACAAACGTCTATAGGCTACGGTTACCAACCTTCCGGTGGGCCGTAAGCTTGTCTGCCACCTAAGTAGTATAAAAAAAAAAAAAATGCTTAATGTAATATTTCTTCCCAGGTGGAATCGTTACAACAATGTTTCTTCGAAAATAAGAAGTAAAGAATTTCATAAATTCAACAGCACATTAATAAGCTATGGAAATGTATTTCGAATTAAAAACTATAAAAGTTATTATTGTTTCTTTTCTACGAAGATACTCGGTCTTTTGGTAGGCTTACATCAGGAAATGCTGATTCCACGTACAGAGGCCCTTTGAGGTCTAAAAATATTTGAGCTCCCTCTCAGTGCCGACAATCAAACTGTACAGCAATTGGTTGGGGTTGTCACCGCGCATTCAGCTCACCACAAGCTTGCTCTCAGAAAGTGGTTGACTCAAAAAGTCAATCTACAAAACGGGTGCGTTAATCCCATAAAAAGATAACGACTGTCCCCGAGAGGTTTATTATTATTGCAGTGTAAGTAGGTTCGTTCTAAATTAACATTATAATTATAATGTCACGAACGATAGAAGACCTTGGCAGAGTAAAATCGATTACCATACGGTTTTAGGCTGCCAACAGCATTCGTATTATAAAGTTTCATTGTGTATCTTACTAAGGGCGGATTTGACTGGACCGGAGAAAGATATAACTTGTAGTATACCTTCTCCTTATTATCAGAGTAAAGTGATATTTTTGAACCACGCGTTCAGAAATTACAGCTGTAAAACCAATTTTTCTTTCATCCCCGCTCCCAAAGGTACCGCGCAAAATATCGGGATCAAAAGGATTCTAGATCCTTCCTCGGATCATAAGCTCAATTTGTGCGTAGTATCATTCAAATTGATTTGGGATACAGACAGACAGACAGAAATACAGATAGTAATTTTTTTTAAATTTTCGGCTTCATTATCGATTATAAAACGCCTTACCATTAAAATTTTCTAAATATCTTCCATGTACGGATTCTCGACCTTCTACAGTTTTATTATTTGTGAAGATTAACTTGCAATTGGCAAACAAATTATGTAGATCATTAAGTAGATATCTATAAATAAAATACACTCGAGAGCAATGAATACGGGTCACTCTAAGAAACCCATAAATCTTGGAAACTGAGAATGCTAGCTTACTGAAATAAACGCTGTTTAATAGACAATATAATATCCCTTATATGACTTCATTTTATTTAGTAAAAATAACATAACAAAACTGCTGATTCCACCTTAAAACAGAAATAGAAAACATGAAATATTTGTACAATATGATTTTCTTGATTTTTAATACTTTGTTTTGCTTCCTCGTGCTTCCATTACTGCGTTTACGCGGTTTGACATGTTGTACACCAAGTTTCTTATACGATTTTGCTGAATATTCTCCCATTCATCTGTGTGAGCCATTTTGAGCTCACTAAGCGTGATTGGTATTTCGTTGTTTTACTCATCTCCCTAGCTCGTCACATGCATGCTCGATCGGATTGTTATCCGGGTTGCTTGCTGGCCACTCCTTTACAATGAAACCTGTATAAGGTTGGGTGCATTGTCATGCCTAAAATTTGCATCCTTTTCATTTCTTCCACATGGGTATCTTACGCTAGTTAAAGAGGCGGTTTTCTATGAACACCAACCAGTTCTGTGCGACTGTCAGTTGAAATTCGGGCCAACACAAGTTCAGACCCACCACCGCTGGCAACTTTTTCTTCTATGCATGCTTGCTTGAATCTTTTACCTGGTCTTCTATACACTCTGTGTCTTTCATCGTGCTAGTATCATCGTCGGAGAACATTACTTTCGACCAATCTTCAATAGTCCAATTTAAATGGTTCTGGTTATATTTTAGCCATGAAATGTAGTTATGTTGAAATGTGGGCATCTAATATGCTTCTGCCTACCCTTTCGGGGATAAAAGCGTGACCATGTTGTATGTATGTTACAGACATATATTCCGATTAACGTTTGGACAGCTGAAGGTTGGTGTTATATTTACTAGAAAACAGCGAATGTAAGACAAGTTATTACCAGTGATGTGAATGACATTAGGTAGTTGTTGTTCTCGTCAGATTTCACTAGTTTTAAATGTCATCGTAGCAAATAAATATTATCGTATATCAGATTCATATTTTCTTATTTCGTGCTCGAAGACACACGTGTTCAAAATGTTGCATAAAAATAGTGATATTATAAAAGATAATGTGGATATTGAAGAAGCAATAGATGAAGCTGGGAAGATGGTTACAATTTTGATTATGAGTATAAATATTTATTGTTTCAAATAAGATCAATGTTAAAATGGTTCTCGCGTCACATCTAACATTACATAAGTGTACAAAATGTATTTTGGTGTTACAATAAAGTATACTACTAACTAACTAACACAGCGTGCAAAATCATTCAACACATCACCATTGTTTTCTTATTTTAGATGTTACGAGTAGTAGACCATTTTGACAACCATTAAACTTAGGTACTTCCATACATCCTATTTGATCTCATAGTGGAACCCACGTGACGGGAGTTCTTTCCATTGGGAGTCCTGGGGTTATCCTTGATTGAGAGTTTCACATCATTTACTTTGTTAACTTGACCGGTTTCGCAATACGGAAATCTCAAAGGTTAGATGATTTGGATAACCTGTTTCGTAGGCATTAACAAAATCTTTTATTATACTTGAATATTAATTTGATTCAAATTTGACGATTACAAATATTTTACAAAAGAGAATATTGACCCTGTCAATAAGGTAGTTGTAGAGTGCGTGACCAGGAACCTATGCGTTATCTTATTCAAGGTGCTTATGGAGAAAATATACTAAAAGCCTCCAGGTCTAGGAGTTGAGCTGGGGAACTTGGTGTGACAAAGGTCTCAGTTTTTTGCCAATATCCCGAAAACGGTGGGTCGTAGCAAAAGTGCTCTAAGGTGAAATGAAAATGCTTATATTAAAATTACCTTCTTAAAAGTTTAAACACATTATTATTATAATTTTAATGCACTAGCAGATCATGGATCTGATGAGTGGGTATATTAATAGTTCTTATTTAAATGTTCGTCAAGTCTCTTTTTAAAACTATTTACTGATTGACTACTTATAACATTTACTGGTAGCTTGTTCCACATATATCTACAACGCGATTTGGCAAAACGTGTCTTCTCGGTTTGCTAGCAAAAGGAGATCCGGTAAGTTTCAGCGAATACACCCTTAAGTGGTAGTTTATTATGCACATTGTTAAGATATGTGACCATGATCTCTCTGCGAACTTACCAGATGCACCCACCAATTCTGCATAGAATTGTTGGATTGTTGTAAGCCATACATTAACTTAACTTTGTCCACAGACTCAACCACTTTTAACCTACACGTTCCAGAAACCAAGAAATTGTAGTTATTCAACGTGATCACGTGATCGCGTCATCGCGCGTCGTGGTAAAAACTTACTATGAGCACAGATAATTTAATACTTAATATGTAAGCTTATGTATCAGAGCTTGTCTCCGTGTAAGCAAAAACTTCTTTTATAACCTCTACGATTAGTAGCTGTAGGGATCTCAGCATTCTCGAGTTTTAAGTAACTGACATGCTTGAGAAATGAGTAGGTAATAGCAGTTTTCGTGATATTTTGCTCTGCTCAGCTGACACGATCATTTATGCAGTTTATCAATCAAAAACTTCGTTACCCCAGATATTTATATTTAAAGAACACACATCCCTGATACAATATTTCATAGGTAAAACCTCAACAGAATGTACAAAGGCTTTTTAAACCTTTAATCTGGCAACATGTACATTACATTCCAAAATCTGAAGCACCTGCTTTCAGAAACTCGAACTTTTTTTTTCTCACTCTGACGGATCCTTTTTTATCGTGAGGAAAATCCTACAGGTATGCTTTGCTGGACTCCTACCGACTAAAAACCGCACGTATCCTACCTAACAGCCTACGGTTGGGAGCTCCGGGTATTTTTTTATCATCCAAAGTTGTGCCTTTTATCTGACTATTTTGCTGATGTATCTATTTATATACTTCTATATTTCTAGGTCATGGACGCTATAATTACATTATGCTGACTACTTGTTGCATGATAAATATGGGATGTATATTGGACATGCTCGGCTTCAGCATAATCGTACCTGCTGCTACCTGTGATCTCAATCTGACATTGCAACAAGATGGAAATCTTAAATCCATTAGTTTTGCTGGTAAGGTTTTTTCGTGTAAGATCTTTTATTATTAGCTTGTACATGTGTTCTCTTATACTTTTTCTTTTTTTTTATATTTGACTCGCCAAATTGACGTCGCCACCAGCCTGATAGAAAGCCTTGGCGCATCTAGCGATTGGGGACCACTTCTGACAGTGATCCTCAAGTAGGCGGCCCTGTGATGTGCCTCTTCACGCTCTTCTTAAAGAGCCCGGTATTGTAAGATGAGGGAAACACGTGTGCAGGCAGGTCGTTCCATGTTTTTATAGTTTGACAGAGAAACGATCTTTTGAAACGCTCAGTTCTGGCGAAGATTCTCTCCACTGTGTGTGAGTAGCATCTTTGCCCGGCACGCGTTGTTCGGGATTGGAAAGGAGAGGGTGGGATCAGGTTGAAGAGCTCTTCAGAACATTCGCCGTGATACATTCGATAGAAGGCGGCCAAGGACGCTATGGTTCTTCGCTGCGCTAACGGTTCGAGGCCTCCCGTCACCTCAGGACAACCAATTATTCGGATAGCACGTCTCTGCATAGCGTCAAGCGCGTCTAGTACCTAAGGACCGCGGGGTCATCCTAGTTTTTTTAGTTTTAGTTTTAATTCTTTATTGCACACAGAAACAAAAATACATTGACATTGATAACTAGGAACTATGATGTACAAAGGCGAGCTTAACTCAACACTGAGTTTTCTCCCAGCAAACCTTTGGGTGAAAGGAAAAGCGCAACGGAAGGTTTAAGAAGTGTGCAACTAGATAGAAGATAAGATGAAAGTTAAAGTTTTGTAATGTTACATACATATCTAACATTATTCATAGATACACGTCATACACACAATACCAATACACTAATTACATAAATATGGATAGGAACTTAACAGTAATAAGTATAAACATAATATTACAGAACATACAAATCTGCATCAGCATATCGTAATACATGATGAAATACACTAAACATACACTGCTCGTACATACTTATATATTTGAAGAAAGAAATAGTTCCTTAACTCTATCCTTGAATACACCCAAAGAGGTACTTTCCCGCACAGAATGTGGCAATGAGTTCCACAACCGTACTGCGCGAATGGTAGAGGAACCATCATAACAATGCGAAGAGTGAGAAGGCATACGAAGAAGAAGTGAAGAGGATGTACGACAAGGTTTACCCCTAGGAACAAGAAACTGAAAGCGTTCACGTAAATAAGAAGGTGAATTTACGTTATAAAGGATAGCATATAGAAGGAAGAGAATATGGGAATCTCGACGCTGCCGAATCGGTAACCACCCCAATCTTGTACGGAATTCTGATACATGATCATACATCCGAAGACCAAAAATAAAGCGGATACCCATATTCTGAAGTCGCTCAAGTTTATTAAGGTGTTCCTCCTTTGTATCAAGGTAGCAGACATCGGCATAGTCTAAAATTGGAAGTAACAGGGTTTGCGCAAGAGTAACTTTAGTGTCGAAAGGTAGGAATTTCTGGAGACGTTTTAGAGATTGGAAAGACCAGAAAACCCTACTACTTACCTCAGCAATTTGGACATCCCAGTTTAGGTTTGTATCGATATATATACCCAAGTTTTTAGCGCAATCTGTGACAGCAATTGGAACCGCATTGTACATTATTTGTGGCATAACTTGATCATTTAAAAGGTTCAGCTTGTATCGGCTACCAACAATGACTGCTTGTGATTTTGCAGGGTTCACCAGAAGTCCAAACGATTTAGCCCACTGACTAATGTTATCCAGGTCACTATTGATAGCAGCTACAGCCTCAGTCACGTCCTCGACTACAAAGTGTCGATATAGCTGAAGGTCGTCTGCATAGAGGTGATAATTAGAAGAAATAACTTTAGTAATGGCGTTTATAAAAACGGAGAAGAGAAGAGGAGATAGAACGCCACTCTGAGGAACACCCGCATTCAGCTGGCACCATTCAGAGCAGGTGTCATCACAACGAACTGACTGCGAGCGACCCTGAAGGTATGACTTGAACCACTCAATCACAGAAGATGAGACATTAAGAGAGGCCAAAATTCCCAACAGGACATCAAAGTCAACCGAGTTAAAAGCACTGCTGAAGTCTAATAAGACTAAAACTGTTAACTGTTTCCTTTCTATAGCCATACGCATATCATCAGTAATCTTGACTAGTGCAGTAACAGTGCTATGACCACGATGGAAACCAGATTGATATTGACTTAGCAGGCTGTTGTTGAAAAGGTATGAAGCTAGTTGGTCATGAACCACACTTTCCAGAACTTTGGATAGTAATGGTAGGATAGAAATAGGACGGAAGTGGGATTGCTCAGAAGGATCGGGTACTTTCGGTAAAGGTATCACAAATGCTTTTTTCCAGGAAGAGGGGAAACTGTTACACTGTAGGGAAAAATTGATAATGTGGGTGACTACAGGAAGAATGTGGTTTAGGATTGGAAGAAGCATTTGTAACTGCAGGCCATCATAACCCACAGCTTTTGTCGTTATCGACTGTAAACGTCTCCCAATGTCCACCTCCGTAACTGAGCGGAATGAGAACGAAGTATTTAAAGGCAATGGAAGATTAGATAGGAAGTTTAAAGTAGAAGATTTTACATCACTGGGAATGGCAACTGGAGACCTCGAGAAATGCATGTTGAGGTCGTTAAGGTCTATATTTGAACAATTGCTTTCTGAGGTCTTACCAATACCAAGTGATTTAAGAAATTGCCATACTTGTGCTGTGTTAAAATTTTGAATAGAGTTATGAATGTGGCGTCTTTTAGCATCCCTACACATACGAACGCAGCGGTTACGTAACTTTCTGTACTTTTCGCAGTTCTCAATTGTTGGTGATTTACGACAAATGCGTTTGGCCTTATCTCGTTTTGACATCATTGTTTTAACTTCCTCAATAAGCCAAGGCGCAGGTAGGTGTTTTACTCTCACTTTTTTGAGAGGAGCGTGAAAATCAAATAACTTGAGTATGATATTAGTAAGTGAAATAACTTTAGTATCCAGGTCATCACACTCATATGCCGAAGTCCAATCGATACTGCTGGCATCCGATTCTAAACGCTCCAGATCAACGTTTTTAAAACTCCGAAGATATAGAAATTTACTCTTGCGCTTAGGAGGACGAATTTTATAAGAAAGATATATAAGATCATGGTGAGAAAAAGGAGCAGGAAGTTGACCATGTGTAGCCACTTTCTGCGGGTCGGAGACAAGAATTAGGTCGAGAAGTGAAGATCTATGATTCGGTTCATGATGAGTAGTAGATAGAGGAAGGATATGCATATTGACTGAAGATAGAAGGGACTGAAGTTTGCGGCTGTGAGAATCATTCTTCAGTAGACAAGTGTTGAAGTCTCCAAGTATAATTGTGGTGTCGTATATAGAATTTAGATATTCCAGTTTAGTCTCCAATGAATTATAATAGTTAATTTCGCTGTCAGGATTATAATAGACTCCTAAAAGCATTTTATTAGAATTTATATCTAATTCAAGGAATAGATGTTCAGCGAACATGGAATATTCATTTGGAGACCTGTCAACAATATTATATGGGATATCTCCTCGAAGATAAATGGCCACCCCTCCACACTTCTTCCCCGTGCGGTCATTGCGCACAAGCTTATAACCAGGCAGAGAATATTGAGTGGATGGCATTTCTGGTTTTAAGAAACTTTCAGACACTAGGACAGCATGAACATGATTAACGTCAAAAGAAGACAGAAGATCAGAGTAATGAAAAGAAATGCTTTGAGCATTGATGTGAACAATGTTAAAGAATTTAGGGAAACTAGAAAAGATAGCATAGAGTTTATTTCGGAGGAGTGCAGAGCCGTCACCACTGGATGCACTCACAAAACTCTCACTTGATGCATTAGAGGAAGAATACGACTCAAAACTATCATCCGAAACATCAGACATGTCTGACCGAAAAAAAAAAATATAAAAATAAATAAATAAAGTGTACTAGTTATGTGTATTAATTAATGTACAAAAGAATAAAAACTGTTACCTATATAAAATATGTATATACGACAATATATGAATATAATGAAATAAATAAATAAATAAACTTCCCTCAAGTACCTATATTTAAAGCAATATACCTTCAAGAAATCCCAGGCATTCATTCCACCCGCCAGTTGCGTGTTAAACTGTAAAATGAAAGTGTAAGTAAACATACATATCTTAAAACCAATATTAAAATAAGTAAACAAAATTAATTAAATTGCTAAAAACTGCTTAAAAATAAATAAGACAATTAAAAAAATAATAACTGCCAATAGGCACCATCAGCCAATATTTAAAACTGCTAAAATGAAATGTACCTATCAAAAAATAGGTTTAAAAATTCCTAAAACAAAAACAGCCTATAACATAAAACTGCCAATAAGCACTACTAGCCAATTATTCTAAAAAACGCTAAGTGCGAGCAGTATTCGACGCAGGGACAGTAACTTTGTGCCCGTTACTGCATCCCATGAATTTCCATGGGAACATGTTTCAGGGACAAAAAGTAACTTATATGTGTGTTTTCCAGACTAAAATAGATCCTTGTCCCAAATATTTGCAGCGTTATTGATTAGATAACACCTAAATCTTCACAAATTCACACATTTATAAATATTAAGTAGTAGGATTGCAAATAGATACCCACTTGTAATTTGTAATGTAACTTAAGATGAGGGCACAAGTTTGTAAGAAAATGAATTAATTTTTTATTAACGTTTAGTAGCGCGCTTACTACGGCGTGAAGGTTTACAATAAACAGCAAGTAAAAAACAGACTGATGTAAATTGTTGATGAATTAATAAATAAACAAACAGAGATGTTGAGATTGCCTTTCATTGGTATTAAAGTTAGCAAAAGACGGCCGAGTGCCAGCACTGCGAGGACACAGCGCTCCACACATTTGGTGGAGGGCAAGGCGTGGGCACAATAGTGCCAGGCCCTCGTGGCAGTTCTGGACGTGGACACTCTCTCGCTGGAGACCATGATCTCCAGCAGGAGTAGGTGGGACTGCGCTGCCTCTTTCTGAGAGCAGGCCATGCTCGTGAAAGAGGCGGCGAGGAGGGGCGGGAGAGAACTCTCCCACCCGGAAGAGAACTCTCCCATCCGCAATCGGCGGCGGGACTGCGGGGCAGCGCCGGCAACATGTCTACACTACTACTACTATCGGCCTACATGACCGGGGGCCTGAGGACGATGAGGAGGCCGCTCACCGTCATTACAGAAGCAGACCCTAGACGACAGCCTGACTCGCCCCCCCCCCCCCCCTAAGAAGCGGGATATAACTCGAAAAAACCCACCAAAGACACGGGATAGCACCCGAACTAACCCCCCCCTCCCTAGTATGTAGCCCTAAGTCTCTGATGGGAGTCCTGGGGTAGCCTTCCGAGCGCTTACTCGGGGCTCCCAACTGTAGGCTGTTAGGCAGGATACGTGAGGTAGGGGTTTTTTAGTCGGTAGGATCCGGCATAGCATCCATGCAAGATAAAAAAAAAGCTAGCAGAAGAGAAGGTTGCCTTGCCACCAGGAATCAGTGAGACAATTATTTGATTTTCAAACATTTACTGAATATAATGGCAGTTTGATCGATGACCTTTGGCTGGCTACTTCTGACCCTCAAGTTGGCGGCCTCGTGATGTGCCTCGTCATTTTTCACTAGTAGAACCCGGCATTGTAAGATGAGGGAAACACGTGGGAACACTTTCGCAAAACCAGTTGCCACACGGGCCATTAGTTTAGTAGCATGATTTTTTTTTACGTCCTAAATCCTACATGGGTGATATGACTTCTATCGACTAAAAACCACACGTTCCTTACCTTAAGCCTACGATTGGGAGCCCCGGGGAAGCCCTCAAAAGGTAAACCACAGGATGGATCGGTACGTAATCGATTACGTAGAAAAGGAGAACGCGAAATGAAACCCGGTTGTCAGTAAAATGACAGTGAAATCGTTGAAAGTCAAGTTGAAGGCCTTATGGGCGGCTTGAAAACTATATTCATTTCAACACGACAATAGGCTCACCACCTATTACGTGGGAGGTAAAACTATAAGGTCAAATGTGGGCGTAAACTATGCCTCTGTCTACCCCTTTGGGGATAACGGCGTGACTATAATATTATGTATGCTACTAAATAAGATCTAGACGCTTTTGAGTTTTTACTCCCACATACGTACAGAATTCAATTGTTCTCTGCCAAACCCCTAGACTTAGTAGCGTGATAATAATAATTATGAAGCTTATATAAACCTATCCGCATGTAAATATTTAACTAAACCTATTTCGTAAGCATATCTTTTGCCCATATCGTATACCTACAGATTTTAATCCTTCTCTGCCAAGCCCCAAGGCTAAGTAGAGTGATTGAATATTTACAATAGACTTAATCTTTAAGCTCATTTATATTAAATGCTGTTCCCCGCGACTTCAACCGCGTAGAAGTCGTTATCGCGTGAAAGTCGTTATCGCGTAAAATCATAACCCTCCGTTTGCGCAGTTGGTTAAAAAGTAGCCTATGTCCTTCCCAGAGCCTCGAACTATCCCCATACCAAATTTCATCTCAATCGCTCCAGCCGTTTAGGCGCGAAAGCGTAACAGACAGACAGACAGAGTTACTTTCGCATTTATAATATTAGTAAGGAAGTAGAGATAGTAGGGATAGAGATAAAAAAGGACGCAAAAATAAAGCTTCTACGAAAAGCGAACGGTGTTATACGTTTAACGTGTGTGAAAATCTGTGTGTATGTTTATATGTATATAGGCTGTCCTTTTCTCAGTCATGCCAAATTTGACCTAATTTCGATCAGTGGTTTTGAGCTTTACATTGATAGATTCTTATAATGTACTCACTGATAGATGTACTAGGCAAATAAAACGGTGTCCCGTTTCCTTGAGTTTAATTAAACCATCAAAAATATATTGTAACGTTGTGAACCAACGAATAAATAATCTATTAATTCATATTATTATTACAATTAGTTTGGTATATTAAAAACTATTTTATAATGAAAATTGTTGAAAGCGCCATCTGCCGACAAATAGTCACATTAACACTAGCGCGGGTTAACTCGCCAAGTAGGTAAATGACGTAGGACGTAGGGACGCTACTAGCCGCAAGAGGCGCTGTTCAATGCTATAAATAGGAGTTCACGCGCAGTTTCGGGAACCACATCACAAATTTAAAATATACTATCGCGAAAGTTTCAGTGCATCAAGAAATATCTTTAAAAATAAATATAATTGTATAGGGAGCGAAATTCTCCCTAGGTGAATAATTGTCTAGCTGCAAACGACGAATACCCCATCCTTGGGGTCCACCCTTCGGGTTCCACGAAGGAACATCCACCCTTCGGGTTCCACGAAGGAACATCCACCCTACGGGTTCTAAAGAACCATTCACCCTACGGGTTACAAGAAGCTCACCCTCTGGACTTGTGCTCCGGGTTGAGAACACCGTGCCATTCTACGTTGTGGACGGCACGGCCACTTCAGCAACTGCAGCATCCTTCAGGAGACCCAAGATAAGTCGGAACCCCGCGAAGACTATCGGAAATCGCAAAGCCTCTTGCTGCTTGACCACAAACCACGACCCCGAGTTTTTTTAATTTACAATAAACCAGCATTTTAAATTTCAACATTACTTTTTATTCATCTCTTCAATTTCCTGAAAGCTCACAGCTTTTCAATATCACGAATGAAAACCATAAATTATCTGATAGTGTTAGTTTTGATGAAACCTCGTCTCCCGTAGTAAAAGCGGCACGCCCTGTCATTAAACTACACGCCAACAGGGTATCACTAGCACAAGTTGGTGCCGGGTGGCGGCGCCCGTAAAATTGCAATTTATTTGAAAGTTTACATTTTTATGTGTTCCGTTGAACAACTGCAGTAAAATCTGGTGCTACGGTAAAATTATAGTAATTTCAACGACGTGCTAAAGATTGGTAAGGAGTTAAATCAATTAGTGGTCCAAGCTAAACTTACATAGGTACTATCTGGGCATCTGGGTTGTTTACCTGCTGATTGAAGGACGTAGCAATTAGTGCAGTACAGGCATACGACGACGTTTCTCTATACGCTACACTCAAAAAACCAAGCAAGAGGAGAGAGCTTTTCAAGTTTGTGGTTTAACTGAGAAGCGATCAATTTGGAATTGAAAACATCCCCAGATACGCTTGTTTCTAGCGAACATTCTCACCACTGCTTGAGAGTGGCACCTCTGCTCGGTAAAAATGCTGCTAAAATGAACTGGGTTCTGGGTACACCCTCGGAAGGATAACCTCAAGTCTTGAGTCTTGTAACCGCACTGGGACAAAAGGTGCGATACTAACACTTTATTGCCTTATTTTACCCATCTAAACATTCATTTACTTCGTTCGATCTAACGACAACTATCACATTTTTTCCTGGTTCTTGGTACCATTAAAGCCTTTGTCTGGCTTAAGTGCCATCTCAACAAAACTCAACATTACTTTGTCGGCACTTTAGTGGCAGATTAAAATATGTTCAGTTTAATAAAACTAACATTGTTGTTAGCTTTACGCTTCTTTGTGCTACATTGTATCGTCTTATTTGCTGACCAATACTATTTATACCTCTCTATTCTAAATTTTAAAATTTGTAGGTAAGTCTATAACCAGACTATCTACTTTATTTTAAGTGTGGAAATTTTGTCATGGGTGCTACGCCGGACTCCTACGGACTAAAAACCAACACGTTGCCTACCTACTGCTTACGGTTGGGAGCCCCGGGCAAGCCTTCGTAAGGATATTCCCAGGATTGGATTCCCAACAGACCTTGGCTAGGCTAGGCCTCTGCGGCCTCTCGCCTCTCGTACCCGAACCCCCCTATGGTTCGGGTACTACCCCGCGTCTTTGGGGGGTTGTTCGAGTGTTATCACGCTTCATGGGGCGCGTGGCGTGTGTGAAACTATGAAACTATCACGTCACGCTGTCGTCTTGAGCCTGCTTCTGTAAGGACCCCTCTCCCTGTCCTCAATAGTGGTAATGGAGGCCGATAGTCTTGGGCAAAGATACATCTGCGGTGCCCTCGAAAGACGCTGCGGTTTCACACTTACTTCCACTGGAGATCATGGCTCACACCATAGTCTCCAGTGAGAGAATGTCCACGTCCCCCGACTACCTATCTATATTGAAATACGAAACAAATACTACTATGACAGTAGTGTAAGCACAACATTATTAAAATGCCCCCCTGTCACCTCCGATTGACCTATGGCCACAGATTACTAAATAGTTACTACGCTATGGCTCAGGCTCCCAGGTGACCTGACAAATATGCCGTATCAAATTTCTGGATAAGTCAAACTGCTCGGAAGATACCTACTTGTGTAAAAAAACTTAACTACGGTGGGGCTTTTCAATTAAAAGCTTACCTTTATCAGATGCTAATTGTAATAAATTTTAATTACGATCTGATAATGAGACGATTACTTTACTGCGTACCAGCTTTGAGTCGTGTAAATTAATGTTGAAACAACAAAATTGAGCAAAGTATAATATTACCTTTATATAAATAATCAGTCTTATATAAATTTTAACTAAGTTTTCTTAATGAGAACATTCTGTAATTAAATGATTTTATAATTACATAGACATTCTATAGATAATTTTATATAATTTGAGAATTATCTTTCCAAGTTATAATAATGATGTCTGTACATTGAAGATAAAAAATAAAGTAGGTAGGTATAGATATTTATTAATGTAGTAAAATAGCTAGTTTTAAAATTTCTGGATTTTATATCCTGCCTCAGACCAGTTCAAAATGGCAATAGGACACAACCCAATACGACACGACAAAATAAAACTGATTTTCTGCGAGGAAACAGACGTGACTATTTGAATGTATATTATTTTTCATGCCCTTTTTTTTAAGGTGTGGAAAATCCTTCAAAAATGCTATGCCGGACTCCTACCGACTAAAAACCACACGTTACCTACCTAACAGTCTACTGTTGGAAGCCCAGGGTTAACCCTTAGAAGCATGTCCCCAGGACTCCCAACCGACCTACGGCTACCACTGCGGCCTCACCTAGGCTCACGTACGGGTGCTATCCCACGTCTTTTGGGGGCTGTTCGGGTGTTATCCCGCTTCTTGAGGGGTCGTGGCGTGCGTGATTCCCTCACGTCACGCTGTCATCTTGGGCCTGCTTCTGTAAGGATGGTAAGCAGCTCCCTCACCGTCCTGAGGCCCCCGGTCACATAGGCCGATAGTCTTGGGCGAATTTTGAATCATCGAAAACACGAGTTCTTAATTTTTACTAAAATTTGACTGAAAAAGATCAAGTAGGTAGTTGGTTTTTAGGTAGGTATGGTTTAAATTGAGATTAGAGAAGAAAGGCTTTAATTTTAGATATTCAAACACTTTTATCGTACCAAATTATTTGCGACGCGTAGCGTAAAGTAGACTAAAAACTTTCTTTGCACCAAGAAATAGGCATTATTCAACAGAAATCCTCAGGAGACCATTATAAGGCTTTATCACAACCACCTCTTACACTCGGTACTACGCAGATACGAGTATTTACATAATTTCCAAATTTAAATCTTAAAACGTCGAATCTACAAACTTTATGTAAAGTAGAGAGAACTAGGTATCCTGCAATATCTCTCTAGCGGGGCGATAAAAGGTCTACACAAGAAGTATACAAGGTACATTACTTCGTCCTTGATTTTTTTGAAAAATCATCACTCTCCTAGTTTTTTCGCAACCCAGTTGAAGTCGGCTTTCGGAAGCGACTGTCATCTGACCTTCAGAACCATACTATACTATACTATATTATCTTCAAGCCAAATCCCTTGCGGAGTAGGCAGAAAGAACCGAGCACCACACTGCACGGTCTATACACACCTGACTTGCTTCTTCAACTTTCATTTTTCTTTTCATGCATGCACGTCAGTTCTTTCGGCTCTTGACACCACCTTCTGCTACCTTCAGAACCAATTGGTAGTTATCGAAGTTCTTTAGTTAGACTGTCTGTTAATTTCCTCCGTGAGCGAATCTGACTGGCGCTGGCTATGCTTTTTATTTAGATTGATAAAAGAATTGGAATTGTAGCTAATCACAACCAAAAACCACTGTTCTGTAAATTTTATCATTTGGTTTTAAAAAAAAAAAGGCTAGAAAGCCTTGTATTATGCCTTATACTAAAACATCGTGCGATAGAAAAAATATAACGACTAGGTACCTACTAAATAATAAAAATTTTCATGAAAAATCCTAGAGTTCAAAGGATTTTTATACATACATACATACATAAATGGTCACGCCTTTATCCCCGAAGGGGTAGGCAGAGGCATATTATATGCCCACATTTCACCTTTTGTATAATTTGTCCCACGTAATAGGTGGTGAGCCGTATTGCCGTGTTTAAATGGACAGGCGCAGGTTGTGACTGCATGCTGTTGAAATAAAGCCTTCAACTTAGCTTAACGACTGCCATTTTACTGGCAACCGGGACCAACGGCTTAACGTGCCTTCCGAAGCACGGAAACGCTCAAATGCCACAAAGTGATCACATGGATGGTCACCCATCCATGGACCGGCCATAGTGAAAGTTGCTTACTGCAGTGATCGTTTACAGAACACTGAGTCCGTGGGGCCACGAGCGCTTCTCCGCGGGGCCACGAGCGCTTCAATTGGGAATAGTGTAGCTTCCCAAGAGTGAATAAAATTTTCTTGTCTTGGAAGTTGGAACGTTGAAAAAAATATTTTTACGAGAATGTGCCAAAAACTTTAAATGAAATCTAATAAAAGCACGCCCAATTTATTAAAAATGTTCTATCACTACAATACGTCCAAATTGTGTCGTTGAAGCAGATTGGTTCTATAAAATATAAACGTACAACGTGTAGGTGGGTAGATACTCCTCTGCATATTCTGGTTTCATACAATTTCGTAGCATATTTGCAATACCTATGCGCGTGTCTTGGAATAATTTATAAGATCTGATCTGATTCCTGACGAGAAAACTTGAATTTTCGTTGAATAAGTAAGTACCTACAATATATATTTTATAACACAACGCATTACTAGGGGGAGGTTTTTTTTCATACTACATTTAAAGTACAGCATTAAAGAGGCAGGGCTGAACAGGTCATGTCTACCAGTTCTTGAATTTTTTCAGGCGCCCGAAAAGCCTACAACTTGCCTTAGTCAAACGATGTTACATAATAATAATAATTATAAAATTTATTTATTCAAGTACCATTAGACTCATTCTGTTAGTAACAATTTTACTTAAAACTATGTTAGTAACTAATTCTATGACACACTCTAACCACACAATTAATATATTATAACTATAAAATATTACAACACCGTGGGGCAGAGTCGCCGCTACAGGCGCAGCACAGAGGTGGAAAGTTGCGAGCAGCGAGACAGATACACGCAGTCGAGCCGGCTCGCCATACAATTCAAAATGATATTGGGGCTGGCCCGCACCCGGCGTACCAGGGACGCACACCTTTTCCGCATGGTGGCGTAGAAGCAGTCTACGCGTGCGTCAGCAAACATCCCTGATGCGCTACAGTATCGGGGCAGCCCCAACAACACCCGGAACGCATTATTGTACTGAACACGAAGGGCGCTGTACGGTTTCTGAGCATAGTTAGCCCACAGGCTGCACGTGTAAAAGGAGGTGCAGTATGCTCTAAACAAAGTCATTTTGACTGGTACAGAACAACGCGCAAACCTTCGAGCCAACATATTTGCTCTAACGGACAGCGCCCTTCGCTCCCGTTCGATATCTTCATCATCTTTGAGGTCTGTAGTCAGTACATGTCCGAGATATTTAAATTTATATACCCTTGCTAATGGCGTATCGTATAGCTTCACTGACGGTACCGTTTTTAGACACCGACCACCGGCCTCAAAGACCATGATTTCACTTTTTCTAACATTGTACAAAAGACCGTGACGATTAGCGTACTCTTCACATATCCCTACCAGTCGCCTAATCCCGCAGACCGAGGCACTCAGCAGAGCCATATCATCATCAAATTGTTTAAACAAACACCGTCTATGTAGCATCCTACACGCTCTCTGCTGAGTGTCTCGATCAGTTCGTTTACATAGAGATTGAACAGAATAGGTGAGCTTATCCCCCCCTGCCTCACCCCACACTGCAATCTGTAGGGCTCCGACAAAACACCTGCCCACCGCACCTGATTGATCTGGTCCCCATACCAATATCTAAGCGTGTTAATAAGCTCATGCGGCACTCCCGCTTTCTCACATTTACTCCATAGAATATCGTAGGAAACCAGATCAAACGCCCTGGAGAGGTCCAGGAAGCATGCGTATACAGGAGTTTTGCGATCGACATAGTACCCGACAGTCCACTTCAGAGACAGTACTGCACTTTCAGTAGATAATCCAGGTCGAAACCCGAACTGATTATTGTGCAACTTGATGTGTCTATTAAGCTGCGTCTGAAACAGACTATCGAGCACCTTAGCAATCACTGTGGCTAAAGATATGGGCCTATAATTATTTCGATCCGCCACCACCGGTCTTGTTCTTGACTATGGGAACAACAATAGTTTTTGGTCATCTCGTTTGGGACAAATGAGTGACTCACACAAAGATTAAAAAGCAGTGCCAACACTCTCGGCAAGTGCGGCCCCGCATATCTCAGATGCTCTACGCTCAAACCATCGTGACCTGGGGATTAACCTCTAGTCATTGCTGTGATAACATGCCTAATCTCCCCTGCTGAAAATTTGATAGTCTGGTCACTTTGCTTTAAGCTATCCGATACAGAGACAGAAGGACCCAGTGGTGAAGTCACTCTAAAATGTTCCTTAAATTGCTCAGCAATACTCACCGGGTCACTCACACCACTGACCGATACCGGGAGGCCAGGCTTAATACCGGGAGGCCAGGCTTACAGCCAGCCGAGACCAATGACTTAACGTGCCTTACATAGCATAGCAACCTTTCGCTTTAGACATAAATATATTAATTAAGACAAAAATAATTTTATTTTCAAGTAGGTACAGTCGCATAATTCACTCATATCGGTGGCCGCAAGCGACGGAATTGCACAGCTTTGCAGTTTTGGGCTATTGCAATAAATCACAGTTTCACTTTCGAATTTGTATTGTTTTCATCAATTGCTAGCTGATGGCACGCGATTTCACCCGCGTATTCCGCGTTCCCGTGGGAATACGGGAATAAAATATAGACTATGTTACCCGATAAAGTCCCAACAGTAAAAAAAAAAATTTTAATCGGTCCAGTAGTTTCGGAGCATATTCAATACAAACAAAAAAACAATCAAATCTTTCCTCTTTATAATATAAAAAGTGTGTGCGTGTAACCTTTACGCGCGATTGAAGTAAAACTTCTTTGCCATTGACGGCATCAAATGTTATATTAATATCATTCATTCGAATGATATTAATATAACATTTGAATAGCGGAAACGTAGTTTCCACTATTTAAAATTCAAAAAGCGTTTCTTTCGTCAGAAAAAAAGTCTGAGTTACTCCCTAGGTCGCGCCTAAAGACTTATTATTTCAAAAATAAACCTTTCAAAATTATCAATTATAGCTGTGACTCAGACAATTTTATCCGTGACGCACAGCCTGTGAAGAATCTCCGATGGCCAGTGCGCGATCTCTTTGTTCGCCAGACTCGATCGCACAAAAGTCAGTCGCCTGCACCTAAATTGACTTTCATAAATATTGGTAAAATATTCTTATCTATTGAAAAAATATTTTTTTAAATGGATTGAGTAACTCCATACTTGCACTGTATCGATTACAAGTAAACAACATTTTCCTAGGTTGAGTGGAGACTGCGACTTGGTAAACGTGAGGTAGGACGACCCCCTGCCAGATGGAGCGACGACCTTAAGAAGGTTGCAGGGATTAACTGGATGCGCAAGACCGTGTGTTGTGGCGAATTTTGTTACATGATAGACCTCTAACAAAATTCGCCACAACACAAGGTCTATAGACTATAACAGTCCAGCAGTGAACTGTTATAGGCTGAATCGATTGATAACATTAGTATAGAGAGAGTTCATAAGCCGTTGTCATTTTTATGTCCATTATAACAGTGCTGAAGTATAAATGCTAAAAACTCAGGTAACCAAAATCCGAGAAAACAAACCCCCCCCCCCCCCCCCCCAATTGCTAGTTGTCGCTGTGACTTTCCATCGAACGGCGGCATCATTTTGACTAGCCAAATATAAAAAAAATACTATAATGTTAAAAATCCGCTGCAAAATAGATAGCTAACAAACAATAATTTATTTTATTTTATTATTATTATTTTGTACTGTTTATAATAGAACTAAATATTGTCAAATATATACCTATATACCTATTTATTACATAGACCGTGTTCCAACTGAATTTTACTACCAAGGTCGCGAACAAGCATACCGCAGGTAAGTGGCCTATGGACGTTTGTAGCACCCGGGACCAGACTAGTGTGTCGTCTACAGATACCTACATACATATAGTCACACCTTTATGCCCAAAGGGGTAGGCAGAGACATATAATACGCCCACATTTCACCTTATAGGTTTATTTCCCACGTAATAGGTGGTGAACCTATTGCCGTGTTGAAATGGACAGGCGCAGGTTGAGACAACCCACAGTTGAAAGTTCTCAAGCCGCCCGTAAGGCCTGCCACTTGGTTTACGATTATCATTTTCTGACAACCAGGTTTCATTTTGAGTTTTCCTTCTCTACGCAATGGATCATTTGGCGAAAGTGTTGCTTAGTTGCCTTTTACGAAACCCTTGGGATGAATCGGGCTGGCGACATTTTGTACTCTTTCCCGTCGCCACACGGGGCTTTGTTTGATTGATTTGTTAGCTATCTATTTTGCAGCGGATTTTTAACATTATAGTATTTTTTTTTATATTTGGCTAGTCAAAATGATGCCGCCGTTCGATGGAAAGTCACAGCGACAACTAGCAATTGGGGGGGGGGGGGGGGGGGGTTTGTTTTTTCGGATTTTGGTTACCTGAGTTTTTAGCATTTATACTTCAGCACTGTTATAATGGACATAAAAATGACAACGGCTTATGAACTCTCTCTATACTAATGTTATCAATCGATTCAGCCTATAACAGTTCACTGCTGGACTGTTATAGTCTATAGACCTTGTGTTGTGGCGAATTTTGTTAGAGGTCTATCATGTAACAAAATTCGCCACAACACACGGTCTTGCGCATCCAGTTAATCCCTACAACCTTCTTAAGGTCGTCGCTCCATCTGGCAGGGGGTCGTCCTACCCCACGTTTACCAAGTCGCAGTCTCCACTCAACCTAGGAAAATGTTGTTTACTTGTAATCGATACAGTGCAAGTATGGAGTTACTCAATCCATTTAAAAAAATATTTTTTCAATAGATAAGAATATTTTACCAATATTTATGAAAGTCAATTTAGGTGCAGGCGACTGACTTTTGTGCGATCGAGTCTGGCGAACAAAGAGATCGCGCACTGGCCATCGGAGATTCTTCACAGGCTATGCGTCACGGATAAAATTGTCTGAGTCACAGCTATAATTGATAATTTTGAAAGGTTTATTTTTGAAATAATAAGTCTTTAGGCGCGACCTAGGGAGTAACTCAGACTTTTTTTCTGACGAAAGAAACGCTTTTTGAATTTTAAATAGTGGAAACTACGTTTCCGCTATTCAAATGTTATATTAATATCATTCGAATGAATGATATTAATATAACATTTGATGCCGTCAATGGCAAAGAAGTTTTACTTCAATCGCGCGTAAAGGTTACACGCACACACTTTTTATATTATAAAGAGGAAAGCTTTGATTGTTTTTTTGTTTGTATTGAATATGCTCCGAAACTACTGGACCGATTAAAAATTTTTTTTTTTACTGTTGGAACTTTATCGGGTAACATAGTCTATATTTTATTCCCGTATTCCCACGGGAACGCGGAAAACGCGGGTGAAATCGCGTGCCATCAGCTAGCAATTGATGAAAACAATACAAATTCGAAAGTGAAACTGTGATTTATTGCAATAGCCCAAAACTGCAAAGCTGTGCAATTCCGTCGCTTGCGGCCACCGATATGAGTGAATTATGCGACTGTACCTACTTGAAAATAAAATTATTTTTGTCTTAATTAATATATTTATGTCTAAAGCGAAAGGTGCTATGCTATGTAAGGCACGTTAAGTCATTGGTCTCAGCTGGCTGTAAGCCTGGCCTCCCGGTATTAAGCCTGGCCTCCCGGTATCGGTCAGTGGTGTGAGTGACCCGGTGAGTATTGCTGAGCAATTTAAGGAACATTTTAGAGTGACTTCACCACTGGGTCCTTCTGTCTCTGTATCGGATAGCTTAAAGCAAAGTGACCAGACTATCAAATTTTCAGCAGGGGAGATTAGGCATGTTATCACAGCAATGACTAGAGGTAAATCCCCAGGTCACGATGGTTTGAGCGTAGAGCATCTGAGATATGCGGGGCCGCACTTGCCGAGAGTGTTGGCACTGCTTTTTAATCTTTGTGTGAGTCACTCATTTGTCCCAAACGAGATGACCAAAACTATTGTTGTTCCCATAGTCAAGAACAAGACCGGTGACGTGGCGGATCGAAATAATTATAGGCCCATATCTTTAGCCACAGTGATTGCTAAGGTGCTCGATAGTCTGTTTCAGACGCAGCTTAATAGACACATCAAGTTGCACAATAATCAGTTCGGGTTTCGACCTGGATTATCTACTGAAAGTGCAGTACTGTCTCTGAAGTGGACTGTCGGGTACTATGTCGATCGCAAAACTCCTGTATACGCATGCTTCCTGGACCTCTCCAGGGCGTTTGATCTGGTTTCCTACGATATTCTATGGAGTAAATGTGAGAAAGCGGGAGTGCCGCATGAGCTTATTAACACGCTTAGATATTGGTATGGGGACCAGATCAATCAGGTGCGGTGGGCAGGTGTTTTGTCGGAGCCCTACAGATTGCAGTGTGGGGTGAGGCAGGGGGGGATAAGCTCACCTATTCTGTTCAATCTCTATGTAAACGAACTGATCGAGACACTCAGCAGAGAGCGTGTAGGATGCTACATAGACGGTGTTTGTTTAAACAATTTGATGATGATATGGCTCTGCTGAGTGCCTCGGTCTGCGGGATTAGGCGACTGGTAGGGATATGTGAAGAGTACGCTAATCGTCACGGTCTTTTGTACAATGTTAGAAAAAGTGAAATCATGGTCTTTGAGGCCGGTGGTCGGTGTCTAAAAACGGTACCGTCAGTGAAGCTATACGATACGCCATTAGCAAGGGTATATAAATTTAAATATCTCGGACATGTACTGACTACAGACCTCAAAGATGATGAAGATATCGAACGGGAGCGAAGGGCGCTGTCCGTTAGAGCAAATATGTTGGCTCGATGGTTTGCGCGTTGTTCTGTACCAGTCAAAATGACTTTGTTTAGAGCATACTGCACCTCCTTTTACACGTGCAGCCTGTGGGCTAACTATGCTCAGAAACCGTACAGCGCCCTTCGTGTTCAGTACAATAATGCGTTCCGGGTGTTGTTGGGGCTGCCCCGATACTGTAGCGCATCAGGGATGTTTGCGTGTATCATAGAGCAAACATGTTATGTCTACTCCCCTTGTACTGGTCGCGTTGCTCTATGTGACTCACAGATGTGTATAGAGCAAACATGCTATGTCTACTCCTCTTGTACTGGTAGCGTTGCTCTATGTGACTCACAGATATGTATAGAGCAAACATGCTATGTCTACTCCCCTTGTACTGGTTGCGTTGCTCTATAGGATCTAGCTATACGACTGCCTACGTTCCTACCCTCTTATAGAACAAGAGCTAACCGTGAATACCTTTGATGTGAATTTCCATAATTAATCCTATTAGTATACGGATTTCAGTGCATGCAATTGATATAAATAGATCCATCCGGTTCTCTTATTATGCATATTGTATTACAGGAACGCGTTTCTAAATTATTATTGCTTGACATTAATCCACTTGTGCTGGGTCTTGGTACTCAGCACTACTTGAAGTTTAAAAAAGTTTAAGTGTCAGTCTATCTATAATGTTTTAAAATATGTGGGGATTCTCACGGATGAAATGCCGTACTCAAATCAACTATTATTTGCACACTATTATTTAACACTGCAACAACCACTAGGCACGCTACACCAAGCTCTAATTCGTTAGTTTTTTTTTTTATATTCGGCTCGCCAAATTGACGTCGCCACCAGCCTGAAGGAAAGCCGTGGCGCATCTAGCGATTGGGGGCCACTTCTTACGGTGGTCCTCAAGTTGGCGGCCCTGTGATGTGCCTCTTCACGCTCCTCTTAAAGAACCCGGGATTGTTAGATGAGGGAAACACGTGTGCGAACTGGTCGTTCCAAGTTTTGATAGTTCGACAGAGGAACGATCTTTTGAAACGCTCTGTTCCGGCGAAGATTCTCTCCACTGTGTATGAGTGGCTTGTACAGTAAACATCTCTGATGTGGCGTGAAGTACCGTCTCACCTTATTTAGGACTCCAAGCTTCCGTGAGACCAGCCCAATACAACTCTCTATGTAGTTTTTGTGATTGAGCTCACGCCGGACGTCTGTACCGAGGATCTCCAGGTTGTCTTTTAGTGGAACCGTAATGCTCTGAAGAGAGGGTAGGGGTAGGAATGGGGACTTCTTAGCTGTAAACGCACACGCCTGTGTTTTTCTGGCATTGAACTCGACCAGGTGTTCTGAACCCCATTGGGCAATGTGACCCAGGTCCCGGTCGAGATCCGACACGAGTGGCCGTCTCCTCTCCTCCACGTCACCACGCCCCTCCGCTGGACGGCCAGAATAGCTCCCATGCAGAGTACTATCATCCGCATAGCAGTGAATGCACCAAGGGACAGCATGTCATTGATATGCAGAAGAAAAAGAGTTGGGGACAATACCGATCCCTGTGGTACCCCGGCATTTACCTTCAAAATACAGGAAGCCTGACCATCACAGAGAACCCGCATACGTCACCCGTGCAGGAAGCTGGCCAACCAGCGGCACAACTGAGGCGATAAACCATAGGCCGGCAGCTTGGAAAGAAGCGACGCATGCCATACCTTATCAAAGGCTTTAGCGATGTCTAGGCTAATAGCCAGAGATTCGCCGTGCCTCTCCATAGCCTCACCCCAGGTGTGCGTTATGTACGCTAGGAGGTCACCCGTTGATCATTTCGGCCTAAAGCCATATTGGCGATCGTTAATTACTAGCTGTTCCCCGCTATCGAAGTTGTTATCGCGTAAAATCATTACCCTTCTTTCGCGCAGTCAGTTAAAAAGTAGCATATGTCCCTTCTTTGGACTCAAACTATCTCTATACAAAATTTCATCAGTTCATCAATTCACAGACAGACAGACAGACAGAGTTACTTTCACATTTATAATGTTAGGTAGGGATTACAGTATAATAAAATGAAGGTTGAGATTGACTGTCCCAGATTTCTTTATTCTTCTATGGTGGCAGACAAGCCTTACTGCCCACGTGATGGTTGGTTCGTAGCCTTATGGACGTTTGCTACACACGCGCTGCCGACCCAGGCGCTGGTTGTTATTTTCAAGCCTTGAAGACTGCCATATATTTTTTACAAGTTTTTATTTACTGATTCTATTAAGTATGCCAATGTCAGAGAATCAAAATGCAGAATGAAGTTTTTGCAATGAAAATTTCACATTTCAAATATTTTCTACAGCCTTGTCCTAATTCGAATGCTCGTGTGCAGTATTATCCCAACTTGGACTTTAGAGAGAGCTGCACTTTTGTCAGTGACGCTGCTACATTGTTCGATCTCATTTCGTTTGCTGAGTTGCATCGAAAGCCTTCAAACTTTTGTTCTGTTTCAACAATACGTGTAATCCTACTCATTTTCTAGTTGTTTCTGAATTTACGACGTAAAATGTATTTCTGACAACCCTTGTGTTACATTATGACTTTCAGTACAGGGTTTATTCGGTTTCATATTGTAGAAGTTGAAGTTTTCCTACTTATAATGAGACATTTTATTAAAAAAAACCAGATTCTCCGTAGATATGACAAAGCTTTTAAAGGAAGGGAGAGAAAGCGATGAGATGGTTAAAATGTAAACAATTTAGATGATGACGTTCAGTTCATGTTGAACTGAACATAAGGTATTCTTACACCTTTCCTACATTTAAAACACGTAATTATTCTGGTGTTTATAATAACTATGGAACTATTATAGCAACTAAAATGACGGCTATAGTCGTGCATTAACGCTATGAACTTCTTAAAAGTTCAAAAAAATTCAGAGGTAAAGAAAAACCGGCCCAAAAAATGGGAAAATATCATGTTTGTTGTATGGGAGCCCTCGTTCATTATTATTATTTTTCTTATTTTAGTATTTGTTGTCATAGCGGCAACAGAAGTAATACATCATCTGTGAAATGAATTTTCAGCTCTCTAGCTATAACGGTTCTTGAGAGACAGCCTCGTGACGGAAAGACAGACAGACAGACAGTCAGACATATAGACAGACGAACAGACAGACAGACGGACAGCGAAGTCTCATGAATAGGAACCCTAAAAAGAATGCCTGATCTGACGATGATAATGCGGAACATTACTTTTTTAGCCCCTCTCTATAAAATAGAGTGCAGAGGGGCTTATGGCGAGACTTTGTCTGTAGTCTGTGACTCTGTCGCATTAATCTACGTCACTAGGTCACGTGGATCATCTGTTCAAAGTTCGAAATAAAAAAAAGACGCCGAGGCACCGCGCTTCGTATTCACGGCAACGACGACGTCAGTGTTAGTGAAGTGTAATATCGGATTGAACTTTCACAATAAACGTTTTTAGAGGGGCGTGAGGGAGTCGGGTGAGACCGTCTCACGGCATGTTGTTGCAGCAAAAACAAAAATACTTTTCTTTCTTCCATGTGATTTGATGATGATGAACGTGGTTTGATGATAATGAAAAGCTTAGAATTTAGACCTCAAAACTTTAATTCGCAGACTACATGGTTCAAGATTCTAAGAAGGAAATTAAACCGTCAATCAATGTCAGTGTAGCAAGTATTTATTTCACATTCCAATGTATACGAAATTTCCAAGCTAGCTTAGTGAATAATAAAGTCAAGTAAAGGGTCTCTCATTTGTGCTTTGGAGGTCAGTGTACAGACGGTTCTGAGGCCTCAAACTGGATGTCAGCGGCGAGCAAGGCGAGAGCGATCTAACGTTACCTATTGAAGTGAACTGACCCTGGCGAGGGCAGCGATGCCCGAGCGTTGGCAGTCCCGTGTCATGAGTTAGCGTAGTGCCGTGCTTCTTTTATTTGGATTTTATCCAAAAAATATCATCGTATTTGTATGTAGGATCTAATTCGTACGTTATTGTTCCTAAAATATATCGTCAAAAGTATCCGCAATCGCCATCCCATACACCAAACACAACACTTCGTCGCCGCGACACCAGCGATCTGCCCGCTGAGATCAAGTTCGGCTACCGCTGGCTGCTCTATTGTCGCTGTCGCCGACGCTCTGCTCGCCATTGACATCCAGTTTGAGGCCTTATAGTGGGGATACAGTGAGCAAAAAAAATAGTTTACTCACAGTGTTACGTACCCTGATAGACGATTTGTGTGCATGCGATTTTAGTCCTTACGCTGGAACTGGACTTTTGAAGCGGAGAGTTCATCCCTATCTAATGTACAGACGAATTTGAGAATGCATGGTCAATCCGAAACAAAATTGCTTTGCACTGAGAATTGACGCCATCTCTCGGATAACATTGGAAGTCAAGTATCGAGCGTTGCCGATTTTTTTAATACCTTACACAGAAACGCGATTATTGTCAAAATAGCAACTCATTTATCTTGTGAGTAATGTAAATATGCCATCTAGTAATTTTTTTCTGATTCTAAGGTGTCTATATAAATAATATATTCAAGTAAAGTTGCGCCATCTAGTGGAGTCTTTGTGAATTTGGACTCAAATGTGCATGAGATTATAGATCTTAAGGGGCCCATGCAATATTGGAGGTGACTGTACAAAAATTATTTACTATTTACGTATTTGTAAGTTAAATTCTAGCAACACATGGCCTCGGTATTCACAAAAGATTTACTTGTAAAAAGGGTTTGAAAGGGTCCTACTCGTAATAGCAACTATGGGGCCTAAACTTACCTCACCTTGTGGAATTATATATTTTATGTACACTTTCATCGAAAAAATCGTTGCAAGAAGTTGATAATATTCAAATGATTGTAGTAAATGATAGTTAAAAACCATTTCCTCAGCTTTAAAATTTGACAAAAATCATATTTTAAAATTTGATTAATTTATGATGCCATCAATGAAACACGTTTGTCAAGCTGATAACCCTCCTCTTTTGTATCATAGGTTAACATTCCTCACAACGTTCTTATACGTAAATACCTACTGAAGAGCAATCGGGACGCCACCAACCAGCCCCGATTGTTTTCGAACCCTTCAGAAACATTTAGCACAGCGGTCCAGCTGATTAGGATGAGTTTGGTGACAAACACACGTACACGAGAATTAAATATTAAATTAAGAATGTAATTATAATATTCTCGAGAATTATGGCATGTTGGAGCAATAATACATATTCTTCAAAACAATTATAATTGTCTGTCACACGCTCATTTCCTTCACATATAACTTTTTCCATCAAAGACGAAGTTGTCAAGAAGTTGTTCTCACACGAGGACAGGATGCGGAGACTTATAAAACAGGCAATTAGACAACATACTTGTATGTTGGTATGTTGGAGGAACTTTAATGAAATGGCAGAGGGAATGGTGATTAGTTGAATAATGAGTTTGTAGTCGAAAATGTGCTTACGGGTTGAAAAAGTGATTAGTGATTGGTGAAAAAACGAAAATGAGTAGGTAACATTGTTTGTTGGTTGTGAGTGTGAGGTTGTGAGTGTGAGGTTGCTGTGAGTTGATAAAGATTTAAAAAGACTTGGGGGTCTAATACATCAAATAAAAGCTTAATTCACTATATTATGGTGGCACCAACCGTTCGCCGATATAAGCTGGGTTTCTTTACTCCGTTTTCCCAAACGCCTACAACTACAACAGTAAGTACAGGCACAGATTAAATAATAGTTACTAACACAAGGTTTAAAAAAAAGGAGATAAGTAAATCAAGAGCAATTGCTGCCAGCGTTTTGAGTACCTATCAGAACTTGAACATCCTTAGGGTACCTATCAGAAGTAAATTAAATTTAAACTTAGAATTATTGACTTTAGTTCAGATTCCTTCCGAACGAAAACATGTGCCTTCAGCTTAGACCATATATCACGGGACTAGCCTTTTGTCATAGTAGAATTATATAATAGTAGGGTATCTCCGAGCTCGACCGCACGATACTTACCTATAGTATCAGGGCTGTCACTTTTAGTTAATTCAACCGTCGTAAATGACAGGTTAGGTTAAACAATTGGACATTCTCATACAACATCATCTAGTTCAAATTAGGCCAGTTTAAGCTTGTGCTATGGGATCTAGACAGAATCCAACCTGGGACCTCAGTACAGCATTCCCATATTAATGATGGCAACATTTTTATGGATCACACAAATAATTGGACCGACCAAGGAATAATACTAGAACTACACTACCGACTGCGCCTCAGAGGCAATTAAAATCAAAATACATAATTTGTGAAAATTTCAGCTTTCTAACTATCACGGTTCCTGAGATACAGCCTCATGACAGATTGACAGACAAAGTTCAAGGGTCAAAGACAGACAGACGGACAGACAGACAGATGGACAACTTAGTCTCATAAATAGACTCCCGTTTTTATCCTTTGAGTAGGGAACCTTCAAAACGACCGAAATTCTAGAATATTTTAGCTTTTCCTTAATTCATACACTGAACACAATTTGCATGAATTTGAAATTTGTATATTCCTTTGAAGTGCCATAAAGTTTCGATTATCAGTCAGTCAGTGTTCACTCACTGCATACATACATATAGTCACGCCTTTATCCCAAAAGAGGTAGTCAGAGGCATAGTATACGCCCACATCTCACCTTCTAGATTTATGTCCCACAAAATACCTAGGTGGTGAGCCTATTGCCGTGTTGAAAGGGCGGGTAGTGTTCTGTTGAAAGATACTAAAGATACTTCAAACTTCTAGTTTTATCCACAAAGAAATTATAAGGGGTCGAAAATGAACGGAGTGGCACAGTATAAATATATGTTGTTTAACCAGTATTGTAGCTCCCTACAAACGGACGAAGCGCAAGCTATACCTACGATTCTCGTTTTCGGCAGGCCTTTCAGCACGCAAGCAGCGTCCGCAGTCGCGATTGTGCCGAGTAGACGAATGGACGGTGTGTCGTTTTTTAAATAGTAACCGCGCGTGTTTTATTTACTAAAAATATTTAATATGACAACTAGAGTCTATTGTGCTTGTTTTGGTTGCATGAATTCGTCAATAACTCACCCAGAGATAACGTTTTTTAGATTACCTGGAAACTCCGAAATGTAAGACTATAAATTGAGTTTACTTAAGTACTAATTGGTACTATACTACTTGTTGATTAAAGTTAAACAAAGTGATTGACACGAGTGAACTAGGTAGTTACATGAAGTAGGTATGTTTGTGTTTAAAACTAGACTTGTGCTTGCTCAGTCAGTGAACGGTGCGATCCGATATAGTACTTTATCCAAAAAAAAACTAGTTCAGAACTTTAGTACGTGTAGGTAGTACATTTAGTTCAGTTGTCAGTTCGTAGTTATTTAATTGAGAGCAATGATTTAGGTATGTTTCAAGAGTATTCATTTCTTTGTGGATGACCGATGTTACAGTACACTTAGCACCGTATGACTGCCTCTGTGGCACGGTCGGTATTGATACTGCCTGCGGCGCTGGAGGTCGTGGGTTCGATTCCCACCCTAGACAAATATTTGTGTGACCCATAAATGTTTGTCTCAAGAGTCTGGTTGTTTCTATGCATAATATGTTTGTATTTAAAAAGTATATTAGTATTAATATCCGTGGTCTGATACCCATAACACAAGCAGGTTATTCCTAGCTTGTAGCATTTATTTTCTATAGATGCAGTATTTAGGATGTGAAAGCAGCCTTATCGAGTTATTTTTTTAATCGGTTGTCAGTGGTGACATTTCTGCTGTCAGAATGACAGGATGTCATAAGTTCGGTGACGAAGCGTTTCGCATTTAAAGGAACGGGTTTTGTTAAGATTTTTCGTGAAAGACAAGACTTTTGACCGAGACCTGCTTTGGGGTAGTTGGAGGTCCTTTGGCTTTTGCTCTGAGACTGTGCCGCGAATCAGTTTTTCGCTCAAGCGCGATTATTTGTTACCTCGCGTGGCCTAACGGGCTGTGATTGGGTTGCTGCATTGCATCTTGCTACATTTTACCCAGAAAACTGGTGAGTCACTTCTTCTTTTGCAAAGCGGGTCGATTGTCGTCTGTCGCGCAGCCAAGATCTTAATTTGTCGTTTCTTTCATGACAGGGTTTTTTACTACGGGGCTAGTTGCCGGATGAGATATTTGGTGCCGCACCTATAAGTTAGTGGGCTGCACGTGGTACGACAACGTGGAAGTGCGGACTACACGAGCTTCTCATGTGAGAGGTATTTGCCGTCATCACCTGGCAGTAACAACAGGCAGTCACTCTCACTCAGCTCACTCTGCAGGCCAGTAAATCCACTACTTATGTGTAGCTTAGTAGCATAAGTACCTAAGCACTGACTATACTTCTGTGTACCTGTGATATTTGTGTCTATCAGTGAATAAGCTCTCTGTGTGTCTCTGTGTATCTCTGTGTTATATAAATATATGTGTGTACACCCTACCTGACTGTTTTCGTCAGAGCCCTGGCCTACCCTTGCACGCACACTGGAATCTCTGTAGTAAGGCGCCCTGGGAAAGAGTTCTCTGCATAGCTACCTCGCGCTAGTTGGTGAGTAACACTGATCATCACTGTGTTATAAAATGGCTCCCAACGTAGTGGCAAATCTCTGGGTCTACTCTGCGGTAGCCTCAGTCTAGTGTGTGTGCATAGGTGGTTACCTCTGGCGAAACCATCCTGGTGAATCGTCCGAGACGCTCCAGGACGTTAATTGGTGGTGCTAGCAGCTAAGCACAAAACCTTCCCTTTCGTCTTCTTCCAGCTTCCTACATCTTTGGCTGGAAAAGACACAAAATTCTAAATTCAAAAATTTAAAATAGCTGTGATTTTGGAAAAACTTTTTGATTTTATTTGGCATACCCACTTCTTTCCTTATTGTGTTTCTTTTCTTTGTTATGTTCCTTTTTATGGTGCACACATATATTTATTGTAATATTATAGTGTAGTGTAATATATTAATCTATGCTAGATTAATATATTACATATATTATTCTATAGTTTCACCTCTGTGTTAACTTAGTGAATTTCACTCTGTGTAATTATAAATTTTTTTTTGAAGGTATGTTGATACCTTGTAATTTTATTTATTAACCTGAACTGTGTTATCAGAAAATTTAGAAACTTTTCTCTCTTAATATACCCTTAATCTTTGTTAAATTCTAAAAGTCAATTTGAAACATAATTACCTAACTTAGTACACTTTGTTGTAACTCAATTTACATTTTTACTTTGTAATTGATCCCTATCTGTGCCATTTTATCTTTATAATTGTTGTAAGTAAATTTTTACATAATGGCACAGATGAAAAAATATATAAATTATTTAAGAAAGGATGAACTTGCTAACGAGCTGTCCCACATGGGTATTTCAGTGGAACCGGAAACGACAGTGTCTGGCCTTCGGAGTGAGCTAAGAACGGCACACCGACTCGTCCGTCGAGGTAGCATCAAAGCGAGTGCTCCGGTACCCGCTGATGCATCGGCTGAGCTCTCGACCTGCCTTCCGAAGGTCTCCGAGTTGGAGGAGGCTCTTCAGTCAGGTGAGTTTTTGGCCAATAATAATTCTCGTCTTAGGGTGTCCATCAGGGCCAACTACTTATTGAGTAGGTTAGCTCGTTGTGGTCTGGATTGCCCCGACCTGGTGGATATTCGTGGTAGGCTAGTGAAGATCATCGCTAGGGCTGAACCCAGTAGTGATTCTGAATCCGAAGGTTCGGATGATGATGGTGATGATCCTTCGGGTCGTGACCAGGTGGAATATACTTCACCAGTAGTGAGAGAGGACCGCTCGGTGCGAGCTAGTTCAAGTAGGAATAGTCCTACATGTAACATAGTGTATAAAGAACGTCCCCTTAACTTATGTTCATTTAACTTAAAATATGATGGTTCTACTTGTGTACGTGTGTTTTTAGAGAGATTAGAGGAACTTAGATGTGCTCGGGAGGTTACTAAGCCTAGACTCCTTATGGCTTTCTCCGACCTGTTGGATGGACCGGCTTTGTCTTGGTTCCGTACAAACAAAGCTAACTTCATCTCATATGAGGATCTTATTAGTGAGCTTAGAGATACCTTCGATATTCCTGATTATGATTACCGCCTCAGGAACGAGATAAGACAGCGTACACAAGCCCGCTCTGAGTCCTTGGTTAACTATATATGTACAATTCAAGCCATGTTCTCAAGGTTGTCATGTAAGATGCCCAGTGAGGAACAGCTGGACATTCTCATGCACAACATTAGACCTGACTACATGAAGGAACTGGCCTTGCATGATGTCAACTCTGTAGATGACTTGAGACGTTTGGGTAAGCGCTTGGAGCTTGCGCGTACTAGGGCAGACGCTTTCCATGAGCCTGCTCTTGACAAGTTTGAGATTACATCTGACTTACACCAGCTTAAGAACAAAGGTGTACAAAAGCCCGCTAAGCAGGTGTCTGCAGTGGAGACGCCGGTTACCCCCCACGATCGCAAATGCTTTCGTTGCGGCGGGGGCGGTCACACTGCATACAGCTGCACACAGTCAAGGGAGCTGGTGTGTTTCCGGTGTGGTCTCAAAGGAGTCAAGACCCCAGACTGCTCACACTGTACTAGCAAGTCAAAAAACGCGTAGGCCAGGGCCTTATTAGGAACTCTGTGCATCACTCTGTATCTGAGTCTATTTCTGATAAGGTCCTGTTTCCTAAACGGGATAGTGACATTAGACCGTATCTAGTTGTTAAGGTTTTAAATTTAAATGTCTTAGGCCTTCTAGATTCCGGTGCCTCCTGCTCTATACTAGGTAAGGGAGCGCACCGCATCTTCTTGGAACTGGGTTTTGATCTTGTGAGTATCAATCCTACTTTTCGTATTACAACTGCAGACAGCACTCACTTGCAATGTCTGGGTTGTATCTCTTTGCCAATTGAGTACAATTCGGTTATCCGAGTTGTCAAGTTCTATGTTGTCCCAGGTATAACCACCTCCATGATATTTGGAGTGGATTTCTGGCAACAATTTAAGTTAAGTGATAAGTTAATTTTACAAAATATTAGTCTTGATAGCTTTAGTGATAATAATCCTATAGAGTCTGTGTCCCTTAACGGTGGCCTCGAGGATTACGACAACCTGACAACTAAACAAAGGTGTGTAATCAACGAGGTCATTGAAAAGTTCGACTCGTTGAACACTGATAAGGTGGGTTTAGGTCGGACCTCACTTGTGCACCATGTCATTGACACTGGTGACAGCAAGCCGATCAAGCAGCGTTATTATCCGCTCTCTCCCCTTAAGCAGAAGGCCCTGGAAGCCGAGCTGGACCGAATGCTGGAGATGGGAGTAGTGTCCCCGTCTCAGTCCGCCTGGAACTCTCCAGTGGTCATGGTGGAGAAGGCGAACGGCGACCTCAGATTGTGCTTGGACTCTCGCAAGCTGAACTCTGTGTCTAAGAGTGACGCCTACCCCTTACCCTATATCAATCAAATCTTAGACCATCTTAATAATGCTAAGTATTTAACCTCTGTAGATCTGAGTGCGGCCTACTGGCAGATTCCATTCGACTCACTCCAGTCTGCTGAGAAGACTGCTTTTACGGTTCCCCGGAGAGGATTGTTCCATTACAATTCCATGTGCTTCGGTCTTGTCGGTGCCAGTGCCACGATGCAACGCCTCATGGACCGTCTGTTTGGTCCCGAGTTCGACAACAAGGTATTTGCGTTTCAGGATGACATAGTCTGTGTGTCCAGCACCTTTGAGGAGCATGTAGAGCTCTTACATAGAGTCTATCAGCAACTCAAGGATGCTGGCCTAACTATTAATATGAAAAAATCCCACTTTTGTCGGAGTGAACTCAAATACCTGGGGTATTATGTGGACAAACATGGCTTACGGACAGACCCGGGTAAAGTTGAGGTTATCCTCAACTATCCCACCCCTTCTAACCCTAAGGAGGTTAAGAGATTTCTGGGAATGGCCGGCTGGTATCGTCGCTTTGTTAACAACTTCTCGAAGATTAGTAAACCTCTGTGCAAACTCACTTCTACGAACCTTAAGTTCGAATGGACCCCTGAGGCTGAACAGTCCTTTAACCTGCTAAAGTCAGCCTTGGTTTCTGCCCCTATATTAAAAATGCCTAACTTTGAGATGCCCTTCCGCATTCTTAGTGACGCGTCAGCTTACTCAGTTGCTGCTGTACTGACACAAACTCACGATGGTGTTGAGCACCCTATCGCCTACTGTAGCCGTTCTCTCAACAAGAACGAGGTGAACTACAGCACAACTGAGCGAGAACTTCTGGCCGTGATTTTCGCTTTGGAACAATTTCGACAGTACGTCGAAGGCCAAAAATGTACGGTCGTCACGGATCATTCATCTCTTCTGTGGTTCCATAAGCTAAAAAATCCCACGGGTCGTCTAGCACGTTGGAGCATGAGGCTCAGTCAATTCGATTTTGACATAGAGCATCGAAAAGGTAAAGACCACGTTGTACCTGATGCTCTGTCTCGTATCAAAATTGATTCCCTCGATGCAGTACCCACTAAAGACCCGTGGTATGACCACACCATGAATAGTGTTCGGAAGAACCCTAGGAAGTCACCAAATTATGACATTCGTGACAACCTTCTATATAGGTTAACTAAAAATAAATATTCTTTGACTTCAGACTTTGACTGGAAGCTGGTGGTACCTCAGGAGGATCGCTTGCCCCTGCTCTCTAAGTACCACGATGACACACTTAGTGCCCATGGTGGCGTTTGGAAGACGCATAAAAGGTTAGCCCTAAATTATTACTGGCCCAAGATGTACGAGGACGTCAAAGAATATGTTGGGTATTGCGAAACATGCAAGCAGTACAAACCCGTAAATACGTCTCGTCCCGGCCTAATGGGTAGCCCGAAGCGGGTTTCGAAGCCATTCGAAGCTATCTCTGTCGATCTGCTTGGTCCCTTTCCCACTTCGAGCAATAGAAACGTACACCTGATCGTGGTCTCCGACTACTTTAGCAAATACGTCATGTTGTGCCCTGTTCGGGTTGCCACAGGCGCTGTAGTCGCGAGGTTCATAGAGAAGAGTGTGTTTCTCGTGCACGGAGTCTGCAAGACTATTTACATGGATAATGGCCCTCAGTTTGTGAGTAAGCCATTTAAGGATCTGTTGGCTAAATACAATGTACCTAATATATATTATAACCCTAGGTATCATGCCCAAACTAATCAGGCGGAACGAGCTATTCGTAATGTTGTTCAAGCGATCTCATGCTATGTGAAGTCGCAACACAAGTCTTGGGATCAGTTCTTGGTTGAGATACAGTGTGCTTTAAACACTGCAGTTAACGAAGCAACTCGTTTCACCCCTTACTTTTTGGTACATGGTAGGGAATTTATTGGGGATGGAGTGTTATACAGGCAGACAGATATCGCGTGCCATCCTACTTCAGTCTCTGTAGACGATCCATCAGCCTTCGGTGTCAAGCTGAGAGAAATACAACGCATTTACGACCAGGTGAGGAAACATTTGAACGTTGCCCACCAGCGTAATGAAAAGTATTACAACCTCAGAAAAAGGCATGTAGAGCTGAAAGTGGGACAGATAGTTTACAAACGCACGTTCTACCTGTCCAACAAGGCCAAGAATTTTACTTCTAAGCTAGCTCCTAAGTTCCTTAAATGTGTGGTGACTGCTAAACGATCCCCTTTAGTATATAGGCTGTCAGATCTGGACGGTAAGGATCTTGGGGAGTACCATATCAAGGACATCCTGAAGTATCAGGAGGAGCAGTCTCCAATACCTAACGTAACTACATAGCACTGTTTCTCTAGTTTATTAAACCAGTGCTATGTGATCATTATGTAAGACTATTTTAATCTTTTGTTTGTATTTCTATATGTGTACGTGACTTTAAATTGTCACGTTGTAGTTTCTTCTATGCACCGCACCGAGCGTTTTTCTCTCATTCGCTTCTTAGTACTCTACCTTATCCTGAGAGCTTGGGTAGTGTTAGGGTATCGGCAGTGAGTAAAGGGAGCATTCGTTTTCTATGAAGGGCATTAGACTCTAATTACTTAGCCTAACCGGTACACGAGTCAGTGTCTAGTTAGGTACATAGGAGGATCTTTCTTTGGTATTGTAATGGTCGTAGTCAGCTGGTGTTTGAAGGACCTAGCTGGTTGTCTTTGTTTATTAGTCAGTACTTTTCTGTTTTCTTTATTGTGTATTTCCAGCGTGTCATATCCGCAGGAAATACTATTAAAGGGGGGGTGGTTGTAGCATTTATTTTCTATAGATGCAGTATTTAGGATGTGAAAGCAGCCTTATCGAGTTATTTTTTTAATCGGTTGTCAGTGGTGACATTTCTGCTGTCAGAATGACAGGATGTCATAAGTTCGGTGACGAAGCGTTTCGCATTTAAAGGAACGGGTTTTGTTAAGATTTTTCGTGAAAGACAAGACTTTTGACCGAGACCTGCTTTGGGGTAGTTGGAGGTCCTTTGGCTTTTGCTCTGAGACTGTGCCGCGAATCAGTTTTTCGCTCAAGCGCGATTATTTGTTACCTCGCGTGGCCTAACGGGCTGTGATTGGGTTGCTGCATTGCATCTTGCTACATTTTACCCAGAAAACTGGTGAGTCACTTCTTCTTTTGCAAAGCGGGTCGATTGTCGTCTGTCGCGCAGCCAAGATCTTAATTTGTCGTTTCTTTCATGACAGGGTTTTTTACTACGGGGCTAGTTGCCGGATGAGATATTTGGTGCCGCACCTATAAGTTAGTGGGCTGCACGTGGTACGACAACGTGGAAGTGCGGACTACACGAGCTTCTCATGTGAGAGGTATTTGCCGTCATCACCTGGCAGTAACAACAGGCAGTCACTCTCACTCAGCTCACTCTGCAGGCCAGTAAATCCACTACTTATGTGTAGCTTAGTAGCATAAGTACCTAAGCACTGACTATACTTCTGTGTACCTGTGATATTTGTGTCTATCAGTGAATAAGCTCTCTGTGTGTCTCTGTGTATCTCTGTGTTATATAAATATATGTGTGTACACCCTACCTGACTGTTTTCGTCAGAGCCCTGGCCTACCCTTGCACGCACACTGGAATCTCTGTAGTAAGGCGCCCTGGGAAAGAGTTCTCTGCATAGCTACCTCGCGCTAGTTGGTGAGTAACACTGATCATCACTGTGTTATAAGCTTACTTTGGGATCAGATAGCGTTGTGTGAAATGTCCGTGAATAAAAAAAAATTGACAGCATTTTTGTTACCTTTGATTTTTATTACACGCATAGAGACAAATATGAACTTCCAAAGTTTAACACAACTTGACAATGTACGAAAAGTACTAGTGTACTAGAGACTGACTAGTACTTTCAAATCGAAAAATAGTTTTAATTTTGTAAATCAAAAATTTAACGCAATAATTATAAAGACTAGAATTCCGTGATTCTATCACTGACGAAACATGTGATGAGCCGATTATTATTGTCTACGTCGCTTACTCGTTTTCAAATTTCTACACCCGTCTCACTCAATCGTTAGTAGATAACGGGCGCTGCGCCGGCACGCCGCCGCCCCGCGCCGCCTGCCGTTGCGGGGATATTATATCATTACTCACAAAGTATTTTTTTGTTTAAATAAAAAAGGTACATATTTAATCGAAATGAAAGCCGGTTGTCAGTAAAACAACAATCCTTAATACAAATTGAAGACCTTGTGGGCGGATTGAAAAAAATCAACTGCATTAGGCTCACTATCTATTACGCGTACGTAAAACTATAAGGTAAAATGTGGGCGTATACTATGCCTCTGCCTACACCTTCAGGGATAAAAGCGTGACTATATGAATGTATGTACTTATGTACATATTTACAATCGCAATACTAAATAGAAAGTCAAAGTAGGCACATATTATTAAAATGCTGTAGGTGGGCAGCCCTATCGCATGCTTACGTACCGCGCGGCCGTAGGCATTTATTTCTAAAATCCGGCCGAGTCAAACTACAGTATACAGTGGGAGTGGGTTCGAAGCATTGGGAGTAGAACTCGCGCACCGAGGGTTCCTTACCAAAAAACAGGCAAAATTCATGTTTGTTGTATCTCATGCAACCAACGTTTCCCTAACACAATATTATTTTTCTGATTTTAGTATTTGTTGTTATAGCGGCAACAGAAATACATCATCTGTAAAAATTCAGCTCTCTAGCTATCACGGTTCCTGAGAAACAGACCTTTTGTGGGACAGACAGACGTATAGCGAAGGGTCATGTTTAGGGTCCCGTTTTTTACTCTTTGGGTACGGAACCCTAATAAATACGAAGTCTAATATGTATTGAACGAATTCGTACGTAAGCATTAAATTAATATTACTACGTCCATAATAATCTCAAGGTAAGTTGGTACGTAAGTGAATTATTCAAACTCACCTTTCTTCTTTTTTGTTACCTATCGTGAATTCGTGAATAACGATAGATAATGACGGAGTTTAAAAATTAGTGTTAATGCATCCAAAAACACCACAATATCGTCTTTACTTCTTTATAGGCATTGTCATATTTATCTAATATTAATATCCTGTGTGGCGACGAGGCGAGACCTCGTCGCCACACTTGCGACAGGTAAGAGTACAAATGTCGCCACCCCAATACATTCCAAGGGTGTCGTAAGAGGCGACTAAGGGAACACCTTCGCAAAAAGATCCATTGCGTAGAGAAGGAAAACTCAAAATGAAACTCGGTTGTCAGTAAAATGACAATCGTTAAGCCAAGTTGAAGGCCTTATGCTTGGCTTGAAAATTTTCAACTGCGGGCCGTGGCGTCCTGCGCCTGTCCATTTCAACACGGCAATAGGCTCACCACCTATTACGGGGGACATAACACTAAAATTTGAAATGGGGGCGTACACTATGCCTCTGTCTACTCCTTCGGGGATAAAGGCGTGATTATATGTATGTATGTAAGTAAAGATAGCGGGCATATGACACATACATTTTACGTACTCAAGCGCACGCGGTTCGCGGCAACACTGATTGAACGCTTGGTTTACCAGCTGGGAGCTTTCCGTCTGACTAGTACTGATTTTTAAATGTGTGCGTGACGCACGGCTCGTTCCGCTTCCGACGCGACGCGCCCGTAGGCACTGCGCGCGCACACAAGTATACCGCGCTCGGCACCTTTGATATAATTTTGTTTGAAGATGCCTAACTCTATTAAACTCTGCTTTTGTGAACCACCGCATACAAAAATATTCTGCCAGTCATAGCAGGTGAAGGGGGAAACACAAACACATATAAAATTTCATTATATATTTAAAAGTGTATTAATCGACAAACGCGTAATGGCTGTTGTGTGTTAATTTTTATTGTACAGTCATCTATAATGAAATGTACTAGTTTAATCATATAAAATGATGTACTGATGTACAATGCTTTTTATAAAGCCAATAGACCAAAATGGTCTATTGACTTGGCAGAAAGGAATGCTTAAGTAAGGCGCATCCTGTGGTTAGATGATCTAAGGCCTTCAGAAGTAGAGCGTTTCTGTACTTTGGAAGGTTTTTCTCGGTTGCCAGTAACATGGCGAGCGTTAAGCTAAAATTTTCAAGAGAGGATAGTCACAGCCTTAGACACACCATACAACACTGCAATAGGCTCACTACGCAGGAAAAAAACAAAAAGAAGAAAATTGGGCGTATTTTTATGCCTCTGCTGACTTCTTCGGAGACAAAAGCGTGGCTATTATAATATTGTTAGCAATCACCAGGAATGTTAATAAAAAAATATACACTGAGATTAACAAAGCAGATTTCTATCACTTTATTTAACAAATTTTACTACACCCTGAACGTAATCATTACACAAGTAGCTAATCAGTAAGTAACTTAGAACATTCTTACAATCACGGCGACACTAATATCACATGGATCACACTGATCACCAGGGTGTGTAGTTCTTTACTCTGCAGCGGTCGACCGTCGAAAAGAGGGCGTCCACTACATTGCGCGCCTTTTTATATTGGAAATCTAGTCATAGACAAGTCGACTTCTACACGGCCTCTCCTGACCATGCATCGTCCTCGACTGCATATAAGATGTCTGAACCTCAACAGTCATCGGTTCAGATGGACTAGCTTCGGGATTGAACACGCTCATCGGCATGAGCTGCGATGCTTTCATCGAGGCGGCTTCTAAAATCAATTAGAAATAACATGTCATTACTATGTGCCAATGTAACACAAAGACCTAATTGTTGTATCCATCAACCTTTCAAGGCCTTCCAACGTACAGTCCAAAATACATTAGCTAAGATAAATAGCACACAGCTTATCACACATCACCACATTCATTTAATGTGATTACGTTCGCACATTAAAAGGCAAACTATATGAGGATTTCTGATTCATACGAGGTTTATGATTCATTCACACTTGGATTCAAGTATTTACCATTCATCATCACTCTACCAATTCATTGTAGGGCAAACATCCCACAGTCTGTTTGCCGAAAAAGGAACGTCCCGCAGTCCGTCCTCTAACTACATGGGAATTGGCATCCCACAGGCATACCAATAGGAACGTCCCGCAGTCCGTCCTGTACACCGACATTCATCTTTACACTACCACGTAGGGCAAATATCCCGCAGTCTATTTGCCAAAAGGAACGTCCCGCAGTCCGTCCTCTACATGGAGTTGGCATCCCGCAGTCTGCCAATAAGAACGTCCCGCAGTCCGTCCTATATACGAAACTAACACTTATACATAAAACTAGTACCCATATATGTACAAAAGTTGTACCCATACAGAACACTGGCACCCAGCATGTCAGCATGGAACATCCCGTATTCTGTTCCTTCACCAACACTGGCTGCGTTCAGATGACACGCACCCGTCAGGCACACGCCACTTAAGTCAACACCGACAACTCATACATACATACATATGGTCACGCCTTTTATCCTCTAAGGGGTAGGCAGAAGCACATTATATGCCCACATTTCACCTATAGATGTTGTACCACGTAATAGGTGCTGTGCTGAGTCATATTGCTGTGCTGATATGGACAGGCGCAGGTTGTGACTGCCCACTGTTAAAAAAATTTTAACTTTGCTTAATGATTGCCATTTTACTGGCAACCGGGACCAACAGCTTAATGTGCCTTCCGAAGCACGGAAACGCTCGCAAAATAACAAAGTGGTCACGTGGTGGTTACCCATACAAGAACCTGTCATAGTAAATGTTGTCAATATTACCGTCAACTCGCCACTCGAAGAATGCAGTGCAGGTATCAGGCCACCATTCGTCCTGCCATACCACCATAAACTGGGCCGCACGCAGCCCGTCATCCGCCCGGCGGCGCTCGCATGGACCACCATCTACCATACCAGGGTCCAACTTGCATTTTTACATTGAACCTGTGAAAACACAAATTGTTAACATTTAAACACGCGAGGTGAACCTCTATTACGATCCACGTGTGAACCTTACGGTACCTAGTTACTCTTCAGTAACCCGATCGTAGGGACTTCTGCACCTTTTTGATTTCTAGTTTAGTTGCAAACCTCCCAATGGCACATCTCAGACTAGCGACCAAATTAGTGGGACGGTAGTTTAGTTTCTCTTTATGAGACCCAGGAAAAAATGAGACGTCCTCCGTTTAATAACGTAAAGGTCAGCTGCAACGTCCACAAAAATATTTAAACACAAATATTTAAACTGTTCATCAGCAATACCTCGATACTAAGACCGCTGCAACGAGCCCCATCTTGGTGCAAATGCTGCATCTCTCTGAGGATGAGGGCATCCCGCAGACTACCCATTAGAGCAGTAAGTTCAACGCTTCCATGTCGCTGAAATACCATTGAAACAACAGTACGCCAAATTTCAGATCGATCAGTTCTGCGAAGCTTAGGAGAAATTCCTTCATCACCTAGAAAGTGATGATGTTCAAAATGTATAGCTAAGACACATTAATCACCTCGGCTCTGAAATAAAAACAAATCGTATCCAAATTGGCCCATCCGTTAGGCAGCTGTGATGCCACAGACAAACACACAGGTTACACCCACAACAACACGTGTTTTCGTCGGGGGTTAATTAATTGACCTCGATTCAGATCATGTTGAGTACAGTTCAAGCGTAAGTGGACCTGTCTGTTTGCGTGGTGCATCTTTGGTGTAACGTAGTACCTAAATCTCTGGCCCCATTTCTTTCACGAATTGTACACAACCAGCAGACTAACCTTTGACAGTAAAATCAGCGTTGCTGTACAGAAAAGGAACACTACATTTGTCATTGTCCCAAACCGTTCGGCTACATCCTGTCTAGAATTCAATCCAATGCATGCATCCAAGTATAGGTATTACTGGAAACGGGGTTTTATGTTCTTAAAAAAAAACTCAAGAAGTACAAGTTTATGACTTCTCAATCAATCATCAATCAGCCTACAGCAGTCCACTGCTGGATGTAGACCTCTCCCAATTTACACGGTTCTACGCCTTTCGCATCCTTTCCTACGGCCTTGTCCAGGTCGTTGGTTCTACTATAGATGTGCCAGCCCATGGCCACTATGATGTACTTACTCTGCGAGCTACGTAGACTACTCTGGTTCTCTAATAGATAACATTGTTTCGGATGTTATCTCTCAGAGACACCCTAAGTGTAGCTCGCTCTGTTCTAAGTAAAACACATTTACGCAAGTTGATCGAAAAACTCGCTTTGGTACACTACTTCATGTGACAGAACCATGCCCTCCTCTGCAGTCTATTCTTTTTGTGTCCAGTTAAGAGGCCTTGATATTTTACTGACCTGACCGATATAATTTCGATTGAGATAATCAGCATGTGGCAGTACAACTCCTTTTCTTTGCTGGAAAGCGGAATCCTGTGTTCGTATCGACCATTGGGCGCCTCTCAGAAAAAAAGGAGCAGACCATTTTTATGTTTTGTCAATTTGAGAGTAACATAATAAAGTAATAACAAAAACGTTGAGGGTAACTTAACAAAGTTATAGCAAAAGTGTTATGAAGCCTTTACGACAGCTAACGTTTACTTTACCGAATGGAATATGCTACCACACGCTTCCCATCATCAGCATAGGTTAATACTAGATACTACCACAATACTACTAACTTGCGTCCGTGTGAACCTCCGTGGGAGGTTCTGATTCTGGGTTCACTGGTCACTCTCGTCAGACAATCGTATCAAGCCTTGTCTAATTTGTTATTGATGTGAACTCCAAATAAACTTTTCAGTCAAACCTTGTAGCACGATTCTGGATATGTCTACGAAAATATCCTACAAGATCTAGAATTTGTCGCATCTGTAAGAGTTTTAAGGGAATAGGTGAAAATTATAAGGCGTTTACCTTTTCGTAAGCTTGGCACTTCCTGACCGCAGCTGAGGGCGCGTGCGTGTAGCGTGCACCCGTGCGCATCGCGTAGACGCGCATAACGTGATCAATGCACGCGCGTGTAGCGCATATGAATGCGCGTCGCGCAGACCAGCGTGCAGCGCGTCGTGTGGACTAGCGCGTGCAGCGCACACCAACGCGCATCGCGTAGACTAGCGCGTGCAGCGCACACCAACGCGCATCGCGTAGACTAGCGCGTGCAGCGCACACCAACGCGCATCGCGTAGACTAGCGCGTGCAGCGCACACCAACGCGCATCGCGTAGACTAGCGCGTGCAGCGCACACCAACGCGCATCGCGTAGACTAGCGCGTGCAGCGCACACCAACGCGCATCGCGTAGACTAGCGCTTGTAGCGCGCACCAACGCAAGTCGTGTAGACTAGCGCGTGCAGAGCACACCAACGCCCATCGCGTAGACTAGCGCTTGTAGCGCGCACCAACGCACGTCGTGTAGACTAGCGCGTGCAGCGCACACCAACGCCCATCGCGTAGACTAGCGCTTGTAGCGCGCACCAACGCACGTCGTGTAGACTAGCGCGTGCAGCGCACACCAACGCGCATCGCGATGACTAGCGCTTGTAGCGGTCACCAACGCGCGTCGTGTAGGCTAGCGCGTAAAGCGCCCATCAGCGCACGTCGCGTAGACCAGCTTGCAGCGCGCGTCGTGTAGACTAGCGCGTGCAGCGCACACCAACGCGCATCGCGTCGACTAGTGCTTCTAGCGCTCAACAACGCCCCTCGCATTGATTTAGAACTCCCGGATCGGCGGACAGGAGGATTATCGCCGTTACTGTATAGGAGAGTGACAAAGGACAGTTTCTAGTCACTTCAACGATTGATTAACTGTGCACAAACATAATCGCACCACGCGTCAATACGTGAATTAACGGGTCAAAATTATAGTCATAAAATACTGCATTCTAAAGGGGTTGAACGCTTGAATCGCGTCCATAATCATTTGTAACGTTTGAAAAGTTCACGGGCACTTTCGGTACTAATTCGCTTCCTTTATGGCAAGTTGTAGAAACATCTCACTTTTAACGATACCGTACGTGTAACAACGAACGAGATTGGATCCGAGACCGCGATGGTGGTGTCTAGGATCGCGACGGCTACGAACGGTATTCCCCGTAATACCCTTCGTGACCAATTACACGACACGTGGCACTCACGATGGTCCACTCAAATCATCAATTCACTATGCAATTTACGGCTTGAATTATGCGTTTTAGGCATAATTACACGAGAAAACACAAACAAATTGCGTAAAACATACACAACTCACTAAAAGAGGGTACTTTGTAATGATTACGTTCCTTATGTTTCATAATACCTCTCGTTCGACTCGGTGAGTTGGCGATTAGGTAAGAATCCCACTTCTGATGTTAGCAATCACCAGGAATGTTAATAAAAAAATATACACTGAGATTAACAAAGCAGATTTCTATCACTTTATTTAACAAATTTTACTACACCCTGAACGTAATCATTACACAAGTAGCTAATCAGTAAGTAACTTAGAACATTCTTACAATCACGGCGACACTAATATCACATGGATCACACTGATCACCAGGGTGTGTAGTTCTTTACTCTGCAGCGGTCGACCGTCGAAAAGAGGGCGTCCACTACATTGCGCGCCTTTTTATATTGGAAATCTAGTCATAGACAAGTCGACTTCTACAATATAATACTCTTTATGCGTAGTCGGTTAAAAAGTAGCCTATGTCGTCCTTTCCGGGGACTTAAACTATCTCTATACGAAATTTCATCTAAATCGCTTCAGCGATTTAGGCGTGAAAGCGTAACAGACATAGTTATTTTCGCATAATATTAGCAGGGATGTTATGAACTTCTGGTTTTTCAATTCAAGGAGAGCTTGATATCGGCACAAGCATCTAGAAGTGCAATCAATGATTAAATTCAAAACAGTGGCATGGATTGATACTTCAGATACGCAAAGTGACTTTGAATTCTTATTCAAAATCTACGAAATGATGGCCATTAGACGAGCCTGTCGTTAAACAGATAAGTTAAAGTCGTAAAACCTTTATACTCGTTTACAATTAAGTACCCAATTTGACTTAAATACAACATCAAAAGCTAATTAGTCAGTAAATATTTATTACGCTTACGGCAGATTTCGGGGACAAATTAAATCGCCAGTAATGAGAATTAAATTAAATTTGCCCTAAGGAGAAATAATACTGAAAATAGGTTGTACCTACTTAATAAGTAGATACATATTATTTTGTATCAATATTACAACGTAAAATTTTTTTTTGTAAAAAATTTAACCGACTTCCAACTAATCCTGAAAAATAAAATTTAGTTTCTTAGCAGGAAGTAATTTGTATTTTGATTTATCAGATTGTATTATAGATTTTATACAAATTTCTGTGGTTGCCCTCGATTTCTCTTGGATCCCATCATCAGATCCTGACCTCGTGAAAATGGGACCACTTCATAAGAAAACCTTATTGAACAAAAGAAAAAAAAATGAAATTCGTCTATAATTGACGTACTTACATCAACGTATCGGTGAATCGTATCGGTGAACATACATTATAAAAAAACACAGACGAATTGGGAACCTCCTCCTTTTTTGAAGTCGGTTAAAGAGTGTTTGGTTGTTCTTTTACAAAGTGTTTTTTTTTAATTTGCAAATGTTTCCATGAGAAGTTTATACTTATTTAATACCAACTTTTTGGCGTCTTAAAATGCAAAGCAAAACTAACTAACAAACTCATGCCAGGTGGCTCGTGATACTGATTTTACTCCGACATTTTCTAGTAACCATGATAAAATTATAAACAGTTCGCTTATAGATGAAGATCACATCTGCAATAAAAAATGACCTATTCCCAGTAGTACTACTGTATAGTCTTACCAGTAGTACTATTGGGAATATTGATCCCATTAGTCTTACTGAAATGTATACGTATGCTTACGTTTAATTTGGGCTAGATGATGTTGTGTGCAAATGTCCGCAAAAATAATAATATAATATGTAATAGCATTTATCAAAGGTTCTTACACTAATTTTGACAAAACAAACATAACAAAAACATTTGTGCATGTGGGTAAACAAAAATAAACATAAAAATTAAACAGGGTTTTTAAGTAGTTTATCTTACAATTCTCTTTACGAAGAGTTTATAAATCGGACATGACCGCAAATCGGCTTCTATAACACACTGTGCTCGCTGTTAAAATACTATTTTGCCCCCTTCTTATACAATCTACTATTACCAGTTGGGGTAAAAGGAACTTCCCAGTATATCTATAGTATGGATTTATATCTATATCCATACTAATATTATAAAGCTGAGGAGTTTGTTTGTTTATTTGCTTGTTTGCACGCTAGGATCTCAGGAACTAGGTACTGGTTGGAATTCAAAAATTCCTTTTCAGTTCGTTAGATCAGTTATCGAGGAGGGTTTTATAACATCACGCTACGTATCTCTTGTGACACAAATGAAGTTGCGCGGGTCAGCTAGTTATTGATATAGCTAAGGGATTATGTGCAAGAAAAACAAACTAAATTTATGAAAACAAACACTTAAACTTTATTTGTACAGTTTCCTATAACTAGAATGTCTTTAGTATTTTCTCATAAATTAACTAACTAACTATCTTCACGCCAAATCCCTTGCGGGGTAGGCAGAAAGAAATTAACTAAAATATAATTTAAGTACAATTTGTTTCTACACTGCGTTGTTCTTCTTTGGCGCATCGCTCTCGGTTGGCAGAAATATGGCCGCTATTAATCCACCTGAAAAAGAAAAGAACATTTAAATTTATAACTACCTAACTAGCTGTTGCCCGCGACTTCGTACGCGTGAAAATTGTTACAATGCCAATTTGATTGCTCTCTGCTTAGCCCCTAGGATATGAAGCGTGATAATATATAGCCTATTTTAACACCCTACCCCTAAGTAATATTGTGCAAAATTTGAATCAAATCTATTGAGTACTTTTCGAGATCTTTCCGGACAAAGCAAAGCAAACAGACAAACAGATAAACAGACAAAACATTCTAACTATATTTTCGGCTTCGGTATATTACGTTGAACACCCAGCGACTATTTTTTTTTTATATTTACAATGTACAGTTTTGACTTTTCTATCATTTTATTATAATGTATAGATAAGATTTTTAAACTGATTTTGCAAAGTATGCTTTCTAATATTTAGTATCACAGTTCCCTTCATAGTCCGTTCACATTTATTTTACCCCTGACTGACAGTTTGTCAATTATTTCCTGTGTGTTGGCATTGCAGTCCAGTGCATCGCAGCCCTATGAGTGCCAGCCTAAGACATTTTACCGATTATAGTGGAGATTATAACATCCGACCATTAGCACTAAGTGTTTGGTTTTGCATGTCATAATATACTTAACTTTACTAAAAGAAACTTTCATTACCATCATCAAAGAAGGTGTAGTTGCTGCTTCCAAAACGTTCCACATCTCAATTAAAGGTCACACCCGAAATAAACGCCAGCAAAAGAAGAAAGTAAGTTTCGACTAAAAGTTAGATTACGTGGGAGAAATAAAATCTTATTGGGGTAACACAGCGATCAAGATAGGCAACCTAAGTGCTAGAGGTAATATATCGCTGAACAAACAATTTATTATATATTTTGTCGCACGTAGGTAATACGTAGTTGAGCGTATTGCTGTGTAAAAATGGACAGGGGCACGTTTTGACCACAAGCCGTTGAAATTTGCCAACTTGGCATAACGAATACCATCAGACCATGATGACTAATCTCGCCTTCTCCTCCTCTTCAAGTCGTGGTCCTCATTACTGAGGGTCGTGATTCCCCTGCTGAATCATTCTCTCCCTGACGATAATACGCCATCTGTCCAGCATCCAACGCGGTGCGTATCTGGACAGCCCTCTACAGAATTTTTATAGTGGCAAAACAATGTTTGCCAGTCGTTAATTAAAGTTTATGTTTGTGATTAGATACTTACTTAAAACAAAGATAGCCCAGCAGTAGAAAGTCAGTTGGCAGAAGTTCACGATTGTGGATCCCACCAGAGCCACGCCTCCAAGACTGACGGTGCGGCCTACCATAGTGCCTAAACCAGTCGCTAGGCCCCTGTGAACAATGAAAGAATATGTCAATCAGTCGGGGGAGTGCCAATAATAAGTAATTAAAGCTAAACACGCGTATGCTACTAATATTATAAATGTGAAAGTTTGTGAAGATGTTTGGATGTTTAGATGTTTGGATGTTTGTTACCCAATCACGCTCTAACGACTAAACGGATTGGCCTGAATTTTAGTACAGAAATAGCTTATAAACTGGAATAACACATAGGCTACTTTTCATCCCGCGAATATGTTCCCACGGAACGCGGGAACTGGTACCAAATTTCGCATTTCGCGCAACAACTAGTTAAGACAGAAGACTTGACATGATAGACGGACGAACAATAAAGTTTTGTGATCCTGGGTTCTGTTTTTCCCATAGATTTAGAATTTTTCACTTATGGCTTTTTCTACCAAGGTGTGGAACCCTAAATAGGATTATATTTTATTTGTAAGAATTCCTACACAGTTTTTTTGACAGTATTTCTAGGTAGGTAATACACATATTGAGAGACCATTCCAAGTAAATGTTAAATTAAAACGGAATAAATAAGATTTTCATTTTTAAATACCCTTTGATCGACATATTTTCGAAAATTGGCGGCTTTAGGTGTTATACACGTGATGCCGATCCAATTGCTTTACGCGACCGAATGAAGCGCAAGTGTAGTTCCGCGAAATACAGGTCCGTCTCATGGTCCAAAATATTTAATGTCGTCACAAATATTTTCCTGAGGCTGGGGTGGAGGGGTGCTGCTCATCCCCACACTACAGAAGTAGACCCAAGACGACAGCGTGACGTGAAAGTTTCACGAAGCCCCATGAAGCGGGATAAACAAGACCCAAATACGTGGAATGGCACCCGTAGGTGAGGCCGCTGTGTTGCCAAAGTCTGTTAGGAATACTGGTACATCAACACAAATCGCTGTGATCAGAAGCGTGAAGATAGTGGTTCTTCTCCAGTCAGCGAAGATTAGCAATCGAGAATCTTATTTATTTTATTCTTTATACGAAATTAGTACTCACCGAAACGAGGTCGGATAAACATCCACATAGTACGAATACACACTGCCAATAGCCAATCCCGTGAACTCAATCATACAGAACAGCACCAAGCTGATGTACCGGTCAGTGACCAAGTTCAACACCACGCAACCCGCGCCTGCTATGATGAGGAGCGTGAAGATGGTGGTTCTTCTCCAGTCGGCGAAGATGAGCGCGGTGAGGTTGCAGGCGGTGGCGATCAGGGTTACTATCAGGCCAGCGTATATCATGGTTTTTGTGTTGTTTTCTAGGCAGTTGTCCTGGAAACATCAAAATACCTAGTTTATTGTTCGTAATCATCATTTGTATTATTAATTCTTTACAGTTTAAATAGCAAAACCGGCCAGTCCGAGAAAAAGCCCCGATTTGTTTTTTTATGTTTTTAGTACTTATACAGGGTGGAATTTAAAGACCGTGGTTGATGGTAGTACACTTAACATTGATAACGGCAAGTTTTGCTGAAAAGAAACATTCTCTTATTTTCAAAAGTAAGTAAAACAGCAATGAAAGATTTTAAAAAATAAATAAACTATGAAAAATAAATCAGAACATGTAACTTATTATAAGATACCAACCGAAAGAGCCTTATAACGGGTGTTTTTTTTAGAGGTATAGAACTTTAAGTTGGCCTAGCTGTTTTAACCGGCAGTATTTTTGTCAGCTGTAAAGTGATTTATGTTTAGTATGGTTTGGCATTTTAACATAAATAGACTGAAGCCTGAACAATGCTTCCAAATTGTGCAAATTTATTTTGTAAATCATGGTTCTTTCCGAAATGCGTATCGTGATTTTCATAAGCGAATTTTCTTTAGCGGTGCAGCTCACTTTTGGTTGAATGGATACATCAATAAACAAAACTGCCATTTTTGGGGTGATGATGATCCTCAAGTGTATGTTGAGACACCGTTACATCCAGTAAAACTGACTGTGTGGTGTGCTTTATAGGCTGGTGGAATAATTGGTCCGTACTTCTTTAGAAACGATGCTGACCAGAATGTTACAGTCAATCGTGACTGCTATAGAGCGAAGATTACTGACTTTTTCGTTCATCAATTGAACAACCATGTTGTGCAGGAGTAGTGGTTTCAACAAGACGGCGCAACATGTCACATAGCTCGTGCCACAATTGATTTATTGAAGGAAACGTTTGGTACCCGCATAGTTTCACGTTTTGGACACGTGGATTGGCCTCCAGAGTCGTGCGATTTTACGCCACTTGACTATTTTCTGTGGAGATATGTGAAGTCGCTCGTCTACGCCGATAAGCCCGAAACGATTGACCACTTGGAGGATAACATTCGGAGCGATATTGTCGCTATACGGCCACAAATGTTGGGAAAGTCATCGAAAATTGGACCTCTAGATTAGACTACGTCCGAGCCAGTCCTGGCGGTTATATGCCAGAAATCATATTTAAATTATAATGCCAGAAGATTTCCTTTCGAATAAAGTCATTTCCATATCAATAAAAACAATCACCTTCGTTTTATTCCATTTCAAAGTTCTATACCTCGAAAAAAAACACCCTTTATAAGGAACAATTTCTTTTAAACAAAATAGTATCAGGAGGACCCAATAAAATACGAGTATGTTTTTATTGTAAAATTTACTCACTATCTCTAAAGAAGAAAAAAACAGTCGAATTGAGAAACTCCTCCTTTTTTTGAAGTTTCTATCACGGTTCATGACATACAGTCTCGTAACAGACAGATAGTCAGACAGACAAACAGACGGATGAACAAGAAATTCTCATTAATAGCGTTCCGTTTTTACCATTTGGGTACAGAACCCTAACAAAGTAAAGCAAATACTTACATTAACATAATTCGACGTGATGGTAGCTACGATTTTCTGACAGAAGTTGGTGTCTTCATGCGCTGATGTGAATAAGGAATCCACCATCGTTGGGAACCACATGAAGAACGCGTTGTTTCTGAAAATTAACAATCTTTTATCAGTAATAGAAAAAAAATTGGATAAAAGTTGTCAGATAGAGGACTGTCTCTCTGACTGTGTCGAATCTGACGGAGGAAAATTGCAGGATGTAGATGGTGGGAAAATATCTTGGAACTATTTAAGGGCTTAAGCGCTATAGGAGGCGTAAAATTCAATTTTAGCTAGCTGTTCCCCGCGACTTCCACCGCGTTGAAGTCGTTATCGGGTAAAATCATAACCCTCCATTTGCGCAGTCGGTTAAATGGTAGCCTATGTCCTTCCCAGGGCCTCGAACTATCTCTATACCAAATAACATCTCAATCGCTCCAGCCGTTTAGGCGTGAAAGCGTAACAAACAGACAGACAGACAGAGTTACAGGGTGGTTCCAGTTGCTAGTAAAATAACAAGTCAAATTTTCAAGCCTTATGAGAATTTGAAATTTTTTACAGCTGTATCGACAGTCTGCGTTTTTCCATTTCAACACGGAAAACGGCTTATAATTGAATCGCATATTGCAGAAAAGGCATGAGTCCAAATTCCTCATAAACTTTGTTCTATGAAACGTTCATCGAAGGTAAATCGAGCGTTTTGTCCAAAAACGATATTAGTCCGTGCAATATCGAGTATTCTAGGAGAGCACAAAGTTTGCAGTTTGCATTTAAAACTGCTTCCAGAAAAAAAATAACTACTTGTTACTCATTTCCCAAAACTAATTAAAACTGTGACTAAGACTCTTTGTGCAATATTATGATTCAAATAAGTACGTGGGACAAAATAGAAATGGTAAAAAGTGGAGATAAAGTTGTCACTGAAAAAAAACATAGATATTCTTTATAAACAATGTTGTACAAAGGCGAGCTCTCAACATTGAATTTTCACAGCAAAGAAAAGTGCAACGTCCCCGTCTACAACTTGGGGTATAAAGGCGTGCCTATCATTAATATGTACTAACTGATGCTTGCGGCATCGCCCGCGTGAAATTTGGTTACCGTTTTCCGTGGGAACATGTTCCCGGGATAAAAAGTAGCTTAAATATTATTCCAGGCTCATATATCTCTGTACCGAGGCGCCAAGTAAAACTGTAGGTTTAGGTAGATATTATTAATCTCTCATAGAAATATTGGCACCGACTTCAGTATTACAGTCAATAATATCTGATATAAAACTAAATATACTACCTATTACTTTGTGCTAAGTTAATTTTATTTTTCAATTTTCAGTTTTTGTTTGAAGTCGGTTTTTTTTTGTTAAAAATTTTTTTTTTCATGATTTTCAGTGACGGGTAGACTGAAATTATATCAGTGTAGTGTAATGTTCTCCCCAATACAAATTAATCAAGCCCAAACACAAGATAACTGCTGTAAATCGTTAAGGAATGCCCTCGATTCGAGGGATTTCTTCGATTTCTCCAGGATCCCAGCATCCGATTCTGACTTCCTGTATATGGGACCACATGGGAAGCACCAGCTTTCAAACAAAAAAAGAATTTTCAAAATCGGTTAACTCCTTCTAGCGATTTGCCGGTAACAAACATAAAAAAAAAATAAAAAAAAAAAAAATTCAGACGAATTGAGAACCTCCTCCTTTTTTGGAAGTCGGTTAAAAAGTAGCTTAAATATTATTCCAGGCTCATATATCTCTGTACCGAATTCAAAACGCTAGAGCGTGATTGAGTAACAAACATCTAAATATCCAAACATCTTCAAAAACATTCATATATTTTTAGCCGACTTCCAAAAAAGGAGGAGGTTCCCAATTCGTCTTTTTTTTATGTTTGTTACCGGCAAATTACTAGAAGGAGTTAACCGATTTTGAAAATTCTTTTTTTGTTTGAAAGCTGGTGCTTCCCATGTGGTCCCATATACAGGAAGTCAGAATCGGATGCTGGAATCCTGGAGAAATCGAAGAAATCCCTCGAAGCGAGGGAATTCCTTAACGATTTACAGCAGTTATCTTGTGTTTGGGCTTGATTAATTTGTATTGGGGAGAACATTACCCCTAGACAGATATAATTTCAGTCTACCCGTCACTGAAAATCATGAAAAAAAAAAAAACCGACTTCAAACAAAAACTGAAAATTGAAAAATAAAATTAACTTAGCACAAAGTAATAGGTAGTATATTTAGTTTTATATCAGATATTATTGACTGTAATACTGAAGTCGGTGCCAATATTTCTATGAGAGATTAATAATATCTACCAAAACCTATAGTTTTACTTGGCACCGATTTCAGTATTACATTCAATAAAGTCTGATATAAAACTAAATATAAGTTAATTTTATTTTTCAATTTTCAGTTTTTGTTTGAAGTCGGTTTTTTTTTGTTAAAAATTTTTAGTCAAAGAATTCTATATAGTTTACTAGCTGTTCCCCACAGCTTTGACCGCGTAGAAGTCGTTTATTGCATAAAATCATAACCTTCCTTTAGCGCAGTCGGTTAAAAAGTAGCCTATGTCCTTCCTAGGACCTCATACTATCTCTATGCCAAATTTCATCTCAATCGCTTCAGCCGTTTAGGCGTGAAAGCGTAACAGACAGACAGAGTTACTTTTGCATTTATAATATTAGTAGGAAAGTAGGGATATAGAGTCTTTGATTTAAGTAGGATTGACTTGCTCAACTTACGTGCTGCAACATATGGAGAGAAGCAGGAATAGCTGCAACGTCCTCCACAATAGGGGAGGCTTGAACATCGGCGTGGTCTTCATCACAACAGAATTCCAAAACGTTTTAATATCACAAGTATGCACGACTGTCATTAGTGATTTTACCTGAAAAGTTTTTAAAATAAGTGAAAGGAATACTGGAAGCTTAACTGGGGTTCGTTTGAGTTATTTAACCTAGTACTTAATGCTTTACGATCTAGACAAGTGATTAACATACTTAGTATGACACAGAAAAATTATATCTGATGGAACTGCAAAATTTAGACATTCATTTTAGCGCTTCCGTGCTTCGGAAGGCACGGTAAGTCCCGGTTCGCCAGTAAAATTGCAGTCGTTAAGCCGAGTTGAAAGCCTTTTTAGGCGGTTTGAATATTTCCAACAGCAGGCAGTCACAACCTGCGCCTGTCCATCTCAACACGGTAATACGGCTCACCACCTATTACGTGAGACTAATTCTCGATATATATAATGCCTCTGCCTACCCCTTCGGGGATAAAGACGTGACCATGTGTATGTATGTATGTAGAACTGCAAAATGATAACTTACAGGATACACAGCATTTTGTCCATTGTTAGATTTAAAAATAGTTCTCAAAACATCCATAGCTTTTTCACTTTGTCCTTTCTCAAGCAGAAACTTTGGGCTTTCTTCTAGAAAACAGATCATGATGGCGCCGACTCCGAGAGGCAAAGACATCAGTAGACTGCATAACCTCCATGATCTGTATGTGGCCAGCAGAGGAATGGGGAATGCGAAGTCTAAAGGTAGAATGAGGTATGCCAAAACTGTAACAAAAGACATTTATTTAATACTAGCGGACGTCACGCGGTTTCACCCGCGTAGTTCCCGTTCCCGTGGGAATACGGGAATAAAATGTAGCCTATGTTCACCGCAAAGAGTGTTGCTTCCCAACAGTGAAAGAATTTTTCAAATCAGTCCAGTAGTTCTGGAGCCTATTCGTTACAAACAAACATACTTTTTGTATGTTTGTTTGTAACGAATAGGCTCAACAAAAAAACAAAGAAACAAAAAAACACATCTTTCCTCTTTATAACATTAGTATATAGGTATAGATCGAATACTTTATTGTACGACACGATTAGATGAGATATTATAGGATAGAAATTTGAAACAGAAAAATAATACAATGGAAGGCCTCATCTCTTAAAGCAATTTCTGCCATGCAACCTTTGGATGAAAAATGTTGGTAGAAATGAACTGTGAGTTTTTGGCGTCATCTATTATATAGGTACCTATGTTTTAAAAAAATCTAAATCTGTGGTTTTATCTATAATGTACTATAATATATTAATAATAAACTATAGTTGAAAATGTTACGTTAATCAATATTAATAAAAGCGAAACTGCCTCAAAAATCATTGTCAAATATTAAGGCTAGTATTTCCGAAATCGACCAAAATCGACCCATTTTGAAACGATCTTTATAATAGGAAATATTCTTTGATTTGATCTGATAAAAATGTATTACTATAGTTTAATAGATGCTCTTGCTTCCTTTAATTATTAAAACACGATTAATAAAACTTTATATGATAAAAATCGTTCTCGAAAAACTGGAAATGTGCAAAAATTTTAAAGATGAATGTTGTTATTGCTCAAAATATACTTGTTTATTTTATATAAACACATGTCTATATTAAAGATATTGATCTTATGAACAATATTCAAGCTATTATTTATTTTTTAAATACCTTAGATTTTAAAACAATGATAAAAAGTGTAGAATCTAGAACAATTAGGCATTTAGCGTACACTTCAATCACTTCATACGCCTGACAGGGCTGTTCTGGGTAGGACCTGTGTCGCTCTGTCATCCGTGACCCGCTACGTCCGCGCGAATCGATCGTTTTAATTAAAAGTAGTTGCAGAAATCTGTAAATATTATTTTGTTTTTATTTGTAAATATTAGGATAAGTACGTTATTGTGTATAAATAAATAAATAACGTGTAATATAGTGATTAGTGATTAGGTACTCAGTGAATATGGGTAAAAAAAAGCCAAGAGAAATAAAATGCCCAGATGTCAATTGCGGCTACTACGACGGCAAGTATGGTAAGTTCCTACAAGTATTGTTTTATCTTTATCATATTTATAAAAATACACAACCAAATACACTCGAGAGCAATGAATCCGGGTCACTTAAAGAATGTTAAAAATCTCGGAAACTAAAAATGATAGGTTAATGCAATAAATTGTATTTAATAGACAATGTAATACTCCTTAAATGAAAGTAAAAAAAATATGAGTCACCATACATTTTATTAACACAAATTACATAAAGAAAAAACTGCCGATCTCTCCTTAAAACAAAAATAGGAAACATGAAATTTTTGAACTTTATTACGATTTTCTTGAATTTTAATACTTCGTATTGCCTCCTCGTGCTTCCATTACTGCGTTTACGCGGTTTGGCATGCTGTACACCAAGTTCCTTATACGATTTTGGGGAATATTCTCCCATTCCTCTGTGAGAGCAATTTTGAGCTCACGAAGCGTGATTGGGGGAGGGTTTCGTTGTTTTACGCATCTGCCTAGCTCGTCCCAAGCATGCTCGATCGGGTTGATATCCGGGCTGCGCGCTGGCCACTCCATACGAGTAATGTTCATCTCTTGAAGGTAGTCATTCACAATCCTACCTGTATGAGGTCGGGCATTGTCATGCATAAATATAGCATCCTCACCTAAATTGACCATAAATGGACCAACGTGATCATTGAGGATTTCTTCCACATATCTTACGCTAGTTAAAGAGCCGTTTTCTATGATCACCAGCTCTGTGCGACTTTCAGAAGAAATTCCGGCCCACACAAGTACAGACCCACCACCGTAGGCTACTTTTTCTTCGATGCATGCTTGCTTGAATCTTTCCCCTGGTCTTCGATACACTCTGTGTCTTCCATCGTGCTTGTAGAGCATAAATTTTGATTCGTCGGAGAACATAACTTTTGACCAATCTTCAATACTCCAATTTACGTGGCTCTGGGCATACCTTAGTCTCGAAATACGATGCCCACGCTCCAGTTTAGGGCCGTTTGCAGGTCTAAGGGGTTTTAAGTTAGATTCAGCAAGCCGACGTCTTACTGTCCATGCACTTGGGTTACTTCCTCCGAGGCGTCGAAACTGATTGGTGAGTTCAGTTCCTGTGAGAAAGCGATTTCGAAGCATGGTGTTCACCAAGTATCGGTCTTCTCGTGCTGTGGTACACCTGGTTCTGCCCGTTCCTGGTCTGCGTAGGTTAGAACCAGTTTCTTCGTAACGTCGGAGAACTCTTTGTACTGTTGACAGCGACACACCGACAGTCCTGGCTGTATCGCGCTGACTCCGGCCGGTTTCCAGCATTGTAAGTATTCTGGTGCATTCTTCAGGCGTAAGCGACATAATTTCAGCTTGATTAATGAATATAGAGCACTATCAACATGGTTTATGTACCCACATAAATGACAGATTACAAACAAAAGCAACACCAAATGCTGTAATTTCGTAGTTCCATCTTCGAAAGTGGCCCTTTTTCAAATTTGATTTTTTTATGATATAACTTTACAATAACTAAGAAGTTTTAATACCTTCATTTTAGGAGTATTACATTGTCTATTAAATACAATTCATTAACCTAGCATTTTTAGTTTCCGAGATTTTTAGGATTCTTTAAGTGACCCGGATTCATTGCTCTCGAGTGTAATTCACTGACGGGCATGATGAAATTATAAGGTTGATGCTGAGCGAAGCGACTGAAGCCAACAGCTGCCATTATTTTGCTACCTGCTGAAGAGGCAGTACAGTAGCTAAACGTACTCATATAGGCTTAGAGATCTCCCATTCCAGTCCTCTTCTACGTAGGTACAGGTAGGTGTCATTTAGCAAAGGCCAAGTAAGTTAGATCACGGCTGTTTCTGGTAATGAATGACTGTGAGAAATGAACTCGGTGCCCCAAAGTTTCTTGGGACCTTACGATAAGAAGAGGGATAGTATTTACCTAACAACAGTAACTACTAGGTATAAAATATTCTCTTTTTACTATTCCTGAACAATCAACGTATTGCCCGTTCGCTCTAAGTTTGCCTTTCGCCTCCCATACTACGCCTGTACACTATCCTGTCCACCAGCGGCAACCTTAGCGCGAACGGGTAGTAAATAATATAATGTTTGACGCTTAGAGTATAATAGTAGATTCACGTTGTTATTGCTACACTGTATAAATTATAACAGTAGTACCTACCCACTACCGACATAAAAGAATAAACGTGTAGTTTTATTTTTCGTTGTAGTCTAGCCATTTCGTTGTAGTGCACCCTCAAAGTCTTTTTTTTTCAGCTCATCGATTCCGAGATTGAACGGTGGTTCATTTGCAAAAAAAGATACACGTGAATCGTAAGTACCTAGTACTCGTAGGTACTTTCATACTTTAATTTTGAGTGTAATAATCGTTACTTTCTTAGTAAATATGAATGTATGAAAAAGTGGATAATTTTTAGGGTTCCGTAGGTACCCAAAGGTAAAAAAACGGGACCCTATTCATGAGACTTCGCTGTCCGTCTGTCTGTCTATCGGTCAGTCTGTCTGTTTGTCTGTCCGTCTGTCTATCTTTCTGTCTTTCCTTCACGAGGCTGTAGCTCATGAATGGACATAGCTAGAGATCTGAAATTTTCACAGATAATGTGTTTCTGTTGCCGCCATAACAACAAATATTGAATTTTGCATGCCAATATTTCTATCAATAAGCTGATTCACCGAATTGACATACGAGAGCGAGACTTTGAGGACATGTACCTTTTTCATTCAACTTTGTAACAGCTTTATTTTTTGTAAGCAAGGGTTATAAACCCTTTTTTTTTTCTTTTTAACGTGAGAGAAAATCCTCATGGATGCTATGCCGGACTCCTACCGACTAAAAACCTCACGTTACGCTCAACAGCCTATGGTTGGGAGCCCAGGGTAAGCCCTCGGAAGGATGTCCTAGACTCCCAACAGACCCACGGCCGCCACTGCGGCCTCGCCTAGGGGTAGGTTCGGGTGCAATCCTGCGTCTTTGGGTGTTTCGGATGTGATCCCGCTTCTGATGGGGGTATGCATAAATCCCTCACGTCACGCTGCCGTCATGGGCCTGCTTCTGTAAGGACGGTGAGCAGCCCCCTCACCGTCTTCAGGCCCCTGGTTATGGAGACCGATAGTCTTGGGCAAGTGTGTACTTGTTGCCGTTATTAATAAAAAAAGGCAAAAAAAATCACGTTTATTGTATGGAAGTCCCCATATATATTTATTATTTTTCTGGTTTAAGTACTCAATTCAATCCTTTATTTTTGCAAACAAGGGTTTATATCCCTTGTGCTTCCACGGACCTCGGAAGGGGCCACCTGCGGGATCCAGCCTGCGGGAGACTAAGAATAGGTTTTTGAAAACTTTCTAGGCAACCTAAGTTCCTAGTCTATATACATATAATAAAAAGATCTAAAGTCAAAACTGTACATTAAACATATTTAAAAAAAAACTCGCGGGGGGTTCTACACAGGATACCGAAGTCGAAAATGTAGTTAGAATTTTTTTGTCTGTTTGTCGTCTGTTTGTCTGTTAATTTTGCTTTGTCCGGAAGGATCTCGAAAAGTACCTACTCAATATTTTTGATTAAAATTTTGCACAAATATTAACTAGGGGTAGGGTCTTCAAATAGACTTTAAATTGACTATGTTGGTGTAAGCGCCATCTATCATTGGTTGTATTTTGTAACACAGGTCTAAGCTGACATGCGGCGTGCGTGTTACTCGTCTTATTCATATTATAATGTAAAATAAATAAACGCATTATTTTACTCACAAGATGCATTCCATTATTTTTTGCTACTTATGTTGTACCTATGCTTACCTCTTCGAAGACTGCTCGAATTGATTTCATAAATTATTGACGGATTTTTTTCTTATTATCTTTTCTCGGCTCGTCTCACAATTAAAATTATGATAAAAAAAAGTTGTAAAAAATAGAACCGACTTCAAACAAATCCTGAATAATTAAATTTACTTGGCACAAAGATAAATGTATTTTGATTTTTCATATTTTATTCAATATCATATTGAAGTCGGCGCCAAGTAAACCCATAGGTTGAGGTAGGTATTATTAATGGCACCAACTTCAATATCATATTGAATACAATCTGATAAATCAAAATACATAATTTATTACTTTGTGCTATGTAAATTTTATTTTTTTGAAGCCAGTTCTAATTATTACTAAAAATTTTTTGATCATCATTTTAAGTGACGGGTGGACCGAAAAGTATATCTATCTAGGTGTAAAGTTCTTATCAATACAAATCAATCAAGCCCAAACACAAGGTACGTGCTGTAAATCGTTAAATAATTCCCTCGACTGTCTTTCGGTTCCATCATCAGATCGACTCCTGACCTTCATTAAATTGTAGTACATTAACAGTGGGCGCACACTAGGCGTCTTGTCACGGCGACAAGCTGTGGGCGCCAAATTACATACATTTTGTTCTAAGCTCCGCACACTATAGTCATCTCGGTGTAGCATGGTGCGTATGACAGTTGTCGATCGCGTTTCGTTTCACTCTTGAAAGTTGCCGTGAATTACAATTATGAACTTAGTATTTCAGCTACATCCCATTCATTATATATTAAATCGTTAATCACTGTTGTATATAAAATTAAACTCAACCAGAATATTCTAGTCTACAAATAAAATGAATTTGGAAGAAAAATTTAACAAATTGTTGAGTATAACGTAACACCAAAGATGTCTTTAGTGATGGGATTATATACATCTACGATGGATAGTCGATATTTTGATAAAACAAAACGTATATTGTCCGTAGTTCCAATTTTTATTGTAAAATAGTAGATTGTACTACAAGAGCATAAAAGAAGCCATTTTATACGAGACGTTTATCCGCCCGAGCCAAAGGCGAGGGTGGATATTAAGTCGAGGATAAAATGGGTTTTATGATCGAGTTATACACTCTGCTTTTCACTTCGATTGCAAGGAAATGAAGCAGTGATATTGTAAATAAAAGTCTTTAATTAAAATTAAAAGTAACATTTGAACAATTTTCAATTTGAACAATGTCTTTATTCAAGTTTTTTTTTAATCATTCTACATGAAGCATTAGGCATGGGTAACGAGACCCATACTACCTAATCATTTTTTCACTCATAATACTATCTGATTTTTAATATTTCTTAATTTATATAGAACACAGAAAGTACAAATTAAATGTAACAAAAAAAAACAAGTTATTTAATAGCGCTTTATTATGTTTGGTTCATAGAGTAACACGATCTTCATGATACCGTCTCTACTTGTTTTAGAAGAAGAAAAAGAACTTTACGCACTAGAGCATAAAATGTTGTTTTAGTCCGCATACACCCAGCATTTTTTTTTCCTTGTTATAAAGAACAACGTTCTTAATAATTAATTACAATCTAGCCATTATATAAGTTTAAGGCTAATAAGTAATTTATATCTAACTTAATTTACTAGTTATACTGTTTTTAAACTAAGATTCATGTTCATTGCACTTTCTTAGAGTCTGTTATGTATGAAAACACTTTGTTCACGTGTTTTATATTGTAGCACTATCACTAATATTTGTTTACTACACTAATTCAAAAGGCTTAGTTCGTTTTAATCGTCTCACTATGTCCGTGGTATCAAGCAATTGGATCGCTTCGATATTCACATGGTGTAGGAGTCTGCGTTCGTGGGCGGCAGCAGACTTCTGTATGGTTTGGTAGACAGTATCCACGTTGAGATCACGGTGGAGGTCGTCATTTCGTACGTACCAAGGCGCATTGACGATTGCCCTTAGTATTTTGTTTTGGTATCGCTGTATTATGTCTACGTTGGTTGGTTTAGTACAGCCCCAGAGTTGTATACCGTACTTCCAGATAGGCATTAATGTAAGCTTATAAATTAGTAGCTTATTATGAATTGACAGACTAGAGTTTCTGCCTAGTAACCAATGCATACTTTTGTATCGAAAGTCCAGCTCTTGCCTTTTCTTTTTAACGTGAGCTTTCCACCGAAGTTTGGCATCAAGCGTCATGCCCAGATATTTTGCTGTGTTTGCGTGTGGCACTTGCAGGCCATTTATAAATATGGGATGGTACTCATGTTTTTTATTCGAGAAGTCAATGTGTAAGGACTTTGATTCATTTAACTTTATTTGCCATTTATGTGCCCAGTCATAAATTTTCGTAACAGCCTCTTGGACTTTACTAACGGCTTCTTTATGGCTCGACCCTGTAGCCATAATGGCAGTGTCGTCAGCAAAAGTAGCGATTGTATTTTGTTGTGTTTCTGGTATGTCGTAGGTGTATAGCAGGTAGAGAACTGGACCTAACACGCTCCCTTGTGGTACCCCTGCTTCAATTGTGTTTAGCTCAGAGTACGCATCTTCTTGTCGTATTCTGAACGCTCTGTTGGTGACGTAAGATGTTAATATGTCTGAAAAAGCTTTTGGCAGCGTTTTATTTAGTTTATATATTAGTCCCTCGTGCCAGACTTTGTCGAAAGCTTGTGCCACATCCAAGAATACTGTACTACAAACTTTTTTACCTTCTAAAGCTTTCTCAATGTTATCCGTTATCCTATGGACCTGATCTATAGTAGAGTGGTTTTCTCGAAATCCAAACTGGTGGTTTGGTATTAGATTATTCTTGTTAATAATTGGTTTCAACCGTTTCAATAAGAGCTTTTCAAAAAGCTTAGAGATGACAGGCAGCAAGGAGATAGGCCGATACGAAGTTGCTTCATGAGGTGGCTTGCCAGGTTTAGCGATCATGATGACTTCGGCGACCTTCCATGCCTCGGGTACATATTTAAACACAAAAATGGCATTAATAATCTTAGTGAGTTTAATGATGGCTTTCTGTGGTAATTGTTTTAAAGTTTCTCCAGTGATGAGATCATATCCTGGCGATTTTTTAGAGCTGATGTTATTTTGTATTTCTTTCATCACTTCCTTTGGCGTGACGAGTTTAATTCTTTGATCCTCTAATACGTTGAGACACGTTAGCTTTTCAGCCTGGTGTCTGTAGGGCTGAAAGTTTTTTGCAAGGTGCTGTGCAAATCTGTGTGCTTTTTGCTCGTTGCTTATTGCCCATTTTCCATTGTTGTCTTTAATAGGAGGAATTTGTGTAATTGGTCTTTTGAGTTTCTTGGTCACTTTCCATAGGGAATAATCTGTTGTGCGGTCACCAGTTAGCTGCTGTAAATTATTACTCAAGCATTCATCGTTAAACTGTTGGATTTTTTTCTTTAGGATTTTGCTAATATTATTAAGTAAAGTTTTGTCTTTAGGATATCTGGTCTGTTGCCATTTTTTTCTTTGCTTCCTTTTTTCTGTTAGTAAAGTTATTATTTCCTTGGGATAAGTGTTACCCTTGTACTTAGCTTTTAGTAATGGAGAGTTATTCCATGCACATTGCTGAATATTCACGGTTAACTTATTAGTTTCTAAGTCGAGATTGTGTAATTTTAAGGGCACATTTAAATCTATAGTTTTTTCTAATTCTAATCTAAAGCTTTCCCAGTCTGTATGCTTATTTGATAGCGTCAAATGGGGATTTCTGAGTAAAATTTTACTACTTAATCTTAATACTATCGGAGAATGATCTGAGTTCATGTGACTGCTATCTTCAATACATAAAAAATTACTTGATATATTTTTAAATACGAAGAAGTCTATAAGGTCAGGTACTTTATTCCTATCAGTTGGCCAGTACGTTGGTTTTCCTGTACTTATCGTTTCACACCGCATGTCTTTAATCGCACTCAGTAGTTGTCTTCCTTTTGTCGTAGTTAACCTGGACCCCCAGTACTTATTCTTAGCATTAAAATCACCTCCTAGTATGAACCTGCATCCGAGGAGGTCAAAGAGTTTCTTATATTGTTCTGTTACTATTTTGTGCCTTGGGGGACAGTATATAGAAGCGACGACCACAGGGCCGAATTTAGTTTCAATACATACCGCCATGGATTGCATGTGAGGTGCTTCATATCTATTATATTCATAGTGGATAACATTTTTTTTGATAATAACCGCGCTACCACCTCTAGCAGTATTGTCCGGGTGGAGTGAATTATATATTTTGTATCCTCTAAATTTAGTGTAAGATTGTTTAGTGAAGTGCGTTTCAGATATCAAGCACACATCAATGTTTTCTGTATCTAAGACTAACTGCAACTCATTTTGGTGTTGAAGTAATCCGTTAGAGTTCCATGCCATAATTTTGAGATTGTTATTCATAGTTGTTTTGTGGGGCAGCTATTTTAACGCTGGATTCTAGTTTATCTAGTCTTCGATCGAATGAAGATATACATTTTAAAATTTGGCTAAGCTTGTCTTCTATACTTGATGGCTGCAATGATTTTTTGCTTACATGCGCATAGGAAGCTTTGTTAGTAGTCAGTATACTAGCGGTTGCGGGGGGCATTGGATTGGCACTTTTCCTAGTTGCCTGAACGTTGAAGTTGTTCTTAGGTGTAGGCTGTTGTGGGATCGCCTTTTTGTTTAAGGTTTTATTCTTTAACTTTTGCATTTCCTTAGCTACGACGCACCCTCTGTAATTAGCTGGGTGAGGGGAGCCACAATGAATACATTTAGGTTTTTCTTCGGCGGGTTTCGTGCAGTCAGCTGTGAGATGCTTGCCTGTGCATTTAACACACCTTGGCTCTTTCGAGCAATATTTTTGTGTGTGCCCATAAGCTTGGCACCTCTTGCACTGAGGGATAAGCTGTGAGTTTTTAATTGGCTGTATTTCAACCTTGCAACCTAATATATAGTTAATGGCATATATATTGTTTATATTTTCAGAATTTTTAAATGATAACATAAACATGTTTAAGGGCTCTTTATTTCGCCAGCTTAACTTATTTATGACATTTTCTACTTGGAATCCCTGTGACTTCAAATCTTCTTTGATTCGGTCGGGTTGACACGATGAGTGTAATCTCTTAGCGATCACTCTTATCGGCCTGGACTGCTTATCTTCATAAGAGTGCCAGCGGTAGTTCTTCTCATTTAGTAATTTAGTGACTGACCTATAAGAGTCTTCATTTTTGCAATTAATTTTGACACAATCTCCACTAAGCATTTTTGCAGTAAAGGATTGTATTGATTGTGTTTGAATCAAACTATCGTAAAATAATTGATAGTTCAAAATGTTGTCCACAATAATTGGCGGTGGAAGTGGGACTTTTTTTGCAATGGTTACATTTTGAGTGGACCCCTGATCTTGCTGGGTACTTGTGCTGGCGTGTGGTGGCGAGAGAGAGGAATTTAACTTCCGTTTCTTCCTACTCTTCACCCTAATCCACTCGGTTTCTTTTGCTAACTCCTCTTCATCCGTGCAATACTCAACGGGCTCGTTGGATTTTGGCTGCGAAAAACTTATTTTCGAACTTACCTCGGTAGGCACATTTTTTTCACGCTCCTTAAAACATTGCAGTTCTCCCTGTAGAACCTGAAGTTGTCCTTGGAGGCTTTGGACCTGTTCCTTAAGGTCTAGGATTACCTGTTGTAGGCCTTCATTTTCTTGCTTTTCCTGTATGTAATAATCATACAGCTGTCTTTCAAGTTCAGTTTTTATAGTTATTTGCTTTTTAGACATGTTCGGTAATTAAATTGCACCAAACAAAATAAGTATTCATTATAAAACACTGTAACTAGGCCATGTCGATGACCCGGTAAGCGTATGACGCGCACCGCGACGACGGCGTTGTGCTGTGTCAACAAAACACTAATCATGCGCGCGCGCAATATCTATACGACCGTTCTCGATGGAAGTTACGCCAACTATATGAACAGCATAAACAAGAACTTTACGAGCATAAGAAGTGAAAAGTATATTATTGAGTTATTATTATTAATATTTTTCCTCTTCTCGGTTACCTTCTTTTTTTTTCTTGCGAAGATACCAGATTTTAACAGATTATGTGTTTTTGTTACCGCTATAATAACAAATACTAAAAACAAAAAAATATAATATTTAAGGGGGCTCCCATACAACAAACGTATTTTTTGTCGTTTTTCGGTACGGAGACCTCTGCTCACTTGGCCGGTTTTTTAAGGCCGCGTGGGTCAGATTTTGAGTTTTTTGAAACAATCCTAGTCAAAAAGTAAAAGGTTTTTAAATCTGAAAAATATATATATAATAGTTAAGGATATAAGCTAAACATATTCCGAGCCCGTTACACGATCCAATAAATTTCACAAGATAGAAAAAAATCCCAAAGTTGACTCTCTCAGAAAAGTTTTTTCAAAACTGTGGCTAAACTATTAACATTTTATAATTTTTTTTTGCACTCAATTAAAGGTATTTAGTTTTTATACACATTTTCCGAGCGTTTTTCTATAAACAACTATTTACATAGTTATCATGTACGAATATCTACCAAACGCAATAGAATTGCGCCGCTGAAGGCCGATCAGTCTCGCCCTGGCGCTTGTGGAGGCAGGACCTGTGTCAGTTTTTTTAGCAACTATTTCGTAATTATTATGCCAAATTACGTTGAAATCGCGCCACAGTATAAAAATATCAGTAATGGGTAAAATGTAATTAGATTAACCGTTACAAATACATACGCGACTCATGGTAAAAATGTGGTGATCTTTTACTTTTTACGTGTTTTCACGACATGGTAACCAGCTACCTAATGCATTAAAATGTCTACGAATTACATGATAATTTTACAATCCAATATGGCCGCCGCGCCGTAATCACAAAATTTCATGATGGGTATCGTTTAAGGGATTTGTTCGTATGCTGAGTACGAATCACGTGATAATTTTGCAATCGAATATAGCCGCAGCGCCGTAATCACAAAATTTCATGATGGGTATCGTTTAAGGGGTTTTTTGGTATGCTGAGTACGAATCGCGTACTAATTTTGCAATACAAGATGGCCGCCGCGCCGTAATCACAAAATTTCATGATGGGTATCGTTTAAGGGGTTTTCTGGTGTGCTGAGTACGAATCACGTGATAATTTTGCAATCCAATATGGCCGCCTTGCCATAATCACAAATGGCCGCCGTGCCATAATCACAAAATTTCATAATGTGTATCGTTTAAGGGTTTTTTTGGTATGCTGAGTACGAATCACGTGATAATTTTGCAATCCAATATGCCCGCCGCGCTGTAATTACAAAATTTCATGATGGGTACCGTTTATAGGGTTTTATGGTATGCTGAATACGAATGACGTACTAATTTTGCAATCCAAAAAGGCCACCGCGCCATAATCACAAAATTTCATGATGGGTATCGTTTAAGGGGTTTTTTGGTATGCTGAGTACGAATCACGTGATAATTTTGCAATCCAATATGCCCGCCGCGCCGTAATCACAAAATTTTATGATGGGTATCGTTTAAGGGGTTTTTTGGTATGCTGAGTACGATTCACGTGATAATTTTGCAATCCAATATGCCCGCCGCGCCGTAATCACAAAATTTTATGATGGGTATCGTATAAGGGGTTTTTTGGTATGCTGAGTACAAATCGCGTACTAATTTTGCAATCCAACATGGCGGCCACGCCGTAATCACAAAATTTCATGATGGGTATCGTTTAAGGGGTTTTTTGGTATGCTGAGTACGAATCACGTGATAATTTTGCAATCCAATATGGCCGCCGTGCCATAATCACAAAATTTCATGATGTGTATCGTTTAAGGGATTTTTGGGTATGCTGAGTACGAATCACGTGATAATTTTGGAATCCAATATACCCGCCGCGCTGTAATCACAAAATTTCATGATGGGTACCGTTTATAGGGTTTTATGGTATGCTGAATACGAATCACGTACTAATTTTGCAATCCAAAAAGGCCACCGCGCCATAATCACAAAATTTCATGATGGGTATCGTTTAAGGGGTTTTTTGGTATGCTGAGTACGAATCACGTAATAATTTTGCAATCCAATATGCCCGCCGCGCCGTAATCACAAAATTTTATGATTGGTATCGTAAATGGTAGTATCGTAAGTATGGTAGTATCTTAAATCATACGTAGCAGACTGTAGTGTAAAAGAGATAGACACATGTTCCATTCTTCGTTCTAACATTTCTGTGTAGTTGGATTGCATGGAACGACAGACTAAACAAACTTGTTCGGTTTACTATGAGTTAGTTAACCGCATGCCAATTTGCAACTGTGCAAGACGTGGTCAGAGTTAAGAAGTTATTTATTTAACTCAGAGCTTACTAACTCTATATTTTTATATTTAACTCGACTCTCTGCGCAAGTAGGCCTAAATAGCTTAGGCGGCCAAATTGAATTCCAAAATGATCATGTTATTCGTACTCAGCATTCGAAAAAACCCATTAAACGATATTCATTACGAAATTATGTGATTACGGCGCAGTGGCCATTTTGGATTGCAAAATTATCATGTGATTCGTCCTCAGCATACCAAAAAACCCCTTAAACGATAACCATCATGGATTTTTGCGATTACGGCGCGGCGGCCATATTGCATTTCAAACTTATCACAGGATTCGTACTCAGCATACCAATACACCCCTTAAACGATACCCATCATGATATTTTGTGGTTACGGCGCGGCGGCCATATTGTATTGCAAAATTATCACGTAATTCGTACTCAGCATACCAAAAACCCTTTAAACGATACCCATCATGAAATTTTGTGATTACACCGAGGCGGCCATTTTGGATTGCGAAATTATCACGTGATTCGTACTCAGCATACCAAGAAACCCTTTAAACGATACCCATCATAAAATTTTGTGATTACGGCGCGGCGCCCATATTGGATTGCAAAATTATCATGTGATTCGTACTCAGCATACCAAAAAACCCCTTAAACGATACCCATCATGAAATTTTGTGATCACACCGCGGTGGCCATATTGGATTGCAAAATTATCATGTGATTCATACTTAGCATACCAAGAATTCCCTTAAACTATACCCATGATGAAATTGTGTGATTACGGCGCGGTGGCCATATTGGATTGCAAAATTAGTACGTGATTCGTTCTCAGCATACCAAAAAACCCTTTAAACGACACCCATCATGAAATTTTGTGATTACACCGCGGCGGCCATTTTGGATTGCACAATGATCCCGTGATTCATACTTAGCATACCAACTTTAGAAAACTTTAGAAATTTTTATGACCAGCTATTATGTAATTTACATTTTTTACGCAACTGTAGCAAACGTACGCAACGGAAACTCTCAAAAGAAATGAAATATCCTAGTTGTCGAAAAATGTTTCGTTGCTGCTAAGCTCTTATTCGCCTTAGCGTGATGTTATATATTTTTGTATTTTTCAAAACTGGACATTCTGTTAAGAAACTCTTGAAATTCAACTAGCAGTCTCTTAGACTCTAGAGTTAGAACAACTAAACAAACAAACAAACTCTTTAGCTTAAAAATAATAGTATAATAGGTATACATAATTTATTTACGATTAACTCTTTTATTTTTATTTACGAAACTAATAAATCACTACACTTAATAAAGTTCGATGCATTTACTACGTCAAACAAAGTTAGCCTGCTGTTTCTTTCTACTATACTGTATACTCTGGCATGAGAGTTGACTGCCGCTGCCGGCGCGCGGTGTGTCTTGCGCCCGGGGCGAGGGGAGCGCCAAATGCCTACTTGTGCGCAATAACCGCCCCTTAAGCTGTTTAGTTAATTCAAAAATAAATATAGCAATAATTTTCATAATAACAAACAGAACGTGATTTATCTCGTTTATCGTAGGATTCTAAACATCAATTGCATATCGACACATCCCTAGTATTATGGTACTGATAGATATCAACGTCATACTGCCAACTGTCATACGCACCTTGTTACAGCGAGGCAACTTATAGGCGACATGTCGCCGCGACTCCGAGACAAGCAAGGGGAGTCTTTGCGTCTGTCGCGCTATTGTCGCGGCGACACGGCGACAGTCGCCCAGCGACAGCTTTGGACAACGTGTTCCTTGCACAACGTCTGTCACGGCGTCAAGTCGCCCGATGCAGGCGCACACTGCGCGACAAGTCGCCGCGACATGTCGCCGCGACTGTCGCCTAGTGTGCGCCCACTGTCAAGCACTTCATTAAAAAATTTTAAATAAAAAATAGAACCGACTTCATACAAATCCTTAAAAATAAAATTCACCTAGCACATAGTAATATGTATTTTGATTTATCAGATTTTATTCAATATCATATTGAAGTCGGCGCCAAGTAAACCCATAGGTTTAGGTAGGTTTTATTAATGGCACCAACTTCAATATTATATTGAATAAAATCTGATAAATCAAAATACATATTACCATGTGTTAGGTGAATTTTATTTTTAAGGATTTGTATGAAGTCGGTTCTATTTTTTATTTAAAATTTTTATTTCATTATTTTAAGTGACGGGTGGACCGAAAAGTATTTCTATGTAGGTGTAAGTTCTCATCAACACAAATCAATCAAGTCGAAACACAAGGTAACTGCTGTAAATCGTTAAGTAATTCCCTCGACTGTCTTCCGGTTCCATCATCAGATCGACTCCAGACCTTCGTTAAATTTTAGTACATTAAAGCACTTAATCAAAAAGTTAACAAACGCCCTAGTTGTCCCTACAATTTTCGGTGGTTGCCCTCGATTTCTCCTGGATTCCAGCATCAGATCCTGATACCCTGGATATAGGACCACCTCAGAAGTAACCTCTTTCAAACAAAAAAAGAATTTTCAAAATCCATCTATAATTGACGCCGCTATCGCGTAACATACATACAAAAAAAAAACATAGCGTACGAATTGAGAACCTCCTCCTTTTTTTTAAGTCGGTTAAAAAGTTACCAAACGCACTAGTTGTCCCTACAATTTTCGGTGGTTGCCCTCGATTTCTCCTGGATCCCATCATCAGATCCTGACCTGGTAAAAATGGGACTACCTCAGAAGTAAACCCTATTGAAGAAAAGAAAATAAATTAAATCCGTCTATAATTTACGGACGGAAATATCAGTGAACATACATAAAAACATACAGACGAATTTAGAACCTCCTCCTTTTTTGAAGTCGGTTAAAAATAAGGAAAGGTTTCTTACAACCCCATTTTGAATATACCTGATAACAGGCACTTACTAAATAAAATATCTTATAAAGGTTTGATAAACTTATACTTCTGTTGTAATTTATTTGGTGGTACAAAAAGTGCGGCATGAAATACACGCTGCACCAACTGTCAACGTCCAATTGCACCAACTGGCAACGTCCAAACAAAGTGCTTGGGGTCAAATGAGTTCATGTCGATCGCATGCTACGGGGGTATCGCCCGCGGTGAGGTGAGGTGGTAAAAATACCTAATGCGCTCTGGCATTCGGCCCTATTCCCTTTATTCTCAACGAGTAACACTCGTGATACTAGATGAGAATTGAAACTCGCATCGGGTAGCACTGTTACTCGATGCGACGATTTTTTTCCGATCGAGTCACACTACAAGACCCAGTGGTACTAGATGAGAATAAAATGTCAACAACGGGTCACACTGTTACTCGTTGCGAGTTTTTTTCTCAACGAGTCACACTGTGACCCGTTTTACGGTGACTCGTTGAGAGTAATTCAATAATTCAAGTATGGAGCAAGCGAGTTCTGGAGTGGATAAGCAAAGTGCAGGACCGCCACAGACGTACAATAAGTAGCAGACGAAACATTAATTATGTTTGTGTGCGTTGGTCTTTCCATTCCGCTCGCTCTAAGGGGTTAGTGAATGCTGCTATCTCGTTTCTACACGTATATCAACACTATACATGACATTTAAAAAAAAATGACGTACGCCTGGTTTTTGAAAGATATAAGCTGCCGATGCTGCAGTTTGACGTATTAGATACCTCTAATTAATGTAGGGGCCAAACTCAGGCACTTCTTTTCAAGATTAAATTTAATGCTAACATAAAAATAAGTGTGGCAAACTGTGATTCAGCATTTAATTAGTTCAGAATTGCATTTTAATATAATGCCTGTAATCTTCGATGATATTGAGTATACAATATATAAAAATGAAGCCCGATTTCCGTGGTCACGGCATCACGCGTGAAATGCTGGACCGATTTCGCTAATTCTTTTTTGTTGTGTTTGTTTCTGTCAGGAGAAGGTTTTAAAAAAATTGGTGCAAAACTATTAGCAGAAATGGTTTTTATTGCGATTTTGAATCGGATCATAGAACTGGAAACTCCGAAATGGAAACCGGGAACAGAAAGACTAAGAGATAATTTTGCAATCCAATATAGCCGCCGCGTCGAAATCACAAAATTTCATGATGGGTATCGTTTAAGGGGGATTTTGGTACGCTGAGTACGAATCACATGATAATTTTGCAATCCAATTTGGCCGCCGCGCCGAAATCACAAAATTTCATGATGGGTATCGTTTAAGGGGGCTTTTGGTACGCTGAGTACGAATCTCATGATACTTTTGCAATCCAATATGGCCGCCGCCCTGAAATCACAAAATTTCATGATGGGTATCGTTAAAGGGGGTTTTTGGTATGCTGGGTACGAATCACATGATAATTTTGCAATCAAATATGGCCGCCGCGCCGAAATCACAAAATTTCATGATGGGTATCGTCTAAGGGGTTTTTTTGTATGCTGAGATCGAATCACATGATAATTTTGCAATCCAATATGGCCGCCACGCCGAAATCACAAAATTTCATGATGGGTATCGTTTAAGGGGTTTTTTGGTATGCTGAGTACGAAACACATGATAATTTTGCAATCCAATTTGGTCGCCGCGCCGAAATCACAAAATTTCATGATGGGTATCGTCTAAGGGATTTTTTGGTATGCTGAGTACGAATCACATGATAATTTTGTAATCAATTATGGCCGCTACGCCGAAATCACAAAATTTCATGATGGGTATTGTTTAAAGGGGATTTTGGTACGCTGAGTACGAATCTCATGATAATTTTGCAATCCAATATGGCCGCCGCGCCGAAATCACAAAATATCATGATGGGTATCGTTTAAGGGGAAATTTGGTACGCTGAGTACGAATCTCATGATAATTTTGCAATCCAATATGGCCGCCGCGCCGAAATCATAAAATTTCATGATGGGTATCGTTTAAGGGGTAATTTGGTACGCTGAGTACGAATCTCATGATAATTTTGCAATCCAATATGGCCGCCGCGCCGAAATCACAAAATTTTCGTGATGGGTATCGTTTAAGGGGTTTTTTGGTATGCTGAGTACGAATCACATGATAATTTTGCAATCCAATATGGCGGCCGCGCCGAAATCACAAAATTTCATGATGGGTATCGTCTAAGGGGTTTTTTGGTATGCTGAGTACGAATCACATGATAATTTTGTAATCCAATATGGCGGCCGCGCCGAAATCACAAAATTTCATCATGAGTATCGTCTAAGGGGTTTTAATGATACACCGCGCCACTGATGCGAGATGATTATAATAAAGGTTTTTGAACGTTTTGCCGCCTGTCTGTATGATCGTTGTGTTGTTTATGTACATATTATTTTTATATCTATGTTTGTTTTTCTCTGTTTTTATTATTATTTTTTATAAAAGGTTACTGTTGTTTGGTCTATGTGCGCTGTGATCTAAAATAAAAAATATTTTCTTTCTTTCTTTCTTTCTATTTCTGTCAGTATGCTGAGATACCAAAAAACCCCTTTCACGATATCCAATATGAAATTTTACAACGATGGTTCGGCGGCCATCTTGGATTGCAAAATTGACCTAAAATTCGTATTCAGCATACCAAAAAACCCCTTCTACGATATGCAACATTTAATTTTGCAACGCTGGCGCGACAGCCATCTTGGATTGATAAATTAACCCAAAGTTCGTACTCGGCATACCAAAAAACCCCTTATACGATATCCATCATGAAATTTTGTGATTTCGGCGTGGCGGCCATATTAGATTTCAAAACTATCATGACATGTGATTCGTACTCAGCATACCAAAAAACCCCTTAAACGATACCCATCACGAAAGTTTTGTGATTTCGGCGCGGCGGCCATATTGGATTGCAAAATTATCATAAGATTCGTACTCAGCATACCAAAAAACCCCTTAGACGATACCCATCATGAAACTTTGTGATTTCGGCGCGGCGGCCATATTGGATTGCAAAATTATCATGTGATTCGTACTCAGCATACCAAAAAACCTCTTAGACGATACCCATCATGAAATTTTGTTATTTCGGCGCGGCGGCCATATTGGATTGCAAAATTATCATGAGATTCGTACTCAGCATACCAAAAAACCTCTTAGACGATACCCATCATGAAATTTTGTGAATTCAGCGCGGTGGCCATATTGGATTGCAAAATTAACCTGAAATTCGTACTCAGCATACCAAAAAACCCCATAAACGAACCTGTGTGAACTTGGCACCCTACTTGCAAAAATCGAATTTTTTTTTGCGTGTTCTTGTAAAGCTTGGTATGTAGTTGATTGTAGTAAAAAAATTTTTGTTTGTAGTTGAACCGAATTTTTTTTATGGATCAACCAAAAATAGCCAGCACCCGGATTTATAAAAATTCAATTCTAACGGTTGATTTGCATGAAGAATCGTTAGTAGTTGTTTGTAGTGAACGAATTTTCGTTTGTAGTTGAACCGAAAGAATGTTATGGATCAACCAAAAATAGCCAACCCCAGATTAAAAAAAAATCAATTCCAACGGTTGATTTGTATAAAGAATCGTTAGTAGTTGTTTGTAGTGAACGAATTTTCGTTTGTAGTTGAACCGAAAAAATGTTATGGATCAACCAAAAATAGCCAACCCCAGATTTATAAAAAATCATTTCTAACGTTTGATTTGTATGAAGAATCGTTAGTAGTTGTTTGTAGTGAACGAATTTTCGTTTGTAGTTGAACCGAAAAAATGTTATGGATCAACCAAAAATAGCCAACCCCAGATTTTAAAAAAAATCAATTCCAACGGTTGATTTGTATAAAGAATCGTTAGTAGTTGTTTGTAGTGAACGAATTTTCGTTTGTAGTTGAACCGAAAAAATGTTATGGATCAACCAAAAATAGCCAACCCCAGATTTTAAAAAAATCTATTCCAACGGTTGATTCGTATAAAGAATCGTTAGTAGTTGTTTGTAGTGAACGAATTTTCGTTTGTAGTTGAACCAAAAAAATGTTATGGATCAACCAAAAATAGCCAACGCATGATTTATAAAAATTTATTTTTAACGGTTAATTTGTATGAAGACTCGTTAGTAGTTGTTTGTAGTGAACGAATTTTCGTTTGTAGTTGAACTGAAAAAATGTTATGGATCAACCAAAATTGCCAACCCCAGATTTTAAAAAAATCAATTCCAACGGTTGATTTGTATAAAGAATCGTTAGTAGTTGTTTGTAATGAACGAATTTTCGTTTGTAGTTGAACCGAAAAAATGTTATGGATCAACCAAAAATAGCCAACCCCAGATTTATAAAAATTCATTTCTAAAGGTTGATTTGTATGAAGAATCGTTAGTAGTTGTTTGTAGTGAACGAATTTTCGTTTGTAGTTGAACCGAAAAAATGTTATGGATCAACCAAAAATAGCCAACCCCAGATTTATAAAAAATAATTTCTAACGTTTGATTTGTATGAAAAATCGTTAGTAGTTGTTTGTAGAGAATGAATTTTCGTTTGTAGTTATGTATTTAAAAAATAGATATAATTATAATTTCGATTTATTTTTACTATAGTTTCTAGTTATTAAACCTTTTGCCTGATTTGAGGTTTGTAGTGGTAGAACTTTTGAGACTGTTAGAAGAGAAATTCATTAGAATCGATGAAGTTGAGTAAAAATCGTTTTAGAAGGATCTCGACTGAACAACTTCGGTTGAGAAGATGAAATGGAAATGGATAAAGTTGAGTAAAACTCGTTTTCTCGGAATCTGAACTGAATTACTCTGGTTGCGAAGATTAGACGACCACTACAAACGTGAAAAATGATTAAAAGATGCTTGTAGAGGTTAGTAGTGGAAGAATTTTCGATTGTAGTAGAACAAAAATTGATTGAGATCGATCCAGTTCAGTAAAACTGACGACTGCCTCTGTTGCGCAGTCGGTAGTGATACCGCCTGCGGCGCTGGAGGTCGTGGGTTCGATTCCCACCGGAGACAATTATTTGTCTGACCCATAAATGTTTGTCTCAAGAGTCTGGGTGTTTTAATGTATTAAATTATGTATTTAAAAGTATTTAAGTATTAATATCCGTGGTCTGATACCCATAACACAAGCAGGTTATTCCTAGCTTAATTTGGGATCAGATAGCGTTGTGTGAAATGTCCGTGAATATTTATTATTTATTAATTATTTATTTAAAAAAACTCGTTTTGGAGTGATGTCGACTGAAATACTGCGGTTGTAAAGACTAGACTGCTTCTACAAACGTCAAAAATGGCTTAAAGATGCTCGTTGAGGTTTGTAGTGGAGGAATTTCCGATTGTAGAACAACGAAATCTGATTGGAATCGATCAAGTAGAGTAACACTCGTTTTGGAGTGATTTTAAAAGAGTAACTTCTGATGTAGCTACTTGACGACTACTAAAAACGCGAAAATCGACTAATTGAGGTATGTTGTGAAATAATATTCGATAGTTCTAAAACAACTTGAATATCGGTAGAATTAATTGTTAAAAAAAAGTTAAATCTAGGTGGTAAAAACAAGAGGAACTTGTTTTGGCATCATGTTCAATGAATCGCTCTCGTTCAAAAGGATAAACGATTACTACAAAGGGCAGAATCGAGTGAGGAAGATCTGTAGAGGTTAGTGGTAGAAGAATTTCGTTCATATTTTTTCATGGGGAGAGTTCAGATAAACCAAGTAGGACTGAGTTTTACTTAGTTTAACCAAGTTTTACTTTGCTATCGCTTATCTTTTTCCATCTATCTATCGATTTCTTTATCCATTTAATCACACACATACACTTGCGTATCCTTCAACACTCCCCCACCTCTACACACACTCACACACGCACATGCTCACTCAAGTACCGACGTACACATACACGCACGCACTTACACTCATAGGCAACTAAGTACCCAAATATACGCACACACACACGTCAGCACGCACTCACGTAATTTTTCACAAACACACATGCACACCCACGCTCTCACACACTTACACACGCACACCTACATAACCACACACGCATGTACCCACGTAAATACTCACACACGCACCTACCTACTCATACACACACACACACATACACACACACACACACACGCGCGAACAAGCAACCACCTACTCAATCAAACACACACAAATACTCACAAGACTACCTACCCAACGACACGTACACGCACTTACCGCTAGCAACAAATAAATGAATCTGAATCTGAATTTGAAACCAACCCACACACACACACATCCATCCCCCTTCTCCCACACACACTCACGTGCATTTGGAGTAATTCAGTCGAGATCGCTCGAAAACGAGTTTTACTCAACTTTTTCCATTTCCATTTCATCTACTCAACCGAAGTTGTTCAGTCGAGATCCTTCTAAAATTACTCAACTTCATCGATTCTAATGAATTTCTATTCTAACAGACTCAAAAGTTCTGCCACTACAAACCTCAAATAAGGCAAAAGGTTTAATAACTAGTAACTATAGTAAAAAAAAATCGAAATTATAAATATTTTTTATAAATAAATAAGTATGAACGAATTTTCGGTTCAACTACAATTGAAAATTCGTTCACTACAAACAACTACTAACGATTCTTCATACAAATCAACCGTTGGAATTGATTTTTTAAAATCTGGGTTTGGCTATTTTTGGTTGATCCATAACATGTTTTCGGTTCAACTACAAACGAAAATTCGATCACTACAAACAACTACTAACGATTCTTCATACAAATCAACCGTTAGAAATGATTTTTTATAAATCTGGGGTTGGCTATTTTTGGTTGATCCATAACATTTTTTTGGTTCAACTACAAACGAAAATTCGTTCACTACAAACAACTACTAACGATTCTTTATACAAATCAACCGTTGGAATTGATTTTTTTTAAATCTGGGTTGGCTATTTTTGGTTGATCCATAACATTTTTTCGGTTCAACTACAAACAAAAATTCGTTCACTACAAACAACTACTAACGATTCTTCATACAAATCAACCGTTAGAAATGATTTTTTATAAATCTGGGGTTGGCTATTTTTGGTTGATCCATAACATTTTTTCGGTTCAACTACAAACGAAAATTCGTTCACTACAAACAACTACTAACGATTCTTCATACAAATCAACCGTTAGAAATGATTTTTTATAAATCTGGGGTTGGCTATTTTTGGTTGATCCATAACTTTTTTTCGGTTCAACTACAAACGAAAATTCGTTCACTACAAACAACTACTAACGATTCTTCATACAAATCAACCGTTAGAAATGATTTTTTATAAATCGGGGGTTGGCTATTTTTGGTTGATCCATAACATTTTTTTGGTTTAACTACAAACGAAAATTCGTTCACTACAAACAACTACTAACGATTCTTCATACAAATCAACCGTTAGAAATGATTTTTTATAAATCTGGGGTTGGCTATTTTTGGTTGATCCATAACATTTTTTGGTTCAACTACAAACGAAAATTCGTTCACTACAAACAACTACTAACGATTCTTTATACAAATCAACCGTTAGAAATGATTTTTTATAAATCTGGGGTTGGCTATTTTTGGTTGATCCATAACTTTTTTTCGGTTCAACTACAAACGAAAATTCGTTCACTACAAACAACTACTAACGATTCTTCATACAAATCAACCGTTGGAATTGTTTTTTTTTTAAATCTAGGGTTGGCTATTTTTGGTTGATCCATAACATTTTTTCGGTTCAACTACAAACGAAAATTCGTTCACTACAAACAACTACTAACGATTCTTCATACAAATCAACCGTTAGAAATGATTTTTTATAAATCTGGGGTGGGCTATTTTTGGTTAATCCATAACATTTTTTCGGTTCAACTACAAACGAAAATTCGTTCACTACAAACAACTACTAACGATTCTTCATACAAATCAACCGTTAGAATTGAATTTTTATAAATCCAGGGGCTGGCTATTTTTGGTTGATCCATAAAAATTTTTCGGTTCAACTACAAACGAAAATTCGTTCACTACAAACAACTACTATCGATTCTTTATACAAATCAACCGTTAGAAATGATTTTTATAAATCTGGGGTTGGCTATTTTTGGTTGATCCATAACTTTTTTTCGGTTCAACTTCGAACGAAAATTCGTTCACTACAAACAACTACTAACGATTCTTCATGCAAATCAACCGTTAGAAATGATTTTTTATAAATCTGGGGTTGGCTATTTTTGGGTGATCCATAACTTTTTTTCGGTTCAACTACAAACAAAAATTCGTTCACTACAAACAACTACTAACGATTCTTCATACAAATCATCCGTTAGAATTGAATTTTTATAAATCCGGGGGCTGGCTATTTTTGGTTGATCCATAAAAAAAATTCGGTTCAACTACAAACGAAAATTCGTTCACTACAAACAACTACCAACGATTCTTCATACAAATCAACCGTTAGAAATGATTTTTTATAAATCTGGGGTTGGCTATTTTTGGTTGATCCATAAAAATTTTTCGGTTCAACTACAAACGAAAATTCGTTCACTACAAACAACTACTAACGATTCTTTATACAAATCAACCGTTAGAAATGATTTTTTATAAATCTGGGGTTGGCTATTTTTGGTTGATCCATAACTTTTTTTCGGTTCAACTACAAACGAAAATTCGTTCACTACAAACAACTACTAACGATTCTTCATACAAATCAACCGTTGGAATTGTTTTTTTTTTAAATCTAGGGTTGGCTATTTTTGGTTGATCCATAACATTTTTTCGGTTCAACTACAAACGAAAATTCGTTCACTACAAACAACTACTAACGATTCTTCATACAAATCAACCGTTAGAAATGATTTTTTCTAAATCTGGGGTTGGCTATTTTTGGTTGATCCATAAAAAAAATTCGGTTCAACTACAAACGAAAATTCGTTCACTACAAACAACTACTAACGATTCTTTATACAAATCAACCGTTAGAAATGATTTTTTATAAATCTGGGGTTGGCTATTTTTGGTTGATCCATAACTTTTTTTCGGTTCAACTACAAACGAAAATTCGTTCACTACAAACAACTACTAACGATTCTTCATACAAATCAACCGTTGGAATTGTTTTTTTTTTAAATCTAGGGTTGGCTATTTTTGGTTGATCCATAACATTTTTTCGGTTCAACTACAAACGAAAATTCGTTCACTACAAACAACTACTAACGATTCTTCATACAAATCAACCGTTAGAATTGAATTTTTATAAATCCAGGGGCTGGCTATTTTTGGTTGATCCATAAAAAAATTTCGGTTCAACTTCAAACGAAAATTCGTTCACTACAAACAACTACTAACGATTCTTCATACAAATCAACCGTTACAAATGATTTTTTATAAATCTGGGGTTGGCTATTTTTGGTTGATCCATAAAAAAAATTCGGTTCAACTACAAACGAAAATTCGTTCACTACAAACAACTACTAACGATTCTTCACACAAATCAACCGTTAGAAATGATTTTTTTATAAATCTGGGGTTGGCTATTTTTGGTTGATCCATAAAAAAAATTCGGTTCAACTACAAACGAAAATTCGTTCACTACAAACAACTACTAACGATTCTTTATACAAATCAACCGTTAGAAATGATTTTTATAAATCTGGGGTTGGCTATTTTTGGTTGATCCATAACTTTTTTTCGGTTCAACTACAAACGAAAATTCGTTCACTACAAACAACTACTAACGATTCTTCATACAAATCAACCGTTGGAATTGTTTTTTTTTTAAATCTAGGGTTGGCTATTTTTGGTTGATCCATAACATTTTTTCGGTTCAACTACAAACGAAAATTCGTTCACTACAAACAACTACTAACGATTCTTCATACAAATCAACCGTTAGAAATGATTTTTTATAAATCTGGGGTTGGCTATTTTTGGTTGATCCATAAAAAAAATTCGGTTCAACTACAAACGAAAATTCGTTCACTACAAACAACTACTAACGATTCTTTATACAAATCAACCGTTAGAAATGATTTTTTATAAATCTGGGGTTGGCTATTTTTGGTTGATCCATAACTTTTTTTCGTTTCAACTACAAACGAAAATTCGTTCACTACAAACAACTACTAACGATTCTTCATACAAATCAACCGTTGGAATTGTTTTTTTTTTAAATCTAGGGTTGGCTATTTTTGGTTGATCCATAACATTTTTTCGGTTCAACTACAAACGAAAATTCGTTCACTACAAACAACTACTAACGATTCTTCATACAAATCAACCGTTAGAAATGATTTTTTATAAATCTGGGGTTGGCTATTTTTGGTTGATCCATAAAAATTTTTCGGTTCAACTACAAACGAAAATTCGTTCACTACAAACAACTACTAACGATTCTTTATACAAATCAACCGTTAGAAATGATTTTTTATAAATCTGGGGTTGGCTATTTTTGGTTGATCCATAACTTTTTTTCGGTTCAACTACAAACGAAAATTCGTTCACTACAAACAACTACTAACGATTCTTCATACAAATCAACCGTTGGAATTGTTTTTTTTTTAAATCTAGGGTTGGCTATTTTTGGTTGATCCATAACATTTTTTCGGTTCAACTACAAACGAAAATTCGTTCACTACAAACAACTACTAACGATTCTTCATACAAATCAACCGTTAGAAATGATTTTTTCTAAATCTGGGGTTGGCTATTTTTGGTTGATCCATAAAAAAAATTCGGTTCAACTACAAACGAAAATTCGTTCACTACAAACAACTACTAACGATTCTTTATACAAATCAACCGTTAGAAATGATTTTTTATAAATCTGGGGTTGGCTATTTTTGGTTGATCCATAACTTTTTTTCGGTTCAACTACAAACGAAAATTCGTTCACTACAAACAACTACTAACGATTCTTCATACAAATCAACCGTTAGAATTGAATTTTTATAAATCCAGGGGCTGGCTATTTTTGGTTGATCCATAAAAAAAATTCGGTTCAACTTCAAACGAAAATTCGTTCACTACAAACAACTACTAACGATTCTTCATACAAATCAACCGTTACAAATGATTTTTTATAAATCTGGGGTTGGCTATTTTTGGTTGATCCATAAAAAAAATTCGGTTCAACTACAAACGAAAATTCGTTCACTACAAACAACTACTAACGATTCTTCACACAAATCAACCGTTAGAAATGATTTTTTATAAATCTGGGGTTGGCTATTTTTGGTTGATCCATAAAAAAAATTCGGTTCAACTACAAACGAAAATTCGTTCACTACAAACAACTACTAACGATTCTTTATACAAATCAACCGTTAGAAATGATTTTTTATAAATCTCAGGTTGGCTATTTTTGGTTGATCCATAACTTTTTTTCGGTTCAACTACAAACGAAAATTCGTTCACTACAAACAACTACTAACGATTCTTCATACAAATCAACCGTTGGAATTGTTTTTTTTTTAAATCTAGGGTTGGCTATTTTTGGTTGATCCATAACATTTTTTCGGTTCAACTACAAACGAAAATTCGTTCACTACAAACAACTACTAACGATTCTTCATACAAATCAACCGTTAGAAATGATTTTTTATAAATCTGGGGTTGGCTATTTTTGGTTGATCCATAAAAAAAATTCGGTTCAACTACAAACGAAAATTCGTTCACTACAAACAACTACTAACGATTCTTTATACAAATCAACCGTTAGAAATGATTTTTTATAAATCTGGGGTTGGCTATTTTTGGTTGATCCATAACTTTTTTTCGTTTCAACTACAAACGAAAATTCGTTCACTACAAACAACTACTAACGATTCTTCATACAAATCAACCGTTGGAATTGTTTTTTTTTTAAATCTAGGGTTGGCTATTTTTGGTTGATCCATAACATTTTTTCGGTTCAACTACAAACGAAAATTCGTTCACTACAAACAACTACTAACGATTCTTCATACAAATCAACCGTTAGAAATGATTTTTTATAAATCTGGGGTTGGCTATTTTTGGTTGATCCATAACATTTTTTCGGTTCAACTACAAACGAAAATTAGTTCACTACAAACAACTACTAACGATTCTTCACACAAATCAACCGTTTGAAATGATTTTTTATAAATCTGGGGTTGGCTATTTTTGGTTGATCCATAACATTCTTTTGGTTCAACTACAAACGGAAATTCGTTCACTACAAACAACTACTAACGATTCTTTATACAAATCAACCGTTGGAATTGTTTTTTTTTAAATCTGGGGTTGGCTATTTTTGGTTGATCCATAACATTTTTCGGTTCAACTACAAACGAAAATTCGTTCACTACAAACAACTACTAACGATTCTTCATACAAATCAACCGTTAGAAATGATTTTTTATAAATCTGGGGTTGGCTATTTTTGGTTGATCCATAAAAAAAATTCGGTTCAACTACAAACGAAAATTCGTTCACTACAAACAACTACTAACGATTCTTCATACAAATCAACCGTTAGAATTGAATTTTTATAAATCCGGGGGCTGGCTATTTTTGGTTGATCCATAAAAAAATTTCGGTTCAACTACAAACGAAAATTCGTTCACTACAAACAACTACTAACGATTCTTTATACAAATCAACCGTTAGAAATGATTTTTTATAAATCTGGGGTTGGCTATTTTTGGTTGATCCATAACTTTTTTTCGGTTCAACTACAAACGAAAATTCGTTCACTACAAACAACTACTAACGATTCTTCATACAAATCAACCGTTAGAATTGAATTTTTATAAATCCGGGTGCTGGCTATTTTTGGTTGATCCATAAAAAAAATTCGGTTCAACTACAAACAAAAATTTTTTTACTACAATCAACTACAAACCAAGCTTTTCAAGAACACGCAAAAAAAAATTCGATTTTTGCAAGTAGGGTGCCAAGTTCACACAGGTCATAAACGATATCCAACATGAAATTTTACAATGGTGGCGCGGCGGCCATATTGGATTGCGAAATTAACCTGAAATTCGTACTCGTACTACTATTTTTTTCCCAAAAGCGTTTGACATCTTAGATCGTACCTATTTATAATCCGGACCAGTGTGCGGCCGGCCAGCCGCAACAAAAAAAGCGCATTGTATTACGAATTGGATCAAAACTTTACACATTGTATCATTACAAGGCGCGCATTGCAATGCTCGGATCACCTGCTTCACTGCTGTAACCTCGTCTTGTATCATCACAAGGTGCGCATTGCAATGCTCGGTTCACCTCCCACACTGGCTGTAATTCTCGACTCGTAACATTACATTAAGCGCGAATGCTCCCGGTGAGGGAGCACCTTTAGAAAAAAATGATGTTTTGTAACATCATTTTTTTCTAAAGGTGCTTTAGCCTCAATAGCATTTTTGAAGACCTATCTATGGATACCCCACACGTATGGGTTTGATGAAAAAAAATCTTTTCGTTTCAGTTCTGAGTATGGGGACCCCCAAAATTTACTGCTTTTTTTAGTTATATTTAAAAATCTTAATGCGGTTCACAGAATACATCTACTTACCAAGTTTCAAGTACATTGGTCTTATAGTTTCGGAGAAAAGTGGTTGTGACATTCGGACGGACAGACAGACAGACATGACGAATCTATAAGGGTTCCGTTTTTTGCCATTTGGCTACGGAACCTTAAAAGAGGCATTTTATGTTACTCTTATTTCATTAAAATAAATCTTATTGAACTAGGCGGCTAACTCCTTCCCTGTAGTTGCGTTAGTGTGTGTGGTTTTTATATGTGTTAGTTTTGGCGTACTTTTCGATCTCTAATGCTTTGTCTGCTACTTATTGTAAGTCTGTGAGGACCGCGTGTTGTGGCAAAATTTGGGAGAGGCTTATGTCCAACAGTGGAGTGCTATATGCTAGTTTGATTGATATTTACATACATACATACATACAAACATATAGTCACGCCTTTTATCCCAGAAGGGGTAGGCAGAGGCATATTTTATACCCACATTTTACCTTTGAGATTTATAATAGGTGGTGAGCCGTATTGATATTGACAGGCGCAGGTTGTGACTGCCTGCTGTTGAAATTTTTCAAGTCGCCCATTAAGGCCTTCAACTTGGCATAACTGCCATTTTACTGGCCACCCGGACCAACGTCTTAACGTGCCTTGAAAAAAAATGTCACATAGTGGTCACGAGATGGTCACCCATCTATGACCGGTCACAGTAAACGGTCCTTACTACAAGTGATCGTTTACAGAACACAGAGTCCGCGGGCGCTTCAATTTGATTGATTGATTGAATTAAATCAAAAAAGTGAATTCACTTACCGAAACTAGTAAAGTCACCCACAGTACTGAACATGTTTTGCATGAAGATGTAACTGTTGCGCTTCTTCCTGCACGTGCTCTCTCCGAGGTACGTCGTTACTAACGTCATGGACGCTGTGGAGCTGAAATGTTTATAATCAGGTACATGTACTGGAGATAATATGGCATTTTAGCTATCAATATTACCTAATGTTATTCGGCAGTCGCACATTTCGACCTCTGGAACAACGAGGCAGTCAAGTGACTGATGACTCAAAGTCACATCTGGACTATTTCCTTAGGACTCCCAAACTGAATTTCGACAAAACCTTTTACAACAAGATTTTACTTCGACAACATGAAACTCCGATACGACTTAATTTCGACAAAATTTTAGATCGAAACAACTTAATCCCGACACTACTGTACTCCGTTTTCGATGTGCCATTTGTTTGTCGGAATTAAATGCATTTTTCTTTCTTGTTTCTTTCTTCTAGATTTATCATTCTCCTAGTTTAAAAGTTAGAGGGGGGGGGGGGGGACACATTTTTCCACTTTGGAAGTGTCTCTTGCGCAAACTATTCACTTTAGTAAAAACTTATGTTAGAAACCTCAATAGCATTTTTTAAGACCTATCTATAAATAACCCATACGTATGGGTTTGAAGTAAAAAAAAATTGAGTTTCAGTTCTGAGTATGAAGACCCCCAAAATTTACTGCGTTTTTTCTAGTTTTGTATAAGAACCTTAATGCGGTTCACAGAATACATCTAGTTACCAAGTTTCAATAGCATAGGTTATAGTTTCGGAGAAAAGTGGCTGTGACACACGGACGGACAGACAGACAGACAGACAGACATGACGAATCTATAAGGGTTCCGTTTTTGCCATTTGGCTAGGAAACCCTAAAAAGGGCAACGTACTTTATCCAAAGATATAAACGTTTATATGTATAGAAGCCTCTGACTTTATTGGGTAAATAACGTTAAGGTATGTCATTCAGCTCATACAAGTCAAGTTCTCTAACCCTTAGACCTACTTACACGCATATTTCAGCAAATCATATACAGCAGGTAAAAAAGGCTCCCAACCGTAGGTAGGATACGTGTGGTTTTTAGTCGGTAAGAGTCATAGCATCCATGTAGGATTTTTCTTACTGTAAAAAAAGCAGGTAAAAATATCGACAGTAATACTTACAAACAACTAGCAAAGAACTTGAGGACCAGCATCATGGTGAAGCTGGTCGAGAAGCTCGTCAACGTGGAGAAGATGAACCCAGCTGTGACTGCCAGGAAGATTATACTTTTCCTTCCTTTTTTGTCCGATGTATAGCCCCACGGTAAGCCAAAGAGAAATCCTGAAAATATCATTAAACGTTGACCAAAATTCTAAATAGTCTCATAATTAGAAAATGCTGAGGACTGTCGTTAGTGAAATCCCTTCAACTGTATCTGTCAAATTCGCTATCTTTAAATGACAGTGTCTAGGTTGATTACGTCATGCAGGATGACCTAGACGACCTTGATTAAAATTACTATACCTCATAACTTTTGTATAGTGGCTGTTTATCATTCATATATCACTAGAATCGTTGAGAAACAAGCTAAAAATCATTTCGGCCTTATTGTTGTGTTTTTTATTGTTTTATTAAAGACGGGGGGATAATAGCAATATCTTTGATGGCAAACGTAAGCTTACCCGCAAAACTAACAGATTTTATAATCCCTCCTTGTTCTAAAGTCAAGTTCAGCTCACAGCTGGCGGCCGGTACAACCAAACTGTAACCCAACATATCCATTGTGGCACCCACGGTGATGACGCAGCTTGTGGCCAGTAGAAGGTAATTGTAGCGGCCGATTCCTGAAAAACAGAGACGTTGGTATAAATATTTTGTGACACAGAGAAAATTTTTTTGAAGATATTGAAGTAATTGTAAAAAAGTATGTCTACGCTTTTGAAGAAAATATTATGTAAACTAGCTGATGCCCGCAGCTTCGCCTGCGTGAAATTTGGTTCCTACACTGTCTCTAACCTATCTCTGTAGGTACCAAATTTCAGCCAAATCCGTTCAGCCCTTACAGCGTGAAAGAGTAACGAACATCCACACTCACAAACATTCGTATTCGTAATAGTAGTTAGATAGATAGATTTCTGGATTTCTTAACAAATTCATAATACATATTATATGAGTTGTATTTAATAAATAAATGTACATATTGCTTAATTCATTGGCTAGGCTAGACTACTACTTGACTCAACTTCTCTTCAAAGCAATTGACATCGTAACTTAGTTCCTTCTTCAGGTAGTCCCAGTCATACTGTAAGCCTACGACGTATGGGAAAACCGATCCAAGGTAGACTTTGTCCTCATAATACAGATGGTCTTTCATCTGCTAAGCATTCATGTTCATTTTAATTGCTCTTTTTACTTGTCAAATGTAATCTTCGTAGAGGCCATTCCCGTATATTACAAAGACTTGGTGAGTCTGTGCCCTGCAGCGAATGCAGCCAGCACTAAAGAATAAAGTTCATACCTTCCATGACCAGAGAAAATCAGCTCCAAAATAATTTACATTCCCTTTTTAGGTCGATAACGTATAAATCTCAATAAAATAAGTATCACGTCTTCCATCAATTATGTTAATAATGCTATATGCCAAATTTAAAGTAGATTGGACCAAGGAATCGCGCTGTCCCATACAAACTTGACCCTCCTTTTTTATACCTTTGGAGGTGGAATTTGCAAAAATGGTAAAATTACTGTTATCAAATTGTAACAAACAACGCTCACGCTGAATTTCATCATCGCACCATTAACCGTTTCAGCAATAATTGATAATAACTTTATACGACTTAAGTTCCTTATTATTTTATAATAAGCATACTTTTCCGGGATGAAAAGTACCCAGTGTGGTGCGCAGGATATAAAAGAATAATTATACCAAGTTTCATCATAATCGAACCGGTAGTTTTTGCGTGATGCCTGAACAAACAGACAGACAGACAGACAGACAGACAGACAGACAAAATTTTTTTTAATCACATTTTTGGGTTCGGTGATGGTCTAGTAACACCCCCTGCTATTTTTTTTTTAATATTTTTAATGTACAGAATTTTCACTTCTACAGATTTATTATAAGTATAGATAGATGACTTATACGTATCTATATATATAAAAATCAATGCCACTTTTCGTTGTAATTTTATAACTCTAGAACGGGTTCACCTATCCAAACCAAATGTTTAGACTTTGTTCGGACTATTTAGTAGATGGTTTATGTGAAGTTTGCACAAAATCCGTCGAGCGGTTCTTCATTTATCACGCAAACGACGTTGCACGGGTCAGCTAGTTATTGATAAAAAACAGTTGCTGATTTCATTAATATTTCTATTGCTCTATTAATTTCTTGTTGAACAAAGAAACATGTCGAAATGATAGAATTTAAGAAATCTATCTAAGAATAAATAAACCGGCCAAGTGCGAGTTGGACTCGCCCATGAAGGGTTTTGTAGCAGCAAGTAACATAATATAAAAGTTCTTATAGTTTGTTGTAACTATGATTGATGTTTTAACACGTTCGCAGTGGTAGTGATTTTTCTAACCGAAAATTGCGGTTTATGACATATTAAAAACAAACTACCAGCTCTATCTCGTTCACACCAATTTTCGTTGGTAGTTTTTATGGCAATGTATATCATATCTTCTTTATAGATTTATCATTCTCTTAGTTTAGAAGTTAGAGGGGGGGGGGGGGGGACACACATTTTCCACTTTGGAAGTGTCTCTTGCGCAAACTATTCACTTTAGAAAAAAATGCTTTTAGAAACCTCAATACCATTTTTGAAGACCTATCTATAGATACCCCCACACGTATGGGTTTGATGAAAAAAAATATTTTGAGTTTCAGTTCTGAGTATGGGGACCCGCAAAATTTACTGCTTTTTTTTCTAGTTTTATATAAGAATCCTAATGCGGTTCACAGAATACATCTACTTACCAAGTTTCAATAGCATAGGCCTTATAGTTTCGGAGAAAAGTGGTTGTGACACACGGACGGACAGACAGACAGACATGACGAATCTATAAGGGTTCCGTTTTTGCCATTTGGCTACGAAACCCTAAAAACATGTTTTTCCCTTTTCACGTGTGATGAACACTTAAAAAAGGAAAAACATATTTATAATAACACGATACAACTGAATGCGGTTGAGAAGCGATCATTGCGCAGTATGTGTGGAGTAAGGCTGGTTGATAGAAAGAGGAATTAATTATCCGCGATGCAGTGGCCTGATAGAGGATGTTGTAACAAGAATTAAAAAGAGAATGCTAAGGTGGTTTGGACATTTAGAACGAATGAGTACTGAGCGAAGGACACACCAAGTATGTAAGGCACATGTAAGTAGACAGGCAAGCCGAGGTGGACCTCGCAGCACATACACCAATCAAATTAGTGATGTGTTACAAAAAGGGCAGGTCAAAAGCACTCGAAACCGGCGGGCTTGCATGTAAGGTTTAATGAATGAAGAGGAAGCTAATGAAGTATGTAAGGACAGAAGCAAATGGCAGGCTGTTGTCTCTGCCTACCCCGGAGGGAATAAGGCGTGAGTATATGTATGTATGTATGTAATAATACGATTGAACGCCATAAAAATAGGCGTAAGAAATTAGTAAACATTACAATACATTATTTAGCATCTAACCTACAGAAACGCGAATGAATAGCCAAGTATAGTACGCTTCTATGTTCCAAAACTCCGCTACTGACTAGTTCAAGCCAACATTCGGGACGCACATCACGAGTACTCGTAATTTACATCGCAACTCGACAACTGCATACTCATCGTAAAGGTACGACTAGTTGATTTATTGGCACACGTACTCTACTGTATTGTTGTGGAAATGAAAAATATACACTAGCAGTTTGAACAGAATTTGTGCCAGTTTTGAACATGTAGGTATGGATAAACTGTTTAGGCGTTTCAATTGTCCATACATAATCCTGCTTCCTACTAATATTATAAATGTGAAAGTTTGTGAAGTTGTTTGGATGTTTGTTACTCAATTACACTCTAACGACTGAACAGATTGGGCTGAAATTTGGTACAGAGATAGCTTATAGTCTGGAATAACACATAGGCTACTTTTCATTCCGGGAACATGTTCCCATGGGAAGCGGAAACAGGAACCAACATTTCACGCGGGCGAAGCCGAGGGCAACAGCTAGTTATCTAGAATTCACTAATTTGATATGAAAGATGCAATAAAGCTAATTTAAGAAGATGATTGCTTACATCTGAAGAAGAACAATGATCCACACTCTGGAGATTATTGTTTTTCTAGGTAACGAAAATTTTTAATAGACGCAGAGTTCAAAAACATATTGTATGTAGCTGGCTCTACATGCGTTTTGATACACGGGAACCCTCGTGTATAGAAATGCAGTCATCTTTTGACACGACAACGCTTAATCACTGATAAGCCAACGCCGTTTAAAGCAGTAATCATTTTTAGAAGTAATTTTTGTTTCTTGGTGGTGTCCCGTGTGGCGACGGGGTCCCGTATTGCGACGGGTAAGAGTACAAAATGTCGCCACCCCAATACATCCCGAGGGTGTCCTAAGAGGCGACTATGGAAACACTTTCGCAAAAAGATTCATTGCGTAGATAAGGAAAACTCGAAATGAAACCCGGTTTTCAGTAAAATTACAAGTGTTAAGCCAAGTTGAATATGGGCAGGTCCATTTCAACACAGCAAAAGGCTCACCACCTACAACGTGGGACATAAGACTAGGTGGAATGTGGGCGCATACTATGCCTCTGCCTACCCCTTCGGGGATAAAAGCGTGATTATATGTGTGTATGTATGTATGGTTCAAAATAATCGTTAGACATCAAGAGCTCAACAATAGCGACACATACATGTAAGGTGAGGAGAAACCCCACACTCAAACAACCACACACACTGCATTTTTCAAACAAATTGTTCATGAGTCATTACTTGTCGTGAAAACCAGATATGTTTCGTTCCAGTATAGTCATAACAGTAGTTCATTCACGTGTGTAATGAGACGTGATGTCAAGTTCATTTACGCTTTTTTCATCATTTGAGCGAGGCTCTTTGAACTTAGTGACTCTGATGTAACGTTTTTCATTGTGTAGAAAAGGAAAACCGATCTTATATCTTCAATGATTGAACTATATTATGAAGAATACGTTACAAATATGTAATTGTAATGGTTGTCACAGAATGTCCTAGTTTTTTTATGCTTAATGTCATGGTATTACTTCAATACGTGCTCTAATCGTTTAGGTGCTTGTGTAAAGCAGATACGATAAGATGTGCTCTGGATCCACCGCACTCACAAAGATACATAATCGCATAAAGGGGCTCTCAAATAAGCTCCCATACAACCCACATTAAGTATCGATGAGTTTCAAATTCAGCTAATTGTCTTTATTTATTATTACAATACATTATTCATACATTAAAGTTATACAATAAAATACTATTATAAATTATTACTAAATACAATCAGATATATTAACCGTGATCATAGTCAAATAACCCACCCCTAACCGTTCCTGGTGTAAAGGTGCCCATTACGTTTATTGTCATTACAGTTTCAAATTGACCAGCATGCGTATTAGAAAGCTGTTACTACTTTATGATTAGGCATAATAGATATGATTAAGTTGTAAGATGGCAATATTTGGTACGCATATTGTACTCATAGAGCAACGCGACAATTACCAAGAGGTAAAAATAGCATGTTTGCTCTGCTCTTTAGTTATCTATCTGTCAAAATGTTGCAGGGGGAAATCGTATTCATATACTCCACTGCAAAAGCAATCAGCTGTCACACAAAACAGTTAAGAGGGCTAACATATTTCGCGCCACATATTGCTCAGAAACCATACTTTTCATTGCATTTAAAGTCATTAAATATTTATTGTACAAACATGGTATTCACTTACATACTTAGTAAATTTAGCTCTCTAAACGTTTCATAAAACATATTTTACCTAACAACGGATTACATAATATATGGTTAATATCAACGAAAGTGAAACAGGTTTTTCAAATCGTACGATTTGCATAGATTTCGATGCTTAAATTCATGTCAAATTACTGATAAATTTAATAAACAAGGGATACGAAGGAATTGCAAAGGGCGTTAGCTATCTGTTTGTAGAATAACCTGGTATCAGGTAGGTACCTTTTTTTAGAGAAAAATGACTGTAAACTTTACTCAAATACTGAGAAATTTCACCAAAATAAAGTAGTCTTTTCACCAGCTTCTGTAGTTTAAATCATTATGATAATTATGTAATATTATGTCAGAACTTCTCCTTTGACAATAAAAATATTTCTTACAGATTTTTTTTTACAAAGTATTTTGTGAACCCCTATAAATGCAGATACGCGAACAAATACGATTTAGTACCGCCGAGAGGCTCTCAGAGAGTGGTCATGTCGCTCGATGTTCCATTTTTGAATACGAAAAAATGAACAAAAATAGTCTAATTCTAGCGTGACCAAACAATCTTAGTACTTTGTGACGTATAATATAATATATATAAATATTTATGGTCGATATACAACGTGAACTTTTGTATAGTGCAAAGCTCAGACACCCCGACTAGAGTTTCGCTTCAAAATACTGAATAAAAAAATTTAAATGAAACTAACGAAAACTGACCAAGTTATAAGCTTTTACAGTTGCACTATTTTCTTCACGAACAGCGTAGGTGTAGGTATTATACGCAAGGCAGGTAGTCACTATTCGTGTGGTATTGATAATAACATATTAACACACCATTTTCATAAGTGATAATTATGGAACACCTGTGAGGAACCAGACCAGGATTGGGACGGCTATAAAGCCGCTAAAGCAAAATACAAGTAGCGACTGAGATACAAAAGTACCAAGTAGAAACCTCTGATAGAGTCAGACTAATACTAGCCAAACAAGGGACAGAACTGTCCGTATCTATAAAGAAACCTAAAGGCGCGGCGGCCTGACCCACACATGAAAAGAATTATTTATACTGTTGATTGATGGCACTTGGTGGAACCTTTCGGCATTTTCAAAGGCAAATTAACATTATATAATGACCAAATCACTTAATTACTCGAAAACAATAAATTAATAACATATAAATTACCACTACATCATTCTACTAACGTTAACTATCATAAAAAGAAGCCGAGAGTATTTTGATACAAACGCACTTCCCAGAATGCCAATTGCTGCAGACACTCATGTGGCTGGTGGAAAACGTATCCACAGAAGAAGTCCAGTGGGAGCTCGCAAGACCTATTCTAATCTATTCTGTCAACTTACAAAAAACTGAATGGGTAATTAACAGCTTTAAGTCCCTCAAATCTCCAGGACAGGATGAAGTCTTCCCTGCAGTGATAAAATGGGGGAGGACACAAGTTGATATTGTCAATTACATAGTATCTATACGCCAGACAATGAATGGGACTGTGACCCAGACTGTGGAGAGAGGTCTAAGTGATCTTTACACCAAAACCCGGTAAAGGGATTATGTTTGTGATTCAGACCTCTGGTTATACAGACCGTTAAGCCCTTCGTCTTTCCTGCTAAAAACTCTGGAAAGATTGTGTGACAGAGACAATCGAGTGACGGCCCTTCAAAATAAGCCACTGCATTCCAACCAACGCGCATAATGCCCCCGGCAAGTCTACAGACTCAGCACTACATGCAGTGGTACACAAAATAGAAGAGGTCATCCAGAACCAATCAATCATTGTGCCTCGGCACTTTCATAAACATAGAGGGAGCTTTCGACAGAAGAAGCATAACCACGGCACTGGCAAAACACCGAGTTTACACGGTAGTCAGTGAATGGATAGATAACATGCTAAACAAACTCATTTTAAAGCTACAGACAAGCAGAAACCAGTGCGCAGCCATGGCCAAAGGTTGTCCACAAGGGGGCGTGGTCTCACCACTGCTAAAGAACCTTGTTGTAGACGACCTAATAACCAATCAATCAATCAATTTAACCTAGAACAGTCCCAATATACATGGATGTGGAACAAGCCATAGCAGATGGTAAAATTAAATTATGGAGAAAAACGGATCTGTTTACAAAGCATGACTGGTATTTTAAAATCCAAGGCCAACTTCAAATCAAGTGAGAAGCTGCGTTTATTTTATCTTCTAGTGATCTTGTGTATATAATAAATATTTTTAATGAATTGTATTAAAATTACTTTCAGTCAAGCCAACATTTATCGATTTGCGGTGTAGACTGAACACTAATTTGCCCATAAGCACAGTAAATATTTCAAAAGACGACGAGTTCTGGACTACGAGGATGGAACCTAAATTGTTAAATTTTTACGACTAATGTCTGTTGCCCAAAATGATTGAGCCCAGAAAGAGCCGATAAAATAAAATAAAATAAAATTTATTCCCTTTGAAATTAAAAAAAAATAGGTTTGTGAACATTTTTGTGACTCTACTGGGGGTTGGGAAAAATGCTACAAATTGAGAAGAACACCCCAAGAATCTCAGTTCGGTCCCTCCCAAAATTCATCTTAGTAGGTATTTAATAATCGATCAATGCCGATACGGAATGGCTTTTTCTTGGCGGTGTGCATTGTTATGCACATACCTCTTAATTAGTATTTGGTTGTTGTAAATGAAAAACACCTACTATCAATTAAAATTTGATTTAGATCCCATAGCTCAAGCTTATAGCTTAGTTTGGGCTAGATGATGTTGTGTTAGAATATCCAACAATATTTATTGATTATTTATTAAAAATATTTTAATGTTCCTGCCAGCACTGAATCTGCAGAGTAGGCAGCAAAACATCGGACCATGCCAAGCGCCTGCGCGGTTTAACTATGTGTATTGTCAAATTTAAATATTTATAGTGTAAAATAGAATATTGTCCATTACTTTCTACAATTTTCGTATATTTAGATACTTTAAAAATAAACTTATGGACCGTTTTCATGTATGTGTGTATTATATACTATACTATCTTCAGGCCAAATCCCTTGCGGGGTAGGCAGAAAGAACCGAGCGCCACACCGCACGCTCCATACATACCTCACTTGCTTCTTCAACTTTCGTTTTCGGTTCCTTCGGTTCGGTATTTCTAATTGCAATATAGATATTAGTTAGGTAAATAAATCGCACCTTCATTTCGAAACCGTTACTAAACAAAATAACTAAATTTTACAGGAGAAGCAATTTAAGATTTTTGGCCTATTAAATACCTCATAATGAAAAACTTATGAACTTTTATGAGGTATGTCTTAGATTACTTATTAAATTATTGGTTCCTTTTCAAGATGTGAAGGCACATAATTAGATAATTTAAATAATTACTGATTTACATTAATTTTAATTTTTATAGTAACACTTTTGCAATAACTTTTTTTTTCAATTATCATTGAATATTGTAATGTTAGTATGAATTGAATGTTACTATGTAAAAAATAAAATTCTAGCTATTTTAAATGAGTGTGAAATATATTTAAAGACACGGATAAAATAAAAGGTAATAGTTAAAATCACTATTTATTAAACGAACGTATGAAGTACAATTATAAATGGCAAATAACTCTTTATTCTTCTTTTAATAATTATCATTTAATTGAAGCTTACAGTCACCGTATTTACTTATTTTGAATAATAATATTTGAACATAGTTAGTTAGTTAGTTAATATCAACAGAAAACTACTTCCTATTCAGATGGGACCACCTGCGTGATCCAGCCTACAGGTAGGGGGCGTCAGCATCAGCATCGAGTCCTCTTTGAAGTATCTGGGGCTCGTACTCGATGGCCAGTGGAAAATAGGACATCACTTCCGAAGTTTGGTCCCAAAACTGATGGGGCATTGATGCCCAATATCAGGGGACCCTACGCTCCCTACAAGGAGACTGTACCTGGAGATCGTGCGAAGTATGGCCCTAGGGGCCCCCGGATGGGCGGAGACCCTGACGGCCAGCAACGTGGCTAGATTGCTGAGCCCGCAAAGAGCGATGGCCATCAGGGTGATAAGGGGATACCGCACGATCTCCGGTGAAGCGGCATGTCTCCTAGCCGGAACCCCTACATGGGACCTGGAAGCGAGAGCCCTTGCGTCACTATTTAGATGGCGCAAGGAGGCGCTGGAGTGAAGCCATAGGCCTGCGTCTCGAGAAACCAAGCCCCAGCGGTCCCAGCTCCACCAGGAAACCGTGGAGACATGGAAGGTGCGACTTGAGCAACCAAAGGGCGAATTCGCCACAATCGCGGCCGTCAGACAATCATGGAAGAGTGGCTAGAGAGGAGACACGGTCCTCTCTCCTACTGGTTGTCACAGATGCTTGCCGGGCACGGTAGTTTCGGTATGTATCGGTGGGGAAGACACCAGGAAACCACAGCCGAGTGTCAGCACTGCGAGGATCGCAGCGATGACACAGCGCTCCACACGCTGGTGGAGTGCACTGCGTGGGCGCAACAGCACCAGGTCCTCGTAGTGGGTCTAGACGTGGACAATCTCTCACTCAAGACCATAGTGCGAGCCATGATCTTCAGCGGGAGTAAGTGGGATTGCGCCGCCACTTTCTGCGAGCAGGTCATGCTCGTGAAAGAGGCGGCGAGGCTGGAACGCGGGAGAACTCTCCCACTCGAGTTCCGCAGTCGGCGGCCTAGGCGCCGTCGTCGTGTCTTTGCCGAAGACTATCGGCCTCCATGACTTGGGGCCTGAGGACGGTGAGAGGGCTACTCCCCGTCCTAACAGAAGCAGGCCCATGACGGCAGCGTGACGTGAGGGATTCCCGCACACCGCCCCTTAGAAGCGGGATCACACCCGAAACCCCCCAAAGACGCGGGATAGCACCCGAACCGCCCCTTGGGCGAGGCCGCAGTGGTGGCCTTCCAAGGGCTTACCCGGGGCTCTAGCTAAGTAAAAATAATATAACACAATATGAAAGGTTGCCTGTTAGAGATTGCTTTTTAGCGATAAGGCCGCCCTCTGTACATTTATAAAATTGTAATGTCTTTCTTTTCTGTATGTTTTAAATTGGTGTACAATAAAGTTTATTCTATGAAACCAAACAGTCATCTATAAATCTTTTGTATTTGTTTTATACTTATTATTTGTATACTTATTGTAATAATACTACCACTGTTTATATACTTGTTGTAATAATCCTAACCGTAAATATGAGAATCAAGTTAGTCAAGAACTATACTAAACCAATAATCACAATTTGAAACTAAATATTTATGTCATACTTTTATCTAGAATTTTTATTATAAGTTTTATACAAAAGGTAACGGTTTTAGTTTTACATTTGAAAAAAATAAAATACACATTTTAAGTTAAAAACTGTGACTAAACAAAAAAACACACTTTATAGAATAAAAATAAGTAAATAATATAGCTTAACGAGAAAGTCAACCGTTCTTATATCAATAGTTACACTTTTATTATAAACTTGTACGTCGACTCCTCAAATGACCGGTGACAACTGGTTTAATAACGGTTATGTCATTAGCATTTGTTTAAAATTTTCGTTTAGTAACGTTTTAGTTTAGAGCTATCTACCGTAATATTGAGGTATTAAATAAACTGTCAAATTCATTCGGTAGTTCCTGACGATTTAAAAAAGATGGCGTTATTAACTCAATTTCGTAAAAAAATCGTTTAGTAACGGTTTCGAAATCAAGGTGCGAAATGTTAACTTTATTAATTTTATGATGTCAGTGTCTATCACCACTTAATATCAATCAATTTGCAGTAAAATAATCAATAATTATTAACTAATATTACTAACATAAAAATTAAATTAAAAGATTGAACACTTAGACTAAGAATATGACACCTGTAATACATCAAGGAAAACAAAAGTATCAAACTTGTTGTTAGGCACAATTGGCACTATACGGCTATGTGCGCCGCGCTTCGCTGATTTCTTACGATCGTAAAGAAATTTGAAAACCGAATTTACGCTCTTAATACAATGCCCTCATAATTTCTTGTTATTCCGTATTGCCAAATGGAATGTGTTCTGACAGAGGAGAAAGTCTTTGGGAGTCCTGGGACATCCTTCCGAGGGCTTACCCGGGGCTCCCAACCGTAGGCTGTTGGGCGTTGGGCAGTTTTTTTGTCGGTAGGACCCCGGCATAGCTACACCATAAAGAATTTTTCCCTCACGTTAAAAAAAAAGAGAAAGTCTCCTCCAGATCAAAGTTATAGGTCGTGTCGTGTTGTTTTATGATTGAACCATAGAAGATATAAATCAAGTTATTAAACTGTCTGTTTGTTCGGTAAAAGCCAGTTCATTGAGCTCGTGGGTTTAACCGATTACTTTCAATTTATGTAACAAATTGGAGTACAGTAGCGGCTTCGCCCGCATAATATTTAGTTACAAATGTGTTTCCCACTATCATCATCATTATGTAGATCTTCTACCTACGATCCTTCAGTTATGACATGAGATTTTGAAGTACATCTTCTTTTGGCGCGACCTAGGAAGTAACTCAGATTCTTTTTTCTGACGGAAGTAACGCTATTTGAATTTTTAATAGCGGAAACTACCTCTCCACTATTCAACATTCGAATAAATGATATTAAGGTGAGTGGTTGACAAAGTTTGCGAAAAAGAGGTGCAAATAAAGACGTTCTTCTCGGTATTAGTATACGAAAAATGACAGCCAAAAGTAGATTTGAAATCTACAAGATGTGTACCAGAGGATGGTTTGGATCAGAAATTGTGTATTTATTATAAATAACTAGTAAAACATCACTGAAATAGCCCATAATTTTTTAGAAGAAGTCGTTGTATGACATCTATTTATTAATAAATAATAATAAAATTTATATCAGAGACTAAAGAAAACATAGACCTCTAAAATGGTTTTCTTCAATTTTGAATTAGTATAAGTTTTAACTAATTATAACTAATAATGTATTCAAAGAATACATGACGTTGCTTGCTTCCCCGCGCTCGCCCGAAAATCTAGTGCGGGGGGAGTCGTGTTGCTAGACGGACGTGTGTCGCTCTGGTCTGCAAAATATTCTCGTAAAATGTTATATTTTCATTCATGTACAGAGTAATGCGTGCAACAGAGCCAGAGCCCGAGTTACACAATGCATGCTGCATTACATGAGAACATAATGCATTTCAACTTATTTTTCGAATTGTTTTATTAAATTACTTCAAAAGGTAATCATGCTTATATTGTAAGCGGTACTTAATCATTTCAATATAAATAAATGAAGAAATATTTGTGGACATTCGCACACAACTTAAGCTAATATAACCTTGTGCTAAGGGATAATAAAATATATGTATTTTCATCAGTTGCGTACTGATGAAAATACTTATACTATAGTTATTATTAACACACTGCTTTTTTGAGACACTGCTCTCAACCTAAGCTGAAAGAATTGACTCTTTTAGCTTATTACGTCTTGTGGGTCGCCACAAGTAGGCACCATCTACCGGCAAATTGGTTAAGGTATAAAAGGGAATAAAATGAGTGCCCGCCGAGTTTCTTGCTAGTCTATATCTATACATAATAATAAAACTGTTCGAGGGTCGAGAGTCTGAATATGGAAGCTATTTAAAAAAAAAAGAACGCGTTCTCTAATCGATACCTACTTAAGGCAAAATGAAATTTAAAATGTTCATGTCCAATTAGATTAGAATTAGAGATATCTCAACTTTCTCAAAACCTATAATTCAAGGGTTCCTTGCAATGTGACGGTAAATCTAAACAGGCGTGTTGGCTGAATCATAAAAGAGCTTAATGATTAAGGCTGTTGTAAAATAATTCTGTCCGCGCCGAAGTCGGGGACTGAATTGTTTTAGAATAAACTTAATCTTTAAGCTCTTTTATGATAAAGCAAACAGGGCCGTTTCACACGCTGCTTGATGAGTCTGATGAAGAAGTGCCTCTCCTTTTGCAAACCTTATGTGACGTAAACGAAGTTGCGAGGGTCAGCTAGTTTTACAATATGCTTAATCTTTAAATTCGTTTATGGTTAAGCAAACAGGGCAGTTTCACCCGGCGGTTGATGAGACTGATGAAGAAATACCTCATGTTTCATACACCTTAAGTGTCGTAAACGAAGTTGTGAGAGTGAACTAGTTACATACATACATATGGTCACACCTTTATCCCCGAAGAGGTAGGCAGAGGCATATTATTATGTCCCCACATTTCACCTTTTTAGAATTTGTCCCACGTAATAGGCGGTAAGCTGTATTGCGGTGTTGAGATAGCCAGACGCAGGATGTATCTGCCTGCTGTTAAAAATAATCAAGCCGCCAAAACAGCCTTCAACTTCGCTTAACGACTGCCATTTTACGGGCAACCAGGACCAACAGCTTAACGTGCCTTCCGAAACACGGAAACGACGCTCAAATAACTGTCACAAAGTGGTCACATGGATGGTCGCCCATCCAAGGACTGGCCATAGTGAATGAGCTTACTACAGTGATCGCTTACAGAACACTAAGTCCGCGGTGCCACGAGTGCTTCTTATTTATACATAACTAGCTGACCCTCGCAACTGCGTTTACGTCTATTTTTGTTTGTTTGTAATAATAAAATGAAATGAAATTTTGTTCCAAAAGTAACAACAATTTTAAGCGAGTGGAAGACCCCCCTTTCTGGCTTTGTAATAATTTAAGTACAAAACAATGAATATATCTTATTCTTATATGTCTGTGGAATATATGAACATTCGTCTTTGTGAATTTGTCACATTTAAGTTTTACGTAATGATCAATCACATTTTTTGCAGTGTATTTTACTACACTTAAAAACAAAGGAAAATTGAAATACAAACGTTCCTTTGTTTTTAATTTACTTTTCGCCTCTCTCTATAAAATAGAGTGCAGAGGGGCTTATGGCGAGACTTTGTCTGTAGTCTGTGTCTCTGTTGCATTAAACTACGTCACTAGGTCACGTGGATCATCTGTTCAAAGTTTGAAATAAAACAAAAATGACAACGTCAATCGGATTGAACTCTAACAATAAACGTTTTAGAGAGGGGCAGTCGGGTGAGACCGTCTCACAGCTTTTTGTTTATTCGGTGAGGCGAGGAACGCATTTCCGCTACTATGTTTCATCTTCTTCCGTGGTTCTTTTACTCTGATGTCTCTGTAGTTGCGCTACTCTATGTTAGCGAGTCATATCGCCCATTTGCTCAAGGTCGTTAGCCCTGGGTATGGCCTTAATATAACATTTGATGCCGTCAATGGCAAAGAAGTTTTACTTCAATCGCGCGTAAAGGTTACACGCACACACTTTTAAAGATTTTGGACTGTAAAATTAGAACTAAAACGGTGCAAACTCAGAAAAAAATTAATGTACTGAAGTACCGGACTAAATTTTTTGGGCTTTCTTTTTTTTCTAGCATTTTCGAACCCCCAGTGAAGTCAAAAAAAATTTTACAAACCTAGTTTTTTTTTAATTCAAAGGGAATTAATTTTATTTATTTTTTTACTTTATTTTACCAAATTTTCTTCGAGATTTGTTAGCTCACTGGCAGTCTAAATTTAGTTTTGAGGGATATTTAGTGCGTAGTGTTCTTCGCCATTCTAATTTTATTTTTTTATTATTCAATAACTCTTTTATTTTTATTTATACACAAAACTGTAACAATTAAAGTAAGTCCCTATTTTAGAAGTAAATAATATAATATGGTAATTATAATAAGGACTGACAAATAATTATATAAGTGAATATTTTTATAGTCATTGCTAAATTATTTTCAAAATAATTATAGTTTCCATATCATTTTCCTACCACTTCCACCCCGGTATGCACTCAACGAAAACCAATGACATCATAAAGTTAATTTACACTTTTTTTTTATCAATCATGCGTGCAAAGGGAAGTCGAGCGTATTTTCCGCTACCAAGAGAGCTCTGGGAATACCTACCGCTTCGTATGAAGCTAGTATGTACATCTGATGACCGGTTTGCACAATATGTATTCCTTCTTTCACCGTACAGCTTTATAAACTTGACACACCCACGTGTACAATTCGCACGAAATTTCGTTGGTGTAAACAAGCTGTACTGTTTTGATGCCGTCAATGGCAAAGAAGTTTTACTTCAATCGCGCGTAAAGGTTACACGCACACACTTTTAACACGTTGAACGCCACGTGGCTCACCGTGTGAGCCGCGTGAGAAAACTTGTTTAGGCCAAAGTGAAAATGATATTTCTTTCAATTTTCATAATAGTGTTTTTTTCACGTAATCCGTAAAAAAGATGAAGTAATATTATATCCATTTAAAACAATCGATTTTTATGCCATAAATACTGCATTTAAGAGTTATGGCTCACTGGTGGGCCGCGTGGCCACATCAGAAGGAAACGCGATCTTACTACCGCGGGGGCCGCGGGGGTCACGCTGTGGCTCACCCGCGCACCACCCACCCGCCGGCAAATTAGTCGACCGTTTGCAATACGAGTAAATCACGCGCAATTTCTTTGTAATAAGTTTTTTTTATACCACTAAGGTGGCAGACAAGCATACGGCCCACCAGAAGGACCGGTGGTCACAGCAGCCTATGAACGTTTGCAACACCAGAGGTGCCACACTCGCGCTGCCGACCCTGTAAAAACCTTCAGAGACCCCTTTTGAAGAACCCCATACTGTAGGCGTTTGGGAAAACCGAGGCAGGGAGGTCATTCCACAACCTAAGCGTGCGCGGAAGAAAACACCTATCGGATCTAACCGTGCTGGAACGCACCGGACGCAGAGTGTGAGGATGAACTCCCTGTCTGTGGCGAGCGGTGCGATGATAGAACGTAGCCGTGGGCATCATATCAAACAATTCCTCAGAGCACATACTATTGTACAGGCGGTAGAACACGCATAAGGAGGCAAAGTCTCTCCTGTCGCGAAGAGGTTCCACACCAGCTGTAAGTACAGGATCGTTGACAACTCTTACAGCTCGTCTTTGCACCGAGTCAAATGGACGAAGCTGATATTCAGGTGCTCCCGCCCAGAGGTGACAGCAGTACCCATATGCGGCCGCACTTGCGACTTATAGAGAAGCAGTATTTGCGCCGCAGTGAAGTACCGCCGCGCCCTGTTGAGCATACCTAGCTTCTTGGACGCCAGCTTAGCCTTGTCCTCCAAATGAATACGGAACTGAACGTCACTGGAGATGTCAACGCTAAGGATCCCTATACTTTTGAAGATGGAAAGAGATGTGCCCTAAAATTGCGGCGCTACAGTAATTGGGGTTTGCTTGGCGGTGAAAAAACACGCTTGCGTCTTGGAAGGGTTGAACTGGACAAGATTTTGTCCACCCCAATCGTACACTCTAGTAAGAGTAGCCTCGATTTCAGACACAAGCTGTTCACGATTTTCCTCCACTATATCCCGAGAGATACCGGGGCGGCCCGTGTAACAAGTGTCCACCGTACTGTCGTCCGCATAACAATGAATGCCGTCAATAGACAACATGTCATTGATATGCAGCAGAAACAGAGTAGGGGACAACACTGAGCCTTGCGGTACTCCAGAACTCCAGCGTTTATGGCCATGCAGTCTGAACAGCTGCCGTCAACGACGGCCCTGATGCTTCTACCGGCCAAGAAGCTGGACACCCATCCGCATAATCTCTCAGGTAGTCCATATGAGGGCAATTTCGTAAGAAGACCACGGTGCCACACCCGGTCAAATGCTTTAGAGATGTCGAGGCTCACTGCTAGAGCCTCACCCTTACTCTCGATAGCCGCCGCCCATCGGTGTGTTAGGTACACAAGAAGATCGCCCGTCGAGCGACCGTGACGGAAACCGTACTGCCGGTCACTGAGCAGGTCGTGTTCCTCAAGGTACCCCAGGAGCTGTGTATTAATTACACGCTCCATCACCTTGGATAAAAGGGAGGTGACGGCTATTGGCCTGTAATTGGCCGGGTCGGTCCTGTCACCCTTCTTGGGTACAGGATGTACATACGCAATCTTCCACGACGCCGGGACTTGTCGCATGGAATATGAAAGTGAGAAAAGACGTGTAAGTACCGGACACAACTCTGGACCACAGTGCTTAAGTACCACTGCGAGAATGCCGTCTGGCCCACTCGACTTATGAACGTCCAGGGATTGAAGCTCCCATCGGACATTCCGCTGTGTAAATTTAACTTCCGGCATGGAAGTGCCACAACTCGGAATGCCCGGCGGTAAAGCAGGCCCGTCGCTCATGGTCGAGTTTGAGGCAAAGAGATTACCCAAAAAGTCGGCTTTCTCCTTGGCACTCTGGGTCAAACTACCGTCGGGTTTAAGCAAGGGTGGTAAACCTGCCTGACAGAAGTTTCTCTCGGCAGCTTTGGCAAGCGACCAAAATTCACGACTTTCTGAAGGGTAGCCTGTTAGCCGTTCGCCAATTCTGCCGACGAAATCGAACTTGGCCCTGACAATTGTTCTTTTACTGGACATCGAGGCGGCATTTAATTTGCGTTTCACCTCAGGGATGTTTGGATCTGAATTTGTACGAGCCGTGGTCCAAGCTCTGTAGGCAGATTCTTTCTGCATTAGAGCTTCTCTGCAGAGCCGATTGAACCACGGTCGCTTTTTTGCACCTACAGGGATCCAGCGGTTGGGAATGTAGCATTCCATACCTACCCTCCTAGATCCCCTCAGCGACTGCTACAGCACAAGAATCCAGATCCTCTGAGGCTAAACAAAGCCGCCACCACGGGTACGACGCATAGAACTCTCGCAGTCCATCCCAGTCTGCTGACTTGTAGTGCCAAGTATTTGTTTATTGAAGTAATTATATTGGCTATTGGTTAAAATGGATGTAGATATGTTTGACGATTTTATTATTAACTAGCTGATGCCCGCAGCTTCGCCCGCATAATTTTTTTCCCGCGGGAACTTAATTATTCCCGGGATAAAAAGTAGCCTATGTGTTATTCCAGACCATAATGTATCTCTGTACCAAACTTCAGCCCGATCCGTGCAGCGGTTTGAGCGTGAAAGAGTAACAAACATCCACACTCACAAACTTTCGCATTTATAATATTAGTAAGATATAACATCTCGAAGAAGAAAACAAGCGAGAGAGAAAAAATAAGACTTCCAGAGACTTGTGCCGTATTAAAAATTCATGTTAAGATTTTTGTAATTCCTTAATTTTAATTCATTTATTATTAAAGATATATTAAAACCATTTTTGTTGCAAAATACCCATGTTAATAACCCCTTTACACATTTTATTTGTTAGAGTTGAGAATCATCCCACAAAGTATAGATAACTGTAAATAAATTCGAAGTCTTTTGCAAGATATTCAAACCAAGTTGAATGGTGTGTTGCAGGAGGCCACGCGGCTCACGCTTCAAACATTTATGTATGACTAGCTGACCCGCGCAACTTCGTTTGCGTGATAAATGAAAACCGCTAGGCCGATTTTGTGCAAACTTCACATAAACCATCTACTAAATAGTCCAAACAACGCCTAAACATTTGGTTTGGATAGGTGAACCCGTTCTTGAGTTATAAAATTACAACGAAAAGTGGCATTGATTTTTATATATATAGATATCAGTGCGTAGTGGCCTGCAAAACATGTTAAAGTTTAAGTCGTCGAGTGGCTCACCGGTGACCCGCGTGGCTCCAATGGTACAGTAGGGTTCGGCTCACCGGTGAGCCGCGTGGCCCCAATGAAAAGTAGTATATTTTAACGTGGCGTTCAACGTGTTAAAGATTTTGAACAGTAAAATTAGAACTAAAACGGTGCAAACTCAGAAGAAAATTAATGTACTGAAGTACCGGACTAAATTTTTTGGGCTTTCTTTTTTTTTCTAGCATTTCCGAACCCCCAGTAGAGTCCAAAAAATTTTTACGTACCGAATTTTTTTTTAATTCAAAGGGCATAAATTTTATTTTATTTTATTTTACCAAATTTTCTTCGAGATTCGTTAGGTCACTGGCAGTGGCAGTCTAAATTTAGTTTTGAGGGAAATTCAATCCGTAGTATTCTTCGCCATACAAATTTTATTTTTTTATTATTTAATAGAAAGAGAAAGAAAGAAAGAAAGAAAAATAAATAATTTAATCTTGTCATCAGAATGGACAAGATTAAATTATTTTTCTTTATTTCTCTTTCTATTAAATAACTAATAACTCTTTTATTTTTTATTTTACACGAAACTAACAATTAAAGTAGGTACCTACCTATTTTTTTTTTTTTTTTTTTTTTATACCACTAAGGTGGCAGACAAGCATACGGCCCACCAGGAGGACTGGTGGTCACCGCAGCCTATGAACGTTTGCAACACCAGAGGCGCCACACTCGCGCTGCCGACCCTGTAAAAACCTTCTTAGACCCCTTTTGAAGAACCCCATACTGTAGGCGTTTGGGAAAACCGAGGCAGGAAGATCATTCCACAACCTAAGCGTGCGCGGAAGAAATCCCCTATCGGATCTAACCGTGCTCGAACGCTCCGGACGTAGGGTGTGAGGATGAAATCCCAGTCTATGGCGAGCGGTGCGATGATAGAACGTAGCCGTGGGCATCATGTCAAACAATTCCTCAGAGCAGATACCATTGTACAGGCGGTAGAACACGCATAAGGAAGCAAAGTCTCTCCTGTCGCAAAGAGGTTCAACACCACCTGTCAGTAAAGGATCGTTGACAACTCTCACAGCTCGCCTCTGCACCGAGTCAAATGGACGAAGCTGATATTTAGGTGCCCCCGCCCAGAGGTGACAGCAGTACTCCATGTGTGGCCGCACCGTTCCGTGTGTGCGACTTATAGAGAAGCAGTGTTTGCGCCGCAGTAAAGTACCGCCGCGCCCTGTTGATCACACCGAGCTTCTTGGACGCTAGCTTGGCCTTGTCCTCCAAATGACTGCGGAACTGAACGTCACTGGAGATGTCAACACCAAGGATCCCTATACTTTTAGAGATGGAAAGAGATGTGCCCTGGAATTGTGGCGCTACAGTAATTGGGGCTTTCTTAGCGGTAAAGAAACACGCTTGTGTCTTGGAGGGGTTGAACTGGACAAGATTTTGTCTACCCCAATCGGAAACTCTAGTAAGAGTAGCCTCGATTTCAGACACAAGCTGTTCACGACTTTCTTCCACTGCGTCCCGAGAGATACCGGGCCGGCCTGTGTAACAAGTGTCCCCCGTACTGTCGTCCGCATAACAATGAATGCCGTCAATAGACAACATGTCATTGATATGCAGCAGAAACAGAGTAGGGGACAACACTGAGCCTTGCGGTACTCCAGCGTTAACGGCCATGCAGTCAGAACAGCTGCCGTCGACAACAGCCCTGATGCTTCTACCGGCCAAAAAGCTGGACACCCATCCGCATAATCTTTCGGTCAGTCCGTAGGAGGGCAATTTATTAAGAAGACCACGGTGCCAGACCCGGTCAAAGGCTTTAGAAATGTCGAGGCTCACTGCTAGAGCCTCGCCCTTACTCTCGATAGCCGTCGCCCATCGGTGTGTGAGGCACACGAGAAGATCGCCCGTCGAGCGACCGTGACGGAAACCGTACTGCCGGTCACTGAGCAGGTCGTTTTCCTCAAGGTACCTCAGGAGCTGTGTATTAATTACACGCTCCATCACCTTAGACAATAGGGAGGTGACGGCTATAGGCCTGTAATTGGCCGGGTCGGTCCTATCACCCTTCTTGGGCACAGGATGCACATACGCGATCTTCCACGACGCCGGGACTTGTCGCATAGAATATGAAAGCGTGAAAAGACGTGTAAGTACCTACCCTATTTTAAGTAGTACCCTATTTTAGAAGGAAACAATTTAGTATAAGTAATTATAATAAGGACTGACATATAATTATTTAAGTGAATATTTTTATAGTCATTGCTAAATTATTTTCAAAATAATTATAGTTTCCATATTGTTTGCCTACCACTTCCACCCCGGTATGCACTCAACGAAAACCAATGACATCATAAAGTTCATTTACACTATTTTTTAACTCACGTCACTGTCAAAGTGAAGTTTCGTAAACGTTTTTTTATCAATCATGCGTGCAAAGGGAAATCGAGCGTATTTTCCTCTACCAAGAGAGTTCTGGAAATACCTACTGTTACGTATGAAGCATGGTATGTAATATTGTAAAGGGTGTCTCAATAAGAGTGCACTTTTTAAATTTAGTGCTATTTTTTTTTTGTGCAAGTGGCGACTCTGAGATTTGACAGCTTACACATTTATTAGTTCCGATTAATAAAAATGGAGCGCTTTTCGAAATAACAACGCGGAATAATTGTGAAAACTTATTACAAAAATTTGGAAAGTTATGCTGAGACCGCTCGCAAACAACGATCAATTTTCAGTCGAGAAAGTGCACCTAATGTGTGAACCATTCGAAGAGTTCTCAACAAAAAATGAAGAAACTGGGTCGGCTATGGACAGTAAGACTCCTGTGCTTCCGTTGTGTGCGGACGGCATGTGGTTTCAGCAAGACGGCGCGGCGCCACCTGCTACACCGCGCATGAAACAATCCATTGCATCAACGATTGCCGGAAAAAATATCTCAATAAATTCTGATGTGAACTGGCCACCAAGATTTAACGCCGTACGATTTTTTTCTTTGGGGTTTTCTCTAATCGCAGGTTTAAGCGAATAAACCAGAAACAATGCCTAAGCTCAAATTCGAGATCCAACGAGTCATCGGTGCGAAACAGCCTCATCTCTGTGAAAAAATCATGAAAATTTTCATGAATAGAGTAATGGCCTGCCATCAGAGCCGTGGAGGCCATTTGACGGATATTTTGTTCCATACTTAATCGGAACATGTCTTTTTGACAATTCAATAAAAAAATCACAACTCTGTCAAAAAAATATGTTTTTTTTATTAAAATGAAAAAGTGCACTCTTACTGGGACACCCATTACATCTGATGACCGGTTTGCACAATACGTATTGCTTCTTTTACCGTACAGCTTTACAAACTTGACACACCCACGTGTACGTTTTGCACAAAATTTCATTGGTGTAAACAAGCTGTACTATTTTAGTATCGTGTGGAAGGGCTATTATGTGAATGCTATCATAGCAATAGAGAAAATAATAGATAAAATGGTTATTGTCTTCGTGATTTAAGGAACAAACCAACGCCTGTATGTCTGACTGGTAAATAGGCGATCCACTAAACCTTGAACAATACTATTCCTACACATGCCAATCCTGGTGATAAATGATACAATTCAGCCCCTCTGTGTGGCATTGAACATGTTCAATCTTGCCTCAGTGAACATACCGGAGGCACTACACCTACGTTCTAACTCCATTAGGTGTCTGTAACTATTAAACGGACCCGTACAGCATCATGATAATTCTTTGTATACTCAGTCCAGAGTTGACCTGTGTAGAAACTATGGCAATACCTTTTGGTGGGCACACTAGCATTGGAGAACCGTCTGACAAGCATATTTCCCACAACAGAAAGCGCATCGTTGACGCTCTGCATGTCGGTGTCATCCTTCGGATTCGAAGTAAGCACATGGCCAAGATATCTAAACGTCTCCACAACCCTAACAACCTGTTATATTGTAGGACATATTTCTCCCGATTAAAACCCGATACCACTGGACCAGCGACCACCGAATGCGCTGCGCAACCTTTACGCCGTCGAGGCAACAATGAGCAATATCGTATCTTACAAAATAGCAATTAGTTTCAATAAATTTTTGAATGTTTGGAATTAGTTTATAAACAGTGGTTTATTTAGACTCCGCCTTCACTACATTACACAATAAATGGTAAATACTAATACTAAATACAAACTAATGAATGATGCCGCGGGGTTTCAAGCTTCACTAAAAGCCAAAATATGTGAAAAATATACCTATATAAGAGGGTATGGTTCGTAATAACGTTTCTCATGATTTAAAAAAGGGTCAAATGGCATGCACTTTCAATAACGTTGAAAAAAGTGCTAAATCACAGCTGCTCCTAACAGCCAATCATGACTTGAAATAGAAAGTTTGATTGAAACCGGGACTTAACGTTAATACTATTGATAAAATAATTTTAATTTGGACTATACTTCGGTGGCGCAGTGGTAATTTTACGTGACTGACTTTCTAAATCTCAGGGTTTAATCCTGGGTGAGAATAAAATATTTGTGTCATACACAGAATATTCTGTTTGGGTCGGTAGACGGTCTCACTCGACTGCCCCTCTAACGCTTATTATGAAAGTAAAAGTTCAATCCGATTGACGTTGTCATCTTTGTTTTATTTCAAACTTTGAACAGATGATCCACGTGACCTAGTGACGTAATTTAATGCAACAGAGTCACAGACTACAGACAAAGTCTCGACATAAGCCCCTCTGCACTCTATTTTATAGAGAGGGGCTAAAAATAAGTAAGCGTGTTTATCAGTTATCTAGATCCAGCACGAGCTTATATTGGACATCTTTCCGAAAGACTTACCCAGAGCACCCGGCCCTGGACACGGACAGTGGTAACAAACCGTGTAATTTTAGTAAGTGAGAGACGGCATGTAACACTAAGATGATCAGTGTTACTCACCAACTAGCGCGAGGTAGCTATGCAGAGAACTCTATCCCAGGGCGCCTTATTTCTAAGTTTCCAGTCTGTGTGCAAGGGTAGGCTAGGGCTCTCACGAAAACAGACAATAGGGTGTACACACATATATTTACTAAGTACACAGAGATACACAGAGACACACAGAGAGCTTATTCACTGATAGACACAAATATCACAGGTACACAGAAGTAAAGTCAGTGTTCAGGTATTAATACTACTAGGCTACACATAAGTAGTGGATTTACTGGCCTGCAGAGTGAGCCGAGTGAGAGTGACTGCCTGTTGTTACTGCCAGGTGATGACGGCAGATACCTCTCACATGAGAAGCTCGTGTAGTCCGCACTTCCACGTTGTCGTACCACGTGCAGCCCACTAACTTATAGGTGCGGCACCAAATATCTCATCCGGCAACTAGCCCCGTAGTAAAAAACCCTGTCATGAAAGAAACGACAAATTATGATCTTGGCTGCGCGACAGACGACAATCGACCCGCTTTGCAAAAGAAGAAGTGACTCACCAGTTTTCTGGGTAAAATGTAGTAAGATGCAATGCAGCAACCCAATCACAGCCCGCTAGACCATGCGAGGCAACAAATAATCGCGCTTGAGCGAAAAACTGATTCGCGGCACAGTCTCAGAGCATAAGCCAAAGGACCTCCAACTACCCCAAAGCAGGTCTCGGTCAAAAGTCCTGTCTTTCACGAAAAATCTTAACAAACCGCGTTCCTTTAAATGCGAAACGCTTCGTCACCGAACTTATGACATCCTGTCATTCTGACAGCAGAAATGTCACCACTGACAACCGATTAAAAAAAGATAACTCGATAAGGCTGCTTTCACATCCTAAATACTGCATCTATAGAAAATAAATGCTACAGGCATAGTATCTATGAAGGATATTGACAAGTAAAAAAAATACTTGATGCATTTACTCGACATCACCAACTCACCAGTTGCATCAATAGCATCTTCAATATCCACATCCTCTTTTTCCACCACATTAACATTCAAATCCTTTTTCACCATCGTATAACTTATTTATAACTTAAAAAAAAGTTTACTTATTTATAACTTATTTTCACTAGAACACTGTGTCCCTCTCGCGAACTAAACCGTACTTCGTTGCTTACCGGCGAGAAAGGATATATAACTGACTATCTCGCGTGTATTTTACGCGAATGTGTGCAGCGAATCCCGCTGTCAGATCTAAATCAGGTGATTCATAGAGGTTAGGTACAATATTTCGTAGGTAAGTACTTGTTTTACAGCTCTGAAATAGTGCTAATATTTTCAAAATAATATGATTTTCATTTAGCTTTTATTTATTTTTCGTGTGATTTCTGATATCTAAAAATTTACTTAATATTTTGATTCTTATATTTTATTATTTTCTTTTAGTATTTATTTAGTTTTTAAGCATTGCTTTAAATAGGTATTTAATAATTAATAATATACGACGTTTGTCCCTATTTTTAACCTAGTGCTTTTCGAGCAAAAGTATACCAATTAACATACACATAGCAAACCCTAAAGTTTATTTTAATTTCATAGATTTATTTTTAATTTAATTTGTCATGATAAAATTACTGACAGTTGCTTACATTTAAATGGTCACGTCTACAATTTCACGGTTGGCACGGTTATAACAAAATAATGAAATAGTCTTCAAAGGATATTTCATTATTTTGTGCTGAAACAATTTTTTTTTAAATCGCATGTCATCGAATCGTTCTTTCTTAATCAAATTTTACACTTTAAAGTAAAAATCTTATACATTTTTTTTATGTAGAAAGGAGCAATTCTTAGCACAATTTATATTTAATGAATTTTTTAAATTTATTTACTGACAAACTTGTTAAGGCTGTTTGCAATATATTGTACATTCGAATACAATCATTGCCCGCAAAAGAATTGCTTATTTTATGCAGCGTTGGTTCGAATGTCTGGGAATGCCAAGCGTAGGATAGAAGTGCCCTGGTTTCCCAGTCGCGAGCCAAACTCACTGTGTGTTTTCCTGACTTAATTATTGCATATACTTAGCATTTTATGCAGCGTTGGTTCGAATGTCTGGGAATGCCAAGCGTAGGATAGAAGTGCCCTGGTTTCCCAGTCGCGAGCCAAACTCACTGTGTGTTTTCCTGACTTAATTATTGCATATACTTAGCTTTTGTATGTAGAGAATAAAGCATTTACTGGAGTATGTAATCCATACGCTGTGAAATGAGCTTTGGTTTTCCCAAACGCCTACAGAATCTGATTCTTTAAAAGGGGTCTTAATAGATTTTTACATGGTTGGCACCGCGAATAATAATCATTGAATTATCCAAGCATCTTCACAAAATTTCACGTCTATAATATTAGTAGGATCAATATTAACTAGTAATTGCGGTAAGTATTAGAATAATAATTATTATGATAATATTGTAAGTTGCAGCTAACTAATGTGATTTTACATCAATTCGCCTTAATAATACGACGATGACGAAATTGCGGTAGGGGAGACCGGGGCAAGATGAGATACCTAAGAGAAAAAACGACATAAAATGAAAATCGGACTGTTTATTAAACTTGTTTATTAAACACAACACTTATAGTTTTAACTAACATAATTATAATATTTTAAGGAGCTAAATCACATATTTTTTTGGCAAGTAGTAATTAAATGGCACATGTCAAATATTCCGTCTTGCCCCATGATCGGGGCAAAATGGGAAACGATATGGGGCATAATGAGTATTATGTCAATCTGTTTGGCAGCGTTCACATATAATTATATGCGCAACTTCATCATCCTTGTCTACACCTGCGCAGGAATTATGAGCCTAACCCTTGCATATGTTATAAATATATACCCACAATAAATGCAAGGACAATCATTTTCATCACCCATCAATCTCATTGTTCATGAGCTCTGCAACTGCAGGATTAGCAGAAATACCTTTTTGTACTGGAATAAATGCTTCAGCTTGGATCACTTCTGATATTGCTGACCTGGAAAGCGTGGGCTGCATATTTTGATTTTCAGATGGTAGAGAATCAATCCTGGTGGTGTAGGTTCCCGAAAAATATCATTGTAAGCTATAATAGTGGACGATGTTTCTTGGGTTGCCTCTGAAGAAGTTGTGGTCGAAGTTATTATGACCTGAGATGTGGATGCTAGATGGTAGATTCAAATAGTCAGAAGTCAAAGTCTCGGTGTTTGTTGTTTCAGCAGTTATGAAGTCTGCATCTGTAAATACATTTTGTCAAGTGGCCATATACCACATTTCCCAAATCCTGTTTTATAGGCGTCCTAATTTTTTTTTGCCGCAATCATTACCTGTACTAGAATCAGCATCGATCGAGCCTTTCTCACACGACGTTCCTTTTTAACTGAAAACAAAAAAGAAACTTAATATTAAAAAGGTCAAAATACGAAACATTTTACCAACACATATGGGGCAAAACGGGATAGTATCCCGTTATGCCCCGACCTTTTTGCCCCAACAGACATATTTTACAAATATAACAACAAATTTTAAACTACAAAATTATTCTGAGAAAAAGTAATATTAATTTGTTAGTTTTCCACTACTACAATAAGTGTGCCGCATAATGTTACTATAACATTGACACTTACCTTAGTGCACATCGATCCAGAACAGAAAACTTCGTAAAAATTCCCATACAAACAGTTTTTGTTTGCTGTGAAGCCAAAACACGAAGTAATTCGCGCACGCCGCCGCTCGGATTCGTGTGACGCGACTGAATATCGACCGAATGGCGTTGAGTTAGGATCTATTATGTTCACCATTTAGGCACACAAGCATACTTCCCGTCCTGCCCCGAGCTTCGTCTTGCCCCGGTCTCCCAGTGTTTCGCTGGTAAGTTAATATACCAGAGATTTTGCAAAATCTTTAGGAGTACCACGAACTTTAGATTTTTTTTACTGTAAGCATCAAGAGATTTATCAACAAGTTATAACGTTGTCTATAGGTAAGTATTTTGCTTAAATTCTCATAATCAGTAGGTAATATAATAATAATAAGTGTGCACTATAAACTACTTCAAAATATACGAGTACCAACCAACTTTCAAATTAATCGCAAAATTAAAAAAAAAATGCGCATAGTTAAATTGCACAGCGGGAAAAGCACGGCATAGCTATTCACAAATTCATTTATAAACCGGTAGAACTTTGTACCGCCAATAAAAGTTATAATTTCCCGATAGACAGGATTCATTCGAGCCCGCACAATTTAGATTTGCTGGTGAAATATTTTTAGTCTCATAATTATTTAGAAAAGACGAAACATGAGAAATTTCGTCAGTAATTTTGTGTAAGCCTTTTGAGTCGTATGGTCTATAATCTGGGAATGTCATAGAGCTGGCAAAAATGTGTGGGCGCATAATATTTCTTTGTCTGTCTACTTTTGCGGGGATATACGAGTACAAACATGAATAACACACGCATCAATGAACAGCTGGATGACGCATGTTAAGAATATGAACACAAATTGTTTGAGTAGCCGCGAGCATCATCTGGTATAATACCTACATAAATTACAGTAAAGATATGTAGGTATTATACCAGATGATGCTCGCGGCTTCGCCCGTTTGGTACCCGTTCCCGCTTCCCGTGGGAACATATTCCCGTGATATAAACTAGTCTATGTGTTATTCCAGATTATAAGCTATCTATGTACCAAATTTCAGCCCAATCCGTTCAGCCGTTAGAGCGTGATTGAGTAACAAACATCCAAACATCCAAACATCGAAACATCTTCACGAACTTTCACATTTATAATATTAGTAGGAAGTGTGTGTAATCCACAAAATGTTTGTTTCATTTCTAACAAACAAACATTTCTATGTAAAATATGTATGTATTTACAAATATAATATATAAGTATGTCTAGCAGTCGTCTAGATCCCATAGCACAAGCTTATATTAGCTTAATTTGGGCTTTTAGCCCCTCTCTATAAAATAGATTGCACAGGGGCTTATGGCGACGGGATCACACCCGAAACCCCCCAAAGACGCGGGATAGCACCCAAACCACCCCCTGGGCGAGGCCGCAGTGGCGGCCGTGGGTCTGTTGGGAGTTCCCCGGGGCTCCCAACCACAGGCTGTTGGGCGTGACGCGAGGTTTTTTAGTCGGTAGGAGTCCGGCATAACATCCAAGAAGATTTTCCCTCACGTTAAAAAAAAAGGGGCTTATGGCGAGACTTGTGTCTGTAGTCTGTGACTCTGTTGCATTAAATTACGTCACTAGGTCACGTGGATCATCTGTTTAAAGTTTGAAATAAAACAAAAATGACATCGTCAATCGGATTGAACTTTCACTTTCACAATAAACGTTAGAGGGGCAATCGGGTGAGACCGTCTCACGGCTGCTTGTTTAACATTCCCTACGTTAAAAATAATCTTATTGCATTGAAATTAAGCAATTCAATAAAGATACACGAGAGTTCAAAATACAGAAATATTGTAAGTGTGATTTTATTCTTAAATTTACAAGTATAAACTGGCATTGATCACTTCAGTTTTAATGGTTTAAATTCCCGAATAAAAATGCTCTTACTACGCGCTGAAAATAGTTATCAATTTAAATCAGTATCCTGTTTTTTATGGCTTTCTTTATAACTTCATTGAGCTATTACAGAATTATTTTTTTAGTGTCCATTGCCTCACTTTTAAGTACAGATCCAGAATCTGCCTTGGTTTTCCAAAACGCCTACAGTATGGGGTTCCTCAAAAGGGTCTTAAAAGGTTTTTCACAGGGTCGGCAGCGCGATTGTGGCGCCTCTGGTGTTGCAAACGTCCATAGGCTGCAGTGAGCCTACATCTGGTGGGGCCGTATGCTTGTCTGTCTCTTTAGTGGTATAAAAAAGAGCCCACACAAAATAAAAATACAGATACCTTTAACTAAACAAACATACACAGTTACGTATGACTAACCATCTTTTTGACACTCATTAGGTACAATTAGATTGTATCAATGGGGTTATTCCAGAAAGTAATGTGATGACAAATCTCCACATCGATTGTGTCAACACGGTCGTAATCTTTATGGCCGTGCTGTATAAACCCGTCTTTTGTGCATACATATCGAACAAAAAATAAAACCGGCCATGTGCAAGTCGGACTCACACCAGTACCACTGTATACCAGTACGTACTTACGTAGTAACTATTTAGTAATCTGTGCTCACACGCAGAGGGTTAAGTACCAAAAAACGACAAAAAATCACGTTGTTGGGAGCCCCCTAAATTTCCCCCTTTTTCCGATTTCAGTATTTGTTGTTATAGCGGCAACAGAAATACATCATCTGTGAAAATTGCAGCTCACTAGATATCACGGTTCCTGAAATATAACCTCGTGATGGATAGACAGACAGATATACGGACAACGAAGTCTCATGAATAGGGTTTTTACCTTTTGGGTACGGAACCCTAATAATATATAATAACTCTAATAATAATAAATATAACATAGGTACATCTGTTGCGGCCAAGCCTTTAAAGCACCTTCCATCGTTTCGGGGCGCAGCGCATACAGCTCGTGTGCAATGTGCTTATTCTCGTTCCTCATTCTCTATTGCACATCACATCGGGTGTCAAATTAAGGTCTTCCGGGATCTGTGGCCACCGCCATCTTCTCTTCAACTTAACTTGCACTACATTTTATTTTATTTATTTTATTACTACAGCACAGACTCGACACGACAGACCTTTAATTTGAACTTTGGAGCACATCAGAATCTATTGAAGTAAACCATATCAACCAGTGAACCAGATTTTATTGATAACGGAAGCAGTCCCGTCTCTACAGAAAGCAGAGCTAACGAACAAGTCATAATCTGTACTAGTATACTTTTTCCTATTCCAAGTACGTAGGAACCTACTGCTCCAAAATTATGTGATTTGATCAAGTTAATTTTAGATTAGGTACCAAAAGAGATTCATTGAAGCACCCATCTATGAGCTCCACACATAGGTGGAGTGCTCAGCGTGGACGCTGAAGCGCCCGGTCTTTGTGGCAAGTATGGACGTAGACATTCTCTCGCTGGAGACTTTGGTGCGCATCATGATCTCCAGCAGGAGCAAGTGGGACGCTGTCGCGTCTTTCTGCGAGCAGGTCATGATCGTGAAAGAGGCGGCGGGGACGGAGCCTTCCACCCGAGTTCTGCAGTCTCCGGCGAGGGCGCCGCAGCCTTGTCTTTGCCCAAGTCTACCGGCCTCTAAGACCGAGGACCTAAGGACGGCAGGAAGGCTGCTCGCCGTCCTTAAAGAAGCAGGCTCTAGACGGGGCGTGACGCGCAAGCTTTGCGCACGCCTCACGCGGGATAAAACCCGATTCAACCCCCAAGACGCGGGATAGTACCAGAACCCCTGGGTGAGGCCGCGATGGTGATCAAATTTTATCGGGAATCCTGAGACATCCTTTCGAGGGCATATCCGGGGCTACCGGCCGTAGGACACCCGTCACAGTGTGGTTTTAGTCGGTAAGTGTCCGACATAGCATCTATGATGGATTTCCGCACAAAAATAGCACCAATCTATTTAGAGCTTGATCTCTTCCTGCACGCACCGTGCGAAAAAAGCAACAACAAGCATGTGGCACGTGACTTACCGCATAGTCAAAGTCAAGGTCAAACGCTACACCTAAATTGATCACATAATTATGTTTGTAAACACGTTTCCGTTCAAAACATAAGATTAAAGTATTGTTGTGTGGTGAATTTTTGAAAATTGTTCATAAATCATTACGAAATTTATTTGTTTACCGAACAATTATAAGTAAATTTGTACCTATATAATGTAGACATACGTACATGGGTACCTATGTATCAATAAGTGCCTACGGGATTCAAAAATATAAAGTACACAAAAAACAACAACAAACAAACAACAGTAAACAGCCTTATTTTACGACAGCAGGCCAAATCATACAACACTTTTACTTTGCCAAACGTGGAACTTAAATAAAAAGTAAACGTTTGACCATCTTCTTTTCTGGTGGCTTAACCAATTTTGATGATGATTCACGCCGATATAAAAGTCGTGCGCGGCACGTGCTTATCGCTGAATATTTACCGATTGGTAGGTATTTACATATTGAGATTTATGATGTCACATAGCAGACGATCTTTAGTAAAAGGAAAAAGATTATCCTTTTATGTTGAAGTGAGAAACAGAAAAGTAAACACAACGGTATTACCCGTTTGAATTCGGAACAACTGCCGAGTGGGGAATTACCGTGAGCGGCAAAACTGTGAACATTTGCCAATCAATCCTTAAACGCTCGTCATTCAAATGTTGTAAGATTATATCAGACTAGCGAACTCCACGGGGTTTTACGCGCATTGTTCCCATTCTCGTGGAAATAAGGGCATATAACATAGCCCGGAGCCATATTTGTATATGTCACCCAGGGATAGTGTAGCTTCTAAATGGAAGCCCTCAGAAGGAGCCCAAGAGCCGTGCATCACAAGTCGGGAAGCTAAATTCGAATTACGTTTCTGCTGAAAGTATCAATTCGCCTGCGTTATGCAAACTAGAGATGTGACAGAGTATAGTCATCATCCCGAACAACGTGTGCCGCCACAGTGGAGAGAATCTTCCCCAGAACTGAGCGATTCAAACGATTCGTTTCTTTGTCAAACCTGAAATGACCTGCCGGCGCACGTGTTTCCCTCTTCTCAATCCCGGGTACTTCAAGCGGAGCGTGAAGAGGCACATCGTAAGACCGCCACCTTGAGGACTACTGTCTTGTAGACTTTCCATCAGGCGGGTATAAATAAAAAAAAAGTCAAAATGTGTGCACGCATTTTAGTTAGGTATATTATGATACCAAAAATGACAATACTAAAACTAGAAAGCCTCATCTCACCAGACTGCCCCTCTCTAACACGTTTCTTGTGAAAGTTCAATCCGATTGACGTTGTCATTTTAGCCATTCTCTATAAAATAGATTGCAGAGGGGCATATGGACATAAAAAAATATAAAAAAAGGATGGAAATAAAAAAAGACAACGTCAATCGGAGTGAACTTTCACATTCACAGAGGGGCAGTTAGGTGAGACCGTCTCACGGCTTCTTGTTTGTTTTATTTCAAACTTTGAACAGATGATCCACGTGACCTAGTGACGTAGTTTAATGCGACAGAGTCACAGACTACAGACAAGTTTCGACATAAGCCCCTCTGCACTCTATTTTATAGAGAGGGGCTAAAAAACAAAATTATTGGACCTAAGACGCTTTCTTGGGTGATCAAGTATTTATTTCTTTAAATCTTTGTAAATCTAATTAGTGAAAGTTAAAATTGCGCTAAATTGACAAGTTTTAATCCCTTCACCAATTTCATCTAAGTTAGGGAAATACCATAGAAGAGAAAAATGGTTAGCCATCATTTAAACATGATGTTGAAATTAATCTGATTCTCAGAACGAATATGTATTCGCCGGGAATAAAGCTATCATTGGTTTAAGATTTATCCTTAATGGTTTGACTTTTCAAAGAATAGTGTGATAAAAACTGAAGAAGAAAACAAATACTTAGTAGGTATAAACAAAATTAGACAAAAAAACAACACACCGTTCATTCATCTCCTCGTCAAAAAATATTACAATTATCAAAGAGGTTCGTGGAATAACCTACCCCGGATTTCCCGAACGCTAAAAATATAAATTTTCCGAACCACTAAACTCGGCACAGGTGTTCTTTGATTTAAAATACAACTTCCGACGAGAGCTTTTTTGATAGGGGGAAAATGGGGAGTAAAGGGATAAAGATTGTGGTCACGTTATTTATGAATAGATCTTGATGATGTTTGGCTGAAACATAAAAGATATGATTTCTCCAGGTTGCACTGATGTTGCAACTTATCATTAGCACGGTAACACTTACTATGATAGTATTACCGTGACCGTGCCATTAGGTTGCAATAACTAGGTACTTTCGATCTGATGGGTTGTTTGCTTGTCTGCCATCTTTGTCGTAAATAACTATGTTCGAAAACTTATTATAACGTTACTGAATGTTATTGTTTTGGCGGATGCATTCTTGGTTTGAGAATTTCAAGTTGCTCAGAGCCTACGTTTCTTTAAGAAAAATATCATGGGTTCTATTAAAAAACGGACGTTTTACAATCATGTCCTTCCGAACCTCTCTTCTCTTACAATCCAGGGTTCTTCAAGCGGAGCGTGAGGAGGCACATCGTAGGGCCGCCAACTTGAGGACCACTGTCTATAGTCTTACAGACTGGGGCAGTGGCCCAAAAACCCTAACCCACTGTAGGTACCTATTCAAATTGTGAAACTTTTCATTTTTGCGAAGTGCAAATAACCACTGTTACAAATATAAAAAGGGTAATGTACCGGTGGATACGTCACATAGCCTTAGGCGCTTCTTGCTCTATTGACGTGCAACACCGTGCACAAGAGTCGTGCAATTGCAATCTGTGTAATCTGCATGACCATTGCAGCGATTTCTTGGAAAAAGAGATTCATATAAGCAATAATCACGAGAGTAGGTATGCACTAGAAATCAATACGCCAAGTTTCTAGGCTAAGTAATACTTTAGTAGACTGAAATAACCTTTTTAAAATACCCACAGCGATATTGTCGTGAGATAATCCTTTGTTAATAACGAGGAAAAATTTGTAGAATTTCATCGACGCGCGCTTGTTGAATAATAACCATATGTAATGAACCATTGGTTATGTCCTCAATTTTTTGGTTTTTCCTACAGCATGTGTGACATGTACTTTTTTCATTATTGAATATTTCATAATCGTGTGGAAATTCCCATCTCAGCTGAACTAACAGTTAAATATATTGTAGGAATTGAATCAACTAAAGCCATAAAGCGCTGTATCACGACTGTGGGTCACCAGCGAACTAGGTACCCACATAGTTTAGACGCAGTTTAAAGACAAAACCTACCATATACGATATTTTCTGTAAGCTGTGCTTTAGACATGAATTCTCAGGAGGACTAACTTTTTTTCCTTATTACTTCTACCACAAATTAGAGATAGTACAGATGGAAACCTGCATACTAAATTCGCTGAGGCTACGCACACATCACAATTCATTCACAGTCAGGTCATTCACAGACACGAGGACAGGCGGTCTCAACCGAATTTTCAATACTGATTTGTGCGCGAGTGTGTAGCAGAGGGTAGGTGTGAAAAAAAAAGTACATACATGAGTTTTCCATCTGTACTATCTCTAATTTGTGCTTCTACCGGCTAAAACCACACAGTGCATTTGAACTGGAATGCACCAGAGGCGCTACACACGCGCTGCTCACCCAGGTGCAGGTTGTGACGACCACTATTGAAATTATTGAACCTGTCCATGAGGTCTCCATCCAACTTGGCTGAACGACTATCATGTTGCTGACAACCAGGATCAACAGCATAACATGCCGTCCGAAAACGGAAACGCAAATAAAGGTCACAAAGTGGTTACGAGGTGGTCATCCATCCAAGGACTGACCGTAGTGAAAGCTTCTTACTGCAGTGATCTATACTAATATTATAAAGAGGAAAGATTTGATTGTTTCTTTGTTTGTTTGCATCGAATAGGCTCCGGAACTACAGGACCGATTTAAAAAATTCTTTCACTGTTGGGAAGTTACACTCTTTGCGGTGAACATAGGCTATATTTTTTCCCATATTCCCACGGGAAATGGAACTACTTGGGTGAAACCGCGTGACGTCCACTAGTCCTTCATAAAACACTGAGGTCACGGGGTCACGAGCGCTTCTATACATACTCCAGAATAGTACTCACTACTCATTCCACCAGGCACAGAGTGGTACAGTACGAGTAAGACTTATTCAAATTAATGTTAAGTGATAGCCTTGTTACTTATAATTTAAAAATATATCACGTAATGTCATGATGGCCCTCATAGACCGAATGATGAACGAATCACATATACATAGATACCCGGGGTCCGTTGGGAATATACGGTCATAGGTCGTGTTGCTCTATGGTTTTAAAATAAACTTTGTTATTACTATTGCAGTAATTTTATTAAATTAGTAGGTGCTTCTTTATTTAACCTACGTTCTTTGAATTTATTTTCCTTTTAAATGAAATGGTCTAAGAAAATTATTTTCTAGTTACCAATGTAAATAAAAGCAGTTAAATATTCACGAGCTCTATTTAAAACTTTTTTATCCTCATGTAAACTTCCTCTAACATAATTAATTAATTATTTTGTTCATTCTTGTCACATGTCATCTTCATTACACATTATAGCAGTCTCATTTCCGCTAGATGCATCGCAATATTCGCAATACGTCCGATGATCTATCTTGAATGCAGAGCAGCGTAATACAAATTCGAAATGAGAAGGTAATTATTGTGATCAATGGCTGTCGCATCCGTGATTGTCTTAAGATAGACTTTAAGTTCAAATTATTCATCGCGTTTAGTTGGTAAATTAAAAGTTTAAATTTTTTAGTAACGTTGGTACTTACTAGTACTAAAGATAATAATAATAAGTGTTCGGTTGCTACCTTTGTTTCAGGCTCTTGAACCAACTGTCAACGTGTCGGCACAGCGACTATCGGATCAAGTGCGGGTCATACAGCGTAATCATATGTTGAATGATGCCGTGCTTGAGAGGCTTCGATCAGAAGTACAATGTAGCATCATCATCCCTACTACATCTGAACCAAGTATATCTAGTGAAACGATTAACAACGAAATACAATCTGTTGTGCCTATTGATATAGTAGTGAATGATGATGCTACAACAGTAAGTACACAATACAACGACGAAATAAGGAGTGTTTTGGAACGAGCGATTCAGGAATACAGATTTTGTGATCCCATTTGTCGTCCTCGTATACCGCGTTTGCCCACGCATAGAAAAAACATGGCGCTAGTGAGTGCCCTGGACTCGGCTCTATCAAGTTATTTTGACACTTGTGTAGATATTAGTGATGCACACTCAATTCTGTATTGCGCGGCTGTTACAGTGTGTCGAGTGGCTGGTGTTAAATTTTCTAAATTTGAGCCAGCTACCAGACCTAATTCTGTTCCAGCCTGGCAATGCAGAATTGAGCGTCGCATCGCCGAGACTAGGGTACTCATTAGTAAGTTATGCTGCTTCAGGACAGGTAATACCCGACCTAGGGTAATGCGTTTTGTGACTCGTGCATTCGCGGGGACCGATATTGGTCCTCGCGAATACACAGTGCGGGTCACGGAACGCATTGACTACCTGAAGCAGAAAATTTATGCGTGGGCAAGCCGTATACGGCGGTACAAGAAGAGGGTGGATCGTTATACTCAGAATCGCTCGTTCCAAAAAGATGAAAGGTGGGTGTATAGAAGATGGGAGCAGCCCGATTCGAGTGTGACTGACAGGTGCCTACCGGATGCTGAAGCCACAAATACATTCTGGCGAGGCATTTGGTCTGCACCTGTTAGTCATACAGAGTGTGAGTGGATGCGGGATGTCAAGCTTTCATGTGAGTCTATAAAGACTATGGAACCAGTCCTAATAACATCTTGTGACATAGCCAGTGCGGTTCGTTCGTTGCCCAATTGGAAGTCAACTGGGCCGGACGGACTGCACAATTTTTGGCTGAAATGGTTCCATAGCTCACATGCTTGTTTGGCATCCTGCTTTCAATCATCACTTGAATCAGGGTCGCTTCCATCTTTTATGACATCGGGAATAACCCACCTTCTCTACAAATCCGGTAGTACTACGGACCCTAAAAATTATAGACCGATAACTTGTTTACCAACGGTCTATAAGCTTCTTACATCTATTTTGAGAGTTAAATTAGCAACTCATATTGAAAATAATTCTATAATGTCTAACTCTCAAAATGGATGTAGAAGCGGGTCACGTGGTACTAAAGAACTCCTTATTCTTGACATGGCCATTAACCAGCAGGTTCGCCGTAACCGAAAAAATCTGGCGACATGCTGGATTGATTACAAGAAAGCCTACGATTCAGTGCCACATACATGGCTGTTGAGGGTGCTGGAGTTGTATAAAGTTGATGCAACTCTTAGCACCTTCTTAAAGGCATGTATGGGGCAATGGACAACGGCTCTTGTATATCCAGGATGTCGTCAGGTTCTTGGGAATGGCGAGCCTGTCAGGATCAAGAGGGGTATATTTCAGGGTGACAGCCTGAGTCCCTTATGGTTTTGCCTGGCGCTGAATCCTCTCAGTACCTTACTGGAGGGTTCAGGGCTAGGCTATCAGTTCAGGAGAGGAGGTCAAGTTGTTTCCCACCTTCTTTACATGGATGACTTGAAATTTCTTAGCCTCCACCGATTCCCACTTGATAGAGTTACTAAAAGTCACAGAAGCTTTCAGTAATTCTATCAAAATGGAATTTGGTGTAGATAAATGCGCTGTCATGCATGTAAAGAAGGGACGAATTGTGGAATCTGAAAGAGTACATCTTTCAGATTTTACAAAACTTAAATCCATCTCCGCGACTGAAACCTATAAGTATCTGGGTATGTCGCAGGCATTAGGTATTACAGAGATTGGCATGAAACAAACGTTGGTGGACCGTTTCTTTGGCCGCCTGAAAAAAGTACTGAAAAGTCTTTTATCGGGCGGTAACAAGGTGCGGGCTATCAACGGTTGGGCCATGCCAATCTTAATCTATTCCTTCGGCATACTTAGATGGACTCAGACGGAATTAGACGCCCTGGATAGGAAAGTCCGTTCACTATTGACCATAAACCGAATGCATCACCCACGTTCGTCTGTAATGAGGTTGTATATCCCACGAAAGTGTGGAGGTCGCGGCTTTTTAAATGCCAAGACCTTACACAATCGTGAGGTATACAACCTTAGGGAATATTTCCTTCATGCTGACGTGGGTATGCATCGGGATGTGGTAGCAATGGATAACGGACTGACCCCTCTTGCTCTTGCCAAAGAGAACTGGCACAAACCAGTAATACTATCAACTACGGATCGCAAGGAGATATGGCAGAGCAAAGAGCTGCATGAACGATTTTATCGGGCCTTACACGGGCCCGATGTAGATTTAACAGCATCTGTCTCCTGGCTACGTTTCGGTGATTTGTTCGGCGAAACAGAAGGTTTTGTCTGTGCAATTACAGACGAAGTTGTTATGACGAATAACTATCGGAAATATATTTTGAGAGATGGTACGGTTGACATATGTCGGGCATGCCACCTACCCGGTGAATCTCTCAGACATATTATTTCTGGTTGTTCTCGTCTTGCCAACGGCGACTATTTGCATAGACACAACCAAGTGGCCAGGATTGTCCATCAGCAACTTGCACTAAAATATAAACTTGTGGATTTGGAGGTACCGTATTACAGGTATGTGCCCGACCCAGTTCTTGAAAATGGTCGTGCCACGTTGTATTGGGATCGATCTATTATCACTGACAGGACTATTGTAGCCAATAAGCCTGATATAGTGGTAATAGATCGATCAGAGCGCCTCGCAATAATCGTTGATATCACGGTTCCACATGACGGAAACCTCGTGAAAGCCGAAAAAGACAAACAATTAAAATATTTGGACTTGGCACACGAGGTTGTCGACATGTGGGATGTAGATTCAGCGATTATTGTTCCGATAGTCGTATCAGCACACGGTCTAATTGCCAAGAGCCTCGATCAACATCTCAAGAGGCTCGCGTTAGGTAGTTGGGTCAAGGGCCAGATGCAAAAGGCAGTTCTCCTAGATACGGCACGTATTGTGAGGAGGTTCCTGTCTCTGCAGCCCTAACCACCGGTAGCTTGGTCCCTGTACCCGATGCCGGTGGGACACTATTTTTTTATATTTTTAAATATATTTTTTTTTTTTTTTTAAATGTATTTAAAAATTTAATTTAATAAGTTGAACATTGTAAATAAAGGGAATAATAATAATATACATATAATAGTACTAAATACTATCCGAGTAACAGCATCAGGTCCTCGTGGCAGGTCTGGACGTGGACCTTTTCTCGCTGGGAACCATGGTGCGGGCCATGATCTCCAGTGGAAGTAAGTGGAACTCCGCTGCCTCTTTTTGCTAGCAAGTCATGCTCGTTAAAGAGACAGCGTGGAGGGAGTTAAATATTTACTTGCAACCGCCATCGATACTATAGAAAAGATGTTTTAGGGCTCCGTACCTCAATGGAAAAAACGGAACCATAATATGATCACTTTGTTGTCCATCCGTTCGTCCGACCGTCTGTCAAGAATTTTTATCTCATTAACGCGTGAAGATATCGAGTTTTGTTGCACGTTGACGAGGTTCTTGACAGACAGGTGGATGTATGTACTTTAGGTGTTTAAAGTTCTATTTTTTAGGGTTTCGTCAATAAATTACAGTTTTTAGCTTTTTTTCTAAACTTGTGATAAAAGAGGATACTTCTTGCCAAATTTCATGGTTCTAGGTTAACGAGAGAGTGTCGAAATCCACGTTATTAACTTCATAAACAGCCTTAACTTTTTTCTGCATTAACGTAGAGTTTTGATTTTTTGAGCTTCAAGGGACTGTAGATTTCCAACTTAATATCTTTACACAACATTCACGAGACAAAAGTCTTGACGGACAGACGAAGGGACGAACGGACGACGGTCAGACGGACGGATGTACGGAACCTTCGGTGGGCAAGTCCAACTCGCACTTGTCCGGTTTATTTTTAAATGAGTCTCTAAATGACACAATTGAAGGACTCTCAAAATAATCGAAAGAAAAGATATTAAATATCCAGATTTAAAGTAGAAATCAATTTAGTTCTAAAGGACATTCAAAGAGGAATAAAACATTGTTAAGAATCAATTTTATTTTCAAGTTGGCTGAGTGATTTAAATTGCTACCTAATACTTTTTTTGAAACAATGAAAGCTTTTATTTTTGTACGTTCAGGTTCATCATCACGCCTTTATCCCCGAAGGGGTAGGCAGAGGCATATTATATACCCACATTTCACCTTCTTATAATTCGTCCCACGTAATACGTTGTGAGCCGTATTGCCGTGTTTAAATGGACAGGCGCAGGTTGTGACTGCCTGCTGTTGAAATAAAGCCTTCAACTTAGCTTAACGACTGCCATTTTACTGGCAACCGGGACCAACGGCTTAACGTGCCTTCCGAAGCACGGAAACGCTCAAATAAATGTCACAAAGTGATCACATGGATGGTCACCCATCCATGGACCGGCCATAGTGAAAGTTGCTTACTGCAGTGATCGTTTACAGAACACTGAGTCCGCGGGGCCACGAGCGCTTCTGAGTGGAGAAGCGCCAAACTTCCCACAAAACCACTATGGTGTTCCGCCTTCTATCAATTCATCCCTGTCACACGACTCGTGATCTTCTTGTGCACCTCGCACACCGCTGCGTGATTGTTATTAACAGTAAGAGCGAGACTCTAGCACTCTCGAGTCCCGGGACATCCTTCCGAGGGCTTACCCGGGGCTCCCGACCACAGGCTGTTGGGCGTTACGTATTTGACAAAAAAAAAATATTTCTCCAAAAATAAGTCAAAGCCCTTGTCCTCTAAGCCCCAGTTCAGTACATGAGTACAACCCTACTTCTAAGTTAGTCTCGCCAAAGATAATATAATAGTATTACATAGTCTTGTTCCACAAAAGAGGTGGAAACTTACCTAACTAGAATTTATCGCGAGAGGTAAATAAACTTTTGTTGGCGTATTTGGTAATATTCGCTATTATTATTTAAAGAAAATAAATGTAAGGACCGCTTTCTAATATGTTTAATTTTAATAAAATCGGAATCCATTTCGTAACAAACTTAACTTACGAACATCACTAGAATTTGCCGAAACACCACTGACGCGCTACTGTTGTGCTCTTTTTTGGTGGCGCGACTGAAGCGCTTCTTCAAGCTTCTAATTTGAATGCGCCCTGAGGCCTTCGATCAGGTCTGGCACAGTGGTCTTCTTACAAAATTGTCCACCTATGGACTGCCCAGGGGTTTTACGGATGGGTATCTAGCTTTATGGCCGCATAGTCCAATCTTACCCAATAGCTCAGGACAGTCTACTGAACCATTTGCAATGCCGTACAATAAGGCTTGATCAGCCACGCGTCTGCGCATATGTAATGGTAGCAAGTGAAATTTTCTGCAACGAGTCGTATAGTCTTGATAATATGTTTTGGAACGATATTGAATATACCTTACAAATTTCCTCTGAATGCCTTCTATCAGATCTGTGTAGATATTATAATGAGGATTCCACACCTGTGAGGAAAATTCGAGGTGACTGCGGACGAACGTGCAATATAAAATTTTAATAGTTTTAATGTTTTTGAAATCGCTTGATAGCCGCATGACAAATCCTAATGCCCTAGAGGCTCGTTTGACAATATTGTCTATATGTTCATTAAATATAAGCTTAGAGTCAAAAGTTATCCCTAAGTCTTTTATTGAGTTCACTCTTTTGATAATAGTATAGTTTCAATGTAATACCTATGGCAATTCTTGCTTGTGTGTATGTGTAATCATTGTAACTATGTGTATGAGTCTGTGCAGTCATTTGATGTGAATAATTATGTAACAATACGTATCGAATGAGTGCACGTGTGCGTGTACCTTTATTTTTATGACAGCCTATTTGAATGGTATTATTTTTAGGAGCACTAATCGGATTCGTATGAGTGCATAAACACCCTTAACGAGGTCTTTGACTAATTCTGTTTATCCATTGTTATCGTAATTTACTACCGTACATTTATGGTAAATTACGATAAATTTACTGTTTAAGTTTAATGTCACACTTTATAAAATACAGGACAGACCAAAATATTTTCTTATTTTAAAAGCACATTACTTACGAATTTCAACACATTTCTCTTTTTAATTCTAATTAAAATGATAGTTTACATCACCTTAGACCATGTTTGTCACCATACTATTACATGTTTATCACGGTCTCCGCGTGATATTTAGGTATTTTATTGTTTTTGCCAACTCTTCTTATATTTTTTGTCGTTATATTTTTCACTAGATGACACCTGCGACTTCACTCGCATGTACATTCTGTTCCTATTCTTGCATAAAAAAGCACAGACACAGAGGTATGATCTATAGTTGTACCAAATCCGTTCAGTTACTTGCAGGAGCCTAAGGTGTTAGTTGTAGCATTTATAAGATTTGTAACATCTGCCCGGATCAATCAATCAATCAAATCAGATTATAGCAATCCACTGCTGGACGTAGGCCTCTCCTAGTTCACACTACAATACGCGGTCCTGTGCCTTTCGCATCCAGCCTCATCCTTCCACCACCTTTACTAGGTCGTCGGTCCATCTGGCGGGTGGACTTAATACCCCACGTTTACCGTTTCGCGACATTGCCCGGATAGAATTAAAATAATTTTAAATTTTATCCTGCAAAAGTACCTGGTGACGATTATAGGCGTAAAACAATTCCGTGGGATCGACAAAACTACTAGCAGAGCTTTTTTTTTTGTTTAACGTGAGGGAAAATCCTCATGGATGTTATGCCGGACTCCTACCAACTAAAAAACCTCACGTAACGCCCAACAGCCTATGGTTGTGAGCCCCGGGTAAGCCCTCGGAAGGATGTCCCAGGACTCCCAACAGACCCACGGCCGCCACTGCGGCCACGCCCAGGGGGTGGTTCGGGTGCTATCCCGCATCTTTGGGGATTTTGGGTGTGATCCCGCTTCTAAGGGGGGGCGTGCGTGAGTTCCTCACGTCACGCTGCCGTCATGGGCCTGCTTCTCACCGTCCTCAGGCCCCCCCGTCCTCAGGCCCCCCCGTCCTCATGCCCCCCCCCCCCTCCTCAGGCCCCCACTACTAACAGAGCTTGAAAGTTTACTTCACCTCTATATACCCTTAAGGATTATAGACATACCTAATTGTCCATAATATATGTATATATTATTAATAATACTTACCGGTTTTATCCATTGCGTCGTCAATATCCACATTTTCCTGAATGGTTTCAGAGTTTTCTATTTTATAATTTTTCTTCACCATATTTTCTTAAAAGTCAATTATAGTTTGCACAAAAAATATCTGAATTATATTTAGATAATATCACTCTACTCGACCTGTTATAATACGCACTGTAAGCAGACTGAACAACACTGAACTATTTATTTTAACTATCAAGGCTTGTATTTTGTTTTCTTGAAGTACAAAACTTGTGAGTAGGTATTCGGCAAGATTATAAATCATTCGACTATTATGATCCAGGTAATTATTATTATTTCGCTGTAACAATAATAGCTCGATATTATTAAAACAATAATCATTAATTACAATGTCGAGCTATTGTTGTTTAACTAATAGCAAAAATAATAATAATAGACTTATAGCAAACCTAATGTACCTTTAGTTATTTGATATAGATAATATTGTGTTCACGAAAACATCAAGATTACTTCTTCGAAAATATTACTTTAAGTATGCCACAGGGAAGTGTTATTGGCCCTATGTTATCATTCCCCTTAAAAAATGTGAATACTTCGATATGAATACACCCAGGTGACATATAAACAAACTACTCTACAAACTTTAGTTGCTTTTATTTCATTATGATTATTAAATCAATCAACAATCATTGAAGTCATAAAATGCGTTCATCTAAAAAAATTGGGACTGATTCTCTGACCATTTTACACATTATTTATAATATTATTATTAAATGTCGCTGACGGTCTTCTAAAACTATACTGAGTTGCACCATAACAGGAATTATTATACACTAGCTGACCCGCGCAACTTCGTTTGCGTTACATGAGAGTAAGAAAGAGAGAGGTATTGTATTAATATTTCGAGTATTATAATGTTTCCCGTCGCACTTACTCCCTTCACGTCGCTTATATTCATTAGAGCTGACCCGCACAACTTCAATTGCGTCACATGAGAGTGAGAAGGAGGGGTATTAATATGTAAAGCGATATAATGTTTCCCATCGCATTTACTTCCGCCCATCCGTTTTTTAGTATGCAACTCATCGTGTGCGAATCCGACTCGCACATGACCGGTTGTTATCGTTCAGTTGACTGGCTACCAGTGCAGGCCACGTTAACTCCCGTCGTGTCGCTCATACTTTAAAACTTCATAAGAGGGTTATTGTAAGTGAACTTAAAAGATAGGTATATGCAGTTGAGGACTTTTTTTTATAACTTTTTAAGAGGAACAATTTTGTGATACACATTTTTAACGTAACTTAAACCATTTACGTAGCGGACGCAGTGGAAGCCCTAAAAAGAAAGAAACTTTCCCCGTTCTCAAAACATTATTCATGGCTGCTCCGCTCCTATTCGTCTTTGCGTGATGTTATAACGTCATTAGTCATCCTTAATAAATGTAAGATTAAACTGTAAAATAATTTTTGAAATGCAACCAGTAGTTTCTGAGATCCTAGCACAAACAAACTATTTAGTTTTATAATATTGTGAGCGAACCTTAAGAGATAGACAAATTAGGTTATTGTGAGCGAACCTTATAAGATAGACATATGCTGTCGCGGACTTTTTTTTAGAACTTTTTAAGACAAACAATTTTGTAATACATAATTTTTACGTAACTTTAACCATTTACGCAGCGTACTCCTCGGAAACTCTCAGACGGTAAAAAATATTCCCCGTTTTCAAAACATTCTTGGTTGCTGCTCCGCTCCTATTCGACGTAGCGTGATGCTATATAGCCTATAGCCATCCTCGATAAATGGTCTATCAAACTGTAAAAGAATTTTAGAAATCCAACTAGTAGTTCCTGAGATCCTAGCGTTCAAACAAACAAACAAACAAACAAACAAACAAACAAACAAACTCTTCAGCTTTATAATATTAGTATGGATACATACATACATATGGTCACGCCTTTATCCCCGAAGGGGTAGGCAGAGGCATATTATAAGCCCACATTTCACCTTTGTATAATTTGTCCCACGTAATAGGTGGTGAGCCATATTGCCGTGTTAAAATGGACAGGCGCAGGTTGTGACTGCCTGCTGTTGAAATAAAGCCTTCAACTTAGCTTAACGACTGCCATTTTACTGGCAACCGGGACCAACGGCTTAACATGCCTTCCGAAGCACGGAAATGCTCAAATAAATGTCACAAAGTGATCACATGGATGGTCACCCATCCATGGACCGGCCATAGTGAAAGTTGCTTACTGCAGTGATCGTTTACAGAACACTGAGTCCGCGGGGCCACGAGCGCTTCATTATTATAATCATTATTATATACAAATCCAATATATTGCGTCAATCTTTTTACAAATCGCCATAAAAGAGACCACTTTCATTCGCACCTGGTGCAAAACAAAAGTACCCATCACGCTTGTCGCGTTAACTCTCTGAATCGCAATGACCAGCCTTTGCACCAGCCACGATCCAGCCCGGGAGTCTCCTGACTTTTCCTTAGTCTGCGTCATGTTTTCTCTACGCATGGCTGGGCTCCGAAATGACTGCATGGCCATAAACGCAGGAGTACAAGGCTCAGTGTATACCAGCTTCGTCCATTTGACTCGGTGCAAAGGCGAGCTATGAGAGTTGTCAACGATTCCATACTTGCAGGTGGTGTGGAACCTCTTAGTGACAGGAGAGACTTTGCCTCTCTGCGTGTGTTCTACCGCCTGTACAACGGTTTGTGCTCTGAGGAATTGTTTGATATGATGCCTACGGCTACATTCTATCATCGCACCGCTCGCCACAGACAGGGTGTTCATCCTTACGGTGAGATCCGATAGAGGCTTTCTTCGGCGCACGCTAACATTGTGGATTGATCTTCCCAAACGCCTACAATATGGGGTTCTTCAAAAGGGGACTTAAAAGGTTTTCACAGGGTCGGCAGCGCGATTGTGGCGCCTCTGGTGATGCAAACGTCCATGGGCTACGGTGACCACCGGTACTTCTGGTGGGGCCGTATGCTTGTCTGTCTCTTTAGTGGTATAAAAAATACAAATTGTTTCGCCTCAATATCCCAACTGCCCATCGTCTCCAATGCGAAGGGAATGAGAAGATACCTATATATATAGATATGGCCTATACTTAAGCCGCTTGGCAGCAGCCGCGTCCTCAGCCACAGCAGCTGAAGACCGGACTGTATGACTGAGGTGACTGGGAGCTAAAGTACTGACGCAACTAGGGTTCCATATACGAGGCAATTACTGTTTTTCCATGGCACCAAAGTCAACCTAACACACACTTCTGGACCAAGCTGCTCGGTATTGCATTCGATAGTGTGACTGCTGTGCTGAGTTCCTGGGATTGATTCCCAGGTCGGTCCAAATATTTGTATGACCCACCAATGTTTGTTTCGGAGTTTTCTGTGTATTTTTAAATATTTAAGTATGTCTAGCTGTTGTCTAGATCCCATAGCATAAGCTCATATTAGTTTAATTTTAGCTGATGTCGTGCGAGAATTTTCAATTATATTTATTTACTTAATATATTTAACTAGGTACTGTCTGCGCAATTAGAACCAGAAGACTGATAAGCATAATAACTTACATTCAGATCCAGTGTAAATCGTTGTAGTCCTCAACTTAAAGCCTCAGCTGTGAAAGACTCACCTTGATGATGTAAAAAACAATACTCTTTTCATGAGACTTCGCTGACCGTCTGTCAGTATGTCTGTCTGTGTGTATGCCTGTCTGTCTGTCCGTCACGAGGCTGTATCTGAAGAATCATGCTAGCGAGAGCTAGAGCACTGATGATGTATTTTTGTTGCCGCTATAACAATACTAAAATCAGAAAAATAATAATATTTAAGGGGGCTCCCATACGAGCAGAGGCCAGAGGTCGCCAATACCTGGCGACTGGGACTGGTCAGGATCCCTGGGATTTCCTCTCGAGGGTACACCAGGTTTCCTGACTAAATACAGCCAAGAGAAAAAAAAAAAAAAAAAAGGGGGCTCCCATACAAAAAACGTGATATTTTATCGTTTTTTGGTACGGAACCCTCCATGTCGAGTCCGATTCAAACTTGGCTGATTTTATTTCTGGAAAGGAGAGTATTAGACCATTCAGCTACTTCTTAAGTCCTGGGGTAGGTATCCTTCCGAGGACCTACCCGGGGTCCCAACCATAGGCTCTTTAATTTCCACACGATAACATTAGATTTTACGGTGGGATCGATACCACGACTTCCAATAATTTACTAGCACTGTTAAAATAGGTAGGGATTTTCGTAAAAGTAAAATTAAATATTTACAAGAAATTTTATTTACAAATATTTTCTAACAAGTGTTATTTGGCATTTTTATTTCGGGTGTTAAATTAGATTTTTTATACTATAGTATTCTCCTTCGAGACGGCTTCTTTTGGTAGAAATAGGGCAGCTATTACTCCACCTAAAATAGAAATAAAATATGTTTCAAACATAAACTTTGTAAAATTTAACCATCTATAAACAATAATATTAATAACAATTTCGCTAATATATGAAATTCATATTGAAATCAAAAACATAATACATAAAGAACCATTATATGTACACTGTGGCCTCCAATATTGCATGCATATGTTAAGAATTAAGATCTAGTAATCCCAAGAACACTTGTGTGCTAGAGCTTGTATCAACTTTTACAAAAAAATGCATCTACTATGTAGATGGTGCAATTTTACTCAATGCATACAGTATCTCTTTATAACAAGAAAGCCGTGAGCTTGTTCTCACCAGACTGCCCCTCTCTAACACGTATATTGTGAAAGTGAAAGTTCAATCCGATTGACGTTGTCATTTTTGTTTGATTTCAAACTTTGAACAGATGATCCACGTTACCTAGTGTCGTAGTTTAATGCAACAGAGTCACAGACTACAGACAAAGTCTCGCCATAAGCCCCTCTGCATTCTATTTTATAGAGAGGGGCTAAAATTGTAAAAATAGCCTTGACGTAAACTCAAGATAAATACAAAAAACAACTGTAATCGACTAATTTAAGGGTTCCGAGTCTAAATCTATGATATTTCTTCTTTGTGTCTGTTTGTTTATTCGTTCAGGGTTTTAGCAAAATTCTGTCGCTTGACCATAATTAAAACTAGGATTTTGTGATTTGTGAACTTGAATATTGCTGTATGTTTCATCAAAACCGGTTCAGAAGAAAAGGAAAATATAGCTAAACCTATGTTCTACTAGAATCTCTAAACATTGGACAGGTCAAAGTAATAAGGTTATTAGTTAAAATCACATCGCGAAGTCGCGGGCAAAAGCTAATAAGCGTATAAGTGCACAAAAAGTACCTGCTCGCTAACGTTGTACATTAATTAAAAGAAAATAAAATAAATTAAATTAAATTCAATTTATTTCCTTCGAAATTTATAAAATTATTATTAGGTACCGGGAGTTTGGAAATGCCACAGTCTGTCCCTTACAAATTTCAACTTAGTATGTAATACAGTTTATTTTTGTAGAAAGGAGCAATTCGTGTTGACGCGAACACCTCCCACAATAAGACTAACGCGTCAACATCGAGCCTACCATGAGGTACCTCGGGCTTATACTTGATAGCCGGTGGGACTTTGGATCGCACTTCCAAAGTCTGGCTCCTAAGCTCAAGGGGATGGCAACGTCACTTGCACGACTGCTGCCTAACTTGAGCGATCCAACCCGATCGGACCGAGGATACGGCGCTCCAAACTCTGGCGTATTGCCCAGAGTGGATGGAGCAACGACGCGGCCTCGTAGTGGCCTTAGGTGTAGAAAATCTCACGCTGCAGGCCATAGTTTTGGCCATGGTGAGCAATGAAGCGGCATGGAACTCCACCATCTCCTTTTGTGAATTAGTGATGTGCGCAAAAGAAGTGGCGGAGAAGGAACGGGAGAGAAACAGTTCTCTCCTGTGCCGCAGAAAACGCACTGGGCGCCGGAGATCCCAGAATGATCTTCGTCTCCCATAAGCGTGAGCCTGGGGGCGACACTCTGGAATAGCTGTCGCCATGGCAGAGGCAGGCTCAAGATGGTGGCGGGTGGTGACATAGCACGCGCCTCTTCTTCGATGAAAAAAATTGTGGACTCCACAAAAAGCAGAGACCAGAGGTCGCCGGGCACCGGTGACCAGTGCTGGTCAGGATATCTGGGATTTCCTTCCGAGGGTACACCAGGTTTCCTGACTACATACAACCAGGAAGGAAGAGAAAAAAAGGAGCAATACGTGTCACTGCCAGGCAGCCTTGTCTTCTAAAAGGTCTTTAATGCTATAATAAGCTTTCTGGCACAATTTTAATTTTATAAGTTTTTTAAATTTATTAACTGACAAACCTGTTATGGCTGTCGGCAATGTATAAGATGATTATGTATTCATACTCACTCATAATAAACACAGCGAAACCATAGATAGTAAGTTGGCAGTGGTTGAGAATTGTCGCGCCTACTAGAGCTACTCCTCCAAGACTGAGAGAACGAGCCACCATAGTACCAATACCTGTTGCAAGACCTCTGAAAAAAAAGTGCTTAAACTGTATTCCAGGTCTATGACAAAATCAATTATATCTTTGACTAGCGGACGTCACGCGGTTTCACCAGCGTAGTTCCCGTTCCCGTAGGAATACGGGAATAAAATATAGCCTCTGTTCACTGCAAAGAGTGTAGCTTTCCAACAGTGAAAGAATTTTTCAAATCGGTCCAGTAGTTCTGGAGCCTATTCGTTACAAACAAACAAACAAACAAACAAACAAATCTTTCCTCTTTATAATATTAGTATAGATGAAGTCTACTTTTTATTACTCTTTTGACCTTTCGACAGCTATGCAAAGGCGAGCAACGTCATACTGTATACACATAACCTGTTTTATTTTTGATTCTTCCTTTATATTTGAATTGTTAGTTTGGGTCTAAAATGTAGATCGATATAGCTAATGTGTTATCATTATTTTTTCGTTGAATTTCGTTTTCATTTTCCATTCTTTTAATACAAAATTATGCTTTATAAAGGTATTTGAACGTTGATGATCACTGGAGCTAAGCTAAGCCATGTGTAATTTGTTTCCGATATAATATCGGAAATACTTCATTACCTACATGGTAAATATTCCGCTAGCTCTTTATTGCCAAACGGCAACAGTGTTGAATAAAACTATACTGTATTGATACTTAAATTTGGAATTGTATTATCGAAACTTCCAAATTTTTGAGTTATACAAAAAATAGCTAGGTATATTAAACAAAACTCACCTGTATGAAGTTGGATATATATCGACATAGTAAGAGTAGACACTGCCTATTCCCAACCCAGTAAATACTATCATACAGAATAGTACTAAACTGATGTACTTATCAGTGACCATATTCAAACCGATGCAACCCGCTATGGCAGTCATGAGGACGCTGTATATCAATGTTCGCCTCCAGTCAGCAACCAAAAGGCAGGCAACGTGAAAAACTAATCCAATAATGGTCAGCATCATTCCGGCGAATATCATATCCGCAGTATTATTTTCAGAGCAATTGTCCTAGAAAAGAAAATGTATCATCGTTAATTATTTATTTCAAGATGCTGCATTTTGTAAATAATTTACCTGCTACAAATATCTTACATTATTATGGGTCGAGTTGATGCTATAGACTACTTTCTCACAAAAAGATGTGTCTTGATTATTTGTGATAAATAAAGAATCGACCAATGTTGGAAACCACATTAAAAATGCGTTATTTCTGAAACAAGAAAATATAAATTGTACATAGCAACGAGACTAATAGTTTTGAAAGTGAAATATATTTCAAAGTAGTTATAGAAACCTTGATTTACGTTTGACTGCACTCCCGACAAGTTTTCCTCTGAAATACATAGGTACATCTGCAGCACACTGCGTGCAACAGACTGGCTGAGAAAAGTGCCAAAAAAGCTTATGCGATCAAGCCATCGATTTCCCTTTCAAACATTTCCAGATCGCTGGTAAATAATTTGCGACATGAAAAACTTGCACGGAGTTCATGTACGAACCGGTATCTGACATTAATTCTGAATATTTGTACTCACGTGCTACAAAATACTGAGAGCAGCAAGAACAGTTGTAATGATCGCCAAAGTAGAGGTGGCTTGAATATTGGTGTCGTCTGCTTCACCACGGAATCACAAAATGACATATTTTCAACAATATTTTCTGATTTCACCAAGGAGTTTACCTAAAAATATTAATTAACTTTTACTTGTTTATCGAAGTTTATTGCTACACCAAAAAAATAATACGAATGCTGTTTTAACTTTTAAATCTACTGAACAGTTGGCTAAACTTACTGGATACATGTCACTTTTTCCGGTATTAGATTTATGAATCGCTCTTAAAACATCTATAGCTTTATCGTTTTGTCCAATGTTAGCTAAAAATTTAGGACTTTCCTTCAAGAAACACATCATGATTGCGCCAATCCCGAGAGGAACAGACATTATTAAACTGCACAATCGCCATGATTTGTATACAGTTAAAAACGGAACAGCTAAAGCGAAGTTTAAAGGTAGAATGAAGTATCCCAAAACTGAAACCAAAAAAAATCACAATATAACTTACTTATGAAAGCGATAAACTTGATTGAGAACAGTGAATAGGTTTAATCCAAAGACTTCTATATAAACTGAGGTAGACGCGCCGTACTCTAACAAACGAGATTTCAAAAGCAATCCTCAAATACACATATTAATAAGACTACACTCACTTATAAATATTTTTTACGTAATTGTTACCACACACAATAGCAATATACGAATAGAAAAAGAGTAAAAGAGAAGGCGTATGGACTCCGATTGCAAGTCGAGCACCTATTTTCGAAGTTTTGACTCAAAACAGTGCGAGCAACGCTGCTAATTAGCTCAGTTTATAGGTTTCAAAAATCGGTGCGTAGGGCATGTCTACCTCAGTGTATATAGAAGTCTTTGGTTTAATCATAATAGTCATAGATATTAAACAGAGGGTACTTATGTACATTTTGATATCAACTCACTCCTTGCTAAATTATATACAAAATTATTTAAAGATATTTTGATTTCAAGAAATAATCTAATACTTTATACTTTATACTCACCGAAGTTGCCCACATCGCCTATAGTACTGGAGATGTTTTGTATAAAAATATAACTATTTCTCTTCTTTTTGCATATACTCTCTCCTAGGTACGTAGTTACTAAGGTCATTGCTGCCGTGGAGCTAAAATAAGAGTTCTTAGTTAAAACTAAATGTTAGAATAGTCACACCTCAGCTGATTAATGCTTGTTGAATGAACCACTCTTAAAGCTCAAACAATTCATTTTTGTTGCATGTTTGGCATTTTATCTAAGTTTTATAATTTGGGAATCTGGTTAGTTCTGTAGTAATGCTATAAGTAGGACTCATTACTGTGCAGATAAACACTATGCAATAAAAGTACTGTTTACGAATGTTATTTTGAATCACTGGATCGAGCTTCACCTACCGAAAGTCCTCTCCACTAATCGCCATTATTATTCACGTATGGTGCGTGAAGCCGTTGAAGTAAAAAAGCACAAAAAATTTAATAGGGATGATGGATATAAGCTCTCCGGGATGTGGAATTAAGTGATAAATAAACTTGAACGTAAAACTGTGCCAATAAAAACAGACGTAGTGAGTGTGGTGTGTCACCGGCCTTATCCTTCGTTGTAATAACAACGGAGGGTAGGTCGACAAGAAGTTACTTCATGGTTTTTATCGATCCTCGCCTCAGTGCGCACACGCGACCACGGGTGCTGCAACGTGCCCGAAACGTCGGTAAATAAAATGTAAGTAAATGTATTTTGTACTGTTTACGAACTTCAGAGGAGTTTAGAAATTTATCAATGCCAAGGCTTTCAACCAATTTTGAATTTTATTCAGTGATTATTGGCACAATTGCATATGCTTAAAAGCTCTTCCAGATCGGCTTGGAAAATTAATGATCAATACATTAAAGTAATGCTGAACTACAACAGTCTAAGCTTTTGCCGTGACCACGAATTGCTTCATCTAAGCTAGAAGACGATGCAATAAAGTTATATTTGAAGATGCAAGGTTATCAGTTTGTGATTAATAAAATAAGAGAACTTACAAACAACTGGATAAAAATTTCAAGACCAGCATCATGTAGAAGCTACTTGAAAAACTGGTCAAAGTAGAGAAGATGAAGCCAAGCCAACTACAGACGAGGATTGTGTTTCTTCTTCCTTTTGTGTCTGCCACGTAGCCCCATGGCAATCCGAATAGAAATCCTGGAAATTAAAAAATTATAAAACATATAATGTAACCTCAAACTGTCCACCAACCGGATAGGCAAAGACTATGGCTTTCCACTTAGTAAGATCCTGACATACAGCTTTCGTTTCTTTTACATCCATATGTGTTTTCATGAATGCTCCCTTTTCTCAAAGATTTTCAATTTCATCGCCATGAGTACGCCAATGTCCATCCCTACCATTTTGCCCATTTACACTCGCCTCATAAATCTGGCTTCTCCCAGTAGATGGTTCGGAAATCCATTTTCTCCAGATGTCCAAACTAAGCATCCCTTTCTCTATCTTAGTCACTGCATCTACTGTTATGCCATAAACTTTTCTTTATCCATCATTGTCATAATCCTTTTTCTTTTGATTACCTTCTTAAAAAATCCTTTTAGGGATCTTTTTTTTTTTTTTTTTTTTTTTTTTTTTATTCTACTTAGGTGGCAGGCAAGCTTACGGCCCACCGGAAGGTTGGTAACCGTAGCCTATAGACGTTTGCAACACCAGAGGCGCTACACACGCGCTGCCGACCCGGGCGCAGGTTGTGACGACCCACAGTTGAAATTTTTCAAGCCGCCCATAAGGCCTTCAACTATACCTAAAGAGTAAAAATCGAACGACCCTATTACTGAGAGTCCATCCGTCTGCAACTACCTGGATCTCATGAACTGTGATAGCTATAGATGAGGTAAATTTCTGTTGTATATGAAATCAGTTAAAATGTTAAGGGCCCATAGAACAGACGTGATTGTTTTTACCCCAATACACCCAATCCACGAGTCTGACATGACCGATTTTTAATTTATACACTTTCTTTAAAATTTTCTAAAAGCTTTTGACACTTTTAGTCAACAATAGCTTTAAGTTAAACAATACGAAGAGTTTGGGGTTCAATGTACTCATTTATCACAATCAAGAAGCTGATTGGCTTAATAATAAATAGCTTATCTTAACGCTAGTAAAATTAGATATACCTGCAAAACTAATCGATTTTATGACCCCGCCTTGTTCCAACGTCAAGTCAAGGTCACAGCTAGCGGCAGGTACTATCAGGCTGTAGCCCAGCATATCAATAGTGCCGCCGATGGTGATGACACAGCTTGTGGCAAGCAACCAGTAATTGTAGAATCCATTACCTGAAAAGATAATAAAGAGAATTTCATTACTTCTCTATATGAACACTTTTTCCAGAAATGGGAAAAAAATATTTAAAATTTGTGACACTTTGTATTAAAATAATTCGAATGTAAGTTAGTAGACCGCAAGACTACAACAAATACTAAAAAAATAAATGGTGAATACTATAATAATAGCACCAAATAGTGAAACTCTCAAGTTGCGTCATTCGCATAAATCTTGATTTAAACCTGGAAATAATAGCATTTATTGAGATAATGATTTTTTTATACCACTAAGGTGGCAGACAAGCATACGGCCCACCAGAAGGACCGGTGGTCACCGCAGCCTATGAACGTTTGCAACACCAGAGGCGCCACACTCGCGCTGCCGACCCTGTAAAAACCTTCTAAGACCCCTTTTGAAGAACCCCATACTGTAGGTGTTTGGGAAAACCGAGGCAGGGAGTTCATTCCACAACCCAAGCGTGCGCGGAAGAAAACCCCTATCGGATCTAACCGTGCTGGAACGCTCCGGACGCAGAGTGTGAGGATGAACTCCCTGTCTGTGGCGAGCGGTGCGGTGATAGAACGTAGCCGTGGGCATCATATTATTAATCATAATAGCTTTAGCATAACAAAAAACAAAAAAATAATTATATTTATGTAACGTTGACTGCCTCTCTAACTTAATAACATCATCTAGCCCAAATATTAGCTTAATTTGGGCTAGATGATGTTGTGTGAGATTGTCCACAAATATTTATTTATATATTAAATAAAAATAGGTGACAAATGTGTACGAGTATATTGAGTTAATTTTGTTACTTTAGTATTTGAAATTCTAAAGTAATGATTAGTGTTATTATTGTTGAATTTAATGCCGAAATCTCAATGAAAGAAACAATAAAACTTTGCAAATATTTGAATAAGCTCTATTACGCTCATAGTTAATAGGTTTTCTTCTGGTTTTCACATTTAACTATGAGCGTAAGAGCTTACATTTAAATGATGTAAAGTAATTATAATATTTTGATATGTTTTACATTGATAAGCTACAAAATACTTTATGATACTAGTTCTTTTACATCATGTTTTATTTTTGCAATTATTACCTATTCAGAATTAATAGATATATCATGTACTATTAAATTAGGGGTTAAACTAGAAACCGAACTTATATTTCAAAATCAAATTAGCACTTGAAAATATCGTTTGAGATTACTGATGAGTTCATTAAAGCACGTTGCACGACCAACATTTACTTTTACTGTAATGTAAATAATATTAATGACCATACTCTTCACTTTTTCATCACTGAACTATCAACTAACCACTCATATTTCTATCCACTCACCAATTTCATCTAAAGCATTTTCAAGCTCAACCTTATCTTTTGCTTCCACATTTAGATTAAATCCCTTTTTCACCATCGTCCGATCACTAGTTACTCGATGACACTACTGTATCACACGTAAAAATGGTGCTGTATTATTTCAATAAAATCGTTCAACAAATAATATATAGGTATCTAAACATCTCAAACGCCCGTCCGTTAATGTGTGCGAAAAACGCATAGTTTTAAATTTTAGATTTAACCCGGCGTCTGCTAGGTTGGGTCATAATGACCCGTGATGTTTTTAAATGCGGGTATTTATGAAAATAATAGTGTAACGTTACTATGCTTCTCAGTAGCTGCGGTTAGTGCCCCGCCTCCCTCGTTTATTATGTCATCTTAGACGTTGTGCGCCTGCGCAGGATGACAGACGCGGTCAAATAACAAAAAGGTAAATATGACCCAACTATACATTCGATGATACCATTTCATGCCAAATACGTTGAGTTCATTATTTGATTATTTCGTTTATTTATTTGTACCGTCATTACGTATTGCATTATATTTTGTTATTCTTAGGTTATATTTGAATAATGTATAAAGAGAAACTCGAAATGCAGCGAATATATCAATATTAGAAGAAAGCAGCTCGGAAGAATGTGAAAATTCTTCAGAATAAGAGGAAGATGATCACGTTAGCGAGAAACATCAGAGGAGCTCCCTGCTAAATACCGTGGTGTTCGTAAACAAATACCAGATAAGTCCCGCTATAAAAGATAGGAAAACTACCCATACCTGTCAAAGATTCAAGAAAATCATCTGCCCTGAAAAAAATATTTCTTTCTGTGGCGGTTGCGCAGATGACGTAGCTAATAGTGATTAACACTAAGATTCTTTATCATTTTTACATATATTTTCTTAAATATCTGACATTTGTCATTCCAAAAAGTTAAAAACAAGTGTTAATTAGTAATTTTTTGTTATTTTATTAGTAAATTTCTAGACGTTTTATTTTTTGTTGTAAATTTTATACTGATCTCTTGAATACATAAAAATATCTATAAATAACTTATTTTTTTATTTTGTCTCTAAAATATTATAATTTAAGAACTATTCATCAAGTTAAACACAAATTTGCGCTAAGTGTCATTGAAATGGTAAAAATCAGCTACGGTTTAAAATCGGGTAATTATGACCCACCATGCAGTTGCTGTACCTATTTTCTACCATGCTGACGCCGGGTTAAATATTGTGAATCACTTTAAATATTTAGGACTTGATTTAAACATCACATGTTTTGAACAACTTTACTACGAAACTGTACAAATTCGTTTTAAACAAGATACATAATAGTCACGCCTTTAACCCCGAAGGGGTATGCAGAGGCATAGGCGCATTTTACAGTGTACAGTGAATGAATTATATTATTTTCAAGTAGCTATCACTACCATCCATCTTTTTCAACTTCAACCATATTGGTGAAAGGAAATATAAGTGATAAGTTCTTAAAACTTGCAGTGACTTAAACTAGCAGTGTCCGTATGTGACAATATGCAGTTACTGATCATTGAAAATATAGTGTACTAGCAGATGTACGGGATGTTTAGGGGCCGTTTTAGTATGTAGTACTACTATAATATCGTCTTTGGTATTACCATGCAGTCCTCACTTCAAATCTATGATGGGAAGGTTCTATCAATAGGCAGATCAATAAGTAGCGATTTTAGGACTATGAGCCTTAAATTATGTAAGTAGGTGAACTAAAGAAAACATTACATTATTTAATTTTCAAATTAATAGGAATCGCTGCCGAATTCAAATTGAGTTCCTTTTCTAATGTTATTTTAAGTCAAAATGTCAAATGCCTTAGACTTGGCAACGTGCTTTTAGGATTGATCAACATAATTAAAATATTGCTTTATTTTTACGTGAGGAAATCCTACATGGATGCTATGGCGGACTTCTACCGACTAAAACCACACGATGCCTTACAACTATCTACGGCCGGGAGTCCCGAGTAAGCCCTCGGAAGGATGTCCCAAGGCTCTCGGCAGACTTTGGCGACCACTTCAACTTCGCCTATAGGGTTTAGGTGCTATCCCGCCTCGGGATTTGGTTTGGGTATTATACCGCTGCTTAGGGAAGGGCAATTTGGTCTCCCACATGAAGAGGGGCAAAGAGACAATCACCATCGTTTTGGTCTGCTTCTGTAAGAACAGCGAGCAGCCAGCTCACCGTTCTCAGGCCCTCCGTCATGGAGGTCGGTAGTCTTGGGCGAACTCGGGTGGGAGATACTTCCCCGCTACCTCTTTCTCAAGTGGTAGGTAAGCATAAATTAATATCTATGTTATAAAACACATACATTATTGATTTTTCTAACTAGAATAGAATTAATATTTCAAATTGGTTCATACGGGACTTGAACCAACGACTTTTGTCGAATCAAGGCATTGTTTTGCCACAGAACTACTGACGAAACGTACCTAGATAATCTAAAACTTCGTTACTTATAACTATTGTAAAAACTTAAATGTTTAAAGAGCTTGGGCAGACTCACGGCCGCCGGCCGGTGAGAAAGGTTATGCAGTGAATTGTAGACTCTATCTGTGGTGAATATTAAATGACCTTTAGATATAGGTAAACATCTACTGAATTAAATAAGTAGGCCCTAGTCGATTAGTAGTGGAGCCGGCCTAGAAATACCAACTCATCTTGCTAGCGTGTAAGCCCAAAATATTCCTCAGTGAATTGTAATAATTGTAGGCCTCCCAGAAGTTGAACTGAATGAAAAACGAATTGAGTATACCGTAGGTTTTTAATATTTTGTTTACTACCTCTGTCGATAGTGATACCGCCTGCCGCGCTGGAGGTCCTGGGTTCGATTCCTGGGTCGGTCCAAATATTTGTGTGACCCATAAATAAATGTTTGTACAGTATGTATTTACATCAGTCGTCTAGATTCCATAGCACAAGCTTATAAGTATTACCTTAATTTGGGCTAGATGATGTTGTGTGAGATTGTCCACAAATATTTATTTTATTAATTTATTTTTGATCTTAGCGTCTTCTCAGTTTTAAAACTCAGCCCGATGGAAAACCATAGCGAAATCTAGCAATTGGAGACCACTCACACAGTTCATAAGACTTCTGTTATAGGTCCTCAAGTTGACGGTCCTATGATGTGCCTCTTCACTTGAAAAACCCGGGTTATAAAAGAAGGGAATTACGTGCTCTGGTAAGTTCATCCAAATTTTTATAGTTCAACTAGCTGATGCCCGCAGCTTCGCCCGCGATGGCGCTGTATGTGAAAAATGATTTTCCCGCTTTTCTGTTGAAATTTTTGCTGAATTTTCTTTGCTATAAACCTCACGGAGCCCGAGACCTTTCCAACGAATGCAAAACCGTGGAAATCGGTTCGTGCGTTCTGGAGTTATAGCGTCAGGAAGGAAAACCCGACTTATTTTTATTATAGTTCAATAGAGAAGCGATCTATGAAGTCGGTAATTTCTGGCGAAGATTCTCCGCGCTGTGTAGCAGTGGCAACTATGCCTGGTACGCGATGTTGAAGACCAAAAAAAAGAGTGTGAAGAGCTCTGCAGATTACTCGCCGGGCCTAGGGTAGAATTTTGATGAGAATGTTAATGGCTCTGAGTTTGATTAACTACTATCCATTATGCAAATTTTGGGTAACTTGGTCACATGTTATGTAAAGACATAAAACTTTTCTGGCGTAAAACTAGAAAATAGACAAGTTTTTCAAGTTATTTACATTATCTTAAAAGCCCTTTTAATAGAACTTTCAAAGAATTTTGATAAAGAAAATAAACAATATCAAGGTTATTTAAATAGAATGTAAGAAATCAAGGTCAATTTCTGGTTCTGTAGTTTCTTAACTTAGATTTTTACCCCCAATGAAACGAGTAGTGATATAAGTTTAACATATTGAAAAACTTCACTTGTACTGTTTCACAACATTAATTATTGTAATACCTGACCGGTTTCGCCTTTCGGCATTCTCAAAGGCTATTTACTTATTTAGTCATAATTACACTTCGAATGCATAAACAATTGAAGTTTTTCAATATGTGTAGCAGCAAGTTCCATCAACAATAATATAAGTTTAACCCATAGATTTAGAATGTACAACATAACTGTGTCAGATAGAAAACGAAACCAAAAAAGAAATATCTATGTGTGAAAATGAATATATGAATAACTATATATGAATATACTGCCTCGGACTGCCTCTGTGGCGTAGTCGGTAGTGATACCGCGTGCGGCGCTGGAGGTCGTGGGTTCGATTCCCACCGGAGACAAATATTTGTGCGACCCATAAATGTTTGTCTCAAGAGTCTGGGTGTTTCTATGTATAATAAATAAATAAATAAATAAATAAATCATCATTTAATTCAGGTACAACACCCATAAACATCAATTAATAAATTACAAACATTAAATAAACAGTCTAAAATACAATAAATAAATCAAATTAAATAAAACTAGTAAGTACAATAACATAAAATACCTACCAACAGCGAATTCGAATAATAAAACAAACAATAAAAATAAATAAAAGCATTAACATCAAAATAATAAATTCAATTAAAATAATAAAAGTACAATAAAAAAAAAATGTTTTCATAGCATAAAACAATCAAATAAAATTAAATAAAATCAAATACCATCAAACAAAAAAAAAAAAAAAATTAATAAAGTACAATAAAAAGAAATAAATAAAATGGAAATACATAGATTAAATACAATTAAATTATCAAATCAATGAAAATAATTACATTTACACACCAAGCTAATATTGTCTTTTAAATGACAGGTTTGGAACGTGTAGACTGCAGCAGTGGTTTATGTACTGACTATCTACCCGGTCAGCGATCATCTTCAGGAGGGTGTTGGAACTCGCCCTGACTCTGCGCACAAGTGAGGCGGCGCGCTTCCGCATCGTGGTGTAAAAACAATCTACTCGCGCCTGGGCGAACATGCCTGACGCGCTGCAGCGCCAGGGCAGTCCCATCAACCTCCTGAATGCGTTATTGTATTGGACCCGGAGGGCCCCGTACACCCTCCGAGTGTAGTCAGCCCACAGACTGCACGTGTAGAAAGACGTACAGTAGGCTCTAAAAAGAGTAATTTTTACTTGTTGTGAGCAACGTGCAAATCTGTGAGCTATCATGTTAGCTCGGACAGACAGGGCCCTCCGTTCCCTATCGATGTCAGCATTGTCGTTGAGCCGTTACACACAATCTCACTAAGGACACTTGATCCATCACCGAATTTTTATTTTGAATGTACGAAAGTAATTCATCTATGACGATGTTACAGCGGCTACATTTTAAAACGTTTGACATTATCGTAAATTAATTTGCGCAGCACAAAATGCACGCCCGTCGCTGACGCACGCGTCGCGATCACTCAAATCAAATTATTCAATAATATGTATGTATTTAAAAGTATATAAGTATTAATATCCGTGGTCTGATACCCATAACACAAGCAGGTTATTCCTAGCTTACTTTGGGATCAGATAGCGTTGTTTGAGCTGCCGTGAATATTTATTTATTTATATTTATTTATAAAAAAAGAATATCTATATATGTTATTTAATATCAAATTCACACACTGAACTCGACACCATCGTAGAAAATATTAAATTTTCCATTTTTTTCGTAAGATCACTACAGAATATTGTAAAATATGAATGACATATTATCACCACGGGTGCTAGGGTGATAAATTAAGAGTACACAAGTTGCTATCTCTTTTCCTCTCGAGCTATGTGTACTGGTAAATGAGGTCTCGCTCGCACGCTATGTGTATCTATTGAGAGTAGCGAAAAATTCTAAATCTATGGTTTAAGCCATGTATGAGTATTTAATTAATCTATGTATGTGTATAACGCGAAAGAAAACTTTGTCTGTGGTGCATGGTATGCGGGGAGCCGGGGGAGCCGTAGCAGCATCCTGAAAATGATAGCAGACAGAATGGCTTCAGCTATTTTGAGCCGATTCACCGACCTGCATGTGAGAGGTCTGGGTGGGTGAGTTGTCCTCAGGTTAAATTTCATGCTGACATTATTTTATTTTATGGTTTTGATCTGTATTTTAATATATGTATTTACTAACACAGGTCATAAGATTATGATGCTAACAAAAATGGGCTGTAATTGTCTGAAAATAAACAACTTTTATTTTATTTTATTTTTATGTATCTGTCTGTCTGCGTCATCATAAAAGGCTATAGATGTTTCTTAGCTTTTTATTTTGAAACTCAGAGTTTATCTATACTTTGGTGGCATTTCCACGACATATCAACCTGGAACTGGTTACTGCATCAAGTATTCTGCAGGACATTCATTTCCTCAGAAAATCACAGCATCAATAGATACCTACTGTATTTGGGATTATTAAAAACAGTATCAGGATCGGGGTTCTTGTAGTTTTTAGGTTGTCGTACTCAGATGGTAAAAAGAGGGATCTATTCATGAGACTTCGCTGTCCGTCTGTCTGTTTGTCCGTCACGAGGCCGTATCTCAAGACCCGTGATAGCTAGAAAGCTGAAATTTTCACAGGAGATGTATTTCTGTTGCCGCTATAACAACAAATATTAAAACCAAAAAAGGAGTGGGGGGATTTGAGGGGGCTTCCATACAACAAACGTGATTTTTCACCGTTTTTTTGGTACGAAACCCTCTGTGGGTTAGTCCGGTTTTAATTTATACTAAGTGGCTAAATAAAGTATCACAACATACGTTCAATATTAGGAAGTAACAACGTGAAATGGTTTTAAAATTGATCTCCAAATCTGTGGAAGTTCTTATGGCTGTAGAAGGTAATTTAAGGGTTGAAAGTATTTAGAAGAAATCTACGATTTCATTTTTCACAATAAGAATTCTTTCGTTGTTTTGTTTTTAACAAACAAGACCTTTTGCATAAAGGACTTTTTTTCAGCTCAAACATTTTGCTCCCACAGACGTTTTACAATCAAGACCTTCCGTACCGAACCGTTTATATACTTGAAGTGTAGGAATATGACAGAAACTTTGAATTTTCAGCCGATAGTTCTAGAGATCGTGACTTGTATACGTGATGATAGGACGACCGACAACCTGGAAAAGTTCGCAGGGAAGCACTGAATGCGGAAGGCGCAGAATCTTGAGGCGTAAATTTGGAGATGCCGACTTCCAGCAGTGGACTACGCTTTTGTCAAATTTGATTAAAGGCTACATAGAGGCTTGGTCAGTTGCTCAGTCACTTTAAAAATAAGTACATGATTATCGATATAAGTTAATAAATATTCACGGACATTTTCACCAACGCTATCTGAGGCTAGGAATAACCCGCTTGTGTTATAGGTATCAGACCGAGAAATATTAATACTCGTATACTTTTGAATACATACATATCATACAATAGAAACATCCAAACTCTCGAGACAAGCGTTTATGGATCACACTAATTTTTGTTTAAGTTGGGAATCGAACCGACGACCTCGTGATCCGCAGTTGCACATTTCGACCCCTAGACTAACGTACAAATAGTTCGGATTCACGAAAGAATACTCAACTGCCTTTTTGTTTATTAACGATGCTTGGGAGAATTTGCAACATTCGTTAGGCATTTTTGCTATTTATCTAAAGTATTCGATGTTGTGTATCACCAAACTCCCTGAAAATAGGGTATTGGATAACTAATGCCTTCTTGTTCACAGAAATGCATTGCAGATTACATTCAACCTCCGCAATAGCACAAAAGACACATTTCTCAAAAAGTGACACACATATTAAGGTGGGTCTACGCTAGACGAACCGAGCACGAGCGGAGCACAAGCGGAGTCGTTCTCGGTTTCGTCGTTCGCGGTGTCAAGTCCACACTTGACACCGCGAACTGTACAACGATCACTGTCCTCGAACATAGTTTTCCGCAGTGAGCTCGCGGCTCTTGGCGAATATGGACGATGTTAATAATATTGCAGCAGTCTAGACGCAAGGCTAGACGATGGGGATCTACAAATATATATAAAATGAGATCCAATCAACGAAATTTAGATTTGCTAACCATTTTGAGAGATTATTTATTATTAATTTAGATTTGCTAACCATTTTGAGAAAGGAATATTGTGATATAATTCAATTAATTGCACGGAAGCATCTTCGGTCCACGTTTCCATGATGTTCGGCTCGAGCGACCGACGTCTGTCACTAAACACGTCCACGAGCGCACTGCGAGCGCGAAGCAAATCCCTTTGTGTTCGTCAAAAAACCGACAACAGGCGGAACGCAGCCGAGCACGAACGAAATGCTCGCAGCGCGCTCGTTCGAGGCTTGTAAGTCGGGCCACACTATACGGATTGTGTTCGGCTCGTGCTCCGCTCGTGCTCGGTTCGTCTAGCGTAGACCCACCTTTACATTTATGGCATAAAGATAATCTAATATTACGTACTAAAGTTGTAAAAAAATAATAGTGCCAATTTGACTCCCATTGGCAGATTCCAGAATCGGCCAATGAGAGAGTGACGACTCATTGGCGGTGACAAATTATCAAAGCAAAGCATAACAGTAAAGTTCAGATAAAGATAAAAATGCGTAAAACTGAGTAGGAAAACCTCGAGCCTTCCCTGAAATTAAAAATAATATAACTCACCGACATCGTCGATCGCTTCGTCAATATTGACATTATCTTTAACTGTGTAAGAGTTTGGTAGGCAGTAACCCTTATAAACCATTTTAATCCCACTATTCTGCAAAGAAACCTATCCGCACACACTCTTTCCAACACTAAAAGAAAAACTATGCATTTCCCTTAGACTATTTAGCAAGCATTCAAATAGCTCAGCTGTTAATGCAATGAGGCTATTAGTAAATAGGATACTTCTAATGTTATAATAATAAGTTATTGCAATAGCTAATGATTATTACAAAAATTTCATCTCTTTGGTTTTAAGATCATTGCTAATAGGTCATGACGCTAATAATACTCACTACGCTTGTGTCGTCTATTTCTGTTAACGTGTAACTATGTTATTTTAGGTCAGTGCAGATCAGTTCATGGGTGCGGTGGGACTTTACCGAAATCTTCAAGGCTTGAGCCAGTCACTCGCGTATGTTGACTAACGGATAAGGTAATAGAAAATATAAGGAAAACTGTAATATATGGCCAGCATTCAAATAATAAACGCATAATTAAACCATGGATTACTCCGGGTATACTTCGCTGCATCCGTAACAGGAACCGAATGCAAATGAAAGTACGGGATAATCCTAATGACGACATACAGAAGATCACCTATAGGCGCTACCGCATTTTTTGCAATAATTTGATAAAAAAGGTTAAAAGAAAATATGAGAAAAACTTACTTGAAGAATCAGCAAATAACCCTAAAAGTCTGTGGAAAACAATATCAAAAGTTACTCACTGCAAACAATCGAAGACTGAAAATACACAGCTACTCTGCATAAAGGAAACACCCGAGAAATCAGTGGATGCAGTAAATGAGTATTTTGCAAAAATTGGAAGTGATCTCGCATCTAAAATAAATATCCCTTTGACCCCTACCTGTGTAAACAAAAAGTACATTGTGCCCCAGTCTCGTCAGCTCTCTTCCTTTGTTCTGCTGGATACGGACACTGAAGAGGTTGAAAGGACTCTTATGAATTTAAAGTCTTCAAGTGCAACTGGATGGGACGACATTCCTACCTCCTTTGTCAAATTGGCCAGATATAATTTGGTTCCCATCATAACTCACTTAATTAACATCTGCTTTAATACAGGCGTATTTCCTGACTCTCTTAAGTGTGCTATTATAACCCCTGTATTCAAGGGTGGTGACAGAGACGATGTTGGCAACTACAGGCCAATATTAGTGCTATCAACATTCTCTAAAATTATGGAAAAAATTATTAATAAACAACTTGTTAATTATCTAAATCCACGGAAGACGCTATTGCAGCCTTAACGAACATAATAGTGCAACAATTAGATAAAGGTAATAAGTGCCTCGCAGTTTTTCTTGATTTAAAAAAGGCATTTGACACCGTCTCTGTCCCCACACTTCTACAAAAACTCGAGTATATCGGAATAAGAGACACACCATTAGCACTTTTCAAAGATTATCTCACAAACCGGAAACAGTGTGTTAAAGTTGGAGTCCACAGAAGCGAGTACTCAAATGTTGCATTCGGTGCCTAGGGGAGCGTATTGGGGCCTACGCTCTTCCTAATTTATATTAATAACTTGCTCAACATGCAGTTGCATAATGCTACAGTGTTCTCGTAAGCTGACAACACAGTGATTGTTTTTACAGGAAGATCTATACAATCTATTCATACAGACACTGAAAACGGACTAGCTGAGATTGATCTATGGTTAAAACACAACTTGCTTACCTTAAATTCTCAAAAAACGAAGTACATATGGTATTCAATATATAAAAATACTCAACCTCCCGCAAACTTTGAAATTAGAATTCATGAACATAATTGCAACTCTTCCTTGGCTTCTTGTACATGTCCCATTATAAATAAAACCTCGTCAATTAAATACCTAGGGGTTGATTATGGATCAACACCTATCCTGGCATTCCCATCTAGAGGCAATTGCCAATAGGATGGGAAAGCTTTCATGGATATTCCTAAAACTACGTAAAATTGCGACGTTAAAATTGATAAAATTAATATACGTAGCTTTAGCGCAGTCAGTCTTGACCTATTGCATGTCCATCTGGGGAGGTGCTACAAAGGTAAAGTTTTTGGCAGTTTAAAGGTCTCAAAGAGCCCTCCTAAAAATAGCACTTTTTAAGCCTCGGTGTTACTCCACAAATCAATTATATCTGGACTGTAAACTACTGACTATTAGAAAACTGTACACACTTAACATCATACTAAAAAACATAAAACGTTGGTACCTTGCCCTTCCTACCAGCTGAAACGTAGCAAACACGTTGTTGCACACGCAGCACCTGTCAAGACATCTTTTGCACGGCGACAGTATATCAGACAATCGTCTCATTTGTACAACCTAATAAATAAAGAATTAGATATTTACCTGTTAACATTATACGAATGTAAAAAGAAAGTTACTAAGTGGCTGTCGGGCCTGAACTATGAAGAAACAGAAAAATTATTTACATACTTAATTTAACACTTAACACATACATGAGTTTACACACACCTACTCACAACAAAAATAAATATCCACACTGACATACACACACACACACACACTCACATGCACACACACACACACACACACACTTACACACACACACACACACACACACACACACACACACACACTTACACACACACACTATACTATATTGTTATTATTATTCTTTTACGAAAAATGTAATAATATATTTTGAGCTTAAGAGATTACATCTGGTACTGCTTGGATATAGTTATAGAGGAGCGAGACCGTCTAACACAGGTGTATTACACTCAATAGAAGGTTTCTACAACAACAATAGTTTTATGTACCTATCTTGATATCGAAATAAAATATTTTCATTTTCATTTTTCATTATACAGTAAATGATAAAAAGGGAGGGGAGGGAGAGAAACCCACCTCACACCCTCGATTCGTCATTAGTCACGTTGTTAAGGGGCTAGTCCGCAAAAAATGCACTTAGGATTTTGGAAATATTCAAGAACTCACTTCATCAAATGACACTAAAATGGAACCTTAAATTCTTAATAGATGAAACTACAATAACACCGTACGCTTTTTACAAAATAATTATTTAAATTTGAAAAAACACCTCTCAAAGTTATCAAAAATCATCGAAATAGCAGAAATAATCAAATTGACAAAGGTAAATTTCGATGGTTTTCAGAGGTTTTTTCGCAAGTAAATAATTATTTTGTAAAAAGCGCACGGTGTTAATGTAGTCTCATCTATTTGTTGGGTCCACTTTTAGGCGTTTGCCATCCAAAATTTCTGTCCGTTACATCTTGTCAAAATTGCAACAAAAATTTGAACCGACTCAATTAGGGTTTGGTACCAAAGGTGGGTGTGAAGCGGCGGTCCACGCCTTACGCACCTACCTTAATGAAGGTTAGTGTGAGGTTTTGCTGAAAATTGATGTCAAAAATGCTTTTAATTCGGTAAACCGTGACATCCTGCTGTCAGAAATTAGAAGCAATGTTCCTGAAATTTATAACTATTTACTTAACTGTTATCACGAACCTTCCAAATTAATGTATAAATGCAACGAACTTTCTTCTGAAGTCGGTTGCCAGCAGGGTGATCCCCTCGGACCAGCCATTTTCAGCCTAGCCATTAACCCCCATCATTCAAAATTTAAAGTCAAAATTTAACGTCGGGTATTTAGATGACGGGACTCTTGGAGGTGATGCAGTTTCTGTTCTGTCAGATCTCATAGAAATTAAAAATAAATTTCATTTAATTGGTTTGGAATTAAATTTTAATAAGTGTGAATTATATATTCATCATAATCACAACGATTTGGAACTCGTTGAAAAATTCAATTCCCTATGTCCGAATATTAAAATTGTTAGCAGAGGGAATCTTTACCTCCTAGGGTCCCCTATATTTGAAGATGCTATTCCCGAATTAATAGCACAAAAAAATTCAAAATTTGCATCCAATGTAGATCGGCTACATTCTATTAGTTCACATTACGCAATCACAGTTCTGAAATTTTGTATGTTTGTTCCCAAATCTATTTATTTGCTTCGCTGTTGTCCTTTTTGGAAACATCAAAGTCATTTATTTTCTATTGATTCGCTAATCAAATCTTCTTTGGAATCAATGCTCAATATACAACTGAGCGAACAATCTTGGACCCAGGCATCTCTTCCCATTAAATATAGTGGGCTAGGGATCCGCAAAATTTCTAGTGTGGCTTTGCCAGCCTTTTTGTCATCTGTACATGCCACGTCGAGTCTCGTAGGTAAAATTCTGACGAATTGTCTTACAGACTATGAGACGACTGGCCTTACAGATGCCAAGAATGCTTGGCTAATGGCTTGTCCGGGACAAAATTTACCCACCCATCCAAATTTACAACGGAGCTGGGACGACGCTAAATCTAAATTAACCTTTGACTCCTTGCTGAGTTGAAATGCTAGCTTAGGCCCGGATCGAGCCAGATTATTAGCGCTCAGTAGAAAGGAATCCGGTGATTGGTTAAAAGCTTTCCCTACAGCCAACACCGGAACTTTTTTGGAACCGGACATCCTAAGAATTTCAGTTGGTTTGAGAGTTGGCGTCACGCTTTGCGCTCCACATAGATGCCCCTGCGGTTTTAACGTTGACACTTTGGGGCATCATGGTCTTTCATGTTTAAAGAGCGCAGGCCGCTTCTCACGCCACGCTGAGCTGAACGACATCATCCGCCGTGCTCTTGCCACCGCCAATGTGCCTGCGCTCTTAGAGCCAAACGGCGTTTTCAGGGACGATGGCAAGAGACCGGATGGTATAACTTTGATACCGTGGGAGATGGGTCGGGTCCTGGTGTGGGATGCAACTTGTGTTGACACTCTAGCCCCGTCCCATCTTCCTAAAACAAAATTAAAAGCCAGTGCAGCAGCGGAAGCAGCTGAAAATATTAAAATTAATAAATATAAGGGTCTCGACTCATCGTATCGTTTTTGTCCAGTCGGTGTCGAGACCCTAGGTCCATGGGGTCCCAATGCGCAAAAATTTTTCAAGAATTTTAAAAAGCGCCTTGTGGAGTCAACTGGTGACCCAAGGGCTGGCAGTTTTCACGCTCAACGAATAGGTATTGCTATTCAAAGGGGGAATGCTGCTAGTCTTTTGGGCACAATGCCACGGGGGCCTTATTTATGTTTAGTTTAGATAGTAATAATATAAATATAGATATGTAATAATTATGTTTCTCTGTAATTTTTAACAATAAATGTATTTTCTTTACAGAAATTAAGGTTCAATTTAAGTGTCATTTAATGAAGTAAGTTCTTGAATATTTCCGAAATCCTAAATGTCTTTTTGTGCATTTTGCGGACGCGCCCCTTAAGCGAAGTAGTGCTCATTATTAACAATCTGGAGGGTACAGGTAATTTTCCTATCCAACATCGACAATTCCTTTCCTGAGGAGTTCGGTTCGTCTTTCCTCACTTACAATTAGCTGTGATTATCCTTAACTGTTGTACGTTAGGATTGACGAATTAAGAGTGTGAGGCGGGTTCCTCTCCCTTCCCTACTACATTTATTATCGTTCTAGGATGGATTTCCTCCATGTACCGCCTGATTCCATTAGTTAAACAATAAATGATTGAGTGAGATAAATTTAGCAAATTTTATATTCTAGTAGCCACCGATATTCAACTAGTGAAGTGATGATGTGATGATTACTCCGTTAGCTAACGATCATTGCATTAAAGATCTTACGCTTTTTTTTATAATATTCACGGACATTTCACTCAACGCTATCTGATCCCAAAGTAAGCTAGGAATAACCTGCTTGTGTTATGGGTATCACACCACGGATATTAATACTTATATACTTTTAAATGCATACTTATCATACATAGAAACACCCAGACTCTTGAGACAAACATTTATGGGTCACACAATTTTTTGTCTCCGGTGGGAATCGAACCCACAACCTCGTGAACCGCAGTCGCACACTTCGACCTGTAGACCAACGAGGCAGTCGATTTCGATCAATATGTTCAGTGTCGATGTTATAGGCAATGTGTATAATGCAGGCATTCTATACAATACCTAACTATTTTACACTTTGCCTAGGAAATGTATAGAATACCTAGACATTGTATAGAATGCCGGTCGAAGCATAGGTAATGTGTGTAATCTATTTTTCTTCTCTATGATTTAGTACTAATCTTTTGAGAGCTACTCCTAATTTCAACTTCCAACAGCAGACAGTGCTGATAAGACATGTGTTCTATTGGTTGGTATGCCTTAGAATGTTTCTTACATAGCAGTCCTTTCCAAGAAATTGCTGCCGAAAGTCGCCCTGTTCATTTATTACCACTTAGGAAGCAAAAACGGGAACAGAATTTTACACTTACACCCCGACTCGGATGGGTTAGGTTAGAAGGCTAAGGCGGGAGCTCCGCTCCGCTTCGCTCCCGCCGTAGCCTTCGTGGTTATTTTTTTTTTGTTTTGTCGACTAGTTCGTATTTGGTTAACGATTCTGTCGTCGAATCTGTCCATTCATTATACACATTGCCTGATGCGCTTCGGGCATTTCATACAATACCTAGTCAATGTATGAAATAAATCGTATTATACACATTGCCTGAACGTTTTAGGCAATGTATATAATGCCTAGGCATTGTATACAATGCCGGATTATACACATTGCCTATATCATCGACACTAGTAATGTTTATAGTATTTTCATTTAAAAAGGCTTCTGTGTTTTATTTAACACTAGCTGATGCCCGCGAAGGCTCAATTTTATATCTACCGTTAAATTCGGTTTTCGGTCAACCATGTGACTATTCGGATGGCTACCTCCGGTTCTAAAAAACACATGTTTACATCAAGATTATTAAATTCGAAGTCCCGTCTAATAGTCCAAAACAACATTCCAACTATAATTATATAGAAACGGATATAGTTGTGGTCATTTTGCTGAAAAGAGAGACTCGAAAAGAGATTCCTCTTCGATTTTAATAAAAGTAAAATAAATTTATAAAAACAATTTTATTTACAGTATATTTTTCTAAGTAGTCTTATTTCGCGTTTCTTATATTTTCTAAGGTTTATTTACAATGTTGGTTTCACGATGTACAATAGATTTCTATACAATATCGCTCTTCTTTGAGACGGTTTCTTTTGGAAGAAACAAGGCTGCTATTATTCCACCTATAACCAAAAAAAAATACATGAAAATTCTGTTGCGCCTGGAAAACAGTTCAAAAAAATATAATGGATTCATCAGGCACAGACCAATCCGTAATTTGATGTAGATAATACAACTGTTCTGTATTGTCGCTACAGTCTAGTATCATAATAATATGGTTATATTTTTGTACAAGTATTTATACAATAGGTATTCTCAATATGATACGATTCAAGTAATAAATAAAAAAATTTAAAAAAAAACAGAGTTTGGACACGGTAATAAAATAACAGAACATAATATTATTATGCTATCTAATAATGTAACACTAACATTAACTGCCTCTGTGGCGCAGCATTTCTGGGTCGGTCCAAATATTTGTGTGATCCACAAAATATGTTTATTTTATGTATTTACAAATATAATTAGTATGTCTATCAGTAGTCAAGATCTCATAGCTCAAGCTTATATTAGCTTAATTTGGGCTAGAAGATGTTGTATGAGATTGACCACAAATTATGAAGACTAAAACTGCAACTTATGAATACATTGATACTCACAAGAAGTAAACACAGCAAAGCCATAGAATGTAAGTTGACAGTGGTTGAGAATCGTTGTGCCTACTAGAGCGATACTTCCGAGGCTGAGGGTCCGAGCCACCATAGTACCCACACCAGTTGCTAGACCTCTGGAATAATAAAAAAACATAGTCGTTTTATGCGGAGGACTAAGATAGACAAATTTTATATCTACAGAATCATATCTATACTAATATTATAAAGAGGAAAGCTTTGTTTACTTGAGACCTTATTCTTAGCATTCCATGGATTCTCCGTGCGGGCGCCGGATCCATAACGTGGTACAGGGGGGAACACCTAAACGACGTCTGGAACTTGCGACCCGCTGGAGTAGGTTTAGGGTGACCACCTTTCTGAGCATGCGCATAAACGCTCACCTTCCACCGTCAGCAATGTTCTCTCCCATGCCCAACCAGATTTGGTAAGATCCTATCAATGCCGCTTTAGATATTCGTTTTAGTAAAGCTAACTTGGTAAACGTGGGGTAGGACGACCCCCTGCTAGATGGAGCGACGACCTAAAGAAGGTTGCAGGGATTGACTGGATGCGCAAAGCTCAGGACCGTGTGTTGTGGCGACATTTGGGAAAGGCCTATGTCCAGCAGTAGACTGTTATAGGCTAAATTGATTGATTGATTAATAGAGCTTACTGAAGCTCTTGGCAATCAAATAGGCTCTGAAACTACTTAACCGACTTGAAAAATTATTTCACATTTGGAAAGCTACACTATCCCTGGGTTACATAAGCTATATTTTATTCCCATATTCCCACGGGAACGGGAGCTACGCAGGTTAAACCACTACTATTATTTCGTCCACTAGTATTCTATATTCACATAAGAAATAGTGATATGTATTCCATCTACCTATAGAGAACGGATATACTTTAACTGTAAGTAAATAAAAAATAAATAAATGTATATTAAATCTCACCTGTATGAAGTTGGATATACATCAATATAGTAAGAGTATACGCTGCCAATCCCCAATCCAGTAAATACTGTCATACAAAACAGCACCAAAGTGATGTACGGATCAGTGGCATAATTCAAGCCAACGCAACCCACTACAGAAATTAAGAGGATGCTGTAAATCAGTGTTCGTCTCCAGTCAGCAAAGATAAGGCAGATGATATGACATATTAATGCAATGACGGTTGCAATCAACCCGGCGAATATCATATCTACGGTATTATTTTCAAAGCAGTTGTCCTAGAAAAGAAAGAGATGGAATTTAATATGGTTGGTAATTTATTTATTATCTGCTGTATTTTGTAATGAATACAGGTTGCTAAAGAACTACAAGTTCATCGAAATTTAGACTAATAAAATGCTTATTAAAACTAATACAAATTTGGTCATCATTAACTTGCCCGTAATAATAATCATATCAATTCATACTGATGATTGTCATTATATTGTTATAGAGTAGAATATCTGTACTGATATTATATTGTAATGTCATTTGATATTTAAGATTACTCAAAAAAAGAGAGAGTAGTTCTACAAATGATTAATAGTGGATAATGTTTTTTGATATTAAGCCTGTTATAACGGAATATCTTTCAGCAAAATTAATTCACAGATCTACAGAATGGGGCTACAAGTAACAAGTACTACTTGAAAGCTCTCTAAGTACTTAAGCGGCATAGTTCTCAAGTAACTAAATAATGAAGCAGAAGAGATCTTGTTCCTAGAATCAGCAGCAATAATGTTGAAAGATATTAGGTATTTAACAAACTTTATACTCACATTATTATGGGTGGAATTGATACTAAAAACTACTTTCTCACAAAAAGATGTGTCATGGTTATTTGTGATGAATAAAGAATCTATCAATGTTGGAAACCACATCAAGAAAGCGTTATTTCTGAAACAAGAAAATATATCTGTAAAACAATTTGCAGTTATATAAACAACATAAACATTAATTCAAATAAGAAAATATGCAGTATACCTATTTTACTTATATCAAGAGCAATAGCAGTGAGGTTAAAATACTATAGAAAATAGTAGGGAAGTAGCTGTAACAGTCATTAACGAACTATCATGTTTAAAAAATAGTGCGGGGCAGCCAAATTAATTTCTCAGTTACAAGCATAATTTAAAACTAAATACAAAACTACGCCTCTCACTCGAGCATAGCACAATGTTTCTACAGTAGCATGCTTTTTTCTGTCTTCTATTTTTTTAGTAAGGCTAAAACATAAACTGGAAATTATCAATTAATAACTAAAAAGTGCCGAGCGCATATTGAAAGTTAACCGCAAAGCTGTCAATGATTCATTTCGATAAAATAAATAACTAAGAAAAACATATTGAAAACGACACTTGTACTATTCCACAATATTTATTATTATAAACCTGACCGGTTTCGCTTCACAGCATTTTCAAAGGTCTAGAATGTCTAGATGGAAGGACAAGATATTAAATTATTTGAAAATTTAATACCTTGTCCTAATATTTGAAAATGCTGTGAAGCGAAACCGGTCAGTTTATAATAATAAATATTGTGGAATAGTACAAGTATCGTTTTTAATATGTGCAGCAAGTTCCAACAAAGTGCCGTCAATCAACAGTATAAATAACTAAGAAAAATGTTTGTCAAGCTTCGCTAGATAATCGAAAAATGAATGAACTATGCATACTTACGTGCTACAAAATACTGAGAGGAGAAAGAACAGTTGTAGTGATCGCCAAAGCAGAGGTGGTTTGAATATTGGTGTCGTCTGCTTCACTACGGAATCCCAAAATGACAAATGTTCCACAATGTTATCTGATCTTACTAAGGAGTTCACCTAAAATAATAATGAAAGTTGATTCATTCGCTTACAACAAAATAAAACCTAGATTTTTATCTACCTGAACTCTTAAACAATTCGCGTTGCTCTATGGTTTTAACATCCAAATTAACACCAAAATTATTAAAATTCACTCACTTGTGATATTCTACTGTTATTTCGATTTTAAAAATATCTGACCGGTTTCGCTATAATAGCTATTTGGGGGAAAATGGAAGGGTTATTACATTATGTCAAAATTTGTAATAACACTTTTGATAGAGCTATTATAGCGAAACCGGTCAGATATTTTTAAAATTGATATAAAAGTGGAATAGTACAAGCGAGTGATATTTCATAATGTATTATAACAAGTTCCATCAAGTGCCAACAATTAAAAGTATAACGGATAACACCAAAATGTATAAATATCAGTATAAGTTTATATCTACCAGTGATTGAACTCTGCAGAATTAGTTAAATTAAACTTACTGGATACATATCACTGGTGCCGGTATTTGATTTGTGAATGGCTCTTAAAACATCCAATGCCTTATCATTTTCTCCCTTGTTAGCCAAAAATTTAGGACTTTCCTTCAAGAAACACATCATGATCGCACCAATTCCGAGAGGAACAGACATCAGTAGACTGCACAATCGCCATGATTTGTATACAGTTAATAATGGAACAGGCAAAGCGAAGTTTAAAGGTAGAATGAGGTATCCCAAAACTGAAACAAACATAAGTGACATAGTCTTTAAAGTGGTGAATTAGATTGTTTTAGTTAAATTTATAAACTGAATATCCACTGAATTTGATGAAAATTATAATATCATTATTGGCAAATAGATGATATGCTTATTTTATTTTGGTAATCTTTCTATGTAGAAGAAATGTTAATTTCATGAGGTAATTTACTCTGTACATGTTATTCTGTAAAGTTTTATTATTTAGGTACTTACCAAAATTGCCCATGTCCCCTAGAGTACTGGAGATATTTTGTATAAAGATATAACTGTTTCTCTTCTTTTTGCATATACTCTCTCCTAAATATGTAGTTACCAAGGTCATTGCTGCTGTGGAGCTAAAAATCAAAGAAGATGTTACTTAAAACTAAGTTGACATACTAATTGCTTTTCAAAATTATCACTTATGCTCGTACACTTGGTTACTTGAATAAAAGATGATGAATAAGTTGTATGAAAAACATCAGGTTTTAAAGTAGGAAAACTTACAAACAACTGGAGAAAAATTTTAAGACTAGCATCATGTAGAAGCTAATTGAGAAACTTGTCAACGTTGAGAAGATGAAACCGAGCCAAATACACGCAGTGATAGTGCTTTTTCTTCCTTTTGTGTCTGCGATGTAACCCCACGGCAATCCGAATAAAAATCCTGGAAATGGAAAAATTAAATAACATCTTTCTTTTTCAAAGACGGATTTTCATAACCTACTCATTATATTCCAATTTAATAATTACATTTTTCTTACAAGCTGAATAGCTACTATAATGTTACTCATAATAATTATAAACAAAAAAACATACCTGCAAAACTAAGTGATTTTATGACTCCACCTTGCTCCAACGTCAAGTCAAGGTCACAGCTAGCGGCAGGAACAATTAAGCTATAACCCAGCATATCAATCGTGCCGCCGATGGTGATAACGCAGCTTGTAGCAAGCAACCAGTAATTGTAGAATCCATGGCCTAAAAAGACAGTGAAGTGAATTGTAGGATTTCGACCAAGCACCAGATGGCGAAGAAAAATTAGAAGTATAAAAATACCAAGAATTCCACGTTGCGATCATGAGTCACGTTGTGAAATGGTGGTACTGCTTTGGTTTATATATTTAATTTACGTTTTACAAAAGCATTTTATTTATTTTTGTTTGTAAAGTTCTTGAGCTGAATAATTTATTATAGGTAGGTACATAATAATTAAATACGCCCGAATCGAACATCTAGCCCGATTGAAGGAGCCTGCTTTTCTATCAGAGGGATACAACTACATAATACTACTACTAATATTACTACTATCTTCACTTCCTTGCGGGGAAGGCAGAAAGAACCGAGCGCCACACGGCACCGTCCAAACACACCTCACTTGCTTCTTCCACTTTCATTTTTCTTTTCATGCATGCACGTCGGTTCCTTCGGCTCTTGACACCACCTTCTGCTAACACACAATTAATTTGGTAGTGGTAGGTGTTTCGTGGCCTTCCCTGACTCCTACATCCATTCACTTTGGTGTTGTATATCTGTTTTGCCATTATTTCATCTCCCATTCGCTCCACATGCCCGAACCATCGTAGCATGTCCTTCCTAACTTTATCACCGACACTCTCTTCCAGACCAACTCTCTTTCTTACATCTTCATTCAGAACGCGATCTGCGAGTGTTACTCCGCAGATTTTGCGTAGCGCGCGCATCTCGACCGCGTTTAATCTACTTTTATGCGTACTCTGCCATACCCAACTCTCACTTCCATACGTTAGCGTAGGTATCAGCTCCGCACTGTGTACTGCGAGCTGGGCCTTTTGGCTTAAGCTTCTGGTACCCAAAAGTTTGCCTAACGCTCCATTCACACTATTGCCCGCAGTTACCCTCCTTTCTACATCAGCGGTGTACCGTCCATTCCTGCTAAATGCTCATCCAAGATATACGAATTCCAGCACTACATCATTTACAGTTATCTTGGCATTCGTTCTGTCCTCTTCTCTTTCGAATACCATCACTTTCGTTTTATTCGCGTTCAAACATAGTACATAGACATACAACTACAAATTTATTATTATTAGATTATTAGATTAAATACACCTTCACTCAATCTATACTTATAATAAAACTGTAGAGGGTCGGGAGTCTGTACATGGAAGATGTTTTGAAAATTTTAAGTGTAGGGCGTTCTCTAATCGATACTGAAGCCGAAAATGTAATTTAAAATTTTCATGTCTGTCTGTCTGTCTGTCTGTCTGTCTGTCTGTCTGTCTGTATCCCGACTAAGTATCACGCCGAAACTACTGAACCGATTTGAATGATACTTTGTACGATCTAAGCTTATAGTCCGAGGAAGGTTCTTAGATACTTTTGATCCCGATATTTTGCGCGGTTCCTTCAGGAGAGGGGATGAAAGGCAAAATAGGTTTTTAGCTATAACTTCTCACTGCGTGGTTCGATTTCAAATATTTGTTTGGTGTCTGAAAGGGAGTACTTTAAGCATTATTCCATACAATTTTCAATATTGAGGGTTATGTAGTTCAGAAATTAGGGGCATCTCAACTTTCGGTAAATCTAGAATTCAACGTTTCTTTTGAAAGTGAGTCTAAACGGGCGTGTTGGCTTAATCATAAAAGAGCTTAATGATTAAGGCTATTGTAAAATAATTCAGTCCGCGCCGAAGGCGTGGACTGAATTGTTTTAGAATCGACTTAATCTTTAAGCTCTTTTATGATTAAGCAAACAGGGCCGTTTCACACGCTGCTTGATGAGTCTCATGAAGAAGTACTCCTCCATTCGTACACCTTATGTGACGTAAACGAAGTTGCGAGGGTCAGCTAGTCAATCAATACGTACAAAGACATGGTAATAATCTCCAGAGAATTTAAACTCTAAAAAAAAAAGCTTTTTTTTGAGTTCACTTCAAAAGATAGTGAGATTTCAGTTTTTATAATTATAACAAACTAGCTGATGCCCGCAGCTTCGCCCGCGTAAAATTAGTTTTTCCCGTGGGAACTTATTACTGGGATAAAAAGTAGCCTATGTGTTATTCCAGACTATTATGTATCTCTGTACCAAATTTCAACCCGATCCGTTCAGCCATTTGAGCGTGAAAGAGTAACAAACATCCACACACAAACTTTCGCATTTATAATATTAGTAAGATATTATATGGAGGATAGAAAAATAAAACATTACGAACAATGCAGGTTTTTAACTGTAATGATTTATGTTATAATCTATTAAAGTTTATATAATTTGTCTCGTATTATTAAAAATTTTAATAATTTTACGTCTTAATTTTACAATTTAATTTTTGTGTCAAATGAAACAGTATTTTCTGAAACACAAAATTTTTTTTTTTGGGAAAAAAACTTTCGTTCTTGCGGTTCAAACACATTATTTGCAAATAATATTTTTACTGCTCAAAAAAATGACAACACACTTTATCGTCTCTCAACTAACCAATTCTTAATATATCCACTCACCAATTTCATCTAAAGCATCTTCAAGTTCAACATCATCTTTTGCCTCCACATTAAGATCATAGCTTTTTTTCACCATCACAATAATACTTATACACTACTCGGCAACACTACTGTTCCTCACGCAAACATATGTTTAATTCTTTACGGCAATTCCAGAAAGGGTATATATCTAAGCATCTTACACTTATTTGCATAAATGTGGACGACAAACGCTCAGTAAGTATTGCTTGTGAATCAGTTAAAATAAAACGTTTCGTTTAGAACTTTATTTAAAACTAGCGGACGTCACGCGGTTTCACCCGCGTAGTTCCTGTTCCCGTGAGGATACGGGAATAAAATATAGCCTATGTTCACCGCAAAGAGCGTAGCTTCCTAACAGTGAAAGATTTTTTTAAATCGGTTCAGTTGTTCCGGAGCCTATTCGTTACAAACAAAAAAACAAATCTTTCCGCTTTATAATATTAGTATAGACTTAACGTATTTACTTCATGTAAGTTGATTGGCTATCAGTTCAAGATATATCTTTTTCATAATCAAAGTTATATTAAAATTTATTTTTTGCTAAATTAAATAACGGTTAATATGATAGATATACTTTAGTGTCAAAGCATACAACTAATGATTTTAAAAAAATAAACCCGTGTTTTTTGGATACATAAACTTTATTGTGCTAAGACTTGATACCTACCAATAGTTGAATGATCAACAATATTCAAAATCTTGTATAGGCATTCTAAGCCTAAACACTTGTATATGATAAGAATTCTAAAGTATAAAAAAGCTCTAGAGCATAAAAAAATATTGAATTCACAACTCTCTGTAAACATGTCTTTTGCTGTTACGAACTTACGGAATAGAGAATATTATACCTAAGTACAACGTAATAGAATAAAAATAATATTAATAAATCAAAAACCATTACATTAAAAATCTCAAAGGGCCTCAGCGTGTTGGACCAATATGTCCCCATGTAAGCCTACCAAAAGATCGGGTATCTTCATAAGAAAGAAAGAGCAGATATCTATATACTTATAATAAAACTGTTGAGGGTCGAGAGTCTGTACATGGAAGGTATTTTGAAAATTTTAATTGTAGGGTGTTCTCTAATCGATATAGTAGCCGAAAATGTAATTTAAATTTTTCAGGTCTGTCTGTCTGTCTGTCTGTCTGTCTGTCTGTCTGTCTGTCTGTATCCCGAATAAGTATGACGCCGAAACCACAGAACCGATTTGAATGATACTTGGTACATTTCGAGCTTATAGTCCTAGGAAGGTTTTAGGATACTTTTAATCTCGATATTTTGCGTGGTTCCTGCGGGAGAGGGGATGAAAGACAAAATGGTTTTTCAGTTGTAGTTTCTCAACGTGTGGTCCGATTTCAAATATTGTTTTAGTGTTGGAAAGGGAGTACCTAAAGGATCATTCCACACAAGTTTCAATATTGAGGGTTTTGTAGTTCAGAAATTAGAGACATCTCAACTTTCGCTAAACCTATAATTCAGGGGTTCCTTTAAATGTAAGGGTCATTCTAAACTGGCGTGTTTGCTTAGTCATAAAAGAACTTAAAGATTAAGGGTATTGTAAAACAATTCAGTCCACGCCGAAGGCGGGGACTGAAATGGTTTAGAATAGACTTAATCTTTAAGTTCTTTTCTGATTAAGCAAACAGGGCTGTTTCACACGCTCCTAGGAATCTGATTAAGATATACCTCTCTTTTCATAGACCTTATGTGACGTAAACGAAGTTGCGAGGGTCAGCTAGTCCTAGATAAGAAGAGACATTATAATAATAAAAAATATAATAATTAATTCTATTTAGTAGGAGTGTTTATGTGTAAAAATGGTAAATTCTTAAATATTAAAGGTTTTACAACGGACACAAATCTTGGGAAGGGTTATATATTAAAATACCAGAAATCAAAATGCCTTTACTTAAAATGCATTAGACCAAAATACCCGAATTCGAAATACCTTAACATTCAAATAATTATTACATCAGAATTCAAAATACAAATTTTCAAATATCCTTAATTTAAAATACCGAAAATAGAATACAATGTCACTCACACGTTTTGTTATTTGGCTTTAACTTATTTACACCCCACCCCCCCCCCAGGTGAAGCCGCAGTTGTAGCCGTAGGTCTGTTGGTCCTTGGGTATCCTTCTAAGGGCTTACCCGGGACTCCCAACTGTAGGCTGTTATGTAGGATACGTGTGGTATTTAGTCGGTAGGAGTCCGGCATAGTATCCATGTAGGATTTACCTCATGTTAAAACACTTTGATTCAGAGTTACAAAAGTACTACAGTGGGCTAACGAAAAATCAAAAAAAAAATTACCACGAAGACTAAGGCGGGAGCGAAGCTCCCGCCTTAGTCTTCTAACCTAACCTATACAGATTTATAGCATCCATGTAGGATTTAAAACATGTTAAAAAAAAGGTATTTTGTGTTTGAACATTTTAGGATAAAGTATTTGATAAATTTATTTTTTGGGTTTCGGTTATTCGACCGTAAGGCATTTAAAATTATTTATATTATAAATATTTGCCTTTTGAATATTGATATTTCGATTTCGGGTATTTTGGGCTACGATATTTTGAGTAAAGGTATTATAATTTCTGGTATTGTGACGGTATACCCTTGGGAAGTGATTTGACGTGACCTTTTTGTTACTATCCAAACCCCTGAAATAATTCCAATAAAGTTTTCACCTCTTAACGGGAGTAGAAGTCTTCCATTCGAAGTAAGATTAGATGTTTATATGATGTATGGTACCCATCACAACAACAGTATTGTTTACCAATCAATATGCATGAATGAGTCACTGTTACGCGAGGAGCAAGTAATTATATCAATGAATTGCGATGGTATTTGTAATCACTAATTAGTTTGAAATTTTATGCTTGAATACGAAACTAATTATTTACTTCACCTCAGCTATCGGTCTTTTTGCGATGTGCTTAGTGAATCTTTGAGGATCAGGTTTACAATTGGCGAATTTTAAGCTCTACCTACCAGATTTGAAGACAATCTGGTTCGTCCTGGGGTATCCTTCTGAGGGCTTACCCGGGGCTCCCAACCGTAGGCTGTTAGGTAGGATACGTGTGGTTTGTAGTCGGTAGGAGTTCCATGTAGGATTTTCCTCAGGTTATAAAAAAAGACAGTCTGGTTCATGTGCTTAACGTTGATTCAATCGCGAGGATTTCAAAACAGAACATTTGCTGGTCAGAATTACATGTACTACCTGATTTCCAATGCCATGCTGATACCTGAGAAAGTAACCAAGATCCAAATTATAATGTCACCTATTTGTATTAGTGTCGTAGGTAGCTTACTAAAAAAACCGGCCAAGTGCGAATAGGACTAGCGCACAGAGGGTTTCGCATCAAAAACGTTTTTTTTTTGTTATAGCGGCAACATAATTACATTATCTGTGAAAACTTAAAACTGATCACTTGTGCATTAGTGACCAGTTTTCTTTCGGAACAAATAAAGGGCGTCGGACCTTATAAATTTGTGCAAATGATTTAAGTACTAACTGATGCTCGCGGCTTCCTTTAAATTTGGTGCCAGTTTCCGCTTCCCTTCGGAACATTTCCAGACTACAATCTATACTATTTTTTGTTTTTTTGTTTGTTTGTTTGTAACGAATAGGTTTCGGAACTACTGGACCGATTTGAAAAATTATTTTACTGTTGGCAAGCTACACTCTTTGCGGTGAACATAGGCTATATTTTATTCCCGTATTCCCACGGGAACGGGAACTACGCGGGTGAAACCACGTGACGTCCGCTAGTATATTATCTTATATATAAAATTCTCGTGTCACAGTTTTCGTTTCCGTACTCCTCCGAAACGGCTTGACCGATTCTCATGAAATTTTGTGAGCATATTGAGTAGGTCTGAGAATCGGCCAACATCTATTTTTCATACCCCTAAGTGACCGGGAATCGGGAATAACATTCCACGCGGGCGGAGCCGCGGGCGTCAGCTAGTATACCTATACATTTTTATACATTTTTCATATTAATATACATTTTTTTCAAATAATGCAATTCCATCTTTGTGCGTAGACTGTATTGAAACTATTCTTGTGACAAGACACCATAAACTATATTTTTTTGTATTTGTGATTTTTTTGTGTGTGCAGAATCTTGGCAATAGGTGGTGTAGGTAAGGATTTTTTATTTTCCTCTTGAGTGTGAATTGTTTATTTGTTTTCGTAAGTCGTAGTGTACTCTACTTTTTGGATTTCCTAATTTTATACAAGTGTAATGATTCTGTGGACACATGGAAGGTGCGACTTGAGCAACCAAAGGGGGGATTCGCCAATCGCGGCCGTCAGACCGGTCATGGACGAGTGGCTGGAGAGGAGACACGGTGCTCTCACGGCTGTCACAGATACTTACCCGGCATGGTAGCGTCGGTAGGTATCTGTGGCCAAGACACCAGGAAACCAGAGCCGAGTGTCAGCACTGCGAGGGCCGCAGCGATGACACGGCGCTCCACACGCTGGTGGAGTGCACGGAGTGGGCGCAACAGCGCCAGGTCCTCGTGGTGGGTCTGGACGTGGACACTCTCTCGCTCGAGACCATGGTGCGGGCCATGCTCTCCAGCGGGAGTAAGTGGGACTGCGCCGCCTCTTTCTGCGAGCAGGTCATGCTCGTGAAAGAAGCGGCGGGGCGGCAGCGGGAGAGTACCAACCACCCGAGTTCCGCAGTCGGCGGCTTGAGCGCCGCCGACTTGTCTCCGCTGAAGACTATCGGCCTCCATGACCGGGAGTCTGGGGACTGTTTGTGGGCTGCTCACCGTCATGACGGCAGCGTGACGTGAGGGATTCACGCACGCCCCCCTTAGAAGCGGGATCACACCAGAAAACCCCCCAAAGAAGCGGGATAGCAACCGAACCGGCCCGTAGGCCTCAGTGGTAGCCGTAGGTCTGTTGAGAGTCCTGGGACATCCTTCCGAGGGATGGCCCGGGGCTCGCGACAGTAGGCTGTTGTTCGTAACGTGAGGTTTTTTAGTCGGTTGGAGTCCAGCATAGTTTCCCTCACGTTAAACAAAAAAAGTGTAATGATTCTAATTATAGATTTCAAGAAGTCCCGTTAAGTATTTTAATTACAATGAATTATGTCATTTCGATCATCATCATTAATTACGTTAAAAGCATTTGACCATTAAGAGACCGGTTTTACAAGTTTGATATTACAATAAATGAAAAGAATTTTAATACTATTCGTCTACATTTATTTTTAGATTAGATATTGGATATGAACAGAAAATGAAGTACAAGACATCTGTAAATCCTACAACAAAATAAAACGTATACACACAAAAATTTTCAAAGATTGTGTTTTATTCCACGTGACGAGACTAAAATTATTGCGTATGGGCAAAATGTGGATATCGGTGGGTGCCGTCTATTTGGTAGAAACTTGATACTCCGAAACCTATTTGGGATAACTCACTTCGCAGAAACTTCTTTCGAATATTTATTAGGCATAAAAAATATTTGACATAAATATTTTTAGGCATAATGTGCTTATGACCGAATTTAGAATGGCATACATTTAAGATAGTAGAATTTTATTTGGCTTAATTACCTTTGGCATAGTTAAAATTTTGTATAACTTCATTTAGCATAACGTTCATTTGGAGTACAGATTTTCGCAGCGTTTCATTTCCCACAAGAATCTTTGGCAAATTTACATTTCGCATTTTAATCACTTCGTCAAATATTCATTTGGCAACTTTTTACTTGCTCAATTTTTATTTAGTCAAATATACATTTACCAAATGATTTGTTTCGCAAAAAAAATATATTCCAAAAGTAACATCCCGACTCGAGAGTACCCCGACTTGGATAGGTTAGGTGATTAAGGCGGGAGCGAAGCGGAGCGTAGCTCCCGCCTTAGCCTTCGTGGTTATTTTTTTAAATCATATGATATGTAATATTTTGGGTTTAAATAGTTATGGATAAGAAATATATACCAAAAGATGAATCTGGTTTTGAACTTTCTGCGATGTGATGATTATACATTGTGATTATTATGGATATAAAAATTATGCGTACAGATGATTCTGACTTACAAATTTATTGGTTTCAATGTAAGCTAAATGAGTTTATGCCAAACGATATTCTGCGAAAAGAGGTTTATGCTATTAGTTGTTATGCAATATAAAATTACTTATTACTTAAAAAGTTCTACTATATGAGGTGTACCCGATATCGGTTTATTTCAATGTCTAAAACTACTTATAAGTCCTTCAACTTAGTTCAACGACAACCATGTTAGTTACTGTACCTACTGTGGATCGCCACAACCTGCGTCTATACCTACATTTCAACACGGCAGCAATACTCTCACCACCTATTACGTGGGATATAAAACTTTAAGGTGAAATGTGGATTTAAATTATGCCTCCGCCTAGTCCGTCTACCCCTTCGGGATAATGGCGTGACTATATTTATGTATGTGTGTTAGTCATAAAAACCGACTCGAGGTACCTTCCAAGGTACAAGTACAACCTTATCGTTAGATGCTAAATGAATTTATCACTATTTTTAATACGCTTTTATTAGGTCGTCGTGTATGTAACTAAAAATGTAATGGAATCTAAGGAAACTAATTTAACCATCTTCCAAGGATCGTAGCGTCATGAAAATTGGCAGATGTATGTAGTTCTGATGACAATACAATAATGTGGTACTGTCAAACTGATATGATGATGGAGCCGGAACATCGTATCATAGCTGTGTTTGGATTTGTTAGAAAAGTCTTGTAATGAACTTTGACCACGATAAGGGGTTTAAGATTATAACAAACCTGTTATATATTGAAGTTAATATTGAGTGTAAATATTGACATAGGACATACATAATATATAAAATGTATATGTATTAGAGTAATAATGACATATTTTCACATTGTACCATGTAATACAGAAATCCCTACTAATATTATAAATGCGAAAGTAAACCTGTCTGTCTGTCTGTTACGTTTTCACGCCTAAACCACTGAACCGATGTGGATGAAATTTGTTATAAAGATAGTTTGAGTTTTAGGGAAGGAAATAGGCTACTTTTTAACTGACTGCGCGAAAGGAGGGTAATGATTTTATGCGATAACGACTTCTACGCGGATGAAGCCGCAGGGAACAGCTAGTAAAGCTATAAATGTTGTGACTAAAAAGTATAAAATAAATAAATGGTTTAAAAACCCAAGAAAAATACGCTTTTATAATGCACGAAAAAAACAAAAATAAGATATTGATAGTTCAAGTTGCCTCTATTTCTGGGCTGAAGTGTAATCTATGTGCTTTTAGTTATATTATTTGATTGTAAAAGCGTGGGGCGCTAGAACAAGAAATACTTTTTTTAAGCAAATTCCTATTAATACTAATCACTTATATAATAAATATCGTGGCGAAAGCTGCATGAGGTCGCACAAGAGCATAACGTTTATGCTGCCAAAGGGAATGCCTCTTCTTTCAGGCAATTAAGTAGATACATGAGGGGAATGCGTTAACAGTGGCAAAATGTAGAGTTCTTGTTTGAAAACGAGATATCTTTAGTAACCGTTAAAAACCCGCTTGGGGATATATGCGTTTCTATTCTTATTACATGATTACTACATATTGTACTAAATATCTCGGAATGCCGAAACTTCAAGGACCTACCTATGAATTATCTAATAGAGATCCGTAACGGTAATAGGTTTGCTCCTATTACGCGGGCGTCACGGTAACTGGCAAAAGTGGGTGTTGAAAATGCGTAGTCGTGATTAACTACTTTACTTTTCAAGTATGTTATGCATTTCAATTAAAGCTTATCATCGTTAATACATTTCCGAAATTTAAAATGATATTAATAATAGTAAAAGTCACAATAGATATATGTATAAAAACGTGACAGTGTAAATTAATAGTTTAAAAACACGAGAAAAACACGCTTTTATAAATGTGACCTTATCCTTAATCTGACAAGACATCATGCAGCTTCCGCCAGGAAAGTCTTGCCTGTTCCAGCGCCCCACGCTTTTGCAATTAAATATTATAACTAAAAGCACATAGTTTACACTTTAGCCCAGAAATAGAGGCAACTTGAACGATCCATATCTTATTTTTGGTTTTTTCGTGCATTATAAAAGCGTATTTTTCTAGGGTTTTTTAAACCATTTATATATTTAAACTCAAACTGTATCTCAGCGGCGAGCGAGGCGACAGCGATTTCAGCGCCAGAGTACAAGAGAGTAGACACCTTCGAACAAGGGCGCGTAGTAGGCGCGGGGCGAGCGCGTGGAGGGTGCAGAGCGGGCGCGTGGCGTGTACGGATGGACTTTGATTAATGTAATTTGAAATCTATTGATGTGACTATAGGGCTTAAATTATATTTTAAAAAAACAAATAAAGCATGTTAGGCGCATGCTGTTGAGCGTGACGTGCGCTTAGCGTGCGCGTGGGGTCTGAACTCTTTTGTACTCCGGCGCCGAAATTGCCATCGCCGCGCCGCTAACATCCAGTTTCAGACGTATACATTACCCACAGCATCAGCATCTAGTAACTCCACCTAAAGAATTTCAACTAAACCTTTTCAAATTAAATTAAATACGTTATTTTAAACTTACCGAAATCGTCGATCGCCTCTTCAATTTCCACGTTATCTTTAACTATGTAAGAGTTTTGTGGTCGATAACACTTTTTAACCATTTTTGATCCCACTGTTCCACAAAAAAACCTATCACACACACTAACAAAGAAGTACTTAAAGAAAAAATACTTTTTCTAAGATATTTATGCAGTACCATTTACTTTGATTAGGCTATTAGTAAATAGGTTATTTTGTAATGTAAAAATGTTAATATGTTTTTGCAATAATGATCATATTTATATTTAGACCAGTTTTTATAGCTGACAGGTCATGATGACAATATAAATACTTATAGGGCTTGAGGTTGTCTGTTTTTTGGTATTTGTAACTAGTTTTTTTTATACCACCAAGGTGGCAGACAAGCTTACGACCCACCAGAAGGACTGGTGCTCACAGTAGCCTACGGACGTTTGCAAAGCCAGAAGCGCCAAACTCGCGCTGCCGATACGGTAAAAACATTCTAAGACCCCTTTTGAAGAACCTTTTGAAAATGTTATTTTAGTGCATTATGTTCTCTATTTATAGTTCATGGTTTCAATGGAACTCTACCAAGATCTTCCTCTCCAGGCTTGGTCCATCCTTACCTGGAAATGATTTAACTCGGGCAATGTTCATAATGACGTTAGTCATGACACGAGCTTCAATCATCAGACTCATTCTAGTGAATAAATCAAAAATATATTCTTGATTGAATATCAAAGAATCTTAATAATATTAGAAATGCAAAAGTTTGTGAGTGTAGATGACGTGGATGTTTGGTACTCCTTCACGCTCAAACGGCTGAACGGATCGGGCTGAAATTTAGTACAGGGATACATTATAGTCTGGAATAACACATATGCTACTATTTATCCCGGGAATAAGTTCCCACGGGAAGCGGGAACGTGAACCAAGCTGCGGACATCAGCTAGTAGATATATAATTTTGTTTTTGAGCATTTTGGAGCCTAGTGAATAACGAATGATTCCACTTGGAACACATGTTACATATAAATTTTCCTTTCTCTCTATTATATCATCATAATCCTTCACCCCTAACCTCAAGTTATTACGCACCATTTTCTCAGGGCTTTGTCGTTTGGTACTAGGACACAGTATTCCAACAATGATACAGTTTGAAAATTGTTTTGGAAATATTCTGGTGAAATGTAAAATGTTTCATATTTGGAAAAGCAAAAAATATTTGATTTTCCCCAATAGGGTCCAAGAAATATATCGTTGTCATTCTGCCAAATCAGTTCAATGCAATTAGAGATTAATTAATTTGAAAGTTAATGTAGATTTTTTTGCTAAGTAAGCTTTCATTAATATTTTTATATTATTTTTTGCTGCATTATTTTATCTTTCTGTAGAAGTCAAGCCTAGTTGATTCAGTTATCCTTATACAAACGGATAAAAGTGAAAAAATACCTAAACAAGAAGTGAAAAAATTAAAAATGAAAATGAAGCAAACTTAACTTAACAAGTCTAAAACATGCGACTAAACATAGTCTAAGAATGTCATCAAACGTACGTATTATTTGTTTTATTATGATTTTCAGGTCCCCTGAACATCAATCTTGGATACTGTGTAACGGCTTGGGGGAGCTCTAAAAACCACAATCCTGCGCCTCGAGAGGATTCAATCAAAGGGTTGTACTCTAAGAAAACTGTTTACAATACGCATTGTTTTACCCGATCAACCCCCTAGACGCGAGACCGAACCCCTAGGTGAGGCTGCAGTGATACATCCTTTCGTGGGTTTAATCGGGGCAGTAAGTACTTGTAGACATCCATGAGGGATGTCCACAAGTAAAGAATAAAAAACGCACTGTGAGTTTATTTTTTAACTTAAGGAAAATCCTACATGGATGCTATGCTGGACTCCTACCGACAAAAACCACACGTATCCTACCTAAGAGCCTACGGTTGGGAGCCCCGGGTAAGCCCCCACCCCAGGACTCCCAACAGGCCTACGGCTATCACTGCAGCCTCACCTTGTTCGGGTGTTATCCCGCTTCTTGGGGAGGCGTGCGTGAATCCCTCACGTCACGCTGTCGTCTAGGGCCTGCTTCTGTAAGAACGGTGAGCAGCCCCCTCACCGTCCTCAGGTCCCCGGTTATGGAGCCCGATAGTCTTGGGCGAAAACGCATTGTGTTTTGTAAACATGATCAGCTTTTCTATGACTATGACCATTGAATACAATAAGCATTGGTGCGACAGGGTGAGCCTGATTACCTATCGTACTACTGCAGGTCTATACTTTTAGCATAATATTTGCAATTTGTAGAATATAAGTAAGACAAATTACTTACTTAATATTTATTATTTAGATGTATTGACACAGAAAAAATTGCAACTCTAGCTTGTAGAGTTTTGAAAATTCCTTTGAAGATCAAGAACTTCATTTCTATCAAAACCAACAACAAAATGAGAGTTTCTAGTTATAAATACAGCGAAACTTACACGAATAACACACTTACGCAATTCACATATAGGTACAGAGAAAAGTTCGCGCCTTTTGCACATTTCTAAATTAAGTAGGTACTAATTAATTAGGTTTTCAAATTATATGATTTAAGCTAACAAACAGATAAATAGCGCTTAATTTTATAATATAACACCAATTTTACTTTGAAGTAGTCTACTTTAAAATAAAATTGGCGTTAAGTATTGGATACTAAGCGCTATACAGCTCTTGACCTCTAAGAGGTCAAGAGTTTTATAACTTTTGTAGTTATCTTCGCGTTTAAATTGTTTTTTTTTATGTGTTTGTGTTTTTAAGTAAGAATCCCTACGCTGCATTGAGGAACACTATAATATATGAATCCATAATTATGTAGGGAACAGCTAGTATTACAAATACATAGAAAATACCCGAACTCCGAAACAAACATTAATTTGTGGATCACATTGGACCGACCCAGGAATCGAACCCAGGCGGTTACCGTAAATCGTATCGGCGGGTATCGTAAGAGGTGACTAAGGGAACACTTTCGCAAAAAGATCCATTGCGTAGAGAAGGAAAACTCGAAATGAAACCCGGTTGACTGTAAAATGACAATCGTTAAGCCAAGTTGAAGGCCTTGTAGGCGACTTGAAAAATTTCAACTGCGGGTCGCGGAGACCTGCGCCTGGCCGTGATAACACGGTAATAGGCTCACCACCTATTACGTGAGACATAAAATTCTAAGAAGAAATGTTGGCGTATGCTATGCCTCTGGCTACCGCCTCGGGGATAAAGGCGTAATTACATGTATGTAGGTATGTATGTATGCTCTATGTAGGTTACTGCTCTACCCAAAAAACTTGCACTACCTATTATTATTGCTATCGTAATAAAGGAAGCATTATAAAATAACTCGATTCGTCGAACATAATTTTATTAGCAGCTTTCAGTAAAATTATTGATACCCCAATGTAAAACTGCAAAATTTTGTATTTGTTGTTAGAATGCCAATAGAAAAACATCATATGTGAAAATTTCAGCTGTCTTTATGTTACGATTCTTGAGATGCAGCCTCGTGACGGACAGACAGACAAACGGACAACGAAGTCTCGTGAATAGGGTTCCGTTATTACCCTTTGGGTATGGAACCCTAAAAATTTAAAATCAATACATAATATAACTCCTGGAGAAATAAACACACAAAACAGTTTGAAAAATCAGAAAAGCTACAAAGTTTCAGATTTGCTTGAGCATTTTTAAATATCTCCAACTGTTAGTAGGTAGGTACTTACAGCTTGGCAAAAAAGTCTAGAAACGGAACTAATATTTTGCAGGCTGGCTACATTGTCAAAAACGTACAATTTGATTGGTGGGTTTTATTGACGGTTGTTGACAACTGGATACTGATCAGTGGCGGATACAGAAAAATCTCAAGGGGGGGGCGCAAACGATATTTTGAGTTTTAAGCTACCAATACAATTAGCGCAATAAAAAAGTAATCAAGTCACAAGTGAAGTTCATGACAATTTTATTTGAAATGGTATAATGGCACTGATCTGTATTATTACCACACAGATCAGTGTATAATGGTAATACCATAGATTTAGAGTAGCGAAAAATTCTAAATCTATGGGTATTATAGTAAAAATAAGGGACCTAACGAAAAACACGTGCGGGCATTACATGGATTCACCGTGCGGGCACCGCGCCGGGTCCATAGGTTAAACAACATAATATATATACTGTGTCCATAGCGTGGTACAGAGGGGAATACTGTGAGGGGGTCTGGGACTTGCGACCCATTTGAGTAGGTTTAGGGTGGCTACCTTTCTGTACGCATAAACGTTCACAATGTTCCCTGCTGTAACACTCTGCAATACTCACCAACACATTATCCATACGTTCTAATATAATACTCTCTTTTTGTCTCGTGATAACGAGGATTTCATACATTAAGCACATTAACACAAAGATATTAAACTCGATATCTTTCTGTCGTTTTATTCCGTGTTTACATCCAGTCACAATACTACACATACACATAGGTTAGACGTCGTGAATCTGACATTGTCATTTTGACAGTAACAATGACTGATCCTGGTCAACGAAATAGTTTAGGAATAAAAAAAAAAGAACATAAAAAAAAATAGTTTTATTTAGTGTACAATAAATCTAGATTAGAATAAATAATAGGTATATTAAATTAGTAAACAGATTTGGAACTAATGATAATTTATATATAGTTTACGAGCGGATCAATTTCGGAGTGGTCACACCAGAATTCACGTTCCGCGTAACGTAGAACATTATGTCAAATAGTGGATAAAATATTCGCTTAAGAGGATAGGATGGTTAATGTACAGGATAGTTTTAGCTTCAGTTAATGACATGGCGTTAATGCGATAAAGCCCTAATCGTGTATGGCGTATGAGAAGTGGAGGAATAAAAGTCACGAACGGAACGTGAGGGATGAGTGAAATGAAACGGACCGTAGATGTAACTGACCAAGCGGGTTTGGCTTGGTGGGAAGGGGAAGAGACGAAAAGCAAAGATGGAGGCAGTCGGCATTTTTTTCTCTCGAGCGAGAAGACCCGTAAGGTGTCTCTTCAAGAGCAATTCGTACCATCACAGGACCCGCAAAAAGGTATTTATAAGCTAGATAGACCTTGTAATAATCGCGGTCTGTGAAGTGCGTGCTGATTGCTAATGACGCGTAACTTTTGTTGTAGCGGGTCTTTGGAGTACCTACCTATTATTGCTGGGAATACCTGCCCGTCCCTTGGCGGACTCCCAACACGGAGGAATTCTTCCCCGTGAACCCATCAGCGTGGGACGCGTGATCCACAGACGGGACTGCGCGCCGCTGACGAGCCCGGCTTTGTAGCGGTAACCGGTTCTCGCACCGGCATTTTTTATTCTCTTTTTTTACGCCACGTGCATTTCTTTTTCACTACTTGGCACCAAGGAGGGCCACCAGGATTCTTCTTATGCATCCATACGCGAGGTTGATTACTGCATCTCGTTGGTTAGCGGTGCCTACGCGATAGTCCACCGACAGTTTAACAACGTAGTTCACCTTCAGGAGGCTGCATAACGATCCGAGAATGTAACTAGATTTATTTAGCCTTTAAATCATAGATTATAATAATGTTAACCAGAATGGATCCATCTCTAGGTCGCTAGATTAAAGTATATTTTGTTAGCCACGTCACAAGGTGATGTTTAGTTAATTGTGTCAAATGAAATAATTTCATCGCATCGGCGCAAGAGCCGGCCAGGTCAATAGATCTGATATAAGTTTATAGCAAGTAAGTAAAGTGTGTGTAGATATAAGTATTCTAACTGGAGTAATACTGGTACATCCTGCCATATATATATAGGCTAAGTAGTGCGTTTGATATACCACAAGGCCTGTGGTTTTTGTATTGTAGACCATTAAACGTGGTGGAAATAATATACACTGGTTTTTCTTTCACGAACTCACTGCAACAGGGGTTTACTAGCAAGACAACACGGCCCTTAACCTAAAAGGTCCACTGTATCTCCGGCTGCTGTTATCCAGGTAATCTTCTTTTACAAATCAAACTATTGTAACACGGGACTTGGGAAGTCCACACCGACACCCTTGACGCCCGTTACGTTACATGGCGCCCGAACTTTATTTTATTGTGATTACCTATTAAAGTGCTGCATGTACAGCGCCTGAATTCAATTGAAATTAGTTGGTAACCATTGTTGCAATTGAGCTTCGGGGGGGAATTTCCTTTGTGTTTATCTTTTGAGGGATACAATTTTTATTGTTGTATCTAGGCTTGAAAGCAGTAGCTTTACTTTAAGAAAATTAATAGTTCATACTTCACCGTTCCCTCAGGAATATGTCAAAATTTTAAATATTGACATATTGATGGTTTATAGATATTGAATCTGGTCACTCACCCTATTAAGAATTCATATCCGTGAAGACCAGACCACAAAATGTGTAAATTTTGACTTTTTTATGCAAATTTAAGTTTTTTTTCTTTAACAAAAGTTTCATCCAGAACTAACAACATTTTTTAAATATTGACATCTGGATGGTTTAAGTGTTTAATATAATTGCTTACACTGCTTAGAGTTAATAACGGTAGGAAACCAAACCAAAATATGTGCAAGTTTTGTTTTTGTGAACAAATTTGTGTTTTATGAGTTGTCGTTCTCATCCCGGCAAAAATCAACTTTTTAAGTATCAACATATTGGTGATTTTTAAACTTCTATCTGATTCGGTGCACCATTCTGCATTGATAAACACTAGGACCAGATAAAGTCTTGTGTCAATTTTCGATTTTGTGAGCAAATTTGAGTTTTTTTGTCTTATCGTTCTCCCGACAAAAATCAACTTTTTAAATATCAACATATTGGTTGTTTTTATAGTTTTATCTGATCTTGTACACCCTTTAGAGCTTACATACACAAGGATCAGGACTAAATAGTTGCAGGTTTTGTTTTTATTAACAAAATTGAATTTTTTCATAGTAATTTTTACGAACATAATTTTGAAACATAACTTTGTTGTTGTTGTGTCTGTGGCATTGCTACAGTGATTATACCATTACTACTACTACTACTAGAGCATTTTAGGCTAAATACAAACTAGATATTAAGAACTTATTTATAAAAAATGTCAAAAACTCCAGATACTGATGCAAGTGAATTTGCTTCACCGGTGCATAGTCGGAACGTTATGCAGGTAACTTCTAGCCCGTATACACGACCTTTAGAGGTACACATACCTATGGATACCGTAAATACACGTCCCCGAGTCAACGTGAACCGGACTTCATCTTTGGCTCCCGAAACGTTTACGACATCCATAGTCTCTAATACGACCACCCATTATGCTGCCTCTCACAGCAACACACAAGAGACATACGTGGCACAAGAACCGATAGCACACGCACATAAGACATTCCCCATTAAAACTAGCGAAATTTTTGACAACATGAACCAAGGTAATGGTATAACACAAGTGGTTGCACCGCCCCCCAGTGCGCATGTGTACTACAAATCATTGAATTTAGCTTCCCTTAAACTCAAGTATAACGGAGAGTCAGATATTGACGACTTCCTCCTTAGGGTTAATGAAACACGTATCGCACGACAGATTGACGATACAACATTAGTAAGAGGTTTTTCAGAACTGTTATCTGACACCGCACTCAAGTTTCATAGAACAATCCAACATAAAATTAGCTCTTGGTTTGATATTTGCGTTGAATTTCGAAAATTCTTTCAATCAAAGGATTACAACTACAACATAGAGAGACAGATTCGTGAAAAAAAGCAGAAGCTAGGTCAGTCTGTATCATTCTTTATTTTAGATATCCAGGATTTAAACAATAGACTAACATATCCTATTACAAGCGACAACCTACTTGAAATTATAAAACACAATTTGCTACCTACATACGCCCAACTATTAGCCATCAATGATATTACTACCTTTGACCAATTGGTCAACGTGTCCAAGAATTATGAGGCTTATTCTGGTGTTTTATGTCAATCTAAACCGGTTGGCAAGCGCGAACTCAATGCAGTCAGCGTCGGCAAATTACCTGACAGGCGCGGCTCACCTATTACTTGCCTTAAATGTAAAAAAGTCGGCCATAGTTATAAGGTGTGTAGGTCAATACCAGGCATAATATGTTTCAAGTGCGGAGCTAAGAGGGTGACGATTAGGAGCTGCACCCAATGTAACACAGGCTTGCGCTCGCAGTCTACTACACAGACACTTAATGAAAAAAACTGATGGGGCCCCCGAGCAAGTCGTTACACACACAAACAGTCTCTTCGCCTGAAATATCGTCATTCGTAGGGGATAATCGGTTGTTTGTTAAATTCACAATAAAGGACCGTAATTTCGAAGCATTGCTCGATCCTGGGGCACATTTATCAGTTTTAGGTGCGAATAAGCATCGATATTTTCAAAGACTTGGATGGACATTACATGCTAGGGATGCTTCAGTCGTGCCAGCAGTATTTTTAGCGGATTTATCTCAAATTAAAGTCATTGGCATAATGTCTTTGCCAATAACTTGTAATGGGATAACTGCCCACTTTAATTTTTTAGTTTGCCCTGACATACATCACGAAATCTTGTGCGGTATGGATTTCGCTGATGCATTTGGTCTAGTGGACATTTTTAAGTTTGGAGATGTCGTGAGGAGAGGCAACTCCACAAGTTATAGTGCTTGCAGTGCGTTGTGTGAGGTGAAAGCTTTAATACCCAGAGATGATCTAACATCTCAACAAGCCAAACATCTACAAAAAGTAATGAATGACTTTGAGTCAATTTCATCAGAAAAAAAAGGTTTAGGGAAAACGCATATCGTTACACATAAAATTATTACACAGGGAGAGCCTATTAAACAAAGATATTACCCTTTATCGCCTGCTAAGTTGACAGCATTGAATAGGGAGGTGGACGAGATGTTGAGGCTCGATGTCATCGAACCGTCGAGGTCACCATGGTCCAACCCGGTTGTCATGATCCCAAAGAAAGATGGATCATGGAGATTCTGCCTCGACGCGCGTAAGCTCAATGATGTCACGGTTAAAGACTCGTACCCACTTCCTTATATAAATTCGATTTTGGACAATCTGCGAGGAGCACATTATCTTAGTTCAATTGATTTATCATCGAGTTTTTGGCAGGTCAGTTTGTCAAGTCAGGATGGAATAGACGGCAAAGGTACTTCTTGTGAGAAAACAGCTTTCGTAGTCCCTAATAGAGGTCTTTTTCATTTTAAAAGAATGCCATTCGGATTATCCAATGCGGGAGCGGAAATGCAAAGGCTAGTTGATTCGCTATTTCTGCACAAATTTGACGGAAAAGTTTTTTGTTATCTGGACGATCTTCTGATTGCCACAGAGTCATTTTCTGAACATATGGAGATACTTGCTGCTGTAAAGAGGTCGCTTAGTGACGCTGGTCTCACTATCAACTTAAAAAAGTGCGAATTTTGCAAAGGAGAGCTTAGATACTTGGGATACATCATCAATACACAAGGTTTGCGCACTGACCCAGAGAAGCTAAGCAGCATTCAGAATTTCCCACAGCCTAAAACTGCCAAGCAGCTACGAGGATTTATAGGTCTATGTTCATACTATCGTAGGTTTGTTAAGGATTTTTCCACCATCATAGCACCTATGACAGCGTTGGTAGGTAAGAAGAAAGGCAGTGACGGCATCCAATGGTCCGAAGCAGCTGAGGATTCTTTCAATACCCTTAAAAATGCTTTAATAACAGCTCCAGTTTTGGCGTCGCCAGAATTTTCGAAACCTTTCGTGCTTCATTGCGACGCATCATCCGTAGGCATTGGTAGTGTTTTGACGCAGGACATAGATGGAATCGAGCGTCCTGTGGCTTTCTTTTCACGTTTACTGGCAAAACCTGAGAGAAATTACAGTACAACAGAGCGTGAACTGCTCGCGGTAGTGGATTCCATAAATCATTTTCGTGCTTACATAGAAGGTACTAAGTTCACGGTCATCACTGACCATATGAGTTTAAAGTGGCTTAAGTCTTTAAATAACCCCTCAGGCAGGTTGGCCAGATGGGCAATGCAGATATCCACTTTTAATTTTGACATTTGCCATAAGGCAGGTAAGCTTAATGTCGTACCAGATGCACTATCCCGAATTTCGGTCGATGCTATTACTTTCAATCAAGAACTTTCTTCAACTTCTGATGAGTGGTATAAGAAGATGTATAACGGCTGTAAAACTATGCCTACTCGTTTCAAAAATTTTCAGATCCTAGGCAACAATTTGTTTAGATTTTGCAAAGGTGGCTCTTGTACTTCAAAAAACAATTGGAGGTTAGTAATTCCTAAAGAGCTGGTCGATGAATGCATCAAGGAAAACCATGACTCCTTCTGTAGTGTACACCCAGGAGTTCAAAAAACGTATTTGAAAATTAGGGAACATTATTATTGGCCAAATATGTTTGAAAATGTTAAGGAATTTGTCACACGGTGTGACAAGTGTAAAGCATATAAACACTCAAATTCACCACCTCACGGACTCATGACAAATCAAAAGGAGGTGGACGTTCCGATGCACACGTTGTCAATAGATATTATAGGCCCATTACCTAAAGCATATTCGGGTCATATATACATTCTGTCAGTTGTAGACGTTTTCTCAAAATTTGTATGGCTTCACCCCCTCCGTACTGCAACCACTCAAACGGTCACTTCATTTTTGGAAAAGGAATTGATCTTGAAATGGGGAACCCCCGCGATTCTTATTTGTGACAACGCTACCATATTTAAAAGCAAATCGTTTAAATCATTTTGCGATGGATATTCTATCCCTCGAATTTTCTATACGGCGCATTACGCACCGCAAGCGAATACAGTCGAACGGTATAACAAAACCGCTGAAGTCTGTTTATCCATACTAGTTGAACAAGATCAACGTAATTGGTCCAAATACCTTCAGCAAATTCAGCTATCACTGAATAGCACGGTGAACCTAGCAACGGGATACACACCGTACTTCTTAGCCACCGGTCGTGAAATAGTCACTGACGGTCAATTCCATTCAATTCTTAGGGATTTACCAACATCAGCTGATGATCTGACCATAGGCGATAGAAGCGCAGCGGCATCATCGTTGTTGGAATTGGGAAAAATTTTTGACAAGGTAGTAGATGCATTAACTCAGGCGTACCAGAAAAATTCACAACATTATAACCTAAGACGACGACACTTCACAGCGAAAATAGGCGATGTGGTCTGGCGAAGGAACTTCGTACAATCTAACGCAGCGAAGTATTTCTCCGCCAAGCTGGCGCCGAAATTTGTGAAGTGCACGGTTGAAAGGAGGTTGTCAGATGTAGTGTATGAGCTACGCGAGTTATCGTCAGGATCTGTTGGTAAATTTCATGTAAAGGACATCTTGCGTGTAGATTAAATTATTTACACACCCTGTCCGATATTGTTGCTTGTCTAGTGGTATTTACTCCGAACCCAAGATTTTTTTTTGATCGTAGGGCTAGGCAAGCATTTATCGAAACTAATGTATGCAATTAATAATTGCTTTGCCGTTTGTGTTTTTACATCGTGTTCTTATTCTTACAGTTAATGTTTATATGATATGATACTTAACAACGCATGAGCAAAAAAGTTGTTTTTCTTGACAGTCAAATGATTGACCGACAGTACGATTGGCCAAAGTATGAAAAACTCTTACAGAATATAAGACTGATGAATGACAGCATGTAAATAATTATGGAATGATAGGAGCAAATAAGAAAGGGAAGGATAAGTGCATGACTGAATGATAGGTGGAAAATAAGCTTTAAATATTATTATATGTATTATTATAATTATTATTAATATGGAAAGGATGACGAATGAATGTACATAGATAAATATGAAATACTGTGTGAGGTATGGAAGAGTGAAGTACGCGTTTTGAAAGGAATACCTATCCAGCTGTGATCATTCTAAAGGGCAGTCAGAAGAATAACTATTGCTAGCAGCGTTCTGAAGTTTTATTCTTTTATTTCTCGGTATTTTTTTAATCCTTTTTGGAGTCGGTTAAGTAACCACTTTTTCCCGGTTACCCCGGCTGTTTCTTTCGGTAAACCTGTCGGTTTACCTCTTTTCCCGAGAAAGGGGGTATTGTAACACTCTGCAATACTCACCAACACATTATCCATACGTTCTAATATAATACTCTCTTTTTGTCTCGTGATAACGAGGATTTCATACATTAAGCACATTAACACAAAGATATTAAACTCGATATCTTTCTGTCGTTTTATTCCGTGTTTACATCCAGTCACAATACTACACATACACATAGGTTAGACGTCGTGAATCTGACATTGTCATTTTGACAGTAACAATGACTGATCCTGGTCAACGAAATAGTTTAGGAATAAAAAAAAAAGAACATAAAAAAAAAATAGTTTTATTTAGCGTACAATAAATCTAGATTAGAATAAATAATAGGTATATTAAATTAGTAAACAGATTTGGAACTAATGATAATTTATATATAGTTTACGAGCGGATCAATTTCGGAGTGGTCACACCAGAATTCACGTTCCGCGTAACGTAGAACATTATGTCAAATAGTGGATAAAATATTCGCTTAAGAGGATAGGATGGTTAATGTACAGGATAGTTTTAGCTTCAGTTAATGACATGGCGTTAATGCGATAAAGCCCTAATCGTGTATGGCGTATGAGAAGTGGAGGAATAAAAGTCACGAACGGAACGTGAGGGATGAGTGAAATGAAACGGACCGTAGATGTAACTGACCAAGCGGGTTTGGCTTGGTGGGAAGGGGAAGAGACGAAAAGCAAAGATGGAGGCAGTCGGCATTTTTTTCTCTCGAGCGAGAAGACCCGTAAGGTGTCTCTTCAAGAGCAATTCGTACCATCACAGGACCCGCAAAAAGGTATTTATAAGCTAGATAGACCTTGTAATAATCGCGGTCTGTGAAGTGCGTGCTGATTGCTAATGACGCGTAACTTTTGTTGTAGCGGGTCTTTGGAGTACCTACCTATTATTGCTGGGAATACCTGCCCGTCCCTTGGCGGACTCCCAACACGGAGGAATTCTTCCCCGTGAACCCATCAGCGTGGGACGCGTGATCCACAGACGGGACTGCGCGCCGCTGACGAGCCCGGCTTTGTAGCGGTAACCGGTTCTCGCACCGGCATTTTTTATTCTCTTTTTTTACGGCACGTGCATTTCTTTTTCACTACTTGGCACCAAGGAGGGCCACCAGGATTCTTCTTATGCATCCATACGCGAGGTTGATTACTGCATCTCGTTGGTTAGCGGTGCCTACGCGATAGTCCACCGACAGTTTAACAACGTAGTTCACCTTCAGGAGGCTGCATAACGATCCGAGAATGTAACTAGATTTATTTAGCCTTTAAATCATAGATTATAATAATGTTAACCAGAATGGATCCATCTCTAGGTCGCTAGATTAAAGTATATTTTGTTAGCCACGTCACAAGGTGATGTTTAGTTAATTGTGTCAAATGAAATAATTTCATCGCATCGGCGCAAGAGCCGGCCAGGTCAATAGATCTGATATAAGTTTATAGCAAGTAAGTAAAGTGTGTGTAGATATAAGTATTCTAACTGGAGTAATACTGGTACATCCTGCCATATATATATAGGCTAAGTAGTGCGTTTGATATACCACAAGGCCTGTGGTTTTTGTATTGTAGACCATTAAACGTGGTGGAAATAATATACACTGGTTTTTCTTTCACGAACTCACTGCAACAGGGGTTTACTAGCAAGACAACACGGCCCTTAACCTAAAAGGTCCACTGTATCTCCGGCTGCTGTTATCCAGGTAATCTTCTTTTACAAATCAAACTATTGTAACACGGGACTTGGGAAGTCCACACCGACACCCTTGACGCCCGTTACGTTACACTGCCTAACCAGATTTGATAAGATCCTAACCAATGTCGCTTTGGATATTCGTTTTAATGAAGAGTTTACTGAAGCTCTTGAAAATCTTGAAAAAAGGTCTTTATTTAGCTTGTATTCCCCTTGCTCCTACTTCTACGTTTCATTATAATGCAAGAGTTGACTGCTATAGGTGCTAGATGACGCTGTAACTTTAATGCCAATAACTCTTTCACGGCCACACAGCCAGAGAGTTTCCTGCATTGGCTGCTTGGCAGCGCTGGTGTCCTCAAAGCGTAAACTGACCATTTATTATTTAGCGCAAAACGGTACATAAGTTTTTATAAATACCCCAGTTATAAGGTTAATGAAAATCGATGGAAATTCTTTATTTAGAAAAAGTGTTATTTAATGCAAATTTTAAGGGTGGAAATCCATTAAAGATGCTGTGCCGGACTCTTACAGGCAAACCACACGGTGTCCTACCACGGCTAACACTGCCTACGACTGCGACCCCCGGGAAAGTCCTCGGAAGGATGTCTCAGGATTTCCGACAGACTTTGGCTACCACCGCGTCCTCTTCTAGGAGTTCGGGTACTAACCCGCGTCTTTAGGGATTGGTTCGGGTTTTATCCCGCTTATTGAGGGGTGAGGCGTGCGTCAAACTCTCTCATCACGCTGCCGTCTTTGGCCTGGTTCTGTAAGGACGGCGAGCAGCCCTCCCGCCGCGCCGTCCTGAGGCCCCCGGTCTTGGAGGCCGCTAGTCTTGGGCGAAGACAAGTCTGCGGTTTCTTCGGAACTCGGGTTGGAGAGTACTCTCCCGTTCCCTCCTCGCTGCCTCTTTCACGAGCATTACCAGCTTGCAGAAAAAGGTAGCGGCGACCGGCCCATTTACTCCCGCCGGAGATCATGGCTCACACCACGGTTTCCAGCACGAAAATTTCTATGTCCAGACCAGTTGTGCTGTGAAGGACAAGGCGCTGTTGCGCCCACGCTGAGCACTCCACAATTGTGTGGAGCGCTGTGCCCATGCTGCGTTCCTTGCAGTGGTGGTACTCAAGTGTGGTCTCCCGGTGTATTCGCTTCAGATACTTACCGAAGCACGCACGCCCGATACTTATCTCTGACAACCGGTAGGAGAAGGCGCCGTGGTTCCGCTCCAGCCACTCGTCCATGACGGTCTGATCGACCCGGTTGTGCCGTTTTCCCATCTTAGTTGCTCAAGTCGCACCTTCCAAATCTCCATGATATCCTGTTTTCCTCGACTGGTACAGTTTTGAAACCACTCCAAGGCACGCATAAATACAAGTCACCTTGTTTTACTATAGCCGAGCATTTAGCAATGTTCTATTTCAGCTTAAGCGCTAAACTCCTTTAGACCTTCAACTCGAACCGTATAAATATAAAATGAAGAATATATTTTTACCACAATACATTCGTAATCTAAAGGTATCTAAAGCAGATTTTATTAGATTGTGAATCAAATGACGCAGCGAGCTATGAAACGAGCTATGTTTGGAGTATCTTTGAGGGATAGACTCCGAAATGAGGTTATCCGGCAGAGAACCAAAGTTGTCGAAAATAAGCACACCAAAGTGGCAGTGGACTGGTCACGTCTGCAGGAGACTGCCGGCCGATGGAGAAAACGGGTTCGAGAATGAAGACCGCGACTCAGCAAACGTAGAACGCCGACCCACCATGCCAGATGGACCGACGACTTGGAAAAGTTCGCAGGCTGGGACTGGATGCAGAAGGCGTAGGACCGTGTATTGTGGCGTTAATTTGGAGAGGAGTCCAGCAGTAGACTGCCATAGGCTGATTTGATTGATTGAATCAAATGGGCACCACATCCAATAACATTTAATGGTTTTTTTAGAGATGATTGTAACTTTGCTAATACATTATAGTTCCTCTCCTCGCCTATCTACCTAAACCTCCAAAACTTAATGTAAATAATCGACAATGATATCTGAGGTTTGACCAGAATATCTTTTTTTTTTGTTGTCGCGGGGAATACAGTTGGGCACCGTCAATACAGCCACAAGGGCAGCAGGAACGGCGTGTGGGGCACCCGGTTCCGGTCAGGGACCGTCCTACCCACTTAACAATGCGGTGTTCCTTCCTCCTCCTGAATTCTCTTCAAAGATTATTCACGTCGCGCGTCAAATGGGTCGGGGGCGCCCTGCAAGTTCGTGGCTTCTCCGGGGAGCAAGGTGGGTGACACCCCCGGAGCTGACAAAAAGCCAAGCCCGCATGATACCCCTCTCAAACGCTTCTCTGCTTGAAGAAAGGGCAGAAAGCTACCAAGCGGATATGCATCTCCAGAACATGGGAATGTGCCTTTCGTCAGATGATCTTATCTTGGAGGTCTAACATTTTTTCTTTTATACCTTCTGTCTATAGATTCCCCGAACACGCGTGTCCCACGAACTTCGTTTAAATAAATTCCCGGTGTTTCGGAAAACGGGACTATTTAGCGTCCCGGCGCTATGTTCTGGGACACCGGGACAGGTGACCGAAAAAAGGGACAGTTCCGTTCAACACGGGACGTATCGTCAGTTTATCAATACCTCGAGTGTGTGCCCGCCAAAGCTTGTCGCATTCGTAGTATTTCATACACTGTACTGTATCTCTCGCTCTAACGTCAGTTAGAGCAGGATACACACAGTACACACATGTCATGATCGCGTCGTCCGCTTCAGATTTTTATGTTTCCTCTACATCACTCGCGAAGTTGAAAAAAGTTAGTTGGTGAAGTCGCCCGAGGCAAAGAAAACTGTTGACGAAGTGCCCCTCTACACTATCGTATTTGTCCAACTTCGCGAGTAATGTAGAGGAAGCATTATAGTTAAAGACCAAAATTTTGGTGCGCCCACGAACGACGCGTGCGTGCGACACCCAAGGGGGGGGGCGCGCGCCCCCCGCGCCCCTACCCTGTATCCGCCACTGATACTGATTGGTGGTTCTTTTTAACGGGTTGCCATATGGACAGCACAGTGGCTCCTCCATTATTTTCTTCTCTTTTTTGCCAAGCTGTACAAAATAATATGACAAGTTTTCTTTATGGATAAGTTTAACGCCTGCTACAGGACCATCTGTATCCAATCTATTCGCATCCGCAGTATCCAATATTTGCTATAAATAATTGTGAAGGCGTTGGTACTACGCACGTACGCCCGTGTTTATGGTACTTCTTCCTTTAAGCCTAGGGTTCTTAAAGTAGCAGATCATTGTTATGTCAGTTATAAATGTATCCACTGGCGGATAATAATGCTTATACTTACCTTTCGTTGTAGATACATACGTATAATACGTAAAACACCCAGAATCTCGAGACAAGTCAACGTTATGGGTATACACAAATTTTATCCCTTGGCGTGGTGGAAATCAAATCCACTATCTTCTAGTAATCCACAGATGCACTACCACTACCCATACACCAACAAGATAGTTAATATAGGTGAGATAATGATAAAACTATCAGATTTAGTTTTACGTAGATTCACGAAACGCCTACAAAATAATTGATAGCAAGTCTCTAAAATACTTATTTGCTATTAGTGAATGGTAGGTCTATTAGTGAATGTGTTTGTAGGTTTAGGATTCATCAATTGTTCCTAAAATCTGTGAAGTTTTTTGATAAATTAAGTTCTGACGAAAATGTTCAAGGTCGCCGTATCTATTGTTATTTTCATTACCAATCGCAATCTAATTTTACCTGATGAAATTGCCGCAGTTTAGTTTTGTACGACAATAATTATCTTTATTTATATATATTTTTTAGGCAACCCATTTGCAATTTTTTTAATGACATATTTAATTGGAAATAAAATACTCTTTTCATCCATTATCTAGCTCGGTGAAGGTGGTTCTATAGCGGGATGTCATACTATAAAGACAATTGTCCAACCTTTGTTGCTACCGAACGTCTATGCCTCTATAGTAACAAGTTTTTCAAAAGGGGCCATGAAAGGATCTACTACAGTTTCATCAGTGCGTCAAATGCGTGTGTGACGCCTCTGATGTTGCAAACTTTCTTATCCTACAGTGTCCACTTTGGATCACGAGGGCCGTATGCTCGTGTACCGCCTTAGTGATAAAAAAATACACTGAATTTCCCAGGTAGTCTGGAGTTCTAATAAATTGGATTGTTTTAGAAACTTAAGCCGGGTTTGTGAAATGTAACTTGAACAATGTTCAAAGAAATACTTGAGCTAATTTTCCTTTGAGAATAAGTATGTTAGTTTCAAAATTTTATTCTGAAATTGTATTCTGATTATTTTGTACACAAAACCTTTGTACACAACGCTTACTTACTCAAAGTTCCCTAAACTAAATTCCCACGGCAAATTTTAAGCGGGTGAAGCTGCAAGCCTTAGCCTTTTATTTATGTTTCTGTTTTCAGTATTTCTAATTATAGCGGCAACAGAAATACATAATCTGTAAAAATTTTAGCTCTCTAGCTATCACCGTTCATGAGACTCAGCTTCGTGACAGACAGATAGACGCGATAGACATAAGGCGAAGTCTCAGTTTTGGGAGTCCCGGGACATCCTTACGAGGGCTTACCCGGGGCTCCCAACCATATGCTGTTGGGCGTTACGTGAGGTTTTTTAGTCGGTAAGAGACCGGCATAGCATCCATGAGGATTATCCCTCACGTTAAAAAAAAAAGCCAAGATGGAGCCTTACCGGTAGGGGATTATTTCAGATATAGCGTTCTTGAAGCGCTCGTGGCCCCGCGGACTCCGTGTTCTGTAAACGATCACTGTACTAAGCAACATTATACTGTGGCCGGTCATGGATGGGTGACCATCTTGTGACCACTTTGTGACATTTGAGTGCGTTTCCGCGCTTCGGAAGGCACGTTAAGCCGTTGGACCCGGTTGCCAGTAAAATGGCAGTCTATAAGCCGAGTTGAAGGCCGCTATAAGCGACTCATATAATTGAAGAGAAGAAGACACACATATACATTGTGTATAATGTGTGTCTTCCTTATTGTTGACGCCAAGCTGGCGTCCAAGAAGCTCGGAGTGCTCAGCAGAGCGCGGCGGTACTTTACTGCAGCTCAAACACTGCTTCTCTAAAAGTCGCAAGTGCGCCCGCACATGGAGTACTGCTGTCACCTCTGGGCGGGGGCACCTGAATACCAGCTTCGTCCATTTGACTCGGTGCAAAGGCGTGCCGTGAGAGTTGTCAGCGATCTCATAGGTACTTGCAGGTGGTGTGGAACCTCCTAATGACAAGAGAGACTTTGCTTCTCTGTGTGTATTCTACCGGCTGTATAACGGTTTGTGCTCTGAGGAATTCTTTGACATGATGCCTACGGCTACATTCTTGCGGCAGACAGGGTGTTCATCCTCACATGTTGCATCCGGAGCGCTCGAGCACGGTTAGATCCGATAGGGGCTTTCTTTCGCAAACATTTAGGTTGTGGAATGATCTCCATGCCTCGGTTTTCCCAAACGCCTACAGTATGGAGTTCTTCAAGAGGGGTCTTAGAAGATTTTTACAGGGTAGGCAGCGTGAGTGTAGCGCCTCTGGTGTTGCAAACGTCCATAGTCGACTAGTGGTGACTACCGGTACATCTAGTGGGCCGTGTGCTTGTCTGCCACCTTAGTGGTATAATAAAATGTGTGTCTGATATTATGAATGTATCGTTTTAATTGTTTTGTGTAAGTTTCTTACTGACCGCCTTTTGCTTTTGTAGTAGCATAAATAAATACTTTTTCCCCCCGCAACATACGACTGACTGATGTATAGAGCAAACATGCTATGTCTACTCATACTCCCCACTATGTTCCTTTGTTATTAACCATAGCAAGTGTAGAATAAATAAGTTAATCTAAGTCATTGCCAATATCATCTATCAATATCAATATCAAAACATATAACCAAATCGTAACAGGTCGCTGTCTATACATTGAAGATAGAAAAAAAATAGGGAGGGCTTTATGAACGCAATAGAACCCCAAACAATGATTTTTTGAATTTTTGACTGTTTGTCTGTACATTTGTGCACGTTAATCTCAGCAACCGCTCAACCGATTGCATGCGGTTTTCTTTACTGCGTTGCGGTTTGCTCTACTTAACATTTAGTATTTGTTTCATGTCAATCGGTTCATAAATAAAAGGTTATGTCAATCTAAAGAGTCACACATATAAAATGTAGCGTACGAAGTCGTGGGCAACAGCTAGTCTATACTTATAATAAAACTGTAGAGGGTCGGGAGTCTGTACATGGAAGATGTTTTGAAAATTTTAAGTGTAGGGCGTTCTCTAATCGATACTGAAGCCGAAAATGTAATTTAAAATTTTCATGTCTGTCTGTCTGTCTGTCTGTCTGTCTGTCTGTCTGTCTGTATCCCGACTAAGTATCACGCCGAAACTACTGAACCGATTTGAATGATACTTTGTACGATCTAAGCTTATAGTCCGAGGAAGGTTCTTAGATACTTTTGATCCCGATATTTTGCGCGGTTCCTTCAGGAGAGGGGATGAAAGGCAAAATAGGTTTTTAGCTATAACTTCTCACTGCGTGGTTCGATTTCAAATATTTGTTTGGTGTCTGAAAGGGAGTACTTTAAGCATTATTCCATACAATTTTCAATATTGAGGGTTATGTAGTTCAGAAATTAGGGGCATCTCAACTTTCGGTAAATCTAGAATTCAACGTTTCTTTTGAAAGTGAGTCTAAACGGGCGTGTTGGCTTAATCATAAAAGAGCTTAATGATTAAGGCTATTGTAAAATAATTCAGTCCGCGCCGAAGGCGTGGACTGAATTGTTTTAGAATCGACTTAATCTTTAAGCTCTTTTATGATTAAGCAAACAGGGCCGTTTCACACGCTGCTTGATGAGTCTCATGAAGAAGTACTCCTCCATTCGTACACCTTATGTGACGTAAACGAAGTTGCGAGGGTCAGCTAGTCAATCAATACGTACAAAGACATGGTAATAATCTCCAGAGAATTTAAACTCTAAAAAAAAAAAGCTTTTTTTTGAGTTCACTTCAAAAGATAGTGAGATTTCAGTTTTTATAATTATAACAAACTAGCTGATGCCCGCAGCTTCGCCCGCGTAAAATTAGTTTTTCCCGTGGGAACTTATTACTGGGATAAAAAGTAGCCTATGTGTTATTCCAGACTATTATGTATCTCTGTACCAAATTTCAACCCGATCCGTTCAGCCATTTGAGCGTGAAAGAGTAACAAACATCCACACACAAACTTTCGCATTTATAATATTAGTAAGATATTATATGGAGGATAGAAAAATAAAACATTACGAACAATGCAGGTTTTTAACTGTAATGATTTATGTTATAATCTATTAAAGTTTATATAATTTGTCTCGTATTATTAAAAATTTTAATAATTTTACGTCTTAATTTTACAATTTAATTTTTGTGTCAAATGAAACAGTATTTTCTGAAACACAAAATTTTTTTTTTTGGGAAAAAAACTTTCGTTCTTGCGGTTCAAACACATTATTTGCAAATAATATTTTTACTGCTCAAAAAAATGACAACACACTTTATCGTCTCTCAACTAACCAATTCTTAATATATCCACTCACCAATTTCATCTAAAGCATCTTCAAGTTCAACATCATCTTTTGCCTCCACATTAAGATCATAGCTTTTTTTCACCATCACAATAATACTTATACACTACTCGGCAACACTACTGTTCCTCACGCAAACATATGTTTAATTCTTTACGGCAATTCCAGAAAGGGTATATATCTAAGCATCTTACACTTATTTGCATAAATGTGGACGACAAACGCTCAGTAAGTATTGCTTGTGAATCAGTTAAAATAAAACGTTTCGTTTAGAACTTTATTTAAAACTAGCGGACGTCACGCGGTTTCACCCGCGTAGTTCCTGTTCCCGTGAGGATACGGGAATAAAATATAGCCTATGTTCACCGCAAAGAGCGTAGCTTCCTAACAGTGAAAGATTTTTTTAAATCGGTTCAGTTGTTCCGGAGCCTATTCGTTACAAACAAAAAAACAAATCTTTCCGCTTTATAATATTAGTATAGACTTAACGTATTTACTTCATGTAAGTTGATTGGCTATCAGTTCAAGATATATCTTTTTCATAATCAAAGTTATATTAAAATTTATTTTTTGCTAAATTAAATAACGGTTAATATGATAGATATACTTTAGTGTCAAAGCATACAACTAATGATTTTAAAAAAATAAACCCGTGTTTTTTGGATACATAAACTTTATTGTGCTAAGACTTGATACCTACCAATAGTTGAATGATCAACAATATTCAAAATCTTGTATAGGCATTCTAAGCCTAAACACTTGTATATGATAAGAATTCTAAAGTATAAAAAAGCTCTAGAGCATAAAAAAATATTGAATTCACAACTCTCTGTAAACATGTCTTTTGCTGTTACGAACTTACGGAATAGAGAATATTATACCTAAGTACAACGTAATAGAATAAAAATAATATTAATAAATCAAAAACCATTACATTAAAAATCTCAAAGGGCCTCAGCGTGTTGGACCAATATGTCCCCATGTAAGCCTACCAAAAGATCGGGTATCTTCATAAGAAAGAAAGAGCAGATATCTATATACTTATAATAAAACTGTTGAGGGTCGAGAGTCTGTACATGGAAGGTATTTTGAAAATTTTAATTGTAGGGTGTTCTCTAATCGATATAGTAGCCGAAAATGTAATTTAAATTTTTCAGGTCTGTCTGTCTGTCTGTCTGTCTGTCTGTCTGTCTGTCTGTCTGTATCCCGAATAAGTATGACGCCGAAACCACAGAACCGATTTGAATGATACTTGGTACATTTCGAGCTTATAGTCCTAGGAAGGTTTTAGGATACTTTTAATCTCGATATTTTGCGTGGTTCCTGCGGGAGAGGGGATGAAAGACAAAATGGTTTTTCAGTTGTAGTTTCTCAACGTGTGGTCCGATTTCAAATATTGTTTTAGTGTTGGAAAGGGAGTACCTAAAGGATCATTCCACACAAGTTTCAATATTGAGGGTTTTGTAGTTCAGAAATTAGAGACATCTCAACTTTCGCTAAACCTATAATTCAGGGGTTCCTTTAAATGTAAGGGTCATTCTAAACTGGCGTGTTTGCTTAGTCATAAAAGAACTTAAAGATTAAGGGTATTGTAAAACAATTCAGTCCACGCCGAAGGCGGGGACTGAAATGGTTTAGAATAGACTTAATCTTTAAGTTCTTTTCTGATTAAGCAAACAGGGCTGTTTCACACGCTCCTAGGAATCTGATTAAGATATACCTCTCTTTTCATAGACCTTATGTGACGTAAACGAAGTTGCGAGGGTCAGCTAGTCCTAGATAAGAAGAGACATTATAATAATAAAAAATATAATAATTAATTCTATTTAGTAGGAGTGTTTATGTGTAAAAATGGTAAATTCTTAAATATTAAAGGTTTTACAACGGACACAAATCTTGGGAAGGGTTATATATTAAAATACCAGAAATCAAAATGCCTTTACTTAAAATGCATTAGACCAAAATACCCGAATTCGAAATACCTTAACATTCAAATAATTATTACATCAGAATTCAAAATACAAATTTTCAAATATCCTTAATTTAAAATACCGAAAATAGAATACAATGTCACTCACACGTTTTGTGATTTGGCTTTAACTTATTTACACCCCACCCCCCCCCCCAGGTGAAGCCGCAGTTGTAGCCGTAGGTCTGTTGGTCCTTGGGTATCCTTCTAAGGGCTTACCCGGGACTCCCAACTGTAGGCTGTTATGTAGGATACGTGTGGTATTTAGTCGGTAGGAGTCCGGCATAGTATCCATGTAGGATTTACCTCATGTTAAAACACTTTGATTCAGAGTTACAAAAGTACTACAGTGGGCTAACGAAAAATCAAAAAAAAAATTACCACGAAGACTAAGGCGGGAGCGAAGCTCCCGCCTTAGTCTTCTAACCTAACCTATACAGATTTATAGCATCCATGTAGGATTTAAAACATGTTAAAAAAAAGGTATTTTGTGTTTGAACATTTTAGGATAAAGTATTTGATAAATTTATTTTTTGGGTTTCGGTTATTCGACCGTAAGGCATTTAAAATTATTTATATTATAAATATTTGCCTTTTGAATATTGATATTTCGATTTCGGGTATTTTGGGCTACGATATTTTGAGTAAAGGTATTATAATTTCTGGTATTGTGACGGTATACCCTTGGGAAGTGATTTGACGTGACCTTTTTGTTACTATCCAAACCCCTGAAATAATTCCAATAAAGTTTTCACCTCTTAACGGGAGTAGAAGTCTTCCATTCGAAGTAAGATTAGATGTTTATATGATGTATGGTACCCATCACAACAACAGTATTGTTTACCAATCAATATGCATGAATGAGTCACTGTTACGCGAGGAGCAAGTAATTATATCAATGAATTGCGATGGTATTTGTAATCACTAATTAGTTTGAAATTTTATGCTTGAATACGAAACTAATTATTTACTTCACCTCAGCTATCGGTCTTTTTGCGATGTGCTTAGTGAATCTTTGAGGATCAGGTTTACAATTGGCGAATTTTAAGCTCTACCTACCAGATTTGAAGACAATCTGGTTCGTCCTGGGGTATCCTTCTGAGGGCTTACCCGGGGCTCCCAACCGTAGGCTGTTAGGTAGGATACGTGTGGTTTGTAGTCGGTAGGAGTTCCATGTAGGATTTTCCTCAGGTTATAAAAAAAGACAGTCTGGTTCATGTGCTTAACGTTGATTCAATCGCGAGGATTTCAAAACAGAACATTTGCTGGTCAGAATTACATGTACTATCTGATTTCCAATGCCATGCTGATACCTGAGAAAGTAACCAAGATCCAAATTATAATGTCACCTATTTGTATTAGTGTCGTAGGTAGCTTACTAAAAAAACCGGCCAAGTGCGAATAGGACTAGCGCACAGAGGGTTTCGCATCAAAAACGTTTTTTTTTTGTTATAGCGGCAACATAATTACATTATCTGTGAAAACTTAAAACTGATCACTTGTGCATTAGTGACCAGTTTTCTTTCGGAACAAATAAAGGGCGTCGGACCTTATAAATTTGTGCAAATGATTTAAGTACTAACTGATGCTCGCGGCTTCCTTTAAATTTGGTGCCAGTTTCCGCTTCCCTTCGGAACATTTCCAGACTACAATCTATACTATTTTTTGTTTTTTTGTTTGTTTGTTTGTAACGAATAGGTTTCGGAACTACTGGACCGATTTGAAAAATTATTTTACTGTTGGCAAGCTACACTCTTTGCGGTGAACATAGGCTATATTTTATTCCCGTATTCCCACGGGAACGGGAACTACGCGGGTGAAACCACGTGACGTCCGCTAGTATATTATCTTATATATAAAATTCTCGTGTCACAGTTTTCGTTTCCGTACTCCTCCGAAACGGCTTGACCGATTCTCATGAAATTTTGTGAGCATATTGAGTAGGTCTGAGAATCGGCCAACATCTATTTTTCATACCCCTAAGTGACCGGGAATCGGGAATAACATTCCACGCGGGCGGAGCCGCGGGCGTCAGCTAGTATAAAATAAATGTATGATTTCATTACACATGTTCACAATATGATCGAATTATAATTCAATGTCTTACATTGTCAACCACAACGTGACTGGTTGCGGTATTTAATGTAAGCAGTATCTATATTATGCCAGGATATAACCACCTACTTATTAGGGTTCCGTAGCCAAAGAGTACAAACGAGACCAGGGTCTGACACTCGGTTATCCGTCTGTTTGTCTGTCACCAGATTGTATTTAAATCAAATCTCGCTAAAACAAAAAGTACTAAAAATATTTTAATATTTAAAGGGGCTCCCATACAATCCACGTGAACTTACAGCACGCGCCAAATAACTTTGGGTCTATGAAGTTCGTTCGTTCGCGCCGCAATTATGTAATAATAGGTTTCACTGGAGAAACTACTGCGCAGCTGAGGCAAGAGGGTGCCTCTCCCGCCTTAGCAGTACTTAATTCTCCCTCTGAAACCTATTATTGCAAAATTGCGGCGCGAACGAACGAATTTCAGAGACCCAAAGATATTTGGCGCGAGCTGGAAATTGCTGTTTTTTTGGTACGGAACCCACCGTACGCGAGTCCGACTCGCACTTGTGCGGTTTATTAAAACTAACACTATGATAGCTTTAACAAAGAAATAATAATGATCTGTCATCATGCAATTCATGTATATTCAATACTAGCTGAGCCCGCAACTTCGTTTACGTCACATAAGGTGTATGAAAGGAGAGGTATTTCTTCATCAGAGTCATCAAGCAGCGTCTGAAACTGCCCTGTTTGCTTAATCATAAAAGAGCTTAATGATTTAAGTCTATTTTAAAACAATTCAGTCCACGCCGAAGGCGTTTGAATTGTTTAAAAATAGTCTTAATCATTAAGCTCTTTTATGATTAAGCCAACACGCCAGTTTAGGTTCACTCACATTCAAAGAAACCCCTACAATTAAAATTTTCAAAATATCTGATTCTTAAAAGAGTTATAACTCTTTTATTTCTAAACCGATTAACATAAAACAAACGCTAAATGTTAACTGGAGCAAACCTCAACACAATAAAAAACCGCATTGCAATCGGTTGAGCGGTTACTGAGATTAGCGTGCACAACCGTACAGACAAACAGATATACAGACATACAGACAAACAGACAAAAATTCTAAAAATCATTGTTTTGGGTTCTATTGCGTTCATAAAGCCCCCCTATAATATTTTTTCTTATTTATCTTCCATGTACAGACAGCGACCTGTTACGATTTTATTTGTATTGATGATTGATGATTTAACTTTACATAAAGTAGGTAGGTATAAATATTAGAATCGTTTATGGTTATTGCTGGACTTCTTGTGCATACATAATATCAGGGTTCGAAAAAATCCGATTTTTATAATACACTATAGTCATCTCGGTGTAGCATGGTGCGTATGACAGTTGTCGATCGCGTTTCGTTTCACTCTTGAAAGTTGCCGTGAATTACAATTATGAACTTAGTATTTCAGCTACATCCCATTCATAATATATTAAATCGTTAATCACTGTTGTATATAAAATTAAACTCAACCAGAATATTCTAGTCTACAAATAAATGAATTTGGAAGAAAAATTTAACAAATTGTTGAGTATAACGTAACACCAAAGATGTCTTTAGTGATGGGATTATATACATCTACGATGGATAGTCGATATTTTGATAAAACAAAACGTATATTGTCCGTAGTTCCAACTTTTAATGTAAAAAGTATATTATTGAGTTATTATTATTAATATTTTTCCTCTTCTCGGTTACCTTCTTTTTTTTCTTGCGAAGTTACTCGGTCTTTTGATAGGCTGTACCTTATGAACGGTGATAGCTAGAGAGATGAAATTTTCACAGATTATGTGTTTTTGTTACCGCTATAATAACAAATACTAAAAACAAAAAAACAAAATATTTAAGGGGGCTCCCATACAACAAACGTATTTTTTGTAGTTTTTCGGTACGGAGACCTCTGCTCACTTCACCGGATTTTTAAACTGTTTAGTTAATTCAAAAATAAATATAGCAATAATTTTCATAACAATAACAAACAGAACGCAATTTCTCGTTTATCGTAGAATTCTAAACATGAATTGCATATCGACACATCCCTAGTAATGTGGTACTGATAGATATCAACGTCATACTGCCAACTGTCATACGCACCTTGTTACAGCGAGGCGACTATAGCTGACCCGCGCAACTTCGTTTGCGTAATAAATGAAGAACCGCTCGACCGATTTTGTGCAAACTACACATAAACCATCTACTGAATAGTCCGAACAAAGCCTAAACATTTGGTTTGGACAGGTGAGCCCGTTCTTGAGTTATAAAATTACAACGAAAAGTGGCATTGATTTTTAAATATATAGATATCAAAAATCCGATTTTTTTGATATATATCGGATTTATAACCAGGCTAAGAAAAAATGAACCTTATCGCAGTAAAATTAAGGTTTAAATTTCAGTTAAAAGCTGAACATACTGGTATGTCAAAGGGGATTTCCCTAACTTAAAATGAGGTTGCCATTTTGGGAAACTATCTAAAATAATTCTAAATTGTACTTTTTCGCAACGTGTTGCCCCAGTAAACATTAATCTCCAATTTTTTTTAGTTCAGAACACAGGAATAAATCCATTGATATATATGAAGATAAAAATCAATTGATATATATCGTGATATATATCATGATATATATCCGCTGATATATATCCGCTGATATATATCGGCGAACCCTGCATAATATACGTCTTAATTCCCAAAAGGCTAGACAGAGGCATAGCCATATACGCCCAAATTTCACCTTATAGTTTTATGTCCCACGTAATAGGCGGTGAGCAGATTGCCGTGTTGAAATGGACAGGCACAGGTCGTGTCGACAGGCAGTTGAAATTTTTCAAGCCACTTACGAGTAAGACCTTCAACTTGGTTGAACGATTGTAATTTTACTGACAACCGGGTTTCATTTCGTGATTTCCTTCTCTACGCAATAGATCGTTTTGCGAAAGTGTTTCCTTAGTCGCCTCTTACGACACCCTCGGGATAAATTGAGTTGGCGACATTTTGTACATAAATCTGTGCCTCCGTGGCGCAGTCGGTAGTGTATCTGCCTTCCGCGCTGGAGGTCCTGGATTCGATTCCTGGGTCGGTCTAAATATTTGTGTGATCCACAAATGTTTGTTTCGGAGTTCGGGTGTTTTCTGTGTACAATATATGTATGTTTTTACAATTATATGTGTATGTCTATCAGTTATCTAGATCTCTTAGCCCAAGCTTACATAAGCTTAATTTGGGCTAGCTTGATGATGTTGTGTGAGATTGTCCGCAAATATTTATTATTATTATCATTTATAAGTAGATAATATAATATTAATTGTACATAATTAGAATTTGTATTACAGAGGTCAGTCATACAGCAATATTTATTTTACGTGTAGAAAGCTCTCATGTAGGCTATGACAGACTCCAGCAGACTTAAACGACACGTGTAAGCCCTGGAAAGGATGTTCCAGTATTTCTATAACCATGATCATTTTGCAAAAGTACAGTCAGCCTTATAAGTAGATAAACACTATTGAAATTTACAAAATAGATTCATGAATGAGAACTTACTCGTAGTACTTGCATGTAATAATTTTTCTATAGGTATAGACACTATTTATGCAGCATTGTTCCAAACAAGTAGGTACAGAATGTAATTTTTCATTCATGAATCTAGTTTGTAAATTTCAATAGTGTTTATCTACTTATGAGGCTGACCGTACCTAAAGTCACAGATTAATAAATAGTTATGCTAAGGTGGAGTCATTATAATAGGTTCATCCAAATTCACCCACGCAACCTAGTAACGGCGCTCATAAAATTATATATTTTTTCGTTTTGTTGCACTACTGCTTAACTTTTTCAATTACAATTACAATACAAAAATTACATTTAGGGTCGGCAGCGCGAGTGTTGCAAGCGTCCATAGGCAGCGGTGACCACCAGTCCATCTGGTGGGCCGTATGCTTGTCTGCCACGTTAGTGGTATAAAAAAAAACATACTTATTTATTGTAATAATGACCGATATGAGTAATTTTACGTTTTGCTTTCACTAATAAATGTATAAACTAACAGACGTCAAATGCTACCTCTTAAAATGACTCCACTTTACGTTTTGACATTTCCATCATGGATGTTTCAAGTTCGAAGTCAACCTAAGCTATAAATTAGATTTCGGAAACCTTTATCTTACTAATATTATAAATGCGAAGGTTTGTGAGTGTGGATATGTGTATGTTTGTTACTCTTTCACGCTCTAACGGCTGAAATTTGATATTCAGGCTGAAATTTGATACAGTGATAGATTATAGTCTTGAATAACACATAGGCTACTTTTTATCCTGAAAATAAGTTCCCATGGGAAGCGAGAACGGGAACAAAATTATACGCGGGCGAAGCTGCGGGCACCAGCTAGTTAGTTTATAACATAGACTATTTACTTGACTGACTATAATTTCATAGATACCTATTGATCAATTCGAAGATTTAGAAACAAAATAAATGTCAAATGCACGTGTAAAGTGCAACCATGGTAGACATGACACAATGATAAGAAAAAAAATAGTATAATACAACCCGTTCGCGCTAAGTTTGCCACTGGCGATGGCGTAGAGTAGTAACTATTTAGTAATCTGTGGTAGAGGCTAGTGTAGAGGCGTAGGAGGCGAGACGACCGGCAAAATTTGCGCGAACGGGCAGTACTAAAAATCCGTATTATCTGTCTGTGCGCATTGGACAATAGACGTAAATGTGGTATTTATGTCAATGTCTTATCAATTAAAATTGTTACTTACTTTTGTTAGTTATGTTTATTATGATGACACGACACTTTAGTGCGCCTTCACACTAGCGTAGGCGTTCGATGGACGTATTCGCGGCGTATAGACGCGACGTATACGCGACGTATACGCGGCGTAGACGCGACGTATACGCGACGTATACGCGGCGTATACGCCGCGCTAGCGTCACACAATTCGTTGACGTTTTGGTATCATCGTTAACAAAATAGATTCTGACCAGGAAACACTATTGATGGCTTTACTTTTAAAAAAGAAGACTTGCGAACTGCGAATAAAATTTTGTTCGTGGTTCGGGAAAGACTTTCCGGGCTGCGCCTCGGGACCCTATGCTATTATTTTTTATATCGATTTCTTTCATTAATTACATAATAATTAAAACGATGCATACGAAAATACATGTTAATTTGCAATGCAACATGGCCGCCGCCGCGCCGTATTCACAAAATTTCATGATGGGTATCGTTTTAGAGGTTTTTTAGTATGCTGAGTACGAATTGTATGACGATTTTGAAATCCAATATGGCCGCCGCGCTGTAATTACGAAATTTCATGATAGGTATCGTTTTATGGGTTTTTAACACCTTAGGCGCCATGTGTATCTTTTTGTCACACAGTGTCTGGAACACTGTGTATTCAAAAGTATACACATCTCTCTACTTAGTAAACGCGCCGTGTATCCTTTAGGAACACGTTTTCTATACATCTATTACACAAAAATGAAAGCCCTGGCCTGTCGCATTTTTCCGATGTAAATGGTCTGGGAATCGGTGATTTTGAAAAAAAATATAGACTTTTTAATTTTAGAGTTGTAGGTTAGAAGGCAAGTAATCAATAAAACCATTTATATTTTATTGTATTTTTATTTTATTTAGTGACAATCATTGAAGCAATTTTTACAGAAGGTCACTTCACAAATAGAACATTTGGTAACAACTTGGGAAGCTTTTCGTAGTTTTCCGTCGATGGTTTTTCCTTGTCGACCGTATTTCCTATAACATTCAGAACAACGAGCTTTCTTTTTCACTCCATCTTTCATATTCGGGACCAGATAATGTTTAGCACTGACCGAGCTAGGTGTAGCAGCCGCTGATGTGTACCTATGACAACTTGTTCACGAAACTCTGTGATTGTTAGTTTTCTTTTTGTAGGTATACTGGTTATACAGGAAATGGGCATTTACCAAGCTAGTGCCCCATATAATTTCAAACATCAGTTTCCTGTACCATTTGGTGCATCTACGTAAAGCTGAGCCATACGTCGCCATCTGGTCACTCACATCTATTGATGATTTACCAAGATTATAATCTTCAATACATGCAGGTTTGCTGATGCTTTCGCCTCTTCTGTTCCTTTTGGCGACCGTTTTTAGACCAGATTGCTTTGTGGAAAGCATAAGCACATCTCGTTTGTCGCGCCATTTCATAGCTACGATGCCTTCACTTGATTGCTGAGCTGCTATTTCGCCTTTTTTTAGTTTTGTGTAGGTAACTTCCTTAGGCAAATATTATCTGTTACTTCTCAATGTCCCTACTAAATGTGTCTTTCTTTTACGCATTCGCAGTGCAAGTGGAACACTTGTGTAATAGTTGTCTGTGTACATGGTCCTGCCCTCATTGAAAAGACCCTCTGCCAAAGATAGTACTACCTTTTCTGAGACTTCTGTGTTAGGTTCCTTCGATTTACCACAATATACAATCAGGTTCCATGTATATCCCTTTTCAGTACACAGTTTAAACACTTTTATTCCATATTTGGCTCTTTTGTTTGGAATATACTGGCGGAAAATAAGTCTGCCGCGCCAAGCGACCAATGACTCGTCGACACAAACTTTTTCTCCTGGTGTGTAGACATTTTGGTAGTTTTTTTATAAACATATTGAGTACGTCTTTTATTTTATACAGTCGTTCATCAGTATCAGCAGTTTGGTTGTTGGCGAAATGGACAAATTTCAGAATAAGCTCGAATCTATTCCGCGGCATAACAGTACGAGCTAGGGGTACACCATACAGTTTGTGGTTTCTCCAGTAATCTTTGATACTTGGTAATTTTACCAAACCCATCCACCCAACTAGAGCCAAAAACTTCAAAATATCGTCTCTGGTTACTGGATTCCATAGGTGGTTTCTTGATCCAGCAGAAGAATCTGAAGATAAGAGACATTGTGTTGCGTATAGATTGGTTTGTTCTGTGATGTAATCTAGAATGTTAGGGGTTAGGAACAAGTCAAAGTAGTCTATTGGATTCGCATTAGCTAATAATCCGATATAAATATCCTTCATACCAGAACTTGGTACAGTATATTCTATGGCAGGAGGATCATCGTAACTTGGCATTTCATGTAGGATAGTTTTTCTTCCATCCACTCTTGTTCTGAAATTTGAGCATCAGTAGTACCAGAAGTACTTGGGACGTTTGGTGACTGTAGTTCTAAATTGACAGGAGCTGTCCTTGATGACCTACGCCGTTCTACTTCAGACAATGGGGGTGTCGGCGCACGAGCGCCACACTAGGACGAGACCGGAGGCGGAGAGGGTGCGGGGGGCCCGCACTCGTCTCCGATACTTTGCGCAGCGACACCGCCCGCGACACTCGCGCCTACAATATTGTATTTCTTTTTATTACGAATTAGACCGATTATTTATACAGTCCACTCTTTAATTTCTAACATCGAAGGTCTCCAACAGTTTGGTCCTATAGTTTCGTTTGTGGAACTCACCGGAATAATAAGGAATACGAAAAATATCGCAAGTGATCGGCGTTGGTGGACTTTGACCGGCACGAATATACCTACCTACTTATTTCATCAAGAATATTCGCTTAGCCAATTTGAAGCTGCATGCAAGTGGATCTTCAAGACAAGAAAACCTGCATAAGGGAAGGATTCAGTAACTGAGTGAGTTCGTTCCGATCAGGATTCCTTTTTTTTTTTCTTCTACCAAATACCTATCCACGTACCTACAAATTTCAATTGTAACTTCTAAATTTTTTTCAATCTGCTTTTTCGCCTCAATTTAATCATAGTAAGTGCCATTCCTTTGCCGTTTAGTGAAAATAAATTTGCTTTTCGATAAAATATACTGCACTACGCTAACGCACAGCTGATCGACGACGTTAGCCGGCCGGTGCATCTTCAAGGTCGCTAACTGCATTCCAATCCTATAGTACTATTACGATCTTGTTTTATTTTTCTGCTAGAATTAATTGCATTTTTCCTTTGTATTATTAATCATGCCTGTGCAATACGAGAAATTGGAAAGTTTAAAGAAAAGACGTAGTGGCCTTAAAGCTAAAGTAACTATTTTCACAAATCATCTAAATTCATTAAAAACCGCTTCCGTCTTATCTGACCTGCAACACCTTGGGTTGGAAGGTCGTTACGAAAAATTTCAGTTATTATATGGTGAATTTGATGCTTTACAGACTGAAATCGAGTTACTGCTTGATATGCCCGATGATGAGGTTAAGACACGGATCGAGTTCGAGGATCAGTACTACTCTGCTGTGGCGCTGGCACGGAGTTTTCTCGCGGCAAAGCCGAGTTCAGAGGAGACACCAGGTAAGGCACACACAAATGTACGTCTACCGAAAATTGATTTGCCTCATTTTGACGGCAGCGTTCAGGGTTGGCTCGAGTTCAAGGATACCTATATTTCTTTGATACATACAAATAAGTGCAATGACGATATAATGAAATTTCACTATTTACGGTCTTGTTTACGTGGTAGTGCTGCTTTAGTTATTAAAAACATAGATTTTACCAGTGATAACTACATAAATGCTTGGGACTTGTTGTGTCAACGGTATGACAACGATCAGTTACTGATACATAATCACGTACAAGCATTATTTAATGTACAGTCATGCACAAAAGAGTCCAGTAAAAGTTTAAGGTACTTGATTGATATTACGAACAAAAATATTAGGGCACTTAAAACACTGAAACAGCCCACTGAACACTGGGACACCTTGATTATATTTATGATGTCTCAGAAATTAGATAACAGTACTAGTCGTTATTGGGAGGAACACCGTAACACTTTATCCCAACTCCCAACATTAAATCAATTTATTAAATTTATAGAAAGCCAAATTACTTTGTTAGAAAAGCTAGAAGAAAATAATAAAATCAATCTTAAGTCTAGATCTACAGATTATAATAATCAAAATATAAAATCAAAAAGTTTTACTGTGGCATCTAATCCAAATAAATCCATAGGTTATTCTTATAACTGTCCATTATGCTCTGAGAATCATTTGCTTCACAATTGTGAATCTTTCAGATCCTTGCCGATTGAAGCTCGTTTAGAAAAAGTAAAACATTTGAAACTTTGTCTTAATTGTTTACGTTCAGGCCATACTGAGAAGACTTGCAGGCTATCGCACTGTAAACGCTGTAAGTCACGTCACAACACAAGTCTTCACCAAGAACCTGAACTTAAACCATCATCTATCAATCCCATGCCTAATAGTGAGAACGTTGTGCTTTCCACCAATTTGGAACATAACTATTCAAATTCTGTTGTATTACTTTCCACAGCTCTGGTGAAAGTGCATGGTGCTGACGGCACTAAGCACTCCGCTCGCATCTTACTGGACAACGGTAGTACAGCTAACTTTGTTACACAAGCTTTATCGTCAAAGCTTGGGTTGCCTATACACGGTGCTGGCTCCACAACGGTAACAGGTATCAACAATCAGACCTCTTATAGTACACAGTCTTGTAATCTCACGCTTGAGTCTTATTACGGTGACTATACGGTTGACTTAGATTGCCTTATATTACCTGAGATATCTAAGATGCTGCCATCACGGTTCGTCAATGAAAAACAGATCCCTCTTCCATCGGGATTACATCTAGCTGACCTTCAATATTCCGTCAGTCATTGACATCTTAGTAGGGACTGAAACGTTCTGGGACATTCTAGAACATAGCACTATCGACTTAGGCAAAAATCTACCTAAGCTTCATGAGACTAAGTTAGGTTGGATTGTGTCTGGTCACGTCTCACTTCTATCCCGTCGTCACACTTCATCCCACTTTTGCCATCTGGTAAAAGAGGAAATGAATATTGACCGATTTTGGGAACTCGATTCAGTACCAACTAAACATTCTTATACAAAAGAAGAAAATGCCTGTGAACAGCATTTTAAAGAAACCACCTACCGTACCGACAATGGGCGTTACGTGGTCATGATGCCTCTTAAAAAAGATCCCCAAGTGTTGGGTGACTCTCTTCAAATGGCAATAAGTCGCTTCCTATCTCTTGAACGACGCTTTCAGCGTGACTCACTCTTCAAACAGCGCTACCTGGATTTCATGCGGGAGTATGAACAGTTAGGCCATATGACTGAACAAGGTACAGTTTCTCAGTTCACAAAAGCTTCCAACCATAAGGTTCATTACTTCTTACCCCACCACGGAATTACCCGTGAATTGAGTGTAAGTACTAAACAAAGAACTGTATTTGACGGTTCTGCACCTTCCACTACAGGCGTCTCGTTAAATGCCATTCAAATGGTAGGCCCTGTGGTCCAAGACGACCTATACTCCATTCTATTGCGCTTTCGTCAACATAAGTACGCGATATCAGGCGATATCGAAAAAATGTATAGGGCCATAGATATCAATCCTTCACAAAGGCCATTACAATGTATTGTTTTTCGTTACAACCCAAAAGAACCCCTTAAAGTTTATTTTCTTAATACGGTGACCTATGGCCAAGCCTGCTCACCATACTTAGCTACAAAATGTCTTAGCGATCTATCCTCCACATCATCTGACCATGACGTTAAGCGTGCTATCCAACACGACTTCTATGTGGATGATTATCTTGGGGGATCAGACACAATACCTAATACAATTAAGCTATGTCGAGGTGTCATTGATAAGCTCTCATCTGCTAAATTTTGTTTGCGAAAGTTTAAATCCAATGACATAAGTATTTTAAGAGAAATAACAGACAATACTGACATACATACTTCAAATAATTTATTAGATTTTAATAGCGATAACGTTAATGCTCCATCCAAAACACTAGGTGTTCATTGGCTATGTAATTCTGACTCACTTTCATTTTCAATAAATTTAGTTAAAACTTTCAAAAAGATCACCAAACGTCACATTCTATCAGTCATAAGCCAAATTTTTGACCCTCTAGGCTTGGTAGGACCCTGCGTCGTTGAGGTCAAAATAATTATGCAACGGCTTTGGTCAGATAAATATGATTGGGATGATGAGGTTTCTAGCGAGGTAAAGGAGCTTTGGTCTTCATTTGTAGCCACTTTACCTGCCCTCAACCAGCTAAAGGTACCTAGATTTATCTCATGTAGTGACTCCATAAGCAACGAAATTCACGTATTTTGCGACGCTTCAGAAAAAGCTTATGGGGCGTGTCTATACATTCGTTCAGTTGATGAGTCAGGATCTATTTCTGTTAAACTTTTAACTTCTAAAAATCGCATAGCCCCAATTAAGCCTACTACAATACCGAGACTCGAACTGTGCGGTGCGTTACTGGCTACAAGACTGTGTACTAAGGTTCGTGACTCTCTTACAATGCGGATCGATAAAATTTACATGTGGTGCGACTCCACTATAGTACTTTCATGGCTGTCAGCAACTTCAAACCAACTGAAACCTTTCGTACGTAACAGAGTCAATGAAATTCAGGAGTCTACTGTTGACTGTGTGTGGAGCTACGTGCCGACCAAGGAAAACCCGGCTGATCTTGTTTCGCGTGGGCTGAAGGCTGATGCTATCAGCACCAGTTTACTTTGGTGGTCTGGCCCTACTTATCTGTTAAAATCAGAAGATGATTGGCCACAAATACCGAACTATGTTGCGAAACAGGATCTGCCTGAAGTAGTATGCCATGTAGTTGATAGTAGCGAGCTTAGTAGTAGTTCTATCATACAATACCTCATTACTAAGTATTCTAATTTTAATCGCTTAATTAGAGTAGTCGCATACGTACTTAGAGCTATTAACAATTTTAAATTTAATCAAAATAGACGTAGAAGCTTTTTATCATCAGATGAGTTAAAAAGCTCTTTAGAATATATTTTACATGTAGCTCAACTCCAAATGTTCCCAGAGGAGTACTCTTTATTGAAATCGGGTAAGTCTCTGCCACGAGGTAACCGCCTTATTTCGTTAACTCCGTTTCTGGATCAGAATGACATTTTACGCGTAGGTGGTAGACTTAGCAACTCCCCCTATGACTACGACATAAAACATCCCATACTACTTTGTAGTAAACATACATTAACTAAATTACTATTTCAGTTCAATCATCATAAGCTTTTACATGCAGGCCCGCAGCTTTTATTAGCGACTATACGCCAGCGGTACTGGCCTCTAGGTGGCAGAAACTTATCCAAACTTACAGTCAAGAAGTGTTTAAAATGCTTCAGATATAGGGCTGAAAACGTTCAACCTATTATGGGACAATTACCGGCAGCTCGAACAGACCTTCAGTTTCCCTTCTTGAATTGTAGTGTCGACTACGCTGGGCCAATTTTGATCGCTGACCGCAAAGGACGCGGTTGTAGACTAATTAAGACGTACCTGTGCATTTTTGTGTGCCTTGCTGTTAAAGCTATTCACATTGAACTCGTTCCAGCCTTAAGCACAGAGGCGTATATGGCAGCCTTCAAAAGGTTTGTGTCCCGTCGAGGCAAACCTCGCAGTGTGTGGTCCGATAATGGAACAAATTTCGTTGGGGCTTCCAACGAAATCAACGACTTCCTTTCTAATACAAATGTTGTGTCAGACTTAGCGGAAGAAGGTATCGTATTCCATTTCACTCCTGCCTACTCCCCTCACTTTAACGGGATTGCCGAGGCAGCCGTTAAAAGTACGAAACTTTTACTTAAGAAAGTTCTTTCACTTACTCACTTGACATACGAAGAAATGGCTACTTGTTTGTGTCAAATTGAGGCTATTCTCAATTCTCGTCCCCTTACTCCAGCTTCCTCTGATCCCTTAGATTTGACTGCCCTTACACCTGCTCACTTCTTGATCGGACGAACGCTCATGTCTGTTCCTCACCCTCAGGTCACTAGCGGCGACATCACGCACCTGCAACGCTACCAGCGCATAGAACTCATCCGGCAGCACTTCTGGAAGCGCTTTACTAATGAGTATATTTGTATACTACAGCAGAAGACAAAGTGGCCGACGTCTACGGGTACTCTACAAACAGGGTCACTAGTGCTTGTGAAGGACAAAGCACTGCCCGCTCTGCTGTGGCCGTTGGGTCGCATTGTAAAGGTACACGAAGGCAGCGATGGCGTCACACGCGTTGTAGAGGTAAAGATGAAGACTGGAACCGTGGTAAGAGGCTTCAACAATATTTGTCCTCTACCACTTAATTGAAGCACCAGGGTACTTCAACCGGGGCAGCATGTCGGCGCACGAGCGCCACACTAGGACGAGACCGGAGGCGGAGAGGGTGCGGGGGGCCCGCACTCGTCTCCGATACTTTGCGCAGCGACACCGCCCGCGACACTCGCGCCTACAATATTGTATTTCTTTTTATTACGAATTAGACCGATTATTTATATAGTCCACTCTTTAATTTCTAACATCGAAGGTCTCCAACAGGGGTATATCACTATCTGAAAATGTTGACAAACGCCTTGAAAACCTAGGAGGGTTACAAATCAAACTGTCATCGTCGTCACTTGTACTTGTATCACTAAAATCTTCATCGGGCATAAAATTGGGGTCCTCAACAGAATCATCACTTGAATACTCCATAGCAAATCACTTATTTGATCGTTTCAACACTTATACTGTAACGAAAGAAAAAAAATATAAGAAAAAACATGAATATGAATTTATGTCCTTTCTTAAATTTTCTTCCAAAACGTGTTCTTGAGTCCTGAAACAAAAAAAAGGGTTATTTATCTGTGTATCTTTTCGAATACACATGGCCTGGGAGGTATGAATTTCAAATGAACTATTTCCCAGGCCACGTGTATCTAAATGTCACACAGATAAAAATCCCAGAAAAAAGGGGAAAAAAGGGGGGGTGTCAAACTATATTACGATTTTTATGTAGTTTTAAACACTTCCGACCAAAAAAAAATTGTGTATTTTTTGTAAAACTGTCACTTAGGGTCTGGCGCTGAGGGTGTTAAGTATGCTGACTACGAATATCATGATATTGAAATTCCCACTCAGCATATAAAATAACCGGCATCCTGCCGTTTGGCAGTTGTGTGGCAAAAAACTTATCGCATAGTTTCATTTCCTACAAGAATCTTTAGCAAATTTATATTTCGCATTTTAATTGCTTCGTCAAATTACAGCTTGCTCAATTTTTATTAAGTCAAATATACTCATATGATACTTACTTATTTTTTAGTAGCAGTCATTTCCATGCCGAGAATAAGTCGCTTGTGAACAGGATTGTACACAATCCCGCAGTAATGCGGCGTATACGCCACGTATACGTCGCGTATACGTCGCGTATACGTCGCGTCTACGCCGCGCATACGTCCATCGTACGCCTACGCTAGTGTGAAGGGGCACTTAGAGCTAAATAGAACATCTGTAAATTGTTAGGGTAAAATCCTTTTTTGACTGTTTTCTGTTTTCTTTTTTTTTGGTAGTAGGTAGACAAGCAATGGCCTATCTGGGCGTCGATTCTCGACCACACGACGTGAATGCGTGGACGCAAATTTACGGCTGAAACGTCGTCGTCCGTCTCATGTTCGCTGTTCCTAAATATGAGACAGGCGACGCGTCACCCGCCGATTTCGGTCCACGCATTCATGTCGTGTGAAGCGAGAATCGGTGCCCTGATGGTTTTTTATGGACGTTTGCAACACCAGTGGCGATACACACTGCACTGCGGCAAGCAATGGCCTATCTGGGCGTCGATTCTCGACCACACGACGTGAATGCGTGGACGCAAATTTACGGCTGAAACGTCGTCGTCCGTCTCATGTTCGCTGTTCCTAAATATGAGACAGGCGACGCGTCACCCGCCGATTTCGGTCCACGCATTCATGTCGTGTGAAGCGAGAATCGGTGCCCTGATGGTTTTTTATGGACGTTTGCAACACCAGTGGCGATACACACTGCACTGCTGACCGAGGCGAAGGTTTTGACGTACCCAGTGTTGAAATTTGAATTTCTAAAATATGAAACAATTAGCTTACAAAGTAAAAATTTAAACAAATACTGTATCAAGGAAATAAGGTAAGTAATATAACAGAGAATATGTTTAAACACTCATAAGATCATTGATAAGAACTGATAAAATAGTAGACGAGAAAAAAACTGTACAGGAATGAAGATTGGGAATTTAAGATAATGTACCAAAGTATTAAGATATGTATCAAGATATTTACGTTAGAGTTGATGTTAAGATAGGTATTTAAAATGTTGAAATACATACATATAATTCACGTCCTGCACCTTTCGAATCCAGTCCCAGCCTGTGACCTTTTCCAGATTGTCGGTCCATCTGGCGGGTAGACGTCCTACCCTACGTTTGCAAAGTCGCGGTCTCCACTCAGAACCCTTAAGCAACAATTATTTCTATATTCATTAGGTAAAAATTTTTGACACCTAAAGCATTGATTGATGATACAATGAGTAAACTTTACTCCAAATTAAAGTAAGTAATTTGACGTGGATGATTCAGCACAGCACTCTCATGAAAATACAAGCATAAAAGAAAACCTAGAAATTGTTTGTAAATAGTAAAATGTCATGTATACTTTACGATAAATATGTGCAAATAAAAATAATTTCCGTGACAAGTTTCTGTGAATTATTCACAATTCGTCCATGGGGTCCCGATGCGCAAATTTTTTTCAAGAATTTGAAAAAGCGCCTTGTGGAGTCAACTGGTGACCCAAGGGCTGGCAGTTTTCTCGCTCAACGAATAGGTATTGCTATTCAAAGGGGGAATGCTGCTAGTCTTTTGGGCACAATGCCACGGGGACCTTATTTAGGTTTAGTTTAGATAGTAATAATGTAAATATTGATATGTAATAATTATGTTTCTCTGTAATTTTTAACAATAAATGTATAATTCGTTCAATATTAATTTTATAGAAAATAATTATTTTTGTTACAATATATATTTTGTGAAAATTTTATATGACGGCAAACTTATTCTAGATTACCAACTTTTAAATAGTCATAAATTTTATCGCTCGTGGCCCAGCGTACTCAGTGTTCTGTAAACGATCAATGCAGTAAGCAACTTTCACTATGGCCAGTCCTTGAATGGGTGACCATCCATGTTACTAGGTACTTTGTGACTTTTATTTGAATGTTTCCGTGCTTCGGAAGGCACGATAAGCCGTTGGTCCCGCTTGCCAGTGAAATGGGAGTCGTTAGGCCAAGTTGAAGGCCTTTTTAGGTAGCTTGAAAAATTCCAATAGCAGGTCACATCCTGCTCCTGTCCATCTCAACACGGCAATACGGCTCCCCACCTATTAAGTGGGACAAATTCTTAAGAAATTTGAAATTTGGGCATAAAATGGTATGCCTCTGCCTGCCCCTTCGGGGATAAGGGCGTGACCATGTATATATGTATAAATTTTATTATAATTTTTATAAAATATTGTAATTTAATATCTATTAATATTTTGGTTGAACCTTGAACAGTTGCAAAACACTGTCCAACTTAGGTACTACTTGACAGCTTGCCTAATTTTTTTTTTTGACAAATATACGTGAGGGATCATTTCGTCATTAACAACTGTTGCCTAATTATTGCCATTTACACAGCTCTCAAAACGAATAAATTATCCCAATACTTAACTGACTTCAAATAAACCGGCCAAGTGCGAGTTGGACTCGCCCATGAAGGGTTTCGTAGCAGCAAGTAACATAATATAACAGTTCTTATAGTTCGTTGTAACTTTGATTGATGTTTTAACACGTTCGCAGTGGTAGTGATTTTTCTAACCGAAAATTGCGGTTTATGACGTATTAAAAAAAAACTACTAGCTCTACCTCGTTCAAATTAATTTTCGTTGGTAGTTTTTATGGCAATGTATATCATATATTTTTTTTAGATTTATCACTCTCCTAGTTTAGAAGTTAGAGGGGGGGGGGGCACTCATTTTTCGACTTTGGAAGTCCCTCTTGCACAAACTATTCACTTTAGAAAAAAATGATGTTAGAAACCTCAACAGCATTTTGGAAGACCTATCTATAGATACCCCACACGTATGGGTTTGATGAAAAAAAAAATTTTGAGTTTCAGTTCTGAGTATGGGGACCCCCAAAATTTACTGTTTTTTTCTAGTGTTATATAAGAATCTTAATGCGGTTCACAGAATACATCTAGTTACCAAGTTTCAATAGCATATGCCTAATAGTTTCGGAGAAAAGTGGCTGTGACACACGGACGGACAGACAGACAGACAGACATGACGAATCTATAAGGGTTCCGTTTTTGCCATTTGGCTACGAAACCCTAAAAATGAGAAGGTTCTCAATTCGTCTGTATGTTTTTTATGTATGTTTGTTTTATTTTCACCACATTTCATTGCAGCTGCCCCGCTCCTACTTCATAGAGCGTAATGTTTTATATTTCTCAATAAATGGACCATCAGTAGGTTGTACCTATGTGATGTAGGTACCTCACACTTTAGGCCCGTCCATGGGCGCACTTTCACGTACCTATACTTAGACAGGTCGGAATTTATGAAATCTTGCAAAGGAGGTCCTTTTTTTCATGTGAGAAACCCCGTGAATGGTATCCCGGACTCCTGCCGACTCGAACCACACGGCGCCCTTCCATGGTGTTCCATCTTATGGTGTTTCAAACACCATAGATGTTTGCTTATTTACCACAATTATTTATACTGTTGAATGATGGCACTTGGTGGAACCTGCTGCCCATATTTAATAACGTCACTTGTACTGTTCTACAACATTTGTGTTATTTACAGTACAAGTGCCGTTATTTAATATTTACCACCATGCTTAATTACCACCTCGTAGTGGGTCTGGGCGTGGACACTCTCTCGCTCGAGACTATGGTGCGAGCCATGCTCTCCAGCGGGAGTAAGTGGGACTGCGCCGCCTCCTTCTGCGAGCAGGTCATGCTCGTGAAGGAGGCGGCGGGACGGGTACAGGAGAGAACTCTCCCACCCGAGTTCCGCAGTCGGCGGCCTGGGCGCCGCCGACGTGTCTTCGCCGAGGACTATCGGCCACCATGACCGGGGGCCTGAGGACAGTGAGGGGGCGGCTCACCGTCCTTACAGAAGCAGGCCCATGACGGCAGCATGACATGAGGAACTCAGGCACGCCCCCCCTTAGAAGCGGGATCACCCCCGAAACCCCCCATAGACGCGGGATAGCACCCGAACCACCCCCCGGGCGAGGCCGCAGTGGCGGCCGTAGGTCTGTTGTGAGTCCCGGGACATCCTTCCGAGGGCTTACCCGGGTCTCTCAACCACAGGCTGTTAGGCGTTACGTGACGTTTTTTTAGTCGGTAAGAGTCCGGCATAACATCCTCTGAGGACTTTCCCTCACGTAAAAAAAAATGCTTAATTACCACCTTAGTGATTTAAAAATACAGTCAATATTTCTATACGTTCTTACCAATAACTGGAATAAATATTTGTGTTCCTCATAATTTTCATTTTATGTTAGGTACGTTATCTTGGGAGCATATGGCTATTCATAAAATATGACAACAAATGCCATTACAAGCTTACACTGATGAAAATATGAGATCGGCTAAAGAAGGACCTCTTTTATGAAATCGTTCATTCCTTAATTTATGAATACTTGAAAGATTTATGACGATACATACTAGAGATGCGCCGAATGTTCGGCCGAATATTCGAATTCGGTACATTCGGCAAGTTTTCAATAGTTCGTATTCGGCCGAATATTCGGTTTATTGGCCGAATAATTACCGAATGTTTAAATTATTATTAACAAAATTAATCATTATTGAACAGGTAGGGATTTTCCCATAATTAACGTCATGGTACAGATATTGGTAACGCACAGTAACATAGTCATTTAGATGAAAAAGCTCGGAGTTCTCAACGTTGCTTATTTAAAGAATGCCCAGTTTTCGGGATCATGCCGTTTGGCAAAATATGTTTCTTCAAATTTCACTTCCCAATAAACTTATCGCATAGTTTCATTTCCCAAAAAAATCTTTAGCAAATTTATATTTCGCATTTTAATCACTTCGTCAAATATTCATTTGGCAATTTTTTACTTGCTCAATTTTTATTAAGTCATTTATACATTACTAGCGGCCCGCTCCGGCTTCGCACGGGTATACAGTATTACTCCACTATTTAATGGATGTTATTTTACATATAAACCTTCCTCTTGAATCACTCTATCTATTAAAAAAACCGCATCAAAATCCGTTGCGTAGTTTTAAAGATTTAAGCATACAAAGGGACATAGGGACAGAAAAAGCGACTTTGTTTTATACTATGTAATGAAGCTAATGATTTATTTTGTAAAAAAATTGTATTGCAAAGTACGTTCGTTCAAAATTTGATTTTAATATGGGGGAGAACTTGTAAAAACATGAAAAGTCTGATGTAAGAGTGGGTTAGGTTAAGCTAAGCACCGGATCTTTTTTTCATAATAGCAATTAGCCATATTTTAATGCAATGAATTTAGACTCTTGAGTAAATCATATGGATATGTAATATTCTGGGAAAAGTATGTTATGAACTTGAACTTGAACTACCTTATACTTGGTAAAATGAAACTTTGCTATGTTATTATTTGGTAAACAATAAATTGCCAAAAATAGTATTGCTAACTGTAAAATTGCGAAAAGTTGTTTTGCCAAATGAAAATTTGGGATACATAATTTGGCATGTGGCACTTTGGGAAATGTTTTTTACCAGACATTAGTAAACCCCGGTTTTCACCGCGAACAGAGCAGTTCCAATATACTCTGTAAAATATAGTTGATCTTTGTGACAGTTGTACAAACGTAGAGGGTGACAACGGTATACCGTTGTCACCGCTATATATATATATAGCTTTTGTGGTTGAAATGCATAGACATAGAGTGAGAGCACAGAGGTGCAAACTGTAAATAACAATTTTATGCTTTTGAAATAAAAGTAAATTATGGTAACGTTAATGTAACTGTCACAGAGATCAAGCATTAGTTTACAGAGTATATTGAATCCGTTTAACTCGCAAAGTAGGCACTAATTTTCCCACCAATAAATTGTCGCAATGAAGGGACTGAGTGGTTAAAATAGTTGTGATGAGCTGGCTCAGTTCTAGTTAGTCGTCCGAGGCATTACGGAGTCCGTTTTTATTTTTATCTCTTCTTTAAGTTACAATATGCAAGAACTTTGTCTTCACACGACAATATAACTAATTCGCTACAAAACACAGCTGTACACAACCAGTCCAAAACTCCAACTGAACTAAGTCTATGTGAGAATGAACTTCTCATTTTCAATGTCATTTCTCTCATTTTACATTCACTTTACTCATCTTAATCTTTATCTTTATTTTTTAGAATCTTCGTTGGTGGAAAAAAAAACTCATTTCTTTAAAAAAAGGAGCCCGTTCAGCTCACCATCTCCCACCAATTACTTTATTGGCGCGTGCGGTCACATAAGGGAGTGCTGTCTTTCTCTCAATCTTTAGACAGAAGACATTTCGACTGTAAACTTTCTTCACGGTTGCAAGTTGTTCGATTGAGAATCAGCGCCCTAGGGTTGAGGGCTGGGTGCCCAGCGCTGAAAGAATGTCCCCAGCATCGTCGACTTACCTGTTTACCGCGTTAATTTGAACCGAATAGTTCGGCCGAATATTCGGTTCGGTACAATTTTTACCGAATATTCGGCCGAATGTTCGAATTCGGTTCAACCCACATTCGGCGCATCTCTAATACATACGCTTAATTAAATCGTTCATTCCTTAATTTATGAATACTTGAAAGATTTATGACGATACATACGCTTAATTAATTAAATGTTCATTGAAACGGATAATGTTATAAATTGCAATAAACCGATAATAACAGTGCAGCATGACAGAATACTTGTTTAGATTTATATACAATCGTGATACTAATAATAACTTAATCACAACAGTAACTATGTAATAAGTGATTATTTTAAAATCAAAATATCTCCGACAAAGACTGTTCTGTAAATTTCAAAGACCTGTATAAAATGAATATGAAGTATGAAACCTCATACGCTGTAATTTACTGAGAAGTTGGGTATCCTGCAGACTTTTTAATACAAAAGCAATCTCTAGGTTACTTTGCCGTGCAAATACCATTAAAACAACAGTATACCTTTCCGATCAATCGTATATGTATTTTTCTGTGAAATCCCTTGTAGCATTTATTTTCTATAGATGCAGTATTCAGGATGTGAAAGCAGCCTAGTCGAGTTATCTTTTTTTAATCGGTTGTCAGTGGTGACATTTCTGCTGTCAGAATGACAGGATGTCATAAGGATCAGTGACGAATCGTTTTTGCATTCAATGAAAGCAGGTTTTGCATGAGATTCGAGACGATTCCACGTGAGAGAGGGGATAAAGCCCTGATACAAAGTTCGAAGTCTCTTTTTACGATCGGCTAAGGACGAGGGAAATTGAAATTACTCTGAGTGGCACGCCTCAATTTTTCTTTGGAGGTTGTAAGTTGCAACCTGAGGACGTGTTAAGGAATTATTCTGAGTTTACTTATTCTCCTCGGAAGGAGTTGGACTCTGTGTCAACCTACACCCGGGATACCGGGTTTTTTACTACGGGGAAAAGCGGCCCGTCCACGGTTAGCAAAACCACACCCAATGACACGTGGACTACATGAGCGAGGTGTTTTGAGAGGAACCAGCCGCCTCCACGTGGCATTCTCGTGCTGTGCTGCTCTCAACTTACTCAAGGCCAGTAATTGTCACCCAATTATAAGTGTAGTTAGCTGCTTACCCGTTCTACCTGCTCACGCGGCAGTGGTCTATTGAGTAGTATTAGTACCTAAGCCCTGACTTTACTTCTGTGTACCTGTGATATTTGTGTCTATCAGTGAAAAAGCTCTCTGTGTGTCTCTGTGTATCTCTGTGTACTTAATAAATATATGTGTGTACACCCTATTGGCTGTTTTCGTCAGAGCCCTGGCCTCCCTTGCGCACCCACTAGAAACTCTGTAACAAGGCGCCCTGGGAAAGAGTTCTCTGCATAGCTATCTTGCGCTAGTTGGTGAGTAACATCATTGTGTTATAAATTGCCGCCCAACGTGGGGCAAATCTCTGGGTCTACTCTGCGGTAGCCTCAGTCTAGTGTGTGTGCATAGGTGGTTACCTCTGGCGAAACCATCCTGGTGTATCGTCCGAGACGCTCCAGGACGTTAATTGGTGGTGCTAACAGCTAAGCACAAAATTATCCCTTTCGTCTTCTTCCAGCTACCTACATCTTTGGCTGGAAAAGACACTAAATTCTAAATTAAAAAATTTAAAATAGCTGTGATTTTGGAAAAACTTTTTGATTTTATTTGGCATACCCACTTCTTTTTCTTGTGTTTTTTCTTTTATGTGTTTCTTTTTTTCTTTTTTCTTTTTTGTGGTGCACACACATGTATTTATTCTAATATTATATTAGCATAGATTAATATATTACATATATTATTCTATAGCTTCACCTCTGTGTTAACTTAGTAAATTTCACTCTGTGTAATTATAAATTTTTGTTGAAGGTGTGTAGATACCTTGAAATTTAATTATTAACCTGAACTGTGTTATCAGAAAATTTAGAAACTTTTCTCTCTTAATATACCCTTAATCTTTGTTAAATTCTAAAAGTCAATTTGAAACATAATTACCTAACTTAGTACACTTTGTTGTAACTCAATTTACATTTTTACTTTGTAATTGATCCCTATCTGTGCCATTTTATCTTTATAATTGTTGTAAGTAAATTTTTACATAATGGCACAGATGAAAAATTATATTAATTATTTAAGAAAGGATGAACTTGCTAACGAGCTGTCCCACATGGGTATTTCAGTGGAACCGGAAACGACAGTGTCTGGCCTTCGGAGTGAGCTAAGAACGGCACACCGACTCGTCCGTCGAGGTAGCATCAAAGCGAGTGCTCCGGTACCCGCTGATGCATCGGCTGAGCTCTCGATCTGCCTTTCAAAAGTCTCCGAGCTGGAGGAGGCTATTCAGTCAGGTGACATCTTCATTAATAAGGGTAGTCGTCTTAGGGTGTCTATCAGAGCCAACTACTTATTGAGTAGGTTAGCTCGTTGTGGTCTAGATTGCCCCGACCTGGTGGATATTCGTGGTAGGCTAGTGAAGATCATCGCTAGGGCTGAACCCAGTAGTGATTCTGAATCCGAAGGTTCGGATGATGATGGTGATGATCCTTCGGGTCGTGACCAGGTGGAATATACTTCACCAGTAGTGAGAGAGGACCGCTCGGTGCGAGCTAGTTCAAGTAGGAATAGTTCTACATGTAACATAGTGTATAAAGAACGTCCCCTTAACTTATGTTCATTTAACTTAAAATATGATGGTTCTACTTGTGTACGTGTGTTTTTAGAGAGATTAGAGGAACTTAGATGTGCTCGGGAGGTTACTAAGCCTAGACTCCTTATGGCTTTCTCCGACCTGTTGGATGGACCGGCTTTGTCTTGGTTCCGTACAAACAAAGCTAACTTCATCTCATATGAGGATCTTATTAGTGAGCTTAGAGATACCTTCGATATTCCTGATTATGATTACCGCCTCAGGAACGAGATAAGACAGCGTACACAAGCCCGCTCTGAGTCCTTGGTTAACTATATATGTACAATGCAAGCCATGTTCTCAAGGTTGTCATGTAAGATGCCCAGTGAGGAACAGCTGGACATTCTCATGCACAACATTAGACCTGACTACATGAAGGAACTGGCCTTGCATGATGTCAACTCTGTAGATGACTTGAGACGTTTGGGTAAGCGCTTGGAGCTTGCGCGTACTAGGGCAGACGCTTTCCATGAGCCTGCTCTTGACAAGTTTGAGATTACATCTGACTTACACCAGCTTAAGAACAAAGGTGTACAAAAGCCCGCTAAGCAGGTGTCTGCAGTGGAGACGCCGGTTACCCCCCACGATCGCAAATGCTTTCGTTGCGGCGGGGGCGGTCACACTGCATACAGCTGCACACAGTCAAGGGAGCTGGTGTGTTTCCGGTGTGGTCTCAAAGGAGTCAAGACCACAGACTGCTCACACTGTACTAGCAAGTCAAAAAACGCGTAGGCCAGGGCCTTATTAGGAACTCTGTGCATTACTCTGTATCTGAGTCTATTTCTGATAAGGTCCTGTTTCCTAAACGGGATAGTGACATTAGACCGTATCTGGTTGTTAAGGTTTTAAATTTAAATGTCTTAGGCCTTCTAGATTCCGGTGCCTCCTGCTCTATACTAGGTAAGGGAGCGCACCGCATCTTCTTGGAACTGGGTTTTGATCTTGTGAGTATCAATCCTACTTTTCGTATTACAACTGCAGACAGCACTCACTTGCAATGTCTGGGTTGTATCTCTTTGCCAACTGAGTACAATTCGGTTATCCGAGTTGTCAAGTTCTATGTTGTCCCAGGTATAACCACCTCCATGATATTTGGAGTGGATTTCTGGCAACAATTTAAGTTAAGTGATAAGTTAATTTTACAAAATATTAGTCTTGATAGCTTTAGTGATACTAATCCTATAGAGTCTGTGTCCCTTAACGGTGGCCTCGAGGATTACAACAACTTGACTGCTAAACAAAGGTGTGTGATCAACGGGGTCATTGAGAAATTTGACTCATTGAACACTGATAAGGTGGGCTTAGGTCGGACCTCACTTGTACATCATGTCATTGATACTGGTGACAGCAAGCCGATAAAGCAGCGTTATTATCCGCCCTCTCCCCTTAAGCAGAAGGCCCTGGAAGCCGAGCTGGACCGAATGCTGGAGATGGGAGTAGTGTCCCCGTCTCAGTCCGCCTGGAACTCTCCAGTGGTCATGGTGGAGAATGCGAACGGCGACCTCAGATTGTGCTTGGACTCTCGCAAGCTGAACTCTGTGTCAAAGAGTGATGCCTACCCCTTACCCTATATCAATCAAATCTTGGACCACCTTAATAACGCTAAGTATTTAACTTCTGTAGATTTGAGTGCGGCTTACTGGCAGATTCCATTTGACTCACCCCAGTCTGCTGAGAAGACTGCTTTTACGGTTCCCCGGGGAGGATTATTCCAATACAATTCGATCCAATCGAAGGCCAAAAATGTACGGTCGTCACGGATCATTCATCTCTTCTGTGGTTCCATAAACTGAAAAATCCCACGGGTCGTCTAGCACGTTGGAGTATGAGGCTCAGTCAATTCGACTTTGACATAGAGCATCGAAAAGGTAAAGACCACGTTGTACCTGATGCTCTGTCTCGTATCAAAATTGATTCCCTCGATGCAGTACCCACTAAAGACCCGTGGTATGACCACACCATGAATAGTGTTCGGAAGAACCCTAGGAAGTCACCAAATTATGACATTCGTGACAACCTTCTATATAGGTTAACAAAAAATAAATATTCTTTGACTTCAGACTTTGACTGGAAGCTGGTGGTACCTCAGGAGGATCGCTTGCCCCTGCTCTCTAAGTACCACGATGACACACTTAGTGCCCATGGTGGCGTTTGGAAGACGCATAAAAGGTTAGCCCTAAATTATTACTGGCCCAAGATGTACGAGGACGTCAAAGAATATGTTGGGAATTGCGAAACATGCAAGCAGTACAAACCCGTAAATACGTCTCGTCCCGGCCTAATGGGTAGCCCGAAGCGGGTTTCGAAGCCATTCGAAGCTATCTCTGTCGATCTGCTTGGTCCCTTTCCCACTTCGAGCAATAGAAACGTACACCTGATCGTGGTCTCCGACTACTTTAGCAAATACGTCATGTTGTGCCCTGTTCGGGTTGCCACAGGCGCTGTAGTCGCGAGGTTCATAGAGAAGAGTGTGTTTCTCGTGCACGGAGTCTGCAAGACTATTTACATGAATAATGGCCCTCAGTTTGTGAGTAAGCCATTTAAGGATCTGTTGGCTAAATACAATGTACCTAATATATATTATAACCCTAGGTATCATGCCCAAACTAATCAGGCGGAACGAGCTATTCGCAATGTGGTTCAAGCGATCTCATGCTATGTGAAGTCACAACACAAGTCTTGGGATCAGTTCTTGGTTGAGATACTGTGTGCTTTAAACACTGCAGTTAACGAAGCGACTCGTTTCACCCCTTACTTTTTGGTACATGGTAGGGAATTTATTGGGGATGGAGTGTTATACAGGCAGACAGATATCGCGTGCCATCCTACTTCAGTCTCTGTAGACGATCCATCAGCCTTCGGTTTCAAGCTGAGAGAAATACAACGCATTTACGATCAGGTGAGGAAACATTTGAACGTTGCCCACCAGCGTAATGAAAAGTATTACAATCTCAGAAAAAGGCATGTAGAGCTGAAAGTGGGACAGATAGTTTACAAACGCACGTTCTACCTGTCCAACAAGGCCAAGAATTTTACTTCTAAGCTAGCCCCTAAGTTCCTTAAATGTGTGGTGACTGCTAAAAGATCCCCTTTAGTATATATATAGGCTGTCAGATCTGGACGGTAAGGATCTTGGGGAGTACCATATCAAGGACATCCTGAAGTATCAGGAGGAGCAGTCTCCAATACCTAACGTAACTACATAGCACTGTTTCTCTAGTTTATTAAACCAGTGCTATGTGATCATTATGTAAGACTATTGTTACGCCACGCCTCAAATCACTATGACAGTTGACATAAGGAGCTACGCAATTTCCGAGTGTACATCTATATAAGACAGTGCGAGCACATTTGTCGGTCATTCTGTACTGTATACTAAGACTAGCCGAAGCTCTGCCCAATTTATTGTGTGTCTATACGGAGAATAAAGTAATTAGCAGAGTCCTGAAGTGTTTAATTGCCCCTTCTGTTACAATCAGAAGTGGGATAATTCAAGAAGAAACCATGAAGACTGTCAGTTTTGAAGAAGAAAAATCCACTTTGAAGTAGGCCGAGGGTCCTGTCGACAACAATAGTGCCTCTACCTCTCAAACCTCGATTCCACGTGGACAATCGAAGCAAAAGTTACACGGCGCACATCCAAAAACAATGTGGGTATTTATGAAATGTTTTACAAGATGCCTACAGAGAACACAACTATCGTATGAGTATGAACCAGTTTTCTTCTTGTATAACCTGCTACCTACCCATGTAAATACCTTCAGTAAGAGAACACCTGTATAAAAGCCCCGATATCAAGAATCGGACTACCGCATTGCAAAAATCCGACTGCATCAACCGCTTTGTCAAGCTGAAGTCAGTGGAATTAGTGCCAACAGGCACGTCGCGGCGCCGGCGCTTCAGTCGTGAAGATTTTCATCGTGGAACACTTAAACTATAGCGCGCGGTAGCAGCGTGCTGCGGCGCTTGATGGAGACAGATGCTGCCCAAGATGGTCGGCTATGAACAACAAGGCTGAGATACGCTAAAAGCTGCACAGATAACTTGAGATAAAGATAGTAAAGCAGAATGCAAGCCAATCTACCGTGATGATGATGAAGCTACTTTGGGCCGGGCTGGGCAAAGCCAAGCTATGCCACGCCACGCCACGACAAACCAGCCAGCAAGCTAGTCCTACGAGCTAGTCCTGCGAGCTAGTCCTGCGAGCTAGTCCTGCGAGCTAGTCCTGTAAGCTAGTCCTGTAAGCTAGTCCTGTAAGCTAGTCCTGCGAGCTAGTCCTGTAAGCTAGTCCTGCGAGCTAGTCCTGCGAGCTTGTCCTGCGAGCTTGTCCTGCGAGTTAATCCTATGAGCTAGTAGTAGGCCAGAGAGACAGCCTAGCAAGTCAGCCTAGCAAGTCAGGCCAGCGAGACAGGTCTGCGAGACAGGCCAGCGAGACAGGTCAGCGAGACAGGTCAGCGAGACAGGCCAGCGAGACAGGTCTGCGAGACAGACGTGCGAGTCAGGCCAGCGAGTAAGGCCAGTTACGATTATTTGATTGATAAGGAAGCCTGGAAATGATCTGCTTGCTCTACTGGTAGGGTTTTAGTTTATAGTACTTTTGTAAATATGTAGTGCACAAAAAGAATAGCCCGCCGAGTTTCTTGCCAGTTCTTCTCAAGTGGGCCGCGTTCCGAACTGGTGGTACTATTATTTTGCTTTGTATTCATTGACGTGTCGCAAGTGCCTACGTATTAGGATTATGCGAAATAAATGTTTTTTTTGAGTTTGAGCGCGTCAGACCAGCGAGCCAGGCCAGCCCAGACGCCTTGTTCCTGTTGCAGGAGCAACTGCTTACAGGATGGCCGATTGTTACGCCACGCCTCAAATCACTATGACAGTTGACATAAGGAGCTACGCAATTTCCGAGTGTACATCTATAAAAGACAGTGCGAGCACATTTGTCGGTCATTCTGTACTGTATACTAAGACTAGCCGAAGCTCTGCCCAATTTATTGTGTGTCTATACGGAGAATAAAGTAATTAGCAGAGTCCTGAAGTGTTTAATTGCCCCTTCTGTTACACTATTTTAATCTTTTGTTTGTATTTCTATATGTGTACGTGACTTTAAATTGTCACGTTGTAGTTTCTTCTATGCACCGCACCGAGCGTTTTTCTCTCATTCGCTTCTGAGTACTCTACAATATCCTGAGAGCTTGGGTAGTGTTAGGGTATCGGCAGTAAGTAAAGGGAGCATTCGTTTTCTATGAAGGGCATTAGACTCTAGTTACTTAGCCTAACCGGTACACGAGTCAGTGTCTAGTTAGGTACATAGGAGGATCTTTCTTTGGTATTGTAATGGTCGTAGTCAGCTGGTGTTTGAAAGACCTAGCTGGTTGTCTTTGTTTATTAGTCAGTACTTTTCTGTTTTCTTTATTGTGTATTTCCAGCGTGTCATATCCGCAGGAAATACTATTAAAGGGGGGGTGGTTGTAGCATTTATTTTCTATAGATGCAGTATTCAGGATGTGAAAGCAGCCTAGTCGAGTTATCTTTTTTTAATCGGTTGTCAGTGGTGACATTTCTGCTGTCAGAATGACAGGATGTCATAAGGATCAGTGACGAATCGTTTTTGCATTCAATGAAAGTTGGTTTTGCATGAGATTCGAGACGATTCCACGTGAGAGAGGGGATAAAGCCCTGATACAAAGTTCGAAGTCTCTTTTTACGATCGGCTAAGGACGAGGGAAATTGAAATTACTCTGAGTGGCACGCCTCAATTTTTCTTTGGAGGTTGTAAGTTGCAACCTGAGGACCTGTTAAGGAATTAGTCTGAGTTTACTTATTCTCCTCGGAAGGAGTTGGACTCTGTGTCAACCTACACCCGGGATACCGGGTTTTTTACTACGGGGAAAAGCGGCCCGTCCACGGTTAGCAAAACCACACCCAATGACACGTGGACTACATGAGCGAGGTGTTTTGAGAGGAACCAGCCGCCTCCACGTGGCATTCTCGTGCTGTGCTGCTCTCAACTTACTCAAGGCCAGTAATTGTCACCCAATTATAAGTGTAGTTAGCTGCTTACCCGTTCTACCTGCTCACGCGGCAGTGGTCTATTGAGTAGTATTCTGCCGTCCTTAGGATAAACAACGCAATCGACATTTTTGACGTAATTGAGTTATTAGTATATTCGGAATCACCGAAACGAGATCTACAAGAATCAATTACTCATTTTTTGATATCTTGATTAGTTTTCATTTTATTGTTAAGCATAAACAGCGCAATTAATGCATTTCCAACTTTTTACTAATCATAAGCATCGTAAGCAAACATGCGTTGTTTATGACTCGTATTTAATATGAATTTTAATTAGCCCGTCTTAAGCGGAGTAACGCAAGTGTGTATTTACGATTATTGTGACTAGAAAAGTAAAGGCAAAGAAGGTCTATTTCAAAGTTTGTTGCTCTTAACAACTAAAAAATAAAAATATTTTGGTTAAAATTTGACTTGTAACTGGAAATTTTAGCAAGAGGTCATAGAAAAAAGTAATTATCACAGTGATCGTTAACAAAGTATTGAATTATAGCAAACTACTTCGGACATTTGATTAATTAATGATGTATTTTAATATTTTATGAAATGATAATGAAAGAAAGAAAGAACAAGTTTTTATTCTACATTAATGCCTAATAATAAAAATATTTCACATTTCAACTTATAGTTTTATGTCCCACGTAATAGGTGGTGATCCACGTAATCTTTAAGTTATTTTATGATTAAGCAAACAAGGCAGTTTTATACGCTGCTTGATGAGCCTGATGAAGAAATACACCTCCTTTCATACACCATGTGTGACGTAAACGAAGTTGCGAGGGTCAGCTAGTGAATTATAAATCAATAAATAATTATAAATTTGATAATGTTACATAGTATTTTAATTAAAATTATAATTAAAATTATAATATATTTTTAATATAATAATACTGACAGGTGCCCTTACGTAGGCGACTCGGTAATGAGCCTCTTTGGTGCTGCTATTCAAAGCTCCCGGGGTTAAAAAGAGACGAATACACTGAGCTCCTAATGTTGTACTACGACAGAAAAACTATATTTTGAATAGCTTAGTTCTATAATAGCAGAAAGGAGGGAGAGAAACGTACCATACGGCCTGGAAGATACAGTTGACACTAGTTCGAAGGCAGGGTTCAATGTACCTAATAGTTTGTGTCATTAAACAATTTATTATAGATTATCATTAGGTATATAGTCTCACTTTGTAGATTTTAATTCACAGTAGTAAAGGATAACCACAGATGTAACGCGAATTGAAATCCTTTATGATATAAGACAGCAAAAATTGACTATAGATATTACTAGTCGCTTAGTTCTGGCTGGATTTCTTTAATATAATGATAGTAGCACCTCCGTTCGACATGCGTTTTTCTGGGTCGTAAAGGAAACAGAAGGATTAAGTTAAGGAGTTCTTTAAAACACTCGTCTTAATAGATTTCGTAGAATGCAGTCAAAGCTAATAAAGATTTCGTAGGATAATATTTGATATTTGTTTAATTAAGTACGTAAAATTAAACGCATGCGAGCTTCTCTAAAAGAATTTACTAGTCATAATGAACACATTTGCTACGTATAAGTTATAAAATTGGAACATAAGTCGAAGTAATCCCATATCTTTACTAGACATAAACATCACAAAATGCATTTACTAGAGATAAATGACGCATCTGCAGCACATGCGTTGATAATGCTTAGTGATTTAGTATTATTGCAGGGAATATTTACTAGCCTTAAACATTTTTTCTTTATTTTAAATAATGAAATAAACTAATTGTATAAATAAAGTATCGCACATGCAAAGTTCACATTTCAAGGAATCGAACAAAACAATAAAACTTAGAATATTCCTGTTAGTTTCCGAGAGACAATAAAAAAAACTAAAAAAACTTTAAACGCGATTTACTCGAAACTTACTTCCAAGCAAGTGCGTTGTTTATCCTTATGACGGCAGTATTAGTACCTAAGCCCTGACTTTACTTCTGTGTACCTGTGATATTTGCGTCTATCAGTGAATAAGCTCTCTGTGTGTCTCTGTGTATCTCTGTGTACTTAATAAATATATGTGTGTACACCCTATTGGCTGTTTTCGTCAGAGCCCTGGCCTCCCTTGCGCACCCACTAGAAACTCTGTAACAAGGCGCCCTGGGAAAGAGTTCTCTGCATAGCTACCTCGCGCTAGTTGGTGAGTAACATCATTGTGTTATACCCTTCACCTAGGAAGCGAGGTGATTAAATTTTTAAGCTAACCTAAGAACTATAACCTTCGAATAAAAAAGTACGCAACTAAATTAATCCATCCATTCGGAAGCAATGATGCCACAGACATACATACCAATACACAGGATAAATTTATAACACTCGTTTCATTACCAAGCCACAAACTTACCAAGAAAGTCGATAGCACTCTCTATGTCCACATTTTCTTTATTCACTAGCGTATCACTTTCTTCTGCTATATCACTTTTTTCTATTTTATCACCATCACCAACAGGTTTTAGAATGATCACATTATTTTTATCTACTAACGACACATTTTCATCTTTTGTAACACTATTTTGCACCATTGTAAACGTCTGTTTCACTATGACTGTCACTTATTAATTCTATGGACTGGTTAATATAATTACTCTCAAACACAATACACTATCATTGATATAAAACAACATAAACAAATAGTACGTTTATAAGTACACGTGATTTACAAATATTCAGTCACAGATGACCTAAAAACATGTTTAAACTGATAAAATAATATGCAATAAATGTGATGTACTGATATGAACTGATATTAATATTGTGAAGTAAATAAATGCCGAGAACACGCGGATTGTTCAATCAACGGCTGTCTACTGATTCGTGAATGAAAATGGATTTAATATGAAATGAATTGCCGTTGTGGTATGTTTCATTTTGCAATGTACGGTGCAGTGGTAGGTTGTAGAGAGTCAGATAAAAGACAAGGCCGCCGACTTAATGTTTTTGTGTGTGTAAATGAGTTTGACAACCTGTAAAGTAAAAGAATGTACTTAATAAAATTTATTCTCTTTGTAATCAAAAGAAATTGGTGTTCAAATTATCGTGACTCTACTGAAAATTTAAAAATGTAACGATACGGAAAAGGACTGCTCAAGAAACTGAGTGCGGTTCTTTTACAAATCTAGAAAGGTCCAATGCTTTATTTTTTAAACGTGAGGAAAATCTTACATGTATGCTCCCGACAAAAAACCACACGTATCATGCCTAACAGCCTACGGTTGGCAGCTACGGATAATACCTCGGAAGGATTCCCCAGAACTCACAACAGACCTACGGCTATCACTGCGCCTCACCTACGGGGGGGGGGGGGATCGGGTTCTATCCCGTGTCTTTGGGGGGTTTTTCGGGTGTTATCCCACTTTTTAGAGGGGCGTGCGTGATCTCTCACGTCACACTGGCGTCTAGGGCCTGTTTCTCTTAGGACGGTGAGCTGATCTTCGCGGTTTGTATCGCAAGGTAAAACTAACTTTATACACTTAGTTAGTTTCACCTTGCGAGACAAACCGCGAAGACAGAAGATCTTAGCAACGACTGTAGCATACCCTGGGACATCCTTCCGAGTGCTTACCCGGGACTCCCGACCGTACGTCGGATATTCTTTCGGAGTTCGTGTGTGTTCTAGAACACAAGCTAAAAATTTTCATTGGATGGATTAAGAAATGAATTTAATTAAGTAGCTATAGTGTGGCCTAGACGGCGCTGACGGCTGAGTTACAATTATTATCTTCATAATTTTCAAAGTGTTTGTACTTACATTTTACTAAGTACACACAAAGACAGTACGTACCGACAACAATATACGTAATTGTTCAAGTTTACTTTGTAGGATGAATATTATGAACTATTTATATTCCTCTTATCATAACCAACAAGAACAAACTTAATATAATATTGCACGTAACGTAATGTACTCTCTATATGATAAATAGTCTTTTCATAGTTTAATAGAACATTTATTATTAAAAACTAGGTACAATAGAGGAGCGTGAAGAGGCACATCACAGGGCCGCCAACTTGAGGACCACTGTCAGAAGTCTTACGGGCTGCGAGAGTGGCCTCCAATCGCTAGATGCGCCACGGCTTTCTATCAGGCTGGCGACGTCAATATTAGGCGAGCTAAATATATATATAAAAAAATAGAACAGTGCGTACACATATTGTGGTAGTTCGACACATGTTTTCTTTACTAGCGTATTAGAAAAGACTGTTATTTTTAAACTTTTCTGGCGTATGGAATGTACACGACGACGAGACTTTCCCACACATTTCACTTATAACTACTATCATTGCAATGCGTTTGAAACGTCAACCCAAGTACCATATACACACACAAACTCTGAACAAAATACATAGTTTTGTATCATGCATTATTTGGTCCAACCAGAGACCTCAATGCGGCATCAGTCTAATACACTGCTTATTTATTTGTATATTTATTAACATTAATTATCATTCGCTAGGAATAAAAATATAACCCTTAACGTAAAGTCAAAAAATAGGCTATGTACTTAAATGTATAATAATATAATTATACATAGGTGCCTACATTAAGTCTTCGGCGAACTTCGATTCTGATTCTACTATGTTCCAATCCTCACAGAAATTTCCCAATTTTTTTCGCTATTTGGAGTGGAGACAAATCCAACAAAACACATAATTTGGCCCAACAGTTCTTTTTTTTATAATGGAGAATATAATATTAGCTGGATCACTTATTTTATCAGTTTCGTACACTCCTTTGAACCTCATCAACCATCAGGTCGAAGAAGCGTGCGAAACTGGAGTGTTTGCTATAATTATCATAAAAAAGCGCTCCTGGCCCCTCGGGCTAAGAATTTTTTTTTTTAATGCTGGGTTGGATTGAAGTAATAAGGATTGGCGATCACATAACAAACTACATGTTAAGCTCCTTCGCTATGACCTGTGGTCATAGTTTACACCTCACAGTCCTTCTCCCTGCATTTTCTTTTCGTATGAATATCCTCAGGAATGTCATGCCGGCTGTGAAAAGTATGTCCCTATAAGTTCAAAAAGTTTATAAAAAGTAAATTATACTACAAGGGCTACTATACAATGAATGATTATGTGCTGGATAAAGAAGCCTGGAAATGACCTGCTATGCTGGATTCTAAAAAAAATTAAAATACATAGTTTATTGATTCTTTAATATTGTAAATAGCGCACTAAAAAGAATAACCCGCTGAGTTTCTTGCCAGTTCTTCTCAGGTGGGTCGCGTTGTGAACTAGTGGTTATTTCAGGACGTTTTACAAGTGCATCTGTATATGCCTAAGTGAAATAAATATATGTTTGTTGTTGTTGTTTGCTCAATTCAACTATGAACACACGAACCTGCTTATCCGTCTATGCCAAGGGGCCCTGGGTTACTTCTCGGAACGATGTCAGGATCCACCGCGGCTTCACCTAAGTGTCTCCACATAGGTGGGGATCGAATCCACGATCTCCGAATGCGTACTCCGGTCTTTTAACCTCTATACCAAGAAGCCAGCCATGGCATCAAGAGACATGTAACTACGGGTATCTTACTAATATTATAAAAGTGAAAGTTTGTGTGTCGATGTGTGGATGTTTGTTACTCTTTCACGCTCAAACGGCTAAACGGATCGAACTGAAGTTTGGTACAGAGATACATTATAGTCTGGAATAACGCATAGGCTACTTTTTATCCCGAGAATAAGTTCCCACGGGAAGCGGGATCGATAACAAACATTACGCGGGCGAAGCTGCGGGCGTCAGCTAGTAATAAATAAAATAAATAAATGAAACTCTTAATGTTTTTTAAGTTTTTATATTAGGGTAAATTACAACAAGTGGTGATTTTTTTTTGTAATTTTTTTTTTTTTTTTTATATTCAGCTCGCCAAATTGACGTCGCCACCAGCCTGATGGTGAGAAAGCAGTGGCGCATCTAGCGATTGGGGGCCACCTCTTACAGTGGTCCTCAAGTTGGCGGCCCTGTGATGTGCCTCTTCACGCTCCTCTTGAAGAACCCGGGATTGTAAGATGAGGGAAAGACGTGTGCGGGCAGGTCGTTCCATGTTTTTATAGTTCGACAGAGGAACGATCTTTTGAAACGCTCGGTTCTGGCGAAGATTCTCTCCACTGTGTATGAGTGGCATCTCTGCCCGGCACGCGTTGTTCGGGATCGGAAAGGAGATGGTGGGATCAGGTTGAAGAGCTCTTCAGAACATTCGCCGTGATACATTCGATAGAAGGCAGCCAAGGACGCTATGGTTCTTCGCTGCGACAAAGGTTCGAGGCCTCCCGTCACCTCAGGACAACCAATTATTCGGATAGCACGTCTCTGCATAGCGTCAAGCGCGTCTAACAAGTACCTCGCGGAGTCATCCCAAAGGTGAGAACAGTACTCGACGCAGGGACGAATCTGCGTCTTGTACAGTAAACATCTCTGATGTGGCGTGAAATACCGTCTCACCTTATTCAGGATTCCCAGTTTCCGCGAGGCCAGACCAATACAGCTCTCTATGTAGTTTTTGTGATTGAGCTCACGCCGGACGTCTATACCGAGGATCTCCAGGTTGTCCTTTAGTGGAATTGTAATGCTCTGAAGAGAGGGCAGGGGTAGGAATGGGGACTTCTTAGCTGTAAACGCACACGCCTGTGTTTTTCTGGCATTGAACTCGACCAGGTTGTCTGAACCCCATTGGGCAATGCGGCCCAGGTCCAGATCGAGATCCGCCACGAGTTGTCGTCTCTTCTCATCCACGTCGCCTCGCCCTGCCGCTGGACGGCCAGAATAGCTCCCATGAAGAGTACTGTCATCTGCATAACAATGAATGCACCCAAGGGACAGCATGTCATTGATATGCAGAAGAAAGAGAGTTGGGGACAATACCGATCCCTGTGGTACTCCGGCATTTACCTGAAAAAAACAGGAAGCCTGACCATCACAGAGGACCCGAATCCGTCGCCCGTTCAGGAAGCTGGCCAACCAGCGGCACAACTGATGCGATAATCCATATGACGGCAGCTTGGAAAGAAGCGACGCATGCCATACCCTATCAAAGGCTTTTGCGATGTCTAGGCCAATAGCCAGAGATTCGCCGTGCCTCTCCATAGCCTCACCCCAGGTGTGCGTTATGTACGCTAGGAGGTCACCCGTTGATCGTTTCGGCCTAAAGCCATATTGGCGATCGTTAATTAACGAGTGATCCTCCAGATAGCGCATGAGCTGTTTGTTGATGATTAGCTCGAACACCTTGCAGATGACGGTGGTTACGGCTATGGGGCGATATGGGGTAATATCGGTGCTCTTATACTTTGCCACCGATATTATCAAAATTGTCACATCGGTACCGATGACACCGATATAAGACAAGGCAAAGATGTTATAAAACACACACTTTTACGAAAATTACATAAAATCGATAATACCTAGGATAAAAAATAATTCAAATTATATAATTCAAATATTCTTAAAATCAAATACGAATTTCAGCGAAGATAACAAAAAAAAGTCGTCTTGAAAATTTACCCATTTCACAATTTTAATAATTGATTATGTATTATTCTTTGGCAGAAACAGTGCAGCCATAATTCCACCTGAAATAGATTAGAATACACTCTAAATAATTCTATGAAGAGCTTTATATCCTGCTGATCTATGATGCTGAGCGCTTAGATCCCGGGTTCGATTCCTGAGTCGGTCCAAATATTTGTGTGATCCACAAATGTTCGTTTCGGAGTTCGGGTGTTTTCTATGTATATTATCTATGTATTTAAAAACATATAATAAGTATGATGTTTATCAGTCGTTTAGATCCCGTAACACAAGATTATATTAACTTAATTTGAGCTACATGACGCGTGAGAATGTCCACAAATATTTTAAAAAATAGATTTGCGTGATATAAGTCCGCTCAAATGTTTACCCGCAAAAAAAAATTATCCCATCCCTTAATTTTGATCACGGAGGAACTTATTAAACACACCAGTAACTCTACTAACGTTAAATGTATTACAAACAGTCTCTGCATAAACCAGAGGCTTTACTGCCTACCATGTGCTTTATTTGCATGAGTTTAAGAAAGTTTTTTTTTATTTTTGATTGGATTCACTCGCGTGATTCCCGTTCACCAGGGATACGGGAATAAAATATAGCCTATGTTTACGGCAAAGAGTGTAGCTTCCCAACAGTGAAAGAATTATTCAAATCGGTCCAGTAGTTTCGGAGCCTATTCGATGCAAACAAACAATCAAATCATTCCTCTTTATAATATTAGTATAGAAAAACCTCACTATAACTTTCAGGTACAGCTGTATCACTGTACATTTAACCGTACCTATATGTATATGAGCAATGAAGTTAGTACAATAAATTTATTCCTTCCTTCCTTCCTTATTATTATTTGCTAATTTTACTCTGTATTATTTAATAGCAACTTTGTTTTATATTTTCTTTTGTACTTTTGTGTCACTTTGGCATTGTTATTTTTTCACCTGTTCAAACTACAAACTATCGTCGTCTCTAGCAATAAAACTTTGCTCTAACTAAGCTCTTACATTCTAAGAAAGTTCACTTTCCCGTATAACTGTTAATTAAATTTTTGAAAAAAATTACTGTATGAGATTTAGAAAAATCTGATCTTTAGCCGAGGGGTGAACAAATTTTTGTATATGTATCGGAATGTATCGGAACTTTAAAATTGACCGAAAATGGGATCCCAGGAGCTCTCTTATGAGTTATACTCGCTTCTCTGGTTACATACACAGACACATATACTATGCAAATCACAACCTTTATCTATGCTAATATTATAAAGAGAAAAGATTTGTTTTCTTGTTTGTTTGTTTGTTTGTTTGTTTGTAACGAATAGGCTCCGGAACTACTGGACCGATTTGAAAAATTCCTTCACCGTTGGGAAGCTAGACTCTTTGCGGTGAACATAGGCTATATTTTATTCCCGAATTCCCACGGGAACGGGAACTACGCGGGTGAAACCGCGTGACGTCTGCTAGTATGTAATAAAAACAAAAACAAAAGAAATTAATAAGTACTCACTGAAGAGAAACGCCGTCCAGCAATAAAACGTAACTTGACAGTAGTTGACGATCGTATTGCCCACAATAGCAACACCAGCGAAACTGACGATACGGGTCACCATCATGCCCATACTAATTGCTACGCCTCTGTTTGACAAATAAAATATAAAAATTAGGCACAGATTATAGAAATAAAGGCAGATGATCCTTACCGAACAAGAAAGTGAAGTCTAGAAAGCAAATACTAAATCCAAAAGTGAGTAGGTACTGTTGACTCTTTGGAGTGTGAAGTGTACAGCGCTACGTTACAGCACTCTCTTTTGGATATATTTAGAACTTACTTACTTAGCCTCACTTTCTTGTTTAGTTACAGGGCGAAAACTCCATACTAATGATTCATTTTCAATTCTGTCACCTACACTAAAAACACGTTATGTTTGTACAGAGCTTGAATGTGTGCGTGACCAGACCACTAAGGCTAGGGCAGGTAAGGGAGAGAACTCTCCCACCCGAGTTCCACAGTGGGCGGCCTGGGCGCCGCCGACGTGTCTTCGCCTAGGGCTATCGGCCTCCATGACCGGGGGTCTGAGGACGGTGAGAGGGTCACTCACCGTCCTTACAGAAGCAGGCCCATGACGGCAGCGTGACGTGAGCAACCCACGCACGCCCCCCCTTAGAAGCGGGATCACACCCGAAACCCCCCAAAGACGCGGGATAGCACCCGAACCACACCCTGGGCGAGGCCGCAGTGGCGGCCTAAGGTCTGTTGGGGGTCCTGGGACATCCTTCCGAGGGCTTCCCCGGGGCTACCAACCATAGGCTGCTGGGCGTTACGTGAGGTTTTTTAGTCGGTAGGAGTCCGGCATAACATCCATAAGGATTTTCCCTCACGTGAAACAAAAAAAATCCACTAAGGCTTAGCAAACGTTCCGTCAAATACCCTCCAATGACAGCTGTGGTGGGGAAGTTTGCTCAGTGGGAGGCAGAGAGTTGCCTATCTTTATGTAATACCACAGATTATATAATATAGTATTACTATTATAATTATCTTTGGTTTAGTAAGCGTCATCTGTCTATGGTTCTATAATCTGTGACTGATGGCAATTGAATGCCCACGTACATTCAAGAGTAGTTCTTAAGGTCCCCCTGAACAAATTTTCTGTATAACGAACTGCCTCTTGGCGGTGTGGCAGTCGCAGTGCGGCAGCCATATTTTATTTTTCTAAGCAAAACAATAAAATATAGCCCCCCGAATATTGTATTAAAAGCTTAAAAATTTGCCTACTAGTTTTTGACAATGAATTCCGACAGTGAAATGCGCAGACAACGCCGCCACTTAGGAACTGCACGAGCTGAGGGCATGTCAAACAACAAAAGTGGCACAAAAAATCCTTAAGAACTACACTTCTATGTATGTGTGTATTCATTGCTGATGGTGTGTCCATCAATAAATCAACTAATAAGAATAACTAATAACTAATAACTAATCTAATAGATAACTAAACCAACACTTACCTAAATGAAGTAGGAAATATATCAACATAAAAAGAATTCACGCTGCCAATTGCTACTAAAGTGAACTGTATTATACTGAAGAGGATCAAACTAACAATTCGATCAGCAAACATATTCACAGTTAAACAACAGAAAGCAGCGAACAAGAAACAGGTAAAAATCAAAGTTCGTCTGCAGTTTGCGACGACAATTGCTCCAGTGTTCAGAATTGTGGCAACCAATGTTAAAGTCATTCCTGAGTAAATCATGTTCATTGAGTTGTTTTCGATACAAATATCCTATAAAAAATTTATATGATTATTATAAAACTATTTTATTAATAGGGGATAGGTCGTCTACCCGCCAGATAGACCGACGTCCTTGAAAAGGTCATAGACAGGAACTGGATGCGGAAGGCCGAAGAAGGGAGAGGAGAGGCCTACGTCCAGCATTGGACTGCTATAGGCTGATTTGATATTGATAATACTATTATCAAAGACTTCTATATAAACTGAGGTAGACCGAAATTTCAAAAGCAATCTTCAAACACACACATTGCTAAGACTACACTCACTAATGAATAATATTTACGTAATTATCGCCACAATAGCAATATACGAATAGAACAAGAGTATAAGAAAAGGCGTAGGGACTCCGATTGCAAGCCGAGTACTCTCGAAGCACCGTTGGCAAGGTTTATAGGTTTAAAAAATCTGTGCGTAAGGCATGTCTACCTCAGTTTATATAGAAGTCTTTAACTATTATATATTTGGGTGTTAGGCCTACTGTATGCTAGCCTTTCGGCAAGTGGTTGGTGCAAGCAGTGCAAGGTACTCACGTTATATTTAGTTGGTGTAATATTTGCTGCAACTTTCTGACAGAAACTTGTATGTTCATCCGTTGAGGTAAAAAAGGAATTCACCATTGTTGGAAACCACATTACAAATGCGTTGTTTCTGTAAAAATAAATAGTCAAATCTGGCGGTATTCGAAGATATTTCCACTCAAAATCATGCAACATTTTAGCAGCAATATGTAGGTAGAGCTGAAATTTTATAAGCAGAAATCAATTAGATAAATGTGAAAGTGGGTCGTATCAAGATGTCTGATAAATAAAATTTAGATTTATTATATTATTTATACTGTTGATTGACAGCACTTGGTGGAACTTGCTGCACATTTATTATCTTATATATTTATTATCTTTGAAATTTTTAAAAATATTTAGATTTGCCAAAAATAGTGACTCTTCCGAGGGTTCGTAAATGCTACAGACTAAGAAGAACCCCCAAGAACACTTTCTGGCTTTTTTCAAAATGCGTCTTAAAATCAAATACAGTTTTTAGGGTTTCGTAGCCAAATGGCAAAAACGGAACCCTTATAGATTCGTCATGTCTGTCTGTCTGTCCGTCCGTGTGTCACAGCCGTTTTTCTCCGAAACTTGGTAACTAGATGTATTCTGTGAACCGCATTAAGATTCTTATATAAAACTAGAAAAAATGTAGTAAATTTTGGGGGTCCATTCGGTCGGTCCGTTTTTTTTCATCAAACCCATACGTCTACCAAGATACCCCATCTATAGATATGTCTTCAAAAATGCTATTGAGGTTCATAACATAATTTTTTTCTAAAATGAATAGTTTGCACAAGAGACACTTCCAAAGTGGAAAAATGAGTGTCCTCCCCCCCTCTAACTTCTAAACTAGGAGAATGATTAATCTAAAAAAGTATATGATGTACATTGCCATAAGAACTACCAACGAAAATTGGTTTGAACGAGATAGAGCCGGTAGTTTTTTTTAATACGTCATAAACCGCAATTTTCGGTTAGAAAAATCACTACCACTGCGAACGTGTTAAAACATCAATCAAAGTTACAACGAACTATAAGAACTTTTATATTATGTTACTTGCTGCTACGAAACCCTTCATGGGCGAGTGCAACTCGCACTTGGCCAGTTTTTTTTATGTAGAAAGAAGCAATTCGTCACTGCTAGGCAGCCTTGTCTCTACATTGCTCGTAAGTACAATTAGGTAAGCCCTTTTTATTAACCCCCGAAGGAAACCCGAACGGGGTGTTATAAGTTTGACGTGTGTGTGTGTGTGTGTTTGTCAGTCTGTCTGTGGCATCGTAGCTCCCAAACGGATGAACCGATTTTGATTCTGTTTCTTTTCTTTTCACAAGCGCTCGTGGCCCCGCGGACTCAGTGTTCTGTAAACGATCACTGCAGTAAGCAACTTGCACTATGGCCGGTCCATGGATGGGTGACCATCCATGTGATCACTTTGTGACATTTATTTGAGCGTTTCCGTACTTCGGAAGGCACGTTAAGCCGTTGGTCCCGGTTGCCAGTAAAATGGCAGTCGTCAAGCTAAGTTGAAGGCTTTATTTCAACAGCAGGCAGTCACAACCTGCGCCTGTCCATTTAAACACGGCAATACGGCTCACCACCTATTACGTGGGACAAATTATACAAAGGTGAAATGTGGGCACATAATATGCCTCTGCCTACCCCCTCGGGGATAAAGGCGTGACCATTATTTTTATTATTCTTTTCTTTGAAAGATGCGTTAGGGGAGAGTGTTCTTAGCTATGTTTTATAAAAATCGGTTAAGCCATTTCAAAACTATGAGGGGTGAAAGTGGTGATGAAAAATTGAATGTATTCAAATATATCCGTGTTGTGTATCAAATGAAAGGTCATAACTTATACATCACGATACCGCGTTGTTTTATGAAAATCGGTTTAGCCATTCGAAAGAAATGAGGAGAAGAATGTATTCCTAATTCTGTAACCACACTCCGCGCAATTCGCATTAGCTCTGAAGAGTTGTTGATAGATAGACTATACGTATGTTAATATTAAAAAACCCCTATAAAAAGCATGAAATAAAAAATTTAATTTAAAATTTAAAATAAACAACAATAAAAAACATGTAAAAAGTAAAAAAATAACTATTATATTATGAGCTTTCTACCCCAAGTATTGAACTTTTATTATTATTATAGGTAGCTACAATACATTATTCACTTATTCATATTTTTAACCAAGTAACAGTTTGTCTCATCGGGGACCGCTCACCTAATCATAACCTAATCGTACGTTATCTCTGTTTAGGTTCACAAAAAAAGAACAATAAAAAAACATGTAAAAAGTAAAAAAATAACTATTATATTATGAGCTTTCTACCCCAAGTATTGAACTTTTATTATTATTAAAGGTAGCTACAATACATTATTCACTTATTCATATTTTTAACCAAGTAACAGTTTGTCTCATCGGGGACCGCTCACCTAATCATAACCTAATCGTACGTTTGTCTCTGTTTAGGTACAGAGCGGTCCCCCCGACGAGACAAACTGTTAGTGAAAAATATGAATACGTAAATAATATAGCTACCTATAAAAATAATTAAAGTTCAATACTTGGGGTAGATAGGTCATATTATAATAGTTATTTTTTTACTTTTTACATGTTTTTTTTATTGTTCTTTTTTTGTGCGTCGGGGGTATTTTTTTTACTTTGACATTATCAATTTTAATATTGTTATATAAATGGTTTTTGTTTCGATATATTTTTTCTTGTATTTTTAGCAGGTACTTTGATTAACTTTCATTGTTTTGTTTTTATTTTTTTACGAGTTCATGCTTTCCATATCTTTGTAAGCTATTGATAAGTGATTTTATCTATCTATCTATCTATCTATACAACTGTAGAGGGTCGAAAATCTGTACATGGAAAATATTTTGAAAATTTTGAAAACCTGAGGGGAAATCCTCATGGGTGGACTCCTACCGAATAAAAAAACCTCACGTAACGCCCAACAGTCTATGGTTGGGAGACGCCGAATTACATTTTCGGCTTTAGTATCGATTAGAGACTAATCGATACTAAAGCTGAAAATGTAATTTAAAAATTTGGCGTCTGTCTCAACCAATTTAAATGAAACTTACCTGTAGTAACTACAATCTGAACTTATGATCCGAGGAAGTTTCAAGGATACTTTTGATCCCGATATTTCCTTCAGAAGAGGGGATAAAGATTTTATGCTATAGATTAATCTTTAAGCTCTTTTATGATTAAGGAAACAGGTCAGTTTCACACGCTGCTTGATGAGTCTGATGAAGAAATACCTCTCCTTTCATACACTTTATGTGACGTAAACGAAGTTGCGGGCTCAGCTAGTTTACTTACGTGCTACAACATACAGCAAGAAGTAAAAACAGTTGCAGTGATCTCCAAAGCAGTGGTGGCTTGAATATCGGCATTATCTGCATTACCACGGAACTCCAGAACGATGTACTCTTGACAGTATTGCTGGTGTTAGCCAGTGTGTCTACCTGAAAGTGTTCGTTTTTTAGTATTAATAACATATTTAGATGTTCATACTTATAGAACTCGAGACTTCACGCGAAATACATCTTCGAGCACGTTGCAGCGCCCGTGGTCGCGTTGGACTCCAACCGCGACCACGGGCGCTGCAATGTGCTCGAAACGTCGGTGTGAAAATGTAAGTAGATGTATTTCCCGTGAAGTCCCGAGTTCTATAAGTATGAGTGTAAAAAACCGCGATATTATAAAAATAACATATTTAGATGTTAATTTACACACATAGTTAAATATCATATTATTGCACAAACCGAAACGAAAATAAATTAATATCTTGAATATGTTACGGCTAATACCCGAAGTGCGGCTGCACCTAGTTTTAGCTGGTTAGAACTAGGTGTAGCCACTTACTCTTGGTTAAACCTAGTACGAGCCGATTGTTTTCGGGTAAATTAGGTCTAGCCTTCATCATGCCGGCTACAACTAGGTCCAGCCATTCCCTGTTGGATAAAACTAGATGCAAACAAGTTGAAACAAGTAACAAGCGCCTGGCTCATGCGAGTCGCGTCGCGTGGTTATTTTTTTTTATAGCCATTCAACACCATCGAATACATTTATAGCCGTTTCGTTTCGGTTAATGTGCACATTAACCGGCTAAAGATGGAATATGCCGACGCAAACTAACATGTTATCGAACTTTAGCTGCTTCTCGAAGATAAACCTAAGTTTAGCCGGCTAATCTTAAGTTTATGTTCAGACCTACCTTTAGCCGTAACATATATATAGGCTTGGCGGGACACGCATTTAAGTTTTATCCAACAGGGATTGTCTGGACCTAGTTCTAGCCGGAATAATATCAGATAGACCTAGTTTTATCCAACAGGGAATGGCCGAACCTAGTTGTAGCCGGCATGATGAAGGCTAGACCTAGTATTACCCGAAAACAATCGGCTCGTACTAGGTTTAACCAAGAGTAAGTGGCTACACCTAGTTCTAACCGGCTAAAACTAGGTGCAGCCGCACTTCGGGTATTAGCCGTAACATATACATAGAGTCAAACCAATATTTTCGCAACCAAAGGAATAGGAAAACATATTGAAAATCAACATAAATATTGCACCAGATATTGTTTAAAATTGAAGAAGTATTACAACATTTTACTTACTGGATAGATTCCATTATTTCCATTAGCCTTGAAAATGGCTCTCAGAACATTTATTGCACTTTCAGTTTCTTCTTTATTGGCCAAAAATTTTGGACTTTCTTTTAAGAAACACATCATCACTGCACTAATCCCCAGAGGTAAAGACATGAGTAAACTGAGGAGACGCCATGATTTATAAGTGTATAAATAAGGGATAGAACCAGCGAAATTTAAGGGCAGAACAAGGTATGCTAAAACTGAAAAGAAAGCAGAATTACAGTACCTAAAAAAGAATGTAAATTTTAGACAGAGTAAGTTGGCGGCCTTTTGATATGCCTCTTCACGCTCCTCTTGAAGAACCCGGGTTTGTAAGATGAGGGAAACACGTGTGCGGACAGGTCGCTCCAGGTTTGAGGGCCACTCTCTTACGGTTGTTGCCCAACGTCAGGGGACCTAACGCTCTCTGCAGGAGACTGTGCCTTGTGATTGAAGCATGGTCCTATAGGGCGAAGACCCTGACCGAAACCGTGGAGACCTGTACGGTGTGACATGAGTAACCGAGGGAAGGAATCGATACAATCGGGGTGGTCAGACTGGTCATGGACGTGTGGCTGGAGAGGAGCCGCGACACTCTCTCCTACGGGTTGTAAGTATCTGTGGCGAATACAGCGGGAAACAATGGCTGAGTGCAAGCACAGCGAGGAACGCAGCGAGGACATAGCGCTTCCACATTGGTGGAGTGCACAGCGTAGCCGCAGCAGCGCCCTGGCGCTTACCACGACCAGACCACGACCAGACCTGCCACGAGGACCTGTCCTCGTGGCAGGTCTGGTCGTGGATATTATCTCGCTGGAGACTATTGTGGCGAGCCATGATCTCCAGTGATGGTAAGTGAAGTCCGCTGCGGCTTTCTGCGAGCAGGTCATGCTCGTGAAAGAGGCGGCGGGAAGGGAGCGGGAGAGAACTCTCCTACCCGAGTTCCGCAAATTGCGACGGGGGCGCCGCAGCCTTGTCTTCACCCAAGACTATCGGCCTCCATGACGGGGGGCCTGAGGACGGTGGGGCGGTCGCTCACCGTCCTTAGAAAAGCAGGCTCTAGACGGGCTATACGACAACGTCACGTGAAAGATTCATGCACGCCACACCCCCTCAAGAACAACCTCGATAACATCCGAACAACCCCTCAAAGCCCCTAGGTGAGGCCGCAGTGGTCGCCAATATCTGTTGGGAATCCGGATTTCTAACAGATATTGGCTACCACTCTGGTCTGTCTTCCGAGGGCTTACCCGGAGCTCCCAACTGTAAGTTCGGTTTTTAGTCGGTAGCCTGGCACAGCATCCATGTAGGATTTTCCTCACGTTAAATAAAATCGGGTTGGATAGTGTGAAAACGCTCCTATTGATCAAGAACTTATCTACGATGATCTAAAGTAAAGAGCACAAAGTTAGATATTATGATACTTACGGTAAAAAAGAAAGTCCGTTCCGGTACTAGAAACATTTTGTATAAAAATATATTGATTCCGCTTCTTTCTACACGTGCTCTCCCCGAGATAGGTGGTCACTAGCGTCAAGGATGCTGTAGAACTAACAATAGTTTATAAAGTGAAATTTGGTTCAGACATAGAAGTTACGTCAACACACTGGTCGAGAATTTGTATGCTCTTATTGATAACTTCTAAATTCATATTTATAGAATTTGGGACTTTATGCGTAATACTTTTTACTTACATACAAACAGTCACGCCTTTATCCCCGAAGAGATAGGCAGAGGCATAGTTTACGCCCACAGTTTACCTTATAGTTTTATGTCCCACATAACAGGACCAGTTGGTGAGCCTATTGCCGTGTTAAATGGACAGGCGCAGGTCGCCGCGACCCACAGTTGAAAATTTTCAAGCCGCCCATAAGGCCTTCAACTTGGCTTAACGACTGTCATTTTTATGAAAACCGGGTTTCATTTCGAGTTTTTCTTCTCTACGCAATGGATCTTTTTGCGAAAGTGTTACTTACATGCGCCATTATATTACATGCAAAAGTATTTCGCGTGAAGTCCCGAATTCTATAGTATGAGTGCAAAAACCGAGATAGATATAAATAACTTCTAAATTGTAATAATTAAACTTTTACGTGTCATATAATTATCATTGCATCTGAAACTGAAACGATATTATTCATGATGTGTGATTTGCTGAATAATACAACAAATTATGCTTTTACATCTTTTAAACAAGTTACTTTAGGTAACTGTTCCGATTTAGGTAAACTTGTAATAATTAAATTGAAGCATCTTTAAAACCTAGCATCAAAAATATTTGGTAAAAGGTTTTTCGTATTGTAAGTTCTGTGATCTGATATCCAAGGTAGCAAATAGTTACACTTATTCGCTAGGTAAAAAACAAAAAAGCTACGGGGGTAGCTGGGACGGTGTGTGGGACTCACCGGTCCCGGAAGAAGGGACCGTCCTACCCACTAAACCCCGCGGTGTTCCGTCTCACCCTATAGCCGGGCCGAGGGATATGAAAATTAGATTCTACGTCGACCCGGCTAGGGATGCCCCGTAGAGTTGGGGCTCTCCTCGGGGGACCAGATGGTCGGACCCGCAGAGCTCCCTAAGGAGCTGAAGAAAACAAGCCCGCATCGCACCACTCTCGAGCGCCCTTCTGCAAGCAGAGGGGGTAGAGAGCGGCCGAGCGGGCGGGCACTAAGGGCACCTCCGGAACACGGGGAGACGCCTTCCGCCATATGGCCGTCAATGGGCGGGGTCCCCCGACCTTACGCCCACGGCCAACAAGTATTCAGGGGGGGCGCGCAGTGACTCCTTACCGCGGCGCCCCCGAACTGCACGGCGAAGCGGGAGTATTTCCCGTTACTCCCGCTCCCCTGCGCAGTGTGCCTCCCGCCGAATCGATGGCGATTCGGCACGCCTGACTGCCGACCATGACTTGCACCGCGATCGGCAGTGACAGGCACCTACTGATGCTGTACGGAGCGGCCGCACAGGCGGAAGGGCCGCACAGTCGGAACAGCCGCACAGACGGACCAGCCGTACAGGCGGAGCAGAAACCCACACTCAGCAGCCGCCCAAGCTGCTGTGTGCCGAGGGGCTTAACTGCCGCACAGACAGGCTGCCGTACAGGCGGAAACAGCCGCACAGGCGGAACAGCCGCATATGCGGCCACTGCCGCACAGCAAACTCGCTCTAACCGGCCGCAGCCGGTAGCAAACCTCGCGTTTCGCGGGCCTTGAAGGCCCGCCATACTACGACCCCCTCGTGCAATGGGGTCAACTCCGTCAAATGACGGCCAGAACCGCCGCAGATGCGCGGTAACACCATGGGCCTAGCAGGTCCACCAAACTTCGACCCCCTCGTGCAATGGGGTCAGCTTGCCAAGATGTGGAAGGATGGCACACCCCTACTACTGCTGTATGGAGCGGCCGCACAGGCGAAAGGGCTGCACAGGCGGAACAGCCGCACAGACGGACCAGCCGTACAGGCGAGCAGGAGCCCACACGCAGCAGTCTCCGGCAAACTGCCGCGTGCCGAGGGGCTCAACTGCTGCACAGACAGGCTGCCGTGCAGGCGGAAACAGCCGCACCGGCAGAACACCCGCACATGCGGCCACTGACATACAGCAATCTCTAACCGGCCGCAGCCGGGAGTAAACCTCACGGATTCACAACAACGTGGGCCTTGAAGGCTCGTCATACTGCGACCCCCTCGTGCAATGGGGTCGGCTTCGGTCGGAAAGACTGACGAACGAACGAAAGCGCTTCTACCGGCCGTAGCCGGGAGCGGACGTCACAATTTGTTACGGCGGTGAACGCCGCAACCGCAGGCCTAGCAGGCCCGCCATACCACGACCCCCTTCGACATGGGGTCCGTTGTCGGGATATTGGTTCATCGACTTACAGGAGCAGCAGACTCCAGCGCTGCGCCTGTTAGCCGACTATCCAGGATGCACCGTCTTAGTCCAGTTGCCACTCCCCTCGGGCATATAGCCCGGAGGAATAGGAAACCGGTCCAAGCACACTAGGAGGTTCCCCGACCTAGCACCCCCTTATTCGCTAGGTATCTCTGAACAAAAATCTAAAATGATCATAAGCTGGAATGTTTAAAAAATAGTTTCTATCTGGTAGGTAATTGAGATTTTTTTTACTCTCATAAACGTAACTATTTACTACTTCAAAACACTCACTGGTCGAGAATTTTTCAGAAAAATATTTTACTTTGGCATTTAAATCGATATCTGTTTTTTTTTACTAACTTAATAACCTTAAATTTAGCTACAAAACACGTATAATGCTTTTAGTATGTTGACTTCAAATCCTGCGAATCCTACTAATATTATAAATGTGAAAGTTTGCGAAGATATTTGGATGTTTAGATGTTTGGATGTATGTTACTCAATCACGCAATAAGGCTGAACGGATTGGGCTGAAATTTAGTGCAGAGATAGCTTATAGTCTGGAATAACACATAAGCTACTTTGCATACCGGGAATATGTACCCACGGGAAGCGTTACCGCTTTTCGTGTGTACATATTGTGGGTACCGAATTTCACGCGGGCGAAGCCGCGACCGACATCTACTTTCAAATAAAATACTTACAAGCAACTGGCTAACAGCTTAAGAACCACCATCATGTGGAAGCTATTCGAGAAGCTCGTCAATGCAGAGAAGATGAAACCAATTGTTACAGAAACTGTAATTATCCTTTTCCTGCCTGTAGTATCTGCTGCATAACCCCATGGTAATGCTAGTATATACCCTGGAAGTAACCAAACGTTTTATAAGAAATACATAATTTTGAAAGGCAATTGTGCAACTATTACGCTTGCATGGCCCCAAGGTAATGCTAGTAGAAACCCTAGAAGTAACCAAACATTTTATAAGAAATACATAATTATGAAAGGCAATTATTATGTTTGCATGGCCCCAAGGTAATGCTAGTAGAAACCCTAGAAGTAACCAATCATTTTATAAGAAATACATAATTTTGAAAGGCAATTATTATGTTTGCATGGTCCCAAGGTAATGTTAGTAGAAATCCTAGGAGTAACCAAACATTTAATAAGAAATACATAATTTTGAAAGGCAACTATTAATATTATACTTGCATGGCTCCAAGGTAATGCTAGTAAAAACCCTAGAAGTTACCAAACATTTTATAAGAAATACATAATTTTGAAAGGCAATTATTATGCTTGCATGGCCCCAAGGTAATGCTAGTATATACCCTGGAAGTAACCAATCATTTTATAAGAAATACATAATTTTGAAAGGCAATTGTGCAACTATTACGCTTGCATGGCCCCAAGGTAATGCTAGTAGAAACCCTAGAAGTAACCAAACATTTCATAAGAAATACATAATTATGAAAGGCAATTATTATGCTTGCATGGCCCCAAGGTAATGCTAGTAGAAACCCTAGAAGTAACCAATCATTTTATAAGAAATACATAATTTTGAAAGGCAATTAATTATGTTTGCATGGCCCCAAGGTAATGTTAGTAGAAATCCTAGGAGTAACCAAACATTTAATAAGAAATACGTAATTTTGAAAGGCAACTATTAATATTATACTTGCATGGCCCCAAGGTAATGCTAGTAGAAACCCTAGAAGTAACCAATTATTTTATATGAAATACATTATTTCGAAAGGCAATTATTATGCTTGCATGGCTCCAAGGTAATGCTAGTAGAAACCCTAGAAGTAAACAAACATTTTTTTAAGAAATACATAATTTTGAAAGACAGTTATTATGTTTGCATGGCCCCAAGGTAAAGCTAGTAGAAACCCTAGAAGTAACCAAACATTTTATAAGAAATACATCATTTTAAAAGGCAATTATTATGCTTGCATGGCCCCAAGGTAACGCTAGTAAAAACCCTAGAAGTAACTAAACATTTTACAAGAAATACATCATTTTGAAAGGCAGTTATTATGCTTGCATGGCTCCAAGGTAATGCTAGTAGAAACCCTAGAAGTAAACAAACATTTTTTTTTTAATACATAATTTTGAAAGACAATTATTATGTTTGCATGGCCCCAAGGTAATGCTAGTAGAAAACCTAGAAGTATTTTTTTTTAACGTGAGGTTCCTCACGGTGACGGTGAGCGACCCTCTCCCCGTCCTCAGGCCCCCGGTCATGGAGGCCGATAGTCCTTGGCGAAGACACGTCGGCGGCCCCCAAGCTGGCGACTACGGAACTCGGGTGACGTCACGAGCTCGCAGAAAGAGGCGGCGCAGTCCCACTTACTCACGCAGGAGATTATAACTCGCACCATGGTCTCGAGCGAGAGAGTGTCCACGTCCAGACCCTCTACGAGGACCTGGCGCTGTTGCGCCCATGCTGTGCACTTCACCAGCGTGTGGAGCGCCGTGTCATCGCTGCGGTCCTCGCAGTGCTGACACTCGGCCGTTCTTTACCGGTGTCTTCGCCACAGATACCTACCGAAGCTACCGCGCCCGGTTAGTATCTGTGATGTTCGGGCCACACTAAGGGGAAATGCCATTAATAATGGCGTTGATGAACGTTAAACGTTAGTGTAGCCACCGAATTATCGCGATAATTCGACAACGGCATTCACATTGCCGTTTGACGTTAGGCGATAGCTCAAGTGGCGGCACATCAAAGAGATTAACGCGAGAATTATTACGTTGAAGCGGCCACACTACGTGTGTCAGTGCGCACCGTGAGAGTGTGACCGTTTTCAGTATTTTAATACTTTTTCGGTATATTTTATTGACTTTTTTCGATATCAGTATATTGGTAAAAGTCAGTATTTTTGGGTATATTAGAGATGCAATATGGCCGCCGCGCCGAGAACTCAAAATTTCATGATGGGTATCGTTTAAGGGGTTTTTTTGTATGCTGAGTACGAATTTCGGGTTAATTTAGAGATCCAATATGGCCGCCGCACCGTTATCACAAAATTTCATGATGGGTATCGTTTAAGGGGTTTTTTAGTATGCTGAATACGAATTTGGGGTTAATTTAGAGATCCAATATGGCCGCCGAGCCGAAATCACAAAATTTCATGATGAGTATCGTTTAAGGGGTTTTTTGGTATGCTGAGTACGAATTTCAAGATAATTTTGCAAAATTAACCCTAAATTCGTACTCAGCATATCAAAATTCCATTTATACGATATGCTACATGAAATTTTACAACGGTGGCGAGGCAGCCATATTGGATTGCAAAATTTACCTGAAATTCGTATTTGGCATACCAAAAAACCCCATAAACGATATACAACATGAAATTTCACAACAGTGGCACGTCGGCCATCTTGGATTGCAAAATTGACCTAAGATTCGTACTCAGCATACCAAAAATCCCCTTAAACGATACCCATTATGAAATTTTGTGATAACGGCGCGGCGGCCATATTCGAATCTTTAAATTAACCTGAAATTCGTACTCAGCATACCAAAACACCCCTTAAACGATACCCATCACGAAATTTTGTGATAACGGCGCGGCGGCCATATTGGATCTCTAAATTAACCCGAAATTCGTATTCAGCATACTAAAAAACCCCTTAAACGATACCCATCATGAAATATTGTGAAAACGGCGCGGCGGCCATATTGGTTCTCTAAATTAACCCGAAATTCGTACTCGGCATACCAAAAAACCCCTTAAACGATACCCATCATGAAATTTTGTGATAACGGCGCGGCGGCCATATTGGATCTCTAAATTAACCCGAAATTCGTATTCAGCATACCAAAAAACCCCTTATACGATACCCATCATGAAATTTTGTGATTTCGGCGCGGCGGCCATATTGGATTGCAAAATTATCATGTAAAACAGCTGGGTGTGGGGCTCCCGGTCCCGGAACGGGGCCGTCCTACCCATTAAACCTGGTGGTATTCCTCCTCCCTATAGCCGGGAATCCGGAAAGCCGGGAAAATTTCGGCCGAAAGCCAAAGAATTTCCAAAGATTATTCCCGTCGAGAACCGTTCGGCGGCTCTCCTCGGGGGAGCAAGATGGGAGGTTCCCCCGGAGCTCGCTAAGGACCTGAAAAAATAAAAACCCAATTCCTCATCGCAATGATTTTTTTCTTTGTAGGGTTTGTTGCAATAACATTCGGTAATTTTTTTTTACGAAGCGTGTTGCAGGTGAAGGACGTTGAATTCAATCCTTCAAATAAAATGTTAAATGTAAATTCTAGGTTCTTCTTTTATAAAAATAAGGTAGTAATTAAAGAATAAACACGTTTTGATAATCGGTATATTTTCTCTGTGCCAGTATTATATATAGATACATTCAGTATATTTTTAAGGAGCTAAGGTATTTTTGTAAAATTTAATTCGGTCACACTTAACGTCAATTTTAACGCCAAGAATGGGCATTCACGCGAGAATTATTACGTTGAAGCGGCCACACTACTCAAATGGTGACGTTAAGAATTAACGCCATAATTAGCGCAATATTTATCGCGATGATGGGCATTGACGTTTTCTTTAATGTGGCCCCGGCTTGACAACCGGTAGGAAAAAGAGCACGATGTCTCCACTCCAGCCACTCGTCCATGACCGGTCGGACGTCCGCGATAATGTGGCGAATCTCCCCTTTGGTAGCTCAAGTCGCACCTTCCATGTCTCCACGTTTTCCTGGTGGAGCAGGGATAATTTTGAAAGGCTAACTAAATCATATCTTTAAATTCTAAAAAGTTACCTGTGTCGAGCAGGGTTCGAACCTGCGTGTTTCCGCATAGAAGCTGGTGAGGTTTGGCCAACTTAGCTATCAAAACCCCTACTCGGAACCGACACATTCTTCAACAGGAGGCAGGTTCGAATTCTGCTCAAGACCGACCATTTTTTTTAAATTAAAATGTATGTAGTAGGTACAACTTTAAAAGCTCCATTATTTTTTTTATATTTAGCTCGACAAATTGACGTCGCCACTGATGGAAAGCCGTGGCGCATCTACCGATTGGGGGCCACTCTCACAGTTCGTAAGACCTTTGACAGTAGGTAGTCCTCAAGTTGGCGGCCCTGTGATGTGCCTCCTCACGCTCCTCTTGAAGAACCCGGGATTGTAAGATGAGAGTAACACGTGTGCAGCAGGCAGGTTTATATAGAACATCGTTCTCTGGCATCTATTAAAATTTCTTATTGCTCTGCGACCGTCTCGTGATTTCTTTCTTCTTCTTAATAACGATTTTTGATTGGCCTCAATTCTCTGCAGTGAACACTTGAATTTCGTGCGTGGTTTATATTTTGACCGATACGGGAACCGGATACAACATTTAACTAGTTATTTGATGCCATTGTTAGCTTGCGAGAACCTCATTGTAATCTTCGCTAGAAACCGAGACACGTCACAATGCAAGGGCCCCATACTGGACTTTCAATCTAAATTCAGTAAGCTGCTTCAGCTGTGTGTTGATAGATCAACCAGTCACAATCAATGAATCAAAACAGCCTTTTCTTCTTTTTTTTAAATGTGAGGAAAAATCCTTAATGGATGCTATGCCGGACTCCTACCGACTAAAAACATCACGTAACGCCCAACCGCCTACGGTTGGAGGACTCCTAACAGACCTACGGTTACCACTGCAGTCTCGCCTAGGGTGCTATCCCGCGTCTTTAAGAGGTTTTCGGGTGTCATCCCGCTTCTTAGAGGGGGCGTGCGTGAATCCTTCACGTCACGCTGCCGTCTAGGGCCTGCTTCTGTAAGGACGGTGAGTAGTGTGGTCCTCTGTGGCCGGACCACAGTTTAGTACTCAGATTCTATAGTTCGAAATAATACCTACTTAAAGTCTACTTTCATCGGAATATAAATATATTTTTAGTACCTCAATAGATATCTTTTTAATTAACAATTTATGTGGTCCGGCCGCCAGGTAGTGCTCTCTGGCCGCGCCACCTCGAATTAAATAGAGTATAATGAACTAGTAATAAATCAATATCCCGAAAAAAATCTACCTAAAGAGTACCTTGCATACGACAAATATAGTCCATGAAAACCCCTTTAGTTAAGGAGTTATTGGTCGTAGGGTGTGGTCCGGCTGGAAGGTATACTCTGCAGCAAGTCAATTTTGCAATATTTAATATTAACTATCCATAAATCAATTTATATAATAGTACCTTTTCTCTACTCTTCGTTGATACTGTTTTCTCTCAAGAAACTATTCATTTTGATTAAATTATTCTTTAAAGTATGTGGCGCGGCTAGGGAGGATAACCTTCAGCAAATATAACGAAATATACTCTATTTCTTTATGCCAACGAAAACTGCATAATAAGTACTTTATAAAAAGACCTGGACTTCATTTATAAACTTTTATTTTTATTACCGACAATGATTTTGAAAAAGGTGCACTTTTTGATTTTTGTTTACCTATCTACCTAAGAATAGAAGAATTTGACGAAGTACTGAAAATTTTGGTTTAAAATAAACAATAAGTTGTAAATAATATAATCTATACTAATATTATATTATAACAAATATATGTGTGCACCATAAGTATACGAAAACAAATATATATTTTCATAATCAAATATAAACAATAAAAAATTGTTAATGCAATACGCTTTGGTATATAACTCACTTTTCCGTAATATAAGTATTCGTATAATAAAATGATAGAATAGTCAAAACTGTACATTGGAAATATAAAAAAAAATACTCGCTTGGTGTTCAACATAAGATACCGAAGCCGAAAATATAGTTAGAATTTTTTTGTCTGTTTGTCTGATTGTCTGGTTGCTTTGCTTCGTCCGGAAAGATCTCAAAAACTACTCAATAGATTTGATTCAAATTTTGCACAAATATTAGCTAGGGATAGGGTCTTCAAATAGGCCATGTATATTATCTATCACGCTATGTATCCTAGGGGCTAAGCAGAGAACAATCAAATTGCATATCAATGACATGTTGTCTATTGACGGCATTCATTGTTATGCGGACGACAGTACGGGCGACACTTATTACACGGGCCGTCCCGGTATCTCTCGGGTTGCAGTGGAAGAAAGTCGTGAACAACTTGTGTCTGAAGTCGAGGCTACTCTCACTAGAGTGTCCGATTGGGGTCGACAAAATCTTGTCCAATTCAACCCTACCAACACACAAGTTTGTGTTTTCACCGCAAAAAAGAACCCATTCACTGTGGCGCCACAATTTCAGGGCACATCTCTCACCATCTCTGAAAGTATAGGGATCCTTGGTGTTGACATCTCCAGTGATGTGCAGTTCCGCAGTCACTTGGAGGACAAGGCCAAGCTGGCGTCCAGGAAGCTCGGAGTGCTCAGAAGGGCGCGGCGTTACTTTACTGCGGCGCAAGCACTGCTTCTCTATAAGTCGCAAGTGCGTCCGCATATGGAGTACTGCTGTCACCTCTGGGCGGGGGCACCCGAATACCAGCTTCGTCCATTTGACTCGGTGCAAAGGCGAGCTATGAGAGTTGTCAACGATCCCATACTTGCAGGTGGTGTGGAACCTCTTAGTGATAGGAGAGACTTTGCTTCTCTATGTGTGTTCTACCGCCTGTACAACGGTTTGTGCTCTGAAGAATTGTTTGATATGATGCCTACGGCTACATTCTATCATCGCACCGCTCGCCATAGACAGGGTGTTCATCCTCACACGTTGCGTCCTGAGCGCTCGAGCACGGTGAGATCTAATAGAGGCTTTCTTCCGCGTACGCTTAGGTTGTGGAATAATCTCCCTGCTTCGGTTTTCCCGGACGCCTACAGTATGGGGTTCTTCAAAAGGGGACTTAGAAGGTTTTTAAAGAGTCGGCAGCGCGCTTGTGGCGCCTCTGGTGTTGCAAACGTCCATAGGCTGCGGTGACCACCGGTACATCTGGGGGGGGCGTATGCTTGTCTGCCACTCTAGTGGTATAAAAAAAAATAACATAATTTTCACGAAGTCGCGGGCAACAGCTAGTTTACAATTGCTAATATTTGTTTATCAAAATATATTTGTTTTCCGTATGCTTATTGTTTATTTTAAACCAATATTTTCAGTACTTCCTCAAATTCTTCTATTCTTAGGAAGATAGGTAAACAAAAGCCAAAAAACGCACCTTTTTCAAAATCATTGGTTCGTAATAAAAATAAACGTTTATAGATTAAGTCCAGGTCTTTTTATAAAGTACTTATTATGCAGTTTTCGTTGGCATAAAGAAATAGAGCAAATTTCGTTATGTTTCTTGAAAGAAAATCTCCCTAGCCGCGCCACATACTTTAAAAAATAATTTAATCAAAATGAATAGTTTCTTGAGAGAAAACAGTATCAACGAAGAGTAGAGAAAAGGTACTATTATATAAATTGATTTATGGATAGTTAATATTAAATATTGCAAAATTGACTTGCTGCAGAGTATACCTTCCAGCCGGACCACACCCTACGACCAATAACTCCTTAACTAAAGGGGTTTTCATGGACCATATTTGTCGTATGCAAGGTACTCTTTAGGTAGATTTTTTCGGGATATTGATTTATTAATAGTTCATTATACTCTATTTAATTTGAGGTGGCGCGGCCAGAGAGCACTGCCTGGCGGCCGGACCACATAAATTGTTAATTAAAAAGATATCTCTTGAGGTACTAAATATATATTTATATTCCGATGAAGGTAGACTTTAGGTAGGTATTATTTCGAATTAAAGCATCTGAGTACTAAACTGTGGTCCGGCCACAGAGGACCACACCGGTGAGTAGCCCTTGTTGGACTGATATCACAGAATAACTAATAGTTCTACGTACTGATTCATCTGAAAACAGTCGTTCATACCGGAAAGCAAAATTGTTGCTAATGCTCCTGTCAAAAATATCATAGCAATAATTGATTTGACTGCTCACTGCATGGAATTTTGCAATGATCTGTAGGTACTGCCATTTTAATGCCTTCCTCAAAATTTATTATAACCAATGTGATTTATGAAAAAATTGTTATATTTTTACAACATTTCTTTTTCAATGTCTCTCTTTTCTCATTCCTCGGCTACTTTCTTATTTTTTATCACTACTAGCATGTACTATTTATTATCGCAGCAGTAAACAGCAGTTTCTCTAATTTAACTAGTTATCAACATTTAAATTACAATAATAAAATGAAACCTGTCTGCAAAAATAACATCACTTTTGTTTAATTTCACTTGTATAAATTCGCTGTTAGCTAATTGTGAGATAAGGTCACATTTTGTAACTGTGTTAATCGAATAACAAGAGCTTACTAAAGGCAAAAGACAGTAACCGAAAAAGCTAAGATTTTTTTTTATGCTACTAAGGTAACAGATAAGGTTACGGCCCACCTGATTGAAAGTTGAACACCGTAGCTTATGTACGTTTAAAACACCAGAGGCGCTACATACTCGCTACCGACCCATGCCCAGGTTGTGACGACCTTCACTTGACAAATTGGTAAGGTAGTGGTCACCCGTCTAAGGATCGGCCATAGCGAGTGTTGCTTATTGCAGTGTTCGTTTATACAAGACCACGGGGTCTGCGAGACCCTCACCGTCCGCAGGCCCCCGTTATCAAAACAGTCTATGGCAGACTACTGCTAAACGTAGCCCTCTCCCAATCCACGCTAGAACACACGGTCCTGAGCTTTCCGCATCCACAACCAGCCTGCGACCTTTTCAAGATCGTCGGTTCATCTGGGGAGTGGGCGCCCTATACCAGTTATTTGCTTTAATAATACTACTAAACAAAAGTCGTATAGTCGTAATCCTACCTGCAAAACTGATAGATTTCAATATTCCTCCTTGTTCCAGTGTTAAATTGAGATCACAGCTAGCAGCAGGCACTACCAAGCTGTAGCCCAGCATGTCCATAACACCGCCGATGGTGATCATACAGCTTGTAACTAGCAAATATTGATTGTAGCGGCCATGACCTAAAAAGCAAATACCTGTTTGAATTTTAGTCCTTTTTCAAAATAGAACAACGCGAACTGTGGGGAGAAGACATAGCATGTTTGCTCGGTACATATTTGTCATTTTTCCGGGGAGGAAATCATATTCATATACACCACTACAAAAGCATTCGGCCATCACTATGGAACTGACAAAAACTATTAAAACAATACACTCATAATTTCAGACATACACAAATACACATATATATTTCTTATATGTATATGTGTGTGTAGAAGCGTACACTTTTTAGACCTTCAGTCAATTTGGTAGTATCACAGATTAATAAAATAGTTACGTAGTGTATCAATTATGAAACCAAAAGAAAATCGCAAATTTTTACTTTTGCGATATTGACAATCTCAAGACGCTGCGCTGTGGCGGCAACAGAAATACATCATCTGTGAAAATTACATCATGTGAAAAAAATAGAACCAGTTAAGTTTCCTGGACTGATATCACATAATAACTAATAGTTCTACGTACTGATTCATCTGAAAACAGTCGTTCATGAAAGCAAAATTGTTGCTAATGCTCCTGTCAAAAATATCATAGCAATAATTGATTTGACTGCTTACTGCATGGAATTTTGCAATGATCTGTACTGCCATTTTAATACCTACCTCAAAATTTATTAGAATCAACGTGATTTATGAATAATTTGTTATATTTTTATAACTTTTCTTTTTCAATGACATTCTTTTCTCATTCCTCGGCTACTTTCCTATTTTTTATCATTCCAGCATGTACTAGTTATTATCACAGCAGTAAACAGTAGTTTCTCTAATTTAACTAGTTATCAACATTTAAATTACAATAGTAAAATGAAACCTGTCTGCAAAAAAACATCACTTTTGTTTAATTTCACTTGTATAAATTCGCTGTTAGCTAATTGTGAGATAAGGTCACATTTTTTAACTGTGTTAATCGAATGACAAGAGTTTACTAAACGCAAAAGTCAGTATAAACGAAAAAGTTAAGTTTTTTTTTATGCTACTAAGGTGACAGATAAGGTTACGGCCCCACCTGATTGAAAGTTAAACACCATAGCTTATGTACCTACGTTTAAAACCACCAGAGGCGCTACATACTCGCTGCCAACCCATGCCCAGGTTGTGGACCTTCAGTTGAAAAAGTGGTAACGTAGTGGCAAAGATAAAATAATAGTATTACATACAGATCGGCAACTCCCTGTCGCGCCACAGCTGTCAGTATAGTTGACGTGCGCGTTGACGGACAATTTGCTTACATTTTATTGATCACACGCACACATTTAAGCTGGAGTTTCCGCCCTGTGGTAGTGGTCACCCGTCTAAGAATCGCCCATAGCGAATGTTGCTTACTGCAGTGTTCGTTTACACGAGACCATTGGGTCGGCGAGACCAGAAGTGCTTCAAAGATGATGAGATCCAGACACAATAGTGATATTACGTCGCAAACAGCACGCTAATTAGTGGTAATGATATTATTATTGTAGATATAATAAGTAGAAAATATAATAAATAAATATTTGTGAACATTCACACACAACATCATCTAGAATTACTAATTATTATTTTTTTATTATTTTTTTTAGATTAAGCGTTTATATTAATTACTAGCTGAGCCCGCAACTTCGTTTACGTCACATAAGGTGTATGAAAGGAAAGGTATTTCTTCATCAGAGTCATCAAGCAGCGTCTGAAACTGCCCTGTTTGCTTAATCATAAAAGAGCTTAATGATTAAGTCTATTTTAAAACAATTCAGTCCGCGCCGAAGGCGATTAAGCCAACACGCCAGTTTAGGTTCACTCACATTCAAAGAAACCCCTACAATTAAAATTTTCAAAATATCTAATTCTTAAAAGTGTTATAACTCTTTTATTTCTAAACCGATTTACATAAAACAAACGCTAAATGTTAACTGGAGCAAACCTCAACACAATAAAAAAAACCGCATTGCAATCGGTTGAGCGGTTGCTAAGATTAGCGTGCACAACCGTACAGACAAACAGATATACAGACATACAGACATACAGACAAACAGACAAAAATTCTAAAAATCATTGTTTTGGGTTCTATTGCGTTCATAAAGCCCCCCTATAATATTTTTTCTTATTTATCTTCCATGTACAGACAGCGACCTGTTACGATTTTATTATATGTATTGATTGATTGATATTGATTGATTATTAGATTAAGCTAATATAAGCTTGCGCCATGGAATCTAGACGACTGATATACATACTTATATATTTCAAAATACACACATATTATACATAGAAAAACACCCAAACTCCGAAACAAACATTTGTGAATCACAGAAATATTTGGACCGACCCAGGAATCGAACCCAGGCAGGACCTCCAGCGCGACATCGCGGCGGTACACAGAGCTCAGAGGTAGTCAAATATTGTAACGTAACAACCAATATTTACACATTTAGTAATTATTATACGTAGTAATAATAACTCTACGTATTTACACATTGAGTTATTATTACTATGTTAAGGCATCGGCCACTGAGGGAATTGCTGACACATTGCTGACACGAAGTACACTCATTCCACCTTGGCAACAGGAAACGAGCACGAGGCGCTGACACGTCAATTTACCTAATGCGCACATGCGCCCGCTTCGACGAAATCACGCCACTTCGTATCTTACATCGATCGTAGTCGATTCCTTTAGTTGTAACATTTTTTATTGTAATTTTGAATTATTAATTAAATTAAGTTGAAAGCATTTTGGTTTTTTTTGGAACCATCGGCTGCAGGTTACTTAATTGGCGCAGTCGGTAGGATATTCGGGCGCGGCGCGTTTAAGGACTCTCGTATCGATTCCTGTCGGCTCCGCATAGCCGCTGCACATTGTCTTCAGCGAGCAGAACCGAGTATCCCGAACCTCTCATCAGTAAGCAGTAGCCGGTGCATCCAGACATCGATGATCCAGATATACCAAATGTGGAGACTGTAAGTACACCAAAATCATATCTTTTGTGTTGCTTCCTTCTATTCCAATCCAGTCTCACTAATCCTTCAAGATTTTCCACCCAAGGCAATCTACTTCTGATAGAGCCGCGAGGGAGGATAGGCGTAATAAGTTAGATTTAAATAGAAACTTAGATAGCTTAAACGAAGAAACAGAAATGAGTCTCTCAAGCCAACAAGTAGAAATTCCTCCACGAAGAGACCCCATTGACGCTATTTTCAAAGCTCTTCGTTTAGTCCCGGAATTCGATGGGAACCCTAACATTCTCACGAGATTTATCAGCTTGTGCGACGAATTAGTTAAGAGATTTTTAAACCCTACAGAAGGACACGAGCTAGAGAATCAATCCCTACTTAATGGCATTCTCAATAAAGTAACTGGAAATGCCGCCAGGCTTATTAATTCTAACGGTATACCGACGGACTGGAATGGAATTCGTACAGCCCTGATAAATAATTTCGCAGATCAACGTGACGAAACAGCTTTATATAACGATTTGTCCTTACTGACCCAGGGTCATAGCACCCCACAAGAATTTTACGAACGGTGTCAAAATTTATTTAGCATTATAATGACTTATGTTACGTTGCACGATGATCTGTCGAGTACTGTAGAAGCTAAGCGTCAACTTTACAAAAAACTAACTCTTCAATCGTACTTACGCGGTCTGAGAGATCCACTAGGCGCGCGTATTAGGTGCCTGCGTCCCATATCTATAGAGCAGGCACTAGAGTATGTACAAGAAGAAACGAACACATTATATCTACAGCAGCGCAACGACAATTTTCTAGATAAGAAACATCTTACAAATTTTATGGGTGCAAATCAAAAGCAACACAACATTCCACATCTCCCACAGCCTAACGCTAGGACCATGAACTTCGGTATGCCTAAACCGGGACCTTCGCAACAATTAGTCTTACAGGGCCAACAGCCCTGGAGACCAAGTAACCAGGCACCGCAACCATTTAGAGGACCAACAAGGACCCAGCAGATGTTTAGGGCTCCTCTACCTAACTATAACGAAAGAAGCAACGTGTTCAGATTGCCCCCGCGCAATCCACCTATGGGGATGGGTTCCCAAGGGCCAAGACCCATGAGTGGTGTCAGCCACTACGTTAACAAACCAATGCCAATTCGGGGTCACGATTGGTCCAGGTCCGGTAACCCACCGCCGAATAACTATTTTAAGTTCCGTGAAATAAATTTTAATGACTGTCCCGACTATGAATACGACCCATATCACGAACAATACCCGGCATCAGATTACTTTGAGCCGGAGAACTTTGATTGTAGTTATTATAGCAATGAGTATTATACTCATCCCTACTATGAGGACATGTCACAGACAGCAGTAGAAAGTTTGCCGGAAACTTCACCACCTGCAATTCAGGAGGATTTTGGCAAGGACCTTCTGTCCGACAAACCAAAATAGAAATCAATACTCAAACTCAACGCGAATTGCCCTATATTCAAATTGCAAACCCTCCATTACAGTTGTTAATCGATACTGGAGCCAACCAGTCCTTCATTAGTCCAGAAGCCGCCCAGAGTTTCTATCCGCATTTACCACTAGATTACGAGCCGTTTCGCGTTACAAATATTCACGGCTCCGTAAGGGCCGAACATACAATTACTATACCGTGTTTCTCAGAATTTAATGATAGAGATAGTATTAAGTTATTCGTTTATAAATTTCATGATCACTTTGATGGATTAATAGGGTCCGATTTATTAGGCGAATGGCAGGCAAGCATAGATTTTAAAGATATGCAACTTAAGACGCGGTATGCTACTAATACGATTCGTGTGCACGATTCCCGTAACGTTAACCTGTACGAGGATATTATACCAGCAGGGTCTTCAAAAATGGTCAATTTACCGATCAACTTTCACGATGGTTCGGCATATATACCGGAACAGATAATTTCGAACTGTAGAATTAGCGAGTGTCTCACATCAGTTAAGAATAATCGCGGATTACTAGAGGTTGTAAACCCAAGTCAACATGACCTCATTTTCTCAGTTGATCGCCAAGTAACAGCCGAATTATTCAACGCCGAATGCGTAAGCGATTTCCAACTCTCTTTGCGTGCCCAAGAAGTGATCTCCAAACTACGTACCGATCACTTAAACTCAGAGGAGCGAGCTAACCTCGAGAACCTCTGTGGGCAATACGCGGATGTATTCTATGTGGAAGGCGAGCCTTTAACCTTCACCAACCAGGTTAAGCATAGAATACCAACCACAGATGAGGTACCCGTCTACACCAAGAGCTATCGCTATCCTTTTATACACAGGGAGGAAGTCAGAAGCCAGATCAATAAAATGTTAGAACAAGGGATTATAAGACCGTCTCATTCAGCTTGGAGCTCACCTATTTGGGTTGTGCCCAAAAAGCTAGACGCCTCAGGCAAAACTAAATGGCGTATTGTTATAGACTTCAGGAAATTGAACGAAAAGACATTAGACGATAAATACCCAATACCCAACATCACCGACATCCTAGACAAGTTAGGTAACTGCCAATATTTCACCACTTTGGATTTGGCAAGTGGATTCTATCAAGTCGAAATGGACCCCAGAGACATTCCCAAAACTGCTTTTAATGTCGAGCAAGGTCATTTCGAATATCTAAGAATGCCCCAAGGGGTCAAGAACTCTCCAGCGTCTTTCCAAAGGGTCATGGACAACGTCCTCCGGGGTCTGCAGAATGTCATATGTCTCGTATACTTGGACGACATAATTATCTTTAGTACATCGCTCCAAGAACATATGAACAACCTCGAGAAAGTGTTCCAGCGCTTGAGGGAGTCCAACTTCAAAATACAACTTGACAAGTCAGAGTTTCTCAAGCTGGAAACAGCCTTTCTGGGTCACATTATCAGCAACCAAGGCGTAAAGCCGAACCCTGATAAAATAATCGCCATTCAAAAATATCCATTACCCAAGACACCCACGGAAATAAAACGTTTCCTAGGATTACTCGGGTACTATCGTAAATTTATCCCTGACTTCGCCCGGTTAACAAAACCGCTCACCCAGTGTTTAAAAAAGGGTTCAAAAATTACCTTTACTTCCGAATACACAAATTGCTTCGAAAAATGCAAAACCCTTCTCATGAACGACCCCATACTTCAATATCCTGATTTCTCCAAGGAATTCGTTCTCACCACTGATGCTTCTAATTTAGCCATTGGTGCTATACTATCGCAAGGGCCTATAGGTAGCGACAAACCTATAGCGTACGCCTCACGAACTCTCAACTCCAGCGAAATCAATTACAGTACCATCGAGAAAGAGTTACTCGCGATTGTATGGGCGACAAAATACTTCCGTCCTTACTTGTTCGGACGCAAGTTTAAGATCATTACAGACCACAAACCATTACAGTGGGTAATGAATCTCAAGGAACCGAACTCTCGATTAACTCGTTGGCGTTTAAAGTTGAGTGAATACAACTTTACCGTCGTCTATAAGCAGGGCAAAGCAAACACCAACGCCGACGCCTTGTCTAGAATCGAAGTCTGTAATGAAGAGACCAGCTCAGTGATAGTTAACCCCTCTATTAACCAGCCCATGTTAGACGAATCTAGAACCCTCACAGCTCACACAGACGCAGAAAACCCAATTTTAGAAGTGCCCATAACGGATGAACCCCTCAATAAATTTAATAGACAAATACACTTTACAGTCGTTGGTGAATACAGATCAAAAGCTGTGGTCACCAAACCTTTTGACACCCATACGCGAACAGCTATACAGTTACGTAAACCCATACTAGAACTAGACCTTGTAGATGCCATCAAAGAATACGTCAACCCTAAAGTAAAGACTGGTATATTGATCAACCCACCTCTAGAGATGTACAACATAATTCCGATTATTCAGAGTCACTTTCATTCAATATGGTCATGCTGCGAAATACTGCCGTGAAACTGCTCCCACCTGTTACCACTGTGGAGAGGCCGGTCACTCCCATAAAGAATGCACAAAAAAATCTTCGCCCCCCCACTGTGCTACATGTAAGCGTTATAATAGGAAATGTGAACATCAAACAGGAGATGACAGCTGCCCGGCACGTAAACAAGCTGAGATCAACTTCATTAACTCGATAGACTATGAAGGCGCCTAGGAGCGTCACCAAAAAGTAACTCATTCTTAGCACATTAGATCTTAGGTATATTTACTCTTTATTGTATGTTAGGAATTATTAGTTGTAATGAAATATTAGATGATATAACAGCCTTTCCGTGTCAGAAACACATATTTGTAATGCGATTGACTGTAAGAAAAAAAATCCTAACCCTGGGGAAACACACAGACAGACAGACACAATTCTCTTGTTCGCCACAGAGTCACCCGAGGAGTTATATAATCGTAAACAATGAGGCTTAAATTTTGTAACTAATTGGCTCAATAAAAACCTACTAACTCTCAATGCTGATAAGACAAAGTATATTTTATTTGCAATGAGAAACACTAACAAAAACATCGACCTAGAAATACTCACACACAGCTGTAGAACTGCTTGTATTGCATTAACTAAAACTGACGATTTAAAATACCTGGGAGTCACGATTGACACAAATTTAAATTTCCGTAAACAAATAAGTTCGCTCGGTACAAGAGTTTTTAGTTATTATTTTATTTATTTTAAATATTATATTATACCAGCATAGCAAGCTTCCTTCACCCAGAGCAGATTTGAACAAGCGATGGAAGGATTTTGTTTGCAAACCCCATTAACCCGACACTCTTTTAAGAAGAAATTTCACACCTTTTTAGGCCCTTATTTGTATTAAAAGATTAATAAGGAACTAACTGTTATTCACCTAAATTATAGAGATGCTAAGGTCTTGGTCGTTGATTACTTGAGAGACCTAAATCGCGAGGACACGGAAAAGCTGTTGAGATTATTAATTAAATGTTTTGATGTTAACTTATGAATAAATATAGTCTATTAATTAGTTATTGTAATTATTGTTTTTAGCAGTCAGATAAATTCAGAACAGTGAGGGTCTGAAACACAGGTTTGACATAAACCTAGATCAGACTTGTCGCACGTAAGCAAGATGGCCTACATTAGTTATTTACCTCTTTAAATTGTATTATAAGGCGAACCGCATTAAGTGTAATGATAATTGTCTAGTATAAGCATTAATATAATTTATTTAGTAATGTAGACCAGGCGACTTTTGTTTGTTTACGAATGAAATCTATTTTGTAAAAAATAATCAATAAAAATATTCTATTCTATTCTATTCTATTCTACTTTAAAAGTTCCGCCATGAACCTAGTCCTAACTAAAACAGAGCTTGAGAACGTCAAAGAGTATCTGCGACAGCAGGAGATCATTCAAAAATACCACGATGGGAAAACCAATCATCGCGGCATAAACGAGTGCTATTCTGCTTTATCTCGAAGATACTACTGGCCCAAAATGAAAGAGCAGATTTCAAAGTATATCAATGAATGCACGATCTGTGGGCAAAGTAAATACGATCGTAATCCAATCAAGCAACAGCTTCATTTAGTTCCACCACCATCTAAGCCCTTCGAAGTTATTCACATAGACCTATTTACAGTCGAAACTGAGAAGTTTCTCACCATCATAGATTCGTTCTCAAAGTATGCCCAAGCGTATCATCTAAGAGACGGAACCGCTATGAGTGTAATTCAAGCCTTGCTTACCTTCTGTACCCATCACGGTGTCCCACTCACAGTGGTAACTGATCGTGGAACAGAGTTCACGAACCAGTTGTTCCTCGAGTTTACACGATTACATAAGATACAACATCACAAAATCTTAGCTCACGCACCCAACGAAAATGGCATGGTAGAACGCCTACATTCGACTCTTTTAGAACACCTAAGAATACTTAAAGTAAAGCACCGTACCGAGTCTGCTATTAACCTTATGCCCTATGCAATTTTAGCCTACAATAGTACCATTCATAGTTTCACCAGATGTAGACCTTTAGAAGTTATAAGTGGACATTTTGATCCCCGCGATCCTCTAAATCTAGACGTGACCGAACATTTAATGCAACAGTATATGCAGGACCACCACTCCAAAATGCGTAAAGTTTACGAAATTATTAACGAAAACTCACTGAGGGATAGGACAGATATAATAGACAACTTAAATAAAAATCGTGAACCAGAAGAAAGCTACATCCCCGAGCAACAGATATTTATCAAAAACCCACTAGCTGCTCGTCAAAAGCTAGCCCCTCGGTTTACACAAGACACAGTACTTGCCGATTTACCCATACACATTTACACTAAAAAGAAACGCGGCCCAGTCGCCAAATCCCGTTTAAAAAGAGTACCTAAGGCAACACGGTTGTTACAGGATGATCCTGATGTTCCTTCTACCAGCGGTAGCTGCTCAAGAGATCACACTTGAAAGCATCGACGCTGGACCGGGACTTCTACCCTTCGACTTAGGCCCCACCAAGATAATTTCCCAATACCACTCCTTTTTACAATTCGTTGATATCGAAGAAATAACTTCTAAGGTTACCAGCGTTAAGAGTCAATTGGATAGTATAGAACCACAATTAAATAATATGACTAACTCAATGTACGAAATCCATATCCAGTACCTGCGTACCAAACTAGACAAGATTACAGAACAGTTAGAAACGTTTGAATCAAGTCGAGTTAAACGCGGATTGATAGACGGATTAGGCTCCGTAATTAAAAGTATCTCAGGTAATTTAGATTATACCGACGCCTTACGCTATGATAATGCTATTAAAATGTTAAAAGACAAGGAAAACGAGTTAGGTTTGCAGTATAACCATCATATTAGCCTAAGTAAAGATTGGATGTCTCAACAAACTAAAGTCCTAGATAATTTGACAATTAACCAGAATAAAATCACCGAGACAATTAATATCTTGATAAATACTACCAACTTAGCCAATGTAGAGTTTACTAAGCTTGTTCATTTATCTCAATTACTGATTATATTAGCCGATAATATAGAAGAGTTATCCGAGGAAATGTTAGGAATAGAAAATCTGTTAGCTTTTATTCATGCAAAAAGTACTCACCATTCGATGCTTAACCCAAAAGCATTAAAAGGCATGATAGATAGAATACGTAACCTCTATGACAAGGAGGAAATTTTAGAGATAAGTATTAGAGATTATTTTGATATAATTAGTTTGGGTTCTTATTATAGTAAAAGTAAGATAGTAATAGTATTTAAATTACCGATTGCCTTACCCAAAACATACCACCTGTACAAGTTATCCGTCGTGCCTAACAAAAATCATGACGTCCTCATTCCACCCTCACCTTTTATAGCAATACATGAGTCTGATTTTATGTACATAGAGGCAGAATGCCCGAAGGTTACTGACTGGTATATCTGTGAGAAACTGTCTAGCTACAATCACCACACTCAAGAAGACTGCATCCAGCAAATCATTACGAAGCAGACGTTAGATCCTACCTGCAACCACACTCCTGTTCAACTCTCAAAAGAGGCCTTCGAGCGACTAGACGACAAACACTACGTAATCTCGTTCCCGAAACCCACTAAGGTACAGACATCGTGTGAAAGAAACGTCTTCAAAACACTTCGAGGAAGTTACCTAGCTATCCTGCCCGAACATTGCTATTTAAAGACATCCGAATTCACGATAGCTAACATCAATAATCGTTTAAAAGGACAAGCAACGAAAATAATGGACCTACCTATAGATTACAACAGGAATTCTCCTTTGCAATCCACACTCAAACTGAATTCCATAAACCTGGAGAACTTACATGCCAGTCATACCAAGATAATGATGCAGCCTCCAATTAATCTACAAGCAGTACAAGATACATCATTATATCACACTACAGTACCGCTGTACCTTATCCTATTTGGTGCAGTTGTCCTTTCAAGCTACATCTTTATCAAAAAGTATCGACATCGAAGTATTAAAATTTCAGTGAAAGATGGAAGTCAATCTACAAGCCAAGATGGCACAAAGAGGGTTGTTGAACAACCACAGCATCCAGCTCCTACCCCGGACCATTACTCAGCACTATTCTCAACAAAAGTCCTCTAATAGTTGCTGAGCTACGGCGGGAGGTGTTAAGGCATCGGCCACTGAGGGAATTGCTGACACATTGCTGACACGAAGTACACTCATTCCACCTTGGCAACAGGAAACGAGCACGAGGCGCTGACACGTCAATTTACCTAATGCGCACATGCGCCCGCTTCGACGAAATCACGCCACTTCGTATCTTACATCGATCGTAGTCGATTCCTTTAGTTGTAACATTTTTTATTGTAATTTTGAATTATTAATTAAATTAAGTTGAAAGCATTTTGGTTTTTTTTGGAACCATCGGCTGCAGGTTACTTAATTCGTAATAACTCTATGTATTTACATTACAATACCATTATTTCTAAGTTTTGCGTGCTCTTGATTAAATACTGTTACTAAATAGGTGCTTATACTAGCTTAATTTGGGCTAGATGATGTGTGAGAACGTCCACAAATATTTATTTGTTTATTTATTTACTAGAGGACGTCACGTGGTTTCACCCGCGTAGTTCCCGTTCCCGTGGGAATGCGGGAATAAAATATAGCCTATGTTCACTGCGAAGAGTGTAGCTTCCCAACAGTGAAAGAATTTTTAAATCGGTCGAGTAGTTTCGGAGCCTACTTGATGCAAACAAACAAACAATCAAATCTTTCCTCTTTATAATATTAGAATAGATATCGTAGTTTAAACATTAACTTACCAGCCAATTCGATAGCCCTTTCGATGTCGACATTTTGCTTTTTCACTAAAGATTCAAAATGTTCTGTTGTATCACTGTTTTCAACCATCATATACGAGACTACGGTTTTCACGGTCACGCTCAGCACAGCCGTCACGAATAACTAACCAATTGTAATTTCTTGTAATGTGTCAAAAACAATTGATTTAAAATCAAGGACAGAAATTATTTAGTGGTAGCCATCTTGTTGTCACGATCTTTGTCAAAAACTGAAGATGTTGAAGACAAAATAACATTAAATTTGTTCACACAATTAAAATATCTTAATTTTCTGCTTATTAACCGTAACTTTAATTCTACTTACTTTTTAGAAAAACCTAACTTGTAGCATTTATTTTCTATAGATGCAGTATTTAGGATGTGAAAGCAGCCTTATCGAGTTATCTTTTTTTAATCGGTTGTCAGTGGTGACATTTCTGCTGTCAGAATGACAGGATGTCATAAGTTCGGTGACGAAGCGTTTCGCATTTAAAGGAACGGGTTTTTGTTAAGATTTTTCGTGAAAGACGGGACTTTGACCGAGACCTGCTTTGGGGTAGTTGGAGGTCCTTTGGGCTTATGCTCTGAGACTGTGCCGCGAATCAGTTTTTCGCTCAAGCGCGATTATTTGTTACCTCGCGTGGCCTAACGGGCTGTGATTGGGTTGCTGCATTGCATCTTGCTACATTTTACCCAGAAAACTGGTGAGTCACTTCTTCTTTTGCAAAGCGGGTCGATTGTCGTCTGTCGCGCAGCCAAGATCTTAATTTGTCGTTTCTTTCATGACAGGGTTTTTTACTACGGGGCTAGTTGCCGGATGAGATATTTGGTGCCGCACCTATAAGTTAGTGGGCTGCACGTGGTACGACAACGTGGAAGTGCGGACTACACGAGCTTCTCATGTGAGAGGTATCTGCCGTCATCACCTGGCAGTAACAACAGGCAGTCACTCTCACTCAGCTCACTCTGCAGGCCAGTAAATCCACTACTTATGTGTAGCTTAGTAGCATAAGTACCTAAGCACTGACTATACTTCTGTGTACCTGTGATATTTGTGTCTATCAGTGAATAAGCTCTCTGTGTGTCTCTGTGTATCTCTGTGTTATATAAATATATGTGTGTACACCCTACCTGACTGTTTTCGTCAGAGCCCTGGCCTACCCTTGCGCGCACACTGGAATCTCTGTAGTAAGGCGCCCTGGGAAAGAGTTCTCTGCATAGCTACCTCGCGCTAGTTGGTGAGTAACACTGATCATCACTTAGTGTTATAAATTGGCTCCCAACGTAGTGGCAAATCTCTGGGTCTACTCTGCGGTAGTCTCAGTCTGGTGTGTGTGCATAGGTGGTTATCTCTGGCGAAACCATTCTGGAATCGTCCGAGACGCTCCAGGACGTTAATTGGTGGTGCTAGCAGCTAAGCACAAAACCTTCCCTTTCGTCTTCTTCCAGCTCCCTACATCTTTGGCTGGAAAAGACACAAAATTCTAAATTCTAAAATTTAAAAATAGCTGTGATTTTGGAAAAACTTTTTGATTTTATTTGGAATACCCACTTCTTTTCTTATTGTGTTTTTTTCTTCTTTATGTTCTTTTTTTTATGGTGCACACATATATTTATTATATAATTAGTGTAGATTAATATATAATATATATTATCCTATAGTTTCACCTTGTAAGGTAAACTTAGTGAATCTCTCTGTGTTAACTTAGTGAATTTCTCTGTGTAACTTAAAACTTTTTTATAAGGTGTGTACATACCTTGTAATTTTGAATGTTAACCTGAACTGTGTTATCAGAAAATTTAGAAACTTTTCTCTCTTAATATACCCTTAATCTTTGTTAAATTCTAAAAGTCAATTTGAAACATAATTACCTAACTTAGTACACTTTGTTGTAACTCAATTTACATTTTTACTTTGTAATTGATCCCTATCTGTGCCATTTTATCTTTATAATTGTTGTAAGTAAATTTTTACATAATGGCACAGATGAAAAAACATATTAATTATTTAAGAAAGGATGAACTTGCTAACGAGCTGTCCCACATGGGTATTTCAGTGGAACCGGAAACGACAGTGTCTGGCCTTCGGAGTGAGCTAAGAGCGGCACACCGACTCGTCCGTCGAGGTAGCATCAAAGCGAGTGCTCCGGTACCCGCTGATGCATCGGCTGAGCTCTCGATCTGCCTCCCGAAGGTGTCCGAGCTGGAGGAGGCTATTCAGTCAGGTGACATCTTCATTAATAAGGGTAGTCGTCTTAGGGTGTCCCTCAGGGCCAACTACTTATTGAGTAGGTTAGCTCGTTGTGGTCTGGATTGCCCCGACCTGGTGGATATTCGTGGTAGGCTAGTGAAGATCATCGCTAGGGCTGAACCCAGTAGTGATTCTGAATCCGAAGGTTCGGATGATGATGGTGATGATCCTTCGGGTCGTGACCAGGTGGAATATACTTCACCAGTAGTGAGAGAGGACCGCTCGGTGCGAGCTAGTTCAAGTAGGAATAGTTCTACATGTAACATAGTGTATAAAGAACGTCCCCTTAACTTATGTTCATTTAACTTAAAATATGATGGTTCTACTTGTGTACGTGTGTTTTTAGAGAGATTAGAGGAACTTAGATGTGCTCGGGAGGTTACTAAGCCTAGACTCCTTATGGCTTTCTCCGACCTGTTGGATGGACCGGCTTTGTCTTGGTTCCGTACAAACAAAGCTAACTTCATCTCATATGAGGATCTTATTAGTGAGCTTAGAGATACCTTCGATATTCCTGATTATGATTACCGCCTCAGGAACGAGATAAGACAGCGTACACAAGCCCGCTCTGAGTCCTTGGTTAACTATATATGTACAATGCAAGCCATGTTCTCAAGGTTGTCGTGTAAGATGCCCAGTGAGGAACAGCTGGACATTCTCATGCACAACATTAGACCTGACTACATGAAGGAACTGGCCTTGCATGATGTCAACTCTGTAGATGACTTGAGACGTTTGGGTAAGCGCTTGGAGCTTGCGCGTACTAGGGCAGACGCTTTCCATGAGCCTGCTCTTGACAAGTTTGAGATTTCATGTGACTTACACCAGCTTAAGAACAAAGGTGTACAAAAGCCCGCTAAGCAGGTGTCTGCAGTGGAGACGCCGGTTACCCCCCACGATCGCAAATGCTTTCGTTGCGGCGGGGGCGGTCACACTGCATACAGCTGCACACAGTCAAGGGAGCTGGTGTGTTTCCGGTGTGGTCTCAAAGGAGTCAAGACCCCAGACTGCTCACACTGTACTAGCAAGTCAAAAAACGCGTAGGCCAGGGCCTTATTAGGAACTCTGTGCATCACTCTGTATCTGAGTCTATTTCTGATAAGGTCCTGTTTCCTAAACGGGATAGTGACATTAGACCGTATCTAGTTGTTAAGGTTTTAAATTTAAATGTCTTAGGCCTTCTAGATTCCGGTGCCTCCTGCTCTATACTAGGTAAGGGAGCGCACCGCATCTTCTTGGAACTGGGTTTTGATCTTGTGAGTATCAATCCTACTTTTCGTATTACAACTGCAGACAGCACTCACTTGCAATGTCTGGGTTGTATCTCTTTGCCAATTGAGTACAATTCGGTTATCCGAGTTGTCAAGTTCTATGTTGTCCCAGGTATAACCACCTCCATGATATTTGGAGTGGATTTCTGGCAACAATTTAAGTTAAGTGATAAGTTAATTTTACAAAATATTAGTCTTGATAGCTTTAGTGATAATAATCCTATAGAGTCTGTGTCCCTTAACGGTGGCCTCGAGGATTACGACAACCTGACAACTAAACAAAGGTGTGTAATCAACGAGGTCATTGAAAAGTTCGACTCGTTGAACACTGATAAGGTGGGTTTAGGTCGGACCTCACTTGTGCACCATGTCATTGACACTGGTGACAGCAAGCCGATCAAGCAGCGTTATTATCCGCTCTCTCCCCTTAAGCAGAAGGCCCTGGAAGCCGAGCTGGACCGAATGCTGGAGATGGGAGTAGTGTCCCCGTCTCAGTCCGCCTGGAACTCTCCAGTGGTCATGGTGGAGAAGGCGAACGGCGACCTCAGATTGTGCTTGGACTCTCGCAAGCTGAACTCTGTGTCTAAGAGTGACGCCTACCCCTTACCCTATATCAATCAAATCTTAGACCATCTTAATAATGCTAAGTATTTAACCTCTGTAGATCTGAGTGCGGCCTACTGGCAGATTCCATTCGACTCACTCCAGTCTGCTGAGAAGACTGCTTTTACGGTTCCCCGGAGAGGATTGTTCCATTACAATTCCATGTGCTTCGGTCTTGTCGGTGCCAGTGCCACGATGCAACGCCTCATGGACCGTCTGTTTGGTCCCGAGTTCGACAACAAGGTATTTGCGTTTCAGGATGACATAGTCTGTGTGTCCAGCACCTTTGAGGAGCATGTAGAGCTCTTACATAGAGTCTATCAGCAACTCAAGGATGCTGGCCTAACTATTAATATGAAAAAATCCCACTTTTGTCGGAGTGAACTCAAATACCTGGGGTATTATGTGGACAAACATGGCTTACGGACAGACCCGGGTAAAGTTGAGGTTATCCTCAACTATCCCACCCCTTCTAACCCTAAGGAGGTTAAGAGATTTCTGGGAATGGCCGGCTGGTATCGTCGCTTTGTTAACAACTTCTCGAAGATTAGTAAACCTCTGTGCAAACTCACTTCTACGAACCTTAAGTTCGAATGGACCCCTGAGGCTGAACAGTCCTTTAACCTGCTAAAGTCAGCCTTGGTTTCTGCCCCTATATTAAAAATGCCTAACTTTGAGATGCCCTTCCGCATTCTTAGTGACGCGTCAGCTTACTCAGTTGCTGCTGTACTGACACAAACTCACGATGGTGTTGAGCACCCTATCGCCTACTGTAGCCGTTCTCTCAACAAGAACGAGGTGAACTACAGCACAACTGAGCGAGAACTTCTGGCCGTGATTTTCGCTTTGGAACAATTTCGACAGTACGTCGAAGGCCAAAAATGTACGGTCGTCACGGATCATTCATCTCTTCTGTGGTTCCATAAGCTAAAAAATCCCACGGGTCGTCTAGCACGTTGGAGCATGAGGCTCAGTCAATTCGATTTTGACATAGAGCATCGAAAAGGTAAAGACCACGTTGTACCTGATGCTCTGTCTCGTATCAAAATTGATTCCCTCGATGCAGTACCCACTAAAGACCCGTGGTATGACCACACCATGAATAGTGTTCGGAAGAACCCTAGGAAGTCACCAAATTATGACATTCGTGACAACCTTCTATATAGGTTAACTAAAAATAAATATTCTTTGACTTCAGACTTTGACTGGAAGCTGGTGGTACCTCAGGAGGATCGCTTGCCCCTGCTCTCTAAGTACCACGATGACACACTTAGTGCCCATGGTGGCGTTTGGAAGACGCATAAAAGGTTAGCCCTAAATTATTACTGGCCCAAGATGTACGAGGACGTCAAAGAATATGTTGGGAATTGCGAAACATGCAAGCAGTACAAACCCGTAAATACGTCTCGTCCCGGCCTAATGGGTAGCCCGAAGCGGGTTTCGAAGCCATTCGAAGCTATCTCTGTCGATCTGCTTGGTCCCTTTCCCACTTCGAGCAATAGAAACGTACACCTGATCGTGGTCTCCGACTACTTTAGCAAATACGTCATGTTGTGCCCTGTTCGGGTTGCCACAGGCGCTGTAGTCGCGAGGTTCATAGAGAAGAGTGTGTTTCTCGTGCACGGAGTCTGCAAGACTATTTACATGGATAATGGCCCTCAGTTTGTGAGTAAGCCATTTAAGGATCTGTTGGCTAAATACAATGTACCTAATATATATTATAACCCTAGGTATCATGCCCAAACTAATCAGGCGGAACGAGCTATTCGCAATGTGGTTCAAGCGATCTCATGCTATGTGAAGTCACAACACAAGTCTTGGGATCAGTTCTTGGTTGAGATACAGTGTGCTTTAAACACTGCAGTTAACGAAGCAACTCGTTTCACCCCTTACTTTTTGGTACATGGTAGGGAATTTATTGGGGATGGAGTGCTGTACAGGCAGACAGATATCGCGTGCCATCCTACTTCAGTCTCTGTAGACGATCCATCAGCCTTCGGTGTCAAGCTGAGAGAAATACAACGCATTTACGACCAGGTGAGGAAACATTTGAACGTTGCCCACCAGCGTAATGAAAAGTATTACAACCTCAGAAAAAGGCATGTAGAGCTGAAAGTGGGACAGATAGTTTACAAACGCACGTTCTACCTGTCCAACAAGGCCAAGAATTTTACTGCTAAGCTAGCTCCTAAGTTCCTTAAATGTGTGGTGACTGCTAAACGATCCCCTTTAGTATATAGGCTGTCAGATCTGGACGGTAAGGATCTTGGGGAGTACCATATCAAGGACATCCTGAAGTATCAGGAGGAGCAGTCTCCAATACCTAACGTAACTACATAGCACTGTTTCTCTAGTTTATTAAACCAGTGCTATGTGATCATTATGTAAGACTATTTTAATCTTTTGTTTGTATTTCTATATGTGTACGTGACTTTAAATTGTCACGTTGTAGTTTCTTCTATGCACCGCACCGAGCGTTTTTCTCTCATTCGCTTCTTAGTACTCTACATTATCCTGAGAGCTTGGGTAGTGTTGGGGTATCGGCAGTGAGTAAAGGGAGCATTCGTTTTCTATGAAGGGCATTAGACTCTAGTTACTTAGCCTAACCGGTACACGAGTCAGTGTCTAGTTAGGTACATAGGAGGATCTTTCTTTGGTATTGTAATGGTCGTAGTCAGCTGGTGTTTGAAGGACCTAGCTGGTTGTCTTTGTTTATTAGTCAGTACTTTTCTGTTTTCTTTATTGTGTATTTCCAGCGTGTCATATCCGCAGGAAATACTATTAAAGGGGGGGTGGTTGTAGCATTTATTTTCTATAGATGCAGTATTTAGGATGTGAAAGCAGCCTTATCGAGTTATCTTTTTTTAATCGGTTGTCAGTGGTGACATTTCTGCTGTCAGAATGACAGGATGTCATAAGTTCGGTGACGAAGCGTTTCGCATTTAAAGGAACGGGTTTTTGTTAAGATTTTTCGTGAAAGACGGGACTTTGACCGAGACCTGCTTTGGGGTAGTTGGAGGTCCTTTGGGCTTATGCTCTGAGACTGTGCCGCGAATCAGTTTTTCGCTCAAGCGCGATTATTTGTTACCTCGCGTGGCCTAACGGGCTGTGATTGGGTTGCTGCATTGCATCTTGCTACATTTTACCCAGAAAACTGGTGAGTCACTTCTTCTTTTGCAAAGCGGGTCGATTGTCGTCTGTCGCGCAGCCAAGATCTTAATTTGTCGTTTCTTTCATGACAGGGTTTTTTACTACGGGGCTAGTTGCCGGATGAGATATTTGGTGCCGCACCTATAAGTTAGTGGGCTGCACGTGGTACGACAACGTGGAAGTGCGGACTACACGAGCTTCTCATGTGAGAGGTATCTGCCGTCATCACCTGGCAGTAACAACAGGCAGTCACTCTCACTCAGCTCACTCTGCAGGCCAGTAAATCCACTACTTATGTGTAGCTTAGTAGCATAAGTACCTAAGCACTGACTATACTTCTGTGTACCTGTGATATTTGTGTCTATCAGTGAATAAGCTCTCTGTGTGTCTCTGTGTATCTCTGTGTTATATAAATATATGTGTGTACACCCTACCTGACTGTTTTCGTCAGAGCCCTGGCCTACCCTTGCGCGCACACTGGAATCTCTGTAGTAAGGCGCCCTGGGAAAGAGTTCTCTGCATAGCTACCTCGCGCTAGTTGGTGAGTAACACTGATCATCACTTAGTGTTATAAACTTACTAATTAAATAACTAGGTACATACCTACTTAGAAACTCAGGTAAATTACACCTACTTAAAAATGTGCAAAATATGATTGAGACGCAGTCATTTGATGATATGGTAAAATTCCAATGAGGAAGTTATATAGTTGTCTAAAAGAGCCGTCAAATTAAGCAGAAGTAATTAAAATTTCAAATAAACAGACTGCCTTTTATTTTCGGGTCTGTAATTAATAACATAAATATTCAGTTATTATTACTCGTGACAACATCTACAGTACCTACTCGAGTCAAATTCAAATAACATTTAGTTCACTTAAACATACTTGCGAAACGTCAACAACTCTGTATCAGCATCGGTCTTAGACCATATAACACGGGACTAGCCTTTGCGAACCACCGCATACAAAAATATTCTGCCAGTTTTCATACAAATGAAGGGGGAAACACAAAGACATATAAAATTTCGTTGTGTGTTAATTGTTATTGTACAGTCAACTACAATGTAATGTACTAGTTTAATCATATAAAATGATGTACTGATGTACAGGCTTTTCATAAAGCCAAAAGACCAAATGGTCATGTGCAATGGCAGAAAACAATGCTTAAGTAAGGCGCATCCTGTGGTTAGATGATCTAAGGCATCGGTAGTCGAATGTCGATTTTTGAAACCAAACTGTTTCTCATGAAATAATTAGTGACTATTAAAATAAGTCACCACCTGCTCTAGTTTTATTTTTAAATACTTTTTGTGTTTTTGTGTTTTTAGTCTTTTTTAGACTCTTTATTTAAAGTATCGATTAGAGCAGGGGTCGGCAACCTTTTAAATCGGAAGAGCCAAAAATGTCAATTGTAAATTTTCAGGATTTTTAAAGAGCCTCAAAAAAAATGTTCTTGTTCACACGAACAACCCCCCCCCCCCCTAAAGTGGGATAAAACTCCAGATCGAGACTAGTACACCAAGTCTGGAGTGTCCTTCTTATCGTTATTGTGGGGTAACAGGAACTGCAAGTGTTCAGCTTCTGCAGACCAACAAGCGCTACCTGCAACAGACTCATTCTGGGTGATCTAAAACTTACAGCTCGAAATTTTACTGCTGCGACCCCGGAACATGAGGGCTCAATCGCACGGCTAGCATAAAGATTCAGTCGTCGACCAAGCGTGAGAGGTGGGCAAGCTGGAAGGGTGGGACCACCCCGCTCTCGCACTCGAAGCGATTCTCTAATTGCCGGCATGACTCCGTTGGGAAAGGAAACGATGGCGAACCAATTATCTTCGCTGTCTAATATAGCATACACTTTATTAGACAGTGATGCGACCGGATAAATTAGAGCCTCCAGAGCGGCTCGGCGTGTGACCCTGGAGGTCCTCACAGTGACGGTACATTGTCTCAGGCTCAATCCCTACCACTCTCATGCCCTGTGACGTGATATGTCACTGCACTGTGCCGCTTTTTTACCCTCCTGGATAGAAAACCCCACCTCAGACCTCAGAATAGATCAGATGGCCGAGACGAGCTCAATGCTTACCGCTGGGCCTCTTCCGAAGATGTTTGGTTGTCATTTTGTCGCACCAAAACATTCGGCCGGTAGATTTCTGCCAGAACTTTGACCTCCAGGTCCCACGACAGACTTTCAGCAATTAGACACGCCGTCTCATATGATACAGTGCTATTATCTCCAGCTATTCTCTGGACTATAGCCCGCTGCGGACATCGCAGTAGAAACCTATTAGAAAGGGATATTTTTAAATGCACATCTGTTTAATTTTTCTGCACACTAGGTAACTCCACTAATTTACTGAATGCAAACCAGAAAATTAAATGCTGTGCAAAAAACCCGATTGATTAACTAAACATGTACTACATGAAAATCTATAATTTTGCACAAAACGAGATGACCTATTTTATCGAATTTAAACCAAAAATGTGGTTCGTACACCGGAAATATGATTTGCTACACAAAAATACGAATTGCTTACCAAAAATACTAACTTGCACTCTAAATTGTACAATCTTATAACGGAATAGGTTAGGTTAGGTTAGTTTTTTATTTTTTTGATTGATAAAATTTAATTTTGTATAGATTACTGATTAAATTGGGGTTTAAATTAGAAAAAAAGGTGTTCCTAAAAGTAAATTAGACGATGGTTTTCCATAAAAAAGTTTTAATACGTTTGTTAAGATAAGGAATTTTTAGATATACAATTAAGATAATAGTGATTTTTTCAGTATAATAGTTCTGCAAAAACCGTTAAACAGTATATTGAATTTGATTTATGGCAACGGGAAATATGCCGGTGCGAAAAATTAGTTGGTGTTTAAATGAAAAGACTGATTTTTCCTCACAAACAATGCTGTAATGGCGGACTATGAACATGAACAGAAAGAACATTCCTTGTAAAAAAGCGCATAGACAAGCGACGATAAATTCTAGACTTTATTAACCATAATGTTCAGCGATGCACTTAAGGCGTGTCACACACGACTGCAGTTGTAACTTGACGCAACATTCCGGCGGCCGTAAAAACGTTGTTTTTACCCAGATACTACAGGAACTGGCAATGGGCAAATCTAGCTGAACGATCGCCGAATCACTCCAGTTGATGTCCGTATATCAGCCACTCGTATGATATTATCCGGTCCAGGATGCACAGCAATTATACGTCCAAGTTTCCATTTTAGAGGCGGCAGTTGATCATCTTTAATTACCACTAAGGTATTCAGCTGCAGGCTGTCCTTGCAGGACCGCCACTTCACCCTGACTTGCAGCTCCGCAATATATTCCTTACTCCACCTTGACCAAAAATGTTGACGGAGCTGTTCAATATGTTGGAATCTGGAGAGGTTGCTAATGCACCGACCTTGGTAATCTGGCTGGGGCAAACAGGTTAATGGCCGTCCAATGATGAAATGACCTGGAGTTAACGGGGTATAATCAGCAGGATCAGATGAAAGCGGTGTCAACGGTCGGGAATTAAGAATTGCTTCTATCTGCGTCAATGTGGTATTGAGCTCTTCATACGTTAAATTACAATTTCCCAACACTCTTCGTAAATGATATTTTGTGGCTTTCACGCCTGCTTCCCAGAGCCCTCCCATATGTGGACTAAATCCAGGAATGAAGTGGAAAGTAATGCCTTCACTGGCAACACTTTCGCCTAAAGAATTGCAGTTACTTTTCAAAAAGTTCGATAAGTCATTATAAGCCCCGACAAATGAGGTTCCATTATCGGAGTAAAGGTTAAGAGGTTTGCCTCGTCTAGATATAAACCGATTCAAAGCCATTTAAAAATATATTGCTCGTCAAACCCCCCACCAATTCGAGATGTATGGCCTTACTGCTAAAACACACAAATACAGCTATATACACCTTTACCAATCTACATCCTCGACCTTGGCGAGTTGCTGACATAATTGGTCCCGCATAATCAATACCTACATTCTCAAAGGGGAAACCGCTAGAGGAAACCCTGTCCCGAGGCAAGTTTCCCATCAGAGGAGTAACAATCTTGCCTGCCAGTCGACTACATCGAACACAATTACGATAACAGGCACGTGCCAAATTTCGACCACGAATGGGCCAATAAGTCTCCCTGATAGACGCGAGAAGTAGCTGAGGACCAGCATGCATCAACTTACGATGTTCATATTCAAAAATTAATTTACTAAAGATATGAGCGGACTGTATCAATATAGGGTAGGGTGCCTTTTGTTAAACTCAAAATTAGAATTATCTAAGCGGCCTCCAACACGCATAATTTGATGCTCGTCTAAATAAACATTAAATTTAAGCAAAGGACTTTTCTTTGGTAGTTCCTCATTATTTAACAAAGTTGTATACTCTGGAAATGATTCCCTTTGGCACTGTCTAATTATCAAATAAAGTGCACGTCTCAATTCAACTTCAGTTAAAAATGACGAGCCAGGAGGCTGCCTTTTACAATAATTTATCCATCTAAGGGCATACGCTACGGAACGAACCAGCCTAAGGTAATTAGAAAAGCGACTAATATCAACAATATTGTCTTGTTGAATCTTAACAGTGAGAGTAGTCAATGTAATGTTCGGTTTAGTCTCCGGTAGAATTTTAACAGATCTAGGCTGAGAAGGAACCTGGATGGGTTCAACATTAAGAAATTCAGGACCGGTCCACCATAACTTTGAGGTTTGCAGAGCACTAATATTCATACCTCGGGATAGTAGGTCTGCAGGATTGAGCTCAGTTGGGATATGTCGCCAAGAACAATTGCCCGCCTTGTCCAGGACTTCAGCGACGCGATTACGCACAAATGGCTGAAGTCTACAAGGTAGCATCTGCAACCAACCCAACACAATGATGGAGTCGGTCCAGAACCAAACCTCATTTATGGGTATTCTTAGCGATTTGAGAATCTTTTCATATAAACGGGTCCCTACTAAAGCCCCACACAACTCCAATCGTGGAATTGTAGTGGGCTTTATAGGAGCCACTCGACTCTTAGCCAACAATAAGCGCACCATAACCTCGCCGTTTTGGTTTATACTACGAACATACGCACAAGCTCCATACGCGAGCTCGGACGCATCAGTACAAATGTGTAATTGAACTACTTTATACGAATCACAAACTACGATTCTAGGAATCCTGATATCATTAATTAACGTTAAGGTTTGTAGAATATCGTTCCACTGTCTATAAATGTCTGGGCTTAAAGGTTCGTCCCAAGAAAGTTTTTGTAACAATATTTTCATACTAACTACTACAGGAGCTAGTAAGCCGATTGGGTCAAATATCTGAGAAACGGCTGATAATAAATCACGCTTGGTATTGCCCTTTGGTTGAAATAAGCCTATCGGAAAGCAGAGTTCATCCGAATCCGCATACCAGCCAAGCCCTAATAGCTTACTGGATTCATGAGATCCGATATTCAAATCAAGCGGTGCGCTAGAACAGTCAAACACCAATTGTGGCTCATTTGATTTCCATTTTCTTAAAGGCATACCAGCTGAAGCAAGCGCTGCAGTAACCTCCTGGCGTGTCTGTAATACTTCAGCCAAATTATCCCCACCGGTGAGCAAATCATCGACATAAAAATCGTGTGCGATGATTTCAGCGATTTTATCATTCTTACAATCTATACTAATCTGTTTTAAGCATCTAGTAGCTGATAAAACGTACTTGTGCTGTCGAAAGCGAAGCAATATAGACAATAAGTCATCCTGTACAGTCGGACCAACCATCTGAAGGTCATTGAATGAGACTCCTGACGAAGTGGGACTACTTGCATTGAAGACAACTCTTAATTTTGTTGTCGTACTCTGGTGACGACGTATACCATGATGGGGTATAAAGTACCCATCTGTACTAGCGATAGGTTGTTGACATTCAGTCATGTGCCCTAAAGACTCATATTCTAACATAAACTTATGATACATTTCCATTAAATCAGGTTTAGTATTTAATCTACGCTCAAGGGATAAGAGGCACTGATTAGCTCGCGTAAATGAGTTGCCTAAGAGACTAGGACTTTGCTTTAGTGGGATACGCACACAAAATCGCCCGTCGTCAAGACGAGACGTATTATTAACAAAATGTTCCTCACAAAGCCTTTCTTCAGGTGAATAATGACATGACGACGATGAATTAAGTTCCTCTAATTGCCAAAACCTAATTGTGAAATTGATTTAACACAAATCAATTTCACAATTAGATTGTAAGGATTCGTGGTCATGCAAGGAATTCACTAAATAACATTGAGAATTTTTTGTCAACAATGAGATATGACTACCCGTTGAATGCCGCATGAAACCCGAGTTGCCAATCTCCCGCACAGTCGATTGCTTTGGCAACCAAGGCGGCCAACTTTTTTCGTTTGGTTCTCCTCGCACATTTTTCGATATCTATGGCTGTATGGTCGCGGGTCTAAGTCTTTCTGTATAAATTAATGTGTAGAATTGGTTATGGTACTGAATGAGATAGCTTGCCGAGTGAATGTAATGAAAAAAAAAGTCGAAATCACGATTTGATCGCTGTCATTATTTATTGTTTGTTTGGCGCCGTTCCTAGAAAGTATTAATACGATTAATTTAAAATTTTTTTGTTTATTCTGTTTCAAATATTGTTGTTTTGCATTTAAAAGTATCCTGTCATGTTGTTTAACAGCTGTGATAAATATTTTTAGTGTAATTCGAAGTTAAATTTGTAAAATTTGATAAAATAACACGCGAAGGTCACCATTATTTTTTGTTGTTGTTTTTGTTGTGCAGTGCTCGTATTTAACCGAGATTTGTTGAGATTTTCTCAATAGAAACTATATTTTTTTGTCAAAATACCATTTAACATTTAACATATGAATAATTTATGTGAAAATCAATAATAAAAATGGAGGGGGTTTTTTTTTAATAATTTAAGATTACATGGCCTCGATATCCCCAAAATAAACAAAAAAATAAACAAATAAATAGGCAGTAATATTTTATTTTATTTTCGGAGATTTTATATCTACAGATTATTATTTTTTTGGTGAAAGTGAATTGTTGATGTGTATATTTTGTAAATAAAATAATTAATGTTAGAAAACTGCTTTTTATTTTGAATTACATGGTAAAATCTGAGAGTACTCCTTCATTTTCCCCATCCTAATTTTCGGCCAAATATCATAAATCCATTACACATGGGGTGTTCTCGGATTTAGTGTAGTTATTTTCGTCAGTTATCCAGCATGATGAAACAGTAAGTATTTATGTAGTACGACTCCTGTAAAAGAAATAAGGATATATTGTGTGACGTCCGGCGTGCAGCCGCCGTTCCCGCCAAGGGCGTGGGCACCGCCTATGGATACGACGGCGTGACCACGCCACCGGCGGGATTGAGCGGCTACCGGACACTGGGCCTGATATGATCCACCCTAGTTTAGTTTCACAGAGCAAGGGTTTTCTATAACCTAACTTTATCCTCCGCGACCCTAACAAATCCCAGAAGAGATCAGCACCTAACAACATATCGACAGCTGCAGGCTTATAAAATGTAGGGTCTGCTAAACAAATATCAGAGGGTATTTTCAGATCACTTATATCAATCTCATGAGTGGGCACATTATTTGTTATACACGGTAAAACAAAACAATAAAAGTCAGAAGTAAAAGTTTCATTCAACGATTTTATACCAATCTGACATATTTTACCTACATGTGAAGTAACATTATTGATATCCAATATTGACTTATCTATGTGAAGCGGTTTCAAACTTAATTGTGAACATAAGCGCTCCGAAATTATACATGAGGTGCTACCGCTGTCCAGGACTGCCCTAACGACATGTTCCTGGTTATTATTATCATAAACCTTCACTAAGGCGGTAGACAGAAGCACGTCGAGTTGTTCAGAAGGAGTTACGTTAGCAGATAAAGTTTGACTACTTGCCCCAACACTGGGCAAGGTAGAAGGTGCTGAAGACGAGTTAGTGTTCACAGGCAAGGGTAAATTATCATTCTGTAGGCTATTAATGTTCCCTGATTTAAATTCAGATACGTGGACGAGACTATTATGACGACGCTTACAGACTAGACAGCCTGATTTCTTACAACGGTTTGCATAATGACCTTGGTTTAAACAATTGAAGCACACCTTAAGGGTATGCAACAGCTTAAGTCGTGCTTCATTGCTAAGTGCGAGAAACTGTGAGCAACTGGACAAAGGATGGTCACCCTTACATTTGGGACATAACTTACCTGATGTGTTAGTGGTAGATAAGCCAGTTTTATTACCTTGTTGAATAGATACCATAGACTTTAACTTGGGATTCAATTTGGAATGAGAAGTCTGAGTAAGTTCTAAGGTTTCCAAAAAGTCAGCACGGCTACGTAGGAAGGACATAAATTCACTGAACTTAGTTGAAGTTTCTTCACTCAAGCGACCTTTATGTTCTTCCCACTCCCTATAAGTTCTTTGGTCCAACTTTCTAGTCACTAAATAAATTAACAGTGTGTCCCAATAATTAACAGGCTCACCCAAGGTTTCTAAAGCCCTTAAGTTCTTTTTCAACTGATCACTTAAGCGCTTTAAACTACTAGAGGACTCTTTATGTAAATTATCAATGTTGAATAAAGAAGTAACATGGTTCTGAATTAGCAACCTCTTGTTGTCAAACCGTTCACATAATATCTGCCACGCCACATTATAATTACTAGCTGAAAATTCAGTGGATTGAATTACTACTTTGGCAGAGGACTCTAAACTGGTACGCAAGTAATGATACTTATTGATGTCATCTATATCATCGTTGGAATGTATAAGACTGGCAAAGGTGTCTCTAAATTCTATCCAATTCTCATAAGACCCGTCAAACTTTGGTATTTGAATCGTAGGCAATTTGACGAGTTGACGATGACACACAGTACTGTTAACACTACTTGACTGTGGAACCTCATATGTACCTAACAACTCCTGCGCATTCGCTATAGCCTTATAGTACTGACAATCAAACTCAGCACGAGCCTCAAACTGCGAGTGCGAGGCCGTCTCCTCAACCAAACACTCAATCTGTAGCTGTATCTCATCAAATTTGCTATACAAACCCTCAAACCTATTTAAACGCAACTGCAATTCCTTGGCGGCACTAGATGTCAACGGCTGCTTTAATTCCGTATAGTAATTAACAAAAGTAGTAAGTTGACCCTTAAAACTGGCCCTTTTTCTATTTAACTCTTTAAAGGGTTCTGATGTGGCCATTTTGGGAAGCAGACGCAATCACCTGGAACATATACAATATAAACTTTAAATACAGCAGCACTGCTTAAACTTTTTAACTATTATAACCTTTGTAACGTAACAACCTATCTGACTAGACAAATATATCTAAAGATTTGTAAAGGAACCGCACCAATGGTTCACTCAATGTAATTGAAGTAAGTACACATTAACTATAAGTCATATCCCTACAAAGAATATGATAAGTACTTATTACCTGAGTACAAATCTAAGCTTTATGCTTGACAAACTATCTGACTAAACAAATATATCTAAGGATTTGTAAAGGAACCACACAAATAGTTCACTCAATGTAATTTAAGTAAGTACACATAAACTAAGTTATATTCCTACACAGAATATAATAAGTACTTATTACTTGAGTACAAATCTAAGCTGTATGCTTCTTTAAGCTATACTAACAGCTATTTTATTCATTGTTCAAGAAACAATAATGAAATTCACTTACAATGTGGACATAACCCTACTTTGGTATGACCTACCTATTAAGCTTCATGGGTTATTCCTTAAAACAATAAGTTGTAGTCAATCACAATGATTGTGTTACAAATTGTGCATTTGGATTATTTCAACTTTAAACTTAAGCAAGTATAAGAACTTGGGAAAAAATATCCAGACAATTGACATAAGTACAACTTTGTGAAATAATGAAATTTCATTATGCTTTAAACAGTTACAACATTATCTGAATCAGTTAAACATTGAAAGTGTGAATAAAAAAAAACCCACAATGCTGTCGTGACGACTACGCAGTAGGTACCTAAGTACTTTGCAACGCAAAAGAGAAACTATGAAAAAGGAAGAAACTTATTTATAAGTACTAACCTTAAATATGCGCTGTTAACATTTTATGTACTAATTAAATTACCTTTAAGAGTGTTGGGTTATTAATCACACATCCTTGAATAAATAAAATACCATCTCAAATCCCGCGTTTTTGACCGCGTGCTCTCCGACCGGTCTTCACACATATTTTCTTCGTTGGATCCATGCTGATTCCTTTTTTATTATATGATCCGGCGATGAAGGTCAATGGCAACGGGAAATATGCCGGTGCGAAGAATTAGTTGGTGTTTAAATGAAAAGACTGATTTTTCCTCACAAATAATGCTGTAATGGCGGACTATGAACATGAACAGAAAGAACATTCCTTGTAAAAAAGCGCATAGACAAGCGACGATAAATTCTAGACTTTTTTAACCATAATGTTCAGCGATGCACTTAAGGCGTGTCACACACGACTGCAGTTGTAACTTGACGCAACAATTTATTTAGTGTGCATAACTAGTGTGCAAGTCAGTATTTTTGGTTTAACTTTGAAATATTTTGTTGGAAAAAAGGGAATAAACAGATATCGATTTAAATACATGCCTATTAGAAAGGCTAAGGGCGTCCGCCCGAACTGATACCCTATATAACATTTTTGAACGCGACACTACACCAATAGGCGTGGTTGCTTGTTTAAGTGCTAGTAAAGCTGTTGTGGTGTTTTTGAAATGAAAGGGTAATATTAATGTTTTTGAAAATGTGTGTTAGGATAATTGTATATGGAAATAAAGATCAGCAGCTTCACACCCAAAGAGCCGCAAGTGGCTCGCGAGCCTCGGGTTGCCGACCCCTGGATTAGAGTCTAGTCGATACTTCAAATAAAGAGTAGTATAAAGCTGCTACCTCTTGGGCAAATACTTTTGTCTTTCTCGATGTTCCGTAAGTGTTGGACGACACTGTTGACAGTCCTCAATTCATCGAAGGATCATGGACCCCTAATATCGTGCAGGATTAACCGAGAGCGTGTTCTTTCATTATTCCTGGCTAGCCATCTACGGGATTTTCCCTTTTCCTTCTCTCAGAAAAATACCTAGGTATACAAAAGTTTAAAGTACCTACTTCCACCTACAGAAGGAATTTAGCAAAGACATAATTATTATATTTATTATGATCAACTTCTATATTAGTGCTATAAAACAAAACTAACTGTTAAAATTTCGTCACAAGACGTGGCATCAGTCAAAATAAAATACAAAACAAAATAAAAAATAATCAATGAACACTTTAAGTAAGTAAGTAAAAACTTTATTGTACACCAATATAACCAGTTTACAAAAGAAACAAAAGCACAAATATGTACAAATGGCGGCCATATCTATACAAATAAATAAAATTGGAGTGCCAGTTTGTAATATTAAAATAACCGCTTTCTACTATATGCATATGAATGTATTTACGGTACACGGTACACATACCAAAATATATATTTTTAAAATTTTTGTCTGTCTGTCTGTCTGTTTGTCTTTCTGTATGTTTGTTCCGGCTAATCTCTGGAAGGGCTGGACCGATTTGGACGGGACGTTCACTGGCAGATAGCTTATGTAATAAGGAGTAACTTAGGCCACTTTTATCCCGGGAATAAGTTCCCACGGGAAACGGGAACGGGAACAAATTTCACGCAGGCTAAGCTGCGGGCATTAGCTAGTCGTAAATAACTTAACTTACTTAAATAAATCCGTTTAATTCGTAAAGGCGTTTCAAAGTTCCTGTAAATTTTAATTATCACCCTTTCTAATTGAATCAAAACCCATGACCTCCTATTGTATAGTCAGGTACTGTGACAACCAAGCCAAGGTCTTATAAAGCAGAAACAAACCTGGCAAAAGAAACTATGGCAGAAGTAAAATGAGGGTAGTTATACAGCATGCATGCTGTAGTGTTCTGTGGTATTCTTCCGAACGGTAGGTACTGCGTGGCAGCAGAGAGCGGCAACGACAGCCAAGCGGGAGCGCCGTGGTTTATTTTGCCGCGCCGACCGTCTTACCTCGAATTGCGGCGATACCAATCGAATGCATAATGTGCGAAAAATTAACCCCCCTTTTTATTAAATCGTTACAGGATAATCTAGTACCCTCAAGATGAGAAGAAGTTTTTCCAGAAGTTTGATGAGCTAATTTTGGGACGCAACACTGTGGATCGAAAATCGGGTTTAGAAGACATAGAAACTTAAATTATCATTGGTCACTTTTTGCCTTGAAATGGATTCGGTTGATCAATAATAATAGGCTACAAAAATAATCTGAGAAATAATTTTCGAAAATTAAAAAAAAATCACAAGTGGTTCCGCAATATGAAGTATGTCAAAAAATCATAATTAAATAGTACTTTAATAGTGTGTAAGGATATAACGGCCAACCGTGCGATTTCAGAGATATACTCATTTTTCATGTTTACTCCATACAAAATTTTCTTTAAAAAATTATAACTCGTAAATTTTTACTGCTCATTGTCTCATACTATTTTTGTAGCCTATTATTGATCAACTGAATCCATTTCAAGGCAAAAAGTGACCAATGAAAATTTAAGTTTCTATGTCTTATAAACCCCATTTTCGATCCACAGTGCGCCATTAATATATATTGAAAAAGCGACACTTGTACTGTTCCACAATATTTATTCATTACACCTGACCGGTTTCGCCTTATGGCATTCTCAAAGGTTTAGATGATATACAATTCATCGAAATCACTCAAACAATTACATTTTAGATGACAAGATACTGTATCGAACTCCTGTCCGAAACTTTCAATTTGTGCAGCAAGTTCCACCAAGTGCAAGTTCAATCAACAGCATAAATAGCCTAATATTATGTATAAATAAGCAAAATTATCTACTTGACTTTATGTCAAACAGACAATTCTGCTTTATCTTGGTAGGACTCCATTGCAATCAAGTGAAAAAGTGGACCCAATTTTAACTTAAATTGATCTTCAAGCAAAGCGTCTAAAGGCAGTCTTAAATTTTAGATCTACTATGCATTAATGCAGTGGAAATGAGAAGTCTGCGAAGTATAGCTGGAGTGAAATTGATGGACAAAGAAAGGAATAGCGTGATTAGAAAACAATGTGGTATAACTGAAGATGTAGTGACGAAGATTGAAAAAGGGATGCTTAGATGGTTCAGACATGTCGAGAGGATGGATGTCTCGGCGTACACATGATGACCAGATCAAAGACCTGTTGGAAAAAGGCCAGGTCAAGAGTACCCTTAACCGACGAGCATGTATGAAAGCACTTATGAAAGTAGAAGAAGCGAAAGTGGTATGCCAGGATCGTAGCAAGTGGAAAGCCATAGTCTTGGCCTACCCCGATGGTAAACAGGCGTGATGATATGTATGTATGTATATATGCATACCTTTTCCAGCTAAGTGATTTCAGTCTTTAGATGTCAATACGACTCTCTTAGAGGTGGGATATAACAAGATAAAATAAAGCAGAAAAGTAGTATAGAATAGCGCTAGAACTGTTCGAATTGATTGATTCTTGTTAACCACAACAATAATCAATAGAATTGACTCGCAGACGGTCCCATCTAATAATTATGCGCCAATAACAGATGATGCATGAGAGAATAATGGCCTGGTTATTATATTCCTTAATTGCTGATACAAGTTTTTTTTAATATGTTACAGGAGGTTGCAGGCGGCTTGATGTTGATACAAGAAACAAGGAGAGAAGGCTTGTCTATGTCTATTTACTCTCGTCAAAGGTTGAAATATACCTAGAGGACACGCAGTTTCACCCGTGTAGTTCCCGTTCCCGTCGGAATACGGGAATAAATATAGCCTAAGTTCACCGGGAAGAGTGTAGTTTCCCAACAATGAAAGAATTATTTAAATCGGTCCAGTAGTTTTGGAGTTCAAACAAATAAACAAACACTCAAATCTTTCCTCTTAATAATAATACTAGCTGATGCTCGCAGCTTCACCCGCGTAAAATTGGTTCCCGTTCCCGCTTCCCGTGGGAACTTATTCCCGAGATAAAAAGTAGCCTATGTGTTATTCCAGATTATAATCTATCTCTGTACCAAATTTCAGCCAGATCTGTTCGGCCGTTAGAGTCTGAAAGAGTAACAAACATCCACACTCACAAACTTTCGCATTTATAATATTAGTAAGATTATATTATAGAATAATCAGAACCATTCCCTAATAAAATTAGTTCTCTGATCCGCAAAAGGTATCTTAGAGGTCACTCCGAGCAGTGTTCTTAGTGACTATTCCAATAAGGCTGTAGCCCAAAGATGCGCCGCGAGTGGCAGTCTCGATTCCACAAAAAAATAAAATTATACATGGTAAGGTCATTCCCTTAAGGAGTACATGTCTTCCCAGATCGAAGAGGTTGAGCATCAATGCACAAATTAAAGATAGGACAGATGGAAATCTACATACTAAATTCACTGAGTCTACACACACGTACACCGCTTACAGAGTTCACAGACACGAGCTCAAAGGACTTTCATAGTAGTTTCCGATACTGATTTGTGCGCGAGTGTGCGTAGCAGAGGGTAGGTGTAAAAAAAAAGTATATGTACTTTTTTTCACACTTATGTCATGAGTTTTCCATCTGTACTATCTTTAATTTGTGCTCAATGGCTTTGCCTTCCCCGCAAGTAAGTGAAACTTTATTGTGCACCTATATAAATAAGATTAGGTTTTTTTTTTTTTTTTTTTTTTTTGAACGTGAGGGAAAATCCTCATAGGATGCTATGCCGGACTCTTACCGACTAAAAAACCTCACGTAACGCCCAACAGCCTATTGTTGAGAGCCCCGGGTAAGCCCTCAGGAAGGATGTCCCGTGACTCCCAACAGACCTACGGCCGCCAATGCGGCCTCGCCCAGGGGGTGGTTCGGGTGCAATCCCGCGTCTATGGGGTAAATAAGATTAGGTACAACAAAATCAAACGCAAAGTGTATTCCTTCGTAATTTTTCTATAAAGTACAAGAGATAAAAAAAAATCTGTCAGGAGCCCCCATCACGAACAAAGTTTTTAACGAAATCCATTCCTACAATGCAATGAAAAAAATGCGTGTGTTGAGATTAAAATTGATAAAAAGGGACAGGGACAGAGAGATAAATAGAGAGACCGTAGCGCACCCGGCTGTGCAAGTTGTGCAACCACTTGCTCGCATGCTCATTTGCTTGTAGTAGGCTCGATACACACACGCATACACACAGCATTTCGTTACGTGACGATTTCGACTAACATTACCCGTAATCATTGGCAACACACACTGGTCGTAGACCATGCTCTTGAGTCATTGAGGTATTTTGGACGAAAAAGGTTTGCCGTAGCTTTCTGAACACCGCCCAACCGAGTTGGATTAGACAAGGGACTTCCTTCTCCAAATTGGATCTGCCTAGCTCTATTCGAGTGCCGATTGTTCGCTCGTGATGGGAATAAAATAGAATAGAAATATGGTTTATTGTACACCAATTTTGAATTACATGAATACGGAATACATATTTTAAAATGTACAACGGGCTGCCTTATCGCTGAACGCAATTGATGGATATAAGTGTTAGAGATAAAGTTGTTGCTGTGTTTGATGGGAGAAATAAAATAGACATTGAACATAATTTTCTTCTTACCCATGTTCATTTTTAACCCGACTCGTTCGGATGCCTTACTAAGGTCTTTGAACATTGTGCTTATCTCTTTCATGGTCTCAGTCATTACCACTAGGTATTCGCCATTTACGTTAGTACCGAGTTCTTCCCAATCCAGAACGTTAAACACATCCTCCAGTGCAGCAGTGAACAGTTTCGAAGAAATAACTCTCGCTGCAGTTGGATGGATCTAGTGAATCGATTCTGTATTAGGACGGACATTGTGGTATTTTTGTAAAGGCATTTCAACACTCCGATGTACTAGTAGTCAATTTGGCACCGCTCTAGAGATTGCACCACCACCCTAGTCTCGATCGAATCAAAGGCTTTCTCATAGTCCACACACGCTAAGCATAATGGCTGGTTATATTCTTCCGTCTTCTGTATAACCTGCCGCAGCGTATGTATGTGGTTTATGGTGCTGTCACCTTTCCAGAAACCGGGTTGTTTGGGAGGCTGGAAGTAGTCAAATCTGCGAGCAAGACGACTTGTAATAACCCTGGAATAAAAACTTATAGACATGACTCAGAAGTGCGGTGCTGTTCCATATCTGTGGCGTTTTACCTTCGAATATGACGGAGTGGTATAACTTCTGAAAACCCTATAGAACCGGTTTGCCACCTGCCTTCAGAAGTTCAGCAGTAACTCCGTCGTCTTCTGGTGCCTTGATGTTTTTAATTTGCTTCAGAGCCCATTCTAATCTCGCACAGGCTTAGTCCGGGATATCTTCGGTATAGTGTCGAGCTAATCTGACTCTCGGGTCTTTAGCCTGATTCTCAACGGGTTCCTTTGCAAATGTGTATAACTGTCCATAGAAGCACTCAACATCGCTCAATATCAAAAATATCAAAATCAAGAAAAAACATTTGTGCAACATTATTTTTATTGCGAAAAATCAACAATTATTTTAATGTTGTAATCTTAGATCATCAATATGTTATATGAATACTAATAGATAAATAATCGTGTACATTTTACAGCGCTATCTAGTCCAAAAAATTTGCTTGTGCTATGGACTATGTATGCCTCATCATGCATAGGTAATATGCCTACGACGAAACTCCTCAATAAACATACATTGCAGATCACACTTATATCTAATCCATATGAATTAACCCCGAGATCAGCAAAGAACTTGTACCATTCCGAGGAAGACTTTAAACACGCCAAGCCCGGTTCTGGTGATATTGAATTTAAGTCATCCTTTACTTCTTATTTTGGAAGAAACATAGTTGCAACGATTCCACCTGAAACAAATATTATATTAAAACTACATGGTGCCTGTTACTCAGCCCGCGTTAGATTTTGATTCCATTCCCGCTTCCATTGGGAATTTATTCCTGGGATAATAAGTCTCTCCTTGTACTGAATTTCAGCCAGATCTATTGAGCTATTGGAGTATAAAAAAGTAAGAAACATCAAGACATGGACACAATTTTCACCTGTGACATAATGTAACTATTGGCCGCCGTTGAAAGCATGGCATGCTGCATTATTTTGTTCTCATTTATTATTGTTGCTTCACGTTTTTTAGGTAGTAGGTACCATGATAATACAATAACTTTTACAAATTTTATTGCTGGAATAAGAAATTGTAAACTTACAAAATATGTAGAAAGCCCAGTAGTAGAATGTGAGTTGACAGTGGTCGATTATTGTACTTCCTACGATAGAGACTCCCGCAAGACAAACTGTTCGTGTCAGCATCGTTCCCAAACTAGTAGCAAGACCTCTGAAAACGAGGAGAAAGGTATTTGTTTTTACATTTAACATTTATGTCACCAGTTGTATTATGGCTTAATATCAATCAAATCAGCAGACAGGCCACTGCTGAACGTAGATCTTCCCAAATTACGTTATAACTCACGGTCCTAAGCTCTCCACTTCCAGTTTTCGCCTGCGGCCAGGGCCTCAGGACTTTCTAGGTCGCGGACCCATCTGGCGGGGGGTTGTCTTACCCTATGTTTACCAAGTCACGGTCTCCAAGTCATCGTTTCTTTTTCTGATGTGACCAGTCCACTGCCTCTTTAAAGTGCTTACTCTGCTTATACAGATATACAGACGTGTTACAACGTAAAGAGACAAGTTGTCCTAGCAATCTGCAATTTATTTATATGCATAAAGACCTTCAACTTCGCCAACCATTTTTCTGGACATTCGTCGAAACCAATTCTGTTTAAAGCGCCTTCGAAAATAAAGACACGCCCATTAATTTTGATGCCGCATAAGAAAACCTATCCCAGAAATGATCGTACTTTATGAAGGTTATAGCAGTCATCGTTTACAGAATAGTCATCTGCATCGAATTGAAAAAAAAAGGGATAAAATAAATGACAGCTTCAAGTAAATGTAAAAATTTTACTCACCTGCAAGAAGTAGGAAAGATATCCACATAATAAGCATAAACGCTTCCAATAACCAACACAGTGAATTGTACCATAGAAAAGATTATCATGCTGGCAATGCCGTCAAATATGAAATTCAAGGCGATGCAACTAACGCCGGCAATCAAAAAGACAATGCTAATTAATGTTCTTCTCCAGTCGGCGAGAACCAAAGCCCCGATATTTAAAATTGTATTAAACAATGATAAAATTATACCAGAGTATAATGTGTTCATAGAGTAGTTGTCTGTGCAAACATCCTGAAAAGAAATTAAAGTGAAGATGAAAAACAGTGTTAGAGAGCTACTCAATCACGCCCTAAAGGTTGAACGGATCTGATTGAAATTTGGTACAGAGATAGATTGGGATTCGAGGTACAACTAACATCTTCGGGACACCAATGGTTAGATCCTCCTCGTGGTGCATCCTGGGCAACGGAGTAGCGACCACTCCTCTTCCTCTGTGGGGGAGTTGTGCTACTTTGGCTAATTCCGGCCGAGGCGGGATCAAACCACCTGTGTATTGCTCGGTCGTGTGTGTTGCTGCCGGTCGTGAATAACGACCCCGCTGGCAGCAGCACTGCGCCACCGTCGCATAACCTCGTATGCTGACAAGGCGATGGCGGCATAGGCCCTAGCCGGGTCTACGTGAGTGATCCTCTCGATATCCTTCGACCTTCGAGTAAGAACACCGCCGGGTTAAGTGGGTAGGACGGTCCCGATCTCGCGCACGTCTCACGCACCGTCTCAGCTGACGCTGTGGCTGAGATGACGGCGCGTAAATGCATTCCCCGCGTTATAAAAAACACAGTGATAGAATAATAGTTTATAATAAAACGCACTACTTTTAATTCAGAGGAAAAGTTCCCAAGGGAAGTGCGAACGAGATCAGAATTTCACGAGGGTAAAACCGTGAGCATTATCTAGTATAATATAAAATAAACTTATACTAACATGATCTTTGACTGGAATGATATTAGCAACAGCTTTTTGGCAAAAGCTGCTATTTTTATCAACTGAGCTAAAGAAAGAATTCACCATACTAGGGAACCACATGAAGAACACGTTGTTTCTGAAAAATAAAGCAAAATTCAAAATTACCCAATTCTGTGCTTCGGAGGCACGTTACAAGTAAAATAGGTGACACAACCTGAGCCTGTTCATTTCAACATGGCAATATGGTTTACCACCTATTGTGTGGGACAAAACAAAAGGTGAAATGCGGGCGTGTAGTATGCCTATAGTTATTTCTTCAGCAATGAACGGCCTGAGGCAATCCAACTCCTCGATTGGACAGACTTAAAAAGAAGACTCAAAAGAACTAAACCCTGTGAGTTAGTGTAGTGCTACGTGAACGCGATAAGTGACTTAGTCGTTTGGTGTAGAACACAAGAACAATGTGTACATAAACTTAACAGACTCTAAGAAAAATCAATGGATATCTTCTTAGAATAATATTTTCAAAATAAAAAAAGAACTGTTCGGGTACTTAAAGGTGTATTGTAGTAGGTGGTGGTGGGACTATGTCTATTAATGTCGTCCAACAATTTGTGAATGTGTAACATCAGTCACGTCAGGAATGCATTGCTGATTTGACTTAAAATTAAAATTCGGCTTACCCATAGCTTTTGTATTTAATTGGGCCCCGTGTGGCGACGGAGTCCCGTGTTGCGACGGGTTATAGTACAAAATGTCGCCACCCCAATACATACCGAGGGTGTCGTAAGTAAGCGACTAAGGGAACACTTTTACAAAAAGATCCATTGCTTAGAGAAGGAAAGCTCGGAATGAAACCCGGTTGTCAGTAAAATGACAATCGTTTAGCCAAGATGAAGGCCTTATGGGCGGATTGAAAATTTTCAACTGCGGGTCCAGCGACCTGCGCCTGTCCATTTCAACACGGTAATAGGCTCACCACCTATTACGTGGGACATACATATAACTATTATGCCTCTGCCTACCCCTTCGGAGATAAAGGCGTGAATATATATATATATGTATGTATGTGTATTATTAATGGCTATAGACTTTTTACTCGACGATTCCCTATTACGTAGGACCAAAAATAGTACCTTGCATAGTACCTATGGATATGTAATTCCCTTCCGCCAACTTTCTTAGGTATATGGACGTGGTATCTATGTATATGGGTAACTGTAGTACTAAGTAAATTATTGTACTTACGTGCCGCAACAAACTGAGAGAATAAGAAACAGTTGCATAGACCTCCACAGTAGCGGAGGCTTTAATATAATTGATAATTGGCTCATCAAAGTATTTCCAAATTTTTTATTTTCCACACGACTCTCTGCTTTAATTATTGATTTCACCTGAAAATGTGCAGTTTGCATTTAAGTCAACAAAAGTTATCCATAAAAAACATACTTAGAATAAACTTTATTGTTCAACATATTAAAACATGAAGCGCTCGTGGCCCTCGACCTCAGTGCTTTGTAAACGATCACTGCAGTAAGCAACTTACACTTTGTCAGTCCTTGAATCGATGACCATCCATGTGACCACTTTGTGATATTTATTTGAGCGTTTCCCTGATTCGGAAGGCACGTTAAGCCGTTGGTCCCGGTTACCAGTAAAATGGCAGTCGTTAAGCCAAGTTGAAGGCATTTTTAGGCGGCTTGAAAAGTTTCAACAGCAAGCAGTCACAACCTGCGCCTGTCCATCTCAACACGGCAATACGGCTCACCATCCTATTACGTGGGACAAATTCTAAAAAGGTGAAATGAGGGCATGTAATATGCCTCTGCCTACCCCTTCGGGGATAAAGGCGTGACCTGTATGCATATTAAAACATTCATTAAAAGCGATTACAATTTCATAATTATTAAAGAAGGTGGCCAAAAAGCACGAGACATTATAATTATATTAATGGGTCCTCGATCACCTAAAGGCATTATCAATGGGTAAACTTCGTTGGAGTCTGGCCAAGGTTTAATTATCAAAAAAAAAACCGCATGTTGCATTATTATTATGATTATGAGCTTTCTGCATTGGATGGACAAAGCACAAAAGAGTTTTTTTTTTCGCTGGCCTTTGACTTTGTCAAGTTAGGTTACTTATATTTTTTTAGTTAGGTTACTTACAGGATACATACAATGTTTTCCTTTATTTTTTCTGTGAATAGTTTCAAGAGCATCCATTGCTTTATCCGTCTTTCCCTTTTCATACAAGAATTTAGGAGTTTCCTTAACAAAAACTAATAATACTGCACCAATTCCAAGTGGTAAGGATATCAGAAAACATAGTAGGCGCCATGATTTGTAAACATTAATATAAGGCATAGGAGTTGATATGTTTAATGGTAGAATGAAGTAAGCGATAACTGAAAAACACAAAAATAAATGTTTTAATTTTTGTAAAGACAAATTCAATGATGGTTGGAATCATAGATTTAGAATTTTGTTGGAAAAATGTTCAAAAAGAAGTAAACCAATTAAAACATCAAAAAATAATTCACTGTGGGTTCTCATTTCTTTGTTTGTATTATTATTAACGCATGGCCACGCACGGAGAGTTCCGTACCAAAAAAAAGCAGTAAAAACTTACGTTTATTGGACGAAAGCCCCTTTATTTACTTTCTGTTTTAGTATTTGTTGTTATAGCGGCACCAGAAATACAATCTTTTTTTTTACAGTTGGTATACGAGTAGCTATCACGGTTCATGACATACATCCTGGTGACAGACAAACGGGCAAACGGACAGCGAAGTCTCAATAAGTTATTTAACCTTTTAAGAAGAGATCATTTGTATAACGAATTAAACATTTCTGTACAATTTAGTCAATGTAATAAGTAAATGTAAGGATATACTAATCAACTCTCCCACCCGATTTCCGCAGTCGGCGGTTTGGGCGCCGCCGACGTGTCTTCGCCAAAGACTATCGGCCTCCATGACCGGGGACGGTGAGAGGGCTGCTCACCGTCATTACAGAATCAGGCCCATGACGGCAGCGTGACGTGAGGGATTCACGCACGCCCCCCTCTTAGAAGAGAGATCACACCCAAAACCCTCCAAAGACGCGGGATAGCACCCGAACAACCCCCTAGGCGAGGCCGCAGTGGTAGCCGTAGGTCTGTTGGGAGTCCCGCGACATCCTTCCGAGGGCTTATCGGTAAGAGTCCGGCATAGCATCCATGGTGGATTTTCCCTCACGTTAAATAAAAAAAAGGATATACTAACCAAATAATATTAAATCCGCTACGGAACTTGAAATGTTTTGAATGAATATGTATTTGTTTCGCTTTTTCCTGCAAGTACTCTCTCCAAGGTACGTAGAAATTAAGCTTACAGCCGCTGCTGAACTTGAATGTCATGAAAATGAAAAAAAAATCAAAATCCAAAATTTAGAAAAGATCCACGACTGTTAAAGGTAATTTTAAAAAGGATAAAATAATTTAAAAACGCCCCCTAAATAAAATAACTATTTAGAGGTATTTTTTATGCCCAGAATAGGTTTTTTATTTTTAACGGTCGTAAGTTTTTCCAAAATTTTAATTTCATTTTAATTTTCGTTACCGCTGGTGAGTAGTCACCCTATCTAATAACATGCACCAATCAAACCTGAACACATAACTGAAAACTGCATCAACATCCGACTAGTAGTTTCGTAGAAAAATAACAATATATATTAGCAAACAAGTAAACAAACAAACATCCTCTCACTACAAACAAAAAACGCATATACGCATACCGTCTTCGATTCGTGGGTAAATGAAAACCGCATCAAAATTGATTTTCATCACAAATAATGTTAGCTGCAGCGCCCCCTGGTGAGTTGTCACCGTAACATCTATCTAAGAACATGTACCAATCAATCCCAGACCCATAACCGTAAACTGCATTAAAATCGGACTAGTAGTTTAGGAGAAAAGTGGCAACATTGATTTTTCATCACAAATAGCTGCTGCAGCGCCCCCTGGTAAGTTATCACTGTAACACCTATCTAAGAACATGCATCAATCAAACCCAAACCCATAACTGAAAACTATATCAAAATCGAACCAGTAGTTTTTGAGAACGGTGGCAACATTGATTTTCACAAATAATGTTCGCTGCAGCGCCCCCTAGTGAGTTATCACCGTGACACCTATCTAAAAACATGCACCAATCAAACCTGAACCCTTAACTGAAAACTGTATTAAAATCCGACCAGTAGTTTTGGAGAAAAATGGCAATATGCATGTGCAAACAGCACAAACAAACAAACGAACAAACAAACAAACATCCTCACCACCCAAACGTATATACCATCTCCGTTCCGTCGTGGGCAAAAATATTTTAAATCAGACACTGCAACCGCCAATTTTACATAGACAAACGTAGAACTAGAAAAAGAAAACCGCAATGCTAGTTTATACCACTGCACTGCTCATGGGTTTCAAACCTAGATTGAAACAAATATCTTCGAGATTAGCAAATTTTCGTTTCAGGTTTTGGGTGATTCATAATAATTATGTAGGTATTTAGAAATATATAAGTATCTCTAAGAGTTGTCTTATTGTGTGGTCCTCTGTGGCCGGACCACAGTTTAGTACTCAGATGCTATAATTCGAAATAATACCTACCAAAAGTCTACCTTCATCGGAATATAAATATATTTTTAGTACCTCAAGAGATATCTTTTTAATTAACAATTTATGTGGTCCGGCCGCCAGGCAGTGCTCTCTGGCCGCGCCACCTCAAATTAAATAGAGTATAATGAAAGTGTGTTATATAACAAACTAAAGTCAATTGAATTTTCGCATTTAGCCGTTTAAACAACAAAATACCAATGAAAAAATGAGTACCAAAGCGTATTGCATTAACAATTTTTTATTGTTTATATTTGATTATGAAAATATGTATTTGTTTTCGTATACTTATTGTTTATTTTAAACCAATATTTTCAGTACTTCGTCAAATTCTTCTATTCTTAGGAAGATAGGTAAACAAAAACCAAAAAGTGCACCTTTTTCAAAATCATTGGTTCGTAATAAAAATAAACGTTTATAGATTAAGTCCAGGTCTTTTTATAAAGTACTTATTATCGAGTTTTCGTTGGCATAAAGAAATAGAGCATATTTCGTTATGTTTCCTGAAAGTAATCCTCCCAAGCCGCGCCACATACTTTAAAGAATAATTTAATCAAAATGAATAGTTTCTTGAGAGAAAACAGTATCAACGAAGAGTAGAGAAAAGGTACTATTATATAAATTGATTTATGGATAGTTAATATTAAATATTGCAAAATTGACTTGCTGCAGAGTATACCTTCCAGCCGGACCACACCCTACGACCAATAACTCCTTAACTAAAGGGGTTTTCATGGACCATATTTCGATGGGTCCTACGTATAAAGACGAAACTGCCGTTTGCGCCTTTTTCCAATTATTTGAGCAATGAGTTCACTTTGCTCTATTCTATGACATCAGTAAGTAAAAAAAAATTTTAGTCAATTAAATCCAAAATAAAATTTTAGGCAAATAGGCGTATGTGTAAAAACTACGTCACGTATAAAGCCCGATCGCACTGTTCGACCATCTACAGCGCTGAGTAGTCACAGTCAGGTAGGGGCGCGGCGGCTGTTTTTATACTATAGTTGTTCTAGATTAGTGATGGGCAAAGTACGGCCCGCGAAAGCATTTAATCCGGCCAGCCAACGGTCCTTCGACATGAGTATATGACTCGTGATAATCATAATTTGACGGTCCAGGAGTATTATAGATTCTACTTAATAGAACAATAGACCCATATTATGTAAAGGAGCCAGCTAGCAGAAAATTAGAGCGATGTTTGCGTCGTCATATGTGTGCGAATAGACTTTTTCGACCATGAAATACTGCAAATTTTAATCAGAAACCGACTTACTGATGAACACCTCGCACTACTGAAAGTGACTGCGTCTCAGCTGGAACTCATTCGAAAAATGCATTTTTCCAATAAATTTGGCCCTCGATTGAAAATTCTTGATTTTTCTGGCCCCCAATTAAGAAAGTTTGCCCACCACTGTTCTAGATTAAGGTAACCTTTATAAGAGTAAAAGGCTGTTAGATTATCAAGTTAAGTTACTATTTTTTTAAATTCAAATTAGACAAAACATTTGTGAGAATAGTTCAAATTAATTTTACCTAAGTAGTTGATTATGCAGAAAAGTTAAAAGTTGTCTTAGTAATATTAAGCTATTGCATAGCTTCTATCGCGGGCCTTGCGTGGAGACCGAATCCAGAAATTGTGTCACGAAAACGAGTCACACTCGGCTACCTTCGGCCACGTTCGTGTATCTAGTCTAGCAATTCATAATTTTTTTGTTTACGTCAATTATGAACTCTGCAGTCGTTATATATTATTATTATTATGTCAAATAATCCAAAAATTGATGCTTGTACCCAGAATCGATCTTGCGCCTTCTGCGTACCGATCCGCGTCTTAACCACTCGACCAAAGTTGAATTAAGAGTGTTGGTCGAATTTAGAGTTCTTAATGTGAAATGACTATTTCGATGCTGTCAATTACATTAGTTGCTGTCAATTTACTTCGTCTAAATAAAAATTCGACTATAGGTGTATAGGTATTCATCATCTATGTACAACAGTGAACTGTACTCGTATAATTTGTGTAAAAAGTGTTTTAAATATAAATAAACAAAGTGCATTTATTAATGTAGAAAGTCACGAAAAATAGTGAAAGAAAATGAGTGAGTACTCTATATACATACATTTTATTATTATTATCACCAATGCAGTATCATTTTTTGTTTTGTTAATTTATATATACTTAATACTGCTATAAAGATAACCAAACCCGGGAGTACGTTCCCATGGGAAGCGGGAAGAAAATTTCACGCTGACGTAGCCGCGAGCGCCATCTATCCCATACCTATGTACTTTAAACGTGTCATAAAAGTCACAACAATACCATACATGCATATTTCAAAGAATGTCTATTATTACCATAAAATTTGTAAAAATAGTTTTTAAGTAGAAAGAAGAAACCTATTGTTTTATCTTTTAACTAGCTGACCCTCGCAACTTTGTTTACGTCACACAAGGTCTATGAAATTAGAGGTATTTATTAATCATACTCATCAAGTAGCGTGTAAATCTGCCCTGTATGCTATATCAAAATAGAGCTTAATGGTTAAAACTATTCCTCAGTATAGAATTTTCCTCAGTATAAACAATTTACATACAAACACCGGCGTGTTCGAATTTTATTACATGTATCAATGTAGTAGACGTAACGTGTATAAAATGACATCAATCAAATGTCATCAATATTCTGAAAAAGAAATTAAAAATAGAGTTCACAAACTCTTTTGAAAATACATACTGTACCTACCTTAGAGGATCGTTATGAAGATAACAGGATAGTTAACAACCATCCATAGAAAATAGATGGTATAATGCTGAATACCGCAAAGAACAATCGGCGCGGCATAGAATGGGGCCTATACTGATATCCTGGAGGATATTAATGATGCCGATGTCCTGTGCCTGCTGAGGCACAGGACATCATGTCTGCATCATGTCTGCAGGACGTGCAGGATGTGATGTCCTGCAGACATGCATCCGTCATGCATGTCTGCAGGACAACGTGCAGGACAACGAGCAGGATGAGGCAGCGAATGGCTGGACTGAAATTAAAATCGACAGACGCAAGAGATGTGGTGGAGGCACTAATTCACGTACCTCGGGAGTGTCGTGTCAGAAACTGATGGAATAGAAGAGTACCCTACATCATTTCGAGTCTCGCCAAGGCCAGAATAACCTTTACACAGCTGCGCCCCGTAGGCAGTTGCGAAAATAGACACGAAGAGTGAAACTCAAAACAAAGTAAACGTTAAAACTGTACTGCTAACTGCTATACGGATGCAAGACATGGAAGGTCACTAAAGTAAAGACATTTCGCACCAGCTACCAGCTATAAGTCTTCGTCAAACGCTGCCTCCAATGGATCCTCGGTACATATGGGCCCGAGAACATCACGAACGTAAGACTATTGGAACGCTGCAGTGAGACCCCAACAGATCAAACGTCGGAAGTGTAGCTGCTGCGCTGGATTGGACACACGCTGCAAAGGGACCATGAATCACATCATACCAAGGCAAGCCTTACTGAAACTACTGGTAGGCTTTCAAAAACTGTTCGATAGTAAGTAGGTACATTTATTGATAGTGGCTATAGGCTACATAACATAATGCGAAGATTAATAGGAGTGGTGCAGCAATGAGGAATGTTTCGAAAACGGAAAACATTTAATCGTTATAAGAGTATCCGTTGCGCCTCTGCGTAAATGGTTGAAGTTACATAAAAATAATTTATTACAAAATAATTGTTCTTCTTAAAAAGTTCTAAAACAAAATTCCAAAAGCCCAAATGTCCACAGTCAAGTAGGCACTTGGTACTTTACTTTGTTGAACATAGGCCTTAAAATCTTACTTCTTACTAATATTATAAATGCGAAAGTTTGTGAGTGTGGATGTTTGTTACTCTTTCACGCTCAAACCGCTGAACGGATCGGGCTGAAATTTGGTACGGAGATACATTATAGTCTGGAATAACACATAGGCTACCTTTTATCCCGGGAATAACTTCCCGCGGTAACAAATTTTACGCAGGCGAAGCTGCGGGCATCAGCTAGTATTCTTATATAGAAATAATTATACTAGCATAGTTGGTAAAAAATGCTATGTAATAGCTTTACCGCGGCAGTCCCCGAGTGCCACACGTCTTTTTTTTTTTATTAAATTTGATCTCTAAGAAAACTTTATACGAATAGAAGACTTAATTAGATTGTTTATGTTGTTATTTGATTGTTTATTCAAATTAGGTAAAATATTGCCCACAATAAATAAATACATAAATAAATAATTCTTCAGCCAAAGTTGGAGCTATGGTTGATTTTGCAGAAAAGTTAAAAGTTGTATTAATTTTATTATTGTATCTAATACTTAATAGGTAAAGGAACTTTTTACTTTTCTAGATTATCAAGATTTTTTTCTATTTAAAAAAAAAACAATAGTTAAAATTATGATAGCAAAAATGTTATACTCATATTTTTTTATTGAATGTAGCATTTGTTGTACTTACATTCCAAGTTGATCAGATCATTGAACCTACTTATTATATTGCCATTATTTTATGTATGACTATACGAGTAGTTGGTTATATATATTGCATCTTTTATAATTTTAATCTTAAATAAAACCGTGAAAATGTTTAGCAAATTGTTTTATTTATAAATTAGGACACATTATGCTAAAGACCTAACTAAATTTGAACACAGTATAAGGGCGTATTTACGTTAAAACGAAATAACGATACAATAAGCAACATTCTGTAACTGATTCTTATAAAAAGTTATACGTGATAACAATTAAAATAATTACATGCATTAATAAAGAAAGAACTCTCTTAAAATATTGTATTTACATTAAGCCTAGTAAAATGCGAATGAGCATTTAAGTTTCTATACGTTGAACAATATACGTGGGATTACAGGAAAATGACGACGTAAAAGGGCCAAAGTGTAAAATCTCAAAAAGTATTAAAAATGCATGAAAATTGATAACAACCCTAGAAATAGTATTACACGTAAAGGCTAAATGCGAAATTGCATTAAATTCGGTTAAGTAGGTTAGAAGATATTACCCAAAAATATGGTGCTGGCAACTTAAATCGCTCTCCTGTAAAATCTATTTTATTCACTTACGCCTGTATACATAGGACCCTTCGATTTGTCGTATGCAAGGTACTCTTTAGGTAGTTTTTTTTCGGGATATTGATTTATTGCTAGTTCATTATACTCTATTTAATTTGAGGTGGCGTGGCCAGAGAGCACTGCCTGGCGGCCGGACCACATACATTGTTAATTAAAAAGATATCTATTGAGGTACTAAAAATATATTTATATTCCGATGAAAGTAGACTTTAAGTAGGTATTATTTCGAACTATAGAATCTGAGTACTAAACTGTGGTCCGGCCACAGAGGACCACACGTCTTATTGCCACAACACAACAATGTATTTTGGTATTATTGTAGTTATGACGCTTTGTTTAAAATATTCAAAGGATGTAAGATCAGGTTTTTGTTGTTTACTTTGTTTAATAAAGTACCCATGTATTTGTAAACACCTATAGCATCTTTATGAGGTGTAAAGGATAGAAAGATATCTTGTCGTTTGCTGATGAAAATATGGTCATTTGCGTGTCGGGTCATTTGCGTTTCTGGTCATATGCGTCGAAAGGGCTACGAAAAACGTACCACTCTAATAATAATTTTCACAAAAATACTTACAAAAAGCTAGAAAAGAACTTGAGCACCATCATCATGTGGTAGCTGACAGAGAAACTGGCTACTGTAGAGAATATGAAACTTGCTGCAGCGCCAACTAATATTATCTTCTTTCTTCCTATAATATCCGCAGTGTAACCCCAAGGCATTACAAACAAAAATCCTGTAATCAATAGAATGTGTTTGAGTATTAATTTTTTTGTTCTTTTCGTTCGGTATTTCAGTTTCGGATTAATAGGTCTGCTTCTTTTCTTTCTGCTTATTGATAGTAATCACGCTGTTCGGTAGTAAGCATGAACAGGCTATTAAAAAATATAACTAAATTTCTTGCAAACTTGTACCATCTTAGGCTACACTGTGCAAGTTGCATGTGTATTTAGTAAGTCTGTTTTTGGAACGAAGTTCCTTATCGCGCGTTGTGAAAGGGGGCTAGACGGAAAAAATTCTTACGAAAAATGGTCACGACACTTTTTTAACCGAATTCAAAAAAGGAGGTTACTCAATTCGGCCGTTTATATGTTTATGGAGGGTAGAGGTACCTCTACCCTCCTTTAATATGGGGGTAATATGGGTGGGGGGGATTTAATATGGGGGGAGGGAGGGAGAGGGGGGGGAAGGGGGTGGAAAGGGGTTGGGGTTTGTTTTTGTTTTTGTTTTTGTTTTTGTTTTTGTTTTTGTTTTTGTTTTTGTTTTTGTTTTTGTTTTTGTTTTTGTTTTTGTTTTTGTTTTTGTTTTTGTTTTTGTTTTTGTTTTTGTTTTTGTTTTTGTTTTTGTTTTTGTTTTTGTTTTTGTTTTTGTTTTTGTTTTTGTTTTTGTTTTTGTTTTTGTTTTTGTTTTTGTTTTTGTTTTTGTTTTTGTTTTTGTTTTTGTTTTTGTTTTTGTTTTTGTTTTTGTTTTTGTTTTTGTTTTTGTTTTTGTTTTTGTTTTTGTTTTTGTTTTTGTTTTTGTTTTTGTTTTTGTTTTTGTTTTTGTTTTTGTTTTTGTTTTTGTTTTTGTTTTTGTTTTTGTTTTTGTTTTTGTTTTTGTTTTTGTTTTTGTTTTTGTTTTTGTTTTTGTTTTTGTTTTTGTTTTTGTTTTTGTTTTTGTTTTTGTTTTTGTTTTTGTTTTTGTTTTTGTTTTTGTTTTTGTTTTTGTTTTTGTTTTTGTTTTTGTTTTTGTTTTTGTTTTTGTTTTTGTTTTTGTTTTTGTTTTTGTTTTTGTTTTTGTTTTTGTTTTTGTTTTTGTTTTTGTTTTTGTTTTTGTTTTTGTTTTTGTTTTTGTTTTTGTTTTTGTTTTTGTTTTTGTTTTTGTTTTTGTTTTTGTTTTTGTTTTTGTTTTTGTTTTTGTTTTTGTTTTTGTTTTTGTTTTTGTTTTTGTTTTTGTTTTTGTTTTTGTTTTTGTTTTTGTTTTTGTTTTTGTTTTTGTTTTTGTTTTTGTTTGTGTTTCTGTTTCTGTTTCTGTTTCTGTTTCTGTTTCTGTTTCTGTTTCTGTTTCTGTTTCTGTTTCTGTTTCTGTTTCTGTTTCTGTTTCTGTTTCTGTTTCTGTTTCTGTTTCTGTTTCTGTTTCTGTTTCTGTTTCTGTTTCTGTTTCTGTTTCTGTTTCTGTTTCTGTTTCTGTTTCTGTTTCTGTTTCTGTTTCTGTTTCTGTTTCTGTTTCTGTTTCTGGTTCTGGTTCTGGTTCTGGTTCTGGTTCTGGTTCTGGTTCTGGTTCTGGTTCTGGTTCTGGTTCTGGTTCTGGTTCTGGTTCTGGTTCTGGTTCTGGTTCTGGTTCTGGTTCTGGTTCTGGTTCTGGTTCTGGTTCTGTTTCTGTTTCTGTTTCTGTTTCTGTTTCTGTTTCTGTTTCTGTTTCTGTTTCTGTTTCTGTTTCTGTTTCTGTTTCTGTTTCTGTTTCTGTTTCTGTTTCTGTTTCTGTTTCTGTTTTTGTTTTTGTTTTTGTTCAATAAAATTTTATTACAATTCCTGCACTAATTCATTGAAAGGAACTTCGTTCCATTCGGGTGTCCCTTGACACCTCTCAAGTTTTTTACTTGCTGTTTATTGTAAGCCTTCACGCGGTCCCGTAGTAAGCGCGCTACTAAACGCTAATAAAAAAATAATTCATTTTCTTGCAAACTTGTACCTCTGTAAATCTTAGGTTACGATACTAATTGCAGGTACCTATTTGCAATCCTACTAATATGATAAATTTGTGAAGATGTAAAGGTGTTTCCTATTCAATCACGCAGCAAAGATTTGGGACAGGGATCTATTTTACAAATGACAGAGATGCAGTAACGGCAGCAAAGTTACAGTTCAGTATAAAATACTACTCTTAAACAGCCAACTCAACATTGGAGCAGACATGTTCATGCTAATAATAAAAGATCTTACACCAAAAACCTTACCAGCAAAACTAATAGATTTAAGATTTCCATCTTGTTGCAATGTCAGATTGAGATCACAGGTAGCAGCAGGTACGATTATGCTGAAGCCAAGCATGTCCAATATACATCCCATATTTATCATGCAACAAGTAGTCAGCATAATGTAATTATAGCGTCCATGACCTAGAAATGTTGAAGTATACATCAGCAAATAGTCAGATAAAAGGCACAACTTTTTGTGATAAAAAAATACCCGGAGCTCCCAACCGTAGGCTGTTAGGTAGGATACGTGTGGTTTTTGGTCGGTAGGAGTCCGGCATAGCATACCTGTAGGATTTTCTTCACGATAAATAAATAAATGGTTTAAAAAACCCTAGAAAAATACGCTTTTATAATGCACGAAAAAACCAAAAATAAATTATGGATCGTTCAAGCTGCCTCTATTTCTGGGCTGAAGTGTAAACTATGTGCTTTTAGTTATAATATATGATTGCAAAAGCGTGGGGCGCTGGAACAGGAAAGACTTTGCTGGCGGAAGCTGCATGATGTTTTGTCAGATTAAGGATAAGGTCACATTTATAAAAGCGTGTTTTTCTCGTGTTTTTAAACTATTAATTTACACTGTCACGCTTTTATATATCTATTGTGACTTTTGCTATTTTAATATCATTTTAAATTTCGGAAATGTGTTAACGATGATAGGCTTTAATTGAAATGCATAGCATACTTACTTGAAAAGTAAAGTAGTTAATCACGCCTACGCATTTTCAACACCCACTTTTGCCAGTTTTTCATGACGCCCGCGTAATAGGAGCAAACCTATTACCGTTACGGATCTCTATTAGATAATTCATAGGTAGGTCCTTAAAGTATCGGCATTCGGAGATATTTAGTACAATATGTAGTAATCACGTAATAGGAATACAAACGCATATATCCCCAAGCGGGGTTTTAAAGGTAACCAAAGATATTTCGTTCTCGAACAAGAACTCTACATTTTGCCACTTTTAACGTATTCCTTTCATGTATCTATTTAATTGCCTGAAAGAAGTGGCGTTGTTCCCTTTGGCAGCATAAACGTTATGCTCTTGTGCGGCCTCATGCAGCTTTCGCCAGGATTTTTATTATATAAGGATTAGTATTAATAGGAATTTGCTTACAAAAAAGTCTTTCTTGTTCTAGCGCCCCACGCTTTTACAATCAAATATTATAACTAAAAGCACATAGTTTACACTTCAGCCCAGAAATAGAGGCAACTTGAACGATCCATAACTTATTTTTGGTTTTTTCGTGCATTATAAAAGCGTATTTTTCTTGGGTTTTTTAAACCATTTATTTATTTTATACTTTTTAGTCACAACATTTATACCTTAACTAGCTGTTCCCTGCGGCTTCATCCGCGTAGAAGTCGTTATCGCATAAAATCATTACCCTCTTTTCGTGCAGTCAGTTAAAAAGTAGCCTATGTCCTTCCCTTAAACTCAAATTATCTTTATAACAAATTTCATCAACATCGGTTCAGTGATTTAGGCGTGAAAACGTAACAGACAGACAGACAGAGTTACTTTCGCATTTATAATATTAGAAGGGATTTCTGTATTACATGGTGTTTTGTCTGAGTTCGACTAATGTGAAAATATTTCATTATTACTCTAATACATATACATTTTCTGCAGGTACCTATGTCAATATTTACACTCAATATTCCCTATATATAGTACCTATGTCAATAATTACTTCAATATATAACAGGTTTGTTATAACCTTAAACCCTAATCGTGGTCGAAGTTCATTACACGACTTTTCTAACAAATCCAAACACAGCTATGATACGATGTTCAATCATGAAGTTACAGTTCATATATTACGACTCCATTATCAGATCAGTTTGAAAGCACCATATTATTGTATTGTTGTCAGAACTACAAACATCCGCCAATTTTCATGACGCTACGATCCTTGGAAGATGCCTAAATTAGATTGCATGAGATTCCATTGCATAGTTTTACAAGTCAATTAAAAAAAGATTTGTTATAACCTTGAAACCTAAGCCTGGTCAAAGTTCAGTACAAGACTTTTCTGACGAATCCAAAAACAGATATAATACGATATTCCATCATGAAGTTCCAGTGCATATCTTCCGGCTCCATCATCAGATCAGTTTGACAGTACCATATTATTGTATTGTCATCAGAACTATATACAGCTGCCAATTTTCATGACGCTACGATCCTTGGAAGCTGGTTAAATTAGCTACCTTAGATTCCACTTTTTCCATCGAAGTTTCAGTGCCTATCTTCCGGCTCCATCATCATATCAGTTTGATAGTACCATATTATTGTATTGTCATCAGAGCTACATACAGCTGCCAATTTTCATGACGCTACGATCCTTGGAAGCTGGTTAAATTAGCTACCTTAGATTCCACTTGTTTTCTGTGCCTATCTTCCGGCTCCATCATCATATCAGTTCGACAGTACCATATTATTGTATTGTCATCAGAACTACATACAGCTGCCAATTTTCATGACGCTACGATCCTTGGAAGCTGATTAAATTAGCTACCTTAGATTCCACTTTTTCCATCGAAGTTTCAGTGCCTATCTTCCGGCTCCATCATCATATCAGTTTGATAGTACCATATTATTATATTGTCATCAGAACTACATACAGCTGCCAATTTTCATGACGCTACGATCCTTGGAAGCTGATTAAATTAGCTACCTTAGATTCCACTTGTTTTCTGTGCCTATCTTCCGGCTCCATCATCATATCAGTTTGACAGTACCATATTATTGTATTGTCATCAGAACTACATACATCTGCCAATTTTCTAGACGCTACGATCATTGGAAGATGGTTAAATTAGTATCCTTAGATTCCATTACATTGTTAGTTACATACACGACGACCTAATAGAAGCTTATTAAAAATAGGGTCCATCAGAGTGAGAAAAAAAGAAGTCTGAGTTTCTGAAAGCAGGTGCTTCAGATTTTGTACACGTTGCCAGAATTAAAGGTTTAAAAAGCCTTTGTACATTCTGTTGAGGTTTTACCTATGAAATATTGTATCAGGAATGTGTGTTCTTTAAATAAAAATATCTGGGGTAACGAAGTTTTTGATTGTTACACTGCATAAACGATCATGTCAGCTGAGCAGAAAAATATCACAAAAACTGCTATCACCTACTCATTTCTGAAGCATGTCAGTTACCCAAAACTCGAGAATGCGGAGATCCCTACAGCTACTTATCGTAGAGGTTATAAAAGAAGTTTTTGCTAACACTGAGAGAAGCTCTGATACGTACGCTTACATAATTAGTGTTAAATTATCTGTGCTGATAGTAAGATTTTACCACGACGCGATTACGTGATCACGTTAAATAACTATAATTTCTAGGTTTCTGGAACGTGTAGGTTAAAAGTGGTTGAGACTGTGGACAAAGTTAAGTTAATGTATTAGCAACAATCCAAAAATTCTATGCAGAATTTTTGGGTTGTTGCTAATACATTAACTTAACTTTTTTTGACAGATTGGTTCAAATTTTGTGCAACTGGTAAGTTCGCAGAGAGATCTTGGTCACATATCTTTACAATGAGCATAATAAACTACCACTTAAGGGTGTACTCGCTGAAACTTACCGGATCTCCTTTTGCTAGCAAATCGAGAAGACACGTTTTGCCAAATCGCGTTGTAGATCTATGTGGAACAAGCTACCAGTAAATGTTATAAGTGCTCAATCATTTAAATAAGAACTATTAATATAAACACGCATCAGATCCATGATCTGCTAGTGCATTAAAATTATAATAATACTGTGTTTAAACTTTTAAGAAGGTAATTTTAATACAAGCATTTTCATTTCACCTTAGAGCACTTTTGCTACGACCCACCGTTTTCGGGATATTGGCAAAAAACTGAGACCATTGTCACCCCAAGTTCCCCAGCTCAACTCCTAGACCTGGAGGCTTTTAGTATATTTTCTCCATAAGCACCTTGAATAAGATAACGCATAGGTTCCTGGTCACGCACTCTACAACTACCTTATTGACAGGGTCAATATTCTCTTTTGTAAAATACTTGTAATCGTTAATTTTGAATTAAATTAATACTCAAGTATAATAAAAGATTTTGTTAATACCTACGAAACAGGTTATCCAAATCATCTAACCTTTGAGATTTCCGTATAGCGAAACCGGTCAAGTTAACAAAGTAAATGATGTGAAACTCTCAATCAACGATAACCCCAGGACTCTCAATGGAAAGAACTCCCGTCACGTGGGTTCCACTACGGGATCAAATAGGATGTGTGGAAGTACCTAAGTTTAATGGTTGTCAAAATGGTCTACTACTCGTAACATCTAAAATAAGAAAACAATGGTGATGTGATGAATGATTTTGCACGCTGTGTTAGTTAGTTAGTTATACTTTATTGTAACACCAAAATATATTTTGTACACTTATGTACCTAATGTTAGATGTGACGCGAGAACCATTTTAACATTGATCTTATTTGAAACAATAAATATTTATACTCATAATCAAAATTGTAACCATCTTACCAGCTTCATCTATTGCTTCTTCAATATCCACGTTCTCTTTTATAATATCACTATTTTTCTGCAACATTTTGAACACGTGTGTCTTCGAGCGCGAAATTAGAAAACATGAATCTGTTATACGATAATATTTATTTGCAACGATGACATTTAAAACTAGCTGATTCTGAGAACAACAACTAATGTCATTCACATCACTGGTAATAACTTGTCTTACATTCGCTGTTTTCTAGTAAACACCTTTATCACCAACTTTTAGCTGTCCATACATTAATCGGAATATATATGTCTTTAACATACATACATAATCGTCACGCCTTTATCCCCGAAAGGGTAGGCAGAAGCATTAGAACATTATTTTATTTCAAGACTAAAATAAGCCCAGAACCATTTAAATTGGACTATTGGAGATTGGTCGAAAGTTATGTTCTCCGACGAATAAAAATTTATGCTTGCACGATGGAAGACCAGGGAAGAGATTCAAGCAAGCATGCATAAAAGACAAAGTAGCCTAACGGTGTGGTGGGTCTGGTACTTGTGTGGGCCGGAATTTCAGCTGAGAGTTGCACAGAACTGGTGTTCATAGAAAACCGGCTCTTTAACAAGCGAAAGATACCCATGTGGAAGAAATCCTTAATTAATTTATGGTAAATTTCGGTGAGGATGCTAATTTTAGGCATGACAATGCACCCAACCTCATACAGGTTTCATTGTAAAGGAGTGGCCAGTAAGCAGCCCGGATAACAATCCGATCGAGCATGCATGGGACGAGCTAGGGAGATGAGTTTAACAACGAAACCCCAATCACGCTTCGTGAGCTCAAAATACTCACACAGATGAATGGGAGTATGTTCAGCGAAATCGTAGTAATAAGAAACTTGGTGTACAGCTTGTCAAACCGCGTAAACGCAGTAATGGAATCACGAGGAGGCAATAAAAAGTATTAAAATTCAAGAAAATCATATCGTTGTAAAAATTTCATGATTCCTATTTTTGTTTTAGAGTGAGATCAGCAGCTTTAATTTTTTTAGTAGTTTTAGTAGTGACTTATAACTTTTATTACTTTCATATAAGGGATATTATATTGTCTATTAAACAGCATTTCTTTCAGTAAGCTAGCATTCTCAGTTTCCAAGATTTATGGGTTTCTTTGAGTGACCCGTATTCATTGCTCTCGAGTGTATTTATTTATAGACTAGCTGACCCCGCAACTTCGTTTACGTCACAAAAGGTTTATGAAAGGAGAGGTATTTCTTCATCAGACTCATCAAGCAGAAAGTGAAACTGCCCTGTTTCCACTCTGGCTCCCCTCGGATGATTCGTTGCAAGCAAACGTGTTTATAATCGTTTCTACAATTTTAAATCCAAAAAGTGTGGTAAAGGTGTGTACACAGTGGTGAAAACTATTCAAACCGAAGATAAAATGTATTAGTGAAGAAATAGTGAAAGAACAAACAGTGAAAGTGGCCCTAAATCTTGAAATAAAACATTTTTAATTAACAAACTTCTGCGGTAGACATTGAAAATTATGTCAAAAGTGAACTGCAGAGTTGGGAGTTAACAAAAGAGCTCAGTCACTATATAAAATACCGGTTCAAACTGCTTGGAACAGAGTTGCACAGGATTGCTATTTTCAAGAACGTATTTCGTTGCTGTCGTGGTCCCGCGGAACATCGTAAGAATAACGTTCGTGTTGTCGCGGATTCGAAATCGCACTGAATGCGGATTGACTTTTTGTAATAAAAACTAATTTTTTCCCTAAATAATATATTCCTGCACGAGTTTTTGTGTTTGTAATATATTTTTGATCGCCATACAATTTTAATAACATGCTCCGAACCCGTCGAACACCCCCGAATACGCCTAATACGGCCCTCACCGAAAAACAACAGGTACACTCAACGCCGGATATACGTAATGAACACAAAAAATCGGATTCTGACTTACCCGACATTTCAACAAGAATTAAATCTGGCAAACGTCTAAGGCCAGACTCTTCGCCGGAATCGGAACTCCAAACATTTGAGGATAAAATAATGGATATTCTCATGACCTGGAAAACGGAGCAGGATGTAACTCTCAAGACATGGAAAAAGGAGCAAGATTCAATGCTAAAGTCTCTAAAATCGGATAGTATGGAGGTGAAACAGCAGTATAGCGAAATAAAGAAGATTACCAGTGATATTGAAAACTCACTGGATTTTATGAACAAAGAATATGAAAACATGAAATTGTTGATTAAAAAATTGGAGAATGAGCGACTTCAGCAACGTGGTTACATAGTGGAGCTGGAGAAAAGAGTTGAAGACCTACAACGTGCACATAGATCCTCAGCGATTGAAATCAGAAATGTACCGCGCAAGGAAAATGAAAGTACATCTGACCTTGCATCAATTGTTATGAGTACTTGTAGCTCGGTTCAAGCCGACATGAATGTGTCGGACCTGCGAGACGTTTACCGCTTACCTGGGAAAAATGAAATAACTAGACCAATTGTTGTCGAGTTCTTATCAGTTCAAAATAAAATCAAGGTCTTGGAAGCCACTCGCGCTTTTAATCGAACACGCCCTCTTCCGGAAAAGCTAAGCACTCGACATATAGGGATAGCCGGGCAACAAACGCCAATATATGTCGCAGAACATCTTCCTGCCAGTATGAAAAAGTTATATCACGACACACGTAACTTTGCAAAGAATAACAGCTATAAATTTGTTTGGTATCAAAATGGAAATATTTTTCTTCGAGAGAAAGAAGGGGAACGTTATATCCACATACGATCAATCTCGGATTTTCCTACGGTGCAAAGGGCAGTCTAACCCTTTCTGTAAACTCTTAATTAACGCTAGACTACTGTTAAATGCTGCTAACTGCTGTAAACTATCTTTGCATTATATAAATATGATATTTAAAAACAACTACCACAAAAAAGTGCCTACTAGAAACCGAATAGCAATAAGAGTCACAAAGTATTGCAATAAGTTGAACTATAGCTGGTGGAAGTATCTAATAATCCATGAAAATCAGTTCAACTTACTTTTATCGTTAAAAAATGCCACAAATTGTATTTTCTCAAAATGTCTATTAGTTTCTGTAAATAGTCTCACTGTAAATTTATACGGAAAAATAAATGTAAAAAATATCTTGTATAAGTGTATAATGCCCGACGGAAATCATTTCAATGTATCTTTATGCCCACAAAATGTTAATGATGAACACATATTATACATACATCTATACCATACACACTTGCGACCTGCTAGCAGGATACAAATACACACAAATAACCACAAATCCTTACGAATACACACTAAACACAAAAATCATTCTTCACAAAGAAGAACTATGTCATCATACAATGAGTATAATATATATTCTAATGTAATTAAACCTATATCTCAGATTAAAAGAATAACTTTTAGTCTGAGACCTACATGTAAATGTTGGGTAAGGAGCTATCACAAACAATACAAATCATCACATACTATCGCTAAATATAAAACTTTTATTCACGTGCAAAACTACACCCATACTACAAATTCGCCTAACATATATTTATCTTTAATGTCTGAGCTCGGTTTCGGTTACTTGCAATTGCAGGAATATATCTTGGTTGACCACTCAAAATAAACATTCAATGGCTAATTTAACTAATATAATTTCAACAAACTTAGACAATATCTTAGCAGCAAAATGTTATAATTGCGACACTGAAACCTGTAACTTAATTATGAAGAAAAACACTTTACCTTCACTTAAAATTGTCACACAAAACATCCGTAGTGTCTACAAAAACTTAAATAGCTTTTTAGCTCAACTGGAGAGGTTATCGTGTGACATTGACATCATAATCTTAACTGAGTGCTGGATTGACCTTGACAAACCGATTCCTAGTATAGTGAACTATATGACTTTCTCCTCAAAAAAATGTCAGAACCAAAACGATGGAATCGTAATATATACAAAAAAGCATCTGCAATGTACAATTCAGGAACCGGATTCTGTGGGCGCGAATTACCTGCTTTTAAAGATCCTCCCTAGCACCCACATTCTGGCTGTCTATAGGTCACCCTCCATTCTAACTACTGATGGCTTCCTTCACTCGATCGAGAAAATAATACGACCTCTAAAATCCAACAACGTTATTCTTGTCGGAGATGTAAACATCGACATCAAACCAAATAACAAACACAAAGACAGTGCTTCCTATCTAAATTTAACAGCTGAACTGGGTCTTGCACCAGGACATACATATCCAACAAGGTTACATAACTGTCTTGATCATATAATGTTGAACACTTCCTCACGAGCTACAGTCATGGTTTTGAACTCGACAGTCACTGATCATACAGCCATACTACTAACGATAGATGACACCACCTATGCTGACAGAAAAATACGATACTCATCAGTGATTGACTACGAAGCAATTAATGAACACCTTAAGACAATTGACTTCCACTTTATAAACAAGGAGTGTGATGCAAACGAGGCCGCTACACGTTTCGTTGATATCCTGCAGACGGCAATATCACTTCATTCAAAAACAATTAAAGTATCTAGTCGAAAAAGACTTTTAAAGCCCTGGTTCACACCCGGTCTGCTCAGGTGTATACGGCATAGAGACAAACTTCATAAACAGTTTTTAAAAGATCCAAATAACGCAATAGCTGAGACATCTTACAAGAGGTACCGAAATTTCTGCAACTCATTGATCCGAAAATTAAAAATAAACTATGAGCGAACCCTGCTAGACACATCAAAGACGAATAAAGAAACATGGAAAGCAATCAAGACAATTATAGATCAAGCTGAACAAAAACCGCCAGCTGACAAACTGCTGCTACCTGGTGAAAATAAAGAAAAAGCAATTGAAGATATTAACAAATATTTTGCTAACGTAGGCAAAAACCTAGCTGACGACATTAAGCAAGCACGTGGTACACGCCAAAAGGCACCACATAAATATAAAACACCCACTGCGCTTAACTCTATGGTTCTAATACCCCCTGACGAGACTGAAGTTGCATCTATAATAAACAATCTAAATACAAACAGTTCAACGGGGTGGGATTCTATACCCACAAAACTCCTGAAGTTGGGAAGACATGTTTTGACCCCACACATTACAAAATTAATTGAAATTTGTTTTGAGCAAGGTATCTTTCCAAGTCCATTTAAAAAATCACTTATTACGCCTGTTCACAAGGGCGGGAGTGTGGACGATGTTAGAAATTACAGACCAATCTCGGTTCTCCCAGCACTGTCAAAGGTCTTGGAGAAAGCTATAAACAAACGACTCATGAATTATCTTAACCATTACAATATACTGTCGGATGCTCAATTTGGCTTTAGACCGGGATTAAGCACCGAAGATGCAGTTAACCAATTAGTTGATTATGTAACTACTAAAACAGATGCTAAACAAAAATGCCTCGGTGTTTTTCTCGATCTGGCTAAAGCTTTTGACACCGTCTGCATTCCCGCACTTGTGAACAAACTGGAACATATTGGAATTCGAGGGCGGGTTCTTGAGTTATTTAAGAACTTTCTGAGTGACCGTACGCAGAAAGTAAAGATTGGAATGGTAGTCAGTAGTGAGATACCTATTACTTTCGGAGTCCCACAAGGAAGTACTCTTGCTCCGAGTCTGTTCCTGATCTACGTAAATGACCTGTGTCAGCACACTTTTTACAAAGGTAAAATATTCAGCTACGCGGACGATACTGCACTTGTATTTCATGGACGGACTTGGGACGCGGTGCGGCGGACTGCCGAGAGGGGACTGTGTAGGGTTACTCAATGGCTGGAGAGCAACTCACTAACTTTAAACCTCGCTAAGACAACATTTCTCCAGTTCACCTTTGCCAAAACAAAGCAGGTAAAAGTAAAACTGAGAGCACACTCTTGTAGTGGTAGCAAAAATAAATTACACTGCAATTGCTCTAAAATTAAAAAATCCTCCACTGTTAGATACCTGGGAGTACTCGTGGATGAGAAACTCATCTGGCATCCACATATAAAACTTCTCGTATCACGGGCCCGAAAACTGATCTGGGTGTTTAAGAGGCTTAGACCCGCGGCAGACTTCAAACTTCTGCGGTCTGTATATGTGGCACTGGTGCAATCAGTTCTCAGTTACTGCATTGCTGTGTGGGGGGGCACCCACAAGACAGTAATGCTTCAGCTGGAAAGAGTACAAAGATCGATCCTAAAGGTAATAACCTTCAGGCGCTACAGATATCCGACGAAAAAGCTTTATGAGGAATGTGAGGTTTTAACAGTGAGACAATTGTACGTCCTGAGTCTCATTTTGAAACAGCATCGGATTACCCCGGTTAAAAAAAGCAATAAACGCACCATCACCAATGTCTGCATACCTGTAAGCTGCAGAACAAAATCGGCTGCGCGGCAGTGTGGTTACTTATCTGTATATCTTTACAATAGAGTTAACAAGATCCTAAATATAAATTGCCATACAACATATAATACCAAGCAGAAAACTAAAATATGGCTGCATACACTCGACTACACACAAACAGAAAATATTTTAAAACCACTACAATAAATAAAATACACCTTATGGTTCGTACCATTTAGGTACTAATAATAAACATACACACAAGCAAACACAAACACACACACATCACACACACATAAACACACACACACACACACACACACACTAAACAAAAATGAAACGTTCTGCATGAAATTTTAATGTATTTTTAGAATTGTATTATTTTTAATTATATTTAATTGTAAGTATTATAACTGTAAGCCTGGGAGGACACTGACTCTTGTAATACAGGTTTTTTACTTAGCACAGGAGTCAGGGTTTCAAATGTGGATATCGGAATATATAAAATGTTGCCTATTTATAAAAGAATCCACGTTTTTGTAATGAATTTGTTAATGATGCAATAAACGTTATTATTATTATTATTATTATTATGTCTGTCTGTCTTTATCCCAAATCGATTTGAATGATACTTAGCACAATTTGAGCTTATGATCCGAGAAAGGATCTAGAATACTTTTGATCTCGATATTTTGCGAGGTTCCTTTGGGAGCGGGAATGAAAGAAAAATTGGTTTTACAGCTGTAATTTCTGAACGCGTGGTTCAAAAAAATCACTTTACACTGAGAAGGTATACTACAAGTTATATCTTACTCCGGTCCAGTCAAATCCGCCCTTAGTAAGATACAAAATGAAACTTTGTAATACGAATGCTGTTGGCAGCCTAAACTAATAGTAATCGATTTTACTCTGCCAAGGTCTTCGCTATCGTTCGCGAAATTATAATTATAATGTTAATTTAGAACGAACCCACTTACATGGCAATAATAATAAACCTCTCGGGGACAGTCGTTATTGTAGATTGCCTTTTTGAGTCACCCACTTTCTAAGAGCAAGCTTGTGGTGAGCTGAATGCGCGGTGACAACCCCAGCCAATTGCTGTACAGTTTGATTGTCGGCACTGGAAGAAAGTTTCAAATATTTTTAGACCTCAAAGGGCCTCTGTAACTCTGTATGTTGGATCAGCATGTCCTGATGTAAGCAAAACCAAAAGACCGGGTATCTTCGTAGAAAAGAAACAATAATAACATTTATAGTTTTTAATTCGAAATACATTTCCATAGCTTATTAATAATTTTTTATTCTGGTGCTGTTGAGTTTATGACATTCTTTACTTCTTATTTTCGAAGAAACATTGTTGTAACGATTCCACCTGCGAAGAAATATTACATTAGGCATATTGTATAATCAACACCCTTTCATCAACTCCCTACAATTCAGTCTCTAATTTTACCTTGATTTTGCGTCTTTGGGATTTAAAAATAATATAAGTCTAAACAAGGACTCAATAAGTATTCAGCAATATGTTATCAGTAGAAACGTTATTGAGTGTCTTTAGTAATACTTGAACAGTTCTGTCAGCAACACGTATATCCCTCCTCATAAAACCCTGGGTTCCTCAAGCGAAGTATGAAGAGGCACATCATTAGGCCCTCGACCTGAGGCCTACTGTCGATAGTCTAGTGGAATGCAAGAGTGATCCTCAATTCGCTAGTTGTAGCCATAGCTTTTCCAAAGATGGATAGAGTCAATTTGGCAAGCTAATTTTTTAAATTGTTACGATAGCAGCAGGGCGGATTTATGTTGGTCTCCGGTTCTGGAGTATAGGGCCACACTACCCACTAAGCCACTGCAGTGTTCCTCATAACCTGAATCGGGCCGCAGGAGAGGTCAGACTTTAAATCTAGCGAGTGGGTGCTAGAGAGCACAGGCAGTCAGGTCCAGAGATAACCGAATTACATTAAAATTTACTAATTTTATCATTGGAGTCAGAAATAGTAAACTTTATACTCACAAAAAATAAAGAGTGCCCAGGAGTAGAACGTGAGTTGACAGTAATTGGTTACTGTACTGCCTACGATAGAGACCCCGGCTAGACCAGCTGTTCGCGCTACCGTTGTTCCCAAACTAGTTGCAAGACCTCTGAAAATAAGAATAAAATAATGTAAGAAGACGTATTCTTGCCTCGCCTTAACGGCCACAAGTCATCCTTATTTCATCAGTTCTGACCTTAGACCATCTAACACAGGACCCGCCTTACTGCAGCATTCCCCTCTTCCAAGGCAATAGATCATTCGGACTAAGAGGTTTATAAAAAAGCACTTGAGAATCGATTGATTCACTATCATAATCGACATACATCGGCCTTAATTTGAGGACGCCATGCGTTCGCACACAGCTATAACGATTATGATAGTGAATCAATCGATTCTCAAGTGCTTTTTATGAACCTCTTAGTCCGAATGGTCTATTGCCTTGGCAGAATGGTCTATTGCCTTGGCAGAGGGGAATGCTTCAAGGCGGGTCCTGTGCTAAATAGTCAAAGGTTCTGACCCATGTAATAATCATTTTGAACACCGCTAAGCTGGTAACTCATATTGTAGTTGCAATATATGTTTTACAATTGTTCAAATACTAATGCAAGCGGTTTAATGCCGTATCTCTACCTAACGCGGGCTTGAAGGAGCCTGCTTGTTGAACCAATATTTCACTATTACCCAGAATAACGAAAGCATAATTATGATAGTCATATTAAAACAGACAGGAGCAGGTTGTGGCTATCTGCAATTATTCGAACCACCTGAATAAATCCTTTAATTTGGATTATCGACCATCGGATATTAAGTCCAAATGCTATGGTAAATATAAATGTTATAAATCTAAAATTAACCTATCTCAGGACTGACCATATAGTTTAGAATGCTTAACGAAGTGATTGTTACAGTACAGTCCTCTGCTTCGATTTAAACAAAAATAGGCGTGTTACAAGACTCACCTGCAAGAGGTGGGAAAGACATCGACATAATACGCATAAACGCTTCCAATAGCTAACACAGTGAATTGTACCACAGAGAAGAGTATCATACTAGCAATGCGGTCAGTTATCAAATTCAAGGCGATGCAACTAACGCAGGCGGCCAGTAAGACACTGTTAATCAGAGTTTTTCTCCAGTTGGCAAGAAACAAAGCTCCAATATTAAAAGATAGAGTAAGCGACGTCAAAATCATTCCAGAATATATTGTGTTTACAGAGTAGCTGTCTAAGCAAACATCCTGAAATAAATAATATCAAAAATATTAACAATATTTTGTGGGCTAGCAAGCTAGCAAATAACACTTCCAGATTTGCAGCAAATCTCAACTCTGGCTTGCCTTAATTGATCGGTCTGAGACAGGAGGTCAATCCTTTATGCTCGTATATATACATATGGTCACGCCTTTAACACCGAAGGGGTAGGCAAAGGCAGAGGCATATTATATGCCCACATTTCACCTTCTTTATAATTTGTCCCACGTAATAGGTGGTGAGCCGTATTGCCGTGTTAAAATGGACAGGCGCAGGATGTGACTGCCTGCTGTTGAAATAAAGTCTTCAACTTGACTTAACGACTGCCATTTTATTGGCAACCGAGACCAACGGCTTAACGTGCCTTCCGAATAAAATGTCACAAAGTGATCACATGGATGGTCACCCATCCATGGACCGGCCATAGTGAAAGTTGCTTACTGCAGTGATCGTTTACAGAACACTGAGTCCGCGGGGCTACGAGCGCTCTATGCTCGACATGGAATAAAATAAAATAAATTACAATATTAAACACCGTTAAGCTGGTTACTCATTTTGTAGTTGCAATATTATGTTTTACAATTGTTCAACAACTAATGCAAGCGGTTTAATGAAGTATCTCTACATAAGGCGGGCTTGAATTGCTTACAGTGGAAGTCCTAATCATTTTGAAAGTTCTAAAGGAGCCTGCTTGTTGAACCAGTATTTCACCATTAACCAGAATAACGAATGGGTAAAAACAGAAAGATACCCAAGATGCAGAGACACTTATCATCAAATCAGCGTATAGCGTACAGTCCGCGGTCCTGTGCCTTTCGCATCCAGTCCCAGCCTGAGACCTTTACCAGAGACACTTATACTTTATAAAACTCACACTGACATCATCTGTTACTGGAGTAATATTAGCAACAACTTTCTGGCAAAAGGTACTAGTTTCATCAACTGAGCTAAAAAAAGAATTTGCCATACTAGGGAACCACATAAAGAACACGTTGTTTCTGAAAATTAAATCATTCACATTAAAATTAAATCTCGCCAGAACCAAGCTTTTTAAACAATGGACTCTTTTACTTATGTACTTATGTATAAAGAATTATGAAGAAGAAATAAAATAGACAGCAAATAGGCACTTTCAATTTCCAGAGAAGTCTCGTCCAGTAGGTCTGAGATAGGAGTAGTTAGAAGCGCTCGTGGCCCCGCGGACTCAGTGTTCTGTAAACGATCACTGCAGTAAGCAACATTTACTATGGCCGGATATGGATGGGTGACCACCACGTGGACCACTTTGTGACATTTATTTACGAGCGTTTCCGTGCTTTGGAAGGCACGATAAGCCGTTGGTCCCGGTTGTCAGTAAAATGACAGTCGTTAAGCCAAGTTGAAGGCCTTATGGGCGGCTTGAAAAATTTCAACTGTGGGTCGTCACAGCCTGCACCCGGGTCGGCAGCGCGTGTGTAGCGCCTCTGGTGTTGCAAAACGTCTATAGGCTACGGTTACCAACCTTCCGGTGGGCCGTAAGCTTGTCTGCCACCTAAGTAGTAAAAAAAAAAAAGTAAAAAAAAGGATTTAAATTATTCAGTTTTAGATTGTTTATTGTCTGTGTGCAGTTTAAAAAAATTACCCAGATTGTGGCCATGTATAAACTTATACAATATACAACATTCAATCGTAAAGAGAGGTAGTGTAGGTACTCGCTCTCTTTTCTTTAAACTAAAAGTAATTTGCGAATATCAGCTGGAAGTAGGTTCCGAAGCTTGACCGCATGAACAGTAAAGAAGTAGGAATAAAAGTTCATTTTGTAAAATAGACAATTAAACCGGAAAGTGAAGTGTTACCAGCACGGGGCATCAAGTTTGATCATAAAATAAAAACGCTCCCATAGACAAGAAGGAAGAAAGTTATTATGCAAGAGACACAATATCCAAGCCTTTGATAATATAAACTCACACTTTGATTATATACATTCGAGTATAATCAAAGATCCGAGCATTTTTACTATAACGAGAGATTTACAGGAGCTCATCTTACAACCTCGTGTTCTTACCGTCAACGTGAGGGCCACTGTCGATGAACTCGTGGTGATTGTGAGAGTGGTGATTTTGAATGTTTAAAAAATATAGTATAGGTACTATTGTAATCTACTGCTGGATATAGGCTTTCCCGATAATTTTGTATTGCTATAGCTTTAAATTTTAGATTATTATGATCCCACGTACAGATGAGGTTTGCTTACGAATAGAGCAAAAGTGCACCAAATCAAAAATACCTACCTACCCACTTCAATGTGAAATTCTGTGGTACCATTAAAGCGATCAATATACTTACGTGCTGCAACACACAGAGAGAATAAGAATCAGTTGCAAAGACTTCCAAAGTAGCGGAGGCTTAAATATTACTGCTAGTTGGCTCATCAAAGAACTTCCACAACTTATGTTTTCAACAGGACTATCTGTTTTTAATATTGACTTAACCTGGAATTGAGCAATTTGCACGTGTGATTAGTAAAATTTGTATTTTCAAACTAATACTTTTGTACATTTTGTACAAAAATGGATGAGCGTGAAATTTGACACAGTTAAAGCATAATATAATCGATAAAAAGTGAATATAGCTATTTTTTTTTACATATTATCGGGAAATTTCGACGGCCAACGGGTAAGAAAATGTGAAATATCAAAAATTACTTGGTTTTTATATTGATCGTCACTGAGTATAGTAGGAAAAATTACCTCGGGCTTTTAAGAACAAATGCGAAAGCAACCAGTAGTATTTGCAGTACCTACTGGGGGGGGGGAGGTGACGAGGAAACTGCGTGGAGAACTTTCACGTCTACGGAAGCATTCATATTTATGGTGTTGCAAACAACGTGCAAATCAGTGGCCTCCGTGACACTGACGGAAACCAACAAAATCTGATGTAAAATACGCCCGTTCAAGTTTTTTTTTTTTTTTTGTTGACGCGGGGAACGCATTTACGCGCCTTCATCCCAGCTGCCCCCGCAGCTGTGATGGTGTGTGGGACTCCCGGCCCGGTCCGGAATAGACCGTCCTACCCACTAAACCCCGCGGTGTTCCTCCTCACCCTTTAGCCGGGCCGAGGGATATCAAAAGATTATTCACGTCGACCCGGCTAGGGACGCCCCGTTTGTTCGAGGCTCTCCTCGGGGGAACCCGATGGGCGGCTCCCCAAAGCTCCCCAAGGAGCTGAATACCACGCCTGCACCACTCTCGAGCGCCCCTCTGTAATAGAGGAGACAGAGAGCGGCTGGCGCAGGCGTGCGCTAATGGGCACCCCCGGAACACGGGGAAGGTGCCCACCGCCATGTGACCGTTGGTGGGCGGGGTCCCCCGACCTTACGCCCACGGTCAAGAAACAATCGGGGGCGCGCAGTGACTCCTCACCGCGGCGCCCCCGAACTGCACGGCAGAGCGGGAGCATTATCCGTTACTCCCGCTCCCCCGCACAGTGCACCTCCCGCTTTGCCGCCATCACCTCGCCAACCGGCGAGGTGACAGCGGCCCAGCACTGTTGCCGCCGGTCGCGCCGTTATTCACGGCCGGCAGCCCGAACTGCATGGCAGGGCGGGAGTATTTACCCAAACTCCCGCCCCCCACGCAGTGCCTTTCCCACTTTGCCGCCATCGTCTCGCCAGCAAAGGTAATAAAAGCGACGGCGACCCAGCATTGCTGCTGCCGGCCGTGAATAACGGCACGGCCGGCAGCAACACACACCACCGAGCAACCCACAGGTGGGTTACTCCCGCCTCGGCCGGAATTAGCCAGAGTAGCACAACTCCCCCACAGAGGAAGGGGAGTGGTCGCTACTCCGTTGCCCAGGATGCACCACGAGAAGGATCCGACCCATTGGGGTCCTTAAGATGTTAGTAGGACCCCGCCCACGCCCGTTCAAGTAGCATAGATAAAAGAAACTCTTATCGGATAAAAATTTGAATGCTTATTGGAATGCTATTTTTCTTTTTCATAGAGAATAAAAACTGTTAGGTTACCAGAGTTGCAAAACAGCTCGACAGATGGCTCTATGTATGCTATATTTTAAATGCCGTTAATAACAGGTGAAGAATTTCAACTTGTTCAGTACGATATGAAAAGCACTGACTATGAAAAGCATAGGTATATCACAATAAGGATTGATGGTGCTTAAGAAGTCTAAGAAATAGCATAGTTGCTTTTTAGGGTTTCGTAGCCAAATGGCAAAAACGGAACCCTTATAGATTCGTCATGTCTGTCTGTCTGTCCGTCTGTCTGTCCGTCCGTGTGTCACAGCCACTTTTCTCCGAAACTATAAGGCCTATGATATTGAAACTTGGTAACTAGATGTATCCTGTGAACCGCATTAAGATTCTTATATAAAACTAGAAAAAAAGCAGTAAATTTTGGGGGTCCCCATACTCAGAACTGAAACTCAATTTTTTTATTTTCATCAGAACCATACGTGTAGAGTATATATAGATAGGTCTTCAAAAATGCTATTGAGGTATATAAAATCATATTTTTCTAAACTGAATAGTTTGCGCAAGAGACACTTCCAAAGTGGAAAAATGTGTGTCCCCCCCCCCCCCTCTAACTTCTAAACTAAGAGAATGATAAATCTAAAAAGAAGATATGATGTACATTGCCATAAAAACTACCAACGAAAATTGGTTTGAACGAGATAGAGCTAGTAGTTTTTTTTTAATACGTCATTAACCGCAATTTTCGGTTAGAAAAATCACTACCACTGCGAACGTGTTAAAACATTAATCAAAGTTACAACGAACTATAAGAACTTTTATATTATGTTACTTGCTGCTACGAAACCCTTCATAGGCGAATCCAACTCGCACTTGGCCGGTTTTTTTTATTACGAGTAAAAATCCCCTCGGGTAACTTGACTCGATCCAACTAGAATCTATAAAATTATGTATAGAATTTGTCAAATTGTTGAATTCTCTAGTAATATTACTTACAGTTAAACAGTTTTACTTACAGGATACATACATTTATTTCCATTATTGCTTCTGTATATTGTTTCAAGAACATCCATTGCTTTATCCGTCTGGCCCTTTTCATACAAGAACTTAGGAGTTTCTTTAACAAACATAATTAGTATTGCACCGAGTCCAAGTGGTAACGATATAAGTAAACTCAATAACCGCCATGATTTAAATACATTTAAATAAGGCATAGGAGTTGCTATGTTCAATGGTAATATGAAGTAAGATAAAACTGTAAGAAAGAAAAACATGCTTTTATTTTTTAAAGAAAATCAATGCTATGCTTTTTAAAGTTAGTTTAAAGTAGAAGAATTGGAAAATATAAAAAATATATTTGTTTAAGTAATTTCATGATTCATAAATGAATCTTACTAATAATATAAATGTGAAATTTCTTCGTAATAAGGGCTGATTCTCACGGCTGAACTGGTCTGGCGGAAATATGGTACATAGATAGATTATAGTCTGAAATTTGGGATGCGGGGACAGGTACAGAGTTCCACGCGGGCAGAATAGAGTTATAAAATAAATCTCTATTTTTTTAAACAAAAATATAAATGAAACGCTCGTAGCCCCAGTGACTCAGTGACTCAGTGCTGTTTAAACCATCACTTTAGTAAGCAATTGTTATAACTGGTTCTTGGTTGGGTGAGCACCTCTTGACCACTTTGTAACATTTCATTAATTCATTTGCAAGCGTACCTATCCATCCTTTGGCGCGTTAAGCCGATGGTCCCGGTTTTCAGTCACATGATAATTGCTAAGTCAAGTTGAAGGCCTTATGGGCCTTGAGAAAAACAGTGGATCGTCACAACCTGCGCCTGCCCATATCAACAAGACAATAGGCTCGCCACTACATTACGTGGGACAAATAAAAAGTAGAAGACGAAATTGGGGCGTATACTATGTCTTTGCCTGTCCCTTCGGAGATAAAAGCGTGAATATAATGTATGTATGTACTAACCAAACAATATTAAATCCGTTCCGGTATTGAAAATGTTTTGTATAAAAATGAATTTGTTTCGCTCCTTTCTGCATGTACTCTCTCCAAGGTATGTAGTAATTAAGCTGATCGCCGCTGCTGAACTAAAGTGCTTGAAATCAGATACTATATGCGGCAAGCAAAATTTTACAGAGAAACATGTAAATATAAAGAGAGAGACCTATTCTCAGCACTCTATGGATTCACCGTGAGGGCGTCGGATCCATGGTGTGGTACAGAGAGGAACACTGTGAGGCGCGGGACATACACAAGAGGCGTGGAAGCGCGGGTACGACACGGGGGCGGCGCCCCTTCAGTCACAATATTTCATACAATTCGACTCTCGCCATTTTTGTACCCGTTTGACGCCCGTTCTGCGCTTTTACAGACGGCGACGCGCCTTCGTCTCGCCCACTCCACGCACGCACTCGTCCGACCGACGCCCCTTGTATATGTCTCGCACCTGAGGGTGTCCGGGACTTGCACAAACAGTCACAGGAATACGTCGGATCTGGATATTGATATTGCAACTGCAAATATTTGTTTTGGGTTTTAAGATAAAACGGTAAGCTGAGATAAATTACTCATCCGCACACCTATCAATGCGAGAGTTTGTGGTGAGTGTGGATATATAAATATTTGTTACCCATTCACGCACTAACAGCTCAGCGGATCTGGTTGAAATTAGGTATAGGAATAGATCTGTTATAGTCTGGAATTTTTCTTATCGAAATATGTTCCCAAGGAAAGGATTGCGGGAACTGAAACGAAATTCCACGCGGACGGAACTCTATTTTGATCAACCCACTTTAAAGAGAAAGAAGTGGAAATCTCATAGTTATTCTATAATCCCAATCAAAATTGCAACACGTAAGATAGAATGCGACACAAAAATTCGAGAGACTTTTTATAAAAATAGGAGAACAGTGCGTTTACAGCTAAAAAGTCCCTATTCCTACCGCTACCCTCTCTTCAGAACAATACGGTTCCACTAAAGGACAACCTGGAGATCCTCGGTATAGACGTCCGGCGTGAGCTCAATTACAAAAACTAAATAGAGAGTTGTATTGGGCTGGCCCTGCGGAAACTAGAAGTCCTAATAAGGTGAGACGGTACTTCACGCCGCATCAGAGATGTTTACTGTACGAGAAGTCCCTGTGTCGAATACTGTTCTCACGTTTAGGATGACTCGGCGAGGTACTTACTAGACGCGCTTGACGCTATGCAGAGACGTGCTATCCGAATAATTGATCGTCTTGAGGTGACGGGAGGACTCGAACCGTTAGCGCAGCTAATGTCTCACGGCGAATGTTCTGAAGAGCTCTTCAACCTGATCCCACCATCTCCTTTCCGATCCCGAACAACGCGTGCCGGGCAGCGATGCCGCTCATACACAGTGGAGAGAATCTTCGCCAGAACCGAGCGTTCCAAAAGATCATTCCTCTGTCGAACTATAAAAACATGGAACGACCTGCCTGCACACGTGTTTCCCTCATCTTACAATCCCGGGTTCTTCAAGAGGAGTGTGAAGAGGCACATCACAGGGCCGCCAACTTGAGGACCACTGTCAGAAGTGGCCCCCAATCGCTAGATGCGTTTCCATCAGGCTGGTGGCGACGTCAATTTGGCGAGCTAAATATAAAAAAAATACTTACAAAAAGCAAGCAAAGAACTTTAGGACCATCATCATGTAGTAACTGATGGAAAAGCTGGCTGCTACGGAGAATAAGGAACCTGCTACAGCACCAATAAATATTGTTTTTTTTCTGCCTACATTATCTGCAGTGTAACCCCAGGGCACAGCAAACAAAAATCCTGTAATGCATAAAAGAAAAAAATGTAAGTGTTTGTTTTCACTACGAGTATGGGTGCAAATCTATACATTTGTGTACTGTACTACCGCCCCAAGACGTAATGAGGTGAAAAAAATTGACGGTCGAGAGTATTGTCTTGGTGGTTCAATGGTAAGGGCGTCTGGTTAAGCAAACCAAAAGACGCAGGTTCTAGTCCCGCTCGAGACCAAATTTTTTTCACATTCTAGTTGTGATTTTACTATGACTGTTTAAATAAAACTACGAGTATTTTTTTTAGACAATGGAAATGCTTTCATGCACTGTCATTGCAGCCGCAGGGAAACTGGGTCGATGTGTGGGACTTCCGACCCCGAATAGCGATACATGAATTTGTACCACCTTGCAACAGTGTTTTGCTGAGTTTCCGATATTCGGCACTGTAGCAAGCGCCCTGATCATAGATGCACGGAAGAGCTGCAAGTTGCTAGTAGAATAAATATTCCGTAACTAGTAATAATTTCAATATTCGGAAGGAACTTGAATTCGCGACCTTTGCCTAAACCAAGGCAGTACTCTTCGACCTGAGCTACTAAAACATATCTTTAGTCTTAAGCTATATATTCCGTAAATAGTAATAATTTCAATATTCGGAAGGAACTTGAATTCGCGACCTTTGCCTAAACCAAGGCAGTACTCTTTGAACTGAGCTACTAAAACATATCTTCAGTCTTAAGCTGTCGCCGCTGGCCCGGTGGCGCAACCCGCCGGGTAAGGCCGGCGGCGGCTTTGGTGTGTAGACAACTTTAACCCTATTATATTATTAACATCATAGAGTATGTAGCAGAGCTATCTATCGAGCTGTTTAGCGAAGTTGTCTTTTTCTCTTTATAAATTTGTATGAAATAGTTAGCATACTAATTGTTCCCAAATATCATTCAGTGTTTTTTGCAATTATATTTAAAATACCACTCAGAAATAATAAAAAATACAATCATAGCCTTACCAGCAAAACTAATAGACTTTAGATTCGCACTTTGTTGCAGTGTCAAATTGAGATCACAGCTAGCAGCAGGGACGATTATACTGTAGCCAAGCATATCCATTGTACAGCCAATAGATATCATGCAGCAGGTAGCCAGCATAAAATAATTGTATCGCCCATGACCTACAAATGATCAATAAAAAACTATGAATTCATTCTAAAAAAATCACAGTAGTTAGCTGACTGGTTGCTTGACGCCCCAAGAAGCGGGATAGCACCTGAATCAACCCCAAAATACCCAAAGACGTGGGATAGTACTGGAACCCCTAGGTAAGTTCGATGTGGTAGCTAAGCTCTGGAGGGAATTTTCGGACATCCTTGCGAGGGTTCACCCGGGGCTCCCGACCGTAGCCGTTGGTAGTGGTAGGAATGCAGCGTTTTAGCAGGACTGGTTATCGGAATTTGACCCATCTGTATCTGATACTTTAGCCATGCATCGAAGTAACCGTGCCCAGTGAGTATTTGGATCATGGCAAGACCCATTATTAAGAGCCTTCAGCTTTTAAATAAAACCTAATCTAATTTGTTAACACAATCATACAATTTCTTATTCTCTTTTACTAATCATACCCATAATAAAATTTTATTGACAGTCAAATAATGTGTTCAATTAAATTTTTTTTTGTTCATTTACGGTGAAAGCATTGTTACAATTTATGAGTTTCTTCAAAATCGGTCTCATCCGGCTACATTGTTGCCATATGGTCTAAGCATCCGTCATACATTTGTTATAACTATAACTATCAGAAATTGTTTAGTGATTCCTTACTTAGGAACCGTCATCAATAAATTTCATCTGCCAATTTAGTGGTATAAAAAAGAAATAGACCATTGAGTTCACGATTTCTCACAAATCGTGTCTAATTTCTCGACTCGTTGTTCTTTCGCAAAAGGTATCTATTGTAAGAACGATTTACATCCTAAATTGTACTGTTTTCTCACAAATTAAATGAGTGAGACTTAGTTTTTAATTAATTTAATATTTACTCCGTAGATTGATGGTACTTGGTGGAATATGCTACTACGTCACGGGTAAACCCCCGAAGTTATAGTTAATTACAACCAGGCATAAAATAAAGTAACTAAATAAAATATTTACATATAAGCGTGTTTCCTGTCCTGGAAAAAACTAAATAGAAAGAAAGAAAGAAAAATATACTGGCTTAATAAAGATAATACAAACAAACACAACAATAATAATAGCATATATAATAAGTACATACGTCGCTGCACAAAAACTGGGAACCAGTTCAGCATATTGCCGGGCACAAGTACCCGGCGCTGGTTTTCAACTGGCACCCACTGGGTAAAAAAATTAAAAACCTATATTATAGTATACTTACTTAACTAAATTATAACAAAAATACAGCTCAAAAATAAAAGGAAAACAATAAAAAACATGACGTGGAGTTTTAGTTATATTTCTTTGCCTCCTTTTTTTTTTTTTTTTTGCTCATGGCAAGTCCATACAGCAGCATCTATCAAAAAGAAATAAAAAAAATCTAATCTGTGGCTACCACAACCGTTCATAGCTTTATCTAGCGCTGATGTTGGCTTGCTTGATTTTCGTGTTACCATACTAAGATTTTGTTTATCACATGTAGGTACTCCAACCTTAAAGCAGAAGCATATTTTCTCTTTTTTTTTTTGCCATTTTTCGGGAGCGGAAACCATTTGAGATGTGGACGGAGTAACTTCGCCCTACTTGGTGATAGCAATGAGAGTCTTTTTTAAATAGCCATATCAATAAAAATAAAACTTAAGTACAATCCAACAGTATCAGAATCATGTGTTTAGTAAAGTTATGTATATTTAAGTACATAAAAAAAACAATTGTTAGTGCCAACGTATACATCTCATACCTAATCTCCCCCATTATGCGGCAAGATGTCATAAGCTGCCACTCATAGGGGGACTTTACTGCAATACCAACATACAGAAAACGATCTGTCAGAGGTAAATAAGCCGTGAACTGACCAGTGACCACACGCAGTGTAGTTATAGTACATACATGACATACAAAAATACAAAGACATAACTCAAAAATGGCGGTGACGGCATCGGCAAGCAACGCGAGTTTTAAAACTAAACTACGATACATGCAAGACATAAATGAAATGCTTAAATATAAACGTGTACACGATCTATGAAACAAGAAACCCAATCATTAATCTAGCAGAAACTGTGACAAATGTGACGATCGGATACAAAGGCAACAGAGCTCAGAGCAAATGACAACAAAACAATCAGTCCAAAAACAATCCGAAAAAAAAAAATACTATAACATACACATAGTAGTAGTAGAAAAATCAACGTGCCCATAATAAAAGAGATTATCTTTGGTGGAAAATAAACCTACGACCTCCGGTTTTATAACCAAGTACTCTAACCATTTAGACAAAGAAGCCAGCCAACGAAAGCATGTGGTTAGTTCTTCTTCCGAACCCTGATTTTATTATCATTCTACTTCTCTAAACAGCGATAAGATAGAAAGATAAATACAAATTGCTTGTAAAGAAGAGATTAATTTGCTTATTTGAAGAGAAAGTAAAGTTTCTAGCTTTCTAATATTTCGGCGCTGTTGCAAGCGCCATGATCTCGGAGGAAGTAGTCTGTTCCTCCGTGATCATGGCGCTTGCAAAAGCGCCGAAATATCGGAAACATTCAATAATACTTTGTAAAAATCCCTTTAACTCTAATAATATTATTATTGACCATGAAAGTTTAAATACCTGTATTTGATAACGCCTTGATACAAAACAGGTTAGTCAATTCATCTAACCTTCGAGAACTCCGTATTGCGATACTGATCAGGTTTATAAAGTAGATGATTTAAAGACGCCAAAACAAAACAGTACACGACGTGTTGTCAATCTATCAATCTATTTCTTGCCTCAAATTTCATCCAAAATCCAAAGGATCATTCCTAAGACGAGCTATAAACGCCTGAAACTGGAACGACCTGCTCGCACACGTGTTTCCCTCATCTTACAATCCGGGCTTCTTCAAGCGGAGCGTGAAGAGGTACATCACGGGGCCACCAACTTGAGGACCACTGTCAGAAGTCCTACGGACTGTGAGAGTGGCCCCCAATCGCTAGATGCGCCACGGCTTTGCATCAGTGGCGACGTCAATTTGGCGAGCTCAATATAAAAAAAATCATCAAACGACTATAGGCTCCTCAGGACAGCAATGAACACCTTTGGATGCAATGTAAGCGAATAGAACACTGATCTTGATTCTTAATTATAATAACGATATTATTATAATGTGTTGTTGAAGGACGTAACTTTCCATGATCTCACGAAATATAACGACTAAATAATGTACTCCTCCACCAAGCGAAGTTGACGATTCAAATGTTTCTAAAAATCTCCATAATCGATCGAGTTTTTTTTGTTCTGAACTAATTTTACGAAAACTGATACATGAGCGTGCTCTGCATCCTTGCGGAGGGTACTAAGGCGATTCCGGTACCTGATGGAGGTGCAGGCGGTAAGGGATCATTCCACTCGTTCGTCAACTTCACTTGGTAGAGTAGTATGTAGGTACCTATGTCAATTACCACAGATATCGCTTTGCCATGATAGCTGCCATGCGCTGTCAAAGTTTGAGGGTCCCTTTTGATAATGGATGATAGCTCCTCACTATGTTTTTAAGTTACGTTGTGAGTTTCTCTTTTATTTTTGCGTGTGGAAATCCTTATGGATGCTATGCCGGACGCCTGCAGACTAAAACCACACGGTGCCTATCCATCTGCCTACGGCTGGGAGTCCCAGGTACGCCCTCGGGAAAATAACCCCAGGACTCTCAAAGGAAAGGACTCCCACTATGGGATCAAATAGCATGTAAAGAATAACCTAAGTATAATGGTTATCAAAATTTAATGGTCTAACGTAACTAAAATAAGAAAACACAAGGGACTTTGCACGCTGTGTTAGAGCCAAATATGTGACGCAAGCACCATTATAACACTGACCGTATTTAAAACAGTAAATATTTATACTCATAATCAAAATTGTAACCATCTTACCAGCTTCATCTATTGCTTCTTCGATATCCACATTCTCTTTAATAACACTATTTTTCTGCAACATTTTGAACACGTGTGTCTTCGAGCACGAAATTAGAAAACATGAATCTGATAAACGATAATATTTATTTGCTACGACGACATTTAAAACTGACTGAATCTGAGAACAACTTAATGTTATTCACATCACTGGTAATAGCTTGTCGTAAATGCGCTTCCAGCTGTCCAAACGTTAATCGGAATATTTGTATTTATTCCCGTTAGGGCACTTTTAGATTTTTTGTCCAACGTAATGCGTGGTGAGCCGTATTGCTGTGTTGAAAAGGACAGGCCTTCATTATGGCTTAACGACTGCCATTTTACTGGCAACCGAGATCAATGACTTAACGAGCAATCCGAAGTACGGAAACGTTCACACATATTGCATGGGCCCCAGATCTATAATCTCATGCACATTTGAGTCCAAATTCACATAGACTCCACTAGATGGCGCAACTTTACTCGAATATAATATTGCATAGACACCTTAGAATCACAAAAAATGTACTAGATGGCATATTTACATTACTCAAAAGATTAATGAGTTGCTATTTTGACAATAATCACGTTCCTGTGTGAGGTATTAAAAAAATCGGCAACGCCTACTTGACTTCTAATGTTATCCGAGAGATGGCGTCAATTCTCAGTGCAAAGCAATTTCGTTTCGGATTGACCATGCATTCTCAAATAAGGGAGTAATGTACGGAATCGACCAAAATCGACCCATTTTGAGGCGATCTTTATACTAGAAAATATTTCTTGATTTGATCTGATAAAAATGTATTACTGTAATTTAATAGATGCTCTTGCTTTCCATATATTTCAAAACAAGATTAATAAAACTTTATTCGATCAAAATCGTTCTCGAAAAACAGGAAATGTGCAACAATTTTAAAGATGAATGTTGTTATTGCTCAAAATATACTTGTTTATTTTAGGAATATTTTTAAATGCACATTTGTTTAATATTTCTGCACACTAGGCAACTCCACTAATTTACTAAATGCAAACCAGAAAATTAAATGCTGTGCAAAAAAACCAATTCATTAACTAAACATGTCCAACTTAAAAAAACTCAAATGTTACTCAGAACGAGATGACCTTTTTAATCGAATTCACACCAAAAATGTGGTTTGTACATCGAATATATGATTTGTAAAACAGAAATACGAATTGTTTATCAAAAATACTAGTTTGCACTCTAAATTATTTATTTATTTATTTATTATATTCTTTATTGTACACCATGTAAATATAAATATAGTACATAGATTGCGTACAAGAGGCAGGTACAATGGGCGGCCTTATCACTTAAAGCGATTTCTACCAGGCAACCTTTGGATGGAGAAAGTTGGTTTAAGGTAATGAAAGGTAGTTGTTTGGCGTACTTATGAATAAATAAACAATTCTATCCACCTACTTATAACCTACATCATAAATAAATAAATACATATTATAAGCTATGTATATAATTATTATAAATATATTATACTCAATACACTTACATACTTACATACATTCATACATACATACATTATATACATACATAAATACATATACAGTACACATACATACACATTAATGCATATTACTCTACATTGATAAATAGTGTTCCTTTACCATTATCTTAAATCTAGTTATAGTCTGCGCTCGTCTAATTTCAACAGGAAGTTTATTCCAAAGTCGAATGGCCTTTACAGTGAAAGATTTGTCGTAAAAGGAAGACGAGTGAGATGGCATCTTTAGTTTCAAGTTTTGTGATGACCTCAGACATTTCGCATGCGTATCGTGAAGGAACTGGAATCGTTCCTTAAGATAGGAAGGAGTAGAAGGGTTAAATAATATACTGTATAATTGAGAAAGAATGTGAGCATCCCGACGAAGTCGTATTGGTAACCATTCAAGCTGTGTTCTAAACTGTGAAACGTGGTCATATTTGCGTAAGCCAAAAACGAACCTTATGCAGACATTTTGAAGACGTTCAAGCTTGTCTAGCTGGTTTTCGGCGAGATCAGGATAGCTGACATCTGCATAATCTAATATGGATAACAGTAACGCGTTTGCAAGCGCAGTTTTGGTAGGCATGGGCAGAAGGTTTTGTAACCTTCTTAACGATCCTACAGATGCGAACATCTTTCGACTCACTTCTTGAATCTGCGTGTCCCATGATAATGAAGAATCGATATACACACCCAAGTTCTTAACCTTATCACTGATAGGAATAATACTACTCTCAAAAACTACTGGTGGGATACTAGTCCACTCTATTTTGGATGTGGTTCTGGAGCTGCCCACGATTGACACCTGTGTTTTCGTCGGATTCACCTTAAGGCCATAAGCGCGACTCCAGTTACTTATTTGACTTAGGTCCCTGTTTATCGACTGGATTGCTTCCGATATTTGTTAAAGAGGTGCCTGACAGTAAATTTGCAAGTCATCTGCATATAAGTGGTAGGAAGAAGAAATATGAGTTGAAATGGAGTTAATAAAAATTGAGGAGAGCAAAGGAGAGAGAACGCCGCCTTGGGGTACACCAGCGATAGTATTACACCAATTAGATATTTTGTTTTCTATACATACTCGTTGCTGGCGACCACACAAGTAACTTTGAAGCCAATCAACCACTGTTGGAGATATGTTAAGAGAGCTCAAGACATTGACCAATACATCAAAATCAACAGTGTTGAACGCATTGCTAAAATCTAGCAATGCAAGTATTGTTACCTTTCCGACCTCCATGCCATATCTTATGTCATCAGTGATATTGACCAGAGCTGTGGCAGTGCTATGGCCAGGACGAAAGCCGGATTGGAAAGGGTTCAGGACGTTATTTTGGCGAAGGAATCTACTGATTTGCGTGTGAACGAGACGCTCAAAAATTTTGGATAGGAATGGGAGTATAGATATTGGGCGGTAATCGGAGAAAGTTATCGGTTTGGGTTTTTTGGGTAAGGGAATTATTTGACTACTTTTCCATGCGGTTGGGAATACACCACTAGAGATAGAGAAGTTAAAAATGTAACATATAGTAGGGAGAAGTTCATTAAGGATGGGAAGGATCATATGGCGGCTGATAGCGTCCACACCGGTTGCATTCGAGGTAATTGATGTAATGGCTCTCCTAACATCACAAGCAGTGAAGAGATCAAAGACAAATGGTGGATAGTTGGGTTTTGGAAGAGCTGAAAGATAATTGATGGTCTGTGCCTTGGTCGTCCTATCGAAGTTGGACGAGGCTGCGAACTGTTGATTAAGTAAATCAATGTTAAGATCCTGAGGAATTGCAACTTCTCGCTTTCTTCCAACCCCCAATGTATTGAGAAACTTCCATACTTTACCTGGATCTCCATTTTGGATATTACTGTGGATGTGCTGGCGTTGTGCATTCCTACACACCTTATTGCAATGATTTCTAATTGAGATATATCTAGCATAGTTATCCTCACTAGGTCTAATTTTATATTTAAATTTAGCTGCAGCTTTTTTGTGCAATAGATTTTTAATGTCTGCGGTGAGCCATGGGCAAGGAGGACGTTTCATTTTAACTGGTCGAAAAGGCGCAATTATACATCTTATAACGGAATAGGTTAGGTTAGGTTAGACTTTTATTTCTTTGATCAATAAAGTTGAATTTTGTAGAGGTGACTGATTAAATTGGGGTTTTACTTAGAATAAACGATGTTCCTAAAAGTAAATTAGGCGATGGTTTACCTTAAAAAAGTTTTAATGTTTTTGTTGACCTAAGGAATTATTAGACATACAATTTTGATAATAGTTATTCGTTCAGTAAAACAGTTCTGCAAATACCATTAAACAGTATATTGAATTTGATTTATTTAGTGTGCATAATTTGTGTGCAAGTCAGTATTTTTGGTTTAACTTTGAAATATTTAGTTCAGAAAAAGGGAATATACAGATATCGATTTAAATACATTCCTTTATTTTATACTAGCTGACCCGCGCAACTTCGTTTGCGCCACATAAGAGAGAGAGTATTACCTGTTCCCGTCGCATTTACTCCCGTAGCGTCTCGTCGTTAATATTCAATATATTTTATCATTTTATATACTACGTGTTCGAGAGAGAGAGAGAGAGAGAGAGAGAGAAAGGTTTCTCGTTGCGTGTATTCCCGTCGCATTATTTTTAAGAACAATTTCGTCTATGAAAGCGGTATCCCGTGGCATTAATGTAGAAAAAAAAAAATTGCCATTAAAATCGTTATTGTGCACCAACCCACAGATAGACACATGCTATCGCGCAATTTTTTTAGAACTTTTTAAGAGAAACAATTTTGTAGTACATATTTTTTACATAACTATAAATATTTACGCAGCACACGCAACGAAGCTCTCAAAAGGAATAACTTTTCCCCCGTTTTTGAAACATTTACTATTATTGCTCCGCTCCTATTTGTTGTAGCGTGATGCTATATAGCCTATGACACTCCACAATAACGTAGCTTTCCATTGGTGAAAAAAATTTTAAAATCGGTTCAGTAGATCCCGAGATTACCCCTTACAATTTAACAAATATACAAACACACAAACTTTACTTCTTTATAATATTAGTATAGAAGTTTAGATAAAAACGTGTCTACAGTAAAGATATTGATCATAAGAGCAATATTCAACATTTAGTTTTATTGTTAAACACCTCAGATTTTAAAACAATGATAAAAAGTGTAGAATCTAGAAAAAATAGGCATTTAGCGTACACTTCAATCACTTCATACGCCTGACAGGGCTGTTCTGGGTTGGACCCATCGATAAAGAGGTTGGACCTGTGTCGCTCTGTTATCCGTGACCCGCTACGTTCGCGCGAATCGATCATTTTATATATTTTTTAAATTTTCTAGTTTTTGTTGTGTATTGAAGTAGTTGCAGAAAATCTGTAATTTTTTTTTGTTTTTATTCGTAAATATTAGGATAAGTACGTTATTAATACTAGGATACGTACGTGAATAAATTTTAAAATAAATATCGTGTAATATAGTGATTAGTGACTACTTAGTGAATATGGGTAAAAACAAAGCGAAGAGAAATAAAATGCCCAGATGTCAATTGCGGCTACTACGACGGCAAATAAGGTAAGTTCCTACAAGTATTGTTTTATCTTTATTATATTTATAAAAATACACAAACTGTTTTTGGTAAAGAATGCCTATGAGAAATGAACTCGGTGCCCCAAAGTCGCTTGGGACCTTACGATAAGATGAGGGAGAGTATTTACCTAAACCACAGTAAGTACTAGGTATAAAATATTCTCTTTTTACCATGTCTGAACAATCAACGTATTGCCCGTTCGCTCCAAGTTTGCCGGTCGCCTCCCATACTACGCCTCTACATACACCATCCTATACGCCAGCGGCGAACTTAGCGCGAACGGGTAGTAAATAATATATGTTTGACGCTTAGAGTAAAATATTGTGCTGACGTTTTTATTGCTACACTGGATAAATTATAACAGTAGTACCTACCCACTACCGCCATAAAAGAATAAACGTCTAGAATAAATTTTTCGTTGTAGTCTAGCCGTTTCGTTGTAGTGTACCCTCAAAGTCTATTTTTCTTCAGCTTATCGATTCCGAGATTGAACGGTGGTCCATTCGCAAAAAAATACACGTGAATCGTAAGTACCTAGTACTCGTAGGTACGTACATGTACATACTTTAATTTTGAGTGTAATAATTGTTACTTTCTTAGTAAATATGAATGTATGAAAAAGTGTATGATTTTTAGGGTTCCGTGCCCAAAGGTAAAAAAACGGGAACCTATTCATGAGACTTCGCTGTCCGTCTGTCTGTCTGTCGGTCAGTCTGTCTGTCGGTCAGTCTGTCTGTCGGTCAGTCTGTCTGTCGGTCAGTCTGTCTGTCGGTCAGTCTGTCTGTCGGTCAGTCTGTCTGTTTGCTTGTCCGTCTGTCTGTCTTTCTGTCTCTCCATCACAAGGCTGTATCTCATAAATGGACATGGCTAGAGATCTGAAATTTTCACAGATATTGTGTTTCTGTTGCCGCCATAACAACAAATATTGAATTTTGCATGCCAGTATTTCTATCAATAAGCTGATTCACCGAAAGGAGTCCGGCATAGAATCCATTAGGATTTCCGCTCACGTTAAAAATAAAAAAAAAGAGTTTATAACCCTTGCTTACAAAAAATAAAGCTGTTACAAAGTTTAATGAAAAAGGTACATGTCCTCAAAGTCTCGCCCTTCGTATGTCAATTCGGTGAATCAGCTTATTGATAGAAATACTGGCATGCAAAATTCAATATTTGTTGTTATGGCGGCAACAGAAACACAATATCTGTGAAAATTTCAGATCTCTAGCCATGTCCATTTATGAGATACAGCCTTGTGATGGAGAGACAGAAAGACAGACAGACGGACAAGCATACGAAGGGCGAGACTTTGAGGACATGTACCTTTTTCATTAAACTTTGTAACAGCTTTATTTTTTGTAAGCAAGGGTTATAAACTCTTTTTTTTTATTTTTAACGTGAGCGGAAATCCTAATGGATTCTATGCCGGACTCCTACCGACTAAAAACCTCACGTTACGCTCAACAGTCTATGGTTGGGAGCTCCGGGTAAGTCCTCGGAAGGATGTCCCAGGACTCCCAACAGATACACGGCCGCCACCGCGGCCTCGCCTAGGGGGTGGGTCGGGTGCTATCCCGCGTCTTTAGGGGGTTTCGGGTGTGATCCCGCTTCTAAGGTGGGGGGGACATGCGTGAATCCCTCACGTCACGCTGCCGTCATGGACCTGCTAACCGTCCTCAGGCCTCCGGTCATGGATGCCGATAGTCTTCGGCGAAGACACGTCGGCGGCGCCCAAGCCGCCGACTGCGGAAGTCGTGTGGGAGACTTCTCTCCCGTTACCGCCCCGCTTTCACGAAAATGACCTGCCCGCAGAAAGAGGCGGCGCAGTCCCACTTACTCCCGCTGGAGATCATGGCTCGAACCATGGTCTCAAGCGAGAGAGTGTCCACGTCCAGACCCACCACGAGGACCTGGCGCTATTGCGCCAACGCCGTGCACTCCACCAGCGTGTGGAGCGCTGTGTCATCGCTACGGTCCTCGCAGTGCTGACACGCGGCCGTGGTTTCCCGGTGTCTTCACCACAGATACCTACCGAAGTTACCGTGCCCGGTAAGCATCTGTGACAACCGGTAGGAGAGAGCAAAATCAAAATTTTATTTATTTTACTTAGGCATTATACAGATGCGCTTGTAAACCGTCCAAAATATAAAACAAAACTCTACCACCAGTTCACAACGCGACCCACCTGAGAAGAACTGGCAAGAAACTAAGCGGGTTATTCTTTTTTTTGCTTTGCACCGTGTCTCCTCTCCAGCCACTCGTCCATGACCGGTCTGACGGCCGCAATTGTGGTAAATCCCCCCTTTGGTTGCTCAAGTCGCACCTTCCATGTCTCTACGGTTTCCTGGTGGAGCAGGGACCGCTGGATCTCGATTTCCCGAGAAGCAGGCCTTTGGCCCCGCTCCAGTGCCTCCTTGCGCCATCTAAATAGTGACGCAAGGGCTCTCGCTTCCAGGTCCCATGGATGAGTCCCGGGGGAGACATGCCGCCTCACATGAGATCTTGCGGTATCCCCTTATCACCCCCGCCATCACCCTCTATGGGCTCAGCAATCTAGCCACATTGATGGCCGTCAGGGTCTCCGCCCAAGCGCGGGCCCCGTATAGGGCCATATTTCGCACGATCCCCAGGTTGGATTCCCTGATATTGGACATCAGTCGCACTAGCGCGACTGATGCCCCTCTCAGTTTTGGGACCAAACTTCAGAAGTGATGTCCGAAGTTCCACCGGCCTTCGAGTACGAGCCCCAGATACTTGATCGAGGGCTCGATGCCGATGCTAACGCCCACTACCCGCAGGCTGGATCCAGCAGGTGGCCCCTTCCGAGGTCCGTGGAAGCACAAGGGTTATAAACCCTTGTTTGCAAAAATAAAGGATTGAATTGAGTACTAAAACCAGAAACATAATGATATTTATGGGGACCTTCCATACAACAAATGTGATTTTTTTTGCCTTTTTTAGGGTTCCGTAGCCGAATGGCAAAAAACGGAACCCTTATAGATTCGTCACGTCTGTCTGTCTGTCCGTCCGTATGTCACAGCCATTTTTCTCGGAAGCTATAAGGCCTACGCTGTTGAAACTTGGTAAGATCAGAGATGTATTCTGTGAACCGCATTAAGATTTGTATATAAAACTAGAAAAAAAGCAGAAGATTTTGGGGGTCCCCATCCCCATACTCAGAACTGAAACTCAATTTTTTTTTTTTCATCAAACCCTTTCGTGTTGCGTATCGATCGATAGGTCTTTAAAAATGCTATTGAGGTTCCTAACATCGTTTTTTTCTAAAGTGAGTAGTTTTCTAAAGTGAATACTTCTGTTGTAATTTGTTTGGTGGTACAAAGAGTGCGACATAAAATACACACTGCACCAACGTGTGTATCGCCGCGGGGGGTGAGGGGGGGGTAGAAAATACCTAATGCGCACAAGCATTCCGGTCTTAAGTGGCCACCCATCCGATGTCTAACCACAGCAAAAAATGTTTACTGCAGTGATCCTTTTTCTTTATGTAATCAACAAAAAAATGTCTCCCAAGGTTATGAAAAAGCATACATCCATAGGGCAGCTTGTGAGCTGAATATGCGGCGCTACCAGAAGTTCGGATATTGCGTACCAAAATAAGAAACATGCACGGGAAGAAGCGACAATAATAATTACTTAATTTTTTATTTCGAAATAAGTTTTTATTGTCATTAATACATTTATTGAGATATAATTACGTTAGAATAATATTCAAATGGACGAACTGAATAAGGTTGCGGGAAGTGATAGGATGCGGAAGGTGCAGGACGGCGTATTGTGACGTCATTTGAGTGAGGTCTACGTCCTGCAGTAGGCTGCCATAACCTGATTCGATACGTTAAATATGCCAATGTTGAATTGTATGACATTCTCTACTTCTTATTTTCGAAGAAACATAGTGGCGACGATTCCACCTGGAAACAAATATTTACATTTATTTATACTTTCATCAATTATCTCCAATTAATTTCTAATTTATTTTTCGCATATTTGTTTCTTATAGAATATTTAAACAAATATTTAGCAATTTATGATTATAAACGCGGTTCTAAAGTATGAGGTCAGACTATCTACTAAACCACCGCCGTGATCCACCTCGCCTCAATCGGCACTTTAAACTGCGACCACACAAAGGGAAGAGACGACAACTCGTGGCGGATCTCAACCGGGACCTGGGCGGCATTGCCCAATGGGGTTCGGACAACCTGGTCGAGTTCAATGCCAGAAAAACACAGGCGTGCGCGTTTACAGCTAAGAAGTCCCCATTCCTACCCCTACCCACTCTTCAGAGCATTACGGTTCCACTAAAGGACAACCTGGAGATCCTCGGTATAGACGTCCGGCGTGAGCTCAATCACAAAAATTACATAGAGAGCTGTATTGGGCTGGCCTCGCGGAAACTAGGAATCCTGAATAAGGTGAGACGGTATTTTACGCCACATCAAAGATGTTTACTATACAAGACGCAGATTCGCCCCTGCGTCGAATACTGTTCTCACCTTTGGGATGACTCCGCGAGGTTCTTACTAGATGCACTTGACGCTATGCAGAGACGTGCTGCCCGAATAATTGGTTGTCCTGAGGTGACGGGAGGCCTCGAACCGTTAGCACAGCGAAGAACCATAGCGTTCTTGGCTGCGTTCTACCGAATGCATCACGGTGAATGTTCTGAAGAGCTCTTCAACCTGATCCCAACCTCTCCTTTCCGATGCCGAACAACGCGTGCCGGGCAGAGGTGCTACCCATACACAGTGGAAAGAATTTTCGCCAGAACGGAGCGTTGCAAAAGATCGTTCCTCTGTCGAACTATAAAAACATGGAACGACCTGCCCGCACACGTGTTTCCCTCATGTTACAATCCCGGGTTCTTCAAGAGGAGCGTGAAGAGGCACATCACAGGGCCGCCAACTTGAGGACCACTGTCAGAAGTGGCCCCCAATAGCTAGATGCGCCACGGCATTCCATTAGGCTGGTGGCGACGTCAATTTGGCGAGCTAGATATAAAAAAAAAATGCAGCGCACTTTCCTCGGGACAAGGAAGTTTCCAGAGGATACAGAATGGATAGAGGCGAGTGAAGCTAGGAAATTACAAATTTAACCATTAGAGTTTCAAACTGTAATCTTTATACTCACTTAAAATAAAGAGTGCCCAGGAGTAGAACGTGAGTTGACAGTAATTGATTACTGTACTGCCTACGATAGAGACCCCGGCAAGACCAGCTGCACGCGCTACTGTTGTTCCCAAACTAGTTGCAATCCCTCTGTAAACAAGAAGAAAATATATTATTTTAACAGACGTTACGGCATCAAATAATCCTCATTTCATCAACTGTATCGTGTCCATGTAATAAATAATTAGCTTATCAATCATATAAGCCTACAGCATTACACTACTGGACGTAGGCTTCTCCCAGGTCACGCCACAACATACGGTCCTGCGCATTCCGCATCTAATCCCAGCCTGCGACCTTTTCTAGGCCATCGGTCCATCTAGCGAGTGAACGTCCTGCCATAGTAGAAACTAGAAATATATTAAACTCTGGTCCTACCGTTCGTTTGCCGAGTAATGTGCCTATGATCGTATTGAAACGTACAGTAGAAGGTGGTGGCTATCTGCAATTTGAACTACCTGAACATATTCATATTCATCAATTTGGATTATTGACTATCGGACACGAAAACGAACATAAGTGTAAATGCCAAGCTGCGTAATAGTGCGGTACTTAGTATTTAACCTAAATTCCACGTAAGTCAGGGCTGATCATAGTGATCGGTAACAGAACAGTGCTCTGCATTAAATTACATAAAAATAGTAGTACTAGAATAAAAAAGAAGTAATTCAGTAAATATGTGTTACAAAGACTCACCTGCAAGAAGTAGGAAAGACATCAACATAATACGCATAAACGCTTCCAATAGCTAACACAGTGAATTGGACTATAGAGAAGAGTATCATACTAGCAATGCGGTCAGTTATCAAATTCAAGGCGATGCAACTAACGCAGGCGACCAGTAAGACACTGTTAATCACAGTTTTTCTCCAGTTGGCAAGAAACAAGGCTCCGATATTAAAAGATGTAGTGAGCAACGTTAAAATCATTCCAGAATATATTGTGTTCATAGAGTAGCTGTCTATGCAGACATCCTGGAAAAAGAAAATAAAGAATAGTGGATAGACAGACAGGAATACTATTATTCTCACTGTGGAAGGTTCAAGAAAATAGGGCCATAGGTACTGGAAAAATCATTCCGGGTCAGACTTGTGATTATATTTAATCATGCGGTAGTCATTATAACGTCACACCCTCAAATGCCAGATACCGTCTTCATACATGACTCGAGTCACTTAGTCACCCCAAAGCCAATAGTCCATTTCGTACTTGGCATAATATTTTTTACAATAGTTCAACTGCTGTTGAAGGCGGTCCAATACCGTTTTTCTACATAAAATGGGCAATAAACTGTAGAAGTCCTAATTGTTTCAAAAGTTCTTAACGAGCTTGTTTGTTGAACAAAGTATCTACCCTTTGAAACCACCGGGTAAAGAAAGAAGATGCCCAAGATGAAGAAGAAAAGAAAGAACTTATACTTACATCATCTGTTACTGGAGCAATATTAGCAACAATTTGATGGCAAAAACTACTAGTTTCATCAGCTGAGCTAAAAAAGGAATTCGCCATACTGGGAAACCACATGAAGAACACGTTGTTTCTGAAAATCAAATTAGTGACATATAAATCAAATAAGGCCAGACCCAATATTATTTTTTTTAATTTATATTTACATGTACAGAACACACAGCAATATACTTACGTGCTACAACACACAGAGAGAATAAGAAATAGTTGCAGAGACTTCCAAAGTAGCGGAGGTTTAAACATTACTGCTAGTTGACTCATCAAAGAATTTCCACAACTTACAGTTTCAAGAGGACTGTCCATTTTTAATATTGACTTGACCTGAAAATGAGCAATTTGCATATGAGTGTAAATAGTAACGTGTCTTGAATTTTCAAGTATTTGAATTTTCAAGCCGAAAATTTGTACTTTACTTGAAAACATGTATGAACGCGAAATTTTACACTGTTATTGTATGGAGAAAAAGTGCATACAGCTAAAGGTATTTTCTTATAAATAATTTTAAGTATAGTACCTACTAGTACCAGAACCTACTACGACTTCAACAGAGTTCGATTTCGTAGTAGGTACCTACTGGGTGGGCGATGACGAGGGAACTGCGTGGAGAACCTTTTGCGTCTACGGCAGCTATTTATTAAGATTTTTAAAAGTGTTTAAGTTGCCTTCGTTGAGACTGTCTTACGATAGCCATTAAGATCCAGCGTAACTTACATCCCAACAGGAGTTTCAGTAGCAGAAGAAGAGACCCTAACTGAACATGAATTGCAATTTGAAACAAATAGTATGCTTGTGGAGGTCAGATTCATGAGTCTTCGCTGTCCGTCTGATTGTACCCTTTGCGTACGGAACCCTAAAAACCAACCCCCTTATATTTTTGTATTGGTTTTGTCAATTTGTTGTTTATCTTTGTTTTACATTTCTGACGTTTAACAAGTGCATCTGTAATAAAACGGGGACATTCATAAACTAACAAAAAACGTAGAAAAAATTGCGATAATAAAGCGCGCGGAATTTTACTGGCTAAGAAAACATATTTCTTTATTTTGTTTTTGTTTTTTAATTATATAGGTACAAATGCGTTAGTCTATAATGTGAAAGTAATATTCCAGTTAAACAGTTTTACTTACAGGATACATACATTTATTTCCATTATTGCTTCTGTATATTGTTTCAAGAACATCCATTGCTTTATCCGTCTGTCCCTTTTCATACAAGAACTTAGGAGTTTCTTTAACAAAAGTAATTAATACTGCACCGAATCCAAGTGGTAACGATATAAGTAAGCTCAATAGCCGCCATGATTTAAATACATTTAAATAAGGCATAGGAGTTGCTATGTTCAATGGTAAAATGAAGTAAGATAAAACTGTAACAAATAATAACATGTCTTTATTTTAAAAAACTAAATTCTGATACATAAATGAGTTAAAATAAATTACATCATTGAGGTTAGTCTAATGAATTATTTATTAAGATTTTAATTGCTTTAATTACAATCTTATTAAATAATTAATTACACGTTCCACGTGACTAATTACATTTTAATAACTCAACTAAGTCACTCTATTTTTCTAATAAATGTAAAAGTTTGTTAAAGTCTAAGGGCTGAGCTGATCTGGTGGACATTTGGTACATAAATACATAGTACATAGGTACCTATATTCTGAAATAAGATAGGCTACTTTTTATCCCTAAAATATAAATTACATGGAATGCGGGCGGGGATGGTAACAGAATTCCACACTGACTAAGCCGCGAGAGTGATTCAGATATAAATAAATCTCTATTTACTAACCAAATAATATAAAATCCGTTCCGGTACTGGAAATGTTTTGTATGAAAATATATTTGTTGCGCTTCTTTCGGCATGTGCTCTCTCCGAGGTAGGTCGTAATTAAGCTCATCGCCGCTGCTGAACTAAAAGGCTTGAAATCAGACACTAATTGCGGCAGTCGTATTTTTTACAAAGGAACACGTACGTGCTTGGATATAAAGGAAATAAAAAAGGGCAGTGCAGTGATAGGCAAAACGTAATTAGATTAACCATTACAAATTACAGTTACTTTGTAATTGTTAATGCCATTACTCATGTAACAGATTACTTGAGTAATAAATTACAATGAGTACTAGCTGCAACTAGTTAATGAGTAATGAAATTACATGTTAATCTAATTACATTTTAACTAGTTAGATACTTATTAATTTAATTAACCAACTCTCAAAATTTAAAACTCTCGATGGACCGATTTTGATGCGGTTTTTTTGATCGTAAGTCCAGCATGGTACTTAGCTATAAATTTCGAAGAACATTAGTTCAATTCATGAGTTATGAAGGGATCTCACTTATATTCCCATGCGCGATTCATGCTAAATGTGGTATTCTTTTACTTTTAAGGTATTTCCACGACATGGTTAACTGCTGCCTAATGCAATAAAAAGTCTGCGGGATATCAAACTCCTCAGGAAATTACATGTTTGGGGTTGTTAGAAAAGTCACAGAATCGAGGTTTATTATAATATTTTAAAGGTTCCTTAACCTAATGGTAAAAAAACAGGACCTTATTCATGGGAGTCCACCGTCCGTCTGTCTGACTGTCCGTCACGAGATTATCTCAGGAACTGTGATAGGGGTAGTGAGCTATTATACCCATCTTCTCAGAAAATTACAGGATATATTATCATGTTTGGGCTTGTTAGAACAGTCACAGGATTGGGGTGTTATTAAGCTTTTTAGGGTTCCGTACCCAAAATGTAAAACCGCGACTCTTTTCATGACTTCGCCGTCCGTCTGTCTATCTGTCTGTCCGTCACGAGATTGTATCTCAGGAACCGTAATAGTTAGAGCTGAAATTTTCACAAATAATGTATTTCTGTTGCCGCTATAACCACAAATATTAAAACCAGAAAAAAAGGGGGGATTACGGGGACAGACAAGCATGTAGATGTAGCGGAAATATACAGGCGACAGCAAATGACAGGTGATGGGTGATGGATGATGGATGATGGATGATGGATGATGGCTGATGGGTTATGAGTCGGGTATTATTAAAGGGTTTTTTTCGAATGTTGAGTATGGCTGCGGAAGCGGGATCGGTAAGCACTTTTTTGTCTCACGTAATCGACAAAACAGTAGAAGTAACAGAAATCCCATATATACATTCCATAATTCGAAAGAAAAGTGCAACAGCCAAGACAGAATGCCACACATTTTCCAAATACCATATCTTCAGTCTGAGTATAAGAGATATAAAAAATTCAAAAGATTTTTTGTATGAATAATAATAATATTTGTGGACATTCACACACAACATCATCTAGCCCAAATTAAGCTAATATAAGCTAGTGCTATGGGATCTAGACGACTGATATACATGCTTATATATTTCTAAATACATAGGTACATATTATACATAGAAAACACCCAAAGTCCCAGAAATCGAACCCAGGACCTCCAGCGCCGCAGGCGGTATCGCTACCGACTACGCCACAGAGGCAGTCAAAGAAAACTCAGTAAGAACACTTACAAAAAGCAACCTATGAACTTGAGCACCATCATCATGTAGTAACTGACGGAAAAGCTGGCTGCTACGGAGAATAAGGAACCTGCTACAGCACCAACAAATATTGTCTTCTTTCTGCCTACATTATCTGCAGCGTAACCCCATGGCACAGCAAACAAAAATCCTGTAATCAATAGAAATACAAAAGTTTTCGTCACGTTCGCTCGACGGGCGATCTTCTCGTGTGCCTCACACACCGATGGGCGACGGCTATCGAGAGTAAGGGCGAGGCTCTAGCAGTGAGCCTCGACATTTCTAAAGCCTTTGACCGGGTCTGGCACCGTGGTCTTCTTAATAAATTGCCCTCCTACGGACTGACCGAAAGATTATGCGGATGGGTGTCCAGCTTTTTGGCCGGTAGAAGCATCAGGGCTGTTGTCGACGGCAGCTGTTCTGACTGCATGGCCATTAACGCTGGAGTACCGCAAGGCTCAGTGTTGTCCCCTACTCTGTTTCTGCTGCATATCAATGACATGTTGTCTATTGACGGCATTCATTGTTATGCAGACGACAGTACGGGGGATACTTGTTACACAGGCCGCCCCGGTATCTCTCGGGACGCAGTGGAAGAACGTCGTGAACAGCTTGTGTCTGAAATCGAGGCTACTCTTACTAGAGTGTCCGATTGGGGTAGACAAAATCTTGTTCAGTTCAACTCCTCCAAGACACAGGCGTGTTTCTTCAACGCTAAGAAAGCCCCAATTACTGTAGCGCCACAATTCCAGGGCACATCTCTTTCCATCTCTAAATGTATAGGGATCCTTGGTGTTGATATCTCCAGTGACGTTCAGTTCCGCAGTCATTTGGAGGACAAGGCCAAGCTAGCGTCCAAGAAGCTCGGTGTGCTCAACAGGGCGCGGCGGTACTTTACTGCGGCGCAAACACTGCTTCTCTATAAGTCGCAAGTGCGGCCACACATGGAGTACTGCTGTCACCTCTGGGCGGGGGCACCTGAATATCAGCTTCGTCCATTTGACTCGGTGCAGAGGCGAGCTGTGAGAGTTGTCAACGATCCTTTACTGACAGGTGGTGTTGAACCTCTTTGCGACAGGAGAGACTTTGCCTCCTTATGCGTGTTCTACCGCCTGTACAATGGTATCTGCTCTGAGAATTGTTTGACATGATGCCCACGGCTACGTTCTATCATCACACCGCTCGCCATAGACTGGGATTTCATCCTCACACCCTACGTCCGGAGCGTTCGAGCACGGTTAGATCCGATAGGGGATTTCTTCCGCGCACGCTTAGGTTGTGGAATGATCTTCCTGCCTCGGTTTTCCCAAACGCCTACAGTATGGGGTTCTTCAAAAGGGGTCTAAGAAGGTTTTTACAGGGTCGGCAGCGCGAGTGTGGCGCCTCTGGTGTTGCAAACGTTCATAGGCTGCGGTGACCACCAGTCCTCCTGGTGGGCCGTATGCTTGTCTGCCACCTTAGTGGTATAAAAAAAAAAAAAAAAAAAAAGTTTTAATTTTCATTCTCACCACGACTGTGCTATGACTGTTTCAAAATACAAGTAGTTTATTTTTTTGTTACGTGGGAAATGATTTTATGCACCGTCAAACCAGCCGCAGGGAAACTGGGACGGTGTGTGGGACTTCCGGGGTTTCGGGTGTGATCCCGCTTCTAAGGGGGGGCGTGCGTGAGTTCCTAACGGCACGCTGCCGTCATGTGCCTGTTTCTGTAAGGACGGTGAGCCGCCCTCTCACCGTCCTCAGGCCCCAACTACAAATAGTATTTAATACCTATCGTCATGTTGCAAACATACATGAATCTTGTACCACCTTGGGGGATAATTAGAAATGATAACTATTTACGGGATATTTACCGAGCAATATTGTTTCGCCAAGTATCCGATATTTCGGCACTGTAGCAAGCGCCATGATCACAGATGCAAGGAAGAGCTGCGAGTTGTTAGTGGACCATAGCATAGAATAAATGTCCCGTAAATAGTAATATTTTCTATGGTAATTAATTACCATTTCAGTCAAAAATCTTATATTGGGTGTAACAAAATTGACTCTCCAAATTTCGTCACGTGACGTGACATCAGTCAAGAAACGTTACAAAAATGAAGAAAAAAAAATCACATGAATACTTTAACCGTAAATCCGTTTTAAAGGTCCTATAAATTTTCATTATCACCCTTTCTATCGCTACTGAGCGGCAGTAGAAAGCGACAACGACAGCCAGACGGGTGCTCCGTGTTTGTTTTGCCACGGCGGCGACCATGTTACCTCGAATTGTCGCGGTAAAAAACGAATTCTTAATGTGCGACAAAAAAAAAATTAATCTTCCTTTTTTACTCAATATTTGTATTTGATTTCCGATGCCAAGTCATCTCATGAAATTTGGAGAGTCAATTTTGTTACTCCCAGTATAGTAGAAAGTATTATTCTATTGTTATTATAAAATAGACAATTTGTTTCGGAAGGAACTTGAATCCTGCGACCTTTGACTAAACAAAGGCAATGTTCTTCAAACTGAGTTATGAAACCGTACTGAACAAAGTTGAAATTCTTCACCATACTGTATTATTGTTAATGCCATTTAAGAGTATGGCACAGAGCCATCTATGGAGCTGCTTCGCAACTCTGGCAAAGATGTGTTTTGTACTTTATAAAGTTAATGTAGATACTAATTGCTTGAAAAATTCACTCGTTTATTTGCAATAGAATTTTAAACATCGCTCTGAAATAAATGCAAAAAATACAAAACAAAAATGCTTACCAGCAAAACTAATAGATTTTAGGTTCGCACTTTGTTGCAGTGTCAGATTGAGATCACAGCTAGCAGCAGGGACGATTATACTGTAGCCAAGCATATCCATTGTAGAGCCAATAGTTATCATGCAGCAGGTGGCCAGCATAATATAATTGTATCTCCCGTGACCTAAAAGTGATCAGCAAAAGACAACGAATTATTAAAAACACCGGCCAAGTGAGAGTTGGAATCGCGCACGGAGGGTTCCGTATCAAAAAACGGCAATAAAAATCTTGTTTGTTGTATGGGAACCCCCGTAATTTTAGCCCCTCTCTTTGTATCCCTACTAGTCCCTACTAATATTATAAATGCGAAAGTAACTCTGTCTGTCTGTCTGTCTTTCTGTCTGTCTGTCTGTCTGTCTATCTGTCTGTCTGTCTGTTACGCTTTCACGCCTAAACGGCTGGAGCGATTGGGATAAAATTTGGTATAGGGACAGTTCGAGGCCCAAGGAAGGACATAGGTTACTTTTTAACCGACTGCGCAAAAGGAGGGTTATGATTTTACGCGATAACGACTTCTACGCGGTCGAAGCCGCGGGGAACAGCTAGTAGATTATAAATAGATTGCAGAGGGGCTTATGGCGAGACTTTGTCTGCAGTCTGCGACTCTGTTGCATTGTATTACGTCACTAGGTCACGTGGATCATCTGTTCAACGTTTGAAATTAAACATGATGACAACGTCAATTGGAGTGAACTTTCACTTTCACAGAGGGGCAGTTGGGTGAGACCGTCTCACGGCTTCTTGTTTTTATCATTTCGGTATAATGTTGTTAAGCGGCAACAGGAATACATCATCTGTGAAAATTTCAGTTCTCTAGCTATGATACAGCCTCGTGACCGATAGACAGACGGACGGCGAAGTCTCAGGAATTGGGTCCCAATTTTACTCTTTGGGTACGCAACCCTAATAAACCGCAGAAGTTCAAGCGGGGTTGGCTGCCTCAACCCTCAAAAACGCGGGATATTACGCGAACCCAGTAGTCGAAAAGCCGCGGTGGCAGTCAAAGACTGTCGGGGATCCCGGGACATACCTACATACATACATATAGTCACGCCTATACGCCTTTTTTTCTTTCTTTTTTTTTTTTTTTTTTACGTGAGGGAAAATCCTCATGGATGTTATGCCGGACTCCTACCGACTAAAAAACCTCACGTAACGCCCAACAGCCTATGGTTGTGAGCCCCGGGTAAGCCCTCGGAAGGATGTTCCAGGACTCCCAACAGACCTAGGGCCGCCACCGCGGCCTCGCCTAGGGGGTGCTTCGGGTGCTATCCCGCGTCTTTGGGGGGTTTCGGGTGTGATCCCGCTTTTAAGGGGGGGCGTACGTGAGTTCCTCACGTCACGCTGCCGTCATGGGCCTGCTTCTGTAAGGACGGTGAGCGGCCCTCTCATCGTCCTCAGACCCCCGGTCATGGAGGCCGATACTCCTCGGCGAAGACACGTCGGCGGCGCCCATCCGCCGACTGCGGAACTCAGGTGGGAGAGTTCTCTCCCGTACCCGGCCCGCCGCCTCCTTCACGAGCATGACCTGCTCGCAGGAAGAGGCGGCGCAATCCCACTTACTCCCGCTGGAGATCATGGCTCGCACCATGGTCTCGAGCGAGAGAGTGTCCACGTCCAGACCCACTACGAGGACCTGTCGCTGTTGCGCCTATTCTGTGCACTCCACCAGCGTGTGGATCGCCGTGTCATCGCTGCGGTCCTCGCAGTGCTGACACTCGGCCGTGGTTTCCCGGTATCTTCGCTAGAGATACCTACCGAAGCTACCGTGCCCGGTTAGTATCTGTGAAAGCCGGTAGGAAAGAGCACCGTGTCTCCTCTCCAGCCACTCGTCCATGACCGGTCTGACGGCCGCGATTGTGGCGAATCCTCCCTTTGGTTGCTCAAGTCGCACCTTCCATGTCTCCACGGTTTCCTGGTGGAGCAGGGACCGCTGGGCCTCGATTTCTCGAGACGCAGGCCTTTGGCCCCACTCCAGCGCCTCCTTGCGCCATCTAAATAGTGATGCAAGGGCTCTCGCTTCCAGGTCCCATGGAGGAGTCCCGGCTAGGAGACATGCCGCCTCACCGGAATAGTATACACCTACACTTCACCTTATAGTTTTATGTGCCACGTAATAGGTGGTGAGCCCATTGCCATATTGAAATGGACAAGCGCAGGTCGCCACGACCCGCAGTCGATATTTTTCGTGCCGTCCACTTGGCTTAAAGATTTTCATTTTACTGACAACTGGGTTTCATTTCGAGTTTTCCTTCTCTACGCAATGAATCTTTTTGCGAAAATGTTCCCTTAGTCCGCCTCTTACGACACCCTCAGGATGTATTGGGGTGGCGTATTTTGTACTCTTACCCGTCGCAACACGGGACCCCACCGCCGCACGGCTATCCTGGGACATCCTTCCGAGGGCTTACCCGGGGCTTTCACCCGTAGGCATTGGTACGGGCACCATGTAAGTTTTAAGCAGGGCTGGCTTTCGGAAGCTGACTTATAATACTGGTTGAATTTATAGTCGTTCTGGAACGTAAGGCTTTAGGCACAATTTCGATAACAGAACCGATCGGCACTGACAATTTGAAAATCAACAAAAAAAAATACGATAATGTTTCCTGCGTCGAATACTGTTCTCACCTTTGGGATAACTCCGCGAGGTACTTGATGGACGCGCTTGACGCTATCTCTGCATAGCATCAAGCGCATCTAGTAAATACCTCGCGGAGTACATATTCGATTACTTGAGTCTAACCGTACCCGGTAAGTAGTCTAACCGTACCCGGTAAGTAGTCTATCCGTACCCGGTAAGTATTTGGATCATGGTCGGGTCGCTTAAGAGCTTCAGCTTAAAAATAAAACCTAATCTATTTTTTTACATAATCATGCAATTCCCATTCTCTTTTACATGTAATACGTCTGTCACATGATAACATTTTATTCACCGACAAATACTTAATATCCTTCAATTCATTTTTTTTTCATTCGGGTGAAATTTTGTTACAATAATTATTTTAGTTTCTTTAAAATCTGTCACATCCGTCGAATAGCGAACGTTACGCGGTTTTACCCGCGTCGTCGGTCACCGGAATAGTGTAGCTTTACAACAGTAAAAGGATTTTTCAAATCGGTTCATTAGTTTCGGAGTCTATTCGATGCAAACAAACAAACAATCAAATCTTTCCTCTTTATAGTATAGATCAATAACAAATATATTTTTAACTTTTAACACTCATCAGACATTATGTATCATACAGTGAATGACCGAGAATCTTTGAAGGACTTGTGACGGACGTCAAATACCTACCAAAATAACTGTCATTGACGTGGTTTGTGAGAAACTGTTCCCAATATCACGCGAGGTATGGTCACGCCTTTTTATCCCCGAAGAGGTAGGCATATTAATCATATGACCTCATTTCACTTTCAGTATTAATTGTCCCAGGTAATTAATTTCCCAGGTTGTGACTGCCTGCTTTTTAAATTTTCCAAGTCGCCCATATAATACTTGGCTTAACGACTGTAATTCTACTGGCAACAAACACTAGCAAAGGGAAACGGTCACACAGTTGTCACCCATTCAAGGGCTCGCAACCGTAGGTTATTGGGCTTTACGTGAGGTTTTTTAGTTAGTTGGAGTCCGGCATAGCATCCTTTAGGATTTTCCCTCACGTTAAAAAAAAGCCATTTTGACAGTTGCTCACTACAGTGATCGTTAACAGAGAGTTTCGCAGAAGGATGTAGGATTTTACCAGGAAATGTGTTTTATTTCTATTTTAAGAACGATTAACATTTTACATTGTATTGTTTTCTCACGAATTAATTATGACATTGTTTATATTGGATTACTCTCAACGAGTCACGCTAGGGCGCGTTCCCACTATGTCGTAACGATTAATTTATCGTTGGACGACTGTCGTCTCTAGCTGTTCCCATTGTCGTAGTCGTCACGATTTTTTATCGTTTTACGACTGTCGTTGTATAGTTTATACACTGCATTTATTGGTTGTAGTTGTAGATGAGTTCAGGGAAGAGAGATACACAATTCACACTTATAATTATAGTTAATTCAGTTATACTGTTCTGAAGTAACACGGTAATGATTGGTTAATATTCTCTTTTAAGTTAATATGCTATCGTTGAAAGCTAAGTCCGCACTGGCCCGTAATGCGATGTTGCTTGGTTTTATCAACTGAGTAAATGACGTGCTCCCGTTGGGAATCGCAGTGCAAGCAAATCGTATGTATAGTGAGACTGTACAGTCGTGCTAGCCTTTCCCACTGTCATGACAATCTGTCCTCGCTGCAAAAAATGTTGTAGATAACTGTAAATCGTGTCGTGTCGTTTTATATGTGAATACCTCCATTTAAACATATATGCCACGACACTTAAAACTACACGATTATCTGTCGTCATGACATAATGGGAACGCGCCCTAAAAAGCGGATCACAGACACAATCGGACCGACAAAAAAATTCCTGAGCTAAAATTCTGATGTAACACACTAATTATAATTACTCTGTTCATTAATGGTACTTAGCGACCATGATCAAGGGTAAAACCCCGGATTGGTAGATAACATAGAATTAACTAGGTACCCAGTAAAGGTGAATACGTTGAGTCCTGGAGTATCCTTCTGAGGGCTTACCCGGGGCTCCCAACGGTATGCTGTTAGGCAGGATACGTGTGGTTTTTAGTCGGGAGGAGTCCGGCATAATATCCATGAAGGATTTTTTTCACGTTAGAAAAAAAGAAATAAAGGCTCTGAATATGAAACGCGCAGTACCTCTGCTGGACCTAGACGTAGAAAACTCATAGGATTGATTTATTGACAGAAAAATCAACGTACCCAATATATAAAGAGATTTATTCTTGATGGGAATTGAAGCTCCGACCCCAGATTCTATTACAAGTATCATTCTACTCCTCTAAACACCCTAAGTTTTGCTTGTAGATAACTTTATATTGATTTACTTATTTGAAAAGAGAGTAAAGCTTTTTACTTATTCTTTCATTCTTTTATGTTAATGATTAATAAATAAATTATATATAACTGGTGACCCAAGGGCTGGCAGTTTTCTCGCTCAACGAATAGGTATTGCTATTCAAAGGGGGAATGCTGCTAGTCTTTTGGGCACAATGCCACGGGGGCCTTATTTAGGTTTAGTTTAGATAGTATTAAGGTAAATATAGATATGTAATAATTATGTTTCTCTGTAATTTTTAACAATAAATGTATAATTATATAATACTAGCTGACCTGGCGAATTTTGTTCCGCCATATCAAACTGACCTGATTTAATTTTTTATAATTTTCTGTATATTTTTTGAATACAAACCTTGCTCGGGCTATAACTAACACAAAAAAAAGAATTAGCGAAATCGGTCCCACCCGTTCCTGAGTTATAAAATTACAACGAAAAGTGGCATTAATTTTTTATGTATAGATATATCATATCATTTATAATGATATAATAATTTCTGATCAACGTGGTTATTGTTGCAAGTGCAAACTTGCAACACCATACTTAAGTCCTGCCTTCGCGTTGTAAAGTAACATAATATCCCATATAAAGAACCTTATTGACTGAGTGAGCGTAGCGAATAACATCTGGGGGGAATGCTCCAATTTTTATATTACATTGAGAAATACTACGGAAAGGGTCAACTGTTTGATAGGACTTTGGAGGCCCTATAAGAGGCTTTCAATCGTTGTGAGGCGGAGGGGCTACACTTTCACTATTCAAGGAATGACCAGGGATGTTTGAAAGCAGGCAGACTACTTATATCTGTTCGATTACCACAGCGTCAATAATGTGACCTGCCTGATAGCTAAGTCCTGTAGGTACGTACCGGGTCCTATACAGATATGCGACACATACACATAGAATAGGTGCCTCACAGAATTTTATGGTTTGGTTTCTGGTAGCTCGCGAGGTCTACTCTTCGCAGAAGTACTAGTTATTAAAAGGTTCTTTATCGAGATAAAAGGTTACACTTTCATGAGATAAAAGGTTAGAAAGGGGCCGACTTCCAAAAGTGACATTTGGAAGCTAAGTTATTTAGTCTTAAATTTTGAAATACAAAAACCTTAGATCATCTAACCACAGGATGCGCCTTACTTAAGCATTGTTTTCTGCCATTGCACATGACCATTTGTCTTTTGGCTTTATAAAAAGCCTGTACATCAGTACATCATTTTATATGATTAAACTAGTACATTTCATTGTAGTTGACTGTACAATAACAATTAACACACAACAGCCATTACGCGTTTGTCGATTAATACATTTTTAAATACAATGAAATTATATATGTCTTTGTGTTTCCCCCTTCACTTGTATGAAAACTGGCAGAATATTTTTGTATGCTGTGGTTCGCAAAGGCTAGTCCCGTGTTATATGGTCTAAGGGTTTCCCCCTTCACCCGCTGTGAAAACTAGCAGAATATTTTTGTATGCGGTGGTTCGCAAAGGCTTGTCCCGTGATATATGGTCTAAGACAAAAACTAAAAAGTGCAACTTTCTTACCAGCTTCATCAATTGCGTCTTCAATGTCCACATTTTCTTTATTAATATTATGTTTCTGCACCATCATAAACGAGTATCTTCGAGCACAAAATTTAAAAGAACATGAATTCTTAAGTACTATTATAATAACAATTTGCTACAATGACGTTTAAATAATTTAAGTGGGTAGAAAAAATTGAATTTAATTACACGAGCGACGTTGGCAGCGTAAAACCATGACGTGTTGTTATTGTTGCAGTTTACAAACCCAACTACAAGATAAATTGTAAGGTCTTTACTCGTAGTACACTTACTAAGATATTGCTTCAACTATTGTATTTTTTATAATATAAACTTTTCAAACATTTTTTTGGGTGTTATGCTCGCCATTATGTGGGCCCGTGTGGCGACAGTACAAAATGTCGCCACCCCAGTATATCCCGAGGGTGTCGTAAGAGGCGACTAAGGGAACACTTTCTCAAAAAGATACATTGGGTAGAGAAGGAAAACTCGAAATGAAATCCGGTTGTCAGTAAGATGACAATCGTTAAGCCAAATTGAAGGCCTTTTAGGCGGCTTAAAAAAATTCAATTGCGGGTCGCGGCGACCTGCTCCTGTCTATTACAACACGGCAATAGGCTCATCACCTTATTACGTGGAACATAAAACTATAAGGTGAAGTGTGGGCGTATACTATGCCTCAGCCTACCCCTTCGGGGATAAAGGCATAACTATATGTATGTGTGTATATATATGTATGTATTTGTATGTATATGTATGTATGTATGCTCGCCATTTTACATCGCCCGCCTGATGGAAATTCATAGCGTCATCTAACGAAGAGCTACTTTCATAATCCTCAAGCATGCACGTGACAGTGGCCCTGAAGTTGGCAGTCCAACTATGTACATAAAATGCCCCGTGTGGCGACGGGATCCCGTGTTGCGACGGGTAAGAGTACAAAATGTCGCCACCCCAATATATCCCGAGGGTGTCGTAAGAGATGACTAAGGGAACATTTTCACAATAAGACCCATCGCGTAGAGAAGGAAAACTCGTAATAAAACCCGGTTATGAGTAAAATGACAATCGTTTAGCCAGCTTACGGGCGGCTTAAGAAAATTTGAACTGCGTATAGTCACGACCTTACACCTGTCCATTTCAACACGGCAACCTCCTATTACGAGGGACATTAAAACTATAATATAACTAGCTGACCCGCGCAACTTCGTTTGCGTGATAAATGAAGAACCGCTCGACCGATTTTGTGCAAACTTCACATAAACCATCTACTAAGTAGTCCGAACAAAGCCTAAACATTTGGTTTGGATAGGTGAGCCCGTTCTTGAGTTATAAAATTACAACGAAAAGTGGCATTGATTTTTATATATATAGATATATACTAGCCTACCCCTCCGGGGATAAAGGCGTGAATATATGTACCTACGTATTTCTGTAAATTTCAACAATTTTTTTTCGTTGTATAACTTTTGTTACTAACTGTACACCGAGTTAAATTGTTTAACGAAGGTACTTAACACTTGACAATGACACAGACACTCTTCGACTATAATACTTGTGTTACGAAAATAATGGAATTGGTAAGATTTAGTACTACCAGCTAATTACAAGCCCTTTTGTTATTGTGTATTGTTAAGACGTGTAGGTAGTATCAGTTCGAATAGACCTTTATTTTCAAGGTCTCCTAAAACTGGTCTACGTATCCATTATGCGTTATCTACTTTGTGGTAAGTAGAGATGCGCCGAATGGGGGTTGAACCGAATTCGAACATTCGGCCGAATATTCGGTATAAAATGTACCGAACCGAATGTTCGGCCGAACTATTCGGTTTAAATTAAAGCGGTAAACAGGCTAGTACAGGTCAGTTGACGAGGCTGGCGACTTTCTTTCAGCGCTAGGCACGCAGCCTTCAACCCCAGGCTGCCGATTTTCAATCGAACGACTTGCAAGCGTGAAGAAATTTTACAGTCGAAATGTCGGTTGTCTCACATTTAATCACAAATATTTAACCAGTAAATATCTATGCAGAGAATCGCCTCTCTGTTGCTATTATATTAGTGGTTCGCTTAGTTCTAGAGATCCTTCAAGCTGTAAAAAATCAAAGTTGCCGCGAAGGCAACTAAGAGAATCGATAATAATCCTCTTAGCACGCCTCTATACCGAGTCGAACGGGCAAAGCTGGTACTCAGGAGCACCGGCTCAAAAATAACAACAGCACTCTATGGAGTTTTGGACTGGTTGAGTGCGGTCGTGTTTTGTAGCGTATTAGTGATAACGTCGCGTGACACGAAATCAAGTGAAGTGCATATTGTATCTTAAAGAAGAACAGTAAAAAACTGACTGCGTAAAGACTCGGACCACTGTCTAGAACTAAGCCAGCTCATTTCAACATTTTTTTTCCACTCAGTTCATTGTTTAAATAAAAAATAATAATAATTTATAATTTCATCTCGACCATTTATTGTTGGGAAAACAAGGACTTTGCACTTTTTTTCGGTTGGTCGGTGTATTTCAGTAAACTTGTTTTGCGTGAAGTCCCGAGATCTATAAGTATGAAGGACTTTGTGAGTTTACTGCGACTGCGAGTTAAACAGATTCAATAGTGCAGAAACCGGGCAATGATTTTGGGAAGCAACTCGAGCTTTTTGGACGCTAAATTGGCTTAGTCACCTAAATGGCTACGTTACTGTCCGTCATCAAACATCTCTGTATCATGACGTTAGTTATGGGAAAACCTCTACCTATTCAATAATTATTAATTTGTTAATAATGATTGCATCATCCGGTAATTATTCGGCAAATAAACCAAATATTGGGCCGAATACGAACTTTCCAAAACTTGCCGAATGTACCGAATTCGAATATTCGGCGCATCTCTAGTGGTAAGTATTTTCTTTATTTTCTTAAACTACCAACAATGTTATTGAGAGTTAAGGTAAGAATAATAAAAATAAATAAATAAATATTGGTGGACATTCACACACAACATCATCTAGCCCAAATTAAGCTAATAAAGCTTGAGCTATGGGATCTAGACGACTGATATACATACTTATATATTTCTAAATACATGCATATTATACATAAAAACACCCAAACTCCGAAACAAATATTTGTGGATCACACTAATTTGTTTGAACCGACCCAGGAATCGAACCCAGAACCTCCAGCGCCGCAAGCGATATCACTACCGACTATGCCACAGAGGCAGTCAGAATAACTCGTCTTTCAATCTATCAGGGTCAGGAGCACTCCTTAGTTAGCTTTTAGGACTATCTACATAAGTAGTAAGAATTACACATTCAATGGAACCACGCGTTGAGAAATTATAACTGAAGTTTTTTTTTAATCCCTCTCCCAAAGGATCTGCGCAAAATATCGGGATTAAAAGTATCATAAATCCTTCCTCAGATCATAAGCTCAATTTTGTCACGTACTATTCAAATTCGTTCAATAGTTTTGGCGTGATACTTATTCGGAACACAGACAGACAGACAGAAAGACATACAGATATTATTTTTTAACCGACTTCAAAAAAGGAGGAGGTTACTCAATTCGACCGTATATAATTTTTTTTTTATGTTTGTTCGCGCAGAACTCCGTCATAAATGAACCGATTTGAAAAATTTTTTTTTCGATCGAAAATAGATACTCCCAAGGTGGTCCCATTTTAAAGAGGTCAGGATCTGATGATGGCATCCTGAAGAAATCGAAAGTAACTTTTTTAAATTGTAGGGACATCTAGGGCTTTTGTAATTTTTTTTATTAAGGGCTTTAAAGTAGATACTACAACTTAATGAAAGTCTGGAGTCGATCTGATGATGGAGACGAAAGACAGTATAGAACTGCGGAACCGGGTGGGAGAGTTCTCTCCCGTACCCGTCCCGCCGCCTCCTTCACGAGCATGAACTGCTCGCAGAAGGAGGCGGCGCAGTCATACTTACTCCCGCTGGAGAGCATGGCTCGCACCATAGTCTCGAGCGAGAGAATGTCCACGCCCAGACCCATTACGAGGACCTGGCGCTGTTGCGCCCACGCCGTGCACTCCACCAGCGTGTGGAGCTGAACCACCCCCTGGGCGAGGCCCAGAGGCATCCGTAGGTCTGTTGGGAGTTCTGGAACATCCTTCCGAGGGCTTACCCGGGGTTCACAACCATAGGCTGTTGGGCGTTACGTGAGGTTTTTTAGTCAGTAAGAGTCCGGCATAACATCCATGAGGATGTTCCCTCACGTAAAAGAAAAAACTTAATGAAGGTCTGGAGTCGATCTGATGATGGAGACGAAAGACAGTAGAGAGAATTCCCTAACGATATACCGCAGTTACTTAGTGTTTGGGCTTGATTAATTTGTACTGTCGAGAGCTTTACACACAGATTTTCAGTCCACACGACACTAAAAATATTGAAAAAAAAAATTTTAACAAAAAGAAACCGAATTCAAACAAAACTATAAACTGAAAAATAAAATTTACTTAGCACAAAGTTAGTATATTCTGATTTATCAGATATCATTAAATATAATACTGAAGTCAGTGCCAATATGACTATGAGAGAGATTAATAATGTCTACCTAAGCCTACATAGTATTACGGGGCACCGATTTCAGTATTATATTCAGTGATATCTGATAAATCAGAATATACTAACTTTGTGCTAAGTAAATTTTTAAAGAAGTAAAGTTTGTGTGTTTGTATATTTGTTAAATTGTAAGGGGTAATCTCGAGATCTACTGAACCGATTTTAAAAATTCTTTCACCAATTGAAAGCTACGTTATTGTGGAGTGTCATAGGCTATGTAGCATCACGCTACAACGAATAGGAGCGGAGCAGTAATAGTAAATGTTTCAAAAACGGGGGAAAAGTTATTCCTTTTGAGAGCTTTGTTGCGTGTGCTGCGTAAATATTTATAGTTATGTAAAAAATATGTACTACAAAATTTACTCTCTTAAAAAAGTTCTAAAAAAATTGCGCGATAGCATGTGTCTATCTTTGGGTTGGTGCGCAATAACCATTTTAATGGCAATCAATTTTTTTCTACAATAATGCCACGGGATACATCTTTCATAAACGAAATTGTTTTTAAAAATAATGCGACGGGAATACACGCGACGACAAACCTTTCTTATGTATAATATGTATGTATTTAAAAGGGGTACACTACATTAATACGAAAAACTTAATTCCGAAAGTCACAATCACGAATTTCATAATTCCGAATTTCATAAGTCCGAATGATTCTAAATCCCGAAAGTCAAAAATCCGATGTTTCATAAATCCTTTTTATTAAAAGTCATAATTTTAAAATTCCGAATGTTTACAATTCCGACTGTCAGAATGCCGAATTTCAAGAAACCGAACCGTTGAATTCCGAATCATTAAAAATCCGCCATATTATAAATACGAACTCCGATTATCAAAAATCCGAAATATCATAAATACGAAGGGTGAATGTTGTTTCCACTCGCTCCTGTTTTACCCCAAAAAACTTATCATTAAAGACGATTATTTATGTTCCCGATTCCACCCGTTTTTTTAATAAAGTATAGTCAATTCTAACTACCGAAAATATTATTTCCAAGTGAGTGGAAGGCAAACGACAAAACAAAAAAAAAATAACCACGAAGGCTAAGGCGGGAGCTCCGCTCCGCTTCGCTCCCGCCTTAGCCTTCTAACCTAACCTATCCGAGTCGGGGTACTCTGAGTCAGGGTGTTAACCATTCACTTATTATGGTTAACACCTCGACTCGGATAGGTTATGTTAGAAGGCTAACGCGAAAGCGAAGCGGAGCGGAGTTCCGGCCTTAGCCATCGTGGTTATTTTTTTTTGTTTTGTCGTTTCCCTTCCACTTACTTGGAAATAATAGCTTCGGTAGTTAGACTTGACCGTACTTTATTAAAAATACTTAAACTGTGAATTTTCGGATATTTGAAATTCTGAATAATGTTTTTCGGGAAAATAACAGTCCGGTCTTTTGATTATTCGCACTAATGAAATTAGGAAAAATAAAAATTCGAACTTATGACTTTCGGCTAAATGAATATCGTCCTTTTGAATATTCGGAGCTTTGTTTCTTAGGAATTATAATCTTCGGAATTTTGAACATCGGAATATTTAAATTCGGAAAAACATATTTCGGAATTTTTGGGTGTTCCCATTTAAAAGTATATAAGTCTTAATATTAGTGGTCTGATACCCATAAAACAAGCAGGTTATTCCTAACTTACTTTGGGATCAGATAGCGTTGTGTGAGATGTCCGTGAATTTCTCTCTCTCTCTCTCACGTAGTATTGAATATTAACGACGAGAGGCTACGGGAGTAAACGCAACGTGACGGGAGTAAATGCGACGGGAACAGGTAACACTCTCTCATATGTGGCGCAAACGAAGTTGCGCGGGTCAACTAGTATCTGATAAATCAGAATATACTAACTTTGTCCTAAGTAAATTTTATTTTTCAGTTTTGAGTTTTGATTGAAGTCGGTTTTTTTTTGGTTAATTTTTTTTTAAAATTACATTTTTGGCTTCAGTATTGATTTTAGAATGCCCTACAATTAAAAATTTCTAAATATCTTCCATGTACAGATTCTCGACCCTCTGCAGTTTTATTTTATGGACCTACCCATAGACTTGCTGACCCTCGCAACTTCGTTTACGTCACATAAGATGTATGAAAGGAGAGGTATTTCTTCATCAGACTCATCACACAGCGTGTGAAACTGCCCTGTTGGCTTAATCATAAAAGAGCTTAAAAATTAAGTCTATTCATAAACAATTCAGTCCACGCCTTCGGCGCGGGCTGAATAATTAAATTGATTAACACAACCACGCCAGTTTAGATTTACCCTCATATTCAAAGGATCCTTTGAATTGTAGGTTTAGCGAAAGTTGAGATGTCTCTAATTTCTGAACGACGAAACCCTCAATATTGAAACTTGTGTAGAACAATGGTTAAAGTACTCCTTTTCTGTCACTAAAAAATATTTGATAACGGACCACGCGGTGAGAACTTACAGCTGAAAAACTATTTTATCTTTCGTCCCCTCTCCTGAAGGAATCTCACAAAGTAGCGGGATCAAAAGTATTCTAAAACCTTCCTCGGATTATAAACTCAGATTGTGCCAAGTATTTTCTTCAGTATTCAAATCGATTCAGTAGTATCGACGTGATTCTTATTCGGAATATAGAGAGACAGACAGTATGAAAATTTTAAATAATCTTATATATAAAAAAAATTTTCAATAAAAAATACAACCGACTTCCAAGAAATCCTGAAAAATAAAATTTACTTAGCACAAAGTAATATGTATTTTGATTTATCTGATTTTTTATTCAATATCATATTGAAGTCGGCGCCAAGTAAATTTATAGGTTTAGGGAGGTATTACCTATTTATGGCACCAACTTCAATATTATATTGAATAAAATCTGATAAATCAACTACATATTACTTTGTGCTAAGTAAATTTTATTTTTCAGGATTTCTTGGAAGTCGGTTGTATTTTTTATTGAAAAATTTTTTTTTTCATTATTTTAAGTGACGGGTGAACCGAAAAATATATTTATCTAGGTGAAAGTTCTCATCAATACAAATTAATCAAGCCCCAACACAAGGTAGCTGCTGTAAATCGTTAAGGAATTCCCTCGAATCTCTTTTGGTTCCATCATCAGATCGACTCCAGACCTTTATTAATGGTAGTACATTAAAGCACTGAATTAAAAAGTTAACAAACGCACTAGTTGTGCCTATAATTTTCGGTGGTTGCCCTCGATTTCTCCAGGATCCCATCATCAGATCCTAACCTGGTTATAATGGGACCACCTCAGAAGTAAACCCTATTCAACAAAAAAAATTGAAATCCGTCTATAATTGACGGTGACGGATGAACATACGTAAAACATTGAGACCTTTCTTTTTTTTTTGAAGTTGGATCTATCAATCTAGGTGTAAAGCTCTCATCAATACAAATCAATCAAGCCCAAACACAAGATAACTGCTGTAAATTGTTTAGGAATGCCCTCGACTGTCTTTCGACTCTATCGTCAGATCGACGCCATACCTTCATTAAAGTGTAGAACATTAAAGCACTTAATCAAAAAGTTAACAAGCACACTAGTTGTCCCTACAATTTTCGGTGGTTGCCCTCGTTTTCTCCTAGATCCCTTCATCAGATCCTGACCTGGTGAAAATGGGACCACCTCAGAAGTAACCCCTATACAACAAAAAAAAAATTTTGGAAATCCGTCTATAATTGACGGAATTATCGCTTGACATACATAAAAAAAAATACATACAGACGAATTGAGAACCTCCTCCTTTTTTTGAAGTCGGTTAAAAATGAATCGCAAAATGTGTTGGTAAGCGCATAACTTCAGAACGGGTGGACCGATTTCAATAATTCTTTTTTTGTTGTGTAAGGTATTGTCAGGAGAAGGTTCTTATGGAAGAAAAAATATTGCATTCCCACGGGAACGGGAACTACGCGGGTGAAACCGCGTGACGTCCTCTAGTTTTAATTAAAATTTTCGGCTTCAGTAGGTATTGATTACTAGATATTTTGAAAAAATTTATTGTAGTTCATTCTCTATGAACTACAATTAAATTTTTCAAAATATTTTTCATGTAGGTACAGACTCTCGACCCTCAACAGTTTTATTATATGTATAGATAGAATATATTAGATAAAAAACACACAAACCTTGAGACCTGCGTGTTGTTTATTTCTAAATTGTGTCAAGTTACAACGTTGTTGGTAGCATTTTTAAGTATTTTTATTCCTAATTTATGTATAATATGATAAGTAGTATTGTGTGACGCCATATCAGCGGAGGTAACTCTTTTGCACTTTGATCTAGACTTGGGTAGGTACTGTTCGTACTGCCGGACGTGTTATATGGCATAACCGCGTACTGGTTCAGTACCCAGTACGCGACAAAATTTAGCAGGACCCAGGACCTTTCTCGGACGCGATATACCGCTCGGGCGCGTACAGTCGACGTTCGGCCTCGTTCGGCCGCGTCCGAGTCCGAGATAGAATATATTATACTATCTGTGGTCCGAACGACCGGGTGACCGGAATGATGCATGCTTGGGAACATTTTGTTACGTAGTGTATCTCAACTTAACGTGTACGAGTAGTAACGAATACTGATGAATGTTATATGAATACTTGAGGCACGCCTGCCTGCTTAATGGGCTCAGGAGATGGTCAAGCGACTTGAGTCAATATCAAGTGTACATACACGTCGATGCATACACATGTGCAAAGAAATCATGCACACTGAAGCTACTTTCATTCATATTTTAATCGACTTGTCAAGTGCATATTGACCATATAAGAGCCCATTAGTCGAGGCACGTGTAGTACCTGCCAGATAATAATATATTAAACGAATAATATTTATTATTAGGATAAATGAAGAAAAAGTGACATATTTTATTTTTTTAATTATCTCGAAAACGGTGCGTGCTATCGTAAAAATAATGGCATTTTTGACCCCCCTTTGAAACCCCCCATCCGCCAAATATACATTACGAATAACGATTTTTTATACCACTAAGGTGCCATAATGTTGCCTGTAGTATAGATTTCGTCATGATCGTAGAAAAGTGTCGGTTTTGAGAAAAATACGAAAATCAGTTTTTACCATATTTGGATACTACATTCTTCAAATTTTAATACTGCATTACAAAAAAAAATCTAAGTATTATAGGTACCGAGTTACTCAGTCGAAAAAAGACGGATTTTATAAGACACTCATAGTATAAAGACATTAGATCACACTCGTCTCTTTACGACGCGCGGGGAGCTCCCGCCTGCGCGCCTCACCCCCGGCGTATCTGAGCCGGCGCCATTATTCGATGAACTAACTCACGCGCTGTCACGAATTAGAGTTATCATAATTAATTACATTAGTTATTATTAATATATCAGTTTAATAAATATTAGTTTTGTGCCTTGTTATTTTTATATAATTACATGTTATAAAGTGTGTTACAATGAAAACGGGACGTTCTAGGCGTATGTTACAACTTGTTGAAGAAACATTTATAAACAAAACAATTGTGAACTTTAATATTGAAGAGTGTTATGATGAGGAGGAGTGTATACCAGGGACTCCAGGTAAGCTAGTGACTGATTAATAACATTTGAAACAGTTTAATTCTTGTAGTTACACAAAATATCTAATAAGATCGTTGTTTCTGATTATCCGTCGGTTTTCTATTTAATATTATTATATCAATTTCGAATGTCACTAGCCTGACAATTTTTTTTTCTGTAATTGTAATTCAACACTCTTGAGTTTGTTTTATGTTTAAGAAGATGTTAATTTTGTTGTTGTATACAGCTTTATTACATTTTTCTATGGATGTCACAGCGACGTGTGATCATAACCGGCGATGTTCTGTGGACTTTCTTATGTAAAAAACTGTAGCGTCTTATCTTCCCCCGTTGTTCTTTGAACTAAATTCACTTCCGTCATTATTCTATTGAAAAACTAAGAGTAAATTGTAATATTTTAATTGTTATTCTATAAAAAAATATTCAGGTCTGGGTAATAATTTAACTGTGTAAATAGAATAAAGTAAAGTTTAACATTTGTATACTTTTGATTGGTAAAGAATGTCTTACAGTATACTAAGCGTAGATTAGCAATGATTTATAAGTATTTTATATAATTATTTTTCCATCTTTTCAGAATGCTCTTCGCCGTTACCACCAGGAGCACATAACATTATACAAGGGATGAAAGACGTTTATGAAGACGTCTTTTCAGACCACGCACAAGGACCGAGCCAAGTCAACAATGTAATTTTGGACCAACCATCACATTCTATTGTTCTTAGAGAAGATCATTTTATGGTCAGTGATCAAAATCCATCCATGCCGTACCTACTCCCGTCAGAAAATCAACAAGGTGAAATGTCCGTCTTAAATATCAGCTCAGTTTTGTCCCCTTTAAATACCTCTACCTTCATATCCGATCTGTTACCTATTTCTCCGTCTGTTGACAATGGTGGACGAACATCTACGCCATTACCAACAAAACCACTCTCTCCGTCTCTCCTTCGATTCTGGTCAGACAATTGCGCTGGGCAGAATCGAAATCGCATAGTATTTAATATGTATGCTCATGCAGCTAAAGAACATTATATAACTATAACCCATAGATTTCTTGAAAAGGGGCACACCCAAAACGAGGGTGATTCTGTCCACAGTGTTATAGAGAGGGCAGCCGAGCATAAAACAATTTACACACCAGATGAATGGAAATTACATGTACGCTGGGCTAAAGTTACAGGGATTCCTTATGAAGTTATAGACGTAAATCAGTCGTTAGTATTTGATTTTAAAGATCAGCTAAAAAATAAGAACTGGGTTAAAAATACGGCGAACAACAAAGTTACATGGACAGGTATAAAAGAAGTTCGTGTTAATGGGTCTCAAAGCAATAAAATCATTTATAAATACGAATTGTCAGCTGATGATTACATGACTGTTGCCTTAAGAAAGGAGACCAGAAACCAAGGTAACTCTTCAACTTTAAGTAAAGCTTATTTGGCTCCTATCGCAATCAGTAATGATAAATACAAAGATCTATGTAGTCTTTGCAATTCGTCTATCATTCCTACCAAATATAATAGTTTTTTCAGAAGTTTATCGACTGCCTCTGTGGCGCAGTCGGTAGTGATACCGCCTGCGGCGCTGGAGGTCGTGGGTTCGATTCCCACCGGAGACAAATATTTGTGTGACCCATAAATGTTTGTCTCAAGAGTCTGGGTGTTTCTATGTATAACATGTATGTATTTAAAAGTATATAGGTATTAATATCCGTGGTCTGATACCCATAACACAAGCAGGTTATTCCTAGCTTACTTTGGGATCAGATAGCGTTGTGTGAGATGTCCGTGAATATTTATTTATTTATTTATTTATTTATCTCACAGACAAAATGTTTCCAATGATGACAATGAATCCGATTAAATAACTTCATAACATTACGATTTTTTTTATAACATTTTATATTTTTGTAGTTGATAAGTACTATTTTGATCTCCAATGTTGTGATTTTTAGAGCTTTTTAATTTTTTGTTAATGTTTCTTTAATCTCGAATATTGTAATTTTAAGTTTTTAATAATAGTTTATTTTTGACAATCATAATTGTTAACTACTACGATTTTTTTTAAACATTTTATATTTTTCAAGGTGATAAGTACTATTTTGATCACTAATTTACTGATTTTTAAAGTTCCTACTCTATAATACTTATAAGAACGATTGCGATACTATTGATAATAAATAATTGATTAGTGTTTATGTTATTAGTAATTATCTAATAAAATTTACTAAATAGAAAGTATTAGCGCCAAATAGTGTCTATGTTATTGTCTTCTCAGTCAGAAAGTACAAAAATACTAGTGTTTTTTCTACATTATTTAGTTTCATAATGTTTTAAGTTTAAATTGATTAAATCTATATAAGTATCCAACCAATAGTATGTGTTTTATTAAAGATCCTCTGTCTACTTCAACTCACAATAGAATATGTCATTAACATATCCGCCAAAATATTACTCTCTTAGTCCATAGAACGCGATCGGAAAGTAACATCCGATATTTTGTGAACATTAATTTTCCGATGAACAGTGTCGGATAATACTATATGACTGTGGTGACTCCGAAGTAAAATGAAGCATGTGATTTTTCTAGAAAACTGTGTAATTATAGGTCCTTATTATGGTTCCAGATTAAAACAAACCTTATGTTTTATGCGTATGCCAATTTCCATAATTGTAGATTTATTATTTAAAAAGTTATGTCAAAAAAACTGACTTAATTTATTGAAACGGCTGCCCTGTAAAATTTGATATTTGTTAGATCCGTCACTATTCGACGACTATGACGATTTATTTGTTGGTTTGATAGCAATCGTCAAAAAGGGTCCATGCTGGCGGTGTTGCAGTCATCCTCATCAGCTAGCAGTTTCATAAAAGAGAATGATTACAAGGTAGATTTTTTTTTCTAAATCTTGTATCTCGAAAACCGTGCGTAATATCCTGATCAAATACAACAAAATTTTCATCCCCCTTTAAGAAAGCCCCAACCTTATGGGGCAAACACATGCAAACATAAGTGACCCTCGCCCCCCCCCCCCCCTTATTTTTTGCAAAGCGGGAATTAGTACATTAAGGCATTCATAAGGTCTGCAGATATATTATGGTCTATGTTTCTTGTTGCTGTTTTATACGGCATCTGGCGCAACTTTTTGGCGCGAAGCAGCCAAGGGCGGCTATTGCTCCGTTGTATAATTTTTCTAAATTAGAGTATTTTCAAATGTTTTGTGTGTATTAACTGTGGATTCCGAAGACTATACTTGACTTTGACTGGGACTTAGAAGAAATGTGAAATGAAGATAAAAAAAGAAACAAGACTAGGTATTCGGTCTAAGTAACCAAAGCGTGTTCAAATTAATAATAAAAAAAACCGGGATCTGTCAGAACACTCAGCAGGACCTTTCCGTTCCGTTGTCATAAACCTAATTATAGGCTTTATTATGTCTGAATAAAGATAATATAAGTATGATAGCAGTACCAACGCCATCTAGAGCACGTTGACCGCATTTCTTACTCTCACGAAACGAATGAGTTAGTTCTTATAAAGAAAATATTATAAATTACACAGGTCTGCAATGGTTTTCCTCTTTGAAATCTGAGTAACATTTTCTATAGTTTCTGATGTGCTGATTACGAGAAAAATAATAAAAAAAATCCAACACGTCAGGATTTTTTGATATTGAATATTTAAGATTTAGCTCCAAAATGTCTCAGCGTCTACCTTTAGAAATTTATAAAACGTCATTAAAATACTTCAGCTTAATTTTTATTGCATTTAATTCGTGTAAGGGGACATAGAAATTAATGCAAATCAGTAATTTGATGATTACTACATAAAAAGTAAAAGTAATCCGCATTAACCATGTTGCAAACGGGTAATTTTGACTTAATTTAGTAATAAAATAATAAAAAATATTACCTAGTAGTAATATTACCTAATTGTTGTAAATATTATTAAAAAAGAGTGTAATAAAGATAATCCAAAAGGCTTTTTTTTATTAAGTACCCGCACTTATTTAGAAAATTAACAGTTGAAGTGCGCATCTTGCAACATGAACTTTAAAAGGTCATCGCGGAGATGTTTAAATTCTCCAAATTGTTTTTGTAATATTTGCGGGAATTTTATGGTGAAAAAACAACGAAACAGCATTACTGACTTTGTGAAAAATATTTACAAAAGTTATTATGGAGACGTTTTAATTAACCAAAGACAAAACTTGGACACCTCATAAACTTTGTACGATTTGTTTATTAGAACTTCGCCAGTGGTCAAAAGGACAGAAAAATAGCTTCAAAATCGTATAGCCTATGCTACGAAGAGAGGCTAACAACCATGATAAAGATTGCTACTGTTGTTGTTGTGACATAACTGGATACAATTTTAATAATAAAAGGGACATAAACGAGCACTAAACTTCATTTCCTAAATTCGCACATTGATTACTTCCCAGAAAATCTAGGAGCCGTTGGCGAAGAACAAGGCGAAAGATTTTACCGAGATTTGAAAGAGCTTGAAGTCTGGTATCAAGGAACATGGAATACTAGCATGATAGCGGACTACTGTTGGTTATTGAAGCGCGACGATCCAAACTGGAATTTTAACCGAAAATCGCACAACCGAAGGTTCCAGGAAAAAAGGACCAGGTTCAACAAATAAAATTTACATGTAATTTAGACTAGTAACAAGTTGTTATTACATTTTAGTCGTTTTTAAAGTTTAAAGTAATGTACTTTTTTAAATATATATTTTTTATGAGAAAACTTTTTTTTTATTTTCTTTCTGTGCCTTTTTTGAAAAATCTGGAGGTGATGCAGAAAAACTAAGTACATATTCGTAATCAGCGCACCAAAATACCCTAGAATCAGCTATTAAATTTCAGAGAGGAAGTTATGACCCTCATTTTGCAGGCCTGTGTTATCTGTGGTTCTATGTTCTATTCGATCGTACCAACATAAGCAACTCAAAAGGACTTTATCAAGAAAAAATAGACCTCATTCTGTATAAGACAAGGTTCTATTTCACATACATTTTATAACAGCGACATCTGGTGCAACAGGGATAATTCAGATACGTCCACCCAGTCGTATCTGTTTTGCCTGGGTTGCACTAGATGGCGCATAATGGCATGCAAATTCAAAAGAACTTTATGAACATAAAAATAAGGTGTATTTTTCTTGATACGATTTATGAGGGTCAGGCACCTGTCAGAACAATCACTGTATGTACTTGTACGAAAGACCGGGTACTGGTCCGGGTTCAAGAGAACTTTATTCACTTGTCAATAAGGTATATTTTTCTTAATACGGTTTATGAAGGTCCGACACCTGTCAGAACAATCAGAACACTGTATGTACTTGTACGAAAGATCGGGTACTGGTCCGGGTACTGTTCGAATGCCATATGGCACGGTTCGGAAAGCTATGCCATATGTCAGGACATCATCGGGTACTGTTTTGCGCAAGTCTACTTTGATCGAGAATTTACCCAGTATGGAAATAGTTAATTTCTCGAACTTTCCCTCAACTACACTAAGGCATTATGTTAGCTTTCTCTACAGCAAATAGTTTTTTTCTATGTTTTATCACATTTATTGGCAATATGTCAGAGCAGAGCCCTACTGTTGAAAAGTAAGAATGATAAATGAGCGCTATTTATTTCAATCTTTAGCACAATTTAATAATAAGAATAAACCCCTCGTGGACAGTCGTTATCTTATCATGTGTGATTAACGCAACCCTATGTGGGCATAATAGATTTGCTTTTTGAATCATCTACTTTCTGATATCAGCAAAGAAATGTCTCAGAAGATCATATAAAAGCACACAACCGCTTCCGTAGGGCAGCTTGTGGCGAGCTGAAAATGCGGGGCTACACATCGGTCCCGATTCCTCAGAGTTTTGTTGTGCTTTGTCACTAGCTAGCATTTAATGGGCTAATGGGAGACCATTGTGATACTCCCGTAAGTGCAGCCAATCTCAACTCTGGCTTGCATTAATTGGCCGGTCAGAGGGAGGAAAGCCAGAGTTTTATTCTCGGGGGTGGAAGTGTCATTTTCAAGGGCATAACTACGAGGAAACCTGCTCCGGGTCTGACCCGAGATGGCGAAACCGCGCTCGACACCCCTAGCCACTTACACCGGTGTTGCCCTCTGTCGCCTTACAGGCTTAATGGCTATGGCGACTGTGTAGGGGCCCCATCTTGTGAGTTGGCGAGTCACCGTCTGCCAATGTTTTTATAATGAGATATTGAAATGGCAACGCCGCTGCGCCGTCTTCATCCACAGCTAGCTAACCAGCCCATTTAACACCCATCACAATAGCCCATTTTGTAGTTAGCATTATTTTACAATAGTTTAACTCCCATTGTCGTTCTTCTCCATATGGCGGATGTAAATTGCCAGCAGTGGGGGTCCCAATCCCGCATTACATCAAAAATCTCAAAGGGCCTCTGCGTGATGGACCAATATGTCTCCATGTAAGCCTACCAAAAGTCCGAGTATCTTCATAAGAAAAAAAAAAGAAGATACTTACCCGAGTAAGAAAGAGACATAATAATAATAAACATTCTTTATTGTACACCATTAAAAGAATTTAATTTATGAAAATAGCCTATCGCTAAGAGCGATCTCTTCCAGGCATCCCTAGGATGGACCGAGTAACAAGGATGTGAAAAGGCAGTACTATCAAATACATCAAATTTACATACATATACATATGGTCACGCCTTTATCCCCGAAGGGGTAGGCAGAGGCATATTATATGCCCACATTTCACCTTTTGTATAATTTGTCCCACGTAATAGGTGGTGAGCCGTATTGCCGTGTTTAAATGGACAGGCGCAGGTTGTGACTGCCTGCTGTTGAAATAAAGCCTTCAACTTAGCTTAACGACTGCCATTTTACTGGCAACCGGGACCAACGGCTTAACGTGCCTTCCGAAGCACGGAAACGCTCAAATAAATGTCACAAAGTGATCACATGGATGGTCACCCATCCATGGACCGGCCATAGTGAAAATTGCTTACTGCAGTGATCGTTTACAGAACACTTGAGTCCGCAGGGCCACGAGCGCTTCCAAATTTACACATATACGTATTTTATACTAATAACTAGCTAACCCGCGCAACTTCGTTTGCGTCACATGAAAGTGAGAAAGAGAGAGATATGGTATTAATATTTTGAGTATTATAATGTTTCCCGTTGCATTTACCCCCGTCGTGTCGCGTCGCTTGAATTCATTAGAGCTGAACCGCATATCTTTGTTTGCGTCACATGAGAGTGAGAAGGTAAGAGTAGTTAAAATGATATAATGTTTCCCGTCGCTTTTACTTCCACCCATCCGTTTTTCGGTATGGAACTCATCGTGTGCGAGTCCGACTCGCACTTGGCCGGTTTTGATCGTTCAGTTGACTGGCTGCCACTGCAGACCAAGTTTACTCCCGTCGCGTCGCTCATACTTTAAAACTTAATAAGGGGGTTATTGTAAGTGAACCTTAAAAGATAGACATAATTATGCTGTTAAGGACATATTTTTATAACTTTTTATTTATTTAGGGGTGTAGTGGGGCCCTACCAACACCATCGGGCCCAAGTCAACCTCACGTGCAAGCTCGTGCACCTGCTGAACAACGGACGAGGCTCTGACGGCGGCGGTCCATTTCAACACGGCGATGGGCTCACCACCTGTCACGTGGGACCGAATTGTACACGGTGAAATGTGGGCCGGTATAGGCCTCTGCCTACCCCTTCGGGGATAAAGGCGTGAGTATATGTATATATGTATGTTATTTATTTATTTATTTATTATTTATTTTAAGAGAAACAATTTTGTAATATACAATTTTTACGTAACTTTAACTATTTATGAAGCGTAGTAGGCTAAAATTTTTTTTTTAAATATTTAGCTCGCCAAAATGATGCCATCCCCCTGATGGAAAGCCATTACGACACGATATCTAGCGATCGGAAGTCATTCTCACTGTCTACAAAACTATTTGACAGTGGTTCTAAGTTGGCGGCCCTATCATGTAAAAAGGTGGGGTATACTACGCCAAATAAATGCCAAATAATCGAACATCCAAATACTCGAACGTTCAAAATATCGAACATTTAATATATCGAACATTGATATTGTAATCTTCGATATTTTGAACGTTCGATATATTGAACGTTCGATATTTTGAACTTTCGATTATTTGGCATTCGATTTGGCGTAGTATACCCGAAAAGGGTGCCAGAGTATTAATACACTCGAGAGCAATGAATCCGGGTCACTTAAAGAATGTTAAAAATCTCGGAAACTAAAAATGATAGGTTAATGCAATAAATTGTATTTAATAGACAATGTAATACTCCTTAAATGAAAGTAAAAAAAATATGAGTCACCATACATTTTATTAACACAAAATTACATAAAGAAAAAACTGCTGATCTCTCCTTAAAACAAAAATAGGAAACATGAAATTTTTGAACTTTATTACGATTTTCTTGAATTTTAATACTTCGTATTGCCTCCTCGTGCTTCCATTACTGCGTTTACGCGGTTTGGCATGCTGTACACCAAGTTCCTTATACGATTTTGGGGAATATTCTCCCATTCCTCTGTGAGAGCAATTTTGAGCTCACGAAGCGTGATTGGGGGAGGGTTTCGTTGTTTTACGCATCTGCCTAGTTCGTCCCAAGCATGCTCGATCGGGTTGATATCCGGGCTGCGCGCTGGCCACTCCATACGAGTAATGTTCATCTCTTGAACGTAGTCATTCACAATCCTACCTGTATGAGGTCGGGCATTGTCATGCATAAATATAGCATCCTCACCTAAATTGACCATAAATGGACCAACGTGATCTTTGAGGATTTCTTCCACATATCTTACGCTAGTTAAAGAGCCGTTTTCTATGATCACCAGCTCTGTGCGACTTTCAGAAGAAATTCCGGCCCACACAAGTACAGACCCACCACCGTAGGCTACTTTTTCTTCGATGCATGCTTGCTTGAATCTTTCCCCTGGTCTTCGATACACTCTGTGTCTTCCATCGTGCTTGTAGAGCATAAATTTTGATTCGTCGGAGAACATAACTTTTGACCAATCTTCAATACTCCAATTTACGTGGCTCTGGGCATACCTTAGTCTCGAAATACGATGCCCACGCTCCAGTTTAGGGCCGTTTGCAGGTCTAAGGGGTTTTAAGTTAGATTCAGCAAGCCGACGTCTTACTGTCCATGCACTTGGGTTACTTCCTCCGAGGCGTCGAAACTGATTGGTGAGTTCAGTTCCTGTGAGAAAGCGATTTCGAAGCATGGTGTTCACCAAGTATCGGTCTTCTCGTGCTGTGGTACACCTGGTTCTGCCCGTTCCTGGTCTGCGTAGGTTAGAACCAGTTTCTTCGTAACGTCGGAGAACTCTTTGTACTGTTGACAGCGACACACCGACAGTCCTGGCTGTATCGCGCTGACTCCGGCCGGTTTCCAGCATTGTAAGTATTCTGGTGCATTCTTCAGGCGTAAGCGACATAATTTCAGCTTGATTAATGAATATAGAGCACTATCAACATGGTTTATGTACCCACGTAAATGACAGATTACAAACAAATGCAACACCAAATGCTGTAATTTCGTAGTTCCATCTTCGAAAGTGGCCCTTTTTCAAATTTGATTTTTTTATGATATAACTTTACAATAACTAAGAAGTTTTAATACCTTCATTTAAGGAGTATTACATTGTCTATTAAATACAATTTATTGCATTAACCTAGCATTTTTAGTTTCCGAGATTTTTAGGATTCTTTAAGTGACCCGGATTCATTGCTCTCGAGTGTAGTTTTCTTAAAGATTCCGAAGGATCATGACGAAATATCGATGGTTATATGAAGACATTATAGTTATATGTATGTATAAACTGAGGTAGACATGCCCTACGCACCGATTTTTGAAACCTATAAACTGAGCTAATTAGCAGCGTTGCTCGCACTGTAGTGAGTCAAAACTTCGAAAGTAGGTACTTGGTTTGCAATCGGAGTCCATACGCCTTCTCCTTTACTCTTGTTCTATTCGTATATTGCTATTGTGTGTGGTGACAATTACGTAAAAAATATTTATAAGTGAGTGTAGTCTTAGCAATGTGTGTGTTTGAGGATTGCTTTAGAAATCTCGTTTGTTAGAGTACGGCGCGTCTACCTCAGTTTATATACTACCCGTTCGCTCTAACTTTGCCGCTGGCGCAGAGGCGTATACCCAAATTGTTAATTAGACGAAGTAAATTGACAGTAGCTAATGTCACTTCGTCATAGAAAATAAGCAACATTGTATGAAGAAGTGACATTAGTTGCTGTCAATTTACCTCGTCTAATTAAAAATTCGACTTTATAAGGAGCCTAGCGGCAAAGTTAGAGCGAACGGGCAGTAGAAGTCTTTGTCCGCAATGGGAGCTCTCAAAAGAAAGAAATAATCCCCGCTCTCGAAACATTATTCATGGCTGCTCCGCTCTTATTCGTCTTAGCGTGATGTTATATCCCCATAGCCAGCTTCAATTTTTTTTTTTTTGTACTACTTAGGTGGCAGACAAGCTTACGGCCCACCGGAAGGTTGGTAACCGTAGCCTATAGACGTCAATAAATGGACTATTAAACTATAAAATATTTTTTGAAATGCAATCAGTAGTTTCTGAGATCCTAGCACAAACAAACTCTTCAGTTTCATTATATCGTGAGCGAATCTTAAACAAATAAGGTTATTGTGAGCGAACCTTATAAGATAGACATATGCTGTCGCGGACTTTTTTGTAGGACTTTTTAAGAGAAACAATTTTGTAATACTCAATTTTTACCTAACTTTAACCATTTACGCAGCGTTCGCCTCGGAAGCTCTCAGACGGTAAAAAATATTCCCCGTTTTCAAAACATTCTTGATTGCTGCTCCGCTTTTATTCGTCTTAGCGTGATGTTATATAGCCTATAGCCATCCTCGATAAATGGACTATCAAACTGTAAAACAATTTTTGAAATCCAACTAGTAGTTCCTGAGATCCTAGCGTTCAAACAAACAAACAAACAAACAAACTCTTCAGCTTTATAATATTAGTATGGATAAGCCCATAACCATACATAAACACATATTTACAAATAAATACATACAAGCATAAACACACACATATAGGTCATACATCATAGATCATGGCAGTGACACGAATTGCTCCTTTCTACATTAAAAAAAAAACCGTATTAGATACTAAGATGAATAAGAGGGACCGGACTGAGTTTCTTGGGGTGTTCTTCTGTCTGTAGCATTTCCGAACCCCCGGTAGAGTCACAAAAATTTTGACAAACCTAAATATTTTTTTAAAAATTTCAAAGGGAAAAAAAAAAAAAAATAGATACAAAAAAAAGAGAAAGTATAAGGCGGACTTAATACCTTAGGCATTTTCTGCCAGTCAACCTTAGGGTGATGCAGAGATAAAAGAATGGCTCGATGCCGATGCCAACGCCCTCTACTTGCATGCTGGATCTCGAAGCGGCCCCTTCCGAGGTCCGTGAAAGCACAAAGATTTAAGGTTTAAAAAATCGAAGAATTTGATAACATCAAACGGACCGGGCCGGGAGTCCCACACACCGTCCCAGCTGCCCCGCGGCTGGGACGACGGCGACGACGGCGCGTAAATTCGTTCCCAGCGCCAAACAAAATCTATTCCATTACAAAATTGTAAAATTTAGAGTGCAAGTTAGTATTTTTGATATAATTCTGTTTGAAAGTACATTTTGGGAAGGTACATAAGTCCCAAAATGTACTTCCGAACACTTTGTCCTTAGAGTCAGAACATGCACAAATTCCTTTTTGGCAATCTTTAAGTAAATACAAAAATTCTGTTCCGGTTGTAAAGAGAATACCCCGTGGTGCAAGGCCAGCAGTGGCTCAAAACTTGGCCCACTGTATTGGCCTTGTAGTACGGGACAATTCCACATTTGCTTGGGAGCAATTACTCACCTTCTCTTATAGGATTCTTCATATTTCCAAAAATCAGGCAAGCAACAAAAGTTTAACGACTCGAATTAAAGAAAATTGCAATTTATCATGTATTTTTGACCCTAAATTCACAGTCTTCCATAAAAATTCTGTATGTCATTATGTAGAATCCAAATTAAGAGAAGGTGACATCAGAGGAGCGTTCAGGTTATTATTTAGCAGCGACGTTGTGGCGCCTTGCTCTCCAGGTACTCTTGCAGATCTGAGGAGCAAGCACCCTGCGCCAAGGGACGACCTTTCCTTTCCCGATCCTCCAAATTCCGATTTCGACTATTTAACTGTTACAGCCAAGGAAGTTGCGGCAGCTGTTGGCTCCTTCCGAAGTGGTTCTGCTGGTGGCCTCGACGGCTTGACTCCTCAGCATTTGAAGGATCTTTTGAGTCCCGCCGCCGGGGAGGCTGGCGAAGCGCTCCTGAAGGAGCTAACAGGTTTGGCTAATCTTATGTTATCCGGCAATGTGGACGAAGCCATTATAGATATACTGTATGGAGCCAATCTCTGCGCTTTACGCAAGAAAGATGGTGGCATTCGTCCCATTGCCGTCGGTTGCACTTTCAGACGTATGGTAGCCAAAATTTGCTGCCAGTTCTATAAAGAAGAACTGCCTAGAGGTTTTCAACCCCTTCTGGTCGGTTTTGGATCGAAAGGGGGTTGTGAGGCTGCCATACATGCCCTGTCTACTTACCTTGGCTGCGGTAAAGTAGAGGTCGTTCTTAAGGTTGACTTGAAGAATGCCTTTAATTTAGTAAACAGGGACACTTTGTTGACACAGGCCAAATTGGAAACACCCAAAATTTTCCGTTTTCTTTGGCAATGTTACCGACATCCATCAAAATTATTATATAAGGACAACATTTTAGATTCTGCAGTGGGTTGTCAACAAGGTGACCCCCTTGGGCCACTCATTTTCAGTTTATCAATTCATCCAATTAGCCAACTAAATTCAAAATTCAATGTCTGGTATCTAGATGACGGCACTCTAGGAGGGAATGTAGATACAGTTTTCACAGATTTGGCTTTATTAAAAGACTAGCTGAGCCCGCAACTTCGTTTACGTCACATAAGGTGTATGAAAGGAAAGGTATTTCTTCATCAGAGTCATCAAGCAGCGTCTGAAACTGCCCTGTTTGCTTAATCATAAAAGAGCTTAATGATTAAGTCTATTTTAAAACAATTCAGTCCTGACTGAATTGTTTAAAAATAGTCTTAATCATTAAGCTCTTTTATGATTAAGCCAACACGCCAGTTTAGGTTTACTCACATTCAAAGAAACCACTACAATTAAAATTTTCAAAATATCTGATTCTTAAAAGTGTTATAACTCTTTTATTTCTAAACCGATTTACATAAAACAAACGCTAAATGTTAACTGGAGCAAACCTCAACACAATAAAAAAACCGCATTGCAATCGGTTGAGCGGTTACTGAGATTAGCGTGCACAACCGTACAGACAAACAAATATACAGACATACAGACAAACAGACAAAAATTCTAAAAATCATTGTTTTGGGTTCTATTGCGTTCATAAAGCCCCCCTATAATATTTTTTCTTATTTATCTTCCATGTACAGACAGCGACCTGTTACGATTTTATTATATGTATTGATATTGATAAATTTGAATCTATTGGTTTAGAACTCAATTCTTCAAAGTGTGAAATTTTTGTTAATGATAACATGGACAGTGTTTCCACATTAGCAAAATTTAATGTTTTGGCTCCAAATTTAAAAATTACTCAAAAAAGTTCTCTTCGCCTCCTAGGGTCTCCTATTCTAGAAGATGCCTATGAATCTTTCACTGAGGAAAAAATTCAAAATTTTTGTGATGTTTCGGACCGACTTCTTCAAATTAATATGCATTCGGCTTTTACAATCATTCGGTATTGTCTTTTTGTCCCAAAATTAACCCATGCTCTCCGTTCATCTCAATTTTTTAAACATTCGACACTTTTGGAAAAATTGGACAAAATTATTCATACCACCCTTTGCAAAATTTTAAATGCAGATTTGGACGACCGGGCGTGGCTCCAAGCGTCTTTACCGATACGTTTGGGCGGCCTCGGCGTTCGAAAAATTTCGGATATAAGTTTACCAGCATTTTTGTCTTCAGTCCATGGCACTGATGAATTGACCAGGAAAATTCTAATTCCTACACTGGTTAATTCTGAAGTGCCAGGCAAGATTGAAGCCATAAATGCTTGGAAAATGATTTGCCCAAGTACTGTTTTGCCAACCAAACCATGCTCCCAGAGACTTTGGGATGGACCACTCTGCAACGAGGTTAGGTAACATTTATTGAATACGTGTTCGAATTTTGCAGATCGTGCTCGCCTATTGGCTGTGGGAGAATGGGAATCTGGTGTCTGGCTTCAGGCTCTTCCGTCGCCCAACATAGGCACTATGTTGGACGACACAACATTCAGAGTTGCTACCTGTCTTCGTTTAGGTGCTCCTTGCGTTTCTCCGCATAGTGGTCAATGCGGTGAAGCAGTCAACAGTCTTGGGCATCACGGTCTATCATGCAGCAGGAGTGCAGGTCGCAGACCTCGTCATGCGTATCTTAACGACATCATCCGCCAGGCTCTTGTCACCGCCGGTGTTCCAGCCGTTCTAGAACCTAATGGTTTGGCTCGTGACGATGGCAAGAGGCCGGACGGTATGTCTTTGGTGCCATGGAAGATGGGAAGGCCTTTAGTTTGGGACGCAACCTGTGTGGACACCCTAGCTCCTTCTCATCTTCCAAGCACGGCGGGCTGCGCCTGTTCTGCTGCTGCATCTGCCGAGACTCTCAAACGGCGCAAATATAATAATTTAATAGGTAATTATATATTTGAGCCGTTTGGGGTCGAGACATTGGGCTCGTGGGGCCCAAGTGCTCGTGCGCTTTACAGGGAGATCGCAAAGCGTTTAGTTGACTCTTCTCGTGACCATAGGGCTGGCCTCTTTCTCGCTCAAAGAATTAGTATCGCAATTCAACGTGGGAATGCGGCCAGTCTTATGGGAACTTTACCGGTTGACATCGATGGGGAGGAATTCTTTGACACCTGAGCGAGACATTGTCAGTCTTGTCACTGAACTGAAGGGAGGGGCCCTTCTTTTCTTCGTTGTTTATTTTCTTTGTTTTTTTTCTGTATATAACTGTAGAATATAAGTAATTTTAAAGTTTTCATTTTGTAAATATAAATAAATAATATATATTCTGTTTTATAAATCATATATTTCAATTTTTCAATTTTTTTTTTAAATAAATATTCACGGAAATTTCACACAACGCTCTGATCCCAAAGTAAGCTAGGAATAACCTGCTTGTGTTATGGCACAGATTATATAATATTCCATAGTTATGGGTATCAGATCACGGATATTAATACTTACATACTTTTAAATACATACTTATTATAAGTACATAGAAACACCTAGACTCTTGAGACAAACATTTATGGGTCACACAAATATTTGTCTCCGGTGGGAATTGAACCCACGACCTCCAGCGCCGCAGGCGGTATCGCTACCGACTGCGCCACAGAGGCAGTCACAATATTTAATGTACGATCCACATTTTTGGTGTAAGTCCGATAAGAAAGGTCATCTCGTTTTGAGTAATATTTTAGTAGGTATTTTAAGTAGGACATGTTTAATTAATCAATTGGTTTTTTTTGTTCAGCATTTAATTTTCTGGTTTGCATTCAGTAAATTAGTGGAGTTACCTAGTGTGCAGAAAAATTAAACAGATGTGCTTTTAAAAATATCTCTATTAAAAGTATCTACTTAGCTTGAAAACTATTGAAACTTTTAGGAGAACTTCGATAACAAACATTGACACGAGATTTTTATTATATTAGATTAGAAAATACTGATAAAAAAGGAAGAATTCGTAATTTTCTGTAGGTATACGATCACTGTTCGGCATCATATTCTTCGGAATTTGCTTGTGATAAAGCAAGCTTAGTACTTGAGTACTCAAGCTTTTTGGGCCTATTGTCAGGAAAGAGTCTTAGAAGCCGTAGGCTAATTAGATGGTCTATCTGATAAACAATGCATTGGATGCTGGATTGCTGGACTACTCGATGCTCTCCACGTTGCTAAAGATCGCAAAGAGATGGCGTACTATCGTCAGGGAGAAAATGATTCAGCAAGGGAATCACGACCGCGACCCTCAGTAATAAGGACCACGACGTGAGGAGGCAAGTTGAATCGTAGTTGTTTTGCCTATCTATATATATAAAAATCAATGCCACTTTTCGTTGTAATTTTATAACTCAAGAACGGGCTTACCTATCCAAACCAAATGTTTAGGGTTTGTTGGGACTATTTAGTAGATGGTTTATGTGAAGTTTGCACAAAATCGGTCGAGCGGTTCTTCATTTATCACGCAAACGAAGTTGGGCGGGTCAGCTAGTTATTGATACCGTTCGTTCCAACAGCATGTATTTTTATTAGTGGTCCGCCCCTGACCGTTTCTAAATAGCAATACGCTCAACCGCGTATTACGTGTGACAAAATATAGGCGGCGCGGGAGCTGTGATAGTGTTCTGCTTTGTAATATTAAATATCTTTTGAATTATAAATTTGTATATTTTTTTGCTTTTTAGTGGATTTATAGTTGCCATATTTCTGTCAACCGAGAGCGATGCGCCAAAGAAGAACAATGCAGCGTAGAAACAAATAGAATAGAATAGAATAAACTTTATTGTAGGTACACCAATATAAAACATACAGAAAAGAAAGATATTACAATTTTATACATGTACAGAGGGAACAAATTGTAGGTAAATATAATTTAAGTTAATCTGTGAGAAAATACTGAAGACATTCTAGCTATGGAACCGTACAAATAAAGTTTAAGTGCATGTTTTCATAAAATTTGTTTGTTTTTCTTGCACATATTCCCATCTTCTTCTCGCATCTTATCTAGGTATATGCACAGATAATAATTATAATATAATGTATTAGGTAGGTATACATTTACAGAGAAGTAAGATTTGTATGTTTGCAAACGATATTAGTGATGTTGGATTTTAATTACTAACTGATTTATTTATTAGATGTAGATAGAGCATCGATGCATTACGAGTATAAGCATGTTCTGAATTTTTTTCCTCATTAATATATAGTATAGAATGTACTAGGTACGTAGAATGTAGACAACTAACAACTTAGATAAAAACGGGCCAAGTAAGAGTCGTGCTCGTGCACAAACCAACGGCGGCAAATAGTCTAGTTAGTTGTATAGAAGCCCCCAAATTGTCGAATAAGATTAATAGGAACCTGTTATGATGGTTATTTGGAAAAAAAATCAAAAAATATTCAAAAAAAACTGGTCAAGTGTGAGTCGGACTCACGGAGGGTTCGTTCCGTAACAAAAACAAAAAAAATCACGTTTGTTGTATGGAAAGCCCAGGCCCCCTTAATCCCCCATATTTTTCTGATTTTAGTACATTGTGGCAACTGGCAATAGCCGCAACAGAAATACGTTAAAATATATTATTATGTGAAAAGGAGATGTCCACTTTTTGTATGGACGTTGGTTTTTTATTCCAAGTAAAATCCAACATGGCTGAAATTACACTGATAAATAGTAGCTAAAATTAGGAATCAAGAATTAGTTACATAATAATTTTTAAAACCTGTATTTAAGAGAAAACCCACAAGTTATTTTATGTTAGTAGATATTTTAATTAAATGGATGGCAATACAAACATATTTTTTGTAATAGCAATTATGACTGTCATCACTGTGAACTGTCACATAAAGTCAATGTCAATTGTCAATTATGTCAATATCGCGTTTCGTCAATATCGTTTAAATTCACTGGTTTCGTTATTTTTCCACTTATTTTGACTATTTGGCTTATCGCAACGAATTCTTTGACTGTGTACATGAATTGGATGTTGATAGTGTTTGGACTTAAGTATATAAAACTACTTGGCTTTTTCACAACTGTTATTTGTTAACACTTGCGATTCGGACTTGAAATTTCGATTTTAAAACACTGACTGTAAGCATATTACTACTTTGCTTACCTTTCTTATGGAGTACCTACTTTAAATGCTTACCTGTATTAAAGTAACTACAAATAAACTTCCTATTTTTTTAGATCAAGAGTATCATGGCTTAATGCATAAAATGCAATTTAGCTATCCGGGCCAGGCAACAGTTTCAGTATGAAGCTATTAGCACGAGTCCGGAGTTTATCTCAATACTAAAAGAGTGAATTACTCCTGGAGGTGAAATATATTATTAAAATAGCTGATGCCCGCGGCTCTGCCCGCGTTTACGTCGGTATTTTTTTCACATGATGCGATGACTATTGTTTCGTATCTTGGATGGGCTTGGATCAAAATGACATTTCTCCATCTGCATAGTTTTAGACCATATATTAATATGAGAAGATATTGAAAATCAAGGTGTTGAATAAATAATAATTATATTAACCTTAGACAATTTGTTTTATTTTACTAGACTTACAATCAATCTTTAATATTACAAAATAACTAGATAGGACAACCACTCGGCATATTATTGGCTTCATAATTGAGGAATAGGTACAATGATGCGGTTTAAGTCTCATGGTTTCAAAACACTACATGTGAACAATATTGTTACTTAGTTGGATATTGCACTCTATTCATATAGATAAATCAATAGCAGGTAACAATTTTTGTCTGAACATGACATAATAAATCAATTTATTTTTATATTTGCAAAAATCTCACCCTCTATCATACCAAAGTAAACAAAAATTATAACTGTTTACAAAAACAAGAACTGTCATTAAAACAACTGTCATCCACTTGTCACGCGTGACAATATGTCAAACTTTTAATATGTTTGTTAGGCTAAAGCAATGTAAGTTTTGTTCGTATTCAGCCTAATAATAGACGAAAATAAAAATTATGTTTTCTCAAAATTGCTGGAACTTAAAATTCCATTTTATAAATTACTAGCTGATGCCCGCAGCTTCGCCCGCGATGGCGCTGTATGTGAAATTTTGCTGAATTTTCTTTGCTATAAACCTCACGGAGCCCGAGACCTTTCCAACGAATGCAAAATCGTGGAAATCGGTTCGTGCGTTCTGGAGTTATAGCGTCAGGAAGGAAAACCCGACTTATTTTTATATAATAGATAATATTAGTTCTATGTAACACTATTCAAAAACATTAGGTTCAACGGTGTTGGATTTTTTCAAGAATAAAAAACCATTTCTGGACGTCTCCTTTCAGCTCTCTAACTTGGTATTATCATTATCACAGATCATAAAATTATAAAATATATAATAGGCTAACAGTAGGCTAAGAATAATTGTTACTAACAACATATGGACGCAGTCTGAAATAATTTTTTTATTATTATTTTTGTTTTTTAAGGTCTGTCTACGCTAGACGAACCGAGCACGAGCGGAGCACGAGCCGAACACAATTCGTATAGTGTGGACCGACTAACAAGCCTCGAACGAGCGCGCTGCGAGCATATCGTTCGTGCTCGGCTGCGTTCCGCCTGTTGTCGGTTTTTTGACGAACACAAAGGGATTTGCTTCGCGCTCGCAGTGCGCTCGTGGACGTGTTTAGTGACAGACGTCGGTCGCTCGAGCCGAACATCATGGAAACGTGGACCGAAGATGCTTCCGTGCAATTAATTGACTTGTATCAAAATAATCCAGTGATATGGGACCCAAAACATGAAGATTATTATAAAAAAAATAAGAACCGCTGCAATATTATTAATATCGTCCATATTGGCCAAGAGCCGCGAGCTCACTGCGGAAAACTACGTTCGAGGACAGTGATCGTTGTAGGTTCGTTGCACGTCCACACTTGACACCGCGAACGACGAAACCGAGGACGGCTCCGCTTGTGCTCCGCTCGTGCTCGGTTCGCCTAGCGTAGACCCACCTTTACTTTTTATTCTCAGCTCTTTGGCTGGTTTTAACTACATTTACGGGTCTAACTAAACCAAGTAAATGCAGATTGTGGTGTGTATTAATTATGTGGGTGTGTTTTCCTCTAGCTGCATGAACTTTCTGACAATTCTACATGTATTTAATAAGGCAGCTTTCTGTAGATTGATGTATAAATGTTCCTGTAAATCTATTAACTTTAAGCTATTGAGGAGATGGTTTGGAATAACGCCAGTTGTGGAGAGAACTATAGGCACTATGTAAACGTTATCTTGTCGCCAAATTCGTAACACTTCTTCTTTTAACTCTGCATACTTGCTTATTTTTTCAGCTATTGTTTTTTGTAAGTTGTGCGTGTTGGGGACTGCAATATCTATTAAATAAGTCTTTTTTCTTGTTTTGTCCTGTAAAATTATATCTGGTCTATTGTAGTGGATAGTTCTATCTGTTAAAATGGCTCGGTCGTAGTATATTTTATGTGTGTTATTTTCTAGTATTATTTGTGGCGTATATTTATAGTAAGGGGTGTTGTTGTCTTGTATGAGCGAATATTTAATTGCAAGTTTCTGGTGGATGATATTCGCAACTTGGTTATGTCTATGAGTGTAGTCTGTCTGTGTGAGTGTTGTGCATGTTCCTGTTATGTGTTGTATGGTTTCTGATTGTGTGTGGCATCTGCGGCATTTATCGTTTGTAATAGTTGGGTCTTTAATAATGTATTTTCTATAGTTTTTGGTGTTGATGATTTGATCTTGAATAGCTATTATTAACCCTTCAGTTTCCGGGAACAAATTTCCTACTTGAAGCCACTTATTAGATGCTAGTGTATTAATATGAGGTTGTTCTAAATCATACGGGTGTCGTCCATGAAGTGTTTTTGATTTCCTGTCAACTATTTTTTGCTTTTGTGGGTCGATGTTGTCAGTTTGTTCTGAGTTGTCCGGATCACATAAGTTAAGTGGCGTGTAATTAATGTCATTTTGTAATATAGCTTTATGAAAGTTACTTGTATCAGATTTTCTATAGAAAAATGTTCTCAGGCTATTGATTTGTTTCTGCCAAAGGTGTTGGATATCAATTAAGCCTCTCCCACCGTTCTGTCTTTTGATGGTGAGTGTTGTGGTGGTGGTGTTTGGTGAGTGTTGTGCGTGTGGTTCTCTCTAAATCTGCGATGTCAGTTTTAGACCATTTAATTATTCCGAAAGAGTATGTTAATATTGGTATAGCAAAAGTATTCAGTGCCTTAATTAGGTGTTTTCCTGATAACTGAGATTTACATACAGCGGAAGTTCTTCTTTGATACTCTGTTTTCAGTGTATTTTTAACCAGGGTATGGTTAATTCCTTTAAGTTGTTGGTATCCTAAATATTTATATAAGTCTGTCGGTTCCATAGCTTCTATTGTATCATTATCGTTAATTACATAACTGCCCGGTTTTATTTTGCCTTTAATGATGTGAACTGTTTTACATTTGTCTAGACCAAATTGCATGTTAATATCTTTACTAAATTCTGTCGTGGTTTCTATAAGTGTTTTCATTTGCTTTTCTGTTTTCGCATATAGTTTGATGTCGTCCATATAAATGAGGTGCGAGATAAGAGTTTGTTCGGTGTTTAGTTTAAGATTATAACCAATTCGACTTTTGTGTAGTAAACGAGACAAAGGGTTTAGGGCGAGACAGAACCATCGGGGACTCAAGGAATCACCTTGGTATATACCCTTTCTGATTCGTATCTGACGCGTTATAATGGTGCTAAGCCCGTTGTTTAGGTGTAATGTAGTTTTCCAGCGTGACATAATAGTGCGTAAAAAATCTATTATTATAGGGTTAATTTTGTAAATTTCTAGAACTTGTATTAACCAAGAGTGTGGGATGCTGTCGAATGCTTTTTGATAATCTATATATGTGCAATGTAAATTTCTATTTTTTGTGTGTGCATGTTTATGTATTGTAGAGTCTATTATTAGCTGTTCCTTGCATCCCATGTGGCCCCGCCTGCACCCCTTCTGTTCCTCGGCTATTATATTGTGTTTCAATGTGTGAGTTAATTTTATTTGTGATTGCTGATGTTAAAATTTTATATATCGTTTATTATTATTATTATGTTTCTCTTTCACACGGGTATCTTCTTTTTTTTTTCTTACGAAGACACCCGGACTTTTAGTAGGCTTACACGGGGACACAGGTCCAACATGCAGAGGCCCTTTGAGACTTTTAATCTAAAAGGAAATGGGACACCCACTGCAAACAATCCACACCCGCCTTATGTAGAAGAACGGTAATGGACCATCTGCAATGGGAGCTAACTATTGTAAAATATGCTAACTACGAAATGGGCTATTGTGATGGGTGTTAAATGGTCTGGTTAACTTAGGCTATGGATGAAAACGGCGTCTGCCATTTCAATATATTATTATATTAAAAGTTTGGCAGACGGTGACTCGCCAACTCACTAGATGGGCCCCCTATACAATCGCCATAGCCCGTAGGCCTGTGAGGCGACAGAGGGCAACACCGGTGTGAGCGGCTAGGGGTGTCGAGCGGTGCGGCGCCGGTTTAGCCATCGCGGGTCAGACCCGGAGCGGGTTTCCCCGTAGTTATGCCCTTGAAAATGACACTTCCACCCCCGAGCATAAAGCTCTGGCTTCCTCCCTCTGACCAGCCAATCAAGGCAAGCCAGAGTTGAGATTTGCTGCACTTCCGGGAGTAGCACCCTCCCATTAGCCCATTAAATGCTAACCGGTGACGAAGCGCAACAAAACTCTGAGGAATCGGGACCGATGTGTAGCCACGCACATTCAGCTTGCCACAAGCTGCCCTGCGGATGTGTGCTTTTCTATAACTTTGTGAGACATTCTTTTGTTGATCTCAGAAAGCAGACAATTCAAAAAGCAAATCTACTATGCCCTCATAGGGTTGCGTTAATCCCATGAAAAGATAACGACTTTCCACGAGGGGTATTATTATTATTATTATAATATAATATTATAATTATAATATATTCTATAATTATCATCGAAGTTGCTGTAGACGTCGGGTCTGTCAACATAAATAAATATTGTCTTAGTAACTTAGAAAGACAACCCAAAAATATTGCTATTAACATTTGTTAGGCGCTATAATCATACTGGTATTGACAAGTGAGCAACTACAAAAGCATGTACCGGTAACGAAACCATATCGCGGTGTAATTTTAGGTACAGCGCCATCTAATTTTCGTCATGATAATTGTTGACAGAACGCAATATCACATTAGTAGTTTATGACACTGTTGCATAATATGGGTTCTTATAACACGAGTGTGTTTTAAAAAAACGAGCCGCAGGCAATTTTTTTTATAGTATTACACGAGTGTTATAAGACCAAGTTATGTACAGTGTCATACACTACCTACTTTATCTACTCTCATACTATAATACTTACCTGATTTAATTTTCTGATAATTATATAGTTGCCACAGAACACTTTTATCCAAAGTTGCTCCCTGATTTCGCCGGTTACAGGTTCATGGTCACGTTTGACGCAGTTTCCAGAATGTCTAGTGGTGTACAATTACCACCATCCTCGCTTTAAGACATGTTTTACACAAAAACTAATTTATTTTACAAACAAAACCAAACTTTGTTTAATTTAAATGTAAAATGTTGGCACAATTTAAACAGAACAGTTGTGTGTACTTATACGAAAACATCACTGATGAAAACTTAATATATTTCTTCATCGGGGCTATCTTATAGCATGTTCCGAAAAGCACACGTTAACACCGAAAAGTAAACTTGGACTGCGTGGATACTGGTACTGCCTTTGTAGTGAATTCACCCGTCTGCGAGCGCATCCGACCGGCTGCGAGAGCATCCGACCGGCTGCGAGGGCACCCGACCGGCTCCGAGCGCATACGCTTCCAGCCGGTCTATGTGAAATAGTTGGCGGCTCCGCTCCGACCAGCTCCGAGCGTATACGATCCGGTCTGTGTGAAAAGAAAAGTGCGCGCCGATGCTCTCCGAGCCGGTCTGTGTGAACGGACCCTTATTATTTTGATACCCTTGGACCGTCCAAAAAGTACACGTTTTTGACGACAAATAAACTAACGGCCCTAACCTTTTTCTGCTTTAACTTAGAAGTTAGATTTTTTTACAGCTTCAAGGGACCATAGATTTTAATATAATAATATGGTATTCATTCAACTTCACGCAATCACGAAATAGTGTGTGTGTGTGTGTCACAAGATGGTGCAGTGATCGTTTACAGAAAACCGAGTACGCGGGACCCTGAGCACTTCAAGAATATGCATTATTTTAATGTTTAATATGAAAAATGAATTGGTTTCGAGCAGGATTCGAACCTGCATCTTCTCGTATATAAGGTGGGAAATTTGGTTGGTTCCAAATAGGTTTCGATGGTTAAGTGTTTAAGCATTTTGCACGGAAGGCGAGAAGATGCAGGTTCGAATCCTGCTCGAAACCAATTCTTTTTTAAATATTAAAAATTTATGATCAGTTAGCATATCTACGATGTAAACCATCACTGCAGTAAGCAACTTTCACTATGGCCGGTCCATGGATGGGTGACCATCCATGTGATCACTTTGTGACATTTATTTGAGCGTTACCGTGCTTCGGAAGGCACGTTAAGCCGTTGGTCCAGCCAGTAAAATGGCAGTCGTTAAGCTAAGTTGAAGGCTTTATTTTAACAGCAGGCAGTCACAACCTGCGCCTGTCCATTTAAACACGGCAATACGGCTCACCACCTATTACGTGGGACAAATTATACAAAGGTGAAATGTGGGCATATAATATGCCTCTGCCTACCCCTTCAGGGATAAAGGCGTGACCATATCGCCCTCCCCGGCGAATAGTATGGTATTGTGGTATAACGACAGTTTAGGTTTTATTGCATTTTCGGTTTTTAGAGCATCGAATACACATTGTAAATATTTTTTGGAATTTTTCAGTGGATATTTTTGAAAATACAATAATTCCCATAGGTCCATAATGAACATAACAATTTTATTCAGTTAAATTAGTAATACAATTTGCACATGAATAATACCGTAAACGATAATGCAAAGTTATTTTGTCCCGTTAGTATCCGTAATGCCCTTTTACAATAAATTACAGATCTTAATAAAAAGGTAATGGTTCTTACCGTAGGTATCATATAGATAAAATTCTAAAAGTAAGGGGTTTTACATTGAAATATTGCAATTAGGTATGTTGGAAGGCAATGCAATAACACACTACTATTTTCGGTAGTATTAGCGGAGAAAAAGTGCTCGCGTATTTTGTTCGCTTATTTATAGTGACCAACCGAAGTTTCGGTTTCGGTTTCGGTCAAAATTGGCCGAAACACAGGTTTGTGAATTTTGAGACGATCGCTCTGCTTAATTAGCCTGTGACGGTTGTGTTTGTCTGTCAGCAAGCTGTACCTATCACAAACACCGTGATAGTTGAACAGTAATAAGTTTCACACAACAAATAATAAAAACAGACAAAATAACAATATTAAAGGGGCCTCCCATACAAAAAACGTGACGTTCTTGTTCGAAACTCCACGTGCGCGAGTCAAAACCTTATTTGTCCATTCAAAGGTTGCTGCTGAAAGAAATTGCTTTGAGCTATAAGGCCGCCATTTGTACATTTTCATTTTATTTTATATTTATTTGTCAAATCTTATTGGTGTGTCTACAATGAAGTTTTACTTACTGTAGTATTTAGATATGAATTTTATTAGAATAATTCCAAAGTGGGGCTACGTCATTTCCGCTAAGTACATAGTCGAATGAGCTGTCAACGTCAGCTAGGTAGGGCGTGGCAAGGTCAGTCTTGCACCGGACGTCTAGAAGACAACACTTGTCTAACGAGTACAAAGTGTAGGTAATAGTAAAGTGATATGCAGTGAGTTAGTTGTTCACTTCAGTACAAAGTGTAATTATTAGTAAAGTGATTGTGCAGTAAGTTAGCTGTTTACTTCAGTGGCGACGAGGTGAAATTCGTGAGTACCCACAGGGGTCGCTAAATTATTAAACGTATATAGTGTTCTAATGAACCAATAATTTCAGGGATATTAATTCTTGAATAGTACCCACACGATTGATAAAACATTTTTTGTATAAAATGTTTTGATGAACAAATAATTTCAGGGATATTTATTCTTGAATAGTACCTACAAGATTGCCAAAACATTTTTTGTATAAAGTGTTTTGATGAACAAATAATTTCAGGGATATTAATTCTTGAATGGTACCCAAAGGATTGCTTAAACATTTTTCGCATAAAGTGTTTTAATGAACAAATAAGTCCAGGTGTATTAGTTCTTGTTATAGTAAGGTTATATTGCATACTAGCTGTTGCCTGCGACTTCGTACGCTGCATTTTATATGTGATTCTTTAGATTTATATGGCTTTTTATTTATGAACCGATTCACAGGAAGCGGACACTAAATGTTAAGTGGAGTAAACCGCAACGCAGTGAAGAAGGCCGCATTGCGGTCGGTTGAGCGGTTGCTGAGATAAGCGTGCGCAGGCGTTCAGACAGGCAGACAGTTGCGATTTTATTGTATGTGTTGATATTGATGTTGATATATTGATATTGATAATAAAATAAGCAAATGAGTGAAGGTCCAGTCGTCAATGGACACACTGTTATATTAAGTTTATATAAGTATACAGAATGACATAAGAAAACGAGTGACGGTCCAGTCATCAATGGACACACTGTTTCTCATGCAAAGCGACGGTCCAGTTAAATGGACACGCGAGAAAACGAGTGACGGTCCAGTCATCAATGGACACACTGTTTCTCATGCAAAGCGACGGTCCAGTTAAATGGACACGCGAGAAAACGAGTGACGGTCCAGTCATCAATGGACACACTGTTTCTTATGCAAAGCGACGGTCCAGTTAAATGGACACGCGAGAAAACAAGTGACGGTCCAGTCATCAATGGACACACTGTTTCTTATGCAAGGCGACGGTCCAGTTAAATGGACACGCGGAAAAACCTAACCAAGATCCGGTCCAGGTAAATGGACATTTTCTGGTTGGAGAACTGACAAAAGCGATGGTCCAGTTAAATGGACACGCGAGAAAACCTAACCAAGATCCGGTCCAGGTAAATGGACATTTTCTGGTTGGAGAACTGACAAAAGCGATGGTCCAGTTAAATGGACACGCGGTTAGAAAACTGTGCAAATTATCTTAACTATTATTTCTGGTTGAATAACCGACAAAAGCGACGGTCCAGGCAAATGGACACGCGTATATAAAACAATGCAAATTATTTTACTATGATTTCTGGTTGGGTAACTGACAATAGCGACGGTCCAAGTAAATGGACACGCGAATAGAAAACGGTGAAAATTATCTTAACTAGGTATAATGGTTATAAAAAATTATACTGTGTATGAACCCACATGTACATTTTATTTTTAGAAAGCCACCTGTTTATAAACTTACAGCTTATGAAACGGCTTCACCATTTGTGTTTATAAATATTAATCATTCTTTTTAAGAAAAGTAAGTATAACTGTTATGCACTCGTAACAACAATTATTCATTAAAAATTTAACTATGGGTAAGTAAATATATCGTTGTAGTTGGATCAAAAGTACCTACTTTTTACCTGATGGCCTCAACAAAATGGTGATGTAGAACGGCAACATAGAAGTATCCTGAAGCAATTACGAATTTGCCATACAAAAAAAAAAAGAAAAACTGGAAAGAGGAACTTTTCTAACTTTGACAAATGATCATGATTATTATCTATCTAGTTATTATTTAAATCGAATAGCTATTTCGTTACCACATTGATTTGAAATATCAGCGAGGAACTTCATTAAACATGTTGCTCCTATTGAGTAATGTCAGTAATTTAAATGGCCAGTAAATCAAAACGCTTCTCTGGCAGTGTAACACCTTTTCCTACTAGAAATAAACAAATTAAAACATGTATTAATATTGGGCATCAAAACATTCTGGGTTTGGATACGGAAGAAGAATTGAAGTCGTTTATGAATAGTAACAGTATTGAAATTGTCTTATTACTCATAATAGGTACCTATATGAGCACTGGCTAAGAAGCCATGAATTCACTTACAACTTCAATATAAAATCATGAGGTTACATTAGAAATACAAGCTGGCTCCTTAATATTAAATTAAAGTTTATTATTCAAATTCAAAGAATGATGTGATGTTTTGAGCCTCTCCGTTGAGAGTAGTAGATGTTTTTCATGTGTTGAATTGAAACGATTTACTGTATTGAATATGAACCTCCGTGTCCCCCTTTGATGCTTCTTTAAATATAACGAAGTGCTCTCTAATTGAAATATACTCGTATATAGCCATACAACTGTTATTGTACGTGGAGACTTTAACTTAGATATTTTGGAGAAGTCTTCGCAAAGTTTGGATTTATATGTATAACATGTATGTATCTGTCAGTTGTTTGGATGCCACAAAACAAGCTTATATTGGCTTGGTTTGGGCTGGACTACTTTGTGTGAGAATAACCAAAAATATTATATCCTTCCTATATTTCTTCGGTGTAGTAATAACGGAGGGTAGTTATAAGAACTTCAGCGTTTTTGTTAATCCTCATCGCAGTCCATCCGCGACCACGGGCGCTGCAACGTGTCCGAAACGTCGGTGCATGTAAGCAAAAAGTGTTTCGAGTGAGGTCCCGAATTTTATAAGTATGGGTGCACAAATATATATTTATTTTTAAGGAAAAAATAGCTACGCATCTGGCAGCAATTTTCAATGGCCGTGTCAATGCTGGTATGTGGTATGTTTAGAGACCTGATGAAACATAGTTTATGATACATTTATTTCAAGGCTGGTTATAGTGATGATCCCTCAGACTTCGGAAATTATTTCCATTTATAGGTAAAATTTAAAGTACTTCCCTAGCAATATTTTTGAAAAGCTAATGTTTGTTCAATTGCTCAGCCACTATAATAACAGTGGTTGCTGGGGTTACTTTACGAAGAGTACTTACGCGGCTTGGGGTGATTCGCAGGATGCATTAGGTGTGATTGTGATTTGTCTAAGGCTTTGTTGATTGAATCTCGAAACTCTGGTCAAAATGCTGCGCCATTATGGTGTCAGGAATAAGGTTCTCGATCTTATTTAAGCTATAAAGTTTATAGGGTAATTGTCAACAATAAACGATCTGCAGGAACTCCAGTTGTGATGGGTGTCCCGCTGGTGTCAATCTTTTGTTGTGGATTGTTATGTTAGTGGATGGTGCTATTTGAAATTAATACACAATTGATTAGTTGTGACGATGTCAACAGTGCACTCTCATGTGTTGTTTATTGGTTTGGATTTGTTAATCTTTTAAATGATGGGAAAGCCAGAATAATGAGTTTTAACGCCTAGTGTGAGACAGGTGGCGACCAATGTAAAACTTGGTGGATCCGGAATAAATTCTGAGGAGATTGCTGTGTATTTGGCCATTTCAATTGGCTCAAAGCTTCAGTGGGGCCCGTACCTATATATTATGTAGAAGGATTGCCAGGTAAATTGGGTTCTACTGCATATGCAGTGGGAGCAGTTAGGACAGCTCACTAATGTTAAAATGGTTGGAATAATCTTTTTCAGTTGTTTCTGTGGTATGGTGTTGTGCGGAATTCTTCTCTGAGGAGATTTGGTGGACAGCAGTGGCATATTTGTATTGCAGGGGAGAACTGTAAGAACTATGTGCCAGGATTTCATTTCTACTATTTGATGTAAAATAGAACTTCTACACTTCAACTGCTGAAACATCCTATGAACTATTTTAAAAGCGTGTATTCAGAAACAAGATTATACTATAATCTTTTGTAGACATAGTAAAGAAATTAGATCAGCAGTCAAAAGAAAGGAATAGAGACATGATATCAATAAATGAATATTTGTGTGCATATGCATATAAACACAATATATTATTAAATTTAAAAAGGGAGAGATGTAGTATTTAGATATGAATTTTATTAGAATAATTCCAAAGTGGGGCTACGTCATTTCCGCTAAGTACATAGTCGAATGAGCTGTCAACGTCAGCTAGGTAGGGCGTGGCAAGGTCAGTCTTGCACCGGACGTCTAGAAGACAACACTTGTCTAACGAGTACAAAGTGTAGGTAATAGTAAAGTGATATGCAGTGAGTTAGTTGTTCACTTCAGTACAAAGTGTAATTATTAGTAAAGTGATTGTGCAGTAAGTTAGCTGTTTACTTCACTTACTTAAAACCGGCTGTTTCGGCGAACGGTCGGCTATCGGGAGAGTTCGTCACTCGGCTGGCTATTCCCCCCCCCCCGCACCCGCCCCGCGCTGCCCCGCCAGGCGGGCGGCCACTCATCGACCGTTCAGTCAAATCTCGGACGCGGTTCGGACATCTTGTGTGTGCGCCTGTGGTGGATTGCCGGCAACCCATCCACACGTCAGCGCCTCGGTCGACACGGCAACTCGAAAACAACCTCAAGCGAATATCAAGGCCTCGGAGCAACCCTAAGGAAGAGCGGGAAAGAATCCAGGTAAGTGGCGAATCATTCTTGGTGGCGGTCCGATTTTCGAACTTCCTGTGTCGTCTTATGTGCCTGCAGGAACTACCAGAAAGACAGTCCACTAACTACACTGAGTTATCGAACATATTTATGGTCCATTCGAGCGGATTTCAGCCGGATTTCGGTATATTTGTTGGTATTTTTTCAAATCATAAGTCGGTTGTAGATTTAAAAATTGAAATTCCTAACCGCCACTTACAGCTCTGACACAAGTCTCGATTCGGTCGGATACAATTCAAACTAAAGTCGTTAAGTTTGTTTGTCATTTGCGGTTCGGTTATTGTATTATATTGTGCGGTATGCGATATTTGTGAAATTATCCTCAGTTATTAGAACAATTTAATTGATTTATTGTAGGGTTCCGTTATATATTTTTTTTTCTCTTACCCGGGGGTGGGTGCATCACGATTTGGAGTCTTAACGATTTAAAATGGCTAAGGTATCATCAACTAAATTTAAAATTCAAGTCGAATGGCTTAGAAGCACGTTAGAAATGATCGCGGGAAAAACTCAAACCAATGCAGTTATTTCGGCGAGATTACGTAAACTCGATGAACGATACGCACTTTTGTCGGAACAGTATGAGTTATTGCTGGATAATACGGTAGATCCGGAAATGATTAAAATCTATACGGCTGATTATAATGAGGCGGAGTTGGCTTATAATCAACTGGAAGCGGTCTCGTCGGCTTACCCGGGTTTGGACGGGGTTCATAGACCGTCCGAGAGTTCAAATACGGCAAGACTTCCCAGAATCGATTTATGCAAATTTGATGGTGACGTTTTTCAGTGGACAAGTTTTATAAGCCTATTCAGTTCGTTGGTACTAACACGGAAAGATATATCAAAGACGGAAAAATTTCATTACTTAGTTTCTCATGTGTTAAATGAACCGCATACCTTAATACGGCATTTACCTATGGTAGACGAATCCCTAGATATAGGCTTAGAAATTCTTAAGGGTAGATATGAAAATATCAGGATGCTAGCAGATAGTCACATTTCTAGAATCCTACAGCTACCTACATTAAATAAACCCTATGATCTGCGTTCTAAAATTCTAAACCCACTGTTGGAGTCCACTCGCGCCTTGAATAATTTAGGCCTTCCTATAGATCAATGGTCTTATATTTTATTATTCATTAGCTTAAATAAAATTCCGTTAGACGTTAAAACTCGGTTTGAACAGAAGTACGGCGGAAATATAATCACCCTACCCACATTCAATCAACTTGTGGAGTTTTTGCAAAATGAATGTCGGCTTATAGACTCGACAACAGCTGACGGCGCGACCTTGAAGGACAATCGTACCCGCCGCACCATACACATTATCGGAAACGAAAGTGAATCTTACAGGAATGAACGAATAATCGCTAGGCGCTGTTTATACTGTGAAATAAGCGGCCACATGATTTCGGAGTGTTTTAAATTTAAAAAATTAACCGCGGGTCAGCGTAAAGACTGGGTGCGAGCTGAAAATTTATGCTTTAAATGTTTTGGTAAGCATTCGGCATCTACGTGCGATAAAAAGACAGCATGTAAACGCTGTGGCCATCGGGGTCACAACGACTTAATATGCATGCACAACTATACTGCGTCTCGCGCTAGCTCGCCTTCGGAGGGACCTGGCTACCGCAGCCACCGTCCGCGTCGTCGCACGCGCACGGCCTCTCCTCGCGAAAGAAGAGAGGTACCGTCGCGCTCATCAGCTGAGCGTGTGGTTCAGGTCAGCTCGCGCAACGGCTATCAGGCATGCGAACGGCGGGAATCGCACGAATCGCGCGGTCAGTCACGTAATAATTCTCAAAAGCAATATTCAGCATAGCAATTAAGGTTACATGATGACTCATCTTCAACGTCTTTGCATCGAAACCCGTATAATGTTATTCTACCCACAGCCATTATTGAAATTAAGAATAAAAATGGTGAATTCGTTAAAGCACGGGCTCTCTTAGATTTAGGGGCTCAAATGTCGGTAATAAAGGGGGATTTGGTATCTACCCTCGGATTGAAACGGTCTTATAGTAATGTACAAATCACGGGTATCGGTGGCATTCAAGCCAATACATATCAACACGTTGTTGTTATATATTTCAGACCAGAACATTCAGAACACCCAGTACTAGCGGTAACGGCGGCAGTTTTAAGAAGGCTTACGTCTTATTCGGTTAACAGAACAAATTTGGTTTTTAAAGAGTTGAAACTCGCAGATAACGGCTCATTGAATTCTTCAGAGATAGACGTAATTTTTGGATGTGATATACTCGGTCAAATCTTAAATGGGGAAAAGATTACTTTGTGTCAGGGTGGGCCCTACGCGTTGGGCACGGTATTTAATTTCGCGGTATTCGGACCAGTTTCGCCGGAGACGCGGGAGCTGGCCGAATCGTCGGTTAACCAGTTGACACTCAAGGAAACGGTGGAAAGGTTTTGGCGATCTGAGGAACCCCCTCTTAATAAAATTAAAAGTCCCGAGGACTTGGAATGCGAACAATTATTTGTTTCAACGGTATCGCGAGGCCCGGACGGTAAATATATCTCGCGCTTACCTCTTATCTCGGCAGGTGATAGACGTCTATTAGGAGACTCACGCCAGCCCGCTTATAAGCAATTTATGTCGCTTGAGAGGCGGATGCAACGGAATCCGGAATTTCGGGAGAAATACATTGAATTTATTAATGAATATATTAGGCTGGGACACATGAGTGTATCGCAATTTGATATTAATTCGGGGCAAGAACATTACTTTCTCCCACATCACGGAGTATTTAAAAAATCGGGCGATGTGAATAAAATTCGCGTTGTATTCAATGGCAGTCAGAAAACAAGTTCGGGAGTGTCATTAAACGACTGTCTGTTTTCGGGAGAACGATTGCAAAACGATATCACTAATATTATAATGAAATTTAGGGTTCCACAAATTGTATTTACTACGGATATTAAAATGATGTTTAGGCAGACGTGGATTCACCCGGACGATCGGAGATATCAGTTGATTCTCTGGCGAGCGTCGCCCACGGAGCCCCTACTTACCTATCAATTAAACACAAATACATACGGTTTGAAGTCGAGCTCTTTCATAGCCATACGCTGCTTACACCAGCTCGCCCGGGACGAGGTTGATAAAACCCGTGCCGCTAAGTTACTCATAGACAACACATACGTTGACGATTTGAATGGCGGCGCAGACTCGCTGATTGAGGCGCGTGAGCTTCGCGATGAGTTAATCTCATTGATGAATTCGGCCGGCTATGAGTTACGGAAATGGTCCAGTAATATGCCAGCATTACTGAATGACTTACCCACGGAACACTTGGAGTCACCGCGGCGTTTCGATGATCGCGATTCGGATGGAACGGGTTTTGTCAAGATTTTAGGCATTCAGTGGGACCCCAAATGTGACAATTTCACTTACCATGTAAATCTGCCCACAGATAGTGACGTCACACGTCGTAGTATTTTGTCAATAGTGGCTAGACTTTACGACTCACTTGGGTGGATCTGTCCAGTAGTTTTTAAAATAAAACTTTTATTACAGTCCCTATTGGCGACTTCTGATAACTCGAAGGGGGTAGCTTGGGATGCCCCGGCCCCCATAGATTTAGTGCGACAATGGAGGGATATCATCTCTGACTTGCCGCATCTGCAACGTATCTCCATTCCCCGGTGTGTCAAGTTAGAAGGACCGACTAAATATACTCTTCACGGGTTTTGTGATGGCTCCAGCGTCGGTTACGCTGCAGCAGTCTACTTGCGCGCGGAGGGCGCAGACGGACGGACTCACGTACGCCTACTTATTGCTAAGTCACGTATAACGCCATTAAGGGTTAAGTTAACCATACCGAAACTGGAGTTGAATGGTGCTAAGTTGCTGTCAACGTTGGTTAATCACACGGTCGAGTCAATGGAGGATAAGGTTCGGTTAGACCAAATTGTAGGCTGGTGCGACAGCACTATCGTTTTGGCGTGGTTACGGACACCACCTCATAAATTACAAGTCTTTGAAGGAAACCGGGTTTCGGATATAATAACCTCTAAGACCAACATCGACTGGCGTCACGTACCCGGCGAGATGAATTGTGCGGACGTTGCGTCACGCGGTTGCTCGGCGGCAGAACTCTTGAACCATCCCTTGTGGTGGGGATCGAGTTGGCTGGAGCGGCCGCCCCATACGTGGCCGTCCGGGGGCCCAGAGTTCCCGCCAGATTTGTTACCTGGCCTGAGGCCGGCCGTTAGGGTTGCTAATGTAAACGAATTGATATCGGATTTTAATTTATTAGATCGTTTTAGTTCGTATGAAAAGTTGCTAAACGTTACTACATACTTACTACGCTTTAAAAACAATTCAAAAATTAACTCTGAGAAGGTTTACGGTAGTTTAACGGTGTCGGAACGTAGAATCGCCAATCTGTGCTTAATTCGTATTGTGCAGTCAAAAAATTTCTCCGATGAATTGACAAACCTTCGAACGGGTACTGAAATTAAAAATTCATTGCGACGGTTGAATTTATTTTTGGACAGGGATGATATTATTCGTGTCGGCGGCAGAATCGGCGCCTCTACCCTTCCATATGAGTCACGGCACCCTATATTAATACCGGCGAGGGGTAGTTTCACAGACTTGCTAGTCAATCATTATCATAAGGTCTACTGTCACGTCGGAGCTAACGCGTTGAGTGCGATTCTCTCACGACGCTACTGGATTATCTCGGCGCGGCGTGTCACGCGACACATAACGTTTAAATGCGTACAATGTTTTCGACACCGGGCTCGGCCTAAACAGCCATATATGGCAGATTTGCCTGCCGATCGCGTTACCGGAGTCAGACCTTTCGTCGGGGTCGGCACGGATTTCGCTGGACCTTTTTACGTTAAAACGAGCTCGTTGCGTAATGCAAGGGTTCAAAAGTGTTACTTATGCGTTTTCATTTGCTTGTCGGTTAAGGCGGTACATCTAGAAATTGTATCAAACTTATCAGTTGAAGCCTTCGTGGCAGCCTTGACTAGGTTCGTATCTAGGAGAGGTGTACCGTCCTTGATCCGATCAGACTGCGGTACAAACTTCACGGGAACCGATAAATATTTAAAGGAGTTATACATATTCTTACGGAACCATCACCAGGAAATTGATCGGAAGCTGACGGCTCAAAACATAACTTGGCTCTTCAATTGCCCTTCAAATCCTTCAAGCGGTGGCATATTCGAGTCGGCAGTGAAGGGTGCCAAGACACATGCGAAACGGGTTCTCGGAGAAGCCAAGCTCACTTTCGAAGAGCTGACCACCTTTTTTACCAAGGTAGAAGCGGTAATGAATTCTCGGCCGCTTTGCCCCCTTAGTACGGACTCGGAAGACCTTGATGTATTGACCCCCGGTCATTTCCTAATAGGGCAACCTCTCGTTGCACTTCCTGAGTATCCCTACACGGAAACTCCGGAGCACCGGTTGTCTCGGTACCAACTTATTCAAAAGATATCCCAGCATTTCTGGTCTCGGTGGAGATGTGAATATCTTCACACACTCCAACAAAGGCATAAGTGGACTTCTCATAACGAGGCTCCCAAGGTCGATGACCTGATATTGATAAAGGAGGATAATTTACCCCCTCTCCAATGGAAACGCGGTCGGATCGTTAGGTTACTTCCGGGTAGGGACGGAATTGTCAGAGTTGTAGAGGTCAGGACTCAGCAAGGGAACATCTTACGACCTGTCTCTAAGCTTTGTGGATTGCCTTCGGTGGTTTAGTGGGTAACCAAGGCAGAACCTTGGTTAGGCGGCAGGATGTTTCGGCGAACGGTCGGCTATCGGGAGAGTTCGTCACTCGGCTGGCTATTCCCCCCCCCCCCCCGCACCCGCCCCGCGCTGCCCCGCCAGGCGGGCGGCCACTCATCGACCGTTCAGTCAAATCTCGGACGCGGTTCGGACATCTTGTGTGTGCGCCTGTGGTGGATTGCCGGCAACCCATCCACACGTCAGCGCCTCGGTCGACACGGCAACTCGAAAACAACCTCAAGCGAATATCAAGGCCTCGGAGCAACCCTAAGGAAGAGCGGGAAAGAATCCAGGTAAGTGGCGAATCATTCTTGGTGGCGGTCCGATTTTCGAACTTCCTGTGTCGTCTTATGTGCCTGCAGGAACTACCAGAAAGACAGTCCACTAACTACACTGAGTTATCGAACACCGGCCAAGAGCGTTTTGACGTTTTTTAAAATATTTCTAAGCCCATCTTCGATTCGCCTGATGCAGTAATAAGAGGGTATAGTATTGTCTCCGTTGAGCAGCATATCTTCTTTTAGGGACCACTCAATGGAAAATACATAGCCTAATGAAATTTAAAAAATGGAAGCGAAAGCCCTTGCGACGTTATTTAAAAGGCGTTGGAGTAAGGCCATAGGTCAGCGCCCAGCGAAATCGAGACTTACCGGTCCCCGGTCTACCAGGAAGTCATGGACACTTGGAACGGATGCGATTTCAGCAACCAAGGCGGGGAAATGCTACAATCGAGACATAAAATCTCATACCGCTAGTGACAGATAATATCGGGCACGAATAATTCGCTAAATATCTGTGGCAATATACCCGCAGACCACAGCGGAGTACCAGTAAGGTGAAGAAGCAGCTAGGACACAGAATTCCACTCATTGGTAGAGTGCTCAGCGTGGGATCAGCGACCTGGCAAGTCCTGAGGCGGACATTCTCTCACTGAAGATCATAAAATAAAATAAAATAAAACAAAATAAAATTTATTACCTTTGAAATTTTTAAAAAAAATATTTAGGTTTGTCAATTTTTTTGTGACTCTACTGGGGGTTCGGAAATGCTACAGACTGAGAAGAACACCCCAAGAAACTCAGTCCGGTCCCTCACAAAATTCATCTTATTATCTAATACAGTTTATTTTACTATGTAGAAAGCAAAGACTTCTATATAAACTGTATTCCAAAAAGTCTTTAATGCTATAATAAGCTTTCTGGCACAATTTAAATTTTACAATTTTTTTAAATTTATTAACTGACAAACCTGTTAAGGCTGTCGGCAATGTATTGTACATTCGAATACAATTGCCTGCAAAAGAATTGCTTATTTTATTAAGCCCAAATCTAGGTACAGCCAATTTATTCTTATTTCTTAAGTTTAGGTTATGGATATCACTATTTTTAATAAATTTACTGTTATTTTTATGAGTATATAATAAGTTTTCTTATATGTACTGTGAATACACAGTAAGGATGTTGATATCCTTAAACTTTTATCTTAATGACTCCCGAAACCCCATACCATAGATAGCTCGGACAGCCCTTTTCTGCAACACAAAGATACATTCGATGTCGGCAGCGTTACGCCATGTACGGCCAGTATGCCATAGGTCATGACCTATGGCACCTTGTACTATAATCTATATCTACGGAAATAAAAGACTGGTGACACTGTGGAAATAACTAAAGTAGACAAGACGCGCTGTTCTAATGTCTGTCAGTTGTCGGATCTTTTTAACGGCATAAGGCTGCAGAGCTCAGTCTGCCCGAGACTTTCCCGATGTGAGGCCCCCACTGCAAGTTGGAGTCTAATTTTATGCCCAGAAAGACAGTTTCATCGACCAATTCTACTTGATCATCCCTAATCTTAATACTGGTATTAACCAGCCTAACATTTGGCAAGGTGAATCTAATACATTTTGTTTTAGTTTCATTTAACAATAAATTATACATAGTGCGAACCATAAGCTCCAGCAGAAGTAAATAGGACGCCGACTCTTGTTTCTACGAGCAGGTCATGCTCGTGAGTGAGCACACTCACTGGCATGACCTGTCACCTGGCAGGGTGGGAGCGGAAGAGAAATACCGAGTTCCATAGTCTAGAGCAGGGCTGTCCAAACTAGATGGCACCCAGGGCCAACAAAAATGGCTAAATACATTGGAGGGCCGCAAAAAAATTAACAAAGTAAAATACACGTATAATAGGTAGATATCATTATTTTATTATCTACTTTCTCATTAATTTGTCTTTTACAATTCTGTCAACATCAACCTCAATATTAGTAGTAGCTAGACGCAGTACATGTTTAAGTGAAGTATCTGGCAATGAAGACCTGTGTTTCGATTTTATATGCATTTTCACAAAGGTAGGTACTGCCCATCATCGAGCTCATTTTTAGTCCGATATTCTTCAGTTTCGGGAAAAGTTTAATAAGGAACTTAAAAAATTCAATTCCTTCTGCCCTTGTAAAAGGGGTCTGATTGCAGATCACACAGTTCCAGTTGATAATCAATCTTCACACTCTCAACTGCGTCCGTTATGGGATGAGTGAAGGGTACTACGACGACCAAACTTCGGGAATGATGTCCGAAGTTTCACCGGCCACCGAGTACGAGCCTCAGATACTTCATCGAGGGCTCGATGCCGATGCTGATGCCCCCTACCTGTATGCTGGATCCCGCAGGTGGCCCCATCTGAGGTCCGTGGAAGCACAGAGACTCGGATATGAGAAAGACGACCTCGAGTCCAAGCCGCAGTATCCGACCCACGACTTGAGCAACCCTTGCCGTGGCCTTTATTGCTGCGTCTCGGTGCGTTGCTCACCGCGCAGTAACGAGGGTGTCGTCGGCGTAACACGTTACACTGACCCCTCGGAGCAACGGACCACGCAGCACCCAGTCGTAACCGATGTTCGAATGGAGCAGCCCTAATACCGATCCCTGTGGAACACCGCACGACACATCCCGCCGACCCAGCCCGAGCCAGCTCGGGTACTTTATGGCCCTCTCGGAGAGATAGGTCCCGACAATTCGACGGAGGTAGGGAGGCACTCCATGGTAAATAAGCGCCTCCCTAACGCAGGTGTTAAACTCGTTGGCGATGTCAAGAGACACCGCCACCACCACCTCACTCTGAGAGACTGCTTCCCCCGTCAGGCCTCTAATGTGTATGATCGCGGCCACGGTGGTGCGCTCCTGACTGAAGCCAAACTGGCTATCCACCAGATCAGGCCCCACGCGTGTGAGAGCCCGACGAGGCGTTGTGCAATAATGCACTCTAAGAGCTTGCACACCTCGTCGAGCAACACGATCGGCCGGTACCCTGATGAGGAATTTGGAAACTGGCCTTTTTCGAGGCATGCGATAAAGTATAAGTCGAGGCCCAAGCTCCTCGAGAGCCAGGACCCACGCTCGGCCTGTAATGCCGTCGGGTTGATCGAATACATACCTAAAATATTTCAATTACGTCGCGGGAAAAATATTTTTTATATTCTTTATTTAAATATACTCATTAATGTATTGAAATAAAGAATATAAAAAGGTTCTGCGGGCCGCATCAAATGACGCCGCGGGCCGCATGCGGCCCGCGTTCACTTCTTTGGACAGCCCTGGTCTAGAGCGCAGGCGCATGATTGTCTTCATCAGGACTATAGGTCTCCATGACCGGGGTCAGAGGACGGCGGAATAGTCGCTCGCCATCCTTACAGAAGCCGGCTCAAGACGGTGGCATGACGTAAGAGTTTCATGCACGCCTCACGCCCCAAATAGCGGGATAACACCGAAATCAACGCTTAAGACGCGGGATAGAAACCTTATTCGAAACGGCAGTGCTAACCAAGGTCTGTCGGGATGCGATGCGATATGAACACGCCTTCATCTCCGAAGGGGTAGGTAGAGGCATACTGTAGGCCCACATTTCACCTTTTTTTTTAATTTATCCCACGTACTAGGTGGTGAGCCGTATTGAAATGGACAAGCAAAGGTTGTGCCTGCCTGCTGTTGAAATTTTTAAAGCCGCCTAAAAAGGCCTTTAACTTGGCTCAACGACTGCCATTTTACTGGAAACCGGGACCAACGAGTTAAAGTGTCCTCCGAAGCAGGGAAACGCTCAAATAAATGTCACCAAGTGGTCACATAGATAGCCACCTATCCAGGGACTAGCCACAGTGAAAGTAGCTTACTGTAGTGATCGTTTACAAAACACTGAGTTAGCGGGGTCACGATCGCTTCAAGTGCTGTTGGAAATCATGAGATATCCTTCCGAGGACTTACCAGGGACACCCTTCGTAGGCAGTAGCAGGGCAAAGTGTGGTTTTAATAAGTAAGAGCTTGCAATAGCATCCTTGAGTAATTAAACACGTAATAGAGAGAAAAAATAGAAATATCTCCACCTAAAGAAGTTAGGTGGAGATATTTCTATCAAATCCATGATAGATAGAGATCTAAATTTTTCACAAGTGATGTATGTCTGTGTTTGTATGTATGTACCAACTAAAAGCAGAAAAAAGAATCCCCACACAATAAACTGGGACCACTGGGGCCGAAAGTTCAGTGTCGGTTTCGGCTTAAAAACCAGTTTCGTTCGGACTCTATTTTTTACAAAGAAATCTGCAGTTTTATTTATTTATTTTATTTGAACAGAAAGAAACAGTCACTTATAACTATATTAACACAGAAACCCTTATTGAATAATAGACCTACAGTTTCCTAAATTTCTAACATCATGAATAGGTACAGTATTCAAATTTAATGCATTGTATTTCTTAAATATTATTTATGATTATTATTTAAATAAAACATGTAGTACGAATATCAACTGCCTCTAATATTGCATATTATATGTAATTTTATTAATTAGTACTGTATTATTTGATGAAATATTATATTTGCAATATAGTATTACTAATAATCAGTTGACACTATATATTGATGAATAGTTTGCAAAGTAATATTACCGTTGACACTATCACATGCATTTCCCCGAATGATATGGTAAAGTTCACGTGCCGTAAACGTTTTTAGCTCCATATTTACATAAAAAATACTGTAATGCATTATTACTGACCACGACAGCAATGGGAATAACACGCGAATAATATGGTAATGATACATTGCGTACTATACTTTTTATCTATAATTTCAGTAAAATGTTTTTCTTAAATTACTTTATTCCAATATCCTTTTAAAATAAAATTAACAAAGAAACTAGTCTGTACAAGAATTAGCTTTCTTTTGACATATAAATTATTGCCATACAATCTACCTGCACTGAGATATAAGCACAAAACAGTTATTTCCTTCTCCTGTAAAATTTAGAATTTGCGATTACCATATTATTCGCCGGGGAGGGCGAATGTCGCACATCTCTTGGCTTGACACGCTGCCGCGTGCATGTTTCTGAAATCTCTTTATAACTCATTAATATTTCCTCTGTACGTGAAATTCTTGTTGAAGATGTTTGAAGACACAAAGTCGTTGTTTTACAATTTCAATATCAAATAAATACGCTGTGGCTAAAAGGCATAGAAAAGGGGCGTAGGTAATATTGTAGAGGCAATTGAAGATTGTTTCTAGTAGACTTTGAGTAATATAAATTACTAAATGTATTACGTCATACGGTTTTACCCGCGTAGTTCCCGTTCTCGTGGGAATACGGGAATAAAATATAGCCGATGTTACCACAAAGAGTGTAGCTTACCAACAGTGAAGGAATTTTTCAAATCAGTCCAGTAGTTTCGGAGCCTATTCTATGCAAATAAACAAACAAACAATCAAATCTTTCAGCTTTAAAATATTAGTAGGTACAGACTACAGTTTAATCACGGTTTTTACACGGTCTAAAACCCCAATTCATGAGACTTCGCCGTCCGTTTGTCTGTCTGTCTGTCCGTCACGAGGTTGTATCTCCTAAGGTAAGTAATTTCAGCTCTCTAGCTATCTCGGTACCTGAACCGTAATTGGAACCAGAACCGGTACCAGAGAGTGGAAATTTTCACAAATGTTATATTTCTGTTATGGCTGTAACAAAAAAAATATAAATCAGAAAAAAGGGGCGATTAAGGCGGGCTCTACCATTCAACACGCGCGAATCCGACTCGCACTTGGACAGTTTTAGAAACATTTAGAACTACTCTTTGTACATTATGTAGGTAGGTCCATTATAAATAACTAGCGGACGTCACGCGGTTTCACCCACGTAGTTCCCGTTCCCGTGGGAATATGGGAACAAAATATAGCCTATGTTTACCGCAAAGAGTGTAGCTTTCTAACAGTGAAAGAATTTTTCAAATCGGTCCAGTAGTTCCGGAGCCTATTCGTTACAAACAAACAAACAAAAAAACAAAAAAACAAAGAAACAAAAAAAAACAAATCTTTCCTCTTTATAGTATTAGTATAGAAGTATAGATTATCTTTGCTAATAGTTCAGTGTTCAATCTGTAAACGGTCACTACAGGATCATTTAGATACACACAATTTTTTTTGGTAATATTGCCAAGGTTTCTATATTTTTACGGCATGTATTTAAATCGATATTATATTCCCTTTTTCCGAACTAAATATTTCAAAGTTAAACCAAAAATACTGACTTGCAAACTAATTATGCACACTAAATAAATCAAATTCATTATACTTACTGTTTCATGGTATTTCTAGAACTGTTTTACGGAAGGAATAAATATTATCAAAACAGTAAATTCAACAAAAATATTACAACTTTTTTAAGGAAAACCATCGCCTAATTTACTTTCAGGAACATCGTTTATTCTAAGTTAAAACCCAATTTAATCAGTCACCTTTACGTTAGAAGATTGTACAATACTTGCACTGTAATTGTACAATACAATTGTACAATTACAGTGCAAGTTAATATTTTTAACCCCCGACGGAAACCCGAAGGGGTGTTATAAGTTTGACGTGTGTGTGTGTGTGTGTGTGTGTGTGTGTGTGTGTGTGTGTGTGTGTGTGTGTGTGTGTGTGTGTGTGTGTGTGTGTGTGTGTGTGTGTGTGTGTAAGTCTGTCTGTAGCGTCGTTGCTCCCAAACGGATGAACCGATTTTGATTCTGTTTCTTTTGTTTGAAAGATGGGTTAGGGGAGAGTGTTCTTAGCTATGTTTCATAAAAATCGGTTAAGCCATTTCAAAGATATATGAGGCGTGAAAGTGGTGATGAAAAATTAAATGTGCTCAAATATACCCGTGTTGGGTGAAAGGTCATAACTTATACATCACGATACCGCAAGTTTTATGAAAATCGGTTAAGTCATTCGAAAGATATGAGGAGTGGAATGTATTTCTAATTCTGTAACCACACTCCGCGCTATTCGCATTAGCTCTGCTCTGAATAATTGTTGATAGACTATACGTATGTTGATATTAACACCCTCAGCGCCAAGCTACATAGTGCAAAACTTCATTTACGGCATATGTTTTTTTATTGTTTTAATTTGCTTTTTAATGTTATTTATTACTGTTTTATTGTAAAACCACCTCTCTCCTTTCATTTTTCAGAATTTCAGGAGCGTGTATCATAAATGATACACTGGCCCACGAAATATATTTATCGGTAGACATATCTCGTGGGCCATGTGTATCCTTTATGATACTCGTTATTTTTGAGCTTGTTAACCTTTTTTCATGAAATAATAACCTTTTTCATAAATGAAATTGAGGAATGTCAATAAATTTTTTGTAAAAAACCCGTGTAAAGTGAATTGAAACTGTTCAAAATGAACTACGATAGTGACGATTCCTTATTTGATCCGGACTATGCTCCATGTGATGCGACGACTAGTTCTGAAAGTTACAGTGCTAATGAGGTGTGGAATTCATCTCTATCTTCTAGAGAAGTATCAACCTTTTCTGAAAGTGATTTGCCTCCTAATACCATGAGTCCCTTATACCATGGCGTGGAAGACGCGTGATTCAGGCAATATATACTAAATAAAAGTGCCAAGTATGGTATCAAAGTATTCAAGCTTTGTACCCACAGAGGGTACACTTGGAACTTGACTGTTTACTGTGGAAAATCTAGAGACCCGGAAACCGAAGTCTCCGAAAAACAGTTATGTCTTTAGCGTATGGACTCTTTGAAGAAGGAAACCATGTACACCGACAATTACTATACGAGTGTTCCCCCCGCTTTACGTTTTCAGAAAAGAAGAACCCATCTGGTCGGCACCCTAAGGGCTAATAGCAAATTAGCATTTGAAATTATTTGGGGTACAAGTGTAGTAAACGCACATTTTTCGTACAATGAATATATCCGACTAAAGACACTCACAATAATTGAATTTCGCGGACAGATAATCACTGCATTATTGGAGAGAACTGCTTCAACTGATGAAGTCAGACCTTCAAAACAACAAGAAAAACATTATTTGGTTCAAAAAAATGTATATGGTAAGAAGATTTGAGGTCATTGTGTGGAATGTTACAAGATATAGGGTAGGAAAGAGGTACAAATTGCGGGCAGCACTAAAAGTGTGCCTCAAGTTTATACAATATGTTCTGTTTGTAAACATTATTTATGCCGCCAGTGCTTCAATAAAACACACCAAGTAGTAAACTTATTGTTGATTGAATTGCTTGAATAAATCTATGTCGAAAGTAACTCTTCACTATTTTTTACCTAATATTTTGTTTATTAATAATTCCTAAAGTATACGTCATAACCCAAACCCAAATATACCATTTTATTCAGTCAGGCCACTGGTTTTTTTTTTCTCAAACAAAATGTATAAAAACCGAGTGTATGAACGATACACGATGTAAGAAGCATACTAAGCTGTGTGTATCATTTTTGATACACAATGTTATCAACATTGTGTGCAAAAATGATACACTGGCGCTGAAGGTGTAAAAACCCCTATAAAAAGCATGAAATAAAAAATAAATTAAAAATTTAAAAACCCCCGACTCACAAAAAAAGAACTATAAAAAAAACCTGTAAAAAGTAAAAAAAATACTTTTATATTATGACCTATCTACCCTAAGTATTGAACCTTTATTATTATTATAGGTAGCTATATTATTTACGTATTCATATTTTTAACTAACAGTTTGTCTCGTCGGGGACCGCTCACCTAATCATAACCTAATCGTCTGTCTCAGTTTAGGTATAGAGCGGTCCCCCCGACGAGACAAACTGATAGTTAAAAATATGATTACGTAAATAATATAGCTATCTATAATAAGAATAAAGGTTCAATACTTAGGGTAGATAGGTCATAATATAATAGTTATTTTTTTACTTTTTACAGGTTTTTTTATAGTTCTTTTTGATAAACAATTCGTATTTCTGTTTTATAAATCATAAATTCGATGCATGAACCACATTTTTGATGTAAATCGATAAAAAAGGTCATCTTGTTGCGAGTAATATTAGTAAGTAGGACATGACTGTTTAGTTAATCAATTGTTTTTTATTAGACAGCATTTAATTTTCTGGTTTGCATTCAGTAAATTAGTGGAGTTACCTTGTGCAGAAAAATTAAACAGATGTGCATTTAAAAATATCCCTTGTTTTATAAATAGATAGTAAGTACTTATCCAAAGTAGATAAAATTTACAATTAAAGGTCATTTCAGCAGATTTATATCGTTTCAAACATGTTGACATAAGTTAGTGAGAAATGTTACTACATTCAATATTTAATTTTATTTATTGACCAAACGGCATTCGTTTATTTAACACAGATACTTTACTTTTCTCTGATAGACTCAAATGCAGGAACGGTGGACCCCACTCAGTCAGCTGTCAGCAGCATAAAATATTGTCTTTGAAAATCAGACAACTCAAAAATTAATATAGTACATTGAATGTACTCTAAATCATAGCAGTTTTGACAAGTGTGAGCAAGTACAAAAGCATGAACCGGTAACGAAACCATATCGCGGTGTAATTTAGGGTAGAGCGCCATCTAGTGATCGTCATGGTAATTGTTGGCGGAACGCAATGATTATTATTTTGAATAGCAATGGCTAGTTTGTAACATTTGCATAATCTTATAAATATTTTTTTCAGATTGAATATGAGGATATTACTTGAAGTTATTTAAGAAGGTCTTTCCTGTTCCAGCGCCTAACACTTTTACAATCAAATATTACAGTTAAAAGCACATAGTTTTCACTTCAGTCCAGAAATAGGGACAACTTCAATGATCCATAATTTATTTTTTATTTTTACGTGCATATAAACGCGTGCTTTTCTAGTGTTATTTTTTAAATATTAATTTAAAAATTCGCGCTTGGTTTCGTTACGGGGTAGTGTATATGTATAATAAGACTAGCTGACCCGCGCAACTTCGTTTGCGTCACATGGAAGTGAGAAAGAGAGAAGTGTGGTATAAATATTTAGTGATATAATGTTTCCCGTCGTATTTACTCCGTCGCTTATGTTCATTAGAGCTGACCCGCACAACTTCGGTTGCGTCACATGAGAGTGAGAAGGAGAGAGGCGTGGTATTGCGATATAATGTTTCCCCTCGCATTTACTTCCGCCCGTTCTTTTTTGGTACGGATCCGACTCGCACTTGACCGGTTTTTATCGTCCATTTGACTGGCTACCACTGCAGATCACGATTATTGCCGTCGTCGCCTCGCTCATATTTTAAAAATTATTGACAGGGTTATTGAAAGCGAACCGTAAAATATAGGCATTTATGCTGTCAAGGACATTTTTTTATAACTTTTTAAGAGGATCAATTTAATAGTACACTATTATTACGTAACTTTAACCATTTACGCAGTGTACGCAATGGAAGCTCTGAAAAGAAAGAAATTTTCCCCGTTCTCAAAACATTATTCATGGCTCCGCCACTATTGGTCTTAGCGTGATGGTATATTGTCATTAACCATTCTCAATAAATTGACTATTAAACTGTAAAATTATTTTTGAAATGCAACCAGTAGTTTCTGAGATCCTAGCACAAACAAACTCTTCAGTTTGTTTGTCAGCAAGCCTTAAAAGATAGACATACTGTCGCGGACTTTTTTTTAGAACTTTTTAAGAGAAACAATTTTGTTGTACACAATTTTTACGTAACTTTAACCATTTATGCAGCGTACGCTTCGGAAGCTTTCAGACGGTAAAAAATATTCCCCGTTTTCGAAACATTATTGATTGCTGCTCCGCTCCTATTCACCTTAGCGTGATGTTATATAACCTATAGCCATCCTCAATAGATGGACTATCAAACTGTAAAAGAATTTCCGAAATCCAACCAGCAGTTCCTGAGATCCTAGCGTTCAAACAAACAAACTCTTCAGATTTATAATACACTCATTTGCAAAAAAAACGGGCGGTTTTGATTTTCATTCATCTTTAAAAAGATACAATACCAAAAAGGTTTCAATCGTTTGTACACGTTACTGGCCAGTTTTAAAAATGCCGTGGTATTTAAAAAACTACGTTCTAAATTCTAATTTTCATTTGATGCTCATTTTTACAGAAAACCCCACTTTATCCTACATTTTCGGCGCGAAGTTCCAGGAGTTAAGGTGAAGTGGGACTCAAAACACGTAATTTTGACATATTTCGAACCAATTTTGCAACGGTGTTAACAAAGATTTCACAATTTTTTAAATGGATAATTATTATTAAGTATATTGACTAGGGATGTCAGCTCTCCAAAACACGATTGAGTAAATTCGGCTCGATAGAAAATAATCCCAAAGTTCCCTCGAATCTGTAAATTTACCTGTGACCGCCTTGACTATAATCAATTTCATTCAGTAGTTATATAATGTACCACACTATTTTTTTTATTTCCATGTCCCTAATAAGTTACCTCGAGGTCCTATGCAGTTATTTATTAATTAAAAACATATTGTTTTAATAAAAAAAAACGTTTTGTTGAGCGGGAGTACATTTTGCCGCTATCAGCCACCTCACAGAGCCCGCTCAGTCAGCCGACAGGCTTCGTTGAGGACACCCGTATACAACTTTGTCACGCCCGCTGACGTAATTCGCTGCCGTAGTAACGAAAATAGGTAATAAAAAAAAACAAAAAAGGAAGTATTCAAGGCTTAAGCTCAAGAGCGTAAAAATATCGCATCTGTTTGGGGAAGTTTCTTTGGTGTATTATATAAGTTATAGTAACGTTTTCATACTTTCCAATACAAAGTTTGCCTGATGCCACATGATAGATAAGTCCAGAAGATTCACCTATAAATGCGCTCATGTATGTGACGCCCTGACCGAGCGTAAAACATGTAAATTATTTAAATTAATATTTAAGTAAAATCAATGTCATAACGAGTATAATACTAATGACTGATAAATCAGTGGGCCAATTCTCCTAAATTTACAATATAACAGTAGGAATAAAATAAAAAATAAATGAATAAATAAATATTCTCGGACACTTCACACAACGCTATCTAATCCCAAAGTAAGCTAGGAATAACCTGCTTGTGTTATGGGTATCAAACCACGGATATTTATACTTATATACTTTTAAATACATACATATTATACATAGAAACACCCAGACTCTTGAATAAACCTTAATTGAGTATATAATAAATTAAACTCAAAAAATTGGTATTCTTCTATCCAAAATTACAGCTTTCAAGGCACGTATTGCGTATTGTTGATATTCTCGTAGTCTTACTTTACTACTCGTACGTCGTAGTTGATGTAGGTATGTATTGAATTTGAAGTTGTAAGTATGAGTTTCTTTTTTTTTATATTTAGCTCGCCAAATTGACGTCGCCACCAGCCTGATGGAAAGCCGTGGCGCATCTAGCGATTGGGGGCCACTTCTGACAGTGGTCCTCATGTTGGCGGCCCTGTGTTGTGCCTCTTCACGCTTCTCTTAAAAAACCCGGGATTGTAAAATGAGGGAAACACGTGTGCGGGCAGGTCGTTCCATGTTTTTATAGTTCGACAGAGGAACGATCTTTTAAAACGTTCAGTTCTGGCGAAGATTCTCTCCACTGTGTGTGAGTGTCATCTTTGCCCGGCACGTGTTGTTCGGGATCGGAAAGAAGAGGGTGGGATCAGGTTGAAGAGCTCTTCAGAACATTCGCCATGATACATTCGATAGAAGGCAGCCAAGGACGCTATGGTTCTTCACTGCGCCAAAACGGTTCAAGGCCTCCCGTCACCTCAGTTTGAATTTTAACCAACAGTGAACTGAAAATAAACAGCTTACATACAACCCGATACAGTCAATACAACCCTAACTTTGTTTTAAGCCATAATGTAAAATAGTAATACAATGTTCAATGGACAGTGGTACCTATATGTTAAGCGCTAGAAGATGATTTTGTGAATATATGTTACTGAAAAGGCCTGATGATTTAATATGACTTACGAATTATTTAATTATGATAATATTAAAGTCTGTGAAGATGTTAGTGACAAAATCACGTTCCAACGGTTGAGCAGATCTGGCTGTAATTGGTGGCCTATTATAATTATTGTTTGCTTTTCCAGACTGCAATGTATTCCTGGACATATTATACACTAGCTGACGCCCGCAGCTCTGCCCGCGTCTAGTTTTGTCCCCGTTTCCGCTTTCCGTGGGAACTGATTGCCGGGATAAAAAGTGGCCTATGTGTTATTCCAGGCCTATATCTACCCCTGTACTAAATTTCAGCTAGATCCGTTTAGCCGTTAGAGCGTGAAAGAGTAACAAACATCTACAGTCACAAACTTTCGCATTTATAATATTAAGTAAGAAGTAAGATAATTTAGAAAATAGCATAAAGGCTATTTTATCCCTGGATATGACCCAATGGTAGTAGGGAACGCAAACAGAATTCTACACAGCTGAAGCTGCGGGCAATAGCCACGCGAAGTGAAACGTAGAATGTTTAATTTAGGAAATGGTAATCATTTGGACAGGACTAAAGCCTAGTCTAGTTTAAATAACTAGTATCGATTTATTCCTTTACACCCTTGCATATATGCAAATAGCAATATTCGTTTTTGTATATTGTTCGTTTTCTTAGCCAAACGGGACCCTATTACTGAGACTTCGAAGTCCGTTTGTTCATCTGTATCTCATGAACTAGGCAGCAATACATTTCAAAGATGTGTTTCTGCTACCGCTGTAACAACTATAATAACACTAGATAAAGAAAAAAATAAGGTTACTCCCATACAACGTAATCTTCTGGCGTTTTTTTTTTGTTACTAAATCGGATTCGTAATTCGTATTCGTATATTCGTAGTTGGACTGGTCCAACTTGAACCTCGGCCGCTTTTACAGTTCTGTATCCAAAGGGTAAAAATGGAATGAGGAGAAAGTATTGCCTTTTGAAAATGCTAAGAGGCAAAAGCGGTCAGGTGTAGAGTAAATAAATGCTGTAAAACAGTACAAGTGGTGGTTATTCAATATGCGCTGCAGGTTCCACCAAGTGCCAACAGTATAAATAATCTGTAATAACGCGACCCTATTACTGAGACTATCTATCTGTCATCTTATGCACCACTGCAATAGCTAGGCATTTGAAATTTACGAATCCTAAGAACAGAAAAAAAATTAAGGAGGGCTCCCGTACAGGTATATTTTTCAGTCTTTTTTTTTTACAGAACCATCCTTTTTCCTTTTAAGGAAGTACCAATAAATATAAACAAAGGATAGGGGCAGCAGATTCTTACTTTTTCAATAAACCTGGCAAAAATCGTCACAGGTAAAAAAATAAATTGAAGTACTTCTTAAACATATTATGTTATATTCTTATTATGAAAATGAATTTCATTACATCGCTCCCTTAACAAAGTAAAGGCCTATCTCAAAAATACAAACTTTTGGGAAAACGTGTTTTAAACGTCAGAGAACCCGATAGTTCTACTCTATTATCCATAACATCATAATTTAAAATGCTATGGCATTCATTATTTTTTTACGTAGACTACATTAAATGTACTACAGTATTCTTAATTAAAATATAGGAAAGAAAAAATATTTAAGTACTAATAAATTCTTTATTTAAAACTCTTCCGACTTAGGCCTGTTTTACATTAATTTTATATTAGATTTATAGGCAATGTTTGGAATGTGCCTTTCTAAGGCTTAAAAATAATCAACATTATGAAGCCTATCACAAAATAATGCTTTATCACGCAATATAACCTATTACATATTGGTAAAAGTGCTTTTTCGGAAAATGAAAATACCACAAAAATTTAAAATAATTCAAAAGTTACCAAATGGCACATAATTTTTATGAAATATAGTGGAACATTCTATAAAAATAAAAAATCTAACTTAACATTACTCCACAAAATAAGAAAATTGCAGATATTATTAGGTAAATTAGGAACTTCTAAAAATTCACAAATTAAACTTTTTATATTTATATAAATATCGGAAACTCACAACAATACATGGTAAATATCCCGCTAACTTTAATACTAATTAAACTTTATATTTATTTATTTATTTATTTATTTTACACTATATTGTACGCCAAGTAAAAAAAATATGGTACACTAGCTGACCCGCGCAACTTCGTTTGCGTGATAAATGAAGAACCGCTCGACCGATTTTGTGCAAACTTCACATAAACCATCTACTAAATAGTCCGAACAAAGCCTAAACATTTCGTTTAGATAGGTGAGCCCGTTCTTGAGTTATAAAATTACAACGAAAAGTGGCATTGATTTTGATATATATAGATTAATACAGTGCAAGAAGATGTACAATGGGCGGCCTTATCGCTAAAAAGCAATTTCTACCAGGCAACCTTTATATTACTTACTTCCTCCAAAAATTACAGACACCCTTTCCTTTTTCCTATTATTAATTTGACGACAAAAATTTTAATTATAAACAAAACCTTTTTAACTTTTTAACAACTATTATTTTTTCTTATGCTATGAGTATCAGCAACTTTACTAACAGTCTTAAAGATTTGAAATATTCCATCCTTTTGTGGTGGTCAAGTTTATCGTTGCATTTAAGACTACATCTTTGAGAGCATGGTGGTTTCATTTCTCCAGCAGGAACAAGTTTCTTAGTAAAATTAGAAATGAATTGTTTGCCTAAGTTTCGCTTATTTTTTGAGCAGGATTGAGCTCGGGCCGGACGTCTATGCCAAGGATGTCCAAATTGTACCCAAGTGAGATCGTTGTATTCTGAAGAGAGGGTAAGGGCAGGAAAGGGGATTTTTTGCTGTAAACGCAAACGCCAGTGTATTTACGGGCATTGAACTCAACCAGGTTTTCGGATTCCCATTGGGAAATGCGGTCCAGGAACCCGTCAAGATCAGCCACAAGTTGTCGTCTCTTCTCCACAATGTCGAATCTCCCTGCCGATGGACGGGCCGAGTAACTTTCGTGCAGAGTGCTATCGTCTGCATAGTAATGAATCCTCCCGCGGGATAGCATGTCATTGATATGCAGAAGAAAGAGAGTTGGGAACAACATAGATCCCTGTGGTACCCCGGCATTAACCTGCATAAATCAAGAAGCCTGGTCGTCACAGAGGACCCGTATTCATCGTCCGTGCAGAAATCTGGTCATCCAGCTGCAAAATTGAGGGCCGGAAGCTTGGAAAGCAGCGACGCGTGCCATACTCTATCGAAAGCTATCGCGATATCGATCGAGGCTTATAGCCAACGACTCGCCGTACCTCTCCATAGCCTCACCCCAAACATGTGTCACGTACGCCAGGAGGTCACCCTAGCTAGACCGCTTTGGCATAAAGCCGTATTGTCGATCACTGAGTAGCGTGTGATCCTCGAGGTAACGCATGAGTTTTTTGTTGATGATTAGCTTTTCGTTTTCTCGTTAAAGTTCTAGTTAATGTAACATCAGCAGCGGTTGTATTAGTGGTATTAATAGATAAAATATTTGATGATGGGCTCAAAGAACGCTGTCAGGCTTCTGGTTCTGCATTATAGGTTGTATCATTATCACTTCCTCAGTATCCCTCTCTGCAGAAATAACTGGTGAAATACAATAATCCAGGAGCGCGAATCGTTGTTATTGGCATAGCTGTGGGCTAAACATTTTGAAGTGTCAGTAACAAGGGAGACGTAAATTGTGCTCGAGGAGTACGTGGTTGCTCATCCGAGGGTATAACATTAATTTGAAAAATAGGTAATGCTCGAGTTATTGGGAAACATTCTCGCGATGATTGGCGGCTACAAGAAGTTGTACTCGTCGAACTACCGATGTCGGAACTTGAAGATGAGCTGGAACTACTTAAAGATGATCTGATTGAGCGTTTCGACGGTGTTCCGATAAAAGCAGTCAATGGCCCAGACAACGCGACAAACAGTTGTGTATTTTCTGAAACTCGTCCAGTACTATCCAAAAACATAAATTATACGATTAGATGCTATGTATTACTTACACCTAATCTGAAATAAGATTCGGGTGAACTGACTGTATAAAAAGTATGTATAATGATTTAGCTAGAAAGATTACAATAGAAAGATTTACTTTCTGCTCCTTAGTCGATTCATTTTGTTACTAAACTTGTGGTTCTGGCAGATTAAGTAAGTTTAAAATGTTATGCGACCGCGATGTCATGTTTACGTGAATAATAAAAATAACAACTGTATCTATTTTAGAGCTACTTAACCTATATACAAACTTCACACCTACCTACTTAACCAATAATTACTTTTTGTTAAGCTAACCATACGAGAGATTATGAACGCAATTCAAAATTTGATTATACATTTTGCATCGTGTAAAGAACTAACCAGAAAAGTAAACACAATTCTTGAATCCAATTTCGTAAAAAAAAGAATGTCTTTGAGATTAACATAGAAAAAACTAATTTTTTTTGTAAAATAAAGAGCTAATTTGATTTAAAATGACATATTCTAATAAATTTTGGTGATAAAGGAGCCTAACTCTAGTTCAACCTGTCCAGTACTAAAAAATAAAGCAATACTTGCCCGTTATTTAGTAATAAAAAGGCACAATTCCAATTCGAACAACACAACCAGCGGTTCGGCGTTATCAAGTAACGGCGTATTACTGGTAAGGCCTCTCTAGCGGGAAGGCGGGAGTGCAGAAGAGGGTAGTGTGAAAGGGGCACTATAGCCGTATTTCTTTTTTTTCTCTTTCTGTCAAGGTCAAGTGATAGAATAGTTGTTATTAAGCCCATATAACACAAAAACTCAAAACCTCTAAATTTCGAATTGTGCCCTTATAATATTAAGGGAGCGACATGTTAGTGATAAAAATTGCATCAAAATCAATTACGTAGTTGCTCACGAGTAGAAGATCTAAAGAGGTTTATCTAAACAGGGCGAAAAAAATTGTTATGTAAACTTGTACTTCTGTCAATGATTTCAATTGCGTAGTGAACGGGTTAACGCGCGAAAACGTTTCCGACGCACGGAGCGTCCCGAACATCTTGCGTCTGCTTCAGTAGCGAAGGCTCCATACAAGCCGATTCCCGCTGGCTTCCCTTTTCAGAACTGACAGCAACGTATATATCAATTATAAATTATACTCCTAAATTAATCTCAAATATTCATTTCACTTAGATTATAAATGCACTCAAATATACGAAGTTTCATTAAATATACCAAAAACATTAAAAATATATCAGACACCTACTACAAATTAATCGATATTCGTAAACCACACCGTTTGATCGATCAAGAGCGCGAAAATAATCCGGCTTACAGACTCATACTACCACAGTACATGACTCGCGTAGTTCCATGAATTAACGCACCACGCTCACCTTAGCGAAAAGGGCGGCGCTAGGAGCGTGCGTGAAAGCCGGAACGACGTAGCTTATTTCTCTCCGCATGTGCTCTGCAGGAACTGCAACCACAGAGTACATTTGTATACTATGAGATAGAGACGTCACTTGACTTATTGACGACATCAGCGGCGCCAAGCAGTTTTTGCAGGAAACTCGCCGGCTGCTTGTTTGTTTATTGTATCTAATAAATAATATTCATAATTTATTTATATTTATGAAACTAGAATTAAAAATTATATTAAAGTATAAGTTACGAGTAGGAGAGGATAAGTATCTTCTTTTGTTACTTAAAAACATTAGAGATGCCTATTCCTTGCATTGATAATGTTGAGGCATTTTAATTACCATAGGTAAATCTAGATGGCGCCAGCCAAAATTATAGAAGTCGGTGTTGAGAGTCTCCACAACCATATGACTACTCAAGAATTATTTTTAACATAGATTAAGTACAATTCCTTAGAACTGTGTTTTTATAAACCTTATTTCCTCCCGCGATAGATCGGCAGGGAAAATTGCGAGGAAATAAGAAACTTTAAAATTATAAAACTATTTTATGACCTTTTTAGATTTGCATATCCGTTCGTACCCATGGTGGATAAAAAACGGGACTCTATTTTTATTCATAAGACTTAGCCGTCCGTCTGTCTGTCTGTCCGTCAGTGACTTACAGACCGACGCGACGGACCGTCACCCGTCACGAGGCTGTCTCTTATGAAAACGATGACAGCTAGAGAGCTGAAATTTTCACAGATTTTGTGTTTCTGTTGCCGCTATAACAAATACTAACAACAGAAAAATTATAATATTTAAGCGGGTCTCTCTTAAAATGAACGTAATTTTTTGCTATTTTATTTTTTATATTAAAAACGGCAACAAGAAGCCGCTTGAAATTATCACAGAACATTGAGCTGTATATTTTTATAAAATATAAATGATTTCACTGAAATAAAATTGACATTTTAGGGGGCTCTCGTACAACAAACGTGATTTTTGTAGTTTATTGGTGCGCGAGTCCGCTTCGCATTTAGTAGGTTTTTATATCTGCTCTTATCATGCACGTAAGACATTGTCGTGTATAAGTGGAGGTGGCAAAGTCGCAACATCGGGGTATGACCTAATGGATCGCAATTACATTACATGTACGTAGGGGCAGGTATATCTAGTATCTACTAAACTAAACTAGGTTTATTTGCTACTAAGGGCAAGACCGATTTTTTTTTTCATTTTCGGCTTCCCTTTTAAAAATAATCAGCCTGCGCCACTGGTCTGCTTCACCCCCTCCGAATCGCTTGAGACACAATTGCACTTCGCCTTAAGATCGACTTTCACAACTTTTATTCAATTTTTATCGATTAATTTCATATCCTTGACTGTCAAAGCTTTATTTATTGCTGTTTGGCTGTATCAAAAATGGTAGATAAAGTGGTAAAAGCTACCAAAATTATGGCGCTGCTTGAGAGGGTTGCAGCCAATGTTTCGTGGCCAGGAGGCTAAATGTTAGTCGCTCGACGGTCCAAAGGACCTGGCAGCGATATCAGGAGACTGGTTCCGTCCAGAGAAGGCCTGGTTCTGGAAGAAAACCATGTACCCAACCACGGGATGATCGTTTTCTAGTGAGTCGCGCATTGAGAAATCGCAAATCTTCGTATGTGGATCTTAAGAACAACCTCCAAGAAGTAAGAAATGTGCATATTAGTCTATGGACGGTCAAGAGGAGGTTTCTCGCTGCCAATATACGCAGTCACCGCCCGGCCCGCGGCCCCAAATTACTCCGTGAGCACAGAGTTCACAGGCTTAGGTTCGCTAGAAATTGTGAATCATGGACTAAAGAAGATTGGAAAGGGTTTTGTTCTCTGATGAAGCCAGGATATCTCTGTTCGGTGAAGATCGACGTCGGCAAGTGCTAAGAAGACAAGGAGAACGCTTTGCAGAGGCATGTTTCGAAGAAATCACACCTTATGGTGGGGGCTCTGTTATGTTTTGGGCAGGAATAAATTCAATGGAACGTACAGAGTTAGTCTTCATTGAAAACGGCTCACTGACTGGGCATCGATACATAACGGAAGTTCTAATTCCTCATGCACAACCCGCATTGGCCGCTCTTGGTTAAGACTCAATTTTTATGGACGACAATGCTCGCGCCCACCGATCCCGCGATGTTAATGCGTATGTGCAAGAGGTCGGCATTCGTCGTTTGGATTGGCCAGCTCGAAGTCCCGACCTCAATCCCATAGATCATGTCTGGGACGTTCTAAAACGGCGTGTGAGATCAGTACACCCGGCTCCGCAGACCATCAGAGAGCTGAAGAATGTGATTACTGCGGAGTGGGAACGTATTCCGCAAGCAAGTATCCGGGATATACTCGCTAGCATGCCCAGACGAATTAAAGCTGTGATTTTAGCTAGAGGGGGTCACACCCGATACTTAACATTTATCTGCTTTTACTTCATTAAAGAAAAACAAACAAAAAAAAACCTTTTTATTTTTACTTCATCAGCATATGCACTACTAGCGAACATACACTACTAGCGAGGTTTAGCATTATTTCCCATAAATTGTAACAAAATTTAATGAAATACTGATGAAAACGATTATTTTCTTATTAATTTAACAAATTGTGAGGATAAAACTACCTATAGGTAATTATCAAACAAAGCAATATTAACATTTGAAATGGTTCATTGCTTAGGTGCCCGTTTTTTTTGCAAATGAGTGTATTAGTATGGATAGTAAATAATGATAATTTCTAAGTCGTAAATATTACTTACAAAATATGTATATGGTGTATTAGGGGGAAAGTAAAGTTGCCTAAAGTATAGACGCCTGTTTTTATTGCATTGACAAATTCGTCAATAAAAAAAATCAATGAAAAATAAACGTACGTTACGTAGCACAAAGCAATATGTAAGATTTTATTCAATATGTTACGTACTCGACATGCATCCTTCGCCCTTTTTCATCGTCCATATATTAACCCTTCAACACACTAAAAAAATATATCGAAAATCGGTAATCACGTGGACCTAGCTCCACCACCCTAAAAATGAAAAAAGATTTCCCATTTCCCAAAAAAAATTTTTATCTCACTTACCAGACCAAATTTTTCAATTCTGCAAACAGCAACCGGATTATTGATAAATTGTTTATTTTACTGTGTATAATAATAAACAATAATGAAAACACATTATTTATAATAAAAAACAAAACACACACGCACACTTGCACTTGGTACACACGCACTCAACAAAAAAAACATTGATTACTCTACCACCACACCATATTTTACGATCCTGTAAACACCAACCGGATTATTGATATATTGTTTATTTTACTGTGTATAATAATAAATAATAATGCAAACACATTATTTATAATAAAAACACGAAACACACACGTACTACACAAACGCACGCCATCCATGCGCAATTCACTCTCAACTTCAACTGTTCGATTTTTGTAAATAATTCTGGCCCATTGACGTCATTTCATAAGATTCCAAAAACAAGAAAATGTTATAAACTACACATGCAATAAACCTGTTCATTGAAAAGTAGGACGTAAGCAGGCTAAATTTAAGTTTAAAGTCGTCTGGGTAGGTGCGGCGACCGGTCGCCGCGCGGGGCTTTACGGAAAAACTTGATTATTATGCGCGGCGACGGGTCGCCGCGAGGAGCTCTAAGGGAAAAAAAATAACTCACACCAATGGCACACACTAGCGCCATCTGGAGAAAGACTCTGTAACGAGATTCGAAGGAAATTAACCGCGCGCGCGTGTCCTCGTCTCAAAATTATATTCGCGAAATTCTCTAAAACTGTTTATCTATACTTTATTATTCAAGTTCAAGAACCATAGGTATTCCCCGGGGAACTACAGGAGATCTGCGCCTGGATATACTGTGAGTACCTACCTACCTTTTTCCTATTCCTCAAGCTGTCGAAGTATTTTGGGAGAATATATATTTTTAAATTCAACATTATAATATCGTTTATGCAACATTTATGGTCATTTCGAGCCAAATTTATAAGTTCAAAATAGATATCAACAGATATTTTCGAATTTCGCGTTCAAACTTTACTTTTCACTAACTTGTGGGTGGATGGATGTTACATTGCAGGTATTCATTCAATAGTTCTACTGTGGTGATGTAATATTGCAAATTTTGGTTTATACCAGTGTAGTCTAATATTTCTATATCTATTTCTGTGTTGGATAAACTGGAATTGACTCATTTTAGTGAAAATATTTGTTAAGACCGTAAGTACCTATTGTTCTACGTATTCCGTATACCTACCTACTTATAACCTATTTCGTGTGATATATTTGTGTTTCTATATTTGTGATTCGAAATGGCACAAAAATTAACAGAGATTGAAATTAAAATTAATTCGCTTATTATTAAAAAGGAACGTTATTATAGACGTGTTCAACAATTATATGATTTGGCAAAGGCCGTCGAACATAGTATCCCGGAGTTAGACAAACTGTACGTACGGGTCAGTGACCTTGATAGCACCCGTGATTTGTTCGAGAAAGTGGTTGATGAGATTTCCGTATTGAAATTAAAGCAAAACCCCGACTATGTCATATGCGATCAGGAGTCACTTTCTATGGATGATTTGTATTTTGGAATAAAAAATATTTTTCGACGTCACGAACAATCGTCAAAGAACTCTGCTAATTTACATGATGATGTCTCGAAGAAGCGTAGTTGTGCACAACCCCGTTTACCTAAAATTGAACTAGTTCATTTTGATGGTAAATTGGAGAATTGGATCACATTTCGTGACACATTTACTAGCCTAATTCATACGAATAATTCGATAGGTAATACCGAAAAGTTTTATTATTTACTGTCGGTTGTAAGCGGGCCTGCCCTTCAAATTGTTAAAAGCCTACCTATATCTAGTGATAACTATGATATTGTTTGGTCGTCATTGATGAATAGGTTTGAAAATAAGCGAGCTATAGCTACTCGGTATATGGATAAGTTGTTTACGTTTAAGCCGTTGTCAGGCGAATCTGTGAGCGGATTAAATACCTTTTTAGAAACTTTTCAAGAATGCGTTCAAGCACTTGAATTATTGCAAATCGAAGATCTGTCGGGATTTATTCTTTGCTATATCGGATTGCGTAACTTAGACCCGGTTTCTAGGCGTGAATTCGAACAAAAGATAGGTCAAAATGAAATACCTATTTTCAAAACTTTAATCGATTTTGTTTTATCGCAAGTACGTATGTTGGAAATGTCAACAAATTGTACGTTGAAATCTGGTTCTAGTAAACTTATAACTCATAATTCGAGTCATAAGCCTAGTTCAAAAACTTTAACTTCTAAAACATGTTTGACTAGTAGCAACACAGGCCCTGTTAAAACAAATACTAATAAAGGCAATTGTTGTCAATATTGCAATAAGCCATTTCATTCAATTTATAAATGTTTCGAGTACATGGCTTTGTCACCTAGTCAACGCGTTGCTAAAATAAATAACTTGCAGTTGTGTGAAAACTGCCTGCGCCAAGGTCACGAATCTAATGAGTGTCCCTCCAAGCTATCATGTACGGTCTGCAAAGGACGTCACCACCACACATTGCATTTAGATCAGAAATCGTTCTCGCCTACTATACCTTGTACTACTACCGATTCTAAAGATGTTCAAAGTAAACACGTCTCGCTGTCCTGCTCAGCTGGGTCTACTGTACTTCTAGGTACGGCGGTCATACACGTATCAGATGTTTTAGGCAAATATCAACCTGTGCGTGTTGTGATCGATAGTGGTTCACAAACCAGTTTCATGACTAATGACTGTGCACAGCGATTGGGACTATCCCGTTTCAAGTGTAGTACACAGTTGGTCGGTCTGGGTGGGTCAGTGGTACACGATCAGGGTGTGGTTTCCTGCAGAATCAAACCAACAATGTCTAGTAACCCTGTTTTCGACATTAAGGCGGTTGTGATTTCAAAGATTTCCAGCGATATGCCATCCCTTAATTTATCGCAAGAAATAATTCAAGAATATAAACATTTGGTGTTGGCTGACCCTACTTTTTATAGTTCAAGTCGTATTGATGTTTTGCTTGGTAGTGATGTGTTTCCATTTATTTATGACGGTGGCAAGTATTATCCATCTCGAAAGGATTTGCCACTCGCGTTAAGTAGCATATTTGGGTATGTCATTACTGGTCAATTGTCATTGGATAGTTCCAGGGATAGTGTATCAACCTGTATGTTTACTGGCGCGTCAATCAAAGTTGATAAACTGATGAAATCATTTTGGGAAACGGAGACTTTATTTTGTGATATACCTAGGGACCCAAATGACGTCATCGCGGAGCAGATGTTTGTAAATGACTGCAAGCGGGATAGTAGCGGTAGATATATTGTTAGTTATCCTTTTAAACATGATGCGAATTTGGGTGATTCTCAACAAATCGCATTACGCAGATTTGAAAATTTAGAGCGAAAGTTATCTCGTCTACCTTCACTTAAGTGCGAGTATACAAAGTTCATGGATGAATATGCTTCGCTCGGTCATATGACTTGTGTAGGTACTATATCGGAGGTGGAGTCCAAATATGTCATACCCCATCATTGTGTTCATAAGCCTGACAGTAGCACTACGAAGCTTCGCGTGGTCTTCGACGCTTCGTGCTCTACTACCAATAATAAATCCTTGAATTCCGTTTTATATACGGGACCGAAATTACAAGCTGATTTAGTGGAGCTATTAATTAGTTTTCGGTTGCGTGAAGTTTGTTTGTGCGCTGATATCTCCAAAATGTATCGATGCATTTTAATAGATGAAAGGCAGCGCACATATCAACATATTTACTGGCGAAACGCGCCAAACGACCCTATAAAGGTATATGAACTAGGTACCTTGACATACGGCGTGGTAAGTAGTCCGTTTCTGGCGATTCGCACCTTGCAGCAGCTAGCAGCTGATGAGGGCGCCCGATTTCCTCACGCTGCCCGTGCGCTTGGTACAGGCTTCTACGTCGATGATTTTCTTTGGTCAGTAGATAGTGTAGACGAAGCCTTACAGTTACAACATGACTTGGTCGAATTGTTGAAACTTGGTGGGTTTGAACTGCGCAAGTGGTCAAGTAATAGCAGTCTAGTTTTAAGTAGCTTACCTAGCGATCAACTTGAACCACCTATTCAGTTTGATGATGGTAGCACATTGGCGATTAAGATTTTAGGTCTTCACTGGCTGCCACAAGAGGATGTTTTTTCATTTCGTACTACGGAAATGGATTCTATTGTTACAAAACGCTCTGTTCTGTCAGCTATTGCTAGACTATTTGATCCGTTGGGTTTCGTCCAGCCATGTATATTTTTTGCAAAATGCTTTATGCAAAATCTATGGTCTAAAAACTTAGACTGGGATGACGCCTTGCCCAACACCCTATGTGATGAATGGCGTATTTATTCATCTCAAATTCCTTTATTATCCGAATTACAACATAATCGGCATGTTCTTATCAGTAATTATTTAAATTTTCATCTTATTGGTTTTTGCGACGCGTCAATCCTCGGATTCGCTGTCGTGATATATATTCGCAGTCAAGACGCGCAGGGTAATATCAAAGTGAGTTTACTGTTTTCGAAATCTAAGGTTGCGCCCTTACAGACAGTATCCATCCCTCGTCTTGAATTAATGGCTGCTCATTTATTATCTAAAACGCTCAATTACATTATATCAATTTTATCAAAGCAAGTGCACATCCATGAAGTGTTGGCGTTCACTGACAGTTCTGTAGTACTGACATGGATCAATACACCTGCATATAAGCTAAAAACGTTTGTAGCTAACCGTGTCGCTAAAATAGCTGACGGTTCCTCAATGGTTAAATGGTATCATGTAAGTGGTACTAGTAACCCCGCCGATGTATGCTCTCGCGGTGTTACTCCTGCTCAACTATTGAATATTGCTGATGGTTGGTTCAACGGTCCTCAGTGGCTGTACCAACAACCACATCAATGGCCGGTGAGGTCTCTCAGTGAATTCAATGGCGAACCATTAGAACTTAAAACTATAAACGAGAGGGTTTCATTACTCACGAAAAGTCCCACTGTGATCAGTGACTTTTATGATGATGTAATTGTCAAGTTTTCAAATTTTAATAAGTTATTGCGTGTGGTGGCGTGGTGCCTTAGGTTTATAGCTAATTCAAAGCCTCGTGCCTTTGACAAGATTAAGGGGCCTTTATTAACGTCTGAGTTAAATGTGTCACACAATTTAATTATTCAAATGGTCCAATCTCAATATTTTTCAACTGACCTTGAGTCATTAAAACAAAATAAGTATTGCTCTCCAAGTCTACGTAAACTCGACCCCTTCATTGATAGCCATGGTCTCCTCATGGTGGGGGGTAGACTTTCTCAAGCAGACTTACCGTTTACACAACGGCACCCCTTAATTTTACCTAAAAAATCACACTTCACTAATATTCTTATAGATTATTATCATAAAATTTATTTACACGTTGGGCCTAGAAACTTGCAAAATATCCTAGCGCAAAAATATTGGATTGTTGCTGCTAGATGTGTAATTCGGTCTCGCCTTTCAAAGTGCATTACATGTTTCAAAAATAAGCCGACTATAAATCAACCTAAAATGGCTTCGCTGCCTAAATATCGTTTGCAAGATATTTATCCGTTTCACACTGTTGGCGTTGATGTAGGAGGTCCTTTTTATACGAAGGAGACAAATAGGCGTAATGCTAAAATATCCAAAGCGTATTTGTGTCTTTTTATTTGTTTTTCAACTCGTGCAGTACATCTCGAAATTCTCAGTTCCTTATCTTGTGATTGTTTCTTGGCTGCATTTGATCGATTTACTGCTCGGAGAGGTCTACCGCACACGGTTTGGTCAGACAATGGAAAAAACTTTGTTGCTGCGAATAAACATTTAAATGAGGTAGTTCTCTTTTATAATTCAAATAAATCTCAACTAACTGATGGATTCACACTCCGGAAGGTGTATTGGAAGTTCAATCCACCAAGCGGTAGCCATTTTGGTGGCGCCTACGAGATCGGTATAAAATCGGCTAAATGGCATTTAAAACGTGTCATGGGCACTCGCACATTATCATTTGAAGAGTTATGTACTCTTTTTTCGAATATAGAGGCTATATTAAATTCTCGGCCATTGTGCAGTTTGTCTAATGATCCTGGTGAGTTCGATGTTCTGACGCCAGGTCATTTTTTAGTAGGTCGTCAACTGGTATCGGCCCCCAGTTACGATCTTTCAGATGTATCAATTAATCATTTATCTAGATGGCAATGTATTCAACAGATCACTATGCATTTCTGGCGTCGTTGGAAATCAGAATACCTTCATACTTTGCAACAGAGGCAGAAGTGGTTTGTGGATACGCCTAATCTAGCGGTCAATGACTTAGTTTTAGTTCATAATGATAACACTCCGTGTCTACAGTGGTGTTTAGGACGTGTGGAACAAGTTTTTCCCGGTTCAGATGGTAGAGTTCGCGTAGTTACGGTTCGAACTCAAAGTTCACGATTGCAACGGCCCGTCACTAAACTGAGTCCTCTTCCAAAAGAACAGGATATTTAAACTAAGTATACCTATCTATATAACATACATATTTTATTTTAATGTAGTTCTAAGTATTATTTACAGTCCATTTGCTTTAATATTGGGTTCATTTCTGAACTCCCTTAAAACCCTATTCATTGTTTAGCAGTGTTATAGTTGAATAGGTGCACATATTGTACTTTAATATTTGTGATATCTATTTTGAAATCAATGTTGATTTCGGTGGGGGGAAATGTTACGTACTCGACATGCATCCTTCGCCCTTTTTCATCGTCCATATATTAAAAAAAAATAACTCACACCAATGGCACACACTAGCGCCATCTGGAGAAAGACTCTGTAACGAGATTCGAAGGAAATTAACCGCGCGCGCGTGTCCTCGTCTCAAAATTATATTCGCGAAATTCTCTAAAACTGTTTATCTATACTTTATTATTCAAGTTCAAGAACCATAGGTATTCCCCGGGGAACTACAGGAGATCTGCGCCTGGATATACTGTGAGTACCTACCTACCTTTTTCCTATTCCTCAAGCTGTCGAAGTATTTTGGGAGAATATACCTATATTTTTAAATTCAACATTATAATATCGTTTATGCAACATTTATGGTCATTTCGAGCCAAATTTATAAGTTCAAAATAGATATCAACAGATATTTTCGAATTTCGCGTTCAAACTTTACTTTTCACTAACTTGTGGGTGGATGGATGTTACATTGCAGGTATTCATTCAATAGTTCTACTGTGGTGATGTAATATTGCAAATTTTGGTTTATACCAGTGTAGTCTAATATTTCTATATCTATTTCTGTGTTGGATAAACTGGAATTGACTCATTTTAGTGAAAATATTTGTTAAGACCGTAAGTACCTATTGTTCTACGTATTCCGTATACCTACCTACTTATAACCTATTTCGTGTGATATATTTGTGTTTCTATATTTGTGATTCGAAATGGCACAAAAATTAACAGAGATTGAAATTAAAATTAATTCGCTTATTATTAAAAAGGAACGTTATTATAGACGTGTTCAACAATTATATGATTTGGCAAAGGCCGTCGAACATAGTATCCCGGAGTTAGACAAACTGTACGTACGGGTCAGTGACCTTGATAGCACCCGTGATTTGTTCGAGAAAGTGGTTGATGAGATTTCCGTATTGAAATTAAAGCAAAACCCCGACTATGTCATATGCGATCAGGAGTCACTTTCTATGGATGATTTGTATTTTGGAATAAAAAATATTTTTCGACGTCACGAACAATCGTCAAAGAACTCTGCTAATTTACATGATGATGTCTCGAAGAAGCGTAGTTGTGCACAACCCCGTTTACCTAAAATTGAACTAGTTCATTTTGATGGTAAATTGGAGAATTGGATCACATTTCGTGACACATTTACTAGCCTAATTCATACGAATAATTCGATAGGTAATACCGAAAAGTTTTATTATTTACTGTCGGTTGTAAGCGGGCCTGCCCTTCAAATTGTTAAAAGCCTACCTATATCTAGTGATAACTATGATATTGTTTGGTCGTCATTGATGAATAGGTTTGAAAATAAGCGAGCTATAGCTACTCGGTATATGGATAAGTTGTTTACGTTTAAGCCGTTGTCAGGCGAATCTGTGAGCGGATTAAATACCTTTTTAGAAACTTTTCAAGAATGCGTTCAAGCACTTGAATTATTGCAAATCGAAGATCTGTCGGGATTTATTCTTTGCTATATCGGATTGCGTAACTTAGACCCGGTTTCTAGGCGTGAATTCGAACAAAAGATAGGTCAAAATGAAATACCTATTTTCAAAACTTTAATCGATTTTGTTTTATCGCAAGTACGTATGTTGGAAATGTCAACAAATTGTACGTTGAAATCTGGTTCTAGTAAACTTATAACTCATAATTCGAGTCATAAGCCTAGTTCAAAAACTTTAACTTCTAAAACATGTTTGACTAGTAGCAACACAGGCCCTGTTAAAACAAATACTAATAAAGGCAATTGTTGTCAATATTGCAATAAGCCATTTCATTCAATTTATAAATGTTTCGAGTACATGGCTTTGTCACCTAGTCAACGCGTTGCTAAAATAAATAACTTGCAGTTGTGTGAAAACTGCCTGCGCCAAGGTCACGAATCTAATGAGTGTCCCTCCAAGCTATCATGTACGGTCTGCAAAGGACGTCACCACCACACATTGCATTTAGATCAGAAATCGTTCTCGCCTACTATACCTTGTACTACTACCGATTCTAAAGATGTTCAAAGTAAACACGTCTCGCTGTCCTGCTCAGCTGGGTCTACTGTACTTCTAGGTACGGCGGTCATACACGTATCAGATGTTTTAGGCAAATATCAACCTGTGCGTGTTGTGATCGATAGTGGTTCACAAACCAGTTTCATGACTAATGACTGTGCACAGCGATTGGGACTATCCCGTTTCAAGTGTAGTACACAGTTGGTCGGTCTGGGTGGGTCAGTGGTACACGATCAGGGTGTGGTTTCCTGCAGAATCAAACCAACAATGTCTAGTAACCCTGTTTTCGACATTAAGGCGGTTGTGATTTCAAAGATTTCCAGCGATATGCCATCCCTTAATTTATCGCAAGAAATAATTCAAGAATATAAACATTTGGTGTTGGCTGACCCTACTTTTTATAGTTCAAGTCGTATTGATGTTTTGCTTGGTAGTGATGTGTTTCCATTTATTTATGACGGTGGCAAGTATTATCCATCTCGAAAGGATTTGCCACTCGCGTTAAGTAGCATATTTGGGTATGTCATTACTGGTCAATTGTCATTGGATAGTTCCAGGGATAGTGTATCAACCTGTATGTTTACTGGCGCGTCAATCAAAGTTGATAAACTGATGAAATCATTTTGGGAAACGGAGACTTTATTTTGTGATATACCTAGGGACCCAAATGACGTCATCGCGGAGCAGATGTTTGTAAATGACTGCAAGCGGGATAGTAGCGGTAGATATATTGTTAGTTATCCTTTTAAACCTGATGCGAATTTGGGTGATTCTCAACAAATCGCATTACGCAGATTTGAAAATTTAGAGCGAAAGTTATCTCGTCTACCTTCACTTAAGTGCGAGTATACAAAGTTCATGGATGAATATGCTTCGCTCGGTCATATGACTTGTGTAGGTACTATATCGGAGGTGGAGTCCAAATATGTCATACCCCATCATTGTGTTCATAAGCCTGACAGTAGCACTACGAAGCTTCGCGTGGTCTTCGACGCTTCGTGCTCTACTACCAATAATAAATCCTTGAATTCCGTTTTATATACGGGACCGAAATTACAAGCTGATTTAGTGGAGCTATTAATTAGTTTTCGGTTGCGTGAAGTTTGTTTGTGCGCTGATATCTCCAAAATGTATCGATGCATTTTAATAGATGAAAGGCAGCGCACATATCAACATATTTACTGGCGAAACGCGCCAAACGACCCTATAAAGGTATATGAACTAGGTACCTTGACATACGGCGTGGTAAGTAGTCCGTTTCTGGCGATTCGCACCTTGCAGCAGCTAGCAGCTGATGAGGGCGCCCGATTTCCTCACGCTGCCCGTGCGCTTGGTACAGGCTTCTACGTCGATGATTTTCTTTGGTCAGTAGATAGTGTAGACGAAGCCTTACAGTTACAACATGACTTGGTCGAATTGTTGAAACTTGGTGGGTTTGAACTGCGCAAGTGGTCAAGTAATAGCAGTCTAGTTTTAAGTAGCTTACCTAGCGATCAACTTGAACCACCTATTCAGTTTGATGATGGTAGCACATTGGCGATTAAGATTTTAGGTCTTCACTGGCTGCCACAAGAGGATGTTTTTTCATTTCGTACTACGGAAATGGATTCTATTGTTACAAAACGCTCTGTTCTGTCAGCTATTGCTAGACTATTTGATCCGTTGGGTTTCGTCCAGCCATGTATATTTTTTGCAAAATGCTTTATGCAAAATCTATGGTCTAAAAACTTAGACTGGGATGACGCCTTGCCCAACACCCTATGTGATGAATGGCGTATTTATTCATCTCAAATTCCTTTATTATCCGAATTACAACATAATCGGCATGTTCTTATCAGTAATTATTTAAATTTTCATCTTATTGGTTTTTGCGACGCGTCAATCCTCGGATTCGCTGTCGTGATATATATTCGCAGTCAAGACGCGCAGGGTAATATCAAAGTGAGTTTACTGTTTTCGAAATCTAAGGTTGCGCCCTTACAGACAGTATCCATCCCTCGTCTTGAATTAATGGCTGCTCATTTATTATCTAAAACGCTCAATTACATTATATCAATTTTATCAAAGCAAGTGCACATCCATGAAGTGTTGGCGTTCACTGACAGTTCTGTAGTACTGACATGGATCAATACACCTGCATATAAGCTAAAAACGTTTGTAGCTAACCGTGTCGCTAAAATAGCTGACGGTTCCTCAATGGTTAAATGGTATCATGTAAGTGGTACTAGTAACCCCGCCGATGTATGCTCTCGCGGTGTTACTCCTGCTCAACTATTGAATATTGCTGATGGTTGGTTCAACGGTCCTCAGTGGCTGTACCAACAACCACATCAATGGCCGGTGAGGTCTCTCAGTGAATTCAATGGCGAACCATTAGAACTTAAAACTATAAACGAGAGGGTTTCATTACTCACGAAAAGTCCCACTGTGATCAGTGACTTTTATGATGATGTAATTGTCAAGTTTTCAAATTTTAATAAGTTATTGCGTGTGGTGGCGTGGTGCCTTAGGTTTATAGCTAATTCAAAGCCTCGTGCCTTTGACAAGATTAAGGGGCCTTTATTAACGTCTGAGTTAAATGTGTCACACAATTTAATTATTCAAATGGTCCAATCTCAATATTTTTCAACTGACCTTGAGTCATTAAAACAAAATAAGTATTGCTCTCCAAGTCTACGTAAACTCGACCCCTTCATTGATAGCCATGGTCTCCTCATGGTGGGGGGTAGACTTTCTCAAGCAGACTTACCGTTTACACAACGGCACCCCTTAATTTTACCTAAAAAATCACACTTCACTAATATTCTTATAGATTATTATCATAAAATTTATTTACACGTTGGGCCTAGAAACTTGCAAAATATCCTAGCGCAAAAATATTGGATTGTTGCTGCTAGATGTGTAATTCGGTCTCGCCTTTCAAAGTGCATTACATGTTTCAAAAATAAGCCGACTATAAATCAACCTAAAATGGCTTCGCTGCCTAAATATCGTTTGCAAGATATTTATCCGTTTCACACTGTTGGCGTTGATGTAGGAGGTCCTTTTTATACGAAGGAGACAAATAGGCGTAATGCTAAAATATCCAAAGCGTATTTGTGTCTTTTTATTTGTTTTTCAACTCGTGCAGTACATCTCGAAATTCTCAGTTCCTTATCTTGTGATTGTTTCTTGGCTGCATTTGATCGATTTACTGCTCGGAGAGGTCTACCGCACACGGTTTGGTCAGACAATGGAAAAAACTTTGTTGCTGCGAATAAACATTTAAATGAGGTAGTTCTCTTTTATAATTCAAATAAATCTCAACTAACTGATGGATTCACACTCCGGAAGGTGTATTGGAAGTTCAATCCACCAAGCGGTAGCCATTTTGGTGGCGCCTACGAGATCGGTATAAAATCGGCTAAATGGCATTTAAAACGTGTCATGGGCACTCGCACATTATCATTTGAAGAGTTATGTACTCTTTTTTCGAATATAGAGGCTATATTAAATTCTCGGCCATTGTGCAGTTTGTCTAATGATCCTGGTGAGTTCGATGTTCTGACGCCAGGTCATTTTTTAGTAGGTCGTCAACTGGTATCGGCCCCCAGTTACGATCTTTCAGATGTATCAATTAATCATTTATCTAGATGGCAATGTATTCAACAGATCACTATGCATTTCTGGCGTCGTTGGAAATCAGAATACCTTCATACTTTGCAACAGAGGCAGAAGTGGTTTGTGGATACGCCTAATCTAGCGGTCAATGACTTAGTTTTAGTTCATAATGATAACACTCCGTGTCTACAGTGGTGTTTAGGACGTGTGGAACAAGTTTATCCCGGTTCAGATGGTAGAGTTCGCGTAGTTACGGTTCGAACTCAAAGTTCACGATTGCAACGGCCCGTCACTAAACTGAGTCCTCTTCCAAAAGAACAGGATATTTAAACTAAGTATACCTATCTATATAACATACATATTTTATTTTAATGTAGTTCTAAGTATTATTTACAGTCCATTTGCTTTAATATTGGGTTCATTTCTGAACTCCCTTAAAACCCTATTCATTGTTTAGCAGTGTTATAGTTGAATAGGTGCACATATTGTACTTTAATATTTGTGATATCTATTTTGAAATCAATGTTGATTTCGGTGGGGGGAAATGTTACGTACTCGACATGCATCCTTCGCCCTTTTTCATCGTCCATATATTAAAAAAAAATAACTCACACCAATGGCACACACTAGCGCCATCTGGAGAAAGACTCTGTAACGAGATTCGAAGGAAATTAACCGCGCGCGCGTGTCCTCGTCTCAAAATTATATTCGCGAAATTCTCTAAAACTGTTTATCTATACTTTATTATTCAAGTTCAAGAACCATAGGTATTCCCCGGGGAACTACAGGAGATCTGCGCCTGGATATACTGTGAGTACCTACCTTTTTCCTATTCCTCAAGCTGTCGAAGTATTTTGGGAGAATATATATTTTTAAATTCAACATTATAATATCGTTTATGCAACACAATATCATATATTGAAGTCGGCGCCAAGTAGGTAAACCCATAGTTTTATGTAGGTATTATTCATGGCACCAACTTTATATTGAATAAAATCTGATAAATGAAAATACATATTAATTTGTGCTAAGTAAATTTTATTTTTCAGGATTTGTTTGAATTCGGTTCTATTTTTTATTGAAACTATTTTTTTCATTATTTTAAGTGACGGCTGGAACCGAAAAATATATCTAGGTATCTACCTAGATTGAAAGTTCTCATCAATGCAAATCAATCAAGCCCAAACACAAGGTAGCTGCTGTAAATCATTTAGAAATTCCCTCGACTGTCTTTCGGTTCGATCATCAGATCGACTCCAGACATTCATTAAATTGTAGTACATTAAAGCACTTAATTAAAAAGTTAACAAGCGCACTAGTTGTCCCTACAATTTTCGGTGGTTGCCCTCGTTTTCTCCTGGATCCCATCATCAGATCCCTATCTGGTGTAAATGAGACCACCTCAGAAGTAAACCCTATTCAACAAAAAAAGAAATTTGAAATCCGTCTATAATTTAAGGAAATATCACTTAACATACATAAAAAAAAACATACAGACGAATCGATAACCTCCTCCTTTTTTGAAGTCTGTTAAAAAGATACTATTTTGTCTGATTTTAGAAAAGCCAAAGCGATTCTTTGATTGCTTACATATATGTTAATAAATTATTGGTTTAGATTCGATGGGTAGTCTCACTAGTCTCTGATTTGACAGTTTTGCTGTTGTCGCACGTTTAACATACACTCATTTGCAAAAAAAACGGGCACCTAAGCAATGAACCATTTCAAATGTTAATATTGCTTTGTTTGATAATTATAGGTAGTTTTATCCTCACAATTTGGTAAATTAATAAGAAAATAATCGTTTTCATCAGTATTTCATAAAATTTAGTTACAATTTATGGGAAATAATGCTAAACCTCGCTAGTAGTGTATGTTCGCTAGTAGTGCATATGCTCATGAAGTAAAAATAGAAAAGTTTTTTTGTTTGTTTTTCTTTAATAAAGTAAAAGCAGATAAATGTTTAGTATCGAGTGTGACCCCCTCTAGCTAAAATCACAGCTTGAATTCGTCTGGGCATGCTAGCGAGTATATCCCGGATACTTGCTTGCGGAATACGTTCCCACTCCGCAGTAATCACATTCTTCAGCTCTCTGATGGTCTGCGGAGCCGGGTGTACTGATCTCACACGCCGTTTTAGAACGTTCCTGATATGTTCTATGGGATCGAGGTCGGGACTTCGAGCTGGCCAATCCAAACGACGAATGCCGACCTCTTGCACATACGCATTAACATCGCGGGATCGGTGGGCGCGAGCATTGTCGTCCATAAAAATCGAGTCTTGACCTAGAGCGGCCAATGCGGGTTGTGCATGAGGAATTAGAACTTCCGTTATGTATCGATGCCCAGTCAGTGAGCCGTTTTCAATGAAGACTAACTTTGTACGTTCCATTGTATTTATTCCTGCCCAAAACATAACAGAGCCCTCACCATAAGGTGTGATTTTTTCTAAACATGCATCTGCAAAGCGCTCTCCTTGTCTTCTTAGCACTCGCCGACGTCGATCTTCACCGAACAGAGATATCCTGGCTTCATCAGAGAACAAAACCCTATTCCAATCTTCTTGAGTCCATGATTCACAATTTCTAGCGAACCAAAGCCTGTGAACTCTGTGCTCACGGAATAATTTGGGGCCGCGGGCCGGGCGGTGACTGCGTATATTGGCAGCGAGAAGCCTGCTCCTGACCGTCCATAGACTAATATGCACATTTCTTACTCCTTGGAGGTTGTTCTTAAGATCCACATACGAAGATTTGCGATTTCTCAATGCGCGACTCACAAGAAAACGATCATCCCGTGGTTGGGTACATGGTTTTCTTCCAGAACCAGGCCTTCTCTCGACGGAACCAGTCTCCTGATATCGCTGCCAGGTCCTTTGGACCGTCGAGCGACTAACATTTAGCCTCCTAGCCACGAAACATTGGCTGCAACCCTCTTCAAGCAGCGCGATAATTTTGGTAGCTTTTACCACTTTATCTACCATTTTTGATACAGCCAAACAGCAATAAATAAAGCTTTGACAGTCAAGGATATGAAATTAATCGATCAAAATTGAATAAAAGTTGTGAAAGTCGATGTTAACTTCTGGAACTTCGCGCCAAAAATGTAGGATAAAAAGGGGTTTTCTGTAAAAATGAGCATCAAATGAGAATTTTAATTTAAAACGTACTTTTTTAAATAGCACGGCATTTTTAAAACCGGCCAGTAACGTGTACAAACGATTGAAACCTTTTTGGTATTGTATAGTTGGGTTTGTCGATCACAGTTACATTTATAAGAAAAACTCACAACACCGTCAACAACAGTATATTGCGATTCTTTAAAGGCTAGATTTACAACACTATAAACATTAAGCATGGAACTATTTGAACAGAATAACAATCACTTATTCAGACTATAACACACGTGTTAACAATTAAATTATACCGAACACTATTACACACGAGCACACGAGCCTTGAGCGATGTTACCACCACAGAGTACATTTGTATATTATGAGATAGAGACGTCACTCGACTAAGTGTCGACACCAGCGGTGCCAAGCAGCTATTACAAGAAACTTTCTGACTGCGTGGCCATATTTAAATAAACTTAATTCTTTTAGAAAAATTAGTTTTAAGATCGTAAAAAATAATAATAAACTATCTTAGGTAGAAAAGTAGTCTTACTTATATGACCCTATGTAACGAAACCATACCGCGATTTAAAAAAAGGCACAGCGCCATCTAGTTGTGAATTTTTAACTAAAATATTAGATTTTTTAATATTGCGTACAGCGCCAACTACCACGTGTTTCTGGAAACTCTTACGTTATAATGAAACGAAATTAAATATCATGACAAGTCTCAATGTAACTGCAACGTTGAGAACCTACGTAAGTTGGTTACATTATAATTCAATGCTCAGTTCTAAGTGATAACACCATGGTTACCACTACGAATGACAGCTAACAAAATGAGCGAGACACGATGTGCGTCTTGCTTTTATTAGCTAGGCGGGTAGGTGGGGTGTCAGGGATTTGCCATCTCCTAACACGGCCTCTCCTGACACCAAGTCGTCCTCGACTGGTTTGTCTTGGGTCACCTCAGCACGTAGATAAGGCACGGATGGCCCGTGTCCTGGAGGCTGGATGCCGTTAACAGTAATCAAGTTCATCTGAAAGTATGTGAGACATATGTATTTTGGGCACATCAATAACAGATTGCTACACAGACGTGACAAAGCAACTAAGCAGACGAACACATACACACAGCAAACAATAAAAAGAGAAAGAGTATAGCATGGGAGGCGTCCCACCCATCCTTTACTGTTGCTTTATACTTAACCACAAACGCGGGTAATCCGCATCATGGAGCCGACACGAAGCTGACACACGGCAGACGATAATCGGAGCGTAGCGGACCCACCGCATAGTGTGAACACAGGTGGCCATACCACACTGTGAGCACCTCCGGCCGACTCACGGCATAGCGGACGCACCGCATAATGTGAACACAGGTGGCTATACCACACTGTGAACACCACAAAAATTGGAGCGTAGCGGACCCACCGCATAATGTGAACACATGTGGCTTTACCACACTGTGAACACCTCCAGCCGACTCACGGCACAGCGGACGCACCGCATACGTGAACTCACGTGTGGCTTTACCACACTGTGAACACTACAAAAATTGGAGCGTAGCGGACCCACCGCATAATGTGAACACATGTGGCTATACCACACTGTGAACACCTCCAGCCGACTCGCGGCACAGCGGACGCACCGCATACATGAACACATGTGGCTTTACCACACTGTGAACACCACAAGCCGATTCACGGCATAGCGGACACGCCGCATTCTTGAGCAGCACGCCATAGGCCCTCAGCAGCACACGTCGCGCAGCTTGGCAGCGCGCTGTGCCTGCACGCCTGAGCAGGTTCACTGCACTTTCGGGCAGCACGTGCCCGGAGCGAACGCACTGCGTCATTGACTTAACTCTGTAAACCAACAAGGGTTAGGAAAAGGCAAGCGTACTTGCTTTTTAAAAAGTAGAAAATAGTTCACAACTTCAGGTACCTTTTAGATTCATAGCGGCAGGTAACGTTTGGTTACCCTGTGTGGTCCTCGCATTCCATGCGAACCAATTGACGGAGGCAAGGAAACCAAAAGTATTACGGTTAAGTGTCTTATCGGAATCAAAATGTTCGTTCTTACCCGTAGGCAAGAGGTATAAGAATCATAATTCGCTAACCAGACTACGTCACGCACTCACGCACAACCCTATGACAACTAGGAAGAAACTGTCCCTTGACGAGCTTTTAAAATATGAGCCCCTTTGTTGCATCGTCTGCAGCCTATGCTATTTGTGTCCAGCTACGAGGCCTTGATATTCCATTGACCAGACCTGAATAACACTTTGACTGAGATAATTAGCATGTGGTAGTCTAACTCGTTTTCTTAACTCAATAGACAAGTTAAAATCTTGTAAGCAGATCGACTATTGAGATGTTCTGAAGGAACGGACCCTTTTTACGTTTTGTTAATTTGAAAGTTACCAAGTAAAGTAATTACAAAAATGTTATAAGGCCTTTGAGATCACTACCAATGATTTTACTAAATGGAGTACGCTACCACACGCTTTCCATCATCAAAATCGGTCAATAGTGCAGTTAACCTGCGTAACATGCATCCGGATAAAACTCTGCGGCCGGTTCTGGTTTGAGAATGGTATAAATGGGTTTACTAGTCAGACATCGTATCAAGCCTTGCCTAATTTGCTATTGTTGTTGACCCCAAATAAACGCTACCCCATTTTCAATCAAACCTTGTAGCACGGCTCTGGACATGACTACGAAAGCATCCCATAAGATCTAGAAATCATCGGACCTGTAAGATTTTTGAAGGAATAGGTGAAAATTTTTATCTTTCGTAAGCTCGGCCCTACCTGACCACAACTTAGTGTTAGTGAGGGTAGTAAGGTGTGCGACGTCACAGCGTTCACCATCAACGCACGTCGCGCACACTAGTAGCATGCGTCGCGTATAGTAAACAACAGCGCCCGTCGCGTATCGCGGACAACGGCGCGTCACGCACATCAGCGCACGTCACGTACGCGTTGCGTAGGCTAGAGCGTGCAGCTCACATCAGTGCGCATCGCTCAGACTAGCGCTTGCAGCGCACAAAATGCGCGCGTCGCGTAGACCAACGTCTGTGGCACACATCAGCGTGTGCCTTGTAGACAGGCGCGAGCAGCGCTCAGTAGCGCGTGTCGCGTATGCATGCGCGAGCAGCGCACGGCGGCGCGCGTCGCGTAGACTGGCGCGAGCAGCGCACGGCGGCGCGCGTCACGTAGACTGGCGCGAGCAGCGCACGGCGGCGCGCGTCGCGTAGACTGGCGCGAGCAGCGCACGGCGGCGCGCGTCGCGTAGACTGGCGCGAGCAGCGCACGGCGGCGCGCGTCGCGTAGACTGGCGCGAGCAGCGCACGAAGGCGCGCGTCGCGTAGACTGGCGCGAGCAGCGAACGGTGGCGCGCGTCGCGTAGTCAGGCGCGATCAGCGCACAGAGGCGCGCGTCGCGTAGGCAGGCGCAAGTAGCGCGCAGGGGCACGCGTCACGTAGACAGGCGCGATCAGCGCACAGCGGCGCGCGTCGCGTAGGCAGGCGCGAGTAGCGCACAGCGGTGCGCGTCGCGTAGGCAGGCGCAGGTAGCGCGCAGCGGCACGCGCGGCTTAGACAGGCGCGATCAGCGCACAGCGGCGCGCGTCGCGTAGGCAGGCGCGAGTAGCGCGCAGCGGCACGCGCGGCGTAGACAGGCGCGATCAGCGCACAGCGGTGCGCGTCGCGTAGGCATGCGCGAGTAGCGCGCAGCGGCACGCGTTGCGTAGACAGGCGCGATCAGCGCACAGCGGCGCGCGTCGCGTAGGCAGGCGCGAGTAGCGCGCAGCGGCACGCGTCGCGTTGCAGCACGTGTCGTGGATCCCAGCGCTCGTCGAGGACGCCAGCGCTACTTTTCATTTCGTCCTGGAACTGGCAGCCTTGGGTTTAGATCATATCAAAATAATTTGTTCATCGTTTGTTAACAATAAACGTAACTAAAGAACGAATGTGTAATTTCTACAACCACGGACCTTCACCTGAACTTGGAGAGTGGCTGCCGCCACTGAACTAGCACCGCGTTACAAACCTTTCTTTTTTCCATATACGATTCAATCTATCAAATTAGCCTATGGCAGTCGGTTGCTGGAAATATGCCTCCATGACAACAGGTAGGTTATACGACGAAGTCACAAGTCACAAATCGCCACACATTTAGTAAGTTACTCAATAGTTTTTTTTTTTTCATAATAACTAGAAGGATGAGGCTTGCATAGGTACACCTACTCCCCTATGAAGCCTTTATTCAACACTCCCCTAACTATTTTACGGACCTTTGGTTTTTCTCCATACGAAAAATTATAGGGTCCGCATAGGTACAACAGAGAAGGTGTAAATGGTCACGGTAGTATGAAAATAGAAGAAATAAGGAATTGAAGTAGCAGAATCACGCCAGGTATACTCTCCGTAGCCAAGGTACGGTCAAACGTTTGGACCTCGTTGACAGGTGTACAAATGAATGGTACTTAGTTCGTGTAAATAATTATTTATCTTTTGTAGTTAATTAAACGGTCTTCATTACAATAGACGTTCATGACTGCATTTCTGTACCACTGCTAAATCTGCCTCGATAAAAATGTCATTTAACTCGGTAACAGTAACAAAAGATGTAGATCTTATTTCCCGTTCACTCAGGCCCTTCTGATAGCAACTTGGGGGGGTTTAAATGGCATGATAGGCATTTTAAAACATCAGAAGAATCCTAAGGCACGTTTTGGATCCTACTATCAATAAGCACGTTCAACAGGATGCCCTGGGTCAGAGCCACCGTAACTTCACTATTATTGTTACGAGTACTAACACGATCTGAGCACGAATTAGTGCATCACCGACTAAGGTACCGACAGACTTCACTAAACGAGTATGTTCGTAAGTCCTATTTTTATAAAACGTGCACTATGTACTCTTCGCGTCGCGTCGGTGGCGTCGCGACGGAACTACTAGGCGCTGTGGTGGTAAGAGGTTTCTTAGTGCAATTCCGTTGAAAGTGTCTGAGATTATTACACAAATGACAGTAATATTTACAGAACTTTAGCCAAATGTCGTTTCATAATAAGAAAAACAAAGAGTCCTACAGAGGCATTTCCATTACGTATAAATCGAGAGAAACGAGACTATGGCTTCCAGCTGACACGATTTGCAGTACGGGAATTTGTGGCCGCGGGCCTAACTTAAAGACTGTCTATTCCGCGTATGACTCAGCGGCGCGTCGCACCTTATCGCCAAGATTACCCATAAGCAAAGGACGCCGGGCGTACTTTGCGCATGTTGAATATTTGTCAGATGTCTTATTCATTGCTACAAATAAAATTTTGGCGTAGTCCAACCTCCGAGGGCAGAGAATGAACTCAAGTTTAAAATTAGGCCACAAGTAATAATTTGCAACCCAATCATCCCATCTCGGCGTTACCTGAGACGCATGGTAACCCTTGTTATGCATTTTCGATCGCACCAAACGTCTAACTCGCGATTAAATTTAAAAAGACGCGTTAAAAGGCCCTCGGAGTTGATCTCACCAACCCTTTGTGGAACATCGCTCAAGTTCACGTGGTTACAAATACCTAAGTGTTAAGGTATCTCTAACAAGTAGCTCGATAGGGGATTACTATTACGCGTCGCGGCGTCGTATCCCATGTCACTTAGAAACGTAAGTATTTGTCACATTCAAATCGGTGCATGGCACCAAGTCGCAAAATGCTATTCTGAGTATCCTACAATTAAGTTATTTTCGATAGGCATATCGGATGAACGTTAATATCTCGTAGTTTTACACATAAACGGTGATATTGATCTAGGTTCTGAACTACGGTAATGAGAGACAATGTACGAGCTACTCTTCTAGGTACTACGTTTGCAAAAGCGTCGACGAACGGCGGTATCATAGTTACGTGACCTACCCCGCGAATCAATGCAAGATCGGTCGCACTCGCGTGTCCTACTTCAAATACGTCGATGATCACATTCTCTTGACATCGTTAACACTACCGCTTAGATCTACGCTAAGTTCTGCACACAAATATCAGTGAGTGTAAAGGAAATACCACTAAATAATAGTGTAGTAGAAATGTGGGTAGAAAAATAATTGCTATTCTGTTCCTTGCGTACCTGAATACTGAGTGGGCTTCAATCTGCGTATCTTTATCCCACTTCTGAAGTTGGGTTTGTCGATCACAGTTACATTTATAAGAAAAACTCACAACACCGTCAACAACAGTATATTGCGATTCTTTAAAGGCTAGATTTACAACACTATAAACATTAAGCATGGAACTATTTGAACAGAATAACAATCACTTATTCAGACTATAACACACGTGTTAACAATTAAATTATACCGAACACTATTACACACGAGCACACGAGCCTTGAGCGATGTTACCACTACGAATGACAGCTAACAAAATGAGCGAGACACGATGTGCGTCTTGCTTTTATTAGCTAGGCGGGTAGGTGGGGTGTCAGGGATTTGCCATCTCCTAACAGTATCTTTTTAAAGATGAATGAAAATCTAAACCGCCCGTTTTTTTTGCAAATGAGTGTATTTTCACCAAACTTGACACACGTGGTCTTTGATTTGAAATACCTACAACTTTTGTCGAGAACTTTTTTTGATAGCGGGGAAAATCAGAGAGAAATGGGGTGAAGCATAGACTTATAACACGGAGATTGTTGTTGCGTTAGTTATGAACGGATATTGATGGTTTGACTTCTTTTTTTTTCTGGGTGCTCGCGAGGTCGACTCTTCACAGAAGTACTAGTGTAATAGGTATTTTTAAAATTTTACCGGTTTGGCAAAATATATTTATTAGAGATGCGCCGAATGTTCGGCCGAATATTCGAATTCGGTACATTCGGCAAGTTTTGGATAGTTCGAATTCGGCCGAATATTCGGTTTATTTGCCGAATAATTACCGAATGTTGAAATTATTTATTAGCAAATTTTATTAATTATTGAATAGGTAGGGGTTTTCCAATAATTAACATCATTTGTACAAAGATCTCTGGTGACGCACAGTAACATAGTCATTTACGTTATAAGGCCAATCTGGCGTCCAAAAAGATGGGAGTGCTCATCGTTGCTTTCTTAAAAAAATCCCGGTTTTTACCGTGAGCAGGGCAGACCCATTATTTCCGTTGAACTCGTAATAAAATGTGCAAAGTACTTGTTTTCCCACCAACAAATGATCGAGATGAAAGGACTGAGTGGCAGATATTGTTGTAATGACCTGGCTCAGTTTAGATAGTTTTCAAAGTCATTACGTATTTCAATTTTATCTGTTCTTCTTTAAGTTACAATATGCGAGTACTTTTTCTTCGCTTGATTCCGTATCACACGACATTACCACTAGTATGCTACAAAACACGACGGCACACAATCAGTCCAAAACTCTAACTGTACAAACTCTCTGTTAAAATTAACTGCTCATTTTCCATTTTACATTCAGATCACTCATCTTAATCCTAATTTTTATTTTTAATGTTGGTGGATACAAAAATAATTTTATTAAAAATGACCCCCTAATTAGTCTATCGGCGCGTGCGACCACGAATAGAGTTGCTGTTTGGAGAGCTGTCACTCCTAAATACCTTGCCCGTTCGACTCGGTATAGAGGCGTGCTATGAGGATTATTAACGAACCTCTACTTAGGCGCCTTCGCGACAGCTTCGATTTTTTACAGCTTGAAGGATCTGTATACCTAAGCGAACCATATAACAGCAACAGAGTGGCAATTCTCTGCATAGACTAAGATTTATAGGTGAAATATTAGTGAGTAAAGGCATGATAATAGACATTTCAACTGTAAATTTTTTTCACGCTTGCAAGTTGTTCGTTTGAGAATCGGCGCCCTGGGGTTGAGGGCTGCGCGCCCGGCGCTAAAATACTGTCGCCAGCCTCGTGTACTGACCTGTTTACCGCGGTAATTTGAACCGAATAGCTCGGCCGAATATTCGGTTCGGTACATTTTATACCGAATATTCGGCCGAATGTTCGAAATTCGGTTCAACCCACATTCGGCACATCTCTAATATTTATATATTTATTTATTTATTTATTTACACTTCATTGTACGCCAAGTAAATAAAATTATGGTACACAAATACAGTGCAAGGAGATGTACAATGGGCGGCCTTATCGCTAAAAAGCAATTTCTACCAGGCAACCTTTGGATGGAAAAAGTTGATTGAAGGTAATGAGTGATAGTTCTTAGGCGTACTCTTAGATCGATTATAACTTTATAATGAACTAGCTACCCGCTCCGGCTTCGCACGGGTATACAGTATTTCTTTACTAGGTATTTATTTGATGTTATTATACATATAAACCTTCCTCTTTAATCACTCTATCTATTAAAAAAAACCGCATCAAAATCCGTTGCGTAGTATTAAAGATTTAAGCATACAAAACGATATCAGGACAGAGAAAGCGACTTTGTTTTATAATACACTCATTTGCAAAAAAAACGGGCGGTTTTGATTTTCATTCATCTTTAAAAAGATACAATACCAAAAAGGTTTCAATCGTTTGTACACGTTACTGGCCGGTTTTAAAAATGCCGTGGTATTTAAAAAAGTACGTTCTAAATTCAAATTTTCATTTGATGCTCATTTTTACAGAAAACCCCTTTTTATCTTACATTTTTGGCGCTAAGTTCCAGAAGTTAACATCGACTTTAACAACTTTTATTCAATTTTTATCGATTCATTTCATATCCTTGACTGTCAAAGCTTTATTTATTGCTGTTTGGCTGTATCAAAAATGGTAGATAAAGTGGTAAAAGCTACCAAAATTATCGCGCTGCTTGAAGAGGGTTGCAGCCAATGTTTCGTGGCTAGGAGGCTAAATGTTAGTCGCTCGACGGTCCAAAGGACCTGGCAGCGATATCAGGAGACTGGTTCCGTCGAGAGAAGGCCTGGTTCTGGAAGAAAACCATGTACCCAACCACGCGACTCACAAGAAAACGATCATCCCGATCGTTTTCTTGTGAGTCGCGCATTGAGAAATCGCAAATCTTCGTATGTGGATCTTAAGAACAACCTCCAACAAGTAAGAAATGTGCATATTAGTCTATGGACGGTCAGGAGGAGGCTTCTCGCTGCCAATATACGCAGTCACCGCCCGGCCCGCGACCCCAAATTACTCCGTGAGCACAGAGTTCACAGGCTTAGGTTCGCTAGAAATTGTGAATCATGGACTTAAGAAGATTGGAATAGGGTTTTGTTCTCTGATGAAGCCAGGATATCTCTGTTCGGTGAAGATCGACGTCGGCGAGTGCTAAGAAGACAAGGAGAGCGCTTTGCAGATGCATGTTTCGAAGAAATCACACCTTATGGTGGGGGCTCTGTTATGTTTTGGGCAGGAATAAATTCAATGGAACGTACAGAGTTAGTCTTCATTGAAAACGGCTCACTGACTGGGCATCGATACATAACGGAAGTTCTAATTCCTCATGCACAACCCACATTGCCCGCTCTAGGTCAAGACTCGATTTTTATGGACGACAATGCTCGCGCCCACCGATCCCGCGATGTTAATGCGTATGTGCAAGAGGTCGGCATTCGTCGTTTGGATTGGCCAGCTCGAAGTCCCGACCTCAATCCCATAGAACATATCTGGGACGTTCTAAAACGGAGTGTGAGATCAGTACACCCGGCTCCGCAGACCATCAGAGAGCTGAAGAATGTGATTACTGCGGAGTGGGAACGTATTCCGCAAGCAAGTATCCGGGATATATTCGCTAGCATGCCCAGACGAATTCAAGCTGTGATTTTAGCTAGAGGGGGTCACACTCGATACTAAACATTTATCTGCTTTTACTTTATTAAAGAAAAACAAACAAAAAAACTTTTTTATTTTTACTTCATGAGCATATGCACTACTAGCGAACATACGCTACTAGCGAGGTTTAGCATTATTTCCCATAAATTGTAACAAAATTTTATGAAATACTGATGAAAACGATTATTTTCTTATTAATTTACCAAATTGTGAGGATAAAACTACCTAATTATCAAACAAAGCAATATTAACATTTGAAATGGTTCATTGCTTAGGTGCCCGTTTTTTTTGCAAATGAGTGTATGTAGTGAAGATACAAAAATTTCTACATAATATAACACAAAACACATAAATATTGAGAATAAATACATCATATTAAGTATATATAAATATAGGCAGTAGGTATGGAAGAAAAAATAAGAAAGTTACTATCTATATATATAAAAATCAATGCCACTTTTCGTTGTAATTTTAGAACTCGAGATCGGGCTCACCTATCCAAACCAAATGTTTAGGCTTTGTTCGGACTATTTAGTAGATGGTTTATGTGAAGTTTGCACAAAATCGGTCGAGCGGTTCTTGATTTATCACGCAAACGAAGTTGCGCGGGTCAGCTAGTAGAATATAATTTTTAAAGTTTAATGACTAATAAAGTAGTAGGTTATTTATCCATTTTCGGAAAGGCAAAGGCAATTTGAGCCATACAGCCTAGTCTTATACCTAGGGAATGCAATACCGGGATCCCGAAATACCGGGATCCCGCAGTATTTTTGCGGGACCAGTCCCGCACGTAAATCGTGCGGGATCCCGCGGGATTAGCGGGATTGTGCAAAGGTAAGCGTCATGTCTTATTCTGTAAGCGGAAGCGCACAAACTGATTCGGTTTGAGAAAGTTTTTTGAAATAACCTAATAACGTACTTATTTGATTTTAGTGATTTAATCAGGGAGATTTGACTTTTCTTGTACTATAAAAGTATTCAATTATCTCGTACATTGCTTGCTGGCTATCTGACATGTAAAGTTAGAAGTCGTTTGGCAGACAAAAATTTTGACATGCTATGTTTTCTGCGCTTCTAATAATTTGCAGTAGCTATTTTATTACTTATATGTATATCGGTTTAATAATCTCAATACAAAAGTAATATTAAATAATTTATTTTTCCTTGTGCCCCGCAGACTCAGTGTTCTGTAAAAGATCACTGCATTAAGTTACATTTACTATGGCCGGTCCTTAGATGGGTGACCACTTTGTGACATTTATTTGAGCGCTGCCGTGCGTCGGATGGCACGTTAAGCCGTTGGTCCCGTTTGCCGGTAAAATGGCAGCTAAGTCAAGTTGAAGACCCGGCTCGTCTCATCTCATAATGTCCTTTTCTCGAAATGTCCTTTCTCATTATGTCCTTTTCTCGAAATGTCCTTTCTCATAATGTCCTTTTCTCGAAATGTCTTTTTCTCAAAATGTCCTTTTCGCGAAATGTCCTTTTCGCGAAATGTCCTTTTCTCAAAATGTCCTTTTCGCGAAATGTTCTTTTCTCAAAATGTCCCTTTCTCCAAATATGTGCACTACAGGATTAGCCCCGCTCAATCCGATTTGATAGGTTAGGTTAGGTTATAAAAAAAATAACCACAAGGCTAATGCGGAAGCTTCGCTGCGCTCCGCTCCCGCCTTAGCCTTCTAACCTAACCTATCCAAGTCGGATTGAGCGGGGTTAATCCTGTAGTGCACATATTTTGAGAATGGGAAATTTTGAAAAAAAGTACATTAGTTATGAGATGAGACCATATGCCCCGTCCTGCCTACCCCTTCGGGGATTAAGGGGGTGACTATTTTTCAGTTCTTGATGAATGTATGATACAGAATTCTATTCTTTTCTCAATGACTTTCAGAAATATGCGGGATCCCGCAAATACCGGGATCCCGCGTGACTGAGATTGCTCAGTCCCGCAAATACCGGGATTACAATTTGTTGCGGGATTGCATTCCCTACTTATACCTATACAAATACTGGGTGTAACAAAATTGACTCTCAAAATTTCATGAGATGACTTGGCATCGGAAATCAAATACAAATATTTAATAAAAAAGGGTATAACACATTGATGTTACTCACCAACTAGCGCGAGGTAGCTATGCAGAGAACTCTTTCCCAGGGCGCCTTGTCACAGAGTTTCTAGTGGGTGCGCAAGGGAGGCCAGGGCTCTGACGAAAACAGCCAATAGGGTGTACACACATATATTTATACAACACACAGTTCACTACAGAGACACTGAGATAGAAAGCACAGACATACATAAGAACAGTTATACTAAAAAATAGTATAGGTTTAGTTACTAATAGTACAGCACTAAATTATTTCCCCGTGAGCAGGTACTAGAAGTGAGGCAGTAACTTAAGCGGCTAGACTACACATTTAAGTATGGGTGACAAGTACTGGCCTTCTAATCGAGCCGAGAGCGACCCCGTACGTTGTCACAGCCAGGTGGAGTTGGCAGGCTCCTCTCGCAACAACCTCACTCGTGTGGTCCACGTGTTTTCGGGTGTGGTTCGAAACCGTGGCTGACCAATCCTTCCCCGTACTAAAAAACCCTGTCATGAAAGAAACGACAAATTAAGATCTTGGCTGCGCGACAGACGACAATCGACCCGCTTTGCAACAATAAAGAACAACTCACCAGTTTCCTGGGTAAAGTTAGGTTAACACAAAATGTCACTAACGAAGTTACTAATTTTAGTTGTAACTTTAGAAAAACATCAATCAGAGCTTGAGATAATCGAAATTAGAGGCTCAAAAGATAATTGGCAAAAGTCGCGGAACCATGTAGTCCTCAAGCGCTTCTTCATTCTTGCTTAGTCATCTGTCATCGATGTCCATAGACTACCTGTCACTCGCCAACCAAAGACAACTCAAGATAAAAATAGAAGACGATGAATCGACTACTTAAAGGAAAACACAAAACAAATGCTACAAGGGGGGTTAATTTTTTTATTTTTTTTTGTCGCACATTAAGAATTCGTTTTTTACCGCGACAATTCGACGTAACATGGTCGCCGTGGCTAAACAAGCACCCGTCTGGCTATCGTTGTCGCTTTCTACTGCCGCTTGACCTTTAAAACGGATTTACGGTTAAACTATTCATGTGATTTATTTTTTCTTTATTTTTTTAATGTTTCTTGGCTGATGCCACGTCACGTGACGAAATTTGGAGAGTCAATTTTGTTACATCCAATATATTTGCAATTCAGTAGTTATAATTTAATTTAAGGCAGATAGCCCATTCTTCTATCAACATAAAAAAATATCAAATTAATTTCATAAAGGCAAATAGCCAAATCTTCTATCAACATATAAGGTTTAAAATCAATAGCATGATGGCAAATATCCAAATTTTGATTCTTGTATCATGCCACCTATTACGTGGGACAAATTCTAAAAAGGTGAAATGTGGGCATATAATATGCCTCTGCCTACCCCTTCGGGGATAAAGACGTGGCAAATATGTATGTATTGTATGTGAACACTTTTTCAAACCTGTAAGCACATTTTCGACTACAAACTCATTATTCAACTAATCACCATCCCCTCTGCCATCTTATTAAAGTTCCTACAACATACCAACATACAAGTATGTTGTCTAATTGCCTGTTTTATTAGTCTCCGCATCCTGTTCTCGTGTGAGAACGACTTCTTGACAATTTCGTCTTTGATGGAAAAAGTTATATGTGAAGGAAATGAGCGTGTGACAGACAATTATAATTGTTTTGAAGAATGTGTATTATTGCTCCACATGCCATAATTCTCGAGAATATTATAATTACATTCTTAATTTTATATTTAATTTTCTAATGTACGTGTGTACATTGCACATCGGCCGAAGTTTAGTTTGTAACCAAACTTCGACCGATGTGCAATGTGTCACAAACACAATTTGATAGTTATAATTTATGAAGATCTATTCAACAGTCTGCATTATCATCTTCTTGCAAAGGTTTTTTCGACGAAGGTGTCTTAATCTACATAAAATATACAATTCCACAAGGTAGGTTAGTTTAGGCCTATAGTTGCTATTAGAACCCTTTGAAACCTTTTTTACAAGTAAATCTTTTGTGAATACCGAGGCCATTGTGCTGCTAGATTTAACTTACAAATTCGTAAATAGTGAATAATATCTGTACATATGTAGATAGGGTCATCCCTATCTACATAGGTAATAGGCGGAGAGTTCATACTCTCCGCTTCAAAAGTTCAATTCCAGCGTAAGGACTAAAACCACGTGCACACAAATCGTCTATCAGGGTACGTAACAGTGTGAGTAAATGTGACCACTGCATGCGATATTTTATGCTCACTGTACCTCTACTACTTGGCCATAAACTGGATCTAAGCGGCGACAACAGCGGTAATAGAGCGGTGAGCGGTGCCCGAACTCGATCTCAGCGGCCAGATCGTGTTCGTGTCGCTCCGATGAGGTGCTGTGTTTGGTGTCGATTGTGGATACTTTTGATTATATTGTAGGAACTGTACCATCCGATTGGAACCCACCTACAGGATGTAATTTTTTATTTGTATAAAATCAATATACAAAAAAAAAATAGAAAAAATAGAACCGACTTCAAACAAATCCTGAAAAATAATATTTTATGGGTGCTAATTAAACGATCTTTTTTTAATAGCATTATTGGCCTCCAAAAAAATACTTTGCCTCCAAAATTAATAAGTCAGCCACAATTAATGATCCTCAGAATTTATGAAATATAGCCAAAAGTTAACTTCTTTATTAGCCACTGTTAATATAATTCAGCATCGTGATTATTTTTAGCATCAAATTTTGTAACATGCATTCAAACAGTAAACTTCTAAAATACTATAAAATGGCATCAAAATAGACATAATTTATTAATATTGTAGCTTCTAATTTCGTAATTCAGCATGTTTAAAATGTAACTCGTCCCACATTATTGTATCATCAAAGTTAAGTAAAATTGCCATCAAAAAGCAAATTATGGCCACTAATATTACCTAAATAGCTAGAACCACTTGTAGCCACTGACTTAAGTCTTTTGTAAACGACCACTGCAGTAAGCAACTACCGCTATTGCTGGTGCTCGGATGGTTGACCACTTTGTAACATTTGATTTGCGAGAATAGAATAGAATCTGGTAGAAATGGACAAGCGAGTCCATTTCAATACGAGAGCGCGGGGCAGACCTTCGGGCATTAATGCTTTTATTTATTACTAGCTGACCCGCGCAACTTCGTTTGCGTAAGAGAGAGAGAGAAATAGAAAGGTTCCACGTCCGTCGCTTCTATTCTTTTCGCGTGGTTTTCTGTTGCACTAATTGGATTTTCACTAAAACGGTTATTATAAACGAACCTAATTCGAAGCATTATCAGTAGGGTTACGGGATATTTTACTTTCCCGTGACTCTACTGGGTGCCAAGCGGTAGTGCCAATGGAAATATGGGTTGAATTACAGCAGCGCCACTGGTGTTGCAAACGTTCATTATGTGAATTAGTCCGCTACAGTAAACAACTGTCAGGTGGACCGAAATATAAGCTTCTCTGCCATCTTAGTAGTATAAAAACCGGCCAAGTGCAAAGCGGACTCGCGCACAGAGGGTTCCGTACCAAAAAAAAAACAGCATAACATCACGTTTGTTGAATGGGAGCCCACCTTAATCACCCTCCCCCCCCCTTTCAGACGTTAGTATTTGTTGTCATAGTGGCTACAGAAATATATCATCTGAAAATTTCAGCTCTCTAGCTATCACGATTCCTGAGATACAGTCTCATGACGAACAGATAGACAGACCGACGGACAGCGAAGTCTCATGAATAAACGGGACCCCGTTTAAGGGTACGAACCCTAAAAATCGTTTCTTTGTGCGCACCTATGCTAATGCCATTAATCTAATTTCAAGGTTCTAATCGTAGATCTCAATCAGAATTTAAGTCAGTTTTGTTTTTTTTTTTCAACAAATCAGCATGTGTATGCTCCTGGACGTAGGACTCCTAATTTACGTTTTGCGCCTTTCGCATCCAGCCTGCGACCTCTTCTAGGTCCTCGATCCATCTGGCAGGTGGACCAAGTCGCGATGCCCGCTTTGGAACTCGTTTGCTCCATCTGCTATCGTCTGTCGTCTTCTGTGGCCAGCCCGCTGGCACTTTACAGTACTGTTTTTATATGTATAGATATAATTCTGACTAAATAAATCAAAATACGTTACGAATAACTTTGAGAGTAAATCTATATTTTTGTAAAAATTAATACCTTATGTCTTTGTTAATTCGTTCAGAAAACATTCTCTGCTTTTGATAAGGAGTTGATTATCTTAACTTCTTTCTTTCTAGTAATTCTGGATTGTGTAGGTCTTCAGACTTTTGACCCTGAGGCAACCCGTACTTACAATACACACTACATACATATACACTTACACACTATATACACTTTGTACTAATACAGTTTCTCTTATTGTGACCAGACATTTACTGAAGATTTCATCTGCTAATGTTCATCTATAACGCCTCTGATCGTATTATCCCTATATAAATTATGAAAGTAAGCGAAGATGGTAATAAATACTCTGTGATATTCGGATAAACCGTGTACACCTTACCTAGAACTTGTTCTTTCATAATTCCTAGCCAGCCATGTACAAGTTTTCCTTCTCACAAACGTATTTTTGACATGCAAAATATGAAGGCAATTCCGCTTATTGAAGGGCAAAAATCAATAAATTGAGCAGTTTTAATAAAATTATTATTTGATTTTTATTTGACATTTATCGTAAATTGAGACCATTTATTTTTAAATCGTATTGAGCTGTCAAACATGTGTCAAAAAAAATAAAAAGTACCGACTAAGGAGTATTAATATGAATCATGAGGCAAATCTCCCCAAAATATTTTTGTACCCCATTTTAACCATGTTAGAAAATGAATTTCAATAAAATAAAATACACGTCTCCCATCAATTCGGTTAAAGATGTTTTATGCCAAATTTGAAGAAGATCGGACCAAGGAATCACGTAGTCCCATACAAACTTTGCAACCCTTGTTTACCCCCTTAGGAGTTGAATTTTCAAAAATCCCTTCTTATTGCCCGCCTACGTCACATAAGGAGCATTTGTGCAAAATTTCATGCAATTGGCCGGTCGCTGTCGTCCCGTGCACTCGCGTCATGCCTTACTGTGGCTATTATCACGAAAAAAGAATATGATATATTTATTTTACATGCCAAGTTATAAAAACTGATGTTGACTGTGGAGGCTTAAATTATAATTTAATGAGGCTCTAGTTTTGAAGCTGTAAAATATAAAATGGTGATTACATATAAAATCTGTGGCTCAATTAATAAATTAGGTGTTAATATATTAATACGCAGGACAAGTTAAAATAATTGTGGATCTTTATTTGATGCTTATAATGGGATGTTTAGGTGACGTTGAAAAGAGGACGAATTAGCATATTAGAGGCTTTTTCATTTTCACGTGGCTAAGTTATTAAATCAGAAGCTAAATGCCGTGGCCGATAAAAACTTTTGAGGCTCGGTTTATTATATCCCATATTTTATTAGCACGAAGTACCTAATATGTATTTTGATTTATCAGATTTTATTCAATACTAACTGACCCCGTAACTTCGTTTACGCCACATAAGGTGTATGAAATTTATTTCTTTATCCGACTCATAAAGCAGCGTGCAAAACTGCCCTGTTTGCTTAATCATAAAAGAGCTTAAGAATTAACGAACTAGAACAACGAACTAGAATTAACGAAAAAAACCAAAGAACGACTACACTCAGCCCCTTTCACACGTACCGCTTGCCGGTTACCCGGCAGGCGGCGAAGTGTATGTCCATCTACTATAAGCTTTCACACGTTCCGGCGTAATTCAGTTCACTTCAATAACATTAGATCACTCTCGCCGCCGCTGTCGCCGTCGTCGTCGCCTCGCTCGACGCTGACAAACCAGTTTGAGGCCTCAGAGCCGACTGTACACTGACCTCCAAAGCACAAATGAGAGACCCTTTACTTGACTTTATTATTCACTAAGCTTGCTTGGAAATTTCGTATACATTGGAATGTGAAATAAGTACTTGATACACTGACATTGATTGACGGTTTTAATTCCTTCACAAAATCTTGAATACCTACCTATGAAGTCTGCAAATTAAAGTTGTGTGTTCTAAATAGTTGCAGTTACCATGATAGTTTCATAGTTATTATAAACACCAGAATAATTACGTCAGAGTTTATATTGCGTGTTCACAATGTAGGAAATGTGTAATAATGTAATGTGTAGCTTATGTTCAGTTCAACCTGAACTGAACATAAAATGTTCTTCGTGTTACAATGTAATCTAAATTTATTAAGTACCTACATTTTTACTACCTCATCACTTTATCTCCCTTCCTTTGAAAGTTTTGTCGTACCTACGAAGGATATGGTTTTTTTTTTTTCAAAATGTCTCAGTACTTCAGTAGGTAGGAAGCCTTCAACTTCTACAATATAAAACTGAATAAACCCTAACTTAAAATACGTATAAAGTATTCTGTACTCAACGTCACAACGTCACAATGTAACACAAGGGTTGTCAGAAATACATTTTACGTCGTAAATTCAGAAAGAACTAGAAAACGTGTAGGAAGTATACGTATTGTTTAAACAAAACAAAAGTTTGAAGGCTTTCGATGCAACTCAGCAAACGAAATGAGATCGAACAATGTAGCAGCGTTACTGACAAAAGTGCAGCTCTCTCTAAAGTCCAAGTTGGGATAATACTGCACACGAGCATTCGAATTCAGACAAGGCTGTAGAAAATATTTGAAATGTGAAATTTCATTGAAAAAACTGTTCATTCTGCATTTTGATTGTCAGAATATATCAGTACCTAATACACCTATTTTTTTATAGAGATTTAGAAAATGGAGAATATCAATTTCACATAAGTACAAAGTTGGTAGAGATTTGAAAAGCATAAGAGATCTCGCTACAAGTTGAAATGGTGTCCAAGATAAAACAGGCCAAGTGTGAGTCGGACTCCCGTATGAAGTGCTCCGCACTAAAAACTGTATGAAATTATGTTTCATCTATGGGAGCCACCCTAAATATTTATTTCTTTTTTGTTGATTTACAATATTTTGTTATGCTCTCTAGCTGTCAGGCTTCCTGAGATTACAGCCCAGAGACTGGATCCTGGGACATCCTTCCGAGGGCTTACCCGGGGCTCCCAACTGTAGGCTGTTGGGCGTTACGTGAGGTTTTTTTGTCGGTAGGACTCCAGCATAGCATCCATGAAGGATTTTCGCTCACGTTAATAAAAAAACGGTTGTCTGTAAAGTCAGTTTATTGACGATAGTTGAACGTGACAACTCAGTCACGTCAAACACTATTGTTTATATGCTTATTGATTAATAAAATTTTAATATCGAGAGTTAGAACGTAGTAAATTAACTATGGAATAACACATCAATTGATTATAGCGCCATCTGTTGAAAACATTTGTACTAAAATAAATGGAACGCCAGAGCGAGGTAACACCGCATACGTCATATTTTTTTCGTGCGTGCAGCCGGCTCCATCGAATTATAAGACGTTGTCACGTCAAAAAAAAAGCCTAGAGACTGACAGACAAACAGCGGAGTGCCAGAAATAGGATTGAGTCTTTAACTTTTGGGTACGGAACCCTAAAAACGCTCTTTTTAATGAAGAAAATACAGAAATTTCAGAAATATTTTAAGTTTTGCTTCGGCTCTGGTAATATTTTGCATGAATTCTTTGTAATATTGAAAGTGCAGTCTTTGGAACTTGCTAAAATTGCAAGTTCCAAAGACTGCACTTTCAATATTAATGTCTACAATTTAAGGAAGTGTAACACTTACCTGTATCAGTATAAAGGTACAACTTACTTACAAGTTTTATGTAAATGATCAAACCATTCAAAAGCTTACCGTGCTACTTTAGAATTCGAATAGAATTTTCAAAATTGTGATAAAACATTTTTTGTATATGTAATTCATAAGATAACATCAGATTTATTTGTGAAAATAATTTCGTAATTCTTTTTCTGTAAGTACCTATCTAAAATTTCTTTGTTATATTTAGGGACAATACAATAAAACATTTACGATTTTCAGATGGCAATGTCTAAAAGATGTCCTACTGTATTATTTTCATCTTCTCCTGTGACGTAACTATAGAGTCAAATTAGTAGTTATTATATCGGTAAAATTAATAGTCGGTTTGAGTCCGGCATAACATACGTGAGAATTGCCACACGTATAAAACATTCTAAATAGATTGACGCCTCAACTTTTCAAAACTTCAAGTAGCAAAAATGGATTAATGTCAAGCAATTTACGAACGCTTTGCTATAATACAATGTGCATAATAAATAAGAGAACCGGCTGGATCTATTCATAGCAATTGCATGCAGTGAAATCCGTATACTAATAGGATTAATTATGGAAATTCACATCAAAGGCATTCACGGTAAGCTCTTGTTCTATGAGAGGGTAGGAACGTAGGTAGTCACATAGCTAAATCCCATAGAGCAACGCGACGTATTTGCTCTATTCTATACGATTATACATAATCTGTGTGAGTGTGTCACATAGAGCAACGCGACCAGTATAAGGTGAGTAGACATAGCATGTATGCCCTATAAACATCGTGTGTCACATAGCGCAATACGACCAGTACAAGGGGATTAGACATAGCATGTTTGTTCTATGCATATCTGTGTGTCACATAGAGCAACGCGACCAGTACAAGGGGAGTAGACATAGCATGTTTGCTCTATACATATCTGTGTGTCGCATAGAGCAACGCGACCAGTACAAGAGGAGTATGTTTGCTCTATAAATATCTGTGTGTCACATAGAGCAACGCGACTAGTACAAGGGGATTAGACATACCTAGCATGTTTGTTCTATACATATCTGTGTGTCGCATTGAGCAACGCGACCAGTACAGGGGGAGTAGACATAGCATGTTTGCTCTATACATATCTGTGTGTCACTTAGAGAAACGCGACTAGTACAAGGGGATTAGACATACCTAGCATGTTTGTTCTATACATATCTGTGTGTCGCATTGAGCAACGCGACCAGTACAGGGGGAGTAGACATAGCATGTTTGCTCTATACATATCTGTGTGTCACTTAGAGAAACGCGACTAGTACAAGGGGATTAGACATACCTAGCATGTTTGTTCTATACATATCTGTGTGTCGCATTGAGCAACGCGACCAATACAGGGGGAGTAGACATAGCATGTTTGCTCCATACATATAGATCTGTGTCTCACATGGAGCAACGCGACCAGTACAAGGGGAGTAGACATAGCATGTTTGCTCTATACATAATCTGTGTGACACATAGAGCAACGCGACTAGTACAAGGGGATTAGACATACCTAGCATGTTTGTTCTATACATATCTGTGTGTCGCATTGAGCTACGCGACCAGTACAGGGGGAGTAGACATAGCATGTTTGCTCTATACATATCTGTGTGTCACTTAGAGAAACGCGACTAGTACAAGGGGATTAGACATACCTAGCATGTTTGTTCTATACATATCTGTGTGTCGCATTGAGCAACGCGACCAGTACAGGGGGAGTAGACATAGCATGTTTGCTCTATACATATCTGTGTGTCACTTAGAGAAACGCGACTAGTACAAGGGGATTAGACATACCTAGCATGTTTGTTCTATACATATCTGTGTGTCGCATTGAGCAACGCGACCAATACAGGGGGAGTAGACATAGCATGTTTGCTCCATACATATAGATCTGTGTCTCACATGGAGCAACGCGACCAGTACAAGGGGAGTAGACATAGCATGTTTGCTCTATACATAATCTGTGTGACACATAGAGCAACGCGACTAGTACAAGGGGATTAGACATACCTAGCACGTTTGTTCTATACATATCTGTGTGTCGCATTGAGCAACGCGACCAGTACAGGGGGAGTAGACATAGCATGTTTGCTCTATACATATCTGTGTGTCACTTAGAGAAACGCGACTAGTACAAGGGGAGTAGACATAGCACGTTTTGTCTATACATATTTGTCTGTCATATATGGCGGGGGGAAATCGTATGCATATATATCACTACAAAATCAATCGGCTGTCACTATAGAACTTATAAAAAAAAATACTCTCACAACTTCAGACACACACACATATAATTCTTACACCATTTGAAGTACGCTTTGACGGAGGGGAAGTCACAGTATGGCGTTCCCCTCCCGATAACAGACTAGGTCGTGTTGCTCTATGCTAAATCCTTATAATAGTGAGTAATCTACTTATGCATATTATGTAAATGTAAAATGCAATGTGGATTTGAAAAGCGGTAATTGATTTTGCTCAATATAATTTCGTCACAATCACAATACATACTTATAGGCACGCCTTTATCCCCGAAGAGGTAGGCAGAGGCATAGTATACGCCCACATTTCACTTTATGTACCACGTAAAGGAGGTGAGCCTATTGCCGTGTTGAAATGGACAGGCGCAAGTTGAGACTACCTACAGTTGAAACTTTTTAAGCCTCCTTCCACCTTCAACTTGGCTCAACGATTGTCATTTATTGAAAACTGGGTTTCATTTTCAGATTTTCTTCCCTACGCAATGGATCGTTTTGTGAAAGTATTCCTTAGTCGCCTCTTACAACACCCTTGGGATGAACTAAGATGGCGACATTTATACTCGGGCTTTGTTGGATTGAATTATAAGAAATTAATTTCTAATTTTCAATTTCAATTTTCAGCGAATTTTCAATCTAATATTATTATGATTGTTTGTTTGAATTGAACAGGCTACGAAACTACTGAACCGATTTGAAAAATTCCTTCGCTGTTGGGAAGCTAAACTAGAGGGTAAGTATATTTTGTTCCCGTATTTCTACGAGAAAGGGAACTTTGCGTCCTACTAATTGATAAAAGCGATTCGAAATTAATTGCATGAATCACAATTCGTAAGCGAAACTGTGTTTTATTGCAATCAAAACTGCAACGCTGTGCAATTCCGCGCTCGTGACTACCGATATGAGTGAATTATGCGACTGTACTTGAAAATAAATCAATATTTTCATTTTTTCAAAAGCGAAAGGTGCTGTAAAGCAAGTTAAGTCGTTGGTCTCGTCTGCCTGTAACATCGTTTAACTTATGCAAGTTATAGGCATTCTGCTTTCTGGGCGCCTTGAAAAGATTTAAGAACTGTTTCTCATCTCCTTTTTTTTTACGTGTGGAACATCCGTCATGGATTTAATACCGGACTCTTCCCTACTAATACCCAATAAGTTTCCTACCTACAGCCTACGGTTGGGAGCCCCGGGTAAGCCCTCGGAAGTATATCCCTAGGAAGTAGGTATCATCTGTCCATTTCATTTTCAAGATTGCACTCTTAATTTATAGGTAGATACTCTAAGATTGCACACCTTGTATATCCAAAACTGAAAACAAAAAAAATCACCTAGTAATGCGTTGTGTTTTAAATATTTAGGCATATTGTACTTAGTTGTTCTTCAACGAAACTGAATTCAAGTTTTCTCGTCAGCAATATCAGAACTTATAAATTATTCCAAGACACGCGCATAGGTATTGCAAATATGCTACGAAATCGTATGAAACCAGAACATGCAGAGGTGTATTTTCTACCCACCTACACGTTGTTCGGTTATATTTTATAGAAGCAATCTGCTTGAACAGGACAATTTGGACGTAGGTATAGCAGTGATAGAAAATTTTTAGTAAAATTCGGCGTGCTTTTATTAGATTTTATTAAAAGTTTTTGAGGCATCCTCGTACTAATATTTTTTCATACCGAAAAATTCTTTCACTTTTGGGAAGCTACACCATTCTCGGGTAAATGGAAGCTATGCAATGACCTACCCATGACATCGGTTCGCGTACCTATGACATATTTTTTTCATCATACAATCACGCCTATTACATTCATGAGATGTCAAAGATTTAGACATCTACTCTTTGCCTATAGTTTTATCGCTTCCACATAATAGGGGATACTTAGGTCTATTGCCGTCGTCACCAGGCACAGTACATAGAAGAAAATCTGTCACCTATAAATAAATAAGTATCTGATGAATTTCTCTATGGGTCTACCAATTGGCTTCATGAATTTGATAACAGTCTTGTGCTGGTTAGGTAAGTCTTGTGTGGTCTTGTGTTGTACAATAGGTACATCCGGACCGGAAGGCATGATCTCAGGAGAGCAAACTCTTTAGATATGCAAAGACCAGTTGAATTCCGAATTTTAGTTTAGTGAATACGTAATATCTACATGTTTATACTTTGTCGGCAATAAGGGGTGTATTATCTTTTTTAGATGTCCTTACTTGGTTGTCAGCATTAATAGAATTAAAAACATTAAAAATATTAACATAGGTAGGATCTATGAATATGTAGGGAATAAAAACTCACCGTGCCGTTCGTTCATGGACCAGTAGTTCCATTATGGAAGTACGCAATGGCACTACTGGGATAGGTACGCCGCCGCCCCGTTTCGTGCGCCCGCCCAATAGTCTGGATTTGAAAATTCAGTATCAACATGACTTTTCAGTTTTGGACGAATCTGATGAGGTTGGATGATGGCAATGAGTAACTGAATTTTTAACGTGAACCCTCACTTTATTTAGTGAAACTTATAACAAATAACGTATTCTGACATGCGCGATTTTATCTGCCAAACAACTCAGAATTTTTACAAAATAATATTGAATTGGGTTAGCGTGAATTGCTTTTTTTTTGTTCAGTTGAACTACCTAATTCATTTAAATTTTCAAAAATGTCTGGCTGGAATTATTGCTGTAGAAAGATTTGTATCGCATAACCTTTTTTTTTTAACGTGAGGGAAAATCCTTCATGGACGCTATGCCGGACTCCTAAAAAACCTCACGAATCTTGACCAACAACATACGGTTGGGAGCCCCGGATAAGCCCTCGGAAGAATATCCCAACTGACCTACGGCTACCACTGCGGCCTTGCCTAGGGGGGGGCTAACCCGCGTCTTTGAAGGATTTTCGGGTGTCATCCCGCTTCTTAGGGGGGGCATGCGTGAATCCCTCACTTCACGCTGCCGTCTAGGGACTCTAGGGCCCGCTTCTGTAAGGACTTCGGACCTCAGAGCTTCGGTTTGTGAAGGGCGACCTCAAGACCCAGTCGTCGTATCCGACCCACGACTTGAGCTACGCCTGCCGTGGGCTTTAGTGCGCCTAATATGGCCTTCAACTTGGCTTAACGACTGTCATTTTACTGACAAACGGGTCCAACTGCTTAACGGGCCTCCCGAAGCACGAAAACGCTCGTAAATAAATTAAATGTAGTTATGTGACAAATTTTCAGCTTGCCTCAAATACCCACTCAAAAATTAATGGCTGGCTTTCGGATCAAAAAACTACGCGTCGGCAACGGTATAATTCGACAGTTTTCAAAGCTACCATTGCAATTCTATTCTGGCACAAATAGCACACTGGGGTCCCTGTAGTCGTAATAAACAAGTGTACTAGTATATCTCTTTTTGCTAAAGCGCTTATTTAAATTTTAATACTTTTAAGTTGCTAGTACAGTCAGCAGCATAATTTTAAATAGACGTCCTTTCACGTTCTTCATGGAATTTATCACTTTTCTTAAAAGCTGTCTGCGACGCTGTAGAGATAAAGTCTAGCGGCGAATAACAAGTAGGTATCTACCTTAAGTTTTCTAGTGAAAAATTACCATTTAAAGTAGATACCTACTCGCATTTTAAAGTCACGTCTTGGTATATTTCGTCTTTTCTTTTAAGTAAATAGTAATTGCAATACACCATGTTAGTTTAAAATCATATATAGTAATTGCAATGTTACATAACAAGGCGAATCAAGTGGTCTGTCTTTTCGCTGGCATATCAGGCCAAGAAAATGTTTCTCTATGTTCACAGACCCTCACCTACATTATCCTATGGACTTACTTATTTGCGGAAGAAATGGATTGAAATAAATACCAAATTAATGTCTCTTATAACATAATTTACCTGTCTTGACCTACTTTCTGAAAAATCAATGCACGGCCTGAAATACTGAAACTACGGAATAGTTAAACAAGTATTGATAGGTTTGAAATTCAAACCCACATTCAACTTGATTCAACCGAATAAAAAGTGTACGCAGTACAGTACAGTACAGTAATGTACTGTACAGCTTAATTGCACGGTCATTCTGTTGACATGATAGGTACACGAAAATATCATTTAGGTTTTACCTATGTTTTTTCTGGGACTAAAATTGACGCTATAATCTGTGCAGGCACTCAAACTATAATTGAATGCTTTAGAAACATTTTGGGGCAGCACGGTCAGTCAGACAGACAAAAATTATGTAAATCTCATATTTGGCATCAATAAATATAGGAATTTTAATACTAGCTGATGCCCGCAGCTTCTCCCGCGTAAAATTTGCTCCCATTCCGTTCATAAAAAGTAGCCTATGTGTTATTCCAGGCTATATTGTATCCCTGTACCGAATTTCAGCCAGATCCGTTCAGCCGTTCGAGCGTGAAAGAGTAACAAACATCCACACTCACAAACTTTCGCATTTATAACATACGTATAGTCTATCATCAATTATTTAAAGCTAATGCGAACTGCGCGGAGTGTGGTTACAGAATTAGAAATACATTCCACTCCTCATATCTTTCGAATGGCTAAACCTATTATCATAAAACTAGCGGTATCGTGATGTATAAGTTATGACCTTTCATTTGATACCCAACACGGGTATATTTGAACACATTCAAATTTTCATCACCACTTTCACCCCTCATAGCTTTGAAATGACTTAACCGATTTTTATTAAACATAGCTAAGAACACTCTAATCTAACCCATCTTTCAAACACTTAAGAAGTAAGATTCTCTTTTTATCAGTTAGATTCTACACATAAAATAAAACAATTTATTATGTACCTACAGAATTTATCTGTGATTCTCGTTAGAATTTTGTAAGCAAAAATTACATTTTATTGAAATACAATCGCTTTCATTAACGATACAAATTTTATTCTGTCGTTGCGACAACCACCTGAATTTATTAAAGCGAATGCAGCACAATAGTCGCAACTAGACTTTGATTACATAAAGTCGACTAGAGCATAAAAGCTCTTACAGCGTTGAAAAGTTTCTTGTAAAAGCATTCTGATCTTAGAACTGATCTAATTGCATTGTAGAAGAATTCAATGGTAGTTCTACTTATAAGGCTTTGCATAAAACATTACAGACCTTTCGGAGTAATAAAGTGATTGACTAAACAATTTGCCAACGTATGCGATTCAAATTATAGCATTGTTAGCAAGGTAGTTACGTGAATGAATTCAGTCTGATAATGTCATTGCTAAATAACAAAGTAATGTTGACATTCGGCGTGTCATAAAAATAAATGGATATCACATTGGTAAAGTTACGGATTTTCATTCTTTTGTGTTGACTACAGTAAAGAAATATTTATTGTCAGGTAGGTATAATTCTTTGCAAAATAGTTTTCACGTCAAAAAATGAAGAAGAAGACTAAAAACACTAGACTGCAGAAAATAAACAAAAGGACAGATTTTGATTATATCTGTGGAGGGTAGGAAAAAGGGGATGAGTCAATAATTCTCACTTTTCAGTCCGGCTAGAAAACTGCTTTATCCTTTTTCAGACATCACTATTGATTCAATAATGTTGGTGAAACTGTAAAGGTTTATACATATAGAACCCTTAAGGCCGCGTGGGTCAGATTTTGAGTATTTTGAAACAATCCTAGTCAAAAAGTAAAGTGTTTTTACTTCTGATAAATATATATATATATATATATAATAGTTAAGGATATAAGCTAAACATATTCCGAGCCCGTTACACGATCCAATAAATTTCACAAGATAGAAAAAAAATCCCAAAGTTGACTCTCTCAGAAAAGTTTTTTCAATACTGTGGCTAAACTATTAACATTTTATATATTTTTTTTGCACTCAATTAAAGCTATTGAGTTTTTATACACATTTTCCAAGCGTTTTTCTATACACAAGTATTTACATAGTTATCATGTACGAATATCTACCAAACGCAATAGAATTGCGCCGCTGACGGCCGATCACTCCGATCAGTCTCGCGCTAGCGCTTGTGGAGGCAGGACCTGTGTCAGTGTTCTTCGCAACTATTTCGTAATTATTATGCCAAATTACGTTGAATTCGCGCCACAGTATAAAAATATCAGTAATGGGCAAAATGTAATTAGATTAACCGTTACAAATTATAATTACTTTGTTATGCTTAATTCAATTACTCTGTCACAGATTACTTGAGTAATTAATTACAATGAGTACATACTAGCAGTAACTAATTACTGAGTAATGGAATTACACGTTACTCTAATTACATTGCAACTAGACACTCATTAATTCAACAACGAACTCTCATAGTTAAAAACTCTGTCCTGTGAATTCGTCACGGCCCAAGGGGTGGATCGATTTTGATGCGGTTTTTTGATCGTAAGTCAATGTATCCATGATAGTACTTAGCTATACATTTTGAAGACCATCAGCTTAATTCCTGAGTGATGAAGGGATTTCACTTAAATTCCCATACGCCACTCATGGTAAATGTGGTGATCTTTGACTTTTTAAGTGTTTTCACGACATGGTAACCAACTACCTAATGCATTACTTGTTACCGTATATATTGAACGGCTTGCCTTCTTCCATTGTTTGCGAGTACCGTAATGATGAGAAATACTCACGTCAACCTAATAATTTAATAAAAAAATATTATAAAGCTAATACGGACTACACTTTTATTGCATGTTTATAGTTTTGCTGTGCTTGTTGCGCGGGCACATGCAGTGAGTGATATGTAATGTTTTTGTACAATTATGTAAGTAAATGCTGCTCGCACAAAAACCTTACAGTTTAAGCGAGTAGTTACTGTAAAATATACCTGTAATAAATGTATTATGTTGATCATAAATAAATAAATAAATAAATTAAAATGTCTACGAATTACATGATAATTTTGCAATCCAATATTCCCGCCGCGCCGTAATCACAAAATTTCATGATGGGTATCATTTATGGGGTTTTATGGTATGCTGAGTACGAATCACGTACTAATTTTGCAATCCAGCATGGCCGCCGCGCCGTAATCACACAATTTCAAGATGGGTATAGTTTAAGGGAATTCTTGGTATGCTAAGTATGAATCACATGATAATTTTGCATTCCAATATGGCCGCCGCGGTGTGATCACAAAATTTCATGATGGGTATCGTTTGAAGGGTTTTTTCGTATGCTGGGTACGAATCAAGTGATAATTTTGCAATCCAATATGGGCGCCACGCCGTAATCACAAAATTTCATGATGGGTATCGTTTAAGGGGTTTTTTTGGTATGCTGAGTACGAATCACGTACTAATTTTGCAATAAAAGATGGCCGCCGCGTCGTAATCACAAAATTTCGTGATGGGTATCGTTTAAGGGGTTTTTTGGTATGCTGAGTACGAATCACAGATATTTTTGCAATCCAATATGCCCGCCGCGCCGTAATCACAGAATTTCATGATGGGTATCGTTTATGGGGTTTTATGGTATGCTAAGTACAAATCACGTACTAATTTTGCAATCGAATATGGCCGCCGCGCCATAATCACAAAATTTCATGATGGGTATCGTTTAAGGGATTTTTTGGTATGCTGAGTACGAATCACGGATATGCAATCCAATATTCCCGCCGCGCCGTAATCACAAAATTTCATGATGGGTATCATTTATGGGGTTTTATGGTATGCTGAGTACGAATCACGTACTAATTTTGCAATCCAGCATGGCCGCCGCGCCGTAATCACACAATTTCAAGATAGGTATAGTTTAAGGGAATTCTTGGTATGCTAAGTATGAATCACATGATAATTTTGCATTCCAATATGGCCGCCGCGGTGTGATCACAAAATTTCATGATGGGTATCGTTTAAGGGGTTTTTTCGTATGCTGAGTACGAATCAAGTGATAATTTTCCAAACCAATATGGCCGCCGCGCCGTAATCACAAAATTTCATGATGGGTATCGTTTAAAGGGTTTTTTCGTATGCTGAGTACGAATCACGTGATAGTTTTGCAATCCAATATGGCCGCCGCGCCGTAATCACAAAATTTCATGATGGGTATCGTTTAACGAGTTTTTTGGTATGCTGAGTACGAATCACGTACTAATTTTGCAATACAAGATTGCCGCCGCGGTGTGATCACAAAATTTCATGATGGGTATCGTTTGAAGGGTTTTTTCGTATGCTGGGTACGAATCAAGTGATAATTTTGCAATCCAATATGGGCGCCACGCCGTAATCACAAAATTTCATGATGGGTATCGTTTAAGGGGTTTTTTTGGTATGCTGAGTACGAATCACGTACTAATTTTGCAATAAAAGATGGCCGCCGCGTCGTAATCACAAAATTTCGTGATGGGTATCGTTTAAGGGGTTTTTTGGTATGCTGAGTACGAATCACAGATATTTTTGCAATCCAATATGCCCGCCGCGCCGTAATCACAGAATTTCATGATGGGTATCGTTTATGGGGTTTTATGGTATGCTGAGTACAAATCACGTACTAATTTTGCAATCGAATATGGCCGCCGCGCCATAATCACAAAATTTCATGATGGGTATCGTTTAAGGGATTTTTTGGTATGCTGAGTACGAATCACGGATATGCAATCCAATATTCCCGCCGCGCCGTAATCACAAAATTTCATGATGGGTATCATTTATGGGGTTTTATGGTATGCTGAGTACGAATCACGTACTAATTTTGCAATCCAGCATGGCCGCCGCGCCGTAATCACACAATTTCAAGATAGGTATAGTTTAAGGGAATTCTTGGTATGCTAAGTATGAATCACATGATAATTTTGCATTCCAATATGGCCGCCGCGGTGTGATCACAAAATTTCATGATGGGTATCGTTTAAGGGGTTTTTAGGTATGCTGAGTACGAATCACGTGATAATTTTGCAATCCAATATGGGCGCCGCGCCGTAATCACAAAATTATATGATGGGTATCGTTTAAGGGGTTTCTTAGTATGCTGAGTACGAATCACGTGATAATTTCGCAATCCAAAATGGCGGCTGCGGTGTTATCACAAAATTTCATGATGGGTATCATTTATAGGGTTTTATGGAAGCGCTTGTGGCCCCGCGGACTCAGTGTTCTGTAAACGATGACTGCAGTAAGCAACTTTCACTATGGCCGGTCCATGGATGGGTGACCATCCATGTGATCACTTTTTGACATTTATTTGAGCGTTTCCGTGCTTCGGAAGGCACGTTAAGCCGTTGGTCCCGGTTGCCAGTAAAATGGCAGTTGTTAAGCTAAGTTGAAGGCTTTATTTCAACAGCAGGCAGTCACAACCTGCACCTGTCCATTCAAACACGGCAATACTGCTCACCACCTATTACGTGGGACAAATTATACAAAGGTGATATGTGGGCATATAAAATGCCTCTGCCTACCCCTTCGGGGATAAAGGCGTGACCATATGTATGTATGTATGTATGGTATGCCGAGTACGAATCACGTACTAATTTTGCAATCCAATATGGCTGCCGTGCCATAATCACAAAATTTCATGATGGGTATCGTTTAAGGGGTTTTTTGGTATGCTGAGTACGAATCACGGATATTTTTGCAATCCAATATGTCCGCCGCGCCGTAATCACAAAATTTCATGATGGGTATCATTTATGGGGTTTTATGGTATGCCGAGTACGAATCACGTACTAATTTTGCAATCCAATATGGCCGCCGTGCCATATTCACAAAATTTCATGATGGGTATCGTTTAAGGGGTTTTTTGGTATGCTGAGTACGAATCACGTACTAATTTTGCAATCGAATACGGCCGCCGCACCATAATCACAAAATTTCATGATGGGTATCGTTTAAGGGGTTTTTTGGTATGCTGAGTACGAATCACGGATATGCAATCCAATATGCCCGCCGCGCTGTAATCACAAAATTACATGATGGGTATCATTTATGGGGTTTTATGGTATGCTGAGTACGAGTCACGTACTAATTTTGCAATCCAATATGGCCGCCGCGCTGTAATCACAAAATTTCATGATGGGTATCGTTTAAGGGCATTTTTGGTATGCTGAGTACGAATCACGGATATGCAATCCAATATGGCCGCCGCACCATAATCACAAAATTTCATGATGGGTATCGATTAAGGGTTTTCTTGTATGCTGGGTACCAATTTAATGTAATTGGCCTTAATTTTACAATAAAAACCTTTTGTCGTAGTATTTTTACATTGCTAGTCCTAAACTTAATAAGCAAATCTTTTTAGTTTACAACTGTTAATAGCTTAGGCGGCCAAATTCAATTTCAAAATTATCATGTTATTCGTACTCAGCATTCAAATGAAACCCATTAAATGATATCATCACGAAATTATGTGATTACGGCGCGATGGCCATTTTGGATTGCAAAATTATCATGTGATTCGTACTCAGCATACCAAAAAAACCCTTAAACGATACCCATCATGGATTTTTGCGATTACGGCGTGGCGGCCATATTGGATTGCAAAATTATCCCGTGATTCGTACTCAGCATACCATAAAACCCCATAAACGATACCCATCATGAAATTTGGTGATTACGGCGCGGCGCCCATATTGGATTGCAAAATTATCACGTGATTCGTACTCAGCATACCAAAAAACCCTTTAAACGATACCCATCATGAAATTATGTTATTACACCGCGGCGGTCATTTTGGATTGCAAAATTATCACGTGATTCGTACTCAGCATACCAAGAAACCCCTTAAACGATACCCATAATGAAATTTTGTGATTACGGCGTGGCGCCCATATTGGATTGCAAAATTTTCACGTGATTCGTACTCAGCATACCAAGAAATCCCTTAAACGATACCCATAATGAAATATTGTGATTACGGCGCGGCGCCCATATTGGATTGCAAAATTAGTACGTGATTCGTACTCAGCATACCAAAAAACCCTTAAAACGATACCCATCATGAAATTTTGTGATTACACCGCGGCGGCCATTTTGGATTGCAAAATGATCACGTGATTCATACTTAGCATACCAACTTTAGAAAACTTTAGAAATTTTTATGACCAGCTATTATGTAATTTACATTTTTTGCGCAACTGTAACCGTCTAGCAAACGTACGCGACGGAAACTCTCAAAAGAAATGAAATATCCTAGTTTTCGAAAAATGTTTCGTTGCTGCTCAGCTCTTGTTGTATATTTTGTTATTTTTGAAAAATGGACATTCTTTTAAGGCACTTTTGAAATTCAACTAGCAGTCTCTTAGACTCTAGAGTTCAAACAACTAAACAAATAAACAAACTCTTTAGCTTAAAAATAATAGTATAATATATGTATATAATTAACTCATTTATTTAGGAAACATTAATAAATCACTACACTTAATAAAGTTAGATGCATGCTAACATTGTTTGGCGTAGATTTTCTACTATACTGTATACTGTGGCATGAGAGTTCACTGCCGCTGCCGGTGCGCGGTGTGTCTTGCGACCGGGGCGAGGGGAGCGCCAAATGCCTACTTGTGCGCTATAACCGCCCCTTAAAAGAACAACTTTATATTTAAACTTCACCAATGGAAATGGTTTGCCCACAGAATATCGTTCGAAACTGCTTTCAAATTGTTTAATACTACAATGTTTGTAATTGATAAACACAATTTTGCCTGCGGCTGCATGTTTTGTTCTCTTAGACCAGGGGTTCCCAAACTTATTGGTATCACGCCTCCCTACGGTTAAAATTAATATGCCTACGCCTCCCCTCAGCCCAGGGAACAGCAAGTGGGCTCGCCAAACAATCTATACTTATAATAAAACTGTTGAGGGTCGAGAGTCTGTACATGGAAGATATTTTGAAAATTTCAATTGTAGGGCGTTCTATAATCGATTCTAAAGCCGAATATGTAATTTAAAATTTTCATGTCTGTCTGTCTGTCTGTCTGTATCCCGAATAAGTATCACGCCTTTTCGAGGGCATGCCACATAAAGTGTACCTACTTTATATTATTTAAATCTTTGCAAATTTATTTTATATGTGAAATGTGCTTGAATAAAAAATTTCTTTCTTTCTTTCTTTCTAATGTTATGATAGGACTACTTCCGAGGGCTTACCCGGGACTATCATCCGTAGGCAGTTGTAGGGCATCGTATCGTTTTAGTCGGTAGGACTCCGGCACAACATATATATGAATGATTTCCAAACATAAAAAAAAAGTCTAAGTTTTCACGCTACGAATTGGTTTCTTCTCGGCTATAGATGTTTCTCTTCAAAATCTTAAATAGTTTTAAATTTACAAACGCTGATTTATTGACTAAAAAATGTACAATGCTAATTGCTAAAAAAAGCATTTAGAAACTGCATAACAACTTAAATTCTAAACTATCATTCAAATTAATCCCGAAACAACAGTTAAAATCAGAATTTATTGGGTACAGATAGCAAAAAAATCCGCTTCAGCTAAACCTTTGCTAATTGATAAACACAATTTTGCCTGCGGCTGCATGTTTTGTTCTCTTAGACCAGGGGTTCCCAAACTTATTGGTATCACGCCTCCCTACGGTTAAAATTAATATGCCTACGCCTCCCCTCAGCCCAGGGAACAGCAAGTGGGCTCGCCAAACAATCTATACTTATAATAAAACTGTTGAGGGTCGAGAGTCTGTACATGGAAGATATTTTGAAAATTTCAATTGTAGGGCGTTCTATAATCGATTCTAAAGCCGAATATGTAATTTAAAATTTTCATGTCTGTCTGTCTGTCTGTCTGTATCCCGAATAAGTATCACGCCGAACCTACTGAACCGATTTGAATGATACTTGGTACATTCCGAGCCTATAGTCCGAGGAAGGTTCTTGAATACTTTTGATCCCGATATTTTGCGCGGTTCCTGCGGGAGAGGGGATGAAAGATAAAATGGTTTTTCAGCTGTAAGTTCTCACCGCGTGGTCCGATTTTAAATATTTTTTTAGTGTCAGAAAGGGAATGTTTTTAACATTGTTCCACACAAGTTTCATTATTGAGAGTTTCGTAGTTCAGAAATTAGAGGCATCTCAACTTTTCGAATTCAAGGATTTCTTTGAATCTGAGGGTAAATCTAAACTGGCGTGTTGGCTTAATCATAAAAGAGATGGATGGAAAGAATGGACTTAATCTTTAAGCTCTTTTATGATTAAGCAAACAGGGCAGTTTCATACGCTCCCTTAAGTCTGTTGAAAAAATACCTGTCCTTTCATACACCTTATGTGGCGTAAACGAAGTTGCGACGGTCAGCTAGTTTTAAAATAAAGTAACAGTAACTATTATATTTCTGATTTTAGTATTTGTTTTTATAGCGGTAACAGAAATACATTATTATGTGAAAATTTTAGCGCTCTACCTATCGAGGTGCCTGAAATACAACCTCGTGACGGAAAGACAGACAGACGGACGGCGAAGTTTCTTGAATAGGGTCCCGTTTGACCCTTTGGACACGGAACCCTAAAACATACAATTATTAAATAAAATAAGAGTAGGTAATAAAGTTTATAAATACATCTCAGACCTCCCTCTTGTTTACTATCCAGAAGTTGGGGGATGAAGAGACACGCCACCACCTTGGCTTCTGTCATCTTTTACGCCACATAAGGTGTATGAAAGGACAGGTATTTTTTCAACAGACTTAAGGGAGCGTATGAAACTGCCCTGTTTGCTTAATCATAAAAGAGCTTAAAGATTAAGTCCATTCTTTCCATCCATCTCTTTTATGATTAAGCCAACACGCCAGTTTAGATTTACCCTCAGATTCAAAGAAATCCTTGAATTCGAAAAGTTGAGATGCCTCTAATTTCTGAACTACGAAACTCTCAATAATGAAACTTGTGTGGAACAATGTTAAAAACATTCCCTTTCTGACACTAAAAAAATATTTAAAATCGGACCACGCGGTGAGAACTTACAGCTGAAAAACCATTTTATCTTTCATCCCCTCTCCCGCAGGAACCGCGCAAAATATCGGGATCAAAAGTATTCAAGAACCTTCCTCGGACTATAGGCTCGGAATGTACCAAGTATCATTCAAATCGGTTCAGTAGGTTCGGCGTGATACTTATTCGGGATACAGACAGACAGACAGACAGACATGAAAATTTTAAATTACATATTCGGCTTTAGAATCGATTATAGAACGCCCTACAATTGAAATTTTCAAAATATCTTCCATGTACAGACTCTCGACCCTCAACAGTTTTATTATAAGTATAGATTGTTTGGCGAGCCCACTTGCTGTTCCCTGGGCTGAGGGTAGGCGTAGGCATATTAATTTTAACCGTAGGGAGGCGTGATACCAATAAGTTTGGGAACCCCTGGTCTAAGAGAACAAAACATGCAGCCGCAGGCAAAATTGTGTTTATCAATTAGCAAAGGTTTAGCTGAAGCGGATTTTTTTGCTATCTGTACCCAATAAATTCTGATTTTAACTGTTGTTTCGGGATTAATTTGAATGATAGTTTAGAATTTAAGTTGTTATGCAGTTTCTAAATGCTTTTTTTAGCAATTAGCATTGTACATTTTTTAGTCAATAAATCAGCGTTTGTAAATTTAAAACCATTTAAGATTTTGAAGAGAAACATCTATAGCCGAGAAGAAACCAATTCGTAGCGTGAAAACTTAGACTTTTTTTTTATGTTTGGAAATCATTCATATATATGTTGTGCCGGAGTCCTACCGACTAAAACGATACGATGCCCTACAACTGCCTACGGATGATAGTCCCGGGTAAGCCCTCGGAAGTAGTCCTATCATAACATTGTAGTATTAAACAATTTGAAAGCAGTTTCGAACGATATTCTGTGGGCAAACCATTTCCATTGGTGAAGTTTAAATATAAAGTTGTTCTTTTAAGGGGCGGTTATAGCGCACAAGTAGGCATTTGGCGCTCCCCTCGCCCCGGTCGCAAGACACACCGCGCACCGGCAGCGGCAGTGAACTCTCATGCCACAGTATACAGTAGAGTAGAAAATCTACGCCAAACAATGTTAGCATGCATCTAACTTTATTAAGTGTAGTGATTTATTAATGTTTCCTAAATAAATGAGTTAATTATATACATATATTATACTATTATTTTTAAGCTAAAGAGTTTGTTTATTTGTTTAGTTGTTTGAACTCTAGAGTCTAAGAGACTGCTAGTTGAATTTCAAAAGTGCCTTAAAAGAATGTCCATTTTTCAAAAATAACAAAATATACAACAAGAGCTGAGCAGCAACGAAACATTTTTCGAAAACTAGGATATTTCATTTCTTTTGAGAGTTTCCGTCGCGTACGTTTGCTAGACGGTTACAGTTGCGCAAAAAATGTAAATTACATAATAGCTGGTCATAAAAATTTCTAAAGTTTTCTAAAGTTGGTATGCTAAGTATGAATCACGTGATCATTTTGCAATCCAAAATGGCCGCCGCAGTGTAATCACAAAATTTCATGATGGGTATCGTTTTAAGGGTTTTTTGGTATGCTGAGTACGAATCACGTACTAATTTTGCAATCCAATATGGGCGCCGCGCCGTAATCACAATATTTCATTATGGGTATCGTTTAAGGGATTTCTTGGTATGCTGAGTACGAATCACGTGAAAATTTTGCAATCCAATATGGGCGCCACGCCGTAATCACAAAATTTCATTATGGGTATCGTTTAAGGGGTTTCTTGGTATGCTGAGTACGAATCACGTGATAATTTTGCAATCCAAAATGACCGCCGCGGTGTAATAACATAATTTCATGATGGGTATCGTTTAAAGGGTTTTTTGGTATGCTGAGTACGAATCACGTACTAATTTTGCAATCCAACATGGCCGCCGCGCCGTAATCACACAATTTCATGATGGGTATAGTTTAAGGGAATTCTTGGTATGCTAAGTATGAATCACATGATAATTTTGCATTCCAATATGGCCGCCGCGGTGTGATCACAAAATTTCATGATGGGTGTCGATTAAGGGGTTTTTAGGTATGCTGAGTACGAATCACGTGATAATTTTGCAATCCAATATGGGCGCCGCGCCGTAATCACCAAATTTCATGATGGGTATCGTTTATGGGGTTTTATGGTATGCTGAGTACGAATCACGGGATAATTTTGCAATCCAATATGGCCGCCACGCCGTAATCGCAAAAATCCATGATGGGTATCGTTTAAGGGTTTTTTTGGTATGCTGAGTACGAATCACATGATAATTTTGCAATCCAAAATGGCCATCGCGCCGTAATCACATAATTTCGTGATGATATCATTTAATGGGTTTCATTTGAATGCTGAGTACGAATAACATGATAATTTTGAAATTGAATTTGGCCGCCTAAGCTATTAACAGTTGTAAACTAAAAAGATTTGCTTATTAAGTTTAGGACTAGCAATGTAAAAATACTACGACAAAAGGTTTTTATTGTAAAATTAAGGCCAATTACATTAAATTGGTACCCAGCATACAAGAAAACCCTTAATCGATACCCATCATGAAATTTTGTGATTATGGTGCGGCGGCCATATTGGATTGCATATCCGTGATTCGTACTCAGCATACCAAAAATGCCCTTAAACGATACCCATCATGAAATTTTGTGATTACAGCGCGGCGGCCATATTGGATTGCAAAATTAGTACGTGACTCGTACTCAGCATACCATAAAACCCCATAAATGATACCCTACCTCTACCTATCGAGGTGCCTGAAATACAACCTCGTGACGGAAAGACAGACAGACGGACGGCGAAGTTTCTTGAATAGGGTCCCGTTTGACCCTTTGGACACGGAACCCTAAAACATACAATTATTAAATAAAATAAGAGTAGGTAATAAAGTTTATAAATACATCTCAGACCTCCCTCTTGTTTACTATCCAGAAGTTGGGGGATGACAGAAGCCAAGGTGGTGGCGTGTCTCTTCATCCCCCAACTTCTGTATGTATTTATAAACTTGTTTGCTAACCCATCGTTCTCAGGCCCTCGGTCATGGAGACCGTTAGTATTGGGCGTATTTATCTCCCGCTCCCACCACGCCACCCTTTTTTGCACGCAGAAAGACACAGCTTGGGACCATGGTCCTCAACACGGTCTTGAGCGTGAGAATGTCCACACCAGGCCTGCGATCAGGTCTCGGCGTTGCAGCGTCCATGCTGAGCACCGTGAGTATATGCGGCGCCATGTCCTCGCTGAAGTAACCGCAGTGCTGGCACTCAGGTGTTACCCTCCGGTGTATCTGCACAGATACTTACCGAAGCAGCCGTACCCAGTAAATATCTATGACACGCGGTAGATGAGGCTACAATAGCGCCTCTTCAGCCACTCTTCCATGATCGGCTTCACCACCTCTATAGTAGTTACTACCCAATTTGACAGCTCAGGGAACAGGCCTATGGTATCACTGGAGCTTCTCCAGGGAACTCGCTTCCAGGTCCCATGGAGGGTTTCCAGGTAGGAGACATGCAGCCTCGATGGAGATCGTGCGTTACTCTCTTATTATCCTGATGCCAGCGATTCACAGTCAAAATTCAAAGTCAAAGACGGATGTGCTTGCATGATTTTGACAAGATTCCCGATTCTGAATTTAATATAGATAAAAAAATTGCACAACGTAGATTACTAGCACAATTTAGTTTGCTTCTAAACTTTGTTTTTATTATTGTAACCAATGCTACACATGATTTTTATAAAAAGGTATAAGATTTGAGATTTGAGATATTTAACCTAAAATTGTGTCTTATGAATCTTTTCATAATTTTCCATCTCTTCTCTTGTGATGTCACTCGGATCTGACTACGCCCCCCTGTACATGTCTTCGCGCCTCCCCAGGGGGGCGCGCCCCCCACTTTGAAAACCAATGTCTTAGACCATATAACACGGGACTAGCCTTTGCGAACCACCGCATACAAAAATATTCTGCCAGTTTTCATACAAGTGAAGGGGGAAACACAAAGACACATAAAATTTCATTGCATTTAAAAATGTATTAATCGACAAACGCGTAATGGCTGCTGTGTGTTAATTGTTATTGTACAGTCAACTACAATGTAATGTACTAGTTTAATCATATAAAATGATGTACTGATGTACAGGCTTTTCATAAAGCCAAAAGACCAAATGGTCATGTGCAATGGCAGAAAACAATGCTTAAGTAAGGCGCATCCTGTGGTTAGATGATCTAAGTTTGTTCTGAATAAAATTCTACCACTGGCAAAAAAATTATAGAAACATGAAATAAATAAACAAAGGTTTTAAATTCACCCGACTTTTTTTTGATAGATTACGGGTCTCTTTCGCGTATATTACTTATACACTCGAGAGCAATGAATCCGGGTCACTTAAAGAATCCTAAAAATCTCGGAAACTAAAAATGCTAGGTTAATGCAATAAATTGTATTTAATAGACAATGTAATACTCCTTAAATGAAGGTATTAAAACTTCTTAGTTATTGTAAAGTTATATCATAAAAAAATCAAATTTGAAAAAGGGCCACTTTCGAAGATGGAACTACGAAATTACAGCATTTGGTGTTGCTTTTGTTTGTAATCTGTCACTTATGTGGGTACATAAACCATGTTGATAGTGCTCTATATTCATTAATCAAGCTGAAATTATGTCGCTTACGCCTGAAGAATGCACCAGAATACTTACAATGCTGGAAACCGGCCGGAGTCAGCGCGATACAGCCAGGACTGTCGGTGTGTCGCTGTCAACAGTACAAAGAGTTCTCCGACGTTACGAAGAAACTGGTTCTAACCTACGCAGACCAGGAACGGGCAGAACCAGGTGTACCACAGCACGAGAAGACCGATACTTGGTGAACACCATGCTTCGAAATCGCTTTCTCACAGGAACTGAACTCACCAATCAGTTTCGACGCCTCGGAGGAAGTAACCCAAGTGCATGGACAGTAAGACGTCGGCTTGCTGAATCTAACTTAAAACCCCTTAGACCTGCAAACGGCCCTAAACTGGAGCGTGGGCATCGTATTTCGAGACTAAGGTATGCCCAGAGCCACGTAAATTGGAGTATTGAAGATTGGTCAAAAGTTATGTTCTCCGACGAATCAAAATTTATGCTCTACAAGCACGATGGAAGACACAGAGTGTATCGAAGACCAGGGGAAAGATTCAAGCAAGCATGCATCGAAGAAAAAGTAGCCTACGGTGGTGGGTCTGTACTTGTGTGGGCCGGAATTTCTTCTGAAAGTCGCACAGAGCTGGTGATCATAGAAAACGGCTCTTTAACTAGCGTAAGATATGTGGAAGAAATCGTCAATGATCACGTTCATCCATTTATGGTCAATTTAGGTGAGGATGCTATATTTATGCATGACAATGCCCGACCTCATACAGGTAGGATTGTGAATGACTACCTTCAAGAGATGAACATTACTCGTATGGATTGGCCAGCGCGCAGCCCGGATATCAACCCGATCGAGCATGCTTGGGACGAGCTAGGCAGATGCGTAAAACAACGAAACCCTCCCCCAATCACGCTTCGTGAGCTCAAAATTGCTCTCACAGAGGAATGGGAGAATATTCCCCAAAATCGTATAAGGAACTTGGTGTACAGCATGCCAAACCGCGTTAACGCAGTAATGGAAGCACGAGGAGGCAATACGAAGTATTAAAATTCAAGAAAATCGTAATAAAGTTCAAAAATTTCATGTTTCCTATTTTTGTTTTAAGGAGAGATCAGCAGTTTTTTCTTTATGTAATTTTGTGTTAATAAAATGTATGGTGACTCATATTTTTTTTACTTTCATTTAAGGAGTATTACATTGTCTATTAAATACAATTTATTGCATTAACCTATCATTTTTAGTTTCCGAGATTTTTAACATTCTTTAAGTGACCCGGATTCATTGCTCTCGAGTGTATATTACTTATATTACTTATTATATTCGCGTATATTATTTATTATTATCTGTGTGACCACGACTAGAATGAAAAGGTAGGTATTTATTTTTTTACTAGTTGAGCCCGCAACTTCGTTTACGTCACATAAGGTGTATGAAAAAGGGGTGCTGGGTAGGACAACCTCCACGTGGTGCATCCTGGTAACGTGGACGACGATGTGGACTTCGCCTGAGGCGCACGTCGTCGCCCACGGCCAATAGTCCACCAAGGAGGGGGGGCCTTTATGGCCGGTTTGGAGTTCTCCGCATGCGCTCTGTTATGCAGAGCGTACTTAGCGGAGAACTCCCAGGGCGACGAGTACTTCGCCACTGAGCGATCAGAGACGAAGTACACGGTTCCATGGGGACCATCGTTCGGCCGAGCCGTAACCCCGTCTGGCAACAGACGGGCACGGTGGCTCTTAGGAGTTGCGAGGAAGAAAACCGCTATAAAAAATAACCCAAATCTCACGCTCTGACGCCCGGCAATTTGATGTATCGCTGGGGGGAACTCAGTGCCTAGGGCGTCACTCCCACCTTCCAACCATTCCCATCCTCACATCCTCTCCCAACTTCCTCACTCCCACCCTAAAAAGTCGGCGGACTAAAAACGCAAAATATCAAAAATGAGTGAGGTAAATTTTTCGCAAGGAACTACCCAGGAGCGCACCCGGACAGTGTCCGGGGAATCGCTTGCCATGTCTCGGCATGGCGACCCCCGCCAGGGTTCATCCCTGGTGGTATATGGGAGGGGTCACCACAGTCCCACAGGCCCAAGGGTGTGCCTCAAAACCACCCCCAGTGACGCGGAGGTCGCGTCAACCCGTGCCGGCTCCGAGATGGAGTCGGCACTTGATATGGGTACCGAGACCGAGGATACCCTCGGTCTCCATGCCGAAGAAGCGGGACGTAAGAGACCTAGGTCAAGCGGACCAGGCAAAGGCCTGTTCCGTCGGCCTGGGTCCGAATCCTCAAGCAGCGAGGAGGACCTTCCTAGGAAGGTCGCGGCTACAACTGCGGGTAGAGGTCGGAAAGCCGACCTCTACAGAGCGAAGGGTAGCAGAGCAGCAGCAGAGCCGACGGCGATTGTGACCCCACTGCCAAGTGGGAAGGTCACGGAGGTGCCGGCGGCGGTGAACATTTTGGCGGCTCTTTCCCGCATTTCTGGCGCCGTAAAAGGCGCCAAGAATGTAGCGGGAAAGAAGAGGGTCGTGGCGGATGCGGTCACAGGCGCCGCCAACGCGCTGGAGGAGCTCCTGGAAAGGAGCGTCTCCAGCGAGGAGGGGAAACTCCGGGCTCGGGTTGCGAGCCTGGAGAAGGAGCTTGCCGATTCCCGCAACCAGCAACAGCTGATGCGGGAGGAGATCGGCAAGCTTACGCAGCTGGTCCAGGGGGCCGCCGGGGATGCTCGGGGTGTGAAAACCCCCGCTCCTCGTGCGCCACCCAAGACAACACCTTCGATGGTCCAGCTGCTGGAGGCCATCGAGCGACGCCTTGGCGTCCTTGAGGACCGGGCATACCGCCCGCCGCTGGCTGCTCCCGTCGTTGCGTCATTTGCAACGACGGCTGCATCCAGTGGGACTCCTGGTCCCAAGCCGAGGGCCTCCGCCCCCAAGAAGAAGACGGCCCCTGGGGGAAGTGGCAACCCCGCTCCTCCAACAGCCAGCGCTCCTGCTGCACCTCAGACTACCTCAAAAGAGGGGGTCTGGGAGGTAGTAGGAGCGAAGAAGAAGGTGGCTAAGGCCGCCAAAAAGGCGGCGAAGGCTGCCAAGAAGGCGGCAAAAGTTGCCGCTAAAGCGGCAAAGGCCGCCGCGACGAAGGCGCCGAAGAGGCTCCGCGCTCCTCGCTCCACTGCCGTCGTCATTACGGTGACGACGGAGGGCAAAGCGAAGGGCGTGGGGTACGCCGAGGTCCTGAGGCAGGCGAAAGCCTCAGTCGACCTCAAGGCCCTCGAGATAGAGGGAGGTCTCCGGTGCAAGGTGACGCGCACCGGAGCACGCCTCCTCGAGGTCTCCGGCGCCACCAGCGGCCCCAAAGCGGATGCCTTAGCGGCGAAGCTGCGGGAGTCGCTGAATGACCAGACCCAACAAATGCGCCGGGCTGCGCATTTCGGGTCTGGATGACGCGGCCACGACGGACGAGCTGATCTCCGCCGTCGTGGAGGCGAGCGGCTGCCCCCGTGATCAGGTGAGGACAGGCGAAATCCGCTTTGGCCCCACTGGTCACGGGTCGGCGGTCGTGAGCTGCCCAGTCGCGGCGGCTCAAAAAGTTGCGGATGGACGGAGCCTCCTCATTGGGGGCTTCCTGAGGGCGCAGGTGCATCTCCTGCAGCCCCGCGAAGACAGGTGCTATAGGTGCCTGGTCGTGGGGCATGTAGGAGTGCAGTGCACGGCGGAAGTCACCGTAGGCGATCGGTGCTTCCGCTGTAGTCAGCCCGGTCACAAGGCCCTTGCCTGTGACGCTGCGCCGCGCTGTTATAAATGCGTGGCGGAGGGCAAGGAGGCCAACCACCGGGCGGGCAGCAAGGCCTGCGCTGCCTCAAGGCCGAGGCCCCGTCCGTCCGCACGGGGGGCTGAGACGGAGGGTGCACTTTCGCGGCAGGGTGCGGAAATGGATGTCCATTGATGGACACCCATATCCGCATCCTGCAGGTGAACCTGAACCACTGCACTGGTGCTCAGGACCTTCTATACCAGAGCATCAGGCAGTGGTCCATTAACATCGCTGTCGTCGCCGAGCCGTACTGGGTTCACCCGGGAAGCCCGGTGGATCTGGACGGCCTGGCGACTATCTTTGGGGGGACCGGCGCGGACGACTCGCGCCTAGCGCTTATTGCTAGGGGCCCGGGTTGCGTCGCGGCGGAATATGAGGGTGTGGCTGTCGTGGCCGTTTACATCTCGCCGAGCCTCGACCAGCATCAGTTTGAGCTATGGCTCCCTGAGCTGGACGTCGTTCTCGCTGCATGCCGGCCTCGCCCTGTCCTGGTCCTGGGAGACTTCAATGCCTGGTCGCAGGCTTGGGGCTCCCGGGAAACCAGAGGCAGGGGGAGGATACTGGAGGACTGGGTCACAACACGTGGCCTAGTCATCCTGAACCGGGGGAATGTCGCAACCTGGACGCGGCGGGGGCTCAGCTCGGTCATAGACGTTTCGTTTGCGACCCCTGAGCTCGCCCGCCGTGTCCAGGGATGGCGCGTGGTGGAGGAGGAGGAGACGTCGTCAGATCACCGATATATTCGGTTCGACGTCTCCCCTCCACCTAACCTGCCGCCAACAATCGCGAATCCCCCGGAACCGCGTTGGGCACTCCACCGCCTGGATCGGGAGGCTCTCCTGGAGGCGGCCATCGTGCAGGCCTGGATTCCGACAGCGGACGGGCCTGCCGATGTTGATGCCGAAGTAGAGTGGTTCGGGAGAGCCATGTCGCACATCTGCGATGCGGCGATGCCCAGGGCTAGGCCCAGACCGGCGAGGAGGCGGGTGTACTGGTGGACGCCGGAAATCGCGCAGTTGCGCGCGGAGTGCGTTACCGCGCGCCGCCGGTACACCAGATTCCGCCGGAGGCGTCGCCGCCCAGACGATGCGGCAGCCCGAGAGACGGAGCTCTACGATGGGTACAAGGAGGCCAAGAGGGCCCTCCAGACGGCCATCAAGCGGTCCAAAAAGCTGGGCCGCGATGAGCTGATGGAGACTCTGGAGCGGAACCCGTGGGGGCGCCCGTACCTTATGGTAAGGGGCAAATTACGCCCTAAGGCGCCCCCACTGACTCAGAGTCTCCAGCCGGAGCGGTTGGAGGAGGTCCTGGACTCCTTGTTCCCGTCGAGAGCGGAGGAACATATTTCTCCGCGCATGGCTCCGTCTCAGGCGCCCAACGCGGTAGGCAGCGAGAACGACGTGCCCGTAGTCACCGAGGGTGAGTTAGGGGCGGCTGTACTGCGGCTTAAATCCTGCAGAAACACCGCCCCTGGACCCGACGGCATTTCAGGCCGAGCGTGGGTCCTGGCTCTCGAAGAGCTTGGGCCTCGACTAATTGGGCTCTTTAGCGCATGCCTCGAGAAAGGCCAGTTTCCCAAGGTCTGGAAGACAGGGAAACTGGTCTTGATTCGAAAGGCGGGGCGGCCGGCAAATTCCCCATCAGGGTACCGGCCGATCGTGTTGCTCGACGAGGTGTGCAAGCTCTTTGAGCGCATTATTGCACAACGCCTCGTCGGGCACCTCACACGCGTGGGGCCTGATCTGGCGGATAGCCAGTTTGGCTTCCGTCAGGGACGCTCCACCGTGGACGCGATCATGCGCATTAGAGGCCTGACGGAGGAAGCAGTCTCACAGGGTGAGGTGGTGGTGGCGGTGTCTCTCGACATCGCCAACGCATTCAACACCTTGCCCTGGAGCTGCGTCAGGGAGGCGCTTATCTATCATGGAGTGCCTCCCTACCTCCGTCGAATTGTCGGGGCTTATCTCTCCGAGAGAGCCATAACTTACCCGAGCTGGCTAGGGCCGGGTCGGCGAGATGTGTCGTGCGGTGTTCCACAGGGATCGGTTTTAGGGCCGCTCCTGTGGAACATCGGTTACGACTGGGTGCTGCGTGGTCCGTTGCTCAGAGGGGTCGGCGTAACATGTTACGCCGACGACACCCTCGTTACGGCGCGGGGAGCAACGCACCGTGCCGCAGCACTTAAGGCCACGGCAGGGGTTGCTCAGGTCGTGGGTCGGATTCGGCGGCTGGGTCTTGAGGTCGCCCTTCACAAATCCGAGGCTCTGTGCTTCCACGGACCTCGGATGGGGCCACCTGCGGGATCCAGCCTACAGGTGGGGGGCGTCAGCATCGGCATCGAGCCCTCGATGAAGTATCTGGGGCTCGTACTCGATGGCCGGTGGAACTTCGGACATCATTTCCGAAGTTTGGTCCCAAAACTGAGGGGAGCATCGGCCGCACTCGCGCGGCTGATGCCCAACATCAGGGGACCCAACGCTCCCTACAGGAGGCTGTACCTTGGGATCGTGCGAAGCATGGCCCTGTACGGGGCTCCCGTATGGGCGGAGACCCTGACGGCCAGCAACGAGGCTAGACTGATGAGCCCGCAGAGAGTGATGGCCGTCAGGGTGATAAGAGGATACCGCACGATCTCCGGTGAGGCGGCATGTCTCCTAGCCGGGACCCCTCCATGGGACCTGGAAGCGAGAGCCCTTGCGTCACTGTTCAGATGGCGCAAGGAGGCGCTGGAGCGGGGCCAAAGGCCTGCGTCTCGAGAAATCGAGGCCCAGCGGACCCTGCTCCACCAGGAAACCCTGGAGACATGGAAGATGCGACTTGAGCAACCAAAGGGGGGATTCGCCACAATCGCGGCCGTCAGACCGGTCATGGACGAGTGGCTGGAGAGAAGACACGGTGCTCTCTCCTACCGGTTGACACAGATGCTTGCCGGGCACGGTAGCTTCGGTAGGTATCTGTGGCGAAAACACCGGGAAACCACGGCCGAGTGTCAGCACTGCGAGGACCGCAGCGATGACACGGCGCTCCACACGCTGGTGGAGTGCACGGCGTGGGCACAACAGCGACAGGTCCTCGTAGTGGGTCTGGGCGTGGACACTCTCTCGCTCGAGGCCATGGTGCGAGCCATGCTCTCCAGCGGGAGTAAGTGGGACTGCGCCGCCTCTTTCTGCGAGCAGGTCATGCTCGCGAAGGAGGCGGCGGGCCGGGTGCGGGAGAGAACTCTCCCACCCGAGTTCCGCAGTCGGCGCCCTGGGCGCCGCCGACGTGTCTTCGCCGAGGACTATCGGCCTCCATGACCGGGGGTCTGAGGACGGTGAGAGGGCCGCTCACCGTCCTTACAGAAGCAGGCCCATGACGGCAGCGTGACGTGAGCACTCACGAACGCACCCCCTTAGAAGCGGGGTCACACCCGAAATCCCCCATAGACGCGGGATTGCACCCGAACCACCCCCTGGGTGAGGCCGCATTGGCGGCCGTAGGTCTGTTGGGAGTCACGGGACATCCTTCCTGAGGGCTTACCCGGGGCTCTCAACCATAGGCTGTTGGGCGTTACGTGAGGTTTTTTAGTCGGTAAGAGTCCGGCATAGCATCCTACGAGGATTTTCCCTCACGTTAAAAAAAAAAAAAAAAAAAAAAAAAAGGTGTATGAAAAAGGAAAGGTATTTCTTCATCAGAGTCATCAAGCAGCGTCTGAAACTGAAGGCGTGGACTGAATTGTTTTAAAATAGACTTAATCATTAAGCTCTTTTATGATTAAGCCAACACGCCAGTTTAGGTTCAATCACATTCAAAGAAACCCCTACAATTAAAATTTTCAAAATATCTGATTCTTAAAAGTGTTATAACTCTTATATTTCTAAACCGATTTACATAAAACAAACGCTAAATGTTAACTGGAGCAAACCTCAACACAATAAAACAACCGCATTGCAATCGGTTGAGCGGTTACTGAGATTAGCGTGCACAACCGTACAGACAAACAGACAAAAATTCTTAAAATCATTGTTTTGGGTTCTATTGCGTTCATAAAGCCCCCCTATAATATTTTTTCTTATTTATCTTCCATGTACAGACAGCGACCTGTTACGATTTTATTATAATAAATATGTATGTATGTATGTATGTATGTATTGATTGATTGATTGATTAGAATTTAGATTGACTTTTAAATTAGAAGGATCCCGCACCCGTTATTTGTGTAAGCCTGTTACATTTTACACTTCATGTGGGAATCGAACAGACTACCTACCACAGATTATCTAGGTAGGCTTTTACTTTTAGGTGAATTTGACGAGCTGGTGCTCAGGTCCAGAGCCTCTGTTTGTAAATTAGTCAAAATTACATGACTATGTAGGTACTCTTGTAATGTTATTTATCTACTTATGTATTTCAACTGTAATGGTCATAAACATTATTATAAGTGATGCTAACGCTACAGTGCCGAAATATCGTTATTATTTTGTGGTTACGGTGAAGATTTAAGGCTTAAAACGCTTGTTATGCGATTTTACGAAGAAAAATAATAAAACATATTATTAGAAAGTCTTATTTTTTAAAGCTTTGCTACATTTGCATAATTTAAAAACTTACTCATAATAAATAAGCAATATTCGTATTGAAAGAGTGAGCGATATCCTTGCTTTCCTAACTAAAGGTTTTAGTTTTAAATTTATATATTTTATATAATCTGTGGTTTTATTACCGCGCAGGCTTATAAAGTCGTGTAAATGTTTATTTTTTATGATTCAGCTATGAAAATAAAGAGGTAAAAAAACCGGCCAAGACGAGCTGGACTCGCTTTTGAAGGGTTCCGTAGTAGCAAGTACCATCATATAAAAGTTCTTGTAGTTCGTTGTAACTTTGATTGATGTTTTAACACGTTCGCTGTGGTAGTGAGTTTTAGGGTTCCGTAGCCAAATGGCAAAAACGGAACCCTTATAGATTCGTCATGTCTGTCTGTCCGTCCGTGTGTCACAGCCAGTTTTCTCCGAAACTATAAGGCCTATGCTGTTGAAACTTGGTATTCTGTGAACCGCATCAAGATTTTAATGCCTCAAGTATAATCATATTGTATGCCTCAAGGCGGGCGAAACATACCTAGCAGATCTTGTGCATATTATTTAACATCTGTATCTATACCTACCTAACCTATGTTTTTACGAAATTAAATTATTTGTATATTTGTACTTACCGCCTAACCTTTGAGCAAGGCACCCAGTCGATGAACAAAAGCGCGCTACATGGACTATCATTGGGAGTCCTGGGGTATTTGGGAGTCCTGCGATACCCTTCCGAGGGCTTACCCGGGGTTCCCAACCGTAGGCTGTTATGTTGGCGAGAGACGTGAGGTTTTTTAGTCGGTAGGAGTTCGGCATAGCATCCATGTAGGATGTTCCCTCACGTAAAAAAAAATGGTTTATCAACGGTCCTTGAGTAAAATAATGTCGGTTACCTTCATTGTCTCCTCCAAAACTGCCAAACTTTGCTACTTAAGGAACCCTAAATAGAGAAAAACCGACCGCACAAATTCAGGTCGTCAATGAACGTGTGCTGGCCAGTTTCCAAGCCACATCGCAGTAGCTTGGCAATGCCGGCGTCACGTTTCCTTTTGCCTTCAAGATAGGATTTGGCGATGTAGCAAAAGTATATCGCTCCTGTAGTAAAAGACAGAAAATAACAAGACAAGACTATTGGAAAATATTTTCAAAGTCGGAAATTGAATTGGGCCAATCAAGATTTTGGGCAAATATTTTAGTCGTGAATTATACAGAAGCGGTATACGGTGACATTGTTAAACAGGCGTATCGCTGGCAGGCAGGCACGATGCCGCTTCAAGCCTTTTTCAAATAACAGTTTACGGAAATGGCGTGTCCTAAACTAAAAAAAATTTTTCAATAAAAAATACAACCGACTTCCAAGAAATCCTGAAAAATAAAATTTACTTAGCAGAAAGTAATATGTAGAGTAATTTCGGGTAATATGGCCTGGTCGGTCAATATGGCCTACTGCGATTTCTCTGAACTGAATGAACACTTGCGACCGCTTGACTCGGCAAACCAACACACCCCTTCCTCTCACTTCCTCAGTCAACTCGCGCGAGACGAATTGTGCATATGTGCCCCGAGCGGGCTCTCGATCGAAAATTACGTAAAGTGATCTTATTTTTTGGTATGTTTTACTCATTACATTTCTTGAAATTGTAGTTATTTTTACATTGGTAGTACACAGGTTTGTAGATTAGCTATTCTTATGTAGTATTGTGATAGATTTTAAACATATTTCTTGCTCATTTTTAGGCTAGACTTTTACATATTAAAAACGTTCCCGCGGCCAATATGGCTCACCAGATAAATGGCTAATACGGCACCAGGCCATATTGTCCCCATAATTTTATATTGTTTCTATTGTGTTTTTCTTTTTTAGATAATGACTCCGCGGAAACCACATTCGCAAACAAAATGACTAATTTGCTCCGCAAAGTAACACAAAATTTATTAGTTACTGTTATATTTCTGGAGGGCAATTTGGCTCACCTGATTTGTGGCTAATATGGCCCAGGCCATATTGCCCTTCCATTTTTAAAATTTGACAATTGTTGAAGGTTCAGATTTTGTTTTTTGTAAATTATTTCTTTATGTTGATTGTTTTGAAATTCTAATTATTTATTCTTTATTAGTTCTATGACTGAATGGTAAAATAAAAACAGATCGATCTCGAAAAAAACTTGATTTATTACCTAAAAGGCTTATGGCGTGCCATATTACCCGAACTTACTCTATTTTGATTTATCTGATTTTTTATTCAATATCATATTGAAGTCGGCGCCAAGAAAATTCATAGGTTTAGGGAGGTATTATTCATGGCACCAACTTCAATATTATATTGAATAAAATCTGATAAATCAACTACATATTACTTTGTGCTAAGTAAATTTTATTTTTCAGGATTTCTTGGAAGTCGGTTGTATTTTTTATTGAAAAATTTTTTTTCATTATTTTAAGTGACGGGTAAACCGAAAAATTTATCTATCTAGGTGAAAGTTCTCGTCAATATAAATTAATCAAGCCCCAACACAAGGTAGCTGCTGTAAATCGTTAAGGAATTCCCTCGAATCTCTTTTGGTTCCATCATCAGATCGACTACAGACCTTTATTAATGGTAGTACATTAAAGCACTGAATTAAAAAGTAAACAAACGCACTAGTTGTGCCTATAATTTTCGGTGGTTGCCCTCGATTTCTCCAGGATCCCATCATCAGATCCTGACCTGGTTATAATGGGACCACCTCAGAAGTAAACCCTATTCAACAAAAAAAATTGAAATCCGTCTATAATTGACGGTGAACATATACACGGTGTTTCTTTTAGGGTGTCAAGCCGCCACTAGCTGGTAGCAGGGTTCCATACCTATAAATTTAACCCCCATGTATGTTCTACGATTTTTTGTAGTTTTCGAGATATAATGTTTTGCATAATTCTCTATTTTTTTAATATCGATTAAAATTTTTACATCTCGCATCAAAGTTAGGAAGGAGATTATTTTGTCCATAATACTGAAAATTTTTTGATATCCGTATATAATTGACGGAATTATCGCTTGATATACATAAAAAAAAATACATACAGACGAATTGAGAACCTCCTCCTTTTTTTGAAGTCGGTTAAAAAACCGGCCAAGTGCGAGTTGGACTCGCCCATGAAGGGTTTTGTAGCAGCAAGTAACATAATATAAAAGTTCTTATAGTTCGTTGTAACTACTTGTAACTTTGATTGATGTTTTCACACGTTCGCAGTGGTAGTGATTTTTCTAACCGAAAATTGTGGTTTATGACGTATAAAAAAAAAAACTAACAGCTCTATCTCATTCAAACCAATTTTCGTAGGTAGTTTTTCTGGCAATATACATCATATATTTTTATTAGATTTATCATTTTCTTAGTTTAGAAGTTAGAGGGGGGGGACACACACATTTTTCTACTTTGGAAGTGTCTCTTGCGCAAACTATTCACTTAAAGAAAAATGATTTTAGGAATCTCAATAGTATTTTTGAAGACCTATCTATAGATACACGTATGGGTTTGATGAAAAAAAAATTGAGTTTCAGTTCTGAGTATGGGGACCCCCAAAATTTACTGCTTTTTTTCTAGTTTTATGTAAGAATCTTAATGCGGTTTACAGAATACATCTAGTTACCAAGTTTCAATAGCATAGGCCTTATAGTTTCGGAGTAAAGTGGCTGTGACACACGGACAGACAGACATGACAAATCTATAAGGGTTCCGTTTTTGCCATTTGGCTACGAAACCCTAAAAAAGAACGTCGAATTGAGAACCTCCTCCCTTTTTTTTGGTGTTGTTAAAAAGCCACGCGGCACAGGCGTGCCCGTACCCATTGGCCGTACCAAACATTTTGTATGACAAAGGTTCAAAGTGGAGGCCTACTCTCTTTCTACGAAAACGAAACTTCGTTAACGAACGAAAACAAAACGAAGTTTCGTGGCTGACCCTATTCTATATCAATTGCAGATCGGAGCACGAACTTATGATGCATAGACACATTTCGTGAATGACAATGATAGGGAGGTCATTTGCTGATGTCTTATTCCGGCAAATACGGTTTTCACTTTTATTAAAATTTAAAAACAAGTAAGTTTTAATAAAAAAAATTACATGTAACAAGAGGTTTATAATACATTTCTTGTAAAATGTATGCAGAAAATAAGAATAAAAAGGTATTATAAATATAATTGTATATTTTCAACCATTTTGATATAGACAAACTAGAGATGCAAATGTCATAACCTTACGTTAAAAAATGTATCTGACGTTTGTTTCATGTCAACCAACAATAATGTAATGAAAATATTTCATTTATAGTAATAGCAATTTGTAAATAGTTTTGAATTTCCATAACATATTTGATTTTTATTCAATCTAAATAACGTCAAATAATAATATTGTCAAATGATAAGCTAACAAAATATGTTAGCTAAATAACCCACCCCGGGTCGTATCCGATGCAAAGGTGCCTATAACGCTGGCTGCATTTCCGCGCTGGATGGCAATAGCTAACCTTTGGATCAGATACGAGCCAGAGCGAGAGTCACCAGTTTTCTCCTTTATTCTACGGCCTATTTCTTTCACAAACTTTTTAGCTTCCATGCCCCAACTGCCCATTGTCTCGAATGCGACCGGCATCACAATGTAATTTGACCCCAAAGCAGCATACTTGTCTTGCTTTTTGCTTGCCGCATCTTCAGCCGCAGCCGCCGGGGAAAGAGCTGTTCGGCACAAGTGACTCGCAGCCATAGTGCTTACGCAAGTAGCGTCCCATACCAAGCATTTACCCCTCTTCCACGGCACGAGGGTTAAACCGTCTGGTCTCTTACCATCTGATCTGGACAGCCCAGGGGGCTCAAGAGCGCAGGGCACATCCGCCGAAACCAGAGCTCTTCGTATTAAATCGTTGAGGGCATGGTGACGAGGGAACCTACCCGCACTACGACGACAACTCAACGCGTGATGACCGTTAGCCTCCACCATGGAACCGCAGGTGCATCTGTGGGGTTCACACACCTCGCAGCCCAGGCGAAGAGCCACTGCAACACGTAAAGAGTCGTCGTCTAATAAAGTGCCAAGGTGAGGTGATGGCAATGCGTGTAGCCATGCCCCCGCCTCCGGCTGCGATACGGCCAGCAATCTAGCCCGATCCGCCCTATTATGAAAATTAAAATTATTATTATTTGAAATCTATATCTAAAACATATCATATCGTTTATACATATAAACATAAAAACCTTTGTAAGTAAACAATTCATATTACAGTGCAATTGAATGTTATTTTATTCTATTGAATATCACACACACACGTTAGATATTATGTCTTGTTGAGTAACTTATTTTTAATGTGAATTTATTTCATTTTGCAGATTCTGTACCAACTGCCCCTATGTGGAGGGGACAATCTTCTGGCTCTGATATAAGACAGAGATTGTTTGATATAGAGGGAGTGCGTGCAGAGAATGACACAGTTAGAAATACCGAGCTCGCTGGGATCATGAATATACTGATGCAGATTCAAGCTGCTCTGTTGGAACTGATTCAAGATATTAGAGACAAATAGGATAGGAGATACTATATAATAGGAAAGAATGAATGACAAAAAGTTTATAGATTGTATCAGTTAATAAAAGTTGGGCAAGACAATTGTTTTCGTTTTATTTTACCTAAATAAACATATATTATTTTTAGTATGAACTAGTACAAAAGAAAAAGCCTGGAAGCGGTAGAAAATAAAAAAAAAAGCTAAGTAGGTATCAGGGTTTAGGCTTGTCTTACAGTTTTCTTCCAGTTGGTGTCGAGACCGCGTTGCACCCCATGGACCTACGGTGCATGGGATCCAACGCACATACTTTTTAGTCGAGTCGACTGGTGACCCAAGGGCTAGCAGTTACTTATCCCAAAGAATAGGCATCGCTATTCAAAGGGGAATGCTCCCAGCCTTTTGGGCCCAATGCCAAGGGGGCTATTTTTCTTAACGTGAGATAAAATCCCCATGGATGCTATGCTGGACTTCTACCGACAAAAAAACTACACGTATCCTGCCTAACAGCCTACGGTTGGAAACTCTCGGTAAGCTCTCGAAAGGCAGTCCCCTCACCATCCTCAGGCCCCCGGTCATGGAGGCGGATAGTCTTGGGCGAAGGCGCCCCCGCCGCTGACTGCGGAACACGGGTGGGAGGGCTCTCTCCCGTAGCTAACTATTTCTTAGCACAACTCCTCAAACAGTTGTCGACTGAGCCTATAGTTCGCAATTAACTCTACTTCGGAAATAATCATTAATTGACTTAATTTGGCAGTCTACGACAATTTCTTCTACGCTCTAATCGTTCCTCACGTAGAGCAGCCTCAATGAATAACATTCTAGACATTTTATTTAAAATTCTTACAAAATATACAAGGAAACGAAAATCAAACGGTAACACTTTTGGTTTCGTCAATATTAGGTTAATATTCCGAACAATTATCTGTCAAAGTAGAATTTTCGTTCGTACGATTTGTGAATTAGAGTAGGTTTAACGTCAAACAACTTCGTTTCGTCCGCAAGTTGCGGAACGTATAGAACCGTAGTAGGTTTCATACGAAACTTCGGCCCGAACTTCGTTGTTCGTTGAAACAGAATAGGCCTTCTGGTTCAAAGCGACGACATCATGCTTTCGCTACGGCCATAGATTTAGATTTTTTCGCTACTAAATCTATGGCTACAACTGTCCCCCACCGTCGTCTCTGTATAATTCAAAATTCCAAAATAAATATTTATAAAAGAATTTGCGGGATTAAAATCATTACTCTCTCCCTATTTTGGACCATAATTTGCATGATTTTTCGGTATTTAATTTTCGCGCCATCTATGAAAATTTTATTAAACTACGTGCTTTGGAACAATGACTGCAGGAACTTGGTGCCTTGAGAGACTATCTAACTACCTAGTACTGGTATTTGCTGGCAGAGGGCAGTAAATGCAATATTTATCTATAAGCTTAAATGATTTTGATTAATTTCTTTTTAATACAGTTGCTCAAAAAGTGGCGTATTACAGGGACGTTTAGCCATGGTGTTATCACTTAGAACTGAGCATTGAATTATAATGTAACCAACTTACGTAGGTTCTTAACGTTGCAGTTACATTGAGACTTGTCATGATATTTAATTTCGTTTCATTTTAACGTAAGAGTTTCCAGAAACACGTGGTAGTTGGCGCTGTATGCAATATTAAAAAATATATTATTTTAGTTAAAAATTCACAACTAGATGGAGCTGTGCCTTTTTTAAATCGCGGTATGGTTTCGTTACATAGGATCATATAAGTAAGACTACTTTTCTGCCCAAGGTTGTTTATTATTACTTTTTACGATCTTAAAACTAATTTTTCTAAAAGATTCAAGTTTACTTAAATATATTTGTTACACTCGATTTTTATTTCATGGTCACGCAGTCAGAACGTTTCTTGCAATAGCTGCTTGGCACCGCTGGTGTCGTCACTTAGTCGAGTGACGTCTCTATCTCATAATATACAAATGTACTCTGTGCGTTTAGCGTTCGGGATGTGGGCTATTACACACTCGTGCTTTTTCTTTACCTTTCCCGCACTAGTGCGCGTTTCCTTTCCCAACTGTCAAAATAATGTCTGTGATTCATGCAAATATTTCAAAAAAAGATAATAACTTGTTTCAATATCAGATTAAAAGTAATTTATATTAAAATTTAAACATAAATTAATATAAGTATCGGCCAAATTAAATTTATAAATATAAAAAAATTTGGCTGTATGAAGTGCACTGCCATAGTCTCTGCTTAGGTTGGTATATAACTATTTATTCTTTTACGGTTGCCGCCATTTTGGACAATTCAGGTTTATTGTGTTTTTATTATTTTATTAAATTGCTTAATTTTTTCGCAACTGTATTAAAAATAGTTGTTCAATACAACGTGTGGGATTGTTATTTCAACTCGTTCAGACTGTCCACCCTCGCCTTCGGCTCGGGTCAACATCTGTCGAAACTCGTCGTAATAACAGAAATCCCACACTTGTATCGAAAACTACTATTTTGGGTTCCGTACCCAATAGGCAAAAAGAGGATCCTATAATTTTTTTTTTTTTTTGTTTTTTTTTTATTTACCATTTCACAAAATCATTATAATATAACCATACATATTGCATTTGTAAACCACAGAGGTTTGTAGAAAATGCAACAGACGCTACTGCAAGCGATGTCGATAAAACAATTAAATATATCTACATAAGTTGTTTTAACACTCATACAGACAATAAAACAAAACTACTTTCATTATGCTTAACGTAGGTAACTTAAAATAATTACCCTAGGACACGGACCCAGAACGGTGACATGTACTATGACTCAAGCAAGGATGAATAAGAAATAAAATTATAAACATGACTGAGGCATGTTTTTCAAAAAGAATCCCTTTAAAATATACTTAATGTTATTTTTGTTTAATCGTTTATTCATATCTGGGGGTAGTTCATTAATTAAACGTGGTACTATGTATCGTGTTGTTCTCTCACCGAAAACGTTAACAGCGGTTGCCGTCCGCAAACGGTTCCGTGACACTGCTCGTGTGTATACAGGGTGATCCACTTTTTCACCCGAATTATATTTAAAATAATTTTCTTTTAGCAAATTATATGTTATTTTAAGGTGAATGGGTAAAACTTTACAATGTTTAAAAAGACCTATTTCATCATTAGAGTATTGGGATTTGATCTGAGGAGATGTTATAGTTTTTAATATTTTTAGTTGTAATCTATATATTTTATTTGTGTCAGTCTTGTAAGTCCGTCCATAGCTGGTGAGTCCATACAGAATATGAGACTCAGCTAGGGAGTTATAGAGTAATAATTTAACGTTATAAGGGATACTACGATTTAAAATCTTAATGTTTGCCAGAAAACATCTCAGTTTATTACATACTTTATCGATGTGGAGCTTCCAGTTTAGTTTGTCGTCAATAGTGAGGCCCAGATATGTATGGGAGGCTACAAGTTCAATGGCTGGACAACCGCAACTACCACTACTGAAGCTGTGTAAGCATGCGTGATCGTGAGCTATTATGTGTTTAAATGAAATAAACCCTAATGTATAAGGGGACCCATCTTAGAATTATGTAATCCAGTGGTCCTTACCAGATTCCGGTGTTCAGCTATTGTTGCGGAATTTTGTGGTAGGTAGGTACTTACCTACGTTGTTTTTACTGTCCCACTAGGTATGTGTTATGGGAGCTATTTTTCGGACGTTCTCGCTTTATTACAAAAACGTATAAAATCAATCATTTAAAACACTAATGTAAAGTTCCGGAGTGACTAAAATTATTAGTTTAGCAAAAAAAAATGTGTAGCATGGTGGTTATTAAGCACACTTTAGGTTAACTTAGGCGTCCATGTGCCATCGCCGGTTTGATGGGATGACGCACCAAAGGCATTGTTCGCAAGTCCACGAGGGTGCCGTTATGCGCCTTGCCTAAGTCACTGTACACCCAGACCCAAGTCATTGTCCACAAGGATCCCGTTATGCACATGCGCCCGCGTTGCCGAGGTGACTTCCAGAGGAAGCATCCTGATTCCCGGCTCACCAGTCGTTCAGTATTCAGTATCGCTCCTTTAGTTCAGAAGTGTCCGTTACGTGTGACGTACAATTACAATATCGTATCTGCCGCGCCTCCCGCTTTCTTTGTTTCACCGTGTATACCCGCTCTCTTTTGTGATTGTGTTTTCTTTGACTCAGTATTGTGTATAATCACAGATTATATAATATATTCTATAGTATAATAGTCTTCGTTTGTCCTTTTTGTTTATAAGGGTAACGGTAGAGATAATAAGTACTTTCGTGATAGCCTGTGTTTAATTAATAGTTACCACGAACCATCGACTATTATAAATGTTAATATTTCGTAGGTAATTATTCGGCTGGTTAACCCCTCAAGAGAACCTCTCGTGCCGAGCGGTGAAGGTGCGCAGTACATCACGCTTACATACAAAAGTGCTTACTTGCAATCATTCATACTACAGAGTCGCTACTGGTCCCTACATCCTACTATTGGAAATTTTGTTAAGAGGACTGACGCCAAATAGACTAATACCTTGATCTAGATCTCAGGACTCGTGAGTGAGGTCTAATGAATAAAAATTTGAACACAGACAACTTCAGTTTATGACCTAAAAACGCTCTAGGAAACACGATTACAGATAAAATTCTCGATAGATATTTGTGATAAAAATACCTCGATTTCTCAACACAAATGCAATGAGTTATTATTACAAATTATACAACCGCATATACACAGGATGGACACACTATTCAGAGAAGCGATAGGAGTGGAAGAAAAACTCATGGTGACAATAAAGAATAAAGCAAGAGCATATATTTAATTAAGTCGAATAGGTTTATGTCTTGTACTCTTTGGTGTCAAAAAGTAGGTAATTCTAATAATGCACCACATATTTGGCGTCATAATTAAAATGTAGTAGAGAGTCTTCTCCAGTTAGGATATATTTCGGAGGTAACAAAATACTTTACGATTCTGTATGAGAGTCAGAGTCTGTATGTACTTCCGAAACGTGAATGGTCTGAGTGCATACTGTTGGTGTATTTTGGGGTTCATTACAAGTATTACAACTGAAGGTGGCTGTAGGATCATCAAGCTGTACTTGCTGAACTTGACTACTCTCAGTTTTTCCTGCTGTTGATTTCCTTTGTTAGTTCTCATACTTAATGTATTTTGATGTAGTTGGTGTATTTTGGGGTTCAATACAAATGTAAGTGGCTGTAGAGTCATCACGCTGTACTTGCTGAACTTGAATATTCTCAGCTTGTCCTGTTGTTGATTTTCTTTGTAAGTTCTCATATTCCAAGTTAGATACTATTGAATAAATTTGATTTTTTGCTTTCAACTGCAAATCTGGAGGAAAAGTCGCGACGGAGTCAGCCATAGCTTTAAAAAAGGAATAAATAGGATTCTCAATATCCTTTGTAGTTGGTGTCGATGTAGATGATTGTGAGTCCATATATTTTTGTAGAACACTGGCAACTGATAGCTCATTAATTGTTTGATTGATTCTTGGGGATATTTGATTAAATATTTCTGATGTTGCTGATGAAGAAGAAAGTGAGTTTGCTGCCTCAGGGCTGACGAAGGCCATTTCTTGAGGGGAATTTTCACTGGTGGCATTATCATCGCTAGTTACTGATCCAACATTCCTAAAGTTACCCTTTGTTTGTCTTTCATAAAAGTATTGTTGTAAAAACTCCATCTGATTCTCGTATTTCCATTTCTTAATTTTCAAAGCACCATCTCCACTCTTACATTTTCGGTTTCTCAAGCATCTGTGATAACCGTCTCTTAAACATTTCCATTTGTCTTTGCAGAGTTTTTCTGAAAAAAAAATGTTCGATCGTTTCAGGTTACAACCGTACAAGAAATCGTACACACTACATCTCCAGCTTTATGGGAAGTTTTATCTAAATGGTAATGCCTATACTATAGGCATTACCATTTTAGATTACCATTGCTCTTTATTTCGTATAGGCCCTATAACAAATAAAGAGGAAAGGCAGAACATTGAAAAAGATTTTTCAAAGAAATTGAAGATTATACAATAATACTAGCAGACATCACGCGGTTTCACCCGCGTAGTTCCCGTGCCCGTGGGAATACGGGAATAAAATATAGCCTTTGTTCACCGCAAAGAGTGTAGCTCCGCAAAGAATTTTTTTAAATCGGTTCAGTAGTTCCGGAGCCTATTCGATGCAAAAAAAACAATGATTTTTTCCTCTTCATTATATTAAGTATAGATAATTATGTAAATCTCGGTGATTTAGGAAAGAAAAGCGAAGCAGGCATCTATTCATGATCAAAGTTAGCAGCAAGATTGGAAGCAAATACATTGAATATACCAGAGCCAAAAGCATTACCAGGGACCAGAGTTCGACAACCTCACGTAATAGTTGGTGACGAAGCTTTCCCTTTAAGAACATACTTGATGAGACCGTATCCTGCTGCACAATTGGATGACCAAAGGATATAATAATAAAAGGCATAGTAGAGCCCGAAGAGCTTCAAAATACGGATTCGGAATATTGTGACAAAATTTCAGAATCTACTATTGCAACATCTGCCTCAGTCCAGATCACGTAGATAACCTGGCTAACAGCATAAACAGCGGCAGATCAGAGCGAAATACGTTAATCAACAAAGTGTTCCCTATTTATTTTCTCTCTCTGCTTAACCCCTAGGACATGTAGCGTGATAAGATTTAGCCTATTTGAAGACCCTACTCCTAGTTAATATTTGTGCAAAATTAGAATAAAATCTATTGAGTACTTTTTGAGATCCTTCCGGACAAAGCAAAGCAAACAGACAAATGAACAAACAGCCAAAATATTTTGTAACTATATTTTCGGCTTCGGTATCTTAGTTGAACACCCAGCGAGTTTTTCATCATCATTTCATTACAATTCATCACATTGAAAATTTTGACTTTTCTATCATCTATACTTATAATAAAACTGTAGAGGGTCGAGAGTCTGTACATGGAAGATATTTTGAAAATTTTAATGGTTTCGACACTGAAGCCGAAAATGTAATTTAAATTTTTCATGTCTGTCTGTCTGTCTGTATCCCGAATAAGTATCACGCCGAAACTACTGAATCGATTTGAATGAAACTTGGTAATATCAGAGCTTATAATCCGAGGAAGGTTCTAGGATACTTTTGATCCCGATATTTTGAGCGGTTCCTTTGGGAGAGGGGATGAAAGAGAAAATAGTTTTTTAGTTGTAACTTCTCAATGCGTGGTCCGATTCCAAATTTTTTTTCAATGTTATAAAGGGAGTATTTTAAGGATTGTTTCATACAAGTTTCAATGTTGAGGGTTTTGCAGTTCAGGAATTAGAGACATCTCAACTTTCACAAAACCTAGAATTCAAGGATTCCTTTGAATGTAAAAGTAAATCTAAACTGGCGTGTTGGCTTTATCATAAAAGAGCTTAATGATTAAGGCTATTCTAAAATAATTCAGTCCGCGCCGAAGGCGTGGACTGAATTATTATTGAATTATTATTAATAAGTAAGAAATGCTACTACGACTGGTTCTGTATATCTGTGCTCACTATCTGTAACATATAGATAAAATTGCTAATGTTTGTGTAACTAATTTTAAATTTATTATATAAAATACAACTTTGCATGCCGTAAGGTGGAATGTGGCGGACTTCTATATTATGTAATACCATTTTTGTACCCATTTTCGCTAATAAAGATATATTGATTGATTGATTGATTGATTAAGCAAACAGGGCAGTTTCATACGCTCCCACGAGTCTGTTGAAAATATACCTGCCCTTTCATACACCTTATGTGGCGTAAACGAAGTTGCGAGGGTCAGCTAGTTTTATTATATGTATAGATGTATAGATATTACATCCCTACTACGTAGGCATAAAAATGACAATGGCATAAAGATTATAGATAAATAAGATTATTGTTTTTTGTTATAAATAAGTAGAAGCTTAACAATTTCAATTTCATGACATTGAAGAGGTCGACGTTCATCCATAGCAAAAAAGAAAAGAAAGAAAGAAACAGACAGACATAGACATAACCAATCTATAAGGGTTTCGTTTTTTGCCATTCGGCTACGGAACCCTAAAAAGGTCATCACATTTTGTTGTATGGGAGCCCCCATTATTCTTTTCAAATTTTAGTATTTGTTGTTATAGCGGCAACAGAAATACATCAGCTATGAAAATTTTAGCTCCCTAGCTATTACGGTTCCAAACAGCCTCGTTACAGACAGATACGTTATAGACAGACAAAATAAAACGAATTTACTTACCATTTACTCCCATCTCTTGAGCTATTTCACTCCAAAGTTGTTTTTTTCTGGTAGTGTCCATGTATTTTTCATGCTGAACGTCATATATCTCCGGATACTGACTCACAAGTTCAATTAATTTTTCTTCTTGTATCGACATTTTGGCAAACGATATCGCACTTCCAAGTATCTCGTTTGACTGACTATGAAAGTGAAGTTGCCTAAAGCGCACTAAGCGGCAACGTCGCGACAGGTCGCAACCTCGCACCGCAACACTTTTGGTCAGTTGATCAACTTTGTCGCGCAGTTACGCTGCACTGCAGTTGACTGTAGTGCAGTTACGTTCATGGAATAGTTTCCTGCAATATCTGCTTGGCACCGCTGGTGTCGCGTCGCCATTATGTCGAGAGACGTCTCTATCTCATATTAAACAACTAATGTAGGTACTCTGTGGTTCCGTTGCCGTAATGCGTGTTGTCTACTTGTCTCATGTAATACCATAGATTTAGAATTTTTCGCTATGTAATACAATGTACCTAAATAATATTTTGACGCGTCGTGTTGCGCAGTTCCGCCCAGTGCGGTCCTAGTTCCTACAGAATCTTACTAATATTATAAATGCGAAAGTTTGTGAGTGTGGATGTTTGTTACTCTTTCACGCTCAAACCGCTCTGAACGGATCACTCCGCGGCAACAAATTTTACGCGGGCAAAGCTGCGGGCATCATCTAGTATAATATAATTTGTACTTTAATAGGTAAACTGTAAGTTTTTATTTTTGCGCCATCTATGAAAATTGAGAAGAACTACATGCTTTGTAACAATGACTTTTTTTACTGTGTGGAAATCCAGCATGGATGCTAATAAACTCTTACCGATACTGTCAGCTACACTTGGATGTCCCAGGATTCTAAACAAACTTAATATATTTTGCTCCATGAGGCCGATAGTCTTGTGCGAAGACCAAAGTCTACAGCAGGGCACCCTCTCCGTGCCTTACTTCATTGAGACGAGTATCTAACTACATAGTACTCACAGTTGCTGACAGATGGCGGTAAATGCAATATTTTTATAAAAGCCTGAATGGCTTAGATTTTTTTTAGGGTACCCAAAAAAAGAAGGAAGCGCTCGTGGCCCCGCGAACTCAGTGTTCTGTAAACAATCACTGCAGTAAGCAACTTTCACTATGGCCAGTCCTTGGATGGGTGACCATCCATGTGACCACTTGGTGAGATTTATTTGGGCGTTTCCGTGCTTCGGAAGGCACGTTTAGCAGTTGGTCCCGGTTGTCAGTAAAATGGCAGTCGTTAAGCCATTTTTAGGCGGCTTGAAAAATTTCAACAGCGGGCAGTCACAACCTGCGCCTGTCCATCTCAACACGACAATACTGCTCGTTCGCTCTAACTTTGCCGCTCGGCTCCATACTAAAGTCGAATTTTTAAATAGACGAAGTAAATTGACAGCAACTAATGTCACTTCTTCATAAAATGTTGCGTATTTTCTAACACGAAGTGACATTAGCTAGGTACTGTCAATTTACTTCGTCTAATTAACAATTCGGGTATACGCCTCTACGCCAGCGGCAAAGTTAGAGCGAACGGGTAGTACAGTACGGCTCACAACTAGGGAATGCAATACCGGGATACCGGGATCCCGAAATACCGGGATCTCGCAGTATTTTTGCGGGACCAGTCCCGCACGTAAATCGTGCGGGATCCCGCGGGATTAGCGGGATTGTGCAAAGGTAAACGCCATGTGTTTTTCTGTAAGCGGAAGCGCAGAAACTGATTCGATTTGAGAAAGTTTTTTTATAATTGTGACGTAATATATAACCTAATAACGTACTTATTTGATTTTAGTGATTTAATCAGAGAGATTTGACTTTTCTTGTACCATAAAAGTATTTAATTATCTCGTACATTGCTTGCTGGCTATCTGACATGTAAAGTTAGGAGTCGTTTGGCAGACAAAAATTTTGATATGCTATGTTTTCTGCGCTTCTAATAATTTGCAGTAGCTATTTTATTACTTATATGTATATCGGTCAATACAAAAGTAATATTAAATAATTTATTTTTCCTTGTGCCCCGCGGACTCAGTGTTCTGTTAAAGATCACTGCAGTAAGTGACCACTTTGTAACATTTATTTGAGCGTTGCCGTGCTTCGGATGGTACGTTAAGCCGTTGGTCCCGTTTGCCGGTAAAATGGCAGCTAAGTCAAGTTGAAGGCCCGGCTCGTCTCATCTCATAATGTCCTTTTCTCGAAATGTCTTTTTATCAAAATGTCCTTTTCGCGAAATGTCCTTTTCTCAAAATGTCCTTTTCGCGAAATGTCCTTTTCTCAAAATGTCCCTTTCTCCAAATATGTGCACTACAGGCTTAGCCCCGCTCAATCCGATTTGATAGAAACTGATCGTTCTGAATAACATATACATCAAACTTACCAAGTGAATAGTGTTAACTTCGGTGGTAATAAAAAAATAACCACGAAGGCTAATGTGGAAGCTTCGCTGCGCTCCGCTACGGCCTTAGCCTTCTAACCTAACCTATCCAAGTCGGATTGAGCGGGGTTAATCCTGTAGTGCACATATTTTGAGAATGCGAAGTTTTGAGAAAAGGACATTAGGTATGAGATGAGACCATATGCCTCGTCCTGCCTACCCCTTCGGGGATTAAGGGGGTGACTATTTTTTAGTTCTAGATGTATGTATGATACAGAATTCTATTCTTTTCTCAATGACTTTCAGAAATATGCGGGATCCCGCAAATACCGGGATCCCGCGGAACTGAGATTGCTCAGTCCCGCAAATACCGGGATTACAATCTTGTTGCGGGATTGCATTCCCTACTCACAACCTATTACGTGGGACAAATTCTAAAAAGGTGAAATGTGGGCATATAATATGCCTCTGCCTACCCCTTCGGGGATAAAGGCGTGACCATATTTTTTATACGTACCCAAAGGGTAAAAACGAGACCCCATCCATGAGAGTTCGCCGTGCGACTGTCTGTCTGTATCTGTCTGTTTTTGTAGGAGTACTAGGAGTCCGGAATAGCATTTTCCTCACAAAAAAAGACTAATTGCTAGAACTTTTTTAAGATTTGAGAAGAGAAACATTAAGCACAAATTTTGACCTTCTATAAATACAAAGTTAACAATGAGAGTGAACTTAATAAGTACTAGCGGATGTCACCCGCATAGTTCCCGTTCCCGTGGGAATACGGGAATAAAATAAAGCCTTTGTTCACCGCAAAGAGTGTAGCTTCCCAACAGTGAAAGAATTTTTTAAATCGGTCCAGTAGTTCCAGAGCCTATTCGTTACAAACAAACAAACAAAAAACAAATCTTTCCTCTTTATAATATTAGGTATAGATAGTATTTAGGAACTTACACCAAGCAAAAATTTTATTTTAATAATAATTAACTGTCATTATTTCGTTTGACATTCATTTGAGTCGCCCTAAGTTCCATAATTAGTTAAATTTGCTTTTACAAAACTTTTAATGGATCTTTACTGCGGCAAGAACTTTCATGTTAATAATCTATGTTGTTTATAAGTTAGGAGTTTACTGTGATTTGATTTAACAATATTAAAATATTTAGAGATGGAAAACTTGAAATGAAACCCGGTTGTCAATAAAATTATAATATCGTTAAGCCAAGTTGAAGGCCTTATGGGCGGCTTGAATTGCAACTGCTGGTAGTCACGACCTGCGCCTGTCCATTTCAACACGGCAATAGGCTGTCGTGGACGAGATGGGACATAAAACTATAAAGGGAAAGGTGGCGTATAATATTTTTTTGTTTTTTTTATACTACTAAGGGGGTAGACAAGCATACGGCCCACCAGATGGAGTGGTGGTCACCGCTGCCTATGGACGCTTGCAACACCGGAGGCGCTGCACTCGCGTTGCAGACCCTGTAAAAACCTTCTAAGACCCCTTTTGAAGAACCCATACTATGCCTCTGCCAACCCTTCGCGGATAAAGGTGACTGACTATATGTATGTATATATTTATTTATGTTAAACTAAGTTCTTTCAGTTCATTTTTTCACTAAGAATATTAAGTACGTACCTACCTACAAGCAGAGCAGTTTTTTCATTACTTATCTTACAATGGAATCTTAATGAAACGGTTGGTTTAAGAACCGAATCAAAAAATGATTTATGTGGTCTAGACATAAAAGCTTCTTTTAGATTCTTAAATTAAGTCTTCCCGCTGATTTATTCAATACTAGCTGTTGCCCGCGACTTCGTACGCGTGAAAATTGTTACTATGCCAATTTGAGTGCTCTCTGCTTAGCCCCTAGGATATGTAGCGTGATAATATATAGCCTATTTTAAGACCCCTACCCCTAGGTAATATTTGTGCAAAATTTTAATCAAATCTATTGAGTACTTTTCGAGATCCTTCCGGACAAAGCAAAGCAAACAGACAAACAGACAAACAGACAAACAGATAAACAGACAAACAGACAAACAGACAAAAAAATTTCTAACTATATTTTCGGCTTCGGTATCTTATGTTGAACACCCAGCGAGTATTTTTTTTTTAATATTTCCAATGTACAGTTTTGACTTTTCTATCATTTTATTATATGTATAGATTAACAAATTAGATTTTGTCTTTTGAATCTACTTATAGCCAAAATATAGATTTAACTAGCACCTCTTTTGGGAGTCCTGGGACATCCTTCCGAGGACTTACCCGGGGCTCCCGTCCCGACCGTAGACTGTTGGACGTTACGTGAGGTTTTTTAGTCGGTAGGAGTCCGGCATAGCACATCCATGAAGGATTTTGCCTTACATTAAACAAAAAAAGAAACTAGCACCTCTGCCCGCGTTTTATTACGTTATTCCAGAATCCTACATTACCTATAATGATTCTCTGTACCAAATTTCAGCCAGATCTGTTCAGCCGTTACAGGGTGATTGAGTAACAAAACAATCATTCAAAGAGCTTCACGAACTATTACATTTTATAATAGACTAGCTGAGCCCGCAACTTCGTTTACGTCACATAAGGTGTATGAAAGGAAAGGTATTTCTTCATCAGAGTCATCAAGCAGCGTCTGAAACTGCCCTGTTTGCTTAATCATAAAAGAGCTTAATGATTAAGTCTATTTTAATACAATTCAGTCCGCGCCGAAGGCGTGGACTGAATTGTTTAAAAATAGTCTTAATCATTAAGCTCTTTTATGATTAAGCCAACACGCCAGTTTAGGTTCACTGACATTCAAAGAAACCCCTACAATTAAAATTTTCAAAATATCTGATTCTTAAAAGTGTTATAACTCTTTTATTTCTAAACCGATTTACATAAAACAAACGCTAAATGTTAACTGGAGCAAACCTCAACACAATAAAAAAACCGCATTGCAATCGGTTGAGCGGTTACTGAGATTAGCGTGCACAACCGTACAGACAAACAGATATACAGACATACAGACATACAGACAAACAGACAAAAATTCTAAAAATCATTGTTTTGGGTTCTATTGCGTTCATAAAGCCCCCCTATAATATTTTTTCTTATTTATCTTCCATGTACAGACAGCGACCTGTTACGATTTTATTATATGTATTGATATTTAAAGGATTTCAATTATGATTACCCATGTGAAAAGATTATCAGGACATTCATTGTGTCCATTGGCGATCAAGAAAATATTCGACATACATTATTTTCACGCCTTTACGCCCACATTTCACCTTATAGTTTTATGTCCCACGTAATAGGTGGTAAGCCTTTGCCGTGTTGAAATGAACTGGCGCAGGTAGTGACGACACGCAGTTGAAATTTTTTCAAGCCGCCCGTAAGGCCTTCAACTTAGCAACGATTGTCATTTTACTGACAACTAGGTTTCATTTCGATTTCCTTCTCTAAACTATGGATCGTTTGGCGAAATCGTTCCCTTAGTCGCCTCTTACGACACCCTCGGGATGAATTAGGGTGGCAACAGTCGCAGAAGACCACTTACAGGTGAAAGATGCTTACCTAACTGCAAAGTGCAAAACGTTTACAGACCTTTGAATCAGCAGAACTTTCTTTTACGTGTTGAAATTCAAAATGGATGCTGAAATCCTATATGAATGCTATGCCGGACTCCTACCGACTAAAACTGTATTCTCATTTCATTTCATATAAGAGTCAGCGGGGTATCGAGCGAAATAGTTTTCTAAATACCGGATAAGTAAATTCAATACTTAACACGGTAAATATGTATTCCGGTAATCATTACGAGTATTATAGATTGTTATGTAAATGACCATGATACTTTAAATTCATATAAATACAAATACAATGATTTATGATCTATATTTAGTCATAGATTTTATAGTCTATGATTTTGATTATACCTATTATACAATTGGAATTTTATCAATTGAATCATAACAATTGGACGGTTGACCATTCTCTTGATTACTCACAGAAACTAGCCTTGTATAGGCCTTGAAGTTAATCACAATGTAGTTATATTAAGCCTTATTTTCCAGCCGATGTTGCCCTTGTCTTTGTGGTCTTGGGTTTGAAGTCGCGGTTGAACAAGTTTGTTAGACATGGCGCTTACCATTTCGTGAAGAATTCCAACTTGTTTCAGTACGGCCTTGTAGCTCTATTGGAAGAGCATTGCCCTGGTTTAGGTGGGTGAATGTTACGGCCTAAAGTCCAGTCGAAACTAAGTTGTCTTTTTAGCCAACTGCCAAAGAAAAGAGGGTAATTTCACTTGGAAATAATATATTTTAAAAAGCGAAAGCATTTGCTGCCATGTAGTCCTGAGGATCCCTCGTGTGTAGGCGAAACACGTAGGTATCGACTTATTAGTTACATTAAGCTGAGTAGTGCTATCAGGCCTAAAATGCGCATGATCGCGTCCATGGTGGAGCGCCCCTGACGGAAGCCGAACTGGCTATCCACCAGGTCAGGCCCAATATTGAATATTAATACTTACTTACACTCTTAAAGAATGTTGCGTGGTAGGTACCTAGTAATAAATTAATGTTATTTCATTGAACTTTAAACGGATGCTATTTTGCCTTCTATCCACATTCGTAACTGAAGTTTCATAGTCAGCTACAAAAATCGTTTTAAACTAGTTACTAAAACGGCAATAATTTGTTTGTTTCTTAACTGGTTTTTATAACTGGTAAACGAAATGAATTTTCTTTTCTGTTCATAACTTTGTAACCAACTCAGAATCAGTTTTTTGTAACTCACAAGATAAAAAAATGTTACCAAAAAAAAGTTATGTTCTCTTACAAAATGTTCACAATAGTTTTGCAACACTAAAAATTGAATAACTGATTAGGAGTTGTTACATTTTGTTAAAAATTGTAAGATGTGTTCACTTTTTAACTTGTTACAATTTGTAATCAAATAATTATTTAAGTAACATAACTGTTCTATTTATTTTATTATTTTATTCCCGTATTCCCACGGGAACGGGAACTACGCGGGTGAAACCGCGTGACGTCCGCTAGTAAAATATAAGTCCGCTTCGCTTGTATTTTTAATAAAATATTTTTATAAGTTACGAAAAATTATTACAATTTTGTTTTGGTTTGCAACCAGATATCGACATAGAAAAATGTTACCATTTAGGCAGCTAGATTTTTTAATAAATCCCCATTTTCTTTCGGGGTTTTTATCCAAGAAGGATACGCCAACGCCAATCGTACCCTTAACAATTAAGGTTGTAAAAACTAGTTACGAACAGCTATTTTTGTTTTTGTAAGTGATTATCAAACGAGAAAACATCCAATTTCGTAGCTGAAGCCGAAAGTTCGTAGCCACGAAACTTCAGTTACGAATATGAATAGAATGTTATTAGCATTTTCAAGTTGAGTAGGTATACCTGATCCTTGCCAGGATTTTTTCGTAATTAGTATTCAGGAGAGTGTTAAGTGAAGTAAACATCAAACAAAGACATATTTTATATAAGTTTTAATAAAATATTTACAAAGACTCTGAGGCAGTATAATTATACATTGTTTTGGTATTGGCCAATCGGTCAATCGAAGGATTACAGAATCACTTCATCATTGTACAATTAAATATAAAAATAACGAACACAAAAATTTCAAATCGTTGAGTATTGTTAAAAGTCGGATATTATGAGAAACATGTCGCCTTAAGTTGTTTAGTGGTAGTAACCGCCATGGGCGCCGTAACCGCCATATCCCGCGTATCCGTTGTAACCGCCGAGTCCACCGTAACCGCCATATCCGCTGTAGCCGAGATGGTTACCTGTAGGATGAAATATTAATATCATTTACATGATTTTTTTTATAAAATCGTATGACGATTGATTGCCTCGATAGAGCATTTGTAATTGTAATGTCTGTGAATGCCTCTTGGGCTTGAATCTCGGCTCGTACAGAATATTTGTGTGATTTACATAATTATTTTCTACGTATTTATTTATTCATATCAATATGTTAATCAATTTCCTAAATCTCATAGCAAACGTTTGTAATGGTTAGCTTAATGTTTGCTTAAATGGTGTCGTGTAAAAAATGTCTCACAATATCATTCTTAAATACTTATACAAAAACAACAATGCAGTTACATTTTCATAAACTATTTATGAACTGTCAGAACATGACTAAACTGAAATTATTAGGAACCCACCTATTATATTCAAGTTAAGTTTCTCATTAAGACACAAATTAAATTTAAGCAAACAATTAAAATACTCGTACCTATCTCTAGAACAATAGCACTTTGTTTCCACTTATATCCGCGTAACATTTTAACACTTAATTAGTATAAACGTGGGAAATGTTGATAGAACTCACCATATCCGCCATATCCGCCAAGGTTGTTGTGACCATATCCGCCATATCCGCCGTATCCGCCGTATCCACCATAGCCGCCTAAGCCAGAGTAGCCCAGAGGAGAGCCATGAGCGGTGGTGTAGGAAACCTTGCTTACAGCCAGTGGCGAAGCTGCTGTAACAGAAGATTGTAGATTTATCGTAGCGTAATTATATGATTGTCTGGTTTTTATAGATCTTTTTACACAACTGATATAATGCCTCCTGTCCTCTATTCTTTTCTACGTATCCAATTTATCATAAAAACATTTATGTGCATAGGCACATATTATATTACATAGGTAATATAATAAAATTAAAAAAGATACTTATTTAAGAAAATTACAAAACTCTATCTAAAGAAGCGATAGCGATAAACCTACTAGGTAAAAAATCGTCAATGCATGACTAGTTAAGACAAGAAGCCATGAGACGGTCTCACCAAACTACCCCTCTCTAAAACGTTTATTGTGAAAGTGAAAGTTCAATCCGATTAGCGTTGACATTTTTGTTTTAGTTCAAACTTTGAACAGATGATCCACGTGAACTAGTAACGTAGTTTAATGCAACAGAGTCACAGATTACAGGTACAAGTCTCGCCATAAGCCCCTTTGCAATCCATTTTATAGAGAGGGGCTAAAATGGTTTGTTCATGAAAATAAGCACAAAGGCGTGCGGATTGATTAAATTGTCTATTGACCAAGTCACCCAATCTTATCACCGTTCACTACTAGATATATTATGGTCTTCTCTCAATTTTCCCTCATATTAATTGCCTGACCTCTTTGTCCTTCGTTGGTAATCGCCTACATCTCATGACCATGTATCATTTTCTAAGTTGCGTTAAATCGGAAGCATTCGGAATAAACAAAGTTGGTCTTGTGCAAACCAACGGAATATTTAACAATAAATCTAATCCCACCAGACCGACATAAAATTAAGTACGAACATTATTTTAAAGACTGTCATTAACATAATTTGGCTAATGATTTTTATTTACTTTGTTTTGACGGATATGAGTTAATGTTTTGCCATTACATTTAATTGAGTGACACACGCAATAACATAAGCATCGACAAAAACCTTAGACTTATCAATGTTATACAGCACTATTGCCTATTGATATATTTTAAAATATTTTTGCTTATCAATGTTATACAGCACTATTGCATATTGATATATTTTAAAATATTTTTGGTGACAAAACAATGTACAAAATTGTTCTATTCATTGATAATGTATTCAAAATCTATTACTTCCAAAAGTAAGAAAACATTATACTATGATGATTGTTGTCAGACATACAAAGTCAACATTTTTATATAGCAACGTGAGAATTTAGCGTCCTTGGCCCACAATACGTACATTGTCATACATAACGGCTATTTTGCATTACATTAAAACTATAGGGTACTTATATCAGTAGAAGATTCTTTTTCACAATTTTCACTTCATCTGTAAATAGAGTACCTATAGGAAGCATTTTAGAATGTGTTCTATTATTATGCTCAGTAAAATATCTGTTGATTTTGAAACAAATTTAACTTTAAGCGGAATGATTTATGATCCAAAACCGTTTGATTGCTTTCGGCAAATAATCAGCATTAAAAACACACTTCGAAAGTATTGCCCTCTAAAGAGTTGGAGTGCTGTTTTATTGATCCTTTTATAGTGAACCATTATGTTCAGCTATTTGTTAAACGCTTACCGTTCGTTAGATTTACGAACAGTTTAATGAGGAACTAATCGGTTTTATTCTTTGTGTTTTCGTTCTATTACCGATTCACGTTTTCATTTATTTAATTGAATGCTTTGTTTTGCATGCTTGATGTTACTGCAATCGTTTATTGTGCCTGGATTAATATGGCTTTATATTATTCTACTTTATTTTATATAGTGTTTTCCATGTTTTTAAAACATTATTCTATTCGTTGTAGCGTGATGCTATTCTATTATTTTCTGTAACTTCATAAATAAATAACAGTGATTTCATATTACTGCATATTTATAAATGTCAATATCGCCAAGTTCATTCAATACTGTTCCAATTTTAAAATACATATTAATGAACCCTATGACGCTGTAGAAAATTCAATAAAGACGAAAATTTCTTTAAAGGTCGTTTCAAACTAGTTGAACGGTCAGGAAAACTACAATGAGTTTTTTTTGCACTGAATGTAATTCGTTCCAATTCGTTAAATAAGCCGTAATATGTAATTAACATTGAACGCTTGAATATCAATTAACAGCATCTTTAAGATAAGAAAAGTATTAAAGTTAACGGGATATTAACCATGTATAATTGTTATCTATTTACTTTATGCTATTAGGTTCAGAGAATAATGATTAAAGCGGTTTTTAATAGTTCCCAGAACCGAGTAACTTTTGGCAATATTTTAGCTTATATGAATTTATTCTTTCATTTCAAATTCAAGTTAGTTTGATAGTCAGTTATCTTTCTTATTTTGTGTTTGCGATGAACTGCCATATTTGCGACTACCTACAATATTAAACTTAGTTTTCTAGCATTTAATATTGAACACACAATAAGTTACATCACAATTTTCCCAAAGAGAAATACATAGGCATACGATATGTGCAAAGTTTTTAGGTCTATTTCTTTGTAATCCTATTTTGTCTTGGCTTTCAAAAGGAACAAAATTTCTTGGAGACACAAATACTAACTGCTTGGTATCCAAGTCACGTCTTGAAGAAGTAAGCGTGGCCAATTTAAAGTTAGAAGACTGTATGAGTTCGTTTTGGTTGTTAGAATTTTCTTAGGAACTAGGAATATTCGATTGATGTTAGCACTTTTCACTAAAACTAAAACAAAAATGTGGTTGGAAATCACACAGCTATATAAAATTTGGCAGCTTTTCATCAAAATAATCGGACTACTGAAATTGTGTCTGTAGAACATCTGTGCTGGCTTTTGGAATTTTCGTTCGAATTATAGAATAGTTATAGATTTTCTTCTCTACACGTGACCTATGACGGTTTATAGACTTCGAAACTACTGTCTACCTCTTCCAGGATATAGGCATTGTTGCATGAATTTAACATATTATTGTATCCTTACCGTATCCCCCATATCCAAGTCCTCCGTATCCACCGCCGTATCCACCACCTAATCCGCCGTAACCGCCATAACCGCCGTAACCACCGTAACCTAGGCCATTGTCATAGCCGTAACCCAGGCTAGAAAGGCCTCGTTTTTCGGTCTTCTTCTCGGCTTCAGCGGACACAGCCGCGACGGCCACTGCTAGGACGATCTGTAAAAAAGGTTTGGCATCATTTACTATTGAACCAAATCGTGAAGATTGATCTATTCAATGTGTCTACACCTCAAACAGGATGCTGGTTAATGATCTACTGAAGAATTTAAAAATAGTGGCAAGTGTAAGCGACTGCCGCGATTCCGTCCTGAGGTCTCGTGTTCAAATCCTGGGTCAAAATATATATTGCAATCCACAAAATGGTTGTTTCGGAGTTGGGATGTGTTCTATATAATATTATTCATTGTTTATCAGTTGAATATATCATTTAGCATAAGCGTATATTAAATTTGATTAGTTGGGCTTAATGGCGTTGAGTAAAAAAATAACCAACCGTGTTTATTATTTTATCATTGTACATTTTAAACTGGTTACCTGTTTAATGACGTAGCAATCCTCTACGAAATCTTTTTTGAAAATTGGAATGTATCGAATGTGAAACATATAACATATTCAGAAAAAAGTTTCGTAACTATTTTTCGTTACAAAGAAAAATATAAGTTACGAACATTGTTTGAATATTAGACAATTCATAATCGAACTTGTTAGATACAAGTACTTTGTTCTTAACGGGAAATTCTACACAATTACATTAGGTACCTACATTTTTCGTATAATGTCTTTGTTTTCAAGATCCGACGTTGGTTCTTATGTATAGTAATTATCGGCTCATTGTACTATTATGCCAATGGGATAATTATTACCATGGGTAATTCACATGTTTGAATGGAATAATTATCAAATATTTTCCATAGTAGATCATTATAATAATTCACAGAAGTATTACATTGATGAAGTTTTTATTGTTTAGTTAGGTTTTGAAAAACATGACTGTATATTTTTCAAAATAGATAATATTGAATTTATTTATTAATATAAGTGAAAAATTTACTTTCGTTAAAACATTAAGTACCTAAATCCTAATTCGAGAAACCATTGCCTTCTACGTGGTCGTTAATAACCCGAATACAATTTAATTACTCTTTTAGTTGTTTTTCCTAATTTTAGTAATGAGCTTTTAGCGGCCTAGAATAGAATAAACTGGTTTTAAAATATATTATTTTAAAACTAGTTTATTGTTGTAATAGTCAGAAATATTATTCTAAGTTGGTGATAAATTATGTTAAGTTAATTCAAACTTTTAAATATTTTCATGTTAAGTTGCAAAAAACTTAACGGTTATTTTAGTATGACGTTGGATAATAGTAATATACTTACAGTTTTTTATTAATCTTTATTTTTTTTTACAACAATTTTATTGTAATTCGGGGCGATTTGAAGATGACTACGTAACTAAAATGTTTTAAGCTTACGTGTAACGTTATAAGCTTAGTTACGAAAGGACTTTTTCATAGTTTTTAGGGTTAAATTATTATTATTCATGAGACTTTTCCGTCCGTCTTTCTGTCTGTCTGTCCCGATGCTGTATCTCATGAACGGTAATAGCTAGAGAGCTGAAATTTTCATAGATTATGAGTTTCTGTTGCCGCTATAACAACAATCTGAAAATTGAAAATTGTAAAATTTAAGGGGGGCTGCCATACAAAAAACGTGATTTGTTATCGTTTTTTGGTACGGAATCTTCCGTGCGCGAATCCGACTCGCACTTGGCCGGTTTTTAGACTTAGTTTGATCACCGTAGCTTATGAACGTTTGCAACACCAGAGGCAGTACCTACCTACATGATATTATGTATCTTTAGGTACCTACTGATTTTCCCAAAAGAACAAAATCTATGCTGTAATATTTTTTTAAATATGAATACGTTTATGCAATATTTTCAGTGAATAAGTAAATTGTGATAGCTACCCAGAGGATTTGCATAATGCAATTCTCAAAAGATACATTAAGAACTTAATTTAGGATTTTTGCAATGCAATGCACTTATTTAGAAGAACAATAACTAGTAGGTGAGGTGACAAAGCGGCCACTTAGTAATTAAGAAGATTAGCCATCTTAATTTTATTATTTTTATGTTAGTCATTTCAAAACGCCCATTATTCTAACATTACAGCTACACACTGTGGGAGTCAGAACATCCTTTACTTGTAAAATATATATGGTGTAGCATGAATGAAAGCAATCATTGTAAATTACTTTTGGAATGAATAAACATTTTTATTATTATTTTATTATTATTACTGTAGTGTTACGAATTATAATTATTATTTTCAAATAAGCTTGCATTATTATTTTCAAATAAGCTAGCATTGTGGCAGTCGTTGTAAGTAGAAAAAAACTTTGTTGTAATAAATATAAAATGCAATAAAAGGATCAAAGCAAGCAGGAAAAGTTACGAAGCTTTTCATTAAAATATCATTCTAACGTCTTATAGCCGAGTAAGCTAATAATTTAATAACTTAAAGTTGTTCTAAAGGAATAATGAGAAAATACTATTGCAGAAATAAAATAATATTTAAAACTGGCCAAGTGCGAGTCGGACTCGAGCACGAAGGATCCCGTAACAAAAAACCGTATAAAAATCACGTTTTTTGTATGGGAGTCCCCTGAATAGTGAATGATTTTAGTAAGTATTTTGTTGTTATAGCGGCAACAGAAATACACCATCTGTGAAAATTTTAGCTCTTTAATTCTAGAACTTAATATAAGTCCATGAATGTTATTCCAAAATCTAATCTATCCCTACATCAAATTTCAGTTAGATCCGTTCAGCCGTTACAGCGTGAAAGAGAAACAAACACAAATTTCAACAATCTTTCGCGTTTAAAATATTATCGACAGAAAAATAGACAATTACAGGGTGATTCACATCCTAGGTGATATTTCTTATTTCGTATGAAGTGATTTGGGGCATGCTGTGCAATTTCCTTCGATGAAACAAAAGCTGTATTTTTAGCGAATGACCAGCGATAATTGAAGAGGATTGTTGGTAGACAAGGTTGAGAAGGAAATGAGTGATTGCTATTGTCTTGAAGCTATTGATGGGCATATTCTTTAGGTATTATCGCTGTACAGTGAAATTGCACAAATAGGTAATAGTGAAGGACCTATAAGGAAATAATTATTTTTCTGAATTTTAGATTTTCCTTTTTAAATTAAAATTTAGACAGGTTCAGGTATGATTATTGGCATAAAACTATTAAAATGTCTTAAAATATTCTGATACTACTGTTTCTTTGGAAATAAAAACCTTAACAAAGAGGATTTTAAATATACATCTTTTTTTAAACATTTGCAATGGAAATTTAACCAACTTTTAAAATAAACATGAGGTTTTCCACTTGGTTTTATTAATAATGTTAGAATTTTCATTTTCTTGAGCTTCTAAAGTAGATAAATATGATCCAAACCTTTGTAAAGAAAAAGAATACTATTAAAAATCAAGTTGAATTGAAGAAAAACGAGAGAGATAAACTTTTTTAAAATATTGACTAATTATCATGGCTAGAAGTCACAATCTCGTATTTTCGAAATATTTTGGACAATTAGTTTTTTTTTATGTCTGAAATCTCAAAACGAATGAAAATGTATCCCTATCACTTGTATGTTTGAATCGCCCTCGTTCGGAGAAAATTGACTCTGTATTTACAAAACGGATTAATTTTGAAATTTGGTACACATGTTGGTATTGTAAATGAAATGTGCGACGCAAATAAAATAAATGAATTCGGAAAATATTGACTTACATCGAAATATATTGGAAGTGAATGAATTTTATACACACAAGAAATTTTTGGGGTGTGTTACCAAATAAAAGCACTATTGTTACACAATATAACAGTCTACAAAATAATATTAAACATTGTAGTAAATAGTTAGTTAAATAGACACCCTTCTTATTTCTAAAACTCGTGAGCATTTTTTTAACGTGAGGAAAATCCGTTATGGATGTTATGCTGGACTCTTAAAAATCCTCACGTTTCAGAACCTACTGCCTTCAGGTAGGAGCCCCGGGTAAGCCTTCGGAAGGATACCTCCAGGAAAACTAGTGAGCTTTGGTTTTAAGTAACGAAATAATTTTTTGGGAAAAGCACATAGAAAACCTTAACTTTGGAAAGCTTGTGCTTGAATTTATGAGAAAAATGCTTTTTTTATACTACTAAAGTGGCAGACAAAGGCCCACCTGATGGTTAGTTATCGTACCCTATGAACATACGCAACCGCATAGGTGTTACATCCAGACCCAGGCACGATTAATGTAAACTTTAAAAATAATATTTTGATTAATTTTCCGATTTGGGTACCTATTTATCCTGGTTTTACTAAATTCAAATAACTTCCCACAATGTTAAGGGTGGGAACTATGAACCTCTGTACATGACAAACAATGTATTTGTTAATGTCATTCACGAAATATCACACACTTTAATCATTAATATTCACATTATATATTAACTATTGTTATTCACCAAGCCCCCCGTAAAATTTAAGCTCCCTTACCAAGAATTTCATGTTGTTGACTACAAGATATCGTTGCACAGACTGATGATCAACTCACGCGCAGGTGGTTTATATACAGGCTCTCATAGATCGCTGCTTCAATTATTTTACATTTTTTACCTTGCCAAGGATAGGGATGAAGGAAATTATGAAATAATGTTATTAACACGGTTTAGTGAGGCTAATATGATGTATTAGAACTAGCATTGTGGTTAATAGGGTTTTGTTTGAGGCTGAGATTATAATTCGTAGTTTAGTTAAACTTAGAAGAACGTACCTAGGACGGAATTTCGATTTGGTTGTTCTGAATGTTTTTGTTTATGTATCGTGTTATTTTAGACCAATATATTAGATACTAACATAACCTTTATCTTATTAAAAGCTATTTAAATTGCTAAGTTATGTTTTAGTGTAAGGCCATCTGATTCGTACTAAATTTGAATGTGAAACTTCGGTCCTTCCGTCAGATTTTGCCAAACTTTCCTTAATACGAGTATGTCATCTTTCAGGAAGTGAAAATTTACTTTACAAATTCTTGCTTAAGTCCTACTTATATAATAGGTCTTCGTTAATCTGTTAGTAGACATTACACTTACGGAATTTTAAGCATATAACAAAGAGAAAGAATAACGGGTAGGCGCCCAGCCCAAACCCTTATGTCCTAGAAGGCCTAGAAACTTATGACCTAGAAACTTGAATTTTTTAGGGTAAGCTACCCTCATAATAGGCTACCGATACGAATTTATTTGCGCCCATTTCCATGCTTCGGAAGGCACGTTAAACCATTGCTCCCGGTAGTCAGTAAAATGGCAGTCGTTACGCCAAGTTGAAGACCTTTATGGGCGAATTTTTTTTTAACTTGAGGAAAATCATCGATGGATGCCATGCCGGACTCCTACCGACTAAAAACCACACGTTCCGTACCTACCTACTGCCTACGGTTGGGAGCCCCGGGTAAGCCCTCGGAAAATTGGACACAGAATTCCCAAAAGTCCGTGGCTATCACTGCAGCCTCAGCTAGGGGGGGTTAGGGTGCTATCCCGTATCTTTGAGGGTTGTTCAGCTGTTATCCCGCTTCTTGGGGCGTGTGGCGTGCGTGAATCTTCCACGTGACGCTGTCATCTTGGGCCTGCTTCCGTAAGGACGGTGAGCAGCCCCCTCCCCGTCCTCAGGCCCCTGGTCATCCGGTCATGGAGGCCGATAGTCTTGGGCGAAGACAAGTCTGCCGACTGCGGAACTCGGGTGGGAGAGATCTCTCCCGCTCCCTCCTCGTCGCCTCTTTCACGAGCTTGACCTGCTCACAGAAAGACGCAGCGGTGTATGGGCGGCTTGAAAAATTTCAACAGCGTGACGTCACAATTTTGCGCCTGTTCTTATCAATACGGCTTACCACCTATTACGTGGGACAAAATCTAAAAAGGTGAAATGTGGGCATTTGATATGCCTCTGCAGGGGTTGACATAGGCAAAGTATACGCCCACATTACAACTTACTGTTATGTCACACATCGGTGGTGTGTCTATTTCCGTGTTGAAATGGACAGGCGCAGGTCGTGACAACCAGCAGTTGAATTTTTTCAAGTCGCCCGTGAGGCATAGGTACACTTTGGGTTAACGATTGTGATTTTATTGACAACCGGGTTTCATTTCCAATTTTCCAAAGTGAGGAAAATCCTACATGGTAACTGTCGCAACTAATACGTAAATACTTTATTAGGATATTATTATATCAATCAATCAATCAAATCAGCCTATAGCAGTCCACTACTGGACGTAGGCCTCTACCAGTTCACGCCACTGTACGCAGTCCTGTGCCTTTCGCATTCAGTCCCAGACTGCGACCTTTACCAGGTCGTCGGTCCATCTGGCGGGTGGGCGTCCTACCCTACGCTTACCGAGTCGCGGTCTCCACTCTAGAACTCGTTTGCTCCATAGGCCAGATGTGGCCAGCCCATTGCCACTTTAATGTGCTTATTCTGCGAGCTATGTCGACCACTCTGGTGCCGGATAACCACATTTCGGAATTTATCGCTCAGAGATTCTCCAATCATGGCTCGCTCCATAGCTCGCTGTGCAACTTTGAGGGCCTGGACCCCACCGTAAGTGTCCACGTCTTGGCACCGTATGTCATAACAGGTAGGACGCACTTATTTTATCATCTAAACATAATCTTTAAATATAATGTACTGCATGCAATATTAATTCTGTAGCCGTTTGCTATCCCAATAATTTAAATAAAAAAATTTTCAATAAAAAATACAACCGACTTCCAAGAAATCCTGAAAAATAAAATTTACTTAGCACAAAGTAATATGTAGTTGATTTATCTGATTTTTTATTCAATATCATATTGAAGTCGGCGCCAAGTAAATTCATAAGTTTAGGGAGGTATTATTCATGGCACCAACTTCAATATTATATTGAATAAAATCTGATAAATCAACTACATATTACTTTGTGCTAAGTAAATCTTATTTTTCAGGATTTCTTGGAAGTCGGTTGTATTTTTCATTGAAAAATTTTTTTTCATTATTTTAAGTGACGGGTGAACCGAAAAATATATCTATCTAGGTGAAAGTTCTCATCAATACAAATTAATCAAGCCCCAACACAAGGTAGCTGCTGTAAATCGTTAAGGAATTCCCTCGAATCTCTTTTGGTTCCATCATCAGATCGACTCCAGACCTTAATTAAAGTAGTACATAAAAGCACTGAATTAAAAAGTTAACAAACGCACTAGTTGTGCCTATAATTTTCGGTGGTTGGTTCCCATCATCAGATCCTAACCTGGTTATAATGGGACAACCTCAAAAGTAAACTCCATCTAACAAAAACAGATTTGAAATTAGTCTATAATTGACGAAATATCTGTAAACATACATAAAACATTGAGACCGTTCTTTTTTTTTTGAAGTTGGATCTATCAATCTAGGTGTAAAGTTCTCATCAATACAAATCAATCAAGTCCAAACACAAGATAACTGCTGTAAATTGTTTAGGAATGCCCTCGACTGTCTTTCGACTCTATCATCTGATCGACGCCATACCTTCATTAAAGTGTAGAACATTAAAGCACTTAATTAAAAAGTTAACAAGCACACTAGTTGTCCCTACAATTTTCGGTGGTTGCCCTCGTTTTCTCCTAGATCCCTTCATCAGATCCTGACCTGGTGAAAATGGGACGGACCACCTCAGAAGTAACCCCTATTCAACAAAAAAAAAATTTGAAATCCGTCTATAATTGACGGAATTATCGCTTGACATACATAAAAAAAAATACATACAGACAAATTGAGAACCTCCTCCTTGTTTTGAAGTCGGTTAAAAATACGAAGATCACTTACTCATAATATGATAGAACTACGCTCACTCTCTGAGCATAGTCATCAACGATTCGGTGACCTAGCAATTTTTAGTGTACGTACCTAAGTTTATCTTGATTTTCCTAAAATTTATATGAAAAGTCCATAAATTTATATCCTCGTCAGATAGATCATTGCACCTCAAACCTAGAACGAGACGAAACTGACTCACATGACGTAACTCTAACGCAACGTTCAAGTCTGGCTATCAACTAATTGCATCTCACGGTTAGCAATTAAAACAAAGAACATATTGTGCTTTACGGCAAGTGGAGTATCGAGAAAAGGCGGTGTTTTGTGGATGATAGGTATAATTATAGTTTACTAGAAGACGTCACGCGGCTTCGCCAGAGACATTCCCTTTTTGAGAGTGGAATTTCGAAACTTCCACCCTCAGAGCGCATTCATTTATTTAAAAGTAGGTACATAACATGCTTTGACTGCCTCGTTGGTCTAGAGGTCGAAATGTGCGACTGTGGATCACGAGGTCGTGGGTTCGATTCCCACCGGAGACAAAAATTTGTGTGATCCATAAATATTTGTCTCGAGAGTCTGGGTGTTTCTATGTATAATAAGTATGTATTTAAAGTATTTATGTATTTGATATCCGTGGTCTGGTATCTATAACACAATCAGGTTATTCATAGCTTACTTTGGGATCAAGCATTGTGTGAAATATGTCCGTGAATATTTATTTATTTATAATATAGCGTAAGCAGATACATAGATAAGGTTTTTCATGAATCTTACTAATATTATAAGGGATATAATAAACCGAGCCTCAAAAGTTTTTATCGGCCACGGCATTTAGCTTCTGATTTAATAACTAAGCCACGCGAAAATGAAATAGCCTCTAATATGCTAATTCGTCCTCTTTACAACGTCACCTAAAAAAATCCATAATTAGCATCAAATAAAGATCAACAATTATTTTAACTTGTCCTGCGTATTAATATATTAACACCTAATTTACTAATTCAGCCACAGATTTTATAGGTAATCGCCATTTTATATTTTACAGCTTCAAATCGAAATCCTCAAAAAATTATAATTTAAGCCTCCACAGACAACATCAGTTTTTATAACTTAGCGTGTAAAATAAATATATCACATCCTTTTTTCGTGAAAATAGCCACTGCAAGGTTTAATCTAAGTGAAAAGTACGACAGCGACGGCATGGCAATGTATGAAATAATTATATACGAGAGTATGAAAGGTTTATTGGCTGCTTGCAAAGGTATTTTTTTGTTGACGCGGGGAACGCCTTTACGCGCCTTCATTCCAGCTGCGGGGGGAGCTGGGATGGTGTGTGGGACTCCCGGCCCTTACGCCCACGGTCAAGAAACAATCGAGGGCGCACAATAACTCCTTACCGCGGTGCCCCCGAACTGCACGGCAGAGCGGGAGCATTATCTGTTACTCCCGCTCCCCCGCATAGTGCACCTCCCGCTTTGCCGCCATCTCCTCGTCAACTGGCGAGGCGGCAGCGGCCCAGCACCGTTGCCGCCGGTCGCGCCTTTATTCACGGCCAGCAGCCCGAACAGCATGGCAGGGCGGGAGCATCTACCCAAACTCCCGCCCCCACGCAGTGCCTCTCCCACTTTGCCGCCATCGTCTCGCCAGCAAACGTGGCGAAGCGACGGTGACCCAGAATTGCTGCTGCCGGCCGTGAATAAAGGCACGGCCGGCAGCAACACACGCCACCGAGCAACCCACAGATGGGTTGCTCCCGCCTCGGCCGGAATTAGCCAGAGTAGCACAATGCCCCCACAGAGGAAGGGGAGTGGTCGCTACTCCGTTGCCCAGGATGCACCACGAGGAGGATCCGACCCATTGGGGTCCTTAAGATGTTAGTAGGACCCCGCATCCCCTGCTTGCGAAGGTTAGGTTACATTGGAACAGTTAAACCTGACGCGCGAAGGCGAGCGAGTGAAGTGTGGGCGCCGAGCACCAGATGTCAAGAATTTTATATTTAGCTTTATGTTACAATTTATAATTTCTCGATAGTTTATAATTTTGCGGTATTTACAATTTTATGGTGACCCCAGACCTAGTTATTTTACACATTGCCGGTGTACCAGCAGGTATTCTATGCAATCCCTAGGAATTTTGTACAATACCTAGACAAAGTATGAACAATCGTATACTTATTCAAAACATTTCATACATTGTCTGGAGTCTGAGGCAGGTATTCATTAGAATGCAGGTATTGTATAGTATATCTGAATTATAAAGACTACAGGTAACGTTATAATAAATATAAGCGTTTATGCCCGAAAGTCTGTCCCACGCTCCCGTGTTGAAAAGAAACTCGCTTGTCCGTTTCCACCACCAGATTGTGACACCCCATACAATTATCTTAACGTACCTTTCAAAGCAAGGAAACTCTCGCAAATCAAATGTTACAAAGTGGTTACCCATCCGAGTACCAGCAATAGCGGTAGTTGCTTACTGCAGTGATTGTTTACAAGAGACTAAGTCAGTGGCTACACGTGGATCTAGCTATTTAGGTAATATTAGTGGCCATAATTTGTTTGTTTAATGGCAATTTTACTTAACTTTGATGATCCATTAATGTGGGATGAGTTACATTTTTAAACATGCTGAATTAGGAAATTAGAAGCTAAGATATTAATAAATAATTTCTTTTTTGATGCCATTTTTTAGTAATTTAGAAGTTCACTGTTTGAATGCATGTTACAAAATTAGATGCTAAAAAATAATCACGATGCTGAATTATATTAACAGTGGCTAAAAAGGAAATTAAATAGTGGCTAGAATCTATAAATACTGACACTCATTAATTGTGGCTGACTTATTAATTTGGGGGGCAAAGTATTTTTTCGGAGGCCAATAATGCTATTAAAAAGAAGTTCGTTTAATTAGCACCCATATTATAAATGCGAAAGTTTGTGAGTGTGGATGTTTGTTACTCTTTCACGCTCAAACCGCTGAACGGATTGGGCTGAAATTTGGTACAGAGATACATTATAGTCTGGAATAACACATCGGCTACCTTTTATCCCGGGAATAACTTCCCGCGGGAACAAATTTCCCGGGGGCGAAGCTGCGGGCATCAGCTAGTTTTGTTATAAAGATGATCGTGTTTTTACTTTCCCCCTAGGTGGGGCGGCAGTGGTAACGAAGGTCTGTTGAGTATCGTGGCCTCGTGGGACATCCTTCCGAGGGCTTACCCGGGGCTCCCAACCGTAGACTGTTCGTTTTTAGTCGGTAGGAGTCCGGCATAGCATACCAGTAGGATTTTCCTGACGTTGAAAAAAAGTTTTGTCGCATGCGTTTTTATTTAAAAGGAAAATGGAGGCAATATAGAGTTTATAGACTTAATTAAATCGAATGAAATCGTACAAAACAATCTGTAAATACCAGATTTAATTAAAGGTGAGGTAACTAAGATGGATGATTACCTTTGTAATGCTTTGCTCCGTTTTTAGTCCCTTTCTGATTGGTCTAGCACTATGTTAGGTATTAAGAATGGAGCAAGATATAGCCTACGAATGAGTAACATAATTATTTGATTGTTCTTGGTTCCGAAAGTAATTTTAACCTGTCACACACAGGATAGGATTATGGGGCCACTGAAATATATCGAAATGTTACGTGCTTACTCATAATAAAAAGCAAGACAATTGCGGAGGGTTCCGTACCAAAATGCGGCAAACAATTCCGTTTGTTCCATATCCTCTTCAATATTTATTTTGTTCTGTGTTTAGTATTTCTTGTTGCAGCGGCATCAGAAATCCGAGTAGGTATATCAGTCACATATCAGTCATCTTTGAAAATTTCAACTGTCTAGCTATCAGTGAAGCCTCAGTAATATGGTCCCATTTTTACCGTTCGGGTACGGAACCCTAATAATAACAAAAGGTAGGTACCTAATCCGATGTATTTACTGGAATATGTCCATTTGCTTGCCTAGATCACGGAATACAAAGATGCCTTCATATTTTGTACCTAGATCATTAGCATTATTAATTTGTTTGTCTGAACTTTGCAATAATGGATATTGGTATCTAGTACTACCTACACTATACCTACCTAATATTTTCAAACGTATGTCTGTTTAGAGATATAGATCTTAGATAGAGTATGATAGATTACTCCCCTAAATAATTATTTTTGATTGATCGAGTATAGAAGTACTTACCCTGTAGCTACATAACATAGGTAGGCATGACAGGCGCAAGTTGTCCAAAAATAGGCCAAGATGGTGGCATGTGTCTTTGCCCCTCATAGTAGTGGCATAGCACCCGAACAAACGCCCCCAGACGCGGGATAGCACGGGAACCCCTAGGCGAGACTGCGGTGGTAGCCAATGTCGGCCAGGAGCCCTGGGACATTCTTCCGACTCTTCCGAGGCTTACCCGGGACTCCCGGCCGTAGACAATTGTAAGGCATCGTGTGGTTTTGGTTTGGTTGTCGCGTAAAATCATTACCCTTCTTTTTCGCAGTCAGTTAAAAAGTAGCCTATATCCTTACCTTGGACTCAAATTATCTCTATAAGTGCCCAATTTCATCAAAATTGGTTAAGCGGTTTAGGCGTGAAAACGTAACAGACAGACAGACAGACAGATAGACAGACATACAGAGTTACTTTTAAGTACATTACCTACTATGAAATTAAGATTAGTAAAATTTACGACTCACAAAATTTGAAATAACAATGCTATGACATAGATAGAATTAATAAATAGAAAATGTTAAGACAGATAGAAAACCTTTCAGCTAAAACGTACAACGCCTTATACCTACGTAAGAAGAGGCCTGTCTTCAGAGGGCTACAGTTTCATTACCAGCCGTTAACACTATCGACACGAGCCCAGTCCTGACACAAGCAATTTTATTTAGCTTAGTTGGACCCTCCCAGGCATTACAAATTACGACATGCACAACTTTTACTTCTAATTACGCTGTATAGTTTTGGTGACATTGGCTTTATCTGTACATACGACTATTATAAAATTTTATTGAAGACAGGATCTGAAATATTTTCGAGAAAGAAGTCAAAGACATATTGTTTATGGGCCGCACGCCCATAAACAATATCTTTGCATTTAAAAATGTTTTTTTTTTAAAACGTCACGTTGTCTGGCGCCTTAGGCCGTAGGCCTCCCCCCTAGGGCTCGCCACAACGTTCTGTCTTGTGCCGCCTACATCCAGCAGGCTCCAGCGACCTTTATTAGGTCATCTGTCCACCTGGCGGGACGCGGGAGGCCTACCCACACTGCGTTTTCAGGTATGTTGTCGCCACTCTAGCACTTTTAATATTAAATTATGCGTATAAATGCGAAAATAGCAACGACTATCTTCTATTCTTTGTAAGAGTAGTCTTCGTAGTACGTCGAATATATTGGTATTCAGTGAGCCGTTTAATGCAGTTTAAAATGTCTGTCACAAATACGAATATCAGGGGTATGAACCGTGTCCCGGGTTCCGTGGTTGGTACCTCGTTTGGCGATATGAAATCCTTTTTCCATAAGGCCGTGTCCTGGACAAAAAAAAAGCGATGGTCGGGGCAAGAGCGAAAGTAATAACAGCACGTCCAGAATGACAGCGGGGGCGGTGCGTCAGATGTTTGTGTCCACAGATATGAGTTTTCTGTGTTTGTGTCAGTTGGAAAAGATTTATTTTTTACTCACTGGTCCCTGCGGCTTCGTCCGCGTAGAAGTCGTCTTCGTGTAAAATCAAACCCTCCTATTGCACAGTCGGTTATTATGTAGCCTATGTGATGGCCAGCGACTCACTCTACCGATATCCCAAATTTCATCAAAATCGCTTCAGCTTCAGACGAAGAAGAACTGCTCAAGAAACTGAGTCCGGAGATGTTCGACAAGTGCTAGAATAAAATAGAGTCGTGTATTGAGTGACCATTTCTTTCAGCAGAGCGGTGTCACTTCATGGCGCAAATACTGCGCGTATTGAATTCATAGAGTTTACCTATGATCCCCCGGTATCACCCGCGTAGCTCCCGTTCCCGTGGAAATACGAGAATAAAACATAGTCCATGTTACCCGGGGATAGTGTAGATTCCTAACAGTGAAAGAATTATTCAAATCGGTCCTGTAGTTTCGGAGCCTATTCGATGCAAACAAAGAATCAAATCTTTTCTCTTTATAATAATTGTATAGAAAATTTCAACTATCGAGCGAAGCGCTCGTGGCCCCGCGGACTCAGTGTTATGTAAACGATCACTGCAGTAAGCAACATTTACTATGGCCGGATATGGATGGGTGACCACCACGTGGACCACTTTGTGACATTTATTTACGAGCGTTTCCGTGCTTCGGAAGGCACGTTAAGCCGTTGGTCCCGGTTGTCAGTAAAATGACAGTCGTTAAGACAAGTTGAAGGCCCTATGGGCGGCTTGAAAAATTTCAACTGTGGGTCGTCACAACCTGCGCCCGGGTCGGCAGCGCGTGTGTAGCGCCTCTGGTGTTGCAAACGTCTATAGGCTACGGTTATCAACCTTCCGGTGGGCCGTAAGCTTGTCTGCCACCTAAGTAGTATAAAAAAAAACTATCACGGTTAATGAGATAGACCCTGGCACAGACAGCGAAGTCTCAGAAATAGTGTGAGATCCGATAGATAGAGGCTTTCTTCCGCTTACGCTTAGGTTGTGGAATGATCTCCCTGCTTCGGTTTTCCCAAACGCCTACAGTATGGGGTTCTTCAAACGGGGACTTAGAAGGTTTGTACAGGGTCGGCAGCGCGATTGTGGCGCCTCTGGTGTTGCAAGCGTCCATAGGCTGCGGTGACCACCGGTACATCTGGTGGGGCCGTAGGCTTGTCTGCCACTCTAGTGGTATAAAAAAAATAGTGCTAAGTTTTTAATACGGAACCTGGAAAACGGCGCGTTTTCCTACCATGGATTTTTTTTTATTGGAACCCTTGAACATTATTTTACTACGTAGATCGAGACTGCTTTGTAGGTATATGCGGAACAAAGGAGTTGACTCACTGTTAGAATGTCCGTTACTAGCTAATGTCCGCGACCCCGCCTATATGGGGCCGTTCAAATATTATGTAAGCAGTTTATGGAGCGCCGCAGACGTGTCTTCGCCCAAGACTATCGGGCTCCATGACCGGGGGCCTGAGGACGGTGACGGGGCTGCTCACCGTCCTTACAGAAGCAGGTCCTAGACGACCGCGTGACCACCAAGAAGCGGGATAGCACCCGATCAACCCCCCTAAGACGCGGGATAGCACCCGAACTCGGGCCCTCCCTAGGTGAGATCGCAGTGGTAGCCGTAGGTCTGTTGGAAGTCCTGGGACATCCTTCCTAGGCTTACCCAGGGCCAGGGCTGACAACCGTAGGCTGTTAGATAGGATAATTGAGGTTTGTAGTCGGTAGAAGTTTGGCATAGCGTCCCTGTAGGATCTTTTGATGATAAAGAGTTTAAGGGGAAGGGCGGGGGATTGTAAACAGATAATCTGCTAACTTGAATGGTTCCTTCCCTAAGCAGTGAGATATTACTGTGGTCGGTTTTCACAGAAACTTGTTTCCGGAATAAAATTACTTAGTTATAATGTCCTTTCCCAAGTTCAAATCCATTTTTGTAATAAATTGTGTTTGTTCAGTGATTTAGACTTGAAAGTGTAACCGACAGGCAGAGTTACTTTCAGAGCAATTCTTCCAAGCTCTAGTTTTAAATTTAAAGATAAAGCCCCGTGTGGCAACGTAAAGAGTACCCCAATTTATCCCGAGGATGTCGTATGAAGCGGCTAAGGGAAAACACTTTCGCAAAACGATCCACTGCATAGAGAAGGAAATTCGAAAACTGGTGAAACTTAATGTGGGCGTGCAGTATGCCTCTGCCTACCCCGTGACTGTTTGTATAAATTTTAGATTGATATTTGATCAAATTACTGTTCTAGCTAAGTTTTCTTTAAATAAAACTATATTTAGTAGGTATAGGTACCTTATCATTTAAACAAAGTAAGTACTAAGGTTGTCGACCGTGGGAAAATAATTGCGTATTACAATGACTGCGATTGATCATATATATCAATACGCGTTATTGTGACTTTATATTGTAAAAAAAACTGTACTAAATCTAATTAAAAATACAATAGTTCACTTCAGGGGCTATGACACACGATATTGAAGGGATTTAAAAAAAAAAATCTGCCATGTGCGAATTGGATTCGCAAAAGGAGGGTTCCGTACCAAAAATAACGTTTGTTGTTTGGGATCCCATAAGTGTTTTTTCTTTTCTTTATAGTACCTATACCTAACTATCTACCTATTAAGGTTATTTTTGAAAAGCAATTAGTATCTATGCTAACTGAACATAAATTTTCGCCCCAAGACGTATATACCTAAAGTGTAAAATTTGGTTGGTTCCGAGTAGGTTTCGGTGGCAAGTGGTTAAGCATCTTGCACGGAATGCGAGAAGATGCAGATTCGAATCCTGCTCGAAACCAATGCTTTTCCATTTTTAAAATTTACCTAGCTATTGTGAAAATATCAGCTAGAGTGATGCTATCACGGTTGATGAGATAAAGACAGACAGATAAGCAGCAGATTTACAGTAATAAGTTCCCGTTTTTACCCTTTGGATAAGGAACCCTAAAAAGGGCTATCGGTCATGTTTGGTACTGTACAGAATCCGTTATCACCTTACTGCTGGTGCCGTGACGTGTCTTACGCACAGAAGGTACATTCAACCATTCAACATTCTGACAGTCCTTGGTCAAATTGGCATTGAAATCGTGACTATTATTAACTAATTGGTGCCCGCGGTTCCGCTCGTGTTGTAAACTTGACCCGTTTCCCGTAGAACTAGCTGAAGTATGGGATTTAAATTCGGTACAGGTCGGAAACTCGGAACAATATTATAGAACTCTGTTTTCTCTTTTATCAAAATGATAAAAACTGTTATAGGTATTTGAACTTTATTGTAAAAACATTATACCTATTAGTATACTATTAATAAATAATTGTTCTCATTCTCATCCCAGATATATACTAGGTACTGAAAATTCTTTGAAGTTGGATAGCCTATTCTTGACGCATCACCGCCACGCTACGACCTACGGAAGCGAAGCAACAATCATAATTTCCACAGATTTTCAATAAATTAACGTAAGTAAAATATTAAGGGCAATAATCACCACCACCTTTTATGGGAGACAAATTCTAAAAAGAAAGGTGAAATGTGGGCATATAATATGCCTCTGCCTACCCCTTCGAGGATAAAGGCGTGATCATATGTATGTATGCAACAATCAACACTTTACGATTGATTCATTCACTACATTAAACCGAGCCCATACACCAATCAGCCTCAATCACTCGATAGTTTTATTGTTCTGTGATTTTGCAGCGAAAACAATAATTATAGCAATTGCTCCCGCGGCAAAGTTCAGGGCTGCTCTAAGTGTTGTTTTATTTTACTTATTGAAATTATTATACTTACCTGTAGATAACTAGTTATCAGTGCATTGCTTGCATTGGTATCGATATATTTTTACTCCCGTATTTAAATATAACTCATATTATTCGACAGTACATACAGGCTACCCAATCTCCTGCCCACATGCCGTTACACTGATAGTTCTAGCCAGTTAAAATCTGTAAATGGTATTACACGTAAAAAAGTTATATAATATTGATTGGTAAAGCAATCAATGCTCTGAAAGGAAAATATTGTATTATTTTGCAATTAGAACGGAAGATAATATTTTTCTGCCAAGATGCGCAGATGACCATTAATGAGACAACCCTAGCGCGTTAGCTTAAATTCTACTGCACCATCTTTTGCTAGGACATCTTAGCAATCTTATTGACAATAGTGTTTTCTTGACAGCTGACTTGTATTCTCCTGATTTATTACACCTATTTATTGATACAATGTTTTTCGCAGCGATCCTAGATTGCGGCGATTAGGTTTTTGAAATATGTCATTGTGGAAAAAAAGAATTAATTATCGTTGACATTATGTGAGAGAGAAACATGGTCACCATTGTTGAAGTTTTCCCACAAAAAGGTTGCGCAGCCGTCCTCAGAGGTCGCCCCAATTTGGCGTCAAGAACGCGAATATATTCGTTTTCGTGTCAGTGGGCAAGGTAAACGTAAAAACAGATTGAAATTATGGTTGAACAAAAAACGCCTTTATCATTGTAGGTGCGTTAGTTAATAATAAAAAAAATATTATAAAAAATAAAATTTTATTACAATTCCTTCACTAATTAATCGAAAGGAACTTCGTTCCATCCGCGAGTCCCTTGACACCTCTCAAGTTTTTTAAATAAAGTGATATACGTATTAATTAATATGTAAATCTATTATTTAACATTATTTTGTATATTTTGCACATCATTTGTTTTACTGGTAAGTAATTTATCGTATCCGTTGTCTGGTACCCATGACACAAGCAGGTTATCCTAGCTTACTTTGGGATCAGATGACGCGGTGTTCTATAAATACAGATAAATAATTTTATCTAGTTTAGGCACCAATCTCAAAATTGTAATGTTTTGCTATGAATTAAATGTATAAAATACCTTTTTAGGACACTATGAATTAAGATTTTTGTATGTACTATTTGAGAAAATAAAGAATTTGAGAAATTAAAGAAATAAAAGTGTTAGTCGTGGTTACAAACTGACAATACTACAATGACAAATTGTCTGTAGCGCCTTTCTTATTTTTTGAATATACTTTTTGGAGTTCCGGGTACGCCCTTGGAGGAATAGCCTCAGGGTTCCCGACACCGACTTTGCCCGCAGTCGCAGCCTCTTCTTTGCAATTGGGTTTCCTTGATATACAAGAAAGCCAAGTTATACATTTACAGAGAGTTTCTGTTAAAACACATAAAACTGTAACGTATTTTAGAATTTTAATTTTAAGAGACATCCGTGAGAATTTCCACATGTTAAAACATATAAATAATACCTACGTCATATACATGTTCAAATTATGAAATGTAAAATAAACCATAAAGTAAAATAATATCAAATGTAAACTTTAGTTAAATAAAAACTAACAAGATGCTTAAATTTGTTATGCAATAGCGCAATGCATATGTCCTATAGTCTTTTTCTGGACAGCTCAGCAATCATGTAAACATGTCATGTGTTGACAGAAGTTGTCTATGATCATAGTGTTGTAACTAAACTGATTCTATGTATGTAAATAATCATTGAGTTATATCTAGTTCACCGTACATTCATTTACTTCGGTATATCAATCGCCAAATTCATCAAATCATGAAATTCGGTATATCAATATATATTATGTGCAATAATTTTTTTATATTAATTTAATTAAAGGATCTTTAAAAAACAGAAACTTTTAGAAAATTTTATAGTACATATAATCATTTATTTACAATAATATATTACTTTAGGACTGAATATTTTAACCATCCACCGTCAACCGTACCCAGTCTACCCTAAAGAATCATTTTTTTCTTTTTATTCATATTTAAATGTTTATGGCGTTCGAAACATTAGATTATCTTTTTGGTAGCTCGCTGATGAACGTTAGCCTCTTTAAATTTACTCCTCCACACGGTACCTAACCTAACCGGATCCTTCTGACGATTTCTGGGTCGCACAAATACTTATTTAGTCCCAATTTTTTAAAAGTACTTCTGCGAAGAGTAGGCCTCGCGAGCGCCCAGGAAAAAACAACCTGTGAGGAATTATATCCCTTATGATCCCATCATATATAACGGGGACCTTTTTCTCCCTTATTTTCCGCCCTATTAAAAAAACTTTCGACAAAAGTTGTATTTTTACCTTTTTGTAGATCAATGATTTTAAATCAAAGAACATGTGTGCCAAGTTTGGAGAAAATTGGTTAACAAATGCGTCTTCTAGACCGAAACTGACATGTACACACACATACGGACGAAAGCAAAATCGTCTATACTGTGGAATCGAAGACCCAAACTCAAAGTGCCTTTTCACACGTACCGGTTGCCGGGTAGCCGGTGCCGGGTAACAGGCGGTGAATGCAAGCGGTTGGCGGGCAAATCACGCCGGTACGTGTGAAAGTACACGGCCATACACCCACCCTACCCGGCACCCGGCAACCGGTACTTGTGAAAAGGGGCAAAGACTCGCATCTCCATATATTCAATATACTCTGTGGACTAGCACTCTTCGCTCTCTGGGTCAATAAGTTATATTATTAAAGTAAGTACATTTTTTCGAACTGACAGATTGATAAAACAATGACCTCCTTTTAAAATCAATTGGCCAGTACAACAGTTTTACAACACTATGGCAAAGACAAACAAGTCTGAGAAAAAATAATTTAATGACAAGCAAAAATGACAGTCTTAAATTTTTACCATTCGAGTATTTTTCATGAAATTATTCTATAATCTAAAGGTTTATTAGTGTCGAAATGTCCGCATAAATCTAACTAGAGTTCCTTGAAACGACTATGATCAAGATTGATAATTAAATGTAAGTAATTATGGAGTAGTCGAGATCCAATTTCTTTGTTTACTATATTATTTAGGTCTGTTGAATTCCACTATACAAAACAGCCGGGTAGAAATATCATCGGAAAAATCCGAGTGATCAGATTATTATGGATCCTACAGAAGTCTGGCGTGAGCTCGGACTCTTCTTACATGCATAATAATCAAGCCTTTATCCCCGAAGGGTTAGGCAGAGGCATAGTATACGCCCACTTTTCACATTATAGTTTTATGTCCCACGTAATAGGTGGTGAGCCTATTGTCGTGTTGAAATGGACAGGCGCAGGTCGTGATGACCCGCAGGCCTTCAACTTGGCTTAACGATTGTCGTTTTACTTACAACCGGGTTTCATTTCGAGTTTTCCTTCTCTAACTCTTCTTCACGTATGAGACCCCTACTGAATAAAACCAAACGGTTATACAATCTGCCTGTCTTTTTTGAAGTAAAATTTCTTTAGGCGCAACTATTAAGTAACTCAGATTTTTTTTTCTGACGGAAGTAACGCCTACTATTTGAATTTTGAATAGCGTAAACGTTGTTTCCGCTATTCGAAATTCGAATGAATGATATTAATATATCATTTGATGCCGTCAAGGGCAAAGAAGTTTTACTTCAATCGCGCGTAAAGGTTACACGCAAACACTTTTTTTTCCTTAACGTGAGGGAAAATCCTCATGGATGTTATGCTGGACTCCTACTTACTAAAAACCCTCACATAAGGCCCAACAGTCTACGGTTGGGAGCCCCGGTTAAGCCCTCGGAAGGATGTCCCAGGGGTAAGAATTAAACTTAATTATTGCAATGACTCAACGTGTTAAGAGTTATGAAACTGTGTCATTTATTTTTCCATTTTATATGTATATCTACATACCCAAGTTCAAAGCGAACAATGCTGAATTAATCCGAGGTTAAATGCTTAGCTGAAAGATAACATAATGTCAACTAAATGGTCGTTCAAAGATATTACAAAAACACCTCTAATCTTATCATTGCGAAAATATGAAGTTGTATTAAATTTAATTTATTTTCAACGGTTTACTGCAAAATTCATACATTTTTATCCGGTTATACAAAATTATGACGTCAATGAATTTGAAATTTCGCAGTGTGGGTCTGTTTGTTTCGTGTACTATTACTGTGAGAATGGTTAGGGGGCTGTGCCAGTCGTGGGGTATCCTTCCGAGGGCTTACCCGGGGCTCCCAACCGTAGGTTGTTAGGTAGGATACGTGTGGTTATTGGTCGGTAGGAGTCCGGCATAGCATCCATTTAGGATTTTCTTCACGTACAAAAAAGGGGTTAGGCCATGGCAAACATATTATCTCTCGTGGTTAGTGACAATCCCTTGATAACAATAGTGTGATTCAGGGATCAGTCATAGTAAAAGGACGCAGTAATCTTTTACAGAACACTGACACACTGAGGGGTCTGTCGCGATCAATGGTTCCGCGTTCCCATTCTGCGTTCGCGTTTGTAGTTAGTTGCTCTCGTACTGCATGCTCGAACGCCTCGCCTCGTTGTATCACAAGACGGAAACTCCATACAAATATCATTTTCAATTCTATCACCTACACTAAAAACACTACGTTCGTACAGAGATTGAATGTGTGTGTGACCAATGTAGCTAAGCAAACGTTCCCTCAAAAAAAATTTTCAATAAAAAATAAAACCGACTTCCAACAAATCCTGAAAAATAAAATTTACTTAGCACAAAGTAATATGTATTTTGATTTATCTGATTTTATTCAATATCATATTGAAGTCGGCGCCAAGTAAACCCATAGGTTTATGTAGGTATCATGTAGGTATTTATGTAGGTATTCATGGCACCAACTTCAGTATATTGAATAAAATCTGATAAATCAAAATACATTTTACTTTGTGTTAAATAAATTTTCTTTTTCAGGATTTGTTGGAAGTCGGTTTTATTTTTTGTAAATTTTTTTTTTCATTATTTTAAGTGACGGGTGAACCGAAAAATATATCTATCTAGGTAAAAGTTTTCATCAATACAAATCAATCAAGCCCAAACACAAGGTAGCTGCTGTAAATCGTCGACTGTCTTTCGGTTCCATAATCAGATCGACTCCAGATATTCATTAAATTGTAGTACATTAAAGCACTGAATTAAAAAGTTATCAAATGCACTGGTTGTCCCTACAATTTTCGGTGGTTGCCCTCGATTTCTCCTGGATCCCATCATCAGATCCTGATCTGATTAAAATAGGACCACCTCAGAAGTAAACCCCTTTTCAAGAAAGAAAACAATTTAAATCCGTTTATAATTGACGGAAATATCGGTGAACATACATAAAACATTGAGAACTTCCTTTTTTTTTTTGAAGGCGGATTTATTAATCTAGGTGCAAAGTTCTCATCAATACAAATCAATCAAGCCCAAACACAAGGTAACTGCTGTAAATTGTTAAGGAATGCCCTCTACTGTCTTTCGACTCTATCATCAGGTCGACTCCAGACCTTCATCAAAGTGTAGAACATTAAAGCACTTAATTAAAAAGTTAACGAGTGCACTAGTTGTCCCTACAATTTTCGGTGGTTGCCCTCGTTTTCTCCTGGATCCCATCATCAGATCCTGACCTGGTAAAAATGGGACCACCTCAGAAATAAACCCTATTCAACAAAAAAATTAATTTTGAAATCCGTCTAGAATTGACGGAAATATCGCTTAACATACATAAAAAAAATACATACAGACGAATTGAGAACCTCCTCCTTTTTTTGAAGTCGGCTAAATACCCTCCAACTTTATGACAACTTTGTCGGGGATGGGGAAGCTTGCTCAGTGGGGAGCAGGGGACTTCCTATCTGTATGTAATACTGTTATATTATCTTTGGTTGTATATCTATGTAACGTAATACAACATAAAGAACGCAAAGCTGACCGATTGGACGCTTGACCCTGTAAACGCTCTCTGTCTGATAAAACTCAACGGCTATGAGCGAAGATATTTCATTAACTTTTGTACTTCTTCTGCAAAAAAAATAATTTAGAATAGAACTAGTTACTTGCCTTCCAAAGATGTATTAGTTATACTCATATGTACTAAAACAAAACATGTCCAAACGACAAATTCCCTCAACGATCTGTGCAAAAACTGGCAGATAGATGAATGTGCCATCGGCGTATGATTAAAGTTCCACGCGTGCTTGCTGACCCAGTTGTCGTGTGATAGGAGATTAGCATCAGACTACGTTGTTATTAACATGTATCAATATTTCTATACTATTATTATAAACTAGTAGCACAGTATAAAAAGAACAACAGTATGTATCAAGGAAGCTGGTTCGGTCCCGTAAGATGTTCGTTTATAACCGCGCAGTTTCCGATCCGATGCGGATACATACTGGGATGAAATGAAGCCTATGTCATGCTGGGATAGTGCAGTTTCCCAATAGCAAAGGAATTCTGTAAATCAAGTCGGTGGTTTCGATTCGGAGCCTATTTAATGCAAACAAAGAATCAAAATTCTTAATAATATTCGTAGTAAATTCTGAAACAAATAAACTGATTTTTAGGGTTTCGTAGCCAAATGGCAAAAACGGAACCCTTATAGATTCGTCATGTCTGTCTGTCTATCTGTCTGTCCGTCCGTGTGTCACAGCCACTTTTCTCCGAAACTATACGGCCTATGCTATTGAAACATGGTAAGTAGATGTATTCTGTGAACCGCATTAAGATTCTCATATAACACTAGAAAAAAAGCAGTAAATTTTGGGGGTCCCCATACTCAGAACTGAAACTCAAAATTTTTATTTTCATCAAACTCATACGTGTGGGGTATCTATAGATAGGTCTTCCAAAATGCTGTTGAGGTTTCTAACATCATTTTTTTCTAAAGTGAATATAGTTTGCGCAAGAGGGACTTCCAAAGTCGAAAAATGAGTGTCCCCCCCCCCCCCCCTCTAACTTCTAAACTAAGAGAGTGATAAATCTAAAAAAAATATATGATTACATTGCCATAAAAACTACCAACGAAAATTGTTCTGAACTTTTATGTTATGTTACTTGCTGCTACGAAACCCTTCATGGGCGAGTTCAACTAGCACTTGGCCGGTTTATTTAAAAATCGGTTCATTACTTTCAGCGTTTATCGTCAGTTAGCAATTTCAAAGCCAAGTTATTTTAAAGTTAATAAGTATGTAGCATCATATTAATTAGTCAAGGTAAGCCGACTAGTAATAATAGATAATTATTAGAAAACCTAGCAGCGTTCCATATTTTTAAATTGACGGTAGAATACAAGATTATTCTACCATAAATCGTAAAGAAAATAAGTTAAAAACAATAGAAAAGTATAAAATAGATATCTAAAAGATATGGAAGCTTTCGTTTCAAACGTGCTATAATTCAATGGCTTACCTAAAGCGGTCACTTTGAATTCACATATTTCCTTCAAACGTTCTGATCAAGCTGATACGAAGGATTTCTGGTAGGTATTTTGTAAAATTGAACCCTGTTTGGGTAAAGGAAAGACATTTTTTGGTCATTTTTTTAAAATAAATATTTGTGAGAATTCTCACACAACTCAACTCTTGAGATGGGAGATCGTATGATCGTATAAGCCTTGCCAAGTTGCAAATTGGCTAAATTTCATTCAGGACCCTTTGTCATGTAAATAAAAATATATAATACTAGCTGACGCCCGCGGCTCTGCCCGCGTGCAATGTTGTTCCCGGTCACAGGGGTATGAAAAATAGATGTTGACCGATTCTCAGACCTACTCAATATGCTCACAAAATTTCATGAGAATCGGTCAAGCCGTTTCGGAGGAGTATGGCAACGAAAACTGTGACACGAGAATTTTATATATTAGATACATACATACATACATACATATGGTCACGCCTTTATCCCCGAAGGGGTAGGCAGAGGCATATTATATGCCCACATTTCACCTTTGTATAATTTGTCCCACGTAATAGGTGGTGAGCCGTATTGCCGTGTTTAAATGGACAGGCGCAGGTTGTGACTGCCTGCTGTTGAAATAAAGCCTTCAACTTAGCTTAACGACTGCCATTTTACTGGCAACCGGGACCAACGGCTTAACGTGCCTTCCGAAGCACGAAAACGCTCAAATAAATGTCACAAAGTGATCACATGGATGGTCACTGGTCACCCATCCATGGACCGGCCTTAGTGAAAGTTGCTTACTGCAGTGATCGTTTACAGAACACTGAGTCCGCGGGGCCACGAGCGCTTCTATCTATATTAGATGTAATTTACCTAATTACATAAAAACAATTGACAGCGAAATTAAATTTAAAAATGAACTTCAAAGATATCTAACATCCAAGATCTATTATAGCCTAGACGAGTAGGTACTTTAAAAAAAATATGTACATAAGTGAAATTTATTTTGTTTTTTTTTTTTTTTTTTTTTTTTTATACCACTAAGGTGGCAGACAAGCATACGGCCCACCAGAAGGTCTGGTGGTCACCGCAGCCTATGAACGTTTGCAACACCAGAGGCGCCACACTCGCGCTGCCGACCCTGTAAAAACCTTCTTAGACCCCTTTTGAAGAACCCCATACTGTAGGCGTTTGGGAAAACCGAGGCAGGAAGATCATTCCACAACCTAAGCGTTCGCGGAAGAAAACCCCTGTCGGATCTAACCGTGCTCGAACGCTCCGGACGTAGGGTGTGAGGATGAAATCCCTGTCTATGGCGAGCGGTGCGATGATAGAACGTAGCCGTGGGCATCATGTCAAACAATTCCTCAGAGCACATACCATTGTACAGGCGGTAGAACACGCATAAGGAGGCAAAGTCTCTCCTGTCTCGAAGAGGTTCAACACCACCTGTCAGTATAGGATCGTTGACAACTCTCACAGCTCGCCTCTGCACCGAGTCAAATGGACGAAGCTGATATTCGGGTGCCCCCGCCCAAAGGTGACAGCAGTACTCCATGTGTGGCCGCACTTGCGACTTATAGAGAAGCAGTGTTTGCGCCGCTGTAAAGTACCGCCGCGCCCTGTTGAGCACACCGAGCTTCTTGGACGCCAGCTTGGCCTTGTCCTCCAAATGACTGCGGAACTGAACGTCACTTTAGATGTCAACACCAAGGATCCCTATACTTTTAGAGATGGAAAGAGATGTGCCCTGGAATTGTGGCGCTACAGTAATTGGGGCTTTCTTAGCGGTGAAGAAACACGCCTGTGTCTTCGAAGGGTTGAACTGGACAAGGTTTTGTCTACCCCAATCGGACACTCTAGTAAGAGTAGCCTCGATTTCAGACACAAGCTGTTCACGACTCTCTTCCACTGCGTCCCGAGAGATACCGGGGCGGCCTGTGTAACAAGTGTCCCCCGTACTGTCATCTGCATAACAATGAATGCCGTCAATAGACAACATGTCATTGATATGCAGCAGAAACAGAGTAGGGGACAACACTGACCCTTGCGGTACTCCAGCGTTAATGGCCATGCAGTCAGAACAGCTGCCGTCGACAACAGCCCTGATGCTTCTACCGGCCAAAAAGCTGGACACCCATTCGCATAATCTCTCGGTCAGTCCGTAGGAGGGCAATTTTTTAAGAAGACCACGGTGCCAGACCCGGTCAAAGGCTTTAGAAATGTCGAGGCTCACTGCTAGAGCCTCGCCCTTACTCTCGATAGCCGTCGCCCATCGGTGTGTGAGGCACACGAGAAGATCGCCCGTCGAGCGACCGTGACGGAAACCGTACTGCCGGTCACTGAGCAGGTCGTTTTCCTCAAGGTACCTCAGGAGCTGTGTATTAATTACACGCTCCATCACCTTAGACAATAGGGAGGTGACGGCTATAGGCCTGTAATTGGCCGGGTCGGTCCTATCACCCTTCTTGGGCACAGGATGCACATACGCGATCTTCCACGACGCCGGGACTTGTCGCATGGAATATGAAAGCGTGAAAAGACGTGTAAGTACCGGACACAACTCTGGACCACACTGCTTAAGTACCACCGCGGGTATACCGTCCGGCCCACTCAACTTATGAACGTCCAGAGAACGAAGCTCCCGTCGGACGTCCAGCTGCGTAAATTTAACTTCCGGCATGGAAGTTCCACACCACGGAACGTCCGGCGGCACAGCACCCCCGTCGCTCATGGTCGAGTTAGAGGCAAATAGAAAACCCAGAAGGTCGGCCTTCTCCCTGGCACTCTGGGCGAGACTACCGTCGGGTTTAAGCAAAGGTGGTAAACCAGACTTACAGAAGTTTCCCTCGGCAGCTTTGGCAAGCGACCAGAATTCACGACTCCCTGAAGGGTACCCCGCTAGCCGCTCACCAATTCTGCCGACGAAGTCGAATTTAGCCCTGACAATTGCTTTTTTGCTGGCCCTCGAGGCGGCATTTAATTTGCGTTTCACCTCAGAGATGTTAGGATCTGAATTTGCACGAGCCGTGGTCCAGGCTCTGTAGGCAGATTCTTTCAGCATCAAAGCTTCTCTGCAGAGCCGATTGAACCACGGTCGCTTTTTTGCTCCCACAGGGATCCAGCGGTTGGGAATGAAGCACTCCATGCCCTCCAAGATCCCCTCAGCGACTGCTGCAGCGCAGGAATCCAGATCGTCTGAGGCAAAACAAAGCCGCCTCCACGGGTACGACGCGAAGAACTCCCGCAGTCCATCCCAGTCTGCTGACTTATAGTGCCACACATGTCGCCATTCCTTGGGCCGAGGTGCTTCAGGCCTTGCGAGAGGCACATGCGCCCGAATGATACAGTGGTCCGACGAACCGAGCGGAGCATCCACTGAGACGGTGTATCCATCCGGACGCGTTGTCAGCAGGAGGTCCAGCAATGCACTATGCTCGTTCTTATTATCTTGTAATTTCTCATTTCGCAATGTTGTTGACGTGAATTGACGAATCGACGAATATTAGAAAATATTGACATGATTTAATTTGATATTGTAATGTTTTGATCGTAAATATTATATAATTATTGATAAAATTGTATATTACATTGACATCCAATTAATTAGGAATTGACATTTTGTAACTAAAATTAACGAATACTTAATAGATATAGTGTAATGCAAGACAGTGCTTTTTTGTGAAATTTTCGAATGAATTTAGCAGCATGCCTGTGTACATGTATCATACTACTGTGTAAATGTTGCTGTGCCCGAACTGGGTCCACAATTGATACTATAATTTTGTATTATAATACCTGATTTACATTGTGGAAATGCAATAAAGAATACAATTACAATAACAAATATGTCGCCTTTACAAACGATTTCAAATGGAACGAGCTATGCTTGGGGTGTATCTGAGGGATAAGATTCGGAACAATGTTATCCGCTAGAGAACTAGAGTGGTCGACATAGCTAGCAGAGTATGCGTATTGAAGTGGCAGTGACATAGTCACATCTGTAGAAGAACCGATGGTCGGGGGAGCAAACGAGTTCTGAAGTGGAGACCGCGACTTGGCACACATGGGGTAGGAGGACCCCCCGCCAGATGGACCGATGACCTGAAAAAGGTCGCAGGGACTGACTGGATGCGGAAGGTGCAGGACCGTGTGTTGTGGCGTAATTTGGGAGAGGTCTACATCCAGCAGCGGACTGCTACAGGCTGATTTGATTGAAAAATTCCATGCTTCAGAAGGCACAGCAAGTTGTTCGAATCTCCCCTCTTTTCCCAGTAATATGGTGGTCGTTAACTCAAGTTGAAGGTCCTATGGCTGGTTTGAAAAATTTCAACAGTAAGTAGCGACATTATTTTCGTATCTGTTTCAACATGGTAATAGGGTCGGCAGCGGGAGTGTGACACCTCCGGTATTGCGAACATAGTAGGTTACGGTAACCAGTTTTGACCACACACCTTAATAATTACAAAAGTATATAAACAGTACCATAACGTTACTAACTGTGACGGTATTTTTATGTGTGGTAATTCTCATGTATGTCATGCCGAACTCCTAACGACTTACATCAGACTGCCCATTCCTGGGTTCGATCCTCGGGTCGGACTAATATTTGTGTGATCCACAAAATTTAATGTTTGTTTCGGAGTTCGAATGTTTCTATGTTTATCAGTTATCTAGATCCCATACTACAAGTTCCTGGGGTCATCCTTGCGAAGGCATTAGGTAGGAAACGTGTGGTTTGTAATCGGTGGGAGTCCGGCATAGCATCCAAGTACGATCTTCCTCAAGTTAAAAATAAAGATGGCGTTGTATGAGAATATGTCCCTACAAAATTTATTTATTTATTCATCCGCCAACGGTCGGGAATCCCGGCTGCAACCTCAGAATGAGTCGTAATGAGAGTAAGTTATATTTATAATTTTGGTGGTTCAAGTTTGCTTTGTTTCAACAAGAGTGTTCAGTGCATGGAGCAAATATAAGAGTTCAGTGTCATTTTCATCATTCTTTATCTATATTATGAGCAGCGGTAAGAACATTCAATAATTGAAATCTCAATGCTAATGCAACTGTCTGGTATTAATGTACAATTCAAAAAATTTTGGACATTCTCACACAAAGCAGAAAATAAACCCTGTGCTGTGTAACAGCACAAGCGTAATTTGGGCTAGATGACGAGAAAAGATTATAGGACCCGCGCGGTGAAAATGGCCCACAAGTCGGATCCACAGATCCGTGTAATTTCACACAGAGTTTAAAAGTTTGGTCCACAGATAGTATTTAACTCTGACTTGACATACTGCCATATCGCAGCGTCATCGTGAGTCAGCGTTTTTATAAAAGGTTTTTGTTCCTACAATACTTTAAACTAGGCATAAAATTCAAAAACGCTTTGCTAAATATTCTTCTAGTTAACTACCTCAAGGCAATTGTTATAACTAATTAGTTAATTAACTTTATCGCTATAGATATAAGATGGTGATACCTAATAATTATATTTTTTCGAGTTTCAATTATTATGAATGTGATTCAATGAATATGGTTTTACTGCGCGGTATTATTTCGAACTAACTAGCTGTCCCCGGCTTTGCCCGTGGCTGATTATCAACTCAGCTTAAGTTGCTCTACATAATATGCATCTGTTCAGTCAAAAAGCTTTAATAAGACATTTTTTTATAATTGATTTATAAATCCGTATGCCTTGAAACGGATTTCGTGAAAAGCAATTCATTTGGAAGAACAAACATACACTTCAATTTTATTAAAATGTATAGACGGATTTAATTTTTTGATCTTTTGATTAAATCTGCAGGTTGTAGGTTTGTGAGTATAGTTGTTGGAAATAACGTGAACAATTAATTTTAAAACATTGACAGTGGGCGTGATTATTGACGCTCAGCAAAAAGAAAAATTAATGCTGTAAAGTGATTTGATTTTTTTATAAAATCCATTTTTTTTAAATAGCCACAAGGCGTACCTTAGTTATTTTTAAGTATTTAGATCGGGATAAAAAATAGACTAAGGTGATTTTAAAGCTTAGTTTGAAATTACCTCTTGTAGCTGTTTGCTGACATGACATGGTTGGTTACATATTTAGGCGCAGGCAGTTATAACTATTACATTATTTTTATTACATGATTTCGCCCTCCCCGGCGAATAGTATGGTATTGTGGTATAACGACAGTTTAGGTTTTATTGCATTTTCGGTTTTTAGAGCATCGAATACACATTGTAAATTTTTTTTGGAATTTTTCAGTGGATATTTTTGAAAATACAATAATTCCCATAGGTCCATAATGAACATAACAATTTTATTCAGTTAAATTAGTAATACGATTTGCACATGAATAATACCGTAAACGATAATGCAAAGTTATTTTGTCCCGTAAGTATCCGTAATGCCCTTTTACAATAAATTACAGATCTTAATAAAAAGGTAATGTTTCTTACCGTATCATAGAGATAAAATTCTAAAAGTAAGGGGTTTTACATTGAAATATTGCAATTATGTTGGAAGGCAATGCAATAACACACTACTATTTTCGGTAGTATTAGCGGAGCAAAAGTGCTCGCGTATTTTGTTCGCTTATTTATAGTGACCAACCGAAGTTTCGGTTTCGGTTTCGGCCAAAATAGGCCGAAACACAGGTTTGTGAATTTTGAGACGATCGCTCTGCTTAATTAGCCTGTGACGGTTGTGTTTGTCTGTCAGCAAGCTGTACCTATCACAAACACCGTGATAGTTGAACAGTTAAAAGTTTCACACAACAAATAATAAAAACAGACAAAATATTAAAGGGGCCTCCCGTACAAAAAACGTGACGTTCTTGTTCGAAACTCCACGTGCGCGAGTCAAAACCTTATTTGTCCATTCAAAGGTTGCTGCTGAAAGAAATTGCTTTGAGCGATAAGGCCGCCATTTGTACATTTTCATTTTATTTTATATTTATTTGTCAAATCTTACTGGTGTGTCTACAATGAAGTTTTACTTACTTAAAACCGGCCAAGAGCGTTTTGACGTTTTTTTAATATTTCTAAGCCCATCTTTGATTCGCCTGATGCAGTAATAAGAGGGTATAGTATTGTCTCCGTTGAGCAGCATATCTCCTTTTAGGGACCACTCAATGGAAAATACATAGCCTAATGAAATTTAAAAAATGGAAGCGAGAGCCCTTGCGACGTTATTTAAAAGGCGTTGGAGTAAGGCCATAGGTCAGCGCCCAGCGAAATCAAGACTTACCGGTCCCCGGTCTACCAGAAAGTCATGGACACTTGGAACGGATGCGATTTAAGCAACCAAGGCGGGGAAATTCTACAATCGAGGCATACAATCTCATATCGCTAGTGACAGATAATATCGGGCACGAATAATTCGCTAAATATCTGTGGCAATACACCCGCAGACCACAGCGGAGTACCAGTAAGGTGAAGAAGCAGCTAGGACACAGAATTCCACTCATTGGTAGAGTGCTCAGCGTGGGATCAGCGACCTGGCAAGTCCTGAGGCGGACATTCTCTCACTGAAGATCATAAAATAAAATAAAATAAAATAAAATTTATTACCTTTGAAATTTAAAAAAAAAAATTTAGGTTTGTCAATTTTTTTGTGACTCTACTGGAGGTTTGGAAATGCACCCCAAGAAACTTAGTCCGGTCCCTCACAAAATTCATCTTATTATCTAATACAGTTTATTTTAATATGTAGAAAGGAGCAATTCGTGTCACTGCTAGGCAGCCTTGTATTCTAAAAAGTCTTTAATGCTATAATAAGCTTTCTGGCACAATTAAAATTTTACATTTTTTTTAAATTTATTAACTACATAATAGTATGCCATAGGTCATGACACTGTGGAAATAACTAAAGTAGACAAGACGCGCTGTTCTAATGTCTGTCAGTTGTCGGATCTTTTTAACGGCATAGGCTGCAGAGCTCAATCTGCCCGAGACTTTCCCGATGTGAGGCCCCCACTGCAAGTTGGAGTCTAATTTTATGCCCAGAAAGACAGTTTCATCGACCAATTCTACTTGATCATCCCTAATCTTAATACTGGTATTAACCAGCCTAACATTTGGCAAGGTGAATCTAATACATTTTGTTTTAGTTTCATTTAACAATAAATTATACATAGTGCGAACCATAATACCTGCCACCTGGCAGGGTGGGAGCGGAAGAGAAATACCGAGTTCCATAGTCTAGAGCGCAGGCGCTGCATGATTGTCTTTTATCAGGACTATAGGTCTCCATGAGGGGCCAGAGGACGGCGGAATAGTCGCTCGCCATCCTTACAGAAGCCGGCTCAAGACGGTGGCATGACGTAAGAGTTTCATGCACGCCTCACGCCCCAAATAGCGGGATAACACCGAAATCAACGCTTAAGACGCGGGATAGAAACCTTATTCGAAACGGCAGTGCTAGCCAAGGTCTGTCGGGATGCGATATGAACACGCCTTCATCTCCGAAGGGGTAGGTAGAGGCATATTGTAGGCCCACATTTCACCTTTTTTTTTATTTATCCCACGTACTAGGTGGTGAGCCGTATTGCCGTGTTGAAATGGACAAGCAAAGGTTGTGCCTGCCTGCTGTTGAAATTTTTAAAGCCGCCTAAAAAGGCCTTTAACTTGGCTCAACGACTGCCATTTTACTGGCAACCAGGACCAACGAATTAAAGTGTCCTCCGAAGCAGGGAAACGCTCAAATAAATGTCACCAAGTGGTCACATAGATAGCCACCTATCCAGGGACTAGCCAAAGTGAAAGTAGCTTACTGTAGTGATCGTTTACAAAACACTGAGTTAGCGGGGTCACGATCGCTTCAAGTGCGGTTGGAAATCATGAGATATCCTTCCGAGGACTTACCAGGGACACCCTTCGTAGGCAGTAGCAGGGCAAAGTGTGGTTTTAATAAGTTAGAGTTCTAAATTTTTCATCACACTTGAGATCTAAATTTTTCATCACTTGTGAAAAATTTAGATCTCAAGTGTGGTTTTAATAAGTTAGAGCTTGCAATAGCATCCTTGAGTAATTAAACACGTAATAGAGAGAAAAACTAGAAATATCTCCACCTAAAGAAGTTAGGTGGAGATATTTCTAGTTTTTCTCTCTATTACGTGTTTCATGTCTGTGTTTGTATGTATGTACCAACTAAAAGCAGAAAAAAGAATCCCCACACAATAAACTGTGACCACTGGGGCCGAAAGTTCAGTTTCGGTTTCGGCTTAAAAACCAGTTTCGTTCGGACTCTATTTTTAACAAAGAAATCTGCAGTTTTATTTATTTACTAGCTGACCCGCGCAACTTCGTTTACGTCACAAAAGAGAGTTTGAGAGGATGGTGTATGTATTCGTCAGGCTCAAAAGAGCGTGCGATTTATTATAAAAGAGCTTACAGCTAAATAATTAAGCAACCGCGCAGAATATGTGGATCAAGTAGTGTCATAAAACCTTTCTCGAACTATAAGTTCAAATTGTGTTTTTTTTTTGTTGACGCGGGGAATGCCTTTACGCACCGTCATCCCAGCTATGGGGGTAGCTGGGATGGTGTGTGGGACTCCCGGCCCCGGAAAGGGTCCGTCCTACCCACTAAACCCCGCGGTAGTCCTCCTCGTCTTATAACCTGGTCGAAGGATATCCCAGATATTCAATCAGTTCAACCCAGCTAGGGGCACCTCGTAAGTTCGCAACTCCTCTAAGGAGATCCAGATAGGCGGCTCCCCCGGAGCTGACGAAAGCCTAACACGCATCGCACCGCTCTCGAGCGCCCTTCTGTAAGCAGAGAGGGTAGAGAGCGGCCGAGCGTGTGAGCGCTAGAGGCGCCTCCAGATAAGATGACGAAGCTTTGGTTTGACATAATGTTTACAGAGCTTCTCTGTATACCACATTATGTGTTACGCCATCAGGACAATAGACGAATACATTAGATGCGTCACTCACCCTTGAAAGGGCCACATAAAGTTGTCCGTGGCTGAAGCAGCTCGTAGTAAGATCTATGCCTGCGGTGCGCAATGTCTGACCTTGTGCCTTGTTGATAGTCATAGCAAAACATAGACTCACCGGAAACTGCACGCGTTTAAATCTGAAGGGGAAGTTATTGGGAATAAGTGGTATCCGAGGAATAAAAACTTGTTCTCCAATACCACACCCAGTTAAAATTTCAGCTTCAATTACATTTTGTTGCAGTCTGACTACCCTTAACCGAGTACCGTTGCATAATTTAGGCGGACTTAAATTACGCAAGAGCATAATTGGCACACCAACTTTTAACTTTACGATGTGCGAAGGTAAACCAGGTGCGGACAGAGAATTTAAAAATTCTATTGGGTAGGTGGTCCCTTCTTCTGGCTCCACTACTCGGTTTATGGAACAATATTCTATGTTTTCACCAGGCGCACGTCTCAGTATGTTATTATTTATAGCAACTGCCTGGTCATTTCGGGTCGTAAGTATGGCACGCTCGCAAAACCAAGAGTTTTCAAGATCTGTAAGTTGATTAGTATCACCATAGACGGCAGGAATTAGTTCCTCAGACGAAAGAACAGTTTGGCAAAGGTTTGAAGGAAGTCTGACTTTTCCCTCTTCCTTTTGAAATGTATTATTTCCTATACTAAGCAAGAGATCGGAAAACTCTTGGACATTGTTATTGCCGTAAGTTTGAGCTCGCATATTGGTCGTCAGGTGAAGTCGAACTATATTTGTCCAAAGACTTGAGGATTTCAGGCATGCGTTGACTTCATCAGCCCTTGTGCCCCTTGTGACGACAGGCAATGTTTGCCTAAAGTCACCACAAAACAACATTGTAATGCCTCCCATAGGTCTAACATTCCGCCTAACATCTTGCATCGTCCTATGAACTGCCTCTACTGCCTTTCGATGCGCCATGGTACACTCATCCCATACAATTAAAGAACATCCTCGCAAAACCCGTGCTCTATCACTATTGCGAGAAATGTCACACACCGGTGTTTCAGATATGTCTAATTGTAATGGAATTTTGAACATAGCATGAGCTGTTTTTCCGCCGGGTAACAAAGTGGCAGCTATGCCAGATGATGCTACTGCTAGGGCAATCTTGCCTTGACTTCGAACCTGAGCCAAAATGATTTTAGTAAGAAATGTTTTTCCTGTGCCTCCGGGCGCATCCAAGAAAAACATTTCTCCTGAATTGTTTATGGCGCTATTGCATACTTGTTGGAACACAGCTTGTTGCTCAACGGTTAGTAAGTGTAACCCATTCCTCAAGGTCTCTGCAGTCTCTGTTGGGTCGGAACCGTCTTCACTGATAGTGCCGAACAATTCCTCATTTAGATTTTGTGCAGGTTCTGGTAAACCGTAGCGTGTGAGGCAATTTCCACCAATTTGTTGAACAATGTCCTGAATTGTTTTCAAACATACATTGAGAGACGTCTCAGGATTTGCACCATTCCTCAAATAATCTTCTGTCAACGCAGTTTGATATTTCTGCCAAAGTTGTACCGCATTAGATAACCCACAGAATACCAACATAGTGGCAAATAAATGCCGCAATTGTCGTGGACTATCACTTACGCAAGCCTCGGCTAGAGTTGCATCCCAATGCTGGTCGTCATCGAGCAAATGGAGCTCTCGACACGCAGCAACATATCGTCGCTGCGCCTGCAAAAGTCGCTATGTGATTTTTTTCGAATTTTGGATTTTGATGCCATTTAGATCCTTATTTCAAGGCGCACAAGGTGCAAAAATCGAAATTTTAAAAAACCTAATATTAACGGAGTTTCAAAAAATAGCTATGTGAAATCAATACTTTTTTGCGCCTTCAAAATAATTATGTGCTTCAAATCACATAGCTAAAAATTTCACCTTAACTAAAATATAGTCAATTGCACGGAATTGCGCCCGCTATGTGTTTACGGGCACATAGCGATATTGGTGTACAATATTTGACCTGAAACATCGCGCATTGCACAAATCAAGTGTCACATAGCTATCTTTTTCTATGAAATTTGGCAGTCGTTTTGGATATTTATGTCATCGATCCGTTCAGGAATGTATTGAAATAATAAGGCTGCTTTGGAGCTAGAATATTTCAGTAAAGTGTAAAAAGTTTATTAGTTTTTATATTTAGCTTGCCAAATTGAGTCGCCACCAACCTGATGGAAAGCCGCGGCGCATCTAGCGATTGGGGGCCACTTCTGACAGTGGTCCTCAAGTTGGCGACCCTGTGATGTGCCTCTTTACGCTCCTCTTTTAGAACCCGGGATTGTAAGATGAGGGAAACACGTGGACGGCAGGTCGACAGAGGAACGATCTTTTGAAACGCTCCGTTCTGGCGAAAATTCTTTCCACTGTGTATGAGTGGCACCTCTGCCCGGCACACGTTGTTCGGAATCGGAAAGAAGAGGGTGGGATCAGGTTGAAGAGCTCTTCAGAACATTCACCTTTATACTTTCGGTAGAAGGCAGCGAAGGACGCTATGGTTCTTCGCTGCGCTAACGGTTCGAGGCCTCCCGTCACCTCAGGACAACCAATTATTCGGATAGCACGTCTCTGCATAGCGTCAAGTGCGTCTAGTAAGTATCTCGCGCAGCATCCCAAAGGTGAGAACAGTATTCGACGCAGGGGCGAATCTGCGTCTTGTACAGTAAACATCTCTGATGTGGCGTAAAATACCGTCTCACCTTATTCAGCATTCCTAGTTTTCGCGAGACCAGCCCAATACAGCTCTCTATGTGGAATTTGTGATTGAGCGCACGCCGTACGTCTATACCGAGGATCTCCAGGTTGTCCTTTAGTGGAACCGTAATGCTCTGAAGAGAGGGTAGGGGTAGGAATGGGGACTTATTAGCTGTAAACGCACACGCCTGTGTTTTTCTGGCATTGAACTTGACCAGGTTGTCCGACCCCCATTGGGCAATGCAGCCCAGGTCGCTATCGAGATTCGCCACGAGTTGTCGTCTCTTTCCCCTCCACGTCGCCTCGCCCCTCCGCTGGACGGCCAGAATAGCTGCCATGCAGAGTACTACTATCATCCGCATAACAATGAATGCACCCAAGGGACAGCATGTCATTGATATGCAGAAGAAAGAGAGTTGGGGACAGTACCAATCCCTGTGGTACTCCGGCATTTACCTGCAAAAACAGGAAGCCTGACCATCACAGAGGAACCATACAAGTCGCCCGTGCAGGAAGCTGGCCAACCAGCGGCACAACTGCGACGATAGACCGTATGCCGGCAAATTGGAAAGAAGCAAAGCATGACGCATATCAAAGCCTTAAGCGATGTTTAGACATTGGCCTAGGCCAATAGCCAGAGATTCACCGTGCCTCTCCATAGCCTGCTACCTCCCCGCTGCCTCTTTTACAAGCACGACCTGCTCACAGAAAGACGCGGTGGCGCGGAGTCTTAATTAATCCCGCTAGAGATGATTGCTCACACCATAGTCGAGAGAATAGCCACGCCCAGACCTGCAACGAGAACCTGGCACTGCTGCGCCCACCCTATGGACTCCCTAATTGTGGGAAGTGCTGTGGCCTCGCTGAATTTTATATATTCGCCTAAAACACAAGAGAATTCCTTCCGTCTTCGCTGGATCACTTGAATATCTATTTTATTCATCAATCAATACATATAATAAAATCGTAAAATGTCGCTGTCTGTACATGAAAGATAAATGAGAAAAAATATTATAGGGGGGCTTTATGAACGCAATAGAACCCAAAACAATGATTTTTAGAATTTTTGTCTGTTTGTCTGTATGTCTGTATGACTGTTTGTCTGTACGTTTGTGCACGCTAATCTCAGCAACCGCTTAACCGATTGCAATGCGGTTTTCTTTATTGTGTTAAGGTCAGCTCCGCTTAACATTTAGTGTTTATTTAATGTCAATCGGTTTATAAATAAAAAAGTTATATCACTTTAAAGAATCATACATAGACTTATGAATCTAAAAGTGGGTAAATCTAAACTGGCGTGTTGGCTTAATCATAAAAGAGCTTAATGATTAAGGCTATTTTAAAACAATTCGCGCCGAAGGCGTGGACTAAATTGTTATAGAATAGACTTAATCTTTAAGCTCTTTTATGATTAAGCCAACAGGGCAGTTTCACACGCTACTTGATGAGTCTGATGAAGAAATACCTCTCCTTTCATACACCTTGTGTGACGTAAACGAAGTTGCGGGCTCAGCTAGTGTATAATATGTATGTATTTAAAAAGTATATAAGTATTAATATGCGTGGTCTGATAACCATAACACAGGCAGGTTATTCCTAGCTTACTTTGGGATCAGATAGCGTTGTGTGAGATGTCCGTAAAAAAAAACTATATTATTCATTACCTCATAAAATCCCAATCTCCTTTACGTAAGCCTGTTTTTCTCATAAAGGACTCTTTTACGTTTCGTTCTACAATTTCTTACTCAAAAATCCGAGCTCTGCTGCACTCATTCCAGCCATTATTTTTTCGGATCACACAAATATTTGAGTCTTATCGAGAATCAACCTTCTTACGGGATCTTAGCACAACAGTCGCATACATTTACAGGCAAGTACCTATCTAAAACCACCTACCAGGGTTCCTTAAAAAATACTAAGGTTTTTTGGTTGCCATAAAGGGGTTGGTAGAGGTAAATAATCGGGACAGCACGCCTTTTCGTAGTCTCCTTCCCGGCTGTATGTAGCCAGGGATTTTGGTGCACTCTCGAAAAGAAATCCCAGGCACCCTCACTAGCCGTGGTCGCCAAGCTACGGCGACCTTTCGCCACGGTTGTCGTGGGAACCACGTCTTACTAGGCTGGAAGTATCTCGTGGCAGGTCTGGATGTGGATCTCTCGCTGGAGACCATAGTACGAGCCATGAACCCTAGCGGGAGTAAGTGGGACTGCGCTGCCTGTTTCTGCAAGCAGGTCATGCTCGCGAAAGAGTTTGGAGAGGTTTGGGAACGGGAGAGAAATCTCCCACGGGAGTTCCACGGTTGACGGGGTTGCCGCCAACATATCTTTGCCCAAGACTATCAGCCTCCATGACTCGGGTCCTGACGGTAAGGGGGCTACCCACTGTCCTTACTGAAGCAGGCCGCCGTTCTAAGAAGGGATTCACGCACGCCCCCCCCCCCCCTAAGAAGCGGGATAGCACACAAAAAGCCCCCAAAGACGCGTGATAGCACCTGACCCCCCCCCCCTCCCCTTAGGTGAGGCCGCAGTGGTAGCCGTAGGTCTGTTGGGAGTCCTGGGGTATCTTTCCGTGGGCTTACCCGGGGTTCCCAACCGTAGGCTGTTCTACCGGATACGTGAGGTTTTTTAGTCGGCGAAAGTCTGGCATAGCATTTATAAAGATTTTCCCTCACTATAAAAAAAAGGAAAGGGTAGTAGCCAGCCCAGAGTGATGGAGATCGTTCTGGGATCTCCGACGACCAGTGCTTCTGCTGCGGTACGGGAGAGAACTGTTGCTCTCCCGATCCTTCCTCGGCGCCTTTATTGCGTACAACACATCCTCACACATCAAGGCAGCAGAGTTTTATGGCAGAGAACACCATGTTTGCTATAGTTTCTTAATAAAATTTGATATTATTTTCAATTGACACCTTTTATTAAATAGCTATGTGTAATTAAACAACGTGAATTATGTTTTATTTGTTCCCGCTATGTGCTCAACAACACATGGCGATATTTGCGACCCAAACAATTTTAGCTATGTGCCAGATCCACAATATTAGTTTTTTGGTATTTTAGTTTTAAACGTTATCTTTCTAAAAGTCATTTTCCACAACGTAAATATAATATTTACATTATAAAAAAAATACGTACTTTCTCTATCACAATTATATTTCGAGTAAATCAGTTTTTACTTCCTCCTGAAAAGTAGGTTAAAAATACATAGCGACTTTTGCAAGCGCAGCGACGATATGTAGAATGCTCTACACCGTTGACTGTTCGTAGTGCACTGAATGAATTGGGACCACGAATAGTATGCAGAAGTAACCGTAAGTAAAACAATTCAGTATTATTTGGATGAGCTGTATAAACTCTGCCTAAGTTATGTTCTTTGAAAATACCGGGTGTACCTTCAACTGCTGTACCTCTTCGACGACGATTAAATACTCCTTGTTGCTTGTTATAGGTATAATAGGCAGGCACCTCTTCGTACAACAATGTCTTAGCGAATTCATCAGTTTCGCATAGTCTGAAAAATGCAAGTAAAGTTGTTTGTCTTGGATTTTCTAATCTCTGTTCTACGTTGCCTTCGTCAAAGTATATACGATGTTGACCCTCCAAGTGAATATCGAGATGTGTAACAGGCGGGTACCGTTCATGTATTGGAAATCCTAGGATTCTCCATACAGCCTCCGATGAGCTAATGTAACGGCCTGATTGGTAGCGACTAACTTCGTCTCTATTATTATTACTCACTGCGGCTATTGTCGCTTGGTCGCTACCTTTATTAACGTATTTACATATATATTTTATTGACCGCACGCTGTTGCACGTCTCGACATTTATATGTGCTTCAAAAGTTTTAGAAAGAACTGGAGAATAGGGCACAATCCACCTGTTGTCAAGATGTAACTGCTGACCACGTACATTAATAAGCGCCGAGAAACCTCCTTGATTGGGCAAACGGCGACGATAGGATGGATATCCATCCTCTCCAGTCACCGTCTGCTGTACTGGTATTTTTGGGAACCTCTTAGTGCAACGTCCATCTCGCATACATGGTGAGTTAGGATTAAGGGTACCGCATGGACCATGTACCATATGGGACTTTACGATGGCATACAAAGACGGATCTTGAGAGGGGTTCGGCAATTCTGCGCTAATTATGCTATCAACATCATTAGGGCGTATTTTATCTTGCAGCCATAAAAGAATATGTGCATGCGGCAATCCTCTCTTTTGCCATTCGACACTATACATAAAACAAAGTGTTGCACCAAATTAGTTTTCTTTAGTGAGAAGATTTATCATCAATTTAAGTTTCAGATGGAATACTCTACCAACAATGTCGTGCCTATCGTGGGCAGCTTGACCTTCAAACAGCTCCTGTGCAATCTCAATCCACTTTGGATTGGTAGTAAATGTGATGAAGACATCGGGACGTCCATATTTTCTCACGTATGTGAATGCATCCTGTGTACGCTCGTGCATATAGCGTGGTCCCCCAGTAAAACTTGAAGGAAGAATTACCAATCTGCCTAAATCTTCGTTATTTCTGTCTTGGTTCATGGCGTCTCGCAGGTCTACATAGTTTTCCGCTCGCAATCTTCTCTGGTTTGTTCTTATATATACCAAACGCTCCGTTTCTATCTTCGCATAAACATCTACCAAGAACTGGTTGAATAAGCAACGAAACTTTTGCAAATGAGCAGTTCGAATCTCTCTAATCTGTATAATGTAAGCATAAAATTGCATGGCGGAAACCTTGTTACTTGGGAGAGTCTCTCCAGTAGTTGGATTTACTTGTCGAACGCCAAAGTTATAACCATCTTCACCACGGCAGTATATAAGTGGATACTGAAGGGCATCATATGCTCGATGTGTCTCACTGATACGCTGCAAGCGATTGTCTCTGGTATGTAGCACTATGTCCCGCCTGTCACACTGCTGGTCTACCAGGACTACAGCCACTTCGTTGGTGTTAGGAACATTAAATCGACCGGGATGCTCTCCGGTGGGACGTTTGTCGGCATTGATGACAATTTTATAATTATTTTGTTGACTTTGGGGTATAGACTCTAAGGCAGCTTTGAAATCCCTAACATAGAGGTTGGTCTCATGTAGCATAGTTTGCAATCTGGAGATTAAATCCCTATTTAAATTATCAAATGTTCGACTTCTTACACCCGCCTGTTCAATCTGATCTGAAATAAAGTAAACTTGAAGAAATTTAGGTTCACTGATAGGCAAAAGCGAACCTATCAAATGGTAAACCTGTCCTTGAATTTTAAATGTTGGCATAAATGCTCCGTGAACAATTTGATTTGCTCCAAAAGATGTCATCTGAAACGCACTATTAAAAGCACGAATATGCTTCAAAAAGTGCGCTGATAGCTGGTGCTCTCCATTTAAAAGTGCTTTCAGTGGCTCCGGAGGTTCTTGAAAAGCATCTAAGCGAATTTTTCCACTTGCGCAACACATTCCTTTCGCCTCTTTTTTCCATTTTAATGCTGAACAGTGGGAACATATTTCACGCATAACACCAATACCTGCGTATTGCTTATAATCAATGTTTGGAGAGTAGCACAATCCACTTCTTGCTCTGTCAGTCCATGGTAAGATGACTTCAGAGGAGTCATCAGTAGAAAACATCATTCTACTTAGAGAATGTCGTACACGGTCATTGTTCAGCCGCGTTTCTCGCTGATCTTGCATTTCTGCCTCACGACTTTCAATGATTCTATTTCTTTCCGATGACAGGGCAATGGCGTGGAGTTGATGGCGGCGTTCATAGGCAGCCCTACTTGAACTCAGGCGCAATTCACGCTGTGTATCTGTCTCAGAGGCGCGAGATTCAGCATGATGCTGGCTATCAGCAGTCAAGCGCTCTTGATATTGGGTAGAGGTTTCAGACTCTCGAGACAGGGCATGGCGCAAACTGTCAGCCGTTAAACGCACTTCACGCTCTGTGAAGGTCTCAGAAGCGCGAGACTCAGCATGACGCTGACTATCTGCTGTTAAGCGCTCCTGATATTGAGCATCGGTCTCAGACTCTCGAGACAGGGCATGGCGCAGACTGTCAGCTGTCAAACGCGCTTCACGCTCTGTGAAAGTCTCAGAAGCTCGAGACTCAGCATGACGCTGACTATCTGCAGTTAAGCGCTCCTGATACTGGGTATAGGTCTCAGACTCTCGAGACAGGGCAAGGCTCAGACTGTCAGCCGTCAAACGCGCTTCACGCTCTGAGTAAGTCTCAGAAGCGCGAGACTCAGCATGACGCTGACTATCTGCAGTTAAGCGTTCCTGATACTGAGTATAGGTCTCGGACTCTCGAGACAGGGCATGACTCAGACTGTCAGCCGTCAAACGCGCTTCACGCTCTGTATAGGTCTCAGAAGCGCGAGACTCAGCATGACGCTGACTATCTAAAATCAAGCGCTCTTCACGTTGAGTGTAAGTCTCGGTTATTCGCGACTGGATATGCCTCTGGGTGTCAGCAGTTAGACGGATTGACCGTCGTGAAGTAGACTCATTACTACGATATTCGCATGAAGCTGCACGCATAGATGCTAAACGGGAATCCCGTTGAGCTGAACCTTCTGAAGAGCTAGATTCAGCATAGCGTTGACGATCATTTGCCTGTCTAGCACTACGTTCTACCTCGGTTTCTTGTAAAACCCACAGTCTCCGTTTTTTGGCGTTTCTCGTGGAGCGAGAAAGATTAGATCTTTTTCTAGATGGCATAATGTATAAAAAACAAAAATTACGCCTAACGAATATATAATATTAATTATTGAATAGATAAATAAATTAAGTTATTTACAACACCTTTAAATATTTACAACACCTAAACCTAGAACAAATTAAAAGATAATGATTTATTTACAGACTTTAAATATTTACAACACCTTAACCTAGAACAAATTAAAAAGATTAATGATTTATTTACAGATTACTAACGAAAAAAGCATTTTTTTTCCAACTAAAGAATAAAGTAATTTTTACAGCACTTAAACCTAGAACAAATTTAAGAAAAACACTGATTTATTTACAGGCCACCTACCTATAAAATGAAAATTGAATAGGTACTTAGGTACTGACAATTATTATGATACAGAAGTAGGTAAGAATTAAATAACAACAAAAATTGTAAAAATAAAAAGGTAGGTAGTTCTGAAAAGAACTGTTTTCTGAATTGCTATATAGTTATTCTGTAAGAAATGAATAAATTTTAAATAAGATTTTGATGCGTGCGTCATTAAGGGAGCCGTCGCGCGGGTACCTATCTCGTAGATAATGTCGTTACTCGTTTGTACTACTCGCGACGCGCGCCCTCCTACCTGCCTTCACCACTTGTGTGTACGGGCCAGTCAGTACGGAATTAATTCAAATGCGTTTACGCCTGCGCCGCGTCTGTCTGTTCGCCATAAACTCAATTTGTGTGCTGATTTCACCAACGAATGGATATACTAAGCAAAATTAAGTAGGTATACCTATATCTTGTTAAGTTCTTGAAGTGCCGTCAGCGTCGGCAGCATTAAATGAAAAGGCTGCCCAACCCCTTTGGTATAATCAAAATACTGAATGGTGAAATACAGAAAGGTTCCTGATGGTATGTATATGTTAATCTCTTGGATACCATACTACTTGGCAAGCTAGGTATTTAATTTACACAAATACGGTAGGCATTGGTCCTTCAATTAATCAATCAAATCGGCCTATGGCAGTCCACTCCTGAACGTAGGCCTCTCCCAAATTACGCCACAATACACGGTTCTGTGCCTTCCGAACCCAGTCACTGCAACCTTTTTCTGGTCTTCGGTTTATCCGGCGGGGGTCGTCAAGAATGCGGGGTCGTCATAAAAAAAATAACGATAAGATAACGATAAGATAAGTACATTATTATTGTCTTTCATCTCCTCACTCAAAGGAACCGCGGCGTTACAAACAGACAAACAGATAAAAAGACAAAATTTATTTAATTTAAATTTATTTAAATATGTAATGTAATGTAGCAGGTATAGCAAAACATGACAACACCTATTTATATTTATGATAAATAGTTTATTATACATAGGTATAGAATAAGAATAGATAGGTAAAGATATCGATAGAAGATACCTACCAGTGTAATCTATTCAAAGGAACCCTTGAATTCTAGGTTTGGCAAAAGTTGAGATGTCTCTCATTTCTGAACCACAAAACCCTCAATATTGAAACTTGTGTGGAGCAATGCTTAAAATATTACCTTTCTAACACCAAAAAAATATTTGAAATCGGACCACGCGGTGAGAAATTACAGCTGAAAAACCATTTCATCATTCATTCCCTCCCCTGAAGGAACCACGCAAAATATCGGGATCAAAAGTATCCTAAAACCTTCCTCGGATTATAAGCTCAGATTGTGCCAAGTATCATGCAAATCGATTCAGTAGTTTCGGCGTGATACTTAGTCGGGATACAGACAGACAGACAGACAGACAGACAGACAGACATAAAAAATTTAAATTACATTTTCGGCGTCAGTATCGATTAGAGAACACCCTCCAATTAAAATTTTCAAAATATCTTCCATGTACAGACTCTCGACCCTCTACAGTTTTATTATATGTACTAGCTGACCCTCGCAACTTCGTTTACGTCACATAAGGTTTGTGAATGGAGAGGTCCTTCTTCATCAGACTCATCAAGCAGCGTGTGAAACGGCCCTGTTTGCTTAATCATAAAAGAGCTTAAAGATTAAGGCTATTCTAAAACAAATCAGTCCCCGCCTTCGGCGCGGACTGAATTATTTTACAATAGTCTTAATCATTAAGCTCTTTTATGATTAAGCCAACACGCCCGTTTAGAATTACCCTCACATTCAAAGAAACCCTTGAATTCTAGGTTTTGCGAAAGTTGAGATGCCTTTAATTCCTGAACTACAAAACCCTCAACATTGAAACTTGTGTGAAACAATCCTTAAAGTACTTACTTTATAACACTGAAAAAAATTTTGGAATCGCATTACGCGTTGAGAAATTACAACTGAAAAACCATTTTATCTTTCATCCCCTCTCCCGCAGGAACCGCGCAAAACTTTGGGATCAAAAGTAGCCTAGAACCTTCCTCGGACTATAAGCTTCAAGTGTACCAAGTATCATTTAAATCGGTTCAGTAGTTTCGGCGTGATACTTATTCGGGATACAGACAGACAGACAGACAGACAGACAGACAGACAGACAGACAGACATGAAAAGTTTAAATTACATTTTCGGCTTCAGTATCGATTAGAGAACGCCCTCCAATTAAAATTTTCAAAATATCTTCCATGTACAGACTCTCGACCCTCAACAGTTTTATTATAAGTATAGATAGATAAATAGTTTATTATACATAGGTATAGAATTATAGGTATAGAATAAGAATAGATAGGTAAAGATATCGATAGAAGATACCTACCAGTGTAATCTATTCAAAGGAACTCTTGAATTCTAGGTTTGGCAAAAGTTGAGATGTCTCTCATTTCTGAACCACAAAACCCTCAATATTGAAACTTGTGTGGAGCAATGCTTAAAATATTACCTTTCTAACACCAAAAAAATATTGGAAATCGGACCACGCGGTGAGAAATTACAGCTGAAAAACCATTTCATCATTCATTCCCTCCCCTGAAGGAACCACGCAAAATATCGGGATCAAAAGTATCCTAAAACCTTCCTCGGATTATAAGCTCAGATTGTGCCAAGTATCATGCAAATCGATTCAGTAGTTTCGGCGTGATACTTAGTCGGGATACAGACAGACAGACAGACAGACAGACAGACAGACATGAAAAATTTAAATTACATTTTCGGCTTCAGTATCGATTATAGAACACCCTCCAATTAAAATTTTCAAAATATCTTCCATGTACAGACTCTCGACCCTCTACAGTTTTATTATATGTATAGATTTTATTTGAACAGAAAGAAACAGTCACTTATAACTATATTAACACAGAAACCCTTATTGAATAATAGACCTACAGTTTCCTAAATTTCTAACATCATGAATAGGTACAGTATTCAAATTTAATGCATTGTATTTCTTAAATATTATTTATGATTATTATTTAAATAAAACATGTAGTACGAATATCAACTGCCTCTAATATTGCATATTATATGTAATTTTATTAATTAGTACTGTATTATTTGATGAAATATTATATTTGCAATATAGTATTACTAATAATCAGTTGCCACTATATATTGATGAATAGTTTGCAAAGTTATATTACCGTTGACACTATCACATGCATTTCCCCGAATAATATGGTAAAGTTCACGTGCCGTAAACGTTTTTAGCTCCATATTTACATGAACAATACTGTAATGCATTATTACTGACCACGACAGCAATGGGAATAACACGCGAATAATATGGTAATGATACATTGCGTACTATACTTTATATCTAAAATTTCAGTAAAATGTTTTTCTTAAATTACTTAATTCCGATATCCTTTTAAAATAAAATTAACAAAGAAACTAGTCTGTACAAAAATTAGCTTTCTTTTGACATATAAATTATTGCCATACGATCTACCTGCACTGAGATATAAGCACAAAACAGTTATTTCCTTCTCCTGTAAAATTTAGAATTTGCGATTACCATATTATTCGCCGGGGAGGGCGATTTTATTACAAGATATATTATATCGACTATATTAATGTATCTGCAATTTCTTACAGTTTGTCTAAGTATACTGAGTGTTTCTTTTAGGGTGTCAAGCCGCCACTAGCTGGTAGCAGGGTTCCATACCTATCGATTTAACCCCCATGTATGTTCTACGATTTTTTGTAGTTTTCGAGATATAATTTTTTTTCGTTATTTTTTATAATTACGTGTCCACGACTTTTCTTGGATATTTTTTTATTATTATAATGCCTATTGATTGCAGTATTATGGACAAAATAATCTCCTTCCTTCCTAACTTTGATACAAGATGTAAAAATTTTAATCGATAATAAAAAATAGGGAATATCTCGAAAACTACAAAAAATCGTAGAACATACATGGGGGTTAAATCGATAGGTATGGAACCCTGCTACCAGCTAGTGGCGGCTTGACACCCTAAAAGAAACACCGTGTATATTATGGTTTTATATAATTTTGTTAAAATATTGACGTAAACTTTAACAATTTAATATTGCATTTCTGCGGGATGCAGTTTGTCCCGTTGATTATTTTACTAACGTTAAATATTCTAAAGAAATCTATTAGTGGTATTACTCAATCTACAGAAAAGAATAAACAAAGTGTTTTAAGGCCTTTGGATCCACAGGCTTTTGACAAAATTATTGCACAATTATTATTTGTGATGTGATGCGATTAATTTTGGTTTATTATTGTTACTTTTTTTTTTTTTTTTTTTTTAATAAGTACATATGTTACATCTCCAGTGTAAGTTAGATCCTAGAGGTTAACAAATATGAGTAAGGTTACATTACACAAAGCTACTACGCTTTTCAAGAATTTATAGGCATAGAAATTCATAGGTCGACAAGATCATAAACATTATGAGGTAAGTATTACGTTAAAATTGTGTAAGTATATGCAGGCTTTAGTATAGCGTTACATTTGTTGCATACCTATTTCATTTACTACAAAACAATAATAGCTATTAAACGCTAACTTGACAAACAAAATAATAATTCAAGCAACCATAATATATAATATGCAGGTATTAACATAAAATCTTTTCTATTGACAATGCAACAAACACAAAAGATAGGTCATTAACAAGCAAACAAGTTTATCAATAGGTGAGCAAAGCAGAGGCGGCGCGCCCGGCCATATCGGTCTGTATTCCGAGGCAGTATGAATGTTAACCGCGCGTACCGCTCCGCAAGGCGTACGGTCCCGTGCGTGCAGGCGAAGCATGCAGTCTATTCATCGCACTCAAGAAACAAATGGTGAGGCAGCCTGTATCGATTGTATTTATCGATAAACGGCAGATTTTTTTTACGGGTTTTACCTATGTTGTTAATATATTTATTTAAACTTGGTTTACTGTACAAATAAAACTTTTTAGATACTTTATAAATGAATGTGTTTAAAGTTGGTAAATTAATTTTAAGATGCAGTTTATTTAGATTTGTTCGAAAGGGTGTGTTGAACGCGTATTTAAGTGACTTGTTTTGGACTACTTGGAGACTATTAATGTTGGTAAGACAAGTACTGCTCCACACTGGGCAAGCGTAGGTGTTTTATTGTTTTTATATTATTGTTACTACTGTACCACCCATGTCCAGACGGTGGGTACAGGGTTTTAATTCGATTTTTCCTTTCTCTACACCATATCCTCGTCTGTTGAAGCTAGCTTGTGGTTCTGAAACTCGGTATGACTCCATCACACTCATATTTTTTGGTGTTGAAGAAATATTGTAAGTTTAAAACTATATCAATAACTTATAATAAACCGGCCAAGTGCGAGTTGAACTCGCCCATGAAGGGTTCCTTTTCATTTACCTCCTTTTCCTTTTTATTTTACACAACTTTCATTGACGTTTTAACACATTCGCAGTGGTAGTAATTTTTCTCGGCGAAAATTGCGGTTTATGAAGTATTAAAAAAAAAAGTAGTAACTCGATCTCGTTCAAACCAATTTTCGTTGGTAGATTTTATGGCAATGTACATCATACATTTTTTTTAGATTTATCATTCTCTTAGTTTAGAAGTTGAGGGGGGGGGGGGACACAAATTTTTCCTCTTTGTAAGTGTCTCTTGCGCTTACTATTCACTTTAGAGAAAAATTATTTAAGAAACCTCAATAGCATTTTTGAAGACCTATGTATAGATATCCCACACGTATGGGTTCGATGAAAAAAAATTTTTGAGTTTCAGTTCTGATTATGGAGACCCCCAAAATTAACTGCTTTTTTTCTAGTTGTAAATAAAAATCTTGATGCGGTTTACAGAATACATCTAATTACCAAGTTTCAACAGCATAGGCCATACAGTTTCGGAGAAAAGTGACTGTGACACACGGACGGAGAGACAGACAGACAGACATGACGAATCTATAAGGGTTCCGTTTTTGCCATTTGGCTACGGAACCCTAAAAAATGTCACAGTCCTACATTTATTTGTTTCTCGAGTATACAACGATACATTGTTCAAGGGTATTTTGTCTGTGTCTACGCAATTTCTTGTAATAGGTAGGTACTTTTGACACCACGATTAACTTAATCTTTGTCAGGGTCTCTGAACTATCTATCAAAATTGATTCACCTATTTCGATGTATAAATAAATGCATACTCAAGTTTATGTTTGTGAGGTGTAGCTTATAATGCTCTTCCATACATTCATAATAACCATGCCCTTTTCTACTAAGGGTTAGACAGAGGTATACTATATGATATGGAACATACGTAATAGATAATGTGCCTATTGCCATGGTGAAACGTACGGATGCAGGAAGTTGCTACACTTGCTACCCGCTTTTGAAATTTTGTAGTTCACTACTCGTGCGCAATAAATTGAAGCACACTTGACAAGACTTTGTTCCATATCGTGCCTCAACTTATCGGGCACATGTAGTACTTAATTATGAGTGTGAGATTGGGTTCAAGCAATTTGTGGGTAATTGAAATCGATTCTTGCGATAAGCTCTGCTCTGATAAGACGGCAATTAATTAGATTCACGTAAACCGTTGAACATACCGTAGGTATTAACACCTTGGTTTATGTAAGATACCTACTTACATTTTGTTTGAAAATTTGGGTCAAGTTCATAAAAGTGTGTCAAAAAAAAGATGATGCCACAGATTCACGCAACACTCAATCTCGCAGATATGTGTTGAAAAAACTTAGGTAGGTACTCTATTTTTAAAGTTGAGTGTATCATGTGTGAATTTCATGCAAGTGTAAAATTAGTCACCTAGGTACCTAAGTGCTCTGATTTTTAGTTTTTGAATAATTTAATTTACTTTTTATTTATTTGAATATTTTGTTGATTCAATGTGAAAAACATTTAAATTTCAACCTTATTGTTCTACAACTTTGATTTGTGTTGATTATGTAAGTACTTACTATTTCTGTTGTTTATTATTAATGAATAAAACTTGATATGGTTTTTATTTTATAAAAAAATAAATGTCAAATTAGGAAAAAATCGATTAATTTAAAAAAATCGATTATTTTCTTGAGAAAAATCGATAATTTACTAATCGATTTTTCATGCTAAAGAAAAAATCGATTAACTAAAATTTGTTTTTTTATGTACAATGTCACATCCCTATGTCGCACTGAACGACGCCGTATATGAAGCTGCGTGCAACGCGGCGGATGCAGCGCCGAGTGAAGCTGCGTGCCACGCGGCGGACGCAGCGCCGAGAGAAGCCACGCCACGCGCGTCGCTCGACGCCCCGCGTGTCCTTAAACGAGCTCCTACATTTCTATATGTTTGATTTTGCGCGTGACGCTACGCGGGCCGCTTCACGCGCCGCCTGACTATAAACGGTGAAATCGCTTTACGCGCCGCTGCAAACCACGCCGTACGCGACGCTTGACGCCCCGCGTCTCCATGCTATTTCAAAACTGTTTTTTTTTTCACGTTTGGAAATATTTCATAGATGCTATGCCAGACTCTTACCAACTAAAACCACACCGTGCTAAGGTAAGGGAAGCTCTCGGAGGGATGTCCCAGGATTACCAACACACTTTGGCTACCACCACGTCTTCTCCTAGGAGTTCGAGTACTAAGCTAAAACTATCATTCTTTTTTTATACCTAAGTACAAAATAATAATAGAATAGAAATAGGCTTTATTTTATTGTTTTACAAAAAAAAAATAGAACCGACTTCATACAAATCCTTAAAAATAAAATTTACTTAGCACAAAGTAATATGTATTTTGATTTACCAGATTTTATTCAATATAATATTGAAGTCGGCGCCAAGTAAACCCATAGGTTTAGGTAGGTATTATTAATGGCACCAACTTCAATATTATATTGAATAAAATCTGGTAAATCAAAATACATATTACTTTGTGCTAAGTAAATTTTATTTTTAAGGATTTGTATGAAGTCGGTTCTATTTTTTATTTAAAATTTTTTATTTTATTATTTTAAGTGACGGGTGGATCGAAAAGTATATCTATCTAGGTGTAAAGTTCTCATCAACACAAATCAATCAAGCCGAAACACAAGGTAACTGCTGTAAATCGTTAAGGAATTACCTCGACTGTCTTTCGGTTCCATCATCAGATCGACTCCAGAACTTCAATAAATTGTAGTACATTAAAGCACTTAATAAAAAAGTTAACAAACGCACTAGTTGTCCCTACAATTTTCTGTGGTTGCCCTCGATTTCTCCTGGATTCCAGCATCAGATCCTGATACCCTGGATATGGGACCACCTCAGAAGTAGCCTCATTCAAACAAAAAAAAAAAATTTCAAAATCCATCCATAATTGGCGCCGCTATCGCGTAACATACATACAAAAAAAAAAAAAAAAAACATAGCGTACGAATTGAGAACCTCCTCCTTTTTTTGAAGTCTGTTAAAAAGAACATTATTTTTTTAACTGACAACTGACACTTACGGAAAATAGGCGGCCTTATTGAATAAAAAATATTTTTATTATTTTGACCTTAAGCTTTAGTTTTTTAACGTGTGGAAATTCCCACAGATTTCATGCCGGACTCGAACCGAAAACCACACAGTCCCCCATAGCGCCTGGGTAACTTTACAACTTTAATGGCATTTTTTATTATTTTGGCTGTTGGTCCTCCGAATAAATAAATACATAAATAACCTTTTTTATATAAAGTATTTTTTCTATTGATACAAACTATACAAAGTGATGAAGAGAAGAAGAAGAGTTTATTCATCGCTATCTCAATTATGTTTATTTGCGTTTTAGTGGGCCTTCAAGCAATTTTTTGTCAAGTATAGAGTTGTATTAAGTTTAATAATAATAGAGATATCGCAAAGAAATAGAATTAAATTGTTCAAGTATGTATATGATAAAATAAAACAACACTTTGATTCATTGACGAAAAATCGCAAACACCTAAAATATAATTTAATATATTTTATTAAGTCACACATACACATAGTAGATATGTATGTAAGTACGTGTACCTTACGCATGTGTTAACAAAGTTATGGTGCTTTGTTTCATAGTCGATAATCACTGCCTTGACATACATACATACAGCCATACAACAAGTAATTCTTGGGATACTTCTGGGTATTAAGGGGCGGTTAACCCGCACAAGTAGGCATTTGGCGCTCCCCTCGCCCCGGGCGCAAGACACACCGCGCGCCGGCAGCGGCAGTCAACTCTCATGCCACAGTATACAGTATAGTAGAAAGAAACAGCATGCTAACTTTGTTTGACGTAGTAAATGCATCTAACTTTATTAAGTGTAGTGATTTATTAGTTTCGTAAATAAAAATAAATGAGTTAATCGTAAATAAATTATGTATATTATACTATTATTTTTAAGCTAAAGAGTTTGTTTGTTTAGTTGTTCTAACTCTAGTCTAAGAGACTGCTAGTTGAATTTCAAGAGTTTTTTAACAGAATGTCCATTTTTGAAAAATACCAAAATATATAACATCACGCTAAGACGAATAAGAGCTTAGCAGCAACGAAACATTTTTCGACAACTAGGATATTTCATTTCTTTTGAGAGTTTCCGTTGCGTACGTTTGCTACAGTTGCATAAAAAATGTAAATTACATAATAGCTGGTCATAAAAACATCTAAAGTTTTCTAAAGTTGGTATGCTAAGTATGAATCACGGGATCATTGTGCATCCAAAATGGCCGCCGCGGTGTAATCACAAAATTTCATGATGGGTGTCGTTTAAAGGGTTTTTTGGTATGCTGAGTACGAATCACGTACTAATTTTGCAATCCAATATGGACGCCGCGCCGTAATCACAAAATGTCATGATGGGTATCGTTTAAGGGGTTTCTTGGTATGCTGAGTACGAATCACGTGATAATTTTGCAATCCAAAATGGCGGCCACGGTGTAATCACAAAAATTCATGATGGGTATCGTTTAAAGGGTTTTTTGGTATGCTGAGTACGAATTACGTACTAATTTTGCAATCCAATATGGCCACCACGCCGTAATCACAAAATTTCATGATGGGTATAGTTTAAGGGAATTCTTGGTATGCTGAGTACGAATCACATGATAATTTTGCAATCCAATATGGGCGCCGCGCCGTAATCACAAAATTTCATGATGGGTATCGTTTAAGGGGTTTCTTGGTATGCTGAGTACGAATCACGTGATAATTTTGCAATCCAAAATGGCGGCCGCGGTGTAATCACAATAATTCATGATGGGTATCGTTTAAAGGGTTTTTTGGTATGCTGAGTACGAATTACGTACTAATTTTGCAATCCAATATGGCCACCGCGCCGTAATCACACAATTTCATGATGGGTATAGTTGAAGGGAATTCTTGGTATGCTAAGTATGAATCACATAATAATTTTGCAATCCAATATGGGCGCCGCGCCGTAATCACAAAATTTCATGATGGGTATCGTTTAAAGGGTTTTTGGTATGCTGAGTACGAATTACGTGATAATTTTGCAATACAATATGGCCGCCGCGCCGTAATCACAAAATATCATGATGGGTATCGTTTAAGGGGTGTATTGGTATGATGAGTACGAATCCTGTGATAATTTTGAAATGCAATATGGCCGCCGCGCCGTAATTGCAAAAATCCATGATGGTTATCGTTTAAGGGGTTTTTTGGTATGCTGAGTACGAATAACATGATCATTTTGGAATTCAATTTGGCCGCCTAAGCTATTTAGGCCCACTTGCGCGAAGAGTCGAGTTAAATATATAAATATAGAGTTAGTAAGCTCTGAGTTAAATAAATAACTTCTTAACTCTGACCACGTCTTGCACAATTGCAAATTGGCACGCGGTTAACTAACTCACAGTAAACCGAACAAGTTTTTTTAGTCTGTGTCGTTCCATGCAATCCAACCACACACAAATGTTAGAACGAAGAATGGAACATGTGTCTCTATCTCTTTTACACTACAGTCTGCTACGTATGATTTACGATACTGCCATTTACGATACCAATCATAAAAATTTCTGATTACGGCGCGGCGGGCATATTGGATTGCAAAATTATCACGTGATTCGTACTCAGCATACCAAAAAACCCCTTAAACGATACCCATCATGAAATTTTGTGATTACGGCGCGGCGGCCATCTTGTATTGCAAAATTAGTACGCGATTCGTACTCAGCATACCAAAAAACCCCTTAAACGATACCCATCATGAAATTTTGTGATTACGGCGCGGCGGCCATCTTGTATTGCAAAATTAGTACGCGATTCGTACTCAGCATACCAAAAAACCCCTTAAACGATACCCATCATAAAATTTTCTGATTACGGCGCGGCGGGCATATTGGAATGCAAAATTATCACGTGATTCGTACTCAGCATACCAAAAAACCCCTTAAACGATACCCATCATGAAATTTTGTGATTATGGCACGGCGGCCATATTGGATTGCAAAATTATCGCGTGATTCGTACTCAGCATACCAAAAAACCCCTTAAACGATACCCATCATGAAATTTTGTGATGACGGCGCGGCGGCCATCTTGTATTGCAAAATTAGTACGCGATTCGTACTCAGCATACCAAAAAACCCCTTAAACGATACCCATAATGAAATTTTGTGATTAAGGCGCGGCGGCTATATTCGATTGCAAAAATATCACGTGATTCGTACTCAGCATACCAAAAAACCCCTTAAACGATACCTATCATGAAATTTTGTGATTACGGCGCGGCGACCATATTGGATTGCAAAATTATCACGTACTTCGTACTCAGCATACCAAAAAACCCCTTAAACGATACCCATCATGAAATTTTGTGATTATGGCACGGCGGCCATATTGGATTGCAAAATTATCGCGTGATTCGAACTCAGCATACCAAAAAACCCCTTAAACGATACCCATCATGAAATTTTGTGATTACGGCGCGGCGGCCATCTTGTATTGCAAAATTAGTACGCGATTCGTACTCAGCATACCAAAAAACCCCTTAAACGATACCCATAATGAAATTTTGTGATTAAGGCGCGGCGGCTATATTCGATTGCAAAAATATCACGTGATTCGTACTCAGCATACCAAAAAACCCCTTAAGGCGAAGTGCAATTGTGTCTCAAGCGATTCGGAGGGGGTGAAGCAGACGCAAGATGTTCGGGACGCTCCGTGCGTCGGAAACGTTTTCGCGCGTTAACCCGTTCACTATGCAATTGAAATCATTAACAGAAGTACAAGTTTACATAACAATTTTTTTCGCCCTGTTTAGATAAACCTCTTTAGATCTTCTACTCGTGAGCAACTACGTAATTGATTTTGATGCATTTTTTATCACTAACATGTAATGAAATTCATTTTCATAATAAGAATAGAACATAAAATATTTAAGAAGTACCTACTTCAATTTATTTTTTTACCTGTGACGATTTTTGCCAGATTTATTGAAAAAGTAAGAATCTGCTGCCCCTATCCTTTAGTTATATTTTTTGGTACTTCCTGAAAAGGAAAAAGGAGGGTTCTGTACAAAAAAAGACTGAAAATATACCTGTATGGGAGCCCTCCTTAATTTTTTTTCTGTTCTTAGGATTCGAAAATTTCAAATGCCTAGCTATTGCAGTGGTGCATAAGATGACAGATAGATAGTCTCAGTAATAGGGTCGCGTTATTACAGATTATTTATACTGTTGGCACTTGGTGGAACCTGAATTTATTTACTCTATACCTGACCGCTTTTGCCTCTTAGCATTTTCAAAAGGCAATACTTTCTCCTCGTTCCATTTTTACCCTTTGGATACGGAACTGTAAAAACGGCCGAGGTTCAAGTTGGACTGGCACACTGATGAGGATTTCGTTAAAAAAAAACGCCAGAAGATTACGTTGTATGGGAGTAACCTTATTTTTTTCTTTATCTAGTGTTATTATAGTCGTTACAGCAGTAGCAGAAACATATCTTTGAAATGTACGAATATTGCTATTTGCATATATGCAAGGGTGTAAAGGAATAAATTTCGAAACTAGTTATTTAAACTAGACTAGGCCTTAGTCCTGTCCAAATGATTACCATTTCCTAAATTAAACATTCTACGTTTCACTTCGCATAGCTATTGCCCGCAGCTTCAGCTGTGTAGAATTCTGTTCGCGTTCCCTACTACCATTGGGTCATATCCAGGGATAAAATAGCCTTTATGCTATTTTCTAAATTATCTTACTTCTTACTTAATATTATAAATGCGAAAGTTTGTGAGTGTAGATGTTTGTTACTCTTTTACGCTCTAACGGATAAACGGATCTAGCTGAAACTTAGTACAGGGGTAGATATAGGCCTGGAATAACACATAGGCCCCTTTTTATTCCGGCAATCAGTTCCCACGGAAAGCGGAAACGGGAACAAAACTAGATGCGGGCAGAGCTGCGGGGGTCAGCTAGTGTATAATATGTCCAGGAATACATTGCAGTCTGGAAAAGCATAAAATAATTATAATAGGCCACCAATTACAGCCAGATCTGCTCAAACCGTTGGAACGTGATTTTGTCACTAACATCTACACAGACTTTCATTATATCATAATTAAATAATTCGTAAGTCATATTAAATCATCAGGCCTTTTCAGTAACATATATTTACAAAATCAGCTTCTAGCGCTTAACATATAGGTACCACTATCCATTGAACATTGAATTACTATTTTACGTTGTAGTTGTAGTTGGGGTGTAAGGAGCCCCACCACCACCAAATTTTCGGGGGCCCAAGCGACCTCACCTACACGTGGTGCACCTGTTAACCAACGAACGAGGCTCCGCGAATTTAGGTACCCACATGGTGGCCTAGGCTCCCATGTGGGTGCCAGGTGGTACAAAGTGTTGGTCCGGGGGGGTACCACCGTGCAGCTGTGAAAAGCCCCCCAAGTAACCCAGCCCCGGTTGGGTTACGTTCGGGGTTCAGCAGCTGCACAGCCGGGCCCGGGGCGATGTTTGATGCAGCAGGGGGGGACCAGTAGGCGCTAAGCGGATTCTAGTGTGGCTGACGGGGGTCGACCCGCCGGCCAGGGAGACCCGTAGAAACGGTTTTACCGCTGGCCGCCCGCGGCATAGTATAGGGGCCCAACTGGGACTAACCACCCTGGGAGGCTGCCCCACCAGGCCGCGCATAATCCCGATGTGGTTCGTCGTGCCGGATGGTGACCGGACTGGGTCCCGGCGACCACACTCGGGGGGGTACGGGGGCCCTTCCGTCCGGCGGGTCGGCTTCCGTCTCACCACACAGTCATAGATGAAGCTAGCCCCTACGCCTTGTCACTCACTGCTGCAGCAAATGTCACTCCGTCTTCACGTCTCCCTTTCCCAGCAATCATGGCAGTGCAGAAAAGAAAATCAGGTACCACAGCGGCCGCTACTACTCCCAGTAACGTACTGTTTGAGGTGGAGTTCGCTAACATCCGCGGACTCCATGCCAACCTCAACGTCGTCCATCACCATCTAGAGACGGCACGGCCAGCTGTGATGTTCCTAACGGAGACGCAAATACTCCGCCCTGCCGATCAGTCGTACCTTAGTTACCCCGGCTATATCATCGAGGAACTATTTCGAGAAAAAGCCGGGGTGTGCGCGTTCGTTAGGGCGGATGCTTGCTGTCGCCGGCTGCGCTGCCTTGAGGACCCTTCCCTCTCCGTCCTTTGGCTGCACGTAGATCACGGCTCCATGAGTCAGATCTACGTGTGTGTCTATCGATCCCACACAGGGACAGCTGAGATGATGAGGCTGTATCAGCACCTCAGGGAGGGGGCTGATGACGCGCAGGTACGGTTCCCGAACGCCGAGTTGGTTTTTCTGGGGGACTTCAATGGTCACCACATTGAGTGGTTGGGGTCCCTCAAGACAGATCCTGCGGGACGGGCCACCCACGCGTTCGCACTCTCCCATGGTCTGACCCAGGTGGTACGTGGGATTACGCGCATACCGGACAGGTCAGACCATGAACCCGCCCTGCTGGACTTACTGCTGACGAGTAATCCAGCACAGTACAGTGTGACGGTTAGCGCCCCACTGGGTACATCCGACCACTGTGTTGTGCGTGCCCGCCTGCAGGTACCGTCCCCTGCAAGGGCAGTAGAGGTGACGCGGCGACTGTGGCACTACTCGTCAGCAGACTGGGACGGACTACGAGAATACTTTGCAGCCGTCCCGTGGAGTCAGCGCTGCTTTGCAGGGAGGGCTTCATCGGAAAGCGCCTTTGCGGTTGCTGGTGAAATCACATTAGGTATGGAATACTACATTCCATACACTGATGTCGCCAGCATCCGCAAAGCCCGCCCCTGGTTCGGGCGTGAGTGTGCCGTAGCTGTTCAACAAAAACAGGCGGCTTACCGCGCCTGGATCCTGATCCAGGCGCGGTAAGCCACAACAAGGTAAGAACAGCGCACAGCTCGAGCCCTGGCTCGAGCTGTGCGCGACCCGAATGTGGCCCGCCTCAAGGCAGCGTACAACAGAGCCACTAGGTCCAGTAAGAGAGCCTTCAAGAGAGCGGACGCCCAGCGCGTCACGTGGCTTGGTCAGGAGCTCACGTCACATCCGACGGGCAGCCGTGGATACTGGCAACTGGCCAAAGCCGTGCAGGCCAACTTTTGCAAACCCTCGCCGCCGCCGCTGCGCTATCCTGACGGATCACTGGCTCACAAGGCCCAAGAGAAAGCGGAAATGCCGGCCAAGCTCTTTGCGGCTAATTCCCGGGTCGATGACTGTGGCAAGCAACCTCCCACTATCGCCAACTGTGGAACCACGATGCCGGAAATTGTAATCCGGCAGTGCGATGTGCGGGCGGTGCTACGGTCACTCGACACGCGGAAAGCCAGTGGTCCTGATGGCATTCCGGCCGTGGTGCTGAGGAATTGTGCAGCTGAATTGTCTCCAACGCTAACACGCCTGTATCGCCTTTCGTATTCGTCGGGAGAAGTGCCGGAGGCTCGGAAGGAGGCGAATGTCCAACCGATCCCCAAGAAAGGGGATCGGTCGGATCCAGCCAACTATCGCCCCATAGCCGTAACCACCGTCATCTGCAAGGTGTTCGAGCTAATCATCAACAAACAGCTCATGCGCTATCTGGAGGATCACTCGTTAATTAACGATCGCCAATATGGCTATAGGCCGAAACGATCAACGGGTGACCTCCTAGCGTACATAACGCACACCTGGGGTGAGGCTATGGAGAGGCACGGCGAATCTCTGGCTATTGGCCTAGACATCGCAAAAGCCTTTGATAGGGTATGGCATGCGTCGCTTCTTTCCAAGCTGCCGTCATATGGTTTATCGCATCAGTTGTGCCGCTGGTTGGCCAGCTTCCTGAACGGGCGACGGATTCGGGTCCTCTGTGATGGTCAGGCTTCCTGTTTTTTTCAGGTAAATGCCGGAGTACCACAGGGATCGGTATTGTCCCCAACTCTCTTTCTTCTGCATATCAATGACATGCTGTCCCTTGGGTGCATTCATTGTTATGCGGATGACAGTACTCTTCATGGGAGCTATTCTGGCCGTCCAGCGGCAGGGCGAGGCGACGTGGATGAGAAGAGACGACAACTCGTGGCGGATCTCGATCTGGACCTGGGCCGCATTGCCCAATGGGGTTCAGACAACCTGGTCGAGTTCAACGCCAAAAAAACACAGGCGTGTGCGTTTACAGCTAAGAAGTCCCCATTCCTACCCCTGCCCTCTCTTCAGAGCATTACAATTCCACTAAAGGACAACCTGGAGATCCTCGGTATAGACGTCCGGCGTGAGCTCAATCACAAAAAATACATAGAGAGCTGTATTGGTCTGGCGGAAACTGGGAATCCTGAATAAGGTGAGACGGTATTTCACGCCACATCAGAGATGTTTACGGTACAAGACGCAGATTCGTCCCTGCGTCGAGTACTGTTCTCACCTTTGGGATGACTCCGCGAGGTACTTGTTAGACGCGCTTGACGCTATGCAGAGACGTGCTATCCGAATAATTGGTTGTCCTGAGGTGACGGGAGGCCTCGAACCTTTGTCGCAGCGAAGAACCATAGCGTCCTTGGCTGCCTTCTATCGAATGTATCACGGCGAATGTTCTGAAGAGCTCTTCAACCTGATCCCACCATCTCCTTTCCGATCCCGAACAACGCGTGCCGGGCAGAGATGCCACTCATACACAGTGGAGAGAATCTTCGCCAGAACCGAGCGTTTCAAAAGATCGTTCCTCTGTCGAACTATAAAAACATGGAACGACCTGCCCGCACACGTCTTTCCCTCACCTTACAATCCCGGGTTCTTCAAGAGGAGCGTGAAGAGGCACATCACAGGGCCGCCAACTTGAGGACCACAGTAAAAAGTGGCCCCCAATCGCTAGATGCGCCACTGCTTTCTTACCATCAGGCTGGTGGCGACGTCAATTTGGCGAGCTGAATATAAAAAAAAAAAAAAAAAAAAAAACATTATGGCTTAAAAACAAAGTTAGGGTTGTATTGACTGTATCGGGTTGTATGTAAGCTGTTTATTTTCAGTTCACTGTTGGTTAAAATTCAAATTGAGGTGACGGGAGGCCTCTAACCGTTTTGGCGCCGCGAAGAACCATAGCGTCCTTGGCTGCCTTCTATCGAATGTATCACGGCGAATGTTCTGAAGAGCTCTTCAACCTGATCCCACCCTCTTCTTTCCGATCCCGAACAACACGTGCCGGGCAAAGATGACACTCACACACAGTGGAGAGAATCCTCGCCAGAACTGAACGTTTCAAAAGATCGTTCCTCTGTCGAACTATAAAAACATGGAACGACCTGCCCGCACACGTGTTTCCCTCATCTTACAATCCCAGGTTCTTCAAGAGGAGCGTGAAGAGGCACATCACAGGGCCGCCTACTTGAGGACCACTGTCAGAAGTGGCCCCCAAACGCTAGATGCGCCACGGCTTTTCATCAGGCTGGTGGCGACGTCAATTTATAAATATAAAAAAAAGAAACTCATACTTACAACTTCAAATTCAATACCTACCTACATCAACTACGACTTACGAGTAGTAAAGTAAGACTACGAGAATATCAACAATACGCAATACGTGCCTTGAAAGCTGTAATTTTGGATAGAAGTTTAATTTATTATATACTCAATTAAGGTTTATTCCTACTGTTATATTGTAAATTTAGGAGAATTGGCCCACTGATTTATCAATCATTAGTATTATACTCGTTATGACATTGATTTTACTTAAATATTAATTTAAATTATGTACATGTTATAGGCTCGGTCAGGGCGTCACATACATGAGCGCATTTATAGGTGAATCTTCTGGACTTATCTATTATGTGGCATCAGGCAAACTTTGTATTGGAAAGTATGAAAACGTTACTATAACTTATATAATACACCAAAGAAACTTCCCCAAACAGATGCGATATTTTTACGCTCTTGAGCTTAAGCCTTGAATACTTCCTTTATTGGTTTTTTTTATTACCTATTTTCGTTACTACGGCAGCGAATTACGTCAGCGGGCGTGACAAAGTTGTACACGGGTGTCCTCAACGAAGCCTGTCGGCTGACTGAGCGGGCTCTGTGAGGTGGTTGATAGCGGCAAAATGCACTCCCGCTCAACCAAACGTTTTTTTTTATTAAAGCAATATGTTTTTAATTAATAAATAACTGCATAGGACCTCGAGGTATCTTATTAGGGACATGGAAATAAAAAATTAGTGTGGTACATTATATAACTACTGAATGAAATTGATTATAGTCAAGGCGGTCACAGGCAAATTTACAGATTCGAGGGAACTTTGCGATTATTTTCTATCGAGCCGAATTTACTCAATCGTGTTTTGGAGAACTGACATCCCTGGTCAATATACTTAATAATAATTATCCATTTAAAAAATTGTGAAATCTTTGTTAACACCGTTGCAAAATTGGTTCGAAATATGTCAAAATTATGTATTTTGAGTCCCACTTCACCTTAAACGATACCCATCATGAAATTTTGTGATTACGGCGCGGCGACCATATTGGATTGCAAAATTATCACGTACTTCGTACTCAGCATACCAAAAAACCCCTTAAACGATACCCATCATGAAATTTTGTGATTACGGCGTGGCCGCCATGTTGGATTGCGAAATTATCATGTAATTCGTAGACATTTTAATGCATTAGGTAGCTGGTTACCATGTCGTGAAAACACTTAAAAAGTAAAAGATCACCACATTTTTACCATGAGTCGCGTATGTATTTGTAACGGTTAATCTAATTACATTTTGCCCATTACTGATATTTTTATACTGTGGCGCGATTTCAACGTAATTTGGCATAATAATTACGAAATAGTTGCGAAAAAAACTGACACAGGTCCTGCCTCCACAAGCGCCAGGGCGAGACTGATCGGCCGTCAGCGGCGCAATTCTATTGCGTTTGGTAGATATTCGTACATGATAACTATGTAAATAGTTGTTTATAGAAAAACGCTCGGAAAATGTGTATAAAAACTTAATACCTTTAATTGAGTGCAAAAAAAAAATATAAAATGTTAATAGTTTAGCCACAGTATTGAAAAAACTTTTCTGAGAGAGTCAACTTTGGGATTTTTTTCTATCTAGTGAAATTTATTGCATCGTGTAACGGGCTCGGAATATGTTTAGCTTATATCCTTAACTATTATATATATATTTTTCAGATTTAAAAACCCTTTACTTTTTGACTAGGATTGTTTCAAAAAACTCAAAATCTGACCCACGCGGCCTTAATTGAAGATAATTGACGATAACCCGGACGTTTTTTAGACCTTGTTTTCACGCATCACGCGTAATGTACGTGAGATTTGCGTAAATAATTGACGAACATATCTGTTGATTTCCGGCTGGAAACGATAGTCTTTTATGTTTTTGTTTTCCCCCCTCTCTCCGGCGACCGAAAGCAGTCTTAGGACACCGCGTGGTATGAGTCTATAAGAGGCATCCATGGATTTCAGGTTTTAAAATCAGAATTTTTTCACTTGTGTTAGAATATTTGATAATACGAGTTTAATTTCACTGTCGTCGGTCTAAAAAACCGTATGTTGGGAAAAACTGAGTTTAGGGCCCCAAAACAAGGAATCTAAAAGATAAATTAGACGTTTTATTTTTGTCTTCCATCAGATTCCATATTTTTGACAACTGTAACAATCCTGTACATTGGAATTTTTCTTGCATAAGTCGGATCGGTGTGACTTCATACAATTAAAATTTGTAATGGTGTTCTTAACATTCATACCAATTATCAGCTCTATGAGATCATTTGCAAATTTAGATATTATTTTATTTTGACTGGGCTAAGTGGCTAGCAGTAACGTAAAATAACTGAGTCCAGGCAATAAAAAAAAATAAAAAAAAAAGTTTATTTGATACAAAAATTACTGGCAATGGTCTTAAAATTGCAGGCATGGCATAATATTAGGAATTTGTACAACTAGTGGCACATTATTTTAACTTGCAAAAAATCTACATATATTATATTCCAGACATAAATAATTATGTTTACGTGCGAAGTTATTGTGCTGTTGTAACAATTTAACGGTTACTGTACACTAGGGCGTAATTGTCGGCAATGTCGTCAAATAATAATTATTTATTTGCATCTCACGATACTTAAACTTAATTGTTATTTTAATTAGGTGATAATGAGAAGGTACTTAGTCTGACGTAAATAAATGAATGATAACATCTTTATTTGAGAAATACACACCACAAATGTCATATTTGTGTGACCTTTAAGCCGAATTATGCTTATTAAAATAGATAATAAACAAATTACCCTTACTTTGAGTCGTCGCGTCGCGCAATCGAGTAATAAATTGCCTTTGAAGATACTGTAATACTTATCATTCAGAGGCTTATAATTAGATAAAAAAATTGAGGAGCTTCACATAGTGTGGTTGCAAAACTTGCACTCCACGCCGCCAGGGTCCCCTGGCGACCAAAAAAGGCGCGATGTTTTTACAGTGTAATTAAAAAAAACATAAGTAATGGAATTATCCGGTTAACTATGCCAGGAATCAGTATATTCTATACCTACCAACAATTTCAATTAACCAATATTATCCACCTTGTTGTACTGGCCAAAAAGCTCGCAATGATGTTGCTTTATTAAAAGTTATCAATGGTTTTAATGTAAATAAATATTGACTAGCTAAGTACATAATCATTACTCAAACATACGTGATATTTTAACAGCAGGTATTATACCCAACACTGATATAGTTCAACAGTTCCGAACAAAGTGAGCTACTTCCTTTATACAAAATCACAAAATCATTACTTTTTGTCATGATAAAGAACTATAAATAGTTTACTACATATCTGATTTGTATAATATGTATTGTAATTTTGAATATGAAAATTCAGGAAACCGATTGAAACATTGTACTTATTATTACTATCATCTTATCAGTGTGCAAGGACCTTTACTTAAGTATACTGATCTTGCGCCCCAGTTTACACGGTGACTCACAATGTCAGGCCGGTAGTGACTTAGTTGTAACATTTGGTGTTTGAAGGTCTGTTTGTTTTTCACTTTGATACACTAAAGTACTGTTTCAAAAGAAGTAAGAAACTACGCTACTTCAGACTTAAAATCCAGAGGTAATGGGTTGGAGCACTTGGAACCATAAACCCTACGATAATCATTTTTTGCGTGCTACTATGACTATGATCATTTACGAAAACGTAACTTCATCAGGTATTTATTTGCTACCTTTGTGGCGTAAAGGTGTCACATAACAGATATTCCCAAAATTTTATTTTGATTTGAATATTCCAATCAGTAAGTTAAAGCAGATCCGGGTTTTTAGGCTCTTATTGTAATCGAGAAGATGCCATAGTAATTTGGTAAGACGAAAAACTGAATATTAGTGCATTTTTACCGAAACTACTCACCTTGTTCCAAGTCATTACTCACCAAATAGGTATTGCGAAAAGGCTACAGTAGGTATTCCCATAAGTTACCACGCAATAACTCTTTTAAAAAATGTTGCGAAGCCGTGTCCTCTCCTCTAGATCAGTATTTCTCAAACTATGGGTCTTGAACCACTGGTTCAAGGCAAAATACCTACGCATGGATGCTATGCTGGACTCTTACCGACTAAAAACCAGCACGTTCCCTACCAACTGCCTACGGTTGGGAGAAGAATGCAGGATGCCATTTGGAAGGATATCCTCAGAATTGACCACAACTACCTGCCAAAACCCCAGCGGGTACAGGCTGCAATCTCCAAAAAGTATGATGACATTAACCATTCAAAGGTCTCATGATAGGTAGGTACATTATTTTTAGAAGGGTCGAGCTCAGTTAACTTTAGGAGCCACTGAAATTATTATTGAAAATATCTTTTTTCTAGTTTATTTCCGAAGGCATAGAATACGCCCACTTTTCACCTTATATTTCTATGTCCCACGTAATAGATGGTGCGCCTATTGCCTTGTTGAAATAGATAGTCGCAGGTCGCCGCGACCCGCACTTGAAATTTTTCAAGCCGCCCATAAGGCTCAACGATTGTCATTTTACTGACAACCGGGCTTCATTTCGAATTTTCCTCCTCTACGCAATGGATCTTTTTGCGAGTGTTCCCGTAGTCGCCTCTTACGACACCCTCGGGATGTATTGGGGTGGCGACATTTTGTACTCTTACCCGTCGCAACACGGGACCCTGTCGCGTCGCCACCCGGTAGTTCCTAATAGTAGGTAGGTAGTTGGTCGGTAGTTTCAACAAACTCATCAGTTTACAATGTTAGTAAAGGTATTAAAGACAACAATAACAGCTTACAATACAATCAATTGATAAGTACTAATTATTATATCAACTATTGGATGACTCACTCATACAGTAGGTAATTATGCTAATAACGTCGCTAAATATAGGTTGTTTGAGCACAGGCGTGGGAAAATCTGAATTAACATGAGGCATAAATAATTATAAATTGTCGCCAACATTGATCTTTAAAATAGAGGGCTATTATAGATTTGCATACCTACTTATTGAACAGCTTGGATGATGACTACCCGTTCGCTCTAAGTTTGCTGGTCGCCTCCCATACCACACCTCTACACAAGCCTCCGCCAGCGGCAAACTTAGAGCTAACGGGCTATACTTGTTTATGATTTTATTAAGCACTAAGTACCACAATCTACAAAATGATCTGTATAATATACAGATCAAACAAAATGATCTGTATAATATACAGATCATTTCAATATTATTGTGTCAGCAACATTGAAGTTAAATTAGTATCCATATTAGATAAAACTTCTAGAAGCATCCGTAGCCCTGGTATCACCATCGTTTTGTAACGATTACTGCGACAAGCATCTTAAACAACTAGCAGTCTTTAGATGGGTGATCGTTTGCGACATTCAGTTGTCGGCTGCAGTACCTACTTGGGTGGGAAAGTTATTTCCCGCTCAGTCCCCGTCGGTACCGCCTCTTTCACGAAAAGACACTTAAGTACTTACTGGTGATCTTGGATAGCACCATGGACTCCAGCGAAAGCATCTCCACGTCCAGCTTTGCCACAAAGACCTGACGCTGCTGTGCCTAAATACCTAGTCTATACTTCGATACTAATATCTAATATTATAAGGAGGATAGATTTGATTGTTTGTTTGCATCGAATAGGCTCCGGAACTACTGGACCGATTTGAAAAATTCTTTCACTGTTGGGAAGCTACACTCTTTGCCGTGAACATAGGCTATATTTTATTCCCGTATTCCCATGGAACGAGAACTACGCGGGTGAAACCGTGTGACGTCCGCTAGTTCCCAACAAGCAAAATAGTCTCAGAACACATATGTTATAGGAATAAGACACTTATAAGATTCTTATATTGATTTTGGCGTTCGCAATTACTCTTACATGCGTCTCAATGAAAATGCTATTTGGTTTTTGATCACGATTATTCTGATAATTAGCCTTTTAAGGGCTTATAATACTATGTATACAGATCACTATAAGCCGCACCCTCTTGTAAAAGCTTTTAGTAAGAGCAATCAGACTTAAGAATGAAGGTTCTTATAACCAGCACTTGTAAGCGCTTTTAAGGTTGCTTATTAGGCTACTATAGACCCGAATCTCCTATTATAGCTGCCCATAAGTGTAAATACACTTGATTCCATTTACACTTGTTACTTAGTTTTATAAGCGCTAATAAGTACAATAGTTGAATCCGTTACAAATAAAGTAGATTTATAAAACAATTTGTAAGTCGTAATTGATTCTAGTTTAATGCGAGCTTATAATGATACTACTTTTACTAATAACATACTTGCCACATGCTATTATAAGTGTAATGATTTTATACGAGCTAAGTTCAATACTGTTATTGTCAAAAAACACTTGTGATTCGTTGGTGAGTCGATCTGATGATATATTATTATAAGATTATTTACCCTTGCAATAGGTGGTTTGGGCCAAAATAGTTCTATTGATTCGCAGTACAACCTTGTGAAGTTCAAGTCACAAAACCTGGCAAGGGTTCCGTATATTGGACTATGATTCAAATACAGAAGAAGTAACACCAAACCACTTAGGTGGTGATTATGCTCATTAATAAATATGACAAACTTATACTGTTAGTATTAGAGCAAAAGCGCATTTAATTACTTAAGTACACAAATCTATACATATAATAAAACTGTAGAGGGTCGAGAGTCTGTACATGGAAGACATTTTGAAAATTTTAATTGGGGGGCGTTCTCTAATCGATACTGAAGCCGAAAATGTAATTTAAACTTTTCATGTCTGTTTGTCTGTCTGTCTGTATCCCGAATAAGTATCACGCTGAAACTACTGAACCGATTTGAATGATACTTGGTACATTACGAGCTTATAGTCCGAGGAAGGTTCTAGGATACTTTAAATTCCAAAGTTTTGCGCGGTTCCTGCGGAAGAGGGGATGAAAGATAAAATGGTTTTTCAGTTGTAATTTCTCAACGCGTGATGCGATTTAAAATATTTTCTCAGTATTGGAAAGGGAGTATTTTAAGAATTTTTCGACCCAAGTTTCAAGATTAAGGGGTTTGTAGTTCAGAAATTAGAGGCATCTCAACTTTCGCCAAACCTAGAATTCAAGGGTTTCTTTGAATGAGAGGGTAAATCTAAACGGGCGTGTTGGCTTACACGCCCTTCGGCGCGGACTGAATTATTTTACAACAGCCTTAATAATTAAGCTCTTTTATGATTAAGCAAACAGGGCCGTTTCACACGCTGCTTGATGAGTCGGATGAAGAAGTACCTCTCCTTTTGCAAACCTTATGTGACGTAAACGAAGTTGCGAGGGTCAGCTAGTCTATACATATAATAAAACTGTTGAGAGTCGAGAGTCTGCACATGGGAGATATTTTGAAAATTTTAATTGGAGGGCGTTCTCTAATCGATACTGAAGCCGAAAATGTAATTTATACTTTTCATGTCTGGCTGTCTGTCTGTCTGTCTGTCTGTATCCCGAATAAGTATCACGCCGAAAATACTAAACCGATTTGAATGATACTTGGTACATTCCGAGCTTATAGTCCAAGGAAGGTTCTAGGATACTTTTGATCCCGAAATTTTGCGCGGTTTCTGCGGGAGAGGGGATGAAAGATAAAGTGGTTTTTCAGTTGTAATTTCTCAACGCGTGATGCGATTTCAAATATTTTTTTATAATTGGAAAGGGAGTACTTTAAGAAATTTTCGACCCAAGTTTCAAGATTGAGGGGTTTGTAGTTCAGAAATTAGAGGGATCTCAACTTTCGTCAAACCTAGAATTCAAGGGTTCCCTTGAATGAGATATATATATACTATAAACTGGCGTGTTGGCTTAATCATAAAAGAGCTTTATTATTAAGGCTGTTGTAAAATAATTGACTGAATTGTTTTAGAATAGCTTTAATCTTTAAGCTCTTTTATGATTAAGCAAACAGGGCCGTTTCACACGGTGCTTGACGAGTCTGATGAAGAATTACCTCTCCTTTCGTGCTCATTATGTGCCGTAAACGAAGTTCCGAGGGTCAGGTAGTCGTCAATAAATACATACCTGCATAGATTCATGAACAGAAATACCACCTACCTACAGGTGTTATTTTAATATTAGGTTGTATATTTAATCTTCTATATTTAGCGTTTTTTCTTATTTCACCACGGATCCCCAAAAGATTAAAACATGGCGAGTGAATGCAGCGACTATGAGACATTATAGAACCGAGTTTGTCTATAGAGGTATAGTAGAACACTTCCAAATGCTAAACTAAAAATGGTTACCGAATATGACTAATGGGGAACATTTTGTTATTTTAAGATAATGAATACGAACGTATAATTACTTATTTTAAGAGGGGCTTTAAAATTTTCACCAGAAACTTGGTATGTTGCACGAGAAATACGAATTCCCAGTACGTTTTTGATTAACATCATGAAATACGAGGACTCTGAAAAATTATCATATAACTTGCCTTATTAATGTCCAAAATATTATTAGTATGTATTTTAATAAAGTTTTTACTATTATGTACACGGAGTGTATCAAACTCCTAATATTGATAACTGAATGATTGACTGAACGAAATGAACGAAATGAGAACTTGTTGAACAGTTGTAAAGTGCATAACAATCTAGTTTAGTTTTCTAAGAGACTATTAAAAGATTTGGTAGGATTGTATGATTTTACAAAATGCCGCTACACGGCTGTTACAGTCGTTAGTTGAATTCCATGAGAAAACTGAATCCATATCCATACTAATATTATAAAGCTGAAGAGTTTGTTTGTTTGTTTGTTTGTTTGTTTGTTTGTTTGTTTGTTTGAACGCTAGGATCTCAGGAACTACTGGTTGGATTTCAAAAATTCTTTTACAGTTTGATAGTCCATTTATCGAGGATGGCTATAGGCTATATAACATCACGCTAAGACGAATAGGAGCGGAGCAGTAATCAAGAATGTTTTGAAAACGGGGAATATTTTTTACCGTCTGAGAGCTTCCGAGGCGTACGCTGCGTAAATGGTTACAGTTAGGTAAAAATTGTGTTCTACAAAATTGTTTCTCTTAAAAAGTTCTGAAAAAAAGTCCGCGACAGCATATGTCTATCTTTTAAGGTTCGCACACAATAACCTAATTTGTCTATCTCTTAAGGTTCACTCATGATACAATGAAACTGAAGAGTTTGTTTGTGCTAGGATCTCAGAAACTACTGCTTGCATTTCAAAAATTATGTTACAGTTTAATAGTCCATTTATTGAGGCTGACTAATGGCGATATAACATCACGCTAAGACGAATAGGAGCGGAGCAGCCATGAATAATGTTTCGAGAACGGGGATTATTTCTTTGTTTTGAGAGCTTCCATTGCGGACGCTGCATAAATAGTTAAAGTTACGTAAAAATTGTGTACTACAAAATTGTTCCTCTTAAAAAGTTGTAAAAAAAGTCCCAAACAGCATATGCCTATATTTTAAGGTTCACTTAAAATAACCCTCTTATTAAGTTTTAAAGTATGAGCGACGCTACGGGAGTAAACTTGGTCTGCAGTGGCAGCCAGTCAACTGAACGATAAAAACCGGTCAAGTGCGAGTCGGACTCGCACACGAAGAGTTCCATACCGAAAAACGGATGGGTGGAAGTAAAAGCGACGGGAAACATTATATCACTTTAACACCTCTTTCCTCCTCACTCTCATGTGACGCAGACGAAGATATGCGGTTCAGCTCTAATGAATACAAGCGACGCGACGCGACGGGGGTAAATGCAACGGTAAACATCATAATACTCGAAATATTAATTAATACCATACCTCTCTCTTGCTCACTCTCATGTGACGCAAACGAAGTTGCGAGGGTCAGCTAGTACACTAATAAAGTGGGCCCTTTTCCGGGCTTGTAAGCTCTTATGAGTTAGTTATAAGTCTATTGAAAATTGGTCTTAGGATAATTATAAACCGCTTTTTGCTCGTTGGGTTGGTAATAAATGCGAACTTGCGCATAAACATACTTCAAAACTTCGTGTTTCAATTTAACATGTCCTTACATAGTGATGCGATTAAAACCTATTACCACAGAATAAATAGTAGTACCACGCTATTACTTACATGTAAGTACCGGAATTAAGTACTTACATAATTTATATTTCCTAGCACTTAAATATTTCAGTAAAGAATTTTGTTATCTTCATTTGAACGTGGTGATTATATTACGGAACTCGAGGTCCAGATCCAATCTAACATTGACTTGACTATTTTGATCTTTTAGGAATGTCTGTAGTCTGTACCCTTAAAGTGATTTATATATACTCTAAAAAGTCTGTACCAGTAAATATAGATATTTATTTTAGGGTTAGCCAAAGGGTAAAAACGGGACAGTATAATTGAGACTTCGCTGTCCATCTGTACATCACCAGGCTGTATTTCATAAACCGGGATAGCTAGAAATTTGTCTTTTTTACAGAATGATAATATTTCTGTAACCGCTATATTGAAAAATCCAAAAAAAGGATATCACAAACAAAAATGCCTCTGTGGCGCGGTCGGTAGTGGTACCGCCTGCGGCGCTGGAAGTCGTGGGTTCGATTCCCACCGGAGACAAATATTTGTGTGACCCATAAATGTTTGTCTCAAGAGTCTGGGTGTTTCTATGTATAATATGTATGCATTTAAAAGTATATAAGTATTAATATCCGTGGTCTGATACCCATAACACAAGCAGGTTATTCCTAGCTTACTTTGGGATCGGATAGCGTTGTGTGAAAAGTCTGTGAATATTTATTTAAAAAAAAAAAAAATTGCCTTTCTTTGGTACGGAACCGTCAGCACTTGCACGGCACATTATCACCGCCGTGTGTAAAATCCTCTGGCATTAAATTTTTACACTTTACAAATAAATAAATATTGTCTATAGGTAGGTACATATTATTATAGTTTATGCCTGGCATTGATACCTCAAGTGCATACCATAGTTGGTGATATTTCTACGTGACAGACAACCGTACAGCCGACCTTGTATGACGTAGCCAGCCAATGATGCATGACTGTATGACTGTTTGTTCACGTGTTTCATTTAATTTTATAATACGTTACTGGCCTTGTGACGTGACGCTTACAATTACTTTTTTTATAGGTCTCTTTTAGATTGCTCATAAATTCGTGTTTTCTCATGGGTACCCATATTGGGGTCGACAGCGCGTGTGTGGTACCTCTGGTGTTGCAAACGTTTATAGAGTACGGTGACAATTTTCCTTCAGTTACGCTGTAAGCATATCTGCCGCCACCTTAGTGTTGTAAAATAATAGGAATAAATCGAATCACAATCTTAAATCTTTCCGCTTTATAATAAGACTAGCTAGTCTGCATCAGCTGATGCCCGCAGCTTCGCCCATGTAAAATTTGTTCCCGTTCCCGCTTCCCGGGAAACATATTCCCGGGATAAAGAGGAACGTGTGTTATTCCAGATTATAATGTATCCCTGTACCAAATTTCAGCCAGACTCGTTCAGCCGTTCGAGCGTGAAAGAGTAACAAACATCCACACATCCACACTCACAAACTTTTACATCTATATAAATATAATAAAACTAGCTGATGCCCGCAGCTTCGCCCGCGTAAAATTTGTTCCCGTGGGAACTTTTTCCCGGTATAAAAAGTAGCCTATGTGTTATTCCAGACTATAATGTATCCCTGTACCAAATTTTAGGCCGATCCGTTCAGCAGTTTGAGCGTGAAAGAGTAACAAACATCCACACTCACAAACTTTCACATTTATAATATTAGTAAGATGATAGGAAAGTCAAAACTGTACATTGAAAATATTAAAAAAAATATACTCGCTGGGTGTTCAACATAAGATTCAGAAGCCGAAAATATAGTAAGAAAATTTTTTGTCTGTTTGTCGGTTTGTCTGTTTGTCTGTTTGCTTTGCTTTGTCCGGAAGGATCTCGAAAAGTACTCCATAGATTTGATTCAAATTTTGCACAAATATTAAACTAGGGGTAGGGTCTTCAAATAGGCTATATATTATCACGCTACATATCCTAGGGGCTAAGCAGAGAGCAATCTAAATGGCATTATAACATAATTTTCACGCGTACGAAGTCGCGGGCAACAGCTAGTTTATAAAATTAGTTAGAAGTGTATGTATTGACATAATTGTTACGTTTGTCAAAAAATCATGTTATTTGGTTATTTTAAACAACAAAAATCAGATGACATATAATTAGTACTAGCGGACGTCACGCGATATCACCCGCGTAGTTCCCGTTCCCGTGGGAATATGGAAATAAAATATAGCATACCCGGAGATAGTGTAACTCCTCAACAGTCACAGAATTTTTCAAATCGGTCTAGTAGTTTCGAAGCCTCTTTATAATATTAGTCTGATGATAACCTAATATCTATGTAGTATTTACAAAACAATTTATATTCTGTGCTCCTTTGACCATAGAACTACAGAATAGTGTGATAGAACTTCGACTAACATTAACTTACCAACTCGGTATTTAGGTCAGTCTCTTGAGCAAAACCTGTCGGACAATGACGGCCACCCCGAAACAATCACCACCATTAAAGTCTGGTAGGCTTCCTGAAAGAACTGAGGTGTTTAGTAATAAATTATTTCTCAAAAAGCTCTATGCTGACTCTATAGACATAGTGCTTCTGTCACCTTCTTCATTATCACCTTATAGTTTTAGAGCGCAAATATTGAAAAAAAATTGGGTCGTCGCTTCGGCGCAAATGCATGTCTTCAGGTGTTGCAAACGTCCATAGGCTGCAGTGACCACTGTCTGCCACTTTAGTGGTATAAAATAATACAAATTTGGAATAAGCATCAATAAACTTCGACTGGTTTCAATATTCCAATCACTTTATGTGCGTATACGAACCGAGCCACACGTGTCGATTTAGCAAGTGCTTTGTCTGGCACGAGAGTGTATTGGTGATGTTTGAATACTTTTATTAGACGTCAATATTTGTTATTATTCAGATATTATAGTTATTAAAAATAGTATTGAACTTATAGCCTCTACATTCTAACTTGACTTAACGGGCAGTCACAGTTTGCGCCTGTCTATTTCAACACGGCGATACTGCTCACCGTACGTGGGACAATAACTAAGATGAAAAGTGGGCATTTAATAAGATTCTGCCTACCGTAATAAAGCATAAAGCCACCATTATTATGTATGCAATTATGCATGCACCCCAGGACCCCGGCATCGGTTTTCCCAAACGCCTACAGAATGGGGGGTCGTAGAAGGTTTTTGGAGTGTCGGCAACGGGAGTGTAGCGCCTCTGGTGTTGCAAACGTTGATAGGTTACGGTGACCACCAGTTCACCTGGTTCGCCGTAAGCTTGTCTGCCACCTTAGTAGTATAAAAAATATCACTACGCCACCAAGAGGCAGTCAAAACATAAAAACATGTACCTAACGGTAGTTTGCATTGTGATTGTATAACATGATTGTATAAACACTGTATAAAAAGTGCCAGTGACCTTGTCCGTTGTCGGACAACGGGTGATGATGACCGAGCCGCATCAATGAACAAGCCGCTCTGATTCACTTGTAATGGCCGTTTGGTGAAACTGATAGCGTATGGGCAGTTCGTGTAAAATTGTATACAAATAAAAATATTAGTAAGTACTGGAACACTAGCTGAAACTGGCGGCTTCGTCCGCGTTGATCGATGTTCCTCTTCACGTTTTAGAGTTAAAAAGTATAATTCCAGACCATAATCTATTGCTGTACAAAATTTCAGTTCAGTCGGTAGAGCGTGATTGAGTACCAAACATCTCAAATTTTCACAGTTATAATTATCTAGTAGATTTTAGCCCCTCTCTATAAAATAAAGTGCAGACGGGCTTGGGGCTTATGTCCAGATTTTGTCTGTGCCTGTTGCATTAAACTCATAACTTCAAAACCACGTGACTTACAATACTGAAATTTTGCAGACAGTAATAGCTGGTCATTTTGAGAGAGTAAACAAAATTTCAAAACAATAGGTCACGTACTTCTTTAGAAGACGTGTTAGAGAGGGGCAGTCTGGTGAGTGAGACCGATCTCACAGCTTCTTGTTTTTTCCCACCACTATGCAGTGGGTAGAAAAAAGTGGGTGTACGAGTAATAGAAATTTCTCATGCACTCATCGGTGGGTGAATGGGTCACAGATGATTCCACAAAACGTCAGCTACACAGACAACAAATACTCGAAATAAAGCTGATCTGTACCAATTTTGTTTGACCACCATTGTATTATCATGTTTTGCGAATGTGTTATTTAAAGCACTATGACATTTTTAACGACAGAAGTAGGTATATGAGTTCATTGAACGCCATAGCAAGATGTTTCATCATCAGATAAGCGAAGAATTGCAATATCAAAGGACGTTGTCTTGTTGAAGTAAAACTTCTTGGGGCGCGAGTAGGGATTAACTTAGATTTTTTTCTGACGGAAGTAGCGCTATTTGAATTTAGTTTCCGCTATTCAAAATTCGTATCCCTCCGGAGCAGTACATTATACTCGCTCACAAGCATATTCGCAAAACATCATATTCTCGTGTTATGATATTATCGCTTCATGATATTCCTACAGTATGATAGTCGAATAATATGATAATCACAGAGCATGCTATTCGCAAATAATTCAATGTACAGTCAGCGACACTTTTTTCTTGAAATGAAAATCATATTTAATTAATTACAGAAGAACTTATTTAATTAATTACCTACATTGCAAACAAACCACAATTACACTTAGGATAAATGAAATTATTATTCTCTAAGTAAATCGAAAAAAAAAAGAAAAAAATAATCGTATCTCACTGCATTTAATCGCTTAACGCACTCCTGAACTACAATATTGTTCCTCACATAATCATTGACTATGCCTGATATTTTCTTATTCTTTTCTACTATTTTTTTCCTCCTTTTTACGTCAGTGAAATGTAAATTGTTTCTTTTCAGTTTTATATGTTGGAATTTGCTTTCTTTTTTTAAAAGGGATATAAATTCAATTATCCCTTATCTTAATTGGAATTTGCTTTCTTTTTTTAAAAGAGATATAAATTCAATTATCCCTTTTAAAAAAAGAAAGCAAATTCCAACATATAAAACTGAAAAGAAACAATTTACATTTCACTGACGTAAAAAGGAGGAAAAAAATAGTAGAAAAGCATAAGAAAATATGGTTGGCTTTGCTTTTTTTTTTTTTGAGCCCTAAGGCACCACCCGGGAGCAAGGGGTGGAGGTAGAGAACGCTACATGCGTACCACACGGCCGGCCGTGTGATTATGTCAGACTCTTACTGACTAAACTCTACCTTGAGCCTATAGCCCTTGGGCCTTGGAGACTCGTCGGAACTCGGAAGCGATCACCCTTCTAGGGAAGGGTGACGCAGCGTTGGAATTTTCATATTTATTCGGCGATGCCATCCTTCAACTCCATTTGTTGTTCGGTTTTTCTGGTCATAGCTACTTAAAATGTCACTGTTGATTTTTTTGGTCCATTGACTGTTGAAATAATCAATAAATTTTCTGATTTTTGACGAATTTGATGTCATTTCTATTATGGAAAAAAATGCATTTGGTATCATTTTGGATGGCAAAAGAGGTACAATATTGTACGATATTTCGGTTTATATCAGAATCTTCGACATTTAATTCCTTGCTCTTCTTGAATACAGCGTTACAGAAATGATAGTAACAGCCTGTAACATTCACAGACGAAAAACTTGTTTGATAGCTTGAACCACGGCCATTTCATAGTCGCACTTGTATTTGCTCAGATTCAATCCAAATTGGTCTTTCAGTATCGTGAAAAACCTTTCGTACGTTGTTTGTTACCGTCCAGTTACTGGAGTCTCTAAGAAGTTTCATAAGTACTGTAGATTTTACCATTTGTACTGGTGCATAAAGTTACCGTCCGCGTCGGCATTATTTATGGATCCCACACCGGAAGCGGAAGGGAACAGAACAGAAAGTAGTGTTTTGCGAATATGGTCTTTTATAATAATGATATTTTACGATTATCATGTGATGAGAATATGATGTTTTTTGCGATTATGCTTGTGAGCGTGAGCGAGTATAATGTACTGCTCCGGAGGGATTCATTTTGAATATTTTGATGCCGTCAATGAATGGCAGAAGTTTTACTTCAATCGCGCGTCAAGGTTACGCACATATACATTTTTTAAAATGTTTTGAGATTCAAGTTTATAAAGAGGCCAAAAACAGCGTCAGCAAATCGACACGTGCTTCTGCGATAGTTGAAGCACGTGCGAGCGGGTTTTAATCAAAGAAAGAGATCATTTCCCATCTCATCATTCGCTGTTCAGTCGAGTCAGTTAAGACCCTTCTGATGGCAACTTTTCTAAAGTTCCGTGCAGTATTTCAGTGCGTGTTTGTAACGAAACCATACCGCGATTCAATTCGATACTAGCGCCATCTATCGAAGAGGAAAAAACTAATACGCTACATTATTTAGCAATGTTCAAATTGATGTGATTTAACCAAGTAAATTAAAGATTAATGTTTTAATATGTATAATAAGATAAGGAAATATCTTTCGAGCAAGCAGGGTAAATAAAGGAAGAATGGGAAGCAATATAAAGTTGGTTGGCGGGCTCATCAACACGCCCGCGCTGCGCCTTGCTTGCCTCATTTAAGAAAGTTAGGCTAAGAAAGTTATCTACCTCAAAGGAATTTTTCGAAATTCATCCCCTAAGGGGGTGGAATCTAAGGAAGATAAAAAATATTTTTTTTTTATTATCAATTCAGCATATCAATCATCATCAATCAATCAATCAATACATATAATAAAATCGTAACAGGTCGCTGTCTGTACATGAAAAATAAATGAGAAAAAATATTATAGGTGGGCTTTATGAACGCAATAGAACCCAAAACAATGATTTTTAGAATTTATGTCTATTTGTCTGTATGTCTGTTTGTCTGTACGTTTGTGCACGCTAATCTCAGCAACCGCTTAACCGATTGCAATGCGGTTTTCTTTATTGTGTTAAGGTTAGCTCCGCTTAACATTACGTGTTTATTTCATGTCTATCGGTTTATAAATAAAAAAGTTATATCACTTTAAAGAATCATACATAGACTTATGAATCTAAAAGTGGGTAAATCTAAACTGGCGTGTTGGCTTGAGTTCAATTATTTAAAAAAATTAAATGAACACGTGTTTCATTTTCAAAATAATACACATTTACCTATTTAAAATATAAAATAGGGAATAAAACCTGATTTTAATATTGCCTAAGTATACTTACTTGGTATTAATATAATTTTATAAATTGATTTAATGCCTATTTTTAGTAGGGGTGGAATGTATGGGAGATAAAAAAGAAATCTAGTTTTTGTTCGTTAATTGTTTTTGTAAATATCAGCATTCGTATTCTACAGTAAAAATAAATGACGTGTTTCAGTATTTTTCAATATAATAGGTACCTAGTACCTACACGTCTTCAGGGTGTAAAATAAGGGATAAAATAAGTTTTCGAAAATTTCAGACAAATGTATAATTTTCTTTTTAATTATAGGGAGAGCATGGGTTAGAGGTGTGGCTAGGTGCAACGTAAGTTCAAATTATTATGTCACAGACGAAGCCAAGTCAGGCACAGCACAGGTCGTTTGGCGTAAAGGCTACTAACTCCCCCTTTTTATTTTTACGTGTGAAAATCAAACATGCATGCTGCTCCACTAAAAACCACACGTGCTCTACCACTGCCTAAACCTCCGGCCTACGGGTGCGCGCTCGGAAGGATGTCCCCCATTAAATCCTTTGTTATTGCGTTCGAAGACCACTCGGACGCATAAAAAAAAACGCGTCTACTAACCACCATGCCGCCTCCATAAGGCTTCAATGTGAAAAAGTGGCTTGAAGTGATGGATTATGGAATTCATGTTATTGGACTTATACAAGGAAAGGGATGGCAGTATACCATGCCAGGTAGGAAAGAAGAGTGTAGTTAAAAAGGGGACCTCAGACTCCTAAACGACGACATCGGATTTAACCAGGATTAACGCTCAGATGTGACATATTTTTATCTTAAAAAATAAACAGACATTAGTTCCGATAGCACGTGGCGTTGTGTGAGAATAATTTATTTATACATTTTTCAAGCCACGCCGCCCGTGACCGCCCGTAAGGCCTTAAACTTGGCTTAACGGCTGCCATTTTCCTGACAAGATGACCAGCCGCTTAACATGCCTTCCAAAACTCAGAAACGTTAGCAAATGAAATGTCCAAATGGTGACCGAGCTGAACACCGACCATAGCGAAAATTGCTTACTACAGTGGTCGTTTCCAGACCTCTCCGACAAACTCTGTCAGAGTCTCAAAGGATTCCGAAACAATATCTTATTATTTTCCTAAAACTTCAATTTTCTCGAAAATAAAACATTCTGAGTAATATTTTCAACAAACTTAATTGTGTAGCAATCTCTCCGTGATGAAACTGTATGCCTCGGGATTTGTACAAGATTGGAGCGGGGATTCGACAGATTTTGTTGTATCTGGTGTAGACCTACGGATAAAAGTAACAATTCTGTGGAATAAACTAAATTCGTCAATGTTATGGTATACCTATTTTGTTACAAAGATAATTTAAACCTGGCTACTGGAGATGAAGACTTATTTATGTTAATATTATTAATATTAAGATTATAGATACGTGACAGTCCGTGACAGTTAATAAGTGATTTTAAAGAGCTTTAGAGTTTGGGTCGAATTTCGATAAAACTAATACTCGTAATCAGAGCCAAGAGCCCTAATTGCGTATTTACTGAGCGTTGCGGAAAATTTTAGCAGTGTGGAAAGCTTATAAAATATGTACAAAATATCAGTAAAGAAAACCAATAACACCGAAAAATTATAAGTACCTACTAGTTCCTAACGGGGGTCCCCCGACATCCCAACTTTTGCTTATTTCAAAAGGTTCAGGCGTGAAAGCCTACCGGACACACAGAACTATTTTCACATTATGGAGTATGTTAAGTACGATTAAGTAGGTTTTTTTTTGCCCTAGACGACAGCGTGCCGTGAGGGATTCACTACGCCATACCCCTCCAAGAAGCGGAATAACACCTGAGCAACCCTCCCAAAGACGCGAAGAAGCACCCGAACCCCCCTAGGAAAGGCCGCAGCGGTAGCCAAGGTCTGTTGGGGGTTCTGGGGTCATTCTTCCGAGGGCTCCCCGGGGCTCCGAACGAGGCAATATGTAGGAAGTCCTGGAGGTCCTGGGTTCGATTCTTGGGTCGGTCCAAATATTTGTGTGATCCACAATTAATGTTTGTTTGGGAGTTTGGGTGTTTCCTAGTAAACTTAATATGTATGTATTTACAAATATGTCCACAAATATTTATTTATTTATTTATAAACACGCGCTTCGTAGGCATATAATTATAACGCAGGTTATATGTCTATGTTCGTAGGCTTAAACGTTGTTTACTACGGAACCCCAATAATGAGTCATTATTTTTCAATCGAAAGTTGTTTTCAAGCGTTTGCGTTTTAAATAGCATTCATTACTAAACTTTTTATCGTGAACAAAGCGGAAAATTTGCCAATATCGGAGACAAAGAGTGGAAAACCTTCGCTTCTATTGTGAATGTTCTGTCCAAACTTAATGGTGTAGGTATATTGTTCGAACTGTCATAGAATGGGGAGGAAAATTTCAATCGCCGAGTGAATTTATCAATATTAATTTATTATAATATCTCGCCTTATCGATATTCTCGTGAGAATATGGTGTTTTCGGGGAGTGTCAAGATTTACATTATTATTCTCGTTTAAAATGGTAGGGTCTAACGGCAGTTTCCAAAACTAGCATGATAAAAACAAGGGTTCTAGTCGAATATTAGGGTACGTCCGCTGGCACATACTGAACTAATAGACCACTTTTTTTTTTTTTAACGTGAGGGAAAATCCTCAAAGGATGTTATGCCGGACTCTTACCGACTAAAAAACCTCACGTAGCGTCCAACAGCCTGTGGTTGGGAGCCCCGGGTAAGCCCTCGGAAGGATGTCCCGGGACTCCCAACAGACCTACGTCACGCTGCCGTCATGGGCCTGCTTCTGTAAGGACGGTGAGCGACCCTCTCACCGTCCTCAGACCCCCGGTCATGGAGGCCGATAGTCCTCGGCGAAGACACGTCGGCGGCGTCCAGGCCGCCGACTGCGGAACTCGGGTGGGAGAGCTCTCTCCCGCACCCGCCCCGCCGCCTCCTTCGCGAGCATGACCTGCTCGCAGAAGGAGGCGGCGCAGTCCCACTTACTCCCGCTGGAGAGCATGGCTCGCACCATGGTCTCGAGCGAGAGAGTGTCCACGCCCAGACCCATCTAATAGACCACTTTGATGCAATCGTGAGGCTCACAATGCAATGAAACAAACAGGTATAGAATACAGTATAATAATCTGTGATACATGTGATGACAAAATGACAAAAGGACAGCAGAGTCTCAGCAAAAGGGTATTGTCTTTACCCTTTAGGAACGGAATCCTAAAAAAATAGCTACCTACATAACTTCATGGTCTTATAAAACTCACGCAGGCGTATATTACGTACCTCTTACTTCACCTCCAAGCACATAGACACACTTTAGTAGCACCGATAGCTATCAATTGCTGCGCTCGTAATTATAGGGTCAGGTAAGTATAGGGCCAGCCTAGCATTTCAATGTATTGCTCTGATGCCCTCTGATCTTTTAACACAAAGAGAATAGGCAGGATCGTATTTTATATTATTGAGAAAATACTGAGATTTATGAATCGGTGTTCAACATGAAATATATGTAAGTAAGTTTCTTTGATTCTGTTCAATGTATGATCAAGACTATTTCTCCGATGGGATCGGCAGAAACATTCCAAATGCTCACAAGCCCACCACGTGGTTTGTCCATGTGGCGTGCTGTGCAATTTGCTCGTCTTTTGATGCTTTTGATTTGTTACAAGAATTTGCCAGAGTTTTTTGCCCAACCGCCCGAGCAGAAATACTGCCAAACTAGGGAACTAATTAATTGAGGTATACTGCCAAAAACTGTGAAAATCAGAACATCTTTTTTATAACGGACTAGCTGTTCCCCGCGGCTTCGACCGCGTAGAAGTCGGCTATCACTTAAAATCATAACCCTCCTTTTGCGCAGTTTGTTAAAAAGTAGCCTATGTCCTTCCTTGGGCCTCGAACTATCCCTATACCAAATTTCATCTCAATCGCTTCAGCTGTTTAGGCGTGAAAGCGTAACAGACAGACATACATACAGACAGAGTTACCTTCGCATTTATAATATTAGTAGGGATATCAGCGTAGGCTTCAGTAAGGATCGTGAAGCAAAATCCTTTTATTGTATTAGATTACTAAACGCATGTTTTTTTGACGCACTTATCACTATGCGGATTACCAGTACTGCAATTACAACTTAATTAACAATTACATTACAGTGAGCGACAGAGTTTTGGCGGATTAATAAAAACTAAGATAATGTACCTACTGCTGGCCCTGAAGAACAAAGAACAAAAAATATATAACCACTTACAATTACATTATCTTGTTGAATTCAATTGACTGCACAAGTACATAATATACATATTACTGCTATCTGTGGGTAGAGGTTGCTATGTGTTATTTGGTAAAGGACATCCGAAATTCCGCTGAATGCAACTAGCCCATGTAGAGAACTGGAGTGGTCAACAAAGCTCGCCGAGTATGCGCCATACGCCATTGGCCACAACTGTAGAAGAACGAGCAAAAGAGTTGTGGAGAGGAGACTGCGTCTTGGTACACCTGAAGAAGGTCACAGAAGGTGATTGGACTGCCGAGAGCCCTGGGACTTACTTCCGAGGGCTTACAAGATAGACGATGTAAAAGTATGACATTAAACATACCTACCTAGGTCTGCTTAAGATAATACAACTGGGTACATAAGTTAAATTAGTGAAATAAAACAAGATGATAAAATAAAGGTAAACAAACAAACAAATATTTATAATCGTTTTAATATTAGCATGGATTAAAGGATGGGGAAGTTAGAACCGCTTATTTAAGAGTACTTGGTGGGACTTAGCTTGTCTGCCACCTTACATCATTATACAATCTAACACACACTGTACTGATTGGACTAAATAATCAGGCTACCTGCCCAACATTATTTTTAGCCCAATATAATATGGCGTGGGCGCAACAGCGAGAGGTCCAGGAGACCATGGTGCCTGATCTCCAGCGGGAGTAAATTGGACTCCGCTGCCTATTTCCGTGAGCAGGTCATGCTCATGAAAGCCCAAGAAGCGGGATAACGCCCGAATGACCCCCCAAAGACGCGGGATAGCACCTGACCCCCCTCGCCCCTAGGTGAGGCCGCAGTAGTAGCCGTAGGTCTGTTTTGAGTCCTGGGGTCATCCTTTTGAGGGCTTACCCGGGGCTCCCAACCGTAGGCTGTTGGGTAGGATACGTGTGGTTTTTGGTCGGTAGGGGTTCAGCACAGCATACCTAAAGGATTTTCGTCGCGTTAAAAAAATGCCCAATATTTGTGTGATTATTTTGATGTACACTCTACGAAGTTTACAAATAGCGCTCCATTAAATAAAATTTTGATCGAAGAATAAAATAGCTTATGTTTCTGAACCTTAAGAAAATTTAATGGTACCTTAGTGAATACACAGGTTTTGAATAGGTTATTTTTACCGGTCCCTATTTATCGAAATCTCATTGTTATATGGCGTTCCCTTTCAAGTACGTAAAGCAAACAATTTTATTGTTCGAAACAAAAAGAAGAGGCATAATGCTTACAGAAAAGCATCGTGCTCCGAATCTCTTTGAGTTGAGATAACGTAATGTTTTTTATTTCGCAAAAAGGTGTCTTTTTACGGAGCTAAGAACGGACACAGTGCACACAGGGTGACCACGAATGTGGCGGTTGTTACCTGTTCGAAACGTTAGGTGAAAAATAAAATACTAAGTTTTAATTATCGCTTCCTTGTGTGTTGCTATAGCTTGTATAGCAGGCGTTAGTACCTAGTTTCTTAACTAATTATTCTATTCCTTACTAATTTATAAATGCGGAAATTTGTGAATATTGGTGTATGGATGTGTGGCGGCTGAAGGGATATGGCGGAAATAAATTTACGTACAAGGAGCTTCTAGATCTACGTCTGCAGAGATGGTTTTCATAATTTTAGTTGGTAGTATAAAAGTAGGTGGTAATCGTCAGATTCCGACTAAATTTGTATTACATGCCATGCGTTTAAAATGGTAAAGATGTACTACAAAATAAAGATTACCATTATAATTATTAGATTATTATTAGATTAAATTCATAAAATGTGTAGTTTTATCACTTGATTTTCAATTCTGTCTGTCTGTGACTGTGAGTGTGATCACTAAGGTTAAGCAAACATTCCCTCAAAATCCCCTCCAACTATATGGCAGCTGTGGCGGGGATGGAGAAGCTTACTCAGTGGGGGGCAGGAAGTTGCCTATTTGTGTTTAATATTAACTTTGATTTTTTTTATGTACAACATTGTTTTGAAACTTGTAGAAATCCTCTAGCGCCTGTAGTACGACTTGTAGCAACACTCAGAGAAGCGATATAATAAATAACTGCATAGGCCACCCGACGTTATAGAATAGACGGATAGGAGGGTACCATGGTCTTAGTCGGTTCGAGTCCACCATGGCATTTGTGGAGATTTCCACACTCCTTAGGCTTCTTTAGCGATCCAAAGAGTGATTATGTGTATCATTGACTAAGAGCTTGATATAAAAAACAAACACTGCTATTGAAACTGTAGACGTATATTCAGCCTCCGCATACTTCTTTGAGTAAATTGGCGTGATTATACTTACCTACATACGTATGTAAGTAAATACCTGGGGCAAACTGATAATAGCTTAAGTTACATCACACTTTTCGGACATTTCCCTTTTATATTGCTTTCCTCCTAACGTTGCATCAGTGAATGTAGGTAGGTAATTCACAGTATTTATATGTAGGTATCTCGTTATGAAACAATTAGAAATAACCTAGGTACTGTACATAAATTATAGTGAGAAAACGTTTTATGACCAGTAAATATTGAGTACTAAGTGCAGGTTTGAACCCGGATTTCGATAGTGAGTAAGTGAACTGAAACTACCTAGCTGAATATTGACTGTTGTGTAAACTCAAAATTATATGCATAACCACTTTGATTGACCTATGGCCAGCCATTACCGTTGCATCTTTCGAGCAGGATCGGTCAGTTTCGGAACTACATCTTGTAACAAAAGTAAATCACACACGGAATTGAAGAAGGTCGGGAATAGAGGCTTTCTATGTTGTTCGTTCAATTTACATAATGTCGACACACGTTACTTTCCGGAGTGGTAGGCAGAGGCATTAGTATGATCAAATTTCACTAATTCTATTATTTATGAGTCTATTGGCATGTTGAAATGCACAGGAGTATGAAGATTATTGTTAACTTCCTACTGTTAAAATTTTCATGACGCCCGTAAAGACTTCAAATTAATTCTATGCTTCAAATGTTACTGGCAGCCGGGACCAGTGACATAACGGGATTGCCACAAAATAGATACTATTAGATGTGTACCCCAACGAGCCTTTGCCCTGGCCATGACACGGGCATAGCCGACTATCCCAGCTAGAGCTAGCTAAGCACTTCAGTTCTAGAATTAAATAACTTACAAAGTTTCAAAGTAAGTTTTCAACTCTCGTCTTCAAGTGCATCCGAATTTCAAATTAAATTAAAACCGGCTGAGGTGTGAATAATTTTCATACTACACACACATTCAGTGTGTACTGTCAGCAACGTAAGTAGATAAGCACAATCTGAACTACACAATATTAATGTTTACCAGTGTAATGTTCGTACTACAGACAGACATTCAGTGAGTACTGTCAGCAATAGAAGAAGAATAGGGCAATCTGAACTACACGATAAATTTATAGAAATTTTATCCAACTTATATCGACATTTTATTTGAAGGGACTACCCCAAAAGACCCCTTATGATATGAGATAGACATTGTCAGTGTACAGAAAACGATTAAACCGCGATAAGCTACCAATGAAACACGCCAATGCCTAACTACAGGAAGTGTCTATTGTGTTATGAAAAGTAAAAGTAAGGTTACGAAGGAAGGGCGAACAGTTTTTACCATTACAGTTTGTTTGTTGAGCCTATGAACATAATGCCTGACTAAAGCAATATTATTGACAGTATTAATAAATTACATTTAGGATTAAGCTTTCTTTTTTCTAACCTGTTGCAAATGTATGATACGAGTAAGTCTCTTCCTCCCTCCTAGCATAACTGTGCTATGCCCGAAAGATACTTGAACAACTGTATCACATTATGGAATGCAATAACGTATTGAGTATTTTAAGTACTAAAGAAACGGTGTGCTTAACACTTTGGATCAAGCCAAATCCAAATCACTGTTACACTGTCAATATTGAGCCGCACTTTATTAATAATTAAATCAGTCTGTCACCTTTCTCACGGTTAACTGCTGGGTGTAAGCCTCTCCTTATTAAATTGAGGAAAATACCTAGTAGGTTTACCTAGGTTTATGTAACTTTTCCTTGTCTAGTAAGTCAACAGATGCACCAACTTGCATGTGAAGCTGGTTTAGGTCCTGAAAATCGCCGTGCAGTTGCATCGTTTCATCCACAGACTGGTAATAGTCTCAATAGAGAAATTAGGGTGAAAATCCAAAAATATGAACAGTTGTAAAGTCACACTCTCCTGATTTCCGAAAATCAGGCCAATCCATTGACTTCCTACGACATCATCAAGCAAACAAACACACCTTCCCATTTGAATATTAATAATGAGCTCTTAAATTGTGATTTTTTTTATGCTAAAGCGACTTTCGTTGCTGACCATACGTAAGAAGCGGTAGGCATCGAGGTAGTTTTAAACTCGTATGTCAAAAACTTTGTAAACCGCCATCTATCGTGGCTTTCGTTTGTTTTAATGCAAAGGTGAGGTTGCAGAACTTTAGTTGCATTACATTACAAAGTGATTATTGATGTAGAAGATATTAGATTATATGAGAAACTTGGAGTAATGGGTGAGATTTTGAAGCTCTCGTGCTACGTTTTTAGTCGTATCAAGCTCCAATTAAGCTAAACTAAAAACACATTCTAAAACCAAACATTTACATAAGGGATATACATATTTAATATATTCGGTACAACCTGGGATTCGAATCTGTGATATCAGTACAGCAGTCGCATACAATTATTGATGCGCCACCGAGGCAGTCAAAAAATATTATTCCCCTGATAATATTTTTCCACGTAACAGGTAGAGTGCTTATTGCTGTTTTAAAACGAACAGGCGCTAAGCACAGGTTGTGGTTATCTTCAATTGTAATTTTTTCAAACAGCGACCTCCATGTTTCTGGTAGCATAGACAAATGCTGCCAGAAACGGTCACCCATCTGAGGCTTGACTGTATTGTAAGATGCTTAGCACTGTGATCTTTTACAGAACACTGCGCAGCCGGTACCATTCTTTTTTTTGCGTGTGGAAATTCCTCATTGATGCCATTCCGGACTTCACCGACTAAAACCACACATTGCCCTACCACTGCCTAAGGCATAATGCCCGGGTAAGCCCTTGGAAGGATGTCTCAGGATTCCCGAGAGCGGAACTAAACTAATACCAAAATAACACCAATAATACCTGGGTTACGTAAATCGTTCTGTAATAGTTACCTCCACACACTACAGAATCTATTTCGTAAATATTGACATTCAAAATCCGCTTTTGACAGTAAGTTCAACAAATCGTATGCGCCCGCTGGGAAATTAGAACTGGTACCCTTGCACAATGGTCGGAGTATCAACGAGGTTCGCCATTCACGTAGAATATCCACGTAACTTAGTTCCAAATTAACTTTCTGTTATTCACTAAATGCAGTTGGCTTATGTGACATCAACTTTGAAAGAGTAAATACGTAGGTTTGTGGGTAATATTGTACATGCCTACTCGCTTCATAGTTATGAACTGCTACAGACTGTATATTAATGTGCAGACAATGAATAATTATATCATGTTATAGATGTTTATTTAATTGTAACATTTCTTTCAGGTTGAAGAGAGTCGGAGATATCATATCATATCATTTGTATCATGAGAAGTGATGGGTCCAGGAGTGGACTGTCACAGGCTAATTTGATTGATCATACAGTGCACGGCATCTAATTTGGCAAGGAGTGAGTGGAGCACTTATTTGTGTCTCTAAGTATACGATGCGTGAACTTACCCCCCATTGCCAAAATAGATGCCGTACACGGCGTACACTATAAGTACAGTGCACGGCATCTAACTTTACCTACTCGGCATGATCTTGGCAGGTTAGATGCCGCGCACTATAACAAAGAAGAATCTTCTCATAATATGACAAGTGAATTAATCTTTATTTTTATGAGAATACTTATACCATATTAGGCTTGTTGATTATCTAGAGATAAATTATTATTAATTTTTCACTTTGCGAAAAGCCTATGGATACTGAGGAGAACTTCTAAAATCTCCTCAGTGACAATATCATTAAAATGTACATGACTATTGTGTTAAACAACTGAATCGGGGTCTGAGAGCCCGTAGCTGTGAAAATCTTTATGAATACAATAATGGGACTTCTACCAGCTAAATTCCATCTACCTAGAGTTGGGATTCCCGGGCAAAGAACATGTTGATAAAGCGCCTTTCAAATGTCTCACAGCAATCCTTGATTTGACGCAAGAATATAATTTTGATGAATTACAGAAGGTACCGGTACAGTAGAATAGATTAGATTAGTACTTAGGATAGATATACTTAGTCTTGAATAAAACTTCAACTTTTAATCTTTGGTATAAATATGTTCCCATGGGATACGACTCGGGAACGGGAACAAAATCCCACGCGGGCAAAATCCCTCTGCTAGTTTAAACATAATGTATTCAAGCCTGCATAATTGATGGATTTTAGTTTTAATTACCTAAAGGTAATGATTGATGAATGCACTCGGGTTTGAGTGGCCATTTCGTATGGACGCGAACGAATCAATCATACATTATATATATAACAAGCCGGAGCGGTATCCGTTGATTTGTCATTGTTTGTTTGGCAGAGAGAGGGAAATCGTTATTAGTAGTTGATTAGCCAATAATAGTGATTTACGACTTCCATAATGCGTGATTGATCTATTATTATGATTGTGTAGGTATTATTACATACATTAGTCTACTAAAGAGGCAGACAATCATAAGGCTTACCTGATCGCAAGAAGGTATGCCTGATAGTAAAATTACATACATATAGTCACGCTTTTATCCCCGAAGGGGTAGGCAGATGCATAGTATACGCCCACATTACACCATATAGTTTTATGTCCCACGTAATATGTGGTGAGCCGATTACCGTGTTGAAATGGACAGGCGCAGGTCGCCGCGACCCGTATTTGAAATTTTTCAAGCCTCCCATATATGGCCTTCAACTTGGCTTAACGATTGTCATTTTACTGACAACCGGGTTCCATTTCAAGTTCTCCTTTTTTACATATGTACAGATTTTCGACTCTATAGCTTTATTATAAGTTATAGATATATAATCGACTAGCCGATGCACGCATCTATGTCCACCGGTAGGCGAATGTCGGGGGACCCCGTCCACCGACGATCATTTGGGGGAAGACCCCTCTCTTTGTTCCGGATATGCATTCAGAGTCCACCCGCTCGACCGCTTTCTACCATCTCTGCTTCCAGAGAAGCGCTCGAGAGCAGTGCGTTGCGGGCTTGGGTTTTTGTCAGCTCCTCAGGGAGCTCCGGTGGAGCCGCCCAACTTGCTCCCCCGAGGAGAAACCCGGAAGCGTGGGAAGCCCCCGGCCGGGCTGAGCCTACGTGAATAATTTTTGAGTATTCTTCGGCCCGGCTATAAGGTGAGGAAAAATACCGCGGTGTTTCGTGGGTAGGACAGGACGGTCCCTTTCCGGGACCGGGAGGCCCACACAGCGCCCCTTCTGCCCCCGCAGCTAGGATGACGGTGCACAACGGCATTCCCCCCGTAAAAAAAAGCTGCTCTGTCCACGTGGATATCGATAGTCGTGACTAAAAGCATAATGATCGCATGGAAATTCAACCTTGATTATTCTACTTTTATTCATAACTTCGCATCTATTTAGACAACTGCGATCAAACAAACGTTTGATTTTTAGCTTGACACATAGGCACGACACCTTTATTAGTTCCAAAATAATGAATATTATATAGCAACACGACGGGAGTAAATGCAACGGGAATTATATTAAAATATTAATACTATTATGTGACGTTAACGAAGTTGCGCGAATCAGCTAGTATTCGTATAGAAGTATGGATAGATTATAAAAATAGAGACTTCGATAAATTAAAAAAAATCTTTGTAATACCTAAAAATACACGTGATTCGGCCCAGGGGAGGAGGGGTAGTCTGAAACCTCACCAAATATCACCAAGGGGGAGGGGGGGTCCAAAAAATGCCCAAAAAAACCTTACGCGATTAATGGACGACCCCTTAGCAATGTGTGAGTTTGAGGATTGCTTTTGAAATGTCGTTCGTTAAAAGTACCTAAAGCGCGTCTACCTCAGTTTATATAGAAGTCTTTGGGTATTATGGGCACCTCCATGTAAATACGCTAACGTAACGCCTAATACGTGCGTTGCGCAGTGAAACCCGATTGTCAATAAAATGACAATCGTTAAGCCAAGTTGAAGGCGACATGCGCCTGTTCATTTCAACACGGCAATAACCACCTATTATATTACGTGGGACATATGACTACAAGCTGAAATGTGGGCGTATACTATGCCTCTGCCTATCCCTTCGGGGAATAAGGCGTGACTAGTATGTGTGTCTCTATTATGAGTATTCGACAATCGAATTAATCGTCTACGGATTTTAGCCCTCTCTATAAAATAGATTGCAGAGGGGCTTATGGCGAGACTTTGTCTGTAGTCTGTGACTCTGTCGCATTAAAATACTTCACTAGGTCACGTGGATCATCTGTTTAAAGTTTGAAATAAAACAAAAATGACAACGTCAATCGGATTGAACTTTCACTTTCACAATACACGTTTTTAGAGAGCGGCAGTCGGGTGAGACCGTCTCACGGCTTCTTGTTTTAAGCAGTGACGGCAAATTGTCATTGTCAGTGAGAATGGTTGCAATGCAAGAAAGGAAATGTACAACCAAGCATTATCACGAGTTAAACAGGGCGACACAGCTAGTAAACGTTATAAAAAGTAATTACCTACTGTCATCACTTATAATGAACCTTCCACACACTCGCCAACTGTTATCGTAAAAGTAATCAGGAGCACAAATAAAGCGGTTAACTACTCCCTACAATATCTTGTTGAGAATGGGATACTACAAGCGTGTTAATTAATAATATTATAACATTGTTTTTAACACTTACGACAGACTACGACGGGAAAGACGTTGAAGTCTGCTGTATACTGGTATACACAGATTTACTACCAAATTTTAATATTGTATTGTTGTTTTTGTACCCAAATCATCATTAATCAATCAATCATCAATACATTAATAAAAATCGTAACAGGTCGCTGTCTGTACATTGAAGATATATGTATAAGAAAAAAATATGGAGGGGCTTTATGAACGCAATAGAACAAAAACAATGATTTTAAGATTTTTTTGTCTGTACGTTTGTGCACCCTAATCGCAGCAACCGCTCAACCGATTGCAATGCGGGTTTTATTATTGCGTTGCGGTTTGTTCCACTTATTATGTTAGTCAAATCGTCAACTGTAAAATACCCCTTTAGATATTAGACAATTATACTAATTATGTAAGACGTTGTTCTAAAACTGGCTTTGTAAATGAAACTAACACCAAACTACATTATACTCATTATCATAATGTCTTTTTATGATCTGTGACTTTAAAGAGGTCTGATAATATTTTGGGACGCTTAAAGTCGGTGCTGTCAGGGCTAACAGGACTAAAGTAACGACTGAATCCTGTTAGCACTTCTGCAGACTATTCCCTGGGGTTAAATCCCTGTACCAAATGTTTCGTCAAAATCGGGTTTACCGATCCGTTAAGCTGTTAGCGTGAAAGAATAACTAACAACCAAGCATCTTCACAAAGCGCCGCCTCTTTCTGCGAGCAGGTCATGCTCGTGAAGGAGGCGGCGCCGGCGGGGCGGGTACGGGAGAGAACTCTCGCACCCGAGTTCCGCAGTCGGCGGCCTGGGCGCCGCCGACGTGTCTTCGCCGAGGATAATCGGCCTCCATGACCGGGGGTCTGACGACGGTGAGAAGGTCGCTCACCGTCCTTACGGAAGCAGGCCCATGACGACAGCGTGACGTGAGGAACTCACGCACGCCCCCCCCTTAGAAGCGGGATCACACTCGAAACCCCCCAAAGACGCGGGATAGCACCCGAACTACCCCCTGGGCGAGGCCGCAGTGGCGGCCGTAGGTCTGTTGGGAGTCCTGCGACATCCTTCCGAGGGCTTACCCGGGGTTTCCAACCATAGGCTGTTGGGCGCTACGTGAGGTTTTTTAGTCGGTAGGAGTCCGGCATAACATCCATGAGTGTTTTCCCTCACGTAAACAAAAAAAAAGCATCTTCACAAACTTTCACATTTTAATTTTAGTAGAAAGAATTATATATACTGTAGGAAAATCCAATACCTACCTAATGGTACAGTTGACATTTTAGTTACCTGTTAGAGAAAATAATGGAAAAAAATAACTTGTATGAAACGTAACCTGATTGTATTTAAGGGAGTTGCTACCTCAAGGTAAACTTATCCCTTAAACCCTTCCATGGCGTTTACAAATGGTGTCAATAAATAACGAGCCTAACGTCGTGAAAGGGCTAACTATTCCACTGAATATACAAAGGTAGGTAAATGTTGGGAAGGGAGATTGCATGGGATGCAGGGCACTTTGTTTTATTAAATAATGCAAATATATAGTACCCATGATATTAAATGATAGAAAATATTTGTAACAGTTCGGATATTTTTTTACAGTGATAGATGAGTCACTAGTTAGGTGTTATTTATTGAGAGTGGAGGTTTACAAATTGGTAATTTACATACATTTAGTCACGTTTTTATTATCGAACTGGTTGGGAGAGGCATAGTATACGTCCACATTTCACCTAATAATTTAATGTCCCACGTAAAAGGTAATGAGCCCATTGCCGTGTTGAAATGGACCGGCGCAGGTTGTGTGTGTGTGTGTATTTGTGTAGTCTTCAACTTGGCTTAACGGGTTGTTCCGTATTGATCCCGCGACGATTGATCCCATTCTTAATTGAACCCAAATGTGTATTCCTTTCTGATCCCACTTTTGAATTTTATTTGATATTCTTAATTGATCCCAAAATCCATTCTTAATTGACCCCAATGCAAAAGGTACTAAAAGTATGGATAGCATGATCATGCATTCAACTAATTTAATCTTACTTACTACTAATATTAGAAGACTGAAAGTTTGTGAAGATGTTCGTATGTTTGTTACTTAATCATGCTCCAACTAGTGGTACGGATTTGGTTAAAACTCGGTTCAGGGTTAGATAATAGTCAGGAATAACACATAGGCTACTTTTTATCCCAGGAATAGGTTCCATGGAAAGCGGGAACGGGAACAGAATTTCACGCGGGCGAAGCCGCTGGCAACAGTTAGTTAATTAGTACAGTACAAAATCACAGATACTGTAGGCTATATACTCGAAACATAAATGTAAAACATAATTAGTTTTTAAAAATAACGTAAATGTTTTACTTAACAGTAATTTGTATAAACGACATAAAAAAATCTATGACTATTAAGAATACTTTTAATCTATAGAAATAATTCATATTACCATAGCAGAAATTTGTTTTTTTATTATTGCACAATTTTAATCACATGTCGCTTTTTAAGGTTTCGTAGCCAAATGGCAAAAAAACGGGTATCTGTAGACGTGTCTTAAAAAACTCTATTGGGGTTTCTAACATCATTTATTTCTAAAGTGAATAGTTTGCCCAAGAGACTCTTCCAAAGTGAAAAACTGTGTGCTACCTGCACCCCCCCCCCCCCTCTAACTTCTAAACTAAGAGAATTATAAGTCTAAAAAATTTATGTTGTACATTGTCATAAAAACTTCTAACAAAAATTGATTTGAACAATTTTTTTTAATACGTCATAATCCACAATTTTTGCCTAGAAAAATCACTACCACAGCGAACGTGTTAAAACAGCAATCAAAGTTACCCCAGACTAATAGAATACCAAAGTTACAACGAACTACAAGTACTTTTATATTCTACGGAACCCTTAATGGGCGAGTCCGACTCGCACTTGGCCGGTTTTTTTTATATTATTCTCCTTAATCCCTTTATTACATTAATTGTAACGCCTGATGCTTGATGAAGAAATTCAGATCTACGAGCAACTGTAACAAGATTTAAATAACCGCCTTTTCAGTCATTCAAATTACTTACCTTATGTGTAAACCGTACCCACAAAATGTGTTTTTTTAAGAAAAAAGATGGTTTGGGATCAGTTGAGAATAGTGGACTATACAAAAATGGGATCAATTAAGAATAAAATATAAATAAAGTGACGTGGGATCAATAAGGAAGTAAAAGTGGGATCAATTAAGAATTTTCGAATTCGGGACAACTTTCGTGGGATCAATACGGAACAACCCGGCTTAACGATTGCGCTTCGGCCACGTTATAACACAATGATGTTACTCACCAACTAGCGCGAGGTAGCTATGCAGAGAACTCTTTCCCAGGGCGCCTTGTTACAGAGTTTCTAGTGGGTGCGCAAGGGAGGCCAGGGCTCTGACGAAAACAGCCAATAGGGTGTACACACATATATTTATATAGTACACAGTACACTACAGAGACAATGAGATTACATAGATACAGAAAGCACAGACATACATAAGAATATTACAGGTTTAGGTATTATTAGTACAGCACTACACTAAATCAGCGTGAGGAAGTAACGTAGGCGGCTAGTTTACATGTAAAAGTATGCTGACAAAGTACTGGCCTGCAGTGTGAGCGTAGAGTGGCAGTGGCTGGTGGTAATGCCAGGTGTAGACGGCGAGCTTCTCTCACATGCAACCTGCTCGCGCAGTCCACGTATGATTGGGGTGTGGCTGTACAACTTTTCCCCGTACTAAAAAACCCTGTCATGAAAGAAACGACAAATTAAGATCTTGGCTGCGCGACAGACGACAATCGACCCGCTTTGCAAATAGTTAATTGAAACTTACCAGAATCTGGGTATTGGTCGTCACAGAGTCCACTTCCTTCTGATAAGAATAGGTGAAACGCAGGAAATTCTCCTTAACAAGTCCTCAGGTTAGAACTTACAACCTCTAAATCGAAATTGAGGTGTGCTACTCAGAGTTGCTTCAAAATTCACTCCTGCTTAGCGGATGGTAAAAGTAAAAAGTCCAAAAAACCACTTGGAACCAAGGCAGGGCTTTTTATATCCCCTCTCACGTGGAATAGTCCAGAATTCTCTTAAAACCTGTTTTCCTTTAATGCAAAAACGATTCGTCACCGAACTTATGACATCCTGTCATTCTGACAGCAGAAATGTCACCACAGACAACCGATTAAAAAACGATAGATCGATTAGGGTGCTTCTACACTCCCAATGCTGCATCTACAGAAAATAAATGCTACAACCACCCCCCCCTTAATAGTATTTCCTGCGGATTCGACACGCTGGAAATACACAATAAAGAAAACAGAAAATTACTGACTAATAAACTAAGACAACCAGCTAGGTAAATCAAACACCAGCTGACTACAACCATTACACTACCAAAGAGAGATCCTCCCATACACCTAACTAGACACTGACTCGTGTACCGGACAGGCTAAGTAACTAGAGTCTAATGCCCTTCATAGAAAACGAATGCTCCCTTTACTCGCTGACGATACCCCAACACTACCCAAGCTCTCAAGATATTGTAGAGTACTGAGGAGCGAATGAGAGAAAAACGCTCGGTGCGGTGCATAGAAGAAACTACAACGTGACAATTTGAAGTCACGTACACACATAGAAATACAAACAAAAGATTAAAATAGTCTTACATAATGATCACATAGCACTGGCTTAATAAACTAGAGAAACAGTGCTATGTAGTTCCAGCATTGCTGACGTTGGGTATTGGAGATGGCTCCTCCTGATACTTCAGGATGTCCTTGATATGGTACTCCCCAAGATCCCTACCGTCCAGATCCGACAGCCTATATACCAAAGGGGATCGTTTAGCAGTCACCACACATTTAAGGAACTTAGGGGCTAGCTTAGAAGTGAAGTTCTTGGCCTTGTTTGACAGGTAGAACGTGCGTTTGTAAACTATCTGTCCCACTTTCAGCTCTACATGCCTTTTTCTGAGGTTGTAATACTTTTCATTACGCTGGTGGGCAACATTCAAATGTTTCCTCACCTGGTCGTATATGCGTTGTATTTCTCTCAGCTTGACACCGAAGGCTGATGGATCGTCTACAGAGACTGAAGCAGGGTGGCACGCAATATCTGTCTGCCTGTACAGCACTCCATCTCCAATAAACTCCCTACCATGTACCAAGAAGTACGGGGTGAAACGAGTTGCTTCGTTAACTGCAGTGTTTAAAGCGCACTGTATCTCAACCAAGAACGAATCCCATGACTTGTGTTGTGACTTCACATAGCATGAGATCGCTTGAACAACATTACGAATAGCTCGTTCCGCCTGATTAGTTTGGGCATGATACCTAGGGTTATAATATATATTAGGTACATTGTATTTAGCTAACATATCTTTAAATGGCTTACTCACAAACTGAGGGCCATTATCCATGTAAATAGTCTTGCAGACTCCGTGCACGAGAAACACACTCTTCTCTATGAACCTCGCGACTACAGCGCCTGTGGCAACCCGAACAGGGCACAACATGACGTATTTGCTAATGTAGTCGGAGACCACGATCAGGTGTACGTTTCTATTGCTCGAAGTGGGAAAGGGACCAAGCAGATCGACAGAGTAGCTTCGAATGGCTTCGAAACCCGCTTCAGGCTACCCATTAGGCCGGGACGAGACGTATTTACGGGTTTGTACTGCTTGCATGTTTCGCAATTCCCAACATATTCTTTGACGTCCTCGTACATCTTGGGCCAGTAATAATTTAGGGCTAACCTTTTATGCGTCTTCCAAACGCCACCATGGGCACTAAGTGTGTCATCGTGGTACTTAGAGAGCAGGGGCAAGCGATCCTCCTGAGGTACCACCAGCTTCCAGTCAAAGTCTGAAGTCAAAGAATATTTATTTTTAGTTAACCTATATAGAAGGTTGTCACGAATGTCATAATTTGGTGACTTCCTAGGGTTCTTCCGAACACTATTCATGGTGTGGTCATACCACGGGTCTTTAGTGGGTACTGCATCGAGGGAATCAATTTTGATACGAGACAGAGCATCAGGTACAACGTGGTCTTTACCTTTTCGATGCTCTATGTCAAAGTCGAATTGACTGAGCCTCATACTCCAACGTGCTAGACGACCCGTGGGATTTTTCAGTTTATGGAACCACAGAAGAGAAGAATGATCCGTGACGACCGTACACTTTTGGCCTTCGACGTACTGACGAAATTGTTCCAAGGCGAAAATCACGGCCAAAAGTTCTCGCTCAGTTGTGCTGTAGTTCACCTCGTTCTTGTTAAGAGAACGGCTACAGTAGGCGATAGGGTGCTCAACACCATCGTGAGTTTGTGTCAGTACAGCAGCAACTGAGTAAGCTGACGCGTCACTAAGAATGCGGAAGGGCATCTCAAAGTTAGGCATTTTTAATATAGGGGCAGAAACCAAGGCTGACTTTAGCAGGTTAAAGGACTGTTCAGCCTCAGGGGTCCATTCGAACTTAAGGTTCGTAGAAGTCAGTTTGCACAGAGGTTTACTAATTTTAGAGAAGTTGTTAACAAAGCGACGATACCAGCCGGCCATTCCCAGAAATCTCTTAACCTCCTTAGGGTTAGAAGGGGTGGGATAGTTGAGGATAACCTCAACTTTACCCGGGTCTGTCCGTAGGCCATGTTTGTCCACATAATACCCCAGGTATTTGAGTTCACTCCGACAAAAGTGGGATTTTTTCATGTTAATAGTTAGGCCAGCATCCTTGAGTTGCTGATAGACTCTATGTAAGAGCTCTACATGCTCCTCAAAGGTGCTGGACACACAGACTATGTCGTCCTGAAACGCAAATACCTTGTTGTCGAACTCGGGACCAAACAGACGGTCCATGAGGCGTTGCATCGTGGCACTGGCCCCGACAAGACCGAAGCACATCGAATTGTATTGGAATAATCCTCTCCGGGGAACCGTAAAAGCAGTCTTCTCAGCAGACTGGGGTGAGTCAAATGGAATCTGCCAGTAAGCCGCACTCAAATCTACAGAAGTTAAATACTTAGCGTTATTAAGGTGGTCCAAGATTTGATTGATATAGGGTAAGGGGTAGGCGTCACTCTTTGACACAGAGTTCAGCTTGCGAGAGTCCAAGCACAATCTGAGGTCACCGTTTGCCTTCTCCACCATGACCACTGGAGAGTTCCACGCGGACTGAGACGGGGACACTACTCCCATCTCCAGCATTCGGTCCAACTCGGCTTCCAGGGCCTTCTGTTTAAGGGGAGAGAGCGGATAATAACGCTGCTTTATCGGCTTGCTGTCACCAGTGTCAATGACATGATGTACAAGTGAGGTCCGACCTAAGCCCACCTTATCAGTGTTCAATGAGTCAAATTTCTCAATGACCCCGTTGATTACACACCTTTGTTTAGCAGTCAAGTTGTTGTAATCCTCGAGGCCACCGTTAAGGGACACAGACTCTATAGGATTATTATCACTTAAGCTATCAAGACTAATATTTTGTAAAATTAACTTATCACTTAACTTAAATTGTTGCCAGAAATCCACTCCAAATATCATGGAGGTGGTTATACCTGGGACAACATAGAACTTGACAACTCGGATAACCGAATTGTACTCAATTGGCAAAGAGATACAACCCAGACATTGCAAGTGAGTGCTGTCTGCAGTTGTAATACGAAAAGTAGGATTGATTCTCACAAGATCAAAACCCAGTTCCAAGAAGATGCGGTGCGCTCCCTTACCTAGTACAGAGCAGGAGGCACCGGAATCTAGAAGGCCTAAGACATTTAAATTTAAAACCTTAACAACTAGATACGGTCTAATGTCACTATCCCGTTTAGGAAACAGGACCTTATCAGAAATAGACTCAGATACAGAGTAATGCACAGAGTTCCTAATAAGGCCCTGGCCTACGCGTTTTTTGACTTGCTAGTACAGTGTGAGCAGTCTGGGGTCTTGACTCCTTTGAGACCACACCGGAAACACACCAGCTCCCTTGACTGTGTGCAGCTGTATGCAGTGTGACCGCCCCCGTCGCAACGAAAGCATTTGCGATCGTGGGGGGTAACCGGCGTCGCCACTGCAGACACCTGCTTAGCGGGCTTTTGTACACCTTTGTTCTTAAGCTGGTGTAAGTCAAATGAAATCTCAAACTTGTCAAGAGCAGGCTCATGGAAAGCGTCTGCCCTAGTACGCGCAAGCTCCAAGCGCTTACCCAAACGTCTCAAGTCATCAGCAGAGTTGACATCATGCAAGGCCAGTTCCTTCATGTAGTCAGGTCTAATGTTGTGCATGAGAATGTCCAGCTGTTCCTCACTGGGCATCTTACATGACAACCTTGAAAACATAGCTTGCATTGTACATATATAGTTAACCAAGGACTCAGAGCGGGCTTGTGTACGCTGTCTTATCTCGTTCCTGAGGCGATAATCATAATCAGGAATATCGAAGGTATCTCTAAGCTCACTAATAAGATCCTCATATGAGATGAAGTTAGCTTTGTTTGTACGGAACCAAGACAAAGCCGGTCCATCCAACAGGTCGGAGAAAGCCATAAGGAGTCTAGGCTTAGTAACCTCCCGAGCACATCTAAGTTCCTCTAATCTCTCTAAAAACACACGTACACAAGTAGAACCATCATATTTTAAATTAAATGAACATAAGTTAAGGGGACGTTCTTTATACACTATGTTACATGTAGAACTATTCCTACTTGAACTAGCTCGCACCGAGCGGTCCTCTCTCACTACTGGTGAAGTATATTCTACCTGGTCACGACCCGAAGGATCATCACCATCATCATCCGAACCTTCGGATTCAGAATCACTACTGGGTTCAGCCCTAGCGATGATCTTCACTAGCCTACCACGAATATCCACCAGGTCGGGGCAATCCAGACCACAACAGGCTAACCTACTCAATAAGTAGTTGGCTCTGATAGACACCCTAAGACGACTACCCTTATTAATGAAGATGTCACCTGACTGAATAGCCTCCTCCAGCTCGGAGACCTTTGGGAGGCAGATCGAGAGCTCAGCCGATGCATCAGCGGGTACCGGAGCACTCGCTTTGATGCTACCTCGACGGACGAGTCGGTGTGCCGTTCTTAGCTCACTCCGAAGGCCAGACACTGTCGTTTCCGGTTCCACTGAAATTCCCATGTGGGACAGCTCGTTAGCAAGTTCATCCTTTCTTAAATAATTAATATATTTTTTCATCTGTGCCATTATGTAAAAATTTACTTACAACAATTATAAAGATAAAATGGCACAGATAGGGATCAATTACAAAGTAAAAATGTAAATTGAGTTACAACAAAGTGTACTAAGTTAGGTAATTATGTTTCAAATTGACCTTTAGAATTTAACAAAGATTAAGGGTATACTAAGAGAGAAAAGTTTCTAAATTTTCTGATAACACTGTTCAGGTTAACATTCAAAATTACAAGGTATCAACATACCTTCAAAAAAAAATTTATAATTACACAGAGTGAAATTCACTAAGTTAACACAGAGGTGAAGCTATAGAATAATGTATGTAATATATTAATCTATGCTAATATAATATTACAATAAATACATGTGTGTGCACCACAAAAAAAAGAAAAAAAGAAACACATAAAAGAAAAAACACAATAAGAAAAAGAAGTGGGTATGCCAAATAAAATCAAAAAATCTTTCCAAAATCACAGCTAATTTTAATTTTTTATTTTTTTTTATTTAGAATTTTGTGTCTTTTCCAGCCAAAGATGTAGGGAGCTGGAAGAAGACGAAAGGGAAGGTTTTGTGCTTAGCTGCTAGCACCACCAATTAACGTCCTGGAGCGTCTCGGACGATTCCAGAATGGTTTCGCCAGAGGTAACCACCTATGCACACACACTAGACTGAGACTACCGCAGAGTAGTTCTCAGAGTCTTGCCACTACGTTGGGAGCCAATTTATAACACACTGATGTTACTCACCAACTAGCGCGAGGTAGCTATGCAGAGAACTCTTTCCCAGGGCGCCTTGTTACAGAGTTTCTAGTGGGTGCGCAAGGGAGGCCAGGGCTCTGACGAAAACAGCCAATAGGGTGTACACACATATATTTATATAGTACACAGTACACTACAGAGACAATGAGATTACATAGATACAGAAAGCACAGACATACATAAGAATATTACAGGTTTAGGTATTATTAGTACAGCACTACACTAAATCAGCGTGAGGAAGTAACGTAGGCGTAGCCGCCTACATGTAAAAGTATGCTGACAAAGTACTGGCCTGCAGTGTGAGCGTAGAGTGGCAGTGGCTGGTGGTAATGCCAGGTGTAGACGGCGAGCTTCTCTCACATGCAACCTGCTCGCGCAGTCCACGTATGATTGGGGTGTGGCTGTACAACTTTTCCCCGTACTAAAAAACCCTGTCATGAAAGAAACGACAAATTAAGATCTTGGCTGCGCGACAGACGACAATCGACCCGCTTTGCAAATAGTTAATTGAAACTTACCAGAATCTGGGTATTGGTCGTCACAGAGTCCACTTCCTTCTGATAAGAATAGGTGAAACGCAGGAAATTCTCCTTAACAAGTCCTCAGGTTAGAACTTACAACCTCTAAATCGAAATTGAGGTGTGCTACTCAGAGTTGCTTCAAAATTCACTCCTGCTTAGCGGATGGTAAAAGTAAAAAGTCCAAAAAACCACTTGGAACCAAGGCAGGGCTTTTTATATCCCCTCTCACGTGGAATAGTCCAGAATTCTCTTAAAACCTGTTTTCCTTTAATGCAAAAACGATTCGTCACCGAACTTATGACATCCTGTCATTCTGACAGCAGAAATGTCACCACAGACAACCGATTAAAAAACGATAGATCGATTAGGGTGCTTCTACACTCCCAATGCTGCATCTACAGAAAATAAATGCTACAACGTTCGAAACCAATTGTCATTTTACTCACCAACCGGGTTTCATTTCGAGTTTTCCTTGTGTATTCCTAAAATGTTCTCTTAGTTACTACTTGCGACACTCACGGGATGAATTGGGGTGGTGACATTTTGTACGGGCAGAGAGAGAGGGCATTAGGTGTTTGAGATCTCTGATGTGTACCTAAATTGTGATGATATTCTATGAGCACAGATCAGGGCACTTTACCTATTGAGCCAGTTGTTACTTTTACAAAAGCAGACCTGGGTTGTGATCGGGTTTTTAGTCGTCTCGTTAGTATTCCAGTATATTTCTAATTACAGTTCTAAAACTACCATAAGTAACGTATAAGTACAACTACTGTCGTTCTGGTTCAGGGTTTGAATCCCGTTTTGAACCTAATATTCCTCTCCAACTGACCTAAATTGCATATTTCTATACATCGAGACACCTAATAATATTTTGATCCATGTCCTTATTTAAAAATAAATTCACAACTATTAATTACCTTTCAGCCACATCATGCTCTTAAAAGAGGTGGCGGAATGAGAGCGGCAGATAACTTTTCCACCCTAGTTTCACAGTCTGCAATCGCTTGCCCAAGACTATCGGCCTCCATGACTGGGGGCCTGAGAAGCAGACCCAAGACGACGAATATTGCTATACCAACCACACACTTCCAGCCTCTACTCGCGATGTTCATCGCGTAACCACGTGGTTTCCTCGCTTGTATTGCCGCTCTTTAGACTCGAGAGAACTGACCAAAATGGATTTCCAAACAGAATTTCTGACATGACGAGACGCAGCTTTACGTCTCTACCCATTTTCTTCGCTCCTCGTCGAGTGTGTGGCCGCGGTATTACATTTTTCATACTTCAAAGGTTAAAATATTTTTTATTCAGCCATTGTTGTGTATTTAAACTTTTTTGCAGCCATTAAACAAAATCGAATAATACTTGACATTTTAACATACCTCCTGTCATGAATGTCTAACGGTCATGTCACACCTAAAACCATGTTTAAATATTTTAATTTATTACCCTTGTTACTATGTATTAATTTGGTATTTTCATATGAATATATAGACGACGCTACTGGAAGGCCTTTTCATAGCTTTGGTAAGAATTTTAAAAGAGAACGTACGTCATGGAAGAGGAAAGAAAGGCACACATCGAAGCAAAAGTATGGTTACGATAAAAATGCGGTAGAATTCGACGTAGCTCGTTTTATTCAGCCCGATGAAGAAACTGTTGCAGAGGAAGAAGATGTCAGGAATCGGAACCAACAACGGTAAGTATATTACGTCTTATTAAATGTAAGAATAACCAAAGCGCCATTGATAGCATCTTACCAAATCCGGCTAGACAGATGGGGAAAAATTGTGAACGGTTAAAGGTGAGTATTGTCGCGTCTTAAGGTGGTCACCCTAAACCTACTGAAAGGGTTGTAAGTTCCAGACACCCTCACAGTGTTTCCATGGAATGCTGAGTAAACGGTCTCTGTTCACGCTTTAGCATCAGCCATTTTGATTCCAATAAAGTTGCAGAAAACTAAAGTGTACACTTTCATACAAACTTCTCATGATGATTATTACGTAGCTGTCAAAGTAACAAGCCTGTCAAGTTATATTTCGGGCCATTCCAAGAAACTACTCATTCACAAGCGCAATTTTGTTACGAGTACATTCTACGTATGTACGATTGTACGTAGCAGTGTACTTTGGTAGAGAGCTGCCCTAAACTGCTCCGTACTGAGGACAAACAAATGTACAAGCCAAACATCCATATTTTCATGCCACTTTAACCCGTAAAAATCAAACTGCAGGGCAATAAAATTTCTTGTAGTGCACACACGACCTATCGTCCGTTTTGTATTTAGTAAAATTTTTGATACGGATATTCTTTTGAGTAAGTTAGTAATATCATGATGTTCTTGATATTTGCATGGCTTTGAAGCTAAGAGTATAAATTAGTCTAGTAGTCTAGTATATACTCTAAGTTTTGAAGCTATTATTGCTGTTAATTAATGCATATGCTGTTAAATAGAGCATATGCTCCCCTCTTCAATAACGTTTCCCATTCAATTTATTCTTTTGATCTTCAAACTCCTCTCGCAACTTAATGGGAAAATGTGGAGAAATGCAATATGTATTAAGGTGCGGTACTCTTTGTTTACTTGCTGACTCCACGGATCAAGGCTCTATTCATTTTAATTTCTCAGAAGTACTTTTGAAGCATCTGTTACTTGAAAATATTGTAATTGCGAAATCTATACATAATAAGTTGTAATATGTGCACTCCAAATTAAAAAAAAAATGGACTCCAGAGAAAGAGTTTCTGTAAATAGATATTTTTGGACATTCATGCTTGTACTATGGAATCTAAAGAACTGATAAACATTTTTTAAATTTCAAAATGCGTCTTACTTAAAGGAAACTCAAACTTAGAAACAAACAATTGCGGATCACACAATTCTACAGGAATTGAACCTGGAACCTTTACGCGACAGTCGCAGAGCCACCGAGGCAGTCTAAAAAACTGAAATGAAAATAAAACAAAACAAAATCTGTAAAATTTAAATAGACCTTCAATATTCTATTTACAGGCCACGAGTTTCAAGCAATAACGACTACAGCTCTTTATTAGGGATGAACATGGAGGAAGGAGCTAACAACAGGGAAAACCAAGACTATCTCAACTTTGGAGATTCACCAGCGAACCCTAATCCAGCAGGGATGAACATCGGTCCAACCCTATTGAAGGATTCTATGAAACAATTAAAAATGGACGAGGGAAATGCGAAATACGACGAGAACATAAAAAACCTGCTAAAGAATCAGATAGTTTTACCTGATCAGAATCCAGTTCACAATCCTCAGAAGAAATGGTGAGTTCACATTTTTTTTCAATAACGTATCTTGCAGCATAGATGATTTGGAATAGGTTACTCTGCAACCTCTGCGGTGACCTCTAGAACGCAGTAGAGCCTCACAGTTCAGTTAATCAGCATGTGCACCACTAGGTTACTGGTGAAGTTGTTTTGGCTTGAAAGAATTTAGTGGATGTCGTTTACACCGACTATAACATAATTATAGGGAATGTATACTATATTATTTGAGGTACGTAGGTTACGTACTATTTAAAAATAAATACCGAATAGAAGTATCGTAGAGATAGAAAACTTTTTTGTATGTTTAAGCTGGGCATTTAACGTAGCAGTTTACATAGCTTTTTAAGGAGTTACTCTGCTCCTTGCTTTGTAAAATAAATATCTTTTCGTGATTGGTCACACTGCGCTAACAGAGCACTATAGGCTGTTTTTTCCGAATGAGAAAATTTGGAAATTTGAGTATTTAATAGAATTGAAATAAATACACCTATCTATAAGTGCCATGGTAGTAGCAAAATATAATGTTTTAAGTCATTTGTGTAATCAATAAGACAAGTTTCAAGTAGATAAAACTAATCATCGATTTTATAATAATTAGTATAACATCGTGATTAATGAATAACTTTTTATAATTATTTTTTATTGTACCTGTTTAAAACTGTCATTGCCATAATAACTGAAAAATTTCTACGCGAAATACCTATTATTATTTTGTTACATTCATAAAATATATTATACGTACCAATAGAGAACTAGTTAATAATGATCTTTTACTCTTTACTTCTTCTTTACTTTTAAATCAATTGTAAAAATTCTTCAGTACATATGAGATTTGATGTGTTGCAGCGTTTTCAAAAGCATAAAGTTCCCGTTTTTTTCCCATAACAAAACGGAGGCCCTAAAGCCAAAGAAAACACAGAAACGAAAAGCATACTCACTAAATGTTGATAAAAAGAGCACCAGTGACATTTGGGACAAACCTTATACAAAAGCAAATCCAATTTCACAGTATAAAATTAAAAGATCTTATGAAACCAAACTATGCCCAGCTTGCAAGAAGAAATATATCGAAAGTATGAGTCATATTAACAGACACAGGAAAACTCCAGCCAAAATTATCCATAACAGTAGACAGTTCTATCAAAAGCATCCAGATGCTAAAATAAAAGAATATTTAAGTAAAAATGTAAAATACTACTTTGAAGAACCTGATGCTTTCGTTAGCAACGATAGGCAAAAGAGACAAGATACATCAGAACCTTTTGATAAAGATAAAAGATTGCAGTTATTGGAGGAGATTCAAAGAAAAGTCGATAGCGTTAAAGTGACTATACCTAAGTTTAATAAACCTATGTCACAATAATAATTATTTAGTCTTACGATATTTTAGGTTAGTGTGATTTTACATTGGAATGATTTGAGAGAGTAGATATTTTATGACTCATTTAAGTTTTAATTAATGTTTAGTTTCATATTGCTAAATGTTTTTATAATTATTTGTAATGCCTACTATTGATTGTAGAGATAGGAGTTTTATAAATTTCGCGTCTGAATTGGCATAGTATGATTGACAAACTAAAAATTGATTTTGACGATATAAAGTACACTGTTGTGTTGCATTGTTGTTAAGTACTATTGAATGTCACGGAATATGTAAACTGTTTTTTTATTTGCCCAGTCTAAGTTGCGATTCTCCGAGTTGATAGATTATAATATATATTGTATACTATTTATGTAAAATCTATGTTCACACTAGGATTTTTAAGAAAGCTCTGTGTCAAGCTTTTACTTTCAAAGTATATTCTGAATCAGCTTCATTGTTAGGTATCGTTGTTATGACTTGAATGTAATAAATACGAATCTCATGTACCCAAATACGACGTAGTTATATTTACTAAGAGTGAAATTAAACTGGAAGCACCAGTAATGGAATCGCAATCTGAATTCAAGTCCATAATGCGTTGAAAACGAGGTAATATTCTTAAAACTTCTCATCTTGATATGTTACAGCTTATTGAAAAGTATAAAGCTGCCGTTCTTTTCCCGTTCCAATAAATCTGAACCTGCAAAACCAAAGAAAAACGGAAAAAGAAAGATATTTTGTTTTAACTGCCCCAAGAATAAACCCAAAGACGATATTAACAAAAATGTTATGCAAGGTGACTTGATACAAAAAGACAAGAAAAGTAAAAGGTCTTACGAAGAAAGATTATGTCCAGCTTGTAAGAAAAGGTACTTGACTTGTAACTTAAACAGTAAGCGAGAAAAACCTTCGACTAGAAGACTACATAATAAACTACTAACAGATGCTATAGGCAGAAAACCTAGTGTAGAAAGAAAAGCCATACAATTTGACCCAGAAGTATATAGAGAAAGTGAAAGAAATAAAAGGGAGGATCCAGGAATATTGATGAGAAGAGAACTAGATATCATTCAGCAAACTATTGAGCATGAAGACGTGCGAATGCACCCTAGCGTAAAGTCTACAAGTACAAGTTCATCGGAATAGTGTTATTTTAGGAAATTATTCTTTAATAATAATGTTACTTTTAGAGTCTTACATTAGAATAAAATATTATATTTATACTAATTTTCGTGTTTTGTATGAGGTTTGGAAGGACTGTAAAATGAAATGTATTAAATCCGTTAGTAGCATTATCCAGAGCTGCTCGACCACCATTATACTAAATACCAGAGTTCCGTATGGCAACGAGAAAGAGTACAAAATGTCGCCATCCCAATTCAAGCGGGGCGCAGAGTCCGAGTACTGCATTGTTAGTGTGATCTTCATTTTGAGCTGTTGGTACTTATTTAATCAATCAATTACCTACATCTTAGCAGCCTACATCTTGCAGCGGACTGCCATAGGCTTGGCAGTCCGCTGCAAGATGTAGGCCCGTTCTAATTTACGCCACAATACACGGTCTTGCGCTTTCTGCATCCAGTGAATCCAGTCCCAGCCAGACCTTTACAAGGTCGTCGGTCCATCTGGCAGGTGGACGCACGAGTAGGACGTCCACCCGCCAGTTGGCCTCCTCTCCTCCACTCTAGAACACGTTTACTCCATCGGCCGTCGGTTCTTCTGAAAATGTGGCCAGCCCATAAAAAAGCCCACTTAAGTAGTGGTACAGAATAACTAACAAGAAGATACGAAACTCAAAGAATGTTGGGAACACTGTAAACTGAAGATCAGTCCCTGACTGGGCCGAATAAAGGAAATTATTATGCAATACATACATACGAGGACAACGAATTCCCATTTAGTAGTAGGGGGATCAAGTCAAGGGGAGGAACGGGAACGACATATATGGTAACGCCTTACGTCTGCTGTTGAAATCTTTTTAGCCGCCTAAAAAAAGGCCTTTTTTTTGCGTGAGGGAAAATCCTCATGGATGTTATGCCGGACTCCTACCGACTAAAAAACCTCACGTAATGCCTAACAGCCTATGGTTGTGAGCCCCGGGTAAGCCCTCGGAAGGATATCCCAGGACTCCCAACAGACCTAGGGCCGCGCCACCGCGGCCTCGCCTAGGGCGTGGTTCAGGTGCAATCCGCGTCTTTGGGGAGTTTCGGGTGTGATCCCGCTTCTAAGGCTAAGGATGAGAGGGACGGTGAGCGGCCCTCTCATCGTCCTCAGACCGGTCCCCGGTCATGGAGGCCGAAGACACGTCGGCGGCCCCCAGGCCGCTGACTGCCGAACTCGGGTGGGAGAGTTCTCTCCCGTACCCGCCCCGCCGCCTTCTTCACGAGCATGACCTGCTCGCAAAAAGAGGCGGCGCAATCCCACTTACTCCCGCTGGAGATCATGGCTCGCACCATGGTCTCGAGCGAGAGAGTGTCCACGTCCAGACCCACTACGAGGACCTGTCGCTGTTCCGCCCATGCTGTGCACTCCACCAGCGTGTGGAACGCCGTGTCATCGCTGCGGTCCTCGCAGTGCTGACACTTGGCCGTGGTTTCCCGGTGTTTTCGCCACAGATACCTACCGAAGCTACCGTGCCCGGTTAGTATCTGTGACAGCCGGTAGGAGAGAGCACCGTGTATAAAAAAAAGGCCTTCAACTTGGCTTAACGACTGCCATTTTACTGGCAATCGGGGCCAACGGTTTAACGTTCCTTCCGAAGCACGAAAACGCTCAAATAAATGTCACAAAGTCATCACATGGATGGTCACCCGTCCAAGGACTCACTGGTGACTGGCCATAGTGAAAGTTGCTGCAGTGATCGTTTACAGAACACTTAGTCCGCGGGGCCACGAGCGCTTCAAATTATGCAATAATATTACCAAAATATTAATTACAGTACAGAAATGATGAAAAAAAAAGTACGCGTACATGTCAATAGGCAGAATAACTTGCATAAAGTCAAGAAATAATCCCGCAAAAGTACATGTACACGTCAGTCAGCAGATAAAGTCTAGAAATAATCCCAATAAGAAGTTTACTTGCGTCGCCAAATTCCTGTAAGTCACAATAAATTGCACTCTTGCTGGGCATAATTATTTATTTGTTCATACATTAATAAATGGGAAGGGCTAAAACAAGTATCATACGACCAAACTATTTACCTAATCATTTAATCAGCCGGCAGTTCACTGTTAGACGTAGGCCTTTCCCAAATTACGCCACAATACACGGTCCTGCGCCTTCCGCATCCATTCACTCCCTACGACCTTTCTCAGGAAGTCGGTCCATCTGCCGTTGATCATCCTACTCCACGTGATGTTGTATGACCACGGGGATGTCGTGGACCAAACTATTAATTAAATACAAATTCTTCACTTTTAGCTGCACATGCCAGACATACTTCTTCAGTAGTATATGGGCCATCTGAAAATAAAAAAAACATTTATCATCCATTGACGAGAAAACGGTAGGTACTTATGGCTTACCCTAACAAATCTATACTCCTAAATCTATACTATTTTTATATAGAGGAACGATTCGATTGATTGTTTATTTGCATCGAATAGACTCTGAAAGTACTGAACCCATTTGAAAAATTCTTTCACTACACTACCCAGGGTGACTTATGCTATACCTATTTTATTTCTGTATTCCCACGAGAACGTAGTCGACGTCCGGTAGTTGCTTAAAATTACACAGTCTTGCTATTAGTATGAGGAGGATCTCACCTATTTTAAACCATTCAGTACTAGGTATATCGGATTCTTCCCGCGCATGTACAATCCCTTCTCTGATGGCAATTGCTATTGATACGGCCATGCATATTGGCGCTTCTCCACATGCTGCAAATTGGAATTATTTTAAGTGATTCCTATCGCTTCAACAGGAAGGTAGCTCTATTTCTAAAATCGTTCAATAAACCATTTTAGATCTAGAAGGTTGAGCATGTAATGGAAAACATAATTATGCAGGATAAAAATGTTTATATCCATTAACGAAGTGGGATCACGAGAAACAGTTCGCTTTCGTGGTCCCACTAGTGAGAAAATACCTTCACTTTGGGGACATTTTTCTAGCAATTCTTTTGAGTCTTCTTCTATTTCATTTTAGTATAGGTGTTTTTTCCCAGTAGTAGTAGTTCTCTAACCTAACACTGTCTTAATTTGGTAAATCGAAAGAGTCCATTTTTATGTAACTGTTAGAAGCAGCTGTTGTTTGTCTTATGGTTTTCGGATTTGTTGGAAGATACTGCTATCTGATTATGTAAACCCCGAAAGGGGGCCTTCGTCGCTGCCTCGCCCTTAGACAGCAAGTTTAGTTTTTCGGTTATTTTTTTTTTTCAATTTCAATTTATTCATTTATTGTTTGTTACAGGTTTTTTACATAGATGTTGTAGATTTAAATACATTAGTCCTTCCGTAACATGCCTTACTAGCGTACAACAATATTTTAATTTGAAATACATATTTAATTTTAAAGATTTATATAATGTCACATTTACACAAATGTCATTTAGGTACTTAATCTAAAATCAGATTACATAGTAGAATTTACTGGCGTGCAACAATGTCAATTTCAATTGAATTTAAGATTTTTAAGAATGTCAAGTTTATAAAATAAATGTCAGTATCAAAATCTAAAAAGCAAATTACATAATAATTTATTAAATTATATTACCGTTACAAAAATTTAATCAATATTACTAAAGTGTCATAAATTATTATCGTTAATGTATTCCTCAATCGAATAATATGTCTTAAGGATTAAAAGTTCTCGTAGTCTGTGTTTGAATACATTAATAGGTTCAGACGATTTAATATAGTCTGGCAGTTTATTGTACAGCTTCGCACTCATTCCAAAGACACTCTTTCTAAATTGTTGAGTCCTGCACCTGTCTATGTGTAATTTATTTTTATGTCTTTCACTTGCTAGCGTTTTATACTTCTTTATATTTTGCTTTACAACTATTAAGGCTTCATATATATACATAGAAGGCAAGGTGAGTATTCTTAACCTACCGAATGAGGGTTTGCACGAATCAGTTTGTGTAAGACCACATATGCTCCTGATGCACTTCTTTTGGGCTTTAAAGGCATTGTCTTTATGAACTGAGTTACCCCAGAATAAAATACCATATCTGAGTATAGAACCAACACTTGCATGATAAGCCGTTAACAGTGTTTCTTCATTTGCTACTTTTCTGAGCATATACAGGGCATAAGAAAATGAGCTCAATTTATTACAAATCAGATCCACTTGGGCTTTCCAATTCAAATCCGAATCAATATAAATACCTAGAAATTTTGTTATTTTTACTTCATTTATTATTTCATTTCTGTAACTTAGTGATAGATTATTGCAAGTAGGTAGAATGTTTGTTTGTAAATGTCCTAAAATTGGTTTTTCCCAAATTTATGTTTAAATTATTTTCAGTCATCCATTTTATTATATTTTTGAGTGAGTTATTTATGTCAATTTCATAGTGCATATTATTGTTATTGTTAGTAAAGATAGCCGTACTGTCATCTGCGAATAGTATCATGTTTTGGTTAATAGCTTTAGGGAGGTCATTTATATATATTAGAAACAACAGCGGCCCAAGGATGCTACCTTGTGGGACGCCATATTTAACTATTTTTTGATTGGATATATAATTTACTTCAATTTTTGATTTATTATTTATATTTTTAACTGTGGTCACCTGTAGGCGCTCAGTGAGATAAGATTTTAGTAATGCCAACGAGTTGGCTCTTACTCCATACTTTTCCAGTTTCAATAACAGGATTTCATGATCCACGTGGTCAAAGGCCTTGGTCATATCCATAAATAGGGACGTAATACTCTTTTTTTGGTCTAATCCTGTCATTACTTGCTGTAGGTAATGGAAAAGTGCAGTACCAGTAGATTTTCCTTGACGAAAACCAAATTGTTCCTCTATAAAAATATAATTCTCTTCGAAGTAATTGTACATATTATTATAAATGACCCTTTCAAAAATTTTCGCAAAAATTGGGATTAATGCAATAGGTCTGTATGACCTAACATTTAGTTTATCATCTTTTTTGAGCAGTGGATGTATAATAGTCATTTTTAATTTTTTTGGAAATACTCCATGCTCAATGCTTAAATTTATCAAGTGACTAAGTACGGGTGCTAAGTATTGGGGTATTAATTTAATTATTTTTGTGTGTATGTCATCATATCCTGTGCTGTTAGAGTTATTGAGTCTCATTATAATGTTATGGATGTCAACTGGGTTAGTAGGTTTCATAAATAGTGAATTATACTTATTATGCATTATATTTTTATAACAGTTAATATTTTTATTTGCACTCAATTGAATGTCATCTATAAAAAAGTTATAAAAGGTTTCAGCAATAACATCAGGAGACGTGATGAATTGTCCGTTATGTTTAATTTCTGTTATTTCATCTTTTATTGTTGTGCTTTTGTAGTTATTAATGATTTGCCATGTAGCCTTACATTTGTTTTTTACTGAATTAATGTAGAAGTTATTTTGTGTTTTTTTGTGTATTATTTATAACATATTTTAGTCTTTTTGTGTAATTCTTGTATTGAGTCATATTTTCTGGGGTTGGTGAGAGTCTGCTTTTCCATAGCATATGACGTTTCCTTTTAGAGCATAATTTTAATCCCTTACTAATCCATTTAGATTTTTTAACGACACTTATTTTAACTTTTTGTATTGGAAAACACAAGTCATAGAACAATTTAAATAATTCGAAAAAGTCATTGTATGCTTCATCTGGGTCATCACATGTGAAGGTCTCAGAAAATGTAAGACTACTTATACACTCTACAAATTTATTAATATTATCATTGCTATAGTCCCTCTTCATCTTAAACCAGTGTCCTGCATTAATATTTCCTTGTATAGGGCAAGATAATAGCTGGGCAGTATGGTCTGAGAGAGACAAGTCTACAACATATGATTTCGACCCTCTAATATTATGAGCTATGTTGTCTATACATTTCATTGAACTTAACCGTGTTGGTTGATTTATTGCTAATTTTAAATTAAATGCCTTAAGCAACTGTTCAAACTCGCATGAGATATTACATATATTGGTCCTGTTGATGTTAAAATCTCCGCAGATGATGATTTTTTTATTTTCATATCCTATTTTATATAATAATAACCCCAGTCGGTCAAAGAACAAGTCAATATTTTCCCTTATGTTTCTTGGTGATCTGTAAATGCATACAATAATAATTTTATGGTCTATTAACTCAATACCACAACCTTCAAAAATATTAGTTATACTCAGTGCCTTCGGTTCTGGTATATTTTTAAATTTAAATGTGGGCTTTACCAGTATACAAGACCCTCCATGATGATTTTTTCGTGTATAGTATGCGCCAAGTACAAAATTAGGAAGCCTTAATAATTTTGCATCTATTTGTGTCATGTTGTGTTCTGTAATGCAAAGTATATCAATGGGACAACTATTCTGATTTTTATGACCTAATGAGTGCAGATGTACAATCAACTCACCTGACTTACTTATTAAGCCATCTATATTTTGATGCAGCAAGTACAATTGGTTATTCACGAAAAAGCAAATTATTAGAAGAAGAAGTGGAAGGTTCCTCATGCGTTTGAATATTTTCCGTTTGTGTGTATTGATCACAGGTATCACGCCTATTATTAACACTACCAACGGAATAAGTCAGTCGTTCCGTACAATACCTTAAATATTTTCGTTCGTAGTCCTTTCGTAATACCTCTTTATGCAGAATTTGACTTACGTGTAAAGGGAAACCTCTGTAACCTGGTAAATGTGAACCATATCTCATATCCAAAAATGTGGTATGAGAATAATATGAACATAAGAATTTTATCAAATGGTTGAGTTTACACTCATTCAAGGACCTATTGTACGGAACTTCCGAAATAATAACATTAGTGTTTTTAGTCCTATTGAAAAAGTTACATAAAGCAAGTTCAAGTTGTTTTGGGTTAGTGTCGTTAGTTCCTCCCAACACAACAACAGTCATCCTGAGTAAGTGTGCTGATTTGCGAATATTCTGGTCTTTTGGTCACTGATTATTGGGAATCTAATTTACTATGCAAATGTGTGCCTTTTATGTAGTGAAAAGTCGCTTTGTCCACAAAATCCCAACTACTTTAATTATTCACGGACATTTCACACAACGCTATCTGATCCCAAAGTAAGCTAGGAATACCCTGCTTATGATATGGGTATCAGACAACGGATATTAATACTTATATACTTTTTAAATAATTACATACATAATATACATAGAAACACCCAGACTTTTGAGACAAACATTTATGGGTCACACAAATATTTGTCTCCGGTGGGAATCGAACCCACGACCTACAGCGCCGCAGGCTGTATCGCTACCGACTACGCCACAGAGGCAGTCGAGACTTTAAAAACCAGAAAAAGCATGTACAATTTTTTTATCGCTCAAGTAGTAGTTCAAGTCCGGTAGATTTGAAATAGAGTAAACCGACATGGTATATCAAGTGCTTAGCCCTTGCAGAAAGCACCATTGATTTTTCAATGAATGTATTTTTCTTTTGTCATACCTTTTGCTCCAAATAGAGGTCTAGTAGAATATGATTTCTTTTTCAAATATACCCTCATATCTTGCGGTATATCCCTCGCTTGTGGTACATAGTAGTTCCAAGTGCGATCTGTCAGCAATTCTCCCGTCTTTTTATCATAAACCAGTTTCTCAGATGTCCAATAACCCAGGCCCATTATAAAGGCACCTTCTACCTAGAACATTTATTTTGAAAATGTGATGAAATTGTTAAAAGAAAGTAAGTATTATTTACAACTTGCAAAATGGGTTATACGAAAGCTTTGTGATTGAGTCAAAATTGAATTAATTAAATAGTTTATAGATAAAGTCCACGATAAAACAAATTAGAAGCGCTCGTGGCCCCGCGGACTCAGTGTTCTGTAAACGATCACTGCAGTAAGCAACTTTCACTATGGCCGGTCCATGGATGGGTGACCATCCATGTGATCACTTTGTGACATTTATTTGAGCGTTTCCGTGCTTCGGAAGGCACGTTAAGTCGTTGGTCCCGGTTGCCAGTAAAATGGCAGTCGTTAAGCCAAGTTGAAGGCTTTATTTCAACAGCAGGCAGTCACAACCTTTTTTTTTTTTTTTGTTTAACGTGAGGGAAAATTCTCATGGATGTTATGCCGGACTCCTACCGACTAAAAAACCTCACGTTACGCCCAACAGCCTATGGTTGGGAGCCCCGGGTAAGCCCTCGGAAGGTTGTCCCAGGACTCCCAACAGACCCACGGCCGCCACTGCGGCCTCGCCCAGGGGGTGGTTCGGGTGCAATCCCGCGTCTTTGGGGGGTTTCGGGTGTGATCCCGCTTCTAAGGGGGGGAGGCGTGCGTGAGTTCCTCACGTCACGCTGCCGTCATCGGCCTGCTTCTGTAAGGACGGTGAGCCGCCCTCTCACCGTCCTCAGGCCCCCGGTCATGGAGGCCGATAGTCCTCGGCGAAGACACGTCGGCGGCGCCCAAGCCGCCGACTGCGGAACTCGGGTGGGAGAGTTCTCTCCCTTTCCCGCCCCGCCGCCTCTTCCACGAGCATGACCTGCTCGCAGAAAGAGGCGGCGCAGTCCCACTTACTCCCGCTGGAGAGCATGGCTCGCACCATGGTCTCGAGCGAGAGAGTGTCCACGTCCAGACCCAACACGAGGACCTGGCGCTGTTGCGCCCACGCTGTGCACTCCACCAGCGTGTGGAGCGCCGTGTCATCGCTGCGGTCCTCGCAGTGCTGACATTCGGCCGTGGTTTCCCGGTGTTTTCGCCACAGATACCTACCGAAGCTACCGTGCCCGGCAAGTATCTGTGTCAACCGGTAGGAGAGAGCACCGTGTCTCCTCTCCAGCCACTCGTCCATGACCGGTCTGACGGCCGCGATTGTGGCGAATCCCCCCTTTGGTTGCTCAAGTCGTACCTTCCATGTCTCCACGGTTTCCTGGTGGAGCAGGGATCGCTGGGCCTCGATTTCTCGAGACTCGGGCCTTTGGCCCCGCTCGAGCGCCTCCTTGCGCCATCTGGCAGTCACAACCTGCGCCTGTCCATTTAAACACGGCAATACGGCTCACAACGTATTACGTGGGACAAATTATGAAAAAAAAGGTGAAATGTGGGTATATAATATGCCTCTGCCTACCCCTTCGGGGATAAAGGCGTGATGATGAACCTGAACCTGAATAAAACGAAATCTTCTTCAATGCCCAAACTTAAATTTCCCAGGCAAAACTACACACTAGCTTAGAACAGAACAAACAGAAAATACTACTTCGATTATGTAATATTCATTAATTAATTTTGTAATAACGTACCTGACCGACATCAAGTTCTGGATTTACACTTCTGCCAACATCTTGCAAAATATCGACACGCAATATTTCATACTCTCCCGTTAGTACATCTATTTCTACTTCAGCTAAAGTAACTCCATATATCTGATAAATTTGGAAATCATCTTTATTAACGAAACCATGCACTTGTAAATCTATCGACATTTCAAAACATTTTTTTTATCAATTCTTCCCAAGATAACTCTTTGTTCGACTGATTTCTTATAGGGTCTATTCTGGATAATAATTCGTCACAACATTTTTCTGTTGCAATCAATATATTTTGAGTAGTTACACTGCCTCCGGTTACTGCTGAATTTGGCGATACTGTGGTATTATTTTCCTTTACAACAATCTTTTCAATGCTTATTTTTAATTTATAAGCAATAATCTGAGCTACTTTCGTGTTAATACCTTGCCCTATTTCAACACCGCCATGTGATATAATAACAGTGCCATCACCTTGAAACACTGCAAGATTTACATCAAAATTTCTGGGTACATTATCTTCCCATTTCAGAAACACAAATCGTAATCCTCTTTTCTTCCATTTGTTCTCCATGTTATATTTCTTTACTATTGCTTTTCTATTTGTATAATCAGAATCAGTTTTTAATGTTTCGACCATTTCCCGTAAAACTATATGCTTTGGATCTAAGTTCGCTAAACGCAGTTCTATTGGATCTATAGGCAATGTATAAGATATTTGTTCCATCATCATTTCAACCATGGCTATGTTTTCAAAACTGCCTGAAATATACATAATATATGGTAACATATTATATACAATTTTGTATATTATCTTACACTAGCTGAAGCGCGCGGCTTCACCCGCGTGAAATTTGGTTCCCGTTCCCGCTTCCTGTGGAAACATTTTTCCGGGATAAAAAGTAGCCTATGTGTTATTCCGGACTATATTCTACCCCTGTACCAAGTTTCAGCCAGATCCATTCAGCCGTTAGAGCGTGATTGAGTAACAAACATCCAAACATCTTCACAAACTTTCACATTTATAATATTAGTAGGAAGTAGGATATAAAATTCTCGTGTCACAATGTTCGTTCCCGTGCTCCTCCGAAACGGCTTGTCCGATTCTCATGAAATTTTGTGAGCATATTGAGTAGGTCTGAGAATCGGCCAACATCCATTTTTCACCCCTAAGTGACCGGGAATAACATTCCACGCGGGCGGAGCCGCGGGCATCAGCCAGTAAATTATATAATTCAGTTAGTGACAGCTAAGTATTTTTGTAATCTTGTTTTATTATAATTTTATTTACCTTCTGTCAATTTTGATCAAAAAACTGTTACATGGGAACATTTGATGTGCATGGAATGCCAGACTTCTAGTTTCTACCGGTCTAGATCACACAGTTCCTTCACATTTGCGTACGGCCGAGAATTCTAGATCAGTCGTCAAGGATCAAGTGCCAAGTTTTGATGTTTAAATTAAAAAAAAAAACTACTTACCTGGCGATCTAAACCACGTGTTCTTTGCTGTATCGGTAAGTGTGTTGTAGCATTTATGGTGCCAAGTCAAAGTATCATAACAGTTATTATACGCATTAACACCTACGCCTGTTAAATCCTCATTAATTTTGTATCCATTGTCTTCATAAATATTATAATTTATGTATTGAAAAGCGCCTGATTTGTTCACTGCAACCTGTAAATAGATGGAATATTAGACTATTTGTTAACTTTAGTCTTGCAATGCACGCATGTTTGCTTTGATCAAACTATCCGATTGGAGTATGATTGAAACCACGTTTGTTCGGGTGGAATTTGCACATCTCAACTGCATGCAAAAATGCATGCCAACAAGTACCAAACAATTTCTAGTGGTAGGTAGCTAGCATGGTTAGTTGCGTAACGTAATTCTGAATCCAACATAGCGAATGATGACCCAACAAAACGAAAATTCTAAAAATCTATATTATCATACCTTACCTCATAATCAGTAGAACACGGAAATCTTTTGCCCATTGCTTTGGTAACTGTTTCCAAGTTCAATACAATGCGACAAGGGCGGTTTATTTTCAAAGCGACTAAGCAAGCGGCGACTGAAACTTGTATACTCCTAGTTATTTTCAGACCATAGGAACCGCCTACGCGTCGAACGTGTAGATCTATCCTAGAAAGTTCATAATGGAAGTTGGGTTTTTTAAATATTTACAAGTAACATTAAAAGGAAATTTTGTATATTTTTCTCGTATCTCGAAAACGTATTATTGAAATCCCTTCTTACCCACCACACTACCAAGCCACACTACCGGTAGTGTCGTGAGGAAATTTCTTTCCCTTCTACACTACCAGCTAGTAGTATCGCGGGTAATTTCTAAAAGGTCTAACATCTTCGTTCCCAGCGACACTACTATGAGATACCGCACTACCAATATACTCTACCAGTAGTGCCGTAGGGAATAATTCTGCACTAGCAACCCTTCTTACCCACCACACTACCAAGCCAAAACAAATGAAGATCGGTAAAACAAATGAAGATCGATAAAACAAATGAAGATCGGTAAAACAAATGAAGATCGACAAAACAAATGAAGGATTTGTTTCACCGATCTTCATTTGTTTCACCGATCTTCATTTGTTTTGTCGATCTTCACTTGTTTCACCGATCTTCATTTGTTTTGTCGATCTTCACTTGTTTCACCGATCTTCATTTGTTTTACCGACCTTCATTTGTTTTACCGACCTTCATTTGTTTTGTTGATCTTCATTTAATTCACCGATCTTCATTTGTTTTGTCGATCTTCATTTGTTTCACCGATCTTCATTTGTTTTGTCGATCTTCACTTGTTTCACCGATCTTCATTTGTTTTACCGACCTTCATTTGTTTTGTCGATCTTCATTTGTTTCACCGATCTTCATTTGTTTTGGCTTGGTAGTGTGGTGGGTAAGAAGGGTTGCTAGTGCAGAATTATTCCCTACGGCACTACTGGTAGAGTATATTGGTAGTGCGGTATCTCATAGTAGTGTCGCTGGGAACGAAGATGTTAGACCTTTTAGAAATTACCCGCGATACTACTAGCTGGTAGTGTAGAAGGGAAAGAAATTTCCCCACGACACTACCGGTAGTGTAGCTTGGTAGTGTGGTAGGTAAGAAGGGATTGAAATCACATTTTAACACAATTTCTTTGACTGCCTCGATGGCGCATTCGGTAGTGATACCGTCGTCTGCCGCGCTGAGGTACCGGGTTCGATTCCCGGGTCGGTCCAAATATTTGTGTGATACACAAATGTTTGTTTCGGAGTCTGGGTGTTTTCTATGTATAATATGTATGTATTTAGAAATATATAAGTATGTTTATCAGTCGTCTAGATCCCATAGCACAAGCTTATATTAGCTTAATTTGGGCTAGATGATGTTGTGTGAGATTGTCCACAAATATTCATTTATTTATAACTGTATAAAAGTCTGTTGTAAGAACTTATTATAATCATGAAAGTTATTCTACATTATTGCTTCGTTTTACCAAGGGCGGAAACTGCATACAAAAATGTTCGTTTTCACCCACACTAATATACACGTAATGTGAATATTTGAATCAAACTTGAATGTGTGTGTAAATTTACTAGGGACACTAGCTATGGAAACAAAATAATAAGGAACAGAACGCAATCTCATGTATGTAGGTACTTTTTTTTTCAAGTCTACCCTCGGCTAAGCACAAATTAAACCAAAGCAATAGCACAAAGTACGTAGGTAGTAATACGTTATGCAACGCAGTGACACTCTCTCAAGTACTGACACGGCAATAGACACATCAACTTTGGTGGGGGGTTGGGGAAGCTTACTCGGTGGGAGGCAGGGAGTTGCCGATCTGTATGTAATACTATTATATTATCTTTGGTTTTACCTGCTTTGATCCAACTTCAAGGCACGCGAAATCATTAGCTGCATAGCCCCTAACCACTGAGATGTTGCATACACATCCAACCCTTCCTCATTAGGGTTTGTGACACATACAATTGTTTCTAAGCAAAAGTGTTGCTGTCCGTACATTGTATTACCTCCTTTTATAACTTTAGTTACATCTGTTTTCTTTTCAGTAGCGTTAATTTCCTTGTACAGAATATTTCGTTTTGGTTCCATTTTAGCTTCTTTGATATCAATCACAGGTTCCAAAATGTCTGCGTATATTACTTTTATCAGTCTTATCGCTTGATTAGCTATATTTTGAGTATCAGCAACTACGAGTGCTATAGGTTGATTAAAATATCTTACTTTACCACTACATAACACTTCTTCATTTGCTCGATCAATTGGATCATCTTTTGGGGTAAAGGAATTAAGACCAGGAATATCTTTAGATGTGTAAAATGCAATTACGCCTGGAAGTTTCTGAAAAAAGTATGTCTTTACTACCTACATTTTTATGGATTTATTTACTTTAAAACTTGAAGCGCTCGTGGCCCCGCAGACTCTGTTTTGTAAAATTAGGATTAAATGGCTGCCACCTTAGTGGTATAAAAAAAAAACGATCACTGTAGTAAGCAACATTAACTGTGGCCGGTCATGGATGAGTGACCATCTCGTGACCACTTTGTCACATTTGTTTGTGAGCATTTCCGTGCTTTGCAAGGCACATTAAGCCGTTGGTCCCGGTTGCCAGTAAAATGGCAGTCGTTAAGTCAAGTTGAAGGCGTTTATTCATTAGGGTGGCTTGAAAATTTCAACAGTATGCAGTCACAACCTGCGCCTGTCCATATCAACACGGCAATAATACGGCTATAACGGGGGATAAAATCTCAAACGAAACTTGAAATGAAACATAGTAAAGTTACACTTACGAGAGCTTTAGTAGCATCGATACTAGATATACGACCTCTTGCAATAGTGCTGAGTACAAATGCTGCGTGTACTTCATTTGGAAATGTTGGCAAATCATCTGTATACATTGCTTCGCCAGCACATTGAATCTGAAAAAAGAAAAGCACAGCATATTCAGTTGAAGAAATTAGAAAAGTAATATCTACCTAAGGTTCATTACGAAATTCGCCATCAATGATTATTCAATTCGAGCCTTATTACGTGAATGCTCAAGTCTTTCAGCACGTGAAGAAGAGGAAAGTTGACAAAAAGCTTTCTGTGGTTGAATTTTGTATTTCTTACCAAACCTTCTATCCGTGGTAATGGTTGATTGAGCGGCCATGTTGTGTGATCAGTATCATAAAATCTGCGACTCTCAGACACAGGCCGAACGTCGTGAAGATTAACTGTCCCAGACTTTATTTTTGCTGCCATGATATTTTCTGGGCAAAGTTTTATTAGACCCTGGAATATTATAAATTATACTTGATTTTACCTGCAACAAACTCTAAGGGCGAATTCGATCAAAACGGAGTAAGACTATTAGAGAACAACTTGCAGGTACTGAAGTACTCTACTTCAGTATGGCTACCATGGTTACGTCGTGCTTATTAGTTGTTGGTAAAATGGAAAAACACTTTTAAATACAAGTTATTCTCTAGTATAATATATGTAGTCTTATTCCGATTTTGCCCGATTTTGCCTTAAATGTATTTTCTTGGCTGTTTACAATATCATGACAATCGACAATGTGAATATTAGTATCTAGGTCCTAGGCTAGATATACAATGTACCGAAAAATTCTAAATCTATGGTCCTTTTTTTACGTGGTGGAAATCCTACATGGACGCTATGCCGGACTCCTACCGACTAAAACCCCACGATACCTTATAGCTGTTGAAAGAGAAGAAGAAACTTGACCTGCTTCTGTAAGAAACGACGAGCAGCCAACTCACCGTTCTCAGGCCCTCAGTCATGGAGGCCGATAGTCTTGGGCGTATTCCAGCCTGCCGCCGACTGAGGAACTCTGAAGGGAGATTTCTCTCCCGCTCCCTACCGGCCGCCTCTTTCTTTAGCATAACTTGCTCGCAGAAAGATGCGGTGGCATCCCACTTTTTTACGCCAGAAACCATAGCCCTCACCATGGTCTCCAGCGTCAGATCGTCCACGCCCAGGACTGCAACGGGGTCCTGGCGCTGAAGCGCCCATGCTGAGCACTCCGCCAGAGTATGCAGCGCCGTGTCCTCGCTACAGTCACCGCAGTGCTGACACTCAGGTGTTACCTCCCGGTGTATACGCCACAGATACTTACCGATAGGTGAGGCTACCATGGTGCCTCTCCAACCACTCCTCCATGACCGGCTTCACCGCCTCAATAGTGGCGAGTCCCCACTTTAGTTGCTCAAGACGCACCTTCCATGTCTCCATGAGCTCCTGGCGGAGCAGGGATCGCTGGGTCTCGTGTTCTCGGGGTTCCACTGATACAGTGACGCAAGGGCCCTTGCTTCCCATGGAGGAGTCCCGGCTAAGAGACATGCCGCCTCGACGGAGATCATGCGGTACCCTCTAATCACCCTGACGGTCATTGCCTCAGCGGGCTATGTAGTCTATTCACGTTGCGGGCCTTCAGGGTCTCCGCTCATATAGGGGCCCCGTATAGGGGGTATATATATACTACTTTGCACGATCCTGAGGTACAGTCTCCTGCAGGAAGCGTTGGGTCCCTGTATGTTTGGCAATAACCTCGAGCGTGCAGCGGTTGCCCCTCTCAGTTTTATTTTAGGACCAAAGTTCGGAAGTGGTGTCCGATGTTCCATCCATCGGCTATCGAGTACGAGCCCCACGTACTTCATTGAGGGCTTGATGCCGATGCTAACGCCCACTATTTGTATGCTGAATCCCGTAGGCGGCCCCTTCCGATGCCTACGGAAGCACAGAGCCTCGGATTCGTGAAGGGCCACATCTAGACCCAGCCACCGTATTCGACCCACGACTTGAACACACCTGCCGTGGCCCCTAGGGCTGCTTTTCAGTGAGTTGCTCCTCGCGCCGTAACTAGGGTATCGACGTCGGCGTAACACGTTACACCTGAGCAACGAACCAGACAGCACCCAGTCGTAGCCGATGTTCCACAGGGGCAGTCCTAGGACCGATCCCTGTGGAACACCGCACGACACATCTCGCCGCCCTGACCCTAGCCAGCTCGGGGTAAGCTATGGCTCTCTCGGACAGATAAGCCCCGACAATGCGACGGAGGTAGAGAGGCACTCCGTGGTAAATGAACGCTTCTCTAACGCAACTTCAGAGCAAGGTGTTAAAGGCGTTGGCGATGTCAAGAGACGCCGCCATCATCACCTCGCCCCGCGGTAAATCTATGGTACTAGGTACTTATTCTCACATTGTCGATAGTTCAAGTCCTAGGATATTGTCATATATGTGGCATTTACCTTATAGAATAATCCTAGAGCCAATTTCTTCCTATAAGCTACTGAAGGTTCAGGTGGATTTTCATCCGCAACCAATTCTAACTTTAATACATTAAGGGCTCCTTGTAAAGTACTATTTACAAATAAACATTTTCCTTGTACAAAGTGTTCCGTTTTGAAAGCTCTTGAAAAATGTTTTGATAGTCCACCAAAAACAATTCTAGCTTCTTGTACTACGTTTTTCTGGTTCAAATTATATAGGAAACCAGCGTTAACTATAGCATGTGCGTTTTGAGACCGAGGCATAACCTGTAGATGAATAGAATAGAAGTACGCTTTATTATACACTTATTAACATTTACATGAATATAGAATACGCGTTTTAAAATATACAATAGGCGGCCCTATGGCTAAGTGCAATTTCTTCCAGGCAATCATTGGATAGGTTTGACAAAATTCATTTGTAAATATTTTCCTTGGAACTAATTGGAAGGCCTAAAATTACAAATACATACTGAGTTAATTTATCGGAATTTAAAGGGGGAGGACACGCTAACCCTTGCAACAGGTGACCTGTTTTATTTTCGGGAAGGTGACGGAAGACATTCTTCTGAGGGCGATATCGGCTTTATGGTGAAAAATGACCTCGTTAACAGCGTTGTGGAGATCAGCAGTGTTTCGGCTCGGGTAGCATACTTAATACTGACACTCACCAACAGGTACACTCTGAAAGTAGTTGTATTTCCCGATGTTTAGAAGCACTGACGAGGCTGTTGAGACCGTGTACGAGGACATAGCCATAGCAAGCACTACATGGTTCTGCCAAGACTCACTACAGCGTTGTGATGGTGGACTTCAATGACAAAGTAGGAGTACAAGTATGCGGCGAAACAAAATCGGCCCCTTTGGTGTGGGGCGCAAGATATGACCGGGGGCAAATGCTTCTCAATTATCTTGAGGCTCAGGGGGCTCTTCTTGATGAACTTTTTCTTTAAGAAAAAGCCCCACAGAAAGTGGAGGTCACAAGGAATAAAATAGACTTCATCAGGACGGATAGGAAGAGTATATTTAGAGATGTCTCAGTGACTAACAGGTTTAATACCGGTAGTGACCACCGACTTGTCCGAGAATCTTTAAATTTGGATTTCCGAGCCGAAAGGATCCGGACTACCGCGCTCCAGTTAGCCTCGGGGGCTGTGAGGTTCCAGTTAAAACTTCAAAATCGTTTCGATCTGCTGGAAATCACTGGCAACGATCACGAAAAGTGTTATTAGAGTTAACGGGATATTTACCATACAATATTGAGTATTTCCGATATTTCTGCGCTGTTACAAGCGACATGATTACGGAGGAACTGGAGTGTAGGCGGTTGAAAGCGAAAGTCTCAGCACATATATCGATCAACCCTCCTTCGCAGTCGTTTATTACGTGTTACACCACTACCACTAGTTTCACTTTCGATTTCGAACAAAACCGCGACCATCCGGTTGGAAATCCAAAAAAGCAGTCGCATCGAACAGGCCTGTCTTGGGCAGGTTATCACACTGAGGGAAAAGAACCTAGATTAGGAAATCGCCAGAAGGATACGGTTGGGCTGGGCAGCAATGTCTAAAGATAAAAGTTGTAGACTTTTGTCTTTAGACTTTTGACCAGCGCATTCTACCAGTCATGACATTGGGTGCCGAAACGTAGACACTTACGGTGGGGTTGGTCCATACCCTCACGGTTGCGCAGCGAGCTATAGAACGGGCAAGGCTTAGGGTATCTCTGAGGGATAGACTCCGAAATGAGACTATCCGCGGAGAACTAAATGGTCGACATAGCTCGCAGAATAAGCACATTGAAGTAGCAATGGGCTGGCCACATCTGCAGAAGAACCATTGGCCGATGGAGTAAACCGGCTCTAGAGTAGAGACAGCGACTCGGCAAACGTGGGGTAGAACGTCCACCCGCCAGATGAACCGAAAACCTGGTAAAGGTCGCAGGCTGGGACTGGATGCGGAAGGCGTAAGACCGTATATTGTGGCGTAAATTGGGAGAGGCCTCCGTCCAGCAGAGGACTGCAAAATAGGCTGATTTGATTGATAGATTAAAAACTTGCAGATGCCCGCAGCGTCGCCTGCGTAAAATTTTGTTTCCATTCCTGCTTGCCGTGGGCACCTATTCCCGGAATAAAAAGTACCTAGCCTATGTGTTATTCCAGACTATAATCTATCCCTGTACCAAATTTCAGCTAGATGCGTTAAGCCGTTAGAGCGTGAAAGAGTAACAAACATCCATCCACAAACACAAACTTTCGCATTTATAATGAAGCTCGCGGCTTCCCGTTTCCGCTTCCCGTGCGAACATATTCCCGGGATGAAGAGTAGCCTATGTGTTATTCCAGACTATAAGCTATCCGTGTACCAACTTTCAGTCCGATCTGTTCAGCCGTAAGAAAGTGATTGAGTAACAAACATCCAAATATTTAAACATCCAATCATCTAAACATCAAAACATCTTCAAACTTTTACATTTAGGTATAATATTGGTAGGAAGTAGGATATTAAAATTGGATTTTTTTATTATAATACATTCTTTAATACAAGGTAATACATTCTTTATTTCAGATAATAATTAATAATTCAAAGGTCATTGGGCGCAATCCGACCCGGTCTCGGACATAAATGAAAATGACATAAAATGAAAGAGTATAAATTCACTTACCATTATAAATGGTTATTTTAGTTAGAATCCATGGGAGAACAAAGTTAGAACCAATAATATATTTATTAAAAAAATCGAGTACTACTATTTAAATATAAGTTGTCGTTCTTTAAATATCTAGTAAATAGTTTTGGCGAGTGCATGTACGTCCCGCCGGCGCCGCCATGGTGTTATCACTTAGAACTGAGCATTGAATTATAATGTAACCAACTTACGTAGGTTCTCAACGTTGCAGTTACATTGAGACTTGTCATGATATTTAATTTCGTTTCATTATAACGTAAGAGTTTCCAGAAACACGTGGTAGTTGGCGCTGTATGCAATATTAAAAAATCTATTATTTTAATTAAAAATTCACAACTAGATGGCGCTGTGCCTTTTTTTAAATCGCGGTATGGTTTCGTTACATAGGGTCATATAAGTAAGACTACTTTTCTGCTCATGGTAGTTTATTATTACTTTTTACGAACTTAAAACTATTTGTTCTAAAAGATTCAAGTTTACTTAATTACATTTGTTACACTCGATTTTTATTTCTAGGCCACGCAGTCAGAAAGTTTCTTGCAATAACTGCTTGGCACCGCTGGTGTCGTCACTTAGTCGAGTGACGTCTCTATCTCACAACATACAAATGCACTCTGTGCCCGCCGCGTGATCGAATTGGCTTGTATACGGTCGCTTCCTCTCTCTCGCACAGTAGCAGTAGCGCATTGTTTCGTTCGTGTCATCGCAGTCCTTCGTTGTCTTTCGTCGTGATCTGTGCGTTTACCAGTTATCTCTTGTTTTTATCGACTACCTAAGCTCGTTTACTGGACCTGATTATTTGCTGTTTGTTTGGATTTTTTATATAGTTTTTTTTAAGCTATTGCATAGCTTCTATCGCGGGCCTTGAGCGTGGAGACCGAATACAGAAATTCTGTCACGAAAATAGCCTAACACTCTCGGCTACCTTCGGCCACGTTCGTGTATCTCGCACTTCATATAACAACGTGTACACGAGAGCGTTTTCATAACGTGTACCTATGTATATGAAGTGAAGTAGGGTGAGGTGGGGTGGGCTGAGGTATGTAGGGTGGGGTGAGGTGAAGTGGGGTGTGGTGAGGTGAATTGGTGTGAGGTGGGGTGGGGTGAGGTTAGGTGGAGTGGACTTCTGGCCTTTTGGACTTTTGGCCTTTGGGACTTTTGGACTTTTGGCCTTTTGGACTTTTGAACTTTTGGACTTTTGTACTTTTGGACTTTTGGCCTTTTGGACTTTTGGACTTTGGTTTTTTGGACTTTTGGACTTTGGACTTTGGACTTTTGGACTTTTGGACTTTTGGACTTTTGGACTTTTGGACTTTTGGAGTTTTGGACTTTGGACTTTGGACTTTGGACTTTTGTCCCAAAAGTCCCAAAAGTCCAAAAGTCCCAAAAGTCCCAAGTCCCAAAAGTCCCAAGTCCCAAAGGTCCCAAAGGTCCCAAAGGTCCCAAAGGTCCCAAAAGTCCAAATGTCCAAAAGTCCCAAGTCCCAAGTCCCAAAGTTCCCAAAGGTCCCAAAGGTCCCAAAAGTCCAAATGTCCAAAAGTCCAAAAGTCCAAAGTACAAAAGTCCAAATGGTTGGTACTTTACTTTGTTGAACATAGGCCTTAAAATATTCTTATAAAGAAATAATTATACTAGCATAGTTAATAAAAATTGCTATGTAATAGCTTTACCGCGGCAGTCCCCGAGTGCCACACGCCTTTTTTTTATTTTTAGTATTGTTTATTTTTTATCCTGGGCTAGGCATCAACAACAAGTCGACGCCTCTGCTGCATTTTTAGATGAAATCGCAGTAGATATTGATCACGCCGAATAAATCATGTGAATATAAATAAGTTTTTTTTTTTCAATATTCCCACAGCCCACAAGAAAGCGACCCTTACCATGATAAACTAGAGACATTTATCTATATATCCTCACAATTTCATTTCTGTCCGCCGTGGGTTTTTCTCCCATACTATTTGCCCATTGACCTTTAGGGTGACTTTAATTATTACCTGCTAATTGCTAAATTGTAAACAAAAATATTTAGAAATGTAGTAGGTATATACTTAAGGCTAGTATTTCCGAAATCGACCAAAATCGACCCATTTTGAAGCGATCTTTATACTAGGAAATATTCTTTGATTTGATCTGATAAAAATGTATTATTATAGTTTAATAGATGCTCTTGCTTCCTTTAATTTTTACAACACGATTAATAAAACTTTATATGATAAAAATCGTTCTCGAAAAACTGGAAATGTGCAAAAATTTTAAAGATGAATGTTGTTATTGCTCAAAATATACTTGTTTATTTTATACAAACACATGTCTATATTAAAGATATTGATCTTATGAACAATATTCATGCTATTATTTATTTTTTAAACACCTCAGATTTTAGAACAATGATAAAAAGTGTAGAATCTAGAACAATTAGGCATTTAGCGTACACTTCAATCACTTCATACGCCTGACAGGGCTGTTCTGGGTAGGACCTGTGTCGCTCTGTCCTCCGTGCGTGACCCGCTACGTTCGTTCGCGCGAATCGATCGTTTTAATTAGAAGTAGTTGCAGAAATCTGTAAATATTATTTTGTTTTTATTTGTAAATATTAGGATAAGTACGTTATTGTGTATAAATAAATAAATATCGTGTAATATAGTGATTAGTGACTAGGTACTCAGTGAATATGGGTAAAAAAAAGTCAAGAGAAATAAAATGCCTAGATGTCAATTGCGGCTACTACGACGGCAAGTATGGTAAGTTCCTACAAGTATTGTTTTATCTTTATTATATTTATAAAAATACACAACCAAATAATTCACTGACGGGCATGATGAAATTATAAGGTTGATGCTGAGCGAAGCGACTGAAGCCAACAGCTACCATTATTTTGCTACCTGATGAAGAGGCAGTACAGTAGCTAAACGTACTCATATAGGCTTAGAGATCTCCCATTCCAGTCCTCTTCTACGTAGGTACAGGTAGGTGTCATTTAGCAAAGGCCCAGTAAGTTAGATCACGGCTGTTTTTGGTAATGAATGACTATGAGAAATGAACTCGGTGCCCCAAAGTTGCTTGGGACCTTACGATAAGAAGAGGGATAGTATTTACCTAAACCACAGTAACTACTAGATATAAAATATTCTCTTTTTACTATGCCTGAACAATCAACGTATTGCCCGTTCGCTCTAAGTTTGCCTTTCGCCTCCCATACTACGCCTGTACACCATCCTGTCCGCCAGCGGCAACCTTAGCGCGAACGGGTAGTAAATAATATAATGTTTGACGCTTAGAGTATAATAGTAGGTTCACGTTTTTATTGCTACACTGTATAAATTATAACAGTAGTACCTACCCACTACCGACATAAAAGAATAAACGTGTAGTTTATTTATTTTTCGTTGTAGTCTAGCCGTTTCGTTGTAGTGTACCCTCAAAGTCTTTTTTTTTTTCAGCTCATCGAGTCCGAGATTGAACGGTGGTTCATTTGCAAAAAAAAATACATGTGAATCGTAAGTACCTAGTACTAGTAGGTGCTTTCATACTTTAATTTTGAGTGTAATAATCGTTACGTTCTTAGTAAATTTGAATGTATGAAAAAGTGGATAATTTTTAGGGTTCCGTAGGTACCCAAAGGTAAAAAAACGGGACCCTATTCATGAGACTTCGCTGTCCGTCCGCCTGTCTGTCTTTCTGTCTTTCCTTCACGAGGCTGTAGCTCATGAATGGACATAGCTAGAGATCTAAAATTTTCACAGATAATGTGTTTCTGTTGCCGCCATAACAACAAATATTGAATTTTGAATGCCAGTATTTCTATCAATAAGCTGATTCACCGAATTGACCTAGGCCTAGGGGAAGGTTCGGGTGCAATCCCGCGTCTTTGGGGGTTTCGGATGTGATCCCGCTTCTAAGGGGGGTATGCATAAATCCCTCACGTCACGCTGCCGTCATGGGCCTGCTTCTGTAAGGACGGTGAGCAGTTCCTAGTCTATATACATATAATAAAAAGATCAAAATGACTGCCTCTGTGGCGCAGTCGGTAGTGATACCGCCTGCGGCGCTGGAGGTCGTGGGTTCGATTCCCGCCGGTGACAAATATTTGTGTGACCCATAAATGTTTGTTTCAAGAGTCTGGGTGTTTCTATGTATAATATGTATGTATTTAAAAGTATATAAGTATTAATATCCGTGGTCTGATACCCATAACACAAGCAGGTTATTCCTAGCTTACTTTGGGATCAGATAGCGTTGTGTGAAATGTCCGTGAATATAAAAAAAAAAAAAAAGTCAAAACTGTACATTAAACATAATAAGAAAAAATACTCGTGGGGGATTCTACACAGGATACCGAAGCCGAAAATGTAGTTAGAATTTTTTTGTCTGTTTGTCGTCTGTTTGTCTGCTATTTTTGCTTTGTCCGGAAGGATCTCGAAAAGTACTCAATATTTTTGATTCAAATTTTGCACAAATATTAACTAGGGGGAGGGTCTTCAAATAGGCTACATAGGTAATTATTATCCCGCTACATATCCTAGGGGCTAAGCAGTAATATAGAGCGCCAGTAATATACCACACATTTCAAATTATTTTTTTCTTAGTTTCCCATTAGTTATTAAATTTATGAGAATTTTAGTTTTATAAAATCAAATCAACTACAGAATGAATTAAGTGCGCCTAAAGCTTCTGAAACTATGACATTCATTCCTCATCTAGCCAGGTCAGTTTACAATATGATAAATACTATTATTAGAGTTATCGGGATATTTACCATGTATTATTGGTTTTTCCGATATTTTGACGCTGTTGCAAGCAAGCAAGATCACGGTGGAACTGAAGTACTGGCGGTTAAAAGTGAAAGTCTAAGGAGCACATATATCGATCTACCCTCCTTCGCACTCGTTTGTGTCGTGCAACACCACAATTATTGGATTCGCTCTCACTTTCACTGTGGATTCGCACTGAGCCTCGGTCGCGACATACAACGCTTACCGTATCTTCGCGGTTTCGGTTGGATATGTTTGCTATTATTTATGCATACGCGAACCACTGGATGCCTGACGCTCGGTAATTGAAACCCGTCCTCACGATCGAAATTTTTATACTTCTTAATTTCAATCGCTTCCCTAACCATATACGGGAGTGTACAAAATTTACTGCAGCTGCAGTAGTTTGTTTATAGGACAAACCAAACGAACTGTTACGTGCCGAATAAAAGAACACATCAGGGCAGTCATAAACAACGAACCACAGAAATCCGCAACAGCTGAACACCTGTTGGAGTCTGGTACGGACCACTGGATTGAGTTACATAACCCCAAGATGCTGTCGACAGAACGCCACTACGTGAACTGAATATTAAATAAATAAATAAATACCAAGACTGGTTAGGGAAGCGATTGAAATTAAAAAGTATAAAAATTTCAATCGTGATTTTGAAACCCGTCCGGTTTCAATTGCCGAGCGTCTGACATCCAGTGGTCCGCGTATGCATTAATAATAGCAAACATATCCAACCGAAACCGCGCGAAGATATATCACCTAAAGTCCGAAAAAAACTGTTGCAAATAACACAAATATTTGATTCGACTCGAGACTGAGCTCCCGCCGACAGTAAATCCCTAAGTCAGGAGTCAGAAAATATATTGGGATATGGGACCATTCTTTTTCAGGTAGTCTTCCTCGTGAATTCAAAGTGCCTTGGAAGAGGTCTAGGACCTGTGTCTGGATTTCTTTGACTTCTCCCCTGATTTCCCACGTTACCTGCCAACTCATAAAAACATATCATGTTTTGTTTCAGTGACCCTGATGATTCATTAGAATTTCAAGTTGAGGAGACAATAATGAATAATCATGAACAGTTGGTTTCTGGACGAAGAATTGTTGACATTAACTTTTTTTTGCGAGAAATACAAGAAAAGGCGCGTCATAATAATCTTTTTGATTGCGGACCCAGTACTTTTCGGTTAATTGGGTCTAAGCTGACATGCGGCGTGCATGGTACTTGTCTTATTCATATTATAATGTGAAATAAATAAACGCATTATTTTACTCACAAGATGCATTCTATTATTTTTTTGCTACTTATGTTATACCTATGCTTACCTCTTCGAAGACTGCTCGAATTGATTTCATAAATTATTAACGGATTTTTTTCTTATTATCTTTTCTCGGCTCGTCTCACAATTAAAATGATGATAAAAAAAATAGTAAAAAATAGAACCGACTTCAAACAAATCCTGAAAAATTAAATTTACTTGGCACAAAGATAAATGTATTTTGATTTTTCATATTTTATTCAATATCATATTGAAGTCGGCGCCAAGTAAACCCATAGGTTGAGGTAGGTATTATTAATGGCACCAACTTCAATATCATATTGAATACAATTTGATAAATCAAAATACATATTATTACTTTGTGCTAAGTAAATTTTATTTTTCAGGATTTTTTTGAAGTCAGTTCTATTTTTTACTAAAAATTTTTTGATCATCATTTTAAGTGACGGGTGGACCGAAAAGGTACGCGTGGGGTAGGACGACCCCCCGCTAGATGGACCGATGACCTGAAAAAGGTCGCAGGGACTGGCTGGATGCGGAAGGCGCAGGACCGTGTGTTGTGGCGTGATTTGGGAGAGGCCTACGTCCAGCAGTGGACTGAGATAGGCTGATTTGATTGGACCGAAAAGTATATCTATCTAGGTGTAAAGTTCTTATCAATACAAATCAATCAAGCCCAAACACAAGGTACGTGCTGTAAATCGTTAAGGAATTCCCTCGACTGTCTTTCGGTTCCATCATCAGATCGACTCCTGATCTTCATTAAATTGTAGTACATTAACAGTGGGCGCACACTAGGCGTCTTGTCACGGCGACAAGCTGTGGGCGCCAAATTACATACATTTTGTTCTAAGCTCCGCACACTAGGCGACATGTCACCGCGACTCCGAGACAAGCAAGGGGAGTCTTCGCGTCTGTCGCGCTATTGTCGCGGCGACACGGCGACAGTCGCCCAGCGACAGCTTTGGCCAACGTGTTCCTTGCACAACGTCTGTCACGGCGTCAAGTCGCCCGTTGCAGGCGCACACTGCGCGACAAGTCGCCGCAATTGTCGCCTAGTGTGCGCCCACTGTAAAGCACTTCATTAAAGAGTTACCAAACGCACTAGTTGTCCCTACAATTTTCTGCGGTTGCCCTCGATTTCTCCTGGATCCCATCATCAGATCCTGACCTGGTAAAAATGGGACTACCTCAGAAGTAAACCCTATTGAAGAAAAGAAAAAAGAATTAAATCCGTCTATAATTGACGGAAATATCAGTGAACATACATAAAAACATACAGACGAATGTAGAACCTCCTCCTTTTTTGAAGTCAGTTAAAAATAAGGAAAGGTTTCTTACAGCCCCATTTTGAATATACCTGCTAACAGGCACTTACTAAATAAAATGTCTTATAAAGGTTTGATAAACTTATACTTCTGTTGTAATTTATTTGGTGGTACAAAAAGTGCGGCATGAAATACACGCTGCACCAACTGTCAACGTTCAATTGCACCAACTGGCAACGTCCAAACAAGTGCTTGGGGTCAAATGAGTTCATGTCGATCGCATGCTACGGGGGTATCGCCCGCGGTGAGGTGAGGTGGTAAAAATACCTAATGCGCTCTGGCATTCGGCCCTTAATATTAAAAAAAAAGAAATGAATTACATAATAAATGTAGAGAATTTGCAACAAATAACTGGATAAAAGCAAATTAAGTTATTCAGGTAATATTGTTGGATTTGCTATACAGCTAATACGTGGTACACCGATGTAAAAAATATACGAAATACAAAAAAAAGCACCGAATTAAAACATATAAAAAAATAAAAACACTCACCTTAAAAGTTACTACTTTATTCTGAACTCCTAGAGGCGGCAGCAATATATTCAAAATAATAGTTCCTTTCATATTAAGTCGAAGAAAATTCTGCATAGGAACAATATTTTTTGTCCCATTAGAATTAACTGAAAAAAATATTGGACTTTTATCATAATTAGGTTTGCGATATTAAGCAAAATAAACTTGTTCCGGAATATTTTTAATTGTATTCATAACTATTGGTTTAATTAGCGTAACAATAATATTTAAAAAACTAAAGTATTCAGGGGTGGGGGGGGGGGGGGGGGATTTTGAGGATAATAAAATATCACTGACTGCGTGTTCACTGACGTTATTCGAGTGTTAGGGTGCTTGTCCACCATAAATGTGCTACGCTACCGTTACTATGTACCTATGCGTTTGAAATTCACCAATCATTTAAGTCGCACAATTTACATACATACATACATAACATCACGGCTGTCTCCCAACGGGGTAGGCAGAGATTATGACTTTCCACATGCTACGATTCTGGCAAACAACTTTCGCTTCTTCAACTTTCATAAGTGTCTTCATACATGCGCTTCGGTTAAGGGTACTCTTGACCTGGCCTTTTTTCAGAAGATTATCGATTTGATCGATATGAGTATGCCGAGGTCGACCCCTACCAGTTTGCTCATTCACTCTCGCTTCATAAATCTGTTTTGTCAGCCTATTTCCATCCATTCTCTCCACATGTCCAAACCATCTGAGCATCCCTTTCTCTATCTTAGTCGCTACATCTTCTGTCATACCGCAATGTTCCCTTATCACACTATTCTTTACTTTATCCCTCAATGTCACTCCAGCTATACTTCGCAAACTTCTCATTTCCACTGCATTAATTTTACTTTCATGCTTCTCCTGCCACACCTAACTTTCACTACCATGCATAAGTGTAGGGACAAGCACTCCTCTATGTACAGGCCAGCCATCCTTGCCTTTTTAGACACGTTCTGACTGCTCAAAAAGGTGTGAATGGCTCCATTCACTTCATTTCCTGCCAAAACTCTTCTTTCAATATCATTGTCACACTTTCCATCTCTTGCAAATTTTGAACCCAAATATACAAACTCTTTCACCTGTTCCACGCTCTTTCCTTCGATCGATATCGAGCAATCAGTCATACATTTCTCTCTTTCAAAAACCATTACTTTTGTCTTGCTTACATTAACATTCATTCCTCTACTTTTAAGCGTATCGTTCATTATATTAACCATCCACTGCAACTCATCCGCCGATGATGCCAGTATTACCTGATCATCAGCACAAAGGAGGCATTTGACGGTTAGCTCATTCATTTTTAGGCCATACGCACACCCTTGTAGATCTTTCAAGCAACTGTCCATGTATAGGTTGAACAGCCATGGTGACGCTACACAGCCTTGTCTCACACCTTTTTCGATGGGAAAAAAGTCTGTGCAAGCTCCATTGATCCTGACACAAGCACTGGTGCCCTCGTATAGAGATTTCAAGGCTCGTATCAAGTTGCTGTTCACTCCATACATAGACAGTGTTGACCACAGTTCATTCCTCACCACTCTGTCATAGGCCTTTTCCAAGTCCACGAAGATGCAATAGACTTTTTGACGTTTTGCCAAAAACTTTTCAACTAGGCATCTTAAGGAAAAGACCTGATCCGTGCATCCCCTTCCTTTCATAAATCCTGCTTGTACATCTCACATTTTTCCTTCAGTTTCATTCATCACTCTTTTAATCAAAACTTTCGCATACAATTTGCCTACGACACTGAGCAAGCTTATGCCGCGGTAGTTTTTGCACTCTTGCTGTGACCCTTTACCTTTGTACAGCGGCACTATGACAGATTTGCACCATTCTTCTGGTACTCTGCCATTTCGCCAGCAAAGATTAAAAAGGCGGTACAGCTGGCAAGCTACCACGCCACGACCCGCTTTCAGCATCTCGACAGAAATTCTATCAATCTCAGCAGCCTTTCCTAATTTCATACTATTCAACGCTTCCACAATTTCTTCCATACTTAAGTGGCTTTCATTCTCAAGTTCATTCATTTCCGAAACATGAGTCTCCATTTGCACAATTTAGTTATAAAAAAACTTATAAAATTTAAATTGGGCCGGAAAGTTTATTATAGCATTAAAGATTTTTTAGAAGACGCTCTATTCCACTTTAATCCACTAAACAAATCCATGTGGATTTGTTTTCACTTTGTGTTCCACTGTAATCCATTGCCGCGATGGATTATATTCCACTGCCTTTTATATTACGTTCTATCTAACCCATCGCCGCGACGGATTATATTCCACTGCCTTTTATATTCCGTTCTAACCCATCGCCGTGATGGATTACTTTTCACCGCCTAATTCCGCTCTAATTATTTGTATGAAATAAATTCTTAATTATATAAATCAAACAAGTAACTAAATATGTAGCCAAATAACAAATAGAACAACCTTGGTAATTATTTCACCTCCTCAAGGAAGTGGCCTACGGTAATGTTAAAACTTCCAACTGAGCTTCCTGAATCCAGTTGTCAAATAATTATTTGTCTTGTATGTTTTTGGTTACCAATGATAACGGGAAAGGTAGCTCTTCGAAGCAAGATGAAGCACGCGTTTGATTATTTGTTTACAGCAAAAAATGAAGTATCTTCTTTCAGGTGTCTGATAAGGTGAATTATATTTGGGTACCTCTTTCCAACACTGCTATGCAGGTTAAAGTTCCAACCTTCCAAATAATTGAGTTTGTTTTGAATTGTTCACCAAATATGGTTGTACCCAACACCCAACGCCAATAATGCAAAGACTTCTATATAAACTCAAGTAGACATGCCCTACGCACCGATTTTTGAAACATATAAACTGTGTCAATTGGCAGCGTTGCGCGCACTGTTGCGAGTCAAAACTTTGAGAGTACTCGGCTTGCAATCGGAGTCCACACGCCTTCTCGTTTACTCTTGTTCTATTCGTATATTGCTATTGTGTTGACAATTACGTAAATATTGTTTATTAGTGAGTCTAGTCTTAGCAATGTGTGAGTTAGAGGATTTTTTTTGAAATGTCGTTCGTTAGAGTACAGCGCGTCTACCTCAGTTTATATAGAAGTATTTGCAATAATCATGTACCATTGTTATATAAATTAGATAAATTACTACAAATTCGATAAATTACTTACCAATGATTAAAACCCAGCGATGGATAAGAGTGGAAACATAGCCAACGATACATTAGAGTAAAAAAAAAGGGGAAACAAATCCATCGATGGATCAAAGTGGAAAAAAGTGGAAACAAATCCATCGATGAATCAGAGTGGAAAAAAAGGGGAAACAAATCCATCGATGGATCAGAGTGGAAAAAAGGGGAAACAAATCCATCGATGGATCAGAGTGGAAAAAAAGTGGAAACAAATCCATCGATGGATCAGAGTGGAAAAAAAAGGGGAAACAAATCCATCGATGAATCAGAGTGGAAAAAAAGTGGAAACAAATCCATCGATGAATTTGTTTAGAGGATTAAAGTGGAATAAAACTAGAAGAGCTCTATTCACGAGGCTGCCTGGCAGTGACACGAATTGCTCCTCTCTACATAATAAAAATAATAATTTTGGGAGGGTTCGGACTAAGTTTCTTGGGGTGTTCTTCTCAGTCTGTATCATTCCCAAACCCCCGGTAGAGTTACAAACATTTTGACAAACCTAATTTTTTTTTTCAATTTTAAAGGGGAAAAAATGTCAAATTCACTAACGCATCCAGAGAAACGTAGCATGCCACAACTCTGATGATAAACCACCCTTAATCCCGACTATTCCCGACTGACTTTGAAACTTCCGCAACAAAAGCACAGTGCAATGGACCGAACGAGCGAAGCGAGCGAGAGTCTCCGATTCAACAGTATGGACGATTTTGCTTTCGTCCGTTTCGTCGTTATTTAAAATACAACTTTTATCGAGAGGCTTTGTTTGGGAAGTTAGGGAGAAAAGGGGTAAAGATTGTTGTTAAAATTAATTAAAAAGGTATATATTTCGGTAATATTATCTTACCTATAGTCAACTGAGCTCCAACTGTCTCAAACAACAGAAAGATATCAGACTGAAACTCATTGTGCCTGTGTTTGATCATCAGGTTACCCGCAATAGAACCTCTCTGAAAAAGTACATTAAAAAAAAGGAAAGATGAAAACTCCTCAACTAATCAGAATTTCAATAATAGTGACACATTGATCGACAAAATATGGAACAGCACGATAAAGAAACGTTATTGGAAGCGCTTGTGGCCCCGCGGACTCAGTGATCTGTAAACGATCACGGCAGTAAGCAACTTTCTCTATGGCCAGTCCTTGGATGGGTTACCATCAATATGACCACTTCGTGACATTTATTTCAGAGTTTCCGTGCTTCGGAAGTCACGTTAAGCCCTTGGGCCCGGTTTCCATTAAAATGGCAGTCGTAAAGCCAAGTTGAAGGCCTTTTTAGGCGGTTTGAAAACTTTCAACAGCAGGCAGTCACAACCTGCACCTCTCCATCTCAACACGGCAATACGGCTCACCACCTGTTACGTGGGACAAATTCTAAAAAGGTGAAATGTGGGCATATAATTTGCCTATGCCTACCCCTTCGGGGATAGAGGCCTGAGCATATGTATGTATGTATTGGCAGATTATGTTATAGTGACTCAAGTAGAAAAGGCAAGTAAGCAAAATGTGTAGTTACTCGAGTGCCGCGAAATTTTATTACAATTGGAAGATTAGATGATATTATAGGAACAAAATTAGTCCTCTAGCGTCTCCACTTCTAGCGGTAAGAGAAGCACAAAAAAAAGGAAAAGCAGTGATGTTGAGGGTGGGCGAACAGAGTAGTAGCTTTTGACATTAATGTAGAATATTTGTGGTAAGTGTGTATGAAAGTGTAAAAAGTGAAAAAATCAAGATCAGTTGTCAGTCAGTCAGTTGAAAACTCTGTGTCGACCTCTATGGCAAAGATGCGTAAAATATGTGGGTAGGTATGTAACAATTGATTTGAATAGTTTACTTACGTTTCTAACTGCAATGTGGGCTACCAGTTTAACATGATCAGATAGTACCTTCAAATATCCAAAATTGATTTCTTTACATATAATTTCAAAAAGGTCAATCATTTCAGTCAAAGTATTTCCAGCTCCTAAGATAAGATTTTGGTCAAACATGTAACCTTTTAACATTTGAACGTTGCTAATATCAATAAGAACTCTAGGGTCATCAATCACGTCATCATTTGGATAAACTCCTGCAAAGAATGGCTTTCGTCAGTGTAAGGATAGTGACTCCCAAAAATTAGATGTAACTATTTTAGCTGAAAGATAAAAGGCCATGTATGGTTGAATCTCCGCTTAAGGCTGCAATGTTCGACCTTGACAAATCCTAAGGCAATTCAAACGATTGCAGCGTACGCTTTTGCCGGATTTCATTCGATTCTAATACATTATATTACTGTTATAGAATCTTAATCAATAAAGCAAAGTAATAGTCGGTAATCAATAAAGCATAGTAAGATACACACATACAAATCGAAAGTTAACGTTTCGAGAATATAAATACTTCGTTGAAATGAAAATAATAGATATGAAATGAAAATGGGTAAAGACTGTGTGTAAAAAAATTAAAAGATATTATTACCTTTAGCTGTATTTCCGCTAATTAATTTATATGAATTATACCCTTCAGAAGTTAATATAGAGAAAACATCTTGTATAGTACCGGCTTTGTACCATGTTTTTCCATCTTTTAAAACAATTTTCAGAATACTGGAATAATCTAAATCCTTTCCAGAAATAAAACACCAGTCGTTATAGCATGAATCTCCATCATTTACCGTTTTACAAGAGTCACTACTTTTTGAACATATTTTTAAATCCTCTATATCAGGAATTGTCATCATATCATGGGCATCTTTAGCATAGGATTTAAACGCATCTAGAATGGGTCTGTAACCAGTGCATCTACAAATATTACTTCCAAATGATTTTTCTATTTCTAGCTTCGTTAGGTTTTGCTTGCTATGGAGCAGACTGAAAATAAATCAAACATCTTTGAGTTCAAAAAATTAAAATCATTATTACAGTATTTTATAATAACATCTTTTTAATACACTCGAAGATCATGATTTCAATGAAAGATTTCATGTTTAATTTAAGTTGGTTGGGTTTTACGGCCAAGGGTACAGCGTTTAAAATTTATTTTCCACTGTACCATCAAGGGAACAGCCAAGGGTACACAGGAAAACAAGGGCGAATACCCTAATTGAAAAAAGGATTAAGATTCTTCATACTTACTCATCAGAAAACTAGAGCTTTCTCGATAGACAATTATTATAATGTCTACAGATGAAGAAATAGTTTCTGCATACTTAACAAACACCTAATTATCTCGGAGAAATTGGTAACTTCGTAATCAATGTTAGCATCATCGGTTTATTTACAACGTGAGGAAAATCCTACATGGATGCTATCCTACCTAATGCTTACTGTTCGAAATCCCAGGTAAGTCCTCGGAAGTATGACCCCAGCAGGACTCCCAACGACATCATCATCGGTTAAAATAAGTTTTTTGTTTCAATTATTCGAGTGTCTCCGTAACATCATTCCAACATAAGCAATTGACCACGCCTTTTATTTCCGAAGGGGTAGGCAGAGATATATTATGTTATATGCCCACATTTCACCTTTAGATTAAGTTACACGTAATGGTTGTGCAGGTTGTGAGTTTGTGACTGCCCGAGCTGGTGAATATTTTCAAATATTTCCAATTTTCCATCCGCCCATAGGCCTTCAACTTGGCTTAACGGCCGCAATTTTACTGGCAACCGGGACCAACGGCTTAACGTGCCTCCCCAAGCTCGGAAACGCTCGCAAATAAGTGTCATAAAGTGATCACGTGGTGGTCGCCCTTCCAAGAACCGGCTATAGTAAATACTTGGTTACTGCAGTGATCGTTTACAGAACACTGAGTGGGTGGTGCAATGAGCGCTTCTTTCAATATTTCAAATAGTGTTGTATTATACCACAGGGCGGAAACTCCATACAAAAATGTTCGTTTTCACCCACACTAATAGGTATACACGTAATGTGAATGCTTGAATTAAGCTTGAATGTGTGTGTGAGTATACTAGGGTCACTAGCTATGGAAACAAAATAATAAGCAACAGAATGCAATCTCATGTATGTAGGTACTTTTTTTTCAAACCTACCCTCGTCTAAGCACAAATTAAACCAAAGCAGTGGCATAAAGTACGTAGGTTTTTTTTTTAATATATTTAGCTCGCCAAATTGACGTCGCCACCAGCCTGATGGAAAGCCGTGGCGCATCTGGAGATTGGGGGCCACTTCTGACAGTGGTGGTCCTCAAGTTGGCGGCTCTGTGATGTGCCTCTTCACGCTCCTTTTGAAGAACCCGGGATTGTAAGATGAGGGAAACACGTAGGCAGTAGTACGTAATGCGTTCTCACAAGTACCGTTACGGCAATAGATACGTCAACTTGTGCGGGGGGAAGCTTACTCGGTGGGAGGCAGGGAGTTGTCGATCTATATGTAATACTATTATATTATCTTTGATTATACAGACCTGTACATAGACATGACCCACCCAGGACTACAGTACCCACACTGTGATCCATTGTTTTCGGCAAGGCTCTTTTGAAGTGGGTGATAGCCCTTAGATCTATTGCCGACGTGTTCTATAGTAGTTATTTCAAGGCCGTGACATGCAGTAATAGGTATCATGCACTGAAATAAAATTATTTTTGAAAATTACAGTGAATAGGCCTGCAAAATGAGGGTCATAACTTCCTCTCTGAAATTTGATAGCTGATTCTAGGATATGTTGGTGCGCTGATTACGAATATGTACTTAGTTTTTCTGCATCACCTCCAGATTTTTCAAAAAAGGTACAGAAAGAAAATAGAAAAAAAGACCCAAGTTTTCCCATAAAAAAATATATTTAAAAAAGTACATTACTTTTAACTTTAAAAACGACTAAAATATAATAACAACTTGTTACTAGTCTAATTTACATGTAAATTTTATTTGTTGAACCTGGTCCTTTTTTCCTGGAACCTTCGGTTGTGCGATTTTCGGTTAAAATTCCAGTTTGGATCGTCGCGCTTCAATAACCAACAATAGTCCGCCATCATGCTAGTATTCCATGTTCCTTGATACCAGACTTCAAGCTCTTTCAAATCTTGGTAAAATCTTTCGCCTCGTTCTTCGCCAACGGCTCCTAGATTTTCTGGGAAGTAATCAATGTGCGAATTTAGGAAATGAGGTTTAGTGCTCGTTTATGTCCCTTTTATCATTAAAATTGTATCCAGTTATGTCACAACAACAACAGTAGCAATCTTTATCATGGTTGTTAGCCTCTCTTCGTAGCATAGGCGAAATTATTTTGAAACTATTTTTCTGTCCTTTTGACCACTGGCGAAGTTCTAATAAACAAGTAATACAAAGTTTATGAGGTGTCCAAGTTTTGTCTTTGGTTAATTAAAACGTCTCCATAATAACTTTTGTAAATATTCTTCACAAAGTCAGTAATGCTGTTTCGTTGTTTTATCACCATAAAATTACAAAAACAATTTGGAGAATTTAAACAGATGAATCAACTGTTAATTTTCTAAATAAGTGCGGGTACTTAATAAAAAAAAGCCTTTTGTATTATCTTTATTACACCCTTTTTTAATAATATTTACAAAAATTAGGTAATATTACTACTAGGTAATATTTTTTATTATTTTATTACTAAATTAAGTCAAAATTACCCGTTTTCAACATGGTTAATGCGGATTACTTTTACTTTTTATGTAGTAATCATCAAATTACTGATTTGCATTAATTTCTATGTCCCCTTACACGAAATAAATGCAATAAAAATTAAGCTAAAGTATTTTAATGACGTTTTATAAATTTCTAAAGGTAGACGCTCAGACATTTTGGAGCTAAATCTTAAATATTCAATATCAAAAAATCCTGACGTGAGGGATTTTTTTTATTATTTTTCTCGTAATCAGCACATCAGAAACTATAGAAAATGTTACTCAGATTTCAAAGAGGAAAACCATTGCAGACCTGTATTACAATAAATTTACATTATTACTATCTAAACTAAACCTAAATGAGGCCCCCGTGGCATTGTGCCCAAAAGACTAGCAGCCCTTTGAATAGCAATACCAAATCGCTGAGCGAGAAAACCAGTCGACATTACTAGGCGCTTTTTTGAAAAAGCTTTTTTGAAAAGCTTTTTTGAAAAATTATTAAGTTCCTTTTCATTTCAAGTCTTTTTTTGCGCAAGCGTAAATAAATAATACTTACGGAATTAACAGCGTAGGGTGGTTTATTAGGCCGGCAAGCGCTGATGATACAAGCTCCACAACCAGCCTGACGACACAAGTACTTAGTACCGGATAACTTCAAGTAGTCCCGGATATAATCCAGAAGCATTACGCTAGAATTCACTTCGTTTCCAACTGAAATAATTTATTTATATTTGTTAGTAATTGTAACTTATTTACTTGTGACAGATTCATTTTGAGTAGATTTATATCCCACCAAAAACATCCCTGTTGAAAAGGAGGCCAAGTTCCTATGGGCTAATTGTTCACCTAAAAAACCGGCCAAGGGCGAGTTGGACTCGCCCATGAAAGGTTTCGTAGCAGCAAGTAACATAATATAAGTTCTAATAGTTTGTTGCAACTTTGATTGATGTTTTAACACGTTCGCAGTGGTAGTGATTTTTCTAACAGGAAATTGCGGGTTACGACGTATTAAAAAAAAACTACCAGCTCTATCTCGTTCAAACCAATTTTCGTTGGTAGTTTTTATGCCAATGTACATCATATCTTCTTTTTAGGTTTATCATTCTCTTAGTTTAGAAGTTAGAGGGGGGGGGGGGGACACACATTTTTCCACTTTGGAAGTGTCTCTGGCGCAAACTATTCAGGTTAGAAAAATATTATGTTAGGAACCTCAATAGCATTTTTGAAGACCTATCTATAGATGACGAAAAAAAATTTTTGAGTTTCAGTTCTGAGTATGGGGACCCCCAAAATTGACTACTATTTTTCTAGTTTTATATAAGAATCTTAATGCGGTTTACAGAATACATCTGGTTACCAAGTTTCAATATCATAGGCCTTATAGTTTCGGAGAAAAGTGGCTGTGACACACGGACGGACAGACAGACGGACAGACAGACAGACAGACATGACGAATCTATAAGGGTTCCGTTTTTGCCATTTGGCTACGAAACCCTAAAAAGGGTTGAAATCCAATCCAATGCCAAGTTATAATAAAATACAATGCTCGATATTCTGTGAGTATTTCAAGAATCTACTGGTTGCGCTCATTACCTATTAACACAGAGCAACGCGCGCCTTAGACAGTTCGCGTTGCTCTATAGTGTTATACAACGCGCGTCTTTAGACAGTTCACGTTGCTCTTTAGTGTTATATAACGCGCGTCTTTAGACAGTTCGCGTTGCTCTATAGTGTTAACTATCCTTGTATAGATCCTCCATAGATACTCTATGGTAGGTACAGTATATATTTCAAAAAGAGTTTGCGAACTCTATGTTTAATTTCTTTTTCAGAATATTGATGACATTTGAATGATGACATTATAAACACGATATCTACGTCTACAACATAAATTGTGTGTTTGTACGTAAATTGTTTATACTGGAGAAAAATCTTAAATATGGACTATTTGTTTACTATTTCCTATGAAATAGCTATCTTTGAAATATTACACCTACCTAAAGTAATCTGCTGAAAGCGTTGTTCACTTTTTGAAGAACAAATATTTACGATGAAAGTCGAAAAATAAGTTAGTATGTGACCCGTATAATGTTCAATCATGGCGACACGAAATGCAGTTCCTTGAGCAACATTTGATTGTGCTATACCTCCTAAAGTATTCATTTAATTTGCATGGTGTAAAGGGAATGAATGATCTTGATGAAATGTTCAAATTAACTAACGTATTTAAATTGAGAAGGATACCTTATTACCGAATATATAAGACAAAATCGCTAAAAACACGTTTGTTGTATGGAAGCCCCCCTTAAATATTATTATGTTTCTGTTTTCAGTATTTGTTGTTATAGCGGCAACAAAAACACATAATCTGTGATAATTTCAACTGTCTAGCTATCACCGTTCATGAGATACAGCCTCCTGACGGACATAGAGACAGACAGACGGACAGCGAAGTCCCATGAATAGGGTCCCGTTCTTTACCCTGTGGGTACGGAACTAAAAAGGATGACTTACGCTACGCCGTGCCGGGTCCGAGCCGAGTGTCGCAGCAAGGTCAATATTATATATATTTTGTGTGAACAAACTCACGTTAAACCATAGATTTAGAATTTTTCGCGCTAAATCTATGCGTTAAAGTTAAGTTAAGGAAACAACTCGGTCCCGCCTCGGCTCGGTCACGGCCCGTTGCATGAATACAGTGCCGCCGAGCTTCTCCCGAGCAGTCGTGAATGCAACCGGCTCGGTGACCGTGCTACGGCCGACACTCGGCTCGGACCCGGCACGGTCTAGCGTGAGTCATCCTTTAAAATGCTTGCTGATCTCTAAACTACTGGACGGATTTGATCCAAATATTTCACAAATATGAATAACAATATTCAATGTGCAGTATTGACTTTTCCATAATTTGTATGTACCTATAGAGCAATGCAATTAAATGATCGACATTGGTCAAAACATTGACAACATCTTTCTCAAATCTGATTGAGTTTTTAAACATGACAAGTGTGAAAATAAAAAGTAAATTAAATGAAAAGAGTCCTCTCATCACTAAGAAGTATTGATACAAATTCGAATCAAAACCCCCGAAGAAAACAATTGTTACCCCCTTTTAGCCATGTTCTGGAATGAATTTCAATAAAATACGAAACACATCTTCCATCAATTATGTTAGAGATGATTTATGCAAAATTTGAAGAAGATCCGACCAAGGAATCCTGTGGTCCCATACAATATTTTGTAACCCATTTCCAACTCACGCTTGACCGATTTCTTAAATTTCTCAATTTTTCGTTAATCTACATATAACACCCGATCTGTGTGCCAAATTTTATAACGCTAGGACAATTTTATTTTATTGTAAGTGGCCTAGAGGTTTTGATGACCGGTCAGTGAGTGAGTCAGTCAGTGCCAAAATTAGCTATATTCACAGGGTCATATTTCAGGATCTACTAAAGCTACATCTATGAAATTTGGTACTCTGCCTTAGTACTAGTATATGAATACGTACGTATAATTTTATTTCTGTACTTGCAATAGGCGCTGAGCTACAGGGTGGTCAAAAGTGTAAATAGAGTACGGCATGAGCTCGGCCTGTTGCTGGAACTTGGCCTGCGCACTGCCGTGCGCTTAGATAATACCCCGTGTGGCGACGAGGCCCCCGTGAGGTAAAATAAAAAAATAATTAAATTAAATTTATTTCCTTTGAAATTGAAAAAAAGATATTTAGGTTTGTCAATGGTCAAATGGTGAGGGTGACGTAAGAGGCGACAAAGGGAACACTTTCGCAAAACGATCTATTGCATAGAGAAGGTAAGGTTTTCCCCGGATTTCAGTAAAATGACAATCATTAGGCCAAGTTGAAGTCCATATGGGCAGCTTGAAATATTTCAATTGCAGGTCGTCACGACCTGCGTCTGTCTATTTCAACACGGCAATAGGCTCACCCCCTTTACGTGGGACATAAAGTGAAATGTGGGCGTATACTATGCCTCTGCCTGCCCCTTCGGGAAAAGAGACGTGACTATATGCATGTATGTATGTATGTAATATAATACCGGTCAAGTGCGAGTTGGACTCGCCCATGAAGGTACCAAAAAGGGCAAAATTTCACGTTGTAGTATGGGAGCCATGCAATTTTTTTTCTGTTTGTAGTAAGTTCCTATTTGTTGATGAGTTTTCACAATTTATGTATTTTTATTGCTACCATGCAACAGAAATACATCATCTGGGAAAACTTCAGAAAACCCATGGTTCGTACAATGGTCTCGAACGAGAGACTGTCCACGTCCAGACCTGCCACGAGGATCTAGCGCTGTTGCACCCACGCCGTGCACTCCAACAGCGTGTCCTCGCAGTACCTTTTTTTTCTTTTTTTCATACCACTAAGGTGGCATACATACATACATACATATACTCACGCCTTTATCCCCGAAGGGGTAGGCAGAGGCCTATACCGGCCCACATTTCACCGTGTACAATTCGGTCCCACGTACAGGTGGTGAGCCCATCGCCGTGTTGAAATGGACCGCCGACGTCAGAGCCTCGTCCGTTGTTCAGCAGGTGCACGAGCTTGCACGTGAGGTGGCAGAGATAAGCATATGGCCCACCAGATGTACCGGTGGTCACAGCAGCCTATGGACGTTTTCAACACCAGAGGCGCTACACTCGCGCTGCTGATCCATTCTCCCGGCTGGCAATCGGCCATGGTTTCCCGTTCTCTTCGCCCCAGATACTTACCGAAGCTACCGTGCCCGGTAAGTACCTGTGACAACCGGTAGGAGAGAGCACCGTGTCGCCTCTCCAGCCATTCGTCCATGACCGGTGTGACGGTCGCGATTGTGGCGAATCCCCCCTTTGGTTGCTCAACCATTATCCTAGCCCAATAGTCATTTATTTGCAACACTTACAGATGAACCCGTAGGAATACGGGAATTAAATATAACCAATGTCATCAGAGGAGTTTCCGAACAGAATTTTTCAACTCGGTTCAGTAGTTTTGAAACCTATGTACCTATTTTAATTTAAAAACGTAGGCATTTGTGCGCATTGAGCAAACAAACAAACAATTAAATTTTCCCTATTTTCGATAAAAGCAATAATTATAGATAATAGATACTAGATGAAGCTTTGCCCGCGTGAAATTCGGTTACCGTTCTCGCTTCCCATGGGAACATATTCCTAGAATGAAAAGTAGCCTATGTGTTATTCCAGACTATAAGATATCCCTGTACCAAATTTCAGCCAGATCCATTCAGCCGTTAGAGCGTGATTGAGTAACAAACATCCAAACATCCAACATTGAAACATCTATACATCCAAACATCTTCACAAACTTTTACATTTATATTATTATAGTAGGATTCACGCTCGACTACCTCGCCATAAAATAAAAACCCGTTACTAACAGTTTTTATCAATGACGTTACAAGTATGAACTCGTTACGACATTGATAAAAACTCGTTTACCACCTCAATTTTGACATAATATTACTAACTGATGCCCGCGGCTTTGCAGGCGGGTATATCTGTTAACGTTCCCGTATCCCATGAGAATAATATTCCAGGGATTAAAAGTAGCATATAATAGGTGTTATTACAGACTACATTCTTTTCCTGTTCTAAATATCTGCCAGATCCGTCTAGCATCCAAACATTTTCACAAACTTTCACATTCACGTAATATTAGTAGGATGAGTAGAATTCCAATGGTAGAATTTAATGGTAGGATTTAGTAAGTACCTTTAAGTACCTTTTTAGTACCTTAGGTGCCGCTTCAAACGTAGGATTTTTTTTTGAAATTTCGAATTTTCGGTATTGAATTTTTAAGTATGTGACGCATTTAAATTGGTTATATATTAAAATACCAGAAATCAAAATACCTTTACTTAAAATGCATTAGACCAAAATACCCGAATTCAAAATACCTTAACATTCAAAATACCTTATTTCAGTACACCTTACCGTAAAATGTCTAAATTTAAAATACAAATAATTATTATATCAGAATTCAAAATACAAATTTTCAAATATCCTTAATTTAAAATACCGAAACTCGAATACAATGTGTCACTGTCACTTACACGTTTTGTTATTTGGCTTTAACTTATTTACACCCCCCCCCCCCCCTAAGTGAAGCCGCAGTTGTAGCCGTAGGTCTGTTGGTCCTTGGGTATCCTGCTGAGGGCTTACTCGGGGCTCCCAACTGTAGGCTGTTATGTAGGATACGTGTGGTTTTTAGTCGGTAGAAGTCGGCATAGTATCCATGTAGGATTTACCTCATGTTAAAACACTTTGATTCAGAGTTACAAAAGTACTACAGTGGGCTAACGATAAATAAAAAAAAAATAACCACGAAGGCTAAGGCGGGAGCTCCGCTTCGCTTCGCTCCCGCCTTAGTCTTCTAACCTAACCTATCCGAGTCGGGATACTCTGAGTCGGGGTGTTAACCATTCACAGATATATAGCATCCATGTAGGATTTAAATCATGTTAAAAAAAAGGTATTTTGTGTTTGAACATTTTAGGATAAGGTATTTGATAAATTTATTTTTTGGGTTTCGGTTATTCGACCGTAAGGCATTTTAAATTATTTATATTATAAATATTTGCCTTTTGAATATTGATATTTTGATTTCGGGTATTTTGGGCTACGATATTTTGAGATAAGGTATTATAATTTCTGGTATTGTGACGGTATACCATTTAAATTAGGTTGGTAAGAAATTTGGATAAAAATATTTATAATAAATACGCGCCTAATGTTATAATAATTGTTATCATAAATTCAAATACTTTAACTCAAAAAAATTGCGTGTACTTAGTGTACACACGTAAGAAGTGAAACTTCTTCATAAACTTAATTTTCACCTCACCTTAAATTAAGTCAAAAAGTACAAAAGTACAAAAGTCCAAAAGTCCAAAAGTCCAAAAGTCCAAAAGTCCAAAAGTCCAAAAGTTCAAAAGTCCAAAAGTCCAAAAGTCCAAAAGTCCAAAAGTCCAAAAGTCCAAAAGTCCAAAGTCCAAAGTCCAAAAGTCCAAAAGGCCAAAAGTCCAAAATTCCCAAAGTCCCAAAGTCCCAAGGTCTCAAGGTCCCAAAGTCCCAAAGTCCCAAAGTCCCAAAGTCCCAAAGTCCCAAAGTCCCAAAGTCCCAAAGTCCCAAAGTCCCAAAGTCCCAAAGTCCCAAAGTCCCAAAGTCCCGAAGTCCCAAAGTCCCAAAGTCCCAAAGTCCCAAAGTCCCAAAGTCCCAAAGTCCCAAAGTCCCAAAGTCCCAAAGTCCCAAAGTCCCAAAGTCCCAAAGTCCCAAAGTCCCAAAGTCCCAAAGTCCCAAAGTCCCAAAGTCCCAAAGTCCCAAAGTCCCAAAGTCCCAAAGTCCCAAAGTCCCAAAGTCCCAAAGTCCCAAAGTCCCAAAGTCCCAAAGTCCCAAAGTCCCAAAGTCCCAAAGTCCCAAAGTCCCAAAGTCCCAAAGTCCCAAAGTCCCAAAGTACCAAAGTCCCAAAGTCCCAAAGTCCCAAAGTCCCAAAGTCCCAAAGTCCCAAAGTCGCAAAGTCGCAAAGTCGCAAATTCGCAAAGTCGCAAATTCGCAAAGTCGCAAAGTCGCAAAGTCGCAAAGTCGCAAAGGCGCAAAGTACCAAAGTCCCAAAGTCCCAAAGTCCCAAAGTCCCAAAGTCCCAAAGTCCCAAAGTCCCAAAGTCCCAAAGTCCCAAAGTCCCAAAGTCCCAAAGTCCCAAAGTCCCAAAGTCCCAAAGTCCCAAAGTCCCAAAGTCCCAAAGTCCCAAAGTCCCAAAGTCCCAAAGTCCCAAAGTCCCAAAGTCCCAAAGTCCCAAAGTCCCAAAGTCCCAAAGTCCCAAAGTCCCAAAGTCCCAAAGTCCCAAAGTCCCAAAGTCCCAAAGTCCCAAAGTCCCAAAGTCCCAAAGTCCCAAAGTCCCAAAGCCCCAAAGTCCCAAAGTCCCAAAGTCCCAAAGTCTAAAAGTCCAAAAGTCCAAAAACCCATAAATGACATGCTATCCCTGGATAAAGTACTCTTAATTCGAATCCACCGTGGTGGGGAACAGAACAAAGATGGCGCGTAACCAAAAATCGTGACGTGACGTGACGTGACGTGACGTGACGTGACGCAAATTTTTTTCCAACGCCGATAAAGAAGTTTCACTTCAAAAATAAGTTAACTTCAGAAATTCGTTTTTTTACGAATACTAATTAGGGCACTGCAACTAATATATGCCTTAAATATACAAATAACTTTTTACAATTGTAAACTCATTAGTTAAGGGGACTGGTTGCCAAAGTTTGCGAAAAAGAGGTGCAAATAAAGACATCCTTCTCGGTATTAGTATACGAAACATTATAGCCAAAAGTAGATTTGAAATCTAAAAGATGTGTGCCAAAAGATGGTTTTATCAGAAATTGTGTATTTATTATAAATAATTTGTAAAACATCATAGAAATAGCCCATAGTTTTTTAGTAGAAGGCGTTGTATGACATCTATTTATTAATTAATGATCATAAAATTTATATCAGAGACTAAAGAAAACATAGACCTCTAAAATGGTTTTCTTCAATTTTGATTTAGTATAAGTTTTAACTAATTATACCTAATAATGTATTCAAAGAATACATTACATTGCTTGCTTCCCCGCGCTCGCCCGAAAATCTAGTGCGGGAGGAGTCGTGTTGCTAGACGGACGTGTGTCGCTCTGGTCTGCAAAATATTCTCGTAAAATGTTATATTTTCATTCATGTACAGATTAATGCGTGTAACAGACAGAGCCCGAGTTACACAATGCATACTGCATTACATGAGAATATAATGCATTTGAACTTATTTTATGTATTGTTTTATTAAATTACTTCGAAAGGTAGTCATGCTAATATTGTAAGCGGTACTTAATCATTTCAAAATAAATAAATGAAGAAATATTCGTGGACATTCCCACACAACTTAAGCTATTATAACTTTGTGCTAAGCGATATAGACAACTGATGAAAATACTTATATTACAGTTATTATTAACACACTGCTTTTTTTGAGACACTGCTCTCAACTTGACTGCCTCTGTGGCGCAGTCGGAAGTGATACCGCCTGCGGCGCTGGAGGTCGTGGGTTCGATTTCGACCGGAGACAAATATTTGTGTGACCCATAAATGTTTGTCTCAAGAGTCTGGGTGTTTCTATGTATAATATGTATGTATTTAAAAAGTATTTAAGTATTATTATCAGTGGTCTTATACCCATAACACAAGCAGGTCATTCCTAGCTTACTTTGGGATTAGATAGCGTTGTGCGAAATGTCCGTGAATATATTTATTTATATTTATTTTAACCGTCAATTTTTTCAGCTTATTACGTCTTGGGGTGACGTAGGCATCATCTACCGGCAACTTGGTTAAGGTAATAAAGGAAAGAATTGACGGTCGAGAGCAGTGTCTCGTCGGTCCAATGGTGAGGCCGTCTGGTCCGGCAAACCAGAAGACGCAGGTTCGAATCCTGCTCGGAACCAAAAATTGTATTCAATTATTTGCTAGACAAGTAAGTCTGGAAATGATCTGCTGGCTCTGTTGGATTCTCAAACAATTTGTTATGATTTTTTAATTCTATATTACAGTAAGCAGAGCACTAAAAAAAATTGCCCGCCGAGTTTCTTGCTAGTCTATATCTATACATAATAATAAAACTGTTGAGGGTCGAGAGTCTGAACATGGAAGCTATTTAAAAAAAAAGAACGCGTTCTCTAATCGATACCTACTTAAGCCAAAATGAAATTTAAAATTTTCATGTCCGTCTGTATTCCGAATACGTACCTATCACGCCGAAACTACTGATTTGAATGAAAATTGATGCGAGGAAGTTCAGGAGTTAGAAACATCTCAACTTCTCAAAACCTAGAATTCAAGAGTTCCTTTGAATGTGAGTGTAAATCTAAACCGGCGTGTTGGCTTTATCATATAAGAGCTTAATGATTAAGTCCAGAGTTAAATATTTCGTCCGCGCCCAAGGCGTGGACTGAAATAAATTATTTTAGAATAGATTCTAAAACAATTCAGTCCACGCCCTCGACGTGTACGTTCTTTTATGATAAACCAAACAGGGCAGTTTCACTCACCACTTGCTGAGTCTGATGAAGAAATACCTCCCCTTTCATACACCTTAAGCGTCGTAAACGAAGTTGTGAGGGTCAGCTAGTTACATACATACATAAATATGGTCACGCCTTTATAGGCGTGACCATACATACATAATTTACATATATTTATGTATGTATTCATGTATGTATCTGCCTACCCCTTCGGGGTTGCCCCACGTAATAGGTGGTGAGCTGTATTACCGTGTTGAGATAGACAGGCGCAGGTTGTGACTGCCTGCTGTTGAAATTATTCAAGCCGCCAAAAAGGCCTTCTACTTGGCTTAAAGACTGCCATTTTACGGGCAACCAAGACCCGATGGTCTTGGTTGCCCGTAAGTTTCGGAAGGCACGTTAAGCCATTGCTTTGTTTTTTAATTTTTTTTCGCCTCTCTCTATAAAATAGAGTGCAGAGGGGCTTATCGCGAGACTTTGTCTGTAGTCTGTGACTTTGTTGCATTAAACTACGTCACTAGGTCACGTGGATCATCTGTTCAAAGTTTGTAATAAAACAAAAATGACAACGTCAATCGGATTGAACTCTCACAATAAACGTTTTAGAGAGGGGCAGTCGGGTGAGACCGTCTCACAGCTTCTTGTTTATTTGGTGAAGCGAGGAACGCATTTCCGCTACTATTTTTCTTCTTCTTCCGTAGTTCTTTTACTCTGATGTCTCTGTAGTTGCGCTACTCTATGTTGGCGAGTCATATCGCCCATATGCTCAAGGTCGTTAGCCCTGGGTATGGCCTTAAGTGGGTGTTAATGATTGACGTTTGAACATTACATTACATTTACATTTGAGTGACATTTCAACGTATCCCCATTGGCAAATTATCAGAAGAGGCATCGGAAACCAGGAATAAAGAGTTCAAGAAAATCATTCGCGGAAGTTTTTTCGTAGAGCAACAAATGAAGATATTTTTAATGGACTCCTTGTATCGTCAGATCCGTACCTATCCAGCATAAGACCTGCACTTAGAAAGTCAATCAAAACAGCCGTCTCTGATGACATGCTCATTAATTAAGACGAACCAAGTGTGGACAAAGAAAATATTGAATTTGTTGATGTTAGTGTTGCAATGCTGGATTCAGATTTAGAAGGTTTTGATGATAATTGTTAATGCGCATTTTGTAGGTATCGATGTTATTATAATTTAATGTTAAGACTTGATAAATAAGATTTTTTTGGTACTAAACAAGCAAAGACTAGGGTATAGAAGTATTTTGAAGAATGTAGTACTAAACAAACAAAGGCTTAGACCTATTTTGAGGAATGTACTTACTAACCAAATGAAGTTTTCAGAATTATTCGATTAAGTTTGAAAAAATAAATTAGTTTTAGCTATTTAACTGTTATAATATTTTAAACACAATGATGTTACAATTGATTGTACAGTTTTTAATCGTATTAAATTTTAAAATATGAGAAAAATGTTAAATGAGTGCTTTATTCCTTCTTTAAACAGCGTTACTTTATGATCGTTGTTTTCCTGTTATGAGGTGATTCTACTCATAAAAACAAATAACTTTTGTTACGGAAACCACCTTGAAAAGACGAAAAAAGTCTTTTTGGGATTCAAAATGCGATTTCCGTTGATACAGCATACTCCTTGCCGAGACTGAGGGAAGGACTAGATGCAACATAACTGTGTATAAAGAATGGTCCCAAAATATTAATTTTTATTATTTTATGGTTTATTATTGACGACTGCGGATCTCACGCCGTTTTACCCGCGTAGTTTCCGTTGGATGGAATACGGGAATAAAATAAAGCCAATGTCACTTGGAAATAGTGTAGTTTCCTAACAGTAGCAGAAATTTTTAAATCGATTCAGTAGTTTCAGAGCCTATTCGATGCAAACAACCAAACGATCAAATCTTTCTTCTTTATTAGTATAGATACAGATGTAGGTTAAAAAAATACTTTTTCCCACTTACCGGAATACTCGACACCATTAACTTTAAAATAAACCCTATCCATGTTTAACTCGAGTGACTGTTCTTCACATACTGGTAGGTTATCGTGATAAGCATTATTTGTAGGCTACTAACTATCGTGACCTTACGAGCGTAAAAATTTTATAGGCTGGACTCGACCAAACTCGAAGTTTAACGAGTGTTTCTTTTTCTGACATAATTTTACATTTTTTTTTTACGTAAGGGTTAATCCTACATGAATCTATGCCGGACTCCTAACAACTAAAAACCCTCACGTATCCTGCTCAACATAGCTGATACCCGCAGCTTCGCTTGCGTAAAATTTGTTCAAGTGGGAACATATTCCCGGGATAAAAAGTAGCCTATGTGTTATTCCAGACTATAATGTATCTCTGTACCAAATTTCAACCCGATCCGTTCAGCGGTTTGAGCGTGAAACAGTAACAAACATCCACACTCACAAACTTTCACATTTATAATATTAGTAAGATTTATAATATTAGTAAGATTTAGAAATATATAATTATGTTTATCAGTCGTCTGTCTAGATTTAATAGCACAAGCTTATATGTATTAGCTATTTTTATTCTGTTATAGTTTTCATTTTTGAAAAAAACTTAAAATTACTGTACACTATATACACACAATTTATAATACAATGAGAGCATCAATTAAAAAATAAAAGGGCAATACGAATATTATTCAATATGTATTAGCTTAATTTGAGCTAGATGATGTTGTGTGAGAATATCCACAACTATAAAAATACATAATTGTTTTTCTATTCTCTTCTTCTTGGGCTTTCTCGGTTTGAGAGTTGTAAAAGTCAAGTCATTTTTAATTTTTAAGTTTCCACCAAAACTCTTTACGTTTACTGCAATACGAAATTACCAAATATAGCCTGAATGACAAGCTCTATGTCATACGTAGGTACTTAAGGCACGAAACGATCTTAAACTATTCGCGGCGCCTTAATGAGTTCTAAGAGCAAGAATATTACATCTTTCTATCTAAACCCATTATATATAAAAACTATAGATACGTTACCAACACTGAAAAATGGCAACATAAAAGTCAGGCAATTGCCTTACTTTCCATACATGCTGCCATAGATAATTTTATAGAAATTATTTTTTAAATGTATAAAAGATCTGCTGTTTTTGAAAGCCGTGATGTTGGTGCATGACGTGTCTAATTATAATACGTCGTTGATCTAAACTGTGCAAAATAAAATAAAATAAAATAAAATAAAATAAAATTTATTCCCTTTGAAATTTTAAAAAAAATATTTAGGTTTGTCAAAATTTTTGTGACTCTACCGGGGGTTCGGAAATGCTACAGACTGAGAAGAACACCCCAAGAAACTCAGTCCGGTCCCTCTTATTCATCTTAGTATCTAATACAGTTTTTTTTTTAAATGTAGAAAGGAGCAATTCGTGTCACTGCCAGGCAGTCTTGTCTTCTAGAAAGTCTTTAATGCTATAATAAGCTTTCTGGCACAATTTAAGTTTTACTAGTTTTTAAATTTATTAACTGACAAACCTGTTATGGCTGTCGGCAATGTATTGTTCATTCGAATACAATTGCCCGCAAAAGAATTGCTTATTTTATTAAGCCTAAATCTAGGTACAGCCAATTTATTCTTATTTCTTAAGTTTAGGTTATGGATATCACTATTTTTAATAAATTTACTGTTATTTTTATGAGTATATAATAAGTTTTCATATATGTACTGTGAATACAAAGTAAGGATGTTGATATCCTTAAACTTTTCTCTTAATGACTCCCGAAACCCCATACCATAGATAGCCCGGACAGCCCTTTTCTGCAACACAAAGATACATTCGATGTCGGCAGCGTTACCCCATAATAGTATGCCATAGGTCATGACACTGTGGAAATAGCTAAAGTAGACAAGACGCGCTGTTCTAATGTCTGTCAGTTGTCGGATCTTTTTAACGGCATAGGCTGCAGAGCTCAGTCTGCCCGAGACTTTCTCGATATGAGGCCCCCACTGCAAGTTGGAGTCTAACTTTATGCCCAGAAAGACAGTTTCATCGACCAATTCTACTTGATCATCCCTAATCTTAATACTGGTGTTAACGAGCCTAACATTTGGCAAGGTGAATCTAATACATTTTGTTTTAGTTTCGTTTAACAATAAATTATTAGCGTTAAACCAGTGGACTACCCTAGAGAGGGCATGGTTTACTTCGTCAAGATCGCGTTGTCCACGTTCAACTTTAAATATTAAAGATGTGTCATCAGCAAACAAAACTACCTCGTGATCGTCTCTTATAAGGTGAGGGAGATCATTTATGTACACTAAAAATAGAAAAGGTCCCAGAATTGAACCCTGAGGCACCCCCATTGTTACAGCAGAACCATTTGACTGTTTACCATTTATAACTACTCTCTGTACTCTATCTCTAAGGTAAGAACTAATTAAATCCAAAGCCGTCCCCCGGATTCCATAATGATCAAGTTTTTTAATTAAAGTCTGATGCTGGACGCAATCGAAGGCCTTAGATAAGTCGCAGAATACACCATAAGCATCATACGACTCCTCGCAGGCCTCATATCGTCACTGGAAAGCCAATAATACTAAAGCGCCATTTTGGCCAAAATGAGTTATATATATCGTTGGAAAGGATTTTTTTTTCTGCGTCGATTGGTCTAGGTTTCGTATTGATCTGAGCACTTTTTTGGCGCTTTAGCACTTCAAAATAAGGAGATTTTTCATAATTTTGAATTTGTGACAAATACTTACGTAGTACAAGTTATGATTAATTTTTAGTAGTTGTCACTTCAGTTTTTTTCATGCTCTGACACCAGCTAATTAAAACTTGTTTAGCATCTTAAAATACTGATGTTGAATCTTTGATGTCGCTTTAGTATTTTTTGCCGGCCGTAACTACTAGTTGATAACGTAGCAAAGTAAATTTGCTTTACATAGAAGCTGATTAGCATGGCGCTTTAGTATATTTTGTCTACGTGCTGTTTTGATGGGGAACGGTTTTAGTAATTTTGCCTTACATATACAAGTATTTGAGTATCTATTTAGAATATTTTACATACAATAAAATTCAGTTATTATTTTATTAAGTATCGACAATTCTAGTAGACAAAATATTAATGGTTCGTTTAGCATTTAGTTAGGTCAAAAACTTAAAAAAATATTCCGTTAAGTCTTTTCAAATTATATTTCGTTCTGATTACGATTCGATAAGTACTTATGATTATCCGCCGCAGAGTGAATTGTTCAGATTATTCGAGAGTTTAAGACTAGGTAAGTAAATTAATTTTAAATAGTTGTTTTTTTCTTGAGCATGAAATTAGAGCCCAATTTCTTGTAACTTATTTATAAGCTAGCTGACCCTCGCAACTTCGTTTACGTCACATATTTGTAGTGTATGAAAGGAGGTGTATTTCTTCATCAGACTCATCCAGCAGCGTATGAAACTGCCCTGTTTGCTTAATCATAAAAGAGCTTAAAGATTAAGTCTATTCTAAAACAATTCAGCCCACGCCTCCGGCGTAGATTGAATCATTTTACAATACACTTAATCATTAAGCTCTTTTATAATTAAGCCAACACACACAGTTTAGATTTACCCTCAAATTCGAAAAAAACCGTTGAATTCTAGATTTTGCGATAGTTGAGATGTCTCTAATTCCTGAACTGCAAAACCCTCAACATTGAAACTTGAGTGAAACAATCCTTAGAGTATTCCCTTTATGACACTGAAAACATCTTTGAAATCAGACCTTGTAGTGAGAAGTTACAACTAAAAAACTATTTTCTCTTTCATCCCCTCTCCCAAAGGAACCACATAAAATATCGGGATCAAAAGTATCCTAGAACCTTCCTCGGACCATAAGCTCAGTATGTACCAAGTTTCATTCAAATCGATTCAGTAGTTTCGGCGTGATACTTTTCCGGGATAGGTACAGACAGATAGACAGACAGACAGACAGACAGACATGAAAATTTTAAATTACATTTTCGGCTTCAGTATCGATTAGAGAACGCCCTACAATTAAAATTTTCTAAATATTTTCCATGTACAGACTCTCGACCCTCAACAGTTTTATTATAAGTATAGACTATTTGAATATTTTCTTTATTTAGGTAATTATATTTCTTTAAAAAATAATACCATAGAATTTTGTAATTAACTTATACATTATTTAGTCACATTAACATTATGGTCTTACAAACTAATCAAAAAACCCGCCCCTGATCACTCCCGGCGCAAAGGTGCCCATCAAACTTGCCGCGTTTCCACGCTGGATTGCGACGGCCAGCCTCTGCACCAAAAATGAGCCGGACCGAGAGTCACCTGTAGTCTCCGCGAGCTTATGTCATATCTCCCTTACAAATTCCTTGGCCTCCCTGCCCCAGCTCCCCAGGGTCTCCACCGCTACGGGGGCAAAGTAGTAGCGCGGCTCCAACTCGGTATACTTTTTCTTTTTCCTTATGCTGGCCTCCTCCGCCGCAGCGGAAGGGGTGTTAACTGTCCGACTAAGATGGCTGGCGGCGACAGTGCTGACACAGGTTGCATCCCAAATGAGGCATCGGCCGTTTTTCCAAGGGATCAAAGTCAGCCCATCCGGTCTTTTACCGTCCGACCTGCTCAGACCGGGAGGCTCGAGCACGCAAGGTACATTCGCCGACAAAAGGGCCCTGCGGACGATATCATTCAGTGCGTGGTGTCGCGAAAACCTTCCAGTGCACCTCCGACAATTCAGCGCATGATGGCCATCTGCTTCCACCATGGAACCGCAGGTGCATGAATGGGGTTCGCACACCTTACAGCCCAGGCGCAAATCTACTGCCACACGCAGGGAGTCGCCATCGAGCAGGGTACCCAGGTGAGGTGAAGGTAACGCCAGTAACCACGCTCCAGATTCAGGTTGTGACACCGCCCGCAGTCTCGCCTTATCAGCCCCTGTAGCGCCCTCTAATAATTGGGCTTGAAGCCGCCCCACTCCCACATCATCCCATGCCCGCTGAAGGTGCCTCGCCTCAGGAACCGACGCACCCCCACTAAGGACCGACCAAGCTGACATAGCATCCGACACAAAAGGCATGCTTCCCCCGTTACCATGAGAATTGAGTAAATTAGTAACAAGGTTTGCCACCCCATGCGCAGACGCCAGGAAAGCCGGCAGGCCCACATCACGTGCACATCGCACCCCGAGACCACCACATCGGACTGGCAGAGCAGCCTGAACCCACTGGCTCTTATCCATAGAGATATTGAGGATTGCTTCCAACATCTTTTTCAATTGACCGTCGAAGGAGGATACCTCCTCGGGACAGAGCCAAGTTGGGGCGGTCCTCAATAAATAAATATTGATACGCCCTACAATTAGTATTTGAATTGGTTTGGTAGTGCCTCGAAGAGCACGTTAAGCTGTCGGTCCAGGTTCTACCCTATGGTCCGCATACCATCCAGGTGGGTTGCCATACAACGCCTATGGCAGTCGTTACGGGTAGTTGGAGCCCTCAAAGGTCGGACCTTAGTCTAACTACAGAACTTTGATTTCGCCAATTTGGTTGTGGAGGTCAGATGGCAGTAAATATTTGAACTCTGATCACGCGTTGGAAATTGAAAAATCATTTTCTCTTTCATCCCCTCTCCCACAGGAACCCGTTTAAAATATCGAGATCAAAAGAAGTATCCTAGAACCGTCCTCGGATCATAAGCTCAGATGGTGTTCGACGAAGCGACCTCACCTGCATGAGGTGCACCTGTTTGCAACTAACGAGGCTCCGCGTATTTATTTAGGAACCACCGTGCAGCTGTAAAAAGCCCCCCAAGTAACCTAACCCCGATTGGGTTGCGTTCGGGGTTCAGCAGTTGCACAGTATGATGTAGCAGGGAGGGGGAACAGTAGGCGCTAAGTGGATTCTAGTGTAGCTGACGGTGGTCGAACGGCGGTCGACCCGCCACCGCCGCCGGCCAGGGAAATCCGTAGAAACGCGGGTCGGCTTCCATCTCACCACACCACACAGCCATAGATGAAGCTAATCCATACGCTTTGTCACTAACTGCTTTAGCAAATATCGCACCGTCTTCACGTCTCCCTTCATTTCCCAAATATCATGGCAGCGCAAAAAAGAAAAAGAGGTATCACAGTGGCTGCTGCGACTAATCCCCGAAACGCTCTGTTCGAGGTGGAGCTCGAAAACATCCGCGGACTCCAGGCCAACCTCGACATCGTCCTTCACCATCTAAAGACGATACAGATACAGCTAGCTGTGATGTTCCTAACGTAGATGCAAATATGCCACCCTGACGATCAGTCGTACTTGTGTTTCCCTGCTAGGATACAAGCCTACTAGTAGTACTAGTGGCTTTAGGCCAAAACGATCAATGAGTGATCTCCTGGCGTACATAACACACACTTGTGGTGAGGCTATGGAGAGACACAGCGAATCCCTGGCTGTTAGCCCAGACATCGCTAAAGTCTATGACAGAGTATGGCTTGCGCCGCTTCTTTCCAAGTCGCCGGCTTATGGTCTATCACCTCAGTTATAACGCTGGTTGGCCAGCTTCCTGCACGGGCAACGTATACGGGTTCTCTGTGTTGGCCAGGCTTCCTGCTTTTTGCAGGTCAATACCAGAGTACTACAGGGATCGGTATTATCTCCAACTCTCTTTTTCCTGCATATCAACGACATGCTGTCCCTTGGGTGCATTCATCGTTATGCGGACGTGTACTCTGCATGGGAGCTATTCCGGCCTTCCAGCAGATGGGCAACGCAACGTGGAGGAAAAGAGACGGCAACTCGTGGCGGATCTCGACCGGAACCTGGGTCGCATTACCCAATGGGTTCAGACAACCTGGTCGAGTTCAATGCCAGAAAAACAGAAGCGTGTGCGTTTACAGCTAAATCCCCATTCCTACCCCTACCCTCTTATCAGAACATTACGGTTCTACTAAAAAACAACCTGGAGATCCTCGGTATATACGTCCGGCGTGAGCACAATCACAAAAACGACGTAGAGAGTTGTATAATATTGGGCTGGCTTCAATAAGGCGAGGCGGTAATTCACGCCACACCAGAGATGTTTGTGTGTAAGACGCAGATTCACCCCTTCTTCGAATAATGTTGTCACCTTTGGGATAACTCCGCGAGGTATTTACTAGACGCACTTGACGCTGTGCAGAGATGTGGTTGTCCTGAGGAGACGGGAGGCCTCGAGCCCTTAGCGCCGTGAAGAACCATAGCGTCTTTGGCTGCCTTCTACCGAATGTATCACGGCGAATGTTCTGAAGAGCTATTCAACCTGATCCCACCCTCTCCTTTCCGATCCCCCCGAACAACGTGTGCCGGGCAGAGGTGCCACTCATACACAGTGGAGAGAATCTTCGCCAAAACTGAGTGTTTCAAAAGATCGTTCCTCTGTATAACTATAAAAACCTGAAACGACCTGTCCGCCACACGTGTTTCTCTCATCTTACGATCCCGGGTTCCCGCCAACTTGAGGATCACTGTCAGGAGTCTCACGGACTGTAAAGGCCCTCTTCTCTCATCTCAAGATGCGCTACGGTTTTTCATCAGTGGCGACGTCAATTTGGCGAGCTTAATATAAAAAAAAACAGTAATAATTAAATAAAAAAGATGCTGTGTCAAAATCAAAATATGAATTAGTAAGTATTCTCAATTATTTTGTTTGCAACTAGTGCAATTATTAAGATTTACTTTCTATTGATAATGTCTGTTAAGAAAAATAAATTCAAATTAGAACGATCAATCTTATTATTAAGTATTTTTGGCATAGCAATGATCCCAACAAATAACTCTATACATCGCTTTACCGTGCAGTCCTTTGACATATTGTAGTGTTTTAGTATTATTATCCTGAGACTATATCCACCTGTAATGCGTGTTAGTTCTTTTTCCATGCATACTTTTGAAAGAATAAGAGTTGTCAGTAATTTTCGATCACAATACCTTAAAATAATGAATAAGATAAGTACTTTTTCATTACCAAGTGTACAGAGCATTTGTACTTAAGCGACAGCTATCTCTTGAATCAAGCAAATTGTGCAAAATATATTGATTCCAGAACATAGGAAATAGTGTAACAATAATATATTTGCCTTTACTGTACGTCAATTACTAAATTAGAAAAAGTTATGAATAATTTTCTGAAAAAAAAAACTTTAATTCGCTCTCCTGTAAAATGACCTTTTGGCGCTTTAGTATTATTGGCTTTCCAGTGACGATATATACACTCTAACAATTTGATTCCAGCATCCGTGGTAGACCGACCGCGCGTGAAACCGAATTGTTTAGTATGGAATAGTTTATTTGTATTAAAATGATTTTGCATTTGATTAAGCATTACCTTTTCAAAGATTTTACTAAACGTGGGTAGTACAGAAATAGGACGAAAATTGGACGGATCTGAGGTGCTACCCGATTTAAACAGAGGAGTTATTTTACTAAACTTCATTAAGTCAGGAAACACACCACTATCAACACAATTATTAAATATTATTGATAATTCAGGGGCAACCATTTCAATTAACGAATTAACTAAATGTACAGAAATTCCCCAGAGGTCAGCAGTTTTCTTAATATTTAAAGATTTAAAAGTTTTTATGACAGTGTGTATACTAATTTTACTGAATTTGAATATTTCATTACAGCAAGGAACATTTGCTTTTAACAAGGATTCTGCTATTGGGGTAGAAGAACCTAGGGCTCTGGTCAAATCTACTGGAATTCGAGAAAAAAATTGTTCAAATTCGTTAGCGACTTCGGCATCTGTTGTAATTATGTTACCATTTAATTTAAGTTTAAAATTATTATCATTCGATTTTGCTTGGCCTCTTTCTGCGTTAATTATTTTCCAAGTAGATTTAACTTTGTCTACACTATTGAGAATTTTATTACTTATATACTTTCTTTTGGCTGCTAAGCAGTCTGCTTTAAACTTTTTTGAATAAGTTTTAACATAACTTAGAAATTCATCTGTTCTATTAAGCTGTCTTTCTGAGTATAGTTCATACAGTTTTTGTCTACTTTTATGTATATCCTCAGTGGCCCATTCACTGAAGGCTGGCCTATCACCGATTGTGACTTCCTTAGACTTGAATACGGAGTTGAACTCATTGTAAAAGGAATCAAAAAATAACTTATACATTACATTTGGATCTAAGCCAGTGTCTAAAAATGGAAGTTTATTGCAAAGTCCAACTCGCATACGTTCCAAGCGGTCACTAGTTACTGGTCTACGTAATATTTTACGTCTTTTAACTTTTTCTCTTGTGATCTTGAAAGATGCTATTTGCCCAGTATGATCTGATTTTATTTATAATACTCTTACTTTCTGGCAACATATCACTGTATATATTGTCCAGACAAGTAGCTGTTGTATCACAATATCTAGTAGGCTCTAAAAATAAGTTAGTGAGATTGTGTGATTTAAATAAATTTAAGATATCATTGGTCTGACGCGTATTTATAAGTATATTAACATTAAAATCACCGCACACTATTAGGTGTTTATTAGTTTTTCCAAGTTTAAATAGCACTTTATCCATTACTTCCTCAAACTCACAAAAGGGTGAGACTCCAGGTTTATATACGCATACTACTATGAATTGCTCCAATTCTACGCACGATATTTCAACTGTACACTCTACAGAGAGGGACACAACATCTTTCCGTTACTTATATTTTAATTTCTTATTTAATAAAATCAACGAACCCCCCCGTGTTGTGTTGACCCTGCAGAACGCACTACCAACCCGGTGACTACTGAAACTGAACATGAGCTCATACTCCTTACGCATATGTTCTGTAAGACAAACAATTTCAATATTTTCTGAGCTCATGAACAGCTCCAATTCAAACTCTTTGACCTGTGTTAATGTTGCAATATTATAATGCACCAGGCTGATGTAATTTACATTTTTTAATTTAGTTTTGTTCGGAGGACAGTTTCCGATAAAATTACGGTTTGCAATTAAATTTAACTCTATTAATTTATAATTTTGGCTAGAGGGTAATTCCTCTGTTGTCCCAGCAGTTAATTTAAATTACTTGGAACAGATTCCAAAGTCCTAAATCTACTCTGCTCAAATAAAGCAGTTTTGTCAGCCAAGTTTTTGGCTACAGAATAAAAATAATTAAATAGCAAACTTGCTATTTGTCTTTTATAATATTTGGGTAGACAATACCTACCCTTGTGATTATTATAGACTATAAACTTGCTATGTGACAAATTTGTGTTAAATACAGAATTAAAGTCAATTATATTAAATTTATTATTATACTGACTTATTAAATTTAAACGTAAATTCATCTTATATCTAAATGAATTTTCCGAATCTGGCACACCTTTTATAAATGGAAGTGTGAACATTACAACTTGTATGACATTTAAGTTTAAGATGTAATGACATTAAGATGAATGCATGGTGCAGTGCTATTGAATTGGTTTTATTTTCCCTCAATTGGACGGTTATGGCATCGTTGTCGTACAAGCATCTCAGCACCTCGATATATCGCCAATAATTACATTTTTTTTTATTTTATTTTTTTATATTTTGCAAGGTTTCGATAGAATCGAAGGCTTTCTCGTAGTCCACGATAGCCTTACACAATGGCTGATGTACTCATTTGTCTTCAGTACAATCTGCCGAACAGTATGTCACATTTCTCCATTACCGTGTCAGACTCGCGTGTCGGTACCGTTGAAAACTGCAGCTATAGTAAACACTAGCTGAGCCCACCACTTCGATTACGTCACATAAGGTGTATGAAAGGAAAGGTATTTCTTCATCAGAGTCATCAAGCAGCGTCTGAAACTGCCCTGTTTGCTTAATCATAAAAGAGCTTAATGATTAAGCTCTTTTATGATTAAGTCAACACGCCAGTTTAGGTTCACTCACATTCAAAGAAACCCCTACAATTAAAATTTTCAAAATATCTGATTGTTAAAAGTGTTATAACTCTTTTATTTCTAAACCGATTTACATAAAACAAACGCTAAATGTTAACTGGAGCAAACCTCAACACAATAAAAAAAACCGCATTGCAATCGGTTGAGCGGTTACTGAGATTAGCGTGCACAACCGTACAGACAAACAGATATACAGACATACAGACAAACAGACAAAAATTCTAAAAATCATTGTTTTGGGTTCTATTGCGTTCATAAAGCCCCCATATAATATTTTTTCTTATTTATCTTCCATGTACAGACAGCGACTTGTTACGATTTTATTATATGTATTGATGTAATGTTTTGACAATCGTTGTCTAAGACTGATGAGTAGAAAAATATATTATAACAAATCATTGCGGCGCCATCTGAAAACCAGCGCTGCGCATGCCTGCTCATTACCCACTACTAATAACAAATGGTGGGTGGGTGGACTGGGTAAGTATGTGCGGCATTTATGCTGAGATGGTGGCCATATTTGGGGGTTCGCACAGTGTATTTTGTTTTCTTTGTTTCTAGTTTAAGATTAGTTTATGTTTATATTCATTGTGCGTGTCCTGAATAATTTTTTTTTTCTTTCTTTTTTTCATTGAATTTTTTACTATCCTGAGTAGGTATTTTAAATGAAAATAAACTATCACAAAGAAGTTATTTGGTGTCGAAATGATTGTTAGAACACTGTATGACTCCTGGATACTGGAATATAATCAGGGTGAATACTCAATTGCAAGTAACTATAGATAGGTATATAGGATCAAATGTGTTTGTTTATATTTTTGCGCAAACCTATTGAAATACAGTATATGTGTTACATGTTGGACACGATGTCACGCAGTACAGTTCGTTGTTATATTACAAACTAGCTGATGCCCGCAGCTTCGCCCGCGTAAAATTTGTTCCCGTGGGAACTTATACCCGGGATAAAAAGTAGCCTATGTGTTATTCCAGACTATAATATATCCCTGTACCAAATTTCAGCCAGATCAGAAAGAGTAACAAACATCCACACTCACAAACTTCCGCATTTATAATACTAGCTGACACTCGCAACTTCGTTTACGCCCACTTAAAGTGTATGAAAGGACAGGTATTTTTCAACAGACTCAAGGGAGCGTATGAAACTGCCCTGTTTGTCCATTCTAAAACAATTCAGGCCACGCCTTCGGCGTGAACTGAATTGTTTTAGAATAGCCTTAATCATTAAGCTCTTTTATGATTAAGCCAACACGCCAGTTTAGATTTACCCTCACATTCAAAGAAACCGTTGAATTCGAAAAGTTGAGATGCCTCTAATTTCTGAACTACGAAACTCTCAATAATGAAACTTGTGTGGAACAATGTTAAAAACATTCCCTTTCTGACACTAAAAAAATATTTGAAATCGGACCACGCGGTGAGAACTTACAGCTGAAAAACCATTTTATCTTTTATCCCCTCTCCCGCAGGAACCGCGCAAAATATCGGGATCAAAAGCATCCAAGAACCTTCCTCGGACTATAAACTCGGAATCTACCATTCAAATCGGTTCAGTAGTTTCGGCGTGATACTTATTCGGGATACAGACAGACAGACAGACATGGAAATTTTAAATTACATATTCGGCTTCAGAATCGATTATAGAACGCCCTACAATTGAAATTTTCAAAATATCTTCCATGTACAGACTCTCGACCCTCATCAGTTTTATTATAAGTATAGATGTAGAAGATTGGGTAAGATGTGGATGCAGCATGACGTTACGTCCGCGTGTGCACATTGTCAGAAAGCAAATATATAGAAAACTAGCGGACGTTACGCGGTTTACCCCGCGTAGTTCCCGTTCCCGTGGGAATACGGGAATAAAACAGAGTCTATGTTCACCGCAAAGAGTGTAGCTTCCCAACAGTAAAAGATTTTTTCAAATTGGTCCAGTAGGTAGTTCTGGAGCCTATTCGTTACAAACAAACAGACAAAAAAACAAAAAAAAAACAAATCCTTCCTCTTTATAATAGGTATTATAGTATAGATATACAGGGTTTTTTATAAGTGACTAATTGTCCCAAATTTCGTCGAATGAATCTATTTTACATAATTTTATTTATAGTACAGTAATAAAATTTGGTTTAAATTATAATTAGTACCTATTGACGTCAATTCGGTGTCGTAAAAAAATGTATCTAGCGGATGTCACGCTGTTGCACCCGCGTCATCCCGTTCTAGTTTCATACCTACTCTTAACGTGGCTGCTCAACCGATTTTGATGAAACATACAGCAGCATCTATACTGAGAATAATCCTTCCAAGGCTTACCCGGGGCTTCCAACCGTAGGCTGTTAGGTAGAATACTGTAGTTTTAAGCCGGTAGGAATCCGGCATAGCATCCATGTAGGATTTTACTCACTTTAAAAAGAAATATTGAGAATAAAGCTATGAAGAATAATAATAGACTAGCTGACCCGCGCAACTTCGTCTGCGTCACATGAGAGTGAGAAAGAGAGAGGTATGGTATTAATATTTCGCGTATTATAATGTTTCTCGTTGCATTTACCCTCGTCGCGCTCATTCCCGTCGCGTCGCCGCGTCGGAGCTGAACCGCATATCTTCGTTTGCGTCACATGAGAGTGAGAAGGAAAGAGGTGTTAAAGTGATATAATGTTTCCCGCCGCTTTTACTTCCACCCATTCGTTTTTCGGTATGGAACTCATCGTGTGTGAGTCCGACTCGCACTTGGCCGGTTTTTATCGTTCAGTTGACTGGCTGCCACTGCAAATCAAGCTTACTCCCGTACTATGAGGGTTATTGTAAGAGAACCCTAAAAGATAGGCATATGCTGTGACGGACTTTTTTTTATAACTTTTTAAGAGGAACAATTTTGTAATACATAGTTTTTACGTAACTTCAACTATTTATGCAGCGTCCGCAATGGAAGCTCTCAAAAGAAAGAAATAATCCCCGTTCTCGAAACATTATTCATGGCTGCTCCACTCCTATTCGTCTTAGCGTGATGTTATATCACCATTAGCCAGCCTCAATAAACGGACTATTAAACTGTAAAATAATTTTTGAAATGCAACCAGTAGTTTCTGAGATCCTAGCACAAACAAACTCTTCAGTTTCATTATATCGTGAGCGAACCTTAAGAGATAGACAAATTAGGTTATTGTGAGCGAACCTTAAAAGATAGACATTATGCTGTCGCGGACTTTTTTTTAGAACTTTTTAAGAGGAACAATTTTGTAATTCACATTTAAATTTTAGGGGTGCCCATACTCAGAACTGAAATTCAAAAATCTTTTTTTTCATCAAAGCCATACGTGTGCGAAATCTATAGATAGGTCTTTGAAAATGCTTTTGAGGTTCTTAATATAATTTTTTTCAAAGTGAATAGTTTGCGCAAGAGACACTTCCAAAGTGTGTGCCTCCCCCCCCCCCCTCTAACTTCTAAACTAAAAGAATGATAAATCTAGAAAAATTATGATGTACAGTGCCATAAAAACTACCAACGAAAATTGGTTTGAACGAGACTTATTGGTAGTTTTTTTTAATACGTCATAAAACTCATAAACTGCAATTTTTGGTTAGAAAAATCAGTACCACTGCGAACGTGTTAAAACGGTCTTCTCTCGTTTTCCATAAATTCATTTGCACTAATATTGTTTGCCATAATCATGCCCGATCATAATATTTACTTGCACTATTATCATTTATATAGGTACTAATAATGTTTGCCTTAACAACTCAATAGTGATAACTTTTATTTGCCATAAAATGACTTTCTATAACAACATATTTTATAATAATTAGTTTCCATAAGTAACACATCTCATAATCGACTCTTGACATAATCAAAATTTGAAATAATTATGAAAATAATACATAATATTGTTAGGTCGAAATTAATTATCGTTAAAAAAAACTTCTAACCTAACCTATTCGAGTCGGATTGCACTGAGTCGGGGTGACTCAGTGCAATCCGACTCGGATAGGTTAGGTTAGAAGTTTTTTTTTAAACCATCCAGAAGTAGGGCTCCGTCGAGCATTTTAGTAGACGCCATATGAGGTTTAGTTTTAGGTTTAATTGTGAATAAAAAATCTGTGTCCTATAAATTATCTTTATTAATATTATGGTGAATAAAAATTATGGAAAATGACATTATTGAAAACGAAAATTATGGCAAATGCATTTATGGATTTAAATTATTATGACACTTGATCGATTATGACCAATGTAATTAGTGAAAGTCATTTTATGTCATTGCACGAGTATGGCAACTGAAGTGTTATCTAATATATAAAAAAGAATCGCAAAATGTGTTGGTAAGCGCATAACTTCAGAACGGGTGGACCGATTTCATTAATTCTCTTTTTGTTGTGTAAGGTATTGTCAGGAGAAGGTTCTTATGGAAGAAAAAATATTGTATTCCCACGGGAACGTGAACTAGGCGGTTGAAACCGCGTGACGTCCTCTAGTTTCTAATGAAATTATGGCAAATACCAGTATGGCATATGAAATTATGGCATTTTAAATTATGGCAGACATTAGCAAACCTGTTAAAACATCAATCAAAGTTAAAACGAACTACAAAAACTTTTATATTATGTTACTTGCTACTACGAAACCCTTCATGGGCGAATCCAACTCGCACTTGGCCGGATTTTTTTTCAATTACATAAACCGCAAATCATTTTTTTTACATACATTGGACGATGGAGAGGCAGTAGTAGGGCTCGATGATTTAGCTGGCCGGAGTAGTCCCGCATAGCATCCAAATAAAATAACCGGCCAAGTGCGAGTTGGACTCGCCCATGAAGGGTTTCGTAGCAGCAAGTAACATAATATAAAAGTTCTTATTGTTAGTTGTAACTTTGATTGGTGTTTTAACACGTTCGCAGTGGTAGTGATTTTTCTAACCGAAAATTGCGGTTTACGACGTATTAAAAAAAACTACCAGCTCTATGTCGTTCAAACTAATTTTCGTTGGTAGTTTTTATGGCAATGTACATCATATATTCTTTTTAGATTTATCATTCTCTTAGTTTAGAAGTTAGAGGGGGGGGGGGGGGGGGACACATTTTTCCACTTTGGAAGCGTCTCTTGCGCAAACTATTCACTTTGGAAAAAATGATGTTAGAAACCTCAATAACATTTTTTAAGACCTATCTATCACCCAAACGTGTGGGGTATCGCCACACGTTTGGGTTTGATGAAAAAAAAAATTTAGAGTTTCAGTTCTGAGTATGGGGACCCCCAGAATTTACTGCTTTTGTTTTAGTTTTATATAAGAATCTTAATGCGGTTCATAGAATACACCTAGTTATCAAGTTTCAATAGCATAGGCCTTATAGTTTCGGAAAAAAGTGGCTGTGACACACGGACGGACAGACATGACGAATCTATAAGGGTTCCGTTTTTGCCATTTGGCTACGAAACCCTAAAAAGTACCTGCAAGTGCGAGTCGAATTCGAGCACGAAGCGCTCCGTGCTCGAATTCGAAACCTTATTTTTTAACGTGAGGAAAATCCTACAGGGATGCTATGCCGGACTCCTACCGACTATAAACATCACGTATCTTACCTAACAGCCTACGGTTGGGAGCGCCGGGTAGGCCCTCGGAAGAATACCCCAGGATAATAAACCTACGGCTATCACAGCGGGGAGGAAACGGAAGAGAACTTTCCCACTGCACTATTGGACGTGACAGATAATATATTACACGCTCAGGACCAGGGTATGTGCACGTTACTGGTACTCCTTGACTATTCCCGCGCCTTCGACAGCATAAACACTTTTCTGCTTGTTTCAAAGCTGAATTATTACGGCTTTGACACCCAAGCGGTAAGGTGGTTCCATAGCTATTTGGATAACCGCCACCAGCGGGTGGTGTTGCGGTCCAATGATGGAGTCTCCTGTAGCTCAGACCTTACTCCTGTTCAGAGGGGGGTGCCGCAAGGTTCCCTGCTCGGACCAATTTTGTTTCTTTTATACTGTGCAGATTTGATAAACAACATACAGTCTTGCTGTTATCACATATATGCCGATGATGTACAAATTTATGTTTCTTTTAAACCAGAAGATCATGAAAAAGCGGTTGAAGCTCTAACAGAGGACCTCCAGAGAATAGTTAGATGGTCTGAAAATAATTCATTAGTACTCAACCCTTTAAAAACAAAATATATGATACTGGGTTCAAAAAAACAGATTGGCCGTTTGCCTGCCATTAATATATCGCTCATGGGTTGACACGCTTCTGGGAAGTCCAGAGTGATCCCAGGAGTTCCCAGGCGGTTCAGTAGTTTAGGTAAGGGTATATAATTTGTCCTGAAGTCAATAACGCAACGATTATTACATATATAACTGCCTTTATTGCGATTTCACAAAATAAACTTAAATCTATCTTAAAAACTAGGTACTCATCCGAATTCTTCCTTCAGGTATGGGATTTCCTTCCTTCAGGAATAATATGACGTAACAATAGATAATTACTCCTATATTTTCAATATTAATTGCTTACGGGTATAAGCAGGGGATTTTTTAAATATAAACTTGGAAGCTCATTCTGAAAAGAACAAACAATATATTTTATATACACCCTCTTCAACCATAGATTTCCCTAAACTTTCCCTTACATTATTTTTAACCCCATTTTAAAACATTTAATATACAAAGAACATTACCCCCTTTTCTAAATTTCACAAACGCCTGCCTGATAAAATAAATTTCCTCAAAATATACTTTTTTACATAAAAATTACCCACAATTAATTTACTTAATAAAATTGATGAAGTTGATGCTTACCAGAGCTTCCGTTTTCACAAATATAAAAATTTAGTTAAATACTTGGGCTATTAAGCCACTCACTGATTATTTCAGTGGAAATATATTTTATAGAATAATTTACTTTGATGTAAAATTTCTTCGACAGTATGAAGTAAATTAAAAAATTTAGTTAGTTCCTGATTTTTTCTTTTACCATTGCGCACGCTTATATATAGCTTACATCCCACCATATCTCCTTCCATCACTATCCCTACTTTGACACTATTAAGGACACACCCATTATACCGACCTAAGTATAACCATTATACCTACGCTTAATAGCGCCTAATAAACTAATATAGCAAATCCATGATTTACGCCACAATATCCCCTCCCCAAGAGAAAATTTTGTCCCTATAGACAAAATTTAAGAACACTAATTCAATTTAAAAAGATTGAATTAGTATATAACAATCAATCTATAACAACTGTATTACTTAGATAATGTCTCCCAAAAATAAATAATTTAAATATTCCAATAGAGTAACTCTGATGGTGTTCACAAGATAGATAGAAGAAAAGACGTATTTAAGGCTTAATATTAAGAAATCCAGGTAATACGAACCGCCTGAATGTAATATAGAATATGGCTTGAATTGAAGACTGAGATTTCTATAACCGTCTCAGAGAAGAAAATTTATATAACAACATATACAACGATGTAATAACATTGTATATGTCTATATAACTGAATGCAATATATTTGCATATGATAAGCAAGCCTTTAAGAGCTTCCTATAGTACCACGTAAATCTGCGAGGGCAAGCTTACCGCTTCCGAGTGGCAGTATTTACTACAAAAACCAAGAAACGGAAATATAGCACTGAATACACCTACAGAATCATCCTACCAGAATTCTAACCAAAAATATACAAACAACCCAGAAAAAAAAATCACATTTACCAACCTTAACATTTCACTGAAATCCAAATCCAATATGTAATAACGTTTTCAAAACGTATGCATCACTATTAACATAATGCATGTGCATAAAACTTTCATAACTTTGTAATTCTTAATACTTTGTAATTTTATAAACTCACGGCACGTACACAACTTTCACTTAACATGACAATGAATTCACAATGTAACCTCAAGCTTAACAATATTTCGAGGTACCCTCATAAATTTTCACAATTATTCATAAGGTCTCTTACACACTGACTTAAGTTTCTCGTGTATGTTTGACTGTCCGCGACAACATCCTAAAGTAATTTAACGTTCATTTTCAAATAACTGACCTGACATTGTTATTCTTGTCTTACTTACTTTAATTTAACTTGATAAAACTTAAAAACAAAATGACGTTAATTTTGTTTCAGAATAGGGGAAAAAAAAATTTTTTTTTTTTTTTTAGCGATTGTTTATTTGTATGCAAAGTTACTTACCGACTATTTCAACTTTCATAATTCACCAGACTCACCCATTCCTTTGAATAATGTGCCTTTCATACTCTCATATTCATCCCTTTCATACATTCATACATCTCATACATTTCACGCTCATACAACACTCATGCACACTTGTGTCATCAATACAATCACATGATGACGCAATTCTTATATACAAGAGAATTTAGCTTAAATTATGCTAAAACTCAACATTATCCATTAAAATTGTATCCTGTCCTTACGCTTATGGAATTATGATAGCGTGATGAAATGCAGTCTGTAAAAACCCTAACGATATTCACATGATATTCACAACTACCCATATTTAGGAGAAAAAAAAATAATGATACTACGATTTACTTAGAAAAAATATTTTTGGTTATGAAGTTAATTTATTGAATTATTTTATGCAGATTGTAATGAATTATTCTTTGTAATTATATATTTTAAATATTCGTATTGCTAACTACTATGCAGCATTTTTGAAATGATGTAATGATGAACTTTGTAACCTACCCCAAAGATTTTTTATATTACTAAGATGGCTATCGATATAGAAAATATATAACTTTATGAAGGTGGCAAACAAACATACGGCCCACCAGAAGGACTGGCGGTCACCGCAGCCTATGAACATTTGCCTTACCATATGCGACAAACTCATGCTGCCGACCGTGTAAAACCCTTTTACGACCCTTTTTAAAGAACCCCATACTATTTTTGCCGTAGAAACCGGCTCAAAACCGCGAATAACTACTTTATCAGTTAATTTATTTTTATTTAGCAAGAAATACCTAATTTTAATAATATTCATATTAAACGGCTCTGGTAAGCACCGAATCACTCACAATTTTTAAGACACAAATCACTTTTCTATTCACATAGAACTACAATATCATTCAGATTTTCCTGAAACAATACACAAATTATACAAAACAAAACCTACCGTGACTGGTTTGCATTAGATATCTTTAAAACATTAACAACAATTTTACTTCTACAAGAAGGTTCGTAACAATTTTATTAATGTGGGTATATTTTTTGCGTTAAATTTATTACAAGGAATTATCACAAACAATGAGGGTAGAATTTTTTCCTTACGATGAAATATACTAAATATGAATATGACTATAAGCCAACAATTATATAATAAAAGATATTTTACTATTACAGTTTGAAATAAAATAAAAAAACTGTAATTAAATTTGGGGACAAGCTACGTTAATAAAAATGATGTTGAGAATTTTCCAATTTCGGAATACCCGTTTAGCCAAAAAAAAATTATTTAAAATGCAAAATAAAATGATCAAATTTCGGGCATCCAGACTAGCATAGGCCAAGGGCGTCTAATCCTTGAAGTAGCACGAATTTTGGGGGAGGCTACCTGCTAGCGGGAAACACCTTATAATAAAAATATTAATTATATAGAAGTCACTAGACCCAGCAAATCAGTAATACCCAAATAAGTTATCAACTCCAGGACAATTAAATTTGTTCGGGCGCCATGACACGCTTCTGGGAAGTCCAGAGTGATCCCAGGAGTTCCCAGGCGGTTCAGTAGTTTAGGTAAGGGTATATAATTTGTCCTGAAGTCAATAACGCAACGATTATTACATATATAACTGCCTTTATTGCGATTTCACAAAATAAACTTAAATCTATCTTAAAAACTAGGTACTCATCCGAATTCTTCCTTCAGGTATGGGATTTCCTTCCTTCAGGAATAATATGACGTAACAATAGATAATTACTCCTATATTTTCAATATTAATTGCTTACGGGTATAAGCAGGGGATTTTTTAAATATAAACTTGGAAGCTCATTCTGAAAAGAACAAACAATATATTTTATATACACCCTCTTCAACCATAGATTTCCCTAAACTTTCCCTTACATTATTTTTAACCCCATTTTAAAACATTTAATATACAAAGAACATTACCCCCCTTTCTAAATTTCACAAACGCCTGCCTGATAAAATAAATTTCCTCAAAATATACTTTTTTACATAAAAATTACCCACAATTAATTTACTTAATAAAATTGATGAAGTTGATGCTTACCAGAGCTTCCGTTTTCACAAATATAAAAATTTAGTTAAATACTTGGGCTATTAAGCCACTCACTGATTATTTCAGTGGAAATATATTTTATAGAATAATTTACTTTGATGTAAAATTTCTTCGACAGTATGAAGTAAATTAAAAAATTTAGTTAGTTCCTGATTTTTTCTTTTACCATTGCGCACGCTTATATATAGCTTACATCCCACCATATCTCCTTCCATCACTATCCCTACTTTGACACTATTAAGGACACACCCATTATACCGACCTAAGTATAACCATTATACCTACGCTTAATAGCGCCTAATAAACTAATATAGCAAATCCATGATTTACGCCACAGGGTAAGATCATCGACCGAGTGTATGATACACGAAATTTAGGCATAATTATAGACCCTAGTCTTAGGTACGAGAAGCACATTGCTGAGTCGGTCCGCGGCTGCTTCTATCGCTTAAAGGTGCTGTATAGGATGAGACCCTATCTGTCAGAAGATTTGCGAATGCGTTTGGTGGAGTCCTTGGTTCTGTCGAGGCTTAACTACGGAGATACAGTGTATGGTTCATGCATAACATCACAAACGGAGCGGCTCATTCAAAGAGTACAAAATGCCTGCGCCCGTTTTTGCTTTTCCATACCTGCTAGAAGTCACGTCACACCGTTTCTGAATTAACATTACGTACTCAAAATGAAGACGAGACGCAAATTGCATCTTGCATGCCTAATGTTTGGGGTAATTAAATATAAGAAACCGACTTACTTGCCGGAAAGGTTCAGGCAAATAGCGTTTGGACGTGGTTGCGGTAGAAGGCAGTGCTCTCTACAGTTGTCGATACCATCCCACAAGACAGCTGCTTTTAGAGGAAGCTTCCGATACGCTGGGTGCAAAATTTGGAATAATATACCTCCGCCTCTAAGGCCGAGATTCATAGACAGAACTTTACTGTGCGTCAAAGTAGTCTTCGCAAAGCGTACTTTCACAGCCCGTAGTTTACTTTGGCGGATTTCTATTTCATAGTCGATGCGTTGACTTTGCTAAGCAAAGTGCTGCTCTATTCCGCCTCGAAGTAAAACCAAAGTAGACTACCAACTTTATAGGATAAACGCAAGGTTTATATTACTTGAACGGTGGTTTTTTGATACAATTTTCGTAAAACTAAAGCATTTGAATATTTTGGATTATACCAGCAATTAAAATCGTCGAAAATGCATATATGTAACATACCTGCTTAATCTATTTCTGAATACCTATAGGTATGATATTATACAATTTTTTTTTCATTTAATCTACTTTAAAAAGCATTTAAAACTTCTAAACAAACATTTCTTAAATTATTATTTTAATGTTAAAATATGACAAACCACAATGGATAGTACGTACTATAGAGCAACGCGACCAGTACCGGAGGAGTAGACATAAATATGTTTGCTCTATACTATACATTATTTCTCTGTTATATGTTGCAGGGGGGGGGGGGGTGGTAATTGTATTCATATACACCACTACATAAGCAATCAGCTTACCATGCACCTTATACAAAACAATTTTAAAATACACTCATAATTTCAGACACACGCACACATATTTTTTATACCATTTGAAGTACCTATAATATAGCTAATCAAATCGGTCAAAATATTATGTTCACTGAGAGGAAAGTATCCATAAGGCGCCTCCCTTCCCAATCAGTCACTGGTCGTGTTGCTCTATAGCAGGTACCGCGGTACTCAACCCTTTCGAAAACAATAGCGCCAAAAAAAACGTCATTGTCGTAAACACACAATAGAAGAACACTTAACCCGATCAAATTCAATTGACGATGATAGTCGTAAGTTTTTAGGCTTCGAACGAACTGTTTAAAGTGGTAGCATAATCATTCAAAGTATACTTTGAGACGTAAGTCACCGATATCGTGCACTCGTACTTTACTAAGCAAAGTAGGGTTTCGCGAAGTAAGGACTGGCGTTAGCCACGACTATGAAACAGTATGTGTGGTCAAAGTGCGACTTTGCTACAAAGTAAAGTCGTAGTGCGATCTATGAATCTTGGCCTAAGAGCCATTAAAACTATAAATACCTTCAAGATAAAACTGCGACTGTATTTGATCGAAGCACAGCGGGAATTCGGTATGATAAATGTTGATAAGTCATTTATTTGATAATTTGACCTTGTTGGGATGTGATGCGAGTGTTGCGGTTTGGTAGACGTTTATCATTGAGTTGAATGGATTGAGGAATTGTGTGGTTGCTAGGTTTTTAGTTGTTCATTGTGTTGTTGTTGTTTTTGGTGTTTGTGTTGTTTTGGGTATTATTATTGTTGTTGTTTTTTGGTTGTTATTTATATGTATATGTGCAAAAACTGATAGATGACCGTTGGACTGATTGGCATCCGTGAGAGGGGGACATCATAAGGGTCGGGTTGAAAACCAGCGCTTGGCAGTAGCCTTGCACATGCTGAACCAAGCCCTATTCGGCATGCTTATGTTAAAAACCATTTATTTCTTTTATTTAGTTTTTTTAATGTTAAGGCTATGTACCGAATAAATATTATTTCTTTCTTTCTTTCTTTCTTTTCTTTCCCACCCGAGTTTCGCAGACTGCGGCGGGGGCGCCGCACACGTGTCTTCGAACAAGACTATCGGCATTCATAAGGATTTTAACTCACGTAAAACAAAAAAAAACTCATAGACACGGGATAGCACTCGAACCCCCCCTAGGTAAGGACCTAGGGGGGGGTTCGAGTGCTATCCCGTGTATAGGTAAGGACCTAGGGGGGGGTTCGAGTGCTATCCCGTGTATAGGTAAGGACCTAGGGGGGGTTCGAGTGCTATCCCGTGTCTATGAGTTTTTTTTTTGTTTTACGTGAGTTAAAATCCTTATGAATGCCGATAGACTTGTTCGAAGACACGTGTGCGGCGCCCCCGCCGCAGTCTGCGAAACTCGGGTGGGAAAGTTCTCTTCCGTTTCCTCCCCACCGCCGTCTCTTTCACGAGCATGACCTGCTGTGAGCAGCAGAAAGAAGTTAAAAAAAACCTTGTTGTATAAATATAAATATTGTCTTTTTCTGTTAAAAATTAAAATTTGTTGTTATCATCTGTAAAGATTTCAAGTATCTGGCCTATCACGGATCTTGAGACACGACGTCACAGTCAGTCAGAGAGACAGATGGACTCTTAGAAATAGAGTCCCGTTTTCAACATTTGTCTACTAAATACCTATTTAAAAAAAATTGTTACTCATTGTTTTCATGAAATGTTTGATAACTAAATTTTTTTTGCCCTTCAAAATACGAAAATTAAAATGCAAATGAATACAGTTCAAAGATTGTAAATATTGTGCCCTTGAAAAAAAAAAAACAATATCATTGAAGTAACAAGAATTCAAAAAACGTCAAGTAACAAAAAAATGTAATATAAAAGTAGGCAGTGACGATAGTGTATATTTTTTTGCTCTACGATAATGATCTATTTACAAGTTTTCAAATTAAAATTAATGTAATATATTTCAGATAATTAACCCTAGAACCGTACCCATCATAGACTTTAAATAACAGTTCAACTTTTTCAACTTTTGAAACATCATATTTAGTCATAATATTACCCATTGAGTTCTCACGTTGGCAAAAATGCATAATATTAGTTTTATTTAGATTTATTTTTAGATTATTATTTTCAAGCCATTTTATAACTTCTTTTAAGGAGTTGTTTATTAAGTTACTGTAATTATAATTACTTGAGTATGGTATTGTAATAGTACTGTGTCATCTGCAAATAAGGTCATTGATTGGTCAATGCATCTAGGAAGGTCATTTATATATAAAATGAAAAGAAGCGGTCCAAGAACACTTCCTTGAGGCACTCCGTATGAAAGAAAGAAAGAAAGAAAGAAAAAGAAATTTATTTCACATAGGCATTTACAGATGCTCTTGTAAAACGTCCAGAATATAAATCAAAATCTACCACCAGTTCACAACGCGACCCACCTGAGAAGAACTGGCAAGAAACTCAGCGGGTTATTCTTTTTAGAGCTCTATTTACAAAATGAATCTAAAAACTATGCATTTGACACTTTTTTGAGAATCCAGTAGAGCAGGTCATTTCCAGGCTTCTCCATCCAACAAATAATCACCAATTGTGTAGTAGCCCCTGCAGTAACAATTTACTTTTTACAACCTTTTTAAATTTATTAAGGGACATACTTTTAATTTCGTCTGGTAGCCTGTTGTAAAAGCGTATACAGTTACCCATGAAAGAATTGCTGATTTTGTGCAATCTGCTATGATAAACAGCAAGGTTACTTTTATTTCTAGTGTTGACATTGTGTCTATCACTTAACTTAGCGAAACTATGTAAATTTCTTTGTACGTACATAAGATTCTCAAAAATGTATTGTGATGCTACTGTAAGAATTTTAACCTCTTTGAATTTCTCGCGCAGAGAGACCCTTGGACCTAATCTATATATAGCTCTTATGGCCCGCTTTTGTAAAATAAAAATTTTATCTATATCTGCAGCATTGCCCCACAGTAGAATACCGTAAGACATTATGCTATGAAAGTAACTGAAATAGACTATTCTAGCCGTATCTACATCCGTCAAGTGCCTTATCTTTTGTACAGCAAATGCTGCTGAACTTAATCTATTTGCTAGTTTAACAATATGTGGACCCCATTGTAAACCAGCATCGACCGTTAACCCTAGGAACGTCGTTGATTCCACAAGTTCCAACACCCGACCATTAAGTTGAACATTGGTTTCTGACTGTGTTACATTAGGCAAGGTAAATTTTATGCATTTAGTTTTATTATCATTCAGTCTAAGATTGTTAGTGTTAAACCAATGAACCACTTTCAAGATTGCGTTGTTGACATCGTCATAGTTATCTATTTGTCTTTTAACTTTGAAAATCAAAGAAGTATCATCTGCAAACAAAACAATCCTGTTGTTGTCCCCCACGTAAAAGGGTAGGTCATTAAAATATATAAGGAATAAAAATGGTCCGAGTATTGAACCCTGTGGGACGCCCATAGTAACTACAGAGCCCTCCGAGCGTGTACCATTAACATCAACCCTCTGAATTCTATTGTTCAAATATGAAGTCAGAAGATCGAGAGCCTTGCTTCTTATGCCATAATGGTGTAATTTCCTGATTAATGTTTCATGTTGGACACAATCAAATGCCTTGGACAAATCGCAAAACACACCAATTGCATCTTGTTTATTCTCCCAGGCCTCGTAAATACATTTCAATAACTCTACACCAGCATCGGTAGTCGAGCGTCCTTTAGTGAAGCCAAATTGTTTCTCATGAAACAATTTGTGACTATTAAAATAGATCAGCATCTGCTCTATAAGTCAACTCGCTGTAGCATGGTGCGTATGACAGTTGTCGATCGCGTTTCGTTTCACTGTTGAAAGTTGCCGCGAATTACAATTATGAACTTAATATTTCAGCTGCGTTACATTCATAATATATTATATGGTTAATCGCTGTAGTAAATAAAATTAAACTCAACGAGAATATTCTAGTCTACAAATAAAATTAAATTGGAAGAAAAATTTAACTAATTATTGAGTATAACGTAACACCAAAGATGTCTTTAGTGATGGGATACACTGTTTCGATGGATAGTCGATATTTTTGATGATACATTGTGCGTAGTTCCAACTTTTATTCTTAAAAAGTATATTATTTGGTTATTATTATTTGGTCTCTTCTTCTCGGTTACCTTCTTTCTTTTTCTTGCGGAGATACGCGGTCTTTTGATAGGCGATAGGCGCAGAAGCCGGTGCAGGTGTGGCACCGGTTTCGACATCGCGGGGCAGACCCGGAGCGGGTTTCCCCGAAGTTATGCCCTAGAAAATGACACTTCCACCCCCGTCCGTCTGTCTGTCTGTCCGTTACGAGGCTGTATCTCATGAAAGTTGATAGCTAGAAAGCTGTTGCCGCTATATTAGTAAATACTAAACAGAAAAATAAGGGGACTCCCATACAACAAACGTAATTTTTGTCGTTTTTCGGTATGGAACCCTCCGCGCACTTTGCCGGTTTTTTTAAACTGTTTAGTTAATAAATAAATAAATATTACAATAATTTTCATGACAATAATAAACAGATGATGATTTATGTCGTGTATCGTAAGCGATAAAAATGAATTGCATAACGTCACATCCCTAGTAATGTAGTTCTGATAGATATCAACGTCATACTGCCAACTGTCATACGCACCTTGTTACAGCGAGGGGACTATAGTATTAGTTTTTCAAATATCTTGCTCAAGGTCGGCAACACCGAGATAGGTCTGAAATTACCCGGATCTGAAGTACTGCCAGCCTTGAACAGTGGTATAACTTTACTGTGTTTCATCAACTCAGGAAATACACCACTTGAGACGCAATCGTTAAACACAGTTGCCAAGTGGGGGGCAATGATATCTATAATACTTGATACGGATTTTACTGATAGCCCACTAAGGTCAGCGGTTTTTTTAACATTAATAGATTTAAATGCTTTTAAGATGTCGTTGCAGTTGACAACTGTAAATTCGAACGCGCCCTCACAGGCAGCTACAGATTCTGCTAATAAAAGCTCGGCGGAGGTGGAAGACGACCGGAGAGTGTTAGTAATCTCTATAGGTACATTACTGAAAAATTTTTCGAACTCGGTCGCCACTTCCATATCCCCCGAAACGTGGCGATTGTCTATCTTTAAATGAAACTTTCTTTCATTCGCTGTACACCTACCACATTCCGCATTTATAATGTTCCAAGTAGTTTTAATGACATTCGCAGAATCTAAAATTTTATTTCTAATGAAATTAGACTTGGCCAAGGTACAGGCTTGCTTAAATATCTTTGAATATTTTTTAACATATTCCTGAAACTCTGGGTTGAAATTATGCGATTTTTCAGAATACAGTTCATATAGTTTATGGCGACTTTTATAAATTCCGGGTGTTGCCCAGTCACTGAAAGCAGAGCTGCCTCCGATTGATAAAGTTTTCGGGGTAAAGATTTTCCCAAACACATCATGTATCAAATTAAATAAATCAGAGTAGGATTCTTCTACACTAGTGTAATTGGGCAATTCTGTTATTTTCTTGACTAAGTTTCTTCTGAATGTTTCCAAGCGATGTGTGTTAACTGGGACAAAACTAATTATCTTCTTATTTTCCCTACTATTTCTCAGATAAGAAACAAACTGACCGCGATGATCTGATTTTACAGGGTCCACTATACATTTTTTAATGGGATTTATATTAGTATAAATATTATCAATACAAGTAGCACTAGTGGCAGTTATACGAGTAGGTTCCAAAAATATATTATACAAACCAAATGACTTGAACAAATTTAACATTTTCTCTCTCTGTAAAGGTTCCCGTGCAGTTTCTAAAACATCTACATTGAGATCCCCACAAAATAGGACCGTTTTTTTAGTACTTTGGCATTTAAACAATGCTTCTTCAAGTTTTTCTTCAAACTGTACATATGGAGCATCTGGGGGACTGTATACGCTTAGTACAATGAACCGCTCAAACTCTATACTGGCTATCTCAATAACTCGTTCAACAGAGAGGGCTACTATGTCTTTACGTTCTTTACACTTTATTGACTTATTAATAATAATTAAAGAGCCTCCACGTTTATATTTCACTCTACAGAACGAGCTAGCAACCTGGTGATTTTTGAAATTGAACATGAGTTGATAAGGCCTTAACCAATGTTCTGTTACACAAAAAATATCAATGCCATTCAAGTTCATGTACAATTCCAATTCCAATTCTTTTCCACCAATCAGGCCTTCAACATTTTGGTGCACCAGGTGTAAAGCATTATTTTTAAGATTAATAGATTCAACGGCCTGTGAGCAATCAGATATAAAATTATGCTGTGGCTGATGTAGAACTAAATGGCTAGATTTAACATTAATTGATTTATACATTGTGTCAAGCTTAGTGCAAGAACGTTGCTCTTTTGTCCTATAATCTAATTTAAATTACTTGGATATAAACAACTATCCAGAGTTCTATTATCAATGTCATTTTTCAGCTCAAAAGGAGCAGGTTTGATAGCCAGATTTTTGGCTAAAGTATCTATAAAATAATGTAGCGAAATTGCTACCTGTCTTTTAAAATAATCCAGAAGCTTATGCTTTCCTTTAGTCATATAGAAATAATAATTTTTCCTAACAATAGTGTTAGTATCAATTATACTAATTTTTTTATTATGAAGTGTTAATGTGTCCAATGATAAATTTAAATAGTACCTAATCCTATTTTCCACAACTGGCATATGCTTACAGTAGGGCAGTGTGTAAATTATAATATTATTTAAATCTAATGACTTTAATTTATTATAATATTTAATAAGTTTTTGTTTGGTTATATCAGTCCTGTTTCCTATGAAAATAACCAGATTATCTCTCTGATGAAATTTATAACTACATACAGCCTTCATTAATTGGGTATAGGATGTAGAAGGCATGCAGTGATTTATAAAGGACTGCCCCTGTGAACAAAAGTTTAATTTTGACCCCATGTCTCTCCCAATTTCATCACTGAACATAATCCAACGACTACCTTCACTGTTATCTTTTTTAAAACCTTGATTAATTTGTTTTAGTGTGCTATGCATCTGGTCACCAGATAGGGCAAGTGTACTCCCTGGCTCAGGTTGGCTGCAGTCACATTGTGTTTTATCTGCTAAGGAGTTAAAACGGTCAGCATAATTAGATGTTGAATTTAAGAGTTTATCCATGGCCAAAGAATATTCTTTTATAATCAGCTGCGATTTATCATACATTGTCTTAACAGACTCCAGGGAATCTTGAAGCTGTTGTAACTTATAACTGAATTCCTGTGTATCTGCAGCATGCTGTTTTTGACTACTTTCTAACTTTTCAGTGCATAAATTTAGTTCATGTAAAATATCCAATCTATTTCGGCAATTCTTAATATTTTTGGTGAAATTTTTATTATTATTAAGCAAATTTTGATTTTTTCTTATCAACTTATTTATTTTTATATAATGTTTTAACTTTTTGTTGCTACAATGACCTAAACCTACTGCAGGGTGTTTAGGAGTATCATTTGTAAGGTCTATAATGTCAGTCTGTTTAGGTTTTGCAGCAGTAACTAACCTTGGGGACCTATCCATGAGTTCGTCGAACAATGTTTGGTTTTGTAGAGTACTAACTTGCAGAGACGCTTCTTCTAGCTGAGTTATTTGTTGGTGGGAGTCCCTAAGCTCATGTTCTAGATCAGCTATCCGTTTTAAAGCACGTTCATACTCTGCACTGCACTTATCAAAATTATTTACTATTTTTAGGAGTTCATCCCGTTCCCCAGTCACTTCATCTAACCGCACGCTTAGCAAGGACAACTGCTGTTTTAGTTTGCCGTTGTGTTCTACAACAGAGACAAGCTCTGTCTCATTGTCCTCACGTTCATTACTAAGCTGGACAACCTGCTCCTTGGCAGATTTTAGTTCTTCTAAGACCAGTTGAAGTTTTGACTGTTCCTGACGGGCCAGACCTCTTCGAGTCATCATTTTGTTGTATTAAACAAGAATAGCTACTCTATATTTAAAACAAGGAGCAGCCTCTAAAGCTATGGATAGATAGATTTGTTTATTGCAAAAAAGTACCTATTCGTATGAGTGTGATACCTGTAAGTTTTCAACATAGAATATACTATTAGATATATTACTAGTGAACAACAGGTGGACACACCTACTGTACCTATTAATTTCAAAGCGAGAGGTGGGATTCGAATGAATTACCTATCAGATTTCAGCATTGAATATATTATGACATATATACAAGTGAACAACAGGTAAACAAACTCACCGGCACACCTATCCACTGGGTAACTTGTAAAACTTTTAACACTCCTTTTGTGAATCTATGTGTTATTCATTAAATTATTCGAAGTGAAATGGTCTGTTACTAGCTACACTAAATATATATTTACTAGTTTTATAACTTCCAATATGTGATACACGTCAATATTTGCAGTTTTACGAACCTACTTACAAGTAGACTATAGGTTATGTTGCCGGCAATTTAACAGCTGATCGTTGTTATTTAAGTAATAACGCAAGTATATTATCGGTATACAAAGTCGATTTAACACTTTTACTATTATAATGATGCAGCACCGAGGAAACAGTCAATAAATTCTGAAAATTTACGTCAAAATCACTTTCTTTTAACGGTTAAGATGACTCATTCGTTACTAATTTCATAAAATTACGAACAGAACTTTGGAATTACGTATTTTAACACTTTGAACACTAATTATGCACTAGTATATTAATTTCAATGAATTTAACTAATTTTAATTAGGGTTTTTACAATAAATAAGATTAATTTAAAATAAAATTTCACGGAGCTTACAAAATTTTGACAGTTCGCTCCATTGTACAACTCGTTCGTGGGATCTATAGGTTTCTTTATATTTTGACTTACTATTAATTGCCGTTATTTCTGTATATTGTTTTCTGTTACTTATATATGATTCTATTAGATTTAAGACATTACCTCTGATTCCATATGCCTCCAATTTCTGCAATAAAATATTATGACTGACGTAGTCGAAGGCCTGTGACGTATCGCAAAATATTGTGCTGACAGGATTTCTATTGTCTACATTTTTTGTCACTTTATAAAGGAAGTCATACATGGCCATATTTATAGTCTTATTTCTTCTAAAACCTTTTTGTTCAGTTATAATAGTTTCAGTTTTTTCCAAATATCCATATAATTCTTTGTAAATATACTTTTCAGCTATTTTAGAGAAAATACTCAACAACGAAATTGGTCTGTATGATTGCAATTGTTCCTTGTCATTCCTTTTGAGCAATGGTTTTATAATAGAGGTTTTTAACGCTTCGGGAAAGACACCTGTATTTATGCTTAGATTTAGAATATGGCTTAGTGGTGCACAGACACTGACCTGTAATAATAATCGCTGGACTGGCTATTCCATACAAAATGACAGCTACTTTTTTGGGCCGATTCAAAGCGCCTCTGCCGAGTGCACTGAGAACTAAATTAGTTTGCAAATGGCCGTTGTTTGTTTATTTCAGAAGGAGTTTATGTGTGAAATTTCGAATATTTTTAAGTTATTACTGTAATTGGTATAAATTTGAAGTGTTTTGATGTATAAATTTAGTTCATAGTGTAATTAAGTAGATATTTAGCATGAGATCGTGTGTATATTGTAAAACAAGATACGAGAAGGGCTGTGGCGTCTCTTTTCACAAGTAAGTAAATCTAAGAATCTAATTCTTAAACAATTATTATAAAACCATAATTTAGGTTTTTTTTTACTATCATAAGCGAATACCCTTCGAGTTTCGGGGATTTTACGAATATTTTTATAACCTATAATGATTAATAGGGTTGTCAAAATGTATATCGATAATTTTCTGTCCAATGCCAAAATTCGAAGTTTAAAAAACAAGAGGCATGGTAAAAGTTCTTTAATAATTTAATGAAACACTTAAAATTGTAGTTGATAATCGAAACAGTAACTAACTAGCGTGTGAATATCGCGTATCTGGGGAGGTTACTTAGCGTGACAAACATTTTTATTCCTTTCGCTTTTAAGCATTCGGTTATAAAGTTTTGTTTGAATATTATCATATTGATTTAACAAGTGAAAGCATTGTTCATTTACTTTTCTTTAAATCGGCAATAACAAGAGGCTGGTGTCCTAAATTTTAAAAATTGTTTAATTTTGTAGCTTTATGTTTATATTTTTTTTTATACCACTAAGGTAACAAGCATACGGCCCACCAGAAGGACCGGTGGTCACCGCAGCCTATGAACGTTTGCAACACCAGAGGCGCCACACTCGCGCTGCCGACCCTATCAATGATCTGCTGATTACATGATCACAGAAATGTAATACTTTGATTTATTTACAACAATCATTTATATTAGTATATTTTGTGATTTAAAAAATGAATTTTAATGGCATGTATTTAAATCGATATCTGTTTAAACCCTTTTTTCGAACAAAATATTACAAAGTTAAACCAAAAATACTGACTTGCACACTAAATAAATCAAATTCAAGATACTGTTTAATGGTATTTGCAGAACTATTTTACTGAAAAAATCACTATTATCAAAATAGTATATCTAAAAATTCCTTAGCTTAACAAACATATTAAAACTTTTTTAAGGAAAACCACTACTTTGGCAACATACCTGCGACCACTGTTTAAGCAAACACTTTTTTTTTATATTAAGCTCGCCAAACTGAATTCGCGAGCCTGATGGTTAGCCTACTTAGGTACTTTAAAGTAGTCATTCATATTATGTAAACATCATTGGTACAAAAATAAAATTAACATTGTAGTCGATATCTGGTAAAGTTTTTATCGACACCAAGACAGGTGTTGTACATCACTAGTATTAGTTCCAAGTACATTCGCTAGCTGCCGTCAGCGCCAAATGGCGATTTTCAATTAGGCACACTTTTATGAAACCGATCACCAGTCCAGATACTATTACAGGTCAGTGTGCACAGATATCCTCAGCAACTGCTTTGATCACGTCAGTGGTTACCCCGTCGTAACCCACGCTATTTGTGTTTTTTAAACCTTTAATTATTTTGATGATATCAACCGGAATGCACGGGGCCATAAAATAAGAATGTAATCTATTTTTTATCAAAGCCGTAACTTTTTGTCCTGATCCTTTAAGTGGAGTTATTTTGTCAATAAAGTAATTATTAAATGTGTTTGCAATGTCTAAAGGTTTAGTTATAAAGTTATTGTTATTTTTTATTATATTTATTAAATCATTTGGTGAGTTACATTTTGAGTTATTAATATTTTTCCAAGTAGTTTAAGATTTGTTAGCTGAAGTTTTTATTTTGTAATTATTTTGGGCCTTCTGTGTTAAATGAATCACTCTTTGAAATATTTTGGAGTAGTTAGTTAGAGTAATTTTATTCTTATGTGTTGGATTGTGTCGAAATTGCCACAAAAGTTGGCGTTTCTTCTTACTACACAATTTGACAACCACTTAGGCTTTTTTATAATTTTTATGGTTACTACCTTCTCAGGAAAGCATAATTTGTGGAGTAATGTAAATGTGTCCAAGAAGCTATTGTATGCTACATTAGGGTCTTCCATCGCGTAAATTTCAGAGAACGACAGACTGCCTAACTGTTTTTTAAATATTTGAATATATTCATAGTTATAATCCCTCTTTCTAATATGCCAACGTGTATTACATCTAATTGTTGGCACCGGAAACTTAAATAACTGAGCTGTGTGATCAGAAAGAGCGAGTTCAAGTATCTGTGCCTGACATCCTCTTTTTATATTATGAGCAAAATTATCTATGCATGTACCAGTCACTAAACGGGTATGTCGATTAAATGCAAATTTCAGACTATAATAAAATTCAGAAGTAGGCATTCAAGGCTCTTAGACTCTTTGTTACACTTTAGCATATTTACATTGAAATCACCTGTTATTATAATATTTTGATATTTAGGCTTATTTAATATTTGTAATAAAGTCTCCAATTTTTCAACAAACATGTCAAAATTACTCTTTTTGGGGGTTCTATACACACATGCTAAAACAGTTATATATTGTGGAAGTACCGTAGAAGGTCTTGCTTTTTTAAAATACCGCCAATACTTATTTGTGCATGCATTTTGTAGATAGATGCATACCCAGGGGTGCTGTAGTACTCCACTCAGGCTTGCCACGATCGCACGCTAACAGGACTCGCGCCCGGCCGATGCTTTGACACGATCCCCCGCCCCCCGTAAATACGCGGAGGTGCGAAAAGATCCATTTTAAAACAAAAAAGTTATAGCCAATATTATATTATATTTTTTTTCAGTTGTACCCCAGGGTACGGTTCTAGGGTTAAGTTACCCACCAGTTATGTTCATTACTCTCAGATAACAATCAAGAATTCCCTTAGTTATCATTCATTAACTTATATTTACATAGGTATAGATCATTTACATACATACATTACATAGGTATAGATTCATTAGATAAACTATATTACGCAAATAGCTGATAGGTATGACGTTGGTCTCGGTTGTCGGTATTGTGGCAGTGCAGTGGTTAAATTCATTATAGGCTTAAAATTTTTTAATACCGGGTAGGGTTCTTTTTTTCTTAACGTGAGGAAAATGCTACAGGGATACTATGCCGGACTCCTACCGACTAAAACCCAAGCTTATCCTGCCTAACATCATACGGTTGGAAGCTACGGGTATGCCTTTGGAAGGGTGTCCCCAGGAATACCGAGTAGGGTAGTCAGAACCGGCGCCTGGCCATTTCAACACGGCAATAGGCTCATCAGCTATTACGTGAGACAAAATTCTTGAACGGGAAATGTAGGCGTATTACATGCCTCATTTACTGTACTCGTACAAGGAACAGTGGCGACCTGCTATTAATGGCCAAAACTTAGATAAACATTTACCAAGTGACCGGCTTGTATTTCCTTCTGTCTACTCTTCTGGGAGTAAATGTACAATAATGTATGTATGCAACAAGTAAATGTCTAAGTTTTTAATAAGACTGAACGACTTTATTTTTAAGCAATCTAGATGCAAAACCGCCTAGTTAGAAACTGCCTCGTTGGTCTCTAGACACAATATATACCTATATGATACAAATTAGAGGTCGTGTAGAGCAACCGTAGCGAATCACGAGATCGTAGGTTCAAATCCTAACACAGGACCAAAAAAATGTTTGATCCATAATTAATTTGGGTAGAGAGTCTGGGTGTTTTTAAATGTTATGTAAGTATTATGTATTCCCAAATAAATTATAATAGTTTTATTATCCGTTGTGTAATACGTCTGATACCCTTATTACAAGCAGCTTAATCTTAACTTACTTTGGAAACAGACAGCGCGGTGTGAAAATGTTCGGGAAAATATTTATTTATCATTTTCTAGATGTAATAACTTATGAAATAAGGTGTGCGCCTTATTTCATAAGTTATTTCATATAAGATAGATTTATCCTTAGTAAACTAGATCAAGTACTTAATTACTTCTATTTCTAGATAACCCATTAACTTAATCAGAACCTTTGAAATTACATCAGTGCTCCTGTTAATAGATACAACAATTAGAAACATCATGAATGGGTCGACTCAGGTTGTATGTAAGTAATCTACTTAACTTTGAGAATTTAAGAAAATTTATTTGTATCGAATTTCTTGGGAGTTTATATTTCATTCATTCGCTTCTAGCCAAATTGGTTAAAAAATCTTATTAAGTCTTTCAGTACCTTCTGGCAATGGTGCCCTTCGATTTAAAAAAAAATACAGATTGGTAGCGATTTAGAGCGCTTACCAAATTATATATAAATGCATACATACGCTCACGATTACGCCTTTTATCTCCGAAGGGGTAGGCAGAGGCATATTATTTCACCTTTGCGATTCAGTCCCACGTAAAAGGTGGTGAGCCATATTGCCGTGATGATACGGACAGGCGCAGATTGTGACTACCTGCAGTTGAAATTTTCAAGCCGCCTTAATAAATAAAGGCCTTCAACTTGGTTTAACGACTGCCATTTTACCGGCAACTGGGGCCAATGGCGTAAAGAGCCTCCAAAGCACGGAAACGCTCGCAAATAAATGTCACAGTGGTCACGAGATGGTCAACTATCTATAACCGACCCCAGTAAATGTTGCGAAATACAGTCGTTTACAGAACACTGAGTTCGCGGGGCCACGAGCTCTTCACCTTATTATTAATCCAAAAAGAAAAAAAAGTCAATGAAATCAGCAGGCGGCGCTAGTTGGTCGCTCAAACTCGGTCAAATAAGCATGCTGTTTCACCTCTCATCGCATAGTGAGAGCGAGAAGCTGCGATAATGCATTCATCCAAAGGTCCTTTGGTAGGAAGGGTGTTATGAAAAAAGTTCTTCATGTATTAACTTAGAACAAAGTTTTCTGAACTCTTTGAGAAATGAACTTTGTCGGAACGGACTTACATTTTGAGTTTTTATACTCCTTTTATTGTTTATTTACCCAGAATGTTATCTAAAAATTTGGCAGAAAAATCAAATTTTTAATGACTTTTATCTCTTTAACAGTTTTTTGATTCCCATTTTTTGAACTGTACCGACAACGTTTATGATGAGGCAAACCAGTAAAATGTTTTACTTTGTATGTAGGATATCAAACAGTTGAATAATACCCTCCCGAAGTTTGTATGGACAAAATAGCGACTAGCGCAACCTTAAGACAGTCTACGGCTGGTAGGTCTCTCCCAAATTACGTCACAATACACGGTCCTGCGCCTTCTGCATCCAGACACTCTCTGCAGCCTTTTTCAGATCGGTTGTCAATCTGGATATATACTGCTTTATCGTTTTCACCATTGTCATTGCTGCTTTCAATAAATAATACCTAACATTTCTATTAATTAGTAAAGGTATTTCGATTATACTAACAAAAAAAAATGTGTGCGTGTAACCTTGACGCGTGATTGAAGTAAAACTTCTTTGCTATTGACGGCATCAAATGTTATATTAATATTATTCATTCAAATTTTGATTATATTCAAAATTCCAATAGCGTTACTTCCGTCAGAAAAAAATTCGGAGTTACACCTGGACGCGCCTAAAGAAGTTTTTCTTCAAAAATAGGTTTTTTATTCATGGTATGTTTTAAGCAAGCATTCTTAATATTATACATTTTTTTGGGTAAGTTAATGTACTACATTAACTTAGTATTATCCTAATATTGTCTATATTATGATAATAATAAGTTAATGTAGTACATTAACTGAACATATCTGAACACGAGTTTTCGTGACAGCCGATGTAATAATAGCTGTGTATGTAAATATTATCTTTATCCACCTCATCATAAAATTTAAAAAAAAGAAAGCTGTATTATTATTTGAACAACTTGTTTCATGGCTCAAATACAAAATCTTTAGTACTTGTTTTACACGCCAAAAACACTTCTTCTGTTGTATATGGACCGTCTGAAAATGAAAAGAAGAAAATTTAAAAATCGGTTGAAAGGTATTTTTTTTTAAGTATCGATGCCCTAAGATGTTGAAAGTCAAAGAAATGTCAAACTCAACCCAGCTGTATTTCTCCATTATTTTTCATATACCCCAGCTACCACACGGTGCCTTACAAATGCCAACGACTACGACTGGGAGTTCTGGGTAAGCCCTTGGAAGGATGTTTCAGGGTTCTCAGCAGACTTTGGGTGCCACCGGGCATTGTGAGGCATCCTGGAAGTGAAACTCTGACATCACGTCGCGCTGCGCCGCAGCTGACTTGGGCATGAGAAGTATGTAAATGTTATTTTAACTTAGAATTTTGCCTCATTTTGCATAACCTACCAAGTTATTGAAATGAAAAGACTAGAAATTGTTTCTTACCAATGTTAAACCATTGCGTGCTTGGTATACAAGACTCCTCTCTCGCAAATACTATTGCTTCTCTGATTGCGATAGCTACACATACAGACATACATATTGGAGGCTCGCTACATGCTGAAAATTATTGGTTTATTTTTAATTATCGTAAATTTTATCGTAAATACATAATAAATAACGGACTACTAAAAACTACTGATCGAATGAACAATTGACCAAAAGAGTTTTTATCGAACAAACATTTGGTATTTTTACTACTGATCGAATGAACGATTGGTCGAAAAACAGTTGACTTAAGAATATTTTAACAAACAAAAGTGAAATAAGTAGAATTCAGTACTGGCACTCGCCAACCGCTGCCGCGGCACGCTCGCCTCGCTCGCTAGACTCGTGCGTTGTGATCGCAGTTCTAACCTAACCTAACCTAGCCATTTTAATGCAGCCCCTGTTAAAATTTTCTTTAGTCAACTGTTTTTCGACCAAACATTCATTCGATCAATATTAAAAATACCAAATGTTTATTAGATAAAAACTCTTTTGGTCAATTGTTTATTCGATCAGTAGTAGAATGTTATATGTCTGTGTAGAATGGCCTTATGTTTTTTCGGTCACACGTCAAATGATCACATGAATTTCGGTCACCAGTGGTAAACCGTTATGACGGCTCCCATACAACAAACGTATTTTTTTTTGAGGATTTTAGTACAAAACACTTTGTTCACGAGTTCTACTCACACAATATATGTATACAGCCAATACGAGACGCATGTCATGACAGCGAATGTAATCAGAGTAATCCAAGTAATGTTACAAAACAATTATAAAATAATTTCTTTAGTGTATTTTGTACCTTTCGCTCCAAACAAAGGGTTTGTGGAATACGATTTCTTCCTCAAATATACCCTCATATCTTGCGGTATATCCCTCGCTTGTGGTACATAGTAGTTCCAAGTGCGATCTGTCAGCATTTCTCCTGTCTTTTTGTCGTACACTAGTTTTTCACATGTCCAGTATCCTAGGCCCATTACAAAAGCACCTTCTACCTAAAATAAAATATATTATGCACGAGATTCATTTTTTGCTTAGACCATATAACACGGGACTAGCCTTTGCGAACCACCGCATACAAAAATATTCTGCCAGTTTTCATACAAATGAAGGGGGAAACACAAAGACATATAAAATTTCATTGCATTTAAAAATGTATTTATCGACAAACGCGTAATGGCTGTTGTGTGTTAATTGTTATTGTACAGTCAACTACAATGTAATGTACTAGTTTAATCATATAAAATGATGTACTGATGTACAGGCTTTTCATAAAGCCAAAAGACAAAATGGTCATGTGCAATTGCAGAAAACAATGCTTAAGTAAGGCGCATCCTGTGGTTAGATGATCTAAGATTTTTTGTGATATCATAGCATGATAAATTGTTCTAGAATTTTGACTATTATTATACCATTTTTTTTTTCAGATCTGTGTAAACTTTAGGGTATTTATCAAATAACATTTAGTGAAATTAATAATTAAGTAATTTATAAAACTTACTTGACCAACATCTAATTCTGGATTCACACTTCTGCCAACATCTTGTAAAATGTCAACGCGCAATATTTCATACTCTCCTGTTAATACATCTATTTCCACTTCAGCTAATGTAACTCCATAGATCTGATAACTTTGTAAATCATCTTTACCAGCAAAGCCATGCGCTTGTAAATCTACTGACATTTCAAAACTTTTTTTAATAAGTTCTTCCCAAGACATTTCTTTGTTAGATTGTTGTTTTATAGGTTGTATTCTTGCTAACAATTCATCACAACATTTTTCTGCAGCCATCATTATATTATGTGTAGTAAGACTTGCTGAAGTCGGATCTGAATTTGGAGCTACTGTGGTATTATTTTCTTTTACAATAATCTTTTCTATCGGAATATTTAGTTTATAAGCAACAAGCTGTGATACTTTTGTGTTTATACCTTGACCTATATCAACACCACCGTGTGATATTGCAATGGTACCATCACCTTGGAACACTGCTAGATTTACATTATAATATCTGGCGTAAATACATTCCCACCTGAGGAATACAAATCTCAGTCCTCTTTTTTTCCATCGGTTATTTGTATTATATTTCTGAACAATATTTTTTCTTGTTGAATATTCTGAATTTTTTTTCAATGTATCACACATTTCTTTCAGATCTATATGTTGTGGATCTAAATTTGCTAAGCGCAGTTCAATTGGATCAATTGGTAGTGAATACGAAATTTGTTCCATCATCATTTCAACCATAGCGATATTTTCGAAAGTTCCTACAAATTGTATATCGTGGTTCATAAAATTAAAATGTTTAAGAATAATATTCTTATTGTTGAATTTTTTTGAAATTTTTCATATTTTGAAAAATTTCAAAAAAATTCAAAAGATTAGAATTAATATTAGAAAAAAGTGGTGTTTATACTCACCTGGTGATCTAAACCAGGAGTTCTTAGCAGTATCGGTAAGAATATTATAGCACTTATAATTCCAAGGTGAACTGTTATAACAGTGATTATATATTCTAGAACCAACTCCTGTTAAGTCTTCATTAACGAAATACCCGTTGTCTTCATATATATTGTAATTTATATATTGAAATACACCTGATTTGTTGACGCCTATCTTCAAAAGAGAAATAAATGTGCAACATTAATCCTGTGTAATATTTATTCATAATGATAAATTGTCTCTCAAGACTCACATTTACCTCATAATCAGTAGAACACGGGTATCTCTTACCAATAGCTCTCGTTACGTTCTCCAGAGTCATCACAATTCGACATGGCAGATTTAGTTTGGCGGCGACCAAACTAGCTGCTACTGCAGCTTGAATGCATCTAGATATTTTAATACCAAAAGAACCACCTACACGTCGGACGTGAACGTCTATCCTATAAAATGAAATAGGCATCTATTAATTTGCTTTAGTTTGCATTCGCACTTTCCAGTACTACAGTCACAGAAGATGTGCCGGAGGCTTGGAAGGAGGCAAACGTCCAGCCAATCCCCAAGAAAGGGGATCGGTCAGATCCAGCCAACTATCGCCCCATAGCCGTAACCACCGCGTTATCTGCACGGTGTTCGAGATAATTATCAACAAACAGCTCATGCGCTATCTCGACGATCACTCGCTAATTAGCGATCGTCAATATGGCTTTAGGCCGAAGCGATCAACGGGTGACCTCCTTGCGTACTAAACACACCTAGGGTGAGGCTATGGAGAGGCACGGGGAATCTCTGGCTATTGGCCTAGACATCGCTAATGTCGTGTCGCTGATTGGCCAGCTTCCTGCACAGGCGACGTATATGGGTTCTCTGTTATAGTCAGGCTTCCTGCTTTTTGCAGGTAAATGCCGGAGTACCACAGGGATCGGTATTGTCCCCAACTCTCTTTCTTCTGCATATCAATGACATGCTAATCCTTGGGTGCATTCATTGTTATGCGTATGATAGTACTCTGAATGGGACCTATTCTGGCCATCCAGCGGAGGGGCGACGCGACGTGGAGGAGAAGAGGTGGCATCTCGTGGCAAATCTCGACCGGGACCTGGGTCACATTACCCAATGTGGGTTCAGACAACCTGGTCGAGTTCAATGCCAGAAAAACACAGGCGTGTGCGTTTACAGCTAAGAAGTCCCCATTCCTACCCCTACCCTCTCTTCAGAGCATTACGGTTCCACTAAAAGACAACCAGAAGATACCCGGTATAGACGTCCGGCGTGAGCTCAATCACAAAAATTACATAGAGAGTTGTATTGGGCTGGCCTCGCGGAAACTAGGAGTCATAAATAAGGTGAGGCGGTACTTCACGCCACACCAGAGATGTTGACAGTGACAGTGAGAGAGTGGAGAGAATCTTCGCCAGAACTGAGCGTTTCAAAAGATTGTAAGAACCTGGTACAACCTGCTCACACACGTGTTTCCCACATCTTACAATCCCGGGTTCTTCAAGAGGAGCGTGAAGAGGCACATCACAGGGCCGCCAACTTGAGGACCACTGTCAGAAGTCTTACGGACTGTGAGAGTGGCCCCCAATCGCTAGATGCGCCACGGTTTTACATCAGGCTGGCGACGTCAATTTAGCGAGCTTAATATAAAAAAAGAGCTCCAGGCTGCTTAAGAATTCAGAATGATCTATCTCCTCCCCAAAAGTGTGAGACTGAAATGCTTGTCCAGCTTCTATTGCTATAACCATGGACTGTTTCATGTTATCCTTGTCTTTGTCTTTTGGAACAACATGTACAGGGTTAAATTGGCGCCCTAATTGTACTCTATTTCTGTTCTTGGCTATACTACTAAAGATCTAAGATAAATATTTTGGTTTTGGATATATTTGGTGGGTCGACTGGAGCGTATGACTTAACCAAGATCTAAACTGGCAAGTATTTAGACCCGAACAACGTCATCTACAAGTGGTGCACCTTCTGACCAACTAAAGAGACTCTGGCGCACGTACTTTTACGCGGTTAGGAGGTCAAACATTCTACAATTCCTGAAGTGAAAAGCAATCTTAGCTGCTTTTAGCCATCAACAAAAGCAAAATCCCAGAATCCAAATCAAGTGGGATTTGAAAGATACCGAGGACTTAAATTTCATCAATTATACACGGTGATCTTGAGTTCTTGAAGTGGACATTGTTCGATACTGACAGCAGTAGCTATAAATGCCTATATAACGGGTGTTTTTTTTAGAGGTATAGAACTTTAAGTTGGCCTAGCTGTTTTAACCGGCGGTATTTTTGTCAGCTGTAAAGTGATTTATGTTTAGTATGGTTTGGCATTTTAACATAAATAGACTGAAGCCTGAACAATGCTTCCAAATTGTGCAAATTTATTTTGAAAATCATGGTTCTTTCCGAAATGCGTATCGTGATTTTCATAAGCGAATTTTCTTTAGCGGTGCAGCTCACTTTTGGTTGAATGGATACATCAATAAACAAAACTGCCATATTTGGGGTGATGATGATCCTCAAGTGTATGTTGAGACACCGTTACATCCAGTAAAACTGACTGTGTGGTGTGCTTTATAGGCTGGTGGAATAATTGGTCCGTACTTCTTTAGAAACGATGCTGACCAGAATGTTACAGTCAATCGTGACTGCTATAGAGCGAAGATTACTGACTTTTTCGTTCATCAATTGAACAACCATGTTGTGCAGGAGTAGTGGTTTCAACAAGACGGCGCAACATGTCACATTGCTCGTGCCACAATTGATTTATTGAAGGAAACGTTTGGTAACCGCATAGTTTCACGTTTTGGACACGTGGATTGGCCTCCAGAGTCGTGCGATTTTACGCCACTTGACTATTTTCTGTGGAGATATGTGAAGTCGCTCCTCTACGCCGATAAGCCCGAAACGATTGACCACTTGGAGGATAACATTCGGAGCGATATTGTCGCTATACGGCCACAAATGTTGGGAAAGTCATCGAAAATTGGACCTCTAGATTAGACTACGTCCGAGCCAGCCCTGGCGGTTATATGCCAGAAATCATATTTAAATTATAATGCCAGAAGATTTCCTTTCGAATAAAGTCATTTCCATATCAATAAAAACAATCACCTTCGTTTTATTCCATTTCAAAGTTCTATACCTCGAAAAAAAACACCCTTTATATATAATGACTAGCGGACGTCACGCGGTTTCACCGGCGTTGTTCCCGTTCCCGTGGAAATACAGGAATAAAATATAGCCTATGTTCACCGCAAAGAGTGTAGCTTTCCAAAAGTGAAAGAATTTTTTAAATCGGTTCAGTAGTTCCGGAGCCTATTCGTTACAAACCAACAAACAAACAAACAAAAAAAAACAAAATACAAGTCTTTCCTCTTTATAATATTTGTATAGATAAACTTTCCGCTTTGCTCTAAAGGTGAATGGTCCGGTGAGATAATTACCTCATCACCAGGTATTCATTGTTGGCACTGAGCCCTCCTGATCCCTAAAGACTTGGTACTTTTGAACTTATTCTTTATGCAACATTCACCATCGCGCAGATAGTTATTATTTGTTTGAAAAAATATTGTACATCTTATTTACCTGCTTTGATCTAATTTAAGTGCTCTTGATACCATAAGTTGCACTCCGCTTAGCCACTGCGATGTTGCATACACCGCTAATCCTTCTTCAATAGGCTTAGTGACACATACTATAGTTTCCATAGGAAAGTGATGCTGCCCATAGGTCGTATTACCTCCTTTTATGATCTTGAACACATCATCCCCTTTATGAGTAGCATTTACTTCTTTGTACAAAATGTTTCTTTGTGGATCTATTTTAGCTTTTTTGATATCAGTAACAGGATCCATAATATTTGTATACTTTACATTGACCAATTGAGCTGCTTTATTGGCTGTGTCTTGTGAGTCAGCAACTATGAGTGCTAAGGGTTGATTATAATATCTTACTTCACCACTGCAAAACACTTCTTCATTCGCTTCATTAATCGGATCATCAATGGGAGTAAAGGAGTTAAGACCTGGAATATCTTTTACTGTGTAAAACCCAATTACTCCTCGATATTTCTGAAAGAATGTGTAGTGTTAGATATGATGCCTTACTTATGTTGAACATTTTAACTAGTTAAATAATATTTTTGTTCTTACAAGAGCGTCAGAAGCATCAATACTTAATATTTGTCCCCTTGCAATAGTGCTGAGGACAAATGCAGCATGTACTTCACCTGGAAATGTCGGCATATCATCTGTATACATTGCTTCCCCAGCACACTGGATCTGGAAATATTCACGAGAGGGTATTTTTTTATTTGAGTGAGTTGTTTATTTAGACTGTACTAGCCAACAAGGTTTTCAAATATTAAAAACAAAAAAATGTTAATTTTGAGGTTTATAAATACATGCAGTCACAACTTGCATGATATGTAATTGGTGTAATATTGCCGTGTTGAATTAGACTTGCCCAGTTTGTTAAAAATTTCAAGGGATTACTCTCAACGAGTCACCCTAAAACCTTTGAGTAATTAGTATTAGTTCAATGCCTAAAACGGGTTTTACTGTGACTCGTTGAGAAATATACTCGCAACAAGTTTTTCTTATTTTAACAACGACAGTGTGATTCGTTGTTGAAGTTTTATTGTCATTTAGTACTGGGTTTTGTAGTGTAATCCGTTTGCGAAAACTCATCGCATTAGTAACAGCGCGACTTGGTACCAATGGCTTAAAGTGCCTTCTGACGCACGAAAACATTAGTACTACCCGTTCGCTCTAACTTTGCCGCTGGCGTAGAGGCGTACACCCGAATTTTTAAATACACGAAGTAAATTGACAGTAGCTAATGTCACTTCGTCATAGAAAATAAGCAACATTGTATGAAGAAGTGACATTAGTTTTTTTTTTTTTTTTATACTACTTAGGTGGCAGACAAGCTTACGGCCCACCGGAAGGATGGTAACCGTAGCCTATAGACGTTTGCAACACCAGAGGTGCTACACACGCGCTGCCGACCCGGGCGCAGGTTGTGACGACCCACAGTTGAAATTTTTCAAGCCGCCCATAAGGCCTTCAACTTGGCTTAACGACTGTCATTTTACTGACAACCGGGACCAACGGCTTATCGTGCCTTCCGAAGCACGGAAACGCTCGTAAATAAATGTCACAAAGTGGTCCACGTGGTGGTCACCCATCCATATCCGGCCATAGTAAATGTTACTTACTGCAGTGATCGTTTACAGAACACTGAGTCCGCGGGGCCACGAGCGCTTCAAGTGACATTAGTTGCTGTTAATTTACTTCGTCTAATTAAAAAATCGACTTTAGTATGGAGCCGAGCGGCAAAGTTAGAGCGAACGAGCAGTACCTATAGTTTATCATCACAGGATCAGTAACATGCTTAAATCAAAAATACTTTACAGAACAACGAGTTAGTGGTGCTAAGAACGCTTTATCGATTGATTTTTACGTAACCTTTTCAGACCAGTTATCTTTAAGACAATACCTTGCCTACGTTCAGATTAAACATCGCCATGAAATTAAACTGACTTATTTTATTTTACTTACCAATCCTTCTCTACGCGTTAAGGGTTCATTCAAAGGCCATGTTGTGTTATCCGTGTCATATATTTGTTGACCAACAGACACAGGTCGTACCTCGTGAAGATTGATTGAGCCAGTTTTTAAACGAGCATGGATGATATTATCTGGGCATAGTCTTAGTAAACCCTTTAAAGATAAATCAATAATTACAAATTTGTACACAGTGTCATCTAGCTCAAATTTAGTTCAAGCTTCTGCTATGGTATCTATTATTTGAAAATATATACGCAATATACGTACTAATTAAAAATCCGACATGATAGCGGATTTAATTGAACCAGTGAGCGAAGCGAATGAGAGTCTCCGATTCGACAGTATGGACGATTTTGCTTTCGTCCGTATGTCTGTGTGTATGTCAGTTCCGGTGTAGAGGACACAATATTTCTTTTTAGGGGGGAAAATGGGGGACTAAAGGGGTGAAGATTGCTGTCGCGTTATTTATGAACGGATCTTTATGACTTTTAGCTGAAACATAGAGGATTTGATACCTCACAGGTTTTTTTTCCTGGGTGCTCGCGAGGTCTACTCTTCGCAGAAGTAGTGGTAAATATTTGGTGCAACATGAGAGTGGAACCTGAAACTAAGCTTGTGCAGTCACATTATACTGGGTGTAACAAAACTACCTCTCTAAATTTCATGAGATGACTTGGCATCGGAAATCAAATACAAATATTTAATAAAAAAGGGGGGTTATTTTTTTTATTAAAAAAAAAAAAAAAATTGTCGCACATTAAGAATCCATTTTTTACCGCGGCAATTCGAGGTAACATGGTTGCCGTGGCAAAACCAACACAGAGCACCCGTCTGGCTGTCGTTGTCACTTTCTACTGCCGCTCAGTAGCGATAGAAAGGGTGATAATTGTAGCATATATTGGAATAAATATGGTATTGCACATGACTATGACGTAGGAGTAGGGATACGGCAAAGCTCGGCTAGCCGCTATTCTATCTCCGGATGTCGTGCGCGTGTGACTGTTAGCTAACAAGTGGTTTATTATTTAATACCTCAATACCGAACCCTACAAATGGCGACCCTGCCAGGATCTATAAAGTTCAAGGTACGTGAAAATAAACCTTAAAATTACAATCATCTGCATTAGGAGGAAGGGCATAACGGTACTCCGTTCGCTGAGCAGCCCGCCTGGGGCAGTACCTCCGCCCTGCAGAAGACCGCGGTAATAGTAACCTGACTACGGTTGGGTTATGTTCTCCGTCGGTTAGCAGGGATCCAGAGCTCATTGGGGCGACTTTGTGCCGGTGACGGTGAGACCAGAGGCTTACCTGGCTCCATTGGCGGATAGAGGCGCGGAGTATTGGTACGGCGGTCAGGGAGACCCGGTGAAACGGTTGACCGCTGACCGCCCGCAGGCTGTACGGAACCCGAACCTGGGGATCACTTAATCTCCGCCCCAGGAGGCTGAACCAGCAGCCTGTGTAAAGTCCCTGGTGCTGTGGTCGTGCCGGAGGAGGATACCGGAGTGGACGCGGCCACTGCATTGGGGGGGGACCGGGGGCCCTTCCGTACGCCGTGCCAATCTTCCGCATTACCTTTGTCTGCCTTTGGTGAGTTGGAGCCTCGCTTAGTCTCCTGCGCCAGCGGCACACAGGCGCCCCCTCAACCTTCTTAATTCCCCTTTTAAAAAAAAACAACATGGCAGCAAAAAGGAAAAAAAAAAGGGTATCCACAGCGGCATCGGCGTCCACACTTCAAGTTGACTTTTGCAACATCAGAGGCATGCGCGCGAACATCAACGTAGTCCACCACCATCTTGAAACTGCGAAGCCGACCCTTTTTTTCTTGACGGAGACGCAGATCTCATGCCCGGAAGATGCATCTGACTTAATGTACCCTGGCTACAAGCTGGAGTACCACTTTAGGCGGAAAGCCGGGGTGTGTATGTACGTCCGGGATGATGTCTGCTGTCGCCGTCTTACAAGCCTCGAAGACAGGGACCTGTCTACGTTATGGGCGCGCGTGGATCACGGGGGCCACACCCGGATCTACGCGTGCGTGTACAGGTCTCACAGCGGTAACACGGACACAGTTCGCCTTTATGACCACCTGCAGCAGTCGACTGACAGGGTGATTGAGCAGTGTCCCTCCGCGGAGATAGTGATTTTGGGAGATTTCAACGGTCATCATGTTGACTGGTTGGGCTCCCGGACCACCGACTTTGCGGGAAAAGCTGCTCACGAATTTGCCTTGACCTATGGATTCTCCCAGCTGGTTAAATCCCATACAAGGATACCAGACAGGGAGAACGAGCATAGTGCATTGCTGGACCTCCTGCTGACAACGCGTCCGGACGGATACAACGTTTCAGTGGATGCTCCGCTAGGTCCACTGTGTCGTTCGGACGCATGTGCCTCTCGCAAGGCCTGAACCACCTCGGCCCAAGGAGTGGCGACATGTGTGGCACTACAAGTCAGCAGACTGGGATGGACTGCGAGAGTTCTATGCGTCGTACCCGTGGTGGCGGCTTTGTTTTGCCTCAGAGGATCTGGATTCTTGTGCTATAGCAGTCGCTGAGGGGATCTTGGAGGGTATGGAATGCTACATTCCCAACCGCTGGATCCCTGTAGGTGCAAAAAAGCGACCGTGGTTCAATCGGCTCTGCAGAGAAGCTCTAATGCAGAAAGAATCTGCCTACAGAGCTTGGACCACGGCTCGTGCAAATTCAGATCCAAACATCTCTGAGGTAAAACGCAAATTAAATGCCGCCTCGAGGTCCAGTAAAAGAGCAATTGTCAAGGCCAAGTTCGATTTCGTCGGCAGAATTGGCGAACGGCTAGCAAGCTACCCTTCAGGAAGTCGTGAATTTTGGTCGCTTGCCAAAGCTGCCAGTAGTTGGGAATTAGGGTTTCTGGATCAGAGGAGATCCATAAACCGCTAATTCCCAACCATTCAACTATTCAATCTAGTATTCAAATAATTATCTGTCATGCATGATAGACTTTCTGGATCCGTCAACGCTCAATCCCATCTATTCAGTCAGTATGTATGGGTTCGCTAATTCCCAACCATTCAACTATTCAATCTAGTATTCAAATATTTATCTGTCATGCATGATAGACTTTCTGGATCCGTCAACACCCAATCCCATCTATTCAGTCAGTATGTATGGGTTCGTTAATTCCCAACCATTCAACTATTCAATCTAGTATTCAAATAATTATCTGTCATGCATGATAGACTTTCTGGATCCGTCAACGCCCAATCCCATCTATTCAGTCAGTATGTATGGGTTCTATGATTCTCATTCAAGCTCGGGTTAGGTCTACAAAACCTAGACTATTATCTATTCTAATTATTCGAGTCCATACCGTAAAACCTTTACCATTCAATCATTCAGCCCAGTATTCTAATATCAATTACTATTTGAAATAATGTGAAAGCCAAAAACATTGAACAGATCGTTTAATGAATAAATCGATCATTAAATCACTTCAAGTTTCGGAGATAAAATTAGTCTTTAAGTTATCTATAGCAATATAGGTGATATAACTCAATGGATTATGTGATTGAACTATCGAGAATGGCATGCGCTCAGATTACCTCTCTCAGCTTCATACCTGTATAAGTACTAAAGTATGCCTTTAGTTACATTGTAGCTACACATATTGAGTGAAATAAAAAGACATAGGTATATTTTATAGAACGTTTATTATTAATAATTCTTGATTATTAGAATGTACAAATATATTTATTTAGTATTTAAGTACAAATCTTTATCCAAATATATCCAAAGCCATAACAATAAATTACTAGATATTAGTAGGTAAGTACTTATTATTATGGTTTTGGATCAATTTCGTCCTGAATTTTATTTATTAGTTGCCTGGCACAATTGTATATATCATCATATAAAACAGTTTTAACTACATGTTGCGCACAAACATCCGCATCACACTCACATAACAGTTCTCCTAATTTGGGGGCACTGTGCACATCATATATCTCAATTTTTATTATTTTTATTCCTCGTGTCACCGGTTTTTTTATAAATTGATACATTTTCTGCTCCGAATTTGGTCTCTTATGTGTAAGACCCAACGTTTTTTGCATAGATTTTTGTGGTGGTTGGTTGGCTGGTATAAAATTGAATAATTCTTCACTGTCCTGTAAAGAAACGTTTACTTAAATTACCTTGTACTGAAAAACCATCTGATTATGTACAATTGTAATACGAAATACTACGGCTACTACCACACTCGTCTAGCGGTTAAGGCGTCAGACTTGTGATCAAGACCTTGCGTATTCGTATCACAGTAATTACACTACCAGCTTGGACTTATTTCTAACACATAATATTTAGATTATCTCGCTAGAATACTACTAATTTTCGTACCTATTAATCTTAAAACACTAATAGCGATCCATCTTCAACGTGAGAGTTACCAACCCTTGTATTGCTAGCATCCATTTTCTACAGTTACCAGTTTCTGTTGGATGGTTAGTATTAGCCAACATTTAACTATCTCTTAAAGAAAGATAATATCTTAACTTACCGACATTATGCTGCACTTATAACGCACTGTTCAAGACTATAGCAAATGATGGAATAACATTAAATGTAAGCATAACAATATATTTGTTTGAGAAGTATAGATGTTGGAATGTCGCCATAAATGGATGAAATTGATACCACCCAACATCGCGTCGCGACATGTTAACGAAGTCAATATTATAAATATACCTATTATGTATGATTGTACTTTTATTCATTGTTTTTTCCCATACAACTCGCTGAGAAAATATAACAAGCTTAGTCGCGGTACATTATTAGTATGTCCTCATTCACAATATAGCTATGTCAGCGGTTTTTATTCGTTGACTTCTTAATATTTATCAAAATTTGAACCCATGTCACATACTATCATTAAACACGGGTTTATCTGCATTTATTATATCTCCTAATTTTAAGAAAACCAATCAACACTAACATTTTTCTAAGCATATTTTCGACAAACAGAAGAGAGGATAATAATATTTTATTGTCTACTAGCAAGCTATAAGCTTGTGCTATGCGATCTAGACAACTGATAAACAAACTTATATATTTCTCAATACATAGGTACATAGATAATATACATAGGAAAGACCAAAATTAAGAAAATATACATTCATGGATCACATTAACATTTGTTCCGATCCGGGAATCGAACCAAACACCTCAATGGCAGTCGCATACTACTTACGCAATATAATATTAACATTAAATCATCTCTTTGAGGTTTTGCTTAAAATATAAGGTAAACTACACACTAGGAGCATTGGCGTATATTATATAATTACGAATTTTGCTCTCGCATATGGTAAGTACATATGGTCACATGTTAGTTTTACAGTTCAACGTAAATTTTAATTCAGCGTTTTTCTTTTATCGCTATATTAATTTAGTTTATAATTTATGCAGTTTAGATAGCTTTAATTGAAGAGTTTATGTACTTACCTAATGTAGTAAGTTTGAACTGAATGGCTAAACAAAATAAATATAAATTCGTTTTCAAATGATTTACTCTGAAACAAAGTTGAATACAAACTATTGAACTTGAACAGTCATAGTGAGAATCAACCCTAACCGCAGCGATGTGTAGCAGAGATAAGTAATTCAATATTGTATAAAACACAAATCTATTTGGGTGCAGTATTCTTGACACAGCATTTTAGCAACACGTGGCCAGCACCATATTCGGGATAATATGCGGAGTAAGTAATTCTATATTGTTTAAAAGACAATCGTATTTGGATGCAGGGATCTGACATAGCATTTTAGAAACACGTGCCCGTTACCATATTCGGGATGATATGACGTAGATTTACCATTATTTAAGAGACTGCCTCTCAAAGCTATGCCGCAGATACTCTACCGGAGCTGAAGTGATTACCACAACGAGCTTACGTATACCTGCCTATCGGATCCTGTACCTACAAAATGTAAGTCACTATTATATTATTTATTAATACGTGATTAAAAAGCACTCGTGCTATCATTCAGCAATCCTATTATTTAATCGTTCAACTATTCAATCGTTCCACTATTCAATCGTTATACTATTCAATCGTTCCACTATTCAATCGTTCCACTATTAATTCATTCTAATTTGCAATCATTCATGATATACATAGTATCTAAATTCTATCAACCTGTTATTCAAATATTTCATATTTTATTGATAGATACTACAAATTATTGTTATAAGTTATTTATATGAATGGCTTTGTTTTCAGGTCCAAACAAATGGCTGACCAATTATTCCCGTCTTCAGACGAGTCAGAAGTTAACATCCCGGTGAAGACCAAGAATAAGAAGCGAAAGTTTGCAGAAAAAGCATCAACCAGCCAGCCTGTGAGCAGTTCAGCTACAGGCAGTCAGCCATCAACTAGTCAACCAACCAGTAAGAAACAGAAGTCGAGGGCTACGATCCGCGATCTCTTCGGAGCCGATAGCGATGATTGCAGCACCCCCACTGGTAAAAATCCTGCACCTATTTATTCATATCTAACACGTAGGTTGGCTAATGGATTCTCGCGTCAAATAGATGAAGGAAAATCTGGAAACTTTTTCATTGAATTAAAAATTTATGATTGTGAGGAAATTGAACGAGTGCCACCAATGAACCGATGGAGACACGCTATAATAACTGTTAAAAATAAAACAAGTTTAGATTCAAAGTCCTGGAAGCATTTAAGTGAATTTGTGAAAGAGACAGGGAATGAATTTAAAAATTGTGCAGCCACGTTTATAAACTCTTATCAGTAAATAGGTAAAGAGAAATCTGATTATTCATTAATCATTATATACCTATTGCTATACACATTAAACTGTATTTAATCCCTAGCATAAGACTACTATGTATATGAATCAGACCATGCATTGTTTCTCTTTTCAGTGCTACCACTCACCTCTTATTCATCAGGCAGTTATATTAATTGTGATAAATGTAAAATTGGAATACCGATTCATGAATACAGATATCATAAACGAACTAATATTCATAAATCTAACTGTTTAATAAAATCGAAATTTGAACATATAGACATAATAGCTACAGCCTTTAAGAACAGAATAATGACATATCGCTTAAACCCATCGAAAGAAGACGAGTACCTCTTCCTAGAGGCGTTCTTAGATGACAAGCGAGATGATGTATACAAAGTAATTGAGTTATCGCTTATTAAACATACTTGTATTAAAGTAAACTTTGAGTTGTTTGCATACTTTGTTTTACCTAAATATGGTGAACAGCAGCAGCAGCTGAAGTCATTTAATACAAAATATGAAGTTTTGTATAAAAGTACTGATTTGAATAATATTTATCTGAATTTAAAAGAGATTTTTAAAACGAAATTAACCATATTACTGATAACGAGTATTCACATGCACAGACCATTTGGAATACATTTGCCAGTAGTCTTGGTGAATATACTGATTTATATTTAAAGTCTGATGTGCTATTATTATGCGATATATTTGAAAACTTTAGAAAAATATGTCTTCAACATTATAATCTAGATCCTGCATATTATGTAAGTTCACCCGGCTTAAGTTGGGATGCTATGCTCCTTTACACTGGTGTACAATTAGAGTTAATTCATGATCTAGAAATGTATAACATGATTGAAAAAGGAATACGCGGTGGATTAGCACAGTGCTCTCATCGGTATGCTCAAGCAAATAATATTTACACACCTAATTTCGAGGATGTAATCACTGAGTTTGTTGGCTTGAGAGCCACGCTATAATAACTGTTAAAAATAAAACAAGTTTAGATTCAAAGTCCTGGAAGCATTTAAGTGAATTTGTGAAAGAGACAGGGAATGAATTTAAAAATTGTGCAGCCACGTTTATAAACTCTTATCAGTAAATAGGTAAAGAGAAATCTGATTATTCATTAATCATTATATACCTATTGCTATACACATTAAACTGTATTTAATCCCTAGCATAAGACTACTATGTATATGAATCAGACCATGCATTGTTTCTCTTTTCAGTGCTACCACTCACCTCTTATTCATCAGGCAGTTATATTAATTGTGATAAATGTAAAATTGGAATACCGATTCATGAATACAGATATCATAAACGAACTAATATTCATAAATCTAACTGTTTAATAAAATCGAAATTTGAACATATAGACATAATAGCTACAGCCTTTAAGAACAGAATAATGACATAACGCTTAAACCCATCGAAAGAAGACGAGTACCTCTTCCTAGAGGCGTTCTTAGATGACAAGCGAGATGATGTATACAAAGTAATTGAGTTATCGCTTATTAAACATACTTGTATTAAAGTAAACTTTGAGTTGTTTGCATACTTTGTTTTACCTAAATATGGTGAACAGCAGCAGCAGCTGAAGTCATTTAATACAAAATATGAAGTTTTGTATAAAAGTACTGATTTGAATAATATTTATCTGAATTTAAAAGAGATTTTTAAAACGAAATTAACCATATTACTGATAACGAGTATTCACATGCACAGACCATTTGGAATACATTTGCCAGTAGTCTTGGTGAATATACTGATTTATATTTAAAGTCTGATGTGCTATTATTATGCGATATATTTGAAAACTTTAGAAAAATATGTCTTCAACATTATAATCTAGATCCTGCATATTATGTAAGTTCACCCGGCTTAAGTTGGGATGCTATGCTCCTTTACACTGGTGTACAATTAGAGTTAATTCATGATCTAGAAATGTATAACATAATTGAAAAAGGAATACGCGGTGGATTAGCACAGTGCTCTCATCGGTATGCTCAAGCAAATAATATTTACACACCTAATTTCGAGGATGTAATCACTGAGTTTGTTGGCTTGAGAGCAAAACTTTATTGTATTGAGTCAATAAAAGCATGCATTAATAAAGCTAAAGGTGTATCAAAGCCCATTACTAAGAATTTGAGAATGACTGACTATAAGAGAGTTTTATTTCAGAACATTACTTTAAAATGTAAAATGCAAATGATTAAATCAAACAAACATGTAATTTATTCGCAGGAAGTGAATAAAGTAATGTTAAATAGATTAGATGATAAACGACTAGTTCGACCAAATCAAATAGATACATTCTCTTGGGGTCACTGTGATGGCATATGATTGTGTAAATTTATATGGATACGCAATGATTTATGTATATATTAGACATTTAATAAATGGTATTATGTTCAATCATTGTTTTTTATTTTTCATATACCTAAGTTACATGATAAGATTCCTGGCTTATTTAAAGATGAGTTGGGTGGTGATGTAATCACTGAGTTTGTTGGCTTGAGAGCAAAACTTTATTGTATTGAGTCAATAAAAGCATGCATTAATAAAGCTAAAGGTGTATCAAAGCCCATTACTAAGAATTTGAGAATGACTGACTATAAGAGAGTTTTATTTCAGAACATTACTTTAAAATGTAAAATGCAAATGATTAAATCAAACAAACATGTAATTTATTCGCAGGAAGTTAATAAAGTAATGTTAAATAGATTAGATGATAAACGACTAGTTCGACCAAATCAAATAGATACATTCTCTTGGGGTCACTGTGATGGCATATGATTGTGTAAATTTATATGGATACCCAATGATTTATGTATATTAGACATTTAATAAATGGTATTATGTTCAATCATTGTTTTTTATTTTTCATTTTAATTTCACCTTGGGTAGGAAATAGTATGAAAAACAAACACACTATAGAAATAAAACATTTATTAAGTTAATTAAAATTATGAAATACAAAAGTTATTTTTTAAACACCATCGCTTAATACACAATACATTCCTTAAAGCACAATAGTTCTTATGAGCAAAACAATTATACAAAGATAGATCTTTACAGTAAAGATCACTAAGAGTTTCTAAATTAGGAACACTTTTATTTTCACATATGTCAGAAACATTATTATGACCACATAGCTCTTGAACCCACTTTATTTTCTCACTACCTTTAACAAGAACCTTTTTTTCCTTCAAATAGGGTTTGATTATTTTAGAAAATTCTCTGTAATCAATATATCCTTCGCTCCAGCGGTAACCTCTATTCCTTTCAATCCACCAAATGCGTCTTTTTTCTTCATCAGTCAGCGAGGAGAACGGATAAGGAGGTTTTATTAAGAATATGTGAGTATATTCCAACGTAGCTATAGCTAATTCCTTGACTATGAAGTTATTATAAAGATCTTTAAAACCTTGAACATCTACTATAATAGTATTTTTGTTCATGATATCTTTCTCACGGTGCTACTTAACGGTTTATACTCGATTATACAGTCGTTCAATATAAGACAATATGCTGAAGTTTGATCTGGTATATCAATGTCACTTTCAATTTCCACTCTGACATCGACAACAGGTCCTGACTTAAGATTATCTGGTTGTCTAGAACAATCTACGACAAATAACGGAGCAATATTTTTAAATTGTTTCTCACTTAATAACGGTTCACCGCGACGACCTCCGTAATACGAGTGTTGGAATCTGGTGTATTGTTCATATATTAAAGCAATTCTGTTATTTGAGAAACTTGAATTTAAATTTTCGTAAGGGAAGTAGGTTGAATTTAGGTATACTCTAACATCACGAACGGTACAGTGATCAAACTGAGACATATCCAATTTTGAATTATTTTTTCTATTTGTTTGCAGACCAATAATAACAAATCTTGGTTTCTCTATTTGCGATGATGTTTTTATGGACCAAGTATGTTTAGTAGTTTTTGGTAGAGCTGGATATTCATATAAATCCCAATTCCTGAATATCATCTGGAGTGCTCGATCTTTTTCTAACAGTTTTAACATATTTATTTTTTCTTTATCGGATACTTTGACATGTGGTACACGCCATATTATTTTATTTATAATAATATCTTCTACCGTTTCACCATCGTTAAGTTTTAGGGCGTTCAGATTAGTATTACTTCGCAACAATATTAATTCATGTTTGCTGTTTATCACTACTTTCTTGAAATCTTCTGCAAAACCAAGAATGTTACAGAGGGGTATAGAAGCAGAAAAGTTACCCCCATTTGTACTATTTATGCCATCGATATTCCAACCCCAAGCATTAGATACTTTAGCCTCGTTTTCGTTCATTGATATTAATGATTTCATTGTGGTAGTTATACCAGCGTTTTTTATTTTATCTATTTCCACTCCATTTATCTCATACCTTATATCTTGAAACAAGTAAAGTAAACTATTGTTTGTGAAATGAACGCTACTGACTCTCTCTTTCGAATTTCCACCCTTGTTTACAACAACAGTTCCTTCCAAAAACAAAGTGCTTGCTGATGGTAATATATACAAGTCTTGTTGATTAATAGGTATCCTGATTTCATCGCTTCTATTGAAACTTGTTACGTAAGGCTTGTAAGAGTGAAATTCAATTCCTTCCACAGAGTTGTTGTATGCAGGAGTGGATAAAACATCTAGTATATTCATTTTAACAAACCAATCGCTTTAAGAAATGCTTTATTATTGTTATTCAATTTTATGACCTTTTTGGAGCGACCTCTTATTGGTTTGATAGTTTGAGTAGGACTGTTATTTTTAGTTGGACGAACCACATATTTATTATAATCTATCATTGTTTTCTTCTGATATGTAGATACAACTGCACTTCTTCACCTCGCAAATTTATTAAGTTATTATTTATATCTAACAGCCGTATCTGTATGCAGCTTATATTGGTTTGGTTTATTGGAAAGTAGATTGCGTTTTTAGGAATTTCTATAATCCTGTATCCAGGTGGAACATTAAGTGCAAATTCGTGCAAGATGTGACTGGATTGACCGTTTATATAAGAACCGCTAACTATGTCACATTCAATCCTTATGACAGTCGTAGGCAAAATGTTAACTGGAAACTCTGATACATGATATTTATTTGCTTCTAAGATCTGTTTTTCAAATCCCAATAAACTTCCGAATGTACCTTCTTTAGTAAAATCTATAGTTGATGCACAAAATAACATAGTTTTTAAGGTGTTGTTATTACAATGGAGTTTTATGGATGCATCTTTTATCTCAGTTTTTAAATAGTCACCAATATCTTGCAATTCATAAGTTCCTTCAGGTATCTCAAGAACATTTTTAGAACCATAATATAATTTATTGTTTGTATTATCAAAATTTGGAATAGAATTATATGTAGAGAAATGTAATAATGCACATTCATACTCCCCAACTAATGGCAACGTGTTTGGATAATAGGTAGATAATACTGATGAGTTTCCAGTTATCGATAAGGTGTGTGACATCTTCCAAATGATGGAAATGAAAGAGTGATATAAAATTTATAGTATTTATTCCAAAAAGTTTGCAAATAACTTAAACACATATGTCCACAAACTATTGTGTTGAATTGTTGATATCTATTATAGTTATAATGAACATCACAGTTCTTAAAATATAGCATCAATTCTCTTGGCGGTTTTAAATCACCAAAGCTATCAAAATATTCACAATAATTGTTTATTTTAACATAAGCTACCCAATGCGTTCCATCATTTCTCGAATTATCTAGGTTAACTATAGCACATTCAATTCGTTTAGGTATTTTTGGTAATTGATCCTTCATATAAACTCCTCGAAAGTAGGGAATACAATAGCCATACTTCTGAATATCGATATTAGTTAAAGCGCGATTAGGTAGCTGATCAATTAGTTTTTTGATGGATTTATAAACAATCCCTGACCTTGCTTATGTGGTTTAATGTATAGACCTTTACCTATTGCTATAGCCTCCATAGTTTTATTATGACGTTCAGTTTCTTGTAATTTTTTCTGACCGTGTTTATAATCATTCACAGTTTTTGCAATACCAGCTGCACCACCAGCTAATGCTCCTAAAGCAGATAAACCAGCAAAAATTGGGATTAAAGGTAGAATGCCTCCAGTTTTTGGTATAGGTATCATTCGAGGTACTCGAACTTTTGGAATGCATGGAACTAATTTTCTGGCAACCATATCTATATATATAAAAATCAATGCCACTTATTGTTGTAATTTTATAACTCAAGAACGGTCTCACCTATCCAAACCAAATGTTTAGGCTTTGTTCGGACTATTTAGTAGATGGTTTATGTAAAGTTTGCACAGAATCGGTGGCGCGGTTCTTCATTTATTACGCAAACGAAGTTGCGCGGGTCAGCTAGTAAGCTATATTTATTAATGACTTATTATCTTTAGGTGAGAGTTTTTTGATTTTTCTTTTTATTTTTCTAACAAAGTTATTAAAAGTCTTAACACCAGCACCAGACTTCAATTTAGCTTTCATAACTTTGTTTACTATCCACGAACTAATCTTTTCCCCTGTTCGAGCATCTTTTGCTTTAAGTCTTTGTTTAGCCATATCTATAAGACGTAAGTCGGCTTTGTGACGGTTAGGTAGGTCTGTGTAGTTTGCGTATGCAATATCGTGATGCATACAAGCTTCGTCTAACTTGTTTACACCTTTATCACCACGTAGTAATCCTTTTGAAAGCTTTGTTCCTGGTCCACAATAGTTATAACCGGGTATGTGTAGTTCGAATGGTAAATGATTAATGATACTGTTTATTAGTCCACCACCTTGCATCGTCCAAAGAATAATGAATATACTTTTAAATTATATACCACTTATATAATTAACTTATTCTACTATTGCAGTCTTATCAATCCAACTGTTCTCTTTGTTATTTAAACCCAACCATTTTACAAACAGTTTGTTTCCTTTCTTTTTTAATACTTTTTCTATCAAATAGACACCAGGGCAGGACGACTTTTGAAGCTCTTGTTCGTAAAAAGTACCCAATATGACTTGTTTCTGATTATCTTCAATGCGATACGTTATTGGTACAGTGTTATTTATCTTTTTTATAGTAAATAATTCTGTTGACCAGTTAGGAGTGTATCCTTTCTCAAATATATGTTTGTACTTACTAATTCGAACTTTGTCACCAATTATAAACTTTGGACGAGATTTTTGGGTTGCCTTTATCATGAAATTCGTAATATTATTTTTAATGTCCGTTTCATTAAACTTATTGACATTAACAGGTGCAAATTTAATAGTACGATGTTTTGTGTTGTTATATGTCTTCACAACATCGTTCAAGCCACCATCTATCCACTTATAGTGTCCGTTCAAGCTAAAGTATTTGTACAATTTATTTTTAATAGTTTTAATAACTCGTTCTACAATTGAAGCCTTTTTGGTAGAAAATGTAGAGTAGTGATTAATATTATAGTTCTGTAAAAGCTTTTGAAATGTAGAATTATTGAACTCAGTACCCATATCAGTTTGCAGATGAGTTGGTATCCTGTGATTAGTAGAAAGTAATTTTTCAAATGCATGAGAGACATCATGTTTGGATTTAGTTTTTAATGGTTCCACCCAAACGTACTTTGAGAAGCAGTCAATAACTATTAAAATATAGTTATATCCTTTATTAAAGGTTTTTAGGTTTTGCATATCAGCTAAATCTGCTTGCCACAAATCATCAATACCTTTTAAAATTACAGATCGTCGAGGAAAATTTTTTCGTGCTGCTTTATGTATTTCATTGACGATTTGTTGTTTTGTCATTTTAACAAAATTTAAGGTCTATGTTTTTCGATCTTTTAATATAGATTGAATTGCGTCTTGAACTAGTCTATCAACTGCTTTCCTTGTGTAAAATTTGCTTTCCAAATGAGTCTCTATCTCAGACATTATTGTTTTTAAAGCTTTCTCTATGTGGTTTTGAACACTATTTGGAATAGAACTTTGCAATTTTCGTAAGTCATTGATTAGTACACCTTTCAATTCATCTACATAGGCTTTATTTACTGCATCGTCTGCGTCTTGTGGAGGTTTGACACCTTTTAGCCTCGATGTCTTCAAGTCATAATCTCCATAATCAGATTTTATTAATGCGTTATCATTAAAATCAAGTATTTCCGATATACGCATTCGCTTATGAATATAATGTCCAAATTTGTCTACATTCATATTAAAGGTGTGTTATGTTGAACGGTATATAGTAAAATGACACACATATAATATTAGTTGATTTATTTATTTAATAATTTTGCTTTCACGTAGTTCTTCAATGATAGATATTATTTCATTATCTAGTCCTGTGTTACCAGCATCTCGAGAAGCAATTAATAACTTTAATCTATCAACCAATTCATTGGGATCATCCCAATATACAAAATCTGTGTTTTTTTTCCACATTTTTGTTAAAGGTAATCCTTTTCCTACTTTCTGTCTACAACTTGGACTTCTACTTTCTTGATCGAAAAGTGGTTTAATAACTTGCAAATATTTTTGTCCTTTATTACTTTTAATTGGTTTTTTTGAATCGAAATCACGACGATGTGCATTCGTTACAAGTAACATTGCCTTATAATTTTGCTTGTCATGCTCATTAACCAAGCTCAGATCAATGTCTTTTTTTAACAGTAACTCTCGCAACCCAGGTGTACTTTCGTACTTGCGTCCGGCTACAGTAATAACTTTATCCCCAATAGTTATGTTAGAGGAACCCAACATTAACTTTCCACGTTCATTTCTTATACCAAATGGTACATCTGATAGTACTTGTGAAGATAACGACCAAGATGATGCATCTGGATTAGTACCGACTAATGACTGAAATGAAGAGTCCGATGAGGGTTCCGATTCATTACTAGCAATACTGCTATCATCTGTTTCTTTCATATCTTGGTCTTGTGGTAATTGGGGTTCTACTTTTTCCTCCTTTTTTGTTAGAGCTAAGTGGTTATTAGTGTTGGCTATTAAATTGAGAGAGTCTGTAACAGGCTTAAAAACTGTATCAAGAGCATACTTATTACTATCTTCAAAATCCTTCATTTTACGTATTTTTTTCTTGACAGCTTCTGTCGCATCAACAATTTGTTTTTTCAATGATTTATCCATTATGTAAATATGTGGTAATCGAATAAGAACCAATTACAGAATAACAATAAAGTGACTGCAGTCTACTTAAATATTCAAATATCATCTAATAATACAAAAGTGTCAAACGTTTTTCTATAGCAACCGTTGTTTCTAGAACAATCTTTATTAATTACCACATAATCAAAAGGCTCTTTCCATATTAGGGAACACATTTCTCGAAATTTCAACCATGACATATCGGTGTTAACATGTTCTTCGTAAACATGTTTCAAATTAACTTCATCTTGCTTAAAAAGCACAATTAAGTTAGCATTATCTCTTACAAGTTGTTTAGGTATTTTGGTGTAAGTTTGATTTAAATAAAAACTGTCAATTAATTTATGTCTTCCCATGGCAAAATAATCACGCATATTACTTTGATTTTCACATGCTACATCATCAAAAATAATCACAGAATTAGGTTTTGCATCTGCAACCTTTAAAACGTCATCATTTGCTTGGTATGTCTGGAGAGTGATACCTGGTACTCGTCGTAAAACCTTTTCTAAAAAGATGTACTTTGGTTGAAGTAGCGTTTTAGAATATACATAAACATTCTGAAATGTCAATCCATTTTCGTGCAATAGAAGACCAATTAATAAGTTAGTTTTTCCACAATTTGATGGTCCGCATATGATGCAGCGTACTGTATTTGGTAATAATTCTCCATGGCGTAACTTATTTTTTGTTAAATCGTCACAGATTGTATTGACCTGCAACGATTGTGTTTGTTTAACGAATTTCATGTTTGCTATGCAATACTGATCGACTCGTAATGAAAAGATGAATTTATAACATAAATATTTATAACTACAAGTAGTCGAACCAAACTGGTTACAGAAAACCTGTAGGTTATAAAGGAACGGAAGGTGGTGAAAATGCGACTGTAATAAATCGAATTTCAATCGAAAGTCATAAACGCGTTATACGGAGTGAACGGTAAGTCATTTTATGATATTGGGCACGCTAGATCACTTTTGTGACGAAGACGAACGAAGTGAGTCGTAGGAACGATAAAAGTGGTCTAGAATGGCACAAAATAATACACTACTTACATACTGACTGAATAGATGGGATTGGGTGTTAAGGGATCCAGAAAGTCTATCATGATGGATCATTATTAGAATACTATATTGAATAGTTGAATGGTTGGGAATTAGTGGTTTATGGATCTCCTCTGATCCAGAAACCCTAATTCCCAACTACTGCTGCCGAGGGAAACTTCTGTCGGTCAGGATTACCACCCTTGCTTAAACCCGACGGTAGTTTGGCCCAGAGTGCCAAGGAGGAAGCCGACCTTTTGGGTAATCTCTTTGCCTCTAACTCGACCATGAGCGACGGGGGTGCTTTAACGCCGGGCATTCCGAGTTGTGGCACTTCCATGCCGGAAGTTAAATTTACACAGCGGAATGTCCGGCGGGAGCTTCAATCCCTGGACGTTCATAAGTCGAGTGGGCCAGACGGCATTCCCGCGGTGGTACTAAAGCATTGTGGTCCAGAGTTGTGTCCGGTACTTACACGTCTTTTCGCACTTTCCTATTCCATGCAACAAGTCCCGGCGTCGTGGAAGATCGCGTATGTACATCCTGTACCCAAGAAGGGTGACAGGACCGACCCGGCCAATTACAGGCCTATAGCCGTCACCTCCCTTTTATCCAAGGTGATGGAGCGTGTAATTAATACACAGCTCCTGGGGTACCTTGAGGAACACGACCTGCTCAGCGACCGGCAGTACGGTTTCCGTCACGGTCGCTCGACGGGCGATCTTCTTGTGTACCTAACACACCGATGGGCGGCGGCTATCGAGAGTAAGGGTGAGGCTCTAGCAGTGAGCCTCGACATCTCTAAAGCCTTTGACCGGGTCTGGCACCGTGGTCTTCTTACGAAATTGCCCTCATATGGACTACCTGAGAGATTATGCGGATGGGTGTCCAGCTTCTTGGCCGGTAGAAGCATCAGGGCCGTCGTTGACGGCAGCTGTTCAGACTGCATGGCCATAAACGCTGGAGTACCGCAAGGCTCAGTGTTGTCCCCTACTCTGTTTCTGCTGCATATCAATGACATGTTGTCTATTGATGGCATTCATTGTTATGCGGACGACAGTACGGGGGACACTTGTTACACGGGCCGCCCCGGTATCTCTCGGGACACAGTAGAGGAAAATCGTGAACAGCTTGTTCTGAAATCGAGGCTACTCTTACTAGAGTGTCCGATTGGGGTGGACAAAATCTTGTCCAGTTCAACCCTTCCAAGACACAAGCGTGTTTTTTCACCGCTAAGCAAACCCCAATTACTGTTGCGCCGCAATTTCAGGGCACATCTCTTTCCATCTCCAAAAGTATAGGGATCCTTGGCGTTGACATCTCCAGTGACGTTCAGTTCCGTAGTCATTTGGAGGACAAGGCTAAGCTGGCGTCCAAGAAGCTAGGTGTGCTCAACAGGGCGCGGCGGTACTTCACTGCGGCGCAAACACTGCTTCTCTATAAGTCGCAAGTGCGGCCGCATATGGAGTACTGCTGTCACCTCTGGGCGGGAGCACCTGAATATCAGCTTCGTCCATTTGGCTCGGTGCAAAGACGAGCTGTAAGAATTGTCAACGATCCTGTACTTACAGCTGGTGTGGAACCTCTTCGCGACAGGAAAGACTTTGCCTCCTTTTGCGTGTTCTACCGCCTGTACAATGGTATGTGCTCTGAGGAATTGTTTGATATGATGCCCACGGCTACGTTCTATCATCGCACCGCTCGCCACAGACAGGGAGTTCATCCTCACACCCTGCGTCCGGTGCGTTCCAGCACGGTTAGATCCGATAGGTGTTTTCTTCCGCGCACGCTTAGGTTGTGGAATGACCTCCCTGCCTCGGTTTTCCCAAACGCCTACAGTATGGGGTTCTTCAAAAGGGGTCTTAGAAGGTTTTTACAGGGTCGGCAGCGCGAGTGTGGCACCTCTGGTGTTGCAAACGTTCATAGGCTGCGGTGACCACCGGTCCTTCTGGTGGGCCGTATGCTTGTCTGCCACCATAGTGGTATAAAAAAAAAAAAAATCAGAGGTAAATCGATAAACAGGATTATGTTTTCATACGTCATCATTGGTTAACCTACATCTACGTAAAGCTTATACTATCTGATCATTTAATTTATTCTCGTTTAACCTACGAAGTAAACGAATTTCATATTGATGAAATAATTATTTGAATACAAAACGATTCCTGTACTATTGATTAGTGCCTAGAATCCTCAGTTGTTGTTAACATACCCTGAAATCTATATTAAGCGAGATATTCATAAATTTACTCGTGTTATAAATTGACAAACGACTTTGATTGTGGGTGCGGAGGTACCTATCTGCAAGATGAAAGTCATAATAACCTCTCATAATACTTTTCTGAGCTCATGTGGTTTGGCAAATAAGAACTAGCGCATAGTAAACTAATACCTAATTAAAAGTACAGTTAAGACAAGTGTATATGTGTCCATAGTTAATGCATTGTGCACGATAACTGTGCTAACTTAGCATTAATGCTATTGTATTCGTATTGTAGTGTAGATAGGGTAAGGAGACTTTATATCGAACGAAGTACCGTCTGAATTGTTCCACGAATTATTAACTGCCTACCTACAAGTTTATAGGCTTAAGAAAAAAAAAATATAAATACGGTATTTGCTAAACCTAGTTTGGTAGTTTATCCAGGTCCAAAATTAATGTAAGGAATACAGAAGTATTATACCATGTAATACCCCCGATTATAGTGGCACCAGGCGGATATACATAATTAACATTTTTATTTTGTTTGGTTTGAAGGACAGTTTCTGATATATTTACAGTTTGTAATTAAATGAAATGCTATTAATTTACAATCTTCGCTAGAGGGTGAACTCCGTCTGTTGTCTTGGAGTTTAAACAATAATATAATTAATGTAAAAAAAAAAAAAAAAAAAAAATGTTTATTTGACAAAAGTATTTTACAATGAATACAATATTTTACACTAAAGTTACACAGAGTGTTCACAAAAAGTGCTGATACTGTATTCCATACTAGGCAAGAGCCTGTATTATGGAGGACAGCGTTCAGTCGTGGAGATTATGATTAATTAAAATATGAGTCAAAAAGTGCCGTGATATCGCTCTGCACAGCAGAGTTCGACGTATAAAGGAATATAGGTACTATTTATATATTATTTTAATTTCATACATACTTTAACACTGGTTTATCATATATATATTGGCAACATAACTTACAAATTTAAAGAAAAGAACAAGTGCGTTGTGTGTGTGTGTGTGTGTGTGTGTGTGTGTGTGTGTGTGTGTGTGTGTGTGTGTGTGTGTGTGTGTGTGTGTGTGTGTTGTATGTCTGTGTATGCTAAGAGCTCTAGTTTTATATTGAGGCAATCTTTTTGAAACTTATACCACATGCTTCAATAATTCTTCAGTCATTAAGTAGTCGAGTTGTGGTATCCAGTTCTTTACTTTATTAATTGCTTCGTGATGATTTAGGCCCGCGATATTTAGTTTTTTGTTAATTAAATTGTAAATTTTGCAGCTTAGACTATAAAACTGTCGTCTGCCAAAGGAGGTTTTGCAGCGTATACTAGGGATGATATTTTTCTTGCTCCGTCTATTTGGATCAGGGACTGGGAGAGTTCGGTGCTTTTTTGAGGCTAGTCGAAGAATATACAGTTGACGCACTGTCAAAACTTTCATGTCCGAGTAGAGCGTTACAGTAGGGTACCTGTAAGGTCTTTTTGATAGTACTTTTAATACAGCTCTCTGTGCTCGTTCCAAGATGATTAAAATAGTTTTGGCTGCCCCTCCCCATACACTAATACAGTATTGAATGATGGACTGTCCGAGCGCTAGATAAATTAATTTTAGTTTTTCCGGAGTGATAATATCACGCAACGATTTGAATAAATGAATTAGGCGTCTCACACGACTGGCCATCAATTCAACATGCTTGTCCCACCTTAATCCACTATCTATCAACACGCCTAGATATTTGATGGAATCTACCCTAGTAATTTCATTGCAGGTGCATACAGCTGGTGTTGTGCAGGTGTGTGCCTTTAGTGAAAAGTTTTGAGGTGGACTTCCAACTGCTGTAATAGAAAACGGTATATAATTTGTTTTTGCCAAGTTTAGTGTAAGTAAGTTTTTATTTAGCCAGTGTTTTATTATAGACAAGGAGTATTCTGCTCTCTCTTTTACTATTTGCCAGTTGGGTCCGTTTACTAAGATAGCTGTATCATCTGCGTAGGTAAAGATTTTAGTATTAGGTAGATTAAGAGTACAGAGATCATTAATGTAGAGCAGAAAGAGAGTCGGGCCTAAGATGCTCCCTTGTGGAACGCCGTAATTTACTGTGGTTTCTTCACTAATATGGCAGTCTATCTTTACTGATTGTTTTCGATTTGTCAGATAGTCTTTAAAGATTTGATGTGGTAGACCTCGAATACCTATCTTTTCTAACTTTTCTAAAAGGATCGGGACAGAGACTGTGTCAAAGGCTTTAGAGAGATCCAGAAATATGCACAGGGACTTGGTTCCACTGTCCAGGCTTTTGCTAATACTTGTTGTAAGGTCGAGTATGGCATCTTCGGTTGAGACACCTGAACGAAAACCATACTGGTTTTGTGCCAATAGATTGTATTTGTTGAGGAATCGTTGGAGTGAGTTATTAAGTACCTTTTCTAAAATCTTTGATAATGAACTTAGCACTGCAATGGGTCTAAAATTGCTAACACTATCTCTGTCCCCACTCTTATAGATCGGGTGGACTACTGCTTTTTTAAACACTGTGGGAAATACCCCAGTTTTTATGGCTAGATTGCATATATGGGTTATTGGAGGAATCAAGCTCCCTCTAGCCAACTTTAGAATCTGAGACGGGATACCATCCCACCCCACAGCACAATTGGTGCGAAGTTGTAGAATGATAGCTTCGACTTCAGATTCTGATACTTCTGTGATAGATATTGAGTTTGACGGGCTGTGTATGTTGTACGGTAGGGATGGAGTCAATGGTGATTGCTGACTATTGGCAGATAGTATTTTGTCGGCTAAGTTCTGTCCGAGTTCACTGAAATATTTCAACACATGGTTTAGAGAGGTTGAAATTAATGTAGATCTATATAGGGACACAATACGTCCTTGTTGATTTTAGACCTGTTTACACAGAAAATGATTGTTTTACTGTGTGGCATATTACCAAACCGCGTGGCTTTTAGAAGCTATTATTATAATACTAGGCGATTCCCGCGGTTTCACTCGCCTGGTGAATTGTACCCGTAAGCGATAATCATGGTTATTACATAGATAGACGTACTACGATTTTATGCAGTTTCGCTTGATCGAAAATATCGTGCTTGCATATTAATAACGTAACTGTTGACAACAACTGAGTTTAATTGATTCACCATAATGAAAATACAAACGATGAGAGGAAATAAGATCCTAACTGGTATTCTATGTGAATCAAATAATTGAATTAATTTGAACCATTCTTTCAGCAATTATTTTAATTTTGACAACAACTGAGTTTAATTGGTTTACCATATTGAGAATACGTACATACGATGTAAAGAAATAAGATCCTAACTGGTATTCTATGTAAATCAAATAATTGAATTAATTTGAACCATCTTTCAGCAAATATTTTAATTTTTATTGAAAATTAGAACGGTGCCTAGAATATTTCAATTGGCAGTTCTAGGTAAATTAGAACAGTGACTACAATATTTCAATTGGCAGTTCTAGATAAATTAGAACAGAGCCTACAATATTTCAATTGGCAGTTCTAGGTAAATTAGAACAGTGCCTACAATATTTCAATTGGCAGTTCTAGGTAAGTTAGAACAGTGCCTACAATATTTCAATTGGCAGTTCTAGGTAAGTTAGAACAGTGCCTACAATATTTCAATTGGCAGTTCTAGGTAAGTTAGAACGGTGCCTACAATATTTCAATTGGCAGTTCTAGGTAAATTAGAACGGTGCCTACAATATTTCAATTGGCAGTTCTAGGTAAATTAGAACAGTGCCTACAATATTTCAATTGGCAGTTCTAGGTAAGTTAGAACAGTGCCTACAATATTTCAATTGGCAGTTCTAGGTAAGTTAGAACAGTGCCTACAATATTTCAATTGGCAGTTCTAGGTAAGTTAGAACATTGCCTACAATATTTCAATTGGCAGTTCTAGGTAAGTTAGAACGGTGCCTACAATATTTCAATTGGCAGTTCTAGGTAAATTAGAACGGTGCCTACAATATTTCAATTGGCAGTTCTAGGTAAATTAGAACGGTGCCTACAATATTTCAATTGGCAGTTCTAGGTAAATTAGAACGGTGCCTACAATATTTCAATTGGCAGTTCTAGGTAAATTAGAACAGTGCCTACAATATTTCAATTGGCAGTTCTAGGTAAGTTAGAACAGTGCCTACAATATTTCAATTGGCAGTTCTAGGTAAGTTAGAACGGTGCCTACAATATTTCAATTGGCAGTTCTAGGTAAATTAGAACGGTGCCTACAATATTTCAATTGGCAGTTCTAGGTAAATTAGAACGGTGCCTATAATATTTCAATTGGCAGTTCTAGGTAAATTAGAACGGTGCCTACAATATTTCAATTGGCAGTTCTAGGTAAATTAGAACAGTGCCCACAATATTTCAATTGGCAGTTCTAGATAAATTAGAACAGTGCCTACAATATTTCAATTGGCAGTTCTAGGTAAATTAGAACATTGCCTACAATATTTCAACTGGCAGTTCTAGATAAATTAGAACAGTGCCTACAATATTTTAATTGGCAGTTCTAGGTAAATTGGAACAGTGCCTACAATATTTTAATTGGCAGTTCTAGGTAAATTAGAACAGTGCCTACAATATTTTAAATGGCAGTTTTAGGTAAATTAGAACGGTGCCTACAATATTTTATTTATAATTCTAGGTAAATTAGAACGGTGCCTACAATATTTCAATTGGCAGTTCTAGGTAAATTAGAACAGTGCCTACAATATTTCAATTGGCAGTTCTAGGTAAGTTAGAACAGTGCCTACAATATTTCAATTGGCAGTTCTAGGTAAGTTAGAACAGTGCCTACAATATTTCAATTGGCAGTTCTAGGTAAGTTAGAACATTGCCTACAATATTTCAATTGGCAGTTCTAGGTAAGTTAGAACGGTGCCTACAATATTTCAATTGGCAGTTCTAGGTAAATTAGAACGGTGCCTACAATATTTTTTATTGGCAGTTCTAGGTAAATTAGAACGGTGCCTACAATATTTCAATTGGCAGTTCTAGGTAAATTAGAACGGTGCCTACAATATTTCAATTGGCAGTTCTAGGTAAATTAGAACAGTGCCTACAATATTTCAATTGGCAGTTCTAGGTAAGTTAGAACAGTGCCTACAATATTTCAATTGGCAGTTCTAGGTAAGTTAGAACGGTGCCTACAATATTTCAATTGGCAGTTCTAGGTAAATTAGAACGGTGCCTACAATATTTCAATTGGCAGTTCTAGGTAAATTAGAACGGTGCCTACAATATTTCAATTGGCAGTTCTAGGTAAATTAGAACGGTGCCTACAATATTTCAATTGGCAGTTCTAGGTAAATTAGAACAGTGCCCACAATATTTCAATTGGCAGTTCTAGATAAATTAGAACAGTGCCTACAATATTTCAATTGGCAGTTCTAGGTAAATTAGAACAGTGCCTACAATATTTCAACTGGCAGTTCTAGATAAATTAGAACAGTGCCTACAATATTTTAATTGGCAGTTCTAGGTAAATTGGAACAGTGCCTACAATATTTTAATTGGCAGTTCTAGGTAAATTAGAACAGTGCCTACAATATTTTAAATGGCAGTTTTAGGTAAATTAGAACGGTGCCTACAATATTTTATTTATAATTCTAGGTAAATTAGAACGGTACCTACAATAGCCATTAATAAGGCTTAGGGGGCTACTCACACATGAAAAATCTCACACATCGGTGAGTTGACTACTTTCTGTTTTCGTAATGGTCATTTCACACACTTGCTTAGCCGGAGTAGGTGAGAAGACTACTGACACATTATTGATGGGGTTAATTCACACACATTATTGAAAATAAAGCGAAACAGATCAAAATTATTGTTTAATTTGCTAATTGCTTTTTAAGTGATTCACAACGCTAGGTGGTACTTTAATCATTCATACAGTATATTCATATTACGTGAGAACACAAGAAAATATTTTTATAATTTTCGTTTGACGAACGAAATTGTTTTATCAAATAATAATAATAACAATAAATACGTATTAAACATTATTATTATTTGTGTTTTTTTATAATATTATGTATATTTAAAAATGTAAATTGATATGTTACGTATTTAAATAAAGAGGAATAATAATAATAAATTTGTGGACAATCTCACACAGCATCATCTAGCCCAAAGTAAGCTAATGTAAGCTTGTGTTACCTAAACGACTGATATACATACTTATATATTTCTAAGTACATACATATAATACATAGAAAACACCCATACTCCGGAACAAACATTTGTGGATCACAAAAATATTTTGACTGACCCAGGAATCGAACCCAGGACCTCCAGCGTCGCAGGCGGTATCACTACCGACTACGCCACAGAGGCAGTAAATGTCGGTATGATTTATTTTATTCTGAAATACGGGTAGGTAATCTCAAAATTTTAGTATGCACTCATCATTTTCGGTTATGTATGCGAAAGTTGACAAGTTTCTAAAAATATAGTGTTTAATACGTGTTTATTTGATATTAATATTTACTATTTATTCAATTTGTCTGTATATGTGACGTACAAGCAAGGTAAGTTAGTAGTTATCTTAATATCAGTCAATATAAATTGATTGCAAGTACTTCTAATCCAAATTTTTGATATTTCTACTTTGCAGTCACCATGGATATCGAACCATCAACGAGCACTGATTCTGATTTTGTTGTCATCGAATCACAAAGAGGGGGCAAAGTGCTTTTACTAAATGGCTACCGATATAATATGACGCGTGTAAATGGCAACGGGCATACTGTATGGCGTTGCGTTAAAGTGAAATGCACCGGTAACTTAGTGAGTCATAGTAATGTCATCGTGAAACAGCAAGCACATAAGTGTACGCCAAATGTAGTCGAAAACGAAATAAAACAACGATTACATGGTTGTCTCAAAAGAGTTCGTGAAGAGGCTACTCCAGTACCCACTGTCTATTCAGACACGCTGGAAGAATTAAAGGATGCTGGCTTAGGGATATTGCAAAAATTACCGAAATATGATAGTATAAAGAAAACACTGTACAAGCACCGGAACAGAGCATTAGGAGCAACCAAAATACGCCATTTCGAAATAAAAGACATACAGGTTCCAAAAAAGTACCACAGCTTTCTCTTCGCTGATTACAGTACCAAAAAAAAAAGAATATTAATATTTTCAACTTCAGAAGGAAGGGATATTCTGAGTCGAGCAAAACACGTTTACTGTGATGGAACTTTTAAAAGCGCAGTTCCCCCCTTCAAGCAATTGTACACAGTTCACGCTGATCTCGGAACTGAGGACAACCAATATATGAATGTCATTCCTGTCGTATATGCTTTATTACCGGACAAAAAACAAAACACCTATGAACTAATGTTGCATTTAATTAAAAGCCAAGTGCCAGAATTTCAGCCTGACACCGTTGTCACAGATTTTGAAATAAGTGCTTTATCAGCTATCCGGGAAGTTTTACCAGAAACAAAAAGCCGTGGTTGCCTTTTTCATTTTTCTCAAGCGATATGGAGAAAGGCAAAGAAGCTAAATTTAACAAAATCTAATGTGTTTAAAGGGCACATAAAGCGGTGCATCGCACTTGCATATCTCCCAAAAGAATTGAAATTAGATGATTGGCTTTATATTTTGGGAGAATGTATTGATATAAATGACGATAAGATTGTTAATTTTAATCATTATTTTGAGACCACCTGGCTAAGAAGTAGTGCTTGCTTATCTGACACATGGTCTTTTCACAAAATTCCATATAAAACAAATAATGTGACGGAATCATGGAATTCACGTTTGAATAAAAAACTTCAACCCAAACCAAATATAGCAACACTTTTAAATACTTTAACCAAAGACGCTGATTATTACTCCGGATTCTGGAAAAAAAAAAATATATTACTAAACGGACAAATGAGGCGATAAGAAGACAGAAAGTTATTGAAAAGGCAATCCGAGAGTTACTAGATAATAAAATTACTTTGGGACATTGTATAGAAAAGTTGAAATAATGAATAATATACTAGATGACTGCTATTCTTTATTAATAATTTCGTTCGTCATACGAAAATTTTAATTTTTTTTTGTGTTCTTACGTAGGTAATATGAATGATTAAAGTACCACCTAGCGTTGTGAATCACTTAAAAAGCAATTAGCAAATTAAACAATAATTTTGATCTGTTTCGCTTTATTTTCAATAATGTGTGTGAATTAACCCCATCAATAATGTGTCAGTAGTCTTCTCACCTACTCCGGCTAAGCAATTGTGTGAAATGACCATTACGAAAACAGAAAGTAGTCAACTCACCGATGTGTGAGATTTTTCATGTGTGAGTAGCCCCCTAAGCCTATTTATTTTATTTGGTGGTTTTATACGAAATGGAACGGTACCTACAAAATCGTAAGAGCTAGTTCTGGGTGAATTGGAACAGTGCTAAAAGCTTCATTATTGGCGAATTGCTTGGACTAATAAGATATTATTGAGCAGGACCATTTAAGTAAGAAGTACATGAATATTCGTACCAAATGGTTTAATTTGAATTTTAATGATACTTACAAAATTCTAATATGTAGTTCTATGTAATTTAGAACGATACCTACAAAATTCCAACTGGTGGTCCCATGTGAATGAGGACGGTACCTACGTTTATTTCTATCAAGTTGTTCTATGTAATTAGAATGGTACTTGAATAAATTGCTGCTTACCGAATAGTTCCAAGACCATATCGAACATACCATCATTAGAAACCCTGTAAGAAAATTTCAAATAGCAAAGATAGGTAAGTAAAGAAAATTTTAAAATTAGTATCGATGGTCAAAGCTGTGTTTTACAGTGGCGAATGTTACAGCCTCAAAGGTAAAGACTCTGGCTTTTTGACAGATCGTACATGCCAATGATTTATTATTTTAACAATATTAGTAATGTCAAAGCTGTGTTTTACAGTGGCGAATGTTACAGCCTCAAAGGTAAAGACTCTGGCTTTTTGACAGATCCTATATGCCAATGATTTATTATTTTAACAATATTAGTAATAACAGATGGTGTGAGTAACGTGTTGAAACAATAACTAGGTACACAAAGGTATATTGCGTACGAACTGGCGCAATAATTTTACTAAGTAAAAGCAGACAATCATTTGAGAAGGGCTTTGACCCAAATGACATCATTAAGACACTAAGTGCAGTTCGTTAGATAGAACTCATAATTTTGATGATGCCAGTCCATTTGCATTGGGGACCATTCAATTGCTTCTGATCATGTGATGCTTCTGGTCCACAAAAAATTGCAACAATAATCGGACAGACCGTGAAAGATGTCGCTGTCCAACTAAGACGAGAAGAAGAGAAGAGTTCTTGCGTGGGCTGAGCAGTAGAACACTTGATATATATTAAAGTTTCTGACGAATAGTTTCGAGCTAATTCTGTGACCAGGATCTCGGGAGGTCAGAAACATGTGCTTTTGGTGGGCTTTACGTTTGTAATTATATAAATTTAAAATTGAGTACTGTCCGATCGGAGTACTTACCAACATTATTCTCAAACACAAGACATGTTTCCATAATAACATAGGTACCTACTAAGTAATGAAAATGGGATTGTTTTCTCGATTGAGAACTTACATTCAAAATTGATAGGTATGCAGAGTGTAATTTATTTATTTTACACTTTAATGTACGCCAAGTAAATAAAATTATGGGACATAAATACCGTGCAAGGCAAGAAGATAATGGGCGGCCTTATCGCTGAGATGTAGTTTCTACCAGGCAACCTTTGGATGGAGAAAGTTGGTTGAAGGTAATGTTATGTAAAAAAGAAACGAGTAACTTAGATTTCCACTTGGTTTAGTTACCAACCCGTTCAACTCTGGATTCATCTTTGATTGATCATTGATTCTCAAATCAGTGACTACTTTAGTCGTTTTATTATAGTTAAGACTTTGCATACACCCTAATAACACACTAATAGAAGCAATTTACTTCGTGCCATGGTTAGCGTCACAGCTGATAATGGGCGACAGCTTTCTAATATAACTTTTGTAGTATTTGCAAATTTGGTAAGTATAACTGCCTACATATATTACATAGACCTATGGCCCAACAAACGATAAAGTTGAAAACAATTGGACATTGGAAATTTGCCAGTGTAAATTATAAAAAAAAAAAAAAATGGTTTGACAATTTGCTTAACTATCGTGTCTAATTCAATTACAGGAAAATCTATTTCAGAACATATTTATGTGTGAATAGAGATAATTTACTTTCTTTGATTGAGCAATAAAACTGTGCGAGTGTGAAGCGCTCATAGCCTCCCTGACGTGTTCTACCAACGATTGCTGCGCTGAACATCTTGTGCTGTGGCGGGTGATGAGATGGGTGATCACCTTGTGACATTTAGAATTAGCGTTTCCATGCCTTGAGACTGGTTCCGGTTGAAAACGACAGGTCAGTTGTTGGACCGGGTAGATGTCTGGAGCGGCTTGACTACAGGGATGTATGTATATCGGCGCTTTTGGGGCTATATACGTGATGTAATATACGTACTCGTATAATTTATTTTTAACTAGCGAACGTCGCATGACCTTCACCCGCGTGGCTCCCGTTCCCGTGGGAGTGCAGGAGTAAAGTGTAGCCTATGTTCACTGGGAAGAGCGTGGCTTCCCAACAGTGAGGGAGCCTATTGGATGCAAATAAACAAACAAACGGGCAATCGAGTCTTTAATCTTTATAATATTAGTATAGGTATAGCATTTTCAGAGGTATATTTTGAAACCAGGCACCGAAATGTAGAAATGAACACGCGGATAAAAGGAAACGTCCGTGGATTTACTGTGGATGTTGGATTTAAAATTGGAGGAAAGGTATATCCCAAGTACCTAATAAAGAAAAGGACGAAGAGTTGTTAACCAGTATTTATTATTGGAAGTTAATGGAAGTATTAGAAAATGAATATATAATTGTTTTATTAACTTTTGTAAAAGGTAGATGTAGGATGTAGCAAATTAAATTATTGTGTAATTGCAAAGTATTTGAAAAGAGTGGCCGTGAGTTTTCTTGCCAGGTTCTTTCTCACAGGCTCTACCTATTGCGAACCTGGCAGTAAATGTAGAATCAGAAATCATGACGTTAATAGTTACAATCTTGGTAGAGAAGACCTCTAATAGTTTTTATTAACTTTTGTAAAAGGTAGATGTAGCATATATTGGAATAAATATGGTATTGCACATGACTATGACGTAGGAGTAGGGATACGGCAAAGCTCGGCTAGCCGCTATTCTATCTCCGGATGTCGTGCGCGTGTGACTGTTAGCTAACAAGTGGTTTATTATTTAATACCTCAATACCGAACCCTACAATAATGAAAATTTGTAGGACATTTAAAGCGGATTTACGGTTAAAGTATTCATGTGATTTTTTTTCTTCATTTTTGTAATGTTTTATGACTGATGCCACGTCACATGACGAAATTTGAACAGGTAGTTTTGTTACACCCAATATTGCCACTATACCACAAGTATCAATCAAAATCTTTCTACTTCTAAGCAGTTTGTGTATCAAGCTGCTTAGAAATGGATGGATATTGAGGGTATTATAATATCTCACTTTATAATATATTTACCTTGTAAAATAACGCTAATGCCAATTGTTTTCTGTAAGTTACTGAAGGTTCGGGTGGATTGTCAACCACAATTAATTCAGAATTTAAAATATGAATTGCATTTTGTAAAGTATCGTTTGTAAACACCAATCTCCCTAGTAAATAGTTTTCTGTTGCAGTCGCTCTTGCGAATTGTGACGATAGACCACCAAAGACAATTCTAGCTTCTTCAACAATGTTTTTCAGGTTTAATTTGTAAAGAAAGCCAGCATTAACTACGGCATGTGCGTTTTGGGAGCGAGGCATTATCTGTGAAAGCAAAAGTTGTAATTCACTCTTATTATTTTTATATTTATTTTATGTAATTAATTCCCCACCTATTTGTTTATGATTATTGATGAGAGATGATTCTGAACTTGCACTACTAGAAATTCTAGGTAGGACTCTCATTTTTTTTTCATCCCTCAATGTGGTCTTGAATGAGGCGAATTTGTGAAAAGATGTAGTAAACATAAATATCTCTTACCTTAAAAGTAACCAACTTATACTCTGTTCCTAACGGTGGTAGCAATACATTCCTAATAATATTTCCTTTCATATTAAATCGGAGAAATTTTTGCATCGTAACAATATTCGTCCCAGTAGAAGATTCTGAAAAAATAAAACAATTTCGAAATGGATCATCTCAATTATCGATGGATCATAAATCATTTTTGGAATAAATAGTTTATTTTTTCCAAACATATTTATAAAGTACAAAAAAGTATAAATGTATCTATTTACAATTTAAATTTCTTTTATCAATGTATTCTAAAGTCAGTAAATTTAAAATTATAATTAGACTCATGTATACCATGCATATCTATTGATCACATTAAAACTGTTTTGACTCACCAATGGTTACCTGTGCTCCAATGGTTTGAAATAGCAGAAATATATCAGATTGGAACTCATTGTGCTTGTGTTTGATCATCAGGTTACCTGCAATAGAACCTCTCTGAAAGAAAAGAGTATGAAGGATTTTAGCAAGTTGAAAATCTACAATTCCTTTTTTTAGTTTTTGATATGTGTAAATCAATCAAATCAGTCTATTATAGTAGACCATTGCTGGACGTAGGCCTCTCCTAGTTCACACCACAATACACGGTGCTGCGCCGTTCCAGTCCCAGCCTGTAAAATTTTCCAGGAAATAGAAATCGACAAGGATTATGAATATCAGGTTCTTACATTTCTTACTGCAATATGTGCAACCAATCTGAGATGATCGGATAATATCGCCACGTACTGAAAATATCTTTCTTCAGAAATTGTTTCAAATATTTCTAATACTTCAGTCAATGTATTTCCAGCACCTAAGACCAGGTTCTGATCAAAAGTGTAGCCTTTCAGGTCTTGTACATCACTTATGTCTATCAAAACTCTAGGGTTATCGGTTATTTCATCGTTTGGATAAACCCCTGCAAAGAAGAAACATTGATCTGATAATGGAATGACATTACTATTTTTTTTATTATTCGTTACATTGTCAACTGAAATATACTTAAGGGTTTCTTAAACATTATTCAATACGAAGACAACCAAATATAACAGAATAAAAGTTCAAAATACCTTTGGCAGTATTTCCGTTGATTAGTTCATATGAATCACAGCCTTCAGTACTCAGGATTGAGAAAATATCAGTTGTAGCAGTGACTTTGTATAATATTTTTCCATCTTTTAAACGAATTTTAAGGATGTTGTTATCTCTTACTGTTAAGGAACATTGGAAATCAAAACTTTTGTGTAGTTTATCACAAGGCTTACAATCTTGTACACATGTTTTCAAATCCTCTATATCAGGAATTTTAATATTATTAGCAGCATCTTTAGCATACATTTTAAACGCATCTAGTATAGGTCTGTAACCAGTGCATCTACAAATGTTGCTGCCAAATGATTTTTCTATTTCTAGCATCGTAAGACTTTTCTTGCTTTGGAGTAGACTGAAAAGTGATCGCTTTTTTACTTTTTTATACTCTACTATACGTTATACTCACAAAATCTGTTATGCTTTATTTCAAATTTGTTTTATACTTTTAAAATGCCTATTATGGAAAAGTATTCAATCAAGTACCTATTTTACGTCTCTCAATTTAGTATTTTTTGAGTAGCATTATCATAACGATACAAACGAACAGACAATAAAATTTAGAAATCGCAAATTGGACATTAGTATCGATTTCTTAATGCCTCCAAGGCGACCTTTTAAAGATATATTATTAACTAATGGATGTATTACGGTTACACCCGCATACATCCCGTTCCTGTAGGAATAAGGGATTATGGTATAACCTATGTGACTCAAAAATACCGTAGCATACTAATGGTGAAAGAATTATCAAAGTTCATCCAGCAGTTTTTGATGTTTATTCGTAACAAACATAGATAGAAAGAAAATGGTTTAAAGGCTTTTTTTTTTGATTAACGTGAGGGAAGATCCTCATGGATGTTATGCCGGACTCCTACCGACTAAAAAACCTCACGTCACGCCCAACAGCCTGTGGTTGGGAGCCCCGGGGAAGCCCTCGGAAGGATGTCCCAGAACTCCCAACAGACCCACGGCCGCCACTGCGGCCTCGCCCAGGGGGGTGGTTCGGGTGCTATCCCCCGTCTTTGGGGGGGTACGGGTGTGATCCCGCTTATAAGGGGGGGGGGGGGGGCGTGCGTGAATTGCTCACGTCACGCTGCCGTCATGGGCCTGTTTCTGTAAGTACAGTGAGCCGCCCTCTCGCCGTCCTCAGACCCCCGGTCATGGCGGCCGATAGTCCTCGGCGAAGACACGTCGGCGGCGCATAGGCCGCCGACTGCGGAACTCGGGTGGGAGAGTTCTCTGCCGTACCCATCCCGCCGACTCCTTCACGAGCATGACCTGCTCGCAGAAGGAGGCGGCGCAGTCCCCCTTACTCCCGCTGGAGAGCATGGCTCGCACCATGGTCTCGAGCGAGAGAGTGTCCACGTCCAGTCCCACTACGAGAACCTGGCGCTGTTGCGCCCACGCCGTGCACTCCACCAGCGTGTGGAGCGCGGTGTCATCGCTGCGGTTCTCGCAGTGCTGACACTCGGCCGTGGTTTCCCGGTGTTTTCGCCACAGATACCTACCGAAGCTACCGTGCCCGGCAAGCATCTGTGTCAACCGGTAGGAGAGAGCACCGTGTCTTCTCTCTAGCCACTCGTCCATGACCGGTCCGACGGCCGCGATTGTGGCGAATCCCCCCTTTGGTTGCTCAAGTCGCACCTTCTATGTCTCCACGGTTTCCTGGTGGAGCAGGATTCGCTGGGCCTCGATTTCTCGAGACGCAGACCTTTGGCCCCGCTCCAGCGCCTCCTTGCGATGGTTTAAAGGCTTACAGAATTAACTTCTTTTAAGATTTATACATACCTAAACATGGCCATGACCCAGCCGGGGCTACAATATCCACACTGAGACCCATTAGATTCAGCAAGGGTTTTTTGGAGGGAATGGTAGCCTTTTCTTCTGTCGCCTACTCCTTCTATAGTGGTTATTTCCAGACCATGACATGCAACTACTGGTATTATACACTAAATAAAAACAAAATAGAAATTAATTCAGCCTGCAACTCGTTTTGTTAGGGTTTCGTAGCCAAATGGCAAAAACGGAACCCTTATAGATTCGTCATGTCTGTCTGTCTGTCCGTCTGTCTGTCCGTCCGTGTGTCACAGCCACTTTTCTCCGAAACTATAGGTCTATGCTATTGAAAATTGGTAGCTAGATGTATTCTGTGAACCACATTAAGGTTCTTATATAAAACTAGAAAAAAAGCAGTAAATTTTGGGGGTCCCCATACTCAGAACTGAAACTCAAAATTATTTTTTTCATCAAACCTATACGTGTGGGGTATCTATAGATATGTCTTTAAAAATGCTATGGAGGTTTCTAATATCATTTTTTTCTAAAGTGAATAGTTTGCGCAAGAGACACTTCCAAAGTGGAAAAATGAGTGTCCCCCCCCCCCCTCTAACTTCTAAACTAAGAGAATAATAAATCTAAAAAAAATATATGATATACATTGCTATAAAAACTACCAACGAAAATTATATATATATTATGAGATAGGGCTGGTAGTTTTTTTTTAATACGTCATAAACCGCAATTTCCGGTTAGTGAAATCACTACCAGTGCGAACGTGTTAAAACATCAGTCAAAGTTACAACGAACTATAAGAACTTTAATATTATGTTACTTGCTGCTACGAAACCCTTCATGGGCGAGTCCAACTCGCACTTGACCAGTTTATTTTTAATGAACTTTTTTTTGAACTTTTTAACAGGGACAATTTTGTAATACATAATTTTTACGTAACTACGAGTAGGTAAGTAGTATTTCTCGTTTTCAAAACACTATTGGTCTTAGCGTGATGTTATGTAGCATATAGCCATCCCTACTAATATAATAAATGCGAAAGTAACTCTGTCTGTATGTTACGCTTTCACGCTTAAACGGCTGGATCGATGGAGATGAAATTTGGCATAGAGATAGTTCGTGGCCCTGGGAAGGACATAGGCTACTTATTAATCGACTGCGGGTGGGTTATGATTTTAAGCGATAACGACTTCTACGCGGTCGAAGCCGCGGGAACAGCTAGTCCGAAATAAAATGGACTAACTGAAAAATATTTTTTTGAAATCCAACCAGTACTTTATGATATCCTAGCTTTCAAACAAACTCTTCAGCTTTATACTACTCGTAGTAAGTATAGGTTTAATAGAATGGTAAGTAACTACTAATAAATAGAAGTAAACGCCTACAGTATGGGGTTCTTCAAAAGGGGTCTAAGAAGGTTTTTACAGGGTCGGCAGCGCGAGTGTGGCGCCTCTGGTGTTGCAAACGTTCATAGGCTGCGGTGACCACCGGTTCTTCTGGTGGGCCGTGTGCTTGTCTGCCACCTTAGTGGTATAAAAAAAAAAAAAAAAAAAAAAAAGTAAACTTACCGAATTTACAGCGCAGGGAAAATTATTGTGTCGGCGAGCACTGACTATGCAGGCTCCGCAGCCTGCCTGGCGGCACAGGTACTTGGTGCCGCGCAACTCGAGGTGGTCACGGATGTAGTCCAGGAGCATGACGGTAGAGCTCACCTCGGCTCCAACTACAACAATTTTATACATCTATTATTATATTGCTCACGCCTTTATCCCTGAAGGGGTCGGCAGAGGCACATTATAATGCCCACATTTCACCTTTTTAGAATTTGTCCCACGTAATAGGTGGTGAGCCGTATTGCTATGTTAAGATGGGCAGCCGCAGGTTGTGACTGCCTGCTGTTGAAATTTTTCAAGCCGCCTAAATAGGCCTTCAGACTGCCATTTTACTGGCAACTGGGATCAACGGCTTAACGTGCCTTCCAAAGCACAGAAACTCTCAAATAAATGTCACAAATTGGTCACATGAATGGTCACCCATCGAAGGACTGGCCATAGTGAAAGTTGCTTACTGCAGTGATCGTATACAGAACACTGCTTTTCACAAGTTTATTTTTTAATTTTATAAATTAATTAAAATAAAATTAAATTTCAAAATTATCAAAATTTACGTCACACGTCAATTAAAATAAAATTATAGCCACTTCCACTTTATCAAAGAAAAATGATAATTCTTTGATAAAGTGGAACGCCGAATCACAAAAAGCTTTTCAACAATGTAAGCAGGATTTGCGGGACGTCACAAACGTGGTTTATCTGGATCCTAAAGCGCAGATAGCATTGATGACAGATGTTAGCTTAAAATGCGCAGGCGCGGTTCTTCAACAGAAAGTTGAACAGAAATGGAAACCGATCGCTTATTTTTCAAAGTCGCTTTCCGATGCTCAAACGAAGTTTTTTTTTTTTTTTTTGTTGACGCGGGGATCTCCTTTACGCGCCTTCATCCCAGCTGCGGGGGCAGCTGGGATGGTGTGTAGGACTCCGGGCCCGGTCCGGAATGGACCGTCCTACTCACTAAACCCCGCGGTGTTCCTCCTCACCCTTTAGCCGGGCCGAGGGATATCAAAAGATTACTCACGTCGACCCGGCTAGGGGCGCCCCGTTTATTCGGGGCTCTCCTCGGGGGAGCCAGATGGGCGGCTCCCCAAAGCTCCCCAAGGAGCTGAAGACCACGCCTGCACCGCTCTCGAGCGTCCCTCTGTAATAGAGGAGACAGAGAGTGGCTAATGGGCACCCCCGGAACACGCCCACCGCCATGTGACCGTTGGTGGGCGGGGTCCCCCGACCTTACGCCCACGGTCAAGAAAAAATCGGGGGCGCGCAGAGACTCCTCACCGCGGCGCCCCCGAACTGCACGGCAGAGCGGGAGCATTATCGGTTACTCCCGCTCCCCCGCACAGTGCACCTCCCGCTTTGCCGCCATCATCTCGCCAACTAGCGAAGTGACAGCGGCCCAGCACTGTTGCCGCCGGTCGCGCCGTTATTCACGGCCGGCAGCCCGAACTGCATGGCAAGGCGGGAGCATTTATCCAAACTCCCGCCCCCCACGCAGTGCCTCTCCCACTTTGCCGCCATCATCTCGCCAGCAAAGGTGGCGAAGCGACGGCGACCCAACATTGCTGCTGCCGGCCGTGAATAACGGCACCCTCAAACGAAGTACTCTACATACGACAGAGAGCTATTGGGAATATTTATGGCGGTAAAACATTTTCGACGTTTAATTGAAGGCTGTAATTTTACTATTTATACAGATCATAAGCCATTAATTTATGCTTTCGACAAGAAATTGGGCATTGACGACACTCCAAGAAGAATAAGACATTTTAATTACATATCGCAATTTTGCACCGACATCCGTCATATAAGCGGACAAGATAACGTTGTCGCAGACGCATTGTCCAGAGTGGTGGAAACTATTACACTCCCTACGCTTATTGATTTTTCGGAGTTACGAAAATCACAAGAAAACGACATCGAACTTCAACAACTAATGCGAAACAAGTCGTTACAAATAGCGCTCGTTCGAACGAAAGATGTAAACAATGAAGTATATTGCGATATATCAACGGGAGCTGCACGTCCGTACCTTCCACAACAATTTAGGAAGAAAATTTTTGATAGTTTTCATAACCTCAGTCACCCCGGAAAAAAGGGCACAAGAGAGTTAATTACGAAAAACTATATATGGACGAAAATGAATGCGGATATAAATAAATGGAGTGAATCATGCATACAATGTCAGCGTTCTAAAGAGCATCGACGCACTGTCTCGCCAACTGGGAAATATTTGCCTACAAAGCGTTTTTCACACGTGCATATAGACATCGTCGGTATATTACCTACATCGCAAAATAAGCAGTACTTGATTACTATGATAGATCGATGTACGTCATGGCCAGAAGCTTTTCCGGTATCAGAGATCACAGCAGAGACTGTGGCAAAAATTGTGAACGAAGGTTGGATCGTACGTTTTGGGTGTCCGGATTACATCACTTCCGATCAGGGAAGGCAGTTTGAGTCCGAATTATTTCGAGAACTTGCAAAATTTATCGGAGTAGAGAAACTCCGAACAACTCCGTATCATCCACAATCTAATTCCAAAGTCGAACGACTCCACAGGACGATGAAAACGGCACTGGTAGCCAGAACAAATACGAAGAATTGGACACAGGAATTGCCCTCAGTTCTATTAGGTCTACGCTCCAGTTATCGACAAGATACTGGCCGAACTAGTATATGGGACTACAACAAAGCTACCAGCAAGTTTTTTTTAGCGAAGAAAACAGCAAGACGTATCCCGAATTCTTGCAAGAGATAAAAGAAAATATCAGCCGCGTAACGTCCATTCCAAAACGAGAAAGTACTGTAAGAAACGTTTTTGTTCACCCAAGATTAAAGGACTGTACACATGTGTTTTTAAGATGTGATAGATTACGTCCAAGTCTCACACCTCCGTATGAAGGCCCATACCTAGTAACCAGACGGGGTGATAAGGTATTTACGATCAAACGTGATGATAAAGAAATTACCATTTCCATCGATCGTCTCAAGCCAGCATATCTTATCAACAATTCAGAGTAACTAAAAATTCGTGAAGACGAAGCAAACAGTTGGGAACGTGACCAAGGAACAAATCAAGAAAAGAAAAGCATGATAACGCGTTCCGGCCGAATATGACGCCCAACAGTTCGATTTTATATTTAAAAAGTCAGAAATAAATATTTCAATATCACAAGCCCTCACAGCGGTATAGTTAAAAGACACCAGTACTGCTACAATTAATTAATTGTAATTTAAAATAATTAAAAAAAAATGGGAGGAAACACTGGCTAGTGTTTCCTCCCATTTTTTTGCAGGAGGATCAAATAAACATGGTCCAGAATAATGGCAGAAACTTGGACGACGAGGCCCACCACCAGAAGGTGCTAGGGCAGATACAGAAAATAAAATATATACTGGCTGTTTTCATCGCATGCATCTTTCGTTCACTCTCTCATGCTCTTACAGCTATGCAGATCAGGCTCCTGGAAATTCTACTCCCGTTTCACAATCCCATGAAACCATATTTTGTGAAAAATGAGCGTAGCCTATGTAATATTTCAGACTGTAATCGTACATACCCTGTAAAAAATTTCAGTCAGATCCGTCCAGCCCTTAGAGTGTGAAGGAGTAACAAACATCCATATTAAAAAACTTTCGCATTTAAAAACGATATTTTGTAAGAAGTGAGAAGATAGGTACTTTTATAGGAATAAGTAATTATCTTTGGCTAGAACCAACCCCTTAAATTAGATACTAATTGACTTTTTGGAGACATATTTCATTAGATTAAAACGGTATTCCATTATTTTGGCGATTTATTATATTCTAGATCTAAAATTACCAAACAATTTCTAATATTAACAAGTCTGCAGATTCTAGTAAGTAGTTTTAAACTAAATATAAAAGATTTTTATTGAAAAAAAATTTTTAACAAGAGTACATAAAGGAAACTTTCTTATAATTAGCCATAATACAATGCTAGCCAAAATACAATCCTAGTAAAATTTAAAGTCTTCTATTCTAGTGTTGGTCGACATTGCAACAGCTTCGGTGGAGAACGGTCCATCTGGAAATCGACGTATGAAATATAAATATAGAAGCTAAAACTAATCATGGCTCAGCAAGTAAATACTTAGTTTATGAACTTAAAATAAACAGCTGGAGTATGTAGTTGAAAAACAAATATCTGTATAAGTGCAACAGTTTCACGTGACGCCTTTATCCCCGAAAATGTAAGTAAAAACTGATTGCACCGTTCATATATTTGCTCCATACGAAATAGGTTTTTTTATACCACTAAGTTGTCCGACAAGTCTATAGCTGTGAGAATATTGCCGTGTTGAAATGGACAGGCACAGGTTATGACTGTGGAATTTTTTCCTATTTGGCAAACAACTTGTTGCTGTGTTGCTGACAACCAGAACCTTAAAATGCTCGTAAATGGAAATTTTACCCGAGGGTTACCTATCTGAAGCAATAGGCAGGCAGGGCTATAGTTTCTCCCACTCGGTAAGACCACAGTGGTAGCCGAGGTCTGTTGGGAATCCTGGGGTCATTCTTCCGAAGCCATAGGCATTAGGTAGTAAACGTGTGGTTTTGAGTCGGTAGGAGTCCGGCTCGCCGGACTCCTACCGACTGCCGCGGCATAGCATTCATGTAGCATATTCCTCAAGTAAAAAAATAGGCTGTAGTTTCTTATATTATGACAGAATGCTGTAATACACACCGATTTGAAACCACTGAGTGGTGGGTATTCCAGTTTCTTGGCGCGCCAGAGCAATAGCTTCGCGAAGTGCAAAAACGACGCTTACTGCTGCAGTTGTCGACGGCTCACCGGTAGCTGTTTGTAAAATAACAGTCATCTTTATATACATACATTCATATTATCAAGCCTTTATCTCCGAAGGGGTAGGCTGGAGCATTTTATACCACCATAGTTGTATGTCCCAGGGAAAGACGTAAGCAGTCTAATCTAGCTAGTATTTATTTCTTGACATACGTTAATGATATGACATATTTATGAGCAATAGTATTAAAGAAAAGAAAAAGAAAAGAAAAGAAAAGAAAAGAAATTTATTTCACATAGGCATTTACAGATGCTCTTGTAAAACGTCCAGAATATAAATCAAAAACTACCACCAGTTCACAACGCGACCCACCTGAGAAGAACTGGCAAGAAACTCAGCGGGTTATTCTTTTTAGAGCTCTATTTACAAAATGAATCTAAAAACTATGCATTTGACAATTTTTTGAGAATCCAGTAGAGCAGGTCATTTCCAGGCTTCTCCATCCAACAAATAATCACCAATTGTATAGTAGCCCCTGCAGTACAATTTACTTTTTACAACCTTTTTAAATTTATTAAGGGACATACTTTTAATTTCCTCTGGTAGCCTGTTGTAAAAGCGTATACAGTTACCCATGAAAGAATTGCTGATTTTGTGCAATCTGCTATGATAAACAGCAAGGTTACTTTTATTTCTAGTGTTCACATTGTGTCTATCACTTAACTTAGCGAAACTATGTAAATTTCTTTGTACGTACATAAGATTCTCAAAAATGTATTGTGATGCTACTGTAAGAATTTTAACCTCTTTGAATTTCTCGCGCAGAGAGACCCTTGGACCTAATCTATATATAGCTCTTATGGCCCGCTTTTGTAAAATAAAAATTTTATCTATATCTGCAGCATTGCCCCACAGTAGAATACCGTATGACATTATGCTATGAAAGTAACTGAAATAGACTATTCTAGCCGTATCTACATCCGTCAAGTGCCTTATCTTTTGTACAGCAAATGCTGCTGAACTTAATCTATTTGCTAGTTTAACAATATGTGGACCCCATTGTAAACCAGCATCGACCGTTAACCCTAGGAACGTCGTTGATTCCACAAGTTCCAACACCCGACCATTAAGTTGAACATTGGTTTCTGACTGTGATACATTAGGCAAGGTAAATTTTATGCATTTAGTTTTATTATCATTCAGTCTAAGATTGTTAGTGTTAAACCAATGAACCACTTTCAAGATTGCGTTGTTGACATCGTCATAGTTATCTATTTGTCTTTTAACTTTGAAAATCAAAGAAGTATCATCTGCAAACAAAACAATCCTGTTGTTGTCCCCCACGTAAAAGGGTAGGTCATTAAAATATATAAGGAATAAAAATGGTCCGAGTATTGAACCCTGTGGGACGCCCATAGTAACTACAGAGCCCTCCGAGCGTGTACCATTAACATCAACCCTCTGAATTCTATTGTTCAAATATGAAGTCAGAAGATCGAGAGCCTTGCTTCTTATGCCATAATGGTGTAATTTCCTGATTAATGTTTCATGTTGGACACAATCAAATGCCTTGGACAAATCGCAAAACACACCAATTGCATCTTGTTTATTCTCCCAGGCCTCGTAAATACATTTCAATAACTCTACACCAGCATCGGTAGTCGAGCGTCCTTTAGTGAAGCCAAATTGTTTCTCATGAAACAATTTGTGACTATTAAAATAGATCAGCATCTGCTCTAGTATTAGTTTTTCAAATATCTTGCTCAAGGTCGGCAACACCGAGATAGGTCTGAAATTACCCGGATCTGAAGTACTGCCAGCCTTGAACAGTGGTATAACTTTACTGTGTTTCATCAAATCAGGAAATACACCACTTGAGACGCAATCGTTAAACACAGTTGCCAAGTGGGGGGCAATGACATCTATAATACTTGATACGGATTTTACTGATAGCCCACTAAGGTCAGCGGTTTTTTTAACATTAATAGATTTAAATGCTTTTAAGATGTCGTTGCAGTTGACAACTGTAAATTCGAACGCGCCCTCACAGGCAGCTACAGATTCTGCTAATAAAAGCTCGGCGGATGTGGAAGACGACCGGAGAGTGTTAGTAATCTCTATAGGTACATTACTGAAAAATTTTTCGAACTCGGTCGCCACTTCCATATCCCCCGAAACGTGGCGATTGTCTATCTTTAAATGAAACTTTCTTTCATTCGCTGTACACCTACCACATTCCGCATTTATAATGTTCCAAGTAGTTTTAATGACATTCGCAGAATCTAAAATTTTATTTCTAATGAAATTAGACTTGGCCAAGGTACAGGCTTGCTTAAATATCTTTGAATATTTTTTAACATATTCCTGAAACTCTGGGTTGAAATTATGCGATTTTTCAGAATACAGTTCATATAGTTTATGGCGACTAAATTGATCCTACCGATATATGGGTGAAGAATCATTCCAAATCGTCAGACGGAATGAATTGAAAATGTTATGCTATGGTGTTATGCATGTGTGTTAATTGTGTTCTTTTCCTGTCTGTTCACATTTTTCTTTCGCCGCTCTGATTGTAAATATTTTTGTTGTCTAAACATTTGACTAGTAACTCCAGCTTAATTTTATGAAATAACTAGCTGACCCGCGCAACTTTGTCATAAGAGAGAGTAAATCACCCGTTCCCGTCGCATTTACTCTGAGTAACCAAAAAGCGCATAAAAAAGCGCGCTGAAACGGGATAAAAAGTAACCTGTGTCCGTTTCCTGGTTCTAAGCTACCTCCCCACCAATTTTCAGCCAAATCGGTACAGCCGTTCTTTAGCTATAAATAGTGTAACACACGACTTTCTTTTATAAATATAGATATCTTTAGCACCAAAAAAAACACAACAACATACCTTTAGCACCAAAAAAACGGTCACTACTATATGAATTTTTCTTAAAATATACATTGAACTCTTGAGGTATATCTCTCATTCCAGGCACATGGTAATGCCAAGATCGGTTGGTAAGCAATTTACCGCTATCTTCGTAAACCAATTTCTCACACGTCCAGTATCCTACAGCCATAATGAAACCACCTTCAACCTAAGAAAAACATAAAATCAGATTATATAGAAATTTGTTTCAGTGCTTGAGATTGACATTTTTTTTTTGAGCACCACCCGGGAGCGAGGGGTGGAGGTAGAGAACGCTACATGCGTACCACACGGCCGGCCGTGTGATTATGTCAGACTCTTACTGATTAAACTCTACCTTGAGCCTCTAGTCCTTGGGCCTTGGAGACTCGTCGGATGCGATCGGGTATACTACGCCAAATTGAATGCCAAATAATCGAACGTTCAAAATATCGAACGTTCAAAATATCGAAGATTAAAATATCAATGTTCGATATATTAAGCGTTCGATATTTTGAACGTTCGAGTATTTGGATGTTCGATTATTTGGCATTCGATTTGGCGTAGTATACCCGATGCGATCACCCTTCTAGGGAAGGGTGACGCAGATCACGTGAAATTTAAGATTATATGCAACTGGCGGACGTCACGCAGTTTCACTAGCGAAGCTCCCGTTCTCGTCGGAATAACGAAATAAAATATAGCCTATGTTCACCGAGAATAGTGTAGCTCCCTAAAAGTGACAGAGCTTTTCAAATCGGGTCAGTAGTTTCGAAGCATATTCGATACAAAAAAAAAACAATCAAATCTTTCCTCTTTATAATACAATTACAGATGATTAAATAATTATGCTAATTCTTACTTGTCCAATGTCAATTTCAGGACTGAGGCTTACTCCTACGTCTTGTAATAAATCCACTCTTAAAATTTCATGTTCACCAGTCAAGCAATCAATTTCTACTTCAGATAGAGACACACCGTATATATCGTATGGCAGAGCATCAGCAAACCCCACAAAACCATGAACTTGAAGATCAACATCAGCGTTATAAGCAGCAGTAATAAGCTGTTCCCAAGTTGGATCGGTTAATGCAGCTCTTATAGGTTTCAACCTCTCAAGAAGTTGCTCACAACACCTTCTTGTACTAATGAGAATATGTTGACAAGTGAGACTAGAACCAGTTATTAAACTATTAGGCACTCCAATTGTGCTATTGGTTTTTATTTGAATCTTGTTAATTGGCACTTTCAAAAAATATGCGGCTATTTGAACAACTTTTGTATTTATTCCTTGTCCTATTTCCACACCACCGTGAGTGATTATTATCGTGCCGTCTGCATGAAATACTGACAGATTTACATCAAGACGATGTCCTCCAGAGAATCTCCACCTTGCAAAGGCAAATCTCAGTCCTCGTTTCTTCCATCGATTTTGTGCGTTGAAAGAATCTACTTCCGCTCGTCTAGTTACATATTTCGCATCATTTTTAAGTTGATCAACCATTTCAGCTATATCATTATATTTGACTTTGTCCAAGTTACCTAAACGTACTGTTACTGGATCTAAAGACAATTCGTAAGAAATTTTCTCCATTATTTCTTCACATGCAGCTATGGATTCTAATGTACCTAAAGAAAATAACTAGTGGATTATTTAGCCTGGTAATGGTTTTATTGTGATAGATGGCGTATTTAATTAAGGCTTTCGGCAAGGTTCAAATCTTTATTACATTATTATAAATAGATGTATTTCAAGAGCAAAGCCACAAGGCACAGTTAGTTAATAATAAAAACCTCCTGTATGACTGCAGAGGATAAAAACACAATAGCTATTTTAAATAACATGGTTAGTTACATTACCTGGAGATCTGCACCACGTGTTTTTAGCAGTGTCGGTAAGCGTATCAAACGCCTTGTAGTTGAATTTAGTTACCTCATAGCAATTGTAATACATTTCAAAAGCCAAAGTGCTTAATAGTTCATTAACTTTATAGCCATTATCTGCATAAGTTGTAAGATTTATGTATTGTATGACTCCTGATTTATTGACCGCCACCTGAAATGAATCTATATGGTAGAGACATGACGACTTTCGAAATTTATAATAGTATACATGTCACTGAATGTAGGAAAATTTGACAGAGCATGTTTTACGGCCTGGCCACGGGACAGTCGCCATAGCGAAAATTCCTGCGCCACGAACGGCGAAGCGTATTGCGACTCAAACAAATGAATAGAAATGTACTGAGCAAGTCACGCGTCCCGGCGAACGGCGATGCGACCGGCGAAATGTACCGAGCGAACGACACAGCGACCGGCCGATCCCCGTGGCCAGGCCGTTATGTGTTCTGAATAAACATGGTCTGCTTTTATTGCGTAACTGATAAAGAAATTTAAAAAAGCGAAACAAATAAAAGATTAAGAATAACTAGAAAAGGAAAATATTCCGTTTCCAGATAGATTTGGTGATTGTAACTTGAACCGGAAACTTTTAATTAGTACATTCCCTCTATCAACTATGTATAATCACTAAAATAATTATGTGATACGCTTAAAAAAGGAAACTAATTTCGATAAATACTTAGCCCTCTTTAGTTTCACGCTAGAATGCTAGATGGAAGAATGAATTTATAGTATATACCAACCTCATAATCGTTTGTATATGGTAATCTCTTGCCCACAGCTTCAGTGTTAGTAGTCAGTGGTTGAATAAACCGACAGGGGCGATTGAATTTGAAGCTCACAAGGCTACAAGCCACAGCAGATTGAATACTACGAGAGATTTTCATACCATAGGCACCGCCAACACGACGGACGTAAACATCAATTCTGGAATAAAATGTTTTAGCTGTTTATACCTATAATTAATTTATTAAACTAATCTACGTTAGATTTGTATATATAGTGCTGTTTGTTACACAGCAAAATGAACTGTCTAACGAAGTATATTCGCTTTTAAACTTTCCTAGACATATAAAGTAATACGTACTTATTTTGATCAATACCTAATGCTCTTGATATCATGATCTGTGTCCCATCAACCCATTGTGTTGCACTATGAACTTCCAATCCTTCTTCCGTAGGTTTCACTACAGTCACTAAAGTTTCTATAGTAAAATGATACTGCCCATAGTATGTAGAACTGCCAGTTATTACTTTATGTACGTCAGTTCCAGGGTTAGTCGCATTCACAGTAATGATCATATTATTCCTAGTTTTGTCTTCTTTCGCCTTTTTTATATCTATTACTGGTTTTTTAATATCACTATAATTCACTGTAACTAGTTTTGATGCCCTTTCTGCTATGTGTCGAGTTTCTGCCACAATTATTCCAATAGGCTGATGATAATGTTTTACAGTATCGTCTGCTAATACCTCTTCATTTGCACTGTATAATACTGAATCAGGTGGGGTGAAGGAATTTATACCAGGGAAGTCCTTAGCTGTATAAAAAGCAAGGACGCCTTTCAATTTCTGAAATAAATTAGTAAAATCGTGTTCATGATCGATTCCGTTGATAAGAGATTCGGTACTAATGAATCTTTGACTTAAAAAGTTTAATATGACAAGTATACTTAACTATGCAGCAATAATACGGTTTTTTTTATAGAAAAGTCCATTGATTTGTATGAGACTCTTTTAAAGCTTGTCTATAATAACACGAACATCTAGTGGTAGCCTACATGTCCGTGTATTCCTCACCAGGTTTTTTGAAATCATAGAGACACCTACTTGGACCAAGCGGAACCTATGCTTATAACTAAATCTTATTTAATGTCTCCAGACTCATGCAGTACCGGCCCCTTAGTATATTATCCGTGTCAATAAGCTCAACCACCTCATCGCCGATATTATAAACACGTGTGTTGCACAGAATCACATTGACAGGTTTTCATGTTGCCAACCGCGGTTCGAACCTCAGTCCGAGCTTTGATAATTTACCCAGATGATGCTAAATTCATCGCCAACTAATAATTATGAGCTTACCATTGCCTTTGAGTGATCTATCTTGGCGATCGTGCCCACGCCTACCTCGCTGAGCACAAAAGCAGCAAAAACTTCGTTAGGGAAAGATGTTAGATCCTCTGTATAAATTGCTTCTCCTGAAGATTGATACTTTGAAAATAAATAATAATGTTATAGCGATTTGTTTCAACATTTATAGACATTTTCAACATTTATAGCTTCAGGGTTTGAATCTCGGGTCACGGGTTAGAAATAATATTTGTGTACATAAGTGCTTGTTTCGGACTATGAGTCTTTTCTATGAATGTAATTGTTTATTAGCTGTCTACTCATATTATATCCCAAAAAGTATGCTAATTTTTCGTTTATTTTTCATATTTATATCTTACTAATATTATAAATGCAATAGTTTGTGAGTGTGGATGTTTGTTACTCTTTCACGCTCGAATGGCTGAACGGATCTGGCTGAAATTTAGTAATAGAATACATTATAGTCCGGAATAACACATAGGCTACTTTTTATCAAGGTAACAAGTTCCAACGGGAAGCGGGAACGGGAACAAACTTTACGCGGGCGAAGCTGCGGGCATCAGCTAGTATAACATATTTTGTTAATCCCAGTAGTTAAGCTAAAATTTTTGTAGTTAAACGAGTGAAGGATCACATGACTCGCAAACATCAGAAAATTTGACGTTGTAGATGGCTATGCATTCCACATCATAGTTCGGCGGTTCCATCATGATATAGACAATATGTCTGTGGAATGCATTGCTGGTTGAAATAAGGTGCGCCCAAATTTGTCTAGTTTTAAGTCTAAAAGAGCTATATCTAGATATCGACAACTAATTACATTAATTTAGAACTGGCGCTCTAATTTATTCAGTACGTTGCATGTATGTATCCATTGCATGTATATTTGCATAGAGTCGATGTTAATGTTAAATATATGGATTATTTAAGTGATTTTTTGTTATAGCTACAAGAAAAGTACAATACATCCTCTGCGAATATTTCAACTGACTAACTGTTTTGGTTCATGAGGCCGTTCAAGGAACTTATTATTACTATTTTTTTTAATTCATCTTACTTACCAAAGCTTCAACTTTTTGAATCGGCTGAGTTAATGGCCACTTTGTAGGGTCTGTGGTAAAAATTTGTTTACCATCTGATAGACCCCTGGATTCGTGCAACTTTATGACGCCTGAATGGAATCGAGGGTCACGAGTGGGTGTCGGGCAAATCGTGAGAAGGCCCTGCAAGAGAAAGACACACAATTGTTAATACTTTTTCATTAATCAGGGGCAAGTTACGTAGTAGCTAAATAATCTACTGGGTCAAATGAGTTAGATTTCTTTCTATTATGATCATTTTAATGAAATTTGTATTTTAATCTACGAGTACTAATAGAAATCTGTTAGCCCTTGACAGTGACTAATTAAATTAGAAATGGCTCTATCTCAAGTATACGTTTCAGTCTAACCCTCCGTCCACGCTTTGCTTTTAAATGTAGATAATATTTTTGTGCGTCAATATTTTTTGTTTAATCTAAATTTGATGCAGACAGGTTTGAGCAGCTAAATCGTTACTTTTACGTGTAAAAACGACTAAAATAATTTGCAATATGAACTGGAGATATAAAATTAGCGAGGAGTATAATTATGTTATTCCCAGAAATTACTAGATTTGAACAGCGCCTAGCGACCATCAATTTTGGTAAAGTTAATTATAAAGGTTTTAAAAATATAAACCTTATAAAACAGTGCTTTAGCCAAGTGCCTTCTGTACTCCACTGAAGGTTCAGGTGGATTATCTTCTACTACTAAGTCTCCATCAAGCACTTTCAATGCAGACTGTAGAGTTTCATTGGTGAATAATATTTTGCCGCCCAAGAATGTTTCAGTAGCATAGGCTCTAGTAAACTTGGCCGATAAACCTCCATACACGATTCGTGCGTTCTTAACAGCATTTGTAGTTTCATCTATTCTGTATAAAAAACCAGCGTTAACGATGGCGCGGGCACTCTGGGCTCGTGGCATAATCTGAAAATAAAAAAGAAAATTACTTATTTTTTCTTAAAAAAAATATTAGGAGACGTCAACGGTATTTTTCAGACTGCAGTAGACTTTGCAGTATCGTCAGCATACATTTATTTATGTAGGTACATTAGCCATGTTATTTGACTGCCTCTGTGGCGTAGTCGGTAGTGATAACGCCTGAGGCGCTGGAGGTCGTGGGTTCGATTCCCACCGGAGACAAATATTTGTGTGACCCATTAATGATAGTCTCAAGAGTCTGGGTGTTTCTATGTATAATATTATGTATTTGAAAAGTATATAAGTATTTAATATCCGTGGTCTGATACCCATAACACAAGCAGGTTATTCCTAGCTTACTTTGGGATCAGATAGCGTTGTGTGAAATGTCCGTGAATATTAATTTAATTATTTATTCTCTTTTAAATTACTATAATTTAAAGTGAAAATGGTTCTTACTTTAAAAGTAATCAACTTATGTTCGTCGCACAGTGGCGGTAGTAGAACATTGAAAATAATCTTTCCATTCATATTGATCCTTAGAAAACTTTGCAGTGTATGTATTTCTTGCTGACCGAGGTAATCGACTGGAATTAAGATGATTTATTTATGTAGGTGTGTGAGTAAAAAAAAGGTGACTAGTCTTATGCTAATTATATTTATCTCTACCAGTAGAAACTTTAGGAAACTAACAAAAAAATCAACTAAATGGAAGTAGTCAAGTTAAGAAGTGACGACTTTGGAAATGGTAAAGTTAGGAAGAGGACAATTTAGGAAGAGGACAAGTTTGGAAGTGGTAAAGTTAGTAAATGGACAAAGTCGACCAGAAGGATCTAAAAGGTGCACATATTATTATTCCGAGAATTAGTTCCAATGAGATGCAGAAACGAGAACAAAATTACACGCGGCCGGTGGTAATAAAGAAATGTTACCTGATATGATACAACATACCGATAGTCAACTGAGCACCAACGGTTTCAAGGAGCAGAAAGATGTCTGATTGGAAGACGTTGTTCTTGTGCTTGATCATTAAATTACCTGCTATAGTACCCACCTGAAAGCAAATTGTGGGGTTGGCATTAGTCAAGAAGTTAGGGTCACTTTTCAAAAAAGCACGATAAGCAAATTTTTCGGTGTATTAAATTAATTATATAATTCAATTCTGTCAGTTCAATCAGCTCTGTGTATGTGTCGGTTTGAGCTAAAAATCATTCCATATTTTTCGAGTAGAATTCTAAGGCAATTCAAAGTTGTAGAGATAGTTTTTTCATAGATACTAGGTATAGTGCACGGCATCAAATTTAATTTTAAATTAACTAAGCACAAAGTAATAGGTAAGTATACTTAGATTTATCAGATATTATTGAATGTAATACTGAAATCAGTGCCAAGTAAAACTATAGGTTAAGGTAGGTATTATTAATCTCTCATTGAAATATTGGCACCGACTTCAGTATTACATTCAATAATATCTGATAAATCTAAATATTTACCTATTACTTTGTGCTAAGTTAATTTATTTTTCATTTATTAGTTTTTGTTTGAATTTTTTTTTTCATTATTTTTAGTGACGGGTGGACTGAAAATATATTTGTCTAGGGGATTGTTCTCCCAATACAAATTAATCAAGCCCAAACACAATGTAATTGCTGTAAATCGTTAAGGAATTCCCTCGATTCGAGGGATTTCTTCAATTTCTCCAAGATCCCACCATCCGATTCTGACTTCCTGAATAGGAGACCACATGGGAAGCACCAGCTTTCAAATAAAAAAAGAATCATCAAAATCGGTTAACTCGTTCAAGCGATTTGCCGGTAACAAAAATTAAAAAAAAAAAACAGTCGAATTGAGAACCTCCTCCTTTTTTGGAAGTCGGTTAAAAAGACCAAATTAAAGTTTGCAACTGTGCGAGAAATACGCTCATACTCACATTTCTGACAGCAATATGCGAAACCAAATTTATATGGTCATACAATTTCGCCAAGTAACTAAAATATGGTTGTGTAGAATAAGTTTTCAAAAGTTTTAAAAAATCCGTAAGAGTTAACCCAGCACCTACTACCAGGTTTTGATCGAAATAATTGGTTTTTAATTCTTGCAGATGACTGATGTCTATAAGTAGAGATGGATACTCGAATATTGGAATCACACCTGAAATGAAAATAGAATCCTAATTATGGTCCTACCTTCACAAATACGTTATACAAATTATGTTTTGAAATGCGATTATTCAGAGTAGGTTTTCATTTTTTTAAATATTTTTATTGAAGCAAATAATACCCTGGGCTGTACAATTTTTAAGCCAGAGTTTGTAAATAACAATAAACTTTAATTTACCTTTAGCAGTATTTCCAGCGACGAGCATATAATCAGAGCCAATGCTTTCATGTTGCAATATCTGTAAAACGTCATTGACGCAAGTAGGTCTATACCATATTTTATTATCTTTCAATGTTATTTTCTTTAAGGACGCTTCGAATACATCACCATCTTGTACAACATACCAATCATTATCAGCACATTTATTTTCATCATCAGGACTAATTTTATTCTTACAGAGATACAAGTCTTCAATATCTTTGATTTTGTCTTCTGAGGGAGCATCTTTAGCAAATTTTTTAAAGCAATCTGCAAGGGGCCTGTATCCTGTACATCGACAGATGTTGCTACCAAATGATTGCTCGACTTCCAACATCGTGACGTTCTTCTTAGTTGATTCTAAAAGTCTGAATATTTTTTTGAGAAAATTGTTGATGGGGATCTAATTGGTCAAAAAAATCATAAGACAACAAAGTTTAGAAGGAAAGTCAAATCTTTTGGCAGAAATATCAGAAATGTATGCGGCGCCATTCACAAAATCGCCTAATTTTTTTATGCATCCTCCTACTGTTGGTTACATACAGGTAAAATAAAAATACCTCTGCATATCTTTTCGGGGATAAACATGTGACCATTATGTATGTAACTCTATTACTAATACACACCCGTTCATGTTCATCACCATTCCGGGTGTACAATGGCCACATTGGGAAGCGTTGTTCTCAGCTACTGCCTTTTGCAATGGATGATATCCAGTGAGCTTGTTACCCAAACCTTCTATTGTCGTAATCTCCCAGTCTTGGCAAGATGTAACGGATACCATACACTGTAAAAATAATTTAGAAAGTACAGGATAATCGGTCAAAGTTTGAGCATCACTGAGAAATGACAATAATTGACATGCACCATAGAAATAACACAGACCTTGCAGTTTTCTTAAGTGGAAATTACGATAGCTCTATCTTATAATTATGTAATTTAGTTGATTAAGATATTTCTTTAAAAATATTAATCATAATATGTATGTACACGATGACGAGTGTAAAGGTTTTGCGATACGACATTTTAAATTTTGCTAGGAACATTTTAAACAGAGTAGACGCCTATAAATTTTGACGATGTACGTGGGATCAAACGCAACTTACAAAGTATTTGTATATGTCTACGTCTGAGAAAATGGTGAAATTTTTATGATTCTATTTTCTCATGTTAATTTAAAAACTCGTCTTTAGGTAAAAAGCAAAAATGAATATTTTTACTTACAGAGTTGACAGCTTTAGTTTTGGTGTCAGACGAGGTGGAAGCATTGATGATGCAAGCCCCACAGCCAGCCTCGCGACACATGTACTTGGTGCCACGGAGCTCCAGCGTGTTCCGAAGGTAGTCGACCAGTGTCACGTCGGAGGTCACCTCGCTTCCCACTGCAGATGATTAAAACAAAAACTTACTACTTTTCTCCTGTATTTCACTATGTAAGTTTAGGTATGCACAGTAATAATAAATAAATAACAATCTTATATACAGTTTACTTTCATCGTGTATGGCGACGGAAAATGGTACAAAATGTCGCCACCCCAATTCATCCCAAGGGTGTCGTAAGAAGCGTCTTAGAGAACACTTTCACAAAAACATCCAATGCGATGAGAAGAAATACCGAAATGAAATCCAGTTGTCAGTAAAATGACAATCATTAAGTCAAGTTGAAGGCATTATGGCTTGAGAAATAGAGTCGTCACAACCTGCGCCGGTCCATTTCGACATGGCAAAAGGCTCACCACCTATTACGTGGGACATAAAAACATTTGGTGAAATATGAGTGTTTACTATGCCTCTGCCTATCCCCTCGGGAATAAAGGCTTGACTATATGTATGTATGTATGTATATGTGTAACGTGTGATAAAGTACCCTATTCATTTCATTTATTAACACTAAAGGGACGGCATTTCACTTGTGAATAAAACCGAAAATTGCCTCATCTAAATGAAGATGTGGTAACGACGCATCCGGCAGATACAGGTTAAATGTTATGACCAGCTATATTCAATGGCTGTTACCATTGTGTGGGCTTTAAGATTTTTTAAAAAATATTTAGCTCACCAAAATGATGCCTTTGGTGAGCTAAATATTTTTTGGTTATAATATATTATAGCTTTCCATTAGGATAGCCATAATGACATCTAGCGATTGGGGATATACGGGCCTCTGTTACTGTCTATAAGATTATAGATAGTGGTCTTCAAGTTGGCGACCCTACATTGCGCGTCTTCACGCTCCGCTTGAAGAACCCAGGATTGCAAGAGTAGGGAAACACGTGCGCTGGTGGGTAGGAAGCAGGCAATTTCGTCAAGCCTTCCAGAAGAGTTCTCGATCACGAGGTACTTATATTCCGAAACAAAAGAAGCTGATTATAACCTGGAAATCCCTGCACCAGTCAATCAAATCAGTGTATGGACTATGAGTCCTAAATAGGGTGAGACGGTAATTCACGCCGCACCGGAGATGTCTGACGCAGATTCGCCCCTGCGTCGAATACCGTTCTCACTTTAGGGACGAGTGCGCGAGGTACTTGCTAGACGCTATGCAGAGACGTGCTGTCCGAATTATTGGTTGTCCTGAGGTGACGGGAGGCCTCGAGCCATTGGTGCAACGAAGAATCAAAGCATCCTTGGCTGCCTTCTACCGAATGTATCACGGTGAGTGTTCTGAAGTGCTCGTCAACCTGATCCCACCCTCTCCTTTTCGATCCCGAACAACGCGTGTATAAGTGGCAGAGGTGCCACTTATACACAGTGGAGATAATCTTCGCCAAAACTGAGCGATTCAAAGATCGTTCCTCTGTCGAACTATAAAAACCTAGAATGACCTGAACGCACACGTTGAAAAGCTGATGGCTTTCAGGAAAGATGAGAGAAATAAAAAGTTGAATTTAAAATATAAAACGATGGTTTATTATTGAAACATTCGGGGTCGTGGTTCGTGATCGGGCAGCAAGGGCTTTACGATTTCCGATAGTCCCTCAGGGTTCGACTTATCTTGTGGCTCCAGGATATTGGTGCAGTCCGCGACGTAGCCGTGCCGTCCACAACTTGGGCTGGCACGGTGTTCTCAACCCGTAGGGTGGATGATCGTTCGTAGACTCGAAGGGTGCGTCTTCACCTTCGTGGAACCCGAAGGGTAGATTTTCCCAATCCGTAGGGTGGATTTCTGGAACCCGTAGGGTGGACCCTGGAATGTTCCAGATGACGGGTTAGCTGGAACCCTTTTTTCCCGCCTATTCGCTAAGACAGCCGATCCCTGCCAACCATTGCAGGAATCGGGAGTCTTACATTGTCTGCTTACAGTACTAATTTTACAGATATGTTTTTTCACACCCCTGTAAACTACCCACCTATAACAGGGTTGACCAACAGCCGTTAATTTTCACTGTTTTAAAATTTTGATTACATTATAAATAATTTCACTCACCCAATGATGGGGTACTTGACGCTTGCAGCTAAACAACTGTTCACTTAGGGAGAATTTCGCTCCCTATAAAAATTAGAATTAGATTTAAATTACTTGGATAAATTTGTTACGCACAGACACCTTCGCGACGAGTATAATTTGAATTTATGAAAATGGTTTCTTTGAACTTCGCGTGCGGTCCTATATATAGCTTTGGACAGCGCCTCTGGCGGCAATTAGCGTCCCTACGTCTCATGGTTACGTCAGTGCTGTGTTGATGTGTTTTGTTGTCGGCAGATGGCGCTTTCATTTATTTTCCCTAAAATTTCAATTTTAGTCATCTAATTTTATTAATTTATGCACACGTTGTTGCACAACGTTACAACGTGTTTCCCTCATCTTAAAATCCCGGGTTCTTCAAGCGGAGCGTGAAGAGGTACATCACAGGGCCACCAACTTGAGGACAGCTGTCAGTAGTCCAACGGACTGTGAGAGTGGCCCCCAATCACTTGCTAGATGTGCCACGGGTTTCCATCAGTGGCGACGTCAATTCGGCGAGCTTAATGCATATAAAAAAAAAACCGGCCAAGTGCGAGTTGGACTCGCCCATGAAGGGTCTCGAAGCAGCAAGTAACATAATGTAAAAGTTCTTATATCGTTGTAACTTTGGTTGATGTTTTAACACGTTCGCAGTGGTAGTGATTTTTCTAACCGAAAATTGGCGTTTATGACGTATTAAAAAAAACTACCAGCTCTATCTCGTTCAAACCAATTTTCTTTGGTAGTTTTTATGGCAATGTACATCATATTTTTTTTTTAGATTTATTATTCTCTTAGTTTAGAAGTTAGAGGGGGGGGACACACATTTTTCCACTTTGGAAGTGTCTCTTGCGCAAACTATTCACTTAAGGAAAAAATGATTTGAGGAACCTTAATAGCATTTTTGAAGCAAGCAAAAGCAATTCTAAACTGTAATGACATTAACTTATTTAAGAAAGCGTTGACATCATTTCTATTATCTAAATCCTACTACACAGTATCTGAATACTTGCTAGACAGGAGTATTAGATGATGCGAGAAATTGTATACCTAGATACCTATTGACATGATTAGAATTTTTATGTTTGTAATAGATTTAGAATTGAAATGAATTGCTTATATTAATTTGACTTTACTCTGATATTTATAATTAATGATTGATTTTGATAACTTACACTTATACGGTTGATAATGCTTAGAGATTATATATATACGTTATGTCGTGTGTACTGTATAGCATAAGCATTCTATTATAAGGTCCATTGTGGCGCTTAATTAATTTAATACCACTAACATAGTTGTAAGATTTGTACGCCATGTTATTGGCAAAGCATAGAGAGACTACACTTGTTAACTAAAAACCTATTTATGTACCTATGTTTACAAAGACAATAAATTGAAATTGAAATTGAAATTGAAGTCCTATCTATAGATACCACACACGAATGGGTTTGATGAAAAAAAAAATTGAGTTTCAGTTCCGAGTATAGGGGACCTCCAAAATTTACTGCTATTTTTCTAGTTTTATATAAGAATCTTAATGCGGTTTACAGAATACATCTAGTTACCAAGTTTCAAAAGCATAGGCCTTATAGTATCGGAGAAAAGTGGCTGTGACACACGGACGGACACACAGACAGACATGACGAAACTATAAGGGTTCCGTTTTTGCCATTTGGCTACGAAACCCTAAAAATGAAGTCAAAACTTTGTAGAGCCTTTTACGAACTGAACTTATTATTGTGAAAGATACTTACAGTTAAATGATATGGAAAATGAAACGCATGATGCTATTATTTATGTATGAATTTCGACGACAATCCAGTTTCTAGTAGTTATACAATACCTAGTAACTAATAATGTAATAGACGCTATTTGAAATTATGATAAATAAGTAAATAAATAAAATAAATATATTACAGCTACATAGTTTAGATGTTATGAAGATGCACTTACAAATTTAATGTAATATAAATGGTAATGTTAACTTAAATTGGCCGTTGCACAAGAATATAATAACGGACATTCACTGGAGCATCAAAAGTGCACCGCGTGTGTTATCTTATCAAAATCTCAAAACGAGCGAGTTCGTGATATTGACAAGAACTGTTAGATTTGTACCGACATGACAAAAAGTCATTGCATGGTAAAAGTCCATAAAAAAAATGTCCATATGTATCTCAGGGCGCCCGACTAAAGGATAACTTAAACTAATCTAAGTTGAACTGTATGTTCATTCAACGTGTGCATAAGATAAAGGGACACCAGACATACTGGCCCCGTAACGCGTTCCGTAACGAAGCGGTTTGCCCTACCTTTAGAAGTTATCTCGTGAATAAATGCATTTACGGGTTAAGTATTACTAATTGCGTCACAAAATTGATTTCTTCAAAAGGGTGCACTTCCGAAAACCCCCCACCTCAAATCGATTTGAAACTTTGCACAGACCTTCCTTTGGATGTTCTAAGACAATCCCTAAAGGGATTTTTGGCGCATAGCAATAGTTTCCGAGAAATCAAATTTTTAAAATTGGATTTTAGCACGCGCGTTAAATCTATCCCCGCTCAATCCGACTTGGATAGATTAGGTTAGAAGGCTAAGGAGGGAGCGGAGCGCAGCGGAGCGCAGCGGAGCTTCCGCATTAGCCTTCGTGGTAATTTTTTTTTGACCACCTAAGTTTTTAATAAAAATTAAAAAAAATGTTACTCAAATGATAATAATATAAAATGAAAATAAAAATAATGAAAAATATCTCGAAAACTGCTTTGAATCGCCAGAAACAAGGCCTGTGCAAAATTACAGCTCAATGGAAAAGGTGGGGGGTTTTCGGGAGTTTATCCCATAAAAATTTTCAATTTTATTTGACTGGCCTTGTGGTCCAATGGTTAGTGTGCCTGACTACGGATTCGGAGATTATGTGTTCGGTTTTTTCATTGTCAAATGAACACTAGTTTGCCATTGCGATAGTACCAATAAGCTACTTTATGAGCCGTATGCTTCTTAGAAACCTTGCCAACGCAAACTTGCCAAACTTTGCAGCTGAATAGTTATTTACATTTAGTGAATAATACGAATGAAGCTTTTATTCCATCTTGCCTAAATGTTTCTCCTTCATTTATCGGATTACAGTAATTTTAGAATACATGCATACATAAATAACATTCGTATTAGTTAAGAAACTAGGTATGTACTTTTTATCAGTGTATTGATGTATAGTCTTTTTCTGGACAGCTCAGCAATCATGTAAACATGTCATGTTTTGACAAAAGTTGTCTATGATCATAGTGCTGTAACTATACTGATTCTATGTATGTACATAATCATTGAGTTATATCTAGTTCACCGTACATTCATTTACTTCGGTATATCAATCGCCAAATTCATCAAATCATGAAATTCGGTATATCGGTATATCAATATAATTATATTATGTGCAATAATTAAAGGATCTTTAAAAAAAAAAGAAACTTTTAGAACCGTTAATAGTATAATCATTTATTTACAGTAATAAATTACTTTAGGGATGATAAAAAGTGTAGACGCCTCGCTAGCTGCTCGCCGTTCTTACAGAAGCAGACTAAGACATCTTGAGAGATTTCTAATGTGGGGTTTTTAAATCTGAAAACTGAAAATATTAATACTACCTACCTTTTTTTCACTCATAACTCTCATAAGTGACGTGACGCAAACGAAGTTGCGCGGGCCAGCTAGTCTAATATACAAATCGTAGGAATGCTTCATATCAAGAACCCTTCGGCCACATTCGAAACCAAGTTTTGAAATGTTTCTAACCATATAAGTATTTAGGAATGTATCTATATCTAATACTAAGTACCTCATTGCTGTGTCTTATACTACAACATTACGTTTTATTAAGTTTTCCTAATTTTATTTGTGTATCAATTCATTCAGCCTGCTATTCAAACCAGCCGACACAATAACCCTTCTTTTGTGTCGCGCAGTAGGGTAAAATTAAATATAAAATGTTTAGAACACCTGAGGTCATAATTGTGCCGGACTTACCTCTCAAGACATTTGAATGGCCATAATGTTAAATCTATACCTTACCTATATTCAATCCACAAAGTATTAATCAGATTGTCATTGATTGAAGTCGTTCCATTATAATCTGCACGACTCCATAACTATCACCAATCAGATAATAAGGACCCCAGACGGACTTGCCTCGCATCGTCAGGGAAGTCAGTCTAAGCGACCAGTTTGACAGAAACCTGTTTATTTAGTTGCCGGGTAGCCGGTGCCGGGTAACCGACGGCGAATGCAAGCGGTTGCCGGGCAAATCACGCCGGTACGTGTGAAAGCTACAGTACACGGCCATACCCTACCCGGCACCCGGCAACCGGTACGTGTGAAAAGGGGCAAAGACTCGCACTCTTAGCTCTCTGGGTCAATAAGTTATATTATTAAAATAAGTACATTTTTTCGAACTGACAGATTGATAAAACAATAACCTCCTTTTAAAATCAATTGGCCAGTACAACAGTTTTACAACACTATGGCAAAGACAAACAAGTCTGAGAAAAAATAATTTAATGACAAGCAAAAATGACAGTCTTAAATTTTTACCATCCGAGTATTTTTCATGAAATTATTCTATAATCTAAAGGTTTATTAGTATAGAAATGTCTGCATAAATCTAACTAGAGTTCCTTGAAAGGACTATGATCAGGATTGATAATTAAATGTAAGTAATTATGGAGTAGTCGAGATCCAATTTCTTTGTTTACTATATTATTTAGGTCTGTTGAATGCCACTATAAATGTAGTTGTTCACTTGATCGTGATAGACAGCTAGTCAGTCAGATAAAAGAAAAAAAAACCTTATATAGTGCGAAAATAATCTACGTATAATTAATTAACTTTCACTTGCATTGAATTTTTTGACCTGTGGAAATCCCGTTGTATGCCATGGCGGACACCTACCGGTTAAAACCGCTATCATCACATCAACACATGTAATAAAATCGTAACGGGTCGCTGTGTGTAGGTACATGGAAGATAAATAAGAAAAAATATTATAGGGGCTTTTTTTTTTGTTTAACGTGAGGGAAAATCCTCATGGATGTTATGCCGGACTCCTACCGACTAATAAACCTCACATCACGCCCAACAGCCTGTGGTTGGGAGCCCCGGGGAAGCCCTTTGGAAGGATAAACCCACGAGGGATGTCCCAGGATCCCCGAAAGACATGGGCTGCCACTGTGACCTCGTGTGCTACACAGCATCTATGGTGTGTAACCCGCTTCTTGGGGCGTAAAGCGTGCGTGAAACTCATGAAGTGATAATTTGGCAATTTCTTTTCGGTCAAACATAATAGACCTACTTTTTTGAGGATAGGCGGTTTTTTAAAATATTCTTACGTATGACAAAAATATCACAAATCCTGAAGATTCTGATAAATGAAAAACTATTTAAACTATTACATTTTATATGCTACTAAAGTGGCAGGTAAGCATACGGCCACCTGATGGAAACTGGTTACCGTAGCCTATGAACATTTACAACACCAAAGGCGCTACGCTCGCGCTGCCTACCGTGCAATACCTTCTAAGACACCCTGCAAAAAAACTCCATACTGCAGGCGTTTGGAAAAATCTAGACAGGGAGATCATTTCACAATTTAAGCGTGCGCATAAGAAAGCCCTATCGCAACTTACTCTTTTCTTTTTAACGTGAGGAAAATATTACAGGGATGCTATGCCGGACTCCTACCGACTAAAAACTACATGTATCCTACCTACTACCTACGGTTGGGAGCACCGGGTAAGCCCTCGGATGGATGACTCGATCGACAGGGTAAGTTCCGATGGAGAGATCGGAACTTACCCTGTTCGAACGTCATCTTCTTTCCTTGATAAGTGTGCAAAGTTTCAAATTAATCGGACGTTTTGAAGTAGAGTGCCCCGTGTAGCAACGGGTACCGTGTTGCGACGGGTAAGAGTACAAAATTTCGCCACCCCAATACATCCCGAGGGTATCGTAAGAGGCGACTAAGGGAACACTTTCGCAAAAAGATCCATTGCGTAGAGAAGGAATACTCGAAATGGAACGCGGTTGTCAGTAAAATGACAATCGTTAAGCCTAGTTGAGGCCTTATAGGCGGCTTGAAAAATTTCAACTGTAGATCGCGGCGACCTGTGCCTGTCCATTTCAACACGGCAATAGGCTCACCATCTGTTACGTGGAACATAAAAATATAAGGTGAAATGTAGGCGTATACTATGCCTCAGCTTACCTCTTTGGGGATAAAGGCGTGATTATATGTATGTAGATGTCTGAAGTTGAGATGCAAATAACGTTGAAAAACTTCGTCCCATAGACGATACATACCAAACTAATACTTTTATAAAATAAAAAAACCGGGAATGTGCGAGTCGGACTCGTGTACAGAGGATCCGTACCAAAAACAGCAAAAAAAATCACGTATTTTTTATGGCCCCCCTCAATGCCCCTCTTTTTTCTGATTTTTTTTAACCGCCGACGGAAACCCGGACGGGGTGTTATAAGTTTGACGTGTGTGTCGGCATGTGTGTGTGTGTGTGTGTGTGTGTGTGTGTGTGTGTGTGTGTGTGTGTTTGTAAGTCTGTCTGTGGCATCGTAGCTCCCAAACGGGTGAACCGATTTGGATTCTGTTTCTTTTGTTTGAGAGATGGGTTAAGGGAGAGTGTTCTTAGCTATGTTTTATAAAAATCGGTTTAGCCATTTCAAAGACATGAGGGGTGAAAGTGGTGATGGAAAATTGAATATGTTCAAATATAGGTACCCGTGTTGGGTATCAAATGAAAGGTCATAACTTAAACATCACGATACCGCAAGTTTTATGAAAATCGGTTTAGCCATTCGAAAGATATGTGGAGTGGAATGTATTTCTAATTCTGTAACCACACTCCGCGCAATTCGCCAATACTTAGGGTAAATAGGTCATAATATAATAGTTATTTTTTACTTTTTACAGGTATTTTTATTGTTCTATTTTTGTGTGTCGGGGGTTTTCTAAAATTTTAATTTATTTTTTTATAGTGTTTGTTGTCATAGCGGCAACAGAAATTTACACAGATGATATAGGTACATCTGTAAAAATTTAAACTCTCTAGCTATCGCGGTTTCTGAGATACCGCCTCATGACGGACAGACAGACAGACAGTCAGACAAACATACAGACAGACGGACAGCGAAATCTGATGAATAGTGTCCCGTTCGCTTCGATCTGACGCGAACTTTGTTCGACTGGTCAACGCTCTACAAAAAAAGGTTCAGGTAGAAAATCAGAAAAAAGGGTTTTTTTGGTACGGAACCCTCCGTACGCGAAACCGACTTACACTTGGTCGGTTTTTAACTTTTAAATCACATTTTGTATGAAGTATGATCAATTCCGCATACTAGTTGCTTTAAAAATCATCAATAGGTACCTAGTGATATTTTAATAGTATTTTAATAGTAATTACTTATTCACCAAAAATGTCACATTTAAAAAATAATACATTATATTTAGTTAACATAAAAATAGTATGTAAGTTCATAAACTAACCTGAACACTTAACTCCATTAACTTTAAAATTGATGCGGTTAGCCATGACTACTGGAAGTGTCGACTAGACGCACACTGAAATTGCACCGAAGTGTACGAATAAAACAGTACGGTAATAACAGTTTGCTGCAGAATAATCACATGCATAAAAAAGTAAAACAAGTTTACACAAAAATACATAAGCATATTCATGAATTAAAGATTCTGAGCAGTACGGGAAAAGTTTCGTTTAGTGTATTCATCAGTTCTTCGTAGTAGAACTACCAGTGTAGGACGTAGCATTCACAAAAACGCGTCCTACTCTTTTGTCAATCACCTATCCAACTCGTGATCAAAAAATCTCTCAGTAGATAACTGTGGAATAGTTAATTGGACTGTAAAAGACGCGTTAGTTAATTGATCCTAGAATATTTCATTAGAATTATGAATAACAAGCGGACGTCACGCGGTTTTACCCGCCTATTTCCCGTTCCCGTGGGAATACGGGAATAAAATATGGCCTATGTTCACTGCAAAAAGTGTAGCTTTCTAACAGTGAAATAATTTTTCAAATCGGTCCAGTAGTTTTGGAGCCTATTCGATACACACAAACAAACAGATTACCTAGTTACACACCCTGAGAGGCAGAATATGTTGTACCTAATATTTCATACCTTATTTATTTGGAATAAATAACAGTTTTACATATCAACAATGTAACGATGATATCTGCAATAGTATAAACTGTGTCACAGATATCAACGCCCTCATCCGAATAACAATAAGATTCCTTATTTCGATAGAATTACAGCCACTTTTTTGTTTTATCAGAACTAATCTAAAAATAATATCTATATAAAAAGTGTGTGCTTGTGTGTGTGTGCATGTGTGTGTGTGTGTGTGTGTGTGTGTGTGTGTTTGGATAAGGTGTTTGTGTGTGCATGAGAAACACCGTTAATTTAAGAGTATAATAGGCACGTGCGTGACTGGTACGGTTTAGGTGTATGTGCGTGTTATTTGTGTATAAGTCTCTAAATAGTTAGCCACCCAGCAAGGCTTCAGTGTCATCATATTCTAGTGTAATTAGCCATTCAGTACAAGTCTTTTTACATTTATGCATTATAAGGGGATATATATTTAATTTCCTATTTAAAATATTGTATAATTTTGAGCTAATAAAGTTGTAATGCCTACTCGCCAGCGCCGTTCGGCGTGGTAATATTTGGCAGACCCTATCAGATCTTCTTTTAGAACTGTGAAGGGTTGGCTGATAGAATAATTCCTTGTGTTTGCGCAGTGTAGTGTTTAAAATAAAAAGTTTGCGAACACTTAGTACCCTACACAAGGAAAACAACTCAGAGGTAGGAAATCTAACCGGCCTTCTCAACATCGTCTTAAGAGCAGCCCTCTGGGCTCTTTCCAATGCAAGCATACGTGTCTTAACGGCTCCACCCCAAGATGTGATGCAGTAAGAGAGAACAGATTGACCAAGAGAATAGTATACAGATTTAAGAGTAACAGGATCACAAATATTTCTTAAATTTTTAAAAATATAAATTAATTTTCTTGTTCGTGATGTAGTGGCCTCTACTTGCTGTTCCCAGCTTAGGGTATCATCCAATAAAACCCCAAGATATTTAATACATGAAGTGGATTCCAAAACAGCACATGTGCAAGCCCTTACAGGTTCTGCGTCACACTCTTGGCCTTCATCCGATGCAGAACAAGTGTGAGCGCGAAGAGAGAATGAAATAGGTGGCCGACATGCTCGATTTATACAAAATGGTATGTATTTGGTTTTCATTAAATTAAGGGTGAGGAGATTCGAATCCAACCAGCTCATCACATGTCGTAACACGCGTTCGGAGTTCAAATTAGCCTCCAGCCAATTTCGACCACTAACAAGTATGGCAGTATCGTCGTAGGTTATAATTTTGCAATTTGGGAGAGACATTTTGCACAGATCGTTGATGTAAATTAGGAACAGGGTAGGGCCGAGGACGCTACCCTGTGGGACCCCATAATTAACATTTACAGGACTTTCTCCACTGGCAATTGATTCAATCAGTACATACTGCGTACGATGTGTCAAGTAGCTACGAAACAAATCAAGAGCCACCCCTCTCACTCCGTACAGTTCGAGTTTAGAAATCAGGAGGGGTATAGAGACAGTGTCAAATGCTTTGGAGAGATCCAAGAAAATACCAACGGTTTTCAGTCTTTTTTCTAGATTTTTGACAACAGTGCCCGTGAGATCCAGAACAGCATCTTCCGTGGAATATCCCTTTCTGAAACCAAATTGGTTTGCAGCCAGAACACTGTTGTCATGAAGAAATCGAACTAATCGGTTGTTTAGAGCTTTTTCAAAAAATTTTGAAAGCGTTGTAAGTACTGAAATGGGTCTATAGTTAGTGACACTGTCCCTGCCCCCACTCTTGAACACAGGATGAACGATGGCTTTTTTAAAAACAGATGGAAATACTCCAGCATAGAGACAGAGGTTAAATAAATAGACGATGCATGGCGTGAGTACATGATGAGCTGCTTTTATAACTGAGGATGGAATACTGTCCCAGCCCACAGCGCAATTGTCCCTTAATTTCCTAATTATTGCCTCTATTTCGTCCGCGGACACTGGGTACACAGCCATAGATGATAGCGGCGTGAGGTGATTTGGAATACATGGAGATAGGATTGTAGTGCTTGCAGAGGAGCTAACGAATGAGTTGGATCTTTCTAAAATTTGTTCAGCCAATTTTTGTCCAACATTGGCAAAATATGAGTTTACTGTATCTACTGAGGAGAGACGACTTTCAGAAAGCTTCAAAAGTTCTGTAGGCTGTACCTTGCTCTTTTGCAAATTTGCAACCTCCCTGATGATATTCCAGGTCATTTTCGGACTTTTTCCCGCTTTCTCTATTTGTTTTCGGTAGAAATCTTGTTTTATTGTTTTCAAGAGGTTATTACAATAGTTTCGGTACCGAAGAAATATAGTTTTATGCATACAGTTTTCTGGGTTTGCTTTGTGTTTGCGGTAAAGTTTGTCCCTGTGACGAATGCATCTTAACAAGGCCGGAGTAATCCATGGTTTCTTAATGCGTTTGCGGTTTGGAATAGGCACATGTGAACTGTGAAGTTTAACGGCACCAGATATTGTACCCACTAGTCTTTCAGCAGCCACCTCAGGATCATCCGTCTCGAATATGGAGGAAAAGTCCGTTGTTTCGAGGTTACTTACAATACCAGCAATGTCGATCCGGTTTGAAAAGTGGTTTGGCGAATGACAGTCTGTTGTTGATGATTGACAACAAAAAAGTACTGGCTTATGGTCAGTAAAAGGAGTATCAAAGACCATTGTGACACCACTGGTTGGAGATCTAAAAATGACGTGGTCATAGCAAGCCAGCTCTCTAGTAGGTAGTAAGTGAGTGGGAAGCATGCCAAAGGAAGCCAAGAGATTCAAATACTCGTCCACACTGGATTCTTTGTTTCCAGATACTATATTTATGTTTATATCACCGACAATAGCCAAGGTTTGAAAACTTTTTAGTGAAAGGAGAGTGTTTTGCAAGCTGTTAAGTGTTATATTGTTTTACAGATATTTTTTATAAATTGTTATTAGATATTTACTGATTTTTTGTATAAATGATAGTTTTTTAAAAAAGGGGGAGTTCTATGGCGGTATTCGGACGTGATTGATAATCAATACATATAATAAAATCGTAACAGGTCGCTGTCTGTACATGGAAGATAAATAAGAAAAAATATTATAGAGGGGCTTTATGAACGCAATAGAACCCAAAACAATGATTTTTAGAATTTTTGTCTGTTTGTCTGTATGTCTGTATATCTGTTTGTCTGTACGGTTGTGCACGCTAATCTCAGTAACCGCTCAACCGATTGCAATGCGGTTTTTTTTATTGTGTTGAGGTTTGCTCCAGTTAACATTTAGCGTTTGTTTTATGTAAATCGGTTTAGAAATAAAAGAGTTATAACACTTTTAAGAATCAGATATTTTGAAAATTTTAATTGTAGGGGTTTCTTTGAATGTGAGTGAACCTAAACTGGCGTGTTGGCTTAATCATAAAAGAGAGAACACGCCTTCGGCGCGGACTGAATTGTTTAAAAATAGTCTTAATCATTAAGCTCTTTTATGATTAAGCAAACAGGGCAGTTTCAGACGCTGCTTGATGACTCTGATGAAGAAATACCTTTCCTTTCATACACCTTATGTGACGTAAACGAAGTTGCGGGCTCAGCTAGTAGGAAATATTTATGTAAAACATTCAGTCACGTCCTTCGCCATAGCACTTATATAAATTGATAATTAATAGTATTGTATAGTTAGCAGAAATTTATCTGGTGTCGCGATCTTAGGATGCGTGACACCAGAGATAACATTCCCTCTTTGCATTCCTAATATTGTATTATATAAACCGCGGTTTTCATAGAATAAGTTAGTCGGTAAGCAAGATACAATAAAAGACTACACAAGTATAATTTCGTCTCTCCCTACGACACGCTATACTGCACAATGCATGGGAATTATTCCGTCCACCCAAGGGTGGGGCGGCGGAACGAAAGCAGAGAGAAGACAGAGCCGACTTATGGTTGAACGGCATTTCCACGTGATTCTGAAAATTGGCGCAGGCCTTTACTGCTAAAATGCTTACTTTTTTTATGAGTTTGTATTAAAATCGCACTGTTGAATGACGTTAATATAGACATTCGTCGTGAGCTTTTCAATAAGAAGGTACCTATTCTGAGAGTTGTGTTGGGTAAGCCTTGCGGAAAATAGAAGCCCTGAATATGGTAAGGTGATTTAATGCGGTGCCAGACGTCGCTGGTTAGGAGTCTACTGCCCAAGATAGCGCAGCGGTCGTCCCTTCGTCGAATACTGCTCTCATCTTAGGGATGACTCCACCAAATTTAAAGAACACCGTAATATTAGATGATATGAAGCAACATGCATTGCGTTATAGTTTGTCCAGAGGTAACAGGAAGCCTTGAGCCGCTGGCGCAACGTAGAACGCTAAAAATGTATGTCGTGATTACTCGAATACAGTAGTTATTAGAGTTACCTCCATTATACCTTACTAACATTCCGTTTATTCCATTAAAGAAAGCTCACGGAACTTGCATATCGCTTTCACGTTGAACTCAGTTCCAATATAGAAGCGATCTGCAAGAGCCATGAGCAAAATTAGCATCATTTTAATCACCTCGCGAACGAAGTCGCGGGCAAAAGCAATGTACAGAATTTCGACTATAAACAGTTTTATTAAAAGTATAGATAGATTAATAATGTGCAAATATTTAACTAAGTAGGTACTCACCGGAATATTCAACGCCATTGATTTTAAAGCAAACACGATCCATGAATAATTAGTTTCAAGGTAAATTTTACTGACGTGTGCAAGCAGCAACTGACTTGTTCTTACAGTGCCTTTCGACTTCACAATAGCCATCTCCCAAAATATGAAAGAAGATGTAAAGATGTTTGGATGTTTGTCACTCAAATACGCTATTATACCTAAACGGATCTGGACGATATTTGATACAAGGATAGATTTATAGTTCAGAATAAAAAAGACTACTTTTCATCACGGGAATATGTTCCCATGGGAAGTGGGAACCGATTCCCTCGAAAGCGAAGCCACGAACACAATCTAGTGGCAAATAAAATGAACGGATATGAGCTACAGATGTTTTTTTTATGCAAATGTAAGACACCCAAGAACCCTCCACGCGTTAATTTATTTTAAAAGTGATTAAAATAAATTAACGCGTGGAGGGTTCTGTATCAAAACACGGCAAATAAATTACGTTGGTGCTATGGAGGCCCCTTTAAATAATATTATTTTCTGGTTTTAATCTGCGGAGTAACGCTCGCAGATCGCGTTCGAAATGAAGATGTAAGAAAGAAAGTTGGTCTGAAAGAGAGTGTCGGTGTTAAAGTAAGGAAGGGCATGCTACGATGGTTCGGGCATGTGGAACGAATGGGAGATGAAAGAATGACAAAACAGATATACAACGCGAAAGTGGATGGACGTAGGAGTCGGGGCAGGCCACGACACACCTACCACGACCAAATTAATCGTGTGTTAGTTGAAGGTGGTGTCAAGAGCCGTAGGAACCGACGTGCATGCATGAAAAGAAAAATGAAAGTTGAAGAAGCAAGTGGGGTGTGTGTAAGGACCGTGCCGTGTGGCGCTCGGTTCTTTCTGCCTACCCCGCAAGGGATTTGGCGTGAAGATAGTTAGTTAGTTAGTTAGTATTTATTGTTATAGCGGCAACAGAAAACATAATCTGTAACAAAAAACATCTGACTAAAGTGGAGTCATTTAAATAGGTAACATTTGATAGTTCATCAAAATGCTACAACGCAACCTTGTAACGGCGTGCATAAAATAATATTTTTTTTGTTTTGTTACAACTAAAATGAAGTATTGTCTTGTATGTTTGGTATTCTAAATTACATGTTTCGTATAATAAAACATACAATGTTGCCTTTTTAGGCCAGCTGTACAATTGCTTAACTTTTTTCAATTACGATTACATATTTATTGTAACAATGACAGATATGTGTAATTTTACGTTTTGCTTTCAAAAATAAATGTATGAACTGACAGACGTCAAATGTTATCTACCTATTAAAATGTCGCCACTTTAGCTACAAGTACATAAGATAGAACCTGGTGACAGAGAGACAGGCGGAATGCGGAGTCTTAGTAATAGCTTGGGTTCCGTTTTTACCCATTGGGTACAGAACTCTAAAAATAAAAAAACCTGACTGCGTATTAAACAAACTAAAAGAAGATAACAACAAGTTGAATTGACGTCATTTGACGTCATTAGTCCGGTTTGTTTAATTTAATTTTTTAATTATTTTTTATTCTTTTTACTTCACATTTTATTTCATTAGATGAAGAATTAAGCATTTACTAGTTGCTGCATTTGTTACAAATTCTGATAATTAGAAGAATTTTCATAATTTAAAAATTAAAATAATAGCCATGATACCATTTTGAAATCCTCATAACGAGCCATTGCATGGGCACAATTTAATACCCCAGAAATCACCGACTTCCCAAAAAAAAAAAAGAATAATCCGATAGATTTATCCTTCGATTTGATTCCCAAGAGGTGTTTATTTATTTATTGCATAATGGGAAAACAAACAGTAGCATATAAGGAGTATACATAACATTATTTTACATTCCATCTATTCGAAAAGTATCACTTTGTAGTAGTAGTAGTAGTAATATGCTTTATTGTACACCAAGAATAGAAAATCTTAAAGTAGATATAATAAATATTAATCAGGTACAATGGGCGGCCTTATTGCTAACAGCAATCTCTGCCAGGCAACCTTTAGATGGACAGGACTGTAAAAATATTTAAAACGGGTTTAATTTGTGACGTAATAAATAATATTAGAAGTAGCATTCCTGTGTATACGTAACATATACATACAAATATACAAATGCCTACATATATACACAAATACTTTCATATAATATATACATACACAGGTACATACATACATACACAGATATACATTATATATATGCCCTTGATATACATACATAAATACAAGACTCAGTTTGCAAGTAGCTCAATTAAATTGTAAGATAATATTCTTTCACTTTAATTTTAAAGGATCCCAACGTTTGAGCTCGTCTGATTCTGACCGGTAGAGCATTCCACAGCTGCGCTGCTTTAACTGTAAAAGAGTTACCAACAAAATTTGTTGAATGTGGTATATAGAGTCGCAAGTTCTTAGACGATCTCAAGCACCTAGAGTGCGTGTCACATAGGAACTGAAAGCGCTCCTTGAGGTAACAGGGTGTTACTGAATTAAATAATATATTATATAGCAAAGAAAGGATATGAGTATTCCGTCGAAGGCGAATTGGGAGCCACTTGAGTTGTTTGCGGTACTCGGAAACGTGGTCATATTTGCGTAAGCCAAATATAAACCTTATACAGTGATTTTGAAGGCGCTCAAGTTTATTTAGATGCTCCTCCGTGAGATCAAGATAGCTGGCATCGGCATAGTCTAGTATTGGAAGAAGTAGCGATTGTGCAAGCGAAATCTTCGTCGGAATCGGGAGAAGGTCACGCAATCTTCGCAAAGAGCCTGCCGAGGCAAACATTTTGCGATTCACCTCCTGCAATTGAGGTCCCCAGGACAGAGTTCTATCAATAAAGATACCCAATTTTTCACCCTATCACTTATAGGTAACGGCATGCCATTAAAAACGATTTGTGGCAGCTGCGCCCAATCAACTCTTGGAACACCAAGTACTACCTATTATAATAGATTACCTGTGTTTTTGTAGGGTTTACCTGCAAGCCATAGCTGTCACTCCATGCACATATTTGTTCTAAGTCACTATTTGTTGCGCTAAAAACCTCATGTATGTCATTGAGTCCAGCCTGTGAGTAAATTTGTAAATCATCTGCATAAAGGTGGTAGGATGAAACTAGTTGCTTTGTAATGGAATTTATAAAAATTGCGAACAAAAGAGGAGATAAAACGCCCCTGTGGTACACCAGCCGAAATATTACTCCAAGAAGAAATCGAGTCATCAATGCAAACACGTTGCCAGCGACCAGACAGGTAACTACGAAACCAATCAATTGCTGGTGGAGATATGTTAATAGAGCGAAGAATCTCAAGGAGTATGCGAAAGTCCACAGTATTAAAGGCATTACTGAAATCAAGTAATGTCAACAACGTAAGCTTTCCGCTCTCCATGTCCGTTCTGATGTCATCTGTAATATTTACAAGGGCTGTAACTGTGCTGTGGCCCGGGCGAAAGCCCGATTGGTAGGAGTTTAAGAGATGGTTTTTGATTAGAAAGGAATTGAGTTGGGTGTGAATGAGGCGCTCAAGGGCTTTAGACAGAAAAGGTAAGATTGATATAGGACGGAAATCAGAGAAAGAAGAAGGATTGGACTTTTTAGGTAAGGGTATAATTTGGGCTTCCTTCCACATCGATGGAAAAATGCCACTGGAAATGGAATAATTCAAAATATGACAGATAATTGGTAGAATAGAATCAAGAACCGGTAAGATCATATTGCGGCTAATGCAGTCATTGCCAACAGCATTAGACGCTATGGACATTATGCTCTTCTTAACATCACAAGCCGTGAATTGATTAAAAACAAAAGATTCATATTCAGGAGTTGGTAGCTGTGAAAGACGATTAAGTGTATTAGTTTTGGTAGAAGCATCAAAACTTGAAGAGGTTGAGAAATGCTTATTTAATGCATCGAGATTAATATTATTTGAATTTACTTCTTGCTTTGACTTACCAACTCCTAAGGTTCTTAGAAATTTCCAGACTTTAGCTGGATCTCCATTTTCTATTGAGTTTTGAATGTGCTGGCGTTGTGCGTTCCTACACACCTTATTGCAGAGATTTCTGATTTTTATAAATCTTTCACGGTTATATTCGTTCGGTTGGTATTTATATTTGGTTTTAGCCCTCCCTTTTTTATTAATTAAGTCTTTAATATCTTTGGTGAGCCACGGCGATGGTGCATGTTTGATTTTAACTGCACGGATCGGTGCATGTACATCGTAGAGGCTGACCAATTTACGAGTTAGAATGTTAACTGTATCATCTACTGAACCACTATTATACAAAGAAGTCCAATCAATGCTGTTTGCGTCTTCTCTAAGTTTGTCGACGTTCATCCGATTGAAGTTACGCTGCATTAAGACCTTAGACTTTGCCTTGGGAGGACGAACTTTATAGGAAAGAAAGAGGTCGTGATAGGAAAAGATATCAGCTGCGCATTGGCCATGTTTTACTGCATGCTCAGTAGACGAAATGATAATAAGGTCAATAAGGGAAGGCGCACAGTTAGGAAAGTGATGAGTAGTATTCAAAGGGAGGATAGTAAGATTACAGGATTCCAAAATATTGCGAAGCTTCGCAGCTCGAGCGAGAGAGAGAGTGTCGTTCCTGACAAGACATGTATTAAAGTCGCCAAGTATTACGATAGCAGGGCACTAGGTTTTCCAACATCAGTTCAAAAGAAGAGAAGTAGTCAACTCTGGAGCAGTGACTGTAGTAAACACCAAGAAGTAATTTGATGTGATGCAGTTCCACTTCTACAAAAATATACTCGCCCGAATTTGACGGCGGTGGCTGTGCTGATACCCGCAAAACGTTGTAAGGAATATGTGATCTTAAATAGATACCAACACCGCCACCACGGTCAACCGAGCGGTCATTTCTAATTAGACGGTATCCAGGCAGAGTGACAGGAAGGGAAGATAAAGAAGGCCTCAACCATGTCTCCGAAACAAGAATTGCATGGATATTATTACTGTTTAAGTTAGCCAGCATACCTGGGAAATGGGCGGGAATACTCTGAGCATTGAAATGTATAACATTGAAATTTGAGGGTACATCAGAGAACTGCGATTCGAGCACATCTGCGATTGAAGGAGTACTTACTGAGCTATTACTTGGGCCAATAGTTAAATATCTAATAACAGAATCATCATCTACTACAGATGATGACATACACTAGTCACTACAAATATATAATATAAATAAGATAAAAATAAAACAGAATAATAAATAAATAATAATAATAATAAAAAGTGGTGAGTACAAACAGTCATGTTCACCCACCAGTTGAGTGCAAATAACAGATTAATTAAATTAACTAATTTTACAGAGCCTTATAGTTTTAAGAGAATTTAAAATTGAAATTGAATATTATTACATAAATAAATGTTAGCCTAATAAAATAAAAATAAACTAAAAACAAAAATTAAAAGAAATTAACAAGAAAAAAGTTTTACTTCAGATAAGGCAGCATGGTGCTTATCCTTAGCCTGTTCCTAGTGGAAAGAGTAAATAAAAACTAAGCTACGATTGGCTTGACATTGACAGTGACATGTCAAATGTAAACATTGCACAAACATTGTGAACAGAACATTGATAACCGAACAAATGTCTCAAAACCGAACGTCAAACTAGTAAATCTATTCTCCACCTTGACGTTGGCGGAATCGTTGGTAAACGACGGGGCCATTCATATAAGAAAAGAAGAAGAAGAAGAACATTGATAGGTCCAATCCAGTAATTGAACACGGACGTCGAGGAAAAAGATGGCAAGAGTTATTTCGTCGTTGTTTTAATTTTAATTTTAACGACTAATAGCTATCTGAGTGATATTGGAGCAAAATACTATCATCCATTTATTGAAACAAGATTGAATGAGTTCCCTTCGGGGGATTCTTGTCCTACGCTTGGTGGAGAGTTGTTAGTTTAGTGGTTACCTTTGGATTTATTTCAAATTGTTTTTCTGTTTTGAAAATTTCTGTTTGTGTTTGCGTTAAGGTTAGTGTGTATTGTTACCTACGTAGTGTTCGTCCTTAATCATTTCCTGAAAATGGGCGAGAATAAACCCCCTGATGAAGGGGGCGGGATACCTCCAGATATTCCCCCCAAAGGAGTGAAAAGAGCCGCGTGCCCCTTACCATTAAATGACCAGGAAGGTAAAAAGACCCGCTCCCCTGCGGAATCTATTCAATTAATATATTATAAACCAGGTTATGAATCTGATGCAAAAATTCTTTATTCTGCTACAGACAAGGGACCGTTTTCGGTTGTAGTCTCAAGACTCGAGCCAGACTCAAAGATGGGTCTCACCCTTAAGGCCCTTAAATTCGCACAATTTTTATATGCCAATAATATCCGTGATATAATTCAAGGCAGTATCGTAAATGTTGGAAGAAATAAGGTGAACTTAACTTTTAATTCAGCTGAATCGGCTAATAATTTTGTCAACTCAAGTTTTTTAAAAGCCATGAATTATAGTACAAAAATCCCAAACTTTCAGCTATTTCGCATGGGTGTAGTTCGCGATATTCCCACGGATTGGACACTCGAGGAGCTTGTTGGGGGTATTTTCATTCCAGGCAATTGCGGTGAAGTCGTGAGGGCTAGACGCCTGAATGTAAAATCAAGGAGTGAAAACTCCACAGTTTGGGTTCCCTCAAATTCGGTTGTTTTAACATTTTTAGGTCAAACCCTTCCAGAGAAAGTGTATTGTTTTAATGCCTCGTTGCCTGTCTCTATCTACCAATTGCCAACAATTCAATGTCGGAATTGCTGTCGATTTGGACACATTGCTAAGCAATGTCGATCCAAGCCCCAATGTTATAAATGTGCCCAATCCCACCCAGGTGACTCCTGTACAGTAACAGATTCTGATGTATCATGTTTGCTGTGCAGAGGCAAACATGTGGCTACAGATACCAGATGTCCAGAACATAGCAGGCAAAAATCAATAAAAATTGTTATGGCTGAGGAAAATATCAGTTACACCGAAGCCTCAGCGCGTTTTCCCCAACGTCACAAAATACTGTACTCGGAACTAGCTTCTAGACCATCTCAGGATGCCGTTCGTTCCCTTCTATCTCAATCTCATTCTGTTCCCACCCATGCTACCTACACTCAACAATCAGTCTCACCTATTTCCTACAGGAAAACTGTAGTCCGATCCCCCCGTCCCAAACCTGCACTGGGAAAATCCTACGATATCCAAGCACATCGTGATCTTACAATCTCTCCTTCATCCAGTCAGTCTAATGGATGCTGTCTCACCGAATCCTCTCGTGCATCTGCCCCTAATGACAACCTAGTCGAAATCCTGTTATGCTCTTTAATAAATATTTTGTCCAAAATGTCAGACACTCTACCGCACGACGTCTCTGTTCTAGTATAACAATTACTTAAAATTTTCTCTAAAAATAACAGTCTTAATGGCTCTCCAAATTGTTCAATGGAACTGTAAAAGTATACGACGCCGTAGATCGGATATTATTTACCTTTGTAACCAACACAAACCTTTCCTTTTAGCTATCTCGGAGACTCTACTAAAGTCTGGAATCAACTTTAGGATTCCTGGCTTTTCATGCCTCCGAGAAGATAGAGACGATGGTTGGGGAGGATGTGCCCTGCTCATTAGCAGGAGCATAACCTTTTCCCAAATTAATTTACCACCTCACGATTCAGGCTACAATATTGTAGCAATTAGAGCCATTAACATATCTTTTATCTCACTTTATATCCCTCATCCAAGCAACCACATCTTACTTGATCTGAAGTCCCTTTTGTCATCAATCCCTCCTCCCATAATCATCCTAGGCGACTTTAATTGCCACCATACTCTCTGGGGCTGTCATTATAATGATTCTGTTTCTTCTACCCTCCTTGATATGATAGATGATTTTGATTTATGTGTGTTGAATGACGGTTCTGCAACCCGCAGAGTCTCTCCTACACAAAATATAAGTATTCCTGATGTTACCCTTGCTTCACCTAATTTAGCTACCCTTATGACTTGGGCTCCTCTGCCAAATTCATTTGGTAGCGACCACTTCCCTATCAAAATTACCTACTTTCATTCTTCCCTATCTACTCCATCTTCTAGGACTTTTCAACCTCTCCTTAAATTCCGCTTAACAGATGCTAAGTGGGACATATATGCTGATATGTTAGATATTAAATTATCATCCCTTCCTCCTCTAAATTCCCTCGATCCACTTCCAATTTATGATTTATATATTGCTGCAATTATTTCCGCAGCCGAATATTCCATTCCTTTGAAAAAACCGCCTCCCTTAAATATCCGTTCTCCGCCTTGGTGGGATTCTGAATGCTCCGAGAGTGTCCGTAGTCGTAAGAACGCTGAGAACCAATTTGCAAGGTCTCTGACCATGACTGATTTTCTTGTTTTCAAAAAACTCTCTGCTCAAACTTCTAGGTTACTGGCCAAGAAGAAGTCTCTTGGATGGCAAAAATTTTGTGAATCTCTGTCCCCTCGAGCCCCTATTTCTCTTGTTTGGAGTCGCATCCGAACTTATAGATGCAGCTTGGTGGACTCCAATATCTCATGCAATGAACCCCACTTCTTACACGATTTACGAAAAGTAAGGCTGTACAAGCTAGTACAGCTGTCAAAGCCCTCCAAGAACAATGCGACCTCTCTCAAAAGCTTCATGACCTAAAAATTACGATTGACGAATCATCCATGCGCAATACCGGAACATCTTTCAGTGATATGTTAAAGAAGAGTACCAATGAATACATCCCTAAAACTAACATGAGCTCTGTGGCCATTTATCCCAGCGAGAAAGGGAAAACTAGCGAAGATACCAAGTCACTAGTGCAAAAGATTATCTGCCCTGAACAAATGAAGCTGCAAGTTAGAGGACTGCGCAAAACTAAAAATGGTGGAGTAATTATCAGCACTGAAGCTAAAAGTGATATTGAGAAACTGAAACAGTCAGCCCAACTAACAAGCTCAGGCCTTACCATAGATGACCAGCATAAAAGAAAGCCGAGGGTCATAGTTTTAGGAGTACCAACTACTATGCAGGAAAAGGAAGTTTTTACCTGCTTGTACCATCAGAACCTGGTAGATAAAGTGCAGAATTACAGTCTAGAAACTTTTCTGACCTCAACCAGGCTTAGCCATAAGTCGGGTAGGAAGGACGCAGAGACCTGTAATTATATAATTGAAGTGCCCGCTAACATTCGAACGGTTCTGATTACACAACAAAGAGTTTTCTTGAACTGGTCATCTTGCCCTGTTAGGGACTTTACACTGGTCACAAGATGCTACAAGTGCCAGCAGTATGGTCATGCGGCGAAGACTTGTAGGGAAACGGCATATACTTGTGGACAGTGCGGAGAGCAAGGGCACTCGGCGAAGGACTGCACCAAAACAGAAGGAACCAAATGCGCCACTTGCTTGCGCTTTAAAAAGCCGAGTAATCATGCGACAGGAGCGCCGGAATGCCCAGCAAAACTAATGGCTGAAAAAAGGTACATAAGCTCCATTGACTATGAAGGCGCCTAAGAGCGTCGTTAATCAAAGTATAGACGGACCTTTCTTAGTTTTTAGTTGATTTAGTTAATTCCTAATTGATTAAGTTATTTTATATTGATTTGGTTGATTGATTTTAGAAAGTAATGATACATAATATATTCAATGACCTAGATAACTTCTCTGTATCGGAGTCTGCAACGTGTGAGGCTGAAGAGTGCGGGCAATATCTGGCCTCGTACAGTAACCCATTAACCATAATAACCCAAAACATACGTAGCATATTTAGAAACTTCGATAGTTTTCTAACTTTACAACACAGAATAAATATGAACACTGACGTCATTGTTATGACGGAGTGTAGGCTTGCTTTGCCACATGACATACCACTGATACCGGGATATAATATGTACAAAAGTAGCGAAATATTTAATCAAAATGATGGGGTGGTGGTTTACATAAGAAATAGTATTAATGCATCTGTAGAGGAACCACATATGCAAGATTGCAATAGATTATTAGTTAAAATAGGGTCAGAACTAGCGATATTAGCAATATACAGGCCTCCCTGCTTTAGTGATAGGTCTAAATTTATTGAGTCATTAAATGAAACGTTGCAAAGCCTATCGTCCTGCAAAAACATAATTCTTATTGGGGATATTAATATAAATATCCTAGAGGGAAAGCAACACGTAAAGGAGGATGCCCTACATTATCTCAACCTCTGTTCATTTCATGGCTTATTCCCAACGCATTCTTTTATTACACGTCCAGAAACTGGATCTTGTCTTGATCACATCATGCTTAAATCGCACTATCGGTCACATGCACTTGTCATTAATTCTACTATAACCGATCATAATGCTGCCCTACTAACACTAAGTTGTAAATTCCCTAAGTTAGGAAACACGCGCATAGTCACTAAATTAAATATGAATGGACTTGAAGACGATTTACGCAACATCGATTTTGACCCAGTTTACTTTTCTGACGATCCGCAGTTTTGTATGCAATACATGATCGATAATGTTAAAAATGCCTTACAGAAAAACACTAGTATAGCACGGTTGCGTAATAAAAATTATAGTTTGAAACCTTGGATAACGCCAGGTCTCATTCGTTGTATGAAACACAGGGATCAACTGCACTTGAAATGTAAACGTGACCCTAATAATTTAATACTACAGGTTTCGTACAAAAGATATCGAAATTATTGCAATGATCTGCTAAGAAAAGTCAAAATAAACTATGATAAATTAACACTGGAAAAGGCTGGATCTAATAGTAAAATGATCTGGCAACATATTAGGAAGATGACCTATACCGCGAAACAAAACGAATCGGCTTCAAGTTTATTACACGCCCACTTATCACCGGTGACATCTGCTAACATGGTCAATCACTTCTTTATAAACGTTGGTAAACGACTTACAAAGGAAATGCAGGGACGCTCGCAGTTCCCCACAAGCCCTCCCTACCCATGTAGAACCACCTTGTCATCTTTTGTGCTACTGGACACCGATGAAGAAGAGGTTGAGAGAATAATATTAAATTTAAAAGATGACTGTGCAGTTGGTTGGGACAACATATCAAATAAGATTATTAAAAAATACAGGCATCTACTGGTGCCACCATTAACTAACATATTCCGAAAATGTTTATCGTTTGGGGTATTCCCTAAGTGCTTAAAAAAAGCAGTAGTTGTCCCTGTTTATAAGTCTGGACCAAAAGAGCAAGTAACAAATTACAGGCCTATTTCCCTACTCCCTGCAATGTCAAAAATACTTGAGAAGATTATAAATAATAGGTTAATGAAGTATTTGGAAGACAATTCCCTCTTGTCAAATAAACAGTTTGGGTTTAGAGCTAATAGGTCAACAGCCGACGCTGTACATAATTTGACCGATTATATAGCACAAGAACTTGATAAGGGTAATCACACAGTGGGAATCTTCCTGGACCTTGCAAAAGCTTATGACACCGTTTTTATTCCTAAACTGTTGCGCAAGTTGGAAAATATAGGGGTAAGAGGAGTACAACTGGAACTCCTCAAAAGCTATTTAGAAGAGCGTACTCAGTGCGTGAAAATTGGCAGTGTTCTCAGTGATGATCTTGAAAACACTTCCTTTGGTATTCCACAAGGAAGTGTGCTAGGATGCACATTGTTTCTCATTTACATAAATGAACTTTGTAACCTTACACTAGAACACGGCTTGATTATATCATACGCGGACGACACTGCCCTCCTTTTTTCTGCAGAATCAGAGATAGAAGCGCACGAACATGCGCAACGCGGATTCAACGTTGTGAATAGGTGGCTTCAATATAACTTGTTATCATTAAATGCAGAAAAATCCAAATATGTTATTTTCTCGATGCGAAAACCTACTGCGATCCGGACTATCCCGTTGCTTTATGCCCATTTTTGTAGAGACCCTAATGATAAAGACAACAATTGTACCTGTCCAGATATTTCAACAACAGACAAAATAAAATACCTGGGTATTATCATCGATGAAACCCTATCGTTTAAACAACATAGTGAAGCCCTAATTAAGCGACTACGTAAATTAATATTTGTGTTCAAAAAAATTAGATACATTGCTGATACAAATCTAATCAAACAGGTTTACTATGCACTTTGCCAGTCAATATTAACATACTGCATAACGTCATGGGGGGGAGGGAATAAGACATTGCTATTGCCCATCGAGAGAGCTCAACGAGCCATCCTCAAGGTAGCGACGTTCCGCCCTTTCCTATTTCCCACTAACCTCTTATACAAATCCTGTGAAGTACTAACAGTCCGCCAGCTATTTATATTAAGCACAGTACTAAAACAGCATGCAGCACTTCCATATAGTAATGAAATTGAAAACAAAAGAAGGAAAGATATTGTATGCACCCGGCGAATCGCGATAAAGCACGCATATACATGTAAGTTCTTATTGTTTTTGGGTCCACTTCTATATAATAGGTTAAACGCTATGGCCAACATCTATTCTATGAATTATAGTAAATGTAAACAAAGTTTAAAGAATACTCTTCAAATAATGTCATACGAAGAAACAGAGGAGTTATTAACTGTGTTAAAATAGTAATAGTTTTAAGTACTTATATTTAAGATAATGGGTTAACAATTTAATTGGATATTGATTACCTTTGCATTGCTTTATACCTACTTAAAAAAATAAATAAGGTATATATTTGATTATTTAAAATACAGTATAAAACTGCAGTTGAAGCCTGAAAAACAGGACTACCTAGTTCAGGCATAAACTAAGTACATATTTAAATACCTATGTAAAATCATAACTTTATAACCGTATGTACTCAAATGTAAAAATGCTAATTATATGTATAAATATAACAATAGATAGTATAAGAAACCATGTAACTGTCATGCACTATGATTATTATTAAATAAATATTAAAAATATATTAAAATATATTAAATATTAAATATATTACATACCTACAAACAGAAACTGGTAAGTAGACTGGTAACTGCCCGTCGTCCGTACAAAAATGTACTCAATGGAAAGAAGATCAATATTATTATTATTATGACATTTATCTCTGTTAGATAACACATCAGATCATTTTATTTATACATATACCTAATATGTCATGTACACTACATAAGTTATATGTAGGCCATATCTATATCTCGCGACCTTCAAATACTAACAAACTATAATTTGACTGCACGTGTATTCATGGTTTTCTATACCTAATGTATTTGTTTTGAACATCTTATCGCATGAACGGAAATGTTATTCACACGATGAGCGAGTTTCTACTCGATATGCTAAACAAATTGAAAGAATTTCAACTAACACATACTTAGGTAGGTATGTAGATATGTGCTTGTACGTAATTCATGAGGATTGCCTGACAAACAACAAACCGAAACATAGTTCCATAGCTTCAAAAAGGGAACATATCGTTTATTCTGATGAATATTTTTTTTTGATTGAGCATGCCCAAAATCACCAAAATGACAGGATCTGGTCAACAACTCGTCTTGGAGCTACTGCGGTTGTTCCGCATCGTCAAAACGCACAAAAGGTTATGGTTTGGGGAGGAATATATTCCACTGGCAAAACTCCCTTAGTTTTCATAGATAAAGGCATAAAAATCAATCAAGAATATTACCGACAAGACATCCTCATAATTCATAATTCATAATTCATAATGATTTATTTGCTATAAATGGGGTTGTACATAATATGGTGTTACATTTTAAACAAAAAAGATAATGTTTACAGAGCATGCCCACTTAGCCACAATTTAAATGGCATGCAAATTATATTAGGTTAGGAACAATTTAATATAAATTCTTTTATAATTCATTAGGACGACATCCATCGAATCATGCATTTTTAAATCAGATCATTCATTTAGGAATTCGTCAATTGTATAATAAACCTTTTCCTCTAACCACTCTCTTAAAGCCGAAATATATTTATTTAATGGCAGTGATTTTATGTGTTCTGGAGTTTTATTAAAAATTTTTATGCACATTATGCACATTGATTTCACATGTAACCTTTCCCCTCCCTTCGTACCTGAACTTGATTGTCTTCCTCTTCCCATTCCACCAGCCATTGATAATCTATCTGATAATATGAATAACCCATTCTCTTTCTCTGAACTATCCTATGCCCTTGATCACCTTCATGACTCCTCCCCAGGCATAGATGGCATCCCATACTCCTTCATCTGTAAGTCATCAAACAGCAGCAAAAGAATTCTCCTCAACATCCTCAATTCTATATTCTGCTCCGGAATCATCCCTGAATCATGGAAAAACCAAATTGTTATCCCTATCCTTAAACCTGGTAAAGACCACAAATCTTCCTCCTCCTACCGCCCTATTGCCCTATCCTCAGTTCTGGCTAAAATCATGGAAATTCTCGTAAAATTCAGACTTGAATGGTTTCTGGAAAACCGTCAGCTACTCTCTCGGAGCCAGTTTGGATTCAGAAAGGGTAAGGGTACTCTGGACAACCTAAGTATTCTCACCTCTGAGATACGACTGGCGTTCACTCGTAATGAACACGTCATAGGAGTGTTCTTAGACATTTCCGCTGCTTATGATAATGTCCTTCTTCCACTACTTAGGCAAAAAATGAACCAGCTGAGTATTCCTGTGAGGTTGATTCATATTATTTGCAACATGTTTATGCGATGCACCATTTCCGTCAGGTACCAGGACAATATTCTTCCCCCCCGTGTTGTATGGAAGGGCCTTCCTCAAGGCTCGGTGCTTAGTCCTATTTTATATAACATCTACACGGCTGACCTAGAACTTACAGTCAACTCCTTTTGTAATATCCTCCAGTATGCTGACGATATCGCCCTTTACACTTCCTCCTCCTCCTTCTCCGAATCTTCAGCTTCTCTAAACTCTGCTCTCTATTATTTAAATAATTGGCTCACTCTCCACAACCTTTCCCTTTCAGTTGCTAAATGTTCTGCAGTCATTTTTACACGCAAACGCATTGTCCCTTTTGTCTCCCTCTCCGTTGAGAGTGAGCAAATTCCAATTAACGATGAAGTCAAGTTCTTAGGCTTAATCCTCGATTCCAAACTGACCGGAATTCCCCATCTTAATCATGTGCTAACTAAAGGTGAGAGAGGTGTCAATGTTCTACGATCGCTGTCTGGGGTACGATGGGGTTCCCACCCATTCTGCCAAAAACTACTGTACAATGCAGTAGTTCGCAGCCATTTTGACTATGGGACCTTCTTACTGGAACCTTGCAATAAGATTGCCCTATCGAAACTGGAGAGGCTTCAATCTCGATGTCTGAGAATAATAACAGGTGCTATGAAATGCTCTCCAATTAATGCACTTCAAGTCGAATGTGTAGAACCACCACTTCATCTTCGCAGACAATACCTTGCTGACAGATTCTTTTTTAACATTGCTCAACTCAGTCCCCATCCTCTATTTCCTATACTCAACCAGCTGTCTCCTCTTCTCCGCACCTCTTCATACTGGCAGCATAAATCTCACCCCCTCCTTTCAAACTCATTTGCTAAATTTATTAACTTACCTGTCCCTGTATCCCAAACATCTCTTAATCCCCTCTTTATTACCGACTTCTACTCCTTACTATTCCAACCTAAGGTTATTCTAGATTTTGGAATATTCAAATATAGCCTTGAAGCCAACCAAAAGTTTCTTCATATTATAAATAAAGATTGGTCACAATGGCTTACCCTTTACACGGACGCATCTAAGCTATCCATAGCTGCACCAGTTGGTTCGGCAGTCTGGATCCCAAAATACAGTGTAATCCTAAACTTTAAAAGCCCTCATTTCAACTCAATCTTTACTGGTGAATCCATAGCCCTCCTGGAGGCAGTCAAGTATGTTGAATCTCATAATCTTAATAGGGCTCTCATATTGACTGACTCTTTGAGTTGCCTAAAGGACTTATTAAAGAATCCATTTAAATCTCGTAATATTTTCCCCCTCACCCTTCAGATCAAGTCTGTGTTGCACAGGTGCCACCTGTCTGGTATTGAGGTAGTTTTGGCATGGATCCCCAGTCATGTTGGCATAACAGGCAACGAAGCTGCAGACTCCAACGCAAAAATAGCTGCCACGTCGGGATGTTCTACCTATAACTTCACGTACGCTAGAGATCTGCACTCCTTGGCTAGTTTCTCACTGTCTAAGACCTGGAATGACTTCTGGCAATCCTCTCGATTGATCAAGGGAAAATTTTATGGCTCCTTACAGCCCACTATACCCTCCAGACCCTGGTTTTTCAACAAAAAACAAAGTATCAATAAGACGGCTACTTCAATTATAATTCGTTTACGCCTTGGTTTTGTCTGCACTCCTGTGTTTCTTGCCAAAATTCGCATTCGGGACCACTCTCTTTGTGAGTGTGGTCTTGCTGAGGGTTCCCTCGAACATATTTTCTTCTCCTGTCCCAGATTAGTGATCCCATTGTATGATCTCCTCCCTGATCGGATCTCCCGACCGATTAATTTGGCCTATTTGTTGACCTTAGTCAACTCTCCACTAATAAAAGTTCTCTACAAATTTATATCCATAAATAAAATAAAATTATAACCCTTTCCATTTTACTACTTTCCCCTTTTCAAAACTATACCTACTCTCTCTCTCCTCTCTCTTGTTCGTATTCCCATTTTTAGAGATACGCAGATTTCTTATTCATAATTCTAACACTGTAGCATGTCGTCCTTTTTCAAAACATAAAATCGAAAAATTGTCTATGAGACCGAACTATTGTGTCATACTTGTCAAAACCACAAACTAGTAAATCTATTTTCCACCTTGACGTTGGCAGAATCGTTGGTAAACGACGGGGCCATTCATTCAAGAAAAGAAGAAGAAGAACATTGATATTAATTATTTTTTTTGTAAGGTATAGAAGAAAAAGAAATTAAGCAAGACATGAGTTTCAAACGTGACGTAATCAGTTGAAAGTGAAAGTTAATGATATGTACTAATGAGATAGCATATACACGACGGTGGCAGATAACAACAGGAATATACACTTTATCTCTTATTCGCTGCAATACGTCTGGGCTTGGCACTAGCAGCTGTGGGCTTCGGAACTGTGGGAACTTTCTCAGTTTCCTTTGGAGCAGTCGCAGGCATTTTTATATCATCGAGCTCGTGAAGTGAAGTGACGCGATGACGGAACCCATCAGACCCCACTACGTGGATGAGCCCCTCTCTCGTCCAGCACTTATTTAAGCCAAACCTTTCCCGTGCAGCCATGAATGTTTGGTGCCTAGGCTTCGTCAGAAACTCAGAAATTGTAACACCAGAGCCTTTCAGTTTAGTTTTCGCAAACCAGATGCGGGGTTGCCTTTGAATTACGCATCCTCGATAGGGGGCGGGGAGGAAGTGGGGGAGGGGGAGGGGGAGGGGAGGAATCCCCCCGACCACTCCCCAAAGTTAGGAAACCAATAGTTTCCAAGAAATTTAGATTTTTATTTTTTGAGGTTAAGTTCTATAAAATCATGTTCTTATAAATTTAATATAATAAATCACTTTCAATTGGTATCCTCAAAGCACTCGCCGTGCCGCTACCGCGGCACGCTTGCTTCGCTCGCTCGGCTCGTGCGCCGTTAAATCCGTGGAATTCGTTAATTTATTTTCCCGATGGTCCCCTTAATTTTTTTGGGGGACAAAATATTTTGTTTAGGTGGTTTTAAAAAAAAAAACACGAAGGCTAAGACGGGAGCTCCGCTCCGCTCCCGTCTTAGCCTTCTAACCTAACCTATCCAAGTCGGTCTTCTTGAATTAGGAAGGGGACGATCGGGAACCAATTAAATATTATTTTTGGGACTTCCCATTCGTCCCCCTCGGGGAGACGGGGAGAAGTCCCAAAAATAATATTTATCAAAAATAATAATTACCACATCAAGATGACGGAGACGTTCCATTTCATTTTTATATTTTGTATTTTTTTTTTTTTCTTTTGTTCATTTTTTATTGTACAACTAATTATGTGTAAAACAATAAATAACTATATGAAAAATTAATAACTAAGACACATTTAACAAAAAATAACGTTCCGTTACACGTAACTTCAAACACGTATAAAAAAAAAACTACGCGTCTCCTAGACACAAATATGGTGCCATTTGAAAGGGGTGATCAACTCCTTTAAAATGACACCCCTCCCACCCCGCTTTCGAGGATGCGTAATTCAAATGCCCACCCCCAGAGGCTATCACGAACGGACACCTTTTGGAATTTAACTAGTATTGGTCTGGGTTTCTGTGGGGCAGATGGTCGCCCCATTCTATGGCAACGTTGTACATCAGCTGCCACTATGTTATCAATTTGAAGCTGTTGTTTCACCACACTCACCAACACCTCTGCTGTATCCTCCGTAGTCTGCTCGTTCACACCATGCACAAGTAGTATTTTTCGGCGACTGCGTGTTTCCAAACTGTCCACCCTGCATGCCACATACTCTACTTGCCGTTGAAGAAGATTTAAGGCAGAGAGAACAAATGACTTGAATGAAGCAAACTCCGATACCAAACTGGAAGTATCAGGTGATAGTGAAGTGTTACTTGACAACTTTGCCTCAAAAGTAGCCATTTGGTCCCGGAACATTGACTTGAAGTCAGCCATTGACTCCTGTATGCTTGACTCCATGTTATTTAGATGTACTAGCTGTTGCCCGCGACTTCGTACGCGTGAAAATTATGTTTTAATGCCAATTTGAATGCTCTCTGCTTAGCCCCTAGGATATGTAGCGTGATAATATATAGCCTATTTTAAGACCCTACCCCTAGCTAATATTTGTACAAAATTTGAATCAAATCCATTGAGTACTTTTCGAGATCCTTCCGGACAAAGCAAAGCAAACAGACAAACAGACAAAAAAAAATCTAACTATATTTTCGGCTTCGGTATCTTATGTTGAACACCCAGCGGGTATTTTTTTTTTAATATTTCCAATGTACAGTTTTGACTTTTCTATCATTTTATTATATGTATAGATTATATGTATAGATAATATGCTATAATTTGTGTTTTTAAAGGGAGAAAACACTCACACTGGTAGGTGACTGCTGTTAATGTATGATTTTATGCATTAAAGTGATAATAATTGTCTGATTAATTTTAAATTTAATTTTAATAACCAGTGATTCAAAAACATGTGTTTATGTCACAACTACCCGAACTTTTTTTTTTTCTTTGCACCACGATAACGGGGCGCAAAATAGCTCTTTTCTGTTAAGAGCTTTTTAGCAGGCGGCAAAGTGACTTATATTTGGAACTTGAAAAAAACCGACTTTAAACAAAAACTAAAAAATCTATATATATAAAAATCAATGCCACTTTTCGTTGTAATTTTATAACTCAAGAACGGGTTCACCTATCCAAACCAAATGTTTAGGCTTTGTTCGAACTATTTAGAAGATGGTTTATGTGAAGTTTGCACAAAATCGGTCGAGCGGTTCTTCATTTATCACGCAAACGAAGTTGCGTGGCGTGGGGCAGCTAGTTATAAATAAAATTAACTTAGCACAAAGTAATAGGTAAGTATATTTAGATTTACCAGATATCATTGAATGTAATACTGAAGTCGGTGCCAATATTTCTATGAGAGATTAATAAAACCTACCTAAACCTATAGTTTTACTTGGCACTGATTTCAGTATTACATTCAATAATATTTGGTAAATTTATTAATCAATGAAAAACACAGGCGGTGGCTCCTGGACTATAAATATACTTACCTATTACTTTTTTTTTTCATTATTTTTAGTGACGGGTAGACTGAAAATATATCTGTCTAGCCCAAACACAAGGTAACTGCTGTAAATCGTTAAGGAATTCCCTTGATTCGAGGGATTTCTTCGATTTCTCCAGGATCCCAGCATCCGATTCTGACTTCCTGTATATGGGACCACATGGGAAGCACCAGCTTTCAAATAAAAAAAGAATCATCAAAATCGGTTAACTCGTTCAAGCGATTTGCCGGTAACAAACATAAAAAAAACAGACGAATTGAAAACCTCCTCCTTCTTTGGAAGTCGGTTAAAAATTCATAGAAATCGAACGCAAATTGTATGTATTACTGGCTGGTAAGTCTTGTCTGCATAGCGTGGTGTCCTGAGCTAACCTAAAAAAAAACTAAAGAGCGCCATTTATCTGTTCATGTTCGTTATTATGTTCTTGTAATCGTAAACATATTTTATTGTATTCTGCAAATATAATAAGTTCTACGTCAAGTTATGAAAGTGACAATCCATGAACTCCTGAAACAATAACTATAGAAGGTAACTACGTCGTACAAAATTTATTTTTCACTTCTTATGCTCGTAAAGTTCTTGTGGGTGTATGCGGACTAAAACAATATTTTATGCTCTAGTGATGAGAGTAACACGATCTTCATGGTACCGTCTCTACGGTCTAGTATGGCCATATTATTTTAGAAGAAGAAAAAGAACTTTATGCACTAGACTCTAGTGCATAAGAAAAAGAACTTTATGCACTAGACTCTAGTGCATAAAGTTCTTTTTCTTCTTCTAAAATAATATGGCCATACTAGACCGTAGAGACGGTACCACGAAGATCGTGTTACTCTATGAACCAAACATAATAAAACGCTATTAAATAACTTGTTTTTTTTTTGTTACATTTAATTTGTACTTTCTGTGTTCTATATAAATTAAGACACATTAAAAATCAGATAATATTTTGAGTGAAAAAATTTTATAAAATGAACTTATGATTAGGCAGTATAGGTCTCGTTACCCATGCCTAATGCTTCATGTAAAATGATTAAAAAAAACTTGAAAAATTATAATATAATTATATATTATAATTATATAATTGTTCAAATGTTAATTTTATTTTTAATTAAAGACTTTTATTTACAATATTACTGTTTCATTTCCTTGCAATCGAAGTGAAAAGCAGAGTGTATAACTCGATCATAAAACCCATTTTATCCTCGACTTTTAATATCCACCCTCGCCTTTGGCTCGGGCGGATAAACATCTCGTATAAAATGGCTTCTTTTATGCACTTGTAGTACAATCTACTATTTTCTCATAGAAAGGGAACGAAAAGTGGAGTATATTATATTGCTCAAGAGCAAATTATTTTTCCCTCGGGCTTTGAATCACGAGCGAAGCGAAGGATTATAGAATAGAATCCCGAGCATAGCGAGGGATTCTAACGTAGAATTCTGAGCGTAGTGAGGGATTCAAAGTACACCGCCCGAGGGAAAAATAATTTGCTCTCGAGCAATATACTCCACTTTTCGTTCCCTTTCTATGAGACCTCGCCGTAAAAATACTATTTTGCCCCCTTATTATACAATCTACTATTACAGTAACATAAAATTTTCCACAGATTATTTTTTGTCCACTCAATTTAGACATAAAAAAAATAGGGGGCAAAATAACAATAATCTCCGGAGAGCCAAATTTTTGTGGAGGACTGGGGGTTGCCATTACGAATAAAATATTAAAAATCCCCATCGATCCTATGTGTGCTACAAAAGTTATTCGGAGTCAAATATCAAAATTTAAGGTTTTTGGACTTTTCTCGAAAACGGTAAGTGTTATCAAAAAAGCTGTCAAAATAAAATTGTAGGTCTTAAAATTTTCTACAGATTGATGTGAAAATTTCAGCTCCCCAGCTATCACTGTTCATGAGATACACATTCGTGACGGACAGACAGACAGACAGACAGGCAGACAGACAGACAGACAGACAGATGGACGGTGAAGTCTCATGGATAGGGTTCCGCTTTTTATACCCTTTGGGTACGGAACCCTAAAAACGTACGCACTGAGTAACCTACACTACCCCACAGGTGGCGTGGAAATATGTGCATAACATGTTATTGTAGTTTTAATTAATTTGACCTTAGACTATTATGTATTTGACATTAAATTAATCTTAACTTGACATTGAATAGATAAGGACTTGACATTGAATAAATAGGGACTTGACATTAAATAAATAGGAACTTGACATGAAATAAATAGTATGTGCCAGACCCAGTCAAAGGCTTTAGAGATGTCGAGGCTCACTGCTAGAGCCTCGCCCTTACTCTTAGTGCTACTTAGTGTATTTTGATTATAAAGTGATCTGCTTAGTTAATGTAAAAAAATTAATAAGGTACCTATGTACCTATTGATATTGTTAGAGTTGTGCCTAGATTAATGTGAACTTGTATTTTATAATGCTGTGCTAATTTATTGTACAGTGGTCTGCTATTGTATTGGGTACCAACCTGTACCTAATGATTGTAGTGTGTGGAATAAATAAATAAATAAATAAAAAAAAATACACAAAAAATGTATAATGTAACTCTTAGAATCGTGATATTTCAGGAATGGTAACTCTTAGAAAAAAATCATCAAGATCATTCTTGTGGAGAATTTCGAGATCTACTAACTTTGTTTAGGAGGCTTTTTGACAACACTTACCGTTTTCGAGAAAAATCCAAAATACCTCAAATTTCGATCTTTGACCCCGAATTACTTTTGCAGCACACATAGTATCAGTAAGGATTTTTAATATTTCATTTGTAATGGCAAACCCCAGCTCTCCACCAAAAATTTAGCTCCCCAGGAATTTTTGTTAATTCAAATGTCTTAATTGATTGTACTATTTCAAGAATACATCTCAAAGCGCCAAATGACAACCCATTGAAAATGTAAACATGAAAAATTTTTCAATAAAAAATAAAACCGACTTCAAACAAATCCTGAAAAACAAAATTTACTTTGCACAAACTAATATGTATTTTGATTTTATCAGATTTTATTCAATATCATATTGAAGTCGGCGCCAAGTAAACCCATAGTTTAATGTAGGTATTATTCATGGCACCAACTTCAATATTATCTTCACTTAAGTAAAAACAAGCGCACTGGTAGTCCCTACAATTTTCGGTGGGTGCCCTCGTTTTCTCCTGGATTCCATCATCAGATCCTGACCTGGTGAAAATGGGACCACCTCAGAAGTAAACCCTATTCAACAAAAAAATATATTTTGAAATCCGTCTATAATTGACGGAAATATCGCTTAACATACATAAAAAAGAACATACAGACGAATTGAGAACCTCCTCCTTTTTTAGAAGTCGGTTATAAACAAATCAGTCGCACGCAAAGTGAAGTTACAGTTACATAATGTATGTCAGGGCTGTTCAAACTAGCTGGGACCTAGGGCCAACAAAAATGGCTAAATACATTGGAGGGCCGCAAAATATTTAACAAAGTAAAATACATGTATAATAGGTATCATTATTTTAATATCTACTTTCTCATTAATTTGTCTTTTACAATTCTGTCAACATCAACCTCAATATTAATAGTAGCTAGACGCAGTGCATGTTTAAGTGAAGTATCTGTCAATGAAGACCTTTTTCATTTCATTTCATTTCATTTATTTATTTGCTGATCAAAGGTATACATGGATGTTACATAATTATTAATTCCTCTTTGGTCTACCTTATAGGCATGCAAATTTAGGTATTTAACTATAATATTATTTCAAATGTATGATTTAACATTCATGCATTATATAGGTAACTCTAGTTCTAGTATAAACATCAAACTCAAATCTAGGAACACCAACAAAGTACATGTCATAGTGAATTATTAATGTCCAATACTTGATTAACTAAATAATGTGTCCATACTATTATCTAAATTTCTAAATTCAATATAACAATATAACCAAAATGTCAAAGTTCAATATACCATTATAATACAACTAGCTGCTGCCCGCGGCTCCGCCCGCGTGGAATGATGTTCCCGGTCACTTAGGGTATGAAAAATAGATGTTGGCCAATTCTCAGACCTACTCATTATGCTCACAAAATTTCATGAGAATCGGTCAAGCCGTTTCGGAGGAGTCTGGCAACGAAAACTGTGACACGAGAATTTTATATATTAGATGTCAACATTTAATACATAATTATATTTTGTCATTAACCATTATTTACCTTCCAAAAAGTCACTTATTTTATAGACCTGTATTTCGATTTTATAAACTTATTGTTGAATATGCACTTTCATAAAGGTAGGTACTGCCCATCATCGAGCCCATTTTTAGTCCGATATTCGTCAGTTTCAGGAAACGTTTAATAAGGAGCTTAATAAATTCAGTTCCTCCTGCCCTTGTAAAAGTGGTCTGATTGCAGATCACACAGCTCCAGTTGATAATCAATCTTCACACTCTCAACTGCGACCGTTAAGGGATGAGTGAAGGTGAAGAGTGCTATATCACTCTCAACTTTTTTGACTTGGGACCAAACTTCGGAAATGGTGTCCGAAGTTCCACCGGCCACCGAGTACGAGCCCCAAAATATACTTCATCGAGGATTCGATGCCGACGCTGACGCCCCCTACCTGTAGGTTGGATCCCGCAGGTGGCCCCATCCGAGGTTCGTGGAAGCACAGAGCCTCGGATTTGAGAAGGGCGACCTCGAGACCCAGCCGCCGTATCCGACCCACGACTTGACCAACCCTTGCCGTGGCCTTTAGTGCTGCGTCTCGGTGCGTTGCTTCCCGTGCCGTAACGAGGGTGTCGTCGGCGTAACGTGTTACGCCGACGACACCCTCGACCTCGGCCATTCGGAGCAACGGACCACGCATCACCCAGTCGTAAACAATGTTCGACAGGAGCGGCCCTAATGCCGATCCCTGTGGAACACCGCACGACACATCCCGCCGACCCGGCCCTAGCAAGCTCGGGTAAGTTATGGCCCTAGCCAGCTCGGGTAAGTGATGGGCCTCTCGGAGAGATAGGTTTTTTTTTTTTTTTTTTTATACCACTAAGGTGGCAGACAAGCATACGGCCCACCAGAAGGACCGGTGGTCACCGCAGCCTATGAACGTTTGCAACACCAGAGGTGCCACACTCGCGCTGCCGACCCTGTAAAAACCTTCTAAGACCCCTTTTGAAGAACCCCATACTGTAGGCGTTTGGGAAAACCGAGGCAGGGAGGTCATTCCACAACCTAAGCGTGCGTGGAAGAAAACACCTATCGGATCTAACCGTGCTGGAACGCACCGGACGCAGAGTGTGAGGATGAACTCCCTGTCTGTGGCGAGCGGTGCGATGATAGAACGTAGCCGTGGGCATCATATCAAACAATTCCTCAGAGCACATACCATTGTACAGGCGGTAGAACACGCATAAGGAGGCAAAGTCTCTCCTGTCGCGAAGAGGTTCCACACCAGCTGTAAGTACAGAATCGTTGACAATTCTTACAGCTCGTCTTTGCACCGAGCCAAATGGACGAAGATGATATTCAGGTGCTCCCGCCCAGAGGTGACAGCAGTACTCCATATGCGGCCGCACTTGCGATTTATAGAGAAGCAGTGTTTGCGCCGCAGTGAAGTACCGCCGCGCCCTGTTGAGCACACCTAGCTTCTTGGACGCCAGCTTAGCCTTGTCCTCCAAATGACTACGGAACTGAACGTCACTGGAGATGTCAACGCCAAGGATCCCTATACTTTTGGAGATGGAAAGAGATGTGCCCTAAAATTGCGGCGCTACAGTAATTGGGTTTTGCTTAGCGGTGAAAAAACACGCTTGTGTCTTGGAAGGGTTGAACTGGACAAGATTTTGTCCACCCCAATCGGACACTCTAGTAAGAGTAGCCTCGATTTCAGACACAAGCTGTTCACGATTTTCCTCTACTGTGTCCCGAGAGATACCGGGGCGGCCCGTGTAACAAGTGTCCCCCGTACTGTCGTCCGCATAACAATGAATGCCATCAATAGACATCATGTCATTGATATGCAGCAGAAACAGAGTAGGGGACAACACTGAGCCTTGCGGGACTCCAGCGTTTATGGCCATGCAGTCTGAACAGCTGCCGTCAACGACGGCCCTGATGCTTCTACCGGCCAAGAAGCTGGACACCCATCCGCATAATCTCTCAGGTAGTCCATATGAGGGCAATTTCGTAAGAAGACCACGGTGCCAGACCCGGTCAAAGGCTTTAGAGATGTCGAGGCTCACTGCTAGAGCCTCACCCTTACTCTCGATAGCCGCCGCCCATCGGTGTGTTAGGTACACAAGAAGATCGCCCGTCGAGCGACCGTGACGGAAACCGTACTGCCGGTCGCTGAGCAGGTCGTGTTCCTCAAGGTACCCCAGGAGCTGTGTATTAATTACACGCTCCATCACCTTGGATAAAAGGGAGGTGACGGCTATAGGCCTGTAATTGGCCGGGTCGGTCCTGTCACCCTTCTTGGGTACAGGATGTACATACGCGATCTTCCACGACGCCGGGACTTGTCGCATGGAATAGGAAAGTGCGAAAAGACGTGTAAGTACCGGACACAACTCTGGACCACAATGCTTTAGTACCACCGCGGGAATGCCGTCTGGCCCACTCGACTTATGAACGTCCAGGGATTGAAGCTCCCGCCGGACATTCCGCTGTGTAAATTTAACTTCCGGCATGGAAGTGCCACGACTCGGAATGCACGGCAGTATTGCACCCCCGTCGCTCATGGTCGAGTTAGAGGCAAAGAGATTACCCAAAAGGTCGGCTTTCTCCTTGGCACTCTGGGCCAAACTACCGTCGGGTTTAAGCAAGGGTGGTAATCCTGACCGACAGAAGTTTCCCTCGGCAGCTTTGGCAAGCGACCAAAATTCACGACTTCCTGAAGGGTAGCCTGCTAGCCGTTCGCCAATTCTGCCGACGAAATCGAACTTGGCCTTGACAATTGCTCTTTTACTGGACCTCGAGGCGGCATTTAATTTGCGTTTTACCTCAGAGATGTTTGGATCTGAATTTGCACGAGCCGTGGTCCAAGCTCTGTAGGCAGATTCTTTCTGCATTAGAGCTTCTCTGCAGAGCCGATTGAACCACGGTCGCTTTTTTGCACCTACAGGGATCCAGCGGTTGGGAATGTAGCATTCCATACCCTCCAAGATCCCCTCAGCGACTGCTATAGCACAAGAATCCAGATCCTCTGAGGCAAAACAAAGCCGCCACCACGGGTACGACGCATAGAACTCTCGCAGTCCATCCCAGTCTGCTGACTTGTAGTGCCACACATGTCGCCACTCCTTGGGCCGAGGTGGTTCAGGCCTTGCGAGAGCCACATGCGTCCGAACGACACAGTGGTCCGACGATCCTAGCGGAGCATCCACTGAAACACTGTATCCGTCCGGACGCGTTGTCAGCAGGAGGTCCAGCAATGCACTATGCTCGTTCTCCCTGTCTGGTATCCTTGTATGGGATTTAACCAGCTGGGAGAACCCATAGGTCAAGGCAAATTCGTGAGCAGCTTTTCCCGCAAAGTCGGTGGTCCGGGAGCCCAACCAGTCAACATGATGACCGTTGAAATCTCCCAAAATCACTATCTCCGCGGAGGGACACTGCTCAATCACCCTGTCAGTCGACTGCTGCAGGTGGTCATAAAGGCGAATTGTGTCCGTGTTACCGCTGTGAGACCTGTACACGCACGCGTAGATCCGGGTGTGGCCCCCGTGATCCACGCGCGCCCATAACGTAGACAGGTCCCTGTCTTCGAGGCTTGTAAGACGGCGACAGCAGACATCATCCCGGACGTACATACACACTCCGGCTTTCCGCCTAAAGTGGTACTCCAGCTTGTAGCCAGGGTACATTAAGTCAGATGCATCTTCCGGGCATGAGATCTGCGTCTCCGTCAAGAAAAAAAGGTCGGCTTCGCAGTTTCAAGATGGTGGTGGACTACGTTGATGTTCGCGCGCATGCCTCTGATGTTGCAAAAGTCCAATTGAAGTGTGGACGCCGATGCCGCTGTGGATACCCTTTTATTTTTCCTTTTTGCTGCCATGGTTGTTTTTTTTAAAAAGGGGAATTAAGAAGGTTGAGGGGGCGCCTGTGTGCCGCTGGCGCAGGAGACTAAGCGAGGCTCCAACTCACCAAAGGCAGACAAAGGTAATGCGGAAGATTGGCACGGCGTACGGAAGGACCCCCGGTCCCCCCCCAATGCAGTGGCCGCGTCCACTCCGGTATCCTCCTCCGGCACGACCACAGCACCAGGGACTTTACACAGGCTGCTGGTTCAGCCTCCTGGGGCGGAGATTAAGTGATCCCCAGGTTCGGGTTCCGTACAGCCTGCGGGCGGTCAGCGGTCAACCGTTTCACCGGGTCTCCCTGACCGCCGTACCAATACTCCGCGCCTCTATCCGCCAATGGAGCCAGGTAAGCCTCTGGTCTCACCGTCACCGGCACAAAGTCGCCCCAATGAGCTCTGGATCCCTGCTAACCGACGGAGAACATAACCCAACCGGAGTCAGGTTACTATTACCGCGGTCTTCTGCAGGGCGGAGGTACTGCCCCAGGCGGGCTGCTCAACGAACGGAGTACCGTTATGCCCTTCCTCCTAATGTGGGCTTTTTCGTTAATCCCTAAGATATTGAATCTTAGGGATCTCATTGAAGAAGCCACTACTGTACCCTCAGGGTGTAACGTTAGCTCCATGAGAAGTAACGCATATCCCCTAAACCCCGAGGGAGGTCCCGACAATTCGACGGAGGTAGGGAGGCATTCCATGGTAAATAAGCGCCTCCCTAACGCAGCTCCAGGGCAAGGTGTTGAAGGCGTTGGCGATGTCACGAGACATCGCCACTACCACCTCCCCCTGAGAGACTGCTTCCTCCGTCAGGCCTCTAATGCGCATGATTGCGTCCACGGTGGAGCGCCCCTGATGGAAGCCAAACTGGCTATACGTCAGATCAGGCCCCACTCGTGTGATTGCCCGACGAGGCGTTGTGCAAGAATGCACTCTAAGAGCTTGCACACCTCGTCGAGCAACACGATCGGCCGGTACCCTGATGAGGAATTTGCCGGCCCCGGCCTTTCAGATCAAGACCAGTTTCCCTGTCTTCCAGACCTTGGGAAACTGGCCTTTTTCGAGGCATGCGCTAAATAGCCCTATAAGTCGAGGCTCAAGTTCCTTAAGAGCCAGGACCAACGTTCGGCCTGGAATGCCGTCGGGTTGATCGAATACATGCCCAAAATACTTGAATTACGTAGCAGGAAAAATTATTTGCTCATTAATGTATTTAAATAAAGAAGATAAAAAGATTCTGCGGACCACAACAATGGACGCGGGCACTGCTTTGGACAGCCCTGATGTATGTAGTTAAAATAAAGGATTTGTAAGACATACCTACATAATTATTATCACGTCGGACTAGCTGACGCCCGCAGCTCCGCCTGCGTCAAGTTTTGTTCCCGTTTTCGCTTCCCGTGGGAACTTATTCCGGGATAAAAAGTAGCCTATGTATTATTCAAGACCTAATATCTACCTGTGCCAAATTTCAGCCAGATCCGTTTAGCCGTTAGAGCGTGAAAGAGTAACAAACATCCACTCATTCACACACACAAACTTTCGCGTTTATTATAATTATAACTGCTGGCATGGAAAACGTCTCATTCAAAGAAATAATATTGTATTAAGCGGTATATTTACCAATAATCTAATTCTGTACCAGTATTATAACGAGAGAAGATTTGATTGTTTGTATGTTTGCATCGAATAGGCTCCGAAACTACTTAACCGATTTGAAAAATTCTTTCACTGTTGGGAAGCTACACTCTTCCCGGTAAACATAGGCCTATTTTTATTTATTCCCGCATTGTAACGGGAACGGAAGCTACGCGGGTAAAACCGCGTGACTTCCTCTAGTGTCATTGGAAGTTAAAAATTTTGTACACGACTGTACATCAATAGAAATTTAGGGAAATAAAAAGTTTTTATTTTCTCATTAAATCAACTCAAATTTATTATAGCTTCATACGACTATTTCATGACTATTTTTTGGCACAAACTTTGAACCGAAATTCGCAGGCGTTCCGGAGAAATTTGAAGTTTTTAAAGGCGCAAGCCATAATCCTCACTAGGGTACCTTCATATCTCGGGAACCGCTTATGGACTATTTCTGAGATTTGGCAGGTCGTTACGACTATTTCACGACTATTTTTTGGAATCTAAACCAATTCGATAGAATTTACTGTTTGCTTGCACCCGAGGTGAGGATTAATTACAGCTTGACGTTCAAGTCATAATCCTCACTAACCTATAGCTATAACGCCAAAACTATAATACCATTATTTTTTTACATATACGACTATTTACGACTATTTTTTGGCGTTGTCAAAATTCATTTTCATTGAGATTTCAAAAGTGAGGATTACAGCTTGAAGCACACCAGCGACCGCAGTGCAAAGTTTTATACTGTTGAATTTATAGTCGTTCTGGAACGGAAGGGTTTAGGCACAGTTTCGATAACAGAACCGATCGGCACTGTCAATTTGAAAATCAACAAAAAAAATTACGAAAATGTTCCCTGCGTCAAATACTGTTCTCACCTTTGGGAACCACCACGAACCAGAACGACTATAAATTCGTGTGCTTCAAGCTGTAATCCTCACCTTTGAAATCTCAATGAAAACGAATTTTGACAACGCCAAAAAATAGTCGTGAAATAGTCGTAAATAGTCGTACATGTAAAAAAAATAGTCGTATTATAGTTTCGGCGTTATAGCTATAGGTTAGTGAGGATTATGGCTTGAACGTCAAGCTGTAATCCTCACCCTTGGTGCAAGCAAACGGTTAATGGTATCGAATTGGTTTAGGTTCCAAAAAATAGTCGTAAAATAGTCGTAAAGACCTGCCAAATCTCAGAAATAGTCCATAAGCGGTTTCCGAGATGTGAAGGTACCCTGGTGAGGATTATGGCATGAACCTTTGAAAACTTCAAATTTCTCCGGAACGCCTGCGAGTTTCAGTTCAAAGTTTGTGCCAAAAAATAGTCGTGAAATAGTCGTAAGAAGCTATAATAAATTTGAGTTGATTTAATGTGAAAATAAAAACTTTATATTTTCCCTACATTTCTATTGATGTACAGTCGTGTACAAAATTTGTAACTTCCAATGATACTAGAGGAAGTCACGCGGTTTTATCCGCGTAGTTCCCGTTCCCATGAGAATGCGGGAATAAAATAAAGCCTATGTTTACCGGGAAGAGTGTAGCTTCCCAACAGTGAAAGAATTTTTCAAATCGGTGAAGTAGTTTCGGAGCCTATTCGATGCAAACAAACAAACAAACAATCAAATCTTCTCTCGTTATAATATTGGTACAGAATTAGGTTATTGGGAAATATTCCGCTTAATATAATAATATTTCTTTGAATGAGACGTTTTCCATACCAGCAGTTATAATTAAACAAAAAACAAACATTTATGACTTGTATCCTTATTTATTACAACCGAAAGCTTGCAAATACGTACATTTGTTTAAATCTATCTGTATGTTTATAACACAGCAATTAGTTTTGATCACAATTGTCATAGTCAGTTCAATATCTGTTGGCGTTGCTAGAAAAGTTCTAGATGGCGCTGGTAGGTTGAGTCACAGATTAATAAATAGCTACTACGTAACAGATACATCGCTCCCATACAAAAGCGAAAATACCTATGCTATATTAGCCTACAAAATTTTAATAATAATACCTGCTGCTCAGAACGAGAAGAATTAAGTAACTATTGTACAGCAGATGGGTGTAAAAGTAAAAAAACAAAGGACTGTACATCAATAGAAATGTAGGGAAAATATAAAGTTTTTATTTTCACATTAAATCAACTCAAATTTATTATAGCTACTTACGACTATTTCACGACTATTTTTTGGCACAAACTTTGAACCGAAACTCGCAGGCGTTCCGGAGAAATTTGAAGTTTTCAAAGGTTCAAGCCATAATCCTCACCAGGGTACCTTCACATCTCGGAAACCGCTTATGGACTATTTCTGAGATTTGGCAGGTCTTTACGACTATTTTTTGGAACCTAAACCAATTCGATAGCATTAACCGTTTGCTTGCACCAAGGGTGAGGATTACAGCTTGACGTTCAAGCCATAATCCTCACTAACCTATAGCTATAACGCCGAAACTATAATACGACTATTTTTTTTACATGTACGACTATTTACGACTATTTCACGACTATTTTTTGGCGTTGTCAAAATTCGTTTTCATTGAGATTTCAAAGGTGAGGATTACAGCTTGAAGCACACATAAATTCAACCAGTATAGAAGTCTTTGCCGCAGTGCTGCTTGCGGTCAAGTTCGGACGGTTACCTTTAGACGTCATCATCTAATATGTTTTTAAATGATGACGTCAAGAACAATAAATTGTTTGAAGTTTATTGAATGAATATTATGAATAATAGATGATGAAGATTTATATCTAACAAATAATAATAAAGCTGTAGAGGGTCGAGAATCTGTACATGAAAGATATTTTGAAAATGTTAATTGTAGGGCATTCTATAATCGATACTGAAGCCGAAATTGCAATTTCAATTTTTTTGTCTCTCTGTCTGTCTGTCTGTATCCCGAATAAGTATCACGCCGAAACTACTTATTTGAATGAACATGGCCCAATCTGAGCCATGATCCGAGGAAGTTTCTAGGATACTTTGGAGAATGTAGAGGGGATGTAAGATGAAATGGTTTTTAGCTGTAATTTCTCACCGCGTGGTCCGATTTCAAATATTTCTTTCTCATTTTTTTGAGATCATAGGAGTTTTGTAGTTTAGAAAAGAGACATCTCAACTTTCGCTAAACCTAAAATTCAAGGGCTCCTTTGAATGTTAGGGTAAATCTAAACTGGCGTGTTGGCTTAATCATAAAATAACTTAATTATTATGGCTATTGTTAAATAATTCAGTCCGCGCAGAAGGCGTGGATTAATAATAGACTGAATCTTTAAGCTCTTTTACGATTAAGCAAACAGGGCAGTTTCACACGCTCTAGGAGTCTGATGAAAAAAATACCTCTCCTTTCATAGAATAGAAAAGAATAGAATAGAATAGAATAAACTTTATTGTACACCAATATAAAACATACAGAAAAGAAAGACATTACAATTTTATAAATGTACAGAGGGCGGCCTTATCGCTAAAAAGCAATCTCTTACAGACAACCTTTGGATGGAAAAGACTGTTAAGAATCACAGGATATAGGTGGTCATTAGTGTAAAGAGATCAGATGTAATTTACTAATACACGTTATTTTGAAAGTTTAAACGTTCCACGTCATCAACACATACATGTCAATAAAAATAAATAAATAAATAAAACATAATATACATACATAAATACATACATACACAAAATGCATACATACAGAACTACATACATACATAAGAACATATAAATATATACATATATAAACAAATAGGTACGAGTACATTCATAGATCCTATAATGATAAATAATGTTCTTTAACTAGTCTTTTAAAAACGTTTAAAGATTGCGCGCGCCTTATGTTTATGGGTAAGGCATTCCACAACCACACAGCTTGTACTGTAAAGGATTTATCATAAATTTATTATTATTACTCTGGACGAAACTCTATTGGTGGATCTAAATTGTATTTTATGTATTTATTTGAATTCTAGGCTAATGCTATGGGACTGTAACTGTGTGTAGGTACTGTGCCTGAAATAAAAGATATTTTATTTATTTTAAAAAGATGTCGAATGTCTAGGAATTTCTAATTCCAGTGATACTGATGACCTTAGAGATCTCAAATGTGTGTCATTAAGATACTTAAAACGTTCTTTTTTCAGCAGCAGCAAGCAGATCATTTCCAGGCTTCCTTGTCAAGCAAATAATCGTCAATTGAATAGTAGCCCCTGCAGTACAATTTACTTTTTATACACTTTTTAAACTTACTTAAGGGCATACTTTTTATTTCATTTGGAAGCCTGTTGTAAAAACGTATACAGTTACCCAGGAAGAATTTACTGACTTTTTTCAGTCTACACTGATGACAAGCAAGCTGCCGTGCCAAGACAATACACTGTATCTAAAAACTGGTCAGTTTTCAGAAATCGAGATTTTCTGTTTTTTTGGAAAATTCGCCATAAAATCCTCAATATTTGTCGGATTCTTTTGAATTTTAGAAATCTCAATCATTAGATCAGCTTCTAGTTAGCGATGTAAAATTAATCTAGTTTTTGGGTAATTTCGTATGTTTACGCCCTCAAACGTGTTCTGCCAACCTTAATAAATTACAGTACAGAGAACATTGTTATTACAGAACACTGTAATTATAATTGCAGTGTTATGTCATAACAAAATATGTTTAAACTTAGATGATTATTTTAAATGTAACATCAACATCCATAATAATTAGCCTCATCAACACACAATTATTGTGATCGCCACTGCTTAAAGTTCTTGGGTGAGTCCTGCAAATTCCAGGAAGTGCAGTATCTTCATAGCCCCGATTCGTTTGATCTCACTTGGATCAATATGTGGACTCTAAGTAGAAAACTGCGACTATGCATCAAGGCTGGGCATTTGGTCAGGATGTGCACAGGTGTTTCATCGGCCTCCAGACATAGCCTACACTGTCGTGTATCATAAAGTTAGACTCCTACTTGCAGTGGGGGCCTCATATCGAGAAAGTCTCGGGCAGACTGAACTCTGCAGCCTATGCCGTTAAAAAGATCCGACAACTGACAGACATTAGAACAGCGCGTTTTGTCTACTTTAGCTATTTCCACAGTATCATGACCTATGGCATACTATTATGGGGTAACGCTGCCGACATCGAATGTATCTTTGTGTTGCAGAAAAGGGCTGTCCGGGCTATCTATGGTATGGGGTTTCGGGAGTCATTAAGAGAAAAGTTTAAGGATATCAACATCCTTACGGTGTATTCACAGTACATATATGAAAACTTATTATATACTCATAAAAATAACAGTAATTAAAAATAGTGATATCCATAACCTAAACTTAAGAAATAAGAATAAATTGGCTGTACCTAGATTTAGGCTTAATAAAATAAGGCGGGCAATTGTATTCGAATGTATAATACATTGCCGACAGCCGTAACAGGTTTGTCAGTCTGCAAAACTGTATTAGATACTAAGATGAATTAAGAGGTATCGGACTGAGTTTCTTGGGGTGTTCTTCTCAGTCTGTAGCATTTCCGAACCCCCGGTAGAGTCACAAAATTTTTGACAAACCTAAATATTTTTTTTTTAAATTTCAAAGTGAATAAATTTTATTTTATTTTATTTTTATTTTCACTAGTCCCCAAATTGTGCTTGTGTTTTTTAACCCACAATGACCAGTAAGTGCCCTAAGCAGGAATCGCAAGTTATTCCTGCTCAACGGCAAGCCTTCCGAGGAAGTCTTTTTGTGGTAGGCAGGAATTAGTTTCTTTGAGTGTTCCATTCCTGGGGTATTTCTCCAGAGTTCGAAAGCTGCAAAGAGACAGTAGGTGTCCAGGGTGAGCTTAACATTAAGACCCTTTGGTAGGTATACCGCAGATCAGTTCTGGACCAAAGCTCCTCTGCTCGGCTCTTGCTCTAGCGATCTTATTGCCCTCGTACTCCGCATGACCTGGCACCCATCCTAAAATCACCCTGTTCTTCCCTCCCGGGGTGTTTAATAATTGCATGCAAATTTCGGCCAGTCTCCTGGTGAGAACATCTGAGGCCACGGCCAATAATGCTGCCTGTCTATCTGAATGTATTATATAGATAGTTCTGTAAAAGCAGCTGTTTTGCTGATTCATTGCTGCATATTCAATGATGGCGTTAACCTCTGCCTGGAATATTTAGGAGTACCTTCCAAGATTGACACTCAGTCTTCTATTAGGTTCCTCCCCATAAACTCTGCATCCTACCTTAGTACCGGATTTTGATCCGTCTGTGTACCATCTGAACCTGCACTGGATTCCAGGTAATATTACCCTGGCTCCAGTCCTCTCTAGACAGAATTTTCCCAGAATATAGTTTCTGTGTATGGATTTTTGGGTGCATTGTGTTCAATGGCATGCCCAAAACTTGGGTATCATTAACAGCGTCCTGTGGGATCTCACGTTTTGTGAGAGCCATGTCACCTTCTCTGAGTTGCAGACTCTGTGCATGTTGGCCTTTGCCTCTCTCTCCAAGTAAATATGTAAAGGAAGAAGACTTAGCAGTGCTTCTAGTGCCTTGATCAGCGAGGTTGGCATGGCCCCTGTTGTAGGCTGCCAAGCTTTGTGATTATGGCTTTTTGCTCTAGCTTTTTCTACCATACCACTGAGGCATGGTGTTCTAACACCATTGGCCTCACAATGGTCTTATAGAGCCAGAGGGCTATATGAGGTTTTAGTCCCCACCTCCCTCCTGCAAGCCTGTTGCATATCATCAGGGCAGATTTCGCCTTTTGTACGATACCGTCTACATGAGTGTTCCAAGCTAGATTGTGGTCGAGCATGTGTTGACCCCCAGGTATATAACTTTACATGAGAACGGAATTATTTTTCCATTTAGTGCTAAGCTTTTTAGGTTTTCCAGTCTTATCTTCCGTGTGAATGGAATTATAGTGGTTTTATCAGCATTAATGCTGAGTTCATTGTCCTTACTTCTTCTTCTTTCAGTGCCACTCCGCTACCGGAGGTTGGCCGTTAACTTATGAAATTCTTCACGGTTTTGAGCAAAACGGAAGAGCTCCCTTGATTGTCCTTGTATCACTGGTTAATTATGGTAAGGGCCCTCTGCACTTGATATGACAACATATCCTGGCAGTTTCCCTGCAACGTGAGCACAAAGTTTTTCAAGTATCCTTGGGCATCGATGAGTAGTTCTGTCAGTTTATACAGGAGGAGACAGAAGACCTCCTTGCGGGTAGCCTCTGACAGTAGCCGATTCTAGTGTGTAATTGTATAGTTCAAGATGAACTATTCTCTTAGAGAGCATTTCGATTACCCATCTAAGCGTTGTAGAGTCAACGTCTATTTGGCGCAGTTTTCTAATAAAAGTACCAGTGGGCGTATTATCGAACGCACCCGGTATGTCAAGAAATACTGACAGCTATTTAATTTCTATATGATTCAGTGCCTTTTCCAGTCTATCTACTAGACTTAGCAGGGCTGTTGCCATAGATCTGCCTCTGCGATAGGCATGCTGGCTATAGTGAATAGGCTTATCCTTAAGATAGCCTTCCCTGATGTGATTATCTTATACCTTCTCCATCGATTTCCAGAGAAACGAGGAGAGGCTAATGGGTCTGTAGGATTTCACCTCAGTGTAGTACTTCTACAAGACGGGAGATTGTTATGGCAAAACACTGCATCTATAGATAACGGGCTACTAAAGCGTAAGCTTATGACATAACACTGTACTTAATGTTACAGTGTTTTATCAAAACTGATCTTTATTATTTTTGAGATACAGTCATTATTGCCTTTAATTTTCTCAGGATTTATAAGACTTTTAAGAAAAAATTAAAGTCATCCCTATGTAAACGAGTGTAAATAGGCGATTTATACATGTTACTACAAAACACTGTATCTGAAGATACAGTGTATTGTCATGGCACGGCAGCAAGGTTATCTTTATGTCGGGTATTTACACTGTGTATATCGCTTAACTTAACGAAACTAGATAGATTCTTTTGCACATACATTAGATTTTCAAAAATATATTGTGATGCTACTGTCAGAATATTTACCTCTTTGAATTTTTCGCGCAGAGAGACCCTTGGACCTAATCTATATATGGCTCTTATGGCTCGTTTTTTTAAAACAAAAATTAAATTTATATCTGCGGCATTACCCCACAGTAGAATACCGTAAGACAACACTGTGGAAGTAACTGAAATAAACTATTCTAGCTGTATCCACATCAGTCAAATGCCTAATCTTTTGTACCGCAAATGCTGCCGAACTTAACCTGCCAGCTAGCTTTTCAATATGTGGACCCCACTGCAATCCAGCATCGACCGTCAACCCTAGGAACGCCGTAGATTTCACAAGTTCCAACTCTCGGCCATTAAGTTGAACATTGGTTCCTGCCTGTGTTACATTGGGCAAGGTAAATTTAATACTAGTTTTTTTTTTAGTTTTTAGTTTTAGTACATTTAGTTTTGTTATCGTTCAGGCTAAGATTATTAGTATTAAACCAATGTACTACTTTCAGGATGCAGGACGCCAAATCAGTATTAAGTATTGTAAAAGCAGTTGATAGTTCAGACCACGCGGCTTGGTTGCAGATTTGAAGATCATCTGCATAAAGGTGGTAGGATGAAAATAAATATTTCGAGATCGAATTTATAAAAATAGTGAACAGCATAGGAGACAGCACGCCACCCTGCGGAACGCCGACAGAAGTACCTACTACACCAAGTGGAAAAAAGTTCTTCAACGCAAACTCGCTGCCGCACAGTGTCTTATAATCGCTCAGTAGCGGTCACTCTCTTCTTTTTATGTTTCATGATGGATAATAGCCAAACTAAGCAGATAGTTAAACTCCAAAATGTTTATCATCCATAGTTTTAGAAAAATTTAAGAAATCGAGAAAAGTCCATAGAAACCATAGAAACCCTTCATCTCCTTTGTTATTCGTATTATTTTCGTTGTTTTATTTTTCCATGATTAAGTTATAGTCTTGGCATCGATTTATAAAAAAAAATGAACGAATGTTGTCTAGTTTAGCGAGAATATTTTTTTTTGGAAATATTTTTTTTTTCTAGGTGCATCCCTTGACGGTCGCATTTTTTTTAGATGCCGAATTGTTAACTGTGGATAGTACTACTACCAAAAAAAAAATTAGACGCTACAAGCCCAGGATAGCTCTGAAATTCGATTTTAAAGTTTTGAGGGGTAAGGGTTGTCACTCATTTCTATGGTATAGTTCAGTTTGCCATATCGCAAGAAGATAAGTGTAATATCAATGAATAAATTTGGATTTCTTTTTGATTCCTAACACATAAAAATATAAAGACCACAACTGAACAATACCATTGACTTGAGATACAACACTAACTCAAATCTTAAAAACTGAATATCGCAGCTGTCCTGTGCTTGTAGCGCGTAATTTTTTTTGTGGTAGTACTCATCAGCGCAATTAACAAAAAACATTTTTAAAAAATGCGGCCGTCAAGGAATTCCTATGAAAAAAAAGATATAATTTTAAAAATCTCGCTAAAATAAAGAAGTACACTTTTTATATTAATTGTTACCTACAAAATTACTAACCCATTCCATAACTTTCAAGTCAAAATTTAATTTCATTTCAAATATATCTCAATTGTATCATCATTCTAAATATTATAAATTTCAGACATCAAAATTTTTTGTGACAACCCTATTTCCATAGAAAATTATAAAAAACTTAGAAACGTCTTATCTCAGCTGTCCTGCATTGAAAAAAATTAAAAATTTATGAGTAGGAAGCTACATAACTGGACATTAGTTAGATAGTGAAAAAAAATGCGACCGTTCGCTAGAAAAGTTTTTATATTAATTTTTCTAAAATTTGAAAATGAAATTTTATTTCGTATGCTAGGGAAGGTGCAGACTTGTAATTTCTACACATCATTACGAATTTATTCCTCCATTCATTGCTAATTTTAACCACCATAAATTTTGATTATTTCGAGCGAAATCTGTAAAAATGTTTTTGTCAAAGTTCAATGACCTTTTAAGAAAAGCTTCATAATTTCAAAACTAATTTTTTTTCAATTTTTGGTGTGTCATATTATGCTGTACTACGTTTATATCTATCGTTATTGGCCATAAAAAAAGAGTGACCGCTACTGAGCGATTATAAAACACTGTGTGCCGGCGTCCAAACAGGTAACTATGAAAACATAGACCTTATGTGACGTAAAAGAAGTTGCGAGGGTCGGCTAGTTTATAATAAAGCGTGATGCGACAGCATACCTGCAGGATGCAGGGTGCGCAGGACGGCAATCAAGACTCCTTCACCGTCAAGCTTACCATCTAACTAAACTATCTAAGTACTCGCAATCCGCAAAGCTCGGCTCCAACCATGTCTCCGTTAGCACTATGACATCATAGGAGTAGGACATTATGTTCATAAATAATGTATGTAGCTGTGTTCGCAATCCCTGACAATCTATACATCTATACATATAATAAACTAGCTGATGCCCGCAGCTTCGCCCGCGTAATTTTTTTTCCCGCGGGATGTTATTCCCGGGATAAAAGGTAGCCTATGTATTATTCCAGACTATAATGTATCTCTGTACCAAATTTCAGCCCGATCCGTTCAGCGGTTTGAGCGTGAAAGAGTAACAAACATCCACACTCACAAACTTTCGCATTTATAATATTGGTAAGATTCGTAAACTGTAGGCCAGATGACATCTTTATATAAACTTTTAGGAAACCAAACACTATCTTGAATTTAAATCGATGAGCGCCATGTGTTGGTCCCTTTTTGTACTGAAATCTTAAAATTATTTTGTTAAATTCATGATTAATCAAGTATTTGTTTACACGATTGTGTGTAAAAAAAATCAAAATAATTTACCCAATTGCCTTGACATATTAAAAACTATAAAAATCATCAATTTCTATGTTTTTATGTCCTAACTATCCACCTATTTTTACGATCTTTCCCAAATAAGTATCACGCCGAAACTACTGAACTAAATTGAATGATACTTGGTACATTTTGAGCTTATAGTCCGAGGAAGGTTCTAGGATACTTTTGATCCCGATATTTTGCGCGGTTGTCCCGGGAGAGGGAATAAAAGACAAAATGGGTTTTCATCGATAAGCGCCATCTGTTGGTCATTTTTTGTACAGAAATATTAAAATTAATTTTTTAAATTCATGATTAATCAAGTATTTGTTTACACGACTGTGTGTAAAAAAATCAAAATAATTTACCCAATTGCCTGGACATATTAAAAACTATAAAAATCATAAATTTCTGTTTTTATGTCCTAACTATCCACCTATTTTTACGATCTTTCCCAAATAAGTATCACGCCGAAACTACTGAACCAAATTGAATGATACTTGGTACATTTTGAGCTTATAGTTCGAGGAAGGTTCTAGGATACTTTTGATTCCGATATTTTGCGCGGTTGTCCCGGGAGAGGGAATGAAAGACAAAATGGGTTTTCAATTGTAAGTTCTTAACGTGTGGTCCGATTTCAAATATTTTTTTAGTGTTATAAAGGGAGTATTATACGGATTGTTCCACACAAGTTTCAATATTGAGAGTTACCTATGTAGTTCAGTAATTAGAGACATCTCAACTTTCGCTAAACCTATTATTCAAGGATTCCTTTGAATGTAAGAGTCATTCTAAAATGGCGTGTTTACTTAGTCATGAAAGAACTTAAAGATTACCGGTATTGTAAAATAATTCAGATTTTAGAATAGACTGAATCTTTAAGTTCTTTTCTGATTAAGCAAATAGGGCAGTTTCACACGCTTCTAGGCGTCTGATAAAGAAATACCTCTCCTTTCATAGACCTTAAGTGACGTAAACGAAGTTGCGAGGGTCAGCTAGTTCTGATAATAAAGGGACAGGTTGTATTTATCCATTGATAACAAAGGGTAAATGGTAATTAATATTGAAGAAATAGTAATGGCTTGCTTTAAACCACTCACATCTCAATAGCAGCCTGGAGTCTGAATTATTGTGTTTACTGTACAAAGTCATAGATGAATACTGTCATATAAATATTGTACTAAAACAAAGATTAATGGATTGCGCATAAAATGATAATATCCATTAGTGTTTTTAGAAGTAAGTAGGTAGTGCGAAAAAGTGATAATAATTATCACCTAAGCCATGAACAATAAGCGCTGGACGACAAATAGTTGCTAGTTGCTACACGGGTAGCAACTAGTCACGATTTCACGATCAATATGTGGTTATAGATTCTATAAATTGATTGCTACCCATGTACATGTGTTTTTACAATTAAAATCATTGCTAGTCACGATTTGTCGTCCAACGTTTATTGTTCATGGCTTAAGTGATAATAATTATTAATTTATAGAAGGTCAAAATACATTGTAGATTTATAGGTAGGTACTTTTGAGAATATTTAAACACGACTGTATACGAACTTCGACTCAGGCGCCCAACGCGGGAGGCAGCGAGAACGACGTGCCTGAAGTCACGGAGGGTGAGTTAGGGGCGGCTGTCTTGCGGCTCACATCCCGCAGGAACACTGCCCCTGGATCCGATGGCATTCCAGGCCGAGCGTGGGTCCTGGCTCTCGAGGAACTTGGGCCTTGACTTAAAAGGCCCCTTAGCGCATGTCTCAAAAAAGACCAGTTTCCCAACGTCAGGAAGACAGGGAAACTGGTCCTGATCCGAAAGGCGGGGCGGCCGGCAGACTCCCCATCAGGGTACCGGCCGATCGTGCTGCTCGACGAGGTGTGCAAGCGGATGAAGTTATAAATGTGGTGACTAAAAAGTATAAAATAAATAAATAGTTTAAAAAACCCCTAGAAAAACACGCTTTTATAATGCACGTAAAAACCAAAAATAAATTATGGATCGTTCAAGTTGCCTCTATTTCTGGGCTGAAGTGTAAACTATGTGCTTTTATTTACAATATTTGATTGTAAATGCGTGGAGCGCTAGAACATGAAAGACTTTTTTGTAAGCAAATTCCTATTAATACTTATCCTCATATAATAAAAATCCTGGCGAAAGCTGCATGAGGTCGCACAAGAGCATAACGTTTATGCTGCCAAAGGGAACGCCTCTTCTTTCAGGCAATTAAGTAGATTCATGAGGGGAATACATTACCAGTGGCAAAATGTAGAGTTCTTGTTCGCGAACGAGATATCATTGGTTACCTTTGATAACCCGCTTGGGGATATTGCGTTTGTATTCTTATTACATGATTACTACAATCAATCAATCAAATGAGCCTATCGCAGTCCACTGCTGGACGTAGGCCTCTCCTAATTTACGCCACAATCCACGGTCCTGCGTCTTACGCACCCAGTCCCAGCCCTTGACCTTTACCAGGTCGTCGGTCCATCTAGCGGGTGGACGTCCTACCCCACGTTTGCCGAGACGCGGTCTCCACTCTAGAACTCGTTTGCTCCATCGGCCGTCGGTTCTTACTCTACGTATTCTGCGAGCTATGTCGACCACTTTAGTTCTCTGCCGGATAGTCTCATTTCGGAGTCTATCCCTCAGAGACACTCCAAGCATAGCCCTTTCCATAGCCAGCTGCGCAACCTTAAGAGCATTAAACAACCTTTCTGTAAGTGTCCGCGTCTCGGCACCGTATGTCATAACGGGTAGTACGCACTGGTTGTAGACTTTGGTCTTCAGGCATTGCGGTAAAGGCGAATTAAAGACTCGACGACAAATGCTGCCCAGCCCAACCGTATCCTTCTGGCGATTTCCTTGTCCAGGTTCCCTTTCCCCAGTGTAATAACCTGCCCAAGGTAAGTATACTCCTGGACGACCTCTAGCCTCGATCCCTCGACGTATATTGGCCCGGCGTAACGTGGTTATTAAATATAACCTTGGTTTTATCTTAGTTCATGCCGAGACCAACACGTCGAGACGCTCCGTTCAGGCTATGCAGCATTCCGCTTACCCCCATTCCCAACCGACCACCTGAGTTATCCACCTGGATGGTCAGTTAGGAATAAAAGTTCCTAACCACCCACCTTGTGCACCTGGTTGGTCAGTTAGGAATAAAAATTCCTAACCGCCCACCAGTGACTGTATAAAATAAATAATGTCCATAATGTCTACTTTATCAATATACCCACATGTATATATGGCAAAACTAATGAAGATCGACAAAACAAATGAAGATCTACAAAACAAATGAAGATCGACAAAACAAATGAAGATCGACAAAACAAATGAAGATCTACAAAACAAATGAAGATCGACAAAACAAATGAAAATCGACAAAACAAATGAAGATCGAAAAAACAAATGCAGATCGACAGAACAAATGAAGATCACTAAACAATTAATGAAAGTAATATAAACAACTGAAAGTCGACAAAACAAATGAAGATCGGCAAAACAAATGAAGATCACTAAACAATTAATGAAAGTAAGATAAACAACTGAAAGTCGATAAGAAAAACAAATGAAGATCGGCAAAACAAATGAAGATCACTAAACAATTAATGAAAGTAAGATAAACAATTGAAAGTCGACAAAACAAATGAAAATCGACAAAACAAATGACGGGCGGATAAACAAATGCCGCCCTCCGGCACGTTACGTCTTATTCCCGGAATGTCCAGTCGGTTCATTACGTCTATTTCCCTAAATGTCCATTTCCCTGATAGTCCATTTCCCTGAATGTCCACTTCCCCGATAGTCCACTTCCCTGAACGTTCATTCCCTGATAGTCCAATTCCCTGAACGTCCATATCCGGTCGGATAAGTCCAAATGACTATCGGCAAAACAAATGACGATAGAAACACCCATTTTTTGTAATCTAGATGCTAACACCATTTAAAAAAATAGGTGCAAGCAATTCTCGACCTTATGAACATGCATTATATTTATTAAATTTTTACATATTCGTGATCAGTGATGTCAATAAATGCCTAAAAGCACATTTTTAGAGAAGTGTCATTAAGGTCGAGATTTGCTTGCACCTATTTTTTTTAATGGCAAACGCATCTAGATTACTAAATATGGCTGCAAGTATTTTTGATCTTATAATTTGATAAGATCAAAAATACTTGCTTATAGTCTTTTGTTTTATTGATCTGCATATGTTTTTTCTATCGTCATTTGTTTTTCTATCGTCATTTGTTTTGCCGATCGTCATTTGTTTATCCGACCGTCATTTGTTTATCCGACCGTCATTTGTTTTGTCGATTTTCATTTGTTTTGTCGATCTTCATTTGTTTTGTCGATCATCATTTGTTTTGTAGATCTTCATTTGTTTTGTCGATTTTCATTTGTTTTGTCGATCTTCATTTGTTTTGTCGATCATCATTTGTTTTGTAGATCTTCATTTGTTTTGTCGATTTTTATTTGTTTTGTCGATCTTCATTTGTTTTGTCGATCTTCATTTGTTTTGTAGATCTTTATTTGTTTTGTCGATCTTCATTTGTTTTGCCATATAGACATGTGGGTATATTGATAAAGTAGACATTATGGACATTATTTATTTTATACAGTCACAGGTGGGTGGTTAGGAATTTTTATTCCTAACTGACCAACCAGGTGCACAAGGTGGGTGGTTAGGAACTTTTATTCCTAACTGACCAACCAGGTGGATAACTCAGGTGGTCGGTTGGGAATGGGGGTCCGCTTCCAGCTGTTCCAGCGTCTCCGCCACAATTACGATGTCATCGGCAAACCGAAGGTGCGAGATTTGCGTGCCGTTGATGTTCGCGCCCCACCCTTCCCAGTCCAGTGTCTTAAAGATGTCCTCAAGCGCATTGGTGAAGAGTTTCGGGGATATCACATCACCCTGTCTTACACCTCTACGCAGTTTTATGATGATGAGTTATTACTACATATTGTACTAAATATCTCGGAATGCCGAAACTTTATGGACCTACCTATGAATGATCTAATAGGGATCCGTAACGGTAATAGGCTTGCTCCTATTACGCGGGCGTCACGAAAAACTGCCAAAAGTGGGTGTTGAAAATGCGTAGGCGTGATTAACTACTTTACTTTTCAAGTATATGACCAGGTGACTATGGAAGCTCGTATCACTATGAAGTTTGCTGTGTCTCTATAAAAATGTCTGCATCCTGATGATATTATGCTATATTTTAAGAAATAATAATAAACTATTATATTTAGCACCGGATTTCGTGGCAAATCGTGCATCAAATTAGGTCTTGAATACCCTAATTGTACGCACTTTTCCCATGGAGGGTTAAAAAATACCTAATAAGTACCCCCATTGACATCGAATTATTAAATGTGAGCACTTAATAATTGGTTACCGTTGTGGTATTAATTAATCATCATCATCATCATCTAAGCGTTGTTCCTGACACAGATGGTTACTCATTTCAATTCACTTAGGTACTCGGAATTAGCATTCCCCTTACCTTTCTTACATGGTCAGAGTGGAAAGACAGTACAGTACTAGGGTTCCACAATCTTCAGGGTTCAGGTCAACATCAACTGCGTGTGGTGTACTTGCTGACCAACCGAGGCTTTGGTGCAGATGCTCCTTGCGATGTTGCAAGAACAAACTGCAGAATCCTTGATGCTCCATCTACTATCAAGTCGTAACACAGGCGCTTAATGAATATTAGTAAAGTGCAGTTAGATAATGAAAACAGCATAAGTAAAAGCATATCAACTACCGGTGAGCGACTCTGGCATTGCTTGCACCCACAAAACTTACTGTAACACAGCTTCAATGAGGATTGATATTTTAATTAATAAATAATACAATAATACAATAAAGATATTTTATTTTTGGAATAAAGCCTATTGTGACCTGAGTAGTTGAAAACATTTTCCAATGCAAGCAAATATTTAATAAAATACTTCATGTAACCCGACCGGACAGCGACAACGTAAAATAGACTTAAATAAAGGAGAGTGAAAGGAGGGAGCCTGCCACACACCCTCGGTGTGTCAATCCTAATGGTCACAATAGTAAATGTTACCCTTATGATGGTAAGAGGCCCCATACACCTACAATAATATTGACTCTAATAACATTGCATCAATATTTATTTCCGTCCAAGTATATGTCTGTTCAAACATCAATATTACCCCAACAATCATCTATATTGATCAATATTATATTATTGTACGTATATGGAGCCTCTAAGGAAGGCCAAACCAAACTCCTGATGGAAAGGATTATCAAAAGCTATAGGAATAACAAAGCATTTTACCATAACTACTAGTATATTAAATTGGAGAGAATATTTTAAAAATTATGTCAAAAATAACACGGTATGCCCGCCCGAATACCGAGTCCGTTGGGAATGTATGCAAACTATAATTATTGAAGGAATGATTACGGGATTAACAGAGGCGGCAGGTAGGTGTTAAACCAATTATTATCTTAATAATAGAATATCTTATGATAGCTACTATCATAAGATATTCTGTTACATAGTTAATATACAGAATTTCTTAACTAATATAAACACAGTTATATTACAGAGTATCTTAAGGTACTGTCATAATCAACAGAGTCCAATAGCAGTGTATTGGGTACTAGTCTCTTAATCAACAGAGTAAGTATAAATTATAAGTAAAAATAAAACAGTCTTGCATTAGCCGGAATGTAAATTCTATGACGGCTCAGCGCTTCTCTCTGTTACATAGTTAATATAGAGAGTTTCTTAACTAATATAAACACAGTTATATGGCAGAGTATCTTAAGGTACTGTCATAATCAACAGAGTCAAATAGCAGTGCATTGGGTACTAGTCTCTTAATCAACAGAGTAAGTATAAATTATAAGTAAAAATACAGTCTTGCATTAGCCGGAATGTAAATTCTATGACGGCTCAGCATGTCTCTCTGTTACATAGTTAATATACAGAGTTTCTTAACTAATATAAACACAGTTATATGACAGAGTATCTTAACCGCTGGTTACTGTCATAATCAACAGATTCAAATAGCAGTGCATTGGGTACTAGTCTCTTAATCAACAGAGTAAGTATAAATTATAAGTAAGTAAAAATAACACAATCTTGCATTAGCCGGAATGTAAATTCTATGACGGCTCTGCACTTCTCACATATCTTTGGGCACTAACATATGTTCCATATTGTCACAGTTTCGAAACATGCAATGTCTTGTACAGTTACACATTTATATGTTTGAATTTATTTTTGGTTCCTGATGCCTTACATGTGGCTGGTACAAAGGTTCTGGTGGTAATGGCAGGGGTGGTGATGGTAGTGATGCTGGTAGTGAAGGTTCAGAAACTGCAGTTGCACTGTCTTGTACCACATTCATGAACCAAATGCTCGGCTTCGTGAAGTGAATGCCGTTGTACAGCCCTTCTAGCTCTCATCCAACATGCTTCACCAGCTTTCTCCAGGTTTCACCAGCTTCCTCCAGGTGAGGACCCTGAAAGGAAAAAGATATGCTACATTATATGAATTGTTTTAAAGATTATTATTTCATACATAAATATTATTAGAAATTCTCACAAAACATCATCTAGCCCAAATAAAGCTGACTGAATAATAAACTCTAAAAACATCAAATATTTAAGGGTCCAGGATCCCCAATTAAAGATCATGGATCCATGACCCAAGATTCATGGACCAAGGGTCTATTTTAATAACAGGACAGGACCATTTTTAACAGCATACATAGAAATTATAAGTATGTCTATTGATGCTCTTACATCAAGGCTCCAAACAGCTTACTAGCTAGATATAGTGTGTGTGTTTTGAAGAGTGCATGTTCACAGTGTAAAACAACTGGTTTTACACCGTGAACATGCATTGTGAAAATAGTCATATTATGAAATTAACAAAAGCTGACTTTCTGTGAGTACATTAGAAATAACCGATACAGCTATACAGTTGATTATAAAAAAAATTAATTGTAAATACATACCAAGTGTGGATATATCTAGGTAAGCAGTAAGTTCCTTTCATCACAATCTAGTGGCACTCTTACTGATTTTGTCCGTAGGTAGATTTGCCACAGACATAACAGATACTTCTATGTCCGTATGCTGGGGCTTCTCCCAGCCCAGTTTCAAGAGCTGCTTGCATCAATTCATAGCACTTTATGCATATGTTATTGTCACGTGATACCTACAACACAAACAGTTTCCATGTGTCAAATTATTCTTATTATTATGCTGCAATGCACTCGCAGTTCCTGGGATGCATTTATATCACTGCATTTGTCTAATCTGCTTATTAAAACAGCTGACTCACACAACATCATATTTGTTACACCTTTGCTTTTTAACTATGATATTTTGTAATATAAATACATAATTATAATCATTCCCCTCGAATATAGTGCTATCTGTAAATGATCTATTGCAGCAGTAAACATTAAAATCGTTCAGTAGTTTTTAGGATCTTGCTCATTAATTAATATACAAATATTTACTGATTCAGTATGTATTACAGTTTTAGTACCTTTTTCACATAAACCCAACATGATTGTATTGTCAAAAAGTGTCTACTAGGATTGCCAGTAGACCTGGTAAGTTTCAGTGAGAGGCATAAGTTATTTTATTTAAAGCATATTATGCACATACATACCTATTATACTTTTGATAAGATTAGAAGCACACGGTGCCATGTTTAAAACATCATCCCTTTTAGGAACTCCGCTTTGATCACAATAGATCAGTAATGGTCGCAGTGAAACTAGCTTAGGTAGTTGTGCTAGAAAGATTGAACGAAAAATGCGTGCCACCACGGTCGCCAAAGCGCGAGAACGATCGAGCAGATGGCCGCCCTGGTTGCCGTGGCCTTTGAACAACTTGGTCGAGCCCCTGACTAAACAGTCAGCACATTTTTTATATTTTATGTTATTCATATGTTGGTTGGTAGTAATAAAATAAATACTCACCAGCGTTGGCAAAATCCATGACGGTAATGCAGTGTAACTTAAGTCATTTAAATCCAATAATGACTGCCACTGGGGGAGCGGAGTTATCAAATGAAGCGAACAAAAAACACAGCGACGCATTGTAATACAATAAATTAAAAGTTATAACATAAAAAGTACTCTTTTCACAGCTAAAATCATAAATTCCAAGTACTTTTACTACTAATAAAAGCAATATCTTTATCAACGAAACGGAGTACCGATCTTACCGAATACAATAGGGCGGCCGGGCAGCCGGCCGGCCCGTTTGACGATTTAGTACTGATAATTAGGGATGCCAACTAAAACTAAATCGATAAAATCAATCGATAGTTTTTTTCAAATTAATATAGATTTTTGAAATTATGATTATACCTTAATATGTTTTATGATTGCTTTTCTTATGTAATTACTTACTATATTTAATCGTAAACATCATCAATCAGATGCGGTGATCAGAACAAGCGTGTACCACATAACTGTGGCCTATGTACTCATTTCTTTAAAACACAAGTTTAGACCGTAATATTCATACTAAAATATGTGTTTTATTGCACTAATCAATTTGGACGATGCCATTTTTGGGCAAGTCCATTAGCATCGCTCTCGCTCAAGCGCGTACAATATTTCTTTTTTCAATTAATTTATACCGACTTTGGTTATTTAGACCTTAAGCCAAATCTTGATTCCATAATTATATAATATCAGCAGCGTATTCGTGTAGGTCCAAGTTTGAACTAAGTTCTACTCTAGTATAGCGGTGGTACTTTACTAGAATCAAGAGCTTACAAATTAAGGGTGCCTTCAAATTAGAGGCGTGAGGAAGCGCTGCAATGGTGCCACAGTGGTGAGCTAGACGCGCCACTGCAGCGCTTCTTCACGCCTCTAATTTTAATGCGCCCTAATACTTATAGATACGTAGACGCAACAGCTATCTGGAACACAGCTCGCGCCACATAACTTTGAGTGTATGAATTTCGTTCGGTCGCGCAGCAATTATGCACGATTAGGTATCACAGGGTGAACTACTGAGCAGCTGAGTCGGGAGGTGCGCCCCTCCCGCCTCAGCAGGTAGAATAAATATATTTGCGAATGGTAATCATAGATATAATATATAGTAAAACCAATATAAGACAATATCGACGTATATTAAAATGTATCGATTATAGATTTTAATCGATTCATTTATTGTTGAATTATTTATTTTAAGAATATGCCTTACATGTTGGCAACACTGGTCAACAGCCGCCATAATATTAATAGTCGGGGCGGAAAATGCAATAAAAACTATTAAATGTTTTTGTGATTTCCCATGGTGAAACGATGTTTTATTGTTAAATTAAATCGTAAAAGACATTTACAGAAATTAACACAATTTTCGATTTAAAACACGCTTTCAACGAAAGTGATTCCATAAAAAAACAATGCCTTTTAAAATGATATTAATAATAGTAAAAGTCACAATAGATATATAAAAGCGTGATATTGTAAATTAATAGTTTAAAAACACGAGAAAAACACGCTTTTATAAATGTGACCTTATCCTTAATCTGACAAGAAATCATGCAGCTTCCGCCAGGAAAGTCTTTCCTGTTCCAGCGCCCCACGCTTTTGCAACATCAGTATCAAGAAATTTGTCTTCCAAAGGACCATCTACAGCCTCTTCAGATTCAAAACTCGTAAAAGTGGGTGTTGAAAATGCGTAGGCGTGATTAACTACTTTACTTTTCAAGTATATTATGCATTTCAATTAAAGCCTTGAAAGGCTATAGGCTTTCAGGAAACAAAGAGAAGAGAGAAATAAAAAGATAGAATTTAAAACATAAAAAAAACGGCAATTTATTGGAGTTAGAGTTAAGCACTTGGGGGTCGTGGGTTGTGGTAATATCAGGTAGCAAGGGGTTTTGCGATTCCCGATGGACTTCGCAGGGTTCGACTTATCTTGGGTCTCCTGAAGGATGATGCAGTCCGTGACGTAGCCGTGCCGTCCACGACTTCGAATGGCACGGTGTTCTCAACCCGTAGGGTGGATGGTTTCTTTCGTAGAACCCGAAGGGTGTATCTTCACAACCCGTAGGGTGGATGTTCCTTCGTGGAACCCGAAGGGTGGATGTCCGCAACCCGTAGGGTGGACCCCAAGGATGGGGTAATCGTCGTTTGCAGCTAGACAATTCTTCACCTAGGGAGAATTTCGCTCCCTATACAATTATATTTTATTTTAAATATATTTCCTGATGCACTGATACTTTCGCGATAGTATATTTTAAATTTGTGATGTGGTTCCCGAAACTGCGCGTGCACTCCTATTTATAGCATTGAACAGCGCCTCTGGCGGCTAGTAGCGTCCCTGCGTACTACGTCATTTGCCTACTTGGCGAGTTAACCCGCGCTATTGTTGATGTGACTATTTGTCGGCAGATGGCGCTTTCATTTATTATGAATTAAATTTCATTTTCAAATAACTAATTTTAATTGATTTATTCATACGTTGTTGCACAACGTTACATACTCCCGGGCTCCGGTGAGCGTTTGACGTACCCTAACACGTCAAATGCTGCGTTCGTCCCCGAACGCCCCTAACATTAGACCTACTACTCGTCTATGTGTGTGTGTATGTTATTGTGCTGTGTGAATGAGGTGATGCTGGGCATAGCGAAGAGTTGGCCTTAACCTTAATGAAACCAACTCGCAGGTTGTATTTAGGTGATTCTGAAGAACTTTATGGGACAGAAAGAGAAAAGACGTATTTGAGGCTTTGGGTTAAGGTTCAGGTAATACGCACCGCCTGAAAGTGGGGTGTGTATAATAAGGCTTTTTGCTGAAGGCTGGGATTTATACAACCGTCCCAGAGAAGAACATCCTACTAGGGCTAGTGTGACACTTCCGAATCATAGGATGAGCTATCTCCCAGGGCAAGCCTCTAGCTTCCGAGTGGTAGGAGTAGCTATACAAATAAAACAACATAAAGTTGACCTACACATACGACTGTTAGGGCAAGACAAATGCTGCCAAATAACAGTCCACCATAAATCTGTTCGGGTAAGACTCATGCTTCCTCGTAACAGTAACAACCTACAACATAAATCTGTTAGGGCAAGACCATGCTGCCAACTAACAGTAATTGACGAACTCTGTTAGGGATAGACCCATGCTTCCAACTAACAGTACCTCCCAACTAAACCATGAAACAGAAATGTGATAGAAAATAAATTACTTGCAGAATCCTTCGTGACGCTAGTTAACCCCTATGTCCCCATAACGAACCTTGTATGTGTTTGAGTTATATGTAGTTCTTTGAAAGTAGTGTGTAGTGTCCCTAACTAATAACTAGGCTATTTAGCCGTTTAGCAAAATAAAATAAAAACTAAGTGCTTATTCGCAACCTTAGTAGTAATGACAAAAAATAAGTGCTTATTCGCAACCTTAGTAGTAGAATGTGACTATTATGTCAACCCTAATGAATGACGAAGATAAATGCATCTTTGGCCATTATGCCAATTATATAAAAAAATTGGGACCCTTGTGTGCCACCATAGTAGTATATTATGAATGTGAGTACCTAATCGTATATTATGTGTATGTGTGTGTGTAAGAAGTCAAGCGTGTATAATGAATGATCTTTGGCTATAATGCCAATTGCTAACAAATGATGGGGCCCTTGTGTGCTACCATAGTAGTATAAAATGTATGTGCGTACATCATTGTATAGTATGTATGTGTGTGCGTAAGAAATTACCCTTGTGTAAGTTTTGTTTCGTTTGCGAATAAAATGTTGACGTAATAATGTTGATGTAAACGTGTTATTTATCGTTGTATCTAAGGCTAGTGTTACACTACATTCCATGCTATATTAACCCGTCAGCTTTCGTCGGGAAACAAGACTTAGGACATTTGAGTCACCTTCTCTAATCTACGAATGTGACTCGCCTGTAGCTAGTCTGCCCCCTCCTTCCGCCTTTGGGAGTCACACAACATAAAATGCGAGTGTCAGTATGTAAATAAACAAAAAACTGCTTGTTAAGTGTTGGGAATTGTGTGTGAAGATAATTATGATGAATGTGTGATGATTAGATGCTATCTAAGTATTATGTACGTGTAATTGTGAAACTTCCGTAGGGAAATATGTATGCGTGTAACATGACACGAAATGTGGTACCTTATGTGCCACCTCAGTATTAAAATTATATTACGGTGTGCTAACACCCTTAACCTTCCTATCAATTTAATAATTAATAACAAAATTGTGTATCTGTAATGATATGCTATATACGCTATTCGCAAACGCATCTTAACGCAGTGTGTTACGGCCTTTACCGTTATCTGCATTCGTCTTTGTAATATTGAGGAATGTGTATGTTTTTCGACTCACAGATGCAATGGACGATACCATATGTAGTTTTATGTCTTTAACGTGCCAACTTCCTAGGTTTGTTCCTGTCATATCTTCCAGGACATAGACCAAATTCGATAGTTTTTCTTTGACCCTACATTTGATAAATTTGGGGGCCAGTTTTTTAGAAAAATATGCGTCCTTATCACTTTTTTCCACACTATGTCGCCTACTTCGAATTGTGCGTGTCGGTGTCTCGTGTTGTAATGGTGTGCGTACTTTAGACGCTACGCCAGAGGTTCTCTTGGACTGTGTTGAACACCTCTGCGAGATATCCTAGGTTCTCCGCGTATATGTTTCTAGGTAATAGGTTAAGTTCACTTGGGTCATCATTTTGTAAGTAATGTGACCCGCATGTTACCAATTCCCTACCATGAACCAAATATGCTGGTGTGTAACCGGTGGACGCGTTGATCGAGTTGTTGATCGCAAATTGGATTTTTGGGATATGTATGTCCCCTGAACGATGGTCATTATTAGTGAAGATTGATATGGCTGTCATTATAGTTTTATTGTAACGTTCTACGGTATTTACTTGGGGTGTGTATTTAGGTGTGAAGTTGATGTTGGGAATTTTATATTTTGTAAATAATGTGTTCAACTCTTTGCTTATGATTTGGACACCGTTATCCATTAATACCGTTTGTGGTATGCCGTGTACCATGAAAACATTGTCCTCTAGTATTTTGGCTATTGGTTCTGCGGTGGCTCTGCGCAGTGGGAAGATTAAGCAGTATTTAGAGAAACAACACGTGACGACGAGAATGTAGACGTGTTGCTTTTTAGATACCGGTAACGGTCCTACTAGATCAGTCGAAATTGTCTGAAACGGGCGAGAGCATTGTTTGGGACGGCCCATTTTACCTATGGATGCTTGAGTGTCATGTTTGTGTGCTTTGCACTTTTCACAAGATGACACATAGCTTACCGTGTCCTTATATAGCCCCGGCCAGTAATACCGTAACTTTATTTTATGGTATGTTTTAAAAATTCCGAAGTGTCCGGCTGTAGGTGAGTCATGGTTTTCTTGAAATACTGCGTTTATCGCTTCGGGTGGTACTACCGTTTTCCACTCGAACTCATTGTTTACATAATCTTTTATGTCAGTTCGTCTGTATAGTACGTCGTTCTCTATTTTGAAATTGGGGTATGCCTGCGGTAAGCTAGCCACGCCGTTGCATATTTTTATGAACCATTCGTCCTTGCTGTCGGTGACTTTGCATTGTTTCGTGGATATGGTAGACACTGGTAGAGCTCGTGACAATGCGTCTGGTATTATGTTGTCTTTGCCCTTCCTGTGCTTTAACTCGAAGTTGAAGCAGTTAAGCCGTATGCCCCAACGAGCTAATCGGCCGGTTGGATTGTTTAGTGATATGAACCATTTTAGTGCCGAATGGTCAGTATATACCGTGAACTTGTGACCATTGTCTAGGTAGCACCTCCAATGTTCTAATGCGGCTATCACCGCCAAGCATTCTCGTTCTGTGACACTATAATTCTTTTCCGGACCGCTCAGTGACCGACTCATATATGCTATTGGGTGTTCTACTCCCTCGTGTAATTGTGTTAACATGGCGCCAATGCCAAAGTTGCTTGCGTCTGTATGTACCTGAAATGGTTCATCGTATTTTGGACATTTTAGTACCGGGCTTTTTATTAAGTGTGCTTTTAGTTCCATGAATGCCCTTTCCGCCTCTGTGTTCCAATGAAATGCCGGGGCTCCTTTCTTTGTTGTAGTCAGTTTGTTAAGACGTGCAGCAATCGTACTGAAGTTGGGTATAAACCGTCTGTACCATGACGCAGTGCCTAAGAATCTCTTAACGTCCTTCTTTGTTGTTGGTACCGGGAATTTCAGTATTGAGTTCACTTTCTCCGAATCTGTTCTGAGACCCAGACCATCCACGATGTATCCTAGGAACTTTAGCCTGTCCTTGAAGAAGTTAGATTTTTCTAGATTGATAGTTAGATTTGCCCTTTTTAATATTTCGCACCTTGATTTCGAAACCGTTACTAAACGAAATTTTTACGAAATTGAGTTAATAACGCCATCTTTTTTAAATCGTCAGGAACTACCGAATGAATTTGACAGTTTATTTAATACCTCAATATTACGGTAGATAGCTCTAAACTAAAACGTTACTAAACGAAAACTTTAAACAAACGCTAATGACATAACCGTTATTAAACCAGTTGTCACCTGTCATTTGAGGAGTCGACGTACAAGTTTATAATAAAAGTGTAACTATTGATATAAGAACGGTTGACTTTCTCGTTAAGCTATATTATTTACTTATTTTTATTCTATAAAGTGTGTTTTTTTGTTTAGTCACAGTTTTTAACTTAATATGTGTATTTTATTTTTTTCAAATTTAAAACTAAAACCGTTACCTTTTGTATAATCCTTATAATAAAGATTCTAGATAAAAGTATGACATAAATATTTAGTTTCAAATTGTGATTATTGGTTTAGTATAGTTCTTGACTAACTTGATTCTCATGTTTACGGTTAGGATTATTACAATAAGTATATAAACAGTGGTAGTATTATTACAATAAGTATACAAATAATAAGTATAAAACAAATACAAAAGATTTATAGATGACTGTTTAGTTTCATATTGTGTTATATTATTTTTACTTAGCTAGAGCCCCGGGTAAGCCCTCGGAAGGCCATCACTGCGGCCTCGCCCAAGGGGCGGTTCGGGTGCTATCCCGCGTCTTTGGGGGGTTTCGGGTGTGATCCCGCTTCTAAGGGGCGGTGTGCGGGAATCCCTCACGTCACGCTGCCGTCATGGGCCTGCTTCTGTTAGGACGGGGAGTAGCCCTCTCACCGTCCTCAGGCCCCAAGTCATGGAGGCCGATAGTCTTCGGTGAAGACACGACGACGGCGCCCAGGCCGCCGACTGCAGAACTCGAGTGGGAGAGTTCTCTCGCGTTCCCGCCCCGCCGCCTCTTTCACGAGCATGACCTGCTCGCAGAAAGAGGCGGCGCAATCCCACTTACTCCCGCTGAAGATCATGGCTCGCATTATGGTCTTGAGTGAGAGATTGTCCACGTCTAGACCCACTACGAGGACCTGGTGCTGTTGCGCCCACGCAGTGCACTCCACCAGCGTGTGGAGCGCTGTGTCATCGCTGCGATCCTCGCAGTGCTGACACTCGGCTGTGGTTTCCTGGTGTCTTCCCCACCGATACATACCGAAACTACCGTGCCCGGCAAGCATCTGTGACAACCAGTAGGAGTAGCAGTAGAGCACCGTGTCTCCTCTCTAGCCACTCTTCCATGATTGTCTGACGGCCGCAATTGTGGCGAATTCGCCCTTTGGTTGCTCAAGTCGCACCTTCCATGTCTCCACGGTTTGGTGGAGCTGGGACCACTGGGGCTTGGTTTCTCGAGACGCAGGCCTATGGCTCCACTCCAGCGCCTCCTTGCGCCATCTAAATAGTGACGCAAGGGCTCTCGCTTCCAGGTCCCATGGAGGGGTTCCGGCTAGGAGACATGCCGCTTCACCGGAGATCGTGCGGTATCCCCTTATCACCCTGACGGCCATCGCCCTCTGTGGGCTCAGCAATCTAGCCACGTTGCTGACCGTCAGGGTCTCCGCCCATCCGGGGGCCCCTAGGGCCATACTTCGCACGATCCCCAGGTACAGTCTCCTTGTAGGGAGCGTAGGGTCCCCTGATGTTGGGCATCAATGCCCCCATCAGTTTTGGGACCAAACTTCGGAAGTGATGTCCGATTTTCCACCGGCCATCGAGTACGAGTCCCAGATACTTCAAAGAGGACTCGATGCTGATGCTGACGCCCCCTACCTGTGGGCTGGATCCCGCAGGTGGTCCCATCTGAATAGTAATTAGTTTTCTGTTGATATTATTATTCAAAATAAGTAAATACGGTGACTGTAAGCTTCAATTAAATGATAATTATTAAAAGAAGAATAAAGAGTTATTTGCCATTTATAATTGTACTTCATACGTTCGTTTAATAAATAGTGATTTTAACTATTACCTTTTATTTTATCCGTGTCTTTAAATATATTTCACACTCATTATTCTGTCATTTAAAATAGCTAGAATTTTATTTTTTACATAGTAACATTCAATTCATACTAACATTACAATATTCAATGATAATTGAAAAAAAAGTTATTGCAAAAGTGTTACTATAAAAATTAAAATAATTATAAATCAGTAATTATTTAAATTATCTAATTATGTGCCTTCACATCTTGAAAAGGAACTAATAATTTAGTAAGTAATCTAAGACATACCTCATAAAAGTTCATAAGTTTTTCATTATGAGGTATTTAATAGGCCAAAAATCTTAAAATGCTTCTCCTGTAAAATTTAGTTATTTTGTTTAGTAACGGTTTCGAAATGAAGGTGCGATTTGTTGCACCCTTGAAATGAGTGACACATGTTCTTCGAATGTAGATGACGCTATCACTATGTCATCTATGTAACAGAACACCTTGTTTTGAAACTGTGGCCCAAATAGATTGTCCATTAGTCTTTGTTGCGAGCTGCTTGAGTTGCTTAGTCCAAATGGCAAAACCTTGTAATGGTATGCTCCTCGTCCTGGGATGAAGAAGGCTGTTTTTTCCCGGTCTTTTGGTGCTAGAGGAATTTGCCAGAAGGCTTTGGAAAGATCTAGTGTTGTTAGATACTTCACTTCTCTCAAGTTGTCTAATATCTCTGATATGTATGGCAGGCTGTATGCGTCCTTTTTTGTGACTGCATTGAGCTTGCGACTGTCTAGGCAGAAACGGGGCTTGCCGTCTTTTTTATTAACGATTAGTACGGGGCTTGACCATGGGCTCTGACTAAGTTCAATGACGTCAGCCTTTAGCATCTCGTCTATTTGTTCTGATACTATTCGTGTTTTTTCAGGGGACATTCTATAGGTTCGTTGTTTGATTGGCTTGCTGTCTCCCGTATCTATTGTCTTGTCGTATACGGACCTGATGTTGTTTAATATGATGTGTAGCTTTTCCGTTTCAGACACCTTGTTGCTTAGTCGAGCAAACATTCCATCCATAATGGCCAGGTACACCACTATTCCTTCTCCGTTTCCTTGAGTGCGTTGTCGAATTTCCAGCAAAACGGTTTTCGTAGTTGCTGACTCCGAAATCCTGTATTAGTGCATTCGTTAGGTCTTGCCAGCACGCAAATTTATCGCGATTACTGCGGTACCAATGCCTAGCGTTGCCTGTGAATAGTTCAGAGGCTGCTGTTAATAATCTCTTGTCGTCGATTTCTCGAGCTTGTTTAAAATCTTCCACCCGTTCAATGAAAGAGTGTACCTCCGAATTACCGTCGTATTTAAATTTCGAAAGCTCCGTAAGAGAGCATCGCTCATATTTTACGGGAAGACTTAGAAAGTGACTCTCTTTCAGGTTGTTGTTATTTGTTTTCTCTTTCATCTCCGTGAGGGTATCTGCCTCCTGCACTTCATTGGTAGGGGCAGCAATGCTCTCGTCCGCATCATCAAATTCGCTGGTGTTTGATGCATGCGAATAACTTTCTGATATGGCTTTCAACCTCTTGTATGTGGTTTTGAAAGTGAGCTGAAAGTCGTCGTATCTTTCCTTTAGATCTGATTCCTCTGGGGGAATGATTCTAGCAAATCTAGCCTCCATGTGAGCACATAAGGCTTTGGAGCTAGCCAATAATGACAATTTGTACTTGTCCTGAAGGGACGCCACGTTTTTCTCCAACACGGCCAGCGAGGAATACAACCCTACTAAGTCTTCCTCTAATTCTAAAGGGGAGACCTGTAAGTCCTCCTCGTCCGTGGTTATTTTTAATTTTTTGATTTGTTGCCTGAGGACTGCCACCGTTAAACCAGGTTCCTCTCCCCGAATCTTTACCTCATATGCCAGGTCCGCCTTCGGAAGTGATGTGAAGTTTGATTTGAATGCCATTACAATGACTATTTCAATTACTATTGACGGGAATCTTAAGTGATGATGATTATTTTCCAATGTATTGTGTGCTTATCTGCTACTTTAGTTGTATGCAAATGAAAATGTGAAAACTTTCGTAGCAATATGTGTATAAATGTAATGTGTGATGAACTGTGGCGGTTTACCACTGTTGACCGAAATTCATTTGATCATTTGACGTGTGACCGAAAAAACATTAGCCCATTCTATTACTGATCAATTGAACAACTGGCCAAAAGAGTTTTTATCGAACAAACATTCGGTATTTTTACTATTGATCGAATGAACGTTTGGCCGAAAAACAGTTGACTAAAGAATATTTTAACAGGGGCTGAATCAAAATGGCTAGGTTAGGTTAGGTTAGAACTGCGACCACAACGCACGAGCCGAGCGAGCGAAGCGAGCGTGCCGCGGTAGCGGCCGGCGAGTGCCAGAACCGAATTCTACTTATTTCGCTTTTGTTTGTTGAAATATTCTTTAGTCAACTGTTTTTCGGCCAAACGTTCATTCGATCAGTAGTAAAAATACCAAATGTTTATTCGATAAAAACTCTTTTGGTCAATTGTTCATTCGATCAGTAGTAGAATGACCTAATGTTTTTTCGGTCACACGTCAAATGATCAAATGAATTTCGGTCAACAGTGGTAAACCCGAACTGTGGTGCCTTATATGCCACCTGAGTAGTGAAAGCTACTATTGGTGTACGACACACTTTAATTTGTTAATACGTTTATTTATTCAATTTGAAAAGTTAATTTTATGTAATCAACGAACGTTCAATATATTCGCTAACGAATTCTGTTGTAGTGGACGACGGCCTTTACCGTTGTCTGTTAACGTACTTGAATGTTGGCAGAATATGTCTATTTTTCGACCCACCAGCGGAATATCGGAAAAAAAATCTTCTTTTTAGGGTTCGGTGAACCGAATTACTAATTGAACCTTTTTGAAAACTGATTGTTTGTGTTTGGAAATACTTGAGTTAGGAAATTCTTTCTTTTAGGGTTCCTTCGCTCAAATACTGAATTGGACCCTTCTCGATATTAATTGTCTGTCTGTCTGTCTGTCTGTGTTTGAAGATAATCTAACCAGAAGCAGTAAGTAGTGAAAATGAAGTGTATGATGATGGGTTGATGAAATTAACTAAATGTTTGACAGTTTTAATCGATTAATACAATTTTCGACGCTAATATTATTTTTATTGAAATGTAACTATTCCCACGAACGTGCTAAGAGTTAATTGTATATTAACTCGTACCAACTAATTTTTTTTTTAAATAGTTCCTTACTCTACGGAACCCTTAAATATTTCGAATTGTGTCAAAAACGATTCGCACTTGGACGGTTCTGGAGATAATCTATATCGTAGTAACTAACTTTCTTATGTAAATTGTTCCTTACTACTACGGAACCCTTGAATATTTCGAATTGTGTAAAAACCGATCCGTACTTGGACGATTCTGGAAATATCTTGTATCAAACTGTTGGTGTCAGGAGTATATTTTATTCACTTCCACCCACAGTTTATATGGAAAAAAAAATTTCCGCTACTATCGAGCTAGGGAATAAACTTACTCGTAAACGTTATGAAAGCAAAATCTGCCGTTGTTTTTTCAAAACACGAATCAAAGTTACTAATTTAAAGTGGTTTTTGGCAAGAATGTATTCACTGCGTAATCTACGTTTGGAATGTTTTTTTTTTACAGTTTTATTTCAGTGTATCAGAATTCAACGTAATTCGAAAAGTGAAAACAATTATAAATCTTCTATTATTTACGTGAAGTGCAAATTCGTGAAATATTCGTTCTACCGTTTAACTAACGTGAAAATTCAATAGGGATTGTTACCCAGAAGTGTTATTATCGGCTGTTGGTCTCGCTGTAAATTCACCTATAGGAAATACAACAATATAATACATAAATAGAGGCGGTTTGACGCCGTAAAAAAATAAAAATTGTGGTGGTGATATACTTTGACTACTTTTTATGATGAATATATACTATACAACTCACTAAAGAAAATTAATGTAAGCGTTTCAAATTAGAAGTTTTACTTCAGAACTTTAACAAATGTAATATTTAAAATTGAAACACCAAAACTTTTACTGTAAATTTATTTAAAAATTTTCCACCATAAACTAAATCTTGAGGGTGTGAAAAATAAAATGGGGACCGTTAAAATTTGGAAAAATTACAATTCTATGTTGAGAAAATTTCAAATTTGGCCTTGTTCTTGAGTTTGCCGAAATAGGCCTAAAATTAATAAAAATTCACAAAATAAGCCGGAAAGAACAAGTTGGCAGCAGAGGTCAGGAGAGCCAAATTCCTGGGTAGTTGTAATAATTTTGAGGGAAACTACCCCGCTAACGGGCACTCTTAAGACTATTTTACACAACTTAAAATATCTTATGACTATGACCTCCCGACTCCCGTCGGAAATCGCTTTCTCGCTACCTGAAACCAAGATATGGGCGCCACTGAAAGGCTTTCAGGAAACAAAGAGAAGAGAGAAATAAAAAGATAGAATTTAAAACATAAAAAAACGGAAATTTATTGGAGTTAGAGTTAAGCACTTGGAGGTCGTGGGTTGTGGTAATATCAGGAAGCAAGGGGTTTTGCGATTCCCGATGGACTTCGCAGGGTTCGACTTATCTTGGGTCTCCTGAAGGATGATGCAGTCCGTGACGTAGCCGTGCCGTCCACGACTTCGAATGGCACGGTGTTCTCAACCCGTAGGGTGGATGGTTTCTTTCGTAGAACCCGAAGGGTCTATCTTCACAACCCGTAGGGTGGATGAATGTTTTTTATGTAAAGTGAATGGAGATAAAAATGGGTATATAGAATAATGTAATGTAGGTATGTACATGCAACACAATTTTATAAATAACAGCAATGATTCTATATTATTGACTGCCTGAATTAATCCTTTTTTTTTTTATATAAAGTGAATGGAGGTAAAAATGGGTATATAGAATAATGTAAAGTAGGTATGTACATGCAATGCAATTTTTTGTAAATAACAGCAATGATTCTATATTATTGACTGCCTGAATTAATGCTTTTCATATAAAGTGTTAAGATTCTAAGAATTGAATTTATTGTGCACTTAATGTAAAATATTAAGATGTGATAATTTGAATTTATTTACTTATTATAGGAAAGATGATAGTGTGATATATATAGTGTACAATTTAAAATACTTCTTTAATTGTATTAATTTTAATTTATTATGACAATATAAGAACATTGGGAGATTTATGATGTAGGTATGCAAAATGTATTTACTTATTTAAATGATTGACAGCATTAATCTTTATGTTACTGACTGCCTAATCTAAATTTTAATTTTAATTGTTGAATTTGTTTTTTGACTATATTTTATTTGACAATTCGAATTTGTTATGTAGGTATATTAAATTCAATTTTATATTATATTGCTGCGCCCTAACAGGGTCCACACTGAACAAAGTGTAACTTAAATTGACATCTATCACCATGTAATGTACTGTGGAATGGCAAATAAAATACTGAATACTGAATACTGGATGTTCCTTCGTGGAACCCGAAGGGTGGATGTCCGCAACCCGTAGGGTGGACCCCAAGGATGGGGTAATCGTCGTTTGCAGCTAGACAATTCTTCACCTAGGGGAATTTCGCTCCCTATACAATTATATTTTATTTTAAATATATTTCCTGATGCACTGATACTTTCGCGATAGTATATTTTAAATTTGTGATGTGGTTCCCGAAACTGCGCGTGCACTCCTATTTATAGCATTGAACAGCGCCTCTGGCGGCTAGTAGCGTCCCTACGTACTACGTCATTTGCCTACTTGGCGAGTTAACCCGCGCTATTGTTGATGTGACTATTTGTCGGCAGATGGCGCTTTCATTTATTATGAATTAAATTTCATTTTCAATTAACTAATTTTAATTGATTTATTCATACGTTGTTGCACAACGTTACAGCCTATCATCGTTAATACATCTCCGAAATTTAAAATGATATTAATAATAGTAAAAGTCACAATAGATATATAAAAGCGTGACATTGTAAACTGCACTGCGGAGTCATTAATATTGTCCCGTTTTAGTCCTTTGGGCACGGAACCTTAAAAATAATTATGTTTTATTTAATTTTTTTTTATATTTTAGGAAAACTTACAGCTAATATTAGTTCTTAATATAAAACAAATTACCGTCGAAGGCCAAAATTATTGGGCGCAGCAGCGCCAGGACCTCGTAGTGGGTCTGGACGTGGACACTCTCTCGCTCGAGACCATGGTGCGAGAAATATTAATTATAATTAAAGCACATTTTTTGATTTGTCATGATTGTGTGAGTGACACCAGGTACATTAAAATTTCTAAAAAATCAAAATGTCAGACTTATGGCGCTAAAATGAAAACGTTGAATTCTTTTTGTACGCTCTGCTCTACAGCCGTAAGGGCGAGGCTGCACTTGCGGTTATCGCGGCGGTTTCTAACCTCAAAATGTCAAAACATTGACTTGATTTCATTGGTTTTGGCAGTTTGATGACATTTTGAGGTTAGAAACCGCCGCGGAAAAACGCAAATGCGGCCTCGCACTATCGGCTTGACGGACTTTGACATATAAGGTGTCATTTGATTTGTCGTGATTGTGTGAGTGACACCAGGTATAATAAAAATCCTAAAAATCGAAATGGCGGATTTTAGGCGCTATAATTATTTGACTGCGAAGGGCGCAAAAACTACTGGACCGATTTTGATGCGGTATTATTTGTTTATAATGTCCTGGTCAGACCAAAAATCTTACATTTGTTTGAGTGCAAACGGTTGAGTAGAACCGAAAATATGACCATTAATGGAATAATTAAGGTTGAATTTTGGAAATGTCTCTTCACTACACGAAAATTAATAATTCCACTACTAATGTAACTAAAAAGTTTTAAATAAACCTAATTATTAAGAATACAAAAACCTGACTGCCAAATAAACATACAACTGAAAAGCAAGGAACAAGTTCTACATTTCTTTTGTGATTTTCTTTAGCTACTTACTGTTTTACTTTGTCTGCAACATTGCAGGCGGGAACAAGCTATGGGAATGTGCATGTAGCTATTTTATAAACCACCACTCGCTTGACATAGCTTGTTCCCGCCTGCAAATGTTACCGACAAAGTAAAACAGTAAGTAGCTTTTTTTGTTTTTTTTTAACGTCAGGGAAAATCCTCATGGATGCTATGCTGGACTTCTACCGACTAAAAAAACTCACGTTACGTCCCACAGCCAAGGTTGGGGGTCCCGGGTAAGCTCTTTGGGAGGATGTCCCAGTACTCCCAACTCCCAACAGACCCACGGCCGCCGCTGCGGCCTCGCCTAGGGGGTGGTTAGGGTGCTATCCCGCGTTTTGGGGGGGGGGGGGGCGTGAATTCCTCCCCACCATGGTCTCGAGAGAGAGAGTGTCCACGTCCAGACCCACTACGAGGACCTGGCGCTGTAGCGCCCATGCTGTGCACTCCACTAGCGTGTGGAGCGCCGTGTCATCGCTGCGGTCCTCGCAGTGCTGACACTCGGCCGTGGTTTCCCGGTGTCTTCGCCACAGAACAGTAAGTAGCTAAAGAAAATCACAAAAGAAATGTAGAGCTGGTTTCTTGCTTTTCAGTAAAGTGGTATGTGTACTTGGCAGTCGGGTTTTTTGTATTCTTAATAATTAGGTTTATTGTGGGTGGACATTGTTTTTTTTTTTTATACCACTAAGGTGGTAGACAAGCATACGGCCCACCAGAAGGACCGGTGGTAACTGCAGCCTATGAACGTTTGCAACACCAGAGGCGCCACACTCGCGCTGCCGACCCTGTAAAAACCTTCTAAGACCCCTTTTGAAGAACCCCATACTGTAGGCGTTTGGGAAAACCGAGGCAGAAAATTGTAACATACGTTCATCGGATGAGATACCTTTCTTCAGGCGCACTGCTGCAATGTAATCTCTTCTCTTCTCTTCTCTACTACTTATTATAAAATTGCAAAAATAGCTGTGACGGTAGATTCAAGATATATTTAAATAAAATAACTGTAATCGACTTATTTAGGGCTTCCGAGCCCGAATCTATAATATTTTTTTATAATATTTTTCTTTGTGTCTGTTTGTTTTTTTGTTTATTTGTTCGGGGTAGGAGGAACATTCAGTAGCTTGATCATTATTGTATTATGAGGATTTTGTAGATATTTTTTCAACTTCAATATCGCTGTATGTTTTATTAAAATCGGTTCAGCGGAAATGATAATACAGCTTGATCTATGGTCTACTGGATGCCCAATACGTTGGACAGGTCAAGTAATCAGTTAAACTCACCTCGCCAACGAAGTTTCGGGCAAAAGCTTGTACTATCTTTGGTAAAATATAAAAAGGTGTAAATTGTTGAGTGACTGGTACTTTACAAAATAATAGAAGTTAGTGAGCAATGCGTATTGCTACTTCTTTTTTTTTTCTGCCAGGCGCTTTGTTTCTCTTATTACATCAAACACTGAGTCACATAAAATATTGGATTAAAGTATTATACCCAATAGGGTTCTTCAAATGGGGTGCTAGAAGGTATTTGCGCGGTCGCCAGCGCGAGTGTAGCTCCTCTGGTGTTGCAAGCGTTCAGTTCATTTTGTAGGTTCAAGTAGCTCAAGTAGCTTACTTACATTCACAGACGTTTCGGTGCCGTCCCGAATTTTGTAAGTATGCGTGTTAAAACCGCGATAGTTTAAAAATAATTTTGTCAAATCCGTTGGAAACCTCTTGTCTCGACTCATTATAAAGCGTCAGAGCTGAACCATATATTTTTTGTGCCTCCTAACAATTTTTTTATATCTCAGCCATTTCCTCGATAAGCTCAGTGACATCCATAATCATTATAACTCATTTTACATACATTTATATGGTCACACCTTTGTCCCCGAAGGATTAGGCAGAGGCATATTATATGCCCACATTTCACCTTTTTTAGAATTTGTCCCACGTTAAAGGTAGGTAGGTAGGTATTGCCGTGTTTGTAATCTTAGGTATACCTATACTGACCTCATCGGGATTCAAAAGGTAAAATAGATAACATATTTAAAGCAATAAGTACCTATGCCAACTTTTTACATAATATTTTATTATAAAGTGAAAAAAAAGTGTGTGGGTGTAACCTTTACGCGCGATTGAAGTAAAACTTCTTTGCCATTAACGGCATCAAATGATAAATTAATATTATTCATTCGAAATATTCGAATTCAAAAATTAAAATTCAAAAAGTAAGCGTTACTTCCGTCAGAAAAAAAAACTGAGTTACTCCCTAGTCGCTTAAAGAAGTTTACTTCAAAAAGACAACTTAGCCCAGATGGGACTTGCACCCGCAACCTTTGCATAGATTGAGTCGGAGACATCAAATCAATGTATAAAAATGGATGCAATATCGTTCATTGATATCAGTGTTGCGAAGTAGCTCGATAGATGGCTCTGTGCCATACTCTTAAATGGCGGTTACAATAGGGTGAAGAAATTCGACTTGTACCAGTAGCTCAAGTGGATGAGCATGGCCCTGGTTTAGGCAAAGGTTGCGGGTTCAATTCCCGTCTGGGAAAAGTTGTCTTTTTTCACTTTATAATAATACTAGCTGACCCGCGCAACTTCGTTTGCGTCACATGAGAGTGAGTTAATATTTCGAGTATTATAATGTTTCCCGTTGCATTTACCCCCGTCGCGCTTATTCTCGTCGCGTCGCGTCGCTTGTATTCATTAGACCTCGTTTATCTTCGTTGGCGTCACATGAGAGTGAGAAGGAAAGAGATGTTAAAGTGATGTAATGTTTCCTGTCGCTTTTATTTCCACCCATCCGTTTTTCGGTATGGAAATCATTGTGTGCGAGTCCGACTTGCACTTGGCCGGTTTTTATCGTTCAGTTGACTGGCTGCCACTGCAGACCAAGTTTGCTCCCGTCACGTCGGTCATACTTTAAAACTTAAGAAGAGGGTTATTGTAAGTGAACCTTAAAAGATAGGCATATGCTGTTCAGGACTTTTTTTATAACTTTTTAAGAGAAACAATTTTGTAGTACACAATTTTTACGTAACTTTAACTAAGTATTTATGCAGCGTTAGCAATGGAAGCGCTCAAAAGAAAGAAATAATCCCCGTTCTCGAAACATTATTCATGCCTGCTCCGCTCCTAGTCGTCTTAGCGTGATGTTATACCACCATTAGCCAGCCTCAATAAATGAACTATTAAACTGTAAAATGATTGTTAAAATGCAACCAGTAGTTGCTGAGATCCTAGCACAAACAAACTCTTCAGTTTCATTATATCGTGAGCGAACCACAAGAGATAGACAAATTAGGTTATTGTGAGCGAACCTTATAAGATAGACATATGCTGTCGCGGACTTTTTTTTAGAACTTTTTAAGAGAAACAATTTTGTAATACACAATTTTTACGTAACTGTAACCATTTACGCATTTACCATGTACGCCTCGGAAGCTCTCAGACGGTAAAAAATATTCCCCGTTCAAAACATTCTTGATTGCTGCTCCGCTCCTATTCGTCTTAGCGTGATGTTGTATAGCCTATAGCCATCCTCGATAAATGGACCATCAAACTGTAAAAGAATTTTTGAAATCCAACCAGTAGTTCCTGAGATCCTAGCGTTCAAACAAACAAACAAATAAACCAACAAACAAACAAACAAACTCTTCAGCTTTATAATATTAGTATGGATTAATATTTTCTGGTCGAGAACAGGCAGAAGTTAATCTATATTTCGACCTATTAGACCTGGATATGTCCGAAAACAAAAAATGTGGTTATATATTAAAATACCAGAAATCAAAATGCCTTTACTTAAAATGCATTAGACCAAAATACCCGAATTCGAAATACCTTAACATTCAAAATACCTTATTTCAGTTCACCTTACCTTAAAATGTCTAAACTTAAAATACAAATAATTATTATATCAGAATTCAAAATACAAATTTTCAAATATCCTTAATTTAAAATACCGAAAATAGAATACAATGTGAATATTAAAAAAAACCATAACCTACCCAGTTTATCGCTATAACCTACTGGGTATTAGGTATATATTATGCTGTACCAGTTCATTATATAGCGCATAGTTAATAAATGAATGATTTAACCCCCCCCCCCCCCACCTAAGTGTAGCCGTAGCTCTGTTGGTCCTTGGGTATCCTTCTGAGGGCTTACCCGGGGCTCCCAACTGTAGGCTGTTATGTAGGATACGTGTGGTTTTTAGTCGGTAGGAGTCCGGCATAGTATCCATGTAGGATTTACCTCATGTTAAAACACTTTGATTCAGAGTTACAAAAGTACTACAGTGGGCTAACGAAAAATAAAAAAAAAACCACGAAGGCTAAGGCGGGAGCTCCGCTTCGCTTCGCTCCCGCCTTAGTCTTCTAACCTAACCTATCCGAGTCGGGATACTCTGAGTCGAGGTGTTAACCATTCACAGATATATAGCATCCATGTAGGATTTAAATCATGTTAAAAAAAGGTATTTTGTGTTTGAACATTTTAGGATAAGGTATTTGATAAATTTATATTTTGGGTTTCGGTTATTCGACCGTAAGGCATTTTAAATTATTTATATTATAAATATTTGCCTTTTGAATATTGATATTTCGATTTCGGGTATTTTGGGCTCAGGCATTTTAAGTAAAGGCATTATGATTTCTGGTATTATGACGGTATACCAAAAATGTTTGTATTAGTTTTCATAATTGTAGTAAATAAAATAAAAAATGCTCCTCTTATTGCATTGATTTTCAAAGAATTAGTCATAAGACAGACCTTAAGTAAACATTTGAAATTATAAATTCTTGGTAAATGCGTTAAATTATATAAATCAATGACGGTCAAAACTCTCGGTCAGCACAGGCAAGATGGCTGATCATTAGATCCTTTTTATTTGATAAGTTATTATGTAAATAAATCAAATAATTAATGGCGCAGGTTTATAGTTTTACTCCTGTTTGTACATTCTGATACATAACTGCAAGTAAAATCATAATTTGCTTTGGGCATGCTCACAAGGAGTAAAAACAGGTTTCTATACAAAAAGAGAATCTACCGGAGATTCAATAAAAGTCATTTTGCAATGTGCAAAATACTGGCTGAAAAATAGTTACATTAGGGGCCGTAAACTAAAACATGTGTCCGAAAACTAGCGAAATCAACACTTTTCCACATTTTATCAATCAATCAATCAATCAATATCAATACATATAATAAAATCGTAAAAGGTCGCTGTCTTTACATTGAAGATAAGTATATAAGAAAAAAGTTTATGGCGGGGCTTTATGGACGCAATAGAACCCAAAACAATAGTTTTTAGAATTTTTGTCTGTTTGTCTGTGCACGCTAATCTCAGCAACCGCTCAACCGATTACAATGAGGTTTTTTTTATTATTGCGTTGCGGTTTGCTCCACTTAACATTTAGTGTTTGTTTCATGTCAATCGGTTCATAAATAAAAAAGATATGTCAATCTAAAGATAATGCAGCGTACGAAGTCGCGGGCTACAGCTAGTTTTTATAAAAATTGTCCTAAAAAGTGATACCATACCTATTTGCAAACTACACTCATTCAAAACGGGCGGTTTTGATTTTCATTCATCTTTAAAAAGATACAATACCAAAAAGGTTTCAATCGTTTGTACACGTTACTGGCCGGTTTTAAAAATGCCGTGGTATTTAAAAAAGTACGTTCTAAATTCAAATTTTCATTTGATGCTCATTTTTTCAGAAAACCCCTTTTCATCCTACATTTTTGGCGCGAAGTTCCAGAAGTTAACATCGACTTTCACAACTTTTATTCAATTTTTATCGATTAATTTCATATCCTTGACTGTCAAAGCTTTATTTATTGCTGTTTGACTGTATCAAAAATGGAAGATAAAGTGGTAAAAGCTACCAAAATTATCGCGCTGCTTGAAGAGGGTGGCAGCCAATGTTTCGTGGCTGGGAGGCTAAATGTTAGTCGCTCGACGGTCCAAAAGACCTGGAAGCGATATCAGGAGACTGGTTCCGTCGAGAGAAGGCCTGGTTCTGGAAGAAAACCATGTACCCAACCACGGGATGATCGTTTTCTTGTGAGTCGCGCATTGAGAAATCGCAAATCTTCGTATGTGGATCTTAAGAACAACCTCCAAGAAGTAAGAAATGTGCATATTAGTCTATGGACGGTCAGGAGGAGGCTTCTCGCTGCCAATATACGCAGTCACCGCCCGGCCCGCGGCCCCAAATTACTCCGTGAGCACAGAGTTCACAGGCTTAGGTTCGCTAGAAATTGTGAATCATGGACTCAAGAAGATTGGAATAGGGTTTTGTTCTCTGATGAAGCCAGGACATCTCTGTTCGGTGAAGATCGACGTCGGTGAGTGCTAAGAAGACAAAGAGAGCGCTTTGCAGATGCATGTTTCGAAGAAATCACACCTTATGGTGGGGGCTCTGTCATGTTTTGGGCAGGAATAAATTCAATGGAACGTACAGAGTTAGTCTTCATTGAAAACGGCTCACTGACTGGGCATCGATACATAACGGAAGTTCTAATTCCTCATGCACAACCCGCATTGGCCGCTCTAGGTCAAGACTCGATTTTTATGGACGACAATGCTCGCGCCCACCGATCCCGCGATGTTAATGCGTATGTGCAAGAGGTCGGCATTCGCCATGTGGATTGGCCAGCTCGAAGTCCCGACCTCAATCCCATAGAACATATCTGGGACGTTCTAAAACGGCATGTGAGACCAGTACACCCGGCTCCGCAGACCATCAGAGAGCTGAAGAATGTGATTACTGCGGAGTGGGAACGTATTCCGCAAGCAAGTATCCGGGATATACTCGCTAGCATGCCCAGACGAATTCAAGCTGTGATTTTAGCTAGAGGGGGTCACACTCGATACTAAACATTTATATGCTTTTACTTTATTAAAGAAAAACAAACAAAAAAACTTTTTTATTTTCACTTCATGAGCATATGCACTACTAGTGAAAATACACTACTAGCGAGGTTTAGCATTATTTCCCATAAATTGTAACAAAATTTTATGAAATACTGATGAAAACGATTATTTTCTTATTAATTTACCAAATTGTGAGGATAAAACTACCTATAATTATCAAACAAAGCAATATTAACATTTGAAATGGTTCGTTGCTTAGGTGCCCGTTTTTTTTGCAAATGAGTGTATATTAAATTTCGAATAATTAAGTTTTTTTAACCCCCGACGGAAACCCGAACGGGGTGTTATAAGTTTGACGTGTGTGTGGGCGGGTGTGTGTGTGTGTGTGTGTGTGTGTGTGTGTGTGTGTGTGTGTGTGTGGCATCGTAGCTCCCAAACGGATGAACTGATTTCGATTCTGTTTCTTTTGTTTAAAAGCTGGGTTAGGGGAGAGTGTTCTCAGCTATGTTTTATAAAAATCGGGTAAGCCATTTCTAAGATATGAGGGGTGAAAGTGGTGATGAAAAATTGAATGTGTTCAAATATACCCGTGTTGGGTATCAAATGAATAACTTATACATCACGTTACCGCAAGTTTTATGAAAATCGGTTAAGCGTAGCCATTCGAAAGATATGATAAGTGGAATGTATTTCTAATTCTTTAACCACACTCCGCGCAATTCGCATTAGCTCTGAATAATTGTTGTTAGACTATAAAAATCTATAAAAAGCATGAATTAAAAAAAATAATTAAAAATTTAAGAAATCCCCGACTCACAAAAAAAGAAGAATAAAAAACCTGTAAAAAGTAAAAAAATAACTATTTTATTATGACCCATCTACCCTAAGTATTGAACCTTTATTATTATTAAAGGTAGCTATATTATTTACGTATTCATATTTTTAACTAACAGTTGGTCTCGTCGGGGGGACCGCTCTATACCTAAATAGAGACAGACGCACGATTAGGTTATGATTAGGTGAGCGGTCCCCGACGAGACAAACTGTTAGTTAACAATATGAATACGTAAATAATATAGCTACCTATAATAATAATAAAGGTTCAATACTTAGGGTAGATAGGTCATAATATAATAGTTATTTTTTTACTTTTTACAGGTTTTTTTATTGTTCTTTTTTGTAAGTCGGGGGTTTTTAAAATTATTAATTTAATTTTTTATTTCATGCTTTTTATAGGAGTTTTTTAATATCAACATACGTATAGTCTATCAACAATTATTCAGAACTAATGCGAATTGCGCGGAGTGTGGTTACAGAATTAGAAAAACATTCCACTCTTCATATCTTTCGAATGGCTAAACCGATTTTCATAAAACTTGCGGTATCGTGATGTATAAGTTATGACCTTTCATTTGATACCCAACACGGGTATATTTGAACAAATTGAATTTATGATCCCCACTTTCACCCCTCATATCTTTGAAATGGCTTAGCCGATTTTTATAAAACATAGCTAAGAACACTCTCCCCTAACCCATCTTTCAAACAAAAGAAACAGAATCAAAATCGGTTCATCCGTTTGGGAGCTACGATGCCACAGACAGACTTACACACACACACACACACACACACACACACACACACACACACACACACACACGTCAAACTTATAACACCCCGTCCGGGTTTCCGTCGGGGGTTAAAAAACAAAATCGGTAAACTATGTTGAAGGCATTATGGCTTGAAAAATATCAACTGCGGGTCGCGGGGACCTGCGCCTGTCCATTTCAACACGACAATAGGCTCACCACCTATTACGTGGGACATAAAACTAGGTGAAATGTGGGCGTATACTTTGCCTCTGCTTACCCCTTCGGGGATAAAGGCGTGACTATATGTATCTATCTTCTTCTTCTTCTTCTTCTATCTTCTTCTTCTATCTTCTATATATATAAAAATGTTGTGTGCGTTTAAGTATCTATTGAAAACTCAAAATTTACTGAATCGACTGAGCTCAAAATTGAACACGATATACAATAGGATTCAGAGATGGTTTTAGGCTACTTTATACACTTTTATCATAACAGCAATAAGAATAAAATAGCTTTAAAAAGTGATTTTACCAATAGATGGCGCTGGTAGTTTTTTTTATTTATTTAATTATATTCTGCCAGCTTCAGAACAAAATATTATAAACAACCTATTTAGAAGGTACTTACCTACCAAATTGATGCTTTTTAAGAGAAGTTTGATTGCGGCCTCCTTGCATTCAGAATAATAAAAGAGAGTACTTACCTTATAAAGAGGTCAGATAATATATGTTTTGCATGTTATTTTTGAACTTTTGTAATTTTGGAGTTTTGGACTTTAGACTTTGGAATTTTGTAGTTTTGGACTTTTGGAGTTATGGAGTTTTGGCCGTTTGGACTTTTAGATTTTTAGACTTTTAGACTTTGGAGTTTAGGGCTTTTTGGACTTTGGACTCATGGACTTTTGGACTATTGGACTTTTGTACTTATGGACTTTTGTACTTTTGGACTTTGGACTTTTGGAGTTTTGGAGTTGTAGAGTTTGGAGTTTTGGACTTTGGACTCTTGGAGCTTTGAACTTTTGGATTTTTATACTTATGGAATTTTGAACATTTGGAATTTTGGAGTTTTGGACTTTAGACTTTTGGACTTTTGGAATTTTGGAGTTTTGGAGTTTTGGAATTACGGAGTTTTGGAATTTTGGACTTTTAGAATTTTAGACTTTTGGACTTTGGAGTTTGAACTTTTGGGCTTTGGACTTTTGGACTATTGGACTTTCGGACTTTCGGACTTTTGTACTTTTGGACTTTTGGACTTTTGGACTTTTGGACTTTTGGACTTTTGGACTTTTGGACTTTTGGACTTTTGGACTTTTGGACTTTTGGACTTTTGGACTTTTGGACTTTTGGACTTATGGAGTTTTGGGCTTTTGACCTTTTGGACTTTAGGATTTCTGAACTTTTGGAGTTTTGGAGTTGTGGAGTTGTGCAGTTTTAGACTTTGGACTTTGGAGTTTTGAGTATTGAACTTTTGGACTTTTGGACTTTTAGAATTTTAGACTTTTAGACTTTGTAGTTTTGGAATTTTGGAGTTTGGACTTTTGGACTTTAGATTTTTGGACTATTGGACTTTTTGACTTTGGACTTATGAACTTTTTTTTGAAATGTACCCATCATTTAGATTGTTACTCATTTCTCATAGGTACAAAAAACCACCATAAAAGAGTCACAGCGAAGCGTGGCAGGGTACCGCTAGTTATATATAAAAATGTTGTGTGCGTTTAAGTATCTATTAATAACTCAAAATTTACTGAATTGACTGAGCTCAAAATTGGACACGATTTACAATAGGATTCAGAGATGGTTTTAGGCTACTTTATACACTTTTATCATAACAGCAATAAGAATAAAATAGCTTTAAAAAGTGATTTCACCAATAGCTGGTCGTTTTTTTTAAATTATATTCTGCCAGCTTCAGAACAAAATATTATAAACAACCTATTTGGAAGGTACCTACCAGATTGATGTTTTTTTAAAGGAGTTTGATTGCGGCCTCCTTGCATTCAGAATAATAAAAGAGAGTACTTACCTAATAAAGAGGTCCGATATGTTTTGCATGTTATTTTTGAACTTTTTGGACATTCGGAATTTTGGAGTTTTGGACTTTAGACTATTGGAATTTTGGAGTTTTGGAGTTAAGGAGTTTTGGACTTTTGGACTTTTAGAATTTTAGACTTTAGACTTTGGAGTTTTGGACTTTTGGACTTTACTGAATTGACTGAGCTCAAAATTGGACACGATATACAATAGGATTCAGAGATGGTTTTAGGCTACTTTATACACTTTTATCATAACAGCAATAAGAATAAAATAGCTTTAAAAAGTGATTTCACCAATAGCTGGTCGTTTTTTTTTAATTATATTCTGCCAGCTTCAGAACAAAATATTATAAACAACCTATTTAGAAGGCACCTACCAGATTGATGTTTTTTTAAAGGAGTTTGATTGCGGGCTCCTTGCATTCAGAATAATAAAAGAGAGTACTTACCTAATAAAGAGGTCCGATATGTTTTGCATGTTATTTTTGAACTTTTTGGACATTCGGAATTTTGGAGTTTTGGACTTTTAGAATTTTAGACTTTAGACTTTGGAGTTTTGGACTTTTGGACTTTGGACTTTTGGACTTTTGGACTTTTGGACTTTTGGAGTTTTGGGCTTTTGACCGTTTGGACTTTTGGAGTTGGACTTTTGGAGTTTTGGACTTTTGGGCTTTTGACCTTTTGGAGTTGGAGTTTTGGAGTTGTAGAGTTTTGGAGTTTTGGACTCTTGGAGCTTTGAACTTTTGGACTTTGGACTTTTGGACTTTTATACTTATGTAGTTTTGGACTTTTGGAGTTTTAGACTTTTGACTTTTAGAATATTAGACTTTTAGACTTTGGAGTTTTGAACTTTTGGACTTTGGACTTCGGACTTTGGACTTTGGACTTTGGACTTTGGACTTTTGGACTATTGGACTTTTGGAGCTTTGGACTTTTGGGCTTTTGACCTTTTGGACTATTGGAGTTGGAGTTTTGGAGTTGTAGAGTTTTGGAGTTCTGGACTTTGGACTCTTAGAGCTTTGAACTTTTGGACTTTGGACTTGTGGACTTTTATACTTATGTAGTTTTGGACTTTTGGAGTTTTGGACTTTAGACTTTAGGAATTTTGGAGTTTCGCAGTTTTGGAATTTTGGAGTTATGGAGTTATGGAGTTATGGAGTTTCGGACTTTTGAACTTTTAGAATATTAGACTTTTAGACTTTGGAGTTTTGAACTTTTGGACTTTGGACTTAAGACTTTTGGAATTTTGAAGTTTTGGAGTTTTGGAATTTTGGAGTTTTGGAGTTTTGGAGTTTTGGAGTTTTGGAGTTTTGGAGTTTTAGAATTTTAGACCTTTAAGACTTTGTAGTTTTGGACTTTTGGACTATTGGACTTTTGGACTATTGGACTTTTGGACTATTGGACTTTTGGACTATTGGACTTTTGGACTTTTTGACTTTTTGACTTTTTGACTTTGGACTTTTGAACTTTTGGACTTTTGGACTTTTGGACTACTAACTCCTATATATATATATATTTCATGATATTTCTTTCGAAAAATAAGGTCATGAAGAAGTTTCACTTCTTACGTGTGTACAATAGTACACGCACACATTTTTTTTAAATGTACCCATCATTTAGTTTGTTACTCATTTCTCATAGGTACATAAAACCACCATAAAAAAGTCACAGCGAAGCGTGGCAGGGTTCCGCTAGTATATATAAAAATGTTGTGTGCGTATACGTTATAATTATGTTACATAATAACGGTGCGTATACGGTATAGTCAGTCGCCGTTGTCAGTGGAACGGAACGGCGCGGCACCAAAATGCAAATGAGAACCCCGGGCGTGGCGACTGTCACTAATGGCAACGCGACGAAAACGGGAGCCATTAAATTTTTCGCAATAGACAATTACGCCAGAAAACATTGTAATATTTCGTTAAAAATACAAATTTTGATTCAAAAATATCAAGAACTCTTTTCTTTCGATGGAAGTCGGTCCACCATCATTGGTAAAGAAAACCCAAACAGTACTCTTTAAAACCCTAAAATTTACTGAATCGATTGAGCTCAAAATTGGACACGATATACAACCGGATTCAGAGATGGTTTTGGACTGCTTTAGCCACTTTTTTCATAACAGCAATAAGAATAAAACAGCTTAAAAAAGTGATTTTACCAACAGATGGCGCTGGTTGTTTTTTTTTCATTATATTCTGCCAGCTTCAGAACAAAATATTCTAAACAACCTATTTAGAAGTTACCTACCAGATTGCTGTTTTTTAAGAGAAATTTGATTGCGGCATCCTTGCATTCAGAATAATAGTAGAGAGTACCTACCTGACTGTGTGATATCATTCATCAGAAATTCATCCTCTGACGCGTGAAACAAGCTAGTAAGTATATTATGTATGGCAGTGGTACATAATAACTACTAATATTATAAATGCGAAAGTAACTCTGTCTGTCTGTCTGTTACGCTTTCACACCTAAACGATTGAGGGGACTCACTGGAGCGATTGAGATGTAATTTAGTATAGGGATAGTTAGAAGCCCTGGGAAGGATATAGGCTACTTTTTAACCGACTGCACAAAAGGAAGGTTATAATTTTACGCGATAACGACTTTTACGCGATAACGACTTCGACACGGTCGAAGCCGCGGGGAACAGCAAGTATTATATAATTACATTGAAAATTATATTATTAGGGTTCCGTAGCCAAATGGCAAAAACAGAACCCTTATAGATTCGTCATGTCTGTCTGTCTGTGCGTCCGTATGTCCCAGCCCCTTTTCTCCGAAACTATAAGGCCTATGCTATTGAAACTTGGTAAGTAGATGTATTCTGTGAACCGCAGTAGGATTTTTATATAAAACTAGAAAAAATCTGTAAATTTTGGGGGTCCCCATACTCAGAACTGAAACTCAAAATTATTTTTTTCATCAATCCCAAACGTGTGGGGCATCTATAGATAGGTCTTCAAAAATGCTATTGAGGTTTCTAACATCATTTTTGATTTAGAATAAGATTATATAGATTTTTGACAGACAGACAGACATGACGAATATATAAGGGTTCCGTTTTTGCCATTCGGCTACCGAACTCTAAAAATATATGATGTACATTGTCATAGAAACTACCAACGAAAATTGGTTTGAACGAGATAGAGTTAGTAGTTTTTTTTGAATACGTCATAAACCGCAATTTTTGCCCTGAAAAATCACTACCACTGCGAACGTGTTAAAACATCATTCAAAGTTACAACTAACTACAAGAACTTTTATATAATGTTACTTGCTGCTACGGAACCCTTTATGGGCGAGTCCAACTTGCACTTGGCCGTTTCTTTTTGTTTTTACTGCAGAGGTAAATGCACTTTTGGCAAATTGCTCGATTCTCGTTATCCTCGTTTGCATCACATTCACATTAACATAATACCAAAACGTGACTAATTTGCAGTTACCGATGCAAAAAAACAGCGGTAATCTTTTCGAAATTAACATTAATTAATTAGGCGATGTAGTTGGCATTTACATTTTATACAGTAGTTGTAATATTTCAGTATTAATGTTTTATTTTCAAGTCTCAATCTTCAGGAGATACGGAGGATATACCACGTTTACCTAAGTGTTTGCGGCTTTTGTACTCAGTAGGTACTGTGGCTGTAATACCATTGCTGGTATAGACGCGTCACAGGATCTAGTAAGTTTCTTATTTAGATTTCTTTTATACAGAGGAGCTGGGGAACAAAACCGGAGTAGTCCACGCAAAAAAAATTTACACAGTGGCCAAAAAACTGGTGTCAATATACGGAGGTGAATAATATCATAATATTGCATAAATAATGTAGGTGGTTTAGGTCTATTGTAGCATGAGTGACTATTTTATTTAATTACTTTTGTATTCTAGAAGTTATTGAAGAAATAAAATTTGACTAAACCGATTTTGTTTGATAAAGGTGGACTTATCCCAATTGTGACTGCAAACGTGTGACAAGTCCGGTATTGGTAGTATCCGTAGTAACGGACAAATCCGCTTTTGTATAAAAGAGGAGCTGAAAATTAAAACAAAAATAATAGAATTGCATGGTTTATTGTATTTGTTTCTAAAAACTCAGATATCAACTTCAAATACAACACAATCACATTCACCTGCTTCATCAATCATTGAGATGGATGAAGCTGGTGCTTAGCTACGCCGTCTAAACTAAGTAGGTATATCTTTATACCATCCTATTTCTGGATGTTGAACCCAGTCATCACCAAACTGTGTTACTGTTTCTTCTTTTGAGGTTTAATTTCATCTAGGTACTATAGGCAGTCTTCGAAGTAGTGTTGGATGTTTAGACCCTGCTTAAGAAGGTTCGTATAAGGTACTGAATCTTCGACGTTATTAAAGTTATTAAAAATTTTAACGCCGCAAATAACGTTAGAAATTTCGTTTCTAACGTTATTTGCGTTTAATTTATTTTATTACATTATAACGTTTTATTTATTTTTTAATCATATTTTTAGTTTCCGGAGTACCTAATGCTAGTGTGAAAATACAACTATTTTTTACTTCGTGTTTTGTTTTGGCTGGACATATCCGGTTTTGATTAAAATGTGTTGAAAGAAATTAATACTTTATAGGACAAGTCTGCTTTAGAATGAAAATAGAAAAAAAAAATCTTCAAGGTGGATATCGGACTATTCCGGTTTCGTTCGAAAATGTACTTTTTAAAGCCTTTTTTTGTCTACTTAGATCCGGTTTTGATTAAAAAAATTAAATTAAAAATTTAAAAAACCCCCGACTCACAAAAAAAGAACAATAAAAAACCTGTAAAAAGTAAAAAAATAACTATTATATTATGACCTATCTACCCTAAGTATTGAACTTTTATTATTATTATTATAGATAGCTATTTTATTTACGTATTCATATTGTTAACTAACAGTTGGTCTCGTCGGGGGCACCGCTCTATACCTAAATAGAGACAGACGCACGATTAGGTTATGATTAGGTGAGCGGTCCCCGACGAGACAAACTGTAAGTTAACAATATGAATACGTAAATAATATAGCTATCTATAATAATAATAAAGGTTCAATACTTAGGGTAGATAGGTCATAATATAATAGTTATTTTTTTACTTTTTACAGGTTTTTTTATTGTTCTTTTTTTGTGAGTCGGGGGTTTTTTAAATTTTAAATTTAATTTTTTATTTAATGCTTTTTATAGGAGTTTTTTAATATCAACATACGTATTGTCTATCAACAATTATTCAGAACTAATGAGAATTGCGCGGAGTGTGGTTACAGAATTAGAAATACATTCCACTTTTCATATATCATTTGAATGGCTAAACCGATTTTCATAAAACTTGCGGTATCGTGATTTATAAGTTATGACCTTTCATTTGATACCTACCCAACACGGGTATATTTGAACAAATTTAATTTTTCATCCCCACTTTCACCCCTCATATCTTTGAAATGGCTTAACCGATTTTTATATAACATAGCTAAGAACACTCACCCCTAACCCATCTTTCAAACAAAACAAACAGAATCAAAATCGGTTCATCCGTTTGGGAGCTACGATGCCACAGACAGACTTACACACACACACACACACACTCACACACACACACACACCCACACACACGTCAAACTTATAACACCCCGTCCTGGTTTCCGTCGGGGGTTAAAAATATTAACAGGGATCGACGAAAGTCGGTCAAGACATCACGATTCGAGAAAAAAAGTTATGTCGAGTTATAGTGGACTACTCCGGTTTTGTTCGCCAGCTCCTCCATTATAATGTCATAATTCAAGGCGACGAGAAAGATAACATAGGCAGAAACAAGAGAGTCGACAGTCGTAGATCCATTTACCTCTTTCAACAATAAATCGCTTATGCCTGCGGTCTAACTAGGTAATATAAAGCAAAGCAAACATTAATCGAATACTAATTAATTATTTCTGTATTATCACCTGGACTAATCCTCTTGACTGCAGAACATGAAAGGTGTAATTGTTTTCTACACGGACGGCTGATGTTATCTCTTGTTTGAATTCCGTCACCCGACAGACAGCATAGCAGACAACATTTTTTACTCTGCAAACGAAAAGGTTCTCGCTGATAGTGTTTTTTTTTTATATATAATATTAGCATCAACTCCTAGGAATAATTGTAGCACTAACTCTAGCGTTAGTCAATAGAGCAGCTAAACTAGTTTTACTCAAAAATGCATGTAATGTGGTCATTATTTTGATAACATTTCAAGCCAGCAAAGTTTTGCTGGCCGCTCTAACAGGCCGGCAAAATATTACCAGCCGCTTTAAAAAATAAAATGCAAAAAGATTTTATTTCCATCACAGCTGTTTGTATTCATAGAGATAGGTATAAAAAGTTGCTGGTTTTATTAACCGACTTCAAAAAAGGAGGAGGTTCTCAATTCGTACGCTATGTTTTTTTTTTGTATGTATGTTACGCGATAGCGGCGCCAATTATGGATGGATTTTGAAAATTATTTTTTTGTTTGAAAGAGGCTACTTCTGAGGTGGTCCCATATCCAGGGTATCAGGATCTGATGTTGGGATTCAGGAGAAATCGAGGGCAACCACCGAAAATTGTAGGGACCACTAGTGCGTTTGTTAACTTTTTGATTAAGTGCTTTAATGTACTACAATTTAATGAGGGTCTGGAGTCGATCTGATGATGGAACCGAAAGACAGCCGAGGGAATTCCTTAACGATTTACGGCCGTTACCTTGTGTTACGGCTTGATTGATTTGTGTTGATGAGAACTTTACACCTAGATATACTTATCGGTCCACCCGTCACTTAAAATAATGAAATAAAAAATTTAAATAAAAAATAGAACCGACTTCATATCAATCCTTAAAAATTAAATTTATTTGGTACAAAGTAATATGTTTTTTGATTTATCAGATTTTATTCAATGTAATATTGAAGTTGGTGCCATTAATAATACCTACCTAAACCTATGGGTTTACTTCGTTGCTAGGCTAGCTCGAGGCAATCATAGTGGGACCAGCGAAGCAGTCATCGTGGGCCAAGGCTTGTATAGTGCTTTACTAAAATATGCAAGTACCGAATCTAAATAAAAAATTTAAATAAAAAATAGAACCGACTTCATATCAATCCTCAAAAATTAAATTTAATTGGTACAAAGTAATATGTATTTTGATTTATCAGATTTTATTCAATATCATATTGAAGTCGGCGCCAAGTAAACCCATAGGTTTAGGTAGGTATTATTAATGGCACCAACTTCAATATTACATTGAATAAAATCTGATAAATCAAAAAACATATTACTTTGTACCAAATAAATTTAATTTTTAAGGATTGATATGAAGTCGGTTCTATTTTTTATTTAAATTTTTTATTTCATTATTTTAAGTGACGGGTGGACCGATAAGTATATCTAGGTGTAAAGTTCTCATCAACACAAATCAATCAAGCCGTAACACAAGGTAACGGCCGTAAATCGTTAAGGAATTCCCTCGGCTGTCTTTCGGTTCCATCATCAGATCGACTCCAGACCCTCATTAAATTGTAGTACATTAAAGCACTTAATCAAAAAGTTAACAAACGCACTAGTGGTCCCTACAATTTTCGGTGGTTGCCCTCGATTTCTCCTGAATCCCAACATCAGATCCTGATACCCTGGATATGGGACCACCTCAGAAGTAGCCTCTTTCAAACAAAAAAATAATTTTCAAAATCCATCCATAATTGGCGCCGCTATCGCGTAACATACATACAAAAAAAAACATAGCGTACGAATTGAGAACCTCCTCCTTTTTTGAAGTCGGTTAATAAAACCAGCAACTTTTTATACCTATCTCTATGAATACAAACAGCTGTGATGGAAATAAAATCTTTTTGCATTTTATTTTTTAAAGCGGCTGGTAATATTTTGCCGGCCTGTTAGAGCGGCCAGCAAAACTTTGCTGGCTTGAAATGTTATCAAAATAATGACCACATTACATGCATTTTTGAGTAAAACTAGTTTAGCTGCTCTATTGACTAACGCTAGAGTTAGTGCTACAATTATTCCTAGGAGTTGATGCTAATATTATATATAAAAAAAAAACACTATCAGCGAGAACCTTTTCGTTTGCAGAGTAAAAAATGTTGTCTGCTATGCTGTCTGTCGGGTGACGGAATTCAAACAAGAGATAACATCAGCCGTCCGTGTAGAAAACAATTACACCTTTCATGTTCTGCAGTCAAGAGGATTAGTCCAGGTGATAATACAGAAATAATTAATTAGTATTCGATTAATGTTTGCTTTGCTTTATATTACCTAGTTAGACCGCAGGCATAAGCGATTTATTGTTGAAAGAGGTAAATGGATCTACGACTGTCGACTCTCTTGTTTCTGCCTATGTTATCTTTCTCGTCGCCTTGAATTATGACATTATAATGGAGGAGCTGGCGAACAAAACCGGAGTAGTCCACTATAACTCGACATAACTTTTTTTCTCGAATCGTGATGTCTTGACCGACTTTCGTCGATCCCTGTTAATATTTTTAACCCCCGACGGAAACCAGGACGGGGTGTTATAAGTTTGACGTGTGTGTGGGTGTGTGTGTGTGTGAGTGTGTGTGTGTGTGTGTAAGTCTGTCTGTGGCATCGTAGCTCCCAAACGGATGAACCGATTTTGATTCTTATTCTTTTGTTTGAAAGATGGGTTAGGGGTGAGTGTTCTTAGCTATGTTATATAAAAATCGGTTAAGCCATTTCAAAGATATGAGGGGTGAAAGTGGGGATGAAAAATTAAATTTGTTCAAATATACCCGTGTTGGGTAGGTATCAAATGAAAGGTCATAACTTATAAATCACGATACCGCAAGTTTTATGAAAATCGGTTTAGCCATTCAAATGATATATGAAAAGTGGAATGTATTTCTAATTCTGTAACCACACTCCGCGCAATTCTCATTAGTTCTGAATAATTGTTGATAGACAATACGTATGTTGATATTAAAAAACTCCTATAAAAAGCATTAAATAAAAAATTAAATTTAAAATTTAAAAAACCCCCGACTCACAAAAAAAGAACAATAAAAAAACCTGTAAAAAGTAAAAAAATAACTATTATATTATGACCTATCTACCCTAAGTATTGAACCTTTATTATTATTATTTTACCTTTTACCTTTATTTATTATTTTACCTTTATTATTATTACCTTTATTATTATTGACCTTATTTTTGTGCAGTAGACACAACTTGCATGCACAACACAAATATTTATTCAGTTTGCAAATGCGTTCTATGGAATCAATCTATACTAATATTTTATAGAAGAAAAGTTTGTGTGTTTGTATATTTGTTAAATTGTAAGGGGTAATCTCGGGATCTACTGAACCGATTTTCAAAATTCTTTCACCAATAGAATGCTAAGTTCTTGTGGAGTGTCAAAGCTTCATAGGCTATACAGCATCACGCTTCAACGAATAGGAGCGGAGCAGTAATAGTAAATGTTTCAAAAACGGGGGCAAAGTTATTCCTTTTGAGAGCTTCGTTGCGTGTGCTGCGTAAGTATCTATAGTTATGTAAAAAATATGTACTACAAAATTGTTTCTCTTAAAAGAGTTCTAAAAAAATTGCGCGACAGCATGTGTCTATCTTTGGGTTGGTGCACAATAACCATTTTAATGGCAATAATTTTTTTTATACAATAATGCCACGGGATACCTCTTTCATAAACGAAATTATTCTTAAAAATAATGCGACGGGAATACACACGACGAGAAACCTTTCTCTTTCTCTCTCTCTCTCTCTCTCTCTCTCTCTTTCACGTAGTATTGAATATTAACGACGAGAAGCTACGGGAGTAAACGCAACGTGACGGGAGTAAATGCGACGGGAACAGGTAATACTCTCTCTTATGTGGCGCAAACGAAGTTGCGCGGGTCAGCTAGTTATTTATATTTAAATCAATAAACGCGATCTGATATGCGCGTCATGATATTATCATAATAAATTGTAAAAAAAGGTTTAAAATAAAATTCACATAAAATAAAATTACGTCATCATCATCATTATCATTGCAGCCAATTTGGCGACCACTGGGCATAGGCTTCCCTGGGCCACAATTTTCGGTCTAGTGCCGCCTGCTACCAGCAGGCTCCCGTGTCCTTTATTAGGCCATCTGTCCTGTTTGCGGGAGTCTTCCCACTGCGCGTTTTCCGGTACGTAGTTGCTATCCAATAACTTTTCGGCCCCATCGGTCATCAGTTCTACGTGCGATTAAAAACATTACAGTAATTATATCGTAGGTAAATGTTTAAATTATCACTTGTAACATGTAAGTTTTCTGGGCAGCTGTTGAGAAGTCATCTACATGTATTGTTTAGCCATCGCATCGGTTTCACTTTTGCGCTGCGAGAAGGTATTGTTGCGGCTCGTCTGGAGAGCGGAAATCTAACCACACAATGGTTTGACATCGGTATGGTGTATTGACTCAGAAGTGGGTATTTTGCTTATACATTCAATCTTTGAGGCTACCAAGGCAAACAAGTAGACAACACTCTTAATCAAAAGTGGTCACTATAGCTGGAGCAGGATGCTTGCAACACCTGAGGACCGATACTAGCATTGCTGATCCTACAGTAGCCTTCTAAGACCCCTTTTGAAGATTCATGCCCCATTCTGTAGATGTAGGCCTTCGGGAATAAATGAATTTGTTTTATTTTGAATCTCTAGGTACATTCCATCTCGAGCAAAAAAAATAAGTTTTGTTGGCCCCCAAAATAACATTTAGACTGCCAGTGATCCTCCCCAACGATTCCCGAAGAAAAAAATTGCTACTTTTTTTATCAAGCAAATCTGGATGAACAAATTTGATTAACTTAAACTCGTTTTACTGTTGTTGTTTCCAGATGGACCATATTCTTCTGAAGCTGTTGCAATGGCAACGAATACTTCAATTGTACTCAGATATGCGACATGGCTCTCTAGAACCACTCCACCTCGGCATCAACATTCGCAGGCCCGTCCGCTATCGGGATCCAGGCCTGGACGATGGCTGCCTCCAGGAGAGCCTCCGGATCCAGGCGCTGGAGTGCCCAAGGCGGTTTCGGGGGATTCGCGATAGCTGGCGGCAGTTTAGGTGGAGGGGTGACGTCGAACCGAATGTATCGGTGATCTGGCGACGTCTCCTCCTCCTCCACAACACGCCATCCCTGAACACGGCGGGCGAGCTCAGGGGTCGCAAACGAAAAGTCTATGACCGAGCTGAGCTCCCACCGCGTCCAGGTTGTGACATTCCCCCGGTTCAGGATGACTAGGCAACGTGTAGTGACCCAGTCCTGAAGTATCCTCCCTCTGTCTCTGGTATCATGGGAGCACCAAGCCTCGGGTCGCTAGTCTTAAATAAATGTTATAGTTACGCTACAGTATAGTGAAAAATAGTTACTAACGACACGCAATGTCCAACCTAAATTACACTCTTTTGTAAAGCTACAAGAGTCTTTAATCGACTGAACCTTGTTTTTGTATTAGATTATCATCACAATCTCAACTGTTACGAGTATAATAAATATACCGGTGCTTATGCCTTAACAAATTTTTCACCAGTACGCATTTACGTACGGCTTCGTACAGTAGTAGAAGTCGAAAGTTATTGTTGGTTGGTACTCAGTAAGCCCCAGGTCACCATACGCTGCAGTCATGACAGACCGCATTAATTTTAAGGTTAACGGAGTTGAGCACTCAGGTCAGTTTTTTTATATTTTTAATAAATTAATAAATTCAAAGGAGGTTATTTTTTACTGTTAGTATTTTAATTGTACGTTTTTGAGCGATCATTGAAATTGATTTCGATGATTCGTTTTTTCAGAGGCAGGCTCATAGAAATTTTACTGAATTTTTTTTATTAACACTAAGGTGGTAGACAAACTGACGGTTCACCTGTTTGAAAGTGATCACCGTAGCTTCTGGAAGTTTGCAACACCAGGGGACGCAATACTCGTGCTGCCGACCGCGACCCTTTAATTAGTGCCGTTTAAAAACATCAACAAAACAAAAATTAAATAAACGGTTGAGAACATTGCTCCTCGGTTTCTTTTGATAAACGTTTTGTACTTTATAATTTAGTTTAGTTTTAACCTAACATAGATAGGTACCTGTCAGGTATAATTTTTGGACACGGTTTTTTATTTTCTTTTACGAGTAACTTACTATTGTTTCTATGTAAAAAATGTGTGTGCGTGTAATTTCGTATCAAAAAACTATGTGTCATTGATCTGTTGCAAAAGGTTAATGCCCTATTTAATTGGGTTCAATTTTAAAATAAAATTAGAGAACGAAAACTCGAATTGAAATCCGGTTGTCCGTAAAATGACAATTTTAAAATTAAGTCTTTATTTTATTCGTTTAATATTTATGTAAGTCTTAATTATCATTTATCTTGGGGAAATCCCGATGCCTAAAATTTTGCTATATTAAATAGTTACCCACCTATTTCGTACCTATTCATAGTATACAATTTTTGTGAGCATAACATTCTGAGATGTGCAGCTTATGTTGCTTCCAAACCAAGTTGAATGCGTTATGTGCTGGAAAATTTTCAACTGGTCGTAGGGCAATCACGGGAAGAGGCCGCGATGGTGGTCAAAGTCTGTACCCGGAGCCCTGGGGTAATCCTCTCAAGGGCGTACACGGGACTCCTGACCGTAGATAGATGAATGGGGCTCCCTGTGGTTTTAGTCAGTAGGAGTCCAGCAGAGCATCCACGGGGGAATACTACACGTAAAAAAACCGATCACGGGCGATCAGTCTCGTGCACAGAGGGTTCCGTACCAAAAATCGGCAAAAAATCACGTTTGTTGTATGGGAGCCCTTCTCTTTTTTTTTCAATGTGAGGGATGCTATGCCGGTCTTCTACCAACCACAAAGCCTCACGTAACGCTCTACAGCCTGGCGCTGTTCGCCCACGCTGTTGGGAGCCCTCCTTAATCCATTACGAGTATAATCCATCTTCTTATAAATACAATAATGAATCGCGAAATGTGTTGGTATGCGCATAACTTCAGAACGGGTGGACCGATTTTACAAATTATTTTTTTGTTGTGTAAGGTATTGTCAGGAGAAGATTCCTATGGAAGAAAACATATTGTATTCCCACGGGAACGGGAACTACGCGGGTGAAACCGCGTGACGTCCTCTAGTCATAAATAAGAAAATGGGCACAGTTTTTTATACAGGTTTAGTTTTATTTAGAAGTTGTAAATGAACATACATTATATTATTGTTTTGAAACGGACAAGCTATGTTTTTGGGATTCCGTACCCAAAGGGCAAAAACGGGACCCTATTCATGATCTGTCTGTCAGGCTGTATCTCAGAAACCGTGATAGCTAGAGAGCTGAAATTTTTACTATTTCTATTGCCGCTATAACAAAAATTAATAAAACCAGAAAAAGGGGGATAAGGGAAACGTGTTTTTTTTGCTGTTTTTTGGTGGGGAACTCGCTGTGCGCGGGTCCGATTCGCACTTGGCCGGTTTTTTTGCAATTATTTACTTGCATCAATACATTCTTTTATACACCATAAACTATAATGATAACATTAAGTAAGTACCTAAGTAATTAAGTATTTAAAATGAAGTAAGTAGGTATAGTAAGGATGCTCGCACATTTGTCAGCACCGTACGCGCCGCATTTTAGAATTCGTTGTATGAAATTGTATGGAACCTCGCACATTACACCCGCACCGTACGCGCCGCATTTCGAGAAATGCGGTAGGCATCCGAATAACATTCTGATGACGTCATAATGCGGCGCGTACGGCGCGTGCTGGTGCTCGATGTAGCCGCATGCTTGCTCAGTGTTGCCATATATACGTATTTGCCCGTATCTATACGGAAATAATGTTCAAACCGGACAATACATAATACATGCACACGGACTTTTATACTGAGATTCGATTGCGTAGTTCCATGATGGAACTACTGGGATTTTTTTGTCCCAGTAGTTCCATAGAACTACTGGGATTTTTATACACGAGAAAATTAATCCCAATAGTTTCGGTACAGTTAATCATAATCATAATCATTTATTTGCATAAATATGGGTAGGTTCCAGTAGATGAATACAAAAAAATCAAAAGTTACAATCACAATAACATTCACCCATTTATTTGCAATGTTGAAACCCTTTAATATTCTAATTTTATTTGCAAATGAAGATCGACAAAACAAATGAAGATCACCAAACAAATGACAGTCGGATAAACAAATGAAGATGGACAAAACAAATAAAGATCGACAAAACAAATGAAAATCGACAAAACAAATGAAAATCGACAAAACAAATGAAAATCTACAAAACAAAATGAAAATCGGCAAAACAAACGACGCGACGGTCGAAAAAACATATGCAGATCAATAAAACAAAAGACTATAAGCAATTTGATAAGATCAAAAAATACTTGCAGCCATATTTTGTAATCTAGATGTGATTGCCATTCAAAAAAATAGGTGCTAGCAAATCTCGACCTTAAAGACTTTTCTCTCAAATCGTGCTTTTAGGCGTTTATAGACTTCACTGATCACGAATATGTAAAAATTTAATAAATATTATTCATGTTCATAAGGTCGAGAATTGCTTGCACCTATTTTTTTTAATAGTTATAGCATCTAGATTACAAAAAAATGGTGCAAGAAAATTTCAACTATACTACTATACTATTATGAGCATGCAAAATATCTGTTTATTTTTTATATATTCGTGGATCAGTGATGTCTATAAACGCCTTAAAGCACATTTTTAGAAAAATGTCATAAAGTCGAGATTTGCTTGCACCTATTTTTTTGAATGGCAATCGCATCTAGATTACAAAATATGGCTGCAAGTAATTTTTGACATTATCAACTTGCTCATTTTGCGTTTTGTACATTCTGTTCCGAAGGGATCTTCCCCTCATAGCCCACTGTCACAATACCACTCACTGTACCGTATCACACCAGAGGTAAAAGAAACAGCAAAAATAGTTGGCAATACCAAAGAGTTGCTTACGGCGCGTGCGGCGCGTACGGTGCTGACAAATGTCCGATCAGCTTCTGATCGCTCATTTGTCAGCACCGTATGCGCCGCATTATAGAATTCGTTGTATGAAATTATATGAAACCTCGCACATTACTCAGATTTGCTTGCACCTATTTTTTTGAAGGGCAATTGCATCTAGATTACAAAATTTGGCTGCAAGTAATTTTTGACATTATCAACTTGCTTATAGTCTTTTGTTTTAGTGATCTGCATTTGTTTTTTCGATCGTCATTTGTTTATCCGACCGTCATTTGTACTGTCAATCTTCATTTGTTTCGCCGATCTTAATTTGTTTTGCCGATCTAGACCTATTATAATAAAGACAAGCCCTAACGTGTGAAAAGCTGAAGGCTTTCAGGAAGAAGAAGGAGAGAGAATAAATAAGAAGTTGCGATTAAAATTTAAAATGATAGTTTTTTGCAAATTAGATATAACTCGGGGTCGTGGGTGTTTTCAGGCAGAAAGTGCGGTTTCCGAAGGCCTTCGCAGGGTTCCGACTTATCTGGGGTTGGCCTTCTTGAAGTGATGCAGTCAGCGACGTCTCCGTGCCGTCCACTCGTCGAACTGCACGGAATTGCTGAACCCGGAGGGTGAAATATGGCAACCCGGAGTGTGATTTTCTCTCAACCCGGAGGGTGAATTATTTCTGTAGAACCCGGAGGGTGAACTAATGCTGTAGAACCCGGAGGGTGAATTTCCGTAACCCGGAGGGTGAACCCTGGAATGTTCCATAGTAGGCGTTAGTTTGAACCCTTTTTCCCCGCATATTCCCAAAGACCAGCCGGCTCCCGCTAACCATTGCAGGAGTCGGAGGTCTTACAATATCTGCTTACAGAACTAATTTTACAAAGTGTTTTTTCACACCCCTTTAACTATCCCCTTCTAACAGGGTGGACCAACAGCCGTTAATTTTCACAGTTTAAAACTAGATCACGTTATATTCAATTAACTTACCCAAATATGGGGTCTTCTGTCTAGAGCTATTTGCTCCTTGTACTTGACAAATATTATTTAATAATGACGACTTTTATGCTTTCACTTTTCTCACAATTTCAAACGACACTTATACGTCCGTGAGCTAATTTAAATATTGATCTGGCGGTCATCTTGCATTGATGCACCGCTTTATATATTAATGAATGGCGCCTCTGGTGGCATAACTCGAAACTACTCAACGTCAAGACCGCAACTATGAGTATGAACCAAAGCTTCCGTCGTTGCGACACCTACTCGGTAGATGGCGCTTTCATTTATTTGACCTAAATTTCATTTCTAATTATCTAATTTTAATTAATTTATTCACACGTTGTTGCACAACGTTACATACTCTCCCGCTCCGGTGAGCGTTTGACGTAACCTAACACGTCAAATGCTGCGTTCGTCCTCGAACGCCCCTAACATAAGACCTACTACTCGTCTATGTGTGTGCGTACGTTTTGTGTGCTGTGTGAAATTTGAATAAGGTGATGCTGGGTGTAGCTAAGAGTCGACCTTAACCTTAATGAAACCAACTCTCAGGTTGTATTTAGGTGATTCTGAAGAACTTTATGGGACAGAAAGACAAAAGACGTATTTGAGGCTTTGGGTTGAAGGTTCAGGTAATACGCACCGCCTGAAAGTGGGGTGTGTATAATAAGGCTTTTCGCTGAAGGCTGGGATTTATACAACCGTCCCAGAGAAGAACATCCTACTAGGGCTAGTGTGACACTTCCGAATCATAGGATGAGCTATCCCCCAGGGCAAGCCTCTAGCTTCCGAATGGTAGGAGTAGCCATATAACGAATATAAACATAAAGGTGACTTACACCTAAGACTGTTAGGGCAAGACAAATGCTGCCAAATAACAGTACACCATAAATCTGTTCGGGTAAGACTCATGCTTCCTCGCAACAGTAAACAACCTCCAACATAAATCTGTTAGGGCAAGACCATGCTGCCAACTAACAGTAATCGACGAACTCTGTTAGGGATAGACCCATGCTTCCAACTAACAGTACCTCTCAACTAAACCATGAAACAGAAATGTGATAGAAAATAAAATTACTTGCAGAATCCTTCGTGATGCTAGTTAACCCCTATGTCTCCATGACGAACACTGCATGTGTTTGTGTTATATATAGTTCTTTGAAAGTAGTGTGTAATGTCCCTAACTAATAACTAGGCTATTTAGCCGTTTAACAAAATAAAATAAAAACTAAGTGCTTATTCGCAACCTTAGTAGTAGACTGTTGTGACTATTATGTCAACCCTAATAAATGACGAAGATAAATGCATCTTTGGCCATTACGCCAATTATATAAAAAAAATGGGACCCTTGTGTGCCACCATAGTAGTATAAAATGTATGTGCGTGCGTGACTATTATGTCAACCCTAATAAATGACGACAGTAAATAATATTTGGCCATAATGCGAATTATATAAAAATATGGGACCCTTGTGTGCCACTATAGTAGTATAAAATGTATGTGCGTGCGTGTCAACCCTAATAAATGACGACAGTAAATAATAATTGGCTATAACGCCAATTATATAAAAAAAAATATGGGACCCTTGTGTGCCACCATAGTAGTATAAAATGTATGTGCGTACTTCATTGTATAGTATGTATGCATGTATGTAAGAATTCAAAATTGTGTAAGTTGTGTTTTGCTAGCGAGTATAATGTTGACGTAAACGTGTTATCCATCGTTGTATCTAAGGCCAATGTTACACTACATTCCATGGTATATTAACCCGTTAGCTTTCGTCGGGAAACAAAACTTAGGACATTTGAGTCACCTTCTCTAATCTATGAATGTGACTCGCCTGTAGCTAGTCTGCCCCCTCCTTTCGCCTTTGGGAGTCATACAACATGAAATGCAATGTCCATACAAAAAAATATTTATTACGTGTCGGGAATTGTGTGTGACGATAATGATGATGAATATGAGATATCTATTTGCTACCTAAGTAGTATGTATTTGTAACTGTGACATTTCCGTATGAAAATGTACCTAGATGTACAATGTGAATAAATGTGGTACCTTATGTACCACCTCAGTATTAAAAACCGATTGCGGTGTGCTGACACCCTTAACCTTTCTATCAATTTAATAATTAAAAACAAAATTGTATATCTGTAATGATATGCTATATACGCTATTCGCAAACGCATCTTAACGCAGTGTGCTACGGCCTTATTTGTTATCTGCATTCGTCTTTGTAATATTGAGGAATGTGAATATTTTTCGACCCACCCGCGGAATAACGAAAAATAATTTCTTCCTTTTAGGGTTCGGTGAACCGAATTACAAATTGAACCTTTATGAAAACTGAATGTTTGTATTTGGAAATCCTTGCGTTAGGAAATACTTTCTTTTGGGGTTCCTTCGCTCAAATAATAAATTGGACCCTTATAGATATTAATTGTCTGTCTGTCTGTCTGTGTTTGAAGTTAATCTAACCAGAAGTAGTAAGAAGTGATAATGAAGTGTATGATGATTGGTTGATGAAATTAAATAAATGTTTGACAGCTTTAATTAATTAATACTATTTTCGACCCTAATATTATTTTTATTGAAAAGTAACTGTTCCCGCGAACGTGCCAAGAGGTGATTGGATGTTATAACGCACTAACTAATTTTTTTTATATAAGTTGTTCCTTACTACTACGGAACCCTTGAATATTTCGAATTGTGTTAAAACCGATTCGTACTTGGACGATTCTGGAAATATCTTGTATCAAACTGTTGGTGTCAGGAGTATATTTTATTCACTTCCACCCACAGTTTATATGGAAACAAAAATTTCCTCTACTATTGAGCTAGGAAATAAACTTACTCGTAAACGTTATGAAAGCAAAATCTGCCGTTGTTTTTTCGAAACACGAATCAAAGTTACTAATTCAAATTCGTTTTTGGCAAGACTGTATTAAATACGTAATCTACGTTTGGAATGCTTTTTCTACAGTTTTATTTTCAGTGTACCAGAGTTCAACGCAATTTGAAAAGTGAAAACAATTATAATTCTTCTGTTATTTACTTGAAGTGCAAATTCGTGAAATATTCGTTATACCGTTTTACTAAAGTGAAAGTTCAATAGAGATTGTTACCCAGAAGTGTAATTATCGGCTGTTGGTCTCGCTGTAAATTCACATATAGGAAATACAATAATATAATACACAAATTGAGGCGGTTTGACGCAGTAAAAAAATAAAAATTGTGGTGGTTTTATAAATTAACGACTTTTTACGATGATTATATCGATGCCTCCAAGGAACACTCCTCTAACTTCAAAGCCATAGGTTTACACGAGAAGCATTTGAACGAAAAAACTCGATAAAATCTTTATTAATGCAGATATATTCATGATTTTTTGTATGTTACTAGGTGATTTACTCTTGCTTCAAACCCCATTTATAGTATATTGTAAATCCTTTTAATTTTAAAGTTAGCCCCAGTTAGCGGATTGTAACAGAAAAAAATCAAGTTCAAGATTAGGATACATTCCACTAACTCATAGTTGGAGGAATATATGAGGGAATATTAGATAATACAGAATAATAAATAAAATCCTTGAAAGAATAAAATACACATATTAGTTACGTCTAAAATCGAATTTGTAACTTATTTACAGTTTTTTAACCAATATTTTCTGCCAATAAAACCAATTTATATCAATTTATGTTAGTTGGAGTTTTGTAGTTGGGATAACAAGAAAATGTTACGCCGTGTAACAAACTGCTAATAATCATATAGTGGATAGTAACTCATAAAGTGTAAGGACTTAACGTTTTGTATTAGTAGATAACAACGAAAACCTTAGAATTTTACATAATACTTTTAATTTTTATTTTATAGATGTATGTAAATAAATGGAAACAAAGTTTACTGTAAACATATTTATTTATTGTAATAATTAAAAATTTCTTAATAACATACAGTACGTACGAATCAAATAATTATTTTTAACTTAAAAACTTCTAGAAATGAATATTCTTCCATAGTAAATCACAGTATATCGTCGCTTTGGAGGTGAAGAGACTCAAGCCACATTTACCAATTTTCGAGATAACGAGCATTTAAGTGTCGAGTTTGAACTAAAAATAATAATTAGTCTACAGTTTCCAAACCGTAAGTAAGATTTTAACAAGAGTGGCATTACATTAGGTAAACATGTTCCTTGTTTTTTAGACATAATAATACCTTTTGTTAGCAGACGGGTTTTTCGGTTAATTGCAAATTTGCACTTGTCTTTTTTCACTATTGAAATCTTTTGAACATTCCTAATTAATAAACATGGTGGTGAAAAGATATAAGTGTCATAGTCCTATTTAGAATTTTCAAATTTAGAATCAATGCTTGCAATTTGTATCAGTTAGGACCTCATTTACATAAAACTAAAATTATCTTCATTAATAACTAGGCACAAAGTAATAATAAAAGATATAGATATTTGTTAAAAATCATTACTAATAATAGACCTTCATCAACATCCTCACTTGAAGCATTAAGGTTTATATAAAATCATGGCAAGAGGTAGGAATTGTAACTTTCTTACAAAAGTCCTGGGTGCGATGGGGCCCCACCAGCATCCCCGGGGTCCAAGCCAGCCTCACCTGCCGGTGGTGCACCTGCCAATTAACGGACGGGGTCATGGTGTAGAGAAGGAAAACTCGCAAGAAACCCCTTTACCAAACCCTGGCAACCTTCAAAGGAGTCAATCTGCGCCTGGACGAGCGGCTCATGGAACTCGAGGTAGAACTAGGTCGCATAAACTGGCACATACTAGGTTTGTGCGAGGACCTGTTTTACTTTCGAGAAAGTGACGGAAGGCATTCTCCCGAGGGTGGTGTCGACTTTGTGGTGAAAATCGTTAGCATCGTTGTGGAGATAAGTAGTGTTTCGCCTTAGTATACTAAGTCTTACCAACAGGTACTTCCTGAAGGGGATCCAGGTGTATGCCCCGACCGTAATGCCAAGACTCACTACAATGTTGTGATGGGGGGCTTTAATGCCATAGTGGGAGTACTAAACGCGGCAAAATGAAAATCAGCCTCTTAGCAGTGGGGCGTAGGAATGACCGGGGGCTTGTCAACTTTCTTGAGCTTTTCTTGATGAACTCATTCTTTAAAAAGAAGCCCCATAAAAAGTTGACATTATTGTCAGGACGCTTCAGCAATAGTTCCGAAGGTTTTTGTCCGGAAAAAGCAATAACAGGTGCTCTAAGCTCTCGCCCGAGACTCGAACTTATGAGGATAAGATGAGACATGCGATCTTTGCACACGTCTTCGTCAGACCAGTGGGATTTTAACCTAAGGATCCACTAGCTGATACGACGTGACCTCAGACGACATAGCACCAGCGTCGTCGAGGCTGTTATCGAGCAAAACAGGGGTTCCAAGGTCTTAGTCCAACAGCTTGGAAGACCCCGTCTGGTGAAATTAAAGACAGCGGGTGGCCATACCGTGACCTCAATTTTCGAGATTCTCAAGCTATTTTGGCAGTTAGCTCTATTCTCCACCATAAAAACAACATTTTTCTATGCATGTGGCATATTTAGTTCATTTTGAGTAAAATTGACTTGACTCTCTACACCACCAAAGCGACGATAAACAAACGAGCGCGCGCGTATATCCCACCAACCGTAGTTGGTGGAATATACCTCGCGGGCAGTCACGGGCCGCCGCCCGTGCGCTCAGCATACGCTCCGCTATATTGAGGTAGTGGCATGTCTACCCCATGATTGCTGGAAGTACATATACTTAGAGTTTTGTAAATCTTAAAACTTTTTTGTTTCTCATGATATTTTTATAAAAATTGGGGGGCTTAATCCTTAGATAATATTAAAGCAAATTAGGTAAAAAACGAAAATTTCAAAATTTTGAGTTAGAGGAGTGTTCCTTGGAGGCATCGATATGCTATATAAATCACTTACGAAAATTAATGAAAGCGTTTAAAATTAGAAGTTTTACTTCAGAACTTTATCAAATGTAATATTTAAAATTGAAACAAAAAACTTTTACTGTAATTTCTTAAAAAAATTTCCACCATAAAATAAATCTTGAGGGTGTGAAAAATAAAAATGGGGACCGTTAAAATTTGGAAAATTTACAATATTTACGTTGAGAAAAATTCAAATTTGGCCTTGTTCTTGATTTTGCCGAAATCTGACTAAAATTAATAAAAATACCAAAATAAGCCGGAAAAGAACAAGTTGGCAGCAGAGGTCAGGAGAGCCAAATTCCTGGGTAGTTGTTATAATTTTTAGGAAAACTAATCCCTACCTAACGAGCACTCTTAAGACTATTTTACACAAATTAAAATATCTTATAATTATGACCTCCCGACTCCCGTCGGAAATCGCTTTCTCGCTACCTGAAACCACGATATGGGCGCCACTGAAAAGCTGAAGGCGTTCAGGAAGAAGAAGAGAGAATAAATAAGAAGTTGCGATTAAAATTTAAAATGATAGTTTATAGCAAATTAAATATAACTCGGGGTCGTGGGTGTTTTCGGGCAGAAAGTGCGGTTTCCGAAGGCCTTCGCAGGGTTCCGCTTATCTGGGGTTGGCCTTCTTGAAGTGATGCAGTCAGCGACGTCTCCGTGCCGTCCACTCGTCGAACTGCACGTAATTGCTGAACCCGGAGGGTGAATGTGTGCTAACCCGGAGGGTGAAATATGGAAACCCGGAGGGTGATCTTCTCTCAACCCGGAGGGTGAATTATTTCTGTAGAACCCGGAGGGTGAACTAATGCTGTAGAACCCGGAGGGTGAATTTCCGTAACCCGGAGGGTGAACCCTGGAATGTTCCATACTAGGCGTTAGTTTGAACCCTTTTTCCCCGCATATTCCCAAAGACCAGCCGGCTCCCGCTAACCATTGCAGGAGTCGGAGGCCTTACAATATCTGCTAACAGAACTAATTTTACAAAGTGTTTTTTCACTACTTAACTACCCCCTTCTAACAGGGTGGACCAACAGCCGTTAATTTTCACAGTTTAAAACTAGATCACGTTATATTCAATTAACTTACCCAAATATGGGGTCTTCTGTCTAGAGCTATTTGCTCCTTGTACTTGACAAATATTATTTAATGATGACGACTTTTATGCTTTCACTTTTCTCACAATTTCAAACGACACTTATACGTCCGTGAGCTAATTTAAATATTAATCTGGCGGTCATCTTGCATTGATGCACCGCTTTATATATTAATGAATAGCGCCTCTGGTGGCATAACTCGAAACTACTCAACGTCAAGACAGCAACTATGAGTATGAACCAAAGCTTCCGTCGTTGCGACACCTACTCGGTAGATGGCGCTTTCATTTATTTGACCTATATTTCATTTCTAATTATCTAATTTTAATTAATTTATTCACACGTTGTTGCACAACGTTACACGTGCACATTCTGCGTTGTGTACACTTTGCGTGTTGTTTACATTTTGCGTTTTGTACATTTTGCGTTATGTGCATTCTGTTCCGAAGGGATCTTCCCCTCATAGCCCACTGTCACAATACCTCTCACTATACCGTTTCACACCAGAGGTAAAAGAAACTGCTATAGTTGGCAATACCAAAGATTTGCTTACGGCGCGTGCGGCGCGTACGGCGCGTATGTGCGAGGCTATCAGGAAATGCGGCGCGTACGGTGCTGACATATGTGCGATCAGCCTAAGTTCAACTCATCTGTGCGCGCGGCCCTATGAGTGGGTAAACCTCGTACAAACACAGTGACTTCATGTGCGTGACGAGAGGTACAGTGAAGTACAAAATACAAAAACACTTGTTTAACTAAAATAAAAAATGAAGGGGTGAAATGTATGTTAACCATATTAATATGTATCGCTGCTAAAAGAATAAAATTGAGGAATTTTAGGATTCGCTGCTCTCTACAAGGTTAATTATAAATTCAGATTCCATATCAAAATGTCCATAGTATTCTTCTACTTACTTTGTATTACGCCACATCTCTTCATCAATTTGATCTAAACGTTCGTTTATTAATTTCATTATTCCCACCACATTTTGATTGATGTTATGTATCCCAGGATCTTCTTCGGATCATAAGCTCAGATTGTACCAAGTTGCTAGGTACTACCTGTTACTACTTTTTTTTTATACCACTAAGGTGGCAGACAAGCATACGGCCCACCAGAAGAACTGGTGGTCACCGCAGCCTATGAACGTTTGCAACACCAGAGGCGCCACACTCGCGCTGCCGACCCTGTAAAAACCTTCTTAGACCCCTTTTGAAGAACCCCATACTGTAGGCGTTTGGGAAAACCGAGGCAGGAAGATCATTCCACAACCTAAGCGTTCTACTTGTGTATACCTTCTTGTCTACATCTATCTACACTAATATTATAAATAGGAAAGGTTTGATTGTTTGTTTGTTTGTTTGCATCGAATAGGCTCCGAAACTACTGGACCGATTTGAAAAATTCTTTCACTGTTGGGAAGCTACACTCCTTCCGGTGAACAGAGGCTATATTTTATTCCCGTATTCCTACGGAAACGGGAGATACGCGGGTGAAACCGAATGACGTCTGCTAGTAATAAATAAACTCAAAATCTATCGTGCCGATTTCTAAAATGCTTTCACCATTGGATAGCTACATTCGCCTTGATTAACTTAGACTATATTTTATTCCCATATTCCCACGGAAACGGGAGGTACGGGGGTAAACCGCGTGACGTCCGCTGGTATTCATATCTTAAAACTGTAGAGGGTCGAGACATGGAAGATATTTTGAAAATTTTAATAGATAGTTCATCGTCGATTATTTCATTTGATGGTTCATTGTTTATTGTCGAACGTGTTAAATGTAGTACTTTGAATCAATTAAATTATTTTATCTAAACCGGGTCAACATTGTGCAACTTTGCAATTGCCAAAGTAACGCTAAAATGTTGTTTAATTAGTTTTTGTCATAAAATGCAGTGAGTAATTTATTGTTGTCCCTATGGAGAGTCCCTTCTCCCGTAGCTCCCTCACGCCCCGCAGCCCACCGCCGCCGGGCCCCTCGCGCCCACGGGGTGATGCTGCAGCTCAGGCATCTGTGGTTTCCACATCCGAGATCCAAAATTGGCTCACCACGATCCAGAACTACCTTTCCGTGATATATGTACTATTACGACCGACGGTAGCTAGCTTAACTCCGAGAACAAATTACGTATCTTCAACATCTGCAGGAGTGTGTTACATGGCGCATCAACTATGGCAGTGCAGTACCACTCCACCAAACAGAAGCTTATAGCAGCCCATAGCAAAATAAAGACCTTGGAAAAGGAAAATGACATCCATGACCAGCTGGTAGAGCTAAATAGGGATATCAGAGTTATTTCGCAGGTGGTGCCTTCTATGCGTCAAGTTTCATATGCCGACACGATCAAAAATATTAGCTTTATTTGCCCTCCAAAAACTGCCAGCTTAACGGTCTATCCGGCGGATAAAGATAAATCCAGTGAGGAAACAAAGACATTAGTACAGGATACTATTAGGCCCGACAAACTAAAACTCCATATAAAAGGACTTAGGAAGACCAGGAATGGTGGTGTTATTATTAGCGCCTCACGTAACCCGCAGAAACTAAAGTCATCCCAGCAGTTTCAATTCATGGGTTTTAAAATTGAAGAGACCGCTAAAAAGAGACCTCGCTTGATAAATAATCATAGGTGTGCCGTCCGACCTACCAGAAAAAGTTTTGTTCGACTGTCTGTTTGAACAAAATATAACTGATAAACACCCGAGCCTCACTATAATTCCTAAGTTCCGTTAATTTTAGCCATAAATCAGGCAAAAAGGACTCCCCTTACTGCAATTATATGTATAATCGAGGTAGCGGCTGAGTTAAGAAAAATGATTCTTGCACAGCAACACATCTACATAAACTGGACGTCCTGCCCAGTAAGGGATTTTACACTTGTAACAAGATATAACAAGTGCCAACAATACGGGCACTCAGCTAAATACTGTAGAGACGCCGACCCAACATGTGACCACTGTGGAGACGTTGGCCATACTAAAAAAGAGTGCTCGACAAGTGAACAACCTGCAAAATGCGCAACGTGCAAGCGTTAACCTTTAAGCTCTTTTCTGATTAACCAAACAGGGCAGTTTCAGAAGCTTCTATGAGTCTGATGAAGAAATACCTCTTTTCTTTCGTGATGTAAATTAAGTTGCAAGGGTCAGCTAGTAATTATTATGAATGCGAAAGTTTGTGAGTATGAATGATTGTTACTTACTTTATACGATACATTTTTTTTTAACGTGAGGGAAAATCCTCATGGGTGTTATGCCGGACTCCTACCGACTAAAAAACCTCACGTAACGCCCAACAGCCTATGGTTGGGAGCCCCGGGTAAGCCCTCGTAAGGATGTCCCAGGACTCTCAACAGACCCACGGCCGCCACTGAGGCCTCGCCCAGGGGGTGGTTCGGGTGCTATCCCGCGTCTTTGGGGACAGCAGCGATACATTATAGTCAGGAATGTCACATAGGCTACTTTTTATTCCCAGATTAAGGGGCGGTTATTGCTCACAAGTAGGCATTTGGCGCTCCCCTCGCCCCGGGCGCAAGACACACCGCGCGCCGGCAGCGGCAGTCAACAGTCAACTCTCATGCCACAGTATACAGTATAGTAGAATGAAACAGCATGCTAACTCTGTTTGACGTAGTAAATGCATCTAACTTTATTAAGTGTAGTGATTTATTAGTTTCGTAAATAAAAATAAAAGAGTTAATTGTAAATAAATTATGTATAACGTAAACGCACCTATTACCGCCAGTTTAAGCGGCGTTGAGATTGATGTCCAAAAAATAAGCACATTCTTAATATGTGGCGTCAACAAAAATAGTTTTTCAAGTACTGAAACTATCGTACTTTTCAGTCATGTATAGATACAGTATATAAAAAATTACTTAATAAATTAAATATGGATTAAAAGAAAAAAGGGGCCATGTCCCTATTACCGATCCAAAATATAGGGCGTGTGCCTAATACCGTTTATGAGACACCTAATACCGACCACTAAATAAATGGAACCGTTAAGGTTAAATAAAAATGCGCGTGTAGGTATGTTGAGCTATTTATAAAATTTAGATGGTTTGTAATTCTTCAATAAGGCTTTATCGCCCTTTTTGAAGAAGAGAACCACCACACTCCTGTTCCATACCTGTGGCTTTTTACACTCGAGTATGACGGAGTTCAATAACTTCTGTATGTCCTTAAGAACCGGTTTGCCACCTGCCATTAGAAGCTTTGCAGTATATTTCCGTCGTCTCCTGGTACCTTGCTGTTTTAAAGCTGCTTCAGGCCCATACTAATCTCGCACAGGCTGACGTTTGGGATATCTTCGGTAAAGTGCTGAGTCGATCTGGATCTCTGGACTTTAACATGATTCTAAACGGGTTTCTTTGCAAATGTGTGTACCTTTTTTTTTTTTGGCTGACGGCCGCGATTGTGGCGAATCCCCCCTTTGGTTGCTCAAGTCGCACCTTCCATGTCTCCCCGGTTTCCTGGTGGAGCAGGGTCCGCTGGGCCTCGATTTCTCGAGACGCAGGCCTTTGGCCCCGCTCCAGCGCCTCCTTACGCCATCTGAACAGTGACGCAAGGGCTCTCGCTTCCAGGTCCCATGGAGGGGTCCCGGCCAGGAGACATGCCGCCTCACCGGAAATCGTGCGGTATCCTCTTATCACCCTGACGGCCATAACTCTCTGCGGGCTCAGCAGTCTAGCCACATTGCTCGCCGTCAGGGTCTCCGCCCATACGGGAGCCCCGTACAGGGCCATGCTTCGCACGATCCCCAGGTACAGTCTCCTGTAGGGAGCGTTGGGTCCCCTGATGTTGGGCATCAGCCGCGCGAGTGCGGCAGATGCTCCCCTCAGTTTCGGGACCAAACTTCGGAAGTGACGTCCGAAGTTCCACCGGCCATCGAGTACGAGCCCCAAATACTTCATCGAGGGCTCGATGCCGATGCTGACGCCCCCTACCTGTAGGCTGGATCCCGCAGGTGGCCCCATCCGAGGTCCGTGGAAGCACAGAGCCTCGGATTTGTGAAGGGCGACCTCGAGACCCAGCCGCCGAATCCGACCCACGACCTGAGCAACCCCTGCCGTGGCCTTAAGTGCTGCGGCACGGTGCGTTGCTCCCCGCGCCGTAACGAGGGTGTCGTCGGCGTAACACGTTACGCCGACCCCTCTGAGCAACGGACCACGCAGCACCCAGTCGTAACCGATGTTCCACAGGAGCGGCCCTAAAACCGATCCCTGTGGAACACCGCACGACACATCTCGCCGACCTGGCCCTAGCCAGCTCGGGTAAGTTATGGCTCTCTCGGAGAGATAAGCCCTGACAATTCGACGGAGGTAGGGAGGCACTCCATGATAGATAAGCGCCTCCCTGACGCAGCTCCAGGGCAAGGTGTTGAATGCGTTGGCGATGTCAAGAGACACCGCCACCACCACCTCACCCTGTGAGACTGCTTCCTCCGTCAGGCCTCTAATGCGCATGATCGCGTCCACGGTGGAGCGTCCCTGACGGAAGCCAAACTGGCTATCCGCCAGATCAGGCCCCACGCGTGTGAGGTGCCCGACGAGGCGTTGTGCAATAATGCGCTCAAAGAGCTTGCACACCTCGTCGAGCAACACGATCGGCCGGTACCCTGATGGGGAGTTTGCCGGCCGCCCCGCCTTTCGAATCAAGACCAGTTTTCCTGTCTTCCAGACCTTGGGAAACTGGCCTTTCTCGAGGCATGCGCTAAAGAGCCCAACTAGTCGAGGCCCAAGCTCCTCGAGAGCCAGGACCCACGCCCGGCCTGGAATGCCGTCGGGTCCAGGGGCGGTGTTTCAGCGGGATTTAAGCCGCAGTATAGCCGCCCCTAACTCACCCTCGGTGACCACGGGCACGTCGTTCTTGCTGCCTTCCGCGTTGGGCGCCTGAGACGGAGCCATGCGCGGAGGAATGTGTTCCTCCGCTCTCGACGGGAACAAGGAGTTCAGGACCCCCTCCAGCCGCTCCGGCTGGAGACTCTGGGTCAGTGGGGGCACCTTAGGGCGTAATTTGCCCCTTACCATAAGGTACGGGCGCCCCCACGGGTCTCGCTCCAGAGTCTCCATCAGCTTTTCGCGGCTCAATTTTTTGGACCGGTTGATGGCCGTCTGGAGGGCCCTTTTGGCCTCCCGGTACCCATCATAGAGCTCCGTCTCTCGGGCTGCCGCATCATCTGGGCGACGATGTCTCCGGCGGAACCTGATGTACCGGCGGCGCGCGGTAACGCAATCCGCGCGCAACTGTGCGATTTCCGGCGTCCACCAGTACACCTGTTTCCTCGCCGGTCTGGGCCTAGCCCTGGGCATCGCCGTATCGCAGATGTGCGACATGGCTCTCCCGAACCACTTCACCTCGGTATCAACATCGGCAGGCCTGTCCGCTGTCGGAATCCAGGCCTGCACGATGGCCGCCTCCAGGAGAGCCTCCCGATCAAGGCGATGGAGTGCCCAACGCGGTTCCGGGGGATTCGCGATTGCTGGCGGCAGGTTAGGTGGAGGGGAGACGTCGAACCGAATATATCGGTGATCCGACGACGTCTCCTCCTCCTCCACCACACGCCATCCCTGGACACGGCGGGCGAGCTCAGGGGTCGCAAACGAAACGTCTATGACCGAGCTGAGCCCCCGCCGCGTCCAGGTTGCGACATTCCCCCGGTTCAGGATGACTAGGCCACGAGTTGTGACCCAATCCTCCAGTATCCTCCCCCTGTCTCTGATTTCCCGGGAGCCCCAAGCCTGTGACCAGGCATTGAAGTCTCCCAGGACCAGGACAGGAAATGTGTGTACCTAACTGTTCATAGAAGCTTTCAACCTCGTTCAGTATCTTAGGCAAAGAAGACTGTCGCCGGTTTTTAATTTTGACAGCTGACTCAGCCCTATAGACCGATTCCTTAAAAATACTTAGACCCTTTATTGTGGTCTGTGTTGTAGTGTCACAGGACGGTTTTCAAAGATATAGAGATCAGTCTATTGAGCCGCTTGTATCTACATATCATCCGGCCTCTGTAGTGCCATTCCATGTCTCTCCTCCATGAGCCCGAACGCAGATTGAGATAACTTCTTAGTTCTTTTTATTATCATTTATTTATAAATATAATTAACAATTTTTGTACAGCATCCCTTGCTGTACTTGGAACTGACTATAAGGAACGACGAACGACTACGGAGTTCGTTGTAAATGTAAAAGTAGATCGGTAATAGGTATTATTAAAGGAAATCGTATAACCTATTACCGACCCAATGGAATGTGTATGAATTGGGTAAATACATGTGGTTTTTGTACATTTGTATGATTTTAAATAGTGTGGTTGCTATAAATATTTAATAATAATGATATTGTAACTATAAAAATACAATATTTATAAATTACACCTCCTTTATTCAACAAAATATTTACTTAAGAGCAAAGTTTCTTTTAAGGCTACTAAGGCTCTTAAATAATATGGCGTTAATAGCTCAAATGCAAGTTAACATATTAAGGAACTGAGTTAGTATAGCCTCTTGCCTATTAATTGACGTATTTTAGCAAAAATCATGACACACGAAAGATACGAAAAGTTCTTATCAGCGACATGGGTCGTTAATAGGAACAAAATTGTGATTTTTGTTCCTATTACCGCCTATTTTTAATATTGAATTTTAAGCAAAATAAAAGAGTATCTCATTAAAATTTATTATTATTTGTGTTCCTGAAAGTATACAAAATGCATAAAAAGAACTAGAAGTTGCATTAAAATGCTTTAGGATATAATATTCTGCTAAGAAAGAAGCAAGAGAACTTAAGTCATCGGAGACGCCACACTATGGAAAATACACTATCGCCGGCAGTCACGGAAGAAATGGGCAATAATTCTTTAAATCATTGAGTTACGCACCCAAAATAGACATGAATAATTGCAATACAAATATATCTACATTTTTCCAAAAGTAACCACTTGTGTAACTTTAACACATCACATTATAATGATAGTTTTCTGAATAGGGCGGTAATGAGCGCGGATTTTAAGGGGTCGTTATTAGGTGCGTTTACGTTATTATACTATTATTTTTAAGCTAAAGAGTTTGTTTGTTTAGTTGTTCTAACTCTAGTCTAAGAGACTGCTAGTTGAATTTCAAGAGTTTTTTAACAGAATGTCCATTTTTGAAAAATACCAAAATATATAACATCACGCTAAGGCGAATAAGAGCTTAGCAGCAACGAAACATTTTTCGACAACTAGGATATTTCATTTCTTTTGAGAGTTTCCGTTGCGTACGTTTGCTACAGTTGCGTAAAAAATGTAAATTACATAATAGCTGGTCATAAAAAATTCTAAAGTTTTCTAAAGTTGGTATGCTAAGTATGAATCACGGGATCATTGTGCAATCCAAAATGGCCGCCGCGGTGTAATCACAAAGTTTCATGATGGGTGTCGTTTAAAGGGTTTTTTGGTATGCTGAGTACGAATCACGTACTAATTTTGCAATCCAATATGGACGCCGCGCCGTAATCACAAAATGTCATGATGGGTATCGTTTAAGGAGTTTCTTGGTATGCTGAGTATGAATCACGTGATAATTTTGCAATCAAAATGGCGGCCGCGGTGTAATCACAAAAATTCATGATGGGTATCGTTTAAAGGGTTTTTTGGTATGCTGAGTACGAATTACGTACTAATTTTGCAATCCAATATGGCCACCGCGCCGTAATCACACAATTTCATGATGGGTATAGTTTAAGGGAATTCTTGGTATGCTAAGTATGAATCACATGATAATTTTGCAATCCAATATGGCCACCGCAGTGTGATTACAAAATTTCATGATGGGTATCGTTTAAGGGGTTTTTTGGTATGCTGAGTACGAATCACATGATAATTTTGCAATCCAATATGGGCGCCGCGCCGTAATCACAAAATTTTATGATGGGTATCGTTTAAAGGGTTTCTTGGTATGCTGAGTACGAATCACGTGATAATTTCGCAATCTAAAATGGCCGCCTCGGTGTAATCACAAAATTTCATGATGGATATCGTTTAAAGGGTTTTTGGTATGCTGAGTACGAATTACGTGATAATTTTGCAATACAATATTTTGGCCGCGCCATAATCACAAAATATCATGATGGGTATCGTTTAAGGGGTGTATTGGTATGCTGAGTACGAATCCTGTGATAATTTTGAAATGCAATATGGCCGCCACGCCGTAATCACAAAAATCCATGATGGATATCGTTTAAGGGGTTTTTTGGTATGCTGAGGACGAATCACGTGATAATTTTGCAATCCAAAATGGCCACCGCGCCGTTATCACATAATTTCGTAATGAATATCGTTTAATGGGTTTTTTCGAATGCTGAGTACGAATAACATGATCATTTTGGAATTCAATTTGGCCACCTAAGCTATTTAGGCCTACTTGCGCGGAGAGTCGAGTTAAATATATAAATATAGAGTTAGTAAGCTCTGAGTTAAATAAATAACTTCTTAACTCTGACCACGTCTTGCACAGTTGCAAATTGGCATGCGGTTAACTAACTCACAGTAAACCGAACAAGTTTTTTTAGTCTGTCGTTCCATGCAATCCAACCACACACAAATGTTAGAACGAAGAATGGAACATGTGTCTCTATCTCTTTTGCACTACAGTCTGCTACGTATGATTTACAATACTACCATACTTACGATACTACCATTTACGATACCAATCATAAAATTTTGTGATTACGGCGCGGCGGGCATATTGGATTGCAAAATTATCACGTGATTCGTACTCAGCATACCAAAAAACCCCTTAAACGATACCCATCATGAAATTTTGTGATTATGGCGCGGTGACCTTTTTGGATTGCAAAATTAGTACGTGATTCGTATTCAGCATACCATAAAACCCTTTAAACGATACCCATCATGAAATTTTGTGATTACAGCGCGGTGAGCATATTGGATTGCAAAATTATCACGTGATTTGTACTCCGCATACCAAAAAACCCTTAAACGATACACATCATGAAATTTTGTGATTATGGCATGGCGGCCATATTGGATTGCAAAATTATCACGTGATTCGTACTCAGCATACCAAAAAACCCCTTAAACAATACCCATCATGAAATTTTGTGATTACGGCGCGGCGGCCATCTTGTATTGCAAAATTAGTACGCGATTCGTACTCAGCATACCAAAAAAACCCCTTAAACGATACCCATCATGAAATTTTGTGATTACGGCGCGGCGGCTATATTCGATTGCAAAATTATCACGTGATTCGTACTCAGCATACGAACAAACCCCTTAAACGATACCCATCATGAAATTTTGTGATTACAGCGCGGCGGCCATATTGGATTGCAAAATTATCACGTACTTCGTACTCAGCATACCAAAAAACCCCTTAAACGATACCCATCATGAAATTTTGTGATTACGGCGTGGCCGCCATGTTGGATTGCGAAATTATCATGTAATTCGTAGACATTTTAATGCATTAGGTAGCTGGTTACCATGTCGTGAAAACACTTAAAAAGTAAAAGATCACCACATTTTTACCATGAGTAGCGTATGTATTTGTAACGGTTAATCTAATTACATTTTGCCCATTACTGATATTTTTATACTGTGGCGCGATTTCAACGTAATTTGGCATAATAATTACGAAATAGTTGCGATAAAAACTGACACAGGTCCTGCCTCCACAAGCGCCAGGGCGAGACTGATCGGCCGTCAGCGGCGCAATTCTATTGCGTTTGGTAGATATTCGTACATGATAACTATGTAAATAGTTGTTTATAGAAAAACGCTCGGAAAATGTGTATAAAAACTTAATACCTTTAATTGAGTGCAAAAAAAATATATAAAATGTTAATAGTTTAGCCACAGTTTTGAAAAAACTTTTCTGAGAGAGTTAACTTTGGGATTTTTTTCTATCTAGTGAAATTTATTGGATCGTGTAACGGGCTCGGAATATGTTTAGCTTATATCCTTAACTATTATATATATATTTTTCAGATTTAAAAACCCTTTACTTTTTGACTAGGATTGTTTCAAAAAACTCAAAATCTGACCCACGCGGCCTTAAGTTCTCATGAAATTTGGAAACGGGAGCAAAATGCAACTCAGGCGCAGCCGCGGGCATAGCCGAGGGCGCCATCTAGTTATTTTATACTAGCGGACTTCACGTAGTTTCAGTTTCACGTACCTCCGTTCCCGTGGGAATATGGGAATAAAATATAGCCTATGTTACTCAGGTTGAATGTAGCTTTCCAATGATGAAAGAAGTTCTGAAATCGGCACGTTAATATTTGAGTTTTTTATTACAAACATACACACACATACCAAAATACAAATGTTTCCTCTTTATAATGTTAGTGTAGAAAGGTACTTGACACATTTTCACTATCGCTACCTTTAAGTATGTACTTTTCCACCTTTTATGTAAGCCCTTGATAACGGTGTTAACGATGCATTGAGGAACTGGCTTGAGACACAATAACATTCAAATGTTAATTATTTTTTTAATTACTGGTATTTAATTAACATGAGATAACAATGAGTTTTAAATTATGGGTTGAACCTAAATTACTAATGAAATTAGTACCTTTATCTACCTCCTAGCTGACCCGCGCAACTTCGTTTGCGCCACATAAGAGAGAGTATTACCTGTTCCCGTCGCATTTACTCCCGTCTCGTTGCGTTTACTCCCGTAGCGTCTCTTCGTTAATATTCAATACATAACTATAAATATTTACGCAGCACCAATGAACGAAGCTCTCAGAAGGAATAACTTTTCCCCCGTTTTTAAACATTTACTATTACTGCTCTGCTCCTATTCGTTGTAGCGTGATGCTGTATAGCCTATGACACTCTACAATAACGTAGCTTTCTATTGGAGAAAGAATTTTTAAAATCGGTTCAGTAGATCCCGAGATTACCCCTTACAATTTAACAAACACACAAACTTTACCTCTTTATAATATTAGTATAGACTATATTCGTGTAGGTACACGAATTTACCAATTATTAGGTCCAATTATTTGTGTGATCCACAAATGTTTGTTTCGGAGTTTGGGTGTATTTACGAATATATAATCACTAGCTGACCCGCGCAACTTCGTTTGCAGCACATGAGAATGAGGTATGGTATTAATATTTCGAGTATTATAATGTTTCCCGTTGCATTTACCCCCGCCGCGTTTATTCTCGTCGCGTCGCGTCGCTTGTATTCATTAGAGCTGAACCGCTTATCTTCGTTTGCGTCACATGAGAGTGAGAAGAAAAGAGATGTTAAAGTGATTGATGATGAAGCTACCCAGACTCTTGAACAAACATTTATGGGTCACACAAATATTTGTCTCCGGTGGGAATCGAACCCACGACCTCCAGCGCCGCAGGCGGTATCACTACCGACCGCGCCACAGAGGCAGTCAAATTTCAATAAACCAATTTGAAACTTATTGGTGTAATGTAATCAGCCTTCAGCAGCATTCGTATATCTACAAAAATCAATGCCACTTTTCGTTGTAATTTTATAACTCAAGAACGGGCTCACCTATCCAAACTAAAGATTTAGGCTTTGTTCGGACTATTTAGTAGATAGTTTATGTGAAGTTTGCACAAAATCGGTCTTTCGGTTCTTCATTTATCACGCAAACGAAGTTGCGTGGATCAGCTAGTTGCTTACAAAAATTATTTTTTGTAATACTTTTTTTCGTCCTACGTACTATGGTGGTGAGTTTAGGCTCAAAATTTCAACACGACACTATTACCGTGTTATAATGGACAGTTGATACACTTTTGTCAGCTGTGGGTTTCTACTGTTGTTTTTCAGGCTTTCAAGGCAATGTAAACAATGACTTGCGCTTAAAACAGAGATGGGGGCGGGCGATATATTATGATCATATAATCACGCCTTTATCCCCGAAGGCCTTAGGTACAGATTACTAAATAGTTACTACGTAACCTTAGGCCAGAGTATTATGTACACAAATTTCACAATTTTTTCGATTTTGTCTTACTTAATAGGTGGTGAATCGTATTGCCGTGTTGATATGGACAGGCGCAGGTTGTGACTGCCCGTTGTTAAAATTTTTCTAGCTGTCCAAATGTAAAGACCTTCAACTTGGCTTAGCGACTGTTATTTTGCTGGCAACCGGGACCAACGGTTTAACGGGCCTTCTGAAGCTCGGAAACGTTCGCAAATAAATGACACAAAGTGATCATGTGGTGGTCACCCACCCATGACCGACCATAGTATCTAAATGTTAACTCTGCTACAGTGATCGTTTACAGAACACTGAGTCCGCGGGGTCACGAATGCCACAAAATAATACATGTAGGTACCTAGTCAAAGTGACACTGCCTGCAGTCAGGAGCTCCGGGTAAGCACTCGGAAGGGTGTCCTAGGATTAGCTACAACATCCTGCTGCTGTAAATGTCGACAGCGCAAGTGTAGTTTGGTAAAGGCGTAGTAGGGAATACGGCCACTTTATCCAAGTGCAGTGAGCGCTATACATTTCATTTATTTATTAAAATTAATAAAAAATGGGTTACATCGTTGTTAACAGCAGTAAATAAGTTCAGTTTCACCATATTTTTACCCATTTTAGTCATACAGTTTAACAAGAATGATTACCTATTCTTTGAATTATTAAAATAGTCTTACTTCAACATAAGGTGCGAAATAGTCATTACATTGGTTAAACAATAAATTTTATGAATTTCACGATACAAATATAAATGTAATTTACTACCTATTTGAATACCTTGACAGTTTAGAAATGACGTACGACAAGTTCACACAAACAGACAGATTACAACGATAAGACATGTGTAAATTATAATAAATGTTCCTCGTACGTATCACATGCGCAAATTACTGCTTTTATGGCTGGTTGAGCATCCGGGCTTTGTTAGTATAAACTCCTGGGTCAAAAAAACTGGTCAAGTGCGGGTCAGATTCGCGCACGTTAGTTGTATTAGAGCCCTCCTTAATTTTAGGGTTCCATACCACAAAATAGATAACAATAGATTAACAATAGATTAAGAATTGTGTAAGCCTCTGGCAGACTTGGAGAACCAGTTATGTGTTACTATAAGATCTTTGTACCCACCCATGTCACACTAATAACAATAAATAAATAAATAAAAAGAAAGAATGGAACCTCTAAAGTATCACTTTGTCGTCCGTCTTTCAAGATTTTTTATCTCTTGAACTCGTAAAGGTATCGAGTGGTAATTAATACCATTTATTAAAGTATATAAACCATGCAGCTTTACAAGAATCCAACCTCTAAATTCTACGGTCATAAAGTTACGGCTGTTTATGCAATTGCGTAGTTTTTTTATTAAACACGTAGGGTAGACTGGGTACGTTTGAAACGGTGGACGGTTGAAACAACGCGAATATCTCGTAAACAGTGCGTGATGGATGAGGTGCCAGGTCCAAGGGGAGTATGAAGCGGGTGACAAGTCGAAACACGAATTTTTGTATCGCGTTGCTCTACGGGCGCTGTTCTTGGCTATAGGAGGCCCCATTGTGTTTTTTGACGGACAAGTAAGTATTTTTGTTCTTACATTTTTACAATTATTTAGATTTTGTACAAAGTTAGAGTATTGAGTGTTTTCTTTCGTTTTAATTGAAGTTTGTAGAATATTGTATAATTAAATGTGTAATAATTCTAACTGTGAACCTTTTTATACCAAGCGGGGGGTTGGGACAGTAGAAACATTATTTGTGGGTACGGTTGCAACATTTTATTTATTGAATTTTCTTATTTCTCAGATGCCAAGGGTACGCCAAAGAAAGACTACGAAAGGTCGGGCCGACTTATCAACATGCAAACAAGCATATGAAGACGTAAAAGCGGGATTTTGTTTTGTTTAGTTCGATTTTTGTTATGTTGATAGTTAAAAAATACAATTACCAATATTGCAAAATATTACTGTCACCAAAATCTTACTATTATTTCGTTTAAGTTGTACTTGATGTAAAACTTCAAAGGCTGATTAAAAATACTGTTAGGTTATAAGTATCGCCAAAGACTATACTTTATTAATAAAAAAATATTTGTAATTTTCAACTGTGCTATTAAAATATTATTAGATGACTAGTTCTTTACTGTTTGTTTTTGTTATTTTTCTAATAAAACGTTATAACTTATTATATTTTTTATTATTTGCATGTGTTTCAATTGACCCCAGGCACTGTTTCTACCGACCCTGACATGGGGACCTTTGAAACAAAATACCATTTTTTTTCAACACAATTTTACACAAAATATAGAGAGTTAATATTTAACGCCATAATTTGAATAGTGTGGCCGCTTCAACGTAATAATTCTCGCCTGAATGCCCATTCTTGGCGTTAACATTGACGTTAACCACGGTGCGCACTGACACACTAATAATTCTCGCGTTAATCTCTTTGATGTGCCACTTGAGCTATAAGCCTAACGTCAAACGGCAATGTGAATGTCGTTGTCGAATTATCGCTATAATTCGGTGGCTACACCAACGTTTAACGTCCATCAACGCGATAATTAATGGCATTTCTCGTTAGTGTGGCCCCGGCAGAACAGTGCCACAAGGACGCATACAGACTTAGTGCACTACTGAAATTCCACAAGAAATTCATGGTGGGTTCGCAGACTGGTCGAGCGGGGTTGGGTAGTATCCGGAGACAAACAGATAAAGACATTACAAAATCTTTTCTGGAGCAGGATGAGAGCGATGCCTATAAGGTGCACGCGATGAACCTGGAGATGCAGAATGAATGGCTTACTCTGGGCGAATTTTGTATTCCCATGGCCTTGCAGTGGCGTACCTTTTTGTACGACTGGTCGCCGGCTTCGGCTTTGCTTAAGTTCTACCTCAACGCGTTTTAATTGACCCTCCCCGACCAAAGTAATCTGGTCAGGTGGGGGAAAGCCACAGATAAAACATGTAATGCATGTGGACAAGCGATTGGAACTGCTAGGCACCTGCTGGTAGGTTGTAGGACGTTACTAGACCGGGGTCATTACTCACGCCGACACGATAGGGTATTGGAAATCATACGTGAGGCTGTCAGTTTGGCGGCAGCGAGATCGAAAAAGGGATTAACCACAAACAAAAGAAATGACATTGCGTTTGTAAAGGAAGGCTGTTCAAAGAAAGTAGGTACCTCAAAAGCCATACTCAATTTTGATGGCTGCCGCCGATTGGACTATACTCTCAGACACGTATGAAAAACACTACAAAATCCCGGAGGATGTATGTGCCTCGTCATCCAGACCCGACATATTCCTGTTTTCGAGGATACACAGGCGTGCGGTGCTCGTGGAGCTGACGGTGCCGTGGGAGACCAACATACCGAAGGACCACGCCATGAAGACAAAAAAATACTTTGACTTGACCAATGAGTTAACCAAAAATGGCTATGTGGTTAAACTCTATGCCGTAGAAGTAGGAGCAAGGGGAATTCCAGCTAAATCCCTGTATAATTTATTTAAGGACCTTGGATTGCCAAGAGCTTCAGTAAGCTCTTTATAAAACGCGTATCCAAAGCAGCATTGATAGGATCTTACCAAATCTGGTTAGGCAGGGGGGGAACATTGTTGACGGTGGAAGGTGATCGTTTATGCGCATAGTAAGGTGGCCACCCTAAACCTACTCGAATGGGTCGCAAGTCCCAGATGCCGTCGGGGTGTTCCCCCCTGTGCCACGCTATGGACCCGGCGCCCGCACGGAGAATCCATGGAATGCTAAGAAAACGGTCTCTGTTGTTTACTAACATAGTTTTAAGTTTTTTGTTTTTAACAAAGTTGTGATGTCATAAATTTATGTATAAATAGGTTGAGATGATTATTATCTATGGGTCATTGTAACCTGCGAATAAAGATTTATTGACTGAGTGAGCGTAGCGAACGAAAGTCTCAGTATCGACAGTATGGACGATTTTGCTTTTGGGCGTATGTCTGGTCGTCAGTTTCGGTCTAGAGGACGCATCTCGTAACCGATTTTTATTAAACTTGGTACACGTGTTCTTTGATTCGAAATACAACTTTTGTTGAGAGCTTTTTTTGATAAGAGGGAAAATGGGGGAGAAAAAGGGGGAAGATTGGTGTCGTGTTATTTATTAACGGATCTAAATGATTTTTGGCTAAAACATAAAAAATATAATTCCTCAAAAGATGTTGTACTAGATGTTGTAAAAGAAACAAACTTGTCAAGGGCGGGTCGGACTCGCGCACCAAAAAACGGTAAAGAATCACTTTTGTTGTATGGGAGCCCCCCTTTGATATTATTATTATTATTATTTTAGCATTTGATGTTATAGCGGAAACAGAAATACATAATCTGTGAAAATTTCAGCTCTCTAACTATCACAGTTCCTGTGATACCTACAGTCTTGTGACGGACAGACAGACCGACGGATAGCGAAGTCTCATGAATATTATAGGGTCCCGTTTTTTACCCTTCGGGTACAGAACCCTATAAATAAAGGAAGGGAAGTGCGAGTCGGACTCGCAAGCGCTGGGTTCCGTACCCAAAAACGACAAAAATGACGTGTGTTGTATGGGAGCCCCCTTTAAATATTATTATTTTTCTGATTATAGTATTTCTTCTCGCGGCAACAGAAATACGTCATCTGTGTAAGTTTAAGTTCTCTTGCTGTCATGCTTCCTGAGATACAGCTTCATGACGAACAGACGGACAGCGAAGTTTCATGAATTGGGTCCCGTTTCCACCCTTTGGGTACGAAACCCTAATAGTAATAGGGTTAATTTACAACAACAAAAAGCTATTTACGAAATAAAAATTTTAATTTTCAGAATTCTGTTACAAACCTATTACTAGATACTAGAGGTAGCGCTAACGCGATTACAAACAGGATAATTGTGGTTTTATTCACAGTGTGACTATTTTTGCTATTTTCATTAAATTGTCGTCAAGAATGAATGAAACCATGAGTTTCAAGGCGAAAATAGGAAGTTTTAGTCAATATTCAGCAGGTTTTGCTGGGCCATTTCAACAATGTTTCGCTATGGCTACAACGGCAGTGATTCATGAATCGTGGCACATCAAATGACATTGATTTTAATAATTTCGATGTTGATCATGTGGTGCTGTGTGTAGATACTCGTACTTACTATCGACTTCGTCTAGATAGAGCGATTACATCTGCGCCGTTCTATGACTGTTCAGCTATGCTCTGACGACCTGCTCCTCACGCTTTTTATGGAAAGTGAGGGTAGGCCACAGCGGTAATTTAGGGGGGAATGCTCCAATTTTGATAGTTACATTGCGAAATACTACGGAAAGGGTCAACTATTAGATAGGAGTTATATAAATCCTGTACGTACCGGGCCCTATACAGATTATAACACAGTGATGATCAGTGTTACTCACCAACTAGCGCGAGGTAGCTATGCAGAGAACTCTTTCCCAGGGCGCCTTACTACAGAGATTCCAGTGTGCGTGCAAGGGTAGGCCAGGGCTCTGACGAAAACAGTCAGGTAGGGTGTACACACATATATTTATATAACACAGAGATACACAGAGACACACAGAGAGCTTATTCACTGATAGACACAAATATCACAGGTACACAGAAGTATAGTCAGTGCTTAGGTACTTATGCTACTAAATAGACCACTGCCGCGTGAGCAGGTAACACGGGTAAGCAGCTAACTACACTGTAATAGGGTGACAATTACTGGCCTTGAGTTAAGATGAGAACAGCACAGCCCGAGAATGCCACGTGGAGGCGGCTGGTCCCTCTCAAAACACCTCGCTCATGTAGTCCACGTGTCATTGGGTGTGGTTTTTGCTAACCGCGGACGGGCCGCTTTTCCCCGTAGTAAAAAACCCAGTTTTCTGGGTAAAATGTAGTAAGATGCAATGCAGCAACCCAATCACAGCCCGCTAGACCATGCGAGGCAACAAATAATCGCGCTTGAGCGAAAAACTGATTCGCGGCACAGTCTCAGAGCATAAGCCAAAGGACCTCCAACTACCCCAAAGCAGGTCTCGGTCAAAGTCCCGTCTTTCACGAAAAATCTTAACAAAACCTGTTCCTTTAAATGCGAAATCGATTCGTCCTCGAACTTATGACATCCTGTCATTCTGACAGCAGAAATGTCACCACTGACAACCGATTAAAAAAAGATAACTCGATTAAGCTGCTTTCACATCCTGAATACTGCATCTATAGAAAATAAATGCTACAACCACCCCCCCTTTAATAGTATTTCCTGCGGATATGACACGCTGGAAATACACAATAAAGAAAACAGAAAAGTACTGACTAATAAACAAAGACAACCAGCTAGGTCCTTCAAACACCAGCTGACTACGACCATTACAATACCAAAGAAAGATCCTCCTATGTACCTAACTAGACACTGACTCGTGTACCGGTTAGGCTAAGTAACTAGAGTCTAATGCCCTTCATAGAAAACGAATGCTCCCTTTACTCACTGCCGATACCCTAACACTACCCAAGCTCTCAGGATATTGTAGAGTACCGAGAAGCGAATGAGAGAAAAACGCTCGGTGCGGTGCATAGAAGAAACTACAACGTGACAATTTAAAGTCACGTACACATATAGAAATACAAACAAAAGATTAAAATAGTCTTACATAATGATCACATAGCACTGGTTTAATAAACTAGAGAAACAGTGCTATGTAGTTACGTTAGGTATTGGAGACTGCTCCTCCTGATACTTCAGGATGTCCTTGATATGGTACTCCCCAAGATCCTTACCGTCCAGATCTGACAGCCTATATACTAAAGGGGATCGTTTAGCAGTCACCACACATTTAAGGAACTTAGGGGCTAGCTTAGAAGTAAAATTCTTGGCCTTGTTGGACAGGTAGAACGTGCGTTTGTAAACTATCTGTCCCACTTTCAGCTCTACATGCCTTTTTCTGAGGTTGTAATACTTTTCATTACGCTGGTGGGCAACGTTCAAATGTTTCCTCACCTGGTCGTAAATGCGTTGTATTTCTCTCAGCTTGACACTGAAGGCTGATGGATCGTCTACAGAGACTGAAGTAGGATGGCACGCGATATCTGTCTGCCTGTATAACACTCCATCCCCAATAAATTCCCTACCATGTACCAAGAAGTAAGGGGTGAAACGAGTTGCTTCGTTAACTGCAGTGTTTAAAGCGCACTGTATCTCAACCAAGAACGAATCCCATGACTTGTGTTGTGACTTCACATAGCATGAGATCGCTTGAACAACATTACGAATAGCTCGTTCCGCCTGATTAGTTTGGGCATGATACCTAGGGTTATAATATGTATTAGGTACATTGTATTTAGCTAACATATCTTTAAATGGCTTACTCACAAACTGAGGGCCATTATCCATGTAAATAGTCTTGCAGACTCCGTGCACGAGAAACACACTCTTCTCTATGAACCTCGCGACTACAGCGCCTGTGGCAACCCGAACAGGGCACAACATGACGTATTTGCTAAAGTAGTCGGAGACCACGATCAGATGTACGTTTCTATTGCTCGAAGTGGGAAAGGGACCAAGCAGATCGACAGAGATAGCTTCGAATGGCTTCGAAACCCGCTTCGGGCTACCCATTAGGCCGGGACGAGACGTATTTACGGGTTTGTACTGCTTGCATGTTTCGCAATTCCCAACATATTCTTTGACGTCCTCGTACATCTTGGGCCAGTAATAATTTAGGGCTAACCTTTTATGCGTCTTCCATACGCCACCATGGGCACTAAGTGTGTCATCGTGGTACTTAGAGAGCAGGGGCAAGCGATCCTCCTGAGGTACCACCAGCTTCCAGTCAAAGTCTGAAGTCAGAGAATATTTATTTTTAGTTAACCTATATAAAAGGTTGTCACGAATGTCAAAGTTTGGTGACTTCCTCGGGTTCTTCCGAACACTATTCATGGTGTGGTCATACCACGGGTCTTTAGTGGGTACTGCATCGAGGGACTCAATCTTGATACGAGACAGAGCATCAGGTACAACGTGGTCTTTACCTTTTCGATGCTCTATGTCAAAGTCGAATTGACTGAGCCTCATACTCCAACGTGCTAGACGACCCGTGGGATTTTTTAGTTTATGGAACCACAGAAGAGATGAATGATCCGTGACGACCGTACACTTTTGGCCTTCGACGTACTGTCGAAATTGTTCCAAAGCGAAAATCACAGCCAGAAGTTCTCGCTCAGTTGTGCTGTAGTTCACCTCGTTCTTGTTGAGAGAACGGCTACAGTAGGCGATAGGGTGCTCAACACCATCGTGAGTTTGTGTCAGTACAGCAGCAACTGAGTAAGCTGACGCGTCACTAAGAATGCGGAAGGGCATCTCAAAGTTAGGCATTTTTAATATAGGGGCAGAAACCAAGGCTGACTTTAGCAGGTTAAAGGACTGTTCAGCCTCAGGGGTCCATTCGAACTTAAGGTTCGTAGAAGTGAGTTTGCACAGAGGTTTACTAATCTTCGAGAAGTTGTTAACAAAGCGACGATACCAGCCGGCCATTCCCAGAAATCTCTTAACCTCCTTAGGGTTAGAAGGGGTGGGATAGTTGAGGATAACCTCAACTTTACCCGGGTCTGTCCGTAAGCCATGTTTGTCCACATAATACCCCAGGTATTTGAGTTCACTCCGACAAAAATGGGATTTTTTCATGTTAATAGTTAGGCCAGCATCCTTGAGTTGCTGATAGACTCTATGTAAGAGCTCTACATGCTCCTCAAAGGTGCTGGACACACAGACTATGTCATCCTGAAACGCAAATACCTTGTTGTCGAACTCGGGACCAAACAGACGGTCCATGAGGCGTTGCACCGTGGCACTGGCTCCGACAAGACCGAAGCACATCGAATTGTATTGGAATAATCCTCTCCGGGGAACCGTAAAAGCAGTCTTCTCAGCAGACTGGGGTGAGTCGAATGGAATCTGCCAGTAAGCCGCACTCAAATCTACAGAAGTTAAATACTTAGCATTATTAAGGTGGTCCAAGATTTGATTGATATAGGGTAAGGGGTAGGCGTCACTCTTTGACACAGAGTTCAGCTTGCGAGAGTCCAAGCACAATCTGAGGTCGCCGTTCGCCTTCTCCACCATGACCACTGGAGAGTTCCAGGCGGACTGAGACGGGGACACTACTCCCATCTCCAGCATTCGGTCCAGCTCGGCTTCCAGGGCCTTCTGCTTAAGGGGAGAGAGCGGATAGTAACGCTGCTTTATCGGCTTGCTGTCACCAGTGTCAATGACATGATGTACAAGTGAGGTCCGACCTAAGCCCACCTTATCAGTGTTCAATGAGTCAAATTTCTCAATGACCCCGTTGATTACACACCTTTGTTTAGCAGTCAAGTTGTTGTAATCCTCGAGGCCACCGTTAAGGGACACAGACTCTATAGGATTATTATCACTAAAGCTATCAAGACTAATATTTTGTAAAATTAACTTATCACTCAACTTAAATTGTTGCCAGAAATCCACTCCAAATATCATGGAGGTGGTTATACCTGGGACAACATAGAACTTGACAACTCGGATAACCGAATTGTACTCAATTGGCAAAGAGATACAACCCAGACATTGCAAGTGAGTGCTGTCTGCAGTTGTAATACGAAAAGTAGGATTGATACTCACAAGATCAAAACCCAGTTCCAAGAAGATGCGGTGCGCTCCCTTACCTAGTATAGAGCAGGAGGCACCGGAATCTAGAAGGCCTAAGACATTTAAATTTAAAACCTTAACAACTAGATACGGTCTAATGTCACTATCCCGTTTAGGAAACAGGACCTTATCAGAAATAGACTCAGATACAGAGTGATGCACAGAGTTCCTAATAAGGCCCTGGCCTACGCGTTTTTTGACTTGCTAGTACAGTGTGAGCAGTCTGGGGTCTTGACTCCTTTGAGACCACACCGGAAACACACCAGCTCCCTTGACTGTGTGCAGCTGTATGCAGTGTGACCGCCCCCGCCGCAACGAAAGCATTTGCGATCGTGGGGGGTAACCGGCGTCTCCACTGCAGACACCTGCTTAGCGGGCTTTTGTACACCTTTGTTCTTAAGCTGGTGTAAGTCAGATGTAATCTCAAACTTGTCAAGAGCAGGCTCATGGAAAGCGTCTGCCCTAGTACGCGCAAGCTCCAAGCGCTTACCCAAACGTCTCAAGTCATCTACAGAGTTGACATCATGCAAGGCCAGTTCCTTCATGTAGTCAGGTCTAATGTTGTGCATGAGAATGTCCAGCTGTTCCTCACTGGGCATCTTACATGACAACCTTGAGAACATGGCTTGCATTGTACATATATAGTTAACCAAGGACTCAGAGCGGGCTTGTGTACGCTGTCTTATCTCGTTCCTGAGGCGGTAATCATAATCAGGAATATCGAAGGTATCTCTAAGCTCACTAATAAGATCCTCATATGAGATGAAGTTAGCTTTGTTTGTACGGAACCAAGACAAAGCCGGTCCATCCAACAGGTCGGAGAAAGCCATAAGGAGTCTAGGCTTAGTAACCTCCCGAGCACATCTAAGTTCCTCTAATCTCTCTAAAAACACACGTACACAAGTAGAACCATCATATTTTAAGTTAAATGAACATAAGTTAAGGGGACGTTCTTTATACACTATGTTACATGTAGAACTATTCCTACTTGAACTAGCTCGCACCGAGCGGTCCTCTCTCACTACTGGTGAAGTATATTCCACCTGGTCACGACCCGAAGGATCATCACCATCATCATCCGAACCTTCGGATTCAGAATCACTACTGGGTTCAGCCCTAGCGATGATCTTCACTAGCCTACCACGAATATCCACCAGGTCGGGGCAATCCAGACCACAACGAGCTAACCTACTCAATAAGTAGTTGGCCCTGATAGACACCCTAAGACGAGAATTATTATTGGCCAAAAACTCACCTGACTGAAGAGCCTCCTCCAACTCGGAGACCTTCGGAAGGCAGGTCGAGAGCTCAGCCGATGCATCAGCGGGTACCGGAGCACTCGCTTTGATGCTACCTCGACGGACGAGTCGGTGTGCCGTTCTTAGCTCACTCCGAAGGCCAGACACTGTCGTTTCCGGTTCCACTGAAATACCCATGTGGGACAGCTCGTTAGCAAGTTCATCCTTTCTTAAATAATTAATATATTTTTTCATCTGTGCCATTATGTAAAAATTTACTTACAACAATTATAAAGATAAAATGGCACAGATAGGGATCAATTACAAAGTAAAAATGTAAATTGAGTTACAACAAAGTGTACTAAGTTGGGTAATTATGTTTCAAATTGACTTTTAGAATTTAACAAAGATTAAGGGTATACTAAGAGAGAAAAGTTTCTAAATTTTCTGATAACACAGTTCAGGTTAATAATTAAAATTACAAGGTATCAACATACCTTCAAAAAAAAATTTATAATTACACAGAGTGAAATTCACTAAGTTAACACAGAGGTGAAGCTATAGAATAATATATGTAATATATTAATCTATGCTAATATAATATTACAATAAATATATGTGTGCACCATAAAAAGGAACATAACAAAGAAAAGAAACACAATAAGAAAAGAAGTGGGTATGCCAGATAAAATCAAAAAGTTTTTCCAAAATCACAGCTATTTTAAATTTTTGAATTTAGAATTTTGTGTCTTTTCCAGCCAAAGATGTAGGAAGCTGGAAGAAGACGAAAGGGAAGGTTTTGTGCTTAGCTGCTAGCACCACCAATTAACGTCCTGGAGCGTCTCGGACGATTCACCAGGATGGTTTCGCCGGAGGTAACCACCTATGCACACACACTAGACTGAGGCTACCGCAGAGTAGACCCAGAGATTTGCCACTACGTTGGGAGCCATTTTATAACACAGTGATGATCAGTGTTACTCACCAACTAGCGCGAGGTAGCTATGCAGAGAACTCTTTCCCAGGGCGCCTTACTACAGAGATTCCAGTGTGCGTGCAAGGGTAGGCCAGGGCTCTGACGAAAACAGTCAGGTAGGGTGTACACACATATATTTATATAACACAGAGATACACAGAGACACACAGAGAGCTTATTCACTGATAGACACAAATATCACAGGTACACAGAAGTATAGTCAGTGCTTAGGTACTTATGCTACTAAATAGACCACTGCCGCGTGAGCAGGTAACACGGGTAAGCAGCTAACTACACTGTAATAGGGTGACAATTACTGGCCTTGAGTTAAGATGAGAACAGCACAGCCCGAGAATGCCACGTGGAGGCGGCTGGTCCCTCTCAAAACACCTCGCTCATGTAGTCCACGTGTCATTGGGTGTGGTTTTTGCTAACCGCGGACGGGCCGCTTTTCCCCGTAGTAAAAAACCCAGTTTTCTGGGTAAAATGTAGTAAGATGCAATGCAGCAACCCAATCACAGCCCGCTAGACAATGCGAGGCAACAAATAATCGCGCTTGAGCGAAAAACTGATTCGCGGCACAGTCTCAGAGCATAAGCCAAAGGACCTCCAACTACCCCAAAGCAGGTCTCGGTCAAAGTCCCGTCTTTCACGAAAAATCTTAACAAAACCTGTTCCTTTAAATGCGAAATCGATTCGTCCTCGAACTTATGACATCCTGTCATTCTGACAGCAGAAATGTCACCACTGACAACCGATTAAAAAAAGATAACTCGATTAAGCTGCTTTCACATCCTGAATACTGCATCTATAGAAAATAAATGCTACAAGATATGCGGCACATATAATTGGTGCCTCACAGAATTTTTTGATTTGGTTTCTGATAGCTAGCGAGGTCTGCTCTTCGCAGAAGTACTAGTTATTATTATTTACACGCTCACGAGATAGCTGTTTAAGAATTCACCATTTTTACACATACGAGTATAATACTCGAAACTTCATTATTTAATACTTCTGAAAAATTATACAACGGAATAGCGTTGGTTTCACTTCGTTTCGTGTTGCTGTTAAAACCAAAGACTTCTATTTAAACTGAGGTAGACATGCCCTACGCACCGATTTTTGAAACCTATAAACTGCGCCAATTAGCAGCGTTGCTCGCACTGTTGTGAGTCAAAACTTCGAGAGTAGGTGCTCGACTTGCAATCGGAGTCCATACTCCTTCTCTTTTACTCTTTTTCTATTCGTATATTGCTATTGTGTGTGGTGACAATTACGTAAAAAATATTTATAAGTGAGTGTAGTCTTAGTAATGTGTGTATTTGAGCATTGCTTTTGAAATCTCGTTTGTTAGAGTACGGCGCGTCTACCTCAGTTTATACAGGATTACAGGAAAAGTCGTGCTAGATCCGTTAAGGGCGTGGAGTACCCATTATTTCTGACTAATTTTACTATGAAACACCCTACCCTAAACTTAACCCTGTTCGAGATATTCGACTTTTAATATTTTTATTGAAAATTGCCGATTTTTTGGGTTACAAAATTTTTATTTTTATTTTGGACGCCTTATTTATTATATTTGTTGCATTTTGACATGTGTAATAAGATGCTCCAAAACGTCAATCATTGAAATAGTGCATAAATTTATTGAACATGTCGTAGAAGACAAGTGAAAGTTAAGAAAATAAAAAAAATAGTAACAAGTTTATTTTTCTCTAAGCGATATGTAAAAAAAATATTACGGAAGTCGTTCGGCAGATGTTTTTTAAAATATCTACATTTCATCAGCCATCTAACGACGTATAGCAATGTAGGGTTGTATTTAAATTCATTGAAAAAAACTTAGTTTCAAAAGCGACAGTGGAGAAGAAAATTAATACTTAGCCCTAAAAAGTAAAATAAAACAATAGGAAAAGATGAAATGTCATTTATTAAACAAGGTTTTTACACAACTTTTTCATACTCTACAGTTCATGTTCAACATGGCCGCTTTGAGCATGTTCAACTTTGTACATTTTTGTTTTTACTCAGAAAACGCAATCTATTGTTATAGAGATGAATTTATTTTATATTATAGATGAAAGATTTGGTTGTATGTTTGCATCGAATAGGCTCCGAAACTACAAAACCGATTAGATTTTCTTTTTCACTGTTGAGAAGCTACATTATACGCGGGGTTATATTTTATTCTTGTACTAGCTGTTACCCGCGACTTCGTCCGCGTGAAAATTATGTTATAAGTAAAGTTTGAACCGCATTCTATCGAGCCTCTAGGATAAGTCGTAACCAAAATGTGAGAACAAATTTAGGACATCCTCCAACTTACCCGGGGACCTATGCGCTAGATGGATTTTTTTAACGTGAGGAAAATCCCACATGAATGTATTATGACTCCTACAGACTAAGAACCACACGTATCCTACCTAACAGCCTTCGGTTGGGAGCCCCGGGTAAGCCCTCTAAAGGATACCCCAGGACTGCGCTATATGGATAGGAAGAGACCTCATGGTTTTAGTGAGTCCAAGGCCGGTATGACGTACGTGTTTATTAATTAGCCCCTTTAATAATAAAAAGAGTAAGTATGGTGAAGCGCGAACACGAAACGTTTGTTAGATTAGGGCCAAAGACTGAAAACTTTGAGTATAACCAGAAGATTTGAGACGATAACACTAACGCTAACGGTAGCCAGTAAATGGCAGTCGTTAAACCAAGTTGAAGGCCTTATAGATTTAATAATTTTCAAAAGTAGGCAGTATCTACGCCTGTCCATTTCAACACGGCAATACGGTTCACCACCTATTACGTTACGTGGGACGAATTATAAAAAGTTGAACATATAATATGCCTCGATACCCCTTTGGGGATAAAGGCGTGACCGTATGCATGTACTTATTATGTTTAAGGTGACTTAATTTATGTACCTATGTCACTGTAGCCAAAGCTCAACATTTTCCAGTAAAGTTGTATTTTTAAGAGTGTTAATTATAAACTACGTTTGTGTGGCGTGTTGGCTTAATCATAAAAGAGCTTAATGGTTAAGGCTATTGTAAAATAATTCTATACTGACTTATTGCGAGGGTCAGCTAGTTTAATTTTAATTTTTCATGTCTGTCTATATCCCAAATAAGTATCACGCCGAAACTACTGATTCGATTTAAATAAAATTTGGTACAATCTGAGCTTATGATCCGAAGAAGGTGCTAGGATAATTTTGAACCCGATATTTTGCGCGGTTTCTTTGGGAGAGGGGATGAAAGACCAATGATTCATTAGTTGTAACTTCTCAATGTGTGGTCCGATTACATTTTTTTTTTCAGTTTCATAAAGGGAGTACGTAAAGAATTGTTTCACACAAGTTTCAATGTTGAGGGTTTTGTAGTTCAGAAATTAGAAACATCTCAACTTTCGCAAAACCTAGAATTCAAGAGTCCCTTTGAATGTGAGGGTAAATCGAAACTGGCGTGTTGGCTTAGTCATAAAAGAGGCGTGGACTGAATTGTTTTAGAATAGACTTAATCTTTAAGCTCTTTTTTGATTGAGCAAACAGGGCAGTTTCACACGCTGCTTAATGAGTCTGATGGAGAAATACCTCTTCTTTCATAGATCTTATGTGACGTAAACGAAGTTGCGAGGGTCACAGCTAGTCTATACATATAATAAACTGTAGAGGGTGGAGAGTCTGTACATGGAAGTTAATTTGAAAATTTTAATTGTAGGGGATTCTCTACCGAGGACTATCGACCTCTATCGGGGTCATAGGACGGTGAGAGGGTCGCTCACCGTCCTTACAGAAGCAGGCCCATGACGGCAGCGTGGCGTGAGGAACTCACGCACGCCCCCCTTTAGAAGCGGGATCACACCCGAAACCCCCCAAAGACACGGGATTGCACTCGCACCACCCCTGGGCGAGGCCGCAGTGGCGGCCGTAGGTCTGTTGGGAGTCCTGGGATATCCTTCCGTGGGCTTACCCGGGGCTCACAACCATAGGCTGTTGGACGTTACATGAGGTTTTTTGGTCGGTAGGAGTCCGGCATAACATCTATTAGGATTTTCCCGCACGTAAAAAAAAAGGGCAGTCTCAAATCGAAACTGAACCCGAAAATGTAATTTGAATTTTACATGTCAGCCTGTCTGTCTGAATCCCTAATAAGTATCACGCCGAAACTACTGATTCGATTGTAATGAAATTTAGTACAATCTGAGCTTATGATCCGAGGTAGGTTCTGGGATACTTTTGATCCCTATATTTTGTGCGATTCCTTTGGGAGAGGGGATGAAAGACAGGATTGTTTCACACAAGTTTCAATGTTGAGGGTTTTGTAGTTCAGGAATTAGAGACATCTCAACTTTCGCAAAACCTAGAATTCAAGGATCCCTTTGAATGTGAGGGTAAATCTTTACTAAATGATTAAGGCTATTGTAAAATAATTCAGTCCGCGCCGAAGGCGTGGACTGAATTGATTTTGGAATAGACTTAATCTTAAGCTCTTTTATGTTTAAGCAAACAGGGCAGTTTCATACGCTGATTGATGAGTATGATGAAGAAATACCTCTCCTTTCATACACCATAATATATGTGACGTAAACGAAGTTGCGAGGGTCAGCTAGTATAAAATATAATTTCATTGACTGCCGCTGCGGCGTAGTCGGTGTAGTGATGCCGCCTGCCGCACCGAAGGTCCTGGGTTCGATTTCTAGTTTGGTCCAATTATTTGTTTGATCAACAAATGTTTCTATCGGAGTTTGGGTGTATTCTATGTATAATATATGTATGTATTTAGAAAAATATAAGTATGTATATCAGTCGTCTGGATATCATAGCAAACACAGGATTGAATTTTTCTCTTTCGGGCTTCCAAGATATTTAGCGTGACAATATGTAGCGGGTGTGTAAAACCGATCTCTTACTAATATTCCTGCAACGTTTTAGCTTAATCAATCCCCATACTTACATATTTCATTGCCCTCTGCCTAGTCCCTAGGATATGTAGCGTGATAATATGTAGCCTATTTAAAGTTCCTACCTCTAGATTTACTATTCAAGTAAAAGATTAATTAAATTTATTCATTAGTTTCTGTATTTTGCAAAAGTATGCAAACAGATTTTCATTGTTGTCTGCCGAGCTCCTAAAATATTTAGCGTAATAATATGTTGTCTTGGTGTAAAACCTATCTCTTACTAATATTCCTGCGACGTTTTAGTCGAATCAATCCACCGGTTTACACATTTTATTGCTCTCTGCTTAGCCTCTAGGATATGTAGCGTGATAATATATCGCCTATTTTAAGGCCCCACCTCTAAGTAATATTTGTGCAAAATTTGAACCAAATCTGTTCAGTACTTTTCGAGATCCTTCCGGACAAAGCAAAGCAAACAGACAAACAGACAAACAGACAAAAAATTTTCTAACTATATTTTTGGGTTTGGTATCTTACGTAGAACACCTAGCGAGTATTTTTTTTTAAATATTTCCAATGTACAGTTTTGGCTTTTCTATCATTTTATTATATGTATAGATTCCCACGGGAACGGAAACTACGCGGGTGCGTGGCGTTCGCTAGTTACCAATAAAAACAAAAAAGGGGCTCCAGAAGCCTTTTGGCTATATGCAATAAATTGAGCATATTTCTAAACATTATTGTAAAGCTAATAAATAAATCTTGGGCATTATAATTGAAATTCTTACAAGTAATGAATTGCAGGCTTACGAAATAAATAACAGAAAAAGAGATAGTTGTGTTTTACCTACATAAAACTAATTACGAGTTTTGTGAAATAATTCCTAATAGAGCTCTTTGAATAAAATAAAATAAACTGTATTGCACACTTATACAAAATATCCATTTTTTTTACGTGTGGAAATCCTACATAGATGCTATGCCGGACTCCTACCGACTAAAACTACACAATGCTCTACAACTGTCTACGGCCGGGAGTCCCGGGTAAGCCCTCGGAAGGATGTCCCAGGGCACAAAATATCCATTGTAAGTTTATTTAGGTTGTAGCCCGTTAACCTCAATTAGAAGCATTCGATTATAAGGACGTCTTCAAATTAGTACCAAAACAATGCGCTTCAGTAGTGGTGGTCATGTCAGTTAATTCTAGTGATGTTCGTCACCGTCCTTACAGAAGCAGGCCCATGACGGCAGCGTGACGTGAAGAACTCACGCACGACCCCCCTTAGAAGCGGGATCACACCCGAAACCCACCCCCAAAGACGCGGATTAGCACCCGAACTACACCCTGGGCGAGGCTGCAGAAGCGGCTGTAGGTCTCTTGGGAGTCCTCCTGGGACATCCTTCCGAGGGCTTACCCGGGGCTCACAACCATGGGCTGTTGGGCGTTGCGTGAGGTATTCTAGTCGGTAGGAGTCCGGCATAACATCCATGAGGATTTTCCCTCACGAAAAAAAAAAAAAAAAAAAAAAAAGTGATATTCGTCACAACAATATTATGAATGTTTAAATGCCTAATTAATCCCAAAAATAATTTGTGAAACTAGTTTTTGGTTAGGTAAGAAAAAAACAATTTCTTTTAGTTGCCTTTTACGGTGATCTTCCTGAAAAGGTTCGATGTCCTCACTACTCATGGAATTAGTATCAACATTATTTCGAATTAGTTCACTAACTACCCATTAATTTTGGCCACGATGGTATATTTATTTGTTACAACTTTAAATTATGTGCACCAAAATATGTCATTTTTGTTCACATCATTTAAAATCAGAGTATAGTTTTAATATTAATTAATGTCTCTTCCCTATACAAAAAAGACGCGCGTGTGTCACGAAAGTGGCGCTGCGAGCGCTTCTAGAAATTGTAGGAAATCTAGTGGTGGCTTGCTCACCACAGTAGCGCCATTGCAGCGCTTCCTAACGCTCAAATGACTAAACGACTCTGGCTATTTGCCATAGGGACAAAATATTGTCTGGAATAATACATGGCTACTTTAAAATCCTGGAGTACGTTCCCATGGCATCCGGGAACAGGAACCGAATTCAATGCGGACCCCCGGACACCGTCTACATCATTTCAATAATATTGGCGCAACCAGCAGTCCTCATGTAAAAATCGGATTCACAAAAGTTTAAAAAACACCACAATTACCTCCTTGGCTTACAATAACAATAAGCAAATAGGTATGTAGGTATAACGAGTACTGCGCACGGAATCTTATACGAAACTGCATAATAATATCCATTTTTGGACGAATTCTCTCTTGCGAAACTGGCGTAGTCTCCGTACTGGGCAATCACAGGAATCGTGTAAGAATTTCTTACACTATTTAGTCAGTACGAAAGACTACGCTAGCTAGCTCCACCCTGATCTTTTTGCTATTCTCATTCTCATTATAGATAGCCAGTCTCATTATGTAAGGTACTCCTTAGATAATGAGACTGGCCAAATAGCTAAAGTTGGGAAAAGCGTCTGACTATGCCAAAAGCGCATGCCGAAAGAAGCATGTTCGAATTCTGGTTGTGACCGATATAATTTTTCAACCTAAAATTTATGATTTATTTAGTAAAGTAATTGCTTTCTAACATTATTTCGTAAAATCTAGAGATAATTTTTTCTGATTTTCATTGTCTTTTTAATTTTGGTTTTGTTTTGGTGGCGAATTATTGACAGATAGTTATTAAAAAATAAATTCTCGTTTACAGTGGGATGCGAGGTGACCTCCGACGTGACACTGGTCGATTACCTTCGGAACACGCTGGAGCTCCGCGGCACCAAGTACATGTGTCGCGAGGCTGGCTGTGGGGCTTGCATCATCAATGCTTCCACCTCGCCTGACGCCAAAACTAAAGCTGTCAACTCTGTAAGTATTCTCAAAGACGGGCTTATCAATGAGTCGCGCCTGGGTACGCAGTTTTTAATCAGACCGCGGTGGAAACCGCCTTTATCAAGTCAACATAGATTTTCGATCTATTTTGTATCAAACTCTGTTTTTTTATTTAGTTAAAATAAAATATAATATAATATTATTTATTTCCTGAAACATGGTGGTTATACGTGTTACAGTTCAACAGGTTTCATATGTTTCGTCGGTTAGTAGTCCGACAAGCAAAAACATAACTTCATAGCTAGACATTAAAAGGAACACATTGCATGCAATTGGTAATGGTGTGATAATAATATTGAAGTTAATGATTGACCCACAATGACGTTATAAGTAGTAATTAATGTCAGCTAAATGCAATTACAATGACACACACAGTTGTATAAATGAAACATTGAACTTGACTAAAACAATATTATCCACAATAGTTTTTACGCTTAACAATTTTTTAATTGAAATGTTGATAATAAAATAACTGTATGTATGTAAATTAGGTACTAAATGTTACATACCTTGTTTAAAATAATACACATTATGTATGCTTGAGAGAGTAACGTCATTTTTTTACCTTTATTCTCATTAATACACATTCCCATACAAAACAACCAAAATAAAGTACATAATAAAGTAGGAATAAATAATACTATGTTGAATAAAATTAAAAAATAACTGAATTTTGTTTGTGAAACAGGTAAAAGAATTCGTATATTTGTGTTCAAATTGCGAAAGATTTATAGTTTTATTATGTTATTGAGCAAACAGTCTTGGCAGGAAAAACCTATGTTAAATGAAGACAATTAAAATTTTACAAGCACTCAGAATTTTTCTAAGAACGCAAAACCAGCTGAATCAAGGGGAGTACTTTTCCGGTCGTAATAAACAAAAGTATAAGAAATAGTGAAAGTGAGGTATATCAGAAGAAGCAATAAAGTATTAACGTAATGACAATTGAGGTCTCTAACATACCTGGAATGATATTAATTAACAAAAAACAGGAACAGTATGATAAGGTAATATTGAGACATGCAGTAGAAGTACCTGAGAAAGAAAAGTGGACGCTAGAATTAGTTTGATCTCGTGGAGAGAATGGATGAAAATTGACTGACAAAACAGATTGATCAGACAAGCGTGAATAAGCAAACTAGTAAGAGCGACCTTGACTTACCTACGCATGTCAAGCTCCTCAACTATCTAGAACTGGTCAACGAGAGTAATATCGAAAATTGTATGTCAGGATCGCTAGAGAGAAAAGTAGTAATGCCTACCACGATAAGAGATAAGCATGATGATTGGTCCACCATCGTAACTGATATTTCGTAACCAGCTACGAACATGGAATTATTTTCTTCCTTTGATAACCAGCTACGAAAACAGAATTAATTTGTCGTTTTCGTTACCAAGTTTCGGAGCCAGCTACGATAGAAGATTATTACTTCCTGCTCTGTAACTGGTTACTAATCAAGAATAATTATTCCAGGTTTGTAACCATGTATGTCGGTAAAAAATTACACTGAGTAATATACTATTACCTACAACTAATAAATATATTTTAAGATTTTATTTCCCACATGGTACGTATAGAACTATGCTAGATATCACTACAGGAATTCCTTTTCTTAACCCGGCGTCAGCATGGTAGAAAATTAAATTTAAAATTTAAAAAACCCCCGACTCATAAAAAAACCTGTAAAAAGTAATAAAATAACTATTATATTATGACCTATCTACCCTAAGTATTGAACCTTTATTATTATTATAGGTAGCTATATTATTTACGTATTCATATTTTTAACTAACAGTTGGTCTCGTCGGGGGGACCGCTCTATATCTAAACAGAGACAGACGGACGATTAGGTTATGATTAGGTGAGCGGTCCCCGACGAGACAAACTGTTAGTTAAAAATATGCTTGCACTTGCGTGCGTGTGCTGCGTAAATATTTATAGTTATGTAAAAAATATGTACTAAGTACAAAATTGTTCCTTTTGAAAAAGTTCTAAAAAAATTGCGCGATAGCATGTGTCTATCTTTGGGTTGGTGCACAATATCATCATCATCATCATGTCGTCCAAACCGTTTCCGGCGACGGCGACTCCTACATATTTAGTTGATCCCTATGACGGGCTCTAATGTGGCTTGCAAAGCCGAACTTCGACTTGAAGACACGATCGCAAGGCGTACAGTATAGTTGGCCAGATGAATTATACGTGTAGGAGTATGAGGGTTTTGGACGAGTCTTCCGTACTTGGCGCTTCGTGTCAAGGTATTCTAGACGTTTCTCTTCAAATGTGTCGATACCCGTGCGGACGGTATGACGCCATTCCGGTCTAAGACGGGCAATATCCTCCCAACCATCAGTAGAGATGCTGCAGGCCATAAGATTGCGTTTTAAAACATCTTTGTAGCGCAGGTATTGACCTCCTTGTTTGCGCTTTCCGCATGACAGCTCTGAGTAAAAGACAGCCTTCGGTAGTCTTCCATCATTCATGCGTACGACGTGTCCACTCCATCTAAGTTGATGTTTCATTATGAGTGCTTCGACTCCGGGCAAGCCGGTTCGTCGTAGGACTTCAGTATTTGGAACACGATCCTGCCACCTGATACGCAGTATAGACCTTAAACATTTGAGATGAAAGGTGTCCAGCTGCTTAATGTCTGCTCTGTAGCAGCACCATGTCTCCGCTGCATAAAGCAAGGTAGGCAGGACGATTGCTTTGTACACTAATATTTTAGTTTGCAGTTTGATGTCATGCGAGTTCCAAACACGCCCCCTAAGTTTGCCAAAGGCTGCTGCAGCACCTGCTATTCGGGCTGGTATTTCTGATGCCAGTGTGTTATCACATCTTAAACGACTTCCCAAGTATTTAAAGTTTGGGACTTCTACTAAGTCAGTGCCATCCAACTTGACCCTTGAATGACTCTCATCGAAACCTCTCGGGGGCTGTTTTAATACTTGGGTCTTGCTTGTGCTTATAACTAAACCAAACCTACGGCATGAGAGGTGTAAAGAGTCTATATAGGCCTGAAGGGACTCAAGAGAATCAGCCATTAGGCAAACATCGTCGGCGTATAAAGCGTCCATCACTGAGAGTCGGGTAACTTGTCGTTTAGCTCTAAAACGAGAGAGATCGAAAATGCTCTTGTCAGTTCTGTAGTCAATTTCAATAAAGTCATTGCAATTCCCAACCGCATCTTGCATCACAGAAGCAAAGTAGAGAGAAAACAAAGTAGGAGCCAGAACACAGCCTTGCTTCACACCACTCGTTACTGGGAATTGGTCTGAAAAGTCATTTTCATGTCGAACTCTCGCCATCATGTCATCATGAAATTGACGAATCAAGTTTAATAACTTTTCAGGACAACCAGCTTTCCTTAGCACTATCCACAAGGCTTCACGCGGTACTCTGTCAAATGCTTTTTCCAAATCGACAAAACACATGTAAAGTGGCCGGTACTGTTCTAAGCTCTTTTCTTGAATTTGTCTTACGACAAATATAGCATCTATAGTACCTCTGCCTGGACGGAAGCCGCATTGGGTTTCGGGGAGTATTGTTTCCGCGTGTTGGGATAGACGGGTGTTGATAATGTGAGCTAAAATCTTCCCAGCTGTCGAGAGTAAAGAGATGCCTCTGTACGAACCGCAATCGGCTATATCGCCTTTGCCCTTGTACAATTTACAAATAGAAGCATCTCTCCAATCTTGCGGGACGACTTCACACTCCCATATTTTTAGTATAAGCTCGAATAATTTGTTATTAATGTGTGGGCCACCGTATTTGTATATTTCAGATGGTAAACTATCTATCCCAGGTGCTTTAGCATTCTTCATTCTCCGCAGTGCAATAGCAAGCTCATCAAACGATGGGGGTTCCGCTAGATCTTCAGCGGTAGGTAGATCTTTTAGAGATTCTATGTACAACAGGTCGGTCGTCTGTATTGTGGGATTTAGAACTTCGTGAAAGTGTTCTGCCCATCGAGCTAGTACGTCTTTCTGCTCAGTCAACCGTCGGGTCTTATCCTTGTCATACATCGGAGCTGTCTTCTTTGTTCTTGGTCCAAAAACAGACTGCAGACTCTCAAAAAACTGACCTGATTGATTATTGTCAGCATATTGCTGAATTTCATGTGCTTTGTCAACCCACCACTTGTCTTTAAGTGCACGCACTTTTACTTTCAGGTCCAGATGAGCCTTTCTTCGTTCAGAGATGTCTGTTGAAAGAAGAGCACGCCTGTGGTTCTGAACGAGTTTTCGGACTTCTAAATCCGAATCGTCAAACCAGTCCTGGTTTTTCCGCTCAGGTTTACCTATAACTCGTAAGGCACAACCATGGAGATTTTCGGCGTATAAACGCCATCTCTCATCGACAGACGCATCTTCTGGACTTTCTGGAATATTAGCATAAAAAGCATCATCCAGTCTGTCTGCTAGTGCTCGGTTTCGGATCAGCTTCTTGCAATCTAGCTTTGCCGGGTTCTTGTGTGGAGCTCGTCGTGGAATTTTCACTTGTAACCGCTGTTTGGATCGAACAAGTCGATGGTCAGTCCAACCCTGGGCACCCCTCATCACTCGAGTGATTAGTACTTCACCGAGATCCCTCTTGCGTACCATCACATAGTCCAAGAGGTGCCAGTGCTTAGATCTTGGATGCATCCACGTGGTCTTAAACTTTTCTGGCAAGCGAAAACATGTGTTTGTAATGGTGAGACCGTACTCAGAGCAAAAAGTTAGCAAATCAAGGCCATTGGCGTTGCATTTTCCAACTCCATGTCGCCCAATTACCCCATCCCAAGCACCGTGATCTTTGCCAACGCGAGCGTTGAAATCACCCAGCAATAGGATCTTATCAGCAGCAGGTATTTTGCTGACTACTTGATTGAGTTCATAGTAGAACTTGGATTTCTCCTCGTCTGGAGATGGCAGTGTGGGGGCATATACACTAATTAGAGAGAGATACTTCTTAGTTGACAGTTGAAGTCTTAGTGTTATAATTCTGTCATTTATACCCTTTGGTGTTTCCTTAAGTTTTCGTGCCAATTCATTTCGCACAGCAAAGCCTACTCCACTAGCTGCTCTCTCCGAGCTTGGCTTTCCGCTCCAGTAATAAGTATAGCCTCCAAGTTGTTCAGTGAGCTCTCCGGAGTCACTAAGATGAGTCTCACTAATTGCGGCGATATCTATACCGTACTTATCAAGTTCTCTTGCAATCAATGCCGTCTTTCTCTCAGGACACAAATTTATGTCACTATCTAAAAGTGTACGAACATTCCATGTTCCTATAATAAGTTGTTTAGTCTTAACTTGTTTCTTTTTTCGACCGCATAATGATGGTGAACAGGTGACTGCGGTTTGCCACCCGCTTTTAAAAAGAGACAGACTATGTTTAGGCCACCTTTTCTAGGCCCCTCCCCGGATTGGGGAAAGCAGAGCGCTCCCTAAATAGGGCTGCTTTGTCGTCAACTGAGCTGCCGAACTGGTCCCCCGCCTCAGTCAGGACACAAAACGACCATCACCAGAAGACCGCCCACGTGCAGATGCCAACTAAGGTTCGGACACACCTATCCACCCCCCACCATCGGCACTCCATCGCCGTAGGGCTTTCGTTCATTGACCATAAAACATGCGGGAGTCATCTGCGCGTGAATATATTTCAGTGGACAAGCAGTTGCGCAGGTGCAGATCCACTCTCTCGTCCTCAGTGTTCTGGTGCCGGTGGACCGGGTAGCCGGTACGACCAGCGGAACACAGAGGATGCAGGCGATTGGCCGCATGTCGCTAGATTTTAAGGGTCCAGACATGCGCCCTTTAAGGTACATCTCCGTGTACCATGCCTAATCGCTGCAGAGACCGGATGCTTATGCCTATCGACGTAGCTCGCTCTCGGCACCAAAAAGGACTTTATGTGGCTGGAGGACCGTCCATTGACTGACTGCATCGAAAGCATAGTAAGCCTTGATGGGCGATGGGGTCGTCACTTCCCGACGCACGTCACGCACAATAACCATTTTAATGGCAATCAATTTTTTTCTACAATAATGCCACGCTATACCCCTTTCATAAACGAAATTCTTCTTAAAAATAATGCGACGGGAATACACGCGACGAGAAACCTTTCTCTCTCACTCTCTCTCTCTCACGTAGTATTGAATATTAACGACGAGACGCTATGGGAGTAAATGCAACGTGACGGGAGTAAATGCGACGGGAACAGGTAATACTCTCTCTTATGTGGCGCAAACGAAGTTGCGCGGGTCAGCTAGTTTTATTATAATATATCAGAGATATATCAGGTAGGTAATCTGACAAAATGCTTACCTACCTTTAGTTCCTATTCACATGGTTACAAACCTGGAATAAATATTCTTGATTAATAACCAGTTACAGAAAAGGAAGTAATAATCTTCTATCGTAGCTGGCTACGAAACTTGGTTACGAGAACGACAAATTAATTCTGTTTTCGTAGCTGGTTATCAAAGGAAGAAAATAATTCCCTGTTCGTAGCATCGTAGCTGGTTACGAAAGATCAGTTACGATGGTGGACCAAAGGGGTAATTTCTAGTATTGTCAGTTTTTCATCCTCAATTTTTATGTTTGGTGACGTTAGACCTTTTAATTTGGTAAAGTATTTATGCATGATGTATTTATATATATATATAACCAACCTATAGTTGGACGAATTCATATTTAATTTATGTGTTATTCCAAATTCTACTTTTATATCAAAATTTAAACACCAACCATTCATAATAATACTAGCTGACCCGCGCAACTTCGTTTGCGTCACATAAGAGAGAGTAAATCACCCGTTCCCGTCGCATTTACTCCCGTCAGAATAATCGTCGCATTATTGTAGAAATTGCGCATATTCATGCAATATGACGTGGACTACCGCCACTACCGGTGTACGTTGCCGGCAAAATACCGAATCGACCAAAAAAAGCAAAAAAAAGGCGAGGTCAAACGGGATAAAAAGTATCCTATGTCCGTTTCCTGGTTCTAAGCTACCTCCCTACCAATTTTCAGCCAAATCGGTACGGCCACATGAGTTATAAGTAGTGTAACTAACACGACTTTCTTTTATAAATATAGATGTTTTTTCCATCCAAAGGTTGCCTGGTAGAAATTGCTTTGCGCAAAAATGCCGCCTATTGTATTGCTTTATTTGTAACATATTTTCACTCAGTTTGTAAATGTTCTTGGTGTGCAATAAATTATAATATGATAAATAAATAAAGTTGTTTTCGCTACAGAGAGGCATTAATATACAGACATACATGCGAAAAAAATTAAAAAGATAAATCATTCCATACTTATGTTCTCAGGTGATTTTGATCTCTTTATCTTAACCCTTAACCACTGACGTACGTATGTACGTCACCCAAACGGTTTTTCGTTCATAACTTCAATTTGCGCGGGAACTCCGGCGAGTAGGTGGTAGTTTCCTAGTTTTTTTTTCACGGACATCACACACAACGCTATCTGATCCCAAAGTAAGCTAGGAATAACCTGCTTGTGTCATGGGTATCAGACCACGGATATTAATACTTCTTCTTCTTCTTCGTGTCAATGGCATTGTGGTGAGAGGACTAGTCACCTAGACTCTGCGTTACCGAGTGCTCGGTGTCCAGGGTGCGCCGGACGTTGGGAATCAAGTTCGGTATTAATACTTATATACTTTTAAATACATACATATTATACATAAAAACACCCAGACTCTTGAGACAAACATTTATGGGTCACACAAATATTTGTCTCCGGTGGGAATCGAACCCACGACCTCCAGCGCCGCAGGCGGTATCCCTACTGACTGCGCCACAGAGGCAGTCAAAAAACGTGCCGTGTTTGCGAAGGTGGGAATCGGACGCCTGCCACTTTCCTAAGCAAGTGAGTTTGACTACCCGACGTATGTGGTACCACGTAGCGTCAGTATGAGTGTGACTTTTTTCTAAATATTTGTAGGTATATGTTTTTCGACAGATAAAATGAATCGTAATCGTCTAAAATAGTCTAAATTCTACTTATATGCCAACGACATCTAAAATAACTCGTATTCAAGTGATTAGTATCAACTAAAACGTCGCAAAACGCGATATGGCTGTCAAGCTTGTAGCAAATCTGTCTGCTTGCAGTACTCCAAGCCGACCTGTAACAATTGTTGTTAAAAATTGCCTTGTATTGAGATTTATGGCAAATGTGATTTTTTTCTAATTAAAACCGTCCTTAGTAATTAATAGAACCAAAAAAAGGAAGTTCCTATTGTTAGAAAATATTTTTGAGTAATTTTTTTTTAAAGTCTATTTAATTTTGATTACCTGCATGGTTATTTATTAATAAATATTTTTCTATGATTATAATTACTGTTTGTTTCATTATTTCTATTTCATTTAAATATGTCTGAATAAATAAATTTCAGTAATCATCAACATTACACTCTATTGGTATATCAGAAGGACTTCAAAGTAACGTACGTATGCTATACATACGTCAGTGGTAGTGTAACAAAATGATACGTCAGTGGTTGAGGGTTAAAACATCACCAGATACCTATTAAAGCATTGAATTCTATGTGTCTATGTCGACTGTCAGTGCAGCCTGCTAATTTACATTTTGAATGACTTGCATTACAAGTTGTTATTTTACTTTCACTAGTCTCGATGTCTGTCGTTAATTCGTTACGTGTGACATGCTTTTCTATATCCGCAGGCTGATTACGTATGTTACAATAGGCAAGCGATAGCGATAATCTCGTGAAAATCGCGCCATAGTCGTTATTTATTGACTATTTCGTATTACGTATCAACGATCATTTTGCCATAGCAAACTATCGCTAGTTTGCTATAGTGCTGCCTCTGTAGGACAATCAGTAAAATAAAAGTGCATTTGTGCTATCCTGCGGCAGCGATCTGGTGATAATTTCGTATTACGTATCGTTTTTGAAAACCTCCAGGCAGCGATTTCGAACGTAAAAACTGCAATTGCGTTTTCTCTGATTGCTGATCGTTCGCTGATCTCTACTTAGTATTAATAATCTATTTTTGCGTAATTATTTAGTAAATTGCCAATTTTATTATTCTTAAAGTCAATTTTATTATTATTCTTATAAATGTTGAAAAACTTTACAGCAGTGAATTGTCGTGTACTTAATTTTGTTTTGTAAAGAGTATAGGTAGTTAGTGTAAGTGTTGAGTAGTGATCTTACTGTGTACTGAAATATTTGATTGTAAAGTAAGAATGGCTCGTGCAGTTCTTTTGATTGACGCACTTGAGGTTGAAGCCAGAAGGGCAGATAATCGAAATTAAGGACTTTGAAGCTTTGAATCTAAGCGAAGCAGAGTTCAAAGCCCACTAAGTACAGGCTATCAAAAGAGCTTTGTCGTTTTGTGTGATGAGTTAAAACCATTAATGGCACAAAGAAAAAGGAGAACAAAAGCTAGTTTAGAACGTAAAATGACAGTTTTTTGACATTGTTCTTCTATTTGGAATTTCATATATTCCTTTTTCGAAATCCAAAATGACACTGATATCGACACGTAAAACTTAAAACCAATCGAAACACGATATAAGCAAACTATTGCTGTTAAACTTGAAGTGCATTTTGTAAAATATTAACATAAAACAAATCTTTCGTCACATATGTTTGTACTACAATCAGTTTATTAGTGCATTTGTGAACTGAGAGTCCACTTTTATTTTTTGAGGATTTTTGCAGTTTAACTAACAATCGTGCCGCGAGCACGTGTTCGGACGCGCTTTCTAACCGATCACTAAGCTTTCCAAATATTTCCTCAACTTGTACTATGCACTATTGTTAGTTAAACTGCAAAAATCTGCAAAAATAAATTGGTCTCTCAGTACACATATACACTAATAAAATGCCCAATAGATGTGACAGTTCCCAGTTTTAAGTGATCGCCACGTAATTGTTTATGGCGCTAGTACCTATCTTAGCGATAAGTGCAACGTAGCGATTAGCGAACGATTCGCGATAGAATTTAACGTTATACCATTTTTTTCTGCGACCTGCGGCTGCGATAAATCGCGCGATGATTGCGCAATTATCGCTGATCGCTGTTTTATACGTAATCAGCCTGCCGGTTAGGCTGAAATTATGTGTCACGCATTGTCATACTAACTAAAATGTAAAGTTAAACTTTAGACTTATCGTAAAAATAGTTGATGGCTTAAATAGTAAAAAAACGATAATGACTAAACTAATATGACTGCCGATATGTCGAATTTGTTTTTTTTTATTGTGTTCATTGCGAATAAAATGTATGTTTGTATTTTGAAAATAGCTCATAAGCTCACCTTTCTCATTAAATACTGGTTAGGTTCAAATTAAAATTCTTCTTTCGTTAGTCTAAATTTTGAATACGACGGCCTACGTCCGTCATTCAAAAGGGACCTTTTGGTTGACGGTTAGACTTTTTTTTTTGTTTAACGTGAGGGAAAATCGTCATGGATGTTATGCTGGACTCCTACCGACTAAGAAACCTCACGTAACGCCCAACAGCCTATGGTTGGGAGCCCCGGGTAAGCCCTCGTAAGGATGTCCCAGGACCCCCAATAGACCCACGGCCGCCACTGCGGCTTCGCCCAGGGGGTGGTTCAGTTTATATAGGCGTCTTTGGGGGGTTTCGGGTGTGATCCCGCTTCTAAGGGGGGCGTGCGTGAGTTCCTCACGTTACGCTGCCGTCATGGGCCTGCTTCTGTAAGGACGGTGAGCCGCACCCCACCGTCCTCAGGCCCCCGGTCATGGAGGCCGATAGTACCTACTCTGCGAAGACACAAGCCGCCGACTGCGGAACTTGGGTGGGAGAGTTCTCTCCCGTTCCCGCCCCGCCGTCCCCGGCGGCGCAGTCCCACTTACTCCCGCTGGAGAGCATGGCTCGCACCATGGTCTCGAGCGAGAGAGTGTCTACGTCCAGACCCACCACGAGGACCTGGCGCTGTTGCGCCCACGCCGTGCACTCTACCAGCGTGTGGATCGCCGCTGACGGTTAGGCTAGTCGTAAAATTGGTCTTATCGCCGCCGAAGACTGTGGCTCTTTAAACTTACTTAATTTGTTACTCACAACAACAATTATGATGCTACTCATGGAACAATTTCTTGAGTTTACAAATTCAGTTTCTTCACATAATTATTACACTGATCTTTTTATCTTGAACAGTGTATGGTGTCCATCACATCCTGCCAAGACTGGGAGATTACGACGATAGAAGGTTTGGGCAGCAGACTTGTTGGCTATCATCCATTGCAGACGGCAGTGGTTGAAAGTAATGCAACACAATGCGGACATTGTACACCTGGATGGGTGATGAGTATGAACGGGTAGGTATCAATTGTACACTCCTAGTTCCTTTTCTACGACTAAATGTAGAACAAGGGATAGATTTTGCTCACAATAATAATAAAGTTTTAAATTCAAAGGCACTATTTGATAAGGTATGAAATATTTTATTAATAGCAATAGCCAAAGCGTTTTTTTTATACCACCGAGGTGGCAGACAAGCCGAGCAGAGCAACCGATACATCTGGTGGGCCGTATGCCCACCAGATGTATCGGTGGTCACCGCTGCCTATGGACGTTTGCAATACCAGAGGCGCCACACTCGCGCTGCCGACCCTGTAAAAACCTTTTTGGACCCCCTTTGAAGAACCTCATGCTGTAGGCGTTTGGGAAAACCGAGGCAGGGAGATCATTCCACAATCTAAGCGTACGCCGGAGAAAGCCCCTACCGGATCTAACCGTGTTCAAACGCTCCGGACGCAAAGTGTGAGGATGAACACCCTGTCTATGGCGAGCGGTGCGGTGATAGAACGTAGCCGTGGGCATCATATCAAACAATTCTTCAGAGCACAAACCATTGTACAGGCGGGAGAACACGCACAAGGAGGCAAAGTCTCTCCTGTCGCGAAGCGTCTGTCTTTTTCAACATAACTATAGGTTCAACATTTGGGTACGTGGGAAAAATATAAGAGGTGAAATAATTATCTACTCTAGGCGCAAAAGGGAGTGAATATAATGTATGTATTACATAAACTGCAGATTCCCGGATGATAAATTTGACATAATGAAATAGGCCTATGATAAATTATACTTTCACAATACTTGACAATACACACATTGTTTTATTCACAGACATATCATTGTTTTAACGCTAGATAATGCTGACGCTGATGTCAGTATACTCGTAGATATTTAAGTCACCTTAGAAGTTATATAAAGAATCATTGAATCTATAACTGCTGAATATAATTTATAAATACCTATTTCTTTAATAATATTTACCCCAAACTTAGACATTTCAAACACTTGAACGCCATTTTATCTTCTTCAGGCTTTTAGAATCCAAAAACAGAAATATCATGATGTTAGAAGTAGAACAATCATTTGGCAGTAATATTTGCCGATGTACAGGATATAGGCCTATTGTCGAATGCTTTAAGAAATTTGCTAAAGACGCACCGAAAGAACAGAGAATCGAAGATATTGAGAATTTGTCTCTTTGTAAGAAGAAAAATACACCTTGTTTTAAAAGTAGCTGCACCGAAGACGATGATTGGTGTATTGTAAGTGATAGTGATATCTTAGAAGCAACTTTCAAGAAAATAAAGTTGAAAGACAATAAAATATGGTATAGACCTGCTTCTATCAACGACGTTCTACAAATATTGCAGCATGAAAGCTTTGGGTCTGATTATATGCTTGTCGCTGGCAATAATGCTAAAGGTAAAAACCACAATTTTTTTCTTTATCGTTCCGTACCCAAAGGGTAATAACAAGGCTCTTTTACTAAAGGTGCGGTTCCACTTAGGTGGAGCGGAGAGGTGCTGTGCCGCGATTCACCAATCACGGTGCGGAGTGGAGAAGAGATGTGGATTTTAAGCAATGTGATTGGTGAATCGCGGCACAGCTCGTCTCCGTTCCTTAAGACTTTGCTGTCGTTTGTCTGTCATGCACGAGGCTGTATCTTGTTAACCGTGATACGTAGTTCAAACTTTCACAGAAAATTTTTAATATTTTTAAAAACAGCAAACATGATTTATTACAGTATTTTGGTACGGACTCCTACTCACATTTGTTGGCTTGTCTACCTACATACATATCTAGCTCAGCAATGAAGCCGACTGATGGAAAGCCCTGGCGACATTTAATCATCTGGATCAGAAGTGCATTTTTTTCTCTCTCTGGTTCATTTAAGATTTCACTAAAAAACCAATATGACTCTATTTTTATTAGACTTTGTTGAGAGCGGTTGCCATAAATCTGTATTTTTCTAATCTTATTTACTTTACCAGTACCTTGTGTCCTATGCCTAGGAAATTCTTTTCTTTATTGATTGTACTTGCTGGTACAGTTGAACAATTAACAACTGACTTCCTTTGTTGCTCATTGTGACCTTCCTTCACATTGATTATTGAAACCTATGATCTCAATCAGTATTATTTGCTTTAATTTCAGGTGTGGTTCCAATAGTTGAGTACCCATCTCTACTTATAGATATCAGTCATCTCCAAGAGCTGAAATCTAATTATTTTGACCAGAACCTGGTAGTTGGTGCTGGATTAACTCTTACAGAATTTTTATCTATTTTGAAGACCAACTCAAAACAACGGTATTTTGGATACTTGGCCAAATTATATGACCATATTACGATAGTAGCTCATATTGCTGTCAGAAACGTAAGTATATACCTACCTATTATATCAGACTGGTGTTTTCAAAGATCTGACTATTAAAAACCTTTTAATTTTTTTTAGGTAGGTACAATAGCGGGTAACCTAATGATCAAACACAAAGACAACAACTTTCAATCAGACATCTTTTTGCTCCTGGAAACCGTTGGTGCCCAGATAACGATCAGTAGGTATAAATATGTCTTTGTGAAAACTCAAAAAACGCAAAACGTATACAGCTTCTTCTAACTTCAGACATATCAGTATGCAGGATGGAACTGTCAACTATGCTTAAATTAATATGCAAAAGCATAATATCATATTATGGTAAAAGAAGCAACCAAGCTAGCAACGGGGGTCTGAGGACGGTGGAGGACTGCTCGACGTCCTTACAAAAGCATGTCCTAGACCACGGTCTAAAGTCTAAACGTAAACTTCCGTGCGTGAAACTTCCACGTCACTCTGCCGAGAGACGTGGAAGTTTCACGCATGCCTTACCCCGTAAGAAGCGGGATTATAACTGAACAACACCTTAAACACGCGGTATAGTATCCAAAGTCCTCCAGCCAAAGTCTGTTGGAAATCTGGGAAATCCTTCCGAGCCGTATTCTTTGTGTGGTTTGAAGGTTATAAAACATGTAACTTACAAATTAATCTTTTAACCTCCTCTTCGTGTAAGTTTTTTTTTATAATCGTACACTTTTCTGCAGCTATTTACATTACATATGAATGAGATTATGTAAATGAAGTTCGTAGCATTCGTTAGGTTAGATGCCCCGGACATAACGAATATTTTATACAATTCAAATTATATTTGTCTCGGAGCTTTTTTTACGAATGGAAATTCCTCATGCATGCCGACTAAAAAACTATACTTTAAAACTTACAAATTATTACTTTTTAAAATAGGTGATGTTTAGGTACAGTCAAGTTTGACTGTAAACTTATAACAAATAAGATTATTATGTTTTAGTTGACTGGCGAGGTATTCAAAAAACATATACAATGCAAGGTTTCCTGGCTGTCAACATGAATGGAAAGATTATTTACAACGTATTACTGCCTCCACTATCTGACGAACATACATTGATTACCTTCAAAGTAAGACCATTATTTGATAATTTACCTGCCGTTGACAGTATCTAGTACTGAAAACGTGCGATGGGTATCCTTTTGAATCACATGAACAGGGACCGACTCATAGACCGTATGGAGGGTACAAATAGACTAAAAATCCATAGTAGGAAACGGATGAGAAAACGCAAGACAAGGTGTGTAAAGGAAAATATTGTGACCAACTTACATCTAGCGGGGTATCACAATATCCATCGGCGTGCACATAGTTTTAAAATGGTGTAGATAGAAAATTGATATTGCTTCGTCATGCTATTGCTTGTAATGACTGATTTAATTAGACAAAGGAAAGTTAGCTCCCTCAACCACATAATTTGTATTCATTCAATTAATGTCTCGGTTGCACGTGGTGTTGTCTGCAATACTTTTACTAACTGTAGATACCAGGTCATTTTTGGACATGGACCTCACACACTACATCTGTATGCCCTGCATACAAATACAGGAACTTATTCAATTATTATAGGATTCTCTTTTTCTAGATTATGCCTCGAGCACAAAGCGCCCACGCCATCGTTAACGCTGGTTTTTTATACAAAATAGATGGATCCACAAATACTGTTAAGAACGCACGAATCGTGTATGGAGGTTTATCAGCCAAGTTTATTAGAGCATATGCTACTGAAACATTCTTGGGCGGCAAAATATTATTCACCAATGAAACTCTCCAGGCGGCATTGAAAGTGCTTGATGGAGAATTAATAGTAGAAGATAATCCTCCTGAACCTTCAGTGGCTTACAGAAGGCACCTGGCTAAATCGTTATTCTATAAGGTAATGAATGGTTTTTCTTATTCTTTGTTCCGAGAGGCTTAAGACAAAATACATAGTTTTGAAATGAAAATTAAATTTACATTATTAATTATGTTAAAGAAAGTCATATTAAAATTTTAACGCCGCGATCATAGCTTGATACTATGGTGGCCCTCAACTTAACAACTGATGTACCAACTATTAGGTACCACTACTTACTTCGGTGGCGCATTCGGTAGTGAAACCGACTGCCAATCTGAGGTCTTGAGTGCAATTTTCGAGTCGGTTTAAATATTTGTGGCATTCACAAATGTTTGTTTCGAAGTTTGGGTGTTTTTATGTTTTTCTCTTTTTCAATAGTGTATGTACTTGGTATTCCTAAACAATACATTTGTATCTGAGCTTCTCCGTTGGTAATTAATTCTAACATTTAATGCCACTATTATTGCCTGAAGAAATACTTGCATCAAGTCCTTTTCTATACAGTCAGTTAGATTAGTTACGTTTAGATCCCAAGAATTAACGGAGTAACAATTCGATATAGAAATTTGCAAACAACAAATAAATAAAATAATAAATGAATATCCCTAGAAAATATTTTTTTCTGATAATAAAAATAGTTCTGATACACTTTTTACACTCAAATCTACATGATTGTTCTACTAACATAACAAATAATATTTAAAGGGTCTTCTCACAATTTGTCCACCGCCAGCTCGTACTCCTATTTTTAACTCAGGTGCCAAGAAATTACATGAGTCTAGAGGTCTATCGGAGGGTAAACAAATTTTCACCACAGAACCTCCCAAATGGCCACTAACCCAGCCGATGCCAAAGATTGAAGCTTTGGTAAGTAGAATGTTGAATTCAAATTATTTAGTTTTTTATATTTATTATCTTTTCATACACCAATTTTTAAGCAGCGCTCGTGGCCCCGCGGACTCAGTGTTCTGTAAACGACCACTGCAGTAAGCAACTTTCACTATGGCCGGTCCATGGATGGGTGACCATCTATGTGACCACTTTGTGACATTCATTTGAGCGTTTCCGTGCTTCGAAAGGCACGTTAAGCCGTTGGTCCCGGTTGCCAGTAAAATGGCAGTCGTTAAGCTAAGTTGAAGGCTTTATTTCAACAGCAGGCAGTAACAACCTGCGCCTGTCCATTTAAACACCGCAATACGGCTCACCACCTATTACGTGGGACAAATTATACAAAGGTGAAATGTGGGCATATAATATGCCTCTGCCTACCCCTTCGGGGATAAAGGCGTGACAATATGTATGTATGTACACCAATTTTTAAGTTCTAAGTATTACGTTTTATTTCAAGTACCAATCTTCTGGAGAAGCAGTATATACGGAGGACATACCATGTTTCCCTAACGAAGTTTTTGCTGCTTTTGTACTCAGCAGTGTGGCCTTGGGTACGATCGTTAGTATAGACACTACAAAGGCAATGGTAAGTTTATTTTGGGTCATGTTTTATTATGGTAATGCCAATGGCTCGATTCACATCAATGGACAAAATTTTGTTTAATCCATATATATTTCTCTAAAGAGTCTGGGTGTTTTGTATGTATTATAACCAAAACACACGCAGGGTAATCCTAGCTTACTGTGGGGTCAGATGGCGCTGTGTGAAAATGTTCTGTTTGTTTACAACAGAATTGTGTGATAATTACTTTTACAGTTCCCTGAGGAAAAATCAGATTCGATCACAACGATAACTATATTGAATCGTATACTAACGTTGTTTCATTTTATTACAGAAATTAAAGGGCGTGATTACATTTTACACAGCTAAAGATATTCCTGGTTTAAATTCCTTCACACCAGCCGAGAGTGTATTTTACACTTCAAACGAAGAAGTTCTTGCTGACGGCACTGTAAAATTTTACCATCAACCTATTGGAATAATTGTAGCAGAAACTCGGCAAATAGCTGATAGGGCAGCCAAACTTGTCACTGTCAAGTATACTAATGTTAAAAAACCAGTTTTAGACGTAAAAATAGCAAAAGAAGACAATAAAAGAAATACTATGTATTCCTCTTCTAATGCAACCAACCCTGGAACTGACGATATCCATGAAGTAGTAACTGGCAGCTCGACATTCCATGGGCAATATCACTTTACTATAGAAACGTTAGTGACTGTAGCGAAACCTACGGAAGAAGGATTGGAAATACATAGCTCAACGCAATGGGTTGATGGAACACATGTCATGATCTCCAGAGCGTTAGGTATTGATCAAAATAAGTGGGTACATTTTTACAAATTAGCAAAACTTTTAATAATATTGTTTCAGTTTATCTCCAATTACACTTTGTTAGACAACATTATTATTGGTCTTAATATTTGTTCTAATGTCTTTAGTACGTTGTAAAATAATTTACATAGAGCATTCTACATGCGTTTTAACCGTAGTATAAATTAAGGTTATAATTTCTTTATCAGAATTGACGTTTATGTCCGTCGTGTTGGCGGTGCCTATGGCTTCAGAATCTCCCGTAGTATTCAATCTGCCGTGGCCTGTAGCCTTGTGAGCTTTAAATTAAATCGCCCCTGTCGATTTATTCAGTCGCTCACTACCAATATGGAAGCTGTGGGGAAGAGACTGCCATATTCAAATAACTACGAGGTACTTATAACGTGTTTAATTTCTAATTTAGACATTTTTCTATTAATGCATGTGTATTCTTGAAACTTTAATATTAACTGTTATGAAATACCCTTCAGAACGGTAAGACCGAAGACTGAATATTGTACAGCCTAATTTGATAGGGACCGTGAGAGGGATCTCCCTCCCGAGTTCCGCAGTCGGCGGCGAGGTCGTCGCAGGCTGCTATACGCTCAAGACTACCGACCTCCATGACCGGGGGCCTGAGAACGGTGGGCTGGCTGCTCGCCGCTCTTACAGAAGCAGGCCAAGACGATGGCGAATATCTCTTTGCCCCTCATAGTGGTGATAGTGGTGGGACAGTACCCAAATCCCCCCCCCCCCCATTACCCTAGTAGCGGGTTAACACCCGAACCAACTACCCAGACGCGGGATAGCACCCGAACCCCATAGGCGAGGTTGAAGTGTTCGCCAAAGTCTGCCGTGAGCCCTGGGACTCCCGGCCGTAGATAGTTGTAGGACATCGTGTGGTTTTAGTCGGTAGTAGTCCGGCATAGCATCCATGAAAAAGCCTAATTTGATAATCTTTGTAAAGATTTATTTACATTGCTCTCAATTTCAGGCGGCAGTCAACAAGTCAGGAGTTGTACAATACGTAAACTATACTACTTACTCAGATAGTGGGTACAAGACGAATGAAAAACTGAGCTCTCTCACCGTAGATGCTTATTACAACTGTTACGATGTTAAGAAATTCAACTTCAAGGGTTTCGATACCGTCACTGATACTGCCAAAAATACGTGGTGTAGATCACCGGGTACGTAAACTCATTTTATATTCTAAATCGCTAATATTTTTAAATTTGTCTAAGGGATAGCAGCTAGTCAAGTGCCATCTCGTAGTCCAGGGACATCCTTCCGTCCTAGGACATCCTTCTGAGGGCTTACCCGGGGCTCCCAACCATAATGTTTGGTTGGGATGGAATGGATGTTAAACATCGTCACAAATTTCCACATTTAAATAATATGTTTTGATGTTCGGACGTTTGTTATTTAAGAAAGCTCCAACGACTGAACGGATGTGACTGAAAGTCGGTAGAGGGATAGATTGTAGTCTGGACTTTTTATCCATCGAATACGTTGCCATAGAAAGTGGGAACGAAAGCACAAGTGTCATCTAGTATTATTATGATTTTATTCCACAGGTACATTAGAAGCTATAGCTGCATGTGAAGTTCTAATGGAGAAAATTTCTTACAAACTTTCACTAGACCCAATGACAGTACGTTTAGCTAATTTAGATAGAAGCAAATATAGTGATATAGATGCAATGGTTGAACAACTTAAAAATGATGCGGAATATGTAACAAGGCGAGCAGCAGTAGATACGTTCAACACACAAAATCGATGGAAGAAAAGAGGCCTAAGATTTTCCATTGCAAGGTGGGCACCAATTGGAGGACAACGCTTTGATATAAATCTCTCAGTATTTCATGCAGATGGGTCCATATTAATCACTCAAGGTGGTATTGAAATGGGACAAGGTTTATATACCAAACTTGTTCAATGTGCTGCATATTTTTTGAAAGTGCCAGTTAACAAAATTCAAATCAAAGCAAATAGTACCATAACCACACCAAATAGTTTTATTTCTGGTGGAAGTCTCACATGTCAGAATAATCTGATTGGTTTGAGGAGGTGTTGTGAGCAGCTTCTAGCGAGACTGGAACCTATACGAGCTACATTGACTAACCCTACTTGGGAACAGTTAATTGTTGCAGCTTATAATGCTGATGTTGATCTTCAAGCTCATGGTTTTGCTGGAATGACTGATGCACTGGAATATAATATTTACGGTCTGTCGTTGACTGAAGTAGAAATTGACTGTTTGACTGGCGAATATGAAATTTTAAGAGTGGATTTGTTACAAGATGTTGGATTAAGTATAAACCCTGAAATTGACATTGGACAAGTAAGCATTATTCCAAATTAAAGTGATTTTGATTCAGATAAAAATAAATATTACAAAAACATATTTTATTGGTATAATGGTACAAAATTCAACTGGCTACATATTCATGATGTCTTATGCATTATGATTTTTTAGGTTGAAGGAGGTTTCATCATGGCTGTCGGCTACTGGACGAGTGAGAAATTGGTTTATGAAGAAAGCGGCAAAATGCTTACCAATCGATCTTGGAATTACCATGTGCCTGGAATGAGAGACATACCACAACAGTTCAACATATATTTTAAGAAAAATTCATACAGTACTGACATGATCCTTGGTTCTAAAGGTAATATAATAAATATAATATAATAATAGGTACAGTCTTATATGCAACACATTGGTTCAAGCCGTTGTCGCCTGTACTAGTGAAAATTCACTGTATCACAGGTGACATACTATACCATTTAGAAAAAGATAAGTAAGCTATTATTTCTATCTGTACCTCCATACCCATTTCAAAGTCCTTATGACTTTAAAGCTTGCGTGGAAGATTTCCAAAAAAAAAAAAAACATTCTGGTGCGTTCTATAATTAACAAAGTCACGTCAGCTGACTCTCGTTTGGACGTAGACCACTGTGTGTTGCAACTCGAGTCACATTCAGTTTCAGAATTTTTCAAAATATACAATTATTATTTTATCAACTTATAATGAAATTACTTTTTCTGCCAGCAACTGGAGAGCCTGCTTCATGTGCTGCAATTGGCGTTACATTTGCACTTCGTGAAGCTATTGCTGCGGCACGCCGAGATAATAGTATACCCACAACGGAATGGTTTGAAATCGGTGCGTATTGCGACTGTTTTATGCTTCCTCTGTGACTTTCTTTGAACACTGTAGCACCCATTTATCCCATATCAAGTCAGCGTATGGCAGTCCACCGCTGGACGTAGTCCTCTCCCAATTTACACTACAACACACGGTCCTGCGCCTTCCGCATCCAGTCCCAACCTGCGATCTTTTCTAGATCATCGAGGACGTTTCGACGTTCGCCAAGTCGCGTTCACCACTACAGAACTCGTTTGCTTCCAGAATTTAAGTTATATGTATACTAATATTTTAATGAGAAAATATTTGTTTGTTTGTTTGTTAGTTTGCATCGAATATGCTCCGAAACTACTAGACCGATTTTAAAAAATCTTCACTTTTGGGAAGCTACGCTCGCCCCGGTGAACATATGATATACTAGCTGATGCCCGCGGCTTCTCCCGCGTAAAATTTGGTTCCTGTTCCCGCTTCCCGAGAGAACTAATTCTCGTGATTAAAGTAGCATATGTGTTATTCCTGATCATAATCTATCGCTGTACCAAGTTTCAGCAAGATCCGTTCATACGTTAAAGCGTGAAAGAGTAACAAAATTTCACCTTTATAATATTAGTAAGATTTTATTCGCGTACTAGCTGATGCGCGCGGCTTCGCCCGTGTGAAATTTGGTTCCCGTTCCCGCTTCCCGTGGGAACATTTTCCCGGAATAAAAAGTAGCCTATGTGTTATTCCGGACTATACTCTATCCCTGTACCAAATTTCAGCCCAATCCGTTCAGCCGTTAGAGCGTGATTGAGTAACAAACATCTAAACATCCAAACATCTTCACAAACTTTCACATTTATAATATTAGTAGGATTCCTACGGGAACGGAAGCTACGCGGGTGAAACCGCGTGACGTTCTCTAGTTATTAATAAATATTAAAATAAGCAACTAATATACTTGGCCGTATAAAAATGTCTGAATATTCTTAGTTTTTAGTACTGCTCCACGCCCTTAGGTAGCCTATGTTACTATCCTGGGACATCCTTCCGAGGGCTTACCCGGGGCTCACAACCATAGGCTGTTGGGCGTTACGTGAGGTTTTTTAGTCGGTAGGAGTCCGGCATAACATCCATAAGGATTTTCCCTCACGTAAAAAAAAAAAATAAAAGCCTATGTTACTACAGAATAACTTAACTTTCCAAACGCTTTTTTATTTATCTATTACTATTAAACAATCATCAATATTTTATTTTTATAATACTGGATGGTGCCCGCGTCTTCTTCTCTATTGGAGTAACAAACATTCACAGTAAACGTGTGGTGAGAACGCATCTCAAGCCAATGTAGAGCCGTTTTCTTCTGTAAGGGCCGTTGATAGGGCTAACAACCTTGGCCATGCAAACACGGGTCCTTTATACAATGAAATGTATTACTTCATTGCTATTTTAGTTGTAATAAGTAAATACTCATTACTTACTCAAAATCGAAAGTAAGTTAGTTATAGGGGTGTAGGTATGTTTTCTTCATCTATTGGCATTTTTTTTCCCGTCGATAAAAATCGGTTGTCTGCAAAGTCGGTTTACTGACGATAGCTAAACGTGACAACTCAGCCTAAATGGAACACCTCACAGCTCAGAGCGAGGTAACGCCGCATACGTCATGTTTTTTCGTGGGTGCAGCCGGCTCCATCGAATTATAAGACGTTGTCACGTCAAAATTTATGTCATAAAATTTGCGACTAATTCTATGAGTCTATGACCGTTTACACATTACGTATGATTGAAAAATAATAAAAATATTAAAAACATATTTTGATACACATCTTGATGATTGCAAATCTATTTGTGGCCATCATTTTTCGTCAACTTATGCCGACAAAAAACGATTTCACTTGCACCTGCTTGCATCTTTTTTGTAATTTTTTTACACAAGCAGTTTGTTTTGTTTTTATAATAATCCTTTCTAAGCAATGTAAGAATAAGAATAAATGTACAATTATATTGATTTTTCATTTCCAGACGGACCATTCACTACCGAAGCTGTTGCACTGGCGGCGAAAACCAACACAGAAGACTACAAGTTTTAGTAGCAGCATACTGTGTTAAGACTTTAATTTCATGTTTGTTAAATTTTAAAATACCCAAATAAACCAAATATGACATGTTTTTACACCTTAAATTCATTCATGAGGAATGCCATACTGGAACTGGGCTTTTTTTTAAAGAGTAGAGCTCTTAAAAAAACACGGTTCCACGTTATTTTTAATTTATTTCTACAGGACTATTGGACTTATTTTGTGCCTTATAAGTCAGTTTTTTTTTTGTAACTTTTGAGGTGTTTTAAACTACTTCTTCAAACGTATTGCTAAATGATTTGGGGTTCTCTGTAACATTTAAATGTCGTACAGTAGTTGTTCTGGGATTTTAGTGAATATTAACAAGCAGTGAACCCATTGAAATAAAATGTTTTATTTTCAATGGGTTTAACTAGAAGACTTAATAAGAAATAATTGTTCTAAGTACCTATGTAGCACCTTACTTGAAATGTTTTTCTCACCAATACCTCCCGTCGACTACGTTTTTTAAAAGGGGGTTTACAAAACCATGAATTATACAAAACAAGCTTCATCCACTAAGTAAACTGACGAAAGTGAGTTAGGAACGGGAAGCCCCCATACCCTTTTAGCCTGTGCACGCATGACGTATTTTTAATTAAAAAACATTTTGCTAAAGGATGGGATAGGATGCGAGGGTCAATGATACCTGCATAAACGTTTCTATAAAAACTTGATAATTATACTTACCTGTTTCGATGTGAGAATTTTGACTGCCTCGGTGGCACAGTCCGTAGTGTAACCGTCTGCCGCGCTTGATGTCCTGGGTTCGATTCCCGGATCGGTCCATATATTTGTGTGATCCACAAATGTTCGCTTCGTAGTTTGGGTGTTTTATATGTATGTAACAGCTGACCCTCGCAACTTCGTTTGTCACATAAGGTGTATGAAACGATTGGTATTTTTTCATTAGACTCATGGGAGCGTATGAAACTGCCCTGTTTGCTTAATCATAAAAGAGCTTAAAGATTAAGTCCATTTTAAAACAGTTTAGTCCGCGCCGATGGCGTTGTTTGTTTTTCAAAGTTGTGACGTATTTTAACCCTTTATTCGTTACGTTATCATCATACTCATCAATCAATCAAATCAGCCTATAGCAGTCCACTGCTGGACGTAGGCCTCTCCCAAATTACCTTCGCCACAACACGCGGTCCTGCGCCTTCCGCGTCCAGTCACTCCCTGCGACCGTTTTCAGGTCATCGATCCATCTGACGTGGGGTCGTCCTACCCCACGTGTACCAAGTCGCGGTCTCCACTCCAGAACTCGTTTGCTCCACCTACCATCGGTTCTCCCACAGATATTATCAGCCCACTGTCACCCCAAACTGACTCTAGTTCTCTGACGAATAACATCGTTCCGGGTTTTACCCTTCATAGGCACCCCAAGCATAGCTCGTTCCATTGCTCGCTGCGCAACTCGGGCATGGACTAGCTTTACTGTGAGTGTCCTGTTACGTCTCGGCACCGTAGGTCATAACTGGTAGAACGCACATTTAGTAAAAATATCAAATTATGGTATCTGCTCCCATTCGCAGTTTCAAAGGTAAATAAAATAAAATAAGTAAGTATATGAAACAAAAAGCATTGTGTTACTTCAAGCTTCCAGTAAACCGTTTTATAAAAACACAAAAGCCTTTTGTTATAAGTTTCAAGTTTACGCTTTGACTTTGTTCGCGAGCTATGCCGTTCTTTTGCCTTCGATTTCATGCGAACTAGTGTTAATTAAAACGTGAACGAACCTCTTCAATGGATAAACTTTCGTATTCTGCTCTAGACTTTATAAGTTGTCTTAGTTTTTTTTATGGTGGACATTATAGCACAATAATGAACTAAAAGAGCATAGAATTGTTCCTCGAAAGAGAGAGGAGAATATAACCTATCGGAATAAACTAGGACATTTTCCGGCTTCATCAAAATGCCATAAATTCCAATGATATTTTTCAACTATTGCGGTTTTTTACACTCATAAGTAGGTACTTATAGAATTCGGGACTTCATGCGAAATACTTTTTACTCTACAAATGTACATATGGTCACGCCTTGACGCCTGAAGGGGTAGGCAGAGGCACATAAGGTATAAAGCCCACATTATTTTCACCTTTTTAGAATTTGTCCCACGCAATAGGTGGTGAGCCGTGTTGCCGTGTTGCCGTGTTGAGATGGAGAGGCGCAGGTTGGGACTGCCTGCTGTTGAAATTTTTCAAGCCACCTAAAAAGGCCTTCGACTTGGCTTAACGACTGCCATTTTACTGGCAACCGGGACCAACGGCTTAACGTGCCTTCCAAAGCACTGAAACGCTCAAATTAATGTCACAAATCGGTCACATGGATGGTCACCCATCCAGGGACTGGCCATAGTGAAAGTTGCTTACAGCAGTGATCGTTTACAGAACACTGAGTCCGCGGGGCCACGAGCGCTTCACTCTATAGTTTGCTTAATCCGTTTAGACGATAAGAGCGTGATTGAGCAACCAACGTCCCAACCTCTAAACATCCAAACATCTTCATAAAGTTTTACAATAAATATTTTATATATTTTTTAAAATGAAAGTAGGATAAGATGTTTAAACAGAAATGTCACTATCTCTTCAGCCATTACACCCAGTCGTGTTTGTCCAAGGTGCAGGTAGATTTTACTTTGCACGGCTGTTACAAAAGTTCTGATTCGTACCTACGTGAATTTTCGTGTCCTTTTGTACTAATGAGAAGACCGAGTGTGTCCAGTTTGTTTACGTTTGCAACATCAGAGGTACTACAACTGCTCTGTCGACTTCCCAAAATAATAAAGACCCTTTTTGAAGATTATCATACTACAAGACATTTTTTGACAACCGGCACAAGGAGCTTATTGAACAATATATTATTATCAATTTCAAATTCAGGCAAAATTCAAAAGCTACAATTATTTTAAAAAAATTAAGAGGTCCACTCGCAGCTACGTTATGAATTAAATAATATCTTGCTAAGCTTTTTTTTTTTTATGTGTGGAAATCCTACATGGATGCTATGCCGGACTCCTACCGACTAAAACCACACGATGCTCTACAACTGTCTATGGCCGGGAGTCCCGGGTAAGCCCTCGGAAGGATGTCCCAGGGCTCTCGGCAGACTTTGCCGAACACTTCAACCTCGCCTATGGGGTTCGGGTGCTATCCCGCGTCTGGAGAGTCGGTTCGGGTGTTTACCGGCTACTTGGGGAAGGGGGGGGGGGGGAGTTGGGTACTGTCCCACCACTATCACCACTATGAGGGGCAAAGAGATATTCGCCATCGTCTTGGCCTGCTTCTGTAAGAACGGCGAGCAGCCAGCTCACCGTTCTCAGGGCCCCGGTCATGGAGGTCGGTAGTCTTGGGCGTATAGCAGCCTGCGACGACCTCGCCACCGACTACGGAACTCGGGAGGGAGATTTATCTCCCGGTCCCTTCCCGCCACCTCTTTTTGAAGCATAACTTGCTCGCAAAAAGATGCAGCGGCATCCCACTTGCTTCCGCTGGAGACCATAGCTTTTACCATGGTCTCCAGTGGGAGAACGTCAACGCCCAGGCCTGCAACGAGGTCTCGGCGCTGAAGCGCCCATGCTGAGCACTCCACCAGAGTATGCTCCACCAGAATATCAATGAATACCAATGAATTTATGATTACGTGAGGTCGTGAATGTAAACGGACGTGCTCAGTGCTCATGTAGTTTTTATATTTAAATAATATTTGATCGTAACCAGGTCAATATTATTCTGACGCTGCAAATTTTTTTGCTGCATAATTTGATGCTAAATGCAATAAATATAGTGTTTTGATTTTAATCGAACGAAAGTAATGACGTAAATTTCGAAATGGACTCGCCATTCAACCGGAGTTCCCGGACTGCCCGTAGTCCGCCCCCGGGCTCTTCGCGCTCACAGGAAGAAACTACTCCAGCCCCTGCTGCACCTCAGCTCTCCGTGATCTCCACTCCAGAGATACAGAAATGGATGAGTCAGATCGACAGCCTTCTGACTGAGGTATGCTCTATTTCAACCGATGGAGGGAAGTTGAACAGCGAAAGCAAAATTAGAATCACCAACATTTGTCGAAGTGTGACTCACGGGGTTTCTCAGATGGCAATACAGTACCAGTCGGTTAAACAAAAGCTTATATCAGCCCATGCTGAAATTGAGACCTTGAGAAAGGACAATGACACCTGTCTTCAATTGCGAGAGCTAAAAAACGACATCCAGAGTGCTACTAAAGCCGCACCTCCCGAGTCCTACGTATCCTACTCTGACATCATAAAGACCGGTAAGAAAAATTTTGTTTGCCCTCCAAAATCTTCTAGTATAACAATATATCCAGCAGACAAGGAAAAAACTAGCGAAGAGACCAAACAAATGGTGCAAAATATTATCAATCCTGAGAGACTGCAATTACACATCCGTGGCTTGAGAAAAATCGGCAAAGGTGGAGTAATTATAAGCACAGCAGGAAAGGATGACCTGGAGAAACTTAAATCATCAAAGCAGTTACAATTATCGGGTCTCAAAATTCAAGAAACTTTCAAAAAGAGGCCTAGATTAATTTTCCTAGGTGTGCCATCTAATACCACAGAACAACATCTCTTTGACTGCCTTTTCGAGCAGAATATTACTGAAAAGCGCCCCAGCCTGACCCGTGAACAATTTTTAAACTCAATCAGACCTAAGTCTGATTGAGTTTAAAAGTTGTGTAAAATTAGTGTATGGGGTGTCTTTTTTGCCAGACTTATGACTAATCATAAGTCTGGCAAAAAAGACACCCCATACACTAATTTTATCGTTGAAGTAACAGCCGAAATTAGAAATTTACTTTTTTTTTTTTTTTTTTTTTTTTTATACCACTAAGGTGGCAGACAAGCATACGGCCCACCAGAAGGACCGGTGGTCACCGCAGCCTATGAACGTTTGCAACACCAGAGGTGCCACACTCGCGCTGCCGACCCTGTAAAACAGGAACGAATTTTCATTGACTGGACTTCTTGCCCAGTCCGAGACTACACGCTTGTAACTAGGTGTTATAAGTGTCAACAGTATGGGCACTCGGCTAAATATTGCCGGGATACAGAACCAACTTGTGGTCATTGCGGATGTCTTGGCCACGCCCTCAAGAAGTGCTCTGCTCGCAGTCAGTCGCCTAAGTGTGCATCTTGCATGCGCTTCAACAAGCCACACAATCACGAAACTGGTGACCTACAGTGCCCCGCCCGAAAAACTGCAGAGGACCGACTACTCCAATCAACAGACTATGAGGGCGCCTAGGGCGCCGAACGAAAAAAAAACTTTTCAGGCCCTAGAGTAGTTTAAACACTATTATGGAAAATGTACATATAGAAATTGAGATCTTAGGGGATAGAGACTCCTGCATGTGTTCGCCTAGTAAGTGCCAATCGGAATTAGATAACAAAAACTTGCGTATTAAGATTTTTCATATGAACATACGTAGCTTAAATTGTAATTTTAGTGAACTCTTAGTTTTGTTAGCAGATATGAAGTGTACTTTTGACGTCATAATATTATCTGAGTGCTGGTTAAGTAAAGTGTTACACATTCCACCTATGCCCGGCTATGATTCGTATGCAACCAATGTAAACACAAATCAAAATGATGGCGTAGTGGTATATGTGAGAAGCAACATACAATGTCAAATTGAATGCCCTACATTTAATGAAGGTTCTGTCTTAGTGTGCAAATTTAAAAATGACCTTGCTATTGTCGCAATTTACCGCACGCCATCATTTTCCAGCACAGATGTGTTTACAAATGGCTTGTGTGAGGTATTATGCAATTTATCATCATTTAAAACTGTGGCTATTCTTGGCGATATAAATATTGACATCTTACCGGGGATTCACTCCCCTGATACTGACCAGTACTTGGAGATGTTGGCGGAACAAGGCTATCTCTCTTAGCATTTTTTTGCAACTCATAACAAAACTTGCTATGATCATGTTATATTAAAATCTAAGCTTAGCTCCAAAACATTGGTCGTTACATCTACGATAACAGACCATTACTCAACCATTTTGTGCATTGATTACCCGAAACATAACTCAAAATCATTGAAGACAAAGCGTTTAGACGTTGAAGCGGCACTAAACGAACTCCGACAGGTAGATTTTAGTGAACTGATGGACATTACTGACCCTAACAATTACACTGACGTGCTGATCTCTAAGATAAAAATAACTATAGAAAATTGTACTAAAACAATATTAACATCTTTAAAAAAGTCCGCCTATAAACCATGGATAACCCCAGGTCTCTTAAAGTGTATAAGAAACCGCGATAGACTGCATCTTAAACTCAGAAATGATCCAAATAATGTGACCTTAAAGATAACTTATACACGATACCGAAATTTTTGCTGTAGACTCTTGAGTAAACTTAAGCGAGTATATGAAGCTGGAGAGTTTACAAAGGCGGGAAAAGATCCAAAGGCAAACTGGAAAACTATAAAGTCTGTTACAAATATGCCTACAAAATCCAGCCGGTCTACTAATTTGTTGCTAGCTTGTGAGAATCCCAAAATCTCTGCCAATCAGATAAATAATTATTTTGCAACTGTCGGCCAAAAACTAGCAAGTGATATCACAAATATGACTACTCCGATGTCTTTGCCACCTAACTTTTTTCCTAACACCAACTATTCTAACTCGATTGCCATTCTAGAAACAGACAACAGGGAGATAGAGAACTTGATCCTGTCACTGAAAAACGACTGTGCTTCGGGTTGGGACAATATCTCAGTATCCCTTGTAAAAAATGCAAGATTCGTTCTGGTCCCTCATATAACTCAGCTATGTAACCTCTGTATCAGTGCAGGGGTTTTTCCAAGAGCCCTTAAACGAGCAATTGTGCATCCCGTCTATAAAGGTGTGGGAGATAAAGTAAACGCTGAAAACTACCGACCTATATCTATGCTGAATATTTTTTCTAAAATTGTGGAAAAGGTTTTAAATAAGAGATTATTAGATTTCCTCGAAAAAGAGAACATACTCTCAAATAATCAGTATGGTTTTCGAAAAAATAAATCCACGGAAGACGCTGTTCTACACTTGACTGAAACCGTCTCGAAAACACTAGATAAAAAATTTAAATGCGTTGACATATTCCTCGATTTGAAAAAAGCCTTTCATACAATATCGATTCCTATTCTCTTAAATAAGCTAGAGAACATTGGAATAAGAGGAGTGGCACTCAAACTTTTCCATGATTACCTGAGTGATCGGACACAGTGCATAAAAGTCGATGAAGTCACTAGCGAGTATGCCCAGATCTCCTTTGGTGTTCCCCAGGGAAGTGTTCTAGGACCTACACTCTTCCTGATTTACATAAATCAGCTTTGTCAACTTTGCTTTGCCGGGTGTTCTGTAATTATCTATGCAGACGACACTGCCCTAATAATAGAAGGAACAACGTGGCAGGAAGTCCAAATTAAGGCTACAGAGATTATGAATCTAGTTACCCTCTGGCTTTCAAACAATTTGCTCACTCTTAATACATCAAAGACAGTGTACGTGACATTTGCGACCACTTCAAGGTACTTACCTCCACCAGACTCGATCTGCATCAGGACTCACATCAATTTGACTGACTCGAATGACTGTGCAGGAGTAGAATTAATAAGATCTTGCTTGATAAAATACTTAGGAGTGTATATAGACGATACGCTCTCATGGAAACACCAGATTGAATCACTGAAAGCTCGCACACGTAAGCTAATTTACATCTTCAAATTGTTACGAAACTCTGCGAATGCTACCATCTTAAAAACTGTCTATTTCACCCTTGCACAGTCTATACTAACATATTGTATGCTGGCATGGGGAGGGGCACCAAAAACGACCATGCTACCACTTGAAAGAGCACAGAGAGCTGTAATTAAGGTAATAAATAGGAAGCCCTTTAGATACCCGACCGACCAACTATATCGCAATTACAAAGTCCTGACAGTTCGTAAACTATTTATTCTCAAAGCAATTCACCATACTCATACACTTCTCGAGTATGATCCTATCGCGTACACCTTAGCCCGTAGAAAGTATGCAATTTGCGACCCAGTTGTGCACAGAACTTCGCTCGCGGCCCGCCAGTGTTACGTCCTGGGTCCAAGACTATACAATAGAGCTAGTAGAAGCATAAGTTTGTACACTAAATCTAGATATGAATGCAAGAAAATGCTTACAGATTGGTTGCAGCATTTAAATTATGAAGAAACAGAACAGTTACTCGAGGTTCTCAGTTAACTCAAATGTACTTTCAAATTTTAAAATGTACCTTTTAACCTTTATAATGCAATAACTACTTTATTCTTAATGTTAGTTTATTTTTATTTTTATGTTTAAATTAATTAACCTACATAATGTAAAATAAATAAGTAATGTTCTCGGCGATATTATTTTTTTCTTATGCTTTGTATTACAATAATTGTTCCAATGAATTACTTAGTTTACTTTTACTCGATTCTTTTTCTAGTGGTTGCGTGGGCCCCCTGGTGACCTATAAATACAGATACAAACTGTTGTATCTAGTTTAGGCACCAGTCTCACAATTAAATTAAATTAGACGTGAAATAGATAATGTACAGCCACTAAGATGCACTTAATGATATAAGTTTTTATAATTATTTTATATTTGTACTTTAATTGTTGAGGAAATAAAAATATTTTTATTTTTATTTTATTTATTTATTATTTATTTAATATCTTGCTAAGCTGCCCGTGTGGCAACAGGCCCAGTGTAGCGAAAGGAAAGGATGTCGTAAGAGGCGACTTAAGGAACACTTTTGCAAAAAAATCCCTTCATTTTAATTTATGTAATACTAGCTGATGCCCGCAGCTTCGCCCGCGTAAAAGAAATATAGTAGGATTCTGCGATACAGCCTATTTTGATAAATGAGGGAGGTATCAATAGAAGCACCAGCAACTATATTGTATTCAAGGGAGCACCCTCTCTAAAGTAAATAGGTAATTGCATGACCTGTGACATGATAACAAGATTTAAATAGTGTATCCTGGTTGTGAATAAATAAAAACCAACCAAGTGCGAGTTGAACTCGCGAACGGAGGGTTCCATACTATAAAACGAAAAAAAAATCACGTTTGTTGTACGGGAGCCCCCCTTGGTTAATATTATTTTTCTGATTTTAGTATTTGTTGTAATAGCGGCAACAATAATACATCATCCGTGAAATTTTCAGATCTCTCGCTATCACGGTTCCTGAGATACAGCCTCGTGATGGACAAACAGAAAGACAGACAGACGATCAGATAGACGGACACACGGACGGCGAAGTCTCATGAATAGGGTCACGTTTTTAAGTACGGAACCCTAAAAAAGGCTTAATGACGTTCACATTTCAAAATACATATCAAGTTAAATTCTGGCTTTGTTGTCACAATTGTATGAGCTTGATTTAGTATATCTTGACACATTTTAAAAAATAAATGACATGACGTTATTTTAAAAAGAATACAGCGATTTAAAATGGTCCCATTTCCAAATGCTTCCATTTGAGTTTCTACATGGACGGTGGCGTCATCTTGCGTTCATTCGGGCGCAATTAATTCTTCTCTGACAATTCAACTATGTGCAGGATTTTACACTCCGTGCCTTCTCTACGTTTGGATTATCGTCTTTAGTTTAAATAAAATTGATATAATATTTGGAAGGACTCGTGGCCCCGCGGATTCTGTGTTCTGTAAACGATCACTGTAGTAAGCAACATTTACTGTGGCCGGTCATGGATAGGTGACCCCAAATGACCACTTTGTGACATTTATTTGCTAGCGTTTCCGTGCTTCGAAAGGTATGTTAAGCAGTTGGTCCCGGTCGCCAGTAAAATGGCCGCCATTAAGCCAAGTTAAAGGCCTTTAGGGATGGCTTGGAAAATTTTAACAGCGAGCAGTTATAAATTGCTCCTGCACTGCAATACGGCTCACCACCTATTGCGTGGGACAAAATCATATACTACCCCTTTGCGGTAAAAAGCGTCATCTATACATATAATAAAATGATAGAAAAGCCAAAACTGTACATTGGAAATATTTAAAAAAAAATACTCGCTAGGTGTTCTACGTAAGATACCAAACCCAAAAATATAGTTAGAAAATTTTTTGTCTGTTTGTCTGTTTGTCTGTTTGCTTTGCTTTGTCCGGAAGGATCTCGAAAAGTACTGAACAGATTTGGTTCAAATTTTGCACAAATATTACTTAGAGGTGGGGCCTTAAAATAGGCGATATATTATCACGCTACATATCCTAGAGGCTAAGCAGAGAGCAATAAAATGTGTAAACCGGTGGATTGATTCGACTAAAACGTAGCAGGAATATTAGTAAGAGATAGGTTTTACACCAAGACAACATATTATTACGCTAAATATTTTAGGAGCTCGGCAGACAACAATGAAAATCTGTTTGCATACTTTTGCAAAATACAGAAACTAATGAATAAATTTAATTAATCTTTTACTTGAATAGTAAATCTGGAGGTAGGATCTTTAAATAGGCTACATTATTATCACGATACATATCCTAGGGACTAGGCAGAGGGCAATGAAATATGTAAGTATGGGGATTGATTAAGCTAAAACGTTGCAGGAATATTAGTAAGAGATCGGTTTTACACACCCGCTACATATTATCACGCTAAATATCTTGGAAGCCCGAAAGAGAAAAATTAAATCCTGTGTTTGCTATGATATCCAGACGACTGATATACATACTTATATTTTTCTAAATACATACATATTATACATAGAATACACCCAAACTCCGATAGAAACATTTGTTGATCAAACAAATAATTGGACCAAACTAGAAATCGAACCCAGGACCTTCGGTGCGGCAGGCGGCATCACTACACCGACTACGCCGCAGCGGCAGTCAATGAAATTATATTTTATACTAGCTGACCCTCGCAACTTCGTTTACGTCACATATATTATGGTGTATGAAAGGAGAGGTATTTCTTCATCATACTCATCAATCAGCGTATGAAACTGCCCTGTTTGCTTAAACATAAAAGAGCTTAAGATTAAGTCTATTCCAAAATCAATTCAGTCCGCGCCGAAGGCGTGAATTATTTTACAATAGCCTTAATCATTTCCCTGTCCTGGTCTTGGGAGACTTCAATGCCTGGTCTCAGGCTTGGGGCTCCCGGGAAACCAGAGACAGGGGGAGGATACTGGAGGACTGGGTCACTACACGTGGCCTAGTCATCCTGAACCGGGGGAATGTCGCAACCTGGACGCGGCGGGGGCTCAGCTCGGTCATAGACGTTTCGTTTGCGACCCCTGAGATCGCCCGCCGTGTCCAGGGATGGCGCGTGGTGAAGGAGGAGGAGACGTCATCAGATCACCGATATATTCGGTTTGACGTCTCCCCTCCACCTAACCTGCCGCCAGCAATTGCGAATCCCCCGGAACCGCGTTGGGCACTCCATCGCCTTGATCGGGGAGGCTCTCCTGGAGGCGGCCATCGTGCAGTCCTGGATTCCGACAACGGACAGGCCTGCCGATGTTGATACCGAGGTGGAGTGGTTCGGGAGAGCCATGTCGCACATCTGTGATGCGGCGATGCCCAGGGCTAGGCCCAGACCGGCGAGGAAACAGGTGTACTGGTGGACGCCGGAAATCGCGCAGTTGCGCGTGTTAGATTCGTCTCGTAGAGGGTAGGTATATCAATACATACGGTCACGCCTTTTATCCCCGAAGGGATAGCCGGAGGCATATTCTGTAAGGAGGGTATTAGCAAACAAGTTATGAAATGAAAAGAAATGAATATGAGATAAAAGTATCTTTATTCTCGTCAAGATTTCCGATTCTACATTTACCGCCAGATTCGCAATAGGTAGAACCTGTGAGAAAGAACCTGGCAATAAAACTCACGGCCACTCTTTTTAAAGTCACATTCTTTACAAATATTGCTATACATCTATTTCTACTATAATCTAATTCCATCAATAGTTGGTACACGTTATTACAATTAATAGCAACACGGGTCATATCTTTACAAATAGTTCAGCAGAATAGTACTTGTACATTATCTCTTAAACCAAGCCATGGGCAGTATAAAATAACCTTGAATACAATCAATCAAATCGGTCTATGGCAGTTCAGCACTGCTGGACGTAGACCTCTGCTAATTTCAACACATATATTATACATCACATCAGATCGGATAAATTACATAAGTTATTAATGAGGAACGTACCCTTAAGACGGCTGCTCAGCGACTGAGCTGGTCTGCCTAACATTGTGCCTAAACAGCATTACAAATGTTTTCTCTTCAAAATCCACCAGCCAAGTGAGTCTCCGGCCCAGATCGCTGTCTATTTATTAATCCCCGCCACTCAAATTGCTGTCACAAAACACGTGGCTTCATTTTTAATGTTTTCTTAATAAATCTTATTTTAAATGCTGACAATGTTCGTGTTAATTGTCATTAAGAATTTAACAATAGTTTTTATTGATAACTTAATTAGTTCAACACTACATCAGGTTATACAAATTAGTGTTAACAAATTCTACAACTATTTCCATTCGAACCTTATTTCACAATATAGTAAGGTATCAGTAAAGTTGCTCATTGTAATGGTTAAAATCTATTTATAATCCCATAGATTTTAATTAGTAATTCTCGGTGCGGCGACATAACTATATAATATTACTCCATGTAACAACTACAGATATTCACCGGAAAAGCGACAACATACAATCAATAACACAGACTTACGATTTCTTTTCACGAAGACTATTCTTAACCTGATCATAGTTCTTATATAATTATACTACAATTTTATATCTATATGCTGTGCAACAATATTAATAATTTATACTATACAGTTTCTCAAAAACTCTTTTGAAACTAAACTTATATTATGCAGTACAATAAATATTGGTTCCTTCTAACGAGTTGCCATATGAACATACCTATTTATAAGCATATCTATCACGGCCATACTGACAAGTACTTCGCTCTCGAAGTACAAAATCAACAGCCTTTCAAAAAATACCACATTTTACAGTTTAGTAGAGACAATAATGGTTTGTCCTAAAGTAACCATTAGCAATGAAACATGTGAACAATTTAGTAAAATTGTATAAATTCAACAATAAGAACAAGTTTGCAAAAACCATATTTTGGTTTCCATCATCATCATCATCATCGTCATCATCATCATCATCATCACATATTTATCATGGCATATTATGTACATAAATAATATTAATATAAATTTCATTAGCCACTGGCCTTGTCATAAATATATAGATATATACTTTTTTGTCTTCTTTTTTTTTCTTCTCTTTTTTTTTATGTTTGCCAATTGCATAGACATGTCAAGTCCTTCCACCCGCTGCTTGTGGGCACAGACTTGCACCAAACAATTGACCGACCAGCGGAAACATAATTTACCCCATATGTTTGCCAATTGCATAGACATGTCAAGTCCTTCCACCCGCTGCTTGTGGGCACAGACTTGCACCAAACAATTGACCGACCAGCGGAAACATAATTTACCCCATATGTTTGCCAATTGCATAGACATGTCAAGCCCTTCCACCCGCTGCTTGTGGTTTCAGACTTGCACCAAACAATTGACCGACCAGCGGAAACATAATTTACCCCATATGTTTGCCAATTGCATAGACATGTCAAGTCCTTCCACCCGCTGCTTGTGGGCACAGACTTGCACCAAACAATTGACTGACCAGCGGAAACATAATTTGCCCCATATGTTTGCCAATTGCATAGACATGTCAAGTCCTTCCACCCGCTGCTTGTGGGCACAGACTTGCACCAAACAATTGACCGACCAGCGGAAACATAATTTACCCCATATGTTTGCCAATTGCATAGACATGTCAAGCCCTTCCACCCGCTGCTTGTGGTTTCAGACTTGCACCAAACAATTGACCGACCAGCGGAAACATACGTAATGACCCTGCTTAGTTATTTCTTAAATCAAATATTTTTTTGTCTTTTATTATTTTCCTGCGTCTATTTTGCCCTGAAATATCATCTGTCACTACATACGGTAATTATAAGTAACTCTTCGATTTTTTTAGTAACTAGTATTCACAGCAAGAACAGTAGGTATACATAGACAACAAAAATTATGTAGGTAGTTTTTCATGTCACCTAATGTAGGTAACTTTCTATAAAAAAAAGTTAACGAAAGGAAATCAAAATTTGATATGGAAACCTAGTTGTTATTTAAAATAAACTAGCGTATCGACGCCAATTAGGTCAAAGAACAATCGTAAGAGAAAATAATGGTAAAATGAAGAAATAGTGCCTAGTTTTGTTTGTGTTGTGTACTAAGTAGTGATACAACTTGCGAATTGCTGTTAACATAGACAAGCGTTTAGTATCTTATTCATATTACCCAATGGAAAAAATTGTTGTTTTTGTTTGCATTATATAGATTCTGAAACCAATTAACCGATTTTTTTTATTCTTTCACCAATAAAAGAACTAGCGAGTAGGTTCATAGGCTACATTTTATTCATGTATTCCTACGGGAACGGAAACAATGCGGATGAAACTGCCTAACGTTGTCGGCTAGTAGGTACTTCCCTATTTAATATTCGGTACATTGACCTCCAAGTTTATTAATCATGAGTTTAATATAGGTACTACATGTTATTGGTAGTTCTGAAAACATATTCCGATAGTAATGATGAGTTTATATGGAATCCTAGCCACAGATAAATGAACGAATAAATGAAAGGGAGAGAAAAGTAGAATTCTGTTTTGTCGTATCAATGATTTTTGAACCTTCTACAGAACGTTCGGCCAAACTGACATTTCATTACGTAAGGTACTAGGAATAAGAGTTACGTGGACGTACGATACTGTGGAGTGGATACGCAACGTTCTAATTGTTCGCAGGTACTTCTTGGTGTAGCCGGAAAGTACAGTTTTGACTATTGCTAAATTCTTTTGATCTACTACTAGACTACAGAAACAGATGGTAGTCCCAAACAGTGATGGTATCTCCCGAGAGATTTTACGCGCCAAGCTTCGTCTTGCCTAAATGAGTCATGCGACTAAATTCGAAAATTTTTAAATTTTTGAATATGATGCCAGTAGGTAAGGTATTAGGATATTTTGAAAGAAAGAAGAAAAAAGAAATTCCCTCTTCGTTCTTTTAACCTTTTCTTAATAAGTCTACGTTCCTAAGTAGTTACATGTTAAGTAATGTAGGTAATAAAGCAGACATAATCCTGCAGCAACGTTATTGGCTATACCTACTCAATCCAAGCTTAAAATATATGTAGGTATATATTCATTTTAAATATCAAAAAATTTTCACTGGTATAACTTACACAATATTACACAAGAATTCACACATGATCACAAAAAACACATCATACCACTGTTGCCACCGATTGACTGGTCGAAGATCAAGAGTACCACGTCGTCGCCATCAGAGCAGCGAACGTCCCGAGGCAGCAGCAAAATCAGTCGATTCTGAAACACTGTTGCCACCGATTGCCGGATCGAAGATCGAGAATACCACGTCGTCGTCATCAGAGCAGCGATCGCCCCGAGGCAGCAGCAAAATCCGTCGATTCTGAAACTTGTAATCAATGTATTAGCAAAGGTGGAATCTATCCCACTTCTGATGTTAGATTCGTCTCGTAGAGGGTAGGTATATCAATACATACGGTCACGCCTTTTATCCCCGAAGGGATAGCCGGAGGCATATTCTGTAAGGAGGGTATTAGCAAACAAGTTATGAAATGAAAAGAAATGAATATGAGATAAAAGTATCTTTATTCTCGTCAAGATTTCCGATTCTACATTTACCGCCAGATTCGCAATAGGTAGAACCTGTGAGAAAGAACCTGGCAATAAAACTCACGGCCACTCTTTTTAAAGTCACATTCTTTACAAATATTGCTATACATCTATTTCTACTATAATCTAATTCCATCAATAGTTGGTACACGTTATTACAATTAATAGCAACACGGGTCATATCTTTACAAATAGTTCAGCAGAATAGTACTTGTACATTATCTCTTAAACCAAGCCATGGGCAGTATAAAATAACCTTGAATACAATCAATCAAATCGGTCTATGGCAGTTCAGCACTGCTGGACGTAGACCTCTGCTAATTTCAACACATATATTATACATCACATCAGATCGGATAAATTACATAAGTTATTAATGAGGAACGTACCCTTAAGACGGCTGCTCAGCGACTGAGCTGGTCTGCCTAACATTGTGCCTAAACAGCATTACAAATGTTTTCTCTTCAAAATCCACCAGCCAAGTGAGTCTCCGGCCCAGATCGCTGTCTATTTATTAATCCCCGCCACTCAAATTGCTGTCACAAAACACGTGGCTTCATTTTTAATGTTTTCTTAATAAATCTTATTTTAAATGCTGACAATGTTCGTGTTAATTGTCATTAAGAATTTAACAATAGTTTTTATTGATAACTTAATTAGTTCAACACTACATCAGGTTATACAAATTAGTGTTAACAAATTCTACAACTATTTCCATTCGAACCTTATTTCACAATATAGTAAGGTATCAGTAAAGTTGCTCATTGTAATGGTTAAAATCTATTTATAATCCCATAGATTTTAATTAGTAATTCTCGGTGCGGCGACATAACTATATAATATTACTCCATGTAACAACTACAGATATTCACCGGAAAAGCGACAACATACAATCAATAACACAGACTTACGATTTCTTTTCACGAAGACTATTCTTAACCTGATCATAGTTCTTATATAATTATACTACAATTTTATATCTATATGCTGTGCAACAATATTAATAATTTATACTATACAGTTTCTCAAAAACTCTTTTGAAACTAAACTTATATTATGCAGTACAATAAATATTGGTTCCTTCTAACGAGTTGCCATATGAACATACCTATTTATAAGCATATCTATCACGCGCGGATTGCGTTACCGCGCGCCGCCGGTACACCAGGTTTCGCCGGAGGCGTCGCCGCCCAGACGATGCGGCAGCCCGAGAGACGGAGCTCTACGATGGGTACAAGGAGGCCAAGAGGGGGCCCCTCCAGACCGCCATCAAGCGGTCCAAAAAATTGGGCCGCGAAGAGCTGATGGAGACTCTGGAGCGGAACCCGTGGGGGCGCCCGTACCTCATGGTAAGAGGCAAATTACGTCCTAAGGCGCCCCCACTAACCCAGAGTCTCCAGCCGGAGCGGCTGGAGGGGGTCCTGGACTCCTTGTTCCCGTCGAGAGCGGAGGAACACGTTCCTCCGCGCATGGCTCCGTCTCAGGCGCCCAACGCGGAAGGCAGCGAGAACGACGTGCCCGTAGTCACCGAGGGTGAGTTAGGGGCGGCTGTCCCGCGGCTTAAATCCCGCAGAAACACCGCCCCTGGACCCGACGGCGTTCCAGGCCGTGCATGGGTCCTGGCTCTCGAGGAGCTTGGGCCTCGACTTATGGGTCTTTATAGCGCATGCCTCGAAAAAGGCCAATTTCCCAAGGTCTGGAAGACAGGGAAACTGGTCTTGATTCGAAAGGCGGGGCGGCCGGCAAATTCCCCATCAGGGTACCGGCCGATCGTGTTGCTCGACGAGGTGTGCAAGCTCTTTGAGCGCATTATTGCACAACGCCTCGTCGGGCACCTCACACGCGTGGGGCCTGATCTGGCGGATAGCCAGTTTGGCTTCCGTCAGGGACGCTCCACCGTGGACGCGATCATGCGCATTAGAGGCCTGACGGAGGAAGCAGTCTCACAGGGTGAGGTGGTGGTGGCGGTGTCTCTCGACATCGCCGACGCATTCAACACCTTGCCCTGGAGCTGCGTCAGGGAGGCGCTTATCTATCATGGAGTGCCTCCCTACCTCCGTCGAATTGTCGGGGCTTATCTTTCTGAGAGAGCCATAACTTACCCGAGCTGGCTAGGGCCGGGTCGGCGAGATGTGTCGTGCGGTGTTCCACAGGGATCGGTTTTAGGGCCGCTCCTGTAGAACATCGGTTACGACTGGGTGCTGCGTGGTCCGTTGCTCAGAGGGGTCGGCGTAACGTGTTACGCCGACGACACCCTCGTTACGGCGCGGGGAGCAACGCACCGTGCCGCAGCACTTAAGGCCACGGCAGGGGTTGCTCAGGTCGTGGGTCGGATTCGGCGGCTGGGTCTTGAGGTCGCCCTTCACAAATCCGAGGCTCTGTGCTTCCACGGACCTCGGATGGGGCCACCTGCGGGATCCAGCCTACAGGTGGGGGGCGTCAGCATCGGCATCGAGCCCTCGATGAAGTATCTGGGGCTCGTACTCGATGGCCGGTGGAACTTCGGACATCATTTCCGAAGTTTGGTCCCAAAACTGAGGGGAGCATCGGCCGCACTCGCGCGGCTGATGCCCAACATCAGGGGACCCAACGCTCCCTACAGGAGGCTGTACCTTGGGATCGTGCGAAGCATGGCCCTGTACGGGGCTCCCGTATGGGCGGAGACCCTGACGGCCAGCAATGAGGTTAGACTGATGAGCCCGCAGAGAGTGATGGCCGTCAGGGTGATAAGAGGATACCGCACGATCTCCGGTGAGGCGGCATGTCTCCTAGCCGGGACCCCTCCATGGGACCTGGAAGCTCGAGAGCCCTTGCGTCACTGTTCAGATGGCGCAAGGAGGCGCTGGAGCGGGGCCAAAGGCCTGCGTCTCGAGAAATCGAGGCCCAGCGGACCCTGCTCCACCAGGAAACCCTGGAGACATGGAAGATGCGACTTGAGCAACCAAAGGGGGGATTCGCCACAATCGCGGCCGTCAGACCGGTCATGGACGAGTGGCTGGAGAGAAGACACGGTGCTCTCTCCTACCGGTTGACACAGATGCTTGCCGGGCACGGTAGCTTCGGTAGGTATCTGTGGCGAAAACACCGGGAAACCACGGCCGAATGTCAGCACTGCGAGGACCGCAGCGATGACACGGCGCTCCACACGCTGGTGGAGTGCGCGGCGTGGGCACAACAGCGACAGGTCCTCGTAGTGGGTCTGGGCGTGGACACTCTCTCGCTTGAGGCCATGGTGCGAGCCATGCTCTCCAGCGGGAGTAAGTGGGACTGCGCCGCCTCTTTCTGCGAGCAGGTCATGCTCGCGAAGGAGGCGGCCGGCCGGGTGCGGGAGAGAACTCTCCCACCCGAGTTCCGCAGTCGGCGCCCTGGGCGCCGCCGACGTGTCTTCGCCGAGGACTATCGGCCTCCAAAACCGGGGGTCTGAGGACGGTGAGAGGGCCGCTCACCTCTCAACCATAGGCTGTTGGGCGTTACGTGAGGTTTTTTAGTCGGTAAGAGTCCGGCATAGCATCGTACGAGGATTTTCCCTCACTTTAAAAAAAAAAAAAAAAAAAAAAAGCCTTAATCATTTAGTAAAGATTTACCCTCACATTCAAAGGGATCCTTGAATTCTAGGTTTTGCGAAAGTTGAGATGTCTCTAATTCCTGAACTACAAAACCCTCCACATTGAAACTTGTGTGAAACAATCCTGTCTTTCATCCCCTCTCCCAAAGGAATCGCACAAAAATATAGGGATCAAAAGTATCCCAGAACCTACCTCGGATCATAAGCTCAGATTGTACTAAATTTCATTACAATCGAATCAGTAGTTTCGGCGTGATACTTATTAGGGATTCAGACAGACAGGCTGACATGAAAAATTCAAATTACATTTTCGGGTTCAGTTTCGATTTGAGACTGCCCTTTTTTTTTACGTGCGGGAAAATCCTAATAGATGTTATGCCGGACTCCTACCGACCAAAAAACCTCATGTAACGTCCAACAGCCTATGGTTGTGAGCCCCGGGTAAGCCCACGGAAGGATATCCCAGGACTCCCAACAGACCTACGGCCGCCACTGCGGCCTCGCCCAGGGGTGGTTCGAGTGCAATCCCGTGTCTTTGGGGGGTTTCGGGTGTGATCCCGCTTCTAAAGGGGGGCGTGCGTGAGTTCCTTACGCCACGCTGCCGTCATGGGCCTGCTTCTGTAAGGACGGTGAGCGACCCTTTCACCGTCCTATGACCCCGATAGAGGTCGATAGTCCTCGGTAGAGAATCCCCTACAATTAAAATTTTCAAATTAACTTCCATGTACAGACTCTCCACCCTCTACAGTTTATTATATGTATAGACTAGCTGTGACCCTCGCAACTTCGTTTACGTCACATAAGATCTATGAAAGAAGAGGTATTTCTCCATCAGACTCATTAAGCAGCGTGTGAAACTGCCCTGTTTGCTCAATCAAAAAAGAGCTTAAAGATTAAGTCTATTCTAAAACAATTCAGTCCACGCCTCTTTTATGACTAAGCCAACACGCCAGTTTCGATTTACCCTCACATTCAAAGGGACTCTTGAATTCTAGGTTTTGCGAAAGTTGAGATGTTTTTAATTTCTGAACTACAAAACCCTCAACATTGAAACTTGTGTGAAACAATTCTTTACGTACTCCCTTTATGAAACTGAAAAAAAAAATGTAATCGGACCACACATTGAGAAGTTACAACTAATGAATCATTGGTCTTTCATCCCCTCTCCCAAAGAAACCGCGCAAAATATCGGGTTCAAAATTATCCTAGCACCTTCTTCGGATCATAAGCTCAGATTGTACCAAATTTTATTTAAATCGAATCAGTAGTTTCGGCGTGATACTTATTTGGGATATAGACAGACATGAAAAATTAAAATTAAACCAGCTGACCATCGCAATAAGTCAGTATAGAATTATTTTACAATAGCCTTAACCATTAAGCTCTTTTATGATTAAGCCAACACGCCACACAAACGTAGTTTATAATGAACACTCTTAAAAATACAACTTTACTGGAAAATGTTGAGCTTTGGCTACAGTGACATAGGTACATAAATTAAGTCACCAGTAATAGGTGGTGAACCGTATTGCCGTGTTGAAATGGACAGGCGTAGATACTGCCTACTTTTGAAAATTATTAAATCTATATGGCCTTCAACTTGGTTTAACGACTGCCATTTACTGGCTACCGTTAGCGTTAGTGTTATCGTCTCAAATCTTCTGGTTATACTCAAAGTTTTCAGTCTTTGGCCCTAATCTAACAAACGTTTCGTGTTCGCGCTTCACCATACTACTTACTCTTTTTATTATTAAAGGGGCTAATTAATAAACACGTACGTCATACCGGCCTTGGACTCACTAAAACCATGAGGTCTCTTCCTATCCATATAGCGCAGTCCTGGGGTATCCTTTAGAGGGCTTACCCGGGGCTCCCAACCGAAGGCTGTTAGGTAGGATACGTGTGGTTCTTAGTCTGTAGGAGTCATAATACATTCATGTGGGATTTTCCTCACGTTAAAAAAATCCATCTAGCGCATAGCTCCCCGGGTAAGTTGGAGGATGTCCTAAATTTGTTCTCACATTTTGGTTACGACTTATCCTAGAGGCTCGATAGAATGCGGTTCAAACTTTACTTATAACATAATTTTCACGCGGACGAAGTCGCGGGTAACAGCTAGTTATATAATATTTAGAAACAATTTTGTTTTACATAGTTGTGTTTCATATAATATCTGGTACCTATTTTTTTTTTTTTTTTTTATATTCAGCTCGCCAAATTGACGTCGCCACCAGCCTGATGGTAAGAAAGCAGTGGCGCATCTAGCGATTGGGGGCCACTTCTTACAGTGGTCCTCAAGTTGGCGGCCCTGTGATGTGCCTCTTCACGCTCCTCTTGAAGAACCCGGGATTGTTCCGTTCCATGTTTTTATAGTTCGACAGAGGAACGATCTTTTGAAACGCTCGGTTCTGGCGAAGATTCTCTCCACTGTGTATGAGTGGCATCTCTGCCCGGCACGCGTTGTTCGGGATCGGAAAGGAGATGGTGGGATCAGGTTGAAGAGCTCTTCAGAACATTCGCCATGATACATTCGATAGAAGGCAGCCAAGGACGCTATGGTTCTTCGCTGCGACAAAGGTTCGAGGCCTCCCGTCACCTCAGGACAACCAATTATTCGGATAGCACGTCTCTGCATAGCGTCAAGCGCGTCTAACAAGTACCTCGCGGAGTCATCCCAAAGGTGAGAACAGTACTCGACGCAGGGACGAATCTGCGTCTTGTACAGTAAACATCTCTGATGTGGCGTGAAATACCGTCTCACCTTATTCAGGATTCCCAGTTTCCGCGAGGCCAGACCAATACAGCTCTCTATGTAGTTTTTGTGATTGAGCTCACGCCGGACGTCTATACCGAGGATCTCCAGGTTGTCCTTTAGTGGAATTGTAATGCTCTGAAGAGAGGGCAGGGGTAGGAATGGGGACTTCTTAGCTGTAAACGCACACGCCTGTGTTTTTCTGGCATTGAACTCGACCAGGTTGTCTGAACCCCATTGGGCAATGCGATCCAGGTCCAGATCAAGATCCGCCACGAGTTGTCGTCTCTTCTCATCCACGTCGCCTCGCCCTGCCGCTGGACGGCCAGAATAGCTCCCATGAAGAGTACTGTCATCCGCATAACAATGAATGCACCCAAGGGACAGCATGTCATTGATATGCAGAAGAAAGAGAGTTGGGGACAATACCGATCCCTGTGGTACTCCGGCATTTACCTGAAAAAAAACGGGAAGCCTGACCATCACAGAGGACCCGAATCCGTCGCCCGTTCAGGAAGCTGGCCAACCAGCGGCACAACTGATGCGATAAACCATATGACGGCAGCTTGGAAAGAAGCGACGCATGCCATACCCTATCAAAGGCTTTTGCGATGTCTAGGCCAATAGCCAGAGATTCGCCGTGCCTCTCCATAGCCTCACCCCAGGTGTGCGTTATGTACGCTAGGAGGTCACCCGTTGATCGTTTCGGCCTAAAGCCATATTGGCGATCGTTAATTAACGAGTGATCCTCCAGATAGCGCATGAGCTGTTTGTTGATGATTAGCTCGAACACCTTGCAGATGACGGTGGTTACGGCTATGGGGCGATAGTTGGCTGGATCCGACCGATCCCCTTTCATGGGGATCGGTTGGACATTCGCCTCCTTCCAAGCCTCCGGCACTTCTCCCGACGAATACGAAAGGCGATACAGGCGTGTTAGCGTTGGAGACAATTCAGCTCCACAATTCCTCAGCACCACGGCCGGAATGCCATCAGGACCACTGGCTTTCCGCGTGTCGAGTGACGGTAGCACCGCCCGCACATCGCACTGCCGGATTACAATTTCCGGCATCGTGGTTCCACAGTTGGCGATAGTGGGAGGTTGCTTGCCACAGTCATCGACCCGGGAATTGGCCGCAAAGAGCTTGGCCAGCATTTCCGCTTTCTCTTGGGCCTTGTGAGCCAGTGATCCGTCAGGATAGCGCAGCGGCGGCAGCGAGGACTTGCAAAAGATGGCCTGCACGGCTTTGGCCAGTTGCGAGTATCCACGGCTGCCCGTCGGATGTGACGTGAGCTCCTGACCAAGCCGCGTGACGCGCTGGGCGTCCGCTCTCTTGAAGGCTTTCTTGCTGGACCTAGTGGCTCTGTTGTACGCTGCCTTGAGGCGGGCCACATTCGGGTCGCGCACAGCTCGAGCCCTGATCCAGTACCGGTAAGCCGCCTGTTTTTGTTGAACAGCTACGGCACACTCACGCCCGAACCAGGGGCGGGCTTTGCGGATGCTGGCGACATCAGTGTATGGAATGTAGTATTCCATACCTAATGTGATTTCACCAGCAACCGCAGAGGCGCTTTCCGATGAAGCCCTCCCTGCAAAGCAGCGCTGACTCCACGGGACGGCTGCAAAGTATTCTCGTAGTCCGTCCCAGTCTGCTGACAAGTAGTGCCACAGTCGTCGCGTCACCTCTACTGCCCTTGCAGGGGACACAGTGGTCGGATGTACCCAGTGGGGCGCTAACCGTCACACTGTACTGTGCTGGATTACTCGTCAGCAGTAAGTCCAGCAGGGCGGGTTCATGGTCTGACCTGTCCGGTATGCGCGTAATCCCGCGTACCACCTGGGTCAGACCATGGGAGAGTGCGAACGCGTGGGTGGCCCGTCCCGCAGGATCTGTCTTGAGGGACCCCAACCACTCAATGTGGTGACCATTGAAGTCCCCCAGAAAAACCAACTCGGCGTTCGGGAACCGTACCTGCGCGTCATCAGCCCCCTCGCTGAGGTGCTGATACAGCCTCATCATCTCAGCTGTCCCTGTGTGGGATCGATAGACACACACGTAGATCTGACTCATGGAGCCGTGATCTACGTGCAGCCAAAGGACGGAGAGGGAAGAGTCCTCAAGGCAGCGCAGCCGGCGACAGCAAACATCCGCCCTAACGAACGCGCACACCCCGGCTTTTTCTCGAAATAGTTCCTCGATGATATAGCCGGGGTAACTAAGGTACGACTGATCGGCAGGGCGGAGTATTTGCGTCTCCGTTAGGAACATCACAGCTGGCCGTGCTGTCTCTAGATGGTGATGGACGACGTTGAGGTTGGCATGGAGTCCGCGGATGTTAGCGAACTCCACCTCAAACAGTACGTTACTGGGAGCAGTAGCGGCCGCTGTGGTACCTGATTTTCTTTTTTGCACTGCCATGATTGCTGGGAAAGGGAGACGTGAAGACGGAGTGACATTTGCTGCAGCAGTGAGTGACAAGGCGTAGGGGCTAGCTTCATCTATGACTGTGTGGTGAGACGGAAGCCGACCCGCCGGACGGAAGGGCCCCCGTATACATTGGGGTGAATCCAGAAATACGTTTAGATAATGATGATGATAGAAAAAGTCTCCAACGTATATCTTATTATCCATACTAATATTATAAAGAGACTGAAACTACTGAACCGATTTACAAAATTCTTTGGCTATTGTGAAGCTACTCTATCCTCGGTTTTTTTTATACTACTTAGCTGGCAGACAAGCTTACGGCCCACCGGAAGGTTGGTAACCGTAGCCTATAGACGTTTGCAACACCAGAGGCGCTACACACGCGCTGCCGACCCGGGCGCAGGTTGTGACGACCCACAGTTGAAATTTTTCAAGCCGCCCGTAAGGCCTTCAACTTGGCTTAACGACTGTCATTTTATTGACAATCGGGACCAACGGCTTACATGCCTTCTGAAGCACGGAAACGCTCGTAAATCGGTGACATAGGTTATTATTTTTATCCCATTTTTCCACGGGATCGGGAGCTACGCGGGTTGTAGAGGATGCAGGGCGGCTCCAGGAATTCCCAAAATAAAACTGCAGATTATGGGTAAGTACTTTCGGGATGCAATAATGTGTGTGCGTCTGTGTCCACTTATATCGGTCGACTAAACTAAGTTCGGCAACTACCGGCCGTATAGAAAAATGTATTACTAGGTACGTAAGTATATCGGTGACGCCGAGCACACACACACGCTTACTCCCGTAGCATATTTATTTACACACACTACATTACACGTTGCGATACAATAACATTAAGCAGAACTTTATTACTAAGGACGCGAATGAGCACATCGCAGGTAAGTGGCTTATGGTCGATTGTAGCACCCGGGGTGACACTGATGCGTTGCCTACACGGGTGAAACCGCGCGACGTTCGCTAATTATTATTAAATGCGAGAGTTCACTCTCTCATGCTCTTACAGCTATGCAGATCAGGCTCCTGGAAATTCTACTCCCGTTTCACAATCCCATGAAACCATATTTTGTGAAAAATGAGCGTAGCCTATGTAATATTTCAGACTGTAATCGTACATACCCTGTAAAAAAATTCAGTCAGATCCGTCCAGCCCTTAGAGTGTGAAGGAGTAACAAACATCCATATTAAAAAACTTTCGCATTTAAAAACGATATTTTGTAAGAAGTGAGAAGATAGGTACTTTTATAGGAATAAGTAATTATCTTTGGCTAGAACCAACCCCTTAAATTAGATACTAATTGACTTTTTGGAGACATATTTCATTAGATTAAAACGGTATTCCATTATTTTGGCGATTTATTATATTCTAGATCTAAAATTACCAAACAATTTCTAATATTAACAAGTCTGCAGATTCTAGTAAGTAGTTTTAAACTAAATATAAAAGATTTTTATTGAAAAAAAATTTTTAACAAGAGTACATAAAGGAAACTTTCTTATAATTAGCCATAATACAATGCTAGCCAAAATACAATCCTAGTAAAATTTAAAGTCTTCTATTCTAGTGTTGGTCGACATTGCAACAGCTTCGGTGGAGAACGGTCCATCTGGAAATCGACGTATGAAATATAAATATAGAAGCTAAAACTAATCATGGCTCAGCAAGTAAATACTTAGTTTATGAACTTAAAATAAACAGCTGGAGTATGTAGTTGAAAAACAAATATCTGTATAAGTGCAACAGTTTCACGTGACGCCTTTATCCCCGAAAATGTAAGTAAAAACTGATTGCACCGTTCATATATTTGCTCCATACGAAATAGGTTTTTTTATACCACTAAGTTGTCCGACAAGTCTATAGCTGTGAGAATATTGCCGTGTTGAAATGGACAGGCACAGGTTATGACTGTGGAATTTTTTCCTATTTGGCAAACAACTTGTTGCTGTGTTGCTGACAACCAGAACCTTAAAATGCTCGTAAATGGAAATTTTACCCGAGGGTTACCTATCTGAAGCAATAGGCAGGCAGGGCTATAGTTTCTCCCACTCGGTAAGACCACAGTGGTAGCCGAGGTCTGTTGGGAATCCTGGGGTCATTCTTCCGAAGCCATAGGCATTAGGTAGTAAACGTGTGGTTTTGAGTCGGTAGGAGTCCGGCTCGCCGGACTCCTACCGACTGCCGCGGCATAGCATTCATGTAGCATATTCCTCAAGTAAAAAAATAGGCTGTAGTTTCTTATATTATGACAGAATGCTGTAATACACACCGATTTGAAACCACTGAGTGGTGGGTATTCCAGTTTCTTGGCGCGCCAGAGCAATAGCTTCGCGAAGTGCAAAAACGACGCTTACTGCTGCAGTTGTCGACGGCTCACCGGTAGCTGTTTGTAAAATAACAGTCATCTTTATATACATACATTCATATTATCAAGCCTTTATCTCCGAAGGGGTAGGCTGGAGCATTTTATACCACCATAGTTGTATGTCCCAGGGAAAGACGTAAGCAGTCTAATCTAGCTAGTATTTATTTCTTGACATACGTTAATGATATGACATATTTATGAGCAATAGTATTAAAGAAAAGAAAAAGAAAAGAAAAGAAAAGAAATTTATTTCACATAGGCATTTACAGATGCTCTTGTAAAACGTCCAGAATATAAATCAAAAACTACCACCAGTTCACAACGCGACCCACCTGAGAAGAACTGGCAAGAAACTCAGCGGGTTATTCTTTTTAGAGCTCTAGCTCTAGCTCGAGCTCGCATTTGACAATTTTTTGAGAATCCAGTAGAGCAGGTCATTTCCAGGCTTCTCCATCCAACAAATAATCACCAATTGTATAGTAGCCCCTGCAGTACAATTTACTTTTTACAACCTTTTTAAATTTATTAAGGGACATACTTTTAATTTCCTCTGGTAGCCTGTTGTAAAAGCGTATACAGTTACCCATGAAAGAATTGCTGATTTTGTGCAATCTGCTATGATAAACAGCAAGGTTACTTTTATTTCTAGTGTTCACATTGTGTCTATCACTTAACTTAGCGAAACTATGTAAATTTCTTTGTACGTACATAAGATTCTCAAAAATGTATTGTGATGCTACTGTAAGAATTTTAACCTCTTTGAATTTCTCGCGCAGAGAGACCCTTGGACCTAATCTATATATAGCTCTTATGGCCTGCTTTTGTAAAATAAAAATTTTATCTATATCTGCAGCATTGCCCCACAGTAGAATACCGTATGACATTATGCTATGAAAGTAACTGAAATAGACTATTCTAGCCGTATCTACATCCGTCAAGTGCCTTATCTTTTGTACAGCAAATGCTGCTGAACTTAATCTATTTGCTAGTTTAACAATATGTGGACCCCATTGTAAACCAGCATCGACCGTTAACCCTAGGAACGTCGTTGATTCCACAAGTTCCAACACCCGACCATTAAGTTGAACATTGGTTTCTGACTGTGATACATTAGGCAAGGTAAATTTTATGCATTTAGTTTTATTATCATTCAGTCTAAGATTGTTAGTGTTAAACCAATGAACCACTTTCAAGATTGCGTTGTTGACATCGTCATAGTTATCTATTTGTCTTTTAACTTTGAAAATCAAAGAAGTATCATCTGCAAACAAAACAATCCTGTTGTTGTCCCCCACGTAAAAGGGTAGGTCATTAAAATATATAAGGAATAAAAATGGTCCGAGTATTGAACCCTGTGGGACGCCCATAGTAACTACAGAGCCCTCCGAGCGTGTACCATTAACATCAACCCTCTGAATTCTATTGTTCAAATATGAAGTCAGAAGATCGAGAGCCTTGCTTCTTATGCCATAATGGTGTAATTTCCTGATTAATGTTTCATGTTGGACACAATCAAATGCCTTGGACAAATCGCAAAACACACCAATTGCATCTTGTTTATTCTCCCAGGCCTCGTAAATACATTTCAATAACTCTACACCAGCATCGGTAGTCGAGCGTCCTTTAGTGAAGCCAAATTGTTTCTCATGAAACAATTTGTGACTATTAAAATAGATCAGCATCTGCTCTAGTATTAGTTTTTCAAATATCTTGCTCAAGGTCGGCAACACCGAGATAGGTCTGAAATTACCCGGATCTGAAGTACTGCCAGCCTTGAACAGTGGTATAACTTTACTGTGTTTCATCAAATCAGGAAATACACCACTTGAGACGCAATCGTTAAACACAGTTGCCAAGTGGGGGGCAATGACATCTATAATACTTGATACGGATTTTACTGATAGCCCACTAAGGTCAGCGGTTTTTTTAACATTAATAGATTTAAATGCTTTTAAGATGTCGTTGCAGTTGACAACTGTAAATTCGAACGCGCCCTCACAGGCAGCTACAGATTCTGCTAATAAAAGCTCGGCGGATGTGGAAGACGACCGGAGAGTGTTAGTAATCTCTATAGGTACATTACTGAAAAATTTTTCGAACTCGGTCGCCACTTCCATATCCCCCGAAACGTGGCGATTGTCTATCTTTAAATGAAACTTTCTTTCATTCGCTGTACACCTACCACATTCCGCATTTATAATGTTCCAAGTAGTTTTAATGACATTCGCAGAATCTAAAATTTTATTTCTAATGAAATTAGACTTGGCCAAGGTACAGGCTTGCTTAAATATCTTTGAATATTTTTTAACATATTCCTGAAACTCTGGGTTGAAATTATGCGATTTTTCAGAATACAGTTCATATAGTTTATGGCGACTAAATTGATCCTACCGATATATGGGTGAAGAATCATTCCAAATCGTCAGACGGAATGAATTGAAAATGTTATGCTATGGTGTTATGCATGTGTGTTAATTGTGTTCTTTTCCTGTCTGTTCACATTTTTCTTTCGCCGCTCTGATTGTAAATATTTTTGTTGTCTAAACATTTGACTAGTAACTCCAGCTTAATTTTATGAAATAACTAGCTGACCCGCGCAACTTTGTCATAAGAGAGAGTAAATCACCCGTTCCCGTCGCATTTACTCTGAGTAACCAAAAAGCGCATAAAAAAGCGCGCTGAAACGGGATAAAAAGTAACCTGTGTCCGTTTCCTGGTTCTAAGCTACCTCCCCACCAATTTTCAGCCAAATCGGTACAGCCGTTCTTTAGCTATAAATAGTGTAACACACGACTTTCTTTTATAAATATAGATATCTTTAGCACCAAAAAAAACACAACAACATACCTTTAGCACCAAAAAAACGGTCACTACTATATGAATTTTTCTTAAAATATACATTGAACTCTTGAGGTATATCTCTCATTCCAGGCACATGGTAATGCCAAGATCGGTTGGTAAGCAATTTACCGCTATCTTCGTAAACCAATTTCTCACACGTCCAGTATCCTACAGCCATAATGAAACCACCTTCAACCTAAGAAAAACATAAAATCAGATTATATAGAAATTTGTTTCAGTGCTTGAGATTGACATTTTTTTTTTGAGCACCACCCGGGAGCGAGGGGTGGAGGTAGAGAACGCTACATGCGTACCACACGGCCGGCCGTGTGATTATGTCAGACTCTTACTGATTAAACTCTACCTTGAGCCTCTAGTCCTTGGGCCTTGGAGACTCGTCGGATGCGATCGGGTATACTACGCCAAATTGAATGCCAAATAATCGAACGTTCAAAATATCGAACGTTCAAAATATCGAAGATTAAAATATCAATGTTCGATATATTAAGCGTTCGATATTTTGAACGTTCGAGTATTTGGATGTTCGATTATTTGGCATTCGATTTGGCGTAGTATACCCGATGCGATCACCCTTCTAGGGAAGGGTGACGCAGATCACGTGAAATTTAAGATTATATGCAACTGGCGGACGTCACGCAGTTTCACTAGCGAAGCTCCCGTTCTCGTCGGAATAACGAAATAAAATATAGCCTATGTTCACCGAGAATAGTGTAGCTCCCTAAAAGTGACAGAGCTTTTCAAATCGGGTCAGTAGTTTCGAAGCATATTCGATACAAAAAAAAAACAATCAAATCTTTCCTCTTTATAATACAATTACAGATGATTAAATAATTATGCTAATTCTTACTTGTCCAATGTCAATTTCAGGACTGAGGCTTACTCCTACGTCTTGTAATAAATCCACTCTTAAAATTTCATGTTCACCAGTCAAGCAATCAATTTCTACTTCAGATAGAGACACACCGTATATATCGTATGGCAGAGCATCAGCAAACCCCACAAAACCATGAACTTGAAGATCAACATCAGCGTTATAAGCAGCAGTAATAAGCTGTTCCCAAGTTGGATCGGTTAATGCAGCTCTTATAGGTTTCAACCTCTCAAGAAGTTGCTCACAACACCTTCTTGTACTAATGAGAATATGTTGACAAGTGAGACTAGAACCAGTTATTAAACTATTAGGCACTCCAATTGTGCTATTGGTTTTTATTTGAATCTTGTTAATTGGCACTTTCAAAAAATATGCGGCTATTTGAACAACTTTTGTATTTATTCCTTGTCCTATTTCCACACCACCGTGAGTGATTATTATCGTGCCGTCTGCATGAAATACTGACAGATTTACATCAAGACGATGTCCTCCAGAGAATCTCCACCTTGCAAAGGCAAATCTCAGTCCTCGTTTCTTCCATCGATTTTGTGCGTTGAAAGAATCTACTTCCGCTCGTCTAGTTACATATTTCGCATCATTTTTAAGTTGATCAACCATTTCAGCTATATCATTATATTTGACTTTGTCCAAGTTACCTAAACGTACTGTTACTGGATCTAAAGACAATTCGTAAGAAATTTTCTCCATTATTTCTTCACATGCAGCTATGGATTCTAATGTACCTAAAGAAAATAACTAGTGGATTATTTAGCCTGGTAATGGTTTTATTGTGATAGATGGCGTATTTAATTAAGGCTTTCGGCAAGGTTCAAATCTTTATTACATTATTATAAATAGATGTATTTCAAGAGCAAAGCCACAAGGCACAGTTAGTTAATAATAAAAACCTCCTGTATGACTGCAGAGGATAAAAACACAATAGCTATTTTAAATAACATGGTTAGTTACATTACCTGGAGATCTGCACCACGTGTTTTTAGCAGTGTCGGTAAGCGTATCAAACGCCTTGTAGTTGAATTTAGTTACCTCATAGCAATTGTAATACATTTCAAAAGCCAAAGTGCTTAATAGTTCATTAACTTTATAGCCATTATCTGCATAAGTTGTAAGATTTATGTATTGTATGACTCCTGATTTATTGACCGCCACCTGAAATGAATCTATATGGTAGAGACATGACGACTTTCGAAATTTATAATAGTATACATGTCACTGAATGTAGGAAAATTTGACAGAGCATGTTTTACGGCCTGGCCACGGGACAGTCGCCATAGCGAAAATTCCTGCGCCACGAACGGCGAAGCGTATTGCGACTCAAACAAATGAATAGAAATGTACTGAGCAAGTCACGCGTCCCGGCGAACGGCGATGCGACCGGCGAAATGTACCGAGCGAACGACACAGCGACCGGCCGATCCCCGTGGCCAGGCCGTTATGTGTTCTGAATAAACATGGTCTGCTTTTATTGCGTAACTGATAAAGAAATTTAAAAAAGCGAAACAAATAAAAGATTAAGAATAACTAGAAAAGGAAAATATTCCGTTTCCAGATAGATTTGGTGATTGTAACTTGAACCGGAAACTTTTAATTAGTACATTCCCTCTATCAACTATGTATAATCACTAAAATAATTATGTGATACGCTTAAAAAAGGAAACTAATTTCGATAAATACTTAGCCCTCTTTAGTTTCACGCTAGAATGCTAGATGGAAGAATGAATTTATAGTATATACCAACCTCATAATCGTTTGTATATGGTAATCTCTTGCCCACAGCTTCAGTGTTAGTAGTCAGTGGTTGAATAAACCGACAGGGGCGATTGAATTTGAAGCTCACAAGGCTACAAGCCACAGCAGATTGAATACTACGAGAGATTTTCATACCATAGGCACCGCCAACACGACGGACGTAAACATCAATTCTGGAATAAAATGTTTTAGCTGTTTATACCTATAATTAATTTATTAAACTAATCTACGTTAGATTTGTATATATAGTGCTGTTTGTTACACAGCAAAATGAACTGTCTAACGAAGTATATTCGCTTTTAAACTTTCCTAGACATATAAAGTAATACGTACTTATTTTGATCAATACCTAATGCTCTTGATATCATGATCTGTGTCCCATCAACCCATTGTGTTGCACTATGAACTTCCAATCCTTCTTCCGTAGGTTTCACTACAGTCACTAAAGTTTCTATAGTAAAATGATACTGCCCATAGTATGTAGAACTGCCAGTTATTACTTTATGTACGTCAGTTCCAGGGTTAGTCGCATTCACAGTAATGATCATATTATTCCTAGTTTTGTCTTCTTTCGCCTTTTTTATATCTATTACTGGTTTTTTAATATCACTATAATTCACTGTAACTAGTTTTGATGCCCTTTCTGCTATGTGTCGAGTTTCTGCCACAATTATTCCAATAGGCTGATGATAATGTTTTACAGTATCGTCTGCTAATACCTCTTCATTTGCACTGTATAATACTGAATCAGGTGGGGTGAAGGAATTTATACCAGGGAAGTCCTTAGCTGTATAAAAAGCAAGGACGCCTTTCAATTTCTGAAATAAATTAGTAAAATCGTGTTCATGATCGATTCCGTTGATAAGAGATTCGGTACTAATGAATCTTTGACTTAAAAAGTTTAATATGACAAGTATACTTAACTATGCAGCAATAATACGGTTTTTTTTATAGAAAAGTCCATTGATTTGTATGAGACTCTTTTAAAGCTTGTCTATAATAACACGAACATCTAGTGGTAGCCTACATGTCCGTGTATTCCTCACCAGGTTTTTTGAAATCATAGAGACACCTACTTGGACCAAGCGGAACCTATGCTTATAACTAAATCTTATTTAATGTCTCCAGACTCATGCAGTACCGGCCCCTTAGTATATTATCCGTGTCAATAAGCTCAACCACCTCATCGCCGATATTATAAACACGTGTGTTGCACAGAATCACATTGACAGGTTTTCATGTTGCCAACCGCGGTTCGAACCTCAGTCCGAGCTTTGATAATTTACCCAGATGATGCTAAATTCATCGCCAACTAATAATTATGAGCTTACCATTGCCTTTGAGTGATCTATCTTGGCGATCGTGCCCACGCCTACCTCGCTGAGCACAAAAGCAGCAAAAACTTCGTTAGGGAAAGATGTTAGATCCTCTGTATAAATTGCTTCTCCTGAAGATTGATACTTTGAAAATAAATAATAATGTTATAGCGATTTGTTTCAACATTTATAGACATTTTCAACATTTATAGCTTCAGGGTTTGAATCTCGGGTCACGGGTTAGAAATAATATTTGTGTACATAAGTGCTTGTTTCGGACTATGAGTCTTTTCTATGAATGTAATTGTTTATTAGCTGTCTACTCATATTATATCCCAAAAAGTATGCTAATTTTTCGTTTATTTTTCATATTTATATCTTACTAATATTATAAATGCAATAGTTTGTGAGTGTGGATGTTTGTTACTCTTTCACGCTCGAATGGCTGAACGGATCTGGCTGAAATTTAGTAATAGAATACATTATAGTCCGGAATAACACATAGGCTACTTTTTATCAAGGTAACAAGTTCCAACGGGAAGCGGGAACGGGAACAAACTTTACGCGGGCGAAGCTGCGGGCATCAGCTAGTATAACATATTTTGTTAATCCCAGTAGTTAAGCTAAAATTTTTGTAGTTAAACGAGTGAAGGATCACATGACTCGCAAACATCAGAAAATTTGACGTTGTAGATGGCTATGCATTCCACATCATAGTTCGGCGGTTCCATCATGATATAGACAATATGTCTGTGGAATGCATTGCTGGTTGAAATAAGGTGCGCCCAAATTTGTCTAGTTTTAAGTCTAAAAGAGCTATATCTAGATATCGACAACTAATTACATTAATTTAGAACTGGCGCTCTAATTTATTCAGTACGTTGCATGTATGTATCCATTGCATGTATATTTGCATAGAGTCGATGTTAATGTTAAATATATGGATTATTTAAGTGATTTTTTGTTATAGCTACAAGAAAAGTACAATACATCCTCTGCGAATATTTCAACTGACTAACTGTTTTGGTTCATGAGGCCGTTCAAGGAACTTATTATTACTATTTTTTTTAATTCATCTTACTTACCAAAGCTTCAACTTTTTGAATCGGCTGAGTTAATGGCCACTTTGTAGGGTCTGTGGTAAAAATTTGTTTACCATCTGATAGACCCCTGGATTCGTGCAACTTTATGACGCCTGAATGGAATCGAGGGTCACGAGTGGGTGTCGGGCAAATCGTGAGAAGGCCCTGCAAGAGAAAGACACACAATTGTTAATACTTTTTCATTAATCAGGGGCAAGTTACGTAGTAGCTAAATAATCTACTGGGTCAAATGAGTTAGATTTCTTTCTATTATGATCATTTTAATGAAATTTGTATTTTAATCTACGAGTACTAATAGAAATCTGTTAGCCCTTGACAGTGACTAATTAAATTAGAAATGGCTCTATCTCAAGTATACGTTTCAGTCTAACCCTCCGTCCACGCTTTGCTTTTAAATGTAGATAATATTTTTGTGCGTCAATATTTTTTGTTTAATCTAAATTTGATGCAGACAGGTTTGAGCAGCTAAATCGTTACTTTTACGTGTAAAAACGACTAAAATAATTTGCAATATGAACTGGAGATATAAAATTAGCGAGGAGTATAATTATGTTATTCCCAGAAATTACTAGATTTGAACAGCGCCTAGCGACCATCAATTTTGGTAAAGTTAATTATAAAGGTTTTAAAAATATAAACCTTATAAAACAGTGCTTTAGCCAAGTGCCTTCTGTACTCCACTGAAGGTTCAGGTGGATTATCTTCTACTACTAAGTCTCCATCAAGCACTTTCAATGCAGACTGTAGAGTTTCATTGGTGAATAATATTTTGCCGCCCAAGAATGTTTCAGTAGCATAGGCTCTAGTAAACTTGGCCGATAAACCTCCATACACGATTCGTGCGTTCTTAACAGCATTTGTAGTTTCATCTATTCTGTATAAAAAACCAGCGTTAACGATGGCGCGGGCACTCTGGGCTCGTGGCATAATCTGAAAATAAAAAAGAAAATTACTTATTTTTTCTTAAAAAAAATATTAGGAGACGTCAACGGTATTTTTCAGACTGCAGTAGACTTTGCAGTATCGTCAGCATACATTTATTTATGTAGGTACATTAGCCATGTTATTTGACTGCCTCTGTGGCGTAGTCGGTAGTGATAACGCCTGAGGCGCTGGAGGTCGTGGGTTCGATTCCCACCGGAGACAAATATTTGTGTGACCCATTAATGATAGTCTCAAGAGTCTGGGTGTTTCTATGTATAATATTATGTATTTGAAAAGTATATAAGTATTTAATATCCGTGGTCTGATACCCATAACACAAGCAGGTTATTCCTAGCTTACTTTGGGATCAGATAGCGTTGTGTGAAATGTCCGTGAATATTAATTTAATTATTTATTCTCTTTTAAATTACTATAATTTAAAGTGAAAATGGTTCTTACTTTAAAAGTAATCAACTTATGTTCGTCGCACAGTGGCGGTAGTAGAACATTGAAAATAATCTTTCCATTCATATTGATCCTTAGAAAACTTTGCAGTGTATGTATTTCTTGCTGACCGAGGTAATCGACTGGAATTAAGATGATTTATTTATGTAGGTGTGTGAGTAAAAAAAAGGTGACTAGTCTTATGCTAATTATATTTATCTCTACCAGTAGAAACTTTAGGAAACTAACAAAAAAATCAACTAAATGGAAGTAGTCAAGTTAAGAAGTGACGACTTTGGAAATGGTAAAGTTAGGAAGAGGACAATTTAGGAAGAGGACAAGTTTGGAAGTGGTAAAGTTAGTAAATGGACAAAGTCGACCAGAAGGATCTAAAAGGTGCACATATTATTATTCCGAGAATTAGTTCCAATGAGATGCAGAAACGAGAACAAAATTACACGCGGCCGGTGGTAATAAAGAAATGTTACCTGATATGATACAACATACCGATAGTCAACTGAGCACCAACGGTTTCAAGGAGCAGAAAGATGTCTGATTGGAAGACGTTGTTCTTGTGCTTGATCATTAAATTACCTGCTATAGTACCCACCTGAAAGCAAATTGTGGGGTTGGCATTAGTCAAGAAGTTAGGGTCACTTTTCAAAAAAGCACGATAAGCAAATTTTTCGGTGTATTAAATTAATTATATAATTCAATTCTGTCAGTTCAATCAGCTCTGTGTATGTGTCGGTTTGAGCTAAAAATCATTCCATATTTTTCGAGTAGAATTCTAAGGCAATTCAAAGTTGTAGAGATAGTTTTTTCATAGATACTAGGTATAGTGCACGGCATCAAATTTAATTTTAAATTAACTAAGCACAAAGTAATAGGTAAGTATACTTAGATTTATCAGATATTATTGAATGTAATACTGAAATCAGTGCCAAGTAAAACTATAGGTTAAGGTAGGTATTATTAATCTCTCATTGAAATATTGGCACCGACTTCAGTATTACATTCAATAATATCTGATAAATCTAAATATTTACCTATTACTTTGTGCTAAGTTAATTTATTTTTCATTTATTAGTTTTTGTTTGAATTTTTTTTTTCATTATTTTTAGTGACGGGTGGACTGAAAATATATTTGTCTAGGGGATTGTTCTCCCAATACAAATTAATCAAGCCCAAACACAATGTAATTGCTGTAAATCGTTAAGGAATTCCCTCGATTCGAGGGATTTCTTAAATTTCTCCAAGATCCCACCATCCGATTCTGACTTCCTGAATAGGAGACCACATGGGAAGCACCAGCTTTCAAATAAAAAAAGAATCATCAAAATCGGTTAACTCGTTCAAGCGATTTGCCGGTAACAAAAATTAAAAAAAAAAAACAGTCGAATTGAGAACCTCCTCCTTTTTTGGAAGTCGGTTAAAAAGACCAAATTAAAGTTTGCAACTGTGCGAGAAATACGCTCATACTCACATTTCTGACAGCAATATGCGAAACCAAATTTATATGGTCATACAATTTCGCCAAGTAACTAAAATATGGTTGTGTAGAATAAGTTTTCAAAAGTTTTAAAAAATCCGTAAGAGTTAACCCAGCACCTACTACCAGGTTTTGATCGAAATAATTGGTTTTTAATTCTTGCAGATGACTGATGTCTATAAGTAGAGATGGATACTCGAATATTGGAATCACACCTGAAATGAAAATAGAATCCTAATTATGGTCCTACCTTCACAAATACGTTATACAAATTATGTTTTGAAATGCGATTATTCAGAGTAGGTTTTCATTTTTTTAAATATTTTTATTGAAGCAAATAATACCCTGGGCTGTACAATTTTTAAGCCAGAGTTTGTAAATAACAATAAACTTTAATTTACCTTTAGCAGTATTTCCAGCGACGAGCATATAATCAGAGCCAATGCTTTCATGTTGCAATATCTGTAAAACGTCATTGACGCAAGTAGGTCTATACCATATTTTATTATCTTTCAATGTTATTTTCTTTAAGGACGCTTCGAATACATCACCATCTTGTACAACATACCAATCATTATCAGCACATTTATTTTCATCATCAGGACTAATTTTATTCTTACAGAGATACAAGTCTTCAATATCTTTGATTTTGTCTTCTGAGGGAGCATCTTTAGCAAATTTTTTAAAGCAATCTGCAAGGGGCCTGTATCCTGTACATCGACAGATGTTGCTACCAAATGATTGCTCGACTTCCAACATCGTGACGTTCTTCTTAGTTGATTCTAAAAGTCTGAATATTTTTTTGAGAAAATTGTTGATGGGGATCTAATTGGTCAAAAAAATCATAAGACAACAAAGTTTAGAAGGAAAGTCAAATCTTTTGGCAGAAATATCAGAAATGTATGCGGCGCCATTCACAAAATCGCCTAATTTTTTTATGCATCCTCCTACTGTTGGTTACATACAGGTAAAATAAAAATACCTCTGCATATCTTTTCGGGGATAAACATGTGACCATTATGTATGTAACTCTATTACTAATACACACCCGTTCATGTTCATCACCATTCCGGGTGTACAATGGCCACATTGGGAAGCGTTGTTCTCAGCTACTGCCTTTTGCAATGGATGATATCCAGTGAGCTTGTTACCCAAACCTTCTATTGTCGTAATCTCCCAGTCTTGGCAAGATGTAACGGATACCATACACTGTAAAAATAATTTAGAAAGTACAGGATAATCGGTCAAAGTTTGAGCATCACTGAGAAATGACAATAATTGACATGCACCATAGAAATAACACAGACCTTGCAGTTTTCTTAAGTGGAAATTACGATAGCTCTATCTTATAATTATGTAATTTAGTTGATTAAGATATTTCTTTAAAAATATTAATCATAATATGTATGTACACGATGACGAGTGTAAAGGTTTTGCGATACGACATTTTAAATTTTGCTAGGAACATTTTAAACAGAGTAGACGCCTATAAATTTTGACGATGTACGTGGGATCAAACGCAACTTACAAAGTATTTGTATATGTCTACGTCTGAGAAAATGGTGAAATTTTTATGATTCTATTTTCTCATGTTAATTTAAAAACTCGTCTTTAGGTAAAAAGCAAAAATGAATATTTTTACTTACAGAGTTGACAGCTTTAGTTTTGGTGTCAGACGAGGTGGAAGCATTGATGATGCAAGCCCCACAGCCAGCCTCGCGACACATGTACTTGGTGCCACGGAGCTCCAGCGTGTTCCGAAGGTAGTCGACCAGTGTCACGTCGGAGGTCACCTCGCTTCCCACTGCAGATGATTAAAACAAAAACTTACTACTTTTCTCCTGTATTTCACTATGTAAGTTTAGGTATGCACAGTAATAATAAATAAATAACAATCTTATATACAGTTTACTTTCATCGTGTATGGCGACGGAAAATGGTACAAAATGTCGCCACCCCAATTCATCCCAAGGGTGTCGTAAGAAGCGTCTTAGAGAACACTTTCACAAAAACATCCAATGCGATGAGAAGAAATACCGAAATGAAATCCAGTTGTCAGTAAAATGACAATCATTAAGTCAAGTTGAAGGCATTATGGCTTGAGAAATAGAGTCGTCACAACCTGCGCCGGTCCATTTCGACATGGCAAAAGGCTCACCACCTATTACGTGGGACATAAAAACATTTGGTGAAATATGAGTGTTTACTATGCCTCTGCCTATCCCCTCGGGAATAAAGGCTTGACTATATGTATGTATGTATGTATATGTGTAACGTGTGATAAAGTACCCTATTCATTTCGTTTATTAACACTAAAGGGACGGCATTTCACTTGTGAATAAAACCGAAAATTGCCTCATCTAAATGAAGATGTGGTAACGACGCATCCGGCAGATACAGGTTAAATGTTATGACCAGCTATATTCAATGGCTGTTACCATTGTGTGGGCTTTAAGATTTTTTAAAAAATATTTAGCTCACCAAAATGATGCCTTTGGTGAGCTAAATATTTTTTGGTTATAATATATTATAGCTTTCCATTAGGATAGCCATAATGACATCTAGCGATTGGGGATATACGGGCCTCTGTTACTGTCTATAAGATTATAGATAGTGGTCTTCAAGTTGGCGACCCTACATTGCGCGTCTTCACGCTCCGCTTGAAGAACCCAGGATTGCAAGAGTAGGGAAACACGTGCGCTGGTGGGTAGGAAGCAGGCAATTTCGTCAAGCCTTCCAGAAGAGTTCTCGATCACGAGGTACTTATATTCCGAAACAAAAGAAGCTGATTATAACCTGGAAATCCCTGCACCAGTCAATCAAATCAGTGTATGGACTATGAGTCCTAAATAGGGTGAGACGGTAATTCACGCCGCACCGGAGATGTCTGACGCAGATTCGCCCCTGCGTCGAATACCGTTCTCACTTTAGGGACGAGTGCGCGAGGTACTTGCTAGACGCTATGCAGAGACGTGCTGTCCGAATTATTGGTTGTCCTGAGGTGACGGGAGGCCTCGAGCCATTGGTGCAACGAAGAATCAAAGCATCCTTGGCTGCCTTCTACCGAATGTATCACGGTGAGTGTTCTGAAGTGCTCGTCAACCTGATCCCACCCTCTCCTTTTCGATCCCGAACAACGCGTGTATAAGTGGCAGAGGTGCCACTTATACACAGTGGAGATAATCTTCGCCAAAACTGAGCGATTCAAAGATCGTTCCTCTGTCGAACTATAAAAACCTAGAATGACCTGAACGCACACGTTGAAAAGCTGATGGCTTTCAGGAAAGATGAGAGAAATAAAAAGTTGAATTTAAAATATAAAACGATGGTTTATTATTGAAACATTCGGGGTCGTGGTTCGTGATCGGGCAGCAAGGGCTTTACGATTTCCGATAGTCCCTCAGGGTTCGACTTATCTTGTGGCTCCAGGATATTGGTGCAGTCCGCGACGTAGCCGTGCCGTCCACAACTTGGGCTGGCACGGTGTTCTCAACCCGTAGGGTGGATGATCGTTCGTAGACTCGAAGGGTGCGTCTTCACCTTCGTGGAACCCGAAGGGTAGATTTTCCCAATCCGTAGGGTGGATTTCTGGAACCCGTAGGGTGGACCCTGGAATGTTCCAGATGACGGGTTAGCTGGAACCCTTTTTTCCCGCCTATTCGCTAAGACAGCCGATCCCTGCCAACCATTGCAGGAATCGGGAGTCTTACATTGTCTGCTTACAGTACTAATTTTACAGATATGTTTTTTCACACCCCTGTAAACTACCCACCTATAACAGGGTTGACCAACAGCCGTTAATTTTCACTGTTTTAAAATTTTGATTACATTATAAATAATTTCACTCACCCAATGATGGGGTACTTGACGCTTGCAGCTAAACAACTGTTCACTTAGGGAGAATTTCGCCCCCTATAAAAATTAGAATTAGATTTAAATTACTTGGATAAATTTGTTACGCACAGACACCTTCGCGACGAGTATAATTTGAATTTATGAAAATGGTTTCTTTGAACTTCGCGTGCGGTCCTATATATAGCTTTGGACAGCGCCTCTGGCGGCAATTAGCGTCCCTACGTCTCATGGTTACGTCAGTGCTGTGTTGATGTGTTTTGTTGTCGGCAGATGGCGCTTTCATTTATTTTCCCTAAAATTTCAATTTTAGTCATCTAATTTTATTAATTTATGCACACGTTGTTGCACAACGTTACAACGTGTTTCCCTCATCTTAAAATCCCGGGTTCTTCAAGCGGAGCGTGAAGAGGTACATCACAGGGCCACCAACTTGAGGACAGCTGTCAGTAGTCCAACGGACTGTGAGAGTGGCCCCCAATCACTTGCTAGATGTGCCACGGGTTTCCATCAGTGGCGACGTCAATTCGGCGAGCTTAATGCATATAAAAAAAAAACCGGCCAAGTGCGAGTTGGACTCGCCCATGAAGGGTCTCGAAGCAGCAAGTAACATAATGTAAAAGTTCTTATATCGTTGTAACTTTGGTTGATGTTTTAACACGTTCGCAGTGGTAGTGATTTTTCTAACCGAAAATTGGCGTTTATGACGTATTAAAAAAAACTACCAGCTCTATCTCGTTCAAACCAATTTTCTTTGGTAGTTTTTATGGCAATGTACATCATATTTTTTTTTTAGATTTATTATTCTCTTAGTTTAGAAGTTAGAGGGGGGGGACACACATTTTTCCACTTTGGAAGTGTCTCTTGCGCAAACTATTCACTTAAGGAAAAAATGATTTGAGGAACCTTAATAGCATTTTTGAAGCAAGCAAAAGCAATTCTAAACTGTAATGACATTAACTTATTTAAGAAAGCGTTGACATCATTTCTATTATCTAAATCCTACTACACAGTATCTGAATACTTGCTAGACAGGAGTATTAGATGATGCGAGAAATTGTATACCTAGATACCTATTGACATGATTAGAATTTTTATGTTTGTAATAGATTTAGAATTGAAATGAATTGCTTATATTAATTTGACTTTACTCTGATATTTATAATTAATGATTGATTTTGATAACTTACACTTATACGGTTGATAATGCTTAGAGATTATATATATACGTTATGTCGTGTGTACTGTATAGCATAAGCATTCTATTATAAGGTCCATTGTGGCGCTTAATTAATTTAATACCACTAACATAGTTGTAAGATTTGTACGCCATGTTATTGGCAAAGCATAGAGAGACTACACTTGTTAACTAAAAACCTATTTATGTACCTATGTTTACAAAGACAATAAATTGAAATTGAAATTGAAATTGAAGTCCTATCTATAGATACCACACACGAATGGGTTTGATGAAAAAAAAAATTGAGTTTCAGTTCCGAGTATAGGGGACCTCCAAAATTTACTGCTATTTTTCTAGTTTTATATAAGAATCTTAATGCGGTTTACAGAATACATCTAGTTACCAAGTTTCAAAAGCATAGGCCTTATAGTATCGGAGAAAAGTGGCTGTGACACACGGACGGACACACAGACAGACATGACGAAACTATAAGGGTTCCGTTTTAGCCATTTGGCTACGAAACCCTAAAAATGAAGTCAAAACTTTGTAGAGCCTTTTACGAACTGAACTTATTATTGTGAAAGATACTTACAGTTAAATGATATGGAAAATGAAACGCATGATGCTATTATTTATGTATGAATTTCGACGACAATCCAGTTTCTAGTAGTTATACAATACCTAGTAACTAATAATGTAATAGACGCTATTTGAAATTATGATAAATAAGTAAATAAATAAAATAAATATATTACAGCTACATAGTTTAGATGTTATGAAGATGCACTTACAAATTTAATGTAATATAAATGGTAATGTTAACTTAAATTGGCCGTTGCACAAGAATATAATAACGGACATTCACTGGAGCATCAAAAGTGCACCGCGTGTGTTATCTTATCAAAATCTCAAAACGAGCGAGTTCGTGATATTGACAAGAACTGTTAGATTTGTACCGACATGACAAAAAGTCATTGCATGGTAAAAGTCCATAAAAAAAATGTCCATATGTATCTCAGGGCGCCCGACTAAAGGATAACTTAAACTAATCTAAGTTGAACTGTATGTTCATTCAACGTGTGCATAAGATAAAGGGACACCAGACATACTGGCCCCGTAACGCGTTCCGTAACGAAGCGGTTTGCCCTACCTTTAGAAGTTATCTCGTGAATAAATGCATTTACGGGTTAAGTATTACTAATTGCGTCACAAAATTGATTTCTTCAAAAGGGTGCACTTCCGAAAACCCCCCACCTCAAATCGATTTGAAACTTTGCACAGACCTTCCTTTGGATGTTCTAAGACAATCCCTAAAGGGATTTTTGGCGCATAGCAATAGTTTCCGAGAAATCAAATTTTTAAAATTGGATTTTAGCACGCGCGTTAAATCTATCCCCGCTCAATCCGACTTGGATAGATTAGGTTAGAAGGCTAAGGAGGGAGCGGAGCGCAGCGGAGCGCAGCGGAGCTTCCGCATTAGCCTTCGTGGTAATTTTTTTTTGACCACCTAAGTTTTTAATAAAAATTAAAAAAAATGTTACTCAAATGATAATAATATAAAATGAAAATAAAAATAATGAAAAATATCTCGAAAACTGCTTTGAATCGCCAGAAACAAGGCCTGTGCAAAATTACAGCTCAATGGAAAAGGTGGGGGGTTTTCGGGAGTTTATCCCATAAAAATTTTCAATTTTATTTGACTGGCCTTGTGGTCCAATGGTTAGTGTGCCTGACTACGGATTCGGAGATTATGTGTTCGGTTTTTTCATTGTCAAATGAACACTAGTTTGCCATTGCGATAGTACCAATAAGCTACTTTATGAGCCGTATGCTTCTTAGAAACCTTGCCAACGCAAACTTGCCAAACTTTGCAGCTGAATAGTTATTTACATTTAGTGAATAATACGAATGAAGCTTTTATTCCATCTTGCCTAAATGTTTCTCCTTCATTTATCGGATTACAGTAATTTTAGAATACATGCATACATAAATAACATTCGTATTAGTTAAGAAACTAGGTATGTACTTTTTATCAGTGTATTGATGTATAGTCTTTTTCTGGACAGCTCAGCAATCATGTAAACATGTCATGTTTTGACAAAAGTTGTCTATGATCATAGTGCTGTAACTATACTGATTCTATGTATGTACATAATCATTGAGTTATATCTAGTTCACCGTACATTCATTTACTTCGGTATATCAATCGCCAAATTCATCAAATCATGAAATTCGGTATATCGGTATATCAATATAATTATATTATGTGCAATAATTAAAGGATCTTTAAAAAAAAAAGAAACTTTTAGAACCGTTAATAGTATAATCATTTATTTACAGTAATAAATTACTTTAGGGATGATAAAAAGTGTAGACGCCTCGCTAGCTGCTCGCCGTTCTTACAGAAGCAGACTAAGACATCTTGAGAGATTTCTAATGTGGGGTTTTTAAATCTGAAAACTGAAAATATTAATACTACCTACCTTTTTTTCACTCATAACTCTCATAAGTGACGTGACGCAAACGAAGTTGCGCGGGCCAGCTAGTCTAATATACAAATCGTAGGAATGCTTCATATCAAGAACCCTTCGGCCACATTCGAAACCAAGTTTTGAAATGTTTCTAACCATATAAGTATTTAGGAATGTATCTATATCTAATACTAAGTACCTCATTGCTGTGTCTTATACTACAACATTACGTTTTATTAAGTTTTCCTAATTTTATTTGTGTATCAATTCATTCAGCCTGCTATTCAAACCAGCCGACACAATAACCCTTCTTTTGTGTCGCGCAGTAGGGTAAAATTAAATATAAAATGTTTAGAACACCTGAGGTCATAATTGTGCCGGACTTACCTCTCAAGACATTTGAATGGCCATAATGTTAAATCTATACCTTACCTATATTCAATCCACAAAGTATTAATCAGATTGTCATTGATTGAAGTCGTTCCATTATAATCTGCACGACTCCATAACTATCACCAATCAGATAATAAGGACCCCAGACGGACTTGCCTCGCATCGTCAGGGAAGTAAGCGACCAGTTTGACAGAAACCTGTTTATTTAGTTGCCGGGTAGCCGGTGCCGGGTAACCGACGGCGAATGCAAGCGGTTGCCGGGCAAATCACGCCGGTACGTGTGAAAGCTACAGTACACGGCCATACCCTACCCGGCACCCGGCAACCGGTACGTGTGAAAAGGGGCAAAGACTCGCACTCTTAGCTCTCTGGGTCAATAAGTTATATTATTAAAATAAGTACATTTTTTCGAACTGACAGATTGATAAAACAATAACCTCCTTTTAAAATCAATTGGCCAGTACAACAGTTTTACAACACTATGGCAAAGACAAACAAGTCTGAGAAAAAATAATTTAATGACAAGCAAAAATGACAGTCTTAAATTTTTACCATCCGAGTATTTTTCATGAAATTATTCTATAATCTAAAGGTTTATTAGTATAGAAATGTCTGCATAAATCTAACTAGAGTTCCTTGAAAGGACTATGATCAGGATTGATAATTAAATGTAAGTAATTATGGAGTAGTCGAGATCCAATTTCTTTGTTTACTATATTATTTAGGTCTGTTGAATGCCACTATAAATGTAGTTGTTCACTTGATCGTGATAGACAGCTAGTCAGTCAGATAAAAGAAAAAAAAACCTTATATAGTGCGAAAATAATCTACGTATAATTAATTAACTTTCACTTGCATTGAATTTTTTGACCTGTGGAAATCCCGTTGTATGCCATGGCGGACACCTACCGGTTAAAACCGCTATCATCACATCAACACATGTAATAAAATCGTAACGGGTCGCTGTGTGTAGGTACATGGAAGATAAATAAGAAAAAATATTATAGGGGCTTTTTTTTTTGTTTAACGTGAGGGAAAATCCTCATGGATGTTATGCCGGACTCCTACCGACTAATAAACCTCACATCACGCCCAACAGCCTGTGGTTGGGAGCCCCGGGGAAGCCCTTTGGAAGGATAAACCCACGAGGGATGTCCCAGGATCCCCGAAAGACATGGGCTGCCACTGTGACCTCGTGTGCTACACAGCATCTATGGTGTGTAACCCGCTTCTTGGGGCGTAAAGCGTGCGTGAAACTCATGAAGTGATAATTTGGCAATTTCTTTTCGGTCAAACATAATAGACCTACTTTTTTGAGGATAGGCGGTTTTTTAAAATATTCTTACGTATGACAAAAATATCACAAATCCTGAAGATTCTGATAAATGAAAAACTATTTAAACTATTACATTTTATATGCTACTAAAGTGGCAGGTAAGCATACGGCCACCTGATGGAAACTGGTTACCGTAGCCTATGAACATTTACAACACCAAAGGCGCTACGCTCGCGCTGCCTACCGTGCAATACCTTCTAAGACACCCTGCAAAAAAACTCCATACTGCAGGCGTTTGGAAAAATCTAGACAGGGAGATCATTTCACAATTTAAGCGTGCGCATAAGAAAGCCCTATCGCAACTTACTCTTTTCTTTTTAACGTGAGGAAAATATTACAGGGATGCTATGCCGGACTCCTACCGACTAAAAACTACATGTATCCTACCTACTACCTACGGTTGGGAGCACCGGGTAAGCCCTCGGATGGATGACTCGATCGACAGGGTAAGTTCCGATGGAGAGATCGGAACTTACCCTGTTCGAACGTCATCTTCTTTCCTTGATAAGTGTGCAAAGTTTCAAATTAATCGGACGTTTTGAAGTAGAGTGCCCCGTGTAGCAACGGGTACCGTGTTGCGACGGGTAAGAGTACAAAATTTCGCCACCCCAATACATCCCGAGGGTATCGTAAGAGGCGACTAAGGGAACACTTTCGCAAAAAGATCCATTGCGTAGAGAAGGAATACTCGAAATGGAACGCGGTTGTCAGTAAAATGACAATCGTTAAGCCTAGTTGAGGCCTTATAGGCGGCTTGAAAAATTTCAACTGTAGATCGCGGCGACCTGTGCCTGTCCATTTCAACACGGCAATAGGCTCACCATCTGTTACGTGGAACATAAAAATATAAGGTGAAATGTAGGCGTATACTATGCCTCAGCTTACCTCTTTGGGGATAAAGGCGTGATTATATGTATGTAGATGTCTGAAGTTGAGATGCAAATAACGTTGAAAAACTTCGTCCCATAGACGATACATACCAAACTAATACTTTTATAAAATAAAAAAACCGGGAATGTGCGAGTCGGACTCGTGTACAGAGGATCCGTACCAAAAACAGCAAAAAAAATCACGTATTTTTTATGGCCCCCCTCAATGCCCCTCTTTTTTCTGATTTTTTTTAACCGCCGACGGAAACCCGGACGGGGTGTTATAAGTTTGACGTGTGTGTCGGCATGTGTGTGTGTGTGTGTGTGTGTGTGTGTGTGTGTGTGTTTGTAAGTCTGTCTGTGGCATCGTAGCTCCCAAACGGGTGAACCGATTTGGATTCTGTTTCTTTTGTTTGAGAGATGGGTTAAGGGAGAGTGTTCTTAGCTATGTTTTATAAAAATCGGTTTAGCCATTTCAAAGACATGAGGGGTGAAAGTGGTGATGGAAAATTGAATATGTTCAAATATAGGTACCCGTGTTGGGTATCAAATGAAAGGTCATAACTTAAACATCACGATACCGCAAGTTTTATGAAAATCGGTTTAGCCATTCGAAAGATATGTGGAGTGGAATGTATTTCTAATTCTGTAACCACACTCCGCGCAATTCGCCAATACTTAGGGTAAATAGGTCATAATATAATAGTTATTTTTTACTTTTTACAGGTATTTTTATTGTTCTATTTTTGTGTGTCGGGGGTTTTCTAAAATTTTAATTTATTTTTTTATAGTGTTTGTTGTCATAGCGGCAACAGAAATTTACACAGATGATATAGGTACATCTGTAAAAATTTAAACTCTCTAGCTATCGCGGTTTCTGAGATACCGCCTCATGACGGACAGACAGACAGACAGTCAGACAAACATACAGACAGACGGACAGCGAAATCTGATGAATAGTGTCCCGTTCGCTTCGATCTGACGCGAACTTTGTTCGACTGGTCAACGCTCTACAAAAAAAGGTTCAGGTAGAAAATCAGAAAAAAGGGTTTTTTTGGTACGGAACCCTCCGTACGCGAAACCGACTTACACTTGGTCGGTTTTTAACTTTTAAATCACATTTTGTATGAAGTATGATCAATTCCGCATACTAGTTGCTTTAAAAATCATCAATAGGTACCTAGTGATATTTTAATAGTATTTTAATAGTAATTACTTATTCACCAAAAATGTCACATTTAAAAAATAATACATTATATTTAGTTAACATAAAAATAGTATGTAAGTTCATAAACTAACCTGAACACTTAACTCCATTAACTTTAAAATTGATGCGGTTAGCCATGACTACTGGAAGTGTCGACTAGACGCACACTGAAATTGCACCGAAGTGTACGAATAAAACAGTACGGTAATAACAGTTTGCTGCAGAATAATCACATGCATAAAAAAGTAAAACAAGTTTACACAAAAATACATAAGCATATTCATGAATTAAAGATTCTGAGCAGTACGGGAAAAGTTTCGTTTAGTGTATTCATCAGTTCTTCGTAGTAGAACTACCAGTGTAGGACGTAGCATTCACAAAAACGCGTCCTACTCTTTTGTCAATCACCTATCCAACTCGTGATCAAAAAATCTCTCAGTAGATAACTGTGGAATAGTTAATTGGACTGTAAAAGACGCGTTAGTTAATTGATCCTAGAATATTTCATTAGAATTATGAATAACAAGCGGACGTCACGCGGTTTTACCCGCCTATTTCCCGTTCCCGTGGGAATACGGGAATAAAATATGGCCTATGTTCACTGCAAAAAGTGTAGCTTTCTAACAGTGAAATAATTTTTCAAATCGGTCCAGTAGTTTTGGAGCCTATTCGATACACACAAACAAACAGATTACCTAGTTACACACCCTGAGAGGCAGAATATGTTGTACCTAATATTTCATACCTTATTTATTTGGAATAAATAACAGTTTTACATATCAACAATGTAACGATGATATCTGCAATAGTATAAACTGTGTCACAGATATCAACGCCCTCATCCGAATAACAATAAGATTCCTTATTTCGATAGAATTACAGCCACTTTTTTGTTTTATCAGAACTAATCTAAAAATAATATCTATATAAAAAGTGTGTGCTTGTGTGTGTGTGCATGTGTGTGTGTGTGTGTGTGTGTGTGTGTGTGTTTGGATAAGGTGTTTGTGTGTGCATGAGAAACACCGTTAATTTAAGAGTATAATAGGCACGTGCGTGACTGGTACGGTTTAGGTGTATGTGCGTGTTATTTGTGTATAAGTCTCTAAATAGTTAGCCACCCAGCAAGGCTTCAGTGTCATCATATTCTAGTGTAATTAGCCATTCAGTACAAGTCTTTTTACATTTATGCATTATAAGGGGATATATATTTAATTTCCTATTTAAAATATTGTATAATTTTGAGCTAATAAAGTTGTAATGCCTACTCGCCAGCGCCGTTCGGCGTGGTAATATTTGGCAGACCCTATCAGATCTTCTTTTAGAACTGTGAAGGGTTGGCTGATAGAATAATTCCTTGTGTTTGCGCAGTGTAGTGTTTAAAATAAAAAGTTTGCGAACACTTAGTACCCTACACAAGGAAAACAACTCAGAGGTAGGAAATCTAACCGGCCTTCTCAACATCGTCTTAAGAGCAGCCCTCTGGGCTCTTTCCAATGCAAGCATACGTGTCTTAACGGCTCCACCCCAAGATGTGATGCAGTAAGAGAGAACAGATTGACCAAGAGAATAGTATACAGATTTAAGAGTAACAGGATCACAAATATTTCTTAAATTTTTAAAAATATAAATTAATTTTCTTGTTCGTGATGTAGTGGCCTCTACTTGCTGTTCCCAGCTTAGGGTATCATCCAATAAAACCCCAAGATATTTAATACATGAAGTGGATTCCAAAACAGCACATGTGCAAGCCCTTACAGGTTCTGCGTCACACTCTTGGCCTTCATCCGATGCAGAACAAGTGTGAGCGCGAAGAGAGAATGAAATAGGTGGCCGACATGCTCGATTTATACAAAATGGTATGTATTTGGTTTTCATTAAATTAAGGGTGAGGAGATTCGAATCCAACCAGCTCATCACATGTCGTAACACGCGTTCGGAGTTCAAATTAGCCTCCAGCCAATTTCGACCACTAACAAGTATGGCAGTATCGTCGTAGGTTATAATTTTGCAATTTGGGAGAGACATTTTGCACAGATCGTTGATGTAAATTAGGAACAGGGTAGGGCCGAGGACGCTACCCTGTGGGACCCCATAATTAACATTTACAGGACTTTCTCCACTGGCAATTGATTCAATCAGTACATACTGCGTACGATGTGTCAAGTAGCTACGAAACAAATCAAGAGCCACCCCTCTCACTCCGTACAGTTCGAGTTTAGAAATCAGGAGGGGTATAGAGACAGTGTCAAATGCTTTGGAGAGATCCAAGAAAATACCAACGGTTTTCAGTCTTTTTTCTAGATTTTTGACAACAGTGCCCGTGAGATCCAGAACAGCATCTTCCGTGGAATATCCCTTTCTGAAACCAAATTGGTTTGCAGCCAGAACACTGTTGTCATGAAGAAATCGAACTAATCGGTTGTTTAGAGCTTTTTCAAAAAATTTTGAAAGCGTTGTAAGTACTGAAATGGGTCTATAGTTAGTGACACTGTCCCTGCCCCCACTCTTGAACACAGGATGAACGATGGCTTTTTTAAAAACAGATGGAAATACTCCAGCATAGAGACAGAGGTTAAATAAATAGACGATGCATGGCGTGAGTACATGATGAGCTGCTTTTATAACTGAGGATGGAATACTGTCCCAGCCCACAGCGCAATTGTCCCTTAATTTCCTAATTATTGCCTCTATTTCGTCCGCGGACACTGGGTACACAGCCATAGATGATAGCGGCGTGAGGTGATTTGGAATACATGGAGATAGGATTGTAGTGCTTGCAGAGGAGCTAACGAATGAGTTGGATCTTTCTAAAATTTGTTCAGCCAATTTTTGTCCAACATTGGCAAAATATGAGTTTACTGTATCTACTGAGGAGAGACGACTTTCAGAAAGCTTCAAAAGTTCTGTAGGCTGTACCTTGCTCTTTTGCAAATTTGCAACCTCCCTGATGATATTCCAGGTCATTTTCGGACTTTTTCCCGCTTTCTCTATTTGTTTTCGGTAGAAATCTTGTTTTATTGTTTTCAAGAGGTTATTACAATAGTTTCGGTACCGAAGAAATATAGTTTTATGCATACAGTTTTCTGGGTTTGCTTTGTGTTTGCGGTAAAGTTTGTCCCTGTGACGAATGCATCTTAACAAGGCCGGAGTAATCCATGGTTTCTTAATGCGTTTGCGGTTTGGAATAGGCACATGTGAACTGTGAAGTTTAACGGCACCAGATATTGTACCCACTAGTCTTTCAGCAGCCACCTCAGGATCATCCGTCTCGAATATGGAGGAAAAGTCCGTTGTTTCGAGGTTACTTACAATACCAGCAATGTCGATCCGGTTTGAAAAGTGGTTTGGCGAATGACAGTCTGTTGTTGATGATTGACAACAAAAAAGTACTGGCTTATGGTCAGTAAAAGGAGTATCAAAGACCATTGTGACACCACTGGTTGGAGATCTAAAAATGACGTGGTCATAGCAAGCCAGCTCTCTAGTAGGTAGTAAGTGAGTGGGAAGCATGCCAAAGGAAGCCAAGAGATTCAAATACTCGTCCACACTGGATTCTTTGTTTCCAGATACTATATTTATGTTTATATCACCGACAATAGCCAAGGTTTGAAAACTTTTTAGTGAAAGGAGAGTGTTTTGCAAGCTGTTAAAGAAAGGACTTAGATCCTTATAAGAGGGAGAGCGGTATATCGCCATAATAGCAGTTTTATTTGAAATTTTTATAACGAGGCAATTTGCGTTTTCAAACATAGGAAATTAAAAAATACAATTCAAATGATCACTAACATAGGCGACGACCCCTTCATTTTGGTTTGCAAAACTTGTTCTAGAGGAACTGTAACCTGGCAGAACCGGAGTGAGGGGTGATTTACTCAGCCAACATTCTGTAAGGATTAAAATGTCTATTTTATATTTCATTCTATTTAAAAGTAGCAAGAGTTTGTCAAAATTGCAATTTATGCTACGAATATTGACTTGAAGGATTTTCAAACCACTCTTCATTACAAAATTTACACTATCCTCTGGGGAGCAGACAACCAATTCTGATACTGTAATTTGCTCAATATAATTTGTGACAAGGTTAACATCATCCATTTACATTAGAGTAAGACAACAAATGGTGACCCCTGTCCGTATCGAAGGCTATTAGCCTATGCAAAGACTGACAATTAGATGTGATGATGATGACTGTAAAAGCTAGTATTTTGTGAGTGGGTATGTAAGTGTTATTGTGAGTGTGTGGAGAATATAAATCTCGGTGAGTGTGTGGAGAATATATGTAAATAAGTCCTGTAACCTACCATTTTCTTGGAAATAAATAAATGATTACTGATTACTGCTGACGATATCCTTACTATCGGCACAGCAACTGGCAACGGTGGACTGGATGATGCAGTGTATTAAGTTACTCTGCCTTCTAACGGCGCTGGAGAAAGTGTTTACCTAATTTTTTCACGGGCCCTGAAGAGCATCTCTCCAGGTCTCACAAATAGTTGTGTCGACAATAAAGTACCCTGACAACATAAGCGCCTCACCGTCTGAAGTCTAAGTATCGTCGTCTGGGCAACGTTTGATTAGAACTTCTAGGGACTGGCCCCAAAACTCTTGGCCTTTGGTACCTATGATAAATAAATTCCTGGGTAAAAAGGCTGCACGTGTTTCGAAATACTACATTAACACAGCGAATGCTAGCTTCCGACACCGGCCCCAAGAAGCGGGATCGACGCGGAATGGGATCCGAAACTCCAGGTGAAGCCGCAGTGGCAAAGGTCTGTTGGGAATCCTGGAGATATCCTTCCCAGGGCTCTCAGGCAGTAGGTGGGGAACCTGTGCTTTTTAGTCGGTACGAGTCCAGCATAGCATCCATGACGGATTTTCCACACGTTAAAAACATTAAAGAAATCTAACATAACATAAAACATAAAAATTCTTTATTGTACACCAGAAATACATTTGAATTTACATATAATTAAACATACTGGTATGACAATTGGCGGCCTTATCGCACAAGGCAATCTCTTACAGGCAACCTAGGATGGAGACTGTGATGGGAAAATTGTGGATTGTAGGGCAGTTTGGTGTACATTTTAGTACATACAACTAAATTTCTCTCTATATACAGTCATATAATATATATATATATATATATATATATATATATATATATATATATATACATATACCTATCATACATAACATATACTCTAAATAAATAACATATACTATAATACACACATTTATATAAGTTGGAACATACATAAATAAGCTTGTCATCATAAAATATTTATAATATTAGTAATAAATACTGAAATAATTATAATACTATGGTATTTTAGGAGACATTCAATTTACATGCATTCATTAGCACGGAGATAATAATCCCGAACTAATGTCTTGAATCTGTGTGACGATTGTGCAAGTCGGATTGTCACAGGCAGTGCATTCCACAAGCGGACCGCTTGAACAGTAAATGATTTATCCATAAAATTAGTCCAATAAATCTATATTAGAATTCCCTGAATCAACTAAAACAAAAAACTTAATAAGCTCTCATGGATGCTATGCTGGGCTCATACAGACTAAAAACACACGTACTCTACCACTGCATAAGGTCGGGAGCCCTGGGTAAGCCATCAACTTTTTCTATGTTATAAAGCCGATGTAGCTTGCCAAATGGTGTACTGGTAATCAACGAAGGAGGCTCTGGCACAGTACACTTTTGAGCTTAATGGTAGGCGATTTCATAATGAGTTTTGAATGGCCAAAATCGCGAAATCTATAATTAAAACGATACTTGCACAAAATTATCCCTTCACATTTTCCTAATTTTAATATTTTTCTAAAGCGTCATTTTGTCGACGATTATTTTTATCGGAAATCGTGATTCGAGCATTTAGTGATGCGCACGGTACTCCCATAAATTTCAAACACGACAGTAATTTCAGGTGACCTGATGTCTAATGTATCTCCCCGCACCAATTTATTGCCATTTTCCGTCCGATTGCAATAAAATGAACGTTAATGCTATTTTTTTTCTTTTTTTTTCTACCCTTATTAAGCTCTCTTAGGAGTCCCGGGGACATACTTCCGAGCGCTTACCCCGGGCTTCCAGCCATTGGCAATAGGTAGGGAACGTGTGGTAGGAGTCCGGCATAGCATCCATAGATATACATCCATTAATTTTCCTCACGTTAAAAAAAACAAATAAATATCCAAACTTTATCACAAACTTCATCGTCACACGTCGTTCACAACATATCGTCAACTTGAGTCAGTACGGTCCCGTTAGCTCAATTGGTAAGAGCACTGTCCTGGTTTAGGCAAAGGTTGCGGGTTCAAATCCCGTGCGGGCCAAGTTGTCTTTTTTCACTTTATATTAAATATTATCACAAACTTTCACATTATAATATTAGTAGGATCAGGATAGTACTACACAAAAAAAAAATTCACATCGACAACTGTATCAGTCCTTTATCCCACATTCCAGTTATTATCGGAAGCCAAGAATTACTGAGCTCAAATCCCAAGTCCTGTGCAGTGAGCTCAGGAATTGCATTTCTGCAGCTTCCCGACAGATACCCTCCGAGTTCACGTTAAGCCTCTTGAGGATATTATCGATTTACTTTCTTTACAGAAGCGAAAATGTGACTCAAAATAGTGTTAGCTGTTAGTGCAATATTTTATATGTAAGAATATTTGAGTTATACGTTGTACAATCTGCTACTTAGTTTTTAGTTTGTGGTATACAGGTAGTATGTCTTCTCTCTATCTTTGTATTTGAATAGAGCTTTAGGCCCGCTTACTCTTGTTCTATAAACAATCATCATGTTATGCGTCTTACGCTACGTTCAGTTTTTAGCCCCTCTTTGTGAAATAGATTGCAGTGGGGCTTATGGCAAGACTTGTGTCTGTAGTCTGTGACTCTGTTGCATTATACTACGTCACTAGGTCACGTGGATCACGTGGAAAAATTACAACGTCAATCGGATTGAACTTTCACTTTCACAGAGGGGCAGTCAGGTGAGACCGTCTCACGGCTTCTTGTTTTTTTGTAGAATCATGGATGCTTTGCCGGTCTAATACCCACTAAACCCTCACGGTGACCTTACATTTGCTTATGAATCTCGACGAAAAATAGAATTTCGACTACTCCTTCGGATGTATAACCCCACCAGGGATCCCAACACAGACTTTGATCGCCATCGCAGCCTCCCCTTAGGAATTGGGGTTTATCCCACTTCTTGGTTAGGGGTTTGGTTGTTATCTATAAACTTATGTATAAATAAGCGGGACAACACTCGATTGGTCCAATCTGACTACTAAGGCGAAGAGACACGCCACCGTCTTGACGTGCTTCTAAGGAACGCGAACAGCCAACTCGTCACTTTCAGGCGCCCGGTCATGGAGGCCAGTAACCGATAACAGGGTAGTCCACAAGCAATGATGACAGCGTATACGATTTTACCAGGTATAGCCACAACCTGCTCTTCCTTTGTTTTATCACAAAAATATTCACGATTATGTAAAACTACATTTAAAATGCAGACATAAATTATAGTTCTGCCTACCCCTTTACATACAATTTTGCTGAACAGCAGAGGTGGATCAGAATTCAGTTATATTCCCTTTACGTAGGCTACGTGCAATTTGCACCTCGACGCCTCTGGGAACCTGTATGGCTTCGGCTTGGCGGATAGAATTTCTTAGCCTCCCACTATCATAATATTATGTACATACCTAACTACAGAAAATATTAGAATATTACAATAGAATATTCCGTGAGTAGGTACTAAGATAGAATGCGTTAGATAAAGTTTTAAATTCCCGATTTTTTTTATTTCTTAATACATTATGTACTCGTACATACCTATCATTGCTGTTCTCAAACAGGGCTTCATGTTGAGACCTACTATTTATAAGTAACAACTGAACGCACATGAATGCAAATAAAGTTGAATTGGTTTGAATACAATACTATGTAATAGTGTAGGAATTTTCAATGTTTTTTAAAAGACATGGTGACATCTAGCGATTGGGGGTCACTCACACAGTCCGTATGACCTCTGATAGTCCTCAAGTTGGCGGCCCCATGATGTGCCTCTTCACAATCCGCTTGATGAACCCGGTAAGAGTAGAGAAATACGTGCGCAGGCAAGTCGTTCCAAGAGACCATTTCCTCAGCATTCCATGGATTCACCGTGCGGGCGCCGGGTCCATAGCCTGTTACAGAGGGAAAGACTGAGGGTGTCGGGGACTTGCGACCCATTCGAGTAGGTTTAAGGTGGCCACCTTAGTACTTGGCGTCAGCGCTCACCTTCCACCGTTCATAATGTTCCCCCCCTTTGTCTAACCAGATTTGGTAAGATCCTATCAATGCCACTTTGGATATTCGTTTTAGTAAAGAGCTTACTGAATGAAGCTCTTGACAATCCTAGGTCTTTAAATAAGTTATATACAGATTTAGCTGGTTTTCCCCTTCTACGGCAGAGAGTTTAACCACAAAGCCATTTTTGGTCAACTCATTGGTCAATTCAAAGTATTGATTTATCTTCATGACGTGGTCCTCAGGTATGTGAGTCTGCCACGGCACCGTGAGCTCCAACAGCACTGCACCTTCTTTTGCGAAGTTTCTCTCCACTATGTAGGAGTGGCACCTCTGCCCAGCACGCGTTGTTCGGGATCGAAAAGGATAGGGTGCGATTCGGTTGACGAGCTCTTCAGAACTCTCACTGTGATAGATTCGATCGAATGCAGTCAAAGATCTCATGGTCCTTCGCTGTGCCCACAACTCCTTTAGCACAGTTAATTTCAAATCAGTTTTTTTTTGCATCTTTATGAATATCCTACGGATGTGCCTTTTTTTTTATAAAAAAAAACTACATGCATATTACCACTGCACAATCGAGGCAGCAGAAACATGGAGTTTAAGTGTATCATGGTGCCATGTTTCATCCAATAAAGAGCGTTGAAAAGTTAATAAAACGCGGGCCTCTACCCTGTTTAATTTAAGATAATTACTTTAGGATCACCTGTATCATCATTAAAATTGTTACTGACGCTTTAATAAGCGCAAAATTGTGAGCAGTAAATTATTTAACAGCCTCTTGGTGTTTTAGTGTTTTGGGAAATGCAAATTTTTATAGACCTTTAATATAACTTACTATTAATGACTTCTTGAGTATCTTTAAAATGAGAAGCTGTCAATTTTGTCTATTATTAGAGTTAACAGGATATTTACCATGTACTGTTCGATATTAATAATACATGATAAATATCCCGTTAACTCTAATAATAGTGTTAGTGACCATGAAAGTTCAAATATCTCAATTTTGTGTTCTTTTAGTCTACTTTTCAATCTTTAATAATAAAATATCGAATGAATAACTCATTTTTCAACACCCAACCGACGAAACGCAGATAATAGGGAAGCTTATTAATAAAACCAATTTTTAGCTACCCTTTTAATTTGGGCACACCACTGAGAAAGAGTTTTCAATTTACTCCTTAAGGGGATAAATAGGCGTTGAAAATGTTTGTGGTTGACTGACTGGACACAAAACGTGGTTACCTAATCGACATTTGCTACAATTTAAAGAAAATGTTTTAATTTTAAGGTTCTGTACCCAAACGGTAGGTACAGTCTTTTGTCTGTACCTACCGTTTGGGTACAGAACCTTAAAATTAACCCTTAAGTTAACTTAACTTAACCTTAAGTTTCATTATTCTATATATTCCCTTAACTTAACTTAACCTTAAGTTTCATTTTAGGGTCTCCCCTAAAATAAAACGGGATCCTTCAAGAGACAGAAAGACAGACGGATGGCAAAGGGTCTCTTCGCCATCCGTCTGTCTTTCTGTTTGTCTGTCCGTCATGTAGCTGTATCTCAGGAACCGCAATAGCTAGAGAGATGCAACTTCCACAGATGATGTATTTCTGTTGCCGCTATAACATACAAATCAGAAAATAATGGGGGTTTTAAGGGGAATATATTTTACCGTTTTTTTTGGTACAGAATCCTCTGTGGGCGAGTCAGCCTCGCAACTGACCTGCTTTTTAAATTTAACGCCCATAACTTGGCATGCTTTTTAAATTTAACGCCCATAACTAGTTTAAACAAGGGGATAAGCCTGTTAGCAATTTCTATAACGCTTAGGTTCGATATTGCACAACTTAACGTCAAATATCAATCAGTTGACTTTTACGACACCGCCGTTAGAACTTTCATTTCTGTATCAACACGAAACATTCCTAATAAACACATAAATTTGTGACATTTTTATGCTGTGGCAATATTTATAGCCCAATTAAACGCGAAAGTATTGAAACTTATGTACGTAAACTCTTTAACTACGTTTTAAAGGATGTTTCTGAAGTAAATGTTGTGGGAAGAGTATTTAATGGAAAAACTTCAAACTGAACCTGATATCTGAGTAGCTACATTTCTCATTAAATCCTTTTGGATGGGTACCCTTAGTACGTAGTAGTAGGATGCGAAATATCAACCTTCTTATCGTCTTTTCAGCTCATCCGACCAAAAGCAACTAAGTTGAGAATTCTCAAAACTTAGCACACGTGACTTGCTCAGACTTGCCTTGGCCTAATCCAGTAATTCCTTTGCAAGTCTATAAATTTGTGAAATGATTTTTTCTTCTTAGACTTAGAATATCATCACATGATTATGCTACGTTATTCAAATCAGCTACACGTAAAGATAGATTAGGTTATGTCTCCGATGGTACCAATACAAATTGTTATAGTATTTTTTTAACAGACATATAATTACAGTTAAGTAGCAGGCTGTTCCCCGCGTAGAGGTCGTTATCGCGTTTAAATCATAACTCTCCTTTTGCGCAGTCGGTTATAAAGTAGCCTATGTCTTTGCCAGGGACTCACCCTGCCATTATCCCAAATCTGTGGCGAAGACACCGGGAAACCACGACCGAGTGTCAGCACTGCGAGAACCGCAGTGATGACACAGCGCACCACACCTGGTGGAGTCCACGGCGTGGGCGCAACAGCGCCAGGTCCTCGTGGTGGGTCTGGACTTGGACACTCTCTCGCTCGAGATCATGGTGCGAGCCATGATCTCAGGCGGGAGTAAGTGGGACTAGGCCTCCTCTTTCTGCGAGCAGGTCATGCTTGTGAAAGAGGCGGCGGGGCGGGAACGGGAGAGAACTCTCCCACAGACAGAATTACTTTCGCATTTATAATATTACTAGAGATAAACCAGCTTACTTAGGAATGCTTCAAATAAGCTGTTCACGATTTGATCATAATCTTTACATTCCCGCCAATAATATCATCATACGTAGTATCATAACGCGACAGACAGTTCTCATGAATAAAAAGATGCAATTCTGCAGCACCAGCTGTTATTGGCAAAGGCCCTAGTTTTGAACAAGCTATTTTAGCTCAATAAGCGCCTAGTAGCTTCAACTAGTTACGTGAGCTACATAAAATCTTGGGAAATCTATGTGACATTTTCTTTTTATTTTAAAAGCACTTCATTTCCCGTCGTGCCTTTATTTTGATTTTCCTTTTGAGAATTGTGAAATGTTTTACTTACTTAATATAAAATTCAATGGGCTTTTAATGTTACTTCTAAAAGAAAACTTTAACAGAAAGGTAGTGAGAAAAGGAATATGGAAAACGATTTTATTTATTTCCAAATGTATGCTAAATTGTAAAAAAATATAAATACCTAAAGAATATTTAACTAATCAAATCAATTCTGAAATTAAATTAAAATAGTTGCTTAAATAAACCAGTAGATGTAACATGTATGTATTAAGACGTTAGTAAACCGTTCCGTTGTAACTTTTTAGGGTTCCGTAGCCAAATGGCAAAAACGGAACCCATATAGATTCGTCACGTCTGTCTGTCTGTCCGTCCGTGTGTCACAGCCACTTTTCTCCGAAACTATGAGGCCTATGCTGTTGAAACTTTGTAAGTAAATGTATTATGTGAACCGCATCAAGATTTTTATATAAAACTAGAAAAAAAGCAGTTAACTTTGGGGGTCCCCTACTCAGAACTGAAACTAAAAAATGTTTTTTTCATTAAACGCATACGTGGGTGGTATCTATAGATAGGTCTTCAAAAATGCTATTAAGGTTCAAAACAGTGAATAGTTTGCACAAGAGACACTTCCAAAGTGGAAAAATGTGCCCCCCCCCCCTCTAACTTCTAAACTAGGAGGATGAAAAATGTAAAAAAATATATGATGTACATTGCTATAAAATCTACCAACGAAAATTAGTTTGAACGAGATCGACTTAGTAGTTTTTTTTAATACGTCATAAACCGCGATTTTCGCCTACAAAAATCACTACCACTGCGAACGTTTTTAAACATCAATGAAAGTTACAACGAACTACAAGAACTTTTAAATTATGTTACTTGCTGCTACGAAACCCTTCATGGGCGAGTCCAACTCGCACTTGGCCGGTTTTTCATATTCATACTAAGAGACTGTTATCATAGTATTATAAACTCTGCTATTATATTGCGAGTGTATGTGCAAACCATTAAACCGTTTTCGCTAGTAATGGTACAAGATTTATTAGGGCTAATCAAAATTCAATTTTTTATTAATAGAGTTTGACTGCCTCTGTGGTGCAGTCGGTAGTGATACCGCCTGCGGCGCTGGAGGTCGTGGGTTCGATTCCCACCGGAGACAAATATTTGTGTGACCCATAAATGTTTGTCTCAAGAGTCTGGGTGTTTCTATGTATAATATGTATGTATTTAAAAAGTATTTAAGAGTCTTAACGAACTTCGTTTACGTCACATAAGGTGTATGAAAGGAAAGGTATTTCTTCATCAGAGTCATCAAGCAGCGTCTGAAACTGCCCTGTCTGCTTAATCATAAAAGAGCTTAATGATTAAGTCTATTTTAAAACAATTCAGTCCACGCCTTCGGCGCGGACTGAATTGTTTAAAAATAGTCTTAATCATTAAGCTCTTTTATGATTAAGCCAACACGCCAGTTTAGGTTCACTCACATACAAAGAAACCCCTACAATTAAAATTTTCAAAATATCTCATTCTTAAAAGTGTTATAACTCTTTTATTTCTAAACCGATTTACATAAAACAAACGCTAAATGTTAAGTTATTTTATTACACGGTGCCTCGATAGATGTCGGTGTACCGAAAATTGAAACTCACTATGGTTTCGTTACCACAAATATAATAAATACTGACACAATGTTTGTCAAGGTTGTCTAATAACATCAAGATCAGTGAAGTACATATACTAGGAAAAGTGTTACTATAGTGAAAGTAAAAAGTGAGTACAGTGAAGAACAATCCTGAGGAACCATTTTTACATGGTCCTTCGGAGTCGGGTGCAGCGCCAACGTGTCTTCGTGCGCCAACGGGTCGCCGTGCGCCAACGCGTCACCGTGCGCCAACGGGTCGCCGTGCGCCAACGGGTCGCCGTGCACCAACGCGTCACCGTGCGCCAACGGGTCGCCGTACGCCAACGCGTCACCGTGCGCCAACGCGTCGCCGTGCGCGAACGCATCGCCGTGCGCCGTGCGCCAACGCGTCGCTGTATGCGAACGCTTTTTGCATCGTCCAGCACGGGTACAGAGCGGATCGCTCTGAGTGCTGAGTGCTTGGCCTAAGGTAAGGGCCAAAGCGACTTCGTCCACGGCAGAGGGCGCCACTAGTACAAAGTGTGCGCAGCTGCCGTTAGAGTGTGAACGCCATAGCGGCGTTATCAGCGAGGTAAGCAGCGACTTCGTCCACAGCAGAGGGCGCCACTAGTACGTAGTGTGCGCAACTGCTGTCAGCGTGTGAACGCCATAGTGGCGTAATCAGCGAGGTACCCTTCCGGCACAGAATGACCACATCTCAAAATGACTACTTCTCAAAATGTCCACATCTCAGAACGACAGTTCTTAGATTGGCCACTTCCCAAAAAGACAACGTCTCAAAATGACCACATTTCATAATGACCACATCTCATAATGACCACATCTCATAATGACCACTTCTTAAAAATTACAATATTCTATATACTATAATACTGGGGTTGGAAGATGCCCCATCACTGCGAACATTCAAGTGTAATGTAATGTATTGTTCGTATTCATCAAAATTGGTTATTGTTTATTATGTTTATAATATTAGTAAATATACAGAGTCAAGTACTTTAAATTGGATTAATGGGTATGATATGCGTTTTGCTAGGATAGTCTGAGTCTGTTATAGTAGGTACTCTGTAAACGGTAGGTACGGAAACGTACGGAAACGGTACGGTAGGTTAAACTGTTAATAGTATTACAATCTCTTTGAAGTTTTGATAACTTATATGAGCACTGGCCACTTAAGTGGCATCTATAGATAATATGAACAACAATGTCATTGCAAGTGGTTATATTTTCTCTGTCAGGAAAAATGAAGCTAAAATTTATTAAAAACCAAAAAGGAGCCGAATGTTTTATTAATGGTGGTTACAAATACAATCTTAGTGAAATAAATAAGTCTGGGACGTCGCGATGGAGGTGTACTAACAGAGACACATGTTCTGCAACCGCTACGTTAAATAAGGCAAAAACTGAAATTTTACGAGAAGTGTCACACAGTTGTCTGCCTGATGTTATTATTAATAAAAATTTAACATTTTTCAACGATTGCAAGCAAGCAGTGTGTAACGATTTTAGGCCAATACAACAAATTTTTGAACACGTGCTAGAGGAATACAAATCTAAAAATCAAATTGACGTATTTGATTTACCACAGTTTTCTTCTGTAAGAAATACGCTTTACAGGCATCGCAAAAAGTTTTTAGAGGTTGCTAATTTAACTAATGATAAGCTGGAAAATGTTGAAGTACCCCATTCATTGACAAATAATTTTATCGTTGCTAATGACGGCGACCAAGAGAAAATATTTATATTTTGCTCTTCTACTGCTAAAAACTAATCAGATCATTTAAAAATGAAGAAAGTTTATTTTATGGAGATGGCACGTTTCGAATCTGCCCCCCACCATTTTATCAACTGTATACTATACACGTCGATTATAAATCCAACTCAAAATCCACTAATGTTATACCGATAATTTTTGCATTGTTGCCTAACAAAACAGAACATAGTTATACTCGTTTTTTCAACTTAATTAAAAGCGAATTACAAATAAATATAGTGCATTTTACATGCGATTTTGAAACAGCTCAGATTAATGGAGTTAAGAACGCATTTCCGGATGTACAAATAAATGGTTGTTTTTACCATTTCAATAAAGCTATATGGAAAAAAGCGAAAGAGTTGAAAATTCAGAGTTCTAAATGTGGTCGAAATGTTGCCAGACTTGCATCTATTATACCACTCCTACCAACCAAACACATACTAGAGTCGTGGGATTGTATCAAAGCCATGATTCAACCCGACATGCCGCAATTAAACCAGTTCAAAGAGTATTTTGAATGACAGTGGTTAACACAGGATCTTAATATGCTGAGTTCTGCAGGATGCAAACAACGCACAAATAACGCAGTAGAGGGATGGCACCGCAGAATAAACGCAAAAATTGTCAGAAAACCTAATCTTTTCCTATTTTTACATTTTTTAAAAAAAGAGTCTAAACATGGCGATCTAAAATTTAAAAGAAGCCTTTTTCAAAATTTAAAGAAAAATAGGAAGACACGACACGTTTATTTCGACACATTATATTCAAAATTATTAAAAAAACTTGAGAAAAACCATATAACACCTCTAAATTTTTTGAAGCGCATTGTTTATACAAAATGTTCAAAATAGTGAAATTTTAAATATTTTGTACCTATTAATAATAAGCTATAACGTACGTTTTAAGAAGTATACTTATAAGTAGGTACAAATATTATTTTAGTATATTTTTTATGTTGTTTTTTATGTTTAGTGTATGAGAAGTATCTACCACTTTTTGTTATTTTAGTAAGCTCAGATACAATAAAGAGCCATAAATATTCAAGATCTTTTATTTATTAAATTCGGAGCATAATGTGCACAACAAGCAAATTAAAATTTGTTTCCATTCCCTCTGCCCGTAGGAAATTATTGGGTCGAGTCATTCCCGGTGTCATGTGGTCATGTTGAAATGTGGTCATTTTGAAAGGTGGTCGTTTCGAGATGTGGTCATTTTGAAATGTGGTCATTTTGAAATGTGGTCATTTTGAGAAGTAGTCATTTTGAGATGTGGTCATTTTGAGAAGTAGTCATTTTGAGATGTGGTCATTTTGAGAAGTAGTCATTTTGAGATGTGGTCATTCTGTGCCGGAGGGGAGGTACCCGCAGCAACTCGTCCACAGCAGAGGGCGCCACTAGTGTATAGTGTGTGCAGCTGCTGTCAGTGAGATCAACGAAGAAAGTCGATGCAGAAAACACAGACGAGCATATTGGCAGGTGGAGTCACAAGCATAATCTGAGAGTGAGTACTTTATGTCTATGCAATTTGTGAAGTGAAGTGCAGGGCTGTATTTAGTGTGAGACTTTATTAGAGTTTATTTACTTTGGTCTTAGAATAAATTGTCTTATAGGTAAGTTTTTGAACAGTCTCATTCTAAAAACTTGTAAGAATAGGAACATTATTATAAGGGTATCTTTGTGGTTTGTGTATGTTCTTTTAAGCATTCATATTTCTTCAATATTGATTACTTAAAAGCTTTATATTAAACATGGAGGCACTAATAAAATTACAAACTGATAATACTAATTCCATTGAAAAAGGCCGGGTTAATTATAAAAAAGCACCAAAAGAACGCTTAACAACTTCGTTCTTAGAGGCCAAATTGGAAATTTTAGAACAACAATGGAAATCTTTTATAGAAACACATAAAAAGATTGTAGAAATTGCAGCAAATACTGAACATAGTTATTTTAAATTAGATGCCCACAACTTTACTGAAGGAAGTTACATTGTATATAAAGCTGAACTAAAAGAACATATTTCAAAACTCACAAAGATTACCAGCTCAGAAAAACAAGAGCATGTTAAACCACATTATAATAATGTGAAATTACCTAAAATAGTTATTCCCACGTTTTCGGGGAAATATACAGAATGGACAACTTTCAGAGATCTGTTTTTGTCATTAATTCACAAAAACGCCAACATAGATAATGTTCAAAAATTGCACTATTTAAAAGGTTATTTAACGGGTGAGGCAGAACAACTGCTACGTAATACTCCAGTAACATCTGCTAATTACGAAGAATGCTGGCAATTATTAACTAAACGTTACAATAACAAGAGATATTTGTGTAATTCTATTCTAAACAGATTAATGAACCAACAGCGTATTTTGGAATCGGCAACAGCTATAAAGGAGCTCTTAGATACAACAGTAGATTGTATCAATGGTTTGTCAAACATTGGTGTCAAGGTAAACTCATGGGATGCTATAATCATATACGTGGTCAGCGAAAAGTTAGATAGCGAGTCACGTAAGTTATGGGAATCCGCGGTTAGTACCTGTGATGAATTACCAACTTTTGATTTCTTTAAAACATTTTTAGAGTCAAGGTTTCGCTCACTAGAGTACTTAGATACACCAGGTAATAAACCGATATCAACTAGCAAACCAAGAGTTTATCATGCAGTCGATTCCAAACCAGGAATTACATTCAAAGTAACTTGTCCATTTTGTAAACAAGCTCATAGACTAAGTCATTGCAAACTATTTTGTAAAGAGGATGTTAAAACGCGTAGTGATTTCGTCCGAACTCAAGGCCGTTGCTTTAACTGCTTAGGTTCAAACCATTCAGTTAAGCTTTGTCGTGTCACCACCACTTGTCAAATTTGTAAGAAAAAACATCACAGTTTATTGCACTCTATGGATTTCTCAGGATCAACTTCGCCTAGAAACATTTCTGATGCGACGTCTGTAGTCAAGTCAGCAGTATCAGCATTAAACGCAAGTCCTGGTACCGTTCAGGAATCAGATGCTGCTACCATATCAACTCACTTAAGTAAGAAAGCTGTTCCTAGTCAAGTTTTAATACCAACCGCTCTTGTCGAAGTACAGGCAAGAAACGGTTATAAACATCTGCTGAGGGCGTTATTGGATCAAGGATCCCAGACGTCATTCATAACCGAATCAGCAGTTCAATTGCTTGGACTCAAGAAGATACCCACAAAAGGTATCATATCAGGCATAGGAGGTGGCGGCGGAGCCATAGTCTCTAAGTTTTATGTTTTTGTAAACATGCGATCACGCCACGATCCTAATTTTATCATTGATGTCCAAGCATACGTATTAAGCACCATCACATCCCTTATACCAGGGGATAAAGTATTACTACCAACCTGGCACCAACTCGAAGATATTGCCTTAGCTGATCCCGAGTATCATATTCCAAACAAAATAGACATTTTGCTTGGAGCGGATGTTTATGGCCAGGTACTCAAAGAAGGATTATTCAAACATTCTTTCGGACATTTGATAGCACAAAATACCCGTCTAGGTTGGGTTTTGTCCGGACGAACATACAATGATTCTAAATCAAATTCACAGTTTTGTCACTCAAATTTTGTTAGCATGCATTCGCAGATCAGTGACAATAAAATGATTAAAAGATTTTGGGAAATCGAATCCGACACATCCTGTAAAAAGCAAAAAATACTTACCCAGGTAGATCAGTTATGCGAAGAATCCTTCAAGCAAACCAACCAGCGAGACAGCACTGGTTTGTATATTATTAATTTACCAATAAATAACACAGATCCGCAATGCAAATACGGACATATCAGAGATATTGCTCTCAATAGATTTCAACAGCTTGGAAGTCGGTTTAAGAAGGGTTCAAATATCAGACAGAAGTGCACTGACGTAATCCAAGAATACACACACTTTGGTCGTATGAAAGAAATTAATCCCGAATCTGATACTCAGAGAATGGAGGCTGTTTATTTACCTCATCACGCTGTGGTTCGGGAGGATAGAACAACCACCAAAGTTCGAGTTGTGGTCGACGCTTCTGCAAAAGGGTTCAAACTTGCAAGAGAATTCCAGGATGGCAAACTTAGTCAAAAAGGATCGATGGAACTACATTTAATTCAAATGATGAAGTTTCTCGGTATACCATGCAACAAAGAACACGATACCTTTAATTACTCTGCAGCGATTTCGAAACAATATCAATTAGTTATCAAACGAACGGCAGTGTCGGAAATATCTAGACTGATTGATCCCTTAAGGTGGGCAGCACCATATGTTATATCAACAAAAATACTGATACACAAACTATGGCTGGCTGGAAATCAGTGGGATTATGGTTTACCGAGACCTTTAAAAAGAGTCATCGGCGAGTCAGTACTTAAAAATGCGAAAATGTCAACACCACTTGTCCAGACTAAAGCATGTTTTATTTTTAAATCTATGTCGCGACTTGCGCAAAACTCAGATGATCCACTGCAGCTTACTTCCGGTCATTTTATAATTGGTGAACCCCTGGTTCTTGTAACAGACCGGAATTACGAGCGATTTTGTGCAGTCACTCTGAAAAGATGGCAATTATTGCAAAAGTTTACTCAAAACTTATGGAGATGGTGGTCTTACGACTGTTTAGATTCTATGGTGCAGCACTACAAATGGTCTCAACTGGAACCTGAGTCCAACATAGGAGATATTGTCAAAGTTTTATATACTCACCTAGGTACGGACGGAATCACTAGAGTCGTTACTCTAAAGATTCTGTAATAAAACGGCCCACCAGTAAGCCTTGTATTCTACCAGTTTCAGATTGCGAGTTAAAGCATCTTTTGCTTTAGCTGTTATTTATGTTATAGTTTAATGTCTTTTATCATTTAGTCATGTAAGCCACTGTAAATAATGTTAATAGTGGTTTTGTTTTTAGTTTATTGTATCCTCCTTGGCCTCATGGTGGGCGGAGTACAAATAATATTTTATCATACCCTCACGGTAGGCGGAATTAAGTTTTGTTAGTGTTATTTGAAAATTAAGGACATAGTTTGTAGAATATGTCCTTGGTGGGCGGAATGTTAAGTTATTTTATTACACGGTGCCTCGATAGATGTCGGTGTACCGAAAATTGAAACTCACTATGGTTTCGTTACCACAAATATAATAAATAGTGACACAATGTTTGTCAAGGTTGTCTAATAACATCAAGATCAGTGAAGTACATATACTAGGAAAAGTGTTACTATAGTGAAAGTAAAAAGTGAGTACAGTGAAGAACAATCCTGAGGAACCATTTTTACACTAAATGTTAACTGGAGCAAACCTCAACACAATAAAAAAACCGCATTGCAATCGGTTACTGAGATTAGCGTGCACAACCGTACAGACAAACAGATATACAGACATACAGACAAACAGACAAAAATTCTAAAAATCATTGTTTTGGGTTCTATTGCGTTCATAAAGCCACCCTATAATATTTTTTCTTATTTATCTTCCATGTACAGACAGCGACCTGTTACGATTTTATTATATGTATTGATTTACCATAACTAAGAAAGGGTAGTGAAATGTACGTTAAGCAATTAAACCTACGTTTAGTTGAAGTTGCATTGCGAGATTCAGAGTAAAATTATTTATTACTAACTGATGCCCGCAGCTTCGCCCGCGTAAAATATGTTTCCGCTTCCCGTAGGAAGCTATTCCCGGAATAAAAAGCTATGCATAGCCTATGTGTTATTCCAGACTATAATGTATCCCTGTACCAAATTTCAGCCAAATCCGTTCAGCCGTTCGAATGTGAAAGAGTAACAAACATCCACACTCACAAACTTGATTTGCTTGACGTAAGCCAAGTGTGCTTTTCGCACTTATTATTTTTATTGAGATTGGTTGTATCCAACCAGAAACTCTATTACCTAAGAATTTCTACCAGTAAATAACTTTGGCACACTAAAACTTACTGGCGGCCACAATAACTTTCACAAATAACATTCTTTCGTATAATAGAGAACTTTTGACAAAAGAAACTAATACACCGGCCATCAAAATTATGAACGTATCGAACAACAATGCGAGGCAGTTTTAAAAGCTATGTGGGTAATAAAACAATATTTTGTTCTATTTATATGGTACTGGTGGCGCTCGTGTTTTCTTTCCTGCTTCCCATGGGAAGTTCAATCAATCAATCAATTTAGGCTATAACAGTCAACTGCTGGTCATAGACCTCTCCCAAATTTCGCCACAACACGCGGTCCTGCGCTTTGCGCATCCAGTCAATGCCTGCAAAATTATTCAGGTCGTCGCTCCACCTGGCAGGGGTCGTCCTACCCCACGTTTACCAAGTCGCGGTTTCCACTCCAGAACTCGCTTGCTTCATGGGAAGTTATTTCCGGGATAAAAAGTTGGCTTTACATAATATGTGTTTTTACAAACAAACAAATTTATTTATTTATTTACCTGTATCAAATTTTAGCCAAATCCGTTCAGGCGCTAGAGCTTGAAAGAGTAACAAACATCAAGAATATCTATACTCACAAACTTTGGCATCAATTAATATTTATTGGTATGGACGAGTCCTTGTAAAAGTACAGAAATGAGACATTATCCTTTTATTTTTACGAATCGCTATCTAACCCAAGGAAAGCTACTATAAGCTTATGTGGTATGGATTCCAAATCCTACTTCCTACTTATATTATAAATGTGAAAGTTTGTGAAGATGTTTGGATGTTTGGATGTTTGGCTGTTCGGATGTTTGGATGTTTGGATGTTTGGATGTTATGATGATTGGATGTTTGGATGTTTGGATGTTTGGATGTTTGGATGTTTGGATGTTTGGATATTTGGATGTTTGGATGTTTGGTTGTTTGGATGTTTGGATGTTTGTTACTCAATCAGGCTCTAACGGCTGAACGGTTGGGCTGAAATTTGGTACAAAGATAGCTTATGGCAGTGTTACCAGTCGGGTCATGTCAGAAATCACCTAAAATTTAAAAAATGTAACCTTTTTGAATAAAAAGTAACCTTTTATATTTTTGGCGTGACAACGTCTTTTAATTCGATAGAGCCGGCTGCACGCACAAAAAAACATGACTCATGCGGCGTTTTTACAGGAAAGGTATTATAAGTTGATAGAATAGAATATTAGTTGAATTGACTTACAAAAACATCGATGAGTATTGCTCGCATTTCTTGATGTATTCATAATTTATATTGATCCTATACACTATACAGGGTGACAGGAAAGATCCGTTATGGGCGTGAACTACCCATTATTTCTGACTTATTTTACTACGAAACACCCTACCCTAAACTTAACCCTTTTCGAGATAAATTTTTAACCCTTTTCGACTTTAAATTTTTTTTATTGAAAATTGTCTATTTTAAGGTTCCCTTCTCTCTTTTCTTATTGGGGTTCCTTAGTTCTTTTTGGGCCCAGTAATGGACGTTGTGATTATGCCATCTTTATCAAATTTGGATTCATACTGTCCACAAGATATTTTTTTAGAAAATGTGGGTCTTCTACGTCAGCCTTTAGCATAAATCTGCATAAGTCCACTTCTCGCGGGGTCTCTTTCTTCAAAAGCGTGTACCGGCGTACTGTAAACCACAATCTCCATTGCCAAAGTCCCAGATCACGGGCAATCATATTTGTGGAAGTAGTTGGATCCTCTCCAAAGCGTTCTACTATTGCTAACGAAGCTTACCAACATGAAAAATTCTAAAACGTTAAACGAGCGTTCTGATTCACGTTGCTTATAGGTAAAAAAAATTAAAGTTAATCCTACAAATTCCAAAAAATCACCTAAAAGTAACCTTTTCATTAGTGTAACCTAAAAGTAACCAATACAGTTCAAAAATCACCTAAAAGGTTACAAAAGTAACCTTCTGGCAACACTGGCTTATGGTCTGGAATAACATAAAGGCTACTTTTCATCTAGAGAATAAATATGTTCCCACGGGAAGCGGGAATAGGTACCAAATTTTACACGGGTGAAGCAGCGAGCATCAACTTGTGACTGATAAAATTTAACTACTAAAAATGCGAAAGTTTGTGAGTGTGGATGTGTGGATGTTTACTACTCTTTCACGCTCTTACGGCTGAACGAATCAGGCTGAAATTCGGCACAGGGGTAAATATAGGTCTGGAATAACACATAAGTAACTTTTTATCCCGGGAATAAGTTCCCACGGAAAGCGGGAATAGGAACAAAACTGGATGCGGGCAGAGCTGGGGAAGTCAGCTAGTATACTAATAAATTTCAAAATATCACAGGTTCACACGCCCACATTTCACCCTACAGTTCTATGTCCCACGTGATAGGTAGTGAGCCTATTGTTTGCTATTGTCGTGTTGAAATGGACAGGCACAGGTCGTGACGACGTGCAGTTGAAATTTTCCTAGCCAGCACCCATAAAGGGGTATACTACGCCAAATCGAATGCCAAATAATCGAACATCCAAATACTCGAACGTTCAAAATATCGAACATTTAATATATCGAACATTGATATTGTAATCTTCGATATTTTGAAAGTTCGATATATTGAACGTTCGATATTTTGAACGTTCGATTATTTGGCATTCGATTTGGCGTAGTATACCCCCCATAAAGCCGTTTAACTTGGCCTATCGATTGTCATTTACTGACAACCAGGTTTTATTTCGAGATTTCCCTCTCTACTCAATGGACCGTTTGGCGAAAGTGTTCCATAAGTCGCCTCTTACGACACCCTCGTGATGAATTGGGGTGGCGACATTTTGTACTCATCCCCGTCGCTACATACACGAAATGGCATTCAATAATACACACAACAATTAGAATTATTTTAATAGAGAAAAAACAGGTAAGTACTTTCAATAAGTTAAAAGTAGAAATAATTTATAATTTGCAATTAACAATTTATAATAGTCTTTTTTTTTAACGTGTGGGAAAATCCTTCATGGATGACCGGACTCCTACTGACTAAAAAATCTGACGTAACGCCCAACATCCTACGGTTGAGAGCCCCAGGTAAGCCCTCGGAAGGATGTCCCAGGACTGAATTGAACAGTCCTAAATTAATGTAAGTACATACAGTACTATTCTGAGTAGAAAATTTCTGTTGTGCTAATTCACTTAAATGCTTCTATTTTATAGATTACAGGAATAATAAACTCCTTATAATTATGTTTCGATAGTCGTGTTTGAACATTCGTGCACGCACTTAGAACAATTAGTATGGAAATTTATAAGCATTTTATTTAAGGTTTATTGTTTTCTTCATAATAAAAGTTAAACTGCTGAAGTAGGTAATTTAAAAATACTGTGTAAAATATAAATAATAATAACTTCTTGATATAAAATACTATTAACCTGTAACTTTATAGTGTTACGAGTAAGCTTTCAATTTAGAATGAAACCGGCCAATTGCAAGTCGGTGCACAGAGGGTCCTTTACCGAAAAATGGCAAATAATTACGTTTGTTGGGAGTGAGAGCTATCCTTAGTAATAATTTCTGATTTTAGTAAGTAAGGGTTTGTTGCCCTTCTTACCCAAAGACTTTTATATAAACTGAGGTAGACATGCTCTACGCACCGATTTTTGAAACCTATAAACTGCGCCAATTAGCAGCGTTGCTCGCACTGTTTTGAGTCAAAACTTCGAGAGTAGGTACTCGACTGGCAATCGGAGTCCATACACCTTCTCTTTTACTCTTGTTCTATTTGTATATTGCTATTGTGTGTGGTGACAATTACGTAAAAATTATTTATAAGTGAGTATATGTGTGTGTTTGAGGATTGCTTTTGAACTCTCGTTTGTTAGAGTACGGCGCGTCTACCTCAGTTTATATAGAAGTCTTTGTTCTTACCCAACCTGTTTTTCTGGCAACAGAAATATACCAGCTGAGGAAACGTCGACTGTCTAGCTGTCACGGTTCCTAACATAGAATGGCTGTAGAGTGTAGACTGATGGACCACGAAGTCTTAGTAATAAATAAATAAATATTTGTGGACATTCTCACTCAACATCCTCAAGCCCAAAATTAAGCTAATATAAGCTTGTAAATAAGGCCTCCGTGGCATTGTGCCCGAAAGACTAGCAGCATTCCCCCATTGAATAGCAAGACCTATTTGCTGAGAGAAAACTGCCAATCATTTACTTACTTCTGTGCGCTGCTGTGACTGTAGTATCAACTATAAAGTTGATAAGAAACTGGACCACAAAGATTTACTCTGATCTCCAGTAAATTCCATCCCAACATAAAATAGGGATTCGGCCGTCAAAATTATATCTTCAAAGGTCTCTCAAGGAACGAAATAGTTGAAACACCTGACGTTCCTGGTGATACGCATGCGCTGAGACTTGGTCCCACCGCGTGTACACCGTGGGATCAGTTCTTGTACCGCCGTCGAATACGACCCGTGTATTCCGTACCAACCGTACCGAACCGGTTTTTACGTATTATCGTAAACATTTTGTGGTGACGTGATTTTTTTTTATTGAGTGTTGTTCGAGGTTTCGTTTGTAATGTGATGTGTGATAAAGGTAAGTGATTATCGTCTTGAACTTGTATCACTTTTTAAATGATAGGTGATTGGTTCGGAATTGTTGAGGTGCCGGTGAAATTTTAGTTCTACGGTTTGGTGTTTTTCAATTAAACTCAATTCATTAGGATTCTTAACCTCTTCATAGTCATCTGTTTTAGTTACAAACGTTAAATATTTTAAGATTATAAAATACCTACATGTAGCTCATTCATCGCTCACAATATTCGGAATACCTACAAATAAATAATTAATACCATTCACATTTTGAATGAAATGAAATTATTATAATCTCTTTCGTTTCATTCGTCTTATTTTTAAGCTTAGTCATTTCAGCCCCTATTTTTTACCTATAAATTCTGTATTGATGTTTTTCTTGTTTCAAACCCTATAAAATGATAATATCAGAAGAGTTCTATTGCAATAAGATTTTGTATACATACTTAATTTTTTTTGTATCGGAATTAAAATTAAATATAGTTGTCATGCCAGTCTTGTTAAGATCATTTGCCTTTACATTGCTAGATTTAATTAATTATTTCAAAAATTAATTTTATGACCAATCTTTTTTTTTCACTTACGAATCAAAGTTATATTTCATCACAAGCAAAATCAAATTAGTCTAATAAGATGAAGACATAGCACTAAAAATTTTTAAATTAATAGGTATAAAGTTTCAAACTTGACGAAAGCTATAGCTTGATATTATGATGCCTTCAAATTATGTCTTAAGTGTACAGCAGTACTAGGTACTGCTGTACACTTAAGACATAATTTGTACATAAGTTTTTGTAGCTTTCAAGCTAAACGAATTTTTCTCCTTGTGACCTGTGGAACATCTACGTGGTTCACCTGGGTGTTTCACTGTTAACCTTCTGTCACGTTAGTTAACCTGGGTGTTCAATGGGTCACTTTGTACCAATTTACATGTTCCATGGTTAAGTTACATCTATTTTGTTATTATAAATCATCATCTTTCAAGAAATATAAAAATTTGTGTGTCCATTGCCGTGTTGAAATGTACAGGTGCAGGTCGTGACGACCGCAGTTGAAATTTTTCGAGCCGCCCATAAAGCCTTCAACTTGGCTGCACGATTGTCATTATACTGACAAACGGGTTTCATCTGAGCGTTCCTTCTCTACGCAATGGATTGTTTTACGAAAGTGTTCCCTAAGTAGCAAGTCTTACGACACCCTCGGGATGATTGGGGTGGTGACATTTTGTACTTTTCCCCGTTGCCGCACGGAACCCCGCGGGGATTTTGTTAATGTACTAGAGATGCTCGCGGCTTCGCCCGCGTGAAATTTGGTACTCGTATCCACATCCCGTGGGAACATATTCCCGGGATAAAAAGTAGCCTATGTGTTATTCCAGACTATAAGCAATCTATGTGCCAAATTTCAGCCCAATCCGTTCAGCCGTTAGAGCGTTATTGAGTAACAAACATCCAAACATCTTAACATCCAAACATCTTTACAAACTTAACATTTGTAATATTAGCAGGGTTATTTATTCTTAAGTTAATAGTGAAACACATAGATGTACCAGGGTACAAAGTGAACCGTGGATCACTCAGCAGGAGCACCAACCTGACATAAAGTTAACAATGAAACACCTAAATGAACTTCATAGGTATTCCATGGGTAGGAAAGGGATTATTTTATAACCGATTCTGAAGTTCCATGAGAAATTACTTGTATTATCGATTCAGAAACTTCATGAGAAAATACCTGTCTAGCCTTAGATCATCTAACCACAGGATGCGCCTTACTTAAGCATTGTTTTCTGCCATTGCACATGACCATTTGGTCTTTTGGTTTTATGAAAAGCCTGTACATCAGTACATCATTTTATATGATTAAACTAGTACATTACATTGTAGTTGACTGTACAATAACAATTAACACACAACAGCCATTACGCGTTTGTCGATTAATACATTTTTAAATGCAATGAAATTTTATATGTCTTTGTGTTTCCCCCTTCACTTGTATGAAAACTGGCAGAATATTTTTGTATGCGGTGGTTCGCAAAGGCTAGTCCCGTGTTATATGGTCTAAGTGTCTAGCTGATGCCCGCAGCTTCGCCGGCGTAAAATTTGTTACCTTTCCCGTGGGAACGTATTCCGGAGATAAAAAGTAGCCTATGTGTTATTCCAGACTATAATGTCTATCCCTGTACCAAATTTTAGCCAGATCCGTTCAGCCGTTCGAGCATGAAAGAGTAACAAACATCCACACTCACAAACTTTCGCATTTATAATATTAGTAAGATCTTCTATTTGATTGTGTGAATAAATAAGCTCACATTTCTTTTCTTTTTATACTGGGTGTAACAAAATTACCTCTCCAAATTTCATGAGATGACTTGGCATCGAAAATCAAATACAAATATTTAATAAAAAAAGGGGGTTAATTTTTTTTTTATTATTTATTGTTGCACATTAAGAATTAGTTTTTTACCGCGGCAATTGGAGGTAACATGGTCGCCGTGGCAAACCAAACACGGAGCACCCGTCTGGCTGTCGTTGTCGCTTTCTACTGCCGCTCAGTAGCGATAGAAAGGGTGATAATGAAAATTTGTAGGACCTTTAAAACGGATTTACGGTTAAAGTATTCATGTGATTTTTTTTCTTCATTTTTGTAATGTTTCTTGACTGATGTCACGTCACGTGGCGAAATTTGGAGAGGTAATTTCGTTACACCCAATATATAATTAGATCATATATTTTACATTTTGCAATATAAAAGTTATGATTTATGTTTTTTATTTTATTCAGTACAAGTTAGTTTAGAATTTTTGTTCAGCTGTTGTAGCTTGAAAGAGTAACAAATAGGTACCCAGACATATTTATTTACACTCAAAGTTTCACATTTATAATCTTCGGCTAACTCAAACTCAAACTCAAAAAAACATGATGAACCGTGGATTACTCAGGAGCACCAACCTGACATAAAGTTAACAATAAAACACCTAAATGAACTTCATAGGTATTCCATGGGTAGGAAAGGGTTTATTTTATAACCGATTCTGAAGTTCCATGAGAAATTACTTGTATTATCGATTCTGAAATTTCATGAGAAAATACCTGTCTAGCTGATGCCCGCAGCTTCGCCGGCGTAAAATTTGTTACCGTTCCCGTGGGAACGTATTCCGGAGATAAAAAGTAGCCTATGTGTTATTCCAGACTATAATGTCTATCCCTGTACCAAATTTTAGCCAGATCCGTTCAGCCGTTCGAGCATGAAAGAGTAACAAACATCCACACTCACAAACTTTCGCATTTATAATATTAGTAAGATCTTCTATTTGATTGTGTGAATAAATAAGCTCACATTTCTTTTCTTTTTATACTGGGTGTAACAAAATTACCTCTCCAAATTTCATGAGATGACTTGGCATCGGAAATCAAATACAAATATTTAATAAAAAAAGGGGGTTAATTTTTTTTTTATTATTTATTGTTGCACATTAAGAATTAGTTTTTTACCGCGGCAATTGGAGGTAACATGGTCGCCGTGGCAAACCAAACACGGAGCACCCGTCTGGCTGTCGTTGTCGCTTTCTACTGCCGCTCAGTAGCGATAGAAAGGGTGATAATGAAAATTTTTAGGACCTTTAAAACGGATTTACGGTTAAAGTATTCATGTGATTTTTTTTCTTCATTTTTGTAATGTTTCTTGACTGATGCCACGTCACGTGGCGAAATTTGGAGAGGTAATTTTGTTACACCCAATATATAATTAGATCATATATTTTACATTTTGCAATATAAAAGTTATGATTTATGTTTTTTATTTTATTCAGTACAAGTTAGCTTAGAATTTTTGTTCAGCTGTTGTAGCTTGAAAGAGTAACAAATAGGTACCCAGACATTTATTTACACTCAAAGTTTCACATTTATAATCTTCGGCCAACTCAAACTCAAACTCAAAAAAACATTTATTCTGCATAATCCTAATACATAGGCACTTGCGAGACATCCATAGCACAGGTGGAGTCAGACTCGTGGACGTAGGGTTCCGTATCAAAAAACTGAAAAAAAATATGTATAAAATTAAAAATATGGGACCTGTCCCACCCATCTTCCTCTTTTTTCTGATTTTAGTATTTGAATTCATAGCGGCAACAAAGATATATAATCTGTTAAAATTTCAGTTCTCTATCTTATACGGTTCCTGAGATACAGCCTTGTGACGGATAGACAGATAGACAGACAGACAGACAGACAGATGGCAAAGCCTCATGAATAGGGTCCTGTTTTGACCTCTTGTGTAAAACTTACACAAGAGGTAAAAACAGGTTAGGCACTTAAAGTTGTCGAACTGTAAAAACTTGGAACGACCTGCCCGCACACGTTTTTCCCTCATCTTACAATCCCGGGTTCTTTAAGAGGAGCGTGAAAAGGCACATCACAGGGCCGCCAACTTGAGGACCACTGTCAAAGAGGCGACCACAGCTTTCCATCAGGCTGGTGGCGACGTCAATTTGGCGTGCTGAATATAAAAAAAAAAGTTATACCTTGCGCAGTTTTTCTCTAGTATCATTAGGATACACAGATATCAGAATCAGATAAAAGATCTGATTTCTGTGTTAGGATAGTTACAAGAGGAACAAGAAAGCCGTGAGATCGTTCTCACCAGACTACCCCTCTTTAACACGTTAATTGTGAAAGTTCAATCCGATTTAAGTTGTCATTTTTGTTTTATTTCAAACTTTGAACAGGTGATCCGCGTGACCTAGTGACGTAATTAAATGTGACAGAGTCACAGCTACTGACAAAGTCTCGACATGAGCCCCTCTGGAATCTATTTTATAGAGAGGGGCTAAAAGTAAACCTTACACATTAAGGAGCACAAATGAATTTCAGCAATTAAAATAGTTCAGGCAACAAGGCGTAAAGTTTTCCCGCACTCTTATCCCAAGGGAACTTGTTTGAGAGGTAAATATGTAGTAGCGAGTGTGTTAAACCAGTGCCAGCTATTAGTTTACCAACTGGCTTAGGGGTGATGGACTAACAAACATATTTACAAACATTTTTAAACGAGCACCACGTACAGACGTTAATACATAATTATTACAAACACCTGCTGCCTACCCCTTTGGAGATAAAGGTGTGACTATTATATAGGATAATTGTCACGCTTTTATCCCTGAAGGGGTAGGTAGCATAGAATACGCCCACATTTCACTTTATAGTTTTATATCCACCAAACCAAAAGAAATATATCATCTGTAAAAAAATTGAACTCTCTATCTATCACGGTTCCTGACAGACAGACAGACAGACTGTGAAGTCTCATGAATAGGGTCCCAATTATACCCGTTAGGACAGACTATCGGAACCCTTTTTTTTACGTGAATGAAAATCCTCATGGATGTTATGCCGGACTCCTACCGACTAAAAAACCTCACGTAACGCCCAACAGCCTATGGTTGTGAGCCCCGGGTAAGCGCTCGGAAGGATATCCCAGGACTCCCAACAGACCTAGGGCCGCCACCGCGGCCTCGCCTAGGGAGAGACTATCGGAACCCTAAAAATAAATACCCAATGTCTACATTTAAAATGAACTTAAACTGAGTTATGCACAATTTTATGCATGACATTTTTAGAAGAAACTATTTAAATATTCTAAATGCATTTGTACGGACAATAAACATAATGTACTTTAAGATAAACATGTCTACACATTTTAAGCATAATTACATTTAAAACGCATGAAAATTTGTATAAAAGATTACCCTACGACGGTTTATGTACTCTGTTTAATTCTAATGTCTGTTCTATTATAGAAAACCCCTCAGACTTTATTCAAAGTTTATGTAAAACCACTGAACGGCGAGTAGAGCAATACTTAAATTGGCGAATTTAAAAGCTAGCGACTAATTTACAATCGGGATTGTCAAAAGCCCATTGTAAAAAAACTTGATGACACGTAGCGAGTTTACAAGCTGCTTGTGAACTCGCTGGTTTGTACATCTATCTTCTATCTATATATATAAAAATCAATGCCACTTTTCGTTGTAATTTTATAACTCAAGAACGGGCTCACCTATCCAAACCAAATTTTAAGGTTTTATTCGGACTATTTAGTAGATGGTTTATGTGAAGTTTGCTCAAAATCGGTCGAGCGGTTCTTCATTTATCACGCAAACGAAGTTGCGCGGGTCAGCTAGTAGTTTCTAAACTATGGGGCTCCCAACCGTAGGGTGTTAGGCCTCCCTAAAAGCCTACGGTTGGGAGCCCCATAGTTACCTTGGAGTCCAGCACAGCATCACTGTAGGATTTTCCTCATATAAAAAAGAGCTTGTTAACTACTTCCCGTTCGCTCTAACTTTGCCGATGGCGTAGAGGCGTATACCCGAATTGTTAATTAGACGAAGTAAATTGACAGTAGCTAATGTCACTTCGTCATAGAAAATACGCAACATTGTATGAAGAGTCAATTTACTTTGTCTAATTAAAAATTCGACTTTAGTATGGAGCCGAGCGGCAAAGTTAGAGCGAGCGAGCAGTAGTTCCGTGTTATCAAGGCACAGTTCTTTAGAAAACGTTATAATAAGCGGTAGCATCTTGAAGTTTACTTCAACTATATTATGTCACACTACAATATGTTGTAAAGAGTTAGAGATTGTTCTGAGGTTCATTTCTTCGTCCTAAAAGATGGTTGATATTTCGACACGATGCTTCTAGCAGCGTGATCACGGAAGAACTTTTTTTTATTACATTGAGCTTCAAAGCGGCAAATTGACGTCGCCAGTCTGAGGGAGTCATAGCTATCCTATACCCATGATGATAATTCCTGGCTCCATACAAAGTCTACATTTTTAGACCATATTTTATACCATATTTTTGTTGTTTTACCAATAGTTACTTTCTCTACATCTATTTGTATGGGTCCATTCTTTGTAATGAATTCTATTTCCCACTCTGAACAATGAAAATTACTACTACTATCACGAAACTTCACAAAACTTTTCACGGCCACAAGCCACACTAGTACCGTCTGTAAATCACACTAATAGCTACTTAGTTTGAAGATCAAATAGGACATTTTCAACACAGTAACATTTGTTTGTGTGACAGAAATAATTAATCCTCAGTGGTACTCACGAGGTGATAGTAAAAAAGATTTTTTTCGCCTTATTAGGCCTAGAGAGAGAACTCGTACAGGTATATTATATAGGTTCATTTATCATAACGCTCTATCATTAACGTGAAGATAAGTCAAAGTGATGGTTAGGCAACATCGACTATAGTCTTTGTAGGTATCTTCATTCTTACATTCTGGGAATAATCCTGTCGGGAATCCTGGGAAATCCTATCGAGGGCTTATCCGGGGCTCCAGACAGAAGGTAGTGTAGTCGGTGAGAGTCCAGCATAGCCTCCATGAGGGATTTCAACACATAGAAAAAATAACATTTCTTTTTTAATCAGACCACGGATATTTATATTTATATACTTTTAAATACATGCTTATCATACATTGAAACACCCAGACTCTGGAGACAAACATTTACGAATCACACAATTTTTGTCTCCGGTGGGAATCGAACCCACAACTTCGTGATCGGCAGTCGGACATGCCATCGGAATTCTGGGTATAAAATTTGCGTATTTTTTTTTTTACTATAGTCTATTCCTGTATCAAATTTCAGCCCGAATCTTTCAGTCGTTCGAGCGTAAAAGAGTAACAAACATCCATGTCTCCATACTCACAAACTTTCGTTATAATATTAGGTAGTATTAGTATGGAAGTAAGGATGATAGTAGATTTCATTTTTTTTTTAAATCTAGAAACATAAAATATAAGAATTGATTCCTATCCGAAGGTTTTGTTCATAGATTCACATAAAATGTCTAGATATTTATAGCCTCTTCGGCCAAATATATTTTTACACAAGCTAACCCACTCGTCCGTGTATCGTTTCTCTTTTTACTGCCACTCCTAAAATAGGATATTGTGTGCTCAAGCGTTTTTACTCCACGAATAATCAAAGTCACCCGTTATTAATCAAACCATACAGAGTTCGTTTCGTTGGAAATGTTCTGAAGACAGTTTATTAATGAAACTCTGATGTAAAAAGCCTATACAATAATATTTATATTGGAATGGTTCCTTGGAACTATTTGAGAACAAAGACTTCTATATAAACTGAGGTTTATATAGAAGTCTTTGTTTGAGAAGTAAATAATTGTATGTACCTAAAACGATTGCCTACATTAAATCAACTCATGACACATCAATCTTTTGTGACTGAACCAATATGGATGAAATTTGGTACAGAGATAAATATCATAGTCTGGAATAGCACATTGGCTTCTTTTTATCCCTCTTTTTTCTTTATGGGAGAAAATACTACCGGGATGCTATGCCGTACTCCTACCGACTAAAAACCACACATTTTGTACCTAATTCCTACGGTCGAAAGCCTCGGGCGGATGACCCCAGGACTCCCAACAGACCTACGGCTACCACTGCGACCTCACTTAGCGGGGTTCGGGTGCTATCCTGCATCTTCGGGTGGTTGTTCGAGTGTTATCCCGCTTCTTGGGCGTGAATCCCTCACGTCATGTTGTCGTCTAAGGCCTGCTTTTGTAAGCAATACAACAGTAAGCAGGCCGTCACCGTTCTCAGGCCCCCGGACATGGAGGTCTTGGACGAAGACACGTCTGCGGAGCCTGCGCCGCAAACTGCGGAACTCGGGTGGGAGAGTTCTCTCTGCGGGCATCAGCTAGTAAAATAGGTACTTGTTGTTCAGTTGTCGTCATACAAGTAGTAGTAAGTGTTAAGTAGCTTGACGTCAAACAAAGAAGTCGTAGTGTTCAAACAGGTAATAGAATTTAAACCGTAAACTCCATCTATGCTACTACACGAATATTCGCTATTATGTTCGTAAAAATAAAGCGACGAACGGTTTTGTTTTTTCTGCGGCTTTCGTTGTTTTACTTGGTCACGGCAATGTTTTCAAGAGATATAGGATTCAGAGTGTGTGTCGGATTAGACCACGTAAAAAGGTACACATTTACAATTAAGGCTGTTTCACACTCGTTTGATAATTTAATGACAAAGAAAAACGCTCTAGTTTATCTCTGAGGGTATTTTTTATTCCGTCCCAGTCTGTGGTCGCCCGTTGAATATTCATAAATGGAAGCTGGCTTGTACAATTTTCATTTATTTTTAATTTAACTCCATCCAAAGAGTGTTTATTTATGAAAGGCTATAGACTTGTGCTCATAGAGTACTAAAATGATTTTTCAGGAGGGAAGGCGCCGCACTGAGACTTTTCCCTCTGTCAAAGCGGGTACCAAAAGGGGTACTAACTAGCTGTTCCCCGCGGCTTCGACCGTGTAGTAGTCGTTATCGCGTAAAATCATAGCCTATGTTCTTACCAGAGCCTCGAACTATCCCTATACCAAATTTCATCTCACTACTTTCACTCACTTCAGCCGTTTAGGCGTGAAAGCGTAACAGACAGACAGACAGACACATAGACAGACAGACTTACAATCGCATTTACAATATTCGTAGGGATAGGGATTATGAGTGTATTGTTTTAATTGTTTCGAGTAAGTTCCATTGTGACAGCCGTTTATTGGTGTAATGTAATTGAATAGATACGATTTTCCCCCGCAACATATGACACACAGATATGTATAGAGCAAACATGCTATGTCTTGCCCCCTTGGTCTTGGTCGTTGCTCTATGATTTGTTCCCAAACGGGAGATACCATCGCCACTATTTTAATAGGGGCTGTTTAATTATAGCCGGTTTTTTCTTTACGTAAGATACAGGAAAAGGTAGCAATTAATAAAAATATTCCAGTAATTAAAGGAAAATTAAACGATGGTATTTCGCGAGCTTTTCCTCTTGCCAACCCGTGATAATTATAAATTGTATTAAATTTGAATATTTCTCTCACAATTTTCAAATAATTATTCTGTGTTAGAAAAGAAATACTAAAACCGAAGAAGTGTATGAATGATTCCGTGCCAAAATATAGTTGTATGGGAGCATCCCTTAAACATTTTTACGAGTCTACGGGGACCACTTTTGATCATGAAGACCGTAGGCTTGTCTTCTTCCTTAGTTCTTATAAAAACCCGAGAGGAAAATAAACATTGGGAGTCCTGGGATATCCTACGGAAACGGGAACTACGCGGGTGAAACCGCGTGACGTCCGCTAGTTTATAATATTAGTATAGACTCAATTATGTTCACCACTTTGCCTGTTAGGACTTCTTTCATCCCATGCAAAACTATTCCAGCAGTGAGAGCGTCAAAGAGTAACAAACAACTAAAACATCCATTCATACGATTGCTGTAACTCTATTGTAAACACACCTTAAACCTTTATCTAAGGGCTCATGCAACTCATTACCATAAAAGTATAAAGCGATTTTGGGTTCTATAGGGTTTAATAATCAAAGGGGTTTGATCTTCGAGTCCGTTTTATTTCCGGACACTGAACCCTTTTTGTCTCCCATTTACATAATATAGAAGAAATGTTATTATGTGCCCCTACAAAGGAATGTACCGAATAGGTTTTACGCATTGTCGGCCCGCAATTGAGAGAGTGAAATATTTCTATCTATCTGCGAATTGCTAAGTTATATGGAAATCTATTGTAAGTAGGTTATCTAGTTTATTGGGAAAAGTGGTAGGCAATTTCATACGTATCATAATTTTATCAATCCGCTCTAAAAACCGTAAAGAAAAGTCTCAAGAACTAGTCTGGAAATGAATTCAAAACCTAAACCACTATCTTTAATATAATAACTAAGTTATATATGCTGTTGGTTGATGGCACTTGGTGGAACTTGCTGCACATATTAAATAACAAACGCTGCAATTCCACAATACAACAAATGTTGTTGAACAGCACAAGTGGTGTTATTCAATAATAACTAAGTTCCCTAGGGAGAGGTCGCGATGGGGGGTCTGTTTTTCGGGAACCCTGGCTTTATTATTTGTACCTGGGACTTTTCGCCGTAGGCTGATGGTAGGCCACCGTGTGGTTTTAGTCAATAGAAGTCATAGTATCCATGAGGTAAAAAGATAAAGCCTGTCTGAATACGTATTGACATCCCTACTACAATAATATTATAAATGCGAAATTAACTATGTCTGTCTGTCTGTTACGCTTTCTCGCCTAAACGGCTGGAACGATTGAGATGAAATTTGGTATAGGGATAGTTAGAGGCCCTGGGAAGGACAAGGGCTACTTTTTAACCGACTGCACAAAAGGAGGGTTATGGTTTTACGCGATAACGACTTCTACGTGGTCGTAGAACAGCCAGTACTAGATAATTCATTCAAGCTTCTCTAAAGAACTTCATACTGAAGTCACTTGCTGATTGTCTCTGAAACCATTCACTTATCGATAATAGCTTATGTGCTGGGTTGCGAGTAATTGTCATGGCAATCCTCGAGTCAAATTGAAAGCATAATCGGCGGCTTGAAACTTTCAACAGCAATAAGTACAACTTGCGCCTGTTTATTTCAACACAGCAATGGACTCATCGTCTATTACGTGACAAAAAAAATAGATGAAATAAAGGTGGCTGAATGGATATGGCTGAGATTGGTACAAGGATAGAGTATAGTCTGGAAGAACACATAGGCTACATTTTATCCCGGGAAAATATTCCCACGGGAAGCGGGAACGGGAACCAAATTTAACGCGGGTGACTGGTAACGCTAGTTTATAATATTAGTAAGATTCTATTCTCTTCAGATAGGTGTTATAGCAACCGATGGCTCTTACTGCTTCTTAATAAACTGCCATAATTCTTCAAAACAATAACACAAATATGTACAAAATAATAACCTTCCCTGAACATTGAAAGCCTTATCTTTCTATTCATTATTGGAAAAGGTAAAGATATTTCAGATACAGGAACCGTTATTTACCATTGATAGTATCTTACAAGGTGACTACAAAATTACCCTGAGGAATACAAAAGCCATTGAGTTATCTCCTTCGATGTTTGAGAGGCGTGTTGTGGTAGTACCTCTCTGGGGAGAGTGGGGAGAGGTACTTCCTTACTGTTATTAATAGTATCCGTAAATTACACTTTGTGACAAAGAGTATTTTAAATTACAGAGGCGCAGTTTCTATGCCTTTTTTTTGGCGTGAGGAAAATCCTACACGGATGCATGGGCTCCCACCGACTAAAAAACCACTCGCATCTCACCTAACAGCCTTTTGTTTGCCTCGTATAGGCTCCGAAACTACTGGACCGATTTGAAAAATTATTTCACTGTTGGGAAGCTACACTATCCCCGGGTAACATTGGCTATATTTTATTCCCGTATACCCACGGGAACGGGAGCTACGTGGTCGAAACTGCGTGTCATCCTCTAGTAAGTTTATAAAACAAACTAACCTGGACACGAAATGATGACTTTAGTGGTATCATAAATGATACCACTAACTTACATTATTTTTTAAAAAAGTACAACTTAAACGTCCGTCAATGTGGAAAAAAATAGTGTTAATAAACCTAATTTTATATCAGGTAAGATCATTGAATTTTTGGGCGCTGTTACAGAGAACCCCATAGCCATACAAAATGGTCATCAAAGTTGAAATCTTCGGCACTTATAAAGTCAACCCTTAGAGTCAAGTACCTACAGCAGCTCTTCAAACAATATACGAACTTTATTCAAGCGTCCATTCACGCGATATAACTTTGGGTTCTGTTAAAAAGAGAGCGGTCAGGCGTTCACGGGTTCTACTTTACAGTGGGCGCAGACTAGGCGACAGTCGTGATTTGTCGCCCAGTGTGCGCCTGCATCGGGTGACTTGTCGCCGCGACATGTCGCCGGGACTGTCGCTGACGTGCGCGACATGTCGCGGCGACAGACGTCGCCGTCGTACAAAACCTTGCTTGTCGCCGAGTCACGGCGACATGTCGCGCAAGAACATCAATGTGCTCATCACACAAAGAGATTTGTCCTGGGTGGGAATCGAGAACCCAAGACCTCCAAATCCGTAGTCAGGCATACTAACCACTGAATCACGAGGCCAGTCATGGTAAGTGTGCCTAATGTAATTGAACGCTTGATCTCGTGAACGCTGCCTGTCTTATAGAACCCAGGCAGGGAGTGGTCGAGAAGTCGAGAAGATCGCATTCTGCTTTTGAGTGTGCAGTTACTCACGAGGCACGCTGTTGTCCGTGCTGTTGTTTGACCGACCCAGTCAGTACGCCTCTTATGTGAGTATAATATATGTATGTAACGTAATACAATACAAAGAACGAAAAATTGACCTCTTCAACGCTTAACCGCGTAAACACTCTCTGTGTGACAGAACCCCTATAACTTCAAAGGAAACCCATTTGAAATTATCAAAATATTCCATGATCCTATCTCATCATTTTGAAGTACTTAAAATAGTCGAACCCAACTTGGATATATTTATTCTATGGGAGAATATCCAAAGTGTGTTTTATATTTTCATATCAAAAGCCAGTTCGTAACTTAGTTTATTTAGGTTCGGCTTTTGTAAAGGGTTGAACGGCAAAAGTTATACGTTAACAGGTGCCGGCAAATATTAAACAGTTTTGTAGGCGCTTGTAATTTGATTAGTTGAAATTTGTATTGTGAGAATGGGGCTTGTTTTTGATCAGATTTTGACAGCACAATTACAATGTAATTGAATTGAATTCAAAAACTCTTTATTTTACACCAGGAAATACATCTTATGATATTAAACTTGTTGTGGTTGGTTTATACAATTTGCGGTGTTTTCACTATGGTTTTTAATATTTTATAGAATAAATATATCAATTTGTATTATAATGTGTTGATTAAGGGAGGGTTCCCTTACTATAATCTTATTTGTTTGCCGTCTTTTGCTACGGAATCCTTCCAGCGCGAGTCCAACTCGCCCTTGACCGGATTTTTATTCTAAACAATAGGTCTTAGTCACTTAGGTATACCTACTCCAGGTCCTGAAGTAATTTACTTTATAACTGAAGGAGTTAATGACTTGTTCTTTTTAGTTCATCCATTGTCAAGAAAGTACAATAGGCGTGCCTAGTACTAAAATACCTACTAATATATTAAAGCGAAAGGAACTTTGTCAATCTGTTACGCTTTCATGCCTAAACCACGGATCAAAGTCAAATGAAATCTGGCATAGATATGGATCAGAAAGGTCCAAGGCTACTTTTATCTTAGGGACAAGTTCCTGTAGGAATCAGGTACGGGAAAACCGCTGCCATACAGGTGGAACAACAGACTTTAGCTAGTACTTATTACAGTACTAGCACATTGCCGAAATATATCTAACAATCCCTAACTTCCACACTATACAAATTATCGAAGTATGCTTAAAGTTTTATAAGCTCAATACATTCGTAATTAACCTAATTACTATACTTTTGTACTGAAATTACATGGCACCATTATACGGCGAAGTAGTAATTAAAATATGAAGGTACGAATAAAATAACCTTTTTACCTTGAACTTAGAAACCTATTCAATTGAAATACAAAGCAAACTATTCAAAACAGAATGTCGAATACAAAATTTGATAAATGAAGAAGAGGAAAATCAATTGTTACGTATTGAATTGCTGTTTGAAACAAGACTTGGACTCAGACTGGATGCGCGGGGCGCGATGAGCGGGGCGTCAAGCGGGGCGTCGACCGGGGCTACGGCGCGGCGACTGAGGCGAGAGCGCGGCGTCAGAGCACAAGGGCAGTGGTAGGACTTGTGTGGTTATAGTCGGTAAGAGTCACAGCATCAATGACAGATTGTCACATGAAAAATAGAGTACAAGAGAGTAGGCAACATCAAACAATCAAAGAGAGTAGTTTGCTTGTGTGTGAGCTCTATGCCTTCGCAGCGCTTTTGTATCTCTTGTTCAAAGTTGCCTTACTCTTTTGTACCATAAAATAATAAGGTACTGAAGGTAATCTACATACAAAGTGCGCTCAGGCTAAGCTCAAATAGACACCACTCACGAAGTTCACGGACACAAGATCAGATGATTTTAATAGTAATTGAGATGCTGGTTTCAGTGTGAGTGTGCGCAGCCAAGGTTAGGTATGAAAAATAAAGTCGGTACGGACATGAGATTATTTTCTGTTACTTATTATTTTGTGCTAGTCCTCTGGCCGCCGCTGTCAGCGTCGCTCCGCTCGTCGCTTACATCCTGTATGAGGCCTTAAACTGGCTCCTGAGGGTTATTTATGCAAGAAGCTTTTGAGCCCATTTCTGTGATATTGTCATCTGAAAAGATATTATAAAATGTATCGGGATCGTTGTATAAAAACGTCAACAAGCTGGATTCAATATTTTGCTAAACAAAATTTGTGTCAATATTTTGTTCTTAAATATTGTATCATCATAGTACCTATTTCTACTACGTTTTGCACTTTGAGAGAGTCTTTAGGATTTCGTCAAGGATCTATTGGCCCGCACTTTCTCCGCAGAGACCCTTTGAACTAGAAAGCTATAATTTGGCAAGGATTTATATTTTAGTCACGCATGTAAAGTAGGTAGTAAAAAACTTTTAGGTTAGTAGTTTACCCCTATCTTTAGTAAGACTGTGTTTGTTTCTTATATCCACTTCATTTATGCAATAAGTTTCCTGCTTTTATTTATAGATAAGGAATCTGTTTATGAAATATTAAGCTTTAAAACGCTAATTTACATTTTAGTCATAAATATCAGCTAAAGCGGGCATATGAAAAAGAAAGCACGTTGAAAAAAACATAAAATAAATCAAAATAAACACATTATGATTGACTCGATACGCATTTGATACATTTATAAGATTCTAATTTTGATCGTTTTCGACTAATATTTCTTTTTGTACGTAGCTGACTACATAATGAAAACATGTCAGCAAAAATAAATGAATCACGAAATTCGTGTATCCTCCTATACCTCACAAATTGAGTGATGAATATCTCAACGGTAATCTACATTAAACCGCTTCATCAGTAATGAATCAAAGGGAACTTAGTCGCTCTGGATGTCAATTGTGATATGTACTGGCATAAATGTGTTAAGTGTATACTTTGAAATGTGTGAACCTAGTGAGAGCGGTGGTACGAGCGCGGCGGGATGGAATGGCCTTCTAGTTTCCAATAATTTGTAAAAAAGGAGTTAATTTATAAATCAAATATCACTGATACTGAATCTGTTCTAGTAAACACAAAAATAGTAGGTAAATTTGCTTTAATTTTTTGAGGAGTTGTGTGAATAGTAGTATGTAGACAGTATTACCTGAATGCTGCTTGATGCAGTAGCAATTTGCAGGATAACTACCAAGTATTGGAAATACTATAAAAGTATCAGTCCACGAAAATCCAAATCTACCTTACCTGTAGATTTTAATATGATCCGATGTCCTTTAAAATATGTAGTTTTTTTTTTTTTTCTTAACATTTTTTTTTTTTTTTTTTTTTATTTATTTATTTCCTTAAAATACAAAAATAACAGCAATGGCAAACCAAAAAACCACAAAGGGTTTATGCGGAGTGCCGTACATTCTGCAAATACAGTTCAAAAGTTACATACCTACCCATACAATATTTTACCGAAATGGCATATTCATTCCAACCAACACAAGTCCAAAGTTTCCAAATTAATGAAATAAAATCAAATCTACCCACTTACAGAACAAGCATCAAAGCGATACTTATTGTGTGACACACTAATAAAAAAAAAGAAAAAGAACGGAACCAGTTTGTGCAAGGTTTCTACAGGCTGTTCAGAAAATGAAGTTTCAATTTATTTTTGATATTGTTTTGTGTAATACTCTGCACAAAAGAGGAACTTAGGCTGTTTCTAATGCGCGGGATGAGGTATGCAGTAGTTCTCTCACCATAAACATTTACTGCTCCAATCGTGACCAATTTTCTATTAGTTTTCTGTCGCGTTTGAATGTTATGCGATATTTCTTGTAAGATGCTTTGATTGAAAAACTGTTCTTTTAGGAGACTATACGTAATCTTTGTGTGTATGGGAAAAACTTTACAAAATTTATATAATTCTCCTTCATTATTTCTATGCATTTGTTTTATATTATTTGGTACAATTTTTTTCAGAAGTCGTAACTGGAGTTCTAGAATTTGATCGAGATAGGACTTATATGTTCTTCCATAGCTTGTTATACCGTATCCGATTACTGAGTCAGCAAGTGCGTTATATAGCATGAGTTTCACTTTATACGGTATTCTATCTTTAATGATATACAGATTTGCCAGAAATGCTCTAAGTTTAGCACATATGTACTGAATATGAGGCAGCCAATTGAATTTTTTGTCAATTATTAGACCTAAGTACATATGTTGCTCAACACAACCAATCTTCGGACAGGTACAACAAGCATTATTTGCCTTATGCAAACACGCATGATCATGGGCTACCAATACTACAATACAGTTATGAAGCTAGAATCAATTTTCTCAAGTAAGAAATGTTTCTTTTTAATGCACGAATTGTTAAAAGTGTTGTTCACGAAAGTAACCTTTTTTCATACAACAAAACATTGTTATTAGTTTTTTAAGAAGAAATACAGGAAATAACTAGTACACATACCCTTCCGAACCGTAATTTAAGAAGAAATAATTATTATTATGCGTGTTGAAACTAACTGCATCTCAAAGTCAGACCCAACCCCAAACATTATTAACACGCTGCGGTCTGAATAACGTCTGTGTGTAACGGAAAATGGGATGTGACTCAGCTCGAGACACTTTCAGCTAAATTACTTGACAAATACGAAACTGAGTTACTTATGTGTGCTTTATTTGAATACATTACTATAGTAAATTTACAGTAATTACAAGATACGCTGACGACAGGTAGAAAAGCTTCATTGCCCATTTGCCTTTTGTTCTAAAATCAACGTAAATGCAATTTATGATTTGCATTTTCTGTTATAATATTATTTACGTACATTCATAATAGTCAGGTCTGAATCCAGTAAGGGGTAGGCAGAGGCATAATACGCTCACATTTCACTGTTTTGTCCTAGGTAACGCGGCGAGCTTGTGTAATTTTTTTAAAGATTTTCAAAAGATTTGTCCTCTATATTTCCAGACGATTTGTGAAGAATGCTTATAATACCGTACATCTTCATAAAATTCAAAACATATTTCTCAACAAAATTTATTCAACCATACAGAACCGATCGGTACACCAAAACGATGCTCAAAATCGATTCCAATATTCTGTTTGACATTCGAGTATGTATCGAGAAGCGTATGCTTGGATAGCCGACTCGATGCGACGCGACGTTTAAATAAGAATATACTCGTATGATTACATTAACACACATTACGATTTTGTCACATAGAATATGTACACAAGAAATAACATTTTGCTTTGAAATAACATGCACTTAGCTAGAGTAACAGTGCTTAAACGATATAGGTAAGAATTTACTGTGTATTGTGAGCATTCAGACTTGGTGAAACTGAGTGCGATTCATGATTACAAGCTATTACAAGGATAAATTATTTTAGGAGGAGCTACAAGAGAGCCAGCAATGTCTATTTACGCGTGCAAGGTGTGCCAGCTAGCAAAGTAGGAAGAATTACTTGAAGTTTTGGATCAGTATTATCATTCATTGCAACCGAGGGTAGTGCTGAAAATGATTTGGAGGCTGAGTTTCTCTAGGACAAGACAAAATTTATTCGAAATAAAATTGTGTATTTCCGAAAAGTAGCTAACAATTGTTAAGTTGTTACAATAACGAAGTGAATTTATTGATAACTAGCGGACGTCACGCGGTTTCACCCGCGTAGTTCCCGTTCCCGTGGGAATATGGGAATAAAATATAGCCTATGTTACCCGCAAAGAGTGTAGCTTTCCAACAGTGAAAGAATTTTTCAAATCGGTCCAGTAGTTCCGGAGCCTATTCGTTACAAACAAACAAACTAACAAACAAACAAACAAAAAAACAAATCTTTCCTCTTTATAATATTAGTTTAGATAGGTACCGAATAGTCCTTTTTCTAACAAATATTTTATTTGATTAAACAAGGAAGTAAACAAATTCCCCCTGACGGCAATTGGGTGTAACTAATTTCATTAATTGCCAAATTGTGAGCCTCAACAAGCATAAATATTTGAAAGTTATCCTATTCGGTGAGTTGGAACGAGCAATTTCAAAATATTTTCTTTGTTTTTTGTTGTAGGTTCTGAATTTTAAAAGAGAATTCTAGAAGAGATGTGAGTCTACTTGGACGATAATAACTACATTATCTGTGATAATAAGTAGGTATTAAACGATCCAATGTCCTGCTTACGTCAAAAATAAGTTACTTTTAAAGTATTTCTATCGCAATCGATTAATGACCACTACTGAGAAATAGGTACCTCTCTGTGAAAGAGAGGTACAGCTCTTTTCCGTGAAGCAGATGAAGACGCACTGGGCGCCAGAGATTAAAAAACGATCACCGTTCCCATGGGCGTGAGCCTAGGGGTCTCAGAACTAGCTGTTGCCCTGGTAGAGATAGATTCAAGGTGGTGATGCGGCGCGTTCTGGCGCGCATCTCTTTGACGCAGAAAGAGGCAGCGTGGGGTCTTCACAAACATTGATGTGAGTGTTCACCAAAGTATGGCGACCTGACCTGTTCAGGGTTCCTGGGATTTTCTGCACCATGAGGGTGCACCATGGTTCCTCTGGCAACATCATTCCAGGCTCATATAGCGAGCTAAGATGGAGCAACAAAAAAAGTGTCTCCCGAAGATCGCCACGAACGCCACGTACTTTTAATTCTACTATTTTTTGTACAAGTAAAACAAAACAATAATGAAATCAGATAAAAAGCAAAACGTGTTATATTTAACATACTAAACTCTGTCAATAAACACCAAACATTTTACCCAAGGCCACACGTGTTTTTGACCCTTGGGATTAATAAGGTGACCTCAATAATTAGAAACACACCCAAAAAAAAATTCAATTTCATGTTTTAATTACTGAACATTGATACCATTTACCTTGTTTGGGTAATGGTTTATTTAAAAAAAAATTGCGATGTCACTGCCTAACTAGATTAGAATTTTGGTTCAGAATTTATTATTTCGGCCGTTACCAAAACCTCTGTTTCAACCTTCCTTTTGTTCGGAATAATTATATTGTGTTTCTGTACAGCTTTATAATGTATTTTTGACAGTCTACAGTAAGAATAGAGGATAGTTTGAGACTACTGAAGTTAATTTGATTTTAATTTTTTTATGCGTGAGGATTTTATAGAAAATTTTTATTTTTAGCATATTGTTTTAGTTTTCAGACACAATTTGTAATTATTATTGTTTAATGAAATAAATACATTACAATTAAATTTTAAATAATTTTTATAGTGATTGACCTCCTATCAAGTTTTATGCTAATCTTTGAACGAATTGAACCACTAATAAAAATCACATGAGATCATTTATTTATTCCGACAACACGAATTCAATACGAATGAAAGATGGACGGTTATCCTGACCACATAATAAAATTTACTCCATACAGAATTTAAGAAGATCTAATTAAATTCAAACGTATTTCACAAAAAACCTCAATCAACTTTGAATACGAAATAGAGTAGAAAGATACCATAAGTTCATTCTGATGCTATGTTTGATATTCTTAAATAATTTATGTAAAGATGATTTCGTGTTGAAGAGAAATTGAGTGAATTTGCAAATTATAATAACTTATTGAATTCATTCCGAACAAAGAAATTTTTATGATAATCTTGACAAATTGCTACGCTAATAACAAAAACCTAACCAAAGTTCAAATAATCTAATGATTATTTGACGTCTATAAAGGAAAAAATTGGTTGGAAATTATTAGTTAATTTAGTAACACGCCGTCAATTTATGAATTATCTTTCGAAAACCAATCCAAAAGAAAATTAATTTAATTTCGTGCGTCTTTTCCAGCAAATATTCAATTTATTAAATATCGAGGAAAACAAGTTATCTCCGACAACAATCGGGTCTGGGTCTAACTAGTTTCATTAATTGCTAAAATTTTAACCTCAACAAGCATAAATATTTGAAACTTATCCTATTCAGCAGTCTGGAGCGAGAAATACGCCGTTGGTTGTATTGTATTTTATGTATTTTTGGAGCAATATTGGTGGTCAGACTTAAGATTTTAATTACACAAGGAATGGATGTAATTTTAACGAAGCTATATTTTATAATAACTACATAACTATGATCTAGTTAAAAAATAACCCACTGAGTTTCTTGCCAGTTCTTCTCAGGTGGGTCGCGTTGTGAACTGGTGGTACTTCTTGGGTTTATATTCGTGACGTTTTACAAGTAGATGCACTTGTAAAACGTCACGAATATACGTATATGCCTAGGTGAAATAAATTTATTTTTGTTTGTTTGTTTGTTTGTTTGATCAAATAAGGATCATAATGCCTTCTGACTTTTATCATAATTATTTTACATAATATGAACTGGTCAAAGACAATGACTTTTATCATAATTATTTTACATAATATGAACTGGTCAAAGACAATTTTACGCAGTCTTAATATTCTCCATCGTACCAATATTTTACTTCCTTCTTTCTTTAAAAAATGCCGCGAGGATACATGTGGGTTTTGCCACTGATGTACAGTCGACTACAATGAAATGTACTCGTTTAATCTTACAAAGTGATGCATACATACTATACCTGCGAGTGTCATAATGAACTAACCAAAGAGGGATGTTTGTCTCTATATTTGGTTAGTTAATTATGGTATTCGCATGTATACATTATTTTGTAAGATTAAACGAGTACATTTCATTGTAGTCGACTGTACCTATCTGATCATAACGGTAATCAGTCATGAGGCCAGTGTATTTAGGTAAGTCAAAATAAAATCAACTTAAGCCGTATGGCCGTCAAGTGAAAAATAATATTAAAATCCTAGATTTAGAATTTTTCGCATTAAAATAAAATCTCCACACTGCTTGTTGCAGGTGAACTCACAGAGCATCGCGACACTACCACTTGACATAATGTGTCAAATCGATAGCGATTTGACATGTTCATTTCTAGTATCATAATTACTTCCATTGTGGAAGTTTTGTGACTTATTTTCATAAATACTGCCGTTATGACACTTTACTGCAATTTGTGAACTACGGTAGTTCACAAATTTCGAAGTTGAAAGCCAAGTAATTTAAACCAACTCAAGAAAATCGAACAAAACAATTTGGAACAACAAACATTTAACAATCCATTGTTTGGCGTTACCGTGGGCATGACAGAAATGACAGCTGTCAGTTCTTTAAATTTTTAATCAGTGGTTTACTGTTCTAACCTCAACGTAAGGAAACATATCGATGCTTTAATATTTACACTTACTTAATTTTTTACCGACGGCCATTTCCATACGCTCTGCCCCTTTTGTACCTATATTTTGTGTTGGTCTTACATGATAGGGTGAAAATTCCTAATGTGCTTTGGTTATCGGATAGCAGTGAGGAAAGACCTATATTACATATAAATAAGTTTATTAATATTAAATCTGGAACCGAAAGTAAGCACAAATTTTTCATTTCAATCAAAAAATACTTTAAAACTTTGGTAAGTATCATAGCAACAATTGATATAAATCCTGAAACAGAGCCAAAACCAAAACATACACACCCCAAAATGTTCAAAGTTAGCGAATAAATCTTTTGCTTTTCCAAAACACGAGAAGAAATGAAATTGTTTCGGCAAAATTAACTTTTCAACTTTCCCACACTCCGGGGGGCTAATTGCGCAGAACGCGCACCATTGACGAGACTTGACAATAAATTTGATATTTTTTTTTTCATATTCGATGACAAATTTGAATTTCATTTTAATATTTATGCAATAATAACATTATTGTTGGATTACGAATTGACATGTTTATTTCCAAATCAACGGGTATTTCCTGGTATTTCCCATTATTTTTGCATTATTTTTAACGAACAGCAACACTTCGGTATTGTTGTGTAAAAGCACCGGAGTACACAGCTATAGAGTATTATTTATATACATAATTGCTATTTATATACTCATTCAAGTCCTATAAAGTTGAATTTGAATATTTATTATCAAAGCAAAAAGTTCAAGTCTCTTTATTTTCATTAAACAAGTTCAAATTTCTGATAAGTCCTCAATCATCAAACTTTTTTTTACCGAGCCACACCTTATTTTAACCCTTGGGGCGAAAAAGGGTATCCTCAATAATTGCAAAGCCACCCGAAAAAAAACCTGTTTAAGTTTTAATTATGAACATCAACAAAATTTTTAGGATGCCTTGTTTTGTTTCAGGTAATTTTGTGAGACTAACATCGCTGAGTTCTAGAAATCCCCACACGCCAATTTTCGATCATACGACTCGAAGTCGTTGGCGAAAGTTGACTTATAAAATGGCTTTTGTTTCTTGTTTTGCCGTTTCTATATGAGACAAATTACATTTCTCCAGTTATCCATCTACGCATTCAAGTCGTGTGGTTTGAAATCGCCGCCCAGGTTGGTACAAATACTTAATGACGAATACAAATACAAATATTTATTTAGGAGGTTGCATATTTCTTTTTATATCTTTCTATTCAAGATATAAAAAGTATGATTATCACTTGTGTAAACAACATAGCACAGGTTGTGTGCCGGTATCAGAACATCTAGGCCCGGTAAGTATTACCGGCCTAGATGTTCTGAGCTTACTACGACATCAAGGTCTCTAAAGAGCTCTGGGGATATCCATCAGAGGGCTTACCCGGGACTCCCAACCGTAGGCTGTTAGGTAGGATACGTGTGGTTTTTAGTCGGTAGGAGTCCGGCATAGCATCCCTGTAGGATTTTGGGTCTTTAACGAGAGAAGATTATCAGAACATTCTTACTACAAGGCGCGAAAGAAAACTATATCTTCACATTATATCATATATTTCGGAGTATGTGTCATACTATTATATTAATTATGTTTATCAGTTATCAAGATCTAACAGCACAAGCTTATAATAGCTAAGTTTGGACTAGCTAGACGACGATAGTGCCACAATAGTTATTTATTAATAAGAGAACAAAATTTATTTCTTTAACTATATTTTTACAAAAACTTGCAGACAGGAACTGTAGCTTGCGGCAAAGTTGCAATGAACCCTACCTTGTATAAATGTGTTTACTTCTGAACTCAAAACTACGTACCAACGTATAGTCACGTTTTTATCCCCGAAGGGGGTTGGTAGCTCGAAACTAAAACTTTATTTAAACTTCTTACCTAGCAAAACAGAGTTACAAGTTATATTAACTTCATTGTAGTGATGTTCTTATTTTGTTTCGGTGTTAGATACCTACAATTATAACCCTTTGAAATAACTTAGTGTAAATAAGTTTCGAAGAAAAATCTCTGAGTTTTATGTCGGCACATGTGATTGAGAAACTGTTGATGATACAATAAACTACCTACCAATAACTGACAGAATAGAATCCTGACAAGTCGGACTTGCTCTCGTAAGGTTCCGTACCAAAAAAAAAGTGTGCGCGTGTAACCCTCAGACTAACAGAATACAATGTAACCTTTAATCGTAAGTAAAACTTCTTTGCCATTGACGGCATCAAATGTTATATTAATATAATTCATTCGAACTTTGAATAGCGGAAACTCAGACTAATAGAATACAATCTAAGAGCGGAAACTACGTTTACTCTATTCAAAATTCAAATAGCGTTACTTTCGTCAGAAAAAAAATCTGAGTTACTGCCTTGTCGCGCCTAAAGAAGTTTTACTTCAAAAACGGCAAGAAAACACGTTTGTTGTATGTGAGTCCCCTTTAAATATTTTTATTAGATGCTAGCTGTTCCCCGTGCCTTCGACCGCGTAAAAGTCAATTAGCGCAGTCGGTTAAAAAGTAGCCTATGTTCTTCCCAGGGCCTCGAACTATCCCTATACCAAATTTCATCTCAATCGCTCTGATACGTGAAAGCGTAACAGACAGACAGACAGACAGAGTTACTTTCGCATTTATAATATTAGTAGGGAATAGGGATAACGATTCATGAGATACAACCTGGTGACGTACAGACGGAAAAACGGACTACGGATTGTCAACAATATAGGATCCCATATTTACCATAGAAAAATACAGGTTAGAGAAGCGAAGAATGTTGTTATTTCATTAATTTCTTCCCAACTGCGTAGCTTTTCTCCCCTATAGACACTCGTACCTAGTTACTTTACAAGATGTCATCTGAATGAGATCTCTATCAAAGACAAAGGCCTATTAGTGCCTTATCACTCGACGCTTGTTCCGAACACTTAAAGCCTATTGTGTCAGCTAAGTATGCTCGATTTTGGACTTAATCTGTTTCACTTGAGTTCATTATTGCATTTCATTGCATTCATAGTTGCAATACTACTATAACACACAGATTAAAAAATTACAACAGACATAACAGAATGTTTGTTGTTGTGCCAAACAAAGAAATTTGAAATTTGAATTCACGAAGTTGTATTATGGCGAAATTTGGGAGAGACAATGTCCAGTGGACAGCTATAACCTAATTTGATTGATTGATTGATTCACGAAGACGCCAAAACGCGCTCTACTGTTTTCTCAAATTGCTTGCAGTGCTTGCAGTGCAAGTGAGCTTGCTATCTTCCACATGTATAAAGTTTCCTTCTGTAGATATACAATAATTATCGATGAGTGCTAATTTGTAGTGCTAACTTAATGGTAGAGAATACTTGTAGAAAAATTCTCGATTGCATTGTAAGCGATTTCAGAAAAGAATGGGGTGCGTTTTCGTGATAGGCGCGATGTATAGAATGGTTAAAGATTGGATCCTATCCACAGTGCCTGCATTTGAGTTTGAAATTCTCCATTGCCTATCCCATGAGGATAATATATAAGCGTGATTATAAGGCACGTATGTAAAAACGTAAAGGTCAGATAAGAGACAAACCAAAAATAAAATTCCATTTATCCTTTAGCTTTTTTCGTGAGCTACATGTAAATTAGTTGCACATTAGGGAGTAATAAAACTAGACAAATGGCTCTATCACGCGCAACGATATTTACATCTGCATTTTAAAGTAATGCTCCTTGTAGGCATAATTTTCAACTTAACCGACGTTTTGTGGTTATGAATACTAAATAATACTAGGTACCAAGCGCGTCGGTTCCACAAACATCCCTACTAATATTATAAATATGAAAGTAACTCTGTGTCTCTGTCTGATACGCTTTTACGCATGAATGGCTGGAGCGATTAAGCTAGTAATTTAGGTACCCTTTTTTAACGTGTGGAAATCGCTAATGGGTGCCGGATATTGTCTCTTACTGAATAAAACCACACAGCACCCTACCACTGCCTATGGCCACAAATTAGAGATAGTACAGATAGAAAACTCATGTATGCACTATTTTTTCACAGCTACCCTCTGCTACATACACTCGCGCACAAATCAGTATCGAAAATTCGGTTGAGACCGCCTGACCTCGTGACTGTGAATGAGTTGTCTATGTGTGCGTAGCCTCAGCGAATTTAGTATGTAGGTTTCCATCTGTACTATCTCTAATTTGTGCTATGGCCGTGAGCTCTATCCCTAGATATAACTAAGCTTCAGAAAATAAGTAATTCTTGGGTCTCGGGTCGATGTGAATAATCTTCTTGATATCCTTTGGCCCCGCTATAGGAAGAGGAACACCGCGGGGTTTAGTGGGTAGGAAGGTCTCTATCCGGGGCCGGGGTCCCACACACCGTTCGAGCTGCCCCCGCAGCTGGGATGCATATCCCGCATAGGTAACGCATTCCCCGCGTCAACAAAAACAAAATTATCCCGCGTCGTGTTTTGTACTAAGACAGAACCTAAGTCATCGACGAATAAAATTACAGAAAAATGGTCAGAAACTATCCTCGAGAATTGTATATTTAAACAAGGCTCTCATTTCTCTTGTCCATAGTAGTGTCATTAAAATGCTTTATACTTTCAGCGGTAGGTACTATTAATAAAGCTGCGCCAACAATGCTATCTACGAATGTGCCTTGTTTCTAAGCCTGGATAGATTAAGTCGTATCTTCAGTCCCACAGTCCATTCAGTGTGACTGGCTTGTGTTTTATTCGCGTTCATTGTGTTGAATCGGACCTCACCGGACCTTTTTGTTTGATCAAACTGTTTTTGTGAGTTGATAGTGATTAAAAGGGACGATTAAAAGGCTTTCGTGAGAGGGTGGCTTCAGAAGTTAGTCAAATTGTTATCAGTTATTTTTTTTTTAAATACAAGGGTGTATTAAAATTTTCATACGGTGTCGGTGGTTCTCATACCCTCATCTCCTCGGAAGCTACATACATAATATCCCCGAAGGGGTAGGCAAAGGCATAGTATACGCCCAAATTTGATATTATAGTTTTATGTCCCACGTAGTAGGTCGTGAGCTTATTGCCATGTTGCATTTCAAAATGGCAATAAGCAGGTGCAGGTCGTGATGACCCGCTGTTGAAATTTTTAAAGCCTATAAGGCCTTCCACTTGGCTTAACGACTGTCATTTTACTGACAACCGTGTTCCAGTTCGAGTTTTCTTTCCCTAAGAAGCTATTCCAGGCTCTTCCTAGGAAATTATTCCAGGGATAAAAAGTGGTTCATGTGTTAATCTGGTAATCTATCTATTCTTGTACCAAATTTCAGCTAGATTCCCTCAGCTGTTAGAGCGTGATTGATTATTATCAAACATGTCTCTAGCTAAAAACATATTAACTAACTTTTTCATTATTTGAAGGATAGCCGTAAAATCCGTTCAAACAGAAACAGACAAAGACGGTGGCGTGTCTCTTCACCTCACGAAGAAGCGGGATAGTTCCTCTCCCCCCCCCCCCCAGAAGATTAATAGCACCCGACCCCCTAAGAAGTGGGATAAAATCCAAACCCTAGGAGAAGGTGGGGAAAGTCTGCTGGTAGAAAAAGCCTGTCGGAAGCCCTGGGGCTACCGTTCCGAGGGCATACATTAGCCATAAATTATTTTATGTACCTAGTTAGATCAGATTTAATGTAAGCTGTAAAGTTGGTATAACTTTGCAGCTTACATAAAATGGAATGACAAGGAATGCACGAGTACTTCACATATTAATTAAAAACCCTAGAAACTACTAAACAAGTACATATTCTATGTACCTTCCGTAATTGTTGTTATGTTAGGTTAAACATAATTAAAAACCTTAAACTGTTGTCTCCCTTGAGCAAGGGGGGACACCAGGACTGAAGAAGTCCTGTTGGCTCCCCCAGGGGATTGACTGGGGGAGACACGAGACAGCACCCGAAAATTTTTATTTATTAAATTATGCAAATGTCACAAACTAGCCATTGCCATTCAAAATAATAAACATTGCGTTCTGCCAACAAAAATTATCATGACGATAACTAGATGGCGCTGTACCCTAAATTACACCGCGATATGGTTTTGTTACCAGTTCATGCTTTTGTACTTGCTCATACTTGGTTTTACAAGATAAATTTTCAGTAGGTAGATGTGGTAACCACATCACTATTGAAAGTCTATCTTGTAACGCATTGTCGTTTTTAGGGTTCCGTAGCCAAATGGAAAAAAACGGAACCATTATAGTTTCGTCATGTCTGTCTGTCTGTCTGTCCGTCCGTATGTCACAGCCATTTTTCTCCGAAACTATAAGGCCTATGCTGTTGAAACTTGGTAAGTAGATGTATTCTGTAAACCGCATTAAGATTTTTTATATAAAACTTAAAAAAAAGCAATAAATCGTACGGAACTACTTCAACGGAACAACTCATTCCGTCGTGCGTCCTAGCCCGAACCGGTCGTTGCATCAATAATTTCCGTTCGCAGTAGTTCGAAGTGCAAAGTTGCGTGTGTGTGCGTGCGATCTATCGTCGGTGTTATCGCCTATCGGGTCGTGCGTGCGTAGCATCACGATTGCAGTGTCGCTGTAGTCCAACCCGTGTTTCGAGCGTTATTCGACACAGAGTAGTGCCGCGTACAGAGACTAAAGATGTCTGCTAAAAACAGTACATTCGATCGTCCTGGTGATGCCGTTGAAATGAGTGTAGAAGAATCCCTAATAGAAAAGGAGTCTCCACCACCCTACATCACTTTTCGCAAGGGCTTACCGAGCAGCACCGGCATCAATACACCTGGCAATTTACAGGAGGATTTCAAATCACTTGAGCTAAACATAAAAACTATGCTCGAGTCTTGGCTCGCGAAACAAGACGAGAAGACTTCGCTGCTGCTCGCCGAGTTCGGCGAGGTTAAATCTTCGATAAAGTTTCTCAGCGATAAATATGATGATTTAGAAAAGACATCCCGTGAGGTAACAGCACGCGTATCAGTCCTGGAAAAACAAATTTCTTCATCTCAGGCATACGAGCAGCGCATAGCTACCTTGGAAGCTAAATTGGAAGATGCAGATCAAAAAGCTCGTAACTGTAACATCGAAATTAGTAATTTACCAGAGAAACGCGGCGAAAACCTTATATCACTTATCGAAAATATTTCCAACGTCATAAAACAGCCTATTTCTACTCGTGACATTATGACGATTCACCGCGTTCCCCAGTTGAACGTGAACAGTTCTCGTCCCAAAAACATAGTCGTGAAATTCTCCACCCAAATACTACGCGACAATATACTTGCAGCAGTACGCATGAAGAAAGGTATCTCAACCGACGATCTGATGTTACAATGTACACCTACAAAAATTTATATCAACGAGCATCTCACACTCCAGAACAAAAAATTGTTTCGTCAAACCAGGGAAGCGGCTAAGCAAAACGGACATCGTTTTACATGGATCAAGCACGGTGTTATACTTGTTCGAGCGGACATTACCGAACCTGCTTTTGTCATTCGTTCTGAAAAGGACCTATCAAAAATCAAACCATATACTGCTCGCAATTAAGGACCTATATAATGTAAATATAACTATATTTATCTATATTTCAGTAAGTCTACATAATAAGTTAGCACAATCAACTCCGCTGTGTTGTTATATTTTTTTACATCCTCTGAAACATACACTACTCTGTGCGTTTACGACATTGTATTCTATTATCTGTCGTTTCTTGTTCTTAGATGTAGTCGTGTTTAAATATTTTCAAAACTACCTAATCCACCTATGTATTTTGACTTTCTATAACCATATACTAATTAATACCCATGTACAAGTGTTTTTGCAATTAAAATTATTACTAGTCACGCTTAGTCGTCCAACGTTTATTGTTCATGGCCTAGGTAATAATATTACTATTTCGCACTACCTACGTCTAAAAAAATTAAAAGATGTTATCATGTTATGCGCATTCCATGTCAACTTTTGTATTACACTATTTATATTACACTAGCTGATGCGCGCGGCTTCGCCCGCGTCAAATTTGGTTCCCGCTTCCCATGGTGGGAACATTTTCCCCCGGGATAAAAAGTAGCCTATGTGTTATTCTGGACTCTACTCTACCCCTGTACCAAATTTCAACCAGATCCATTCAACCGTTAGAGCGTGATTGAGTAACAAACATCCAAACATCTAAACATCCAAACATCTTCACAAACTTTCACATTTATAATATTAGTAGGAAGTAGGAAGTAGGATTATTCACCTATGAAGTTATACAGTAAACACAATATTTACTTATCAATTACAGACTCCAGGCTGCTATTGAGATATGAGGGGTATAAAGCAAGCCATTATTATTTCTTCAATATTAATTGCCGTTTACCCCTTGTTATCAATGGATAAATACAACCTGTCCTTTTATTATCAGAATTGTCAGGGATTGCGAACTAAGCTACATACATTATTTATGAACGTAATGTCCTACTCCTATGATGTCATAGTGCTAACGGAGACATGGTTGGTGCCGAGCATTGCGGACAGCGAGTATATAGATGACCGGTACAGTGTGTTTAGATGCGATCGCGACCGCGATGACACTGGTAAGCTTGAGGGCGGAGGAGTCTTGATTGCCGTCCTGCGCACCCTGCATCCTGCGGGTATCTTGTTGCATCGCGCGACTGCCTTTCTGGAACATATTGCAGTGCAACTGCCCGCATCCGACCCCACAAAACGTCATGTTATAAGTGCTACGTACATACCTCCTGGCACCCGGGAGGAAATATACACGGCTCACTTTGAAATGTTACAGCAGGTTGTGAATGACGTTAGCACGGACACGTTTTACATCGCCGGAGATTTTAACCGACCTGATATTAATTGGACAAATAAGCCCCATTGTAACTACTTAACCCCTCAGCCGTCCACCATCACAAGTCGGTACTTATGTGAGTTTATGTCTTTTATAAATGCTTCGCAATACAGTGGACTAAAGAACAATCTTGGACGTACATTGGACTTATTCATATCCAACACTGACTGCCAAGCTACAGCGTGTACACCGCTTGTCCCTCCGGTTCCTCCTCATCCTAGTTTCTCAGTGTTATCGGCGCTAAATACCAATTCAGCCCCCATGAAGCGACACTTACGCCCAAAATACAACTTTTTTAGTGCAGATTACGAGTTAGTCAATCGCGAGCTTGGTGAAATCGACTGGAATCATTGCCTGAGAGATCTTACAGCTGAACAAACTGTTCATATTTTTTATGAAAAGTTGTACTGTTTAATAAAAGAACACATACCATTATGTAGGTCTAAGTCTTCGCGTTTTCCGGTGTGGTTCAGCTCAGCTCTTATACGTATATTTAAAAATAAAGAACGCGCCTGGGTTAAATGGAAGAAATACGGCAACCTTTCCCATTACGAAACTTTCTCGTTCTACCGTAAGCAATTCAAAGCAGAGTCAGATAAGTGCTTCAAGAAGTATATTGAATCAGTTGAGGACAGCATTCCCCTTAATATTAAACGGTTCTGGGCTTACGTATCTCACAGAAAAGGCAAGTCGAGTATCCCTGCCAGCATGTATTTTGACAGCGTTAAATCCAATAACGCATCCGAAATAAGTAATATGTTCTCCACTTTCTTTAAATCAGTATACGAACCCTCCTTTCTTGATTCTCACTGGCAACCACCTGGCTCATACGCTGACAACGCAATATGTATCTCCGACATTCAGCTGTCAACTGACTCGATCACGTGCGCTTTGAGGGGGTTGGATGTAAACAAAGGCCCAGGGCCTGACGGCCTACCTCCCTTTTTCATTAAAAAGGTTTCAAAAAATATTACACTTCCGTTACACATAATATTTAATAAGTGTCTGGGTGAGGGCACTTTTCCAAGCGTATGGAAGCAGGCATTTGTCACGCCCGTACACAAGAGTGGTGACAGGTCCAATGTTCAGAACTACCGTCCAATATCCATACTGTCCACCTTGTCGAAATTATTTGAGCGCCTGGTACATAGCAGGTTATACTTTTATATTCACCATATCATCATACCTGAACAACATGGTTTCGTTCAACGACGTTCGACTAATACAAATCTTATGTTATTTACCAATTATTTGTTTGATAACATGGACAATCGAATCCAGGTTGACGCCGTGTATACGGACTTCCGGAAAGCATTCGACAAGGTGGATCATAAATTGCTTCTGGATAAAATAGCCTACAATGGCATTCGTGGAAACCTGTTGCGGTGGTTCATGTCCTATGTTTTGAATAGAACTCAAAGAGTGGTCATCAATGGTATCGAATCAGATGCCATTATTGCCACCTCTGGAATTCCGCAGGGGTCCATAATTGGCCCTCTCCTCTTCATTTTGTACGTCAATGACATCAAGGATTGTTTTATCAATTCTCAGTTTTTGATGTATGCCGACGACATAAAAATATTCAAACCCTGTAAGAACATTCACGACTGTGAGGCACTGCAGGAGGACCTCGACAGGCTGTCGTTGTACTGCACAAGTAATAAACTCCAACTTAGTCTACCTAAATGCAGCGTAATATCTTTTACAAAAAACAAAAACAAAATATCATTTGCGTACAGTCTACATCTTACATCGCTACAGACTGTTGACTCCGTCCGAGATCTCGGCATCAAATTCGATTCAAAGTTGCATTTCGATCAACATGTTGACAACATTATCAATAAAGCATACCGAATGTACGGCTTTATTATGCGAGCCTCAATTAATTTCAAACGAACGTCTACATACCTTCTATTATACCAAGCATTAATACGCTCTCAGCTAGAATTCGCAGTTCCAATTTGGTCTCCTTTCTACAATGTCTATGAAAATAGACTTGAAGCGGTACAAAAAAAATTCTTAAAATCAATGCATTACAGGTGCTACCGCTCAAGATTGACTTTGTCATACCCTGAGATTCTTAGAGAACATAAGCTACTCAGTCTGGAGTCTAGACGTAGTCTTCTAAAAGTTATGATGCTCCATGGAATGTGTAACAATAAATTTGACTGTTCCAGTATCTGTAATAACATATGCTATATTGTACCAAGAACTGTTAACCGGCGAGAGGCGCGTGTGCCCAGGCTGTTTCACACTGCGAGGTGTAAGACCAATGCCGGGATACGCGCCCCTCTGCGCCGTCTTTTGGATAATTATAACACGCACTTTGTCCATTTAGATATTTTCGCTCTTTCACATAACCAATTTAAAAAGCAAGCAATAGCTTCACTTCTTTAAATTCAAAATTAAATGATCGCACAGGATTAGCACAATTTATTTAACCTTTCTTACCTTCTACATTATTTTGTGGACATAAGTGTGGGTTATACATTTACCAAATTCTTTAAACTTAGTTTCTTATGTAAGATACAATGTATAACTGTTTTGTGTCCCAATAAATAAATAAATAAATAAACTGGGAATAATCGATAAATTTTGGGGGTCCCCATACTCAGAACTGAAACTGAACCTTTCTTTTTCATCAAACCCAAACGTGTAGGGGATCTATAGATATGTAGGTCTTCAAAAATGCTATTGAGGTTCTTAACATCATTTTTTTCTAAAGTGAATAGTTTGCGCAAGAGACACTTCCAAAGTGGAAAAATGAGTGTCCCCCCCCCCTCTAACTTCTAAACTAAGAGAATAATAAATCTAAAAAAAATATACGATGTGCATTGCTATAAAAACTACCAACGAAAATTGGTTTGAACTAGATCGAGTTGGTAGTTTTTTTTAATACGTCATAAACCACAATTTTTGCCTAGAAAAATCTGCGCACGTGTTAAAACATAACGAACTACAAGAATATTATGTTACTTGCTGCTACGGAACCCTTCACGGGCGAGTTCAACTCGCACTTGGCTGGTTTTTTATTTTAGTATTAATTGCTGTTGTATCGGCAACAGAAATACATCATGTGAATATATTACGTCACGTACAAACAGATAGACAGACGTACTACCCGTTCGCTCTAACTTTGCCGCTGACGTAGAGGCGTATACCCGAATTGTTAATTAGTCGAAGTAAATAGACAGTAGTTAATGTCACTTCGTCATAGAAAATACGCAACATTGTATGAAGAAGTGACATTAGTTGCTGTCAATTTACTTCGTCTAATTAAAAATTCGACTTTAGTATGGAGCCGAGCGGCAAAGTTAGAGCGAACGAGCAGTAAGGCGCAGTTTCATGAACCGTTTTACCTTTAGGATACGTATTCCAAAAAATGAGCGATACTAGAAAGTATAACACCTGTGATTTGTTTTTTTTTTAATACGATAAAACTGTCAGGGAAAACGCATAACGTCCACTCGGTACCCATCTTGTGAGGTTCGGGGTGCAGCCAGCATGCCCCGCTAAGCTTCACGATCCAATGGGCGACGCTTTGATTTTCCACATGAAGGGCTCCGCTTCAAATAACCACACCAGAGCGAGACAGGAGACGGCTACATAACCGATACTTGAATGATAGGTTGGATATTGCGGTGGGCCAAATTTTTTGTAAATAAAATGTATTTAGGCGATGTCACACAACGTCATTTGGCCCAAATTAAGCTGATATAAGCTTGTGAAATTGGAGCTAGACAACTGGTCACAGAATAACTAAAACTGGTTAACATTATTTAAATTTAAATTAGTAAAGCTTACAAATATTATGAGTGCAATAGTTTGTGAACGCGGATGTTTATTACTCTGTAACGCTTTAACGGCTTAACGCATCTGGCTGAAATTTGGTACAGAGATAGATTATAGGTCGGAATAACACATAGGCTACATTTTATTCCGGGAATTAGTTCTTATGGGAAGCAGGAACGGGAGCAAAATTATATACGGGCGTAGCGCGGTTGCGTTTTAGTAGTATAATGTATTTTAAGGCCGCTCGAGGCTATGGTGCGAGCCATGCTCTCCAGCGGGAGTAAGTGGGACTGCGCCGCCTCTTTCTGCGAGCAGGTCATGTTCGCGAAGGAGGCGGCGGGGCGGGTGCGGGAGAGAACTCTCCCACCCGAGTTCCGCAGTCGGCGCCCTGGGCGCCGCCGACGTGTCTTCGCCGAGGACTATCGGCCTCCATGACCGGGGGTCTGAGGACGGTGAGAGGGCCGCTCACCGTCCTTACAGAAGCAGGCCCATGACGGCAGCGTGACGTGAGCAACTCACGCACGCCCCTCCACTTAGAAGCGGGGTCACACCCGAAACCCCCCATAGACGCGGGATTGCACCCGAACCACCCCCTGGGCGAGGCCGCATTGGCGGCCATAGGTCTGTTGGGAGTCACGGGACATCCTTCCTGAGGGCTTACCCGGGGCTCTCAACCATAGGCTGTTAGGCGTGGCGTGAGGTTTTTTAGTCGGTAAGAGTCCGGCATAACATCCTACGAGGATTTTCCCTCACGTTAAACAAAAAAAAAATGTATTTTAAGGCTGCAATGTTCGACCTTGACAAATCCTAAGGCAATTCGAACGATTGCAGCGTACGCTTTTGCCGGATTTCATTAGATTCTATTAGGTACATTATAGGTATTACTGTTATAAAATCTGAAGGGTTTTAAGAAAAAAATTCATACGTAAAATATTGTTCTAAAGACCTATATCTATTTTATGACAAGTTTTTATGAGAATTAAACTCATTTATTTAGATGAAAGAAGTACATTACTTGATAAGATTTTTGCAATATTTATCATTTTTCGAGAGCGACTTCGATCGAACAAAGTATTCCTAATCGTTTCAAAATTTTATCAGATCAAATCGAAGAATATTTCCTAGAAGTTCACCCCAAGATGAGTCTCTTTCGAACATACAAGCCTTAAAGTAGCTATGTCTAAAATCCCAATTATTTATGTTATGGGCGCACTGTGGAAAATAAAGGACCTTTTCGGACCATAAATCAATAACTTGGATATTTGTGGATGAAATCGATTGAAATTTTGCACACTTATAGAGTATTAAATAAGGCTTTAGGTGTTATGCTTTTTGTCCGGATTTAATTCAGTAGTTAGTAGTAAAAAAAGATAAGAAAACAAATTGTTGGAAAAATTACCTTTATTTTATTATGTTAGTGAAAATACTAGAAATAATATCGTAAAAACATTTATTTTATATACTTGGCTATCATAAAAAACTAAATATAAAGTAATTTTCCTATTTCAGTAAGCAAAAAAAATACCTTGAATAAAAAAATATTGTCTCATTAGAATTTTTACGGTTATTATAAAAACAATTTGTAATGTTATTTAATAAAAATAATAGGAGAAAATGTTAAACCTATGCTAAATTATACTTGCTGAACTTCGGGATCTAAAATGAGCTCGTTTACTTTTAGAAGATCTAGAGTATCTTCATCAAGTTCCTTCACACTTTTGCTATATGTTTTTCTGAGACTGGAAATGTACGGGTCTGAAGTATAGAGAAGAGTATGAAATACATCTTCATTTGTAACTGATCGAGAGCACTTCCTGGCATGATGCAAACGAAATTTTTTATAATCCTTATTACGGGATTCTTGCGACTCCTCTGAAAGTTGACCAATTGGAAGCACAGCAAAATGTTTTATGATACTTTCACCATGAATTAATATTTTGTGAACTGAAGATGGCATGTAATACCAATCATAACTTCTCACATAAAGTCTGGCAGTTTCCGCGGCATACTGACCAAATTTTTCGTTTACCATAATACCCGAAGAAAGAGCTTGTAGAATTATGTAAAATCGTTTAATCAAATTTAAATCCACGCCTGTGATTTCAGCAGTACAATCGGCATTGAAAAAGAATCTCCTGGCGGTATTACCATCATTGCTATTACCACTTACTTGTCGTGGTTTGTCGATGATTAATCCTAGCTCCTCGCGAAAACGTTTTTGTACTAGAGTTTTCTTTTCTTGCTTTAGTCGTTTCTTTTCCTCACTTGCAGCTGTCCATGTTTGAAAAGAAAGGTTGTAGGAAATATGTAATATCATTTCCATGCAACGGATCCATGCATGTAATGTTGAAAGTCCGTATTGATATGAATTTTCGTTTTCAGGCCTAGCTGTCAGTTCAGCGTGGAGTAGCTCCGCAAATTGTACATGTAGAACCAGAAGGCGTATCTATTTAAAATACATAATAAATATATTTATCAATTTAAAATATATTTCCTATAAAATCAAACCACAAACTAGTAAAAAAAATAGTCTACTTCGGAAACCGCAACAGATTGTGTTTTTCCGTTTCCTGACTTCCATCACTCTTTTTGTGAGAACTTTAAAAATAGCAGATGGTTGCAGCATATTTTTATATCATGATATTTATGAATGTCTAGGCTATCAAACAACATCAAAAGTAAGCCTTTGCAAGTCTTCGGTAACTGTTAAAAGTCTCGATGAATTTAAAAATCTGTATTTTTTTGGTATTTTATTTATTTATTTTTTTACATTAAAATAGGAACGTAAATATTACAATTTTATAATTGTTTATAAATCTACATAAAATAAGCTTTTCAGAAATGCGTAATAATAGATATCGATTCCCACAAAATTTTACAGGAAATCAATTTGAATGTAGTAATTCCCTTTTACGTAAATTTATAATTCTTATGAAACATTATCTTTGTGGCATTAAAAAATATATATCCTACAAAAAAAAAAATATAAAAGATTACACTATAGTAAACTTCAACTTATGAACTAATTAATTAACGTAATAAAGTCTACAGTTTACGACATAAGTAAAATTGATTTATGATATGCCAATGTTCTAGCATTTTCCACAGTGGGGCGTTACGTTAACACTGAACATATAAATTATTCATTCAAAGTACCACTACTTAAGGACTATTTCCTGTATCAAGACAACATAATTAGTACGTATATATACAAGAGAAGAGCTTAAGTAAATTGGGTCTCCTCATGGGAGAAACTTACCACCTAACACTAATTATATATACTCCTAAACCCATTAAAATTACGTGTTCTAATGTAATGTAAGTGAAAAGGATTGGAGATTACCGTCCCGGGGAATCCCAGAGTGAAAATTTCATTTGTATTTCAATTATTTTAAGACTATTACAAGCTAAGCCCAAATCTAATTTCTCTGAAAACTCCAATCTGCTATTAAAAAAATATTATTAACATTTTGGAATATTACTGGAACATTAGATAATGATTATGTATAACCGAAATTAAACTAATATAAGCGTGCTGTGGGATCCAAACAACTTATAAAAATACTTTCAAGTACACGGAAAGCATCCGAGTTTTGAAACAAACACATGCGGATCACGTAATATTTGTTACTACCACGGTCTCACAGCAGTAAACGCCACTAAAGCAGTACAAGGCAAAAAATTGTGGCATTTTCAGGGGAGGCCTTTGCTTAAAAGTAGGCATCAATTGACGCAGATGATAATTCAAGACAAAGTTGTTATTATCATAGCACGAATTTACTGCAATTGAGCCCTTTTCTTTTTGATTTACGCGAGGGAAAATCCTCATGGATGATGATGATTTTACCGACTAAAAAACCCCACGTGTCCTGCCAACAGCCTATGGTTGGGAGCCCGGGTGAGCCCTCGAAAGGATACTCCAGGGCAGCAATAGAGCTCTACATAGCTTAGTGGTTCTTGAAAAATAATATCCCTTAGGCCCAAAACTAGTTGGGTAAGCAACGGTACACCTATCGCCGTGTTGAAATGGTCAGGCGTAGGTTGACATTTTTGGAGTCAACCATAAGCAGTTGGTAGGGCACCGTAGGGTTTAAGCCCGTAGGAGGCATGTAATCCATGAGTGTTCCCGGGACATACATACATACATATAGTCACGCCTTTATCCCGACGGGGTAGAGTAAGAGCTAGTAAGAGCTTAAAAGTTATTTATACAGCAAATAGATGATGCCCGCGGCTTCGCCCGCGTGAAATTTGGTACCCGTTCCCACTTCCTGTGGGAACATATTCTCAAAATGAAAAGTAGCCTATGTGTTATTCCAGACTATAAGCTATCTCAGTACCAAATTTCAGCCCAATCCGTTCAGCCGTTAGAGCGTGATTGAGTAACAAACATCCAAACATCTAAACATCCAAAATCTTCACAAATTTTCACGTTTATAATATTAGTAGGAAGTAGGATTAGTAGGATAGGATTTTACTCATTATGTAACCTTTTTTTAACCAAGGCACTAATAATCTAGCAAATACATATATATAGTCGTGTCTTTATTCCCAAAGGGGTATGCAGAGAGGTATATTGACTTTATCGTTTTATGTCCCACGTAATAGGCGGTGAGCCTACTGCCGTGTTGAAATGAACAGGCTTAGGTTGTGACGACCCACATTTGATTTTTTTCAAGCCGCCTTAAGGCCTACAACTTGGCTAAAGGACTGTCATTTTACTGACAACCGGGTTAATTTCGAGTGTTCCTTCTCTACTCGATGAATCGTTTTGCAAAAGTTTTTCCTTAGTCACCTCTTACGACACCCTCGGGATGAATTAATTGGTGATAAGGCGAAATTTTATATTCTTTCCCGTCACCTCCCGGGGCAAAAATCTGGTAAAATTAATCCAATATTTTACAGCTGTCAAAAACCCAAGAAAATATGGTTTAATTTTCTTGTAAAATATTTTCAGTGTCCTTTTACAAATGAAACGTCATTAATAAAGCGCTAACATAACAGCAGTGTCACATGTTTATTACAGTACTTTAGATAGATTAGAGCGCTTAAAGCGCTTAATTGGCTCAAACTGTCAATTCTACGTGAGCTTTATGAGTTAGGATTTTGATTTTATTATCTTACGTTTAATATCGTAGAGTATTCGGATTTACGTTTCTTGAGTATAAACCTTGTGTTCACGACCAGGTATGCGACTTGTTACTGCCAATAACATGTTTATTTATATGTGTCAGTACTTAAACATGTCTTATTTATAAAACGAGTCTTTTGTGTTTTAAGCTTGAATAAAATATTTAAGTATAATATGTTTATTTATATGTGTCAGTACTTAAACATGTCTTATTTATAAAACGAGTCTTTTGTGTTTTAAGCTTGAATAAAATATTTAAGTATAATATGTGTGCGAATAAAAAATAAAAGAGCGTCATCCAATATCCAAGAAGAATGACGAATGTATCTGACTAATATTATAAATGCGAAAGTTTGTGAGTTTGGATGTGTGGATGTTTGTTACTCTTTCACGCTCGCTCTAACGGCCGAACGGATCTAGCTGAAATTCGGTACAGAGATACATTATAGTCTGGAATAATACATAGGCTACTTTTTATCCCGGGAATTAGTTCCTACGGGAAGCGGGAACGCTAGTAAAAAATTAAAGAGCGTCATCAAAATTTCCAGGGAGAAAGAGGAATGCATAGTATACTCGTTTTGATTAAACTACCAGTTAAAGCTGGAAACAACATTTTGTGCATCTCAGGCAAGGTGGTTCTTCACTTGCTGCATAATCCATAGTAATGCATCCCCAGTCAGTTAGGAAAGCCTGCGCGCCCGTATTAACATAGTATTAATAGTCCAAGCTTTTTCTGTAAGGAAAAGAAAATCAAGCTAATAGAAGCTTGTGCTATGGGATCTAGACGGCTGATGATAGACATACTTAAATATTTCTAAATACATACATAATTATACATAGAAAACACCCAAACAAGGACACAAACATTTGTGGATCACACAAATACTTGGACCGACCCGGGAATCGAATTCAGGAACCAGGAATACACTACCGAATGCGCCACAGAGGTAGTCAGAGTTTAAGGTAGGTACACCTAGTAAATGAAATAAACTAAACATAGTACGTCAGACAAAGAAAGTTAAAATTATTTTCCAAATACTTTCAAAGAATCGCTATAACCCCTTACGCCATCGCTATATAAAGTGTATTTGAGGCCGCGCTCAATCAATGTGGATGTGTACTTGTTTGTTTAGCTGTTGTGCTATGATGCTTCCGTATCTTCCATCTTTCCTTTTCAATTTTGGATTTCAGCAGGATTTAAGTCAAACAAGTGTAGTCTTCAATAACTATCTGTGTTTGTTTGATGATTCTCGAATTTAAAAGGAATTCGATTTATGTGGATACCTATGAGTTTGTCAATACCAACCTCAAAACTGTTTTTTAGGGTTCCCTACCCAAAGAATTAAAAGATCTGTCCCACTGTCTGTGTGTTTTTTTAACCGACTTCAAAAAAAGGAGGAGGTTCTCAATTCGTACGCTATGTTTTTTTTTTTTTTTTTTTTTTGTATGTATGTTACGCGATAGCGGCGCCAATTATGGATGGATTTTGAAAATTTTTTTTTTGTTTGAAAGAGGCTACTTCTGAGGTGGTCCCATATCCAGGGTATCAGGATCTGATGCTGGAATCCAGGAGAAATCGAGGGCAACCACAGAAAATTGTAGGGACAACTAGTGCGTTTGTTAACTTTTATTAAGTGCTTTAATGTACTACAATTTATTGAAGGTCTGGAGTCGATCTGATGATGGAACCGAAAGACAGTCGAGGGAATTCCTTAACGATTTACAGCAGTTACCTTGTGTTTCGGCTTGATTGATTTGTGTTGATGAGAACTTTACACCTAGATAGATATACTTTTCGATCCACCCGTCACTTAAAATAATAAAATAAAAATTTTTAAATAAAAAATAGAACCGACTTCATACAAATCCTTAAAAATAAAATTTACTTAGCACAAAGTAATATGTATTTTGATTTACCAGATTTTATTCAATATAATATTGAAGTTGGTGCCATTAATAATACCTACCTAAACCTATGGGTTTACTTGGCGCCGACTTCAATATTATATTGAATAAAATCTGGTAAATCAAAATACATATTACTTTGTGCTAAGTAAATTTTATTTTTAAGGATTTGTATGAAGTCGGTTCTATTTTTTATTTAAAAAAATTTATTTTATTTAACGTGGGGGAAAATCCTGCATGGATACTATGCCGGGCTCTTACCGAATAAAAAACCTCACGTATCCTGCCTAACAGTCTATGGCTGGGAGCCCCGGGTAAACCCGCAGAAGGATACGCAGGACTCCCAACAGACCTACGGCTACCACTGCGGTCTCATCTAATAGGGGGTTAGGGTGCTATCACGTATTGTTTGGGGTGTTTTCGGGTGTTATACCGCTTCTTAGGAGGGCCGTTCGTGAATCTCTCACGTCACGCTGTCGTCTAGGGCCTGCTTCTGTAAGGACGGTGAACAGCCCCCTCACCGTCCTCAGGCCTCCCCCATGGAGGCCGATAGTGTGCGTCTCCATAGCGTGGTACAGAGAGGAACACTGAATTGGTGTATAGGACTTGCAACTTGCAATCTAGTAATTAGAGTTTAGAGTGTCCACTTACCGGAATTGTAATATTACAAAGAGGAAAAATTTGTAAATAAGTAATCAATGCACTTGTACGACACTATAGCTATAGTAATCTGTAAAAACTTTGCAAATTTATTTCAAGATGTCGGCAACAGTCAATATTTTTTTGATTAAATGTATTAAAATGGTAACAGCTCTCAGCCGAGTTAATTGCAAAATTATCAGACAATAACAATTCAAAACAATTTATATCAAACTCAAGACAGAATTCAAAACTAATTTGCATTGAAGTTATTTCAAAGAATCTCTTTTTAAGCTTGATTAAATTTTTTGATGAAATTCTCTAAATGTTTTTATTAAGTTTCAAAGTCGAGACTAAAATTTAATCATTTGGGATTACGGTTGGTTTTGTAGCTTTTAAGCTGTAAAAGAAAAAAGGTACACCGATGGTCTAAAACAGAAATACTATTTACTGCATGCGGCGCGTACGGTGCTGGTGCTGACATATGTGCGGATCAGCTTTAGAACCCAATATATTTTGTACTTGATGGCACATGCGGCTCCGGGCGCATGGAATCTTGTTTCCCTTCCCTCTTGCCATGGGAGTTTTGTGTTAGTCCGGTCTATAATCTATCCATGTCCCAAATTTCAGACAGACAGAGTAACAAACATTCATACATCCACACATCTACAATCACAAACTTTCGTATTTAAAATATTAGTAAGATTTTTTAAATAATAATTGTCGCCAAATTGACGTCACCACTGATGGAAAGCCGTGGCGCATCTAGCGTTTGGCGGCCACTCTCATAGTCCGTAAGACTACTGATAGGGGTCCTCAAGTTGGCGGCCCTGTAGTGTGATGTGCCTCTTTACGCTCCTCTTGAAGAACCCAGGATTGTAAGATGAGGGAAACACGTGTTAAGTTTGCAATATACTAAGTATAGTTTTATTATTACCTATGGATTTTGCCAACAAAAAATTGATAGTTTACCATCAATAAATCAACCTGTCCTAGTTCATTTTCTAGATAAGAATTCCTAACACGCCAAGATCTGCACCTCCTCCATCTATCTAGATTCAAAATATGATATTTCACACTATGATACTTGCTTAAGATTCTTTTAATAATAACAGGCTATTTGCTTAACTTGGTTAGCTCCACTATTGTAGAATTTGGTTATTGCGTGTTTTCCCACGGGAATTACATGATTTCCCGGAGTAAACCCAACCCATTTCGATTCAAACCTCAAACTACCTACGCAATAACGATACGAACGTGTGTACTTTTTTGCCAATAAACCCTTCTTTCAGTAAATTACTGGCAAAGTTTTTATAGAACAGTGCTATAACTCTGAATTAACCTTACCTTCAAATGTACACTTTTTAATCTTTTACAGTTTCATCACTAGCAAATTATAAAAAGGTTAAATGTAGGCATTTAATATGCCTCTGCCTACCTTTTCGGGGATAAAGACGTGACCATGTATGTAACATCTCTAGTACAACCTAACCTGTCAGTCATGTTACATGGGATAATAACATAATTATTATAGTGTAATATGCCTCTACCTACCCCTACGTGGATAAATGCCTGACTATTAATATATGTATGTAAACTAGTAATAAACACTCGTATCATTTTCTACAAGAATTCAGATATTAACTTACTATGCATATTTACGGTCCTAAATCCCTCTAAACAACAACCTCCCTTAAGTAGAAATATTTCCTCCCTATAAAATGCCAGACAAGATCTAACGAAATTCCCTTGAGGTCAGCTTGCCGTACATTTTTCCCCGAATTTACACTCCTATTGATTATAGTCCCACTCGTGTTCAACACCAAATTTTCAAACCCTCCCTAGATTCTGCTTGATCGATAAATTCTTGTAACACAAAAGGAAATCTGCTTACAAAAAAGAAAAACGGACCATATGGTTATTCATATATATCTAGTAGACAGAGAGTAGACATGATTGGAAGACCACACCTTCCCTATCTATCCGTCTAGCTAGCCTAGCGTCTTGGGCACGGGGTGACTTCTCGTAATGGACGATCCAGACTCTCGTGGAGGCGGCTCCTAGAGGCGTTCGACTGAGACTAGGCGAGCGGAGGCGACAGGAGTGCCTCTATCCACACTCTCGTGGAGGCGCTCGACACGGTTTATACCTACAGTTGCCTGCTCCGTCCAATATACAAATGTACTCTGTGGCTCCGTCTACTGCAAAATGGACGTGATTCAAGTGACTGCGATAGCGGGGCTATATATGCGTTTTAATATTATGTCTTGCATTTTTTTTTTTTAACGTGAGGAAAAATCCTCGTAGGATGCTATGCTGGACTCTTACCGACTAAAAAACCTCACGTAACGCCCAACAGCCTCTGGTTGAGAGCCCCGGGTAAGCCCTCAGGAAGGATGTCCCGTGACTCCCAACAGACCTACGGCCGCCAGTGCGGCCTCGCCCAGGGGATGGTTCGGGTGCAATCCCGCGTCTATGGGGGGTTTCGGGTGTGACCCCGCTTCTAAGGGGAGGCGTGCATGAGTTGCTAACGTCACGCTGCCGTTACATGTCATATCACTAAAATAAGAAATTAAAGACGGAAAGGTCAACAAAGAAATGAGCGAGCGCGAGAGCACACGAGAGTGTGGATGGCACCCTCGCCTCGCCGCCTCTGGTCCTTTGACTTCGTCCCAAAAACCGACACGGAGCGGAGCGCACAGGAGGCAAGGCGAGGCGAGGCACTATCCACACTCTCGCGTTCGCGTCGCCTCCTGTCGCCTCCACGAGAATCTGGATCGGCCATAAGGATGACTCGAGACCACTGATTGGTCTTTCAAATATATACCTTTTTTTATTAATAAATGTAAAGGAGAGTAGAATAAGTTATTTTACTTTGACTTAAGCTTCAAAAATACTTATTCTAAGACGATAATCCATTGATTTTTCTTAGTCTGATAAGTTTTTGTGCACTTTGTTCTTGTGTTCTACACTGACACGACTAAGTTACAAATCGTATTCACATAGCACTACACTTCATATATCAATGGGTTTAGTTCTTTTAAGTGATATACCTACCTAATCAATATAACAAGGTAGTTTTATAAAATACTTCATGGACTTACAATATATTTTTTTAATTATACAAAAATACTCTACCCTGATATCTAACCTGAATAAAACTACGAACAGAGACCCTACGACCAATGAAATATTTTTTCTACCCCTGCCAAACAGTATGGCTATCAATATACAGCCGACAGCTGCAGAATGGGCGAAAACAATCGCCGGCGATATATAAATTTAGGCTCTTTTGGGAAATACACTGGCATGGCTGTGCAATTCTGTGAGGTATTTGAACTTTTTCTTGTTCATTTCACTTGTTTTACTTTTGGTTATATAAAAAGGGTCATAATTATAGTACTAGCTGCCGTCCCGGCATTGCCCGTAACATACTATCACAGGACGGAAACTCCATACAAATGATTCGTTTTCAATTCACCTACACCAGTACCTACAGCTTCAGAATTAAAATAGAATAAGTAAGGTTCATCATCACGCCTTTATCCCCGAAGGGGTAGGCAGAGGCATATTATATACCCACATTTCACCTTTTTATAATTTGTCCCACGTAATACGTTGTGAGCCGTATTGCCGTGTTTAAATGGACAGGCGCAGGTTGTGACTGCCTGCTGTTGAAATAAAGCCTTCAACTTGGCTTAACTACTGCCATTTTACTGGCAACCGGGACCAACGGCTTAACGTGCCTTCCGAAGCACGGAAACGCTCTAATAAATGTCACAAAGTGATCACATGGATGGTCATCCATCCATGGACCGGCCATAGTGAAAGTTGCTTATTGCAGTGATCGTTTACAGAAAGTGTTCTGTAAACGATCACTGCAGTAAGCAACTTTCTGCAAGCTCGTGGCCCCGCGGACTCAGTGGAGTCCGCGGGGCCACGAGCGCTTCAATTATTAGCGATTATAAATAGATACTGTTGTTCAATGGGTCGCAATAAGAAGAATGACTCGTTGACATAATGTATTCAGGTCGAGTTCGCCATTCAATCCGTAAAGCCAATTACAAAGTTTGAATCCAATGTTGTATCAAATTTCAATCAGTTGTCGAAGCAATATTTTACTAGATTGAGTTACATCTCATTTCGTTTTAGGGTTCTGTACGCAATGGCTGAAAGGGGGACCCTATTATTGAGACTGTCCATCTGCCTGTCGGTCTTTGTGACCGCATGCAGATGGGCAGCGGAGATGGACTGTATTTCATGAACTGTGTAGCTACAGAGTTTTGTCCTGGGGTCATCCTGCCGAGGGCTTACCCGGGGCTTCCAACCGTAGGCATCAGGTAGGAAACGTGTGGTTTTTAGTCGGTAGGAGTCCGGTATATAATCCCTGTAAGATTTTCCACACGTAAAAGCTATAGAGTTGATATTTTCATAGATGAAGTGTTTCTGTTGCAGTTATAACAAAAAAGCCGGTCAAGTGCGAATCAGTTTTGCGCAAGGAGGGTTCCGTATCAAAAAGCAATAAATCACGTTTGTTTTATGCGAGCCCTTTTTTATTTTAGTGTTTTTTGTTAAAGCAGCAACAGAAATACTTTATCCGTGAAAATTTCAGCTCTCTAACTTTCTTGCTTCCTGGGATAGGTAGGTACAGCCTTAGATATATAAACACTAAAAACACTAAAACTACAGCCTTAAATTATATAATCTAAGTGTACAGCCTCATAAGACATGACAGACAGACAGACGGACAGGGAAGTAATAAATCTTTATCCGCAGTTAAACAGAATATAGCAGTTACCCGTTTAGATACTGAACCCTAAAAATACTAAAAACTGTCCATATCATTCAAGTTCGCATCGCACTTGACAGGTTTTTGACAAAACGCCGCGATGTGCCGTCACAAACCCAAACAGGATTCATCCTTATTTCTATTCATCTCCCATGGTGTCTGCAGTCAATATGTTTTAGCTGAAAGCCGTTAACATTCGGCTGGGACGTTGGAAGGTAGATAAAGATGGAAATTTACGGGTCACAACGTTTCGGTTCACGCTTACGGTTCAACGAACCATGAGTCGGTGTTACTTTCAGTTTTTGAATAAGGTTTTCGTATGTATTTTGTAGTCAAAACATAACATAATTCACTGTTCGACAACTCTCCCAAACACAAAACCTCTTTTGGGATGATAATTTACCATCACTCTGAAGAGACAGGTTGATACAGGGTTTTGTTTCGAGTATTCCTGATCTTCGCTATGCATGTCCTCATCAGTATGAGTCCTCAGTAGGTGCATCACTTGCAGGTAAGACTGGCTTGAGCCCGTAAGGTTCCAACTGAACTACTTTTCTCATACAAACATCACAGAATCTTAGCAGCAAAATTAATTCATATTCAGCAGTGAACCATGTAATTAAGGGTGCCAGAGGACGGCGGAGGGGCTGTTCACTGTCTTTACAGAAGCAGGCCCAAAACGACAGCGTGACGTGATGGTTTCACGCACGCCACACCCCCCAAGAAGCGACAACACCCGAACCCCCTTGGAGGGCCGCAGTGGTAGCCAAGGTCTATTGGGAATCCTGAGGATATCTTTACGAGGGCTTACCCTGGGCTCCCAACCATGGGCAGTAGTAAGGGGACGTGTGGTTTTTGGTCGGTAAGAGCATAGCACACATGACGGATTTTCCTCATGTTAAAAAAACGGGTGCCATTGCTACATCTTAATATACAAGTTTTGTTATATTTATAAAATCTGTATTAAAAGAAACTGCGACAGACCAATCAATCAACACACAGCTTAAACCGAGTTTGTCACACGTCAAACGCATATAACTTACGAAGCACTTTAAGGAGTTCAAAGTTACGTGATGATGAAAAGAGTCTGTGTCGGGAGCCCTGGAGTTATCCTTCAGAGGACGTACCCGGAATCCCATTTATAGGCAGGTGAAAGAGCACCGTGAAGTATTAGCTGGTAGAAGAAGAAGGCAAGGTATCCTCAAGAATTTTCTCTTGCAAAAAAAGAATTGTAACAATATAACATAACAGACACCAATTTCTACACAAGCGACGTCGAGGAGCACTGTAAGTATAAATTATACATGAGTGAGTGTATCTACAAAACCAAATTTATATAATCCGCGCACCCTCTCGATATTTTTCTGAATAAAACGCAACGTTAAGGAAAATGACGAAGGTATTACGGCGATTCATGACTGCCGTGTGAAATGTTTCAGGAACGCGATAAAAGAGACATTAAAAATATCTAAATCAAAGAGGCTTCAGTAAAAATATTCGTTGAATTTGAATGTTACAACTCCATTTTTATTTCGAGTCTTCCGTGGCTTGTTTTTCAAAGAAAAGAATATAAATAGGTATTTGGTACAGTAATGCTTTTGAAAATGAAGCATACATATAAGGTACTAGCGGACGTCACACGGTTTCACCCGCGTAGCTCCCGTTCCCGTGGTAATATGGGAACAAAATATAGCCTATTTTCACCGGGAGGAATGTAGCTTCCCAGCAGTGAAAGAATTTTTCGAATCATTTCAGTAGTTTCGGAGCCTATTCAATGCAAACAAACAAACAAATAGTCAAATCTTTCCTCTTTATAATATTAGTATAGATAGTATTCTTTACTTTTCCATGCCCTTAAGCTCCACTGTTAAATAGTCTTTCTGATTAATTATCATACCTACGTGTCCTGAATTTCGTTACCATTCTATGTTTCCGTGAACTGAAAAAATCGTTACAAAAGACATAAAACCTGAAATACAAAAATGTTTGCCATAGTAGAAATGTCAGCAATATTTCTCCCAATTTCACGTTTGTGCGTATACCAAATATCATGTGGGCGGAACAGGGGGCGTTTTCTAGTTTCAAATATAACTTGAATACATGACTGTACAGTTAAATATCCCGTATGAAAACCTTATTCACATATTCACGACATTAAGTATGATCTAGCACAGGTAATTTATTGGAGGCGGAAATCATAAGAAAAATGGGTCGAGGCAAATCGAGCCTAAATTATAGGCATGAGGCGAAGGTGAATAAGGATTATCGGTAAAAAACCTGCCAAGTGCGAGTTGGACTCCCACATGTAGTGGTTCATACCAAAAACCACATTTTTATTGTTATATAGGAGCCCCCCTTAAATGTTCCTTTCTGATTTAAAGGAAGCGCTCGTAGCCCCGCGGACTCAGTGTTCTGTAAACGATCACTGCACGAGGGTAATCTCGAAACACAATGCGCAAAGCTTTGGGGTGCTCAGCGATTCAACCGCGGCGCTTCAGACGGTCGGAAATCCCAATTGCCTCCATCCTCTCGCTGTTGAAGCCCGTAAAAATCTTAGAAATTGTTTTCTAGCAGGCAAATCAGTCGATCTGTACTGGATTAAGGCACACGTGGGGATGGAGGGGAATGAGAGGGCCGACCGACTGGCCAAAGAGGCAGCTTTGGGATCGAGGCGAGCGCCAGACTATGACCTATGTCCGGTCTCATTCGCCAAGCGTCAGATCCGCATGGATACGCTTGCCGAATGGAACCGGAGATACGAGTCGGGTGAAACCGCCTCGATCACAAAGCTCTTCTTCCCCAACGCGGTGGACGCGTATAGTACAGTTAGGAAGTTCACTCCAACGAAACACACCACACAGGTTCTGACGGGGCATGGTGGGTTCTCCGAGTACTTGACTCGCTTCAAGTGCAAGGATGACCCATCATGCGCCTGTGATTCCGAAACAGAGGAGAACATCCCTCACCTACTGGCGGAATGCCCGGTGTACTCTAGGCTGCGATATGACCTGGAACAGGAAATAGGAATAAGTGTTGCAGTAGAAAATTTCAGAAATATCATAAATAGTAAAAATAGAGACAAGTTTTTAAAATACTGTACAAAAATTTGTAAGAAAGTAAACGATAGAAACAAAGTAGAATAAGTAGAGATTACAGCAACATAACATATGGTTATGCTGCCGGTAACAAAAACAGAAATAAAAGAAACATGTATTAAGTATAGTAGATAAGTTAGAAAATAGAACAATGTATTGGAAAAATAGAAATAAGAAAACTGTAAACAACAGAACAGTGAACCACTAATGTTGTGAAATTGTAGAGATAGAAAATAAAGAAAACAAAAACAAGAATGTAATAGAATAAGATATTGATAAGAAAAATGTAAAAATGTAAGAAAAGAAGAGAAGGAATGGTGGAGAGTAAATTATTTACCTGTATACCCATAGAAATAAGAAATAAATAAAAATAAAGATAAATAGAAGGAAAGATTAGCAGGCAATCCCACCTGAAATTAAGAAAGAGATAGTATGACAGAAAGATCAAGTATGCGGAAAGAGCGTGACCAGAGAAATAGCGAGAACTGGAATGAAGTAGTAAAGTAGAAAAGTCTCCGAACTATAAACATCGGGGGATAGCTAGGCACACACCCGGCTACCTTAAGTAGCTGGGCATAAAAAAAAAAAAAAAAAAAAAAAAAAAAAAAAAAAAAAAAAAACGATCACTGCAGTAAGCAACTTTCACTATGGCCGGTCCATGGATGGATGACTATCCATGTGATCACTTTGTGACATTTATTTGAGCTTTTCCGTGCTTCAGAAGGCACGTTAAGCCGTTGGTCCCGGTTGCCAGTAAAATGGCAGTCGTTAAGTCAAGTTGAAGACTTTATTTTCAACAGCAGGCAGTCACAACCTGCGCCTGTCCATTTAAACACGGCAATACGGCTCACCATTTATTACGTGGGACAAATTATAAAGAAAAAAAGGTGAAATGTGGGCATATAATGTGCCTCTGTGTGTATGTATGTATGATTTAAAAAAATGAATCATCTGTGAAAATTTCAGCCTTATAGTTGTCACGTTTCGGTGTCGTGACGATCAGACAGACAGACAACGAAGTCACAGTAAAAGGGTCCCGTTTCGGCCCTTTGGTTACGGAACCCTAAAAAGTTCACAATGTATACCTATTTTCAGTATACCCTTACAAACAAAATTAACATTCTCAACATGAGCGAAATGCCGTGTTGCAAATCAATCATTTTCCGGTACAGGTTATACGGAAATGTCTAACGCTTTCTACTTGTGTAATAAACAAAACTAGGCATATATAAATATAAAGTTCACTTTGTTGTAGAAAGTAAAGTAAAGTAAAGTAGAAATGAGAGTACTGTTAACGTGTCCGTTATGCTAGCGTACCCAAAAGCTATATCGAGTTGGTTACTACGTCATTAAACTCTGTGTAAAAACTGCCTAATTAGTGTAAAAATAAAAAGAACTCTTTCTCTTTAGTTTAGGAAATAAACACCATTTTCACTGTGTACGCTGGCGTCACGATCAAGCTAGCGTACACATGGCGGCCGTACTCGAAAACGGCTAATTGTAAAGCAACAGAGTTTACACACAAAAACTCTGCGTTAATACTTTTCCCGCTATGCAAAATTTCATAACGATTGCTCTTGTAAGAACAGAGTTATTGAACAAGACTTTTCAATGACATTCGGAGCGGGCGTTATGGCAGCGTACACATAATAGTTCTTATAGAAAGGGAACTTTTCTTTTAATAAATGCTATATGTAAAAATAGTGCGTAAAATTCTGCCTCTATTAGTGTAAATACTTTATGCGAATTCGCAGTGGAATAATCAAAAAATCAATGTTAAGTTCTAGGAACAAATGATTGTATCGACGTACAGTCGCGAACAAATGAATTATTAGTGAAATTGTAAACAGAGATGTAGCATTATTTTCCAAAATCTATATATATAAAAATCAATGCCACTTTTCGTTGTAATTTTATAACTCGAGATCGGGCTCACCTATCCAAACCAAATCTTTAGGCTTTGTTCGGACTATTTAGTAGATGGTTTATGTGAAGTTTGCACAAAATCGGTCGAGCGGTTCTTGATTTATCACGCAAACGAAGTTGCGCGGGTCAGCTAGTCTATATATATAAAAATCAATGCCACTTTTCGTTGTAATTTTATAACTCAAGAACGGGCTCACCTATCCAAACCAAATTTTTAGGCTTTGTTTGGACTATTTAGTAGATGGTTTATGTGAAGTTTGTACAAAATCGGTTTAGCGATTCTTCATTTATCACGCATACGAAGTTGCGCGGGTCAGCTAGTAAGTTATATAGCATGATGTGTTTTGACATAAATAAAATTAAAATGATTAAGAGTTTATTGGCATAGTAACCAACTCGATATAGCTTTTGGGTACGCTAGCATAACGGACACACAGTTAACAGGTAAGCGAAACTGTATAGACTTGGTGCATTGAGCGTCGATTCGGTTCGGGAGCCAAATTACCAAACTATTTCACACAGACTTTACAAACTGTAGTATCAATGGAAATTAAAAACCGGCCAAGTGCGAATCGGACTTGCGCACAAAGGGTTCCATACCAAAAAAACACGTTTGTTGTATGCCCCCCTTAATTTCCCCCTTTTTTTCTAATTTTAGTATTTGTTTTTTTTTTTTTTTTTTTTTTTTTTCTTTATTCATTTAGGTTCACAAAGTAACACTTATGAACGTCAAAATTTTTGCTTCTACATTTACATTTACTGCCAGATTCGCAATGCAATAGGTAGAGCCTGTGAGGAAGAACCTGGCAAGAAAACTCACGGCCACTCTTTTCAAATACCTAGTCTTAGTACATTCGTTTGTCATGCAATAAAGATTAACAATTTTGTCTACACAAGCGACATTTACAATCGCGCCTAATTAAGTGAGGAGCAAGCAACTCATGTCCATGTCTCTGTATCATTAAAATAGTCATCAATAGTATAGTATGCCCTTTTTAAAAGATGTGTCTTGATTTCCCTTTTGAATCTATATAAAGGAAGGTTCATAATATTTAAAGGGATTTTATTAAATAGGCGTACACCAAGTCCTTCGAATGAGTCGTGTACCTTATGTAATCGAAAAACCTTTCCAATCAATTTATGCTTATTTCTAGTATTTATTGAATGTACGTCACTGTTCTTAAGATATAGATGTATGTTCTTTTTAACAGACATGATGTTCTCAAATATGTATTGAGATGCAACCGTTAAAATTCCTATTTCTTAAAATTTCTCTTTAAGCGATTCTCGAGCATTTAATTTATAAATTGCACGTATAGCTCTTTTCTGAAGTACAAAAATTATTTGTATATCTGCTGCCTTGCCCCACAGCAAAATGCCGTAAGACATGACGCTATGAAAATAACTAAAATAAACCAGCCTGGCTGTTTGGACATCAGTGAGCTGTCTGATCTTGGTAACGGCAAAAGCCGCCGAACTGAGTTTTGCTGCTAGACACGATATTTGGGCAGTCCACTGTAATTTACTATCTAAAGTGATCCCCAAGAATACGGTTGATTCTACAAGATGAAGGGTGTCACTGTTCAATGTTATATTTGTTTCATAATTTTTGACATTGGGCATGGTAAATCTAATACATTTTGTCTTTTTAGCGTTCAATAGCAAATTATTGGTTGTGAACCAATCTACAACTTGGGCTAGTGCACTATTTACGTTGTCAAAAGTACTTGGATTGCGATCAACTTTAAAAATAAGTGATGTATCATCAGCAAATAGAACAACATCGCACAAGTTCTGTACATAGAAAGGTAAATCGTTGATGTAAATTAAAAATAAAAAAGGTCCTAGAATTGATCCTTGCGGCACACCCATAGCTACAGTAGCTCCAGAGGACCGACTTCCATTAATGTCAACATATTGCATTCGATCTTTAAGATAGGAGGCAACAAGATCCATTGCAGAGTCCCTTATACCGTAATGCTCTATTTTTCGTAATAAAGTGTTATGATCAACGCAGTCGAAAGCCTTGGACAGATCGCAGAATACCCCGATGGCATCCTGTCGATTTTCCCAAGCGCTGAATATATGTTTTATAAGTGTCGCACCTGCGTCAGTAGTAGAACGACCTCTTGTAAACCCATACTGCTCGCTGTGTAGTAACATATTTGAACTAAAATGTGATTGTAATTGCTGCAGTATAATTTTCTCAAAAATTTTGCTAATGGCAGGCAGTATTGAGATAGGTCTAAAGTTACCTGGGTCTGTTTTGGATCCGGCTTTAAAAAGAGGTATCACTTTACTGTGTTTCATTAAATCTGGAAACACGCATTTATCAACACATATATTAAATATTGCAGCTAGATGAGGAGATATAATTAAAATAATTGACTGCATTAATTTCACAGAAAAACCCCACAAGTCTGCTGTATTTTTTGAGTTAAGCGACTTAAATACTTTAACGATATCGTTGGGATTCACATATTTAAATCTAAATGAGACTCTACAGTGGTCCACGCTGCCCCTAAGCATTCGTTGAGCTTTAACTGGGCAAGAATTTAAGGAGCTCGTTGTAGTCGCGGGTATGTCTATAAAAAAATTATTAAAGGTTTGTGCTACATCTAAACTATTATTAATCAATCTATTATTAACAATCAACTCAATGTCATGGTCTCGAGTTTTGTGCCGTCCGGTTTCAGAATTAATTATATTCCATGTCATTTTTACCTTATTGTTCGACTGTTTAATCTTCCGACTTAAATGTAATGACTTGGCAGCAGCACATGCCTTTTTAAAGGTTTTTGAATAAAGTTTAACATACTGAATAAAAGCAGGATCAAAATTAAATTGCTTCATACCATATAACTCATATAACTTCGCCCTACTCTTGTATATACCAGTAGTTGCCCAATCACAAAATTGCATGCCTTTATTTTTATAAAAGGTTTTTGATTTGAAAATGTTATAGTACTCAAACTGAATGGTATTAAATAAGGAGTCGTATAGGCCGTTTGGATCTTCCTCATTAACGTTAAGATTGGCAACCTTTGCAGAAACTTTTTCACTAAATTGTGCTAGGCGACATGTACTCATTGGCCTGCAAGAAATTTTGTTTAATTTAGCCGTTATATTAATGGGAAACGCAGCTTTCTGCCCAAGGTGATCTGATGGAAAGTTACTTAATATTTCTTTTGCCAGTGGTTCACAGTTGCTAAACATATTATCGATACATTTCGCAGAATGTGAGGTGATTCTAGTTGGCTCACAAAATAAGTTTTGTAAGCCAAAGGAACTAAATAAATTAATAAAACTAGTACGTTTCGCCGAATTTACAAGTATGTCAACATTAAAATCACCACACACCACAATACGTTTCTTACTAGTGCACAAGTGCTTCAATACATTTTCCATTACTTCTTCAAACAAATTATAATCGCTATCTGGCGGGCTATAGACACAAAGGACAATGAGTTGCTCAAACTCAACACATGATAATTCCGCAGTGCGCTCAATAGAAAGGGCCACAATATCTTAACGTTCTTTACAGTTTATATTATTAGAAACAAATATTAGCGAGCCACCCCGAATAGCATATTTTCTTGTGAACGCACTGTTCAGTGAGTAAAATTCACTGTTAAACATTAGTTCATGACTTTCCAACCAATGCTCTGTAATACAAAAGACATGAATATTGTGTTCCTTGATATAAAGGTCTATTTGCAGTAGTTTGTTGGATATGCCTTCAATATTTTGGTGTACTAAGTTTAGACTACTAGTTAATATATTGTTGTTCAACTCGAAATTATTTCTTACACTAACATTATTAGAGGTCTCAATAGGCTCAAAAGCCCTAAAGCCATGGCCAGATTTTTTATCTGTTGTCTTATAACCTAGTTTTTTGGGATGATGCATCCTTCCCAAGATAAAATGTCAATATTATTGTTATGATTATAAACAATACAAGCAGTTTTATTATAAGCCAAAAGATTGGCTTGGTTCAATAAAAATTTTGATAGCGTTATCGCTACCTGTCGTCTTAAAAACTTTGAAAGTAAGTATCTATCTAAGGTCATAAAAGAATAACGTAATACAAGATTACAGTCAAATAATTCACTATTCCTACTGCTTGTAGTCAAATAGTATAATTTTCGGTTTATTTTGTACCGAATATTGTTTTCATTACGTGTGAAAGATTTACTATAAGGCAATGTAGAAAGTATTACCTGTTTAATTGACAATTTTGACAACTGTTCATGAAACTTAATAATATTTTTGATATTTACACAATCTCTCCTGCCAATAAGAATTACTATTGTTGATTGTGGGCAGTGTGTACTAGTCAATACTTTACTAACTATTTGAGAGTAGGTGGCCCCAGGAAATGAATTGATTATGACCGAACTACCCATACGTTGAACTAAGTGGTAACCCAAGTTCTGGCCGATTTCATCACAATAAACAACTGTCTTTCCAGTATTTAAAATTTGTGAAACTTTTGTTACAGGGTCAGCAGAGGAAGTTAAGTGTGATTGTATAGTATGTTCATCCGTACTGCCCACAGAGTCAATCATTGGAGACATTGTCTCAGTCTGTCATGGTGTGGGCAAGGAAGAGCGTGGCAGAGATTCATCACAGGCTGGTGATTGATTATATAATTTCTCAAGTGAATGGAACCTTTGTTCATTGCTGTGACAAGACTCAACCAAGCTATTCAGTGCCTCATTATACTCTCCAATTTCTTTTTGTGAAATTTTGTACTTTAATGTTATTGACTCTAAAGACTTATTTAAATGTATGATTTCTGACTGCAATTGAAGTATATCAGTCTCATACTGCTCTGTTTGAATGGTCAATTGTTTTCTACTAGTTTCTATTACTTGTTGTAGCTGAACATTTGATTTACAAGTTCTGAGATATTTATTCGCACTTATTTTAAGCCTTTTAATTTGTTTCTGTGATTTAGCAATAAATTTATTGAGCTTTATATATTTTTTAAATTTATTCCTGCTACTACTAACTAATCTAATGGTGTTGTTAGATGCTAAAGTATTATCACTAGAAGTATCAGGTGTCGAGAGATCTATCACATCTGAGGTCGTGGGCTGGTCAAGATAGATACAATCTGACTTTCCGCTCATCAGCTCATCATACAGACTGTGGGAGAGGGCAACCTGTTCAGCCGACTTGAGAGTCTCTTTGTGAGTGATGGAGTTGTGCACATCACTTAGTTCACACTCCAGAATGCTGATACGTTTTAAGGCTCTCTCGTGGGTGTTGCTGCACTCCTCCAGACCTACTACAGTTTCCTGAAGATGATCCCGCTGACGTGTGAGCTCCATTACCTGTGTATGTAGCTCAGCCAACTCTTGTTTGAATAGGGTATTTTTTTCAATTACTTTTAATATTTCTTTTTCACTATCATCCCGTTCCTCCAACAACTGCTTATTGAGATTTTTGCAAATTTCAAGTTCCTTGCTGGTGAGATTGAACTTTTGTTGCAAGTCACGGGTTACAGCACTGCGGGTCATCATTTTTATTTTAATTGCTCTTTGGAAATAAATAATAGAGATGGCTGTAGTGTCACTTAAGATAATTGACAAGTAATTTATAATACTTAATAACTATAATTACCTATTCAAAAAAAGGGAATATATGAACAATTCGTTAATCTGACCAAGTATGTGAGAAAAGTACCTAAGTATAATTGTATTTACGCTATGTAAACCACTTTTGCAGTTCAACACACAACCAATGTGAACTGTTTATTTAATTTATATGGTAACTATACCAATTTCAAAAGGAATGATGGTTTGGTATCAAATATAAATGCAAATAAGTACAAAATTCAATTAATTTCTCATTTGGTACCACCTACCCCACTCTCAAATTGACAGATTGTAAGTTTGAAAAATTGGATTTTTAACAGAACAATTTTTAAAAGTTTTCACAGTTCTTGTTTGTTTTCATGAAGATATATGAAGATATAGGATCACTTTTCACTAGTAATCGTAAACTCGCAGCTATTTTTCACTTAATTAATAATTAATCCTGAAATGCTTTCCTCCTTTTGCTCCTGACATTAATCACTTTTTTCTCGTCGTCGTCTTGTGTATGCTTTTAATAATTACTTATAACTTATTTTCTGAAGTTAACTTGTTTATTTATCACTTTTTTGCTTTAAAAGTATATTATTTATAATTTTAAATTCGAAAATTACACAGAAGAAATGTTTACGTTACGGCTCCAGTGTTGCCAAATGTTGTCATAGCGGCAACAGAAATACATCAACTGTGTAAACTTCAACTCTCTATCACGGTTTCTGAGATACAGCTTCATACAGACAGTCAGAAAGACAGGCAGACAGACGAACAGTGAAGTCTCATGTATAGGGTCACGTTTTTAACTTTTGGGTGTGGAACCCTAAAAACTGCTCTCCTCTATGCAGCAGTCTGAAGAAGCCATAAAGAAAGATTTGGAAAAATTAGGTACTTTGAGCAAGTGAAAACATGAAGAAAGAACGTGATACTTACCAGAAAGTAATAGAATCAATGTGTAATATGCAGGTAGCAAACAGGAATCATCGGCACGATAAGTAAGGTGCTTCTCGTTTATGCCTCAAAGACAACGAGCATAATATTAAGTAATATTAACTTCATTTACATACATACAGGCGGCATTAAACACATTTGCACGAAATTAACTTTAATCCAAGTGCTTTGCGTTAAATATTATTAGACTGCTAAGAAATAACGCTTCGTCCTTCCGGCCCTCCGTCTATCTTTCAAGATCCTTTATTTCGTGAACTCTTGAAGGTTGAAATTTAATACCAATATTATGGTCTATCCCTTGACGCTGTAAAAAATCTTAAGGAAACGCAGAAATAAAAGGCCGTTTATGTCGTCAAAAACTTGTTTTTTAACACTCTCAAGGGAACCAAAATTAAAAGGGTACTCAACACAGAAATAGGATAAAATACACACCAACGGACAGAAGGACGGACGTATAACGAAGTGATCCTATAAAGGTTTAATTTTGCCTTTGAGGTACGGAACCCTAAAAACAATGAAAGATATCTTCAAGCTGACTGAATTTCTAACCATATCTTCAAGTTTATACCTAGATTTAAGCGTCTATCTACCTGATTGAAATCCCATTACAGTACCTCCTTATAAAACCTTCTACGTTTTACCGCCCATCATTAACCAACGGCTTACTATAAAACATATAATACGAAAGTATTAACCCCAAAATGTTATGATACCTGTGAACTGAACTGTATTACAGAGTAAAACGCGAGGAGATAGCTGTAAAAGTTTATTGCATATGGAACCGTAAAACAAGGGACGTGTTGACGTCTTAAACCATAACGTTATTTTCATAATTATGATGATGACTTATGTAGGCGTGGGAAGGGAAAGGGTTTGGTGAATGAAGCGGGAATAATCTGGTAACACACTTAATAGCCATATTTGAATACTGTTTTAAACAAAGTGTTTCTTTTTAACTTGAGAGAAAATCCTTCATGGATGCTATGCCGGACTCTTACAGATTAATAAAACCTCACGTATCCTGCCCAACAGCCTACAGTTGGGAGCCCCGGGTAAACCCTTGGAAGGATGTCCCAGGACTTTAAACACAGTGTGTTGTAAAAATACTTTTAACTTTTTGTATTGTTTTTCGTAGAGTTGAAGTTTTGCATAAGGTAACCATAAATCTAAAGACTGTTTACTAACTATGTGGCTTAGGAAATTTTCGATGGATTAAAAATAGCAAAAAAAGAGTTTCTGCTAAAAACTTTAGGCTGTTTCTTAGAACTTCAAAACCAAGATGTCTCTACTTTGAATAACTACTCTATCAAAAGCAATCAAAAAGCCTCGTTCTAATGTACCCGCCACTATACCCAGTTAACAAAACACGTCAGTAATTATATTCAAATACACACTTGTACGACCGTTGTTTTGCTAAGTATAATATACCTATATAAACCCTTACAACACCCTACCCTAAAATTATAATTAACTTGTTTTATCGGCCAAAGTATATTGTAATTTGCAAGTTATGTGACTTTCTGTAATGGCATGTGAGGGGTTAGCATAAATACTGAGTACAGATAAGAGGTTTTGTATGTTTGTGCTAATTTAAAGGAATAGAGTAGTGTGGGTCAGAACAGAGTAATCTGAACAAATTGAAAGACTAATTTTTGAAACTATAGTTCACGTCTCAATTTCACTCGGTGAAAATGATGACGCCCCTTTTATTTATTTACTCAACTGAATGCAAACGTTTGTCATGGCGTGTAATTTAAAGAGCTGATTTACCTGTCCAGGGACATCCTTCCAAAGGCTTACCCGGGACTCCCAACCACAGGCTGTTGGGCGTAACGTGAGGTTTTTTATTCGGCATGGCATCCATCAAGATTTTTCCTCACGTTAGAAAAAAAAGCTGATTTATCTTCAAATTTATTCTCTCGTTTTCGACCCGGAGCAACGAGTTTTGGTGTGCTCATACAATGGATCCTGCCATCTTAACACGGCAATAGGTTCATCACCTATTACGTAGGACATAAAATGTGACTATAATGTATGTATGTATGTAAATACAAAACAATGCGTTATAGAAGTCAAATGAATGCAGTTCATATTGCTACCTTTAATATTATAAATGCGAATGTTTGTGAGTGTGGATGTTTGTTACTCTTTCACACTCGAACGGCGGAACGGATCTGGCTGAAATTTGGTACAGGGATACATTATAGTCTGGAATAGTACATAGGCTACCTTTTATCCCGGAAATAAGTTCCCACGGGAAGTGAAAATTTACGCGGGCGAAGCTGCGGGCATCAGCTAGGTAGTAATATATAATTGTCTCTTATCAAATATTGATTTCAAACCTAATTCCTACTCTTCCTTACCTAAATACTGAAACAAAGACATTGACTAGTTCAGAAACAAACTATCCAATCCAAAACTTGGAGTAAGATCTGACTTGTAACTTTATATTGGAAAGGAATTTAATCTGGTTTAACAGTTGCTTTGAGTATCATAGTTAGGGATCTTGGGGAAGAAGTTTGAATGTAGTGAAAGTGGATATTTGTAAAGAAAGTAGTTTTAGATACATAATCGTTTATGTGATTGTTTTTCTTTTTCTACGTAAGGGAAAATCTTACATGGATGCTACCGACTAAAAACCTTCACGACTCCTGCCTAACAACCTACGGTTGGGAGCCCCGGGTAAAACTTGGAAGGACACCCAGGAGCCCATTCATGTGAATTGGTAGGTAACATGTACTTAATATGTAACTAGTTGTGCTCCAAAACTATGCTTGATAAATTATGAACGTAGCTCATTTGTTTTCTGTAAACGATAAATACATTAAGTATCTAGAGGGCCCAACTGATTAGCAGTAGATATGTTAGGCCGGAAGGAATCAGCCTGTTAGTTTATAGCAGTTGTCTATAGACTCACAGTTTCTTTTGTCTTAGACTTACCAATGATGATCCGAGAGAATATTAATAAAATAAATATTCTCGGACACTACACACAACGCTTTCTGGTCCCAAAGTAAGCTAGAAATAACCTGCTTGTGTTATGGGTATCAGACCACGATATTAATACTTATATACTTTTAAATACATACATAGTATACGTAGAACCACTATGTTTCATCTTATCTTCAATATTAATAAGTAAGTACGAGTACTTAACATTATTGCAAATTTAACAAACCTCTAAACACAGTACTTGAAAACAACACACCGTGTGTTCCAAACATTTTTCATTTGAATGAACTTTTCTAACGAAATTCACCGCAAGCTGTTTACTTTCAAATTAATGTTTTAAAACAAGTTTACACCGTGTCTACCCTCATCAGTAACTACGTAACTATATCAAACGGATCTCGTGACCCGCTGGCTGGAAAATGTACCAAACTATGAACGCTACCATGCGTGATAATGTTGTGGAGAGAGTTCCAGTGTTAACTCAAAATGATACGTTATGTTTCGTGTCATTCGTAGGGTTAAGTCTGATCTGTAATATGATAGTTGGGTTAGAAAAGTTTCAACAGTCAGACAAGTACCTAGTAAGCTTTTGATTTCAATTCCATCCGTTCGTATAGTAAGTGTGCGTTTGTAAGTTCTTAAGGTACCGTATGACGCTAAATGGACTATTATCTTAATCTAGACCTCAGGATTTTCACGATAGTTATTACTTTGTTGAAAATAGGTATATCAATTTTATAAATTTTTTTGCTGAATTTCCTTAAATTTGAAGTTATTTTTATAATATTTATATTGTATTTATATGGAAGACAACAGTAAAATACTTATCTAAAATGAACTTAAAATGCTCTAGACCAAAAACACGATTACTTACGAAATTCACGATAGTTTTTTTTTTGTTGAAACTACATCAATTTCATGAAATTTTCATGAAAAATGCATGAAAAGTCAAGAGTTTAAAGTTAGTTTTCCAACCATTTTTTTATGATTTTAGCTCTTTTATAATATAAGTTTATTTCGTTAAAACCGCACAACAACCGATCGCATCTCTCTCTTTCTTACACCCTAAAATGTATAGATATCTTGTTTCAACCAATTAGCGTCTTACGGACTCTTAACTTACATGCAGAGTAGGAAAGTGTTTCATGTTTGCTTTTGAAGTACGAAACCCTTAAAACGAATAATTTCACAGTCCAAATCCTCGCTTACGGGCTAAATTCGGCATTAAAATTTAAAATGTTATTTAAATAAGAAACTAAATGGTAAGTGATAAAAATTAAGTAAAGTCTGGTACCAATGAAAGGGACTTAATACTATGTTAATTAGCTAATACAAATAAACTACCTAGTATTTGTACAGTTGTGTTTATTTATAAACAATCTTGTTAATGTTAATAGTCTTTAAACGATTTTTTAATACTTTCTTTTATGTCTTTAACTTATAACGTATACTTATGTATTATAATATAATTACAATCTTGTTGCATAGTCTATTACTCTGTGGTAATATAATATTTAAAAAAAATAGATGTAGTTTAATGTAGAAAGAAGCCAGTCCTAGAAGACTAAAAGACAGTCAACTAATGTCTGCCTCTGTGGCGCAGTCGGTAGTGATACCGCCTGCGGTGCTGAAGGTCGTGGGTTCGATTCCCACCGGAGACAAATATTTGTGTGACCCACAAATGTTTGTCTCAAGAGACTGGGTGTTTCTATGTAGGTATAATATGTATGTATTTAAAAGTATAAGTATAAGTATTAATATTCGTGGTCAGATACCCATAACTCAAGCAGGTTATTCCTAGCTTACTTTGGGATCAGATAGCGTTGTGTGAAATGTCCGTGAATATTTTATTTAATGTTATGATTTCTGTCAGAAATGTGTGGTCTTCAACGAGCAAAAATCGGTCAAGTGCGAGTCGGACCCGCGCACCGAGGCTTCCCCAGAAACAGCAAAAAATCATGTTCGTTCTATCGGCGCCAACCGCAATAGTTTTTGTTTAGTATTTTTGTTATTATAGCGACAACACAAATATATATCATCTGTGAAAATTTCAGCTCTCTAGCCATTACAGTTCATATACAACCCCGTGACGGATGACAAACAGACAGACAGACAGACGAACGAATTGGAGGACTTAGTCTCATGAATAAGGTTCCGTTTTTTTTAACCCTAAAAAGCGTCTGTTATTCAAGAGAAAATGTCATGATTTTATATTCATGTATCTACCTATAGATAGGTATGTGATGCTATCGTTGCACAATGCACATGTCATTATCTGTGGCGCTTGTATAAATCACTGTCCTACTTTGAATGATTGCAAATTTATTACGCGTCACTGTAAAAAGAATAATGTTTCTAGTGTAAAGGCTATCCATCTTCCCGTGATTCGAGTTGGTTATGTGTGTGCTTAATTGAATGTGTTGGAATAAATAGGTAACTTCTTAATGATCAAAAAAAAAGAGACACTAATTAATTGCAAGAATGAGATGTTCCCATTCTCTTTCATCATTGAAACTTATTCATCATAGTCATATAGTCACGCCTGTGGGCGAGATGGCCCTAAAGGCCCGAAGGGGTGGGCACAGGCATAGTATACGCCCACATTTCACCTTATAGTTTTATGTCCCACGTAATAAGTGGCGAGCCTATTGTAACTTATTACCGCGACAAAAAGTTAGCTTTACTCCATTTTTACTCCAAATTTCATCAGAATCGGTTTGGTGGTTCAGGTGTAAAGTGGTAGCAGACAGACAGAGGTGCTATTGCATTTATTAGGTAAGTATATACTAACAAGGATTACTTGCTTCTTTGCTGAAAATCATAGTTTACCTCTCAGTAATCTGCTTACCACAACATCAGAACAGCTCCATTGTAAAATAATATTTCAATTACATACCTTCAAAGTACCAATGAAGAATTGAAACTGAAGAAACTTGATGGAGTTCAAATCTCTTAATTAAACTTGCTGATAATAATGCTTCAAAAATATAATGGAGAGAAAAGCCACGGGCGGCGCTAATTGCAACTTTGTGCAGTGCGCGGTCTGAATACAGTATTTTAGTTGAGAACTTTTCGCTTCTTATAAGAACAAAGAGTTTTAAAATACTTTCTCACACGGAGTCCTATTGGTCCCACAGACGCGATTTGGCTGTCTCATCAACTGGATGACTCAAATCGGTGAAATGAAACTTTTATTCCAGCTGTTGATTATGATTATATTAGAAGACTATCTGAAAATCGCAACTTCAATCGTTACATAAGAGAGAGAGAGAGGGAGAGAGAGAGAGAGAGATTATAGAATGCGCTACAAACAAAATTCTTCTATTATACAACCCAAACTACTACTCTTCGCAGAACTAATGGTTAGTAGATACTAAAAAGAATGTTAGTCTCTTTGAATGTATGTATGTATTTCAGGTTTCACTACATTAGGTATAGTGAAATTCAACAGACCTAAATAATATAGTAAACAAAGAAATTAGATCTCGACTGCTCCATAACTACTTACATTTAATTATCAATCCTGATCATAGTCCTTTCAAGGAACTCTAGTTAGATTTATGCGGACATTTCGACACTAATAAACCTTTAGATTATGGAATAATTTCATGAAAAATACTCGGATGGTAAAAATTTAAGACTGTCATTTTTGCTTGTCATTAAATTATTTTTTCTCAGATTTGTTTGTCTTTGCCATAGTGTTGTAAAACTGTTGTACTGGCCAATTGATTTTAAAAGGAGGTCATTGTTTTATCAATCTGTCAGTTCGAAAAAATGTACTTACTTTAATAATATAACTTATTGACCCAGAGAGCTAAGAGTGCGAGTCTTTGCCCCTTTTCACACGTACCGGTTGCCGGTAGGGTGGGTGGGTGGCCGTGTACTATAGCTTTCACACGTACCGGCGTGATTTGCCCGGCAACCGCTTGCATTCGCCGTCGCCGTCGGTTACCCGGCACCGGCTACCCGGCAACTAAATAAACAGGTTTCTGTCAAACTGGTCGGTTAGACTGACTTCCCTGACGATGCGAGGCAAGTCCGTCTGGGGTCCTTATTATCTGATTGGTGATAGTTATGGAGTCGTGCAGATTATAATGGAACGACTTCTATCAATGACAATCTGATTAATACTTTGTGGATTGAATATAGGTAAGGTATAGATGTAATTTTATGGCCATTCAAATGTCTTGAGAGGTAAGTCCGGCACAATTATGACCTCAGGTATTCTAAACATTTTATATTTAATTTTACCCTACTGCGCGACACAAAAGAAGGGTTATTGTGTCGGCGGGTTTGAATAGCAGGCTGAATGAATTGATACACAAATAAAATTAGGAAAACTTAATAAAACGTAATGTTGTAGTATAAGACACAGCAATGAGGTACTTAGTATTAGATATAGATACATTCCTAAATACTTATATGGTTAGAAACATTTCAAAACTTGGTTTCGACCGGGCCAAAGGGTAAGGTATTATCCTTGATATGAAGCATTCCTACGATTTGTATATTAGACTAGCTGGCCCGCGCAACTTCGTTTGCGTCACGTCACTTATGAGAGTTATATGTGAAAAAAAGGTAGGTAGTATTAATATTTTCAGTTTTCAGATTTAAAAACCCCACATTAGAAATCTCTCAAGATGTCTTAGTCTGTTTCTGTAAGAACGGCGAGCAGCAAACGAGGCCTCTACACTTTTTATCATCCCTAAAGTAATTTATTATTGTAAATAAATGATTATACTTTTAAATGTTCTAAAAGTTTCTTTTTTTTAAAGATCCTTTAATTATTGCACATAATATATATTGATATACCGAATTTCATGATTTGATGAATTTGGCGATTGATATACCGAAGTAAATGAATGTACGGTGAACTAGATATAACTCAATGATTATTTACATACATAGAATCAGTACAGTTACAGCACTATGATCATAGACAACTTTTGTCAAAACATGACATGTTTACATGATTGCTGAGCTGTCCAGAAAAAGACTATACTATTTTTAATAAGAATTTCGTGTTATCTTTGTACAAGATAATCGAGACTCATTGAGCTAACAGAACTCAAATCGTGAAGCCTTCGATGCTGGCTCAAATTCAGCAATTGGTCCAAAACTGTTTAGTAACTAACAGAGTTCAGCCTAATGCTGGCCGTATAAGGTTGCAGTAAACTTTAGTCCAACCTAATATGGTACCTACCTACTTAAAATTCATCGTTGTAACATCATAGATCTCTCGGGCCCAAGGCAACCTCACTTGCCCGTGATTAGGATGAATTCTAAGGATGTGGAGTAGACTCTATTAAAACAGTTAGTAGGTTAGACGGCAGTCTATTCGAACAATATGTAAACAAACCGTTTATAACATTATATCATAGCAAATCCTTGAGTCTAAATTGGAGACGTAAAAAGCAACTAGAACTTTACGCTCCGATGAACCAAGTGATAAAGCCGGCGTCCACTCTCTAACATAAGTGTTAAACCTTACTCTTACAAACTACCTCCATCCATTTTCTTGGGTAATGTCATTTTGGCAGTCGCACCGAAAAAATAAATTTGCTCGTAAGCCGGGCCCTCTTGAATGATATAATATTATAAATCCCTCTGGACTAGATGTGTCCCGTATTCGACCTATATTGATATCGAACTATTTCTAAGGTTCTTGCAAAATATTTTTTTTATGTAGATTTCCTGACGTAGAAAGGAAATTTTCGACAATTTGTTAATATTTGAAGATTTATAGTGAGCCGCATGTATTTTGTTAAATAAATAGTAAACCGATGTCCATGTTTATTTTAATATTTGCTCAAGTTTCGAATGAAAAAAAAATGATATTTGGCTTCTATAATAGCTTACTTATGGAAGACAAATGAAAGAATCATACATTTAAAACAATGTTATTGATTTAAATGACTGATTCAGTTATGTGTATGTAAATGTAATTAAAGGATACTCACCAATCGGAATACCCAATCCAAAAGCGAAGTATCAACTAATTAACCTACATCATTCTACACAAACATATCGCATACCCTACGGAACCCATTCAACTAATCAGACGATTAATCAACAAGTCGAACCGCAAAGTTAAATTTAGTTATAACTTCAAGTTGTAACTTGCGTATATCTCTTGAGTATCTTCATTTAACTTTATTGGCGAGTAATGACAATTTATACATTAAGAAGCACAAATTTTTGCTTATGCCAGCTTGCGTAGCTCTGGTAACTGAGTAGGGTTGAGGGTTCCGTACCCAAAAAGTAAAAACGGGACCCTATTATTGAGACTCAGCGGTCTGTCTGTCGGTCTCCAGTCTGTATTTCATAAACCGTAATATTTATTTATTTCTCTCAGTTAAATGTCTTAACACTACCATGCATGTACATTCTGGAAGTAGTATTGTTTGTCAGGAAAAATAGACATTTATTTACAAATCTAAACAGCAAAAGACATAAACTAATTTTAAGCATGCCGGCAAACAAGACAGCCTTCATGAATAAGAGCTTTTTATGTATGGCCCCTCGCCTTTACAATAAACTTCCAAAAGAATTGTTAAAAATACTTGAATTGGATAAATTTAAGGATAGAGTAAAACGGCTATTGTTAGAAAAATGTTATTACTCAGTTGATGAATATTTGAATGGAAAATGATAAGTGTCTTGACATGTTTACCTAAATGTTTATTTTTAATTTTATTATATTGACATATTTTTTTATTGTATTGATTAATTTATATTGACATTTCAAAACAAATGGATAATAAATATTCATTGACATTTTAGCTCATTAATAATATTTATTGACATTTTATTAATTAAAAATAATTGTTGACATTTACTAATTAATAATAAACTATTGACCTCTCTCTGAATAAATACCTAATATTATTGAAATCAAATTAATGAGTTAAAGGATTATCAAGGAGTATTTTTGACATATCAGCTAAATTTAAGGTACTTATCAATTTAAATTTGAAATAATTAATATCATGATTACCAGGTCCATCATTGATATTTAGTTCATAAATACCAATTGTTGATACATTAGCTCTCTGTCTGTTAACCATTTTGCATGCCTTTGGTGGAAATATGGTGATACTTTAAATTTACTTTGAACACCTTACATGTAATAACTACCTGTATTTCGCAACAATAAAGAATTGAATTGAATTGAATTGAATTTATTTTAAACTTTAGCACTAAGTACAAGGCGGACTAATTGCCTTAGGCATTATCTACCAGTCTACCTGAGGGTGATGCAGAGATAATATTAGGTAGGTGCTCAGGGATATGACGAAAACTATTTACTAGACAATTTAAGAGGTCATATTAAAGTATGCAATGTGATAATAAATACATAATTACCTATATAATTACTTCACACTGACAGCTAAGCATCAAACTGTCACTGTCATTGTAAAAGACGGAAAAAAAAAAGTATAGTGTATTAGCATAGTACAGTTTGAGTCTTTTTAGTTGTGATTTCTTGTAATGTTCCTTAATTTGACACTGTGCCTTCAGTATGTTCTGTTTTTCTTTTTATATGAATTTCTTGTTTAAATATTTATTGCTATGTGTGCGAGTGGGTGGGCTTGGTATTTGGTTATAAATAGTCTACTTTTTACTTTATTATTGTGTAGTATATTTATTGCTTATTATTTGTACTTTATTCTTTATTTATTATTATTATTATATTTATATAAGTAATATTTTAATATATTTATCATTTTAAGTTATGGATAACTGTTCTATATCGAGTGATAATAGCTTTCACTCTTGCTCTCTTTCAGATTTAAGCTTTGTTAGTGCTGGCGATGGCGATGATGGTTCTGCAGCCCTTACTTTGCATGATCAGCTCTTCTCTATTTTTACCAGATAGAGAAGAGCTTGAACATTTAGTACATCGACAATTATCTAATTACCTGTTGCAGAATAATCTCCTTAACCCCTTGCAGTCCGGTTTTCGGCCGGGTCACAGTACAGTAACGGCACTTCTGAAGGTAACCGATGATGTTCGTCAGGCCATGGAGAATAAATCTCTCACTCTACTAGTACTGCTAGATTTTAGTAGTGCATTCAACTCCGTGGATTTTGATGTCCTTCTAGGTATTCTCAAATCCCTTAATCTCTCTACGGAAGCTGTGGCCTGGTTTGACTCATATCTTCGGGGGCGCTCGCAGTGTGTTTGCCTTAACGAGTCAGTCTCGGAATGGCGTAGTCTCATTGCTGGCGTGCCTCAAGGTGGCGTACTTTCTCCTTTACTATTTTCCGTTTTCATCAACTCCGCTGTTCGAGTTATTTCTTCCAACTTCCATCTCTACGCTGACGATTTGCAGCTTTATCGTCATTTTACGTTGAACGAATGTAGAAGCGCCATTGCAGGTATGAATCGCGACCTGAGTGCTATTGGTGAGTGGGCTAGGTCATTTGGACTTCAAATTAACCCTAAAAAGTCTCAGGCGATGGTTATTGGTAGCAGGCAAATGCGATCAGGACTGGATATGGCCTTACTACCGTCTCTCCTGCTTGATGGTGTACCTATTTCGTATACCGAGACGGCTAAAAATCTTGGCGTTATTATGAATGGCAATTTGACCTGGGATGAACACGTCGGGGAGGTTAGCAAAAAGGTGTATTACACATTCCATACCCTCAAATATCTTCAGCCTTTCTTGCCCGTGGACATCAAAATCTCTCTGGCTCAGTCACTAATACAACCAATTATTGACTACGCACACTCCTTCTACTTGGATGCTACTGAGGAGCTTTTAAATAAACTTGAGCGACTGCATAATTTATGCATTCGATTTATTTTCAATCTACGCAAGTATGATCATGTCACAGAATTTCGCAAGAAACTCAAGTGGCTCCCAATCCGACTTCGTAGGAATACTCGAATATTATGTGTTTTGTTTAATATCCTTCACAACCGCCTTTGTCCTTCCTACCTGCGAGAACGTTTTTCTTACATGCGTGGGCCTGACGCTCTTTGTAGGTCACACCTTAAATATCTTCTTACTATTCCTCGCCATAAATCTGAATTCTACTCTTACTCTTTCACTGTTCATGCGGTAAGGCTGTGGAACGCTCTCCCGCCGAAGATACAATCTTGCCAATCTGTCTCACTTTTTAAAAAGAAACTGAAAGAACATTACCTCTCCTCTTTGCCGTAACTATCTGAACTTAAGTATATCTAAATGGGATATGTATGTATGTATGTATGTATATGTGTATACTGTACCTATGTATTTATTATAGTGAACGTATGTATGTGTATGTATGTGCCTATGTTTGTATATACGTATAGTTTAACAATTTATATGTTACTTTTTAAAAAGAAACTGAAAGAACATTACCTCTCCTCTTTGCCGTAACTATCTGAACTTAAGTATATCTAAATGGGATATGTATGTATGTATGTATGTATATGTGTATACTGTACCTATGTATTTATTATAGTGAACGTATGTATGTGTATGTATGTGCCTATGTTTGTATATACGTATAGTTTAACAATTTATATGTATATCTAAATGGGATATGTATGTATGTATGTATGTATATGTGTATACTGTACCTATGTATTTATTATAGTGAACGTATGTATGTGTATGTATGTGCCTATGTTTGTATATACGTATAGTTTAACAATTTATATGTCACTTTTTAAAAAGAAACTGAAAGAACATTACCTCTCCTCTTTGCCGTAACTATCTGAACTTAAGTATATCTAAATGGGATATGTATGTATGTATGTATGTATATGTGTATACTGTACCTATGTATTTATTATAGTGAACGTATGTATGTGTATGTATGTGCCTATGTTTGTATATACGTATAGTTTAACAATTTATATGTATTGTTGAGTATGTATACTATTATTATATTTAGGGTCCTTAACTTGCACACACTTATTAATCTGTATCCTATTTTTAACATCTCCTCTTACGGGCCTACTGGAAGAGATTTCTGTAGAAATAAGTAGGCCCTTGTACAATGCTGTTTTCTTTATTATGTTTTTCTCTTTTTTTGTAATTTGTGTGTACATAAACTAATAAATAAATAAATAAATTACATACAAATATACATACATACATACATACATACAAGCATACATACATAAATACATACATACCTACATACATATATCAATACATAAAACAAACTATCACAGAGATAAAAACAGATATGTTAATTTATAAACCATTAATATTTTAGAGCAGAGTGGAGAACTGGAGATTGTGGTGAAATTAACTAATATTGTGTCGATTATGGTACACTATGAAGTAGCCTTACTTTTTCCTTGATAGCTCCGTAATAGCTACACTGTTTAAATTCACAAATGATGTATTTTTTGTTGCCGTTATAACAAAAAAGCTAAAAATAGAAAAGAAATGAGGGGGCTGCCATACAACAAACGTGAATTTTTACAGTTTTTCGGTATGAACCCTTCGTGTGCGAGTCCGACTCGCACTTAGCCGGTTACCTATTTCACTGTTCTGGAATCGATCACTATGTAAAGCATCTTCTCTATTTCTAGTCCTTAAAATGTTTGTCCATGGTTTGCAAGGCATGTAAATTTGTTGGTTCTAACTGCCATTTATATGGTAGTCATTAAGTCGAGTTGATGGCCTTAAAAGTGACTTGACAAATTTCAACAGTCGTAAAGCACAAACTACCAACACACCAGCTCCAGCTTTTATTTATTGAGTACAAGCTGTTTTCCGCGTGAAATTTCGTTTCCGTTCCCGTGAGAACTTACTCTCGGGATAAAAAGTAGCCTTTAGTGTTATTCTAGATTTTAATTTATCCCGTATCAAATTTTGGCTCGATTCGTTCAGCGGTTATAGCTTGAAACAGTAACAAAGGTGTTTTATGTCTATGATTACAAATATCCTCACATCCACTTTTAGCAACTTTCGCATTTATAATATTAAAGAGATTAAGTAGAGCATTTCACAAACAAGTCACATGCAATTACAATGATAATTTTCTGGACACAACATAGGACAATGTATTGTCAAGATTAGAACTGCACATGAGAGAGTGTCGGTGTTAAAGTAAGGAAGGGCATGCTACGATGGTTCGGGCATATGGAACGAATGGGAGATGAATGAATGGCAAAACAGATATACAACGCGAAAGTGGATGGACGTAGGAGTCGGGGAAGGCCACGACACACTTACCACGACCAAATTAATCGTATGTTAGCAGAAGGTAGTGTCAAGAGCCGAAGGAACCGACGTGCATGCATGAAAAAAAAATGAAAGTTGAAGAAGCAAGTGAGGTGTGTATGGACAGTGCCGTGTGACGCTCGGTTCTTTCTGCCTACCCCGCAAGGGATTTGCCGTGAAGATAGTATAGTGTAGAATTGCACATCTACAAGCATCATAGAGCAACACGGCCTATGACATTAATCGGGAAGGTCATGTTGCTCTATGACTAGCATAAACTTCGTCTATTAATGCCAGTGAGAACACATTTAGCTCTTAATTTATAGCAATAAGGTGCATATTTCATTGTTTAGCTTAATGAAACAGTCGATGTAGAGATACTGGAAACGGCAAGTATAGAAGTCATTTCGTTGTATCGAGTAATCCATTATTTATAATGTGGAAATTGTGGAATACCTTTGCTCTCGCTCATGTTAATAATGATTACTATCCTTTTACTCACTTCCACTTAGGAGTCCTAACCCCGCACTAGGGTTAGCCTTGAATTTTTTTTTGATGTTTGGGTTGGTTGGGCCCCTGTTATATAATCTCATCTGCCTTACATCTCAGTGCTCTTATTGAGACCCCCTTACTTTGCTGTTATCTTAATATATGTATCTTAGTATCAATAATTAAAGTATTGAATTTCTATCCAACTTGGTATATAATTATTATGAATGTTTCTTCAATCTGTTAACAGATTGGAGCAAGAAAGTGCCAAAATGTAATCACGTCCTTGCCCTAGAACTAGTAACTAAGGTTCACTTTACGCCCTCACCATTTAAATAAAGCCCTAAGTAAATAAATAAGTCATTGGTGTTTTGAAATGACCAAAAAAAGGTTTTACTACCCATGTTGAATTTTTTCAAGCCGCCCATTTTACTAGCAGCCAAAACCAACAGCATAACAGACCATTCGAAGCTCGACACTTTACTTCTTTATTTGAAAATCCCATTGAAACTTTCACAAAATAAAAATACACGGTCATATTGCAGACAGGCGCTGCTATACTCGAAAGTGATACAAAAAATACGCTATATTTCAGAACAGATTTATGGTATAGTGTTAGCGACTGTTGGCACATCAGGCGAGCGATATCTACACATCTTGGCTCTGATATTGCATGAAATTACTTCAACTCTAAACAGTATAAATCTTTCGAAAACTAATTTAATCAGTGGCCCATGAAATACCTAGTTCATAAACTTAAATTTACTACAGAGTGGTTATTTAAAACAACAATAAATTGTAGTTACGAGTATAATGTACAATCTAATGCATCTGCATTATGTGCCTATTGTGGGATGCGGGGTTTTCTGCGGTAGCTACGAACGTCTTCGGGAACCCAATGGGTCGGATACTCCTCACGGTGCATCCTGGGCAATGCAGTACCGACCACTCCCCTTCCTCTGTTGGCCTCGACCCGGCCTTAGCGTGAGGAGGAACACCGTGGGGTTTAGTGGGTAGGACGGTTCCTATCCGGACCGGGCCGGGGGACACACACCGTCCCAGCTGCCCCCGCGGCTGGGATGACGGCGCGTAAAGGCGTTCCTCGCATTAAAAAAAGCCAATTGTACTGACTGCATAATATATATCTATGCAGTAAAATAATATAGGTCAAAAAAAGGCTTATTTCAAAAACATTTTTGTAAATAGGCATAGGCTTGTATGAATTAATCGGTTGTACTGTGTTATTAGCTTATTATAATAAATTACCGACAAAACCATGGGGCAAAGCTAGTATAAATTATTTTAATTAAAAAAACAAGTATTATCAATTATCTTCTTCATCTCTTTAACAAGTTTTAACTTTTCCTAGGTGTTCACACAATATTTTTGTAGATACTTAGGATGTTTTTTTTTTTTCATTCACATCTTGTATACTTATGTGTGCACTACTTATGTTAAGCAAATAAATATCTTATCTTAGACTCTTTGTAGTGCGCTATAGGCGGCTCATCTAGAAGATATAAGGTGACGGTAATATAAAGTGTATTAGAGAGGACTCGGAGGCACTCTTGGAGCAGGAAATGTGGCCCATCGATTAGCACATTAGTGCGGGTTCGATGCTCACTCGCTACAGCTATTGAACCCGTGGCTACAGAGTGTAATTTTTGCCGCATTTTCTCGTTGCTAAGTCTGGAAATTGGTCTCGTAGTATGAAATAATATTTTGAAATAGATTTTCCTTTTAAAGTTTTGAAAAGAACTTTTTGTGGGGTGAGTTTCTCACGCGCCATGTTTCTCAACTCGTTTCATACTACTAAGGTGACAGACAAGCTTACCTATGCCCGCCAAGTTGCAGTTCTGAGTTTCATGCCAGTTCTTCTCAGCTGGGTCGCGTTGTGAACTGGTGGTAACACTTTGGTTTATATAAGTGACGTTTACAAGTAATCTGTATATATGCTTAAGTAAAATAAATAAGTTTTGTTTGTTTGTTTGCAAAGTGTGGGAACAAAATACGTTACAGTAACCGGCAAACTTCTTGAGCAATTAATGACCAAAACTTCTTGAGCAAAAATGAAAAAACCTTGAATTTCGTGATCTCTTTTCTCACTATACCATCAACTAAAAAGTTATTAGCTAACACAATAAAATGTCAATAATAAAAAAAAATGTGTTTTTCAATGACACAATATTTTTGCACGTAAGTGAACATGTGCAAACTTTCTCCCACCACCTCACGCGATGCTTTAGTTGTTTGCCGGTACTGTGCAATTGAGTATTAAAAGTAACAATGAAAAAATCTGTAAGTAAGGGGACAATGAAGAAATAGAATAGTAAAATTTTAAATTATATAAACAAATTAGGATGCAATTAAACAAGAATATTCTAAATTCCAATCATCATAATTTTATTACAAAAAAAAGAAAAACAAAAGTCACATTGAATCCAATCTACTTCCCCGATTACCTTATTTATTACATTCAAGGATATTAGCATAAAATAATGCAAGAATAAACCAAAAAAAAAATCATAAAACTGAACATTTAATTTGTAAATTACAGAAGGCTTATGAGCAATGCTTTTGTGAGAAATCGCTCCGAGAATTGAAGAAAAGAAATGAATTGAGCATCTTCGTGGGGAAGGAATTAATTAATATTCATTCGATGTGCCGCTTAATATAAGGAAACGGGGAAAATTAACGCCCGCTGTTTATTTTTAATGACTGTTAAGTGAAAAGAATTGTAATTGGTTTGGAACGTATTTTTGTTTTTCAGATCCATTTTGCTATTATAATACTCGTAATTATCATTGTTCAGGTTGGTTCAGGTGAATAAATTTTTTAAATTACATTGTTTGTTACGATATTTTCACATAATGCCATCTAGCCCAAATCACGTTAATATAAAACTATCGTTCTATAAACTACTAGCTTTCGCCCGCGACTTCGTTCGCGAGGTGGACCTTAACTAATAACATTTAGCAATATTTTAATTGAAAAAATATCTACAAAATCCTGATGGTAGATTTATGATCAAGCTACAGAATTTCACTCCAACCCCCCAAACAAATAAACAAACAAACAGAAACGAAAAAATCATAGAATTGGACTCAAAAGCCCTTAACTAGTGGATTTTTTTGTAAGTGATGGAAAATCCTCATGGATGCGATGCCGGACTCCTACCGACTAAAACACCTCACGTAACGCCCAACAACCTATGGTTGGGAGCCCCGGGTAAGCCCTCGGAAGGATGTCCCAGGCGTCTCAACAGACCCACGGCCGCCACTGCGGCCTCGCCTAGGGCGGGGGGGGGGGCTAATTAGTTGATTACAGATTTTTTTTATTTATCTCGAATCGAATGTACAGTCACAGCAATTTTTAGGTATAATTTTATAATAGTAGAGATTACTGCAGCATGAATCTTTCGCTGTGACTGATTCTCTGTTGGGTAGCGAATGTGTCACATTTCATTTTTTCAAATTTCACCACAATACAAAGGTCCTGCGCCTTTCACATTCAATCCCCGTGACCTTCTTCAGGTCACCGGTTCATCTAGCAGGGGTCGCTCCACGTGTATCAAGTCTCATCTTCACTCCAGAATTCGTTTGCTCCCCCAACCATCGGTTTTCTACAGATGTGGCTAGCCCCGTCACTTCAAAACGCATACTCTGCGAGCTATGTCGACCACTGGTTCTATGTCGGAAAATCGTTCCGGATTTTATGCGTCAGACTCCCCAAGCATACCTAGCTCGTTCCATTGCTCGCTGTGCTACTTTAAGAGCATGGACTATTCTCTGTAACATTATAATTATTATTATTATTATTATTTTATACCACTAAGGTGGCGGACAAGCATACGGCCCACCAGAAGGACCGGTGGTCACCGCAGCCTATGAACGTTTGCAACACCAGAGGCGCCACACTCGCGCTGCCGACCCTGTAAAAACCTTCTTAGACCCCTTTAGAAGAACCCCATACTGAATTGAAATTAACCCCCATACTAAAAATTATAATTATTTTATGTTAGTACTAGCAGTACGTCACGCGATTTCACCCGCGTAGTTCCCGTTCCCGTGGGAATACGGGAACAAAATATAGCCTATGGTAACCGCAAAGAGTGTAGCTTCCCAACAGTGAAAGAATTTTTTAAATCGGTCCAGTAGTTCCGGAGCATATTTGTTACAAACAAACAAACAAAAAAACAAATCTTTCCTCTTTATAATATTAGTATAGATGTACTCTTTAATTATATAATAGACAGTATTTCACATTGAGTAATCATTTGCCTAATTCACATCCACATGTCGCACAATATCCTCAAAGCTCTGCCACCTTTATAACAATTTACAAGATCTTCACTCACTGATAATTCACTCACAAATCCAACACGGAATTTGCATGTCATTTCAACTCTTTATTCATTCATTGACACCATACTCGTATGAGTGTGCCACAGTAGAAAAAAGTATCATAATACAGTATTTCTTTCAGCAGTGTTTCTGAAAAAACAGCCTGTTAGCTCAGCGCGCGGTGCCAATGCTCCTATCAATAGTGTTATTTAGTAATTTGAAAAGGCATTTTTGTATCATCAACTATTTAGATTTTACACGTTTCTGTTAAAAATTTTGTCCTGACTGTTGGAATTACAGACTGTGAGTTACTTACAGATTTTCTTTCTTCTGTCAGTCGGTAACTTTAAATAGGCATTTTTTGGTACGCGGACTAAGAAAATTACTTGCACATTGTTAGTTTATAAGTCATCTAAGCCTACTTCCGTTGACTTAGTAGAGTTGTGATTTTAAAGTGTGTGTTTTCTTTTTCATGAGAGAATACTGTATGCTCTACCTACTATGACTGTGTCACATGTCGCCGTGACGTCACGATTTGTGAAACAAAGCGAGCCGAGGCAGCCATGTGGAAGGCGCTGCGACAAATTCCTATTTTCCTATCAGCGAAGCGTTCCGCTGTCGCCCCCTGAGTACACTGATGAAAGTGTTCTCTTGTTTCTATATAATTTGAACGACGTTTTTATATGAGGTTGTTACAATTACTGTTGCTTTTCTATACAAATATTATAAAGAAGAAAGTTTTATTTGGAATCGATAAACTCTCAAACTAATCAAGCGATGTCAAAAATCTTTTACCACAAATATTCCAAGTTATTTTGAATTAACATAATTATGTATCACCATGTTAATACCCAAGGGAGTGGAGCAGTAATAATAAATGATGACAACTCTGGTAGATTTCCATAAATATTATTTTTTTGCAAACAAGGGCATGTCGGGCGTCTAAGCGGGGCAGATTCGTGGTATGTCACAGACAAAGTCGTGGGGCATAGTAGGCGTATTATATTTCAAAAGAACCGGCCAAGTGCGAGCCGGACTCGCACACGAAGAATTCGTACCAAAAAACGTTAATAAATCACGTTTGTTGTATGGGAGCCCCCTTAATCATTATGATTTTTGCGATTTGTTGTTTATAGCGGCAACAGAAATATATTATCTGTGAAATTTTCAGCTTTCTAGCTCTCACCCTAAAATGTAAATATAGCCGCTGCGTTATGCAGATTCGTTGGTTAATGGATAAATGCAGAATAAAGGCTATAGATTAATGTTTTATGACCGTTATTTAACAATTTTTTGGGATGCAAATGAAAGGCATTAACTGCAGTTAGCCCCGTGTGGTCAGTGCCTGAGATGGGTAAACATTTGGGGCATTGCCATTCATTGCTTCAGAAGTCCAGTTCAAAATTGAAGTCGTTGGTCTTGGAATATTAATTAATGAATATTTTTGGTTGTTACAGGTAATTTCAGACCAAGTACTAAAGGCCGATGTGGTGATGGAATTATGTTACCACCCCAGTTTATTCAATGGATAATGTAAAAAAAAAACGTTGCAAAGAACTCATTACGTAGCGACAGCCTCACGTGAGGGATTCACGCACGCCCTCCCTAAGAAACGGTTTAAAACCCGAAAACCCCCCAAAGACGCAGGATAGCACCCAAACCCTCCCTAGATGAGGCCGTAGCGGTAGCCGTAGGTCTGTTGGGAGTCCTGTGGCATCCTTCCGAGGGCTTACTCGGGGCTCCCAACTGTAGGCTGTTAGGCAGGATACATGAGGTTTTTAGTCGGTAGAAGTCCGTAGCATCCATGAGCATTTTCCCTCACGTAAAAAAAAAGCTCTATACCAATCTATCCGGCTCGAGATTAAGTTTAATAATAACTTCAATAAAATCCTCAAAATGAATTGTTTTATAGTTAGACCGTTAATTTTATTCTACACTTGTGGCTATATGGGGAGAGATTGTTCATAATAGCACAGTATAAAGAGAACTTAATAGTATGATTTTAAAACTATAAATTATTACCAGAGAGTCATGAGTATAATACCCTATCTTTTTATACTACCAAGGTGACAGGCAAGCATACGGCCCACCAGACTGGTGGTCACCGTAGCCTATGGACGTTTGCAACACCAGATGCGCCACATTCGCGCTGCTGACCCTAAATATAATGTTTATCAAAAGTTTAATATCATGATAATGTTGCCTACTCTATTTTATACACTGTGGAAACGTTTGGCACAGTGTTCCGAAAGCCATGATCATTTGAACTGTATACTTACCAGGCACCCTAGTAGGTACTATAAAAACTATATATCTTTATGTGTAACAGTCAATGAAACGTAACAACTCCATGATCTGTTTGGCTAGACGCCATTTAATATATCAGGAAGGAAATAAAACATTTCTGACACTCTTACAGATCTCATGTCTATAAAAATAACAAGAACTATATTGAAAGTATAATGTTATTCGTTGGAGCTTAGAGAGATGACTTCCCATAACAACTTGTTGCTCTCTTTATAGACATGATTGAGTACCTATGTGTTTTCGTCGAATACTGTCCACTACTTATTCCCAAGTTATTATAGATTTTCATTTTGATTACGTCTTCGCCAACTGATGGATGCGAGGGTTCTTTAAACGTGTGGAAATCCGTCATGGATACTATGCTGGACTCTTACCGTCTAAATACCGCACGTTCCGTACATACTGTTCCTTAATGTAGGTAATTATGGGCTTGGAATATCGTGTAATAAAAGATGGTGTTATATGCGTCTGTTTAATGTAATGCTCTTCACAATACTGTTTTAAATTTCGTATAATATTAACTTATATACTAGGGTGTCGGCACACAGTAGCCTGCCGACACCCTAGTTTATAAGTTAATATTTAGTTACCCGGGGCTTCTAACTATAGGCAGGGTTAGAAGCCCCGGGTAACCCCTCGGAAGGATGACCCCAAGCTGGATGCGAAGGGTTTATTAGCTATTTACACAATGTCGTGTTTACACAACAGTCAATTTAAATCATTACCTAGTTTTTACTAATCTCAAAAATGCGGAAGTTTGTTTAAGGATGGATTTATAGATATTTAAATCTCATGGTAACTAACATAAGTTTCAGAATCAACGGGATATTTACCATTTTTGTTTGAAATTTTCACGATAATGTTGGCACTATTTATTTTATTTATACGACTCTTCGGTCATTGCACCGCACACATTAATACCTACGGAGATTATACAATTGTATATTTTAGTCAATTTACACAACAACTTCCCTTAGTTTGCTGCAAAGGTTTTTAAAAAATCCTTGCTATTATTGTTTTGACATGAAATAGTTACTGACATCCACACTTTATAGATCCTTTCAACATTTTTACACTTTCCTTATCAAGGGATAAAGTACTGAGATGTACCTGCTAGCGAGAAAAAGATAACAGCATAACGCAGTGAGGTACCTACTGACAGATATCAGTCAATCCCACCCAATATTAGTTTGAACAAAAAATAAACGACATTCGAGATGAATTTCAGAAAAAATATAGATAAGGGATGCCAAATAAGGCCCATTTGAATGGTAAAGTAAGCTCATGATGTGTGAGGGATTTAAAGAAAAGGTTTGGTTAGTAAGATTGAAGGGTTTGAATTATTGGCTGTATGGAATAATCCTATGCTCTGTACGAAATCTATGAGATAAGAAAAGAGGTGGCACGTCAACGTAGGTATGGTACCTACAAAAAAAATAATGAAAGAATTTTCAGTCACAGTAAAATTTCGTGTAAGTTGTAGTAAATGTAGTACTTATTCCAAAATTAAAATTTCTAATTGATTTTGTAAAAGTAGGCTATTAATTTTGTTGTGAATTTAAGTACTTGGCAACTTGAAAACAGTAAACATAATTCTAATGAAACAATTTAGAGTATAGATTAACATAATATGTAATACCTTTTATAAATAATCGTGTATCATCGAGTACTGCTCGTTCGCTCTAAGTTTGCCGCTCGGCTCCATACTAAAGTCGATTTTTAATTAGACGAAGTAAATTGACAGCAACTAATGTCACTTCTTCATACAATGTTGCTTATTTTCTATGACGAAGTGATATGAGTTACTGTCAATTTTCTTCGTCTAATTAAAAATTTGGGTATACGCTTCTACGCCAGCGGCAAACTTAGAAGGAACGGTTAGTACAAAATAAATTCAAATCTCCAACGACATCATACACACAACATATTAAGTAGAATACATAAAATACAAAGTGACTTCACAAGATACAGCACATAAATATTTGAGTAAGCAACCTGTGTTCGTTGCAGTAAATGTAAAAGTTATGGGCGACAATAATATAGATGTCCGACACGATTGCTGACTGTAGCGTGAAGTTTATGATTGGAAACGAAGATATCAAACTGAGAACTGGCAAGAACAAAGTACAAGAGACAACGATATTGTCTCTACGGCACCCATTTACCGAAATGTACATGACTGGCCTAGTAGTCCAGTGGTTAGAGTACCTGACTACGGATTCGGAGGTCATGGGTTCGATTCCCACCCAGAACAAATCTCTTTGTGTGATGAGCACATTGATTTGTTCTGTGTCTGGGTGTTATTTTAGACGTCGTTATCGCATGAAATCATAACTCTTTTTTTTCGCAGTCGATTAAAAGTAGCCTATGTCCTTTCCAGGACCTCGAACTATCTCTATACCAAATTTCATCTCAATCGCACCTACCGTTCAGGCGTGAACGCGTCACAGACAGACACACCGGCAAAGTTACTTTCACATTTATAATATTAGTAAGGAAGTAGGGATTAAGTTTTCGTACCAAAAGGTTAAAAACGAGACCCTTTCACTAAGACAGACAGACTGTCTCTCTGCCTCTCTGTCTGTCGCCGGGCTGTACAAAATTACTAGGTTTACACCTATACACAGAAAAAAAAAACAATATTCCACAGATTCCACTACAAAAGGTTTTTAGTGGGTACCGTACCCTTCGTGCAAGAATCCAAGATTTCCAAAGTTATGGCTATCTTTACTGCATCCATCCAACATCGATTTCTAGTTCTTTAATACGATCCTCTAGATAATTTTATAGTGTTAACAAGAGACGAAGTTGATCATTATGATCATTCATTATTCTTCCGAAGGCGTACGTGGGAATTCCAGCTGTAGGCATATGAATGGCCTCCGTATGGTTTTATTCGGTAAAAGTCCGGCATTGCACCCATGCGGATTTCCATACGTAAACAAAATGGCAGCGCAAAGATGTTTAAATCGTTTTCATTTTTGTTGTTGCAACTGTGGGTAGTTAGATTTTGAGAGCTACGTTATGGAAACTATGACGGAAATATTAACCAATCAACTTTCTTTCTTTCTTATTATGTTACCTTTAAAATGGTAAATTGTGTTTAGGTATATTTGTTTGTCTTAATTTCATGTTGTTGTTGTGAACGTGCCCCATGTGGCAACAGTTAAAAGTACAAATTGTCGCCACCCCAAATCATCCCGAGGGTGTCGTAAGAGGCTACTAAGGAAACACTTTCGCAAAAGAATCCTTTGCGTATTGTAGAAAAACTCGGAACTAAACCAGGTTGTCAGTAAAATGACACTCGGTAAGCCAAATTTAAGGCATTGAAAAACTTCTACAGCAGGCGGGTCGTCACCGCAATAGCACTGTATACTCTTTATACTGTGGCAATAGGCTCATCACCTAATACGGTGGGACAAAAAACTATAAGTTAAATTGGGACGTATACTATGCCTCTGCGTACCTCTTCAGAGATAAAGTCGTGACTATTACGTGTGAATGTACTGTACTTTCACGTTGAAAGAAAAAATAACCTTTCTGCGGTGTAGTTTTAGTTGTGAAAAGTAGGAATGTTTGTGTATGTTAAGTAACCTGCTGCAGCACCTACTCATAGGTACTTTTATGCTAGAAAAAGTTTTATTCTTGCGAGAAAACTATTTTTCATGCATCCTTTTGGGTAGCAGACATTTTAATTTGAGAGTTTTGTAATATCTTTTTCATTTAAACAAATACCCTATTGTCCAAACTTACCGTTGATTTTAGACTTTTTTTAAGATAGTTCTTATGTAATTTTATTTATGAATAGTAATAAATATGACTGTGTTGACTGTAATTATGTTATTTATTATGGATTGATTTTGGATTCGTTTTTAAATTTTTATAATGTTTACATTACTTTTCATGTGATTTTGTGTAGTTACTTAATATTGACAGTGTAATTATAAATTCATATATGATGTAAATCGTTATAAACAAAATAAAACAAAAAAAAAGATGTTAAATGTATGTCATTTAATGTAGGTAGCCGTTTAGATGTCCTTTACAGTTTTTAGTGTTGGTTAGTTGCAATACCAAATTGCATGTAATTTGGCAGTGCAATTATCAATCTGGAAGCATGGAGGTGTACCCAATTTTTTTGGAGCTTATATGAATCTCTCATCCTGGGGCAAACCTTATTACTTTCCCAGTCTACGAAGAAAGCGAGAGACATTTATTTTTCTGTCTAATATTTCATCGAAAAGTCTCTCGGCCCATAGGAAGTGATTCCGGAGATAAAATCTAACTCCTGTGTTATTCTAGAACCAGGACCATTTATCCGTTGCAGTAGCAAGTTATTAGTAACAAGATATAATTATATGATGCATCAATGAGTTATTTTAACCGAATTTTTCTTTTCTTTATTCTTTCTTTATTTTTCCCAAAAACATACAATATTCTTAATATTCATAGTGTGTTTTAACTATAGTACTTATACATTTAATTCACAATAAACATTATAATTTTGAGGCTGGTGTCTAAACTAGATACTATGTACAAGTATTTTTTACACTACGTAAATGTTTAACCGGATGGTATGATCCTGAAGGCGGAGGCGACCCAAATCGGCCGGACGGATATCCTGCATGAGACCGAGGCGAGTTGAAATTTGCGCATAAGCTTGTTTTATACTACAAAAAAATATTTTCAGGGCATATTGGCATAAAAAGTAGACATCTAAGTGGACAGCAAAGTCCTGAATATTTTATTTCTCGTGCTCAAAAGCTAGGGCCACTCATTGTAAACTGTCTCAGACAAAATATAACATCATATATACCTACAACTTGTTGACTTATTTTGATATTTTTTTCTGTGCAAATGCTCCAGACCTCTTAAATCATTGGTATCTAGTATTTCTTTTTATTACATGGCACTAACTAGTACTGAAAAAACATCTCTTATACCAATGATACGTAAACAGAATAGAATACTAACTTTTAAACTTTCGCGTTGCTTGAAATTAATAAAATTATATAAAACGGGTATTATCACGATCATGCATACCTCAAAATAGGAAAAAAACTATATAGGATAATGTTATCTACACTGCGAAATGACAAGACGACAGTAAGGCAATTTGCCTCACTTTCGTTATGCAAAGTACCGCAGATAATTTATTAAATTCTTTTTTAAATTTCTTAAAGATCTGCTGTTGTTGAAAGCCGTGATGTTTGTGCATGACGTGTCTAATCTTATACGTTGTTGTCTTATTCTAGACTAGCTGTAGCCCGCGACTTCGTAGGCTGCATTTTCTTTAGATTGATATAACTTTTTATTTATGAATTGACGACTGACATGAAACAAACACTAAATGTTACGTGAACACTAATAAATAAAACAAATACTAAATGTTAAGTGAAGCAAGCCGCAACCCAATGAAGAAAATTGCATCGCAATCGGTTGAGCGGTTGCTGAGATAAGCGTGCACAAACGTACAGACAAACTGTTGAGGATGTTAAAAGAAGAAGAAATGGTTCTTGAAAATAAGGTTTTATATTTACAGCTAGTACATGGTAGACTTGTTAGCCATACAAATATTATAAAGTAATGAGACGCGAGAGACGCGCACCGCGTGGAGCCATGACTATAAAGGTTGTGAACCCGGCGCAATACAGAAGCTTCATAGCTGGTACACAACTGGCGTTAAGTACGGCTCCTTAATTTGCTTGCATAAACAATATGTCAGGTTGTAATACCCGGCGGAATACAGAGGCTTCATAGCGGGTACACAACTTGCGTTAAATATGGCTTCTAAATTTGTTTGCATAAACACAAACAGACAAAAATTCTAAAAATCATTGTTTTGGGTTCTATTGCGTTCATAAAGCCCCCCTATAATATTTTTTCTTATTTATCTTACATGTACAGACAGCGATCTGTTACGATTTTATTATATGTATTGATGATGAAAACTAAAATGTAGGTACTTACATTAATTTCTTTATACATATAGGTACCATTCCTCTGCTACGTTACTCAAGATTCAGAGGACAGTAGAAAATCGTAAAAAGCAAGGGATTGAACTTAAAAATTCCATCAAACTCCATATTTTCTTTATAGCTCCATTTCGGGAGTATCTGGGCGTATTTCTCTCGAATTTTATTTTTTCATCAGTACATTCATTAGCATAACAGGGGAGCTTCTGGTTAATCTTGCGCTCCTTGGTCTGTGTCGACCATAGAGCAACACGACCAGTACAAGGGGCGTCAACACAGTATATTTGCTCTATATATATCTATACATATCAATCGGTCATATGTTGGTTCGGCACACCATTACAAAAGCAATCGCACTTCGCTATAGAACACACAACAATTAACAATACACTCATAATTTCAGACACACAATTTCAATTTATTTATTTATTGTTTGTTACAGAGTTGTTATAAATTTATAATAAATATTAGTAAGATAAGTCTCTTCCGTAACATGCCTTTTCAGGCGTACAATAATGTAAGGTTTAGTAGTACTTTGATACATGCAATAGGTATAACCTAACCTAACACACATAGAAATAAATTTCTTATACCTCCTGGAGCCCGCTTTGAGGGAGGTGAAGTTTCAGTATGGTGCCTCCCCTCCCGATAAATGTCACCATAGATTTAGAATTTTTCGCTACTCTCAATAGATATACAAAGCGTGCGAGCGAGACCTCATTATCCATAGCACTTAGCTCGAGAGGAAAAGAGAAAGCAAATTGTGTACTCATATGTCAGTATTTTGAATCGCTGAGCCCGCTGGGATCCTATGGCGGCTCTATGTTATTCATAATATCCAATAATCTTCAGTGATCTTACGATTAAAATAGAAAATTTTATATTTTCAACAATATTGTCGTGTTTAGTGTGTGAATAGGATATTGCAAAACGCAATTATACGAAGAAAGACTCGTTTAACAGGTCATTTGTGACTTCGTTCATTCCATTTTTGACGTACATATTTTGCCAAATTGGATGTAAAATTTCACTGAAAGTCCAACTCATAACGTAGATTATGCATTTTCCTTCATACATAACACAATATTTAATGTGTAAATGCATTTTTGGAGGATATATAAGGCAGAAATAGAAAGGGCTGTTTACAGTAAAATAGTCATGGGTAGGTATCGATAAGGATGTCGATAGTTCATTATAGTGGCATTGCTACAAACAAACTTATCTGGATTTAATTTACTATAAATATGATTGATTTTTACTCGAACTGTGTTATTTAACCTTTTTTTTAGGGTTTTGTGCCTATTTTAATATAATATTTCCAAAATTTGTGATCCATTTTGAGTTGAATTTTTATAATTTTACTTCACTTAAGGTACTCCACGCCACACCGGGATGTTTGCTGTGCAAGGCGCAGATTAGCCTCTGCGTCGAATACTGTTCTCACCTTTGGGATGACTGTGCGAGGTACTTACTGGACGCGCTTGGCGCTATGCAGAGACGTGTTATCCGATTTCAATTATAGGTTGTCCTAAGATGACGGTAAGCCTCGAGCCGTTAGCGCAGCAAAGAACCATAGCGTCCTTGGCTGCCTTCTACTGAATGTATCACGGCGAATGTTCTGAAGAGCTCTTCAACCTGATCCCACCATCTCCTTTCCGATTCCGAACAACACGTCGGGCAGAGTTGCCACTCATAAATATAGCGGAGAGAATCTTCGCCAGACTACAAAATCCTGGAACGACCTGCCCGCACATGTGTTTCCCTCATTTTATAATCCCGGGTTCTACAAGCGGAGCGTGAAGAGGCATATCATAGGGCCGCCAACTTGAGGACTACTGTCAGAAGTCTTGTGTGCTGTAAGCATGGCCCCCATTCGCTAGATGCGCCACGGCTTTCCATTAGTTTCCATCAGTGGCGACGTCAATTTGGCGAGGTTAATATATTTAAAAAAATCTACGAGTAATATCTTTTATTGTTACTAGGGTTCAATAATAAATGAGTTTCTAGGTTTAGTATTACGATAAGAGTTGGATTTTTAGTAAAATTTCAAATTCAATTGGCATAATATATATGTACGGCAACAATGCAATGTACGATGCCATAAATTACATGTTAAAAGTATATTTTCACGTTCACACACTGAATCAAAATTCGTAAAATCACTACAGAATTTCTAATATTACGAGTTACCCCATATAATCCCATTTTTACTTTTTCATAGTCGATTACATTCAAATTAACAATTTATTCCCCAAAACAAGAAGTTGGAGATGAAACTTCTAAGCACTTTGTGTGCTTAGAAGTTTCATTTCCATTCCATCCATTTATACAGATACTTTTATCGATAACATAGGTGTGACCATTCAACAACACTATTTAACCCACACATAGATCTTTCGTTTTTGGTGTCGTCTTCAGTTTGACACTGTTCATCTTGTACATTCTAAATCTATGAATGTCACAGACCGTGTTGCTCTATGGTATGGACTAAATGAAAATTTTACGACTCAGCGTTTAATCTGTAGCCGTTGCGATAAAACCTGCCTATGTATAAATCTAGCTTTTTCTAAATGCAGCGTTAATTTTCATTAAAACCCTTTGTTGTTTGTAATGAAGTTGTTAATATTTTATGTTCTTATTAACCCGTCAAATATATCGTGCAAGCTCGGTGGAAAATCATGGTGAACGAGGCTTTTTCTTATTTTTTACGTGTGAATACTAACCTCATGGATGCTATGACTGACTCTTACCGACTAAAACATACAGTACCCAACCACAGCCTGTGATCGGGAACCCTGGGTAAGCCCTGGGTAGGTTGCCTCAGGATTCTCGACAGGACGCTCAAAGCCAAAAGATTAAGGCTTTTCTATTTTACCAACAACTAACAATCGCAACGTAACTATTTGGTCGAATCCAGCCTAAATAGGTTAGCAAGTAGGGGCATAGCCTATGAGAAAATATTAAATGACTATGATAGTTCATCGCCGGAATAGTCAAGATTTCTGCCCTAAAATATGGCGTTTTAAGTCTTTTCTTGTGATATGTTTTTACTTTGATACAGCGGTAGTTTCGGGTATAATTTTGACCATATAAAAACTTTCTTATTACCTTCAAGATGCAGAATATTACTTAACTAGTTTATAGATCTCTTACCACCGGTTTTAAAATCGGTTCACTGAAATGTGCTAGGAGTAAAACTAAGAGTAACCTCACCAGTTGATTGAGATGGGGAGGAATTCTATGACACCTAGATAGGGCTACGACAGTATTGGACGTTGCCATTTCTTAGTTTATGCCCCCCTCCCCTTTTATTTTAAAATATTTCATGAATTTATATTGTTACTTGTAAATAAAGATTACAAGTTATATTATAATGGTTTGAGAAAAAGATTTCACAAATTGTTCTGATGTAATTTCTTTGCCGATGATAATAAAATTGATTCTAAGAGATCTCAAGGAGGCAGAACCCCACTTAAAGTACTTATAACCGATAAAACTTTTCAAAAGGGATTAACAGAATTAAATCTACCTTTATTATAACAATACTGTTTTATTTCAGAGAACAAATTACGAACCAAAAATAATATCCTCTTGATAATTTCATTGAAACTTTCAGACACTGTTATATTTCAAACCCTTTAATACATTTATTAAGCGCTCGTGGCCCCGCGGACTCAGTGTTCTGTAAACGATCACTGTAGTAAGCAACTTTCTCTATGGCCAGTCCTTGGATGGTTGACATTTATTTGAGCGCTTCCGTGCTTCGGAAGGCACGTTAAGCCGTTGGTCCCGGTTGTCAGTAAAATGACAGTCTTTTTAGGCGGCTTGAAAAATTTCAACAGCAGGCAGTCACAACCTGCGCCTGTCTATCTCAAAACGGCAATACGGCTCACCACCTATTAAGTGGCACAAATTCTAAAAAGGTGGGCATATAATATGCCTCTGCCTACCCCTTCGGGGGTAAAGGTATGTATGTTAATACATTTATGAATCTATGAAAGTTACGAATAATATAATAAATATTTATCTACCAAGGTTGAAAGCCATTTTAGCTTGGCGTATAAACTTTTATTATTAAAGGTTGAAGTTTATGTCTCTATGCTTAAAGAGCTCTCGGTTTAACATTCAACTGTATTTCTTGAACGAAATTAAACTACAAACAGAATAATATAACTATGGAAACATTTTAAGTGGTCACCAAAATTGATTATTAGTCACCAAAATGGATTAATTAATTGACACATAAAAGTCCAGTTCTAATTTGCATCAAGGTTAGGTTAGGTTGGAACTGTGACCATTAACGCGCGAAGGCGAGCGAGCAAAGCGAGCGTGCCGTGGCAGCGGCCACCGAGTGCCAAAACCTATTGGTATTGTTTATACTTAGTAGGTAATTTCGATAGATTTATACTTAATCTACCAACTACTTACTTACCGAATAATAATCCGAAAATTTATTCAATTTGAAACGTTCTAACGTAACGTTCTCTATTGTATTGGTAGTAGGTAATATAGGTACATTTAATTTAATATAGGTAATTTATTGTAGGTATATAGTTAAAAGTTAAAATATAACTACTTATATTACGCCAACAACTACCAGTTAGTTTCTACCAACATTGTTTATTCATCCAAAGGTTGCCTGGCAGAAATTGCTTTAAGCGATAAGGCCGCCCATTGTATTGCTATTCTGTTTTAAATTTCTATTCTTTAATACTATCTTGGCGTACAATAAAGTATATATTAAATAATTAAATAAATAAATTTTTGGTTGGCGTTTAAACACAAGCCTATCACTATATAAAATATCTTAAAGGAACTCTGTCTGTCACGCTTGCACACCTGAAGAGCTGAAGCGATTCAGATGAATATTAGGTGTAGAGAAAGTTTTAGTCCCTGGAAAGGATTTACTATTTAACCGACTGTGCCAAAGGAGGGTATATAATGTATTTACGCGATAACGACTTCTACGTGGACGAAACCCGGGGGCAACGGCTAGTATTCAATGTTATCAAAACAATAATAAGCATAATTTTTGCGAACAATATTGTATTTGATAAAAAAAATACACTGATTTCCATTCTCAATTATATAACGTAGGTAGCTTTCAATTGGTGGAATAAATTTGAAAATCAATTCAGTAGATTCATAGATTACCCCTTACAACGTCACAAATTCACAAACGCACAACCTCACAAACTCACAAAAGTTACCTCTTTATAATTTTAGTATATATGAATGGAAACCCGTAAATATCACACCCTTATCTAACTTTCTGTGTAAACAAATTATTCAATAGACCCAAATAACTTATCTGAGGTTCTTACCAAAGATTAAATAAAAATAAGGTAAAGGGCCACTTCAAAAACATGTTAATGTAATTGGATAATAAAATTGGGCTCAGAAAATAAATTGAATATAGAACGAGAGGCCTTGAAGTACGCTAAGTATAGATTTATAACAGTACCTACCTAGTAATAGAAAATTGATTAAATTATTAATATTAGCAAAACGGTAGGCACTTTAAGAGGAAATTATTTTGAAATTTTATTCTGACTTTAGACGAGAGCTCGAATAGAATATTGAGCTCTCTATCTCTTACATGCAGGTAACTTTCGCAATATTCATAATTCTCTTTGCGAATTAAGTCACTAGAACCATTTATTTTCTAACTATAATTTAATTTAGAGGACTTCGACAATTTCAAGCTAGCCTCTTAGAACTTTTGCGTAAACTGAAAAATATAATGCATTTGCTTACCATACAAACTACCCATATAAATATAAATAAGTATTAATAAATTTGTAATTGTAATTTGTATACACATGTACCTATACAATTAGTTGCCAAAAGTGCTGAAAATCAAAACCAAATCGCAGACCTTCGTATGATGTTACCCTCGTTAGATTTAAAACTATAATGTTACCACAGCCGACAGATCATAGTAGTTCTCTTTATACTGTGATATTACTTACCTTTAGTTTTATAGTAAGTTCATTTGTTCAAACGTATATAAATACCAACGTACCGCAATGTGTGTATTTACGCACTGACTGCCCAAAGACTCAGATTAGATATTACTAGGCTTCGTTTAAACAGAATTTTAAAAAAATAGGTATAAAGCTATTTTTTTACTTTTTTTTAACGTGAGGAAAATCCTACTGGCATGCTATGCCGAACTCCTAGCAACTAAAAATTACATGTATCTTACCTAACAGCCTACGGTTGAGAGCCCCGGGTGAGCCCTCGGAAGAATGTCCCCAGGTCTACCAACAGATGGTATAATTATAGCTAACACCTAATACTAATCGTATTAGGTGTTAGCTATAGTGTGTGTGTGTGTATGTGTGTGTGTGTGTGTGTGTGTGTGTGTGTGTGTGTGTGTGTTAATAGGTGGTGAGCCTATTGCCGTGTTGAAATGGACAGGCGCAGTTTGTAACGATCCGTAGGCGCAGTTGCAAATTGTTTGAACCGCCCCTAAGGCCTTTGGCTTGGCGTAACGGTTGTCAACTAGTCATTTTACTGACAACCGGATTTCATTTTAAGTTTTCCTTCTCTACGCAATGGATCGTTTTAGTATTCCCTTAGTAGGCTCTTACGACACCTTTGGGATGAGTTAGGGTGGCATCATATTGCACTCTTTACTGTCGCCACACGGTGAAATCTCTACCCAGCAATTTTTTTTCCACCGTCAAAGAAATTACATCTGATCAATTTGTGAATTAACATTTTATTTCCAGCACATTTCAGTGAACCGGTTTTAAAACTGGGTCTTATGATCTTATAACAGGTACCTACAGTAAAATAGTGAATATTTCAGGTAGTAACAAAGCTATACTTTAAATTCCTAGAATAGAGAAGATCTTCGTCCAAAACTACTGCTGTATTTTAGCTAAAAAATATTGCAAGAAATGGAATAGATAGAGCTAACTCCTTCACGATTAGGTACCTAATACATAAAATGCTTTCCTTTTGGATACGGGAAAAGTGCATCGCAGAGGCTTAATCGATAGCACCAGTTAATATTAATCGTGCAATTGGCCATGAACTTGCGTATTTGTAATCCTAGTTCTATATAGTCACCACATCCTATCAGAATTCATAAAACAAAAAGCATTGAGAAGTTTTAATAAGCCACTTGTACGAATGGCAGCCCTGGCCCAACAGGTGCAAACAAAGTTGATGTATAAATCTCTGGCAGTGATTTACACGCCAACTTGGCACGCTCAATGCTCGCGGAATATTGCCGCACTTGTTACTTGTATCCTTTATGTTCTTAGCTGGATTACTTGTGATTGAACTGAATGTGGTGGTGTACGAAACTTGAATGAGAATATTGTTTGTTATTGAATATCGTCAATCGTAAAGACCTTTAACGATTAATTCTCCTTAACTCAAGTTCAAATACTTTTCATAATTCAATTTCATTCGTGAGTGCTTGTTGGATTAAAAAAACGCTGCGCAAAATGGCTGACAAAGACAATAAGACACAGACAGTCAAAATTGCTTAATGTTATGCTATGCCCTTTTTTTTTTGTTTACGTGAGGGAAAATCCTCATGGACGTTATGCCGGACTCCTACCGACAAAAAAACCTCTCGTAACGCCCAACAGCCTATGGTTGGGAGCCCCGGGTAAGCCCGGAAGGATGTCCCTGGACTTCCAACAGACCTACGGCCGCCATTGCGGCCTCGCCCAGGGGGTGGTTCGGGTGCTATCCCGCGTCTTTGGGGGGTTTTGGGTGTGATCCCGCTCCTAAGTGGGGGGCGTGCGTGAGTTTCTCACGTCCCGCTGCCGTCATGGGCCTGCTTCTGTAAGGACGGTGAGCGACCCTCTCACCGTCCTCAGACCCCCGGTCATGGAGGCCGATAGTCCTCGGCGAAGACACGTCGGCGGCGCCCAGGCCTCCGACTGCGGAACTCGGGTGGGAGAGTTCTCTCCCGTACCCGCCCCGCCGCCTCCTTCACGAGCATGACTTGCTCGCAGAAAGAGGCGGTGAAGTCCCATTTACTCCCGCTGGAGATCATGCCTCGCACCATGGTCTCGAGCGAGAGAGTGTCTACGTCCAGACCCACAACGAATTTTATGCTATGCTAGGCTATGCCACACAGCTTTACCACGCATGCGGACCCTATCGACTAATGAAAACGGTTCCCCGAATGCGGGCCCTGTGGCATGCGTTCCAAAAATCTCCCGCACCCCACATGCATTGCCTATCGAGTATCGACTAATGAATTTGCGCCGTATTATAAGTCGTAGAAAAGCGAGACAATGCACATTTTTTCCCGTATTTCATTGAAATATGACGGCATCAATAATCTTGAAGAATTGTGTAATGCATTTTTAGATAAGGTGGGTCTTTTTTATTATTAACGTGAGGGAAAATCCTTCATAGATGCTATGCCGGACTCCTACTGACTAAAAAACCTCACGGAACGCCCAATAGCCTAAGGTCGGGAGCCCCGAGTAAGCCCTCGGAAGGATGTCCCAGGACTTGAAAAAGGTAATCGTATCGTATCTTTATTATCTCTGAACCACTCATAACTCAAGATCAAACGTTATCGTAATTAAAATTCCATTACAATCTTGAAAATGAATAAAACCAAATGCTCTGCAGCGCGCTCAATTGATACTATTCGATATTTCATTCCAGAAAAATCAAACAGAAAAGAAAAACTAAACAAACACTACCTCGATCAGGTAAGGCCAAAACTACGAGCTTTAACGCTAACCGATTTCCTAAACGATAGAATCCATTTGAATCTACATCAATATTGGCACTTCTGAAATTGAGTGTAAGTATCCTTTACTCTGATAGATGGAAAAACGTTCTATTTATGAGTTCCATTCATACCTTGCTTTTTAGGGTTCCGTAGCCAAATGGCAAAAAAAACTGAATGCTTATAGATTCGTTATGTCTGTCTGTACGTCCGTATATCACATCCATTTTTCTCCGGAACTATAAGGCCTATGCTGTTGGAACTTGGTAAGTAGATGTATTCTGTTAACCGCATTAAAATTTTCACATAAACTAGAAAAAAAGCAGTAAATTTTGGGGGTCCCCATACTCAGAACTGAAACTCAATTTTTTTTTTTATCAAACCCATACGTGTCGGATTATTCCATCAATAGATAGATAGGTCTTGAAAAATGCTATTGAGGTTTCTAACATATTTTTTTTATCTAAAGTGAACAGTTTGAGCAAGATACACTTCCAAAGTGGAAAAATGTGTCCCCCCCCCCCTCCCTCTAACTTCTAAACTAAGAGAATGATAAATCTAAAAAAGTATATGATGTACTATTGAGCTCATAACTGAAGTAGCAATCCTACGTAACTATGACGTCAACATTCTAGCGCTACTTGTGACCTTCTTTTAAAACAATAAAATTCACACACAAAATTGTTCTTCCGTAGAAATATTACCGATAATTTCGTTGTTACTACTAAAGCAACCCGTGGCAGAGTGGTTCTAGTATGGAATAGAAATGCAAAGGTTGATGGTTCGAATCCTACGATCTTGCAAAAACACTTTTTGTGTTTCAGTTATAAATTAATATCAGGTTGATTAATAAAATATGTTTCTTAATAAGAATTATTTTTAGAAACTTCATGCAAAATTATTTTATCAATATTTAAAATTATATATTTGTTTTAAATACAAAAAAAAATCGTTATAAGCTGGAATCGAACCACGAATATCTCTAATCACTGTGTATTAATAATATCTTGATTCAACCACTTAGCTATCAGTTAATTTAATAGGTTGTTAAATTACTGTATCAGTATCTAATGACTCACAGCAGTTGAAATGAATAATACAGTTATGAAAACGAATATATATTATTATATCGTTATCTTTGCCTAGCACGAACAAATCATATCTTGCTGTTCTAGTCTACGCTATGACGCGTCGCGTCATGTTACATTACACACAAACACACATATATATGTAAACGCAATACCAGCCCGGATGCACGCCACACCATAATGAGCTTGGTTGTGCTATTGCACTTATGAGCTCGATAGTACATTGCCATAAAAACTTCCAATAAAAATCGAGATCAAAACGAGAAACGAACGAGATCTCGTAGGTAGTTCTTTTTTAATACGTCATAAACCGCAATTTTCGCCTAGAAAAATCACTACCACATCGTATAAACGTTCACTTTCCTTTAACTGTCTTTTCGTTTAGTTAGTGTTTTAAAGGTAAAAATTGCTGAGATAAACCCGAAAGCTAAACCCCGGTTTTTCATACTGCTGCGGTGTAGGCAAGCACGTTCCACTTGATCGAATGAGAAATGCTGCATCTGAAGTAAAAGAAAATTATTCGTTAAATTGACATTGGTTCAATAAAATTCGCATTAAATATACTCAACAAAGGTTCTGAATTATTTTTAATGGTATCACCTACCTCTACAGTAGTAATTGCTCCAATCAAGTTGAATCACGTCACTTTTTCGCGCCAGAACACCCAACCGCTAACTCCAACTTAACTTGAAACTAATGAACGTCCAAAACTATTCAATTCTTAACAAGTGGTAAGATTAGAAAAGCACCTACTGATTTATTCCACCTTTTTCGATGCGAAAAGTTTCATTATTTGATCGTTTTTGGATTAATTGCAGCTCGTGTTCACTGAAGTGTTAAAAAGATTTAAAAGTTGAGGGGTTTTAGATAAGACTTTTTCTTTTTGGTTTTAAAAAAATGATGACGGCTCATTGGCTTAAACGAGGCGAAGACAGACTGATTTATGAAAAAAATATTGGATTTATATTGACAGAGAGGCTGGCAGAGATAAAGTTACATTACCATAGATATTCATTATCCATCTCGGTCTACATTGCTGGACGTAGACATCACATAACTGTCTCCCTTCATATTTGAGGAGTGTTAAAGCCTTACTAGATCATGAATTGTGGTGTTAATTGAGAGAGGCCTAGGTCCATCAGTGGACTACTATCGACCAATTTGATTGGTTGATACTATAGTTTTTTTAGGGATACCCCAGGACTCCCAACAGACCACTGTGGTCTAACCGTAGGGTGAGGGGGGAGGGGGGTCCGGGTGCTCTCCCACGTCTATGGGGGGTTGTTCAGGTGTTATACCGCTTCTTGGGGGGGCGTGCGTGAATCCCTCACGTCACACTGTCTACGGCCTGCTTCTGTAAGGACGGTGAGCAGCCCTTTGGCCCCCGGTCATGGAGGCCAATAGTTTTGGCTTGGGACCATACTTACTAGTCACGGATTAGAACAGGGTTGTGTCTAGGTTCCCTGCTCCTCGTCATGTTATTGGCCTATAATTTTATTATTCTACAGTTTTTGTATTGGTCACAACAAATCCTACCAACCAGTTTTGGCTAGTGTGTTCAAATCGACATTTAAGCACAATTCCATCAAAAGTAAGTGGCTGTTTCAACATTCAACTACACAAAAAGTACATTAGAAGTGAGAGCGTACAAGATATATAAGATCCCTCAAGTGCTTGCCTACTAAATCTTCGGGCAAGTGGGCCGTGACTACAGAAATAAAAGTTTGGCACTTCGAAGTGAATTGATATTCTCTAGGCAAAATTATGTACCTCCTGCCTCCTGTTTAGCTGTTTGGCAAAGTTGATACGCAATGAATTCTCATGAAACACGAACATTGGAAAAATACCGGCCAAGACTAGCGCATTGTCCTGGGAAAATCCTTCCGAGGGTTTACCCGGGGCTCTCAACCGTAGACTGTTGGGTAGGTTACGTGTGGTTTTTAGTCGGTAGGAGTCCGTCAATAGCATCCCTGTGGTATTTTCGTGATGTGATTTTTTTCCGCATCCAAAAACGGTTAAATATCACGTTTATTTTATGGGATCCCCCTATAAACTTTTGGTTTTAGTATTTCGACTGTGACTACGAATAGTGTCGAAACTGCAAAAATGCGTTTTTTCTTTTATTGCACTAATCGATAATGCTTAATATAAAGTATTAGAAACATTTAACAGATTTTTAAAAATGGTAATATTTAAAAAGTTTTAAGTCTAACACAATCGATACTGCACACTTTGAGCGACGAACATCATCGAAAGTCACCAATTCGATACTGTTCATACATTTCGACACGTGCGCACACATCGATACTGCCCGATTCGAAATTTTCAAAGAATAGTATCGAAACTAGTAGATTCGACACTTTCTATAAATTTATCAACCACAAACACTATGGAATCTGCCACTTTCGATAGGACTGCCGTATTTTTTGACAAGGTACATCATCGAAAGTGAAATATAACAAAGACTAAATTAAATAATGTAATGGAGAAATAGGGTCAAAAAAGCGTATAAATTTTGCTACCTCATACATTGATTAGTTTCATTATAACATTTTAATTTATTATTACAGGTCAAAATATAACTTCAAACTGCTCTCCTGTAAAGTTCGTGTTATGCAGATTTGATACTGTTCGTAGTCACAGTCGATTTGAAGTTATATCAGCAACAGAAATACACAATCTATTCAAATTCATCCATAATACAATTGTAGTATGCTACCCAATGGTCTAGCAAGTTTAGCTATCACAGTTCTTTATCCTACAGGGATGCCATGCCGGACTCCTATCTACTAAAAACCACGCCTTTCCTACCTAAAGCCTACGTGAGCCCTGGGTAAGCCCTCGGAAGGATGACCCCAGGACTTCCAATCATGACATAGCCTGGTGACAGTCAGACAGGTGGACAGCAAAGTCTCAGTAATAGCATCCCGTTGTGACTGCCTCGGTGGCATAGTCTGTAGTGTAACCGCCTGCCGTGCTTGAGGTCCTCGGTTCGATTCCCGGGTCAGTCCAAATACTTGTGTGAACCACAAATGTTTCTTTCGGAGTTTGGGAGTTTTCTATGTATAATATGTATGTATTTAGAAATATTATAAGTATGTCTATCAGTCGTCTTGATCCCATTGCACAAGCTAGCTTAGTTTGGGCTAGATGATGTTGTGTGAGAATAATCAACAATATTTATTTATTTACTTTCCCCATTGAGTATTGAATCCTAAAGACACCAAAATTACAACTCTCCCTGACAGTGATACCATTGTACTCAATTGGGTTACAAAATTGACACTTGATTTGCCAGAATATACATTTTCATTTACTTTTAAATAAAACCAAACTCGGGTTGCGACCACGAAAGGAATGCTGGAATTCATGCTTTTATCAACATTTACTTCTTGAAATAATATTATTGATGAAAATCACTGGTGAAAACCTCAGTTATTTAATGAAGATGCTTTCAAATTAATTGTCAAATTAATAGTCTATTGCGGTGAACCAACTATTCCATTCAAATACCATTGCGACCGCATTTATATTGATTGATTATTGAGCAAAGACAGTAACGTTACATGGTTACATGGTACAAAGGAATTTTTTGAACAATCATGTACTTTAAAGTAAACAGAAACTTCTAGTTTTTAGGATTCCGTACCCAAAGGGTAGAAGCGGAACCCTTTTCATGAGACTTCGCTGTTTGTCTGTCTGTCTGTCATGAGGCTGTATCTCAGGAACCGTGATAACTATGGAGCTGAAATTTTAAGAGACGATGATGTGTATTATTGGGAGAGGCCTTCGACCAGCTGTAGACTGCAAAAGTACACGTTGATTTGATAGATCGATTTTTCATGTTCAACTTTGCCTGTTCCTTTGGGCAATTTATAGTAACTTTACCGCGTATGTCTATTTTGTTATTTTTACATATCATCCATATTCTGATAGGCGTATAAATTATACCTTTGCCCACACTTTTAGTTATAAAAACGTTCTTCATTATGTCCTAGCTGATGTCACGCGGTTTCACCCGCATAGTTCCCGTTCCCGTGGCAATACGGGAATAAAATATAGCCTATGTTCACCGCAAAGAGTGTAGCTTCCCAACAGTGAAAGAATTTTTCAAATCGGTCTAGGAGTTCCGGAGCCTATTCGTTACAAAGAAAACAAACAAAAAAAACAAATCTTTCCTCTTTATAATATTAGTATAGATTTACAGATACTGTCTACTTGAATTGAAATTCGGAAAGTGATAGAGCGATCAAAACTATAGATAACATCTCACTAACACTAGACTCTAGTTACTAACATTGGGAAAACTTTTAGAGCCCGTATATTGAGTTCGAAAATCTTCAACACCCGCCGCAATCAAGTGCTATAAATCACGATACTAAACCATTTTTGGCCAATATTGAGTGTCAATACTCTGTTATCGGGGTATAAGTTACTTTATAGGTTTTAAAGTACCTGCGGACAGTTTTACAATGGCCGTACAATTTGATTTAGATGCTTTTCGAGCTGTTTTAAACTGTTGGATGAAATAGCTCAATGTGTAAATATCTGTTCAGATTTTGTATGATTTCGATAAAAGTAGGCATGTCGGAAGTTCATATGCAGGTAAAGATGTAAGATTGCCTGTCCCATTTATAATATTAACTAAATGACTTCGGTCTCCCATTCCCACGCCCCATGGGAATGTTAGCTAAGTTCCCATGGGGAGCGGGTACGGGAACAATAGTATCGAAATACTTAGACACGTTTATCTGTATATAGCTTAGCTTTTATTAGCTTAATTAAGGCTAAATAAAATTGAGTGAGAATTTCCAAAAATATTCAATTATTTATGTAATAGAAATACTTTATACAAAAAGTCGTATTTAGCACAACTATAATTCGCCAAAACCCTGCAAATAAAGACAGAGTAGTTTTTGTAACAAAACTTTAGAAACTTTGCCTCATTTGTCCCTAGTTACGTAAAGTTGCGTTACTTTATAGAAGTGACGTATATTAGCACTGGTTTCAGTAAAATACTCTGTGCTATGCTTTTATAATAACTAGCTTATGTTCATGGCTCCACTCGTATAAAATTCGGTAGGTACCTACCAGTTTTCTAACAGGAATCTTTATGTTTCGTGATAAGATATATGTACTAGATACAGACAGAGACAACCTATTATCGCCTTTTATCCCCAAGGGATAAAACGCATACATTTCATCTTTAGATTTTGTCCCAAGTAATAGGTGGTGAGCCGTATTGTCGTGTTCATATGGACAAGCGCAGGTTGTGACTGCCCGCTGTTGGAAACTTTAAAGACTTGGCTGAAAAATGGCTAGGTTTTTTATTGACAACCGGGACCAACGGCTTAGTGGGACTTCCCTAGCACGAAATGCAGCCATCTAAAGACCAGCCGTAGTGAAAGTTGCTTACCGCAGTGATAGTTTACAAAATCTGTGACTAAACACTGAGTCCGTGGGGCCACGAGCACTGCACGGGTTATAAATACATAGGTTATGTTGTTATATTTGTAATAAGGATTTATATTTTTTACCTATTATTTTTACTATTCTCTTTTATTTCTTTCTTTCTTTTGTTGAAGCAAATGGAGTGCATTAAAAATATATAGCAACAAAAACGATGACAGCAATGTAATCCATATTTTTTTCACTTTCTAATATGATTCTAATAACAAATTATAAAAAAAAATATAAAAAAAAAGGTGAAATGTAGGCATATAATATGCCTCTGCCTACCTCTTCGGGGATAAAGGCGTGACCATATGTATGTATGTATGTAATTTGATTCTAACAACACAATCAAAATGTCCATTACAATCGGTGCAGAGTTTTCAATTTTCATTTCTAAATGAAACCTGTATTTGGTTTATAACCAAGAGCAAGCAGTGTAGCAAGTAGAGAGTAGTTGTCGTATCTTATTTTAGAAAATAATAGTTGCATTTGCACTGCAGGACTGCTTTTAGTAGTAACTGCAATTATTCTTCCGAATGCGCCACCGAGAGAATGTCAATTGCATCCCCATATTATAACATTTAGCTAATTCGAATAGAATGCAGGCTCTCCAATAATGTTACTATAATGCTACACTAACTGAATCTCTTAAACGATCCACGCCCCCATTCCGGACCATTTTCGACTGTTGAACACCAATTTCGAGATTTGCATGACAATCACAAACACCGGTTCTCGGCAACTTTACCGATGGCATAGTGATCAAGTTACCATTTCCAAAGCTAATATTCCTAAAGAAAGAGTTAATTATCTGACAAACTATGTGATGATATAGAAAGGAGTCTGAGTATAGTGTTAGTTTGCAACCATTTAAAACAACAATAACTATGTAGTTTTTTTTTCACGTGTGAAACTCCATTCCCATCACGGAATGAATATTTGTGTAATTTCTAAATATGTCTCTGTCGAGAGTTAGTGTGTTTCTGTGAACCTATCAGAGCCTGCTTTCTACATTGTTTAGAAACCGCACAACCTTCGTTGATTGAATTGAGCTCTTAATACCTATATCTCTTCATAAACCAATTTTCTTGATATTGTACAGATAGTTGTCAATATTCTTTTTGAGAAAAAGCATGGTCGAAAGTACCCATAACCGAAGAACATGATTATTATGATGATATGAGCATTATTGTACTTATGAAAGTAAAAGAAGCGAAAGTTGAATGCCAGGATCGTAGCAAGTGGAAACCCACAGTCTCTGCCTAAGGAGACAGGAGCGTTATGTGACGTATTTATGTCGATATTCTACTACTACTGTATTTTTATTCATCATTATTCTTACAAATTGTGAAACGTATTTTAGGTACGTCTCCAATGTCTTCATCCACGCAGCTTAAAATGCATAATGCAAATTCTCTGCACGTACTTACATAATAAATTAAAATGTCGATAAAAATTTTTACTAAAATTTATTCATTGAAAACTTTAAAATGCATTTTTTTTTAATATACAATCTGGCCGGTAGGCATCCAAAGTGCTGCGTGTTTTATTCTCAATCAATGGACGAACGGCATGAAATATAACTCGTTCATTAATACTCTGTGTGATTGTGTGTGTGTATTGGAATATTGGAATTGAATGAAATATTGGATTGTAATGTTGGAATAAATTTACCATCTTTTGCAAAAATGATTCCTGGATTTTATAATAGTTGAAAGTAGTCGAGGTTAACTTAGAATTTCAATCAATTCACTAACTGACCGACTGCAAAGCCAGAAAAAGCATCTTCATAATGAAGATGCTTTTTTTGGGTTTGCCTTTAGTTTAGAGAGTTCAATATTATTAAACAAAGTTTAGAGAGAGTTAAATATTATTAAACTACGTAAAAATAAAGAAAATAAACAATATTAAAATAGTTTGAATAAGTATGAAATCGATCTATAAAAAGTTTGGGCTCGTCCGGGATTTGAACCCGGGACCTCTCGCACCCTAAGCGAAAATCATACCCCTAGACCAACGAGCCGCTTGTTATAGACGCTCAACTATACTAATAAGTTCAATATTTTCAGTACACACCTTATCAAATTGCGAGTATAATCTGAATTGATAAACACGTCATAAAAGTATTATAATAATAATAATATCTTTATTTACATAAAATAATTTACACGATATTGGCTTACACTAATACAATTTTCAATAGTTTGCGCAAGAGATACAGAAACTACATTCCAAACTAGGCGAGTGCCTGTATTTTGGAATACAGTGTTCCAACATGGCGAAAGTTTACATGAAATTTGATGAAGCGCTCGTGGCCCCGCGGACTAGTGTTCTGTAAACTTCTGTAAACGATCACTGTAGTAAGCTACTTTCACTATGGTCAGTCCTTGGATGGGTGACCATCCATGTGACCACGTTGTGACATTTCTTTGAGCGTTTCCGTGCTTCGGAAGGGATGTTAAGCCGTTGGTCCCGGACGTCCCGGTTGCCAGTAAAATGGCAGTAGTTAAACCCAGTCAAATGCCATTTAAGCGGCTTGAAACATTTCAACAGCAGGCAGTCACAACCTGCGCCTGTCCACCACCATCACAACACGGCAATAATACAGCTAACCTATTACGTGGGGCAAATTAAAAAAAATGTGAAATGTGGACGAATGATATGTCTCTACCTACCCCTTCGGGGATAAAGGCATGAGCATTATGCATGTATGTATGAAATTTAGTCGTATTTTCTCGAATATGCTTGCTTGATTAGAGATAACTAATGGTATCAGTCGTGACATGTCGGAAATTCATCGCAGAATAACATTAGAGGAGGAGGGAGAAATACTCCCTACAACCCTTCAATCCGTCAATCCTAGTTAGGTGCAGTTCAAACTAATTATGACGAATGGAACTCCTCAAGGAAATCAATATAGGTACTAGTGGCAGGTACCTAACCCTTCAGAAAATGTAGAATATTCTTTTGCCTTCTATTTCATATCGCGAAATTAAAGTTTTTGTGAACCTAAACGCAGAGGAAGAGCTCGTGGTCCTGTGGACTCAGTGTTCTGTAAACGATCACTGCCGTAAGCAACTTTCACTATGGCCAGTTCTTGGATGGGTGATCATCCATGTGACCACTTTGTGACATTTATTTGAGCGTTTCCGTGCTTCGTCCCGGTTGCCAGGAAAATGACAGTCGTGAAGCCACGTTGAAGAGACGGGCGGCTTGATAAATTTCAACAGCAGGCAGTCACAACCTGCGCCTGTCCATCTCAACACAGAATCCGCTCACCACCTATTACGCGGTAAAAATTCTAAATAGGTGAAATGTGGGCAAAATAATATGCCTCTGCATACCCCTTCGGGGATAATGGCGTGACCATATGTATGTATGTATGTAAAGGTATTTTGATAGCTTCGGTAGCGCAGTAGGAAGCGACTGAGTTGTGCTAAGGTCCCAGGTTCGAATGCCAGGTCGGAATAAATATTTGTGTTATCAGCAAATTAGGTATGTTTCGGAGTTGGAAAGCTTTTCATATCATGTATTTAGATAATGTTAAAGAATGTTTATCAGTTGTAAGTATATATCTCAAGCACAAGCTTTCTTTTTTTTTAACGTCAGGGAAAAATACTTCATGGATGCTATGACTCCGAATAGTCTACGGTTGGGAGCCCCGGGTAAGCCCTCGGAAGGATGTCCCAGGACTCCCAACAGACCCACGGCTACCACTACGGCCGCCTAGGGGAGGTTCAGGGGGTCTTAGTAGGGGGGGGGAGCGCGTAAATCCCTCACGGCACGCTTTCGTCTGCTTATGCAGCAGCCCCCTCACCGTCCTCAGGCCCCCGGTCGCAAGCACAAGCTTGTACTCGTATTACCTGAATTTGAACTAGATTGCATTGTGTTAAAAAGTCCCAAAATGTTTTCCCTAAAAGGTTTATATTTTGGAGTTATTTGGACAAGACGATACATGACAAAATTCGATAAACTTTTGGGTAGTCACTACCCAAAAAGTTTTTATCTAATTTTCAAGAAAATTACACTCGTTACTGTAAAAGTAGAAACAAAATGCCCATCAGACAGTTTTTAAACTAAATTTAAGTTAGTCCAACTTTGAGGAGTTAACCCATTTATAACCACGAAACTAATTAACGGGAGGTCCAAAACTAAGTGTTCACGTGTCTATATAAGTAAATTGTACAAGATAAATTGGCTCGGCCCAGATTCTTAATGGCGTGATCCATCATCCATGCTGAACTAATAAGTACACAGATTCCTTACTTTTTTTTTGTAATCTATAGTAATAATAATTTTATTTTCAGACAACATGAGAAAAGTTACAGATCTTAGTTTAAGTTATAGATAAATACTTTAAAACTACGTAAACATATATATATCACATGTAGTGTTATAATTATAAATCTTAAGGCTTTTTTTTAACGTGAGAGAAAATCCTCATGGATGTTATGCCGGACTCCTACCGACTATAATACCTCACGTTACGCCCGACAGCCTATGGTTGGGAGTCCCGGGTAAGCCCTCGGAAGAACTACCCAGGACAAAATCTTAAGGCTATTATTGGTTAACACTTCAGTATCGCAATCTATAGGTAATAGAGATATAGAGCTAATTTTTAAAAGCAATCAGTATGCTGACTCAATCACAAATTTAATGTAAAAAAATGTTGGTATCGAGCAAGACTTGAATCTGCGTCTCCTGGTTTTGTCGGACCTGACGCCCAAACCGTAGAACCACCGAGACACTACTCTTAACTGTCAAATTCTTTCACCACATTACGTCAACCTAGTACGTTATGATCTAGGGTGACGTAGGCAGGGTACACTACATTAATACGAAAAACTTTATTCCGAAAGTCACAATCACGAATTTCATAATTCCGAATTTCATAAGTACGAATGATTCGAAATCCCGAAAGTCAAAAATCCGATGTTTCATAAATCCTTTTTATTAAAAGTCATAATTTTAAAATTCCGAATGTTTACAATTCCGACTGTCAGAATGTCGAATTTCAAAAAACTGAACCGTTCAATTCCGAATCATTAAAAATCCGCCATATTATAAATACGAACTCCGATTATCAAAAATCCGAAATATCATAAATACGAAGAGTGAGTCTCGTTTCCACCCGTTCCCGTTTCAACCCGAAAACTTATCATTAAAGACGATTATTTATGTTCCCGATTCCGCCCGTTTTTTTAAATAAAGTATGGTCAAGTCTAACTACCGAAGATATTATTTCCAAGTGCGTGGAAGGCAAACGACATTACAAAAAAAAATAACCACGAAGGCTAAGGCGTGAGCTCCGCTCCCGCCTCAGCCTTCTAACCTAACCTATCCGAGTCGGGGTACTCTGAGTAGGGGTGTTTACCATTCACTTATTATGGTTAACACCTCGACTCGGATAGGTTAGGTTAGAAGGCTAAGGCGAGAGCAAAGCGGGGCTCCGGCGTTAGCCATCGTTTTTTTTTTGTTTTGTCGTTTGCCTTCCACTCACTTGAAAATAATATCTTCGGTTGTTAGACTTGACCGTACTTTATTAAAAAAAGACGGGCGGAATCGGGAACATAAATAATCGTCATTTTTAATGATAAGTTTAAGCGCTCGTAGCCCCGCTTGAGTTTCTGTAAACGATCACTGTTTGTAAGCTACTTTTGTTGTGGCTGCAACGTAGTGATTATAAATTACACGAAACCTTAACCATGCGCAAGCAAGCAGTCATGCGGACATGCATGCAGGCATTCATTAGCTTTCCAAAATTTCGTGATGAGTTGAGAGTGACGAGACAAGCTTGTTACTGCAAGCGAGGAATGTCCTTCCTTCACGCTTTTAACTAGTGTTTCAAAGCACTCGCCGGCCACTCCCGCGGCACTCTCGCTTCGCTCGTTCGACCCGTGCACAGGGGGTCACGGTTCTAACTTAACCTAACCAAATTGAATCTTCTTTTACTCTTGTCACTCCAGGTAAGAACCACAGCGAGTCGGGTTTCAACTTCATTTTTATGTTACACGAATACCCTATTTAATTACAATTTATTCAATACATATAGGTAGGTACTTATTTATTTATAAAACTCTGGATAATATCAATTTTAACTTTAACCTATTTTTTATTGAAAGTTATAACTTTAACAGTGAATTTTCGGATATTTGAAATTCGGAATAATGTTTTTCGGGAAAATAACAGTCCGGTCTTTTGATTATTCGTACTAATGAAATTAGGAAAAATAAAAATTCGTACTTATGACTTTCGGATAAATGAATATCGTCCTTTTGAATATTCGGAGCTTTGTTTCTTAGGAATTATAATATTCGGAATTTTGAACATCAGAATATTGAAATTCGGAAAACCATTTATCGGAATTTTTGGGTGTTCCCACGTAGGCACGATCTACCAGCAACTTGGTTAAGTTGCACGGCACGAATGCATAGAATTGCAACTTTATAATCATTCGATTTGCGATGATACCCGCCCAAACATTTTAGAGATAATTTTGAAAAGCAATTAGTATGCCGACTCAATCACAAATTTAATGTGACAAAAATTTTGGTTTCGAGCAGGACTTGAACCTGCGTCTTCTGACGTCTAACCGTTGAACTACCGAGACACTACTCTTATCTGTCAAATTCTTTCACCACATTACGTCTTGGGGCGACGCGCCGCCCCAAGACGTAATGTGGTGAAAGAATTTGACGTAGGCAGCTAAAATAGCTCTAATGAGTAGCAAGTCACTCATTTCCATTTCACTAAGAGTATAATAGGCCCTTTTCAAGATATATTATCTAATAAATAATACTAAACGGTTACTTGTATAGATTTCGTTAAAAAAACGATCGGTATTGAAAATCTTTTATTCCCCGGAGCGCTGTAATTAATTAAAGTGTCAATATTAATTGATCGCACAACTTGCCAATAAATTTCGTAGCAATAGATTGCCTAAAGTTATTGAAATTTCGTTAAACAACGTTTTAGTGCACCTGTACCTTTTGTTTTTGTAATCTGAAGTAAGTGTCCTTATAAACAATAGAAATGAAAGGGGTTTCAGAATATAATATCGAAGATAAGATAGTTATACTCAAAACCTATAGATAATCGGTACAGGTTTGTTAACACTGAAACTTTCATTGTCGTAAGTTTGATTTTATCGATTACATGATATTAAAAATCCGGCCATGTGCGGGTTCAAACGACAAAGAATCACGTTTGTTGTATAGGAGCTCTCCCTTAAGTGTCTATTTAGTTTTAATTTAATTATTTATATTTAATGAAAATACACAGGTCGATATTCTGTGAGTATTTCAAGCATCTACTTAATGCCCTTATAAATATATAAAATAAAATGCAAAAAAGTCACGTTTGTTGTATGGGGGCCCCCCTTAAATATTATTATTTTTTGTTATAGCGGCAACAGAAACACCATAATCTATGAAATTTTAGCTCTCTATCTAGCACCGTTCATGAGATACAGCTTCGTGACGGACATACAGACAGACAGACGGATAGCAAAGTCTCATGAATGGGTCCCGTTTTCATCCATTTAGGATTGCGTGCCCACAGCAATCCTAAAAAGCTACGATTACTATACGGGGAGTAGCGGTGCATGTAGATTATACTTCTGCCATGAAACTGACTAAAGTACTCGTGATTCCTGCTGACGCATGACGCAGTGTTCTGTAAACCATCACAGCAGTAACCAACCTTCGCTGTGGATAGTCTTCGGATGGGTTATCACTTTGTCACGTATCGCGTTTTCATGCTTCCGAAGGCATGTTGAGTTGGTCCTGGATGTCAGTCACATGGCAGCAGTCAGCCACAAGTCGCACCTGTCCATCTCAACACGGCAATATGCTCACCCAAACTAAAATGTGATCGTATTCTGTGCCTCTGCATTCCACTTTGGGGAATATTGGGGATAAAGGCTGTATAAAACTGACTAGACTTTAAGAGTAAAAGAAAAGACGCCATGATGAAGAATAAATTAATGAATTTAAAGCTTAGAAATGAGCACTACCAGAGTAATCTTTTAAATTGCGTTTCAATGACTAGATTACTTAGATTTAGTACACTAATACTACGGCTTTGGCCTAAAATAACTTCGTTGTTTACGCCGTGCCTTGGAGGCTGTCACGGACTTAGATATTATCATATTGAAGTCCTCGTCCAATTGTGTACTTTACTAATAAATATCTAGCTGTGCCCCACGGCTGCGGCTGTAAGCTACATAGCTACTATATATTTTTATACGTGTGGAAAATAAATCCCTAATGGATGCTATGCCGAACTTTTACTCTCACCTAGGCTAAAATCCCCATAATAACTGTAAAAATACAAACTACATAAGTATTTTTTTGGACTAAACTATCAATTACATAGGTTTTTTTTTATTTAACTGCAAATTACATAGAATGGTAACTACATAGATATTTTTTTTGACTAAACACAAACTACATAAAAGGTAATTTTTTAAACTAAACTACAAACTACAAAGGTAATGTCTTCGACTAAACTACAAATTACTTAGCAAATTTTTTTGATTAAACTACAAAATATTATTGCTACTACCCCACTCGTAATTAGTAGCTCTTTTTAGGGTTTTGTAGCCAAATGGCAAAAGCGGAACCCTTATAGATTCGTCATGTCTGTCTGTCTGTCCGTCTGTCTGTCCGTCCGTGTGTCACAGCCACTTTTCTCCGAAACTATAAAATCTATGCTATTGAAACTTGGGGGCTAGATGTATTCTGTGAACCGCATTAAGATTCTTATATAAAACTAGAAAAAAAGCAGTAAATTTTGGGGGTCCCCATACTCAGAACTGAAACTCAAAATTTTTTTTTTCATCAAACCCATACCTGTGGGGTATCTATAGATAAGTCTTCAAAAATGCTATGGAGGTTTCTATCATCCTTTTTTTCTAAAGTGAATAGTTTGCGCAAGAGACAATTCCAAAGTGGAAAAATGTGTGTCCCTCTAACTTCTAAACTAAGAAAATGATAAATCTAAAAAAAATATATGATGTACATTGCCATAAAAACTACCAACGAAAATTAGTTTGAACGAGATAGAGCTGGCAGTTTTTTTAATACGTCATAAACAGCAATTTCCGGTTAGTGAAATCACTACCACTGCGAACGTGTTAAAACATCAGTCAAAGTTAGAACGAACTATAAGAACTTTTATATTATGTTACTTGCTGCTACGAAACCCTTCATGGGCAAGTCCAACTCGCACTTGGCCGGTTTTTTTAGGTGTGGGAATCCATGCATGCTATGCTGGGACTTCTTGATTTGTTTTCACACGATAAACTACGGGTCGTACGGCCTAATTTACACTCGTCAGATTAATTTGATATATACTTCAGTAATAAGAAAAAATATCTTTACCAGACTAAACTTAGCTTTATGATAAAAAAATCGGCTGTCTGTAAAGTCGGTTTACTGACGATAGTTGAACGTGACAACTCGGCCTTGCGTGCAGGCGGCTCCATCGAATTATAAGACGTTGTCTCGTAAAAAATAAAACTAAATTCGAGCCTGCATAGGTTTAAGTGTACATACACCAAAGGTGTGTAAAAATGTGTCTATGTATGTTTGCGTCACCAAAATTGTTTAACTAATTCGCGTTTAATGCTGATTTGACATTATAACAGTTTAATCAATTTTGTTTTATAACGGTGTTAATAAAGAGTTACGTAAGCGATAAAGTCGACAGTAAATTGTACTCGTACATTATGTGTAGCATCACAAGCGGCTCGTTGGTCTAGGGGTATGATTTTCGCTTAGGGTGCGAGAGGTCCCGGGTTCAAATCCCGGACGAGCCCAAACTTTTTCTTGCGTTTTCTAATTTTTCTGACTTTTTTCGAGTATTCTGCATTTTGTTGAGAAGTAATGGCCATTATCTGTGAATAACGGCGCGGGTTTATTGTGATAAATGAAAATACAAAATAATTATTGTGAAATGCTTATTTTAGTCAGCGCTTGAAACCCCGCTGACTCAGCGTTTTGTAAAAAATCACTGCAGTAAGCAAAATTCGTTATAGCCATAGCGAATTGTTCGATTGTTTCAGCTCTCGAACGGATGACAACTTTCTATCATTTCATTTACGAGCGGTTTCGTACTTCGGAAGGTACGTTCAGCCGTTGCCGTTGGTTGTATGTGGCGGGCGTTAAGTTAAGTGTTCAACAGAAGCCAAACAAACTTCGACTGCCCATGTTAAGACTTCAATAGGCTCACCACCAATTATGTTAGACAAAAATTTTAAGTTGAAAAGTGCTCAAATAGGCCTCTGCCTACCTCTTTGACGATAAAGGCGTAACGATAATTATGTACTTATATTAATGTCCCTTTGCAACAGCAGTACAACTAAGTAGTTCAACTAGTTGCACTAATAATACACCGCCTGTACATTGAATACACAACGTTATCTATATCAACGATTCACTTTTTTTTTCACATAAATCTCAGATAGATAGATAGATAGATAGATAGATATTCGTTTATTTGTCAGAATATTGTACAAAAAAGTTGTTACAAAGTTTAAATTTCCATAATATTCTGCCGTTTTCGGCGTACAAACATTGCGCTTAACAAAATAAAACATCACATTAATACAATATAGTGATAGGACAAAAAAAAAAAAAAAAAGACAGATTAGCTATGCCTACTGCTTACATTACATAGTTATAAAAGTCAAGATATGGTACATTATATGAATTAGATGTCAATATTTGCGTCAAATTGTTCATTTAAGTAGTCATTTACAGAATAATAACATTTTTCTAGAAGGAATTGAAATAATTTATATTTGAATGACTTATATGTCAGAGTTTTAAATTTATTAGGCAGTTTGTTGTATATACGCACAACCATACAATATACATTGTTTGAGAAAATTTTCAGATTTTGCTTGCTCATAACGACATCATCCTGTAACTTGATACAAGGATAACTATTAAAGTACGCCCTCTAACGAAGAAAGTTCTGGATAATCTATCATCCAGTTTGCAAACCCTGATTTTTCTCATATCAATCATTTTAAATTGACTTGGAGGATCATAAAAAAGATTGTCGATAAGTGGTGTTTCAATCTAAGTCCTTTATTTGATTGATGAGGTCAATCCAGCAGTGATTGAACAAAGCTCAATCGGTGATTTGATGGCTTTAAATTTGGTGATTTATTTTTTCTTAGTGATTTTAATGCTGGACTTGAATACGTTTATGTGATTATGACTATATTGTGTTTTTGGCCCTGACAATCTATGAAAATTATTCAGCATTTTGTAATATTAGGATGGTTATGAAATACCATTGCTTATGTCGACTGAAACATGCTTACCTAAAATGATTGATTTTTTTTATTTATTCTTTGTTTAAAAAACGGTTGCTTTTTAGCGTGACATCATTAAAACCAGTAACCTCAGTAATATCTAATTATGACACAATTTTTTTATAACCAAGCCACTTACCTATGCATTAAGTACCTAGTTATTTATAAATTAAATTATTTATATTTCTGTATTTATAATAATTTAATTATTTATAAGTAGATTCTAGAGACAAGCATATAATTAACAATAGTTTTCTATTTGTTTCAGATGGAACACAGCCCCCAACCTTAATGGAACCTGAAACACAAAAAGATGACACTACCCCGATACAACCAAATACCAAGAACTGAAGCAACCTTGACTACAACACTTACACCTTACAACAGTACAAACTATACTACATATCTTTACCCTTCAAAACGACCCCCTGATGTTAAAAAAAACGCTATCAAATTCGAACTCAGAGAAGTCAATACAAGTGATTTAATGAGGCTAGTAGATTTCAGTGACTATTTCTACAGTAACACTACTCAAGATTTCAACAATAATAGTATTGACATAGCTGAAATATATGGATTTAAAAATTGTACTCTTAATGGGACTTTCAATGCCTCATGTTTAGATAGACAAATTGATGATACGGATCAGAATTTCTGGGCATTTTTGCTGTTGATATTTCCTTTTTTCACGCTTTTTGGGAACGTGTTAGTGATAATGAGTGTAGTGAGGGAAAGGACGCTGCAGACGGTGACGAATTATTTTATAGTGAGTTTGGCGGTGGCTGATCTTCTGGTTGCAGTTGTTGTGATGCCTTTTGGAGTTTATTATTTGGTAAGTCTTATATTTTATTATCTTTATCTTATATTACATATTGCTATGATTGAGGAAATTAGGACAATATTTTGCTTCTTGGTTCTTATATTGTACGTGTATTATAGTTATTACTTATCTGTAAAAGTATAATAATCTTCATACTAATGAACACGAAAACAACATCACAGGTCTTTGAAGATGCTCAAAGGTCCATTTTGTCACTGAAATGTACCATAAACGAGTTAGCTAACTGTCTTCTGTAAAACGAAAACAGTTTTCACACAAACAAAGTAGCAAGTTGGAATCCTCTAGAATTCCGACGTAAGTATTCTGACGTTAAAAGCAGTTGGCCAGTTGACAGTTGCGATGCTAACTACTAAACAAAGACATGGAATTAAATGGGATTGAATAGGACCCTTCATTCCCAGTAATTCCGCGGCAGTAGTTCCGCGACGGAACTAGTGAGAACACTCTAATGAACATTGAAAATGTTCACAGCCTGTATATTTATGGTGTTATTTCATTCCGATAACGTGATACTTAGCGTTCGTATCGTTTCAAAGAGAATTGTTTAATCACTTGGAAGGATAAAAGCGATGCCATTTCATTTTGAAACAAAACTTTAAAATGAGATTAAATCTTTACTACTGTATATTTTCAGTTATAGCATCCTTAATCTAAAGAGCCTGAAAATACTTTTGATGAAAGAGTAAAATACACTTTTGAGTGTTTACCAAAATAATAACTTACTAAGGTTAGGTTAGGTTAGGTTAGATTAAACAAATCACTTGGAAGGATAAAAGCGATGCCATTTCATTTTGAAACAAAACTTTAAAATGAGATAAAATCTTTACTACTGTATATTTTCAGTTATAGCATCCTTAATCTAAAGAGCCTGAAAATACTTTTGATGAAAGAGTAAAATACACTTTTGAGTGTTTACCAAAATAATAACTTACTAAGGTTAGTTTCGAAGTTTTTTTAACAAACACTTTTTTTGTGATACAGTTATCATGGGAGTGTATAAAAACTACTAGTTCTTGGTCACAAAATTGGGATAAGCAATGAACTATGAAGTTGTTGGCATCGGTCTGTGATAAATGAGCTAAATACCTGATAATTTCTGACATTTTGAAGTCGGTGATAATTATGTTCAAAGATTTTGGAATGGTGCAGAGGAACATAAGGTACGTATTCTTTTAAAATATAATGTACCCAATATCGATAAACACAGTCACACGTATCTTACTTTTTACTAATATTATAAATGCGAAAGTTTGTGAGTGTGGATGTTTGTTACTCTTTCACGATCAAACCGCTTAACGGATCTGGCTGAAATTTGGTACAGAGATACATTATAGTCTGGAATAACGCATAGACTACTTTTTATCCCAGAAATAAGTTCCCACGGGAACAAATTTTACGCGGGCGAAGCTGCGGGCATCAGCTAGTACATTATATAGATACTTCAGTGAACTGCCTTATTATGATTACATTGATTAATATTATTATTGTATCCATACTAAATAAGCATTCATAGTTATAGGGTCAATCAAAAACCAAGATGTTTACAATGATATAACAATCTATACTTTTATGATTTCTTTACGAGAAAAAGTCTATTAATATTTTAGCGTGCCACATAAATTTATCATCATAAAAATATGTATGATAATTATTATCTACAGTGTCATGGTGTAACACGATGTTTGTTCTGTGGTTAAGTAATATAATATTAGATATTTTATTTGAACTAAGCCATGGGGACAAACATCTTTAATGGCTATATCGATATTGATGATGTTGTAAATCTTGATAGTGATGTTTTTATAGACTAGTAATCCTGTTTTACTGGCCAGTATCACTTGAGGTTTGCCATTACCAAGATTTAGAACTTGAAGTGGATTTATTGCTTGTAATATCCTCTGGGTAGCAGCTAAGTATCACTCTAAATGTCAATCTTGATTACCCTGAAACTCCTAATTTTAAGGTTCAGTACATCAAAAAAAAATTTTAATAAAAAAGAAACCGACGTCAAACATAACTAAAAACGGAAAAATAAAATTTACTTGACACAAAGTTAGTATATTCTGATTTATCGGATATCATTAAATATAATACAGAAATCGGTGCCCAGTAAAACTATGTAGGCTTAGGTAGGCATTATTAGTCTCTCTCATAGTCATATTGGCACCGACTTCAGTATTATATTTAATGATATCTGATAAATCAGAATGTACTAACTTTGTGTTAAGTAAATTTTATTTTTCAGTTTTTAGTTATGTTTGAAGTCGGTTTCTTTTTTGTTAAAAATTTTTTTTCACCATTTTTAGTGACATGTAGACTGAAAATCTATCTATCTAGGTGTCAAGTTCTCGACAGTACAAATTAATCAAGCCCAAACACAAAGTAACTGCAGTATATAGTTAAAGAATTCTCTCTACTGTCTTTCGTCTCCATCATCAGATCGACTTCATTAAGTTGTACTACTTTAAAGCCCTTGATAAAAAAGTTTACAAATGTCGTAGATGCCCCTACAATTTTTTAAAGTTCCCTACGATTTCTCCTGGATGCCATCATCAGATCCTGACTTCCTTAAAATGGGACCACCTTGGGAGTATCTATTCTTGAACGAAAAAAAAAATCAAATCGATTCATAAACGACGGAGTTCTGCGCGAACAAACATAAAAAAATAAAAAATTATAATACGGTCGAATTGAGTAACCTCCTCCTTTTTTGAAGTCGGTTAAAAAAGAAAACGGTTGGAGTCGGACTCGCTCACGGAGGGTACCGTACCAAAAAACGGACAAAAATCACGTTTGTTGTATGGGAGCCCCCCTTATTCGTACCTTTTTCTGATTTTAGTATTTGTTGTTATAGCGGCAACAGAAATACATTACCTGTAAAAATTTCAGCTCTCAAGTTATCACGAGATATAGCCTCATGACGGACAGACGGATAGGGAAGCCTCATGAATGGGGTCCCGTTTTTACCCTTTGGGTACGGAACCCTAAAAATGGAACTCTTTTATAGCAACACCGCTGTTAGTACGTCTGCCCATCAAGACCCTTTATCTCATTTACGCGTAGAGGTATTGAGTTGGAATTAATAACGTTATTCATGTCTACAATCCCTTGAAGCTCTAAAAAATAATCCATCTATTATCTGAGTGAGAAATTATACATAATACAAGAATCTGTTTGGTATTACAGTTTGTTTAATCTCTTTTAATTTGACTCTTATCCGATTATTGAAAGGGGATGCCGTATGACTACCCTATACTATTAATTCTAATAAATAAATAATAATAAATAAATATTTGAGGACATTTACACACAACATCATCTAGCCCGAAGTTCTGATAGATATGTGTATTTGTATATTTCACAACACATAAAGATATTTGTCCTGGGTGGGAATCGAACCCACGACCTCCGATTCGTAGTCAAGCACATTAATAAAACTGCTGGACTACGTTGCAGTTACTAAGTGCAGTACTTAGCTTACAAGTAAGACAGTAAAATCCTAATTAAATATTTGGATGAAATCAGGAATCCTTAAATATTGGTACTCAAACTGATGGGAAAAAGGTATGCTTCCTTTGAAGCTTAATAAAATAGAGACCCACATTTGCAAACAAAATTATGCGTCTCTAAATCACAGTCTTTAGTGTACACCAGCGGACGTCACGCGATTTTACACGCATAGTTCCCGTTCCCGTGGGAATATGGGTGTAAAATATAGCCTATGTTTACCGGGGATAGTGTAGCTTACTACCAGTGAAAGAATTTTTCAAATCGGTCCAGTAGTTCCGGAGTCTATTCGATGCAAATAAACAAACACATCTTTCTTCTTTATAATACTAGCATAGACAAACCTTACAAACACACACACACACACACAAATTAAATGTACCGAAATAAAGAAAAGAAATCGAAGTAAAATTGCCACACATTTTCATAACGCTCATTAATGTGTTCACTGGTTTTATTACATTACATACTCTTCGATATTTGTACGCGAAAGAGCAGCTGTTTGTGAGATCAATGTATTTGCTTATTACATCCATTTGCCCGTAGGTATTGTAACACTTGTTCGCTCATATACCTACCTATCAATACTTTCCTCGAATACGTTTTATTTACAGCCGTGTTTTGCTGTGCTGGCTTTATTAATTCTGTGGCGCTGGTTCATATTAACTAAAACATAATACAACCCGTTCAATACAAGGGTATTTATTCTATACATAGGTATAAATATTTGTCTATCTACACCACTACAAACGCAATCAGCTGTCACTTTGGAATCTACACAAATCAATTAAACAATATAATATAACTACATATAATTTCTGACACACCCATAATTATTGGTTACTAGCGGACGTCACGCGGTTTCACCCGAGTAGTTCCCGTTCCCGTGGGAAATACGGAATTAAAATATAATCTATGTTCACCGCAAAGAGTGTAGCTTACCAACAGTGAAAGAAAGATAAGAACTTTTTAAATCGATCTTCTATTAGATGCAAACAAACAAATAATTAAATCTCTCCTCTTTATAATATTACTATAGATATCAGGGTTCGAAAAAATCCGGTTTTTATTATAAATATTAAAAATCCGATCTTTTTGATATATATCCGATTTTTTTGATATATATCGGATTTATATCCAGGCTAAGAAAAAATGAACCTTCTTGCTGTAAAATTAAGGCTTCAATTTCAGTTAAAAGCTGACCAAACTGGTATGTCAAAGGGGATTTCCCCAACTTAAAATGAGGTTGCCATTTTTGGAAACTATCTAAAATAATTCTGAATTGTACTTTTTCGCAACGTGTTGCCCGAGTAAACATTAATCTCCAATTTTTTTTAGTTCAGAACACAGGAATAAATCCATTGATATATATCAAGATAAAAATCAATTGATATATATCGTGATATATATCATGATATATATACGCTGATATATATCGGCGAACCCTGATAGATATAGATGACATACGAGATGTGGTGCGGCTAGTCTATGCCCTGAAAGTTACACAGCGAGCTATGAAACGAGCCATGCTTGGAGTATATCTGAGGGATGAACTTCGAAATGAGGTTATTCGGTAGAGAAGCAGAGTGGTCGACATAGCTCGCAGAATAAGCACATTAAAGTGGCAATGGGCTGGCCACATCTGTGGAAGAACCGACGGCCGATGGAGCCAACGAGTTTTAGAGTGAAGACCGCAATTCGGTAAGCGTAGGGTAGGACGTCCACCAGCCATATGGGCCGACGACCTGGCCCATCTGGCTGGGACTGGATGCGGGAGGGACCTACGTCCAGCAGTGGACTATAGGCCGATTGGACTTGATTGATTGAACATATACCATTTGGAGTATGCCTTGACAGAGGAAAAAGTCTCAGTATGGCGCCTCCCCTCGCGATCAAAGTCGTAGGTCGTGTTGCTCCATCCATTAAAATTATTGCTCATCTATGTTATTCAGACAAAAATATTATAGCAAAGAGAATATAATAGCATTACATACAGATCGGCAACTCCCTGCCTCCCACTGAGTAAGCTTCCCTATCCCCCACCAAAGTTGATGTGTCTATTGCCGTGACAGTACTTGAGAGTGTCACTGCGTTGCATTACGTATTACTACCTACGTACTTTGTGCAATTGCTTTGGTTTAATTTGTGCTAGCCGAGGATAGATTTGAAAAAAAAAAGTACCTACATACATGAGATTGCGTTCTGTTCCTTATTATTTTGTTTCCATAACTAGTGTCCCTAGTATACTCACACACACATTCAAGCTCGATTCAAGCTCACATTACGTGTATATTATTGTAGGTGAAAACGAACATTTTTGTACGGAATTTCCGCCCTGCGATTATACTTCTCTCCTTGCTCCTGCCCCACTTCTTCGTGAAAACAATACGTGTACAAAAAATGTAAGTATAAACGTTATAGACAAGAGTCAACAATATAAGCTATTCCTTTTGTAGCATGATAATGGAAAGAAGCATGTAAGGAAAGTTTTCTTTGTAATGAATAAGTAATGGTACACAGTCGTGTTTGTTCTTTTTTCTTTACATGATATGTTTCGTCAGTGTATTTTTTGAATTATTGATGTGAAACGTTTTTGCTTACTTTAATATGGAGTGGTCGCAGGCCCGTTCGCCCCATACGATCTTAGGGCTACCATTCGCCACTTCACTTTTAAGATAATTATTATGCTAAGTCGCCCCTTGATTATTTCTTTATCACAGACATACAGAGATCAACCGAGGTGCCGTGTAGTCGAACGTGTTTAATGTAGTATTTTGAAATTAATAAATTATTTTTTATCTAAACGAGGTCAACAGTGTGCATACGCTGCAATTGCATAAATAACGCAAAATGTTTATGTGTGGTTTATAGAATGCAGTGAATAATAATTTATTGTCGTAACTATGGAGAGTCCTTTCTCCCGGGGCTCCCTCACGCCCCGTAGCCCACCCCCGGGACCCTCGCGCCCACCGGATGCTGCCGCCGCTCAAGCTTCTGTTATTTCCACACCTGAGATCCAAAATTGGCTGACCAAGATCCAGAACTACCCTTCTGAGATATGCACTATTACGACCGATGGAGGAAAGCTAAATTCAGAGAACAAGTTACGGATCTCCAACATCTGCAGGAGGGTGCTACATGGCGCATCAAGCATGGCCGTTCAGTACCAGTCTGCCAAACAGAAGCTCATAGCCACCTACACTGAAATTGAGTCGTTAGAAAAGGAAAATGAGATTCGAGACCAGTTGGTAGAGCTTAAAAGTAGCATCAGAGCTGTTTCCCAGGTTGTGCCTTTTGAGCCTCGAGCATCATTTGCCGATAAGATTAAGAATGAGTATTTTTGCCCTCCAAAAACTGCCAGCTTAACGATTTATCCGGCGGATAAGGATAAAACAAGCGAGGAAACTAAGAAAATAGTACAGGAGACTATTAGGCCTGAGAAATTAAAGTTCCATATACGAGGACTTAGAAAGACCAAGAATGGTGGAGTCATAATCAGTACTGAAGGAAAAGAGGACCTGCAGAAGCTAAAGGCATCCCAGCAGCTTCAAACAATGGGCCTTAAAGTTGAAGAGACCACTAAAAGGAGACCTAGATTAATTATCATAGGTGTGCCGTCAGACCTATCAGAAAAAGTTTTGTTCGACTGTCTATTTGAACAAAATATAACTGATAAGCACCCGAGCCTCACCATAGAAACATTCCAACAGTCCATTAGACTTAGCCATAAATCTGGCAAAAAGGACTCCTCTTTCTGTAACAATATTGTCGAGGTAACAGCTGAGTTACGAAAAATGCTCCTTGCACAGCAACGTGTCTTTGTAAATTGGACGTCATGCCCAGTTAGGGATTGAACACTTGTAACTAGGTGTTACAAGTGCCAACAATACGGGCATTCAGCAAAGTTCTGTAGATATACAAATCCAACATGTGGTCACTGTGGAGAAGTTGGTCATACAAAAAAAGAATGCTCAGCATTGGATCAACCTGCAAAATGTGCAACGTGCAAACGCTACAACAAGCCGATTAATCACAGTACTGGCGATGTACAATGCCCGGCCCGGAAAAGTGCTCAAGAACGGCAAATCCTGGCAACTGACTACGAAGGTGACTAGACCGCCGTGTAACGAGGCAAACCATGGACATGGTCAACGGTGATATGACTCGTTAACGTGTACACCTAGTGAGTGATACTTAGGCATAGGCTCCATATAAGATTATAAATTCTAAATTATAATTTGAATCAACTTTTTGTTTTTGTTTGTGGACAGTAAGTGTACTATGGACGGACGTCATAATAATATCCAAGTGCTGATTATGTAAAATGTGTAAGAAATCGAATGCCCTAGTTTTAAGCAAGGTACTGCATTAGCTTGCAAATTTACTATTTGACATTATTTTGTATAAGTTTATTTATTTGTTTTAGGTATTCAAAGAGTTTCTTTTTGCATAGCATTATTTTTGATTGATCTATTATTAATAAGTATCCGTTGTCTGATACCCATAACACAAGCAGGTTATCCTAGCTTACTTTGGGATCAGATGGCGCTGTATAAAAGAATAGGTTCGTGAATAAATTTTTTGTTTACTTATAAGCACCTATCTATTAGTATTTAGATAAACGCGACGAACCTGGTCACCTATAAATACAGATACTATGGTATCTAGTTTAAGCACCAGTCTCAACATTATCTATTTGTGAATAAATTGTATAAACGCCTAATTAAGAAACTTTAAGAAATATGTACCTCTGTAATATTTTTTTGAGAAAATAAAGAATTTATTATTATTATTATCATCATTAGCTTTTAAAGTACAGTCAGAAGAAAAGAGGTGGGTTGGACACCAAAATACTGCTCTCACCTTTGGGATAAATTCTGCGAAGAACTAGATGGAAACGCGTTGCTATGCTGGAGTGGTCGTGCAGTATATCAGTTTTACTACGGTGACTTCATCATAGGAAATCGTATACGTGTCTGCGACCTTAGTGATATAAAACAGTAAAGAAATAAGTGTATAAAACAGTAAAGAAAATCAGGAGCCTACAGTGATGATTTTCTTTTTGTTACTTTTTTTTTTTTTTTTTTTTTTTTTTTTATATTCAGCTCGCCAAATTGACGTCGCCACGATGGATAGCCGGGGCGCATCTTGCGATTGGGGGCCACTTCTTACAGCGGTCCTCAAGTTGGCGGCCCTGTGATGTGCCTCTTCACGCTCCTCTTAAAGAACCCGGGGTTGTAAGATGAGGGAAACACGTGTGCAGGCAGGTCGTTCCAAGTTTTTATAGTTCGACAGAGGAACGATCTTTTGAAACGCTCGGTTCTGGCGAAGATTCTCTCCACTGTGTATGAGTGGCATCTCTGCCCGGCACGCGTTGTTCGGGATCGGAAAGGTGATGGTGGGATCAGATTGAAGAGCTCTTCAGAACATTCGCCGTGATACATTCGGTAGAAGGCAGCCAAGGACGCTACGGTTCTTCGCTGCGCCAACGGTTCGAGGCCTCCCGTCACCTCAGGACAACCAATTATTCGGACAGCACGTCTCTGTATAGCGTCAAGTGCGTCCAACAAGTACCTCGCGGAGTCATCCCAGAGGTGAGAACAGTACTCGACGCAGGGACGAATCTGCGTCTTGTACAGCAAACATCTCTGATGTGGCGTGAAGTACCGTCTCACCTTATTTAGGACTCCGAGTTTCCGCGAGGCCAGCCCAATACAACTCTCTATGTAGTTTTTGTGATTGAGCTCACGCCGGACGTCTATACCGAGAATCTCCAGGTTGTCCTTTAGTGGAACCGTAATGTTCTGAAGAGAGGGTAGGGGTAGGAATGGGGACTTCTTAGCTGTAAACGCACACGCCTGCGTTTTTCTGGCATTGAACTCGACCAGGTTGTCTGAACCCCATTGGGCAATGCGACCCAGGTCCCGGTCGAGATCCGCCACGAGTTGCCGTCTCTTTTACTTCATTTGAATCTTTCATGCTGCTAATATATTTCTTACATTAAATCGTTATTAAAGACTACTAAAAAAGTAAACGCATCTAGTGCTGCGGCACGATAACCACTAAGTACCATGTATCAGGAAAACTACTTATCTTCTACCTTACTGGTATAAAAATGAGAACAAAAAGTCTAAGTACAGTCCAAAAATAAAGAAACACATTGTCGATAATCATTGCATTACCTATTCAATTTACATTAAAAATGACATTATCAAATTGGAAATCGCAGTAAAATAAACGATAGGATCGCGTTATCAATCGTTGAGGATTATTCCGTAAGTCGCGGTTCATTTAATACTGGCTACTAAGCCGTGCTCCATTAATCATAGCTGTAAAAAATCTTTGAATGTTCTCCTATATAAAAATACCGGCCAAGAACGTTTCTGACTAGCGCACGAAGGGATCCGTACAAAAAAAGGAAAAAAAACCGATTGGTGTTTAGGGAGCCCCCTTAAATAATATTACATAGGTACCTAATAGATGATGCTCGTGGCTACGCCCGTGTGAAATTTGATACCTGTTCTCACTTCCCGTGGGAACATATTCCCGGGATGAAAAGTAGCCTATGTGTTATTCTAGACTATAAGCTGTATCTGTACGAAATTTTAGCAAAATCTATTTAGCCGTTAGAGTGTGATTGAGTAACAAACATCCAAACATCTAAACATCTTCACAAACTTCCACATTTATAATATTAGTGGGATAGTGGGAAGTAGGATTTTTATGTTTTAGAGTGTATTTGTTGTTATAGCGACGACAGAAATACACCATTCTGTGACTAGATACAGCCTCAGGACAGACCGACGGACAGCAATGTTTCAGTAAATATAGTCCCGGTTTTACCCTGTGGGTACGTAACTAGGATGATAAAAACTTGATCGACTATATCGCGGACGAAGTATTATGAAGTAAATATTTTTTTTTAAATCTTCATAGTAACTGTAGCAAAGATTATATAATATATTCTATATAGTAGGTACAGATACGACCACTTTCCTAATACGTTCCTCTCTTACTATTACTATTCCAGTAGCTCCGAAGATGAATTCCTACTAATTAGAGATGCGCCGAATGTTCGGCCGAATATTCGAATTCGGTACATTCGGCAAGTTTTGGATAGTTCGTATTCGGCCGAATATTCGGTTTATTTGCCGAATAATTACCGAATGTTGAGATTATAGGTAGGTAGGGGTTTTCCTATAACTAACGTCCTAGTATAAAGATCTCTGGTGACGCACAGTGACATAGTTATTTAACAAAAACAAAAAAGCTCGGAGTGCTCAACATTGCTTCCTTAAAAATGCCCGATTTTTACGGCGAGCTGAGCAGACCCATTAATGAATCCGTTGAACTCGCAAAGTACTTGTTTTCCCACCAAAAAATTATCAAGATTAAAGAACTGAGTGTTGTAATGACCTGGCTTAGTTCTAGATATCACGGTCCGAGTTATTACGTATTCTGTTTTATCCGTTCTTCTTTAAGTTACAATATGCAAGTACTTTTTCTTCGCTTGATTCAGTGTCACACAACATCATCACTAAAACGCTACATAACATGACCGCACACAACCAGTCCAAAACTCTAACTCTCTGTAAAAATGAACTGCTCATTTTCCATTTCACATTTCACATTCATATCACTCGTTTCAATCCTAATCTTTGTTGGTGGAAAACAAAAATCATTTCATTAAAAACAAGCCAGCTCATTAATCTATCGGCGCGTGCGGCTACATATTATATGGCGTGCTGTTTTCGTTTTTGAGCTAGTGCTGCTGAATACCAGCCTTGCCCGTTCGACTCGGCATAGAGGCGTGCTATGATGACTATTAACTAACCTCTACTTAGGCGCCTTCGCGACAACTTCGATTATTTATAGCTTGATGGATCTGTAGACCTAAGCGAACTACTATAGTAGCAACAGAATGGCAATTCTCTGCATAGACTGAGATTTACTGGTGAAATATTAGTGACTAAAGGTATGACAAAAGACATTTCAACTGTAAACTTTCTTCACGCTTGCAAGTTGTTCGTTTGAGAATACGCGCCCTGGGGTTAAGGGTTGCGCGCCCAGCGCTATAATAATGTCGCCAACATCGTGGACTGACCTGTTTACTGCGTTAATTTGAACCGAATAGTTCGGCCGAATATTCGGTTCGGTACATTTTATACCGAATATTCGGCCGAATGTTCGAATTCGGTTCAAACCACATTCGGCGCATCTCTACTACTAATATTATAAATGCGAAAGTAACTCTGTCTGTCAGTCGATTACGTTTTTACGCCTAAGCCGCTGAAGCCATTTAGATGAAATTTCGTATAGAGATAGTTTCAATCCAAGGAAAGGACATAGGCTACTTTTTAACTGACTGCGCAAAAGGATGGTACTGATTTTACGCGATAACGACTTCTACGCGAACGAAGTCACGGTGGTATAAAAAAAGTAATATCATAAAATTGTACATCATACACTCATTTGCAAAAAAAACGGGCGGTTTTGATTTTCATTCATCTTTAAAAAGATACAATACCAAAAAGGTTTCAATCGTTTGTACACGTTACTGGCCGGTTTTAAAAATGCCGTGGTATTTAAAAAAGTACGTTCTAAATTCAAATTTTCATTTGATGCTCATTTTTACAGAAAACCCCTTTTTATCCTACATTTTTGGCGCGAAGTTCCAGAAGTTAACATCGACTTTCACAACCTTATTCAATTTTTATCGATTAATATCATATCCTTGACTGTCAAAGCTTTATTTATTGCTGTTTGGCTGTATCAAAAATGGTAGATAAAGTGGTAAAAGCTACCAAAATTATCGCGCTGCTTGAAGAGGGTTGCAGCCAATGTTTCGTGGCTAGGAGGCTAAATGTTAGTCGCTCGACCGTCCAAAGGACCTGGCAGCGATATCAGGAGACTGGTTCCGTCGAGAGAAGGCCTGGTTCTGGAAGAAAACCATGTACCCAACCACGGGACGATCGTTTTCTTGTGAGTCGCGCATTGAGAAATCGCAATCTTAAGAACAACCTCCAAGAAGTAAGAAATGTGCATATTAGTCTATGGACGGTCAGGAGGAGGCTTCTCGCTGCCAATATACGCAGTCACCGCCCGGCCCGCGGCCCCAAATTACTCCGTGAGCAAAGAGTTCACGGGCTTAGGTTCGCTAGAAATTGTGAATCATGGACTCAAGAAGATTGGAATAGGGTTTTGTTCTCTGATGAAGCCAGGATATCTCTGTTCGGTGAAGATCGACGTCGGCGAGTGCTAAGAAGACAAGAGAGCGCTTTGCAGATGCATGTTTCGAAGAAATCACACCTTATGGTGGGGGCTCTGTTATCTTTTGGGCAGGAATAAATTCAATGGAACGTACAGAGTTAGTCTTCATTGAAAACGGCTCACTGACTAGGCATCGATACGTAACGGAAGTTCTAATTCCTCATGCACAACCCGCATTGGCCGCTCTAGGTCAAGACTCGATTTTTATGGACGACAATGCTCGCGCCCACCGATCCCGCGATGTTAATGCGTATGTGCAAGAGGTCGGCATTCGTCGTTTGGATTGGCCAGCTCGAAGTCCCGACCTCAATCCCATAGAACATATCTAGGACGTTCTAAAACGGCGTGTGAGATCAGTACACCCGGCTCCGCAGACCATCAGAGAGCTGAAGAATGTGATTACTGCGAAGTGGGAAAGTATTCCGCAAGCAAGTATCCGGGATATACTCGCTAGCATGCCCAGACGAATTCAAGCAGTGATTTTAGCTAGAGGGGGTCACACTCGATACTAAACATTTATCTGCTTTTACTTTATTAAAGAAAAACAAACAAAAAAACTTTTTTATTTTTACTTAATGAGCTTATGCACTACTAGCGAACATACACTACTAGCGAGGTTTAGCATTATTTCCCATAAATTGTTACAAAATTTTATGAAATACTGATGGAAACGATTATTTTCTTATTAATTTACCAAATTGTGAGGATAAAACTACCTATAATTATCAAACAAAGCAATATTAACATTTGAAATGGTTCATTGCTTAGGTGCCCGTTTTTTTTGCAAATGAGTGTATATTTAAGACTGTCAGTCTAATATACCAAAAGTATATAATTTCAACATTTCAACACATTTTGTTTTAATACCACAAAATAAGGCGGTGAGTCTATTGGCATGTTGAAATGGACAAGCGCAGGTTGTAACTACCCACTGTTAACATTGCTGGTATTTTTTAGTGATATTACACCTTATTATGTTATGCGGAGTAGACGCTATCAGAAATAATGTCAATAATGTTCATGTAATATTAATGGTACTTTTAACAGTGTGATATTTGTAACGATGTTATTACCGAAGTAAAAGGTACAAAGGATGGCAATATTGGTTTCGTTATTACAAACAGTTTCGGGTTAGGTTTACCGAACAGTCAAATAGGTACTGTTTTGTACGAAATACTCGTACATAGTTGTGTAGTTGTAGTAGTAGTAGTACTTTTATTTTTCCATTTTCGGATAGGCAAAGGCAATTTGAGCCAAACAGCCTAGTCTTATATTTATTATATCTTCATTTTGCTTTAATAAGTCACAGTCCTCGTCCTCTAAGTCCAGTTAAAGTCAAGTACAGCCCTAAGTCAAAGTCAGTCTTCCTTCAGAAAAGCGGTGGATAAATTTCTAAAAGTTTCTTTGGATTTTTTGTCAGAAACCGCAAAGTTGCGATTCACTGCATTTTATCACTTCCCAATACTAGTGCACGTTGTAGAACTTTTATGTTTAAGAATCCACCATTGATACACACAAAACACTCGAAAATACACTAATTTTGTAAATTTACAAAACGACGCGATACGATTCCTTCCAGTTCCCGCCAAAGAATCCTTGTGTAGTTGTGAAATAGGAATTCGGTACAGATTATATAGGTACTAGCCATGTAGTTTTTCTTTACTTTAACTCTTCAGACAAAAATCCTTATCCTTACTAATATTATGAATGCGAAAGTGACTCTGTCTGTCTGTCTGGTACGCTTTCACGCCTAAGCCGCTGAAGCGATTTAGATGAAATTTCATATAGAGATAGTTTGAGCACCTGGGAAAGACACAGGCTACTTTTAAACAGACTACTCTAAAAGAGGGTAACGATTTCGAAGCCGCGGGGAACAGCTAGTCGTGTATAAAACCTAAAAAAAATACAGTTATGTACCTAATTCACTATATTCGCCGTTCTACACTTTTCTTTAACTATGAAAATAACAGCATTTATACGATAACCCGCGTAAAGTCCTTTCCTGTTCTCGCTTCCCGTGGAACCTTATTCCCGGGATAAAAAGTAGCCTATGTATTATTCCAGACTATAATGTATTCTTGTATCAAATTTCAGCCAAATCCGTTCAGCCGCTCGAGCGTGAAAGATTAACAAACATCCACACTCACAAACTTTCGCATTTATAATAGAAAGAAAGAAAGAAAGAAAGAAAGAAAAAGAAATTTATTTCACATAGGCATTTACAGATGCTCTTTTAAAACGTCCAGAATATAAATCAAAATCTACTACCAGTTCACAACGCGACCCAACCGACGAATATGAGTAAGATATGCGTTATTACTCCGTCATATATTCACAGGTAGCATATTAGTGTATTGACAATGGTTCTCGGCTGGTTCTATTCTAAGTTGGCGACCTAATGACGTACCTTTTCACACTCGGCTTTTGGAACCCGAATTAGTAAGAGGATGGAAAGTGTGGTCGCGCTGAAAGATCGTTCCAAGTTTCAATGGAACAGGGAAAATAATAATTATATGAATCGTAGTTATTTGTGACGTCATCAATTTCTACGGCCCGTCGTAGGTAATAAGAAAATTAAACACAATAGTATTTCTCGTAATTCTATGACGCACAAAGTTTGACACGCGTTAGAAATTAGAGCGTGAAGATATTAAAATACATAGAGCATGTCAATAGATGGAGGGGAGACAAAAGCCTCCCCTCCATCAAAGTGATCGTATTGCTCTAGTAGAGTTAATCAAAAAGCCAGATGTGCACAATAAAATGATAGTCCATATTTTATGACACGCGTACGCACAAAATATTTTATGTCAAATACTTTCATACAGGAAAAGATACCCGTAACTTTTTTAGGGTACGCACGAACTTCATGTCGTAAAAATATAGTGTAATTGCATTATGCACTTAGATATTATGACTGTGAAGTAACATGAGATGATTGAATTGCGATAACTTCGATTATGGTTGAGCTGAGTATATTTTACGATAGCTAATCCCATTTATAGGAAATGTTTTAAATTCTGGTAGGTTTTCGTCGATGTCATAAATTTGTAAGTACTACCCGTTCGCTCTAACTTTGCCGCTGGCGTAGAGGCGTATACCCGAATTGTTAAATATACGAAGTAAATTGACAGTAGCTAATGTCACTTCGTCATAGAAAATAAGCAACATTGTATGAAGAAGTGACATTAGTTGCTGTCAATATACTTCGTCTAATTAAAAATTCGACTTTAGTATGGAGCCGAGCGGCAAAGTTAGAGCGAACGAGCAGTAGTTACTATACTCTGTAAAATATAGCTTGATCTCTGTGACAGTTCTACAAACGTAAACAAGAATAGACTTTATGTCAACCGCATAAAGCTTTTGTGGTTGAAATGCAGAATGCAGAGTGAGAACACAGAGGTGCAAACTGTAAATAACAACTTTGTGCGTTTGAAATAAATGTCAATTTTGTTTACGTTCATATAACTGTAACAGAGATCAGGCCATATTTTACAGATTATAAAGGAAAATTTAGTTTAATTAAGAATAAAAAGGAGGGTTTCGTGTACCTACCAAAAAAACGGTAAATATTCACGTTTGTTGTATTGTTGTCCCCCTTAAATATAAATATTTATTTTAATTTATTTGTTATTATAATCATGTGTAAAAAATTTCAGCTCTCAAGCCGTCACTGTTTCTAAGATACAACCTCGTGACGGACAGACAGACAGACGGCGAAGTCTCATATTATTTATTTATTTATTATTGAAACACACACTTGTATACAAATTAATTTAGTTTAACACAACCTGCCCGGTTTCGCATTCTCAAGTGTTCTTACTTTTATGAGAATGCTTTATTTCTGAAAAGCTGTTGCCCGCGACAATTATGTTATAATGCTAATTTGATTACTCTCTGCTTAGCCCGTAGGATATGTAGCGTAATAATATATAGCCTATTTGAAGACCTTACCCCTTTTTTTTTTTTAACGTGAGGGAAAATCCTCATAGGATGTTATGCCGGACTCTTACCGACTAAAAAACCTCACGCCACGCCTATCAGCCTGTGGTTGAGAGCCCCAGGTAAGCCCTCAGGAAGGATGTCCCGTGACTCCCAACAGACCTACGGCCGCCAATGCGGCCTCGCCCAGAGGGTGGTTCGGGTGCAATCCCGCGTCTATGGGGGGTTTCGGGTGTGACCCCGCTTCTAAGGGGGGGGGGGGGGCGTGCGTGAGTTGCTCACGTCACGCTGCCGTCATAGACCTGCTTCTGTGTGTGTGTGTCCTGCTCCGCCGACTGCGGAACTCGGGTGGGAGAGTTCTCTCCCGCACCCGGCCCGCCGCCTCCTTCGCGAGCACGACCTGCTCGCAGAAAGAGTCCCACTTACTCCCACTGGAGAGCATGGCTCGCACCATGGCTTCGAGCGAGAGAGTGTCCACGCCCAGACCCACTACGAGGACCTGGCGCTGTTGTGCCCACGCCGTGCACTCCACCAGAGTGTGGAGCGCCGTGTCATCGCTGCGGTCCTCTCAGTGCTGACACTCGGCCGTGGTTTCCCGGTGTTTTCGCCACAGATACCTACCGAAGCTGCCGTGCCCGGCAAGCATCTGTGTCAACCGGTAGGAGAGAGCACCGTGTCTTCTCTCCAGCCACTCGTCCATGAGCGGTCTGACGGCCGCGATTGTGGCGAATCCCCCCTTTGGTTGCTCAAGTCGCACCTTCCATGTCTCCATGGTTTCCTGGTGGAGCAGGGTCCGCTGGGCCTCGATTTCTCGAGACGCAGGCCTTTGGCCCCGCTCCAGCGCCTCCTTGCGCCATCTGAACAGTGACGCAAGGGCTCTCGCTTCCAGGTCCCATGGAGGGGTCCCGGCTAGGAGACATGCCGCCTCACCGGAGATCGTGCGGTATCCTCTTATCACCCTGACGGCCATCACTCTCTGCGGGCTCAGCACTCTAGTCTCATTGCTGGCCGTCAGGGTCTCCGCCCATACGGGAGCCCCGTACAAGGCCATGCTTCGCACGATCCCCAGGTACAGTCTCCTGTAGGGAGCGTTGGGTCCCCTGATGTTGGGCATCAGCCGCGCGAGTGCGGCCGATGCTCCCCTCAGTTTTGGGACCAAACTTCGGAAGTGATGTCCGAAGTTCCACCGGCCGTCGAGTACGAGCCCCAGATACTTCATCGAGGGCTCGATGCCGATGCTGATGCCCCCTACCTGTAGGCTGGATCCCGCAGGTGGCCCCCTTCCGAGGTCCGTGGAAGCACAGAGCCTCGGATTTATGAAGGGCGACCTCGAGACCCAGCCGCCGAATCCGACCCACGACCTGAGCAACCCCTGCCGTGGCCTTAAGTGCTGCGGCACGGTGCGTTGCTCCCCGCGCCGTAACGGGGGTGTCGTCGGCGTAACACGTTACGCCGACCCCTCTGAGCAACGGAAGACCTTATACCTAGTTAATATTTGTACAAAATTTGTCAAATCTATTCAGTACCTTTCGAGATCCTTCCGGACAAAGCAAACAGACAAACAGACAAAAAAAAATCTAACCATATTTTCGGCTTCGGTATCATATGTTGAACACCCGGCGAGTATTTTTTTTAATATTTCCAATGTACAGTTTTGACTTTTTCTGTCATTTTATTATATGTATAGAAGATATAAGTTCTTTTGGGATGCCAAAACGGAACGAAATTCCATGAGAATGGAGCCGTGGTTGTTTTAGTACATATTATTATCTAGTGCTTCATTAGATACAATCTTTGATATGAACGGGTATAATGTATATCCATTTGTCACCTTACATCTATTTGCGTAGTATAAATCCCTTCTGACAGTATTTTTACGCTTGTTCGCACATTTATATCATGTGCTTTATAAATATTGGATTCACGTCGAAGTGATCATTTGTCTTTTTGATTCAGAATCCAGTTCTAATACTTGATTACATCGGTGATATATTTGGTGAAGATATCTTGTTAGTGTTTGATGTAGAAAATAAACAGTTGAATGGATTAAGTTATAAAATTCTTTTATACGGGTAATACTTGCTGTTCATATTTGTGCCGACATGGGAATAAAAGAAGAAAAGTAACCAGCTGTTAACTTTATAAATGACCCGTGTTGTGACGGGTAAGGTACGAGTACAAAATTTCGCCACCCCAATACATCCCGAGAGTGTCGTAAGAGGCGACTAAAGGGAACTCTTTCGCAAAAAGATTCATTGCGTAGAGTAGGAAAACTCAGATGAAACCCGGTTCACATCCATGAAACCATCACAAAAATGAACAGGCTTGAAAAATTTCAACTGCGGGTCGCGGCGACCTGCGCCTGTCCATTTCAACTGGGCAATAGGCTCACCACCACCTATATATATTACGTGGGACATAAAACTATAAGGTGAAATGTGGGCGTATACTATGGCTCTGCCCACCCCTTCGGGGACAAAGGCGTGGCTATATGTATGTATGTTCAGTATTTACACAATCTCTTCAATTGCTAGTACATTCTTCAAGTTAGAATACCTCGTGTAAGTTAGGTATGAAATAGCATCGTAATACTAGCTCTAGACACCACAACAGCAACAAAGCGCATTCCGTGGTTGCATTACACAGCTTCCAGTCAAACTACATCGCCGCAAGCTACAGAGGAAATTAATATAATATGTTTTAAAATGATCTTCCTCAAATTATTCTAAAATTATTTTGCAGAAATATAAGATCTGAAGTCAAATATAAATGGAAACAAATCGCAACACTTATCATTTTAAACATGCAAAAGTTTGTGAAAAGGCAAAACGGATCTGTTTGACATTTGGCACAGGGGCAGATTATAGTCTGGAAAAACACATTGTGCTACTTTTTGTCCCTGGAATAAGGTCCGATGGGCAACGGACATGTTAAATCGAATTTATTTAGAATTTGAGTATAAAATAAATCAATACACGTCATACTGTGTGACAAAAAGTGTCATAGAGTTAAATGATTTAATTATTTCTTCGCCAGAACTGAGCGTTTCTAAAGATCGTTGCTCTGTCGAACTATAAAAACTTGGAACCAGCTGCCCGCACACGTGTTCCCCTTATCTTACAATCCCGGGATCTTCAGGTGGAGCGTGAAGAGGCACATCACAAGGCCGCCATCTTGAGAACCACTGTCAGAAGTCTTACGGACTGTGAGAGTGACCCCCAATCGCTAGATGTGCCACGGCTTTTCATCAGGCTGGCGATGTCAATTTGGCGAGCTTAATATATAATTATACAGACGAGAGATTTTTCCATGTTTTATTATTCGAGAAAATAAGATTTCATCCTAAAATGTTTAATATCCTGCATCGAAGAATTACAAATAAATAATTACTTGATATTGAAAGATGTCGAGATTTATTTTATTAAATTCTATTTTCCGTCAAAACTTAATGAGGTGGGTTTTAAGAAATTTATTAAATATTCGTTCTTTTCAGGGAATTTTAAATACAATTAACTGTAACATTATGAAAGTTAAGCAAGATGATAAAACTTTAATAACTTTAATTCGTAGTTCAAATTCACAAAGCTACGTGTAAATAAACAAAACAAGTAAAGAGTTCCCGAACCTCAAAGATAAGCATTCATTAAATAGTTCAAAAACTCGGCGATAAAGTTTTTGTTTGACAGTCACAGAAAATATTATTAATTTAAGTAACTCTTGGTGTAGTCTTGTGACCAACATTAATGTCATAAAAAATAGTCATTTTTTTGTTTTTTGTTGTTGTCATTGATCATGCAAAATGTTCTTGTTGTTCAGGAGATGAGGGAGCAAGTGTTGATGTTATTCAAATTATCGTAATAGAAAACCCTAGAATTCTAATATTTTCTGGAATTATTAATCGAGTAACAGTTGAGGCAGGTCATGCATGGATGACAGGTGAATTAACGAAAGCAAACTTGGTAAATAACTGAAATAAGCCTTTGGCTATCTGATATAAATACAGGTTTTAACTATGAATACCAATATACTTTTAATGTTTAGTGATATTTCTAGTTTCCCTTTTACGTCATAAAGAAGCAAAGCATTGATATGATTCTAAATAAGAAATACTTCTTAGGGGGCCACATCTAGTTCTGGTGTATCCTTTCGAGGGCTTACCCGAGCTCCTAACCGTAGGCTGCTTGGTAGGATACGTGTGGTATTTAGCCAGTAGAAGTCCGGCATAGCATCCATGTAGGATTTTCCTCCCGGTAAAATAAAAGGGCCCCGTCTCATTCAAATATGAGTATTATAGAGACATGTTTGTGGGGTAACAAATTTTACATGGGCCGAGCTGAATTCGCATCTAATCTGCACCCCTCTGCAGCATAAGAACAGATACGCAAAATCCCGGAATAGCAGAATCCCAGATGAGCACAACGACAGATTAGCATAAAGGCACTTGTGTTTACATCACTATATCTAACCCTCATCTTTTTTATACCTCTAATGTGGCAGACAAAGCATACGGTCCACCAGATGTAGGCGCTGATGGACACCGTAGCCTATGGACGCTTGCAACTCCAGAGGCGCTACACTTGCGCTGCTGACCCTGTAAAAACCATCTTAACACGTTCACGGACAGTACGTCGAGAACCGTACATCCTGACTCTCACAATATGGCACTACGGCTGTAGCCGGTGATTTTAAATGTATCAAAAGTGGAATTACGTTCACAGCCGAAGATTTTTCATTACACACATAGGAACGGCGTGACTCTGTGCCGTTTTAGGCTGTAATACAGACAGCTAGTGTCACATCAAGCACTCCGACGCGTGCACACAAGTTAAGTCTCTCACGCACACATTGAAGGACATCATGTCGTGACACTCCTTCTGTGGCCGGACGATCTACCTTCTACCGGTTACGTCTTTGGCCGTTACTGCCGCAACACTTACTTGAAAAATCTAATAATGTGGCAGTCCGTCCGCAGGCGTGATAATTTGTGTGTCATATCACAATTTTTTAGGAATGGTTTCTGTCCGGGAACGTGTTAAACCTATTTCGAAGGACACCATTCCCCGCCCACATAAAACGTAAACAGTGACCTGACTGACAAAATTTTTCTAGTCTTTTCCCGGGCAAAGTAGTCCTCAGAAATGTAACGAAATCATGGCCCTAATACAAACCTGATTAAAATTTCAGGCGTCAAGGACCAAAAATAATGAGGAGGCTTGTTTTAACGAAGTCTGTATTGAGTATCGCGATGTCAGCGAGAGAGCATGCTAATTAGATACTGTAAAAGGGTTATAGGCCTTTGCTTTGTAGCAAGTGCACTTACTTGAGCAAACGAAATCATGAGTCAACGATTCAAGTTCAAAGTTAAAAATAAAAGAGCTCTTATACAGTCTACTGTTATAATGTCTGCAGTTACGCCATTGTGTAATTTTGTACCCGTTCCCGCTTCCCATATGAACTTATTTGTGGGATAAAATGTAACTTATGTATTATTCCAGGCTATATTCTATCCCTGCTTCCAATTTTAGCCAGATCGGTTCAGCCGTTAGAGCGTGAAAGAGTAACAAAACATCCGCAGTCACAAACTTTCGCATTTTAATATTATTAGAGTAAGATAAGATTTTGTTCTTGAAAATCCTCCGTAAAGTTTTAACAAGTAAGAATATAATAATGAGATAATTTATTTGAACAAAGAAACTTGGCTATGAAACACGGTAGAATATTTATTTAACTATGAGACGCACGGTTAGTCGAGGTCTGTGTTGTCTCGTCTCTATTTCCGAGAACAGTCAGTAAGAATAATATGGCGGGGACATGATATTTGTGCTGAATGAACTTAGTTTTTATGAATTTGTGCTGTAGGTATTACTTTTTCTTTTGAATGTAATTTGTCTATAAAAGTCTGTCGATTTCAGAGTGTATTTTTGAAAAATAAATTCTTAAAGGCTGACTTTGGAAAGTATTAAATCAAAGCTGTTGATCATGATTGAGTATGTGTACTCAATCATGATCGACAGCTTTGATTCTAGTGATGTTTTACATGGTGTAAAACTACTTTAGATGTGCGAATCTTCTTCAAATCTCAAAAAAAATTATTGCCATAAACTTTGGCGCAATAAGAAGGATATATGCATGAGTAATTCATCACCTCGAAGTCTACTAACAGGAAATAGGAACAGCTTTTTGAATTACTGAAGCTTTATAATATTACACAAATAACTCGTTGAAAATAAAACAATATCTAATTTAGAAAGTTTTAATGTAGAAGTTTAAATTCAAGGCACAAAGTAACTAAACATGGGCAGGTGCTTACTCCATGATGCTACTTCAAATATTTCCATCTTATTTTAATTTCAAGATGTTTATAATAAATTCTCGTTTCATAATGCACAGACTTCTTCTGACTCAAGGGTTCCTAGAGTCTTTCTCTGTGATATAGGTAGGTTAAAATGTATTTTTATAACATAGGTAATTAATACAATTTTGAAACAGTCTAGTGACGTAACTAATAATAAGATAGGAGATTTTGAAAATTTTTAATATTAAATTTAATGTGAAAGAACTCAAACTCAAACTCAAACTCAAAAAACATTTATTTCGCATAATCCTAATACATAGGCACTTGCGACACGTCAATGAATACAATGCAAATAGTACCACCAGTTCGGAACGCGGCCCGCTTGAGAAGAACTGGCAAGAAACTCGGCGGGCTATTCTTTTTGTGCACTACATATTTACAATAAGTAGACTCCATCAGTAGAGCAAGCAGATCACTTCCAGGCTTCCTTATCAATCAAATAATCGTCAATTGTATAGTAGCCCCTGCAGCACAATTTACTTTTTAAACACTTTTTAAACTTAATTAGAGGCATGCTTTTAATTTCGCTTGGAAGCCTGTTGTAAAAACGTATACAGTTACCCAGGAAAGAATTACTGACTTTGTTCAGTCTACTATGATAAACGGCAAGGTTGTTTTTATGTCTGGTGTTCACATTGTGTCTATCGCTTAACTTAGTAAAACTAGATAAATTTTTCTGAACATACATAAGATTTTCAAAAATATGTTGTGATGCCACAGTCAGAATATTTAATTCCTTAAATTTTTCTCGCAGAGAGACCTTTGGACCTAATCTATATATGGCTCTTATGGCCCGTTTTTGTAAAACAAAAATTGTATTTATATCTGCGGCATTGCCCCATAGTAGCATACCGTACGACATTACACTGTGGAAGTAACTGAAGTACACTATTCGCGCTGTTTCTACATCAGTCAAATGCCTAATCTTTTGGACAGCAAATGCTGCTGAACTTAATCTGCCAGCCAGTTTTTCAATATGTGGGCCTCACTGCAATCCAGAATCGATCGTCAACCCTAAGAACGCAGTAGATTTCACAAGTTCCAACTCTTGGCCATTAAGTTGCACATTGGTTTCTGCCTGTGTTACATTGGGCAAGGTAAATTTAATACATTTAGTTTTGTTTGCATTCAGGCTAAGATTATTAGTGTTAAACCAATGTACTACTTTTAGGATTGCATTGTTAACATCGTCATAGTCATCTAGTTGTCTTTTAATTTTGAAAATTAAGGAAGTGTCATCTGCAAACAAAACAATCCCGTTAATGTCCCCTACGTAATAGGGTAGGTCATTAATATAAATTAAAAATAAAAATGGTCCGAGTATCGAACCCTGCGGGACGCCCATAGTAACCACCGATCCCCCGGAACGTGTGCCACCGACATCGACCCTCTGAGTTCTATTGTTCAAATATGAAGTCAGAAGATCGAGAGCCTTGTTCCTTATCCCGTAGTGCTGTAGTTTCCTGATCAATGTCTCATGTTGGACGCAATCAAAAGCCTTAGACAAATCGCAAAACACGCCAAGCGCATCATGTTTATCTTCCCAGGCCTCATAAATACTCTTCAACAAATCTACACCAGCATCGGTCGTCGAACGTCCTTTAGTGAAGCCAAATTGTTTATTATGAAATAATTTGTGACTGTTAAAATAGGTCAGCATCTGCTCAAGTATTAATTTTTCAAATATCTTGCTCAAAGTCGGCAACACTGAGACAGGTCTGAAATTACCTGGATCAGAAGCACTGCCGGCCTTGAACAAAGGTATAACTTTACTGTGTTTCATTAAATCAGGAAACACACCACCCGAAACGCAATCGTTAAACACAGCTGCCAAGTAAGGGGCAATGACATCAATGACACTAGATACAGATTTTACCGATAGCCCCCATAGGTCTGCGGTTTTTTTAACATTAATAGCCCTGTAAGCTTTCAGAATGTCGTTGCAGTCAACAGTCGTGAAGTCGAACGCGTGTTGACAGCTATCTACACATTCTGACAATATTTGCTCAGCGGAAGTGGAAGACGACCGAAGAGTATTCTTTATACGAATAGGTATATTACTGAAAAATTTTTCAAACTCAGTTGCTACTTCCAGATCCCCTGTGACGTGGCGCCCGTTTATCTTTAAATGAAAGCTTCGTTCACTCGGTTTAGACCTACCGCATTCAGAATTTACAATGTTCCAAGTAGTTTTAATTACATTTGTCGAAGCTGTAATTTTATTTCTAATGAAATTTGACTTTGCCAAGGAACAAACTTGTCTAAAGGTCTTTAAATATTTTTTAACATATTCCTTAAACTCAGGGTTAAAATTAAATGCTTTTTCCGAATAAAGTTCATAAAGCCTCTTACGACTTTTATAAATACCAGGTGTAGCCCAGTCACTGAAAACAGACCTGCTTCCGAACGATACTGTTTTTGGTGTAAAAATTTTTCCAAACTCATCATGTATTAAGTTAAATAAATCAGCGTAAGATTTATCTACAGTAGTGTAATCGGGCAATTCTGTTATCTTTTTGGCTATATTTTCTTTGAAAGTTTCTAAGCGTTTCGAGTTTACTGGTACAAAACTGATTACATTCTTACTTCTGGAAACACTTCTAGCATACAGAACAGAACTATCGTTCCTAAGTAGGATTCGAACCTGCGCCTTCTGCCAATCCGGGTAAAAAGCCCTATTCACTGGATCAACGAATGGAAAACTGAACAGGATCCCGTTTTTTACCCTTTGGGTACAGAACCCTAAAAAACGTCAACCAACCCAGCGACGCCTTTTCCTTTCGGCCAGATTGGAAACCAAAGTTTGGAAACAGGTTTCGAAAACAGAATTATATTTCTTTTAACGAAACCTGGTTTTCAATAAAGAAAAATAATTCTGTTTTCGAAACCGGTTTCCAAAACAAAAAGTTGAATCTTCTTTCGTAACTCAAACAGAAAGTTCGATCTTCTTTTACCTCTCTAATACCCATGCACGTAGAAATATTAAAAGCTTAACTATTCAGCATGGGGATGATGATAATGATGAATGAGATAATGCCCTAAAATAACAATTTTAATATTATCAGATAAAACTTATCAAAAATATCACAATATAGCACTAAAACAATCTTACCCTCAAAATAAACTATTACAGCAACCAATCAAATTGGTTATTGAGTACATATCGGGTCGAAGAGTCCATTAACGTGTTAATGAAATTATGTGCTACGAGCAAAATGATTAAGTGTTCGTTACTGCATGCTCTTACGTACTAAACTAGCATGACTTCTTATTTAAACTCCTTCTGAAATTTTAAGTACTTCTCAAAGTACCTATTTTCAATTTGATAATATTTGCGATGTACAACATATTATTTGGAAGACCCGCAATATTAAAACTTGTGTGATATTAAATCACTAAAATATATTGAGAACGGACCACGCGTTGGGAAATTGCAATTGAGAAACCAATTTGTCTTTCATCCCCTCTCCCAGAGGAACCGCGCGTGATATCGGGATCAAAAGTATTCTGGAGACTTCCTCGAATGGTGTGCTCGAATTATGCCAAGTATCACTAAAATTCCTGTCCTTTTCAAGACGACAATAGGGTGATCGCCTATTACGTGGGACAATAATCAATAATTTAAAATGTCGGTGTATAATATTATCTCTGCCTTCCCTTTCAGGGATATAGGCATTACAATAATGTATGTTTGTATGTACCATCCTTTAGTTTGAGTATAATTATGTACCTACACATGACAAAAAAAAGAAATAAGTACTTAGGTTGTATATTTTACGGAAAGGTAGATGAAGTTAAGTGAGATGGTACACAAGTTTGAATGTAACTAAAAATATGACAAAAGCGACTCAGCCATTACTTATTCATTAAAAAGAAAAAGTTTACCAACATCATGCTCCACATTGTACCTCCACAAAGAGAATAGCGTACGTTGTTGACTCTTTCATATACCTACGTATGAACTTATTTTTACACATCTTAAAATTTCCGACGCATTTAATTTGATGTTTGTAATGTTCAGGTTACCGCGCTATGGCTATTTTGAATTCGGGCTATCTATTGGAATGATTTTGCAGTAAAATCGATTCCATTGCTCGATGAATAATTTCTTGTAATATTAAACTGAGTCACACTCAACGTAATTGTAAAAAGCGGCAAGCATTAATAGATAAGTTTATAATATTTTTTATCTTTTTATTTGACTGCCTCTGTGGCACAGTCGGTAGTGATACCGCCTGCGGCGCTGGAGGTCGTGGGTTCGATTCCCACCGGAGACAAATATTTGTGTTACCCATAAATGTTTGTCTCAGAAGTCTGGGTGTTTCTATGTATAATATGTATGTATTTAAAAAGTATACTAGTATTAATATCCGTGGTCTGATACCCATAACACAAGCAGGTTATTCCTAGCTTACTTTGGAATCAGATAGCGTTGTGTGAAATGTCCGAGAATATTTATTTATTTATTTATTTATTATCTTTATATCCATGACATATTTTTTGTATTAGAAGTGTATAAATAACTAGCGAACATCAGGCGGTTTCACCCGCGTTACTCCCGTTGCCGTGGGACTACGGGAATAAAATACCGCCTATGTTCACCGGGGATAGTGTAGCTTCCCAAAAGTGAAAGAATTTTTCAAATCAGTTTAGTAGTTTCGGAGCCTATTTGTTGCAAACAACTATTCAAATAATTCCTTTTTATAATATGGGATATTTTTAAATGCACCTCTGTTTATTTTTCTGCACACTAGGTGACTCCACTAATTTACTGAATGCAAACCAGAAAATTAAATGCTGTGCAAAAAAACCAATTGATTAACTAAACATGTCCTACTTAAAAAAACTTAAAATATTACTCAGAACGAGATGACCTTTTTAATCTAATACACACCAAAAATGTGGCTCGTACATCGAATATATAATTTGTGAAACAGAAATACAAATTGCATATCAAAAATACTAACTTGCACTCTAAATAGTACTATCTTACAACGGAATAGGTTAGGTTAGACTTTTATTTTTTTGATCAATTAAATTTAATTTTGTAGAGGCTACTGATTAAATTGAGGTTCTACTTAGTATAAACGATGTTCGTAAAAGTAAATTAGCGATAGATTTCTTTAAAAAAGTTTTAATAATTTTGTTGAACAATGGAATTTTTAGATGTACTATAGTAAAACAGTTCTGCAAATACCATTTAACAGTATAATGAATTTGGTTTATTTAGTGTGCATAATTAGTGTGCAAGTCAGTATTTTTGGTTTAACTTTGAAATATTTTGTTCGAAAAAAGGGAATAAACAGATATCGATTTAAATACATGCCTTATAATATTAGTATTGAAGAATTGCATGGGACGATCTCATATTATTATCGTGAATGTATCATTATATTAAATTGCAGTTCTGAATTTCACTTTTATTATCCCCGTCGATAATGCCCGGCACTAACCCAGGATTATACAGGCTATAAAATATCACTATCTGATTTACAACCTCATCAATATCTATATTGATATCACCATAAACATTTGCTATTCGTTTGTAATAAAGCATAAAGTATGTATGAAATATAATATTTGATACTAAACCAGAATTATTATTATCATTATTTTTCACCAATTTAAAAAAAAGGTGGAGGTAGGTACTCAATTTGACAGCATTTTTTCATAATGTTTGTTCCCTCATAAATTTGATCGGTTGAACCGATTTCTAAATATTTTTTTTGGAAAAACTGGTGCTTACCATGTTGTCTTATTACAAGGAAACCAGGATCTAATGATGGCATCCTAGAGAAATCAATTGAAACCTTGAAAAATTGTAGGGGCAACTAGTGCATCTGTTACTTTTTTAATTAAGGGGACTCGTTTAGAAAATAAAGAAAAAATATGAGGAAAATTTTAGGCAAAATAGATTTTTTATCTAAAAGATGTGTGTCAAAAGATGTTTTTCTAGAAAATTGTAACTTGTAAAACGATCATAACGTCATGCATGCATTTTCTGACTTCAATTTAGATCGAACATATGAAGAAAATATAAACCTGAAATTTGGTTTTTTGTTTTTAAAAAATTTTGAGTAATACTCAAAATTTTTGTTTTTTTTGCTTGTTACAACTAAAATAAGCTATAAAATACAACATTTCCTAGCTTGAAGGACGACGCGTGCTTTGTATGGTCAAGGTCGTTAGCCCTACCCAACGTCTTTAGCGTTACTCGTCGATGCGGAATTCTGTAATAATTTCTGCATCCGATGGATAGGTATGGTGGTCTCAAACCACTGATGTGTATACTTTTCTGATAACAGGATAACACACATGCCATATAGGCACCTATACCTTTTGCGCACGCAATAACTATTGTCAGCGACTTAGCTGAAATGATGATTTCACAATAATAAAATATGGTCGGCAGCGCGAGTGTGGCGCCTCTGGTGTTGCAAACGTTCAGAGGCTGCGGTGACTACCAGTACTTCTGGTGGGCCGTATACTTGTCTGCCATTTCAGTGGTATAAAAAAATTAAGTAGTGACAGTAATATTGATATCATTATTACTGACAATGTCTTATCTGCTAAACACTAATAAAATCTAAATTGTTTTGTGGCAATAAATCCACATGTCTGTAAATATGTCTAGTCTGATCAGATTTCAATTTATAAAACGAAACCCAGCTCTATGTGACTTATGACTTAAATAATAAGATTATAAGGTTGATATTGGAAGGAAAGGTATTCAGAGTAATATCTAATTAAAATTACTTTTACTTAGATATTACTCTGAATGCCTTTACAATTTAAATTACAGATGGAACAATGGAATAACATGTTCTTTAAGATAATACAAACAAATAAATGTTTGGCGTATGTGTTTGGATCTACTTCAAGCTTGTAAGATGAGTTCTTATTAAAATACGTGTCGTATGATTTAAAAAAAAATGGGATCTATTTAGTTGATGCCCACAACTTTGTTTTTGTGAGAATTTCAGCTTTCTAGCTGTCACGGTTCCTGAGAAACAGCCTCTTGATGGACAGACAGGCTTACAGTCAGTCAAACAGACAGACAGACATGAATAGGGTCCTGTTTTCATCCTTTTAGTGCGGAATCCTAAAAAGCACGTTAGTTTTAATGACGTCACTACCATCATCGTCTTAGCAATTTCGTTCAAGTCATAAGAGCTTTGTTTCCTACTTTTGCAAGGTCTTCAGTATCCGTAAGTATCGCATCTAAGCCTTCTTTCACTATTGCCATTCCATTTCTCAATATTTAAGCCTGAAAAAGTGCGCTAACTTTACTGTCATAAACTCTTAGATCAAGAAGTTGTTATTCTTGATCTAAGCATAAACATCAAATGACTCTCGAAACGCAATTTCAATAGAATCAAGATAACTCAATTATATTTTATACAGCAGGAATCACTATAAAAACAGCGCCTGCTTTAATGACAATTAGGATATTTTTCAATAGTGATGTGCTATGCTACGTTGCTAGGATGCGTTTGTAACCAATCATATTCTTCAGTCGCACAATTTGACAATATGAACTGTCAACTTTACACATGTGAACCGAAGAATGTGATTGGTGGATATCAACGCATCCATAACAACGTAATACCTATAGCACATTTCTTTTGTTTTCTTTCTTTAGTGTGGAACTCGTCAAAGATGTTATCATGAATGTTATGATATAGGTAAATGATTTCTACCCACTAACAGTAGGCGCACACTGGGCGACAGTCGCGGCCCGGATTTGTCGCCTAGTGTGCGCCTGCATCGGGCGGCTGTCGCCTAGTGTGCGCCTGCATCGGGCGACTGTCGCCTAGTGTGCGCCTGCATCAGGCGACTGTCGCCCAGTGCGCCTACTGTAAAACCACATGATGCAGATGGTAGTGCATCTGGCTGAAATCACACGATGCACTACCATCCGCCTATGGCCAGGTGTACCGGGTATGCCCTCGGAAGGGTAACCCCAGGTAGCATAGCACATCTCTGGATGCAAAGCACCGTGAAGGATGCAATAGAGCAGAACATAATAGCGTTAGTTGATGTCCATCAGAACAATTCAAAGAGCTTAATTCTTTAAATGTCACTTTCATTATTTTTTATTGAGTCCGTCGTCTGTGCAATTAATGCATAAAAAAGTATATTCGTTTTTGAAATTAATTGAGAATTCATTTTATGAGTTGGTCTGGCACTAGGGAGTACTTGCTTTTTTATTTACCTAAGTAATCGTTTAATGAAATACTACCTGTTCCCCGCGGTTTCGTCCGCGTAGAAGTCGTTATCGCCTAAAATCATTATCCTCCTTTTGCGCAGTCATCTAAAAAGTTGCCTATGTCCTTCCCAGGACCTCGAACTATCTCTATATCAAATTTTTATTTTAGTATAAAGATAGTTCGAGGCACAGCCGTTCAGGCGTGAAAGCGTAACAGACAGACAGATTTAGTTTCGCATTTATAATATTAGTAGGGATAAAGGAGTGTAACTCCTTAGTGTTCATATTACTGCTGCGTTGAGTAGACTGGTAAAAAACTAACAATCGTGTTATCCGAATTAAATTGCTCTCATCTAGACTACTATACAGACTAACTATACTTTTCCTGGATCTTTTCTGCAGTAAACTATGATTATATTTAGTGTAAACACTTACAGTTTTTATACAAAGCTCGTATTAGCATGTAGGACATGTAGGTACTCAGAAGCAAAACAACCGGCTAAGTGTGTGTCGGACTCGCGCGCAGAGAGATCCGTTCCAATAAATGACCAAAATCACGTTTATTGTGTGAGAGCCCTCCTTAATCCCCCTTTATCTGATTTTTTTTTGTTATAGCGACAACAAAGATATATTATGATATCATGGTTCTTGGGATACAGCCTTGTGTTGGACAGACAGACAGACAGACGAACAGACGGCGTCTTATGAATAGGGTCCCGTTTATACCATTAGGGTACGGAACCCTACAAACAACTTGATATTGTGATTTGATCACGTATTTACAAACCTAGGCTTGAATAAATGAGTATAATATTTTTCATGACTGCCAAACTAAAATGAAATTGCAAAGTTTTTGAACTATTTAATGAATGTTTATCTTTCAGCCTTTGGCACTAGCAACCAAGTCCAAGCGGACTTAAAATTTGTTTTGGTTATTAACACGGAACTTTGTGAATTTCTATTTGAAGTTACAGAGGAAATGTTTTCGTCCTGTTTAACTTTTGATGATACAGTTAATTAGTATGCTGAAGTTTTAAAATTGGGGCATAATTTATGCTTTCATCCATCTCATTAATATTGTAAAAGTTCAATGTTGTACAAAGATACAGTTCATATATCTTTAGACTTAGTAGCTACAATCCATACAAAATAATAAAACTGTATAGAGTCGAGAGTCTGTATTGGAATTTATTTTGAAAATTTTAATTCTAGGGCATTTTCTAATCGCTACTGAAGCCGAAAATGTAATTTAAACTTTTCAAGTCTGTCTGTCTGTCTGTATCCCGTTTAAGTATAACGCTGAAACTACTGCATCAATTTGAATGAAACTTGGTACAATCTGAGCTTATAATCCGAGGAATGTTCTAGGATACTTTTGATCCCGTATTTTGCTCGGTTCCTTTGAGAGAGGTGATGAAAGATAAAATGGTTTTTTAGTTGTAACTTCTCAATCCGTTGTATGCTCCCAACTTTTTGTTCAGTGGTATAAAGGGAGTACTTTAAAGATTGATTCACACAAGTTTTAATGTTGAGGGTTTTGTAGTTCAGAAATTAGAGACATCCCAACTTTCGCAAAACCTTGAAGGAACGTGAGGGTGAATTTAAACTGGCGTGTTTAATTAATCATAAAGGATGCAGGGAGCTTAGCGTTGTGTATAAGAGTCAGATTGCTAGCCTCTGCCCACGCGGTGGAGGAATGGGCAGAGGCTAGCAATCTGACTCTTATACACAACGCTAAGCTCCCTGCATCCTTAAATAGCCGAAGTTGGCAACGAGGTTATAACCCTGATTTAATCTTTGCCAGCAATAATATCTGCTCACTTTGTGAAAAAACTGTCGGAGTACCCATTCCATATTCCCAACATCGGCCAATCGCTTGCCTAATTCAATCAGCTGTCAAGCCCACTATTGTACCATTTAGGCGACGCTTTAAGTTCTCCAAGGCAAACTGGCTTCTCTTTGCAGAACATCTCGACATGAAACTTAGTGACTTAGATCCCACTCCAAATAATTATGACCTATTTGTCAACATTGTTCGGGAGTCCTCTCGCAAACACATTCCCCGAGGTTGCCGTAGGCTCTACATTCCAGGTCTGAACGAGGACTCCTCGAGGCTTCTAAGCTATTACCAGTCACTATATGAGAAGGATCCATTTGCCGAGGAAACCCTAACAACTGCCGAAGAGCTCATGCGTGCTGTAGGTGAAAGCCCCAAACAAAGCTGGATAAGGCTCATCACCGACGTAGACTTGACCCATAACAGCAAGAAAGCCTGGCAATCTATTAAGAAACTCACAGGCGATCCACCTATAGCTAGTAATCCTGATGTAGTCTCCGCTAACCAAGTTGTTCACCAGCTGGTACCTAACGGAAAACCCCCTTACCGATAACCAAAATCCAAGGCCCCTTGTGAGTCTGGAGATTGTGCAATGAGTACAGATATCATCAGTAAGTCATTCGACCTAGCTGACATCACTCAGGGCATCCAGTCTTTAAAATGTGGGAAAGCCGCTGGTGTGGATGACATAACAGTCGAACAAATTAAACACCTGTGACCTGTGGCAGTGTCATTGCTTCTAACAATGTTCAACTCGTGCCTCAGTGATCTAAAGATCCCAAAACTTTGGAGACGAGCTAAAGTCATGGCTATCCCCAAGCCCGGAAAGGATCTAAAGGTTCCAAAGAGCTACCGTCCGATCTCACTGTTGTGCCATTAATTCAAGCTGTTTGAGAGGATGCTGCTGAACCGTCTCACACCAGTCTTGGAAACAATTATTGTACCGGAACAGGCTGGATTTAGACCCGGTAGGACGTGTACGAGCCAAATCCTAAACATCGTCCAACACATTGAAGATGGCTTTGAAACAAAAAATGTTACCGGAGTCGTATTTGTGGATCTCACAGCTGCATACGACACGGTGAACATTAGAAATTTACTTACGAAAGTCCACGAAACGACGGGAGATCTGGGTTTTGTCAACGTCCTGAGGGAAATTTTAAATAATCGACGATTTCAAATGCACCTGAACTCCTCGAAAAGTAGATGGCGGATCCAAAAAAAAACGGACTCCCTCAAGGAAGTGTACTGGCTCCTGCTTTATTTAACATCTACACCAATGACCAGCCAAAAACTCCTGGCACTCAGCGTTTTGCCTATGCGGACGACCTTGCGCTTACGGCTCCGCCGCCAAGCTTCGAAGAGGTTGAGCGTCTCTCACAACCGCTCTGAATACACGTGGTGACTTCTACAACGTTAACGCCTTACGACCAAACCCGTCGAAAACACAATCTTGTGTATTTCACCTCCGAAATCGCGAAGCATCCAGAGCTCTTAGGCTGTCGTGGCAAGGCGTCAATATCGAGCATTGCTCAAATCCGCGCTACCTCGGTGTAACCCTGGACAGAGCGCTGACTTACCGAAGTCACTGCTTTAACACGAAGCAAAAAGTAGGGACCAGAAACAACCTACTGAGGCGTCTCGCTTCGGCTTCTTGGGGAGCGGCTCCTGACGTCCTCCGGACAACCGGTCTCTCGCTGTCTTTCTCCGTGGGAGAGTACGCGTGCCCAGTGTGGCACCGTTCCGTCCATGCCAAACAAGTCGATGTGGCCTTAAATGACACATGTAGGATAATTACGGGCTGCCTCAGGCCTACCCCACTAAATATGCTGTACCCTCTGGCAGGAATAGCCCCACCAGATGTCCGGCGAGACGTAACTTGTGCAGTGGAGAAGAAAAAACAACAGACAGATCCCCGCCACCCACTGTACAACTACGTGACTCCTCCCGTCCGTTTAAAAAGCCGCCGGAGCTTTATAAGAACCACTCCTGCCATGGACAGCCCCCCACGGCGGGCAAGAGAGCAGACCTGGGCAGCCAAATACCCTGTCCCAGCAGGTTTCATCAGACCAAGAGAAAACCTGCCGCCTGGTCATCATCTCCAGTGGCCAACTTGGAAGTCATTAAATCGCCTGCGGACCAGGTTGGCCGTTGCAGGGAAAATTTGGCAAAATGGGGCTATATTGACATGTCTCAAGTGCCCTGCGATTGCGGGGCCCCATCCCAGTCCATGTCGCATTTGCTCTCTTGCCCACTGTGCCCTTCCACCTGCACTACCGAGGACCTGTGTAGGACAACGGACAGCGCTGTGGCTGTGGCCAAGTAAGAGTATCTTCTATTAGCCATTGACTCGAAGAAGAAGACTTAATCATAAAATAGCTTAATGATTGAAGGTATTGTAATATGGCGTCTTTACTTAATCATAAAACAGCTTAATGATTAAGAGGATTGTGAAATGATGATAAAATGATATTCTAAAAGATTTTTTTTAGAATAGACGTAATCTTTAAGCTCTTTTATGATTAGGCAAACAGGGTAGTTTCACACGCTCCTTGGAGTCTGTTGAAGAAATACCTCTCCTTTCATAGACCTTGTGTGACGTAAACGAAGTTGCGAGGGTCAACTATAGTTCTTTAATATTATAGAGAAGAAAGATTAGATTTTTTGAGTTTGTTCCCATTCTATAGACTCCGAATCCGAAATTACTGAATCGATTTTAAAAATTCTTTCATTGTTGGGAAGGTACACTATCCCTGGGTGACATTAGCTATATTTTGTCCCGTATTCCCACGGGACGGAGAACAACGCGGGTGAAACAGCGTGATGTCCCTGGTTTTCTGCTAACACATTTTAATTATTTATATTGCCAAAATAGCTCCTGAAGAACTTTAGCTATAACAGAATATAGTATACCGAGCGCAAAGGATTATTTTTAATGGTTCAAATGATCTAAGTAAGACCTATTAGTGTGACTATAAAGTTGATGAATTGCGAGCCATTTTGTTGATGACTACAAGTCTCGGTAATTGATACACATTAAACACAAACGACACAAGCCGTTTAGATGAAATAACAAGCAATTTACAGTCAAATTACAGTAACAACAATTTTGAATGAATTTTATGCAGTTTTACTTTTCATTTACGTTGTATTAAAGCTGTAATTTATTTATTTTAGGTTGCACTTAAGTAAAGGCGATTGCCCATCTTTCAATGGACCGCCGTTTCATAACAAATAATTTAGTATGACAGCGAAAATCGGAGACTGAATTGGATGGATATCGTACTTGCATAGGAAATAAAAAAAAATCTATTATTTTGTAGGGTTTTCTATCATTCTTCGTTTTGCTGTCCAAATTAGAGGTTAGTTTTGAAGCAAATGTCCATCAATCCGTCATATCAATTTGTCCAAAAAGTGTAATCGTTACATTGATGAACATGGATTTAATTCAAAAAAGATAAAAGTAATAGTTCCATCACACTTATAAAAAACCCTGAAAATGTATTTACTTACCACAAATCAACTTATTGAGATAATGTAGTAAATAAACAAATTGGATCTCGATTGTTCCTTAATTACTTACCATTTAAATATCAATCCTGATCATAATCATTTTGTATGGAACCATACATTGTTTTATATAAACATTTCACACCAATTTAAATAAAATAATTTCATGAAAAATCCTTCGGTGATAAACATTTTAAACTGTCATTTTTCCTTGTTGTTGTTGTTGCTTTATTCGTCCAAAGGACAGGCAAAGGTATTTAAAACCATACTGCCAATTCTTGTATTATTTAATATTCAGCTGTTTATGTCATTTTTATCGGTCCTCGTCCTCTTAGGACACTCAAAGTCAAGTACGGTCCTAAGTCAAGCTTTACTAGAGAAGACTGACTGTCTTCTCTAGTAAAGCGGTGGGACTTTACTAGGAGTGTCTCTGGAGTTTGTCGAAAATTAAAGAGGATGAGTGGCATTTTTATCAGATCTACTGCAAAACCGCACATTCGTTACCGAAAAGACGTTTTGTTAAAAACTTTTCAATTTTTAACAGTTCGTATTCGTTCAAATGTCTAATATGCTCGCAACACGGTGAATAATATATCACCAGCCTAGATTTTTACTATAGTTAGTATGGTATTTTATATAAAAAATGCAATAATCTGCTATTAATAGTACCTACTTCCAACTCAACCATAGATTTAGAATTTATCAATACTAAATCTATGATCTCAACGACATTGTTGCATGAACCCCGAAATGTAGGCCCCGCCCCACACATTGATATTTGCGATTGGCGGCCATCTTCGTCACGTCAGTACCATTCATTTGGTTAGTCCGCGGCGCGTACAAACGATACAACCACAAATTATAATCAAAGTTAAAACGCCACAAAAGATTTTGATCGATTGAATTAAAAGATTGTTAAAAAAATATTACATGATTTACCAATTTACTTAGATGGCCATACACTTTTTATTAAGGTTTTTTAAAAAGAAACGATCTCTGGGCGTTCTCCTTTCATTGAAGATAACAAAAATTTAAAGATTTGGTTCTAAGGATAATAAAAACAAAAATAATCCAGATGCATACATAAATACTGTAATGCATTGTTATAACTATAGCATACTAATTGCTTTTCAAAAATAATCTTAATGTTCAGGTTGGTTTCATCATAAATCGAATGAATATAGGTGCAATTCTATACATTCGTGCCGTGTAACTTTCTAAAAAAGTACCGGTAGATGGCGCCTACGTCGCCCCAAGACGTATGTAAGGTGGAAAATTTGGTTGGTTCCGAGTAGCTTTCGGTGGCTAAGTGGTTAAGCATCTTGCACGGAATGCGAGAAGATGTAGATTCAAATCCTGCTCGAAACCAAATCTTTTTCTTGTTTCAATTAAAATTTATGATCAGTTAGCATACTAATTGCTTTTCAAAAATAATCTTAATATGAAAATTGTTGAGCCAAGTTGAAGGAAAATTTTGAACTGCGGGTCGTCACGACTTGCCCGCCCTTCAAAACGGCAATAGGCTTGTCACCTATTACGTGGGACATAAAACTATATGGCAAAATGTGAGCGTATACCCTACCCCTTCGGGGAGAAAGGTGTGACTATATGTATGTACATACATACATACATACATACATACATACATACATACATACATACATACATACATACATACATACATACATACATACATACATATATACATACATACATACATACATACATATAGTCCCGCCTTTATCCCCGAAGGCATAGGTAGAAGCATAGTAAACGCCCACATTTCACCTTATAGTTTTATGTCCCACGTAATAGGTGGTGAGCCTATTGCCGTGTTGAAATGGACAAGCGCTGGTCACTGTAGTCGAAAATTTTCAAGCCGCCCATAAGGCCTTCAACTTGGCTTAACGATCGTCAATTAACTGACAACCGGGTTTAATTTCGAGTTTTCCTTCTTTACGCAATGGATCTTTTTGCGAAAGTGTTCCCTTAGTCGCCTCATACGACACCCTCGGGATGTATTGGGGTGGCGACATTGTGTACTCTTACCCGTCGCAACACGGGACTCCGTCGCCACACGGGGTAAATATATGTATAATTATGTATTATTCCCAATATCAAGTGCGGGTTGACATCGCTTTTAATGTTCCACTGTTCAGTGATGTAAAAATTTCGCCGGCTACCCATTATATTTTCTGACAGCAATAATCATTTTAGAGACGTCATAAAAACTCCATTTCGCCACAATGTTAAGCAGAGCGTTCATGTGAATGATGTGTCGTGGCTATACGTCACATTGTGGTGACGTGTAAAATGGACGTAATGGACATACTATTCATTTAAGGGTTCCGTAACCGAAAGGTAAAAACGGGACCATTGAAGCGCTCGTAGCCCCGCGGACTAAGTGTTCTGTGAACAATCATGGTAGTAAGCAACATTTACTGTGGCCGGTCATGGATTGGTGACCGTCTCGTGACAACTTTGTGATATTTTTTTGCGATTTCCTTGCTTCTGAAGGCGCATTAAGCCGTGGTCCCGATTGCCAGTAAAATGGTAGTCGGTAAGCCAAGTTGAAGACATTTATGGGCGACTTGAGAAATTTTAACAGCAGGCAGGCAGCGGCAATACGGCTCACCAGCTATTATGTGGGACAGAATCTTAAAGGTTAAATGTAGGCCTATAATATGCCTCTGCCTACCCCTTCGGGGATAAAAGGCGTGATCATATGTATTGGTGCGGAACCCTCTGTGTGCGATTCCTACTCGCAGTCGCCTGTATTTTTCATACTACTTAGGTGACAGGTAAACTTACGGCCCTCTGATGAATGGATGATTACCGTAGCTTATAGACACTTGCTACACCATAGGCGCTACACACACGTTGCTAACCCAGGTGTAGGTCGTGACGACCTGATGAAGTTCAATTATTATTCTAGCTTACATGCTTATTATTATTTTTCTACCTTACTTGTACGTATTCATACCGGAATCCTTCTGCCAATGACATGTTTCCTGTTTTTTTACATTTACATTACGAACATTATGAGATTAGAAATTTTGAAACATTAGCAAGAACATCAGTCAATGACTCCTTTCTGCAGACTGCGACACCAGAAGATCACTAAATTAAGCAATAGTTTATGAACCTATGATATTGCTGCGACTATGTCATAATAGGGAAGCAACGAGTTTGATGTTACAATAAAAAATATTACATGCACCTACTGTTTCTATGAAAAGTACTACTAAAACTTTGAATATTATATTAAATTCATGCCAAAACGATTTTCCTCTTAGGGGTCGTCCATTAATCGCGTGAGGTTTTTTTGGGCATTTTTTGGACTCCACCTCCCCCTTGGTGATATTTGGTGAGGTTTCAGATTACCCCTCCCCGCCTGGGCCGAATCACGTGTATTTTTAGTACTCTATTGTTATAATCTATCCATACTTCTATACAAATACTAGCTAATCCGCGCAACTTCGTTTGCATCACACAATAGAGACAGATATGGTATTGATATTTTAATATGTTTCTCGTTACATTTACTCCCGTCGTGTTTCTGTATAATATTCATTATTTTGGAGCCAATAAAAAAGGTTTCAGTTTGTCAAGCTTATAATCTTACGTTGGTTTGATCGCAGTTGGCTAAATTGAAGCGAAGTTATAAACAAAAGTACAATAATCAAGGTTGAATTTCCATGCGATCATTATGCTTTTGGTCACGACTATCGATATCCAAGTGGACGGAGCTACACTTTTTTTTATTATGAGGGAAATGCGGATTGTCACCATCATCCTAGCTGCGGGGGCTCCCGGTCCCGAAAAGGGACCGTCCTACCCACTAAACCCCGCGGTGTCCCTCGACGTTCACGTTGACCCGGTCCTGCCGGGGGCTTCCAACACTTCCAGGGTTCTCGCCGGCATCGCACAGCTCTCGAGCGCTTCTCTGGAAGCAGAGAGGGTAGAGAGCGGTGAGCGGGTGGGCTCTGAAGGCATCTCCGGAACAAGGAGAGGAACCTTCCCCCAAATGATCATCGGTGGACGGGGTCATAGCTGCGTGCATCAGCTAGTCTAATATATATATATATATATATATATATAACTTATAATAGAGCTATAGAGAGTCGAAAATCTACGTCGAATATATTTGGTAATTATTTTCCAAGATATTTTTTTTTACTACACATTCTATCTATTTAACTTCCATTACATCCGATACTAAAGCTAAAATAGTTTCTTTTGTATGTCTTTCTGTATCACTCCACAACTATCTATCCATAGTTGTGGAGTGATACAGATATTTTACCATTTTAAATAATACTGACATAATTTAAGATTATTATTGATCGGTTATCGATCGATATTCTGCGCGGTTCCTTTGGGAGACACGATGAAAAACAAAATGATTTTTGTGCTGTATAATCAACACATAGGTATTCCGAATTCAATTAATTTCTGATGTAAGAAAGAAATTAAGAGCTTTATGAATTATTCCATACAAGTTTTAATATTGTAGGTTTTGTTGTTCAGAAATTACAGTGATCTCAAATTCAGGGTTGTAAAGTTGCTGTTGTTGCAAAATAAATACACGTGATATCTCACTACACCCCGTACCTCCTCTGGTGATGTTTCGTGTTTTTGTCAGACCCCTCCCCCCCCCCCTTTCGAGCCTCACGTGATTAATGGACGACCCCTTACCTACCTTCGTTTGATTTCCTCGATAACTTTGTACCAACCAGCATATTTTTGTTGCAACACAATACACTCGTTTAACAATTCAATGTAAATGTTCATCTAAAAGCTATCGAAGTATAATATCAAGTTGCTGATGTTTCCCATAGGCGTGCTGTTCCGTGCAGTAAAAATGATTTATTCTGTTTTGTTTTATCTCAACTGTTGACGGAAGCGAGTCAACTATGAGCGGGTTTTAACGGTATTTTATCAATATTATATCTACTGTTGAATTGGTTGTTTTTAATTTGAGTGACCTCTGGTTATTCAGACTGACTAACAAGTTACATTTTGCTGAATGAGAAGAAACCTTGGTGTAAATTACTACCAGACTTAAACTAATTGGGAAATCAAGATAATTTTGAAAGGCAATTAAAATGAAGACACAGGAAAACCATTCTTTTTTTAAGGAAAATTCAAATTCATTACCTATAAGTCTGCATTTGGAAACCAGATGTAAATGCTGAAAAAATTGCCAAAACAGAACAAACTCGAAAAGACTTCGATAAGAATTACAAGACGACAACAATCTTATATTTCTTGTGTGTACATAAATAAATAAATAAATAATAAAATAAAATAAACAATAAATGTATTACCGTTAAGCTTAAGTCACACTACAGTATTTATTTATTTATTGAATTTATGTACACATAAACAAGAACATAAAAAAGGAATAACAGAGAGAGAAGAAAGTACAAAGCTTAAGCAAACTTATTATAAGAATCTCTTTCAGTAGGCCTAAGATAGGAGATAAAATAACCGATAAAATATATAAAATGTGTGCAGGTTAATAAAAAAAAATCACATAAACGGTACTTTTAGTACTAGAGTCTAGGGGGACTACTCAGGCATCTATACTGTATTTCAATAGCTTTGCGCAAAAATGTAAACAAAGAGATTTGATCCTATATATCCATAGTTACTTGCAATTGAGTATTCACCCTGATTATATTCCAGTATTCAGGAGTCATACAGTGTTCTTACAATCATTTCGACACCAAATAACTTCTTTATGACAGTTTATTTTCATTTAAAATACCTACTCAGGATAGTAAAAATTTCAATTTAACGATTGTCAAAACATGACATGTTTATATTACTTATTGCCAGATCGGGCAGGATTGGACTATAGTAGCTAAGCACATCGTACGCAATGTGGCCGTTATAATAATACGTAATACGTCTGTTCGCTAGGATCAAGAAGCGAGTCGTTTGGCCCTTAGCAAGTAGGCAGACACTAGTGTAGCCTAAGCCTTACTGTTATTATCTCACGATTAGCAATAAAATGATAAAGAATTAAAGGTAAGCAACACCAAAAACAAGAAAGATTAAAATTATTGATACTGTCCTCGGGGATTACTTCAGCTTTTCTATTAAAGTAATTGTGCCTTTTGCAAAAATTACCTTGAAATTTTACATCTGGATATTATGGAACTAAGTGTCCTTCCCCTAAGCCTCTAAAATTCAAGTTACATTTTAGAGTACTGGCCAGTTTTGTAGTCAAGTGTATATTTGCAATGCAAAGTAGTTCACGTCTTACATTAGGTACAAAGTTAGATGCTGCACTGACTAAAATGCTTACTAAGCTTTGGAGCTAGCTGAAATTATTTGCATAAACATTATCGATATATATTATAGGTATAACCTAGTTGTGTTAAAATACAGTATTAGGAAACAAAATTTTAGGTTACCTAGTCATAATCTGTAAAGATAGTATAGTTTATCATCGTAATTCAGTGATGAACTCTGCTGTTGAGTATTTTCTAACTAAGCTTGTTAACATCTAACGTTAACAACTAACATGTTAAAAGCTACCAGACAGACCTGCCCGAAGCACTGAAATGTTTGTAAATGTAAAACGACTTTTGAGTTCAACCATCTCATGACAGTTTTTAAGATAACCTAGCTTATTTATTTTTGTTGGAAGTCCTGGTACATCCTTCCGAGGGCTTACCCGGGGCTCCCAACCATAGGCTGTTGGGCGTTACGTGCGGTTTTTTAGTCGGTAGGAGTCCGGCATAGCATCCATGATGGATTTTTCCTCACGTTACAATAAAAAGGCGTATTTATTTTACTCAAAAATATTAGAAGTACTCAAAAAGATTTGAAGCGCTCGTGGCCCCGCGGACTCAGTGTTCTGTAAACGATCACTGCTGTAAGCAACTTTCACTATGGCCGGTCCATGGATGGGTGACCATCCATGTGATCACTTTGTGACATTTATTTGAGCGTTTCCGTGCTTCGGAAGGCACGTTAAGCCGTTGGTCCCAGTTGCCAGTAAAATGGCAGTCGTTAAGCCAAGTTGAAGGCTTCAACAGCAGGCAGTCACAACCTGCGCCTGTCCATTTAAACACGGCAATACGGCTCACAACGTATTACGTGGGACAAGTTATATAAAGGTGAAATGTGGGTATATAATATGCCTCTGCCTACCCCTTCGGGGATAAAGGCGTGATGATGAACAAAAATATTAACAACACAGGTAATAAGTAACTATAACATAGTAGTATTTCTGAACCTCATGATGAACAAAACATCCAGTAAAATCAGCCAGGCTGTCGACTGCGGGGTGTTGCCTACTCCCAATTTACATTACTTACTATGCACAAAACATTGTGTTCATGAAATCGTGTCCAATTTCGTGATGTCATGTAATATCATCACATATTTTCTTAGAATGGCTTTTAATATATTGTATTGCAATATTATTTTGTTTAATTTTTAGTTACATACTTTCATATTTTTATTATTATTTTTTTTTCATATTTATTTATTGCACACCATATATTATGTTTATTACAGATGTTATAAATATTACGTTAGTATCAGGTACAATATGGACCCTGTCGGGCACGGCAGAAATAGAAGAGAGGAGGAAGCGATACTTATTCATTCTATTAAATAATTATATTATTCTATTATTTATTAAATATTAAATGTTCATTTAATTATGCATTTAATTACTCTTCCAATTAATTTATTTAATTTTTTGCACAAAGTAATAGGTAGTTTAATTAGATTTATCTTTATCAGATATTATGTCAATTCAGATAAAGATGTCTGTCAATTAATTATATTATGACCAATTAATTATTTAGGTATTATTTTTATGGCTACAAGTCATATTACACGGTATAATTAGGAGATAAAGTTATGTTTCAAAAAGTAGCATTATGTAGTTGAAAGTAGCATACCTATCCTCACACTACGTCCGGAGCGTTTGAGCACGCGCCTCTAATGTTGCAAACGTTCATAGGCTGCGGTGACCACCAGTCTGTCTGGTAGGCTGTTTGCTTGTCTGCCACCTTAGTGGTATAAAAAAAATTCTAGTGCTTGACGGATAGACTGGGACCGTGTGGTTTAAGTCAGTTCCAGTTCTGTTTGCAATTCGTGGGGATTTTCGTACGTAATAAAATGCCTACTTTGAACTATAAAACTCGTCACAAAACTTTTGTTTCATTAAACGCACACTCTGCCCTCGTTTCATATACATCTTTCTTCACAAATAGCGTTATTTGATATGAACAAAACCACACAAATATTATATTTTTCAATTACGTTATATTACCATTATTTCGGAGCTTCAATTCTATCCAACGGCTCTTTTATATAAAAGCCAGCCGTCCATAAAGGATATAGGTAGAAAATAAATTGTCATAATGGGCTTGTGAATAATGCGTTGTTACCTGAAAATCTCAATGATAAAGGGAGGTAGTGTCGTAACTCACAGAGACACCACATGGGGTATCAGGTGGAGCAGTTTGTCACCGATACAAAAAGTATCGGAAAACACGATATTGGCTGATATTTGGTTTCAGATCAACGTGTCGGTGATATTGATAGTGTGACTATCTATGTATTATTCCTTTGAATTTATCCAATATGCTGGATGAAAGAGTAGTGTAGGATGAAAGAGATAATAAAGATGTAGTAACTTCGAAGTAAGCCGGGAGCATTATCTAGCAAAAAATAAAAGCTCTTTCAGTAGCAAAGAGGAACAACTGCCCTAACATGCCTTTTGATTTTAAAGACTAGGTAGTGAGCACACTACCTAGTCTTTAGAATCAAAATGGTTGTCGACATTTAACAGGAGTTCTATTCGAGTGCCCTCACGTGGAGTCTTGCGGTTAGATCCACCATCGCACTTGAATGTTTGTTTGCAATAAGCTTTGTGGACTTTAATGTTTATTAGAACCTTTTTCGAAAGGGTTTATGCCGTACTAATACTTATTGGTGTGTTAACATATTCAGATTTGTGTATACGTGAAGTAAAGCCTTAAAGGTAGACCAACAACCAATAGGTAACGTCAAGAAAGCATGGATATACGACAACTATTTAACATCACGTCTAAACTGGCCGTTTCTTGTGTACGATATGAGCCAAAACCTTCTCAGAAAATTAGATGCGAATGTTACTAAGACGTTGAAGTCGTGGCTAGGGCTAGCTCAATCGGCCGACCCGTCGGCATTATACAGAGCCTCTAATAACTTCGGAATGACGTTTAAGAAGCCGTCGGAACTCTATAAACATCTAAGAGTTACTAAAATACGTCTTGGCAAAATCGAGAGACGGAATCGTACAAACTCTTCCAAAGGATAAAAATATAGCAGAACTTGAGTCGCGCCTCCAATTCCACAAGAGATTCATGGTGGGTTCGCAGACTGGTCGAGCGGGGTTACAAAACAATATTGATTCGATCGCTTCATACAGGGTGGAATTTAAAGACGGTAGCTGGAGGGAAAGTACCCTTAATATTGATAATGGCAAGTTTTGCTGAAAGGAAACATTCCTTTATTTTCAAAAGTAAGTAAAACCGCATTTAAAGATTTTTGAAAAATCACCTGCTTGAGCCGGGAATCGAACCTGGGAGATGTGAAAAAAAAAAACATCCTGTATTTTATGATACCAACCGAAAGAGTCTATAATAAGGAACAATTTCTTTAAAGCAACATAGTATCTTAAATTAAAGGAAGACCAAGTAAAATATGTTTTATTGTTAAGCTTACTCGCTATCTATTCTGAAGAAAATAAAAAACAGTCTAATTGAGAATCTTCTCCTTTTTTTTGAAGTTGGTTAATAAATGTTTTAGTTTCTGTGAATGCGAATATTCGTTCTCGTCACATAACCAAGCCATTAAAAATAAAGTAGGAGGTTCTCGGACTGTTTGTTTTTTCAAATACTGAGTAAGCTATACAATAAAAACATATTTTACTTGGTCTTCCTTTAATTTAAGATACTATGTTGTTTTAGAGAAATTGCTCCTTATTAAAGACTCTTTCGTTTGGTATTGTAAAATATAGGATGTTTTTTTTTCACATTTCCCAGGTTCGATTCCCGGCTCAAGCAGGTGATTTTCAAAAATCTTTAAATGCAGTTATACTTACTTCTGAAAATAAAGGAATGGTTCCTTTCAGCATAACTTGCCATCATCAATAATGAGGGTACTTTCCCTCCAGCTACCGTCTTTAAATTCCACCCTGTATACATACATATTAAGAGTCACGCCTTTACCTCCAATAGTATTGGCAGAGGCATATTATACATCCTATTTTTTTTTTGTCCCACAACTTAGGTGGTGTGGCTATGTTCGCGCTGAAATGGACAGGTTCAGGTTGCGACTGCATGCTGTTTAAAATTTTTCAAGCCACTAATATGGCCTTCCTCTCAATATAGGTATTACTGGCCAATGGTGACCCCATTGGCCAGTAATACCTATATTGAGAGGCCCCTTATCATTTTTCTTCTGAAGCACGGAAATGCTCTTATATGGAAATATTAAAACGTGGTCACCCTAAGGACCAGTCATAGCGTATGATACTTATGTGTAAGCCGGGGGCATTATCTAGTAAAAATAAAGCTCTTTCAGTTGCAAAGAGGAACAACTGCCCTTACATGCTCACTACTAGGGAATGCAATACCGGGATACCGGGATCCCGAAATACCAGAATCCCGCAGTATTTTTGTTGGACCAGTCCCGCACATAAATCAAGCGGGATCCCGCGGAATTAGCAGGACTGCGCAAAGGTCAACGCCATTGTTGTTCTGTAAGCAGAAACGCGCAAAGTGATTCGGCTCGAAAAAGATATTTTGTAATTATGACGTAATTTATAACGTGCTTATATTTGTTTTGGTGATTTAATAAGGAAGATTTGACTTTTCTTGTAAACAAACAGAAAAGTATTTAATTTTCTTGTACATTGCTTGTTAGCTATCTGATATGTAAAGTTAGGAGTCGTTTGACAGACAAGAATATTGACATGCTATGTTTTATGCACAGTTACTTTTAAAATTATACCATAACTACCAATTATAAATTATCTGTTTCTAATAATTTTAATTATTGCCTTAAATCGGTATTTCGAGTTCTGAGATTCCGGTCCTCTGTTCCCGCGCCAGTTTCAGATTCCGGGTTCCCGGTTTACGTTTAAGAGTTCCCGGCTCCTGGTTTTCAGTAACCGGGTGCCAGAGTTTCCAATTTCTAAGACCCTATCCAAAATCGTAAAAAAAAAACAAATCTTCGAACTCATTTATTTTCTTAAACCTATTCCTGACAATAACAGACCCAATAAAAAAGAATAATCCAAATCAGTCCAGCCGTTCTGAAGTTATGCGCGAACATACATTTCGCAGATTCATTTTTGTGTTTATCTTAATACATCCGTAATGTTGAATAATTAATTTTCGTTTCATTTTCAGTTTTAGATGCATGTATGATACAGGATTTTATTCTTTTCTCAATGACTTTCAGAAATATGCGGGATCCCGCAAAAACCGGGATCCCGCGGGACTGAGATCTCTCAGTCCCGCAAATACCGGGATTACAATATTGCGGGATTGCAATCCCTACTCACTACCTACGTAGTCTTTAAATCAAAATGGTTGTCAACGTTTAACAGGAGTTCTATTCGAGTTCTCTCACGTGGAGTCTTGCGGTCAGATCCACCATCGCACTTGAATGTGTGTTTGTAATTAGCTTTGCGATCTTTAATGTTTATTAGAACTTTTTACGAATAAGGGTTTATGCCGTACTAATACTTATGGGTGTGTTAACACAATCAGATTAGTGTATTATGTAAAGTATAGCCTTTCGACCGTTTTGAAATGAACAGGCACAAGCTATGGCTATAATAGGCTATTGAAATAATGCCCGCCCATAATGCCTTCAACTTGGTTTAACGACTGCCTAAAATGGCAACCGTGACCACATAATGTGTCTTCTGAAGCAGGCTCACGAATGGGAATGCTATGTAAGGTCGGGATGCGACTAGAAGAAAACGCTCTGACTGTTGAGTAATAACTGTTCTTTATTCGTCAATGATCGGGTATATATCTTACGGCGTATAATGAATACAAGTACAATAATTACGGTTTACATATTAGATCGCTTAACCCGGCGTCTGCTAGGTTGGGTCATAATGACCCGTGATGTTTTTAAATGCGGGTATTTATGAAAATAATAGTGTAACGTTACCACGCTTCTCAGTAGCTGCGGTGAGTACCCCGCCTCCCTCGTTTCTTATGTCAACTTAGACGGTTTGCGCCTGCGCAGGCAGATAGACGCGGTCAAATAACAAAAAGGTAAATATGACCCAACTATACATTCGATGATACCATTTCGTGCCAATTACGTTGAGTTCATTATTTGATTATTTCGTTTATTTATTTATACCGTCATTACGTATTGCATTATATTTTGTTATTCTTAGGTTATATTTGAATAATGGATAAAGAGAAACGCGAAAGGCAGCGAATTCTGTAAATATTAGAAGAAGCGGCTCGGAAGAGGGTGAAAATTCTTCAGAATACGAGGAAGATGATCACGTTAGCGAGAAACATCAGAGGAGCTCCCTGCTAAATGCCGTGGTGTTTGTAAAGAAATGCCAGATATTTCCCGCTATAAAAGACAGGAAAACTACCCATACCTGTCAAAGATGCAACAAAATCATCTGCCCTGAAGACATAATTTGCTTCTGTGGCGGTTGCGCAGGTGACGGTGCCAATAGTGATTAACACTAAGATTCTTTATGATTTTTACATATATTTACTTAAATATCTGACATTTGTCATACCAAAAAGTTAAAAACAAGTGATAATTAGTCATTTTTTGTTATTTTAAGTTTCTAGATGTTGATTTTTTTTTGTAAATTTTATTCTGATTTCTTGAAAACATAAAAAAATCTATAAATAACTTAATTTTTTTATTTTATCTCCAAAATATTATAATTTAAGAACTATTTATCAAGTTCAACACAAATTTGCTCTAAATTTCATTGAAATGGTAAAAATCAGCTACGGTTTAAAATCGGGTAATTATGACCCACCATGCAGTTGCTGTACCTATTTTCTACCATGCTGACGCCGGGTTAATACTACACACTACAGCTACAAAGAGGTCATCCACCGATCGTTTAGAGATCAATGAGTTGGCGATTAAATGCACTTTCTTCTTCTAGTGAACAAAATATTGCTCCAAACAACAACAATTTTTATGGGAGTTCAGGATAATCACGAAAATAAAAAAAAAGTTTGGGCTCGTCCGGGATTTGAACCCGGGACCTCTCGCACCCTAAGCGAAAATCATACCCCTAGACCAACGAGCCGCTTGTTAAGTATCACGAAATGTATGTACAATAATTTACTGCTGACTTTATCGCTGATATTACAGTAATAAAAGTTGTTTCAAAACAATTTTGATTAGTTATTTAAACATATTTAGTCACGTCTTTACTTCCAATAGTGTTGACAGAGGCATATTATACGTCCACATCCTATTTATTAACCGACTTCATTTTTATCCCACAACTTAGGTGGTGACCCTGTGGTCGTGCTGAAATGGACATGTTCTGCTGTTCAAAATTGTCATGACGCTAATAAGGCCATCCTTTCAATATATTACTGGCCAATGGCGCCTATCCCTTATCATGTTTACTGAAGCACGAGAATGCTCTTAGATCGAAATATTAAAACGTGGTCACCCTAAAGACCAGTCATAGCGTATGATACTTATGTAGGTACCTAGGTATGGCATTGAATTTCCGCTGTGAACTGCATCCAATTTCTGAACTCTTTAAGAAATGAACTTTGCCAGAACGGACTTAGATTTTGAGTTTTTATACTTCTTTTATTGTTTATTGACACAAAGAGTTGTCTAAGAATTTGGCAGAAAAATCGAATATTTAATGGCTCCTATCTCAATAATAGTTTTTTAATTTCCTTTTTTTGAACGGTACAGACAAAATTTATGATGAGGCAAAACAGTTAAATGTTTGACTTTGTACGTAGGGTATCGAACAGTTGAGTAGTATCCTCCCGAAAATTGTATGGACGAAATAGCGACTGGCGCAACCTTAAATAATTATTTCATAATTGTCACAATATTATTGACCGTGTCCGGAAACCAAAATATGGGGTCGGGTTTTTGATTGGGCTGGGTCGGGTGGCGGCGGATGGTGTCGCTTCTTCATAAGGTGTTTCATAATCTGTGTGACGGGGTGATATTGGCTGCTGTCGCCTGGCTTCGTCTGGTTAGAAATTCGACTTTAGTAGGTTATTTGCTGCGTGCGACTGTAGGGGGGTCCCGACACGGTCAGTTGGTGGATTGTCGGCCGCATAAAATATCATGTGTACATATACGTCGATGCACACAGACATGCAAAGAAGTCAAGCACACTGAAGCAACTTCCGTTCATGTTTGACGTGATTGACGGTTGCAGGGCATGGTCGTGTCGGGAGCCCATAAAGCCGGGTCCGCTGCTTATTGTAATCGTAAGGTCTGTCAATTGCATTTTGTGGGTGAAATGTTATGGGTAAAAAGCTGTACTGAAGTTTTGCAATAAACATTTATTTATTTATTTATATTTATTATCCAAGGAAATCTTCGTTTTCTAAATATAATAAGAATAGATGTAGTCCCATTCTTATCACGTTCACGCATCCCAAGAAAAAAAGTGGCCTGCCTTTTTGTTATACTAGACTCTGTACCAAACTACTCAAACTAGACCCTGTCCTCTGAAGGTTTCCGAGCTTTTAAGATACGATCCTATATCCTAAATCATTTACCCACTGATGGAGAAGACTCGTTATCTCAGTTGGTAGAGCACCGAAACTTTCATACATTACATTACTACAGTACAGTTGATAAATTGTGTGGTAGATATAGCTACGTAACTGTTCTTACACGTCACGAGTAATATTTCCATGATATCAGAAAAAGTATGCTTACTTTACAATCTCAATGACCGTTCAATATCAAAACGGGTTAGACCCCATAGATTTAGAATTCTTCTAGCCCCTTTTCACACGTACCGGTTGCCGGGTAGCCGGTGCCGGGTACCCGGCGGCGACTGTATGGCATTACCGGGCAAATCACGCCTGTACGTGTGAAAGCTATAGTACATGGCCATACACTTCGCCGCCTGCCGGATACCCGGCGACCGGTACGTGTAAAAATAAGTGTAGAGCACCGCCAAATTCTAGAATCGCGCTTCGAACATAGCTCAGTATATTCTGAGAAATTGTATGTAAGTTTTTACTAATCCAATTGGCTAACGCTAATTCAATGTTGTATACTAGCCTGCCTCCCGGCTCTGCCTGTCAGCCCCTACTTCATCGTCTTAGGCGATGGGAATTTGAAAACCCTTTTTAGTAGGTAAGTTTTTAGGGTCATCTACCTTTATAACATAGGCTATAATGAGGATGTTTTACTAAAAAAATGATGTTATGTAGGTGTAATGGTTTCGTTCGGGTGTGTGTTGATAGGTGAGTGAGCCATATTAGTATGGTTCTATTAGTGTGTATATTGTCACCATTTTGTTGTATTAAATATGTGGAATAATAATAATTATATATGTGGAAGCTTGTTATTAGCGATCTGATAATATTAATTGTATACTCAATTTATTTTATTAGTCTGTAGCTTTCTTAATATTAAATAAATAAATAAATAAATATAAATAATCTTATTTTTCTATGGTCAATGTCATTATCTTATAAGCGTCTATAGCCTTATCCTCGTGATGTTCAACACCTGCAACTCCACAGTTCATTTTTACACTAAGTATTGATTTTTTTTATTTGAAATGAGGATTTGATTTCGTTGCGTTGTACCTACTTGGCTCAAGCTCTACAATTTCATATGAGAATTATGCAATCAGCGCGGTCAGCGAGTTATAAAGTTGTATCTATCACACAGTACTTTCAAAATCACCATTCTGTTTGCGACCTCATTACGCATGTGATTTCGACACACTCAATCACCTTTCACTGCCGTCTTGTAAAAAAAATGAATGTTAAATTTGGCTTGAAAGTCAGTTGGCTCGTTGGTCTAGGGGTATGATTTTCGCTTAGGGTGCGAGAGGTCCCGGGTTCAAATCCCGGACGAGCCCAAATTTTTTTTTGTGTTTTTGTATAATTTCTTTTATAAAAATTTGATAGTAGCAGTCATATGTATATGTATGTCAGTTATATATCATATATATCAGTTGGATGCGGCTAGCCCAAAACCAAACGGCGACTTTTTATTTTTTACAGGCCAATCTACGTAACATTGTGTAAAGAAACATTTTGTTATGTATGACCATTTGGTTTAGGTTTACATCTAATACTTGCAATGCAACGGCAATTATATTACCCCTAATAAAGATTATTTACAGCATATAATCTAAGTCTGTCTTCATAATCTAAGGTGGGTAGTAAAACATTGTATTGATATCGATAAGCTATCAATTTTGGTTCAAAACATGGAGTAGATAGTATTCACTAACTATGCCTCCCGGCGTCGTCTGTGAAATACTTAGAACTACCATTGCACTCGCTATCTTTCTTCTTAACAGCAGTTTTAAAATAATTTCACTACGTCACCGAAGCAGTACCATAATAATATTTTGGTTTTTCAACAAAATATGGATATCAGTTGCTCATGTTTCTAAATATATCGTCAAAGTCAACCTCGGAGTGCAATATCATAATGATAGGGTCGCCTCCCCCACTGCTAAATTATCAAGAAACCTTATTGACGCACCTGATGTCCATATCATCATATCCAATAGATTCACCCCCTAATTGCACGGGACACAATATGGGGCGAATCGTGGGCGTATTTAATATCTTTTTTTATATTTATTTTTTATTTCACTTAGGCATAATATACAGATGCACTTGTAAAACGTTCAGAATATAAATCAAAAATTTTACCACCAGTTCAGAACGCGACCCACCTGAGAAGAACTGGCAAGAAACTCAGCAGTGTACTATAGGTTCTACGCGTTTGAGAAAAATAGCCTATCAATACATATAATAAAATCGTAACAGGTCGCTGTCTGTACATGGAAGATAAATAAGAAAAAATATTATAGGCGGGCTTTATGAACGCAATAGAACCCAAAACAATGATTTTTAGAATTTTTGTCTGTTTGTCTGTATGTCTGTTTGCCTGTACGGTTGTGCACGCTAATCTCAGTAACCGCTTAACCGATTGCAATGTGGCTTTTTTAATGTGTTGAAGATTGCTCCACTTAACATTTAGCGTTTATTTTATGTCATTCGGTTTAGAAATAAAAAATTATAACACTATTAAGAATCAGATATGTTTAAAATTTTAATTGTAGCGGTTTCTTTTAATGAGAGTGTAAATCTAAACTGGCGTGTTGGCTTAATCAATACATCAATCAATCAATACATATCAATCAATACATATAATAAAATCGTAACAGGTCGCTGTCTGTACATTTTTTTTTATTTTTTTTTATACTATTTAGGTGGCAGACAAGCTTACGGCCCACCGGAAGGTTGGTAACCGTAGCCTATAGACGTTTGCAACACCAGAGGCGCTACACACGCGCTGCCGACCCGGGCGCAGGTTGTGACGACCCACAGTTGAAATTTTTCAAGCCGCCCGTAGGGCCTTCAACTTGGCTTAACGACTGCCATTTTACTGGCAACCGGGACCAACGGCTTAACGTGCCTTCCGAAGCACGGAAACGCTCGTAAATAATTGTCACAAAGTGGTCCACGTGGTGGTCACCCATCCATGTCTGGCCATAGTAAATGTTGCTTACTGCAGTGATCGTTTACAGAACACTGGGTCCGCGGGGCCACGAGCGCTTATATGATAATAAAAAAAAAAAAAAAAAAGAGAGAAGATAAATAAGAAAAAATATTATAGGCGGGCTTTATGAACGCAATAGAACCCAAAACAATGATTTTTAGAATTTTTGTCTGTTTGTCTGTATGTCTGTTTGTCTGTACGGTTGTGCACGCTAATCTCAGTAACCGCTTAACCGATTGCAATGTGGTTTTTTTATTGTGTTGAAGATTGCTCCACTTAACATTTAGGTTTATTTTATGTCAATCGGTTTAGAAATAAAAAATTATAACACTTTTAAGAATCAGATATGTTTAAAATTTTAATTGTAGCGGTTTCTTTGAATGAGAGTGTAAATTTAAACTGGCGTGTTGGCTTAATCAATACATCAATCAATCAATACATATAAAATCGTAACAGGTCGCTGTTTGTACATTGGAGATAAATAAGACAAAATATTATAGGGGGGCTTTATGAACGCAATAGAACCCAAATCATCAATCATCAATCAATATCAATACATATAATAAAATCGTAACAGGTCGCTGTCTGTACATGGAAGATTAATAAGAAAAAATATTATAGGGGAGCTTTATGAACGCAATAGAACCCAAAACAATGATTTTTAAAATTTTTGTCTATTTGTCTGTACGGTTGTGCACGCTAATCTCAGTAACCGCTTAACCAATTGCAATGTGGTTTTTTTATTGTATTGAGGTTTGCTACACTTAACATTTAGCGTTTATTTCATGTCAATCGGTTTATAAATAAAAAAGTTATGACACTTTTAAGAATCAGATATGTTTAAAATTTTAATTGTAGCGGTTTCTTTAAATGAGAGTGTAAATCTAAACTGGCGTGTTGGCTTAATCAATACATCAATCAATCATCATCAATACATATAATAAAATCGTAACAAGTCGCTGTCTGTACATGGAAGATAAATAAGAAAAAATATTATAGGGGGGCTTTATGAACGCAATAGAACCCAAAACAATGATTTTTAGAATTTTTGTCTGTTTGTCTGTATGTCTGTTTGTCTGTACGTTTGTGCACACTAATCTCAGTAACCGCTTAACCGATTGCAATGCGATTTTCTTTATTGTGTTGAGGTTTGCTCCACCTAACATTTAGTGTTTATTTCATGTCAATCGGCTTATAAATAAAAAAGTTATAACAGTTTAAAGAATCGTCCATAGACATATGAATCTAAAAATGGGTAAATCTAAACTGGCGTGTTGGCTTAATCATAAAAGAGCTTAAAGATTAAGGTTATTTTAAAACAAATCAGCGTGGACTGGTTGATGAGTCTGCTGAAGATATACCTCTCCTTTCATACACCTTTGTGACGTAAACGAAGTTGCGGGTTCAGCTAGTAAATAATAATTATGTTCCAATAATAAAAGATGATGAGTATGTCTGTTTGTTTGAATACTTACGATGATCTCAGGAACTAGGTACTGTTACGACTCTCTGCCTCTGTGGCGCAGTCGGTAGTGATTGCGCCTGCGGCGCTGGAGGTCGTGGGTTCGATTCCCACCGGAGACAAATATTAGTGTGACCCATAAATGTTCCCTGTTGTAAAGGTTGCCTGTAAGAGATTGCTTTTTAGCGATAAGGCCGCCCTCTCTACATTTTTATTCCTACAATCTCGTTATATAAATGTTTTTGTATTGGTGTGCAATAAAGATTATTCTATTCTATTCCAAATGTTTGTCTCAAGAGTCTGGGTGTTTCTATGTATAATATGTATATGTATGTATTTAAAAGTATATAAGTATTAATATCCGTGGTCTGATACCTATAACACAAGCAGGTTATTCCTAGCTTACTTTGGGATCAGATAGCGTTGTGTGAAATGTCCGTGAATATTTATTTATTTATATCTAAGGGATTATTTTCAGTTTCGGTCATATTCCTATCTCTGCTATAATATAGCATTTCTATATGAAAATTCATTATTTTGCGAGATTCCGTTGGGTAAACGTCTGCGTAAATGGATTAAGTTACGAAAAAATTGTGTATTGACTAAATTGTTTGTCTTATAAAGCTCTAATAAGTCCTGGATCATTCCATTTTGTAGTATTCACAGGGATCTTTTTATTAGAAATCAAATTTATTAGATACTAGCTGACCAGCGCAACTTCGTTTGCGTGATAAATGAAGAACCCCTCGACCGATTTTGTGCAAACTTCACATAAACCATCTACTAAATAGTCCGAACAAAGCCTAAAGATTTGGTTTGGATAGGTGAGCCCGTTCTTGAGTTATAAAAGTACAACGAAAAGTGGAATTGATTTTTATATATATAGATTACTTATTTGACGTAAGCTCAGTTAGTAATAAAGAAAAGACATTTATGTCTAACTATTGAAACCGAGGTAGCCATAGATTTAGAATTTGAGGTAGCAATAAAAATTGCACAGCTTTCAAATATGTAAGTATCCACACACAACTGTGAATAAAAATAAAAACACATAAATGGACAAAGAAACGATCTAGAACAAAAACTTTAATAAGGGTTCACAGTTATCTAAAGAACCGTATGACGCATGTGGCAGAGCGATATTATGAAACAACTCATAACCCACAAGTAAGAAAAAAGAAATAAAAGTTAAGAAAAGGACTTAGAACTTTGAAGTAAATACACAATAATAAGGTCGAAAGGTTGTCTCAAATGTCGAAACTTAGTTTTACTTTAGGGAGTAACATACATACAACATACAGTTATTATGTAGGAACACATACTATACACGCCTTTATTCAAAAAGGGTTAGTTAGAAACAAATTTTGCTATTATTTGGATTTGTTTCCAGGTAGGAGATGGTCGTTCGACTTGGAATAGCATGTACCTATATTTTTTAAAAAAGCTACCATTACTTCTGTATTCTTCCAAAAAAAAACTACATACATCTGCCAATTTTCATGACGCTACGATCCTTGGAAGTTGGTTAAATTAGTTTCCTTAGATTCCATTACATTGTTAGTTACATACACGACGACCTAATAAAAGCTTAAAACATGGAAAATTTATCGGCATAATTTATTGGCCGCCTATTATATGTCTATATTATCTATGTAAAAAAATATATTGTTTTAAATGATATGAAAAGTTAAAACGTATAATATATTCCTACATCGAAATTAGCAACCAAAATAGCAACTATACGCCTTAAATCAAACATTTCTAAGCATTTAGTTAACCCAAGTAGTTTGAACCCATGTCGTGCAAGATCCGACGCGAAGCTCCCGTGAGGGTAGTACAAACTAATCTATCTTCCACTCGATTGAGTCCTTGATCAAGTTAAAGGTTAGATGAAGGTCATTAATTAGATAAACGTGGTTGTTGAAGGTCAGTGAGTAAGGGCTGTCAGTAATGTTCAGGGTATCCTTACTTAGCTTATAAGTAAGTTGATGGATTGTAGACTATTGTTAGGGAATTCGACTAATATTGCCGTCATTTATGGAAACTGAGGTACAAACTAAGTAAATTTATTATAATACTAGCTGTTGCCCGCGACTTCGTACGCGTGAAAATTATTTTATAATGCCAATTTGACTGCTCTTTGCTTAGCCCCTAGGATATGTAGCGTGATAATATATAGCCTATTTAAAGACCTTAGTTAATATTTGTGCAAAATTTGAATCAAATCTATTCAGTGCTTTTTGAGATCCTTCCGGACAAAGCCAAGCAAACAGACAAACCGACAATCAGACAAAAAAAATTCCGGCTTCGGTATCTTATGTTGAACACCCAGCGAGTATTTTTTTTAAATATTTCCAATGTATGTACAGTTTTGACTTTTCTGTCATTTTATTATATGTAGGTATAGATTTACGTCATAGTAGAAATATATTACCTAAACTCTATATTAAACTTTGTTTACGTTGTAATATATTACCTAAACTCTATATTAAACACTGTTTTTGTTTTTTTACTTAAACTACTCAACGGATTTGAATGCAGTTTTCAACCATAGGTATATTAGGTATAATGATTCAAGAGGAAGGTTTATACCTACGTTTAATACATACTCTCCTTCTTTCTCTCTCTCTGTGTATGTGTAATCGATAAACTCTAATTTAATATTAAAGTACTCTGTAATTACTACGTCTATTTAAAAAAAAAACATTTCATAGTTAAAAAAACACATTATTCTGAACTTGCATAAGGGTATATCACCATGCTACTACCTAAGGGTGCTGAGCAGTAGATATAAATAGAAAAACATGTTTACATTTTATTTGAAGGCTATTATTTTCCAATCATACTATGTTCTAGGTCATTAATGTAATACAACCGGCAATGTTCAAGAATAAAACACAACATCACGCAGAAAATACTACTGTTGCGTGTATTAACTAACCGTGCGTGATACAGTGTAACTACCTACCCACCCTGTGATTTGATGGTTTCAGTCTATAACAAATGCCGGTCAGTATACGCAAAGCATTCTTTTGTATTGGCAATAAAATACTGGGACTAATAGTATTGCTTAATGGAGCGTATCAAATCATATTAAATTGCTATTATATTATAGAAGACAAGGTAGATATTATTATATTGGATAATGTTCGATAAACCTAAATGTCTTATTTATCCCATTAGGGCTGGCAGAAATACGAAATTTAAAGTAGTTGTCGTGGAAAATAAAGAAGTTCCTATACAAACTTACATTCCCTGTTTTACCGCTACATTGTCATTTTTTTAAACACTTGATACAAGTGTCTATTATTTTTTAGTAAAAAACATGTGGAGATATGTAATTTGCTTGTGACGTATTTTAATGCTACAGAGTCACAGCTACAGAAAAAGTCTCGCCATAGGCCCCTCTGCACTCAATTTTATAGAGAGGGACTAAAACTGATGTAAGAGACGTAGTCTTCTTATATTTCTAACGCTAAATTGCTAATGTTAAGATTCTTGTTATATTTCTAGAAAATGACGAAGGAAAGAGCGTGAAAAAAATATTTCTCTATAATATAATAATAATATTTCTCTCGTCTGTCGTTTATGTTGCGGTGATGAGCTAAACTAAGGCAAATTTGTGGTATTCCATGTTACAGTTAAATAGATTCTGTAAATTTGCCAAAATTTAATTACAAACCGCAGTGTATACATTATACAGAAATATGATTACAGATTTAAACACTGTTTATTAAATTTTGATTATCAGGGTTTGAAATTAATTTATTTGGAATATCAATAAACTTTGTCTATGTTTATTCACTGCGTCTAAAAATGACTATCGAATAGAAATTATTATTATTATTTAAGAGATACTTAAGTACCGTGTATTATTGACTAATAGAGCCTCCGAATATAATAATTTCTTAGCCGTTGGTCACAGTTGTCAGTAATATGACTGCCGTTAAGCCAAGTTGAAGGCTTAGATCAAGAATACAACTAGATTACGGGTCGCGAACAAAATGAAAGTTAAAAAGTGTCCCAAGTCGATGTCGGCCCATTGTCGCCAACCGCCAACCGAACTAAACTAAAACGCTTCGTCCAGCCAGTAGTGAGCCGTCTTCTATAGGTGCCGGATTTCTCGCGTCGATATTACTACCCGTTCGCTCTAACTTTGCCGCTGGCGTAGAGGCGTATACCCGAATTGTTAATTATACGAAGTAAATTGACAGTAGCTAATGACACTTCGTCATAGAAAATACGCAACATTGTATGAAGAAGTGACATTAGTTGCTGTCAATTTACTTTGTCTAATTAAAAATTCGACTTTAGTATGGAGCCGAGCGGCAAAGTTAGAGCGAACGGGCAGTACATCTAGTTGTTATTCTTGATGTAAGGTTGAAGGCCTTAAGGGCGGCTTGAAAAATTTCAACTGTGGGTCGTCTCAACCTACACCCGGGTCGGCAGCGCGTCTGTAGTACTTTTGGTGCTGCAAACGTCTATAAGCTACGGGCCGTAAGCTTGTCTGCCACCTCAGTAGTATAAAAAAGAATATCCCGTAAACAATAATAATAAAGTCTGTCAAATTTAGATAGATAGGATTTGATTATTTTTTTCGTAACACAATTGTATAGATGGCCAAACGGGTGTTCAAAATAAGACGTTCCCGATCAAACAATTTGAAAAAAACTTAGGTAGGTACACTTTAGACTATTACAATCTTTGACAAATTATTTGCCCATAAGCTATATGGGCTAATAAGTAATTTTGAATTAATGAATCCATTGATCATTCTTAGACAGAATGGCTTGGAATAGAAGTCGAAAGCGACTACTAATTAAATTCTTTATAGGCCATTATTTTATTAATTCGTTCCTTGTACCACACGAAGGACTTAAAAACACAATCAAAATCTAATTTGAACATAAGATTATAATTACTTATCCATCTTATCTGACACACCTTACACGCGAGAGTCGGAGTTAGCGGCATAATTACGTTAAACTTGATTAAAATCGAATTACAAGCCAGCTCTGTAATGGAACCTACTTTCATCACACGATACGACACGACATTTACATACGTAATAGTCACGACTTTATCCCCGGAGGGGTAGGTAGAGGCATATATTGTATTAAGGTTATGACTAAGTACTCATTTTTTGACGCCCATATGGCCTTTAACTTGGTTTAACGACTACCATGTTAAATAATGATAACAGGGATCAACGGCTTAATGGGCTCCACACACTGTCAGTATGCACTTGACAAGTCTGTTAAAATATAAATGAAAGAAGCTTTAGTACATAAGCGTGATTTCTTTGGATCGACGTGTATGTACACAGAATATGGACTCAAGTCGCTTGACCGTTTCCTGAGCCCCTAACGTACTATCCAAGGCACGAAAACGCTCCCAAATAAATGTCACAAAGTGATCACGTGGTGGTCACTTATCCAAGGACCGGCCATAACCAAAGTTGCTTACTTACTAAATGCAGTGTCATTTAAGGGGCGGTTAACCCGCACAAGTAGGCATTTGGCGCTCCCCTCGCCCCGGGCGCAAGACACACCGCGCGCCGGCAGCGGCAGTCAACTCTCATGCCACAGTATACAGTATAGTAGAAAGACACAGCATGCTAACTTTGTTTGACGTAGTAATTGCATCTAACTTCATTAAGTGTAGTGATTTATTAGTTTCGAAAATAAAAATAAATGAGTTAATCGTAAATAAATTATGTATATTATACTATTATTTTTAAGCTAAAGAGTTTGTTTGTTTGTTTAGTTGTTCTAACTCTAGAGTCTAATAGACTGCTAGTTGAATTTCAAGAGTTTCTTAACAGAATGTCCATTTTTGAAAAATACCAAAATATATAACATCACGCTAAGGCGAATAAGAGCTTAGCAGCAACGAAACATTTTTCGACAACTAGGATATTTCATTTTTTTTGAGAGTTTCCGTTGCGTACGTTTGCTACGTAAAAAATGTAAATTACATAATAGCTGGTCATAAAAATTTCTAAAGTTTTCTAAAGTTGGTATGCTAAGTATGAATCACGGGATCATTGTGCAATCCAAAATGGCCGCCGCGGTGTAATCACAAAATTTCATGATAGGTGTCGTTTAAAGGGTTTTTTGGTATGCTGAGTACGAATCACGTACTAATTTTGCAATCCAATATGGACGCCGCGCCGTAATCACAAAATGTCATGATGAGTATCGTTTAAGGGGTTTCTTGGTATGCTGAGTACGAATCACGTGATAATTTTGCAATCCAATATGGGCGCCGCGCCGTAATCACAAAATTTCATGATGGGTATCGTTTAAGGGGTTTCTTAGTATGCTGAGTACGAATCACGTGATAATTTTGCAATCCAAAATGGCGGCCGCGGTGTAATCACAAAAATTCATGATGGGTATCGTTTAAAGGGTTTTTTGGTATGCTGAGTACGAATTACGTACTAATTTTGCAATCCAATATGGCCACCGCGCCGTAATCACACAATTTCATGATGGGTATAGTTTAAGGGAATTCTTGGTATGCTAAGTATTAATCACATGATAATTTTGCAATCCAATATGGCCACCGCGGTGTAATCACAAAATTTCATGATGGGTATCGTTTAAGGGGTTTTTTGGTATGCTGAGTACGAATCACATGATAATTTTGCAATCCAATATGGGCGCCGCGCCGTAATCACAAAATTTCATGATGGGTATCGTTTAAAGGGTTTTTGGTATGCTGAGTACGAATTACGTAATAATTTTGCAATACAATATGGCCGCCGCGCCGTAATCACAAAATATGACGATGGGTATCGTTTAAGGGGTGTATTGGTATGCTGAGTACGAATCCTGTGATAATTTTGAAATATGGCCGCCGCGCCGTAATCGCAAAAATCCATGATGGTTATCGTTTAAGGGGTTTTTCGGTATGCTGAGGACGAATCATATGATAATTTTGCAATCCAAAATGGCCACCGCGCCGTAATCACATAATTTCGTAATGAATATCGTTTAATGGGTTTTTTCGAATGCTGAGTACGAATAACATGATCATTTTGGAATTCAATTTGGCCGCCTAAGCTATTTAGGCCCACTTGCGCGGAGAGTCGAGTTAAATATATAAATATAGAGTTAGTAAGCTCTGAGTTAAATAAATAACTTCTTAACTCTGACCACGTCTTGCACAGTTGCAAATTGGCACGCTTCATCACACGATACGACACGACATTTACATACGTAATAGTCACGACTTTATCCCCGGAGGGGTAGGTAGAGGCATATATTGTATTAAGGTTATGACTAAGTACTCATTTTTTGACGCCCATATGGCCTTTAACTTGGTTTAACGACTACCATGTTAAATAATGATAACAGGGATCAACGGCTTAATGGGCTCCACACACTGTCAGTATGCACTTGACAAGTCTGTTAAAATATAAATGAAAGAAGCTTTAGTACATAAGCGTGATTTCTTTGGATCGACGTGTATGTACACAGAATATGGACTCAAGTCGCTTGACCGTTTCCTGAGCCCCTAACGTACTATCCAAGGCACGAAAACGCTCCCAAATAAATGTCACAAAGTGATCACGTGGTGGTCACTTATCCAAGGACCGGCCATAACCAAAGTTGCTTACTTACTAAATGCAGTGTCATTTAAGGGGCGGTTAACCCGCACAAGTAGGCATTTGGCGCTCCCCTCGCCCCGGGCGCAAGACACACCGCGCGCCGGCAGCGGCAGTCAACTCTCATGCCACAGTATACAGTATAGTAGAAAGACACAGCATGCTAACTTTGTTTGACGTAGTAATTGCATCTAACTTCATTAAGTGTAGTGATTTATTAGTTTCGAAAATAAAAATAAATGAGTTAATCGTAAATAAATTATGTATATTATACTATTATTTTTAAGCTAAAGAGTTTGTTTGTTTGTTTAGTTGTTCTAACTCTAGAGTCTAATAGACTGCTAGTTGAATTTCAAGAGTTTCTTAACAGAATGTCCATTTTTGAAAAATACCAAAATATATAACATCACGCTAAGGCGAATAAGAGCTTAGCAGCAACGAAACATTTTTCGACAACTAGGATATTTCATTTTTTTTGAGAGTTTCCGTTGCGTACGTTTGCTACGTAAAAAATGTAAATTACATAATAGCTGGTCATAAAAATTTCTAAAGTTTTCTAAAGTTGGTATGCTAAGTATGAATCACGGGATCATTGTGCAATCCAAAATGGCCGCCGCGGTGTAATCACAAAATTTCATGATAGGTGTCGTTTAAAGGGTTTTTTGGTATGCTGAGTACGAATCACGTACTAATTTTGCAATCCAATATGGACGCCGCGCCGTAATCACAAAATGTCATGATGAGTATCGTTTAAGGGGTTTCTTGGTATGCTGAGTACGAATCACGTGATAATTTTGCAATCCAATATGGGCGCCGCGCCGTAATCACAAAATTTCATGATGGGTATCGTTTAAGGGGTTTCTTAGTATGCTGAGTACGAATCACGTGATAATTTTGCAATCCAAAATGGCGGCCGCGGTGTAATCACAAAAATTCATGATGGGTATCGTTTAAAGGGTTTTTTGGTATGCTGAGTACGAATTACGTACTAATTTTGCAATCCAATATGGCCACCGCGCCGTAATCACACAATTTCATGATGGGTATAGTTTAAGGGAATTCTTGGTATGCTAAGTATTAATCACATGATAATTTTGCAATCCAATATGGCCACCGCGGTGTAATCACAAAATTTCATGATGGGTATCGTTTAAGGGGTTTTTTGGTATGCTGAGTACGAATCACATGATAATTTTGCAATCCAATATGGGCGCCGCGCCGTAATCACAAAATTTCATGATGGGTATCGTTTAAAGGGTTTTTGGTATGCTGAGTACGAATTACGTAATAATTTTGCAATACAATATGGCCGCCGCGCCGTAATCACAAAATATGACGATGGGTATCGTTTAAGGGGTGTATTGGTATGCTGAGTACGAATCCTGTGATAATTTTGAAATATGGCCGCCGCGCCGTAATCGCAAAAATCCATGATGGTTATCGTTTAAGGGGTTTTTGGGTATGCTGAGGACGAATCATATGATAATTTTGCAATCCAAAATGGCCACCGCGCCGTAATCACATAATTTCGTAATGAATATCGTTTAATGGGTTTTTTCGAATGCTGAGTACGAATAACATGATCATTTTGGAATTCAATTTGGCCGCCTAAGCTATTTAGGCCCACTTGCGCGGAGAGTCGAGTTAAATATATAAATATAGAGTTAGTAAGCTCTGAGTTAAATAAATAACTTCTTAACTCTGACCACGTCTTGCACAGTTGCAAATTGGCACGCAGTTAACCAACTCACAGTAAACCGAACAAGTTTTTTTAGTCTGTGTCGTTCCATGCAATCCAACCACCAGTGATGGGCGTAACTAATTACAAAAGTAATTCAATTAATAATTGAATTACAATGTAATTAAGTTACAATGTAATCTAATTACTCAGTAATTAATTACTTTGTAATTTAAATACTTTGGATGTTCCGGTTAATTAGTTACTAAGTAACTAGTTAAAAAAAAATTAGATTACTTTATAACTAGTTACTTTGTAATTCATTACTTTGTAATTATCATACATTCAAGCAAATCAATACCACAGCCGGCAGATCATACAGTCGGCCGACGAAGCCGTCTAGTCAGGTCAATCGTGAGGGGGACAAGGGACAAGACGCGGAAAGGAATGTACCGAACATGTTCGGGATACATTTTAGGGCTGCCGCGTTTGCGACAGCTTCCTATAATTTATTAATATGAATTAAAATGGTGCACACTAATTTAATACTCTTGCACTCCAATATGGCCGCCGCGCCACCGTTGTAAAAGTTCATGTTGGGTATCGTATAATGGGTATTTTGGTATGCTGAGTACGAATTTCGGGTTAATTTAGCAATCCAATATGGCCGCCGCGCCACCGTTGTAAAAGATCATGTTGGGTATCGTATAAGGGGTATTTTGGTATGCTGAGTACGAATTTCGGGTTCATTTTGCAATTAAATATGGCCGCCGCCCCACCGTTGTAAAATTTCAAGTTGGGTATCGTATAAGGGGTATTTTGGTACGCTGAGTACGAATCACGTACTTACTAAATTTGCAATCCAATATGGCCGCCGCGCCGTAATCACAAAATTTCATGAAGGGTATGGTTTGAGGGGTTTTTTTGGTATGCTGAGTACGCATCACGTACTAATTCTGCACTCCAATATGGCCACCGCGCCACCGTTGTAAAAGTTCATGTTGGGTATCGTATAAGGGGTATTTTGGTATGCTGAGTACGAATTTCGGGTTAATTTAGCAATCCAATATGGCCGCCGCGCCACCGTTGTAAAAGATCATGTTAGGTATCGTATAAGGGGTATTTTGGTATGCTGAGTACGAATTTCGGGTAAATTTTGCAATTCAATATGGCCACCGCGCCACCGTTGTAAAAGTTCATGTTGGGTATCGTTTAAGGGGTTTTTTGGTATGCTGAGTACGATTATCGTACTAATGTTGCAATCCAATATGGCCGCCGCGCCGTAATCACAAAATTTTATGACGGGTATCGTTTAAGGGGTTTTTGGTATGCTGAGTACGAATCACGTACTAATTTTGCAATCCAATATGGCCAATATGCAATACAATATCCAATATCATTTTGGATTGCAAAATTAGTACGTGATACTCAGCATACCAAAAACCCCTTAACCCGGCGTCTGCTAGGTTGGGTCATAATGACCCGTGATGTTTTAAAATGCGGGTATTTATGGAAATAATAGTGTAACGTTACCACGCTTCTCAGTAGCTGCGGTTAGTGCCCCGCCTCCCTTGTTTCTTATGTCAATTTAGACGGTGTGCGCCTGCGCAGGTAGATAGACGCGGTCAAACAACAAAAAGGTAAATATGACCCAACTATACATTCGATGATACCATTTCGTGCCAATTACGTTGAGTTCATTTTTTGATTATTTCGTTTATTTATTTGTACCGTCATTATGTATTGCATTATATTTTGTTATTCTTAGGTTATATTTAATAAATGGATAAAGAGAAACGCGAGAAGCAGCGAATTCTGTAAAATATTAGAAGAAAGCGGCTCGGAAGAGGGTGAAAATTCTCCAGAATACGAGGAAGATGATCACGTTAGCGAGAAACATCAGAGGAGCTCCCTGCTAAATGCCGTGGTGTTTGTAAAGAAATGCCAGATATTTCCCGCTATAAAAGACAGGAAAACTACCCATACCTGTCAAAGATGCAACAAAATCATCTGCCCTGAAGACATAATTTGTTTCTGTGGCTGCTGCGCAGATGAAGGTGCTAATAGTGATTAACACTAAGATTCTTTATGATTTTAACATATATTTACTTAAATATCTGACATTTGTCATACCAAAAAGTTAAAAACAAGTGTTAATTAGTCATTTTTGTTATTATATTAGTAAGTTTCTAGATATTTAATTTTTTTTGTAAATTTAATTCTGATTTCTTAAATACGTAAAAAACTCTATAAATAACTTATTTTTTTTATTTTATCTCCAAAATATTATAATTTAAGAACTATTAATCAAGTTAAACACAAATTTGCTCTAAATTTCATTGAAATGGTAAAAATCAGCTACGGTTTAAAATCGGGTAATTAGGACCCACCATGCAGTTGCTGTACCTATTTTCTACCATGCTGACGTCGGGTTAAACGATACCCGTCATGAAATTTTGTGATTACGGCGCGGCGGCCATGTTGGATTGCAAAATTATCACCAGATTCGTACTCAGCATACCAAAAAAACTCTTAAACGATTCCCGTCATGAAATTTTGTGAAAACGGCGCGGCGGCCATATTGGATTGCAAAATTATCACGTGATTCGTACTCAGCATACCAAAAAACCCCTTAAACGATACCCATCATGAAATTTTGTGATTACGGCGCGACGACCATATTGGATTGCAAAATTAGTACGTGATTCGTACTCAGCATACCAAAAAACCCCTTAAATGATACCCATCATGAAATTTTGTGATTAAGGCGCGGCGGCCATGTTAGATTGCAAAATTAGTACGTGATTCGTACTCAGCATACTAAAAAACCCCTGAAACGATACCCGTCATGAAATTTTGTGATTACGGCGCGGCGGCCATATTGGATTGCAAAATTATCACGTGATTCGTACTCAGCATACCAAAAAACCCTTTAAACGATACCCATCATGAAATTTTGTGATTACGGCGCGGCGGCCATGTTGGATTGCAAAATTATCACGTGATTCGTACTCAGCATACCAAAAAACCCCTTAAACGATACCCATCATGAAATTTTGTGATTACGGCGCGGCGGCCATGTTGTATTGCAAAATTATCACGTGATTCGTACTCAGCATACCAAAAAACCCCTTTAACGATACCCATCATGAAATTTTGTGATTACGGCGCGGCCGCCATGTTGGATTGCCAAATTATCATGTAATTTGTAGACATTTTAATGCATTAAGTATGTAGCTGGTATCTATGTCGTGAAAACACTTAAAAAGTAAAAGATCACCACATTTGCCATGATTCGCGTATGGGAATTTTAGTGAAATCCCTTCATCACTCAGGAATTAAGCTGATGGTCTTCAAAATGTATAGCTAAGTACCATCAAGGATACATTGACTAACGATCAAAAAACCGCATCAAAATCGATCCACCCCTTGGGCCGTGACGAATCCTTAGGACAGAGATGTTAATTATGAGAGTTGGTTAATTGAACTAATGAGTAACTAGTTACAATGTAATTAATTAACGTGTAATTCCATTACTCAGTAATTACTTACTGCTAGTACTCATTGTAATTAATTACTCAAGTAATCTGTTACAGAGTAATTGAATTAAGCATTACAAAGTAATTCTAATTTGTAACGGTTAATCTAATTACATTTGCCCATCACTGCCAACCACACACAAATGTTAGAACGAAGAATGGAACATGTGTCTCTATCTCTTTTACACTACAGTCTGCTACGTATGATTTACGATACTACCATACTTACGATACTACCATTTACGATACCAATCATAAAATTTTGTGATTACGGCGCGGCGGGCATATTGGATTGCAAAATTATCACGTGATTCGTACTCAGCATACCAAAAAACCCCTTAAACGATACCCATCATGAAATTTTGTGATTATGGCACGGCGGCCATATTGGATTGCAAAATTATCACGTGATTCGTACTCAGCATACCAAAAAACCCCTTAAACGATACCCATCGTGAAATTTTGTGATTACGGCGCGGCGGCCATCTTGTATTGCAAAATTAGTACGCGATTCGTACTCAGCATACCAAAAAAACCCCTTAAACGATACCCATCATGAAATTTTGTGATTACGGCGCGGCGGCTATATTCGATTGCAAAATTATCACGTGATTCGTACTCAGCATACCAAAAAACCCCTTAAACGATACCCATCATGAAATTTTGTGATTACGGCGCGGCGGCCATATTGGATTGCAAAATTATCACGTACTTCGTACTCAGCATACCAAAAAACCCCTTAAACGATACCCATCATGAAATTTTGTGATTACAGCGTGGCCGCCATGTTGGATTGCGAAATTATCATGTAATTCGTAGACATTTTAATGCATTAGGTAGCTGGTTACCATGTGGTGAAAACACTTAAAAAGTAAAAGATCACCACATTTTTACCATGAGTCGCGTATGTATTTGTAACGGTTAATCTAATTACATTTTGCCCATTACTGATATTTTTATACTGTGGCGCGATTTCAACGTAATTTGGCATACTAATTACGAAATAGTTGCGAAAAAAACTGACACAGGTCCTGCCTCCACAAGCGCCAGGGCGAGACTGATCGGCCGTCAGCGGCGCAATTCTATTGCGTTTGGTAGATATTCGTACATGATAACTATGTAAATAGTTGTTTATAGAAAAACGCTCGGAAAATGTGTATAAAAACTTAATACCTTTAATTGAGTGCAAAAAAAATATATAAAATGTTAATAGTTTAGCCACAGTATTGAAAAAACTTTTCTGAGAGAGTCAACTTTGGGATTTTTTTCTATCTAGTGAAATTTATTGGATCGTGTAACGGGCTCGGAATATGTTTAGCTTATATCCTTAACTATTATATATATATTTTTCAGATTTAAAAACCCTTTACTTTTTGACTAGGATTGTTTCAAAAAACTCAAAATCTGACCCACGCGGCCTTAAAAAGCACTAAGTCAGGGGGGCAACGAGCGCTGCGTGTCAGCGCTCGTTGCCCCCCTCACGACATTTGTATCTACCGAATTTATTTTTTATCTTTATTTACGAATAAGACGCTATTAACCCTTTTATTTTATTAATTTATTTATTTATTTATTTATTAAGACAGAGAACTGTTATACATTGTGTTTTACAGTAAGAAACTAAGTATAGAGAATTTGGTAAATGTATAACCCACACTTATGTCCGCAGAATAATGTAGAAGGTAAGAAAGGTTAAATAAATTGTGCTAATCCTATGCGATCATTTAATTTTGAATTTGAAGAAGTGAAGCTATTGCTTGCTTTTTAAATTGGTTATGTGAAAGAGCGAAAATATCTAAATGAACAAAGTGCGTGTTATAATTATCCAAAAGACGGCGCAGAGGGGCGCGTACCCCGGCATTGGTCTTACACCTCGCAGTGTGAAACAGCCTGGGCACACGCGCCTCTCGCCGGTTAAAAGTTCTTGGTACAATATAGCATATGTTATTACAGATACTGGAACAGTCAAATTTATTGTTACACATTCCATGGAGCATCATAACTTTTAGAAGACTACGTCTAGACTCCAGGCTGAGTAGCTTATGTTCTCTAAGAATCTCAGGGTATGACAAAGTCAATCTTGAGCGGTAGCACCTATAATTAATGCATTGATTTCAAGAATTTTTTTTGTACCGCTTCAAGCCTGTTTTCATAACCATTGTAGAAAGGAGACCAAATTGGAACTGCGAATTCTTTTTTTTTTTTTTTTTTGTTTAACGTGAGGGAAAATCCTCATAGGATGTTATGCCGGACTCTTACCGACTAAAAAACCTCACGCCACGCCTAACAGCCTATGGTTGAGAGCCCCGGGTAAGCCCTCAGGGAGGATGTCCCGTGACTCCCAACAGGGAACTGCGAATTCTAGCTGAGAAATAGTATAATACTATTGCTTGGTATAATAATGCACTGCTTGGTATAATAGAAGGTATGAAGACGTTCGTTTGAAATTATTTGAGGTTCGCATGATAAAGCCGTACATTCGGTATGCTTTATTGTTAATGTTATCAACATGTTGATCAAAATGCAACTTTGAATCCAATGTGATGCCGAGATCTCGGACGGAGTCAACAGTCTGTAGCGATGTAAGATGTAGACTGTACGCAAATGATATTTTGTTTTTGTTTTTTTGTGAAAGATATTACGCTGCATTTAGGTAGACTAAGTTGAAGTTTGTTACTTGTGCAGTACAACGACAGCCTGTCGAGGTCCTCCTGCAGTGCCTCACAGTCGTGAATGTTCTTACAGGTTCTGAATATTTTTATGTCGTCCGCATACATCAAAAACTGAGAGTTGATAAAACAATCTTTGATGTCATTGACGTACAAAATGAAGAGGAGAGGGCCAATTATGGACCCCTGTGGAATTCCAGAGGTGGCAATAATGGCATCTGATTCGATACCATTGATGACTACTCTTTGAGTTCTATTCAAAACATAGGACATGAACCACCGCAACAGGTTTCCGCGAATGCCATTGTAGGCTATTTTATCCAGAAGTAATTTGTGATCCGCCTTGTCGAATGCTTTCCGGAAGTCCGTATACACGGCGTCAACCTGGATTCGATTGTCCATGTTATCAAACAAATAATTGGTAAATAACATGAGATTTGTATTAGTCGAACGTCGTTGAACGAAACCATGTTGTTCCGGTATGATGATATGGTGAATATATGAGTATAACCTGCTATGTACCAGGCGCTCGAATAGTTTCGACAAGGTGGACAGTATGAATATTGGACGGTAGTTCTGAACATTGGACCTGTCACCACTCTTGTGCACGGGCGTGACAAATGCCTGCTTCCATACGCTTGGAAAAATGCCCTCACCCAGACACTTATTAAATATTATGTGTAACGGAAGTGTAATATTTTTTAAAACCTTTTCAATGAAAAAGGGAGGTAAGCCGTCAGGCCCCGGGCCTTTGTTTAGATCCAACCCCCTCAAAGCGCACGTGATCGAGTCAGTTGACAGCTGAATGTCGGAGATACATATTGCGTTGTCAGCGTATGAGCTAGGTGGTTGCCAGTGAGAATCAAGAAAGGATGGTTCGTATACTGATTTAAAGAAAGTGGAGAACATATATTACTTATTTCGGATGCGTTATTGGATTTAACGCTGTCAAAATACATGCTGCCGGGGATACTCGACTGGCCTTTTCTGTGAGATACGTAAGCCTAGAACCGTTTAATATTAAGGGGAATGCTGTCCTCAACTGATTCAATATACTTCTTGAAGCACTTATCTGACTCTGCTTTGAATTGCTTACGGTAGAACGAGAAAGTTTCGTAATGGGAAAGGTTGCCGTATTTCTTCCATTTAATCCAGGCGCGCTTGTTCAGTATTCTGTAAGCGATCACCACGATTAGCATCTCGTGGCATTTCCATTTACGAGCGTTTTCGTGCTTCGTAAAGCACGTTAAGTCGTTGGTCCCGACTAACAATAACACGGTAGTCGTTAAGCTAAGTTAAATATCTTATTTATGTACGTCGGTGGCTTGAAAATGTCAACAACAGGTAAGTCGCAACTTGCTCTTGTTTTTTTAGACGTGTAGTAGTGTACGTAGTTTAAACATGAGGAAAATACTACAGGGATGCTATGCCGGACTACTACCTAAAAAAAACACACGTAACCTATCTAAAAGCCTACGGTTGGGAGCCCCGGGTAAGCCATTGGAAGGATACCCCAGGACTCCCAACAGACCTGCGGTACGGCTGCTACTGCGGCCTCACCTAGGGACGAACAGTAGGCTCACCATCTTCCATATACTTCAGCCTACTGAAAATGTGACTATACTATGTTTGTATGTACTATATGATTTCTAAGTAGCTGTAATCTCACAGCTATCAAAATGTTATTCTACTGTGGACAATAATAATGGGCATGCTATCAGAGACTTCTTAGGCCTCTCGCGGGCTACGGCCTACAGGTACAGTTAATTTTGCCAAATATATACCTGGATGAGTAGAGACCAAAGTTTTCATCTACGGTGTTGACGCACTAGTCTATTGGTATAGTCCGTTCACAGTTATACTACCTCTAACTGGCAGCTTGTCGATCATTTCCTGTGTGTTGGCATAGCAGTAAAGTCCCCCTATGAGTGCCAGCTCCGACATTTTACCGATTATAGTGGAGATTATTACATCCAACCGTTAGCACGAAGAGTTTTGTTTTTTATGTCATAATATACTGAACATTACTAAAACAGTGCTCAAAACTATTCGATTGGATTTGAGATTGTTTTATTCTTTTATGAATATCTGAAAAGAAACATTCACTACCATCACCAACGGAGGTGAAGTTGCTGCTTCCACAACGTTCCATGTCTCAATAATTCGTCACACCCGAAATAAATGATAGCAAAAGAAGAAATTAAGTTTCGACTACAAGTTAGATTACATGGGAGAAACAAAACCTTATTGGGGTAACACAGCAATCAAGATAGGCAACCTAAGTGCTAGAGGTACTCGTAACATATCTCTGAACGGACTATATATGCGTTGACCTGGCCAATAGAAAGGGTACACTCAGGAACAAGTCTTAGTTTATGGTCTCTTCATCAAAAAAATATCTTGTCATCCTGCAGCCAAAACAATAGAAGAGCTTGCCTACAGTATTTTCGTGCTGCAACAGTTTTGGTTTTAGATGAATTCTGGGCTATAGTTGAAGACTTTACGAAGTCAAGAAAGAAAGGAAGGAAAGCTCTAAAGCGGCCTTCAAGTCAAGCGGTAATGTCGCTCATATATAGTATATGATCACGCCTTTATCCCCGAAGGGGAAGGCAAAGGCATATTACATGCCCACATTTCAAATTTTTAGAATTTGTCTCACGTAATAGGTAGGGAGCTGTATTGCCGTGTTGAGATGGGCAGGGGCAGGTTGTGACTGATGATGATGATAATCGTGGTGTATAAATCCGCGCGCGCTGACATCAACCGCCTATTACGTAGTCGCGCTGTAATTACAACTAGTGGATCGTCTTCTTCATTACATTTTGTGACGCTCTGATTCCAAATTAAGTATCTTGTTATCCGTTTCAAAGAGGACATAGTTGCTTAAGTATAAAAATAATCACGCTTGTATCCTCGACGGAGGTAGACGGAGGTAATTTACACTCCCACATTTTGCCTGAAGTTTTTTGGTCCCACATAAAAGGGGGCAAGCCTATTGCCGTCATCCGGCACATATATGAGTAAAAGTAAAAGAATTATTCAAATGGGTTCAGTAGTTTTTGAGCCTATTTAATGCAAACAAATAAACATACAAAAAACAATAAATTTTGTTTCATCTTTCTTCAAAGGATACAAGTACCTACCTATTAGTACATATAAATAATCGAAATGGATCGGCGGTTAAATTTACGGGCATCATCTATACATATAATAAAATGATAGAAAAGTCAAAACTGTACATTGGAAATATTAAAAAAAAAATACTCGATGGGTGTTCAACATAAGATACCGAAGCCGAAAATATAGTTAGAATTTTTTTTGTCTGTTTGTCTGTTTGTCGGTTTGTCTGTTTGTCTGTTTGTCTGTTTGCTTTGCTTTGTCCGGAAGGATCTCGAAAAGTACTCAATGGATTTGATTCAAATTTTGTACAAATATTAGCTAGGGGTAGGGTCTTAAAATAGGCTATATATTATCACGCTACATATCCTAGGGGCTAAGCAGAGAGCAATCAAATAGGCTTTATAACATAATTTTCACGCGTACGAAGTCGCGGGCAACAGCTAGTGAACTCAATAAATGACGTTGGTTTTGATTTTGAAAATACAAACAGTTTGCAGAAAATAATACCGATAGCTACCTCAGCTTATCATAAGTGGCTCGTGATTAGCATAAACGTCTGTTTTCATTACTCTATTCGGTACTAAAATCTAAAATTAAACCCATAGCGCTCCCTAAAATGTAATAAACCTTTGAATAGAAGATATTTACAACGTAGAAACAAATTACTTGACTTCAGACAAATCTGCCGAAATTATGTTCAATTTCAATAGTGGTCCGCAGTGATTCAATTATTTCAGCTGTATTTGACTACTGTTAAACATTATCAAAGAGCAATGAAGGAGTCGATAGACTTTGCTAATTCAATTAATTATTTGAATTGAAATACATTTTCGCGGTTGTACACTGATATGTAATTAGGTACTCTTTTTCAAACTATCGCGGTTTTCTACACTCATACAATTCGAGACTCATAGAATTCGGGACTTCACGCGAAACACATTTACTTACATTTTCACACCGACGTTTCGAGCACGTTGCAGCGCCCGTGGTCGCGGTTGGACTGAGGCGAGGATCGACGAAAACCATGAAGTAACTTCTTGCCAAAGTACCCTCCGCTATTGTCACAACGAAGCATAAGGCCGCCGACACACTATATTCACTACGTCAGTTTTAATTGGCACAGTTTTACGTTCAAGTTTATTAATCACTTTCACTGCATTCCACATCCCACATCAAACGTCGGTGTGAAAATGTAAGTAAATGTGTTTCGCGTGAAGTCCCGAATTCTATAAGTATGAATGTAATTACTCGTCAATTTTAAACGTAACATACGAAAATTACAAACGATGGTGGTTGACGTCGGCTGAAATTGACAAATTGATGATTTTGATAAGCCTTGTGTAGATATTTAAATCTAGTCACGCGGTTTCACCCGCGTAGCTCCAGTTCTCGTGGGAATAAAATGTAGCCTATGTTATCCGGGGATAGTGTAGCTACTAGAGATGCGCCGAACGTTGGGCCGAATATTCGAATTCGGTACATTCGGCAAGTTTTGGAAAGTTCGTATTCGGCCGAATATTCGGTTTATTTGCCGAATAATTACCGAATATTAAAATTAATAATTATGGAATATGGGTTTTCCCATAATTAACGTCATCATGCAGAGATCTCTGGTGATGCACAGTAAAGTAACATAGTCATTCAGGTGATAAGGTCAATCTGGCTTCCAATAAGCTCGGAGTGCTCAACATTGTTTCCCTAAAAATGCCCGGACTTCACAGCGAGCACAGCAGACCCATTATTGAATCCGTTTAACTCGTCATAAACTCGCAAAGTACTTGTTTTCCCACCAATAAATGCTCAAGATGGTCCAGATGAAAGGACTGAGTGGCAGATACTGTTGTAATGAGCTGGCTCAGTTCTAGATAGGGGTCCAAGTCACTACCTCCGTTTTTATCTGTTCTTCTTTGAGATACAATAATATGCAAGTACTTTTTTTCACTTAATACTGTGTCTCACGACGTTATCGCCAAAACGCTAAAAAACACGACTGCTTACAACCAGTCAAAAAGTCGTAACTGAACTAACTCTCTGTGAAAAGGAATTGCTCACGTTCCATTTCACTTTTTACATTCACCTCACTGATCTCAATCCTAATTTTTATTTCAAACTCTTCTTTGGTGAAAAATAAATCTCATTTAATTTAAAATGAGCCCGTTCAGCCCACAATCTCCCGCTAATTACTCTATCGGCACGTGCGGCCACACATGGGAGTGCTCTTGTCATTTTTGAGCTGCTGCTCCGGAATACCAGTATTGAACATTCGACTCGGTTAAGAGGCGTGCTATGAGGATTATTAACGATCCTCTACTTAGAGGCCTTCGCAAAAACTTTGATTTTTTTACAGCTTGCAGAATCTGTAGTCTTAACCGAACTACTATATAATAGCGAAAAAGTGGCAATTCCCTGCATAGACGGAAATTTATTGGTGAAATATTTGTGACTAAAGGAAAAAGACATTTTTTTTTATTTTTTTATATTTAGCTCGCCAAATTGACGTCGCCACCAGCCTGATGGAAAGCCGTGGCGCATCTAGCGATTGGGGGCCACTTCTGACAGAGGTCCTCAAGTTGGCGGCCCTGTGATGTGCCTCTTCACGCTCCTCTTGAACAACCCGGGATTGTAAGATGGGGAAACACGTGTGCGGGCAGGTCGTTCCATGTTTTTATAGTTCGACAGAGGAACAATCTTTTGAAACGCTCAGTTCTGGCACATTCTCTCCACTGTGTGTGAGTGGCATCTTTGCCCGGCACGTGTTATTCGGGATCGGAAAGGAGAGGGTGGGATCAGGTTGAAGAGCTCTTCAGAACATTCGCCGTGATTTATTTATTTTTTGTTTAACGTGAGGGAAAATCCTCATAGGATGTTATGCCGGACTCTTACCGACTAAAAAACCTCACGCCACGCCCAACAGCCTATGGTTGAGAGCCCCGGGTAAGCCCTCAGGAAGGATGTCCCGTGACGACACATTCGCCGTGATACATTCGATAGAAGGCAGCCAAGGACGCTATGGTTCTTCGCTGTGCCAACGGTTCGAGGCCTCCCGTCACCTCAGGACAACCAATTATTCGGATAGCACATCTCTGCACAGCGTCAAGCGCGTCTAGTAAATACCTTGCGTGTGTGTGGGTTGAGGGCTGCGCGCCTAGCGCTGAAAGATTGTCGCCAGTCTCATCGACTGACCTGTACTAACCTGTTTACCGCGTCAATTTGAACCGAATAGTTCGGCCGAATATTCGGTTCGGTACATTTTATACCGAATATTCGGCCGAATGTTCGAATTCGGTCCAACCCACATTCGGCGCATCTCTAGTAGCTACCCAATAATGAAAAAAAAATTCAAATCGGTCCAGTAGTTTGAGCCTTTTCGGTACAAACAATCAAACAATTTTGACTGCCTCTGTGGCGCAGTCGGTAGTGATACCGCCTGCGGCGCTGGAGGTCGTAGGTTCGATTCCCACCAGAGACAAATATTTGTGTGACCCATAAATGTTTGTCTCAAGAGTCTGGGTGATTCTATGTAATAACATAATATGTTTGTATTTAAAAAGTATATAAGTATTAATATCCGTGGTCTGATAGATACCCATAACACAAGCAGGTTATTATTCCTAGTTTTCTTTGAGATCAGATAGTATATAAAAAAAAACAATCAAATCTTTCCTCTTCATAATTATTATTTGGTATAGAAGACTAGCATTCCCCACGGCAACAGCCGCCATTTCAACACGACAATGGGCGTAAAACAAAAGCAAATGGCGGCATGTGATTTTAGTTTTTGTTTTTGTAGTAGTGGTATCAGAAATACACAATCTATGAAAATTTGAGCTCTCTAGATTTCACGGTTCAAGAGATACAGCCTTATAACAAACAGACAGACGGACAGCGAGGGTTTAGTAATAGGGTCCTGCTTTTACCCTTCAATGTGAAACCCTAAAAACACCTAGTAGGTACAGTCATAGCTCTCGCTGAAATGAAAGTAAGAAAGCGTTTTAATTGAAAAACTCACCGACAGCGTCCTCATTAGCAACTTTCATAATTATTCACTAGGTGTATATTAATAATAAAGTTTCAAGCTGTTTGAAGAGAACCGGATATTCACTCTAGCAGTGCTTTGAAAACATTTTTTTTCTGGAGAATTTACTAACTTGCCTCAATCTTTTTCAGGTTTCGTACTTTAATAGGAAAAAATGGAACAGTTATACTCGTTGGATCCTTTTTGTCCTAAAAATCTAAAAACTATACATTTGTAATTAACTCTTAAAATAGTCTTTAGTGTAAGTACGTAATTAAAAATTGCCAGATTCTATGCCTGAACTACTTGTACGTGAAAAATGTGCGCGGAACCCCCGATGGACATGTCCAATTTCCTCTTATCCAGTTCTTGAATTTTCATTCGCTTAGGATATTTATATAGGTAAGTATGATATGAATGAACGGTCCTACGGTGCCAAATCTTAGCACTTGCAATGGGACTAGTCTAAATCAAGGACCTATAGAGTGAACTATGCTTGGAGTCTTTTTGAAGACTGAACTTCGAAAAAAGCTCATCCGACTGAGTATTAAAGTCTTCAAAATCTCAAGGTAAGCACCTCACGATGGCAATTTCTGCAGAAAATAAGCGGTGACCAATGAGGCAGACGAGTTTTGGAGACTTGTCAACTGTAAGGTAGAACGCCAACCAACCAAAGGTTTTATAAAAAAATCTTGTACTCTGCCTACCCAAGGTTTATTACCAATGATAACCTTGTACTTTACTCCCACTGTCAAATCCGCATACGGTTCTTTATTATAATATTCTTATTTCATTAAATTCATTACTTAAAATTGTAATCGGTGTACGAGTAGATATTATTTCCCAAATTGGGAAGAGACTCAAGTTCTAATCTGCTCAGGCGTGAAACTTTTTCCAAAGTAAATTATGGTACAGTCTGCACACAAATTTTTGTTTTTCTAAATTATTTCTTACGCTGTAGTTGTTGTTCCAAAAGAACTGCTCAGACTACAAAACACCACCTGTGGCTCTAGAAAGGTAGGTAAGCGGTGCTATCAAAAATTTTGCAGAAAATCCAGTATGAAAATGTAATAATGTGGGTCCTCGAGAACGCACGTAATCTTAACTCGAGTGGATATTATATTGCGGAGCGCCTAGACGCTTCCAGAGGGCTTAGACCCTTTTTTATAGTACCTCTTTGCACTCACTTATAATTTTTTATACCTACTTTATAACAGAGAAGAGGCTTATACAAGAAAAAGGAATATCGTAAGACACAACATTATTAGCGCAAGCTAAGCGAATAAAAGCGCTATGGGATTTACAAAACTAATAAACGTGCTGATATAGTTAAATTTTTGAATTCAAACACAATTTGTAGAATGACACCAATTATATATACTTATCTACTTGCATGAAGAACGTACAAATAATATTGTACGTTCTTCATGCAAATAGTCATCAACCAGACTCGTAGCTTCCTCTGACACGCTTCCTCCGATATATATATAAACGAAATCTCACGCCGTTCTCTATGGACGACCCGTTAAGCAGTTGGTCCTCGGTGTCGGCAACATGACCGTCATTAAGCCTAGTTGAAAGTCTTATGGGCGGCTTGAAATATTTCAACAGCGAATCTTCACAACCTGCGCTTAAGTCCGCAGCGTCTATAAGCTATGGTATCCACTTTCCATCAGGTGGGCCGATAACTTGTTTGCCACCTGAAAATGTCTCATTGAAAAAGGTAACTCCTACTCAGATAAGGAGACTAGAAAACACTAACTATACCTTTTACATAAGTACGGTGGGTTTCTGGGATCTGGGTATACTAAAATATCATTGTAATTTTATGCATATTCGCCTTGACCGTCCACAAATTCGCCAAGTATTCGCCTTAGCTGTGTTTAGTGCTAGCTTTGCGGTAACTTGGCACGTTCTAACAGCCTCTCGAATTGAAGTACGTGGGGCTGTGTCTTGTTTGCGAGGTCATTTCGATTGCTAACTATTCACTGTTTGTGTAGACTTTAGGTACCTATCTATACTAATACCACAGTATAGAGAGAAAAAAATCCTACTACCACAGATTATATAATATAGTCTATACTACTACTACTAACCTATGAATTGTCGGCTGTGCTAATATTATAAAGAGGAAAGATTTGATTGTTTGTTTGCATCGAATAGGCTCCGAAACTACTGAACCGATTTGGAAAATTCTTTCACTGTTAGGTAGCTAGTGTAGCTACACTATCCTCGGGTAACATAGGCTATACATTTAAGGGTCCGTTCACACAGACCGGCTCGGAGAGCAGAGCAGATTCTTATCACGTTGAAAACAGAGCTTTTATTATTTGAAGTAAGGTTTATTCTTGCATGTGCACTGCTTTTGTCAGTAAGAATGCTTGAACGCGCTTGGTGTGAAATAATAAGAGGAGCTGACCGGCTCCGATCGCGTACTTTTCTCGTTCGCGCAGCCGTTCGGCTCCGATTTCCTGCTCTTTCTTGCTCGCGCAGCCGATCGGCTCCGATTGCGTGCTCTTTCCCGCTCGCGCAGCCGATCGGCTCCGATTGCGTGCGCGCTGCCCCGCGCCGACCGCCATTTCGATAGCACAATTTAAACAGAACAGTTGTGTGCACTTATACGAAAACATGACTGATGAAAAATTAATAATTTCTTCATCGGAGCTATCTAAAACCATGTTCCGAAAAGCACCCGTTAACACCGAAAACAAAACTTGGAATACTGGTACTGCCTTTGTAGTGAATCGATGCACTCGATGAATCCGACCGGCTGCGAGCGCATCCGACCGGCTCCGAGCGCATCCGACCGGCTTCAAGCGCATCCGACCGACTTCGAGCGCATCCGACCGGCTCCGAGCGCATCCGACCGGCTCCGAGCGCATCCTCTTTCAGCCGGTCTGTGTGAAATAGTTAGCGGCTCCGCTCCGACCGACTCCGAGCGTATACGATCCGGTCTGTGTGAAAAGAAAAGTGCGCGCCGATGCTCTCCGAGCCGGTCTGTGTGAACGGACCCTTATTCTCGTCTTCCCACCGGAACGCAAGCCACGCTGGTGAAATTTGACATCTGCTATAGGAGATAATTTTTGAAACGAAATTAGTAGTTAAGTTAACTAAATCACAAAACTTCACCCCAAGACGTATGAGGTGAAAGAATTATTATTTTGAGATGCTCGCTGTTCCAGTGGTTTGGGCATCTGGTCCGGTCAGCCAGAAGACGCAGGTTCGAGTCCTGCTCGATACAGATTTTTTTAGTCGTAACTCATCAATATTAATGTAGTAAATTTGAGTAGTATAATTTGTAATTTTAACGGCCTATGTTTAAACCGCCGATATACATACAGTTAAACCATCGAAACTTGCCTTGACCCGACTAGGGTTCGTTTCCCAAATCCGGTAAGCCCTCACATTAACCACCTGAAAGTTAGCAACAAGGATTATTGACCTCACAAATCATAATGAAAGCTTGCAATTCCGAACTAACCAATTTATTATCTTTTATACTTCGCTATAAATTCTGATTATGCTGTCCGTACAAAAACTGGTCATAAATTTAAAAACGTTTTAATATTGATCGTGTATCCATAAATTCTGTACTTACTAAAGTCTAGGGAAGAAAGTTGTGAAGCAATAAATCTGCCAGTAGCACTTGATTGCGCGCCTGTACTTGACCGCTGACATTGGCCGCTTTGTACAGTGGCCTACACAAGTTTCATGAATAACTTTCGCTGGAAATGATTTATAGTTGTTGATGATTAGACAGTTTTTCTTTTTCATATCAGCTTATTCCTTTTGAGAATTTGACATCTATTATTACTTTATTTCTATATTGTCAAATGACATGTGGAATTTTCAATGAAATAGTGAGATGTGACTTTTAGTTTCTAAGGGATTTTATGGAATTAAATTAAAAAGTATCCTGTCGTTGATTTGATGGTTAAAACTCATGTTAAAATAATAATTAGCAATATTCTTGATCGATTCAATGATTATTATAGTCATACCCGGCATATTGTGCGGGAGTGAGTGTATTAAACATAGGTTTACTTACAGACAGGTTACTTCTATATATTGATAAAAATTTTCAAGCTGCCGTTTAGATCGTCCTCAAACACTGAAAGCTTGTAAATGAAGATGCCAAAAACTCATCTCTAAGTTGCTGAAGGTGACGTCATGATCCGCTGATCATTAAAGCGTAGGTCCTGGTTGCAAGTAACATAGCAATCGTTAAGTTAAACACCATACGAACTGCTTGGAAATGTCTACATATTCTGGAACCCAAATCTGCGCCTGAAGATTTCAAGTTTTCAACACGCCAATGGACTGTTTGTGCAGTATACTACTTATTTCGTGCGATAAGGGTAGTTTTATTGTTCTGTGATTACTCACCCGCGGGTGGTTGTGGACAGGTTACACTTTGGTTACAGTCCGCGAGCGAATGCTAGCGTACCTACTATGCGCACGCGGTCAACTCTAGAACCACAGAATATACTGTCCGCAGCGTCCACTCTACAACCGAGCGCGGGTGAAAACCCGCATGACAGTGAAAATGCCTTAATACTTACTTAATAATTTGGATGCTCCTACCGATTTAGCTTTACATGCCCTTCCAGGGACAAAGACATGACTATGTACGATTGTTAAATACTGATCCTTACATGATCTGAATGATCTATCAAATCCTGAAATGAAACATAATTACTGTGTAAATTACTCCGCGAAGATGCCGCCGACATCAAAGGACTTAGGTACACGTGTCTGAAAGCAATACCACCTTCAATTAGTTTCAATCGCTTCTCTCTATATCAATTACGTATTAATTGGAGTTGGTTTGCGTTTCAAAGATATCGAATTTGAGAGCGTCTTGATCTTGAAAATTATTATTCTTGATGTTATGACACTTTATTTGTAACGTGATCCAGTTGTTAGATATTTTACATAAGTATAAGAGCACCTTAAGCATCTTACGTTGCGGCTGATCTTCGGATGGGTGACCACTTTGTGTCATTAATTCTCTTAAGTATTTTATGAGTTTAGGAGCTTTAAAAATGGCAGCCGTTAAGCCAAGTCAAGGTGGTTTAAAAATTTCATAAGTAGGCCGTGACAATCTGTGTCCGTCCATGTCACTACGCCAATAAGCCCACCTCCACTTAGGTTTATAAAAACCCCTAGGGTTAGTTTTATCGATTACATACAAACAAATCTTTTCTCTTTATAATATTTATATAGATAGATTACAAGCACTTGTTACTTGGTAGGTATAGCTAGACTTATAATGCAGAAAAGTTGGTCATGAAAATTTTACCTTTTCAAAAAATATCCCAACTTACAAAAAAAAACCTATCGAAAAACCTATTTCATTAAAAATAGTTGAAGCTCGTTTTAAAAGCGAGCATTTAATATTTCTTTATTTGAGTTGCTAGGTGTTTAATTTACACTAGGCGTGAGAGCGATGTTGATTCAATTTACAGAGTAGGGTTCAAAACAGATATGTGTTTGAAGAGCAGTTGAAAATTCACGTTCGAATTCAATGAGTTTTTATTTAATTTATCGGCCGTGTGATTTGCAAATAGATTATAAGAAAAACATACATACATATATTTATAGTCACGCCTTTGTCCCCGAAGTGTTAGGCAGAGGCATAGTATACGCCCACATTTGACTTAATAGTACAATATCCCATGTGATAGTTGGTGAGCCTATTGCCGTATGGAAATGGACAGGCGCAGGTTGTTGTTAAGGCCTTCAACTAGGCTTAACAATTGTCATTTTACTGACTACCGGATTTCATTTCGAATTTTTCTTCTCTACGCAATGGATTGTTTTGCAAAGTGTTACCTTAGTCGCCTCTTACGAAACCCCCGTGATGAATTGGGGTGGTGACATTTTGTACTCTTTCTCGTTGCCAAACGGGGCACCCGTCGCCGCAAATAAGAAAAACATTCATTTTATTACGTTTTTATTAGAATTGACTTGTATAGTAGGTATTCTTTGTGATGTGAGCGTTTAGAGTGATTTAAACATTAGATTGCGTTGAAACTTTGCATATTAATCAAAGCAACGATGACAATATTCCGAAATTTAAAAAAATGCATGGGAGACCCCACCCTATAATAAATTTCCTTTTTACTTAAAGTTTTCTGTTAGATCATGTTTTTAAATTATTGTTTTCCGATGTTCATTTTTATCATGTTTGTAAGTCCATTTTTGACTTTAATAGATCATCTTGCTTTTGAACTAAAATTAATACTAACCTAAGTGAAATCACAGCTGATATTATCTGAACCAAACTTTAACACGCATCTGTCACGCACATTGTGAGTTATAAACTCTCACATATCATTTAGCGCTTAATGGCTTGTAACGAAATGTCACAGAGTCATACGCTTTGTACAGAAGGTTATCGTAATCCTTTACGCCGTTAACGCCTTCGCCGGCAGTATGGTGAGAGCTCTTATTATTATCACATAATGAATGTCATGTTTTATGGCTTTTGAGTTACCTACTGCCACATATCATAAAAGTAGGTATTTTGTTCATAAATTCACGCAGAGTCACGAGCTTATCCCTAAAGGGGTAGCAACAGGCGCTATTATTCGCCCATTTTCTCAACGTTATAGGTAGTGAGAATATTGCCGTGTTGAAATAGAGAAACTATGGTTTTGTTGAAGTTTTGCATGCCATAAGGCCTTCAACTTAGTCAAACGACTGCCATACTATTGGCGACCAGGAACAACTGCTTATCGTTCCTGCCTAAGCACGGAATCGCTCTAAAACATAGTGGTCACCCACTAATAGCAATATACGGCAAACATAGCCGACTGGAGTGTAAATTTTGGTCTAAAAGTAAACCCCGCTAAGAGCCAGGCTATTATTATTGGCAGCCCCGGGTTAGTGCCGAAAATTCAATACACAAGCCTTCCGCCAATTATATTTAACGGTACCGTTGTACCTCTTAGTGATAAGGTGAAAAACCTGGGAATTTACTTCGACAAAACAATGTCTTGGGATGTGCAGCTCCGTGAGGTGAGTCGTAAGATTTTCGCTTCCGGTGGGGCCCTGAGAAGACTACGTGATGTGCCCATTGCCACTAAAACTGCGCTGGCTCAATCTCTACTCCTGCCAATCCTCGACTATGGCGATGCTAGCTATCTAGATCTCACTGAGGCACAACTGGACAAGCTTGAGCGTCTTCAAAACTTTTGCATCAGATTCATATTTGGTTTGCGCAAATATGATCACATCTCCGAATTCCGCACGAGACTCAAGTGGCTTCCTATTAGACTTCGCCGTAATGCACACATTTTATTTCTCCTATACAATATCCTGTTTAATATCCGTACTCCCAGTTATCTTAAAGAACGTTTTGAGTTCTTATGTGATACTCATTCGAAGTCTCTGAGGTCATCGAAAAACTTGCGCCTTAAAATGCCGGAACATTCCACAAGATTTTTCGATAAATCGTTTGCGGTTAGAGCTACTCGCTTGTGGAATGCCTTGCCTGTGTCTGTGCGACGTGCACAGACCATTGATAATTTTAAAAGGATGGTCCTTAATTATTATCTATCGCTATCTCTATAAAGCTCTTAATGTTTCACACAATTTCATTCTGTCCCTGTTAATTATTATATTTATTGTATTGAAGAAATATATAAGTATATATTATATACATATTTATAATTATGTAAGTATTATAACTATATGTAATAGTATATTTATACGTAAGTATGTATGTATACAGGTACCTATGTGTATGTAAATTTTGAAAATATAGGCTATATAGTTATATGCATTTCTACTTATTTGTTAATTATAAATGTAATGTATAGTTTAGGTAGGTACATTCATTGATTCATGTTTTTAAAGTCACAATATACCTACCCCATAAACACAATTATTTCTGCGCACTAAGTCCATTATAGGTTGCCTGGAAGAAATCGCAACTCGCGATAAGGCCGCCGATTGTACCCTAAATATAATAATTACCTATAAGAATAATTTAGATAGCATAAGAAAAATATTGTAATCTTGTAATATGTTTATGGTGTACAATAAAGCATATTGTATTGTATTGTATTGTAATAGCTAGCCGCAACGTAGAATGCACAGGTGTCTACTTCTAAAAAGAGGTATAACAATAAATGAGAAAGATTTTCTGCGTGGCCTGGACTTAATTAAAAAAAAAAACAAGCTAAATTTTTATTCCAGTTATAGATTAGATTAGATCGCAACAGGAAACCAATTTTCAGGCAGCGTCGCTGAGAATTTTCGGACAGCTGTATTTTACGATCATAATTTGAAAGATTTTTTTTATATCACAACGCATTTAATACGATCGCAATATCGACGTTGTGAATTTAGAACTGCGGAGTAGTCAATCGTAAAATCTGTACTTTTCTTTTAGGACTGGATAGGATTTCATACCCATTATATCTTTTTAGGGTTCAGTAGTGAATAAGGAACCATTGACGTCCGTATGTCTGTATGCAGTAAGTAGGTATTCAGAAACTTTTAAACTTTTATAAGTATTTTCACATATATTTTATAAGTATTTAAAAAGCTGTTCAATTGTTAATTGGCATGATATTTATTATTAAACGGTATAAAATATGTTTAGTGTGTTTTAACTGGTGATTCCATTGTATTCTTGATTTGTTTTTGAGAAAGATTGCAGATTCCTCCAATTATCTCTTGATAAAGGGATGTGTTGGTGAAATATAAGCTTACAAATGGAAATTCTTTTCGCAGATTTATATCTTGAAATGTTAAAAATTTATATGAGAATAATATATAGCTAATTGACCCAGAAAACTACGAGTATTAAAGATAAGTAGGCTTTCTAAGATTACGAGTAATAGTCGAACGGCCAACCCCGACAGAGATAATGTACTTAGTAAGTGAAAAGTTTTGAAGTAAATTTTGGTACACGTTAACAGCTACGGAACCCATTGCTTGTCACGTACTTGGCCTGGTTTTTATTTTTGTATTCGAGTTCTCGTACTCCTAAGTACCTAGTACTATATGTTGCGAATTTTTCGTATTGAAGTATTTTTATGTTGATTTTGTAACTATTTGAATAAAGTTTCGCTCAGAAATTCTGTAACATTCATTATTCTATAGAATCTAGTTTGACGATACCATATATGGTCTGAGATAATTTTTGAAAAGTAATTAGGATCCTTTTTTTTTTTTTTTTTTTTTTTAACGTGAGGGAAAATCCTCATGGATGTTATGCCGGACTCCTACCGACTAAAAAACCTCACGTCACGCCCAACAGCCTGTGGTTGGGAGCCCCGGGGAAGCCCTCGGAAGGATGTCCCAGAACTCCCAACAGACCCACGGCCGCCACTGCGGCCTCGCCCAGGGGGTGGTTCGGGTGCTATCCCGCGTCTTTGGGGGGTTTCGGGTGTGATCCCGCTTCTAAGGGGGGGCGTGCGTGAGTTGCCCACGTCACGCTGCCGTCTTGGGCCTGCTTCTGTAAGGACGGTGAGCCGCCCTCTCACCGTCCTCAGGCCCCGTAATTAGGATCCTTACTAAATCACAAATTTTATGTGAAAAAATTTCGGTTTCGAGCAGGCTCGAATCTGCGTCTTCCAGTTTCCCGGACCAGACGCCGTAACCGTTGGACCAATACTCTCGTTACCAATTCTTTCACTTTATTAAGTCTAGGGGCGATGAAGGCACCATCTTCCGTCAACTTGGTTAAGTTGCGCGGCACGAATGTATAGATTTGCACCTATTTCTCTATCTCATAAGGTCTGATGTCAAAGAACGCAGGGCAGCGGTTTCAACTGTTTCTGGTAGCCCGAGTAAAAGAGCAAAGTAAGAAGCGATTGAACAACATACCTGGGGAGTACACCATAATCGAGGCGGTAAGACTACGGTAGACTTTTCAGGCGAGACCTGAGGCAAGTACTCATTGACTACCATCGCTGTGGATGCGTCGAAAACCAAATCCCAAATTTCTCTCTGAGAAAGACAATTATATCAACTCATATTGTGACGTATTACATTCTGAAACTAAAGATAAGTTATCCAAACACCCATTACCGTCTAGCAACCCAAATCTCCTAAACTATCTCGAATGACACATGACAATGTCAAACTTAGAGCATTATGTCAATTTACATCAAACCACTGAGTCCCATAACACGTGGAATGTGTTTGCTCTCAACACAAGTTTCGGCCCCTTGTCACATCGAGGGTGTAACAATGTGCCTAGTAATTGCTTAATCTGTTTGTCATGTGGTTACTATAAAAGGGTCATCACTTATCTACTATTAATATGTTTGTCATACTCAATAGCTAAAACTTGAACACTGTACTTGCGTCGTCTTCACTGTCTTGTTCCTCTTTAGGGTTCCGTAGCCAAATGGCAAAAAAGGAACTCTTATAGATTCGTCATGTCTGTCTGTCTGTCCGTCCGTGTGTCACAGCCACTTTTATCCGAAACTATAAGGCCTATGCTGTTGAAACTTGGTAAGTAGATGTATTCTGTGAACCGAATCAAGATTTTTATATAAAACTAGAAAATAAGCAGTTTATTTTGGGGGTCCCCATACTCAGAACTTAAACTCGAAATTTACTTTTTCATCTAACCCATACGTATGGGGTATCTATAGATAGGTCTTCAAAAATGCTATTTAGGTTCTTAACATCATTTTTTTCTAAAGTGAACTGTTTGTGCAAGAGACACACAAAGTGGAAAAATGTGTGCCTCTAACTTCTAAACTAAGACAATGATAAATCTAAAAAAAATATATGTAAATCTACTAACGAAAATTGGTTTGAACGAGATCGAGTCTGGTTTTTTTTAATACGTCATGAACCGCAATTTTCGCCTAGAAAAATCACTACCACTGCGAACGTGTTAAAACGTCAATGAAAGTTACAACGAACTACAAAAACTTCTATATTATGTTACTTGCTGCTACGGAATCCTTCATGGGCGAGTCCAACTCGCACTTGGCCGGTTTTTTCCACTTAAATTGTACGTATACTTGCCCTAAGATTTATTAGACACATACTAGATCTTTCTCCTGATAATATAACAAAACTAGCTGATCTAGCAAAGTGTAGGGGAGACCGGGGCTGGTTGACTAGGTTTCAGCTTAAAGGCTTATATTTTTATTTCTTTATAGAATATTAATTCAAAAACAGATTTATTTCATAGGTTAACTATTAAGCTTTGGCAAAATATAGCAAAAAGCACTTAATTCATTATAATATAGGGTACAGGCTAGATCTTATACAATAAGAAAAACTGGTCAACCTGCCCCATGCTTGGGGTAGGTTGACTATTCGCCTGGGGTAAGTTGACCTATGGACTTGTAAAGGCAAAATCTATGAGGAAATAGGATAAAGGGCAATATACATAAACAATTATTTTTTTTATTATTTTTTATTGAAAATAAAACACACATACAATAAATCACAGAGAGCTCGACGTCGCGCGCGCACATCGTTTGAGTGAAGTAATTTAAAGTTGAAAAATAACGTATGTAAGTAATTATTTTCATCGTCATGTTTTTGTAATAATGCCTATATATTCATGGTTACTGGTTGACAAAGAATTTATAATGAATGTTTGATTTATGTTCTTTCTTTTATGTATGATTATTGGTCATCCAGCCCCGTTATACATTAGTCTACTAGCCCCGAACCACATTTTTATTTTCAATCACATGTTATAACCACAAAACTGCTAAGAAATCAAATAGAACCATACAAAAAAGAAAGAACATGAATCCAACATCCATTCTAAATTCTTTGACAATCAGTAACCATGAAAGTATAGGCATTATTACAAAAAACATTACAATGAAAATAATTACTTATGTATGTTATTTTTCAACTTTAATTTCCTTCACACAAACGATGTGCGTGCGCGACGCCGCGCTCCCGGTGACTGAGCGGGAAAAGGTAACGGACTCTCGGGTGTCATCGGTTGGCTCATAGCCATTGCTTTGGCCGAGTTATTGATAGTTAGTCTACCTACCCCTAAGTCAACCAGCCCCGGTCTCCCCTAACCTGCCACAAAAATTATGTGAAATTCACTTACCAGTACACGTACATATTTGCCCACAAAGAAAAAACTAGATGGTTATAATAACAAACAAAAATACTTCGCCATAATGGGATATTTCGAAGAATAATGAACGTACAACGCAATGTAGTATCAAACTTTCAAATTCCATCCCATCTCCCGCATTTTCCAGTATAAACCAAACACACCAAGTTTCCACACACGCTGGACTCAGTGTAACCAATTGTAAAAGCTTTTTCCACAACCGTGTCAAGTACATTTCTATGTCACATTCACACGTCACAATTAATGGAAGGGAACTCGAATACGTTGTGTAGATTCGGAATGTTTTTGTGACGACACTTTCACGATGTTAAAAATGTAGAATATACGTGCTTGAAATACAGAGTTGTGAAAACTTTCGTGTGAATGTTGTAGAAGTTTATTTTCATTCACCACGCGGCTGTCTTTGTGAAAAGTTGAACACAGTTTTATTAGTTTGATCTATTCTCAAAGTTCTAAATTGCACTGTAGATAAAACATAAACTTTTTGTGTGGCCCTTTAAATTTATTTGATTTTAGAGTTGCAAAAGTTTTTGGCCGAGACATTTTTTGTAATTTGGGCAAGTTTACGGCTCAAATGAAAGGACGTGGTTTTCATAGCCTATTACGGACATTAAAATTTGGAAAACAAGATGTTTAACAGTCGCACTTCTGACCCTAACAGAGAGGAACAGGCAGTGACTAAATGTTTTTTGAAAAATTTGAAGCGACATGTTTGTAAATAGGGTTCGATGTTTGCTTGCATAAAGAAATTTTAAATTTACCTACCTGATCAATTCTTTTATAAAAGCTCTTTTCTTTCATTATACTCCTCTAGATTACAAAGAATACCAGGTTGCTAAAACCGTACAAGAGGGTTGTCTTATATAAAGTGAACAAGAAACTTCATAATGGCGTACGATATCGTATTATTAACGATAACATTATCGTGGATCCACAACCGCTACTGGATTATGTAGGGATGGGATCTCATTATCACATCAGTCTCGATGTGTATCGATTTTTAAAGGGGCTGTTTCGTACATAGTAATGATATCATTAATATATTTTAGCTGAAATATGATAAAGGAATAGATTATTACATCAATTATTTGTACTTTAACATCCCACTAATAAGTTCCCATGGCAGGCGGCAGCGGGAACATTATTCCACGCGAGTTGACCCCGAAGTCGCTATAACTAGTCATTTTATAATATCATTAGCTGACCCGCGCAACTTCGTTTGCGTCACATCAGAGTGAGTAAGAGAGAGGTATGGTATTAATATTTCGAGTATTATAATGTTTCTCGTTGCATTTACCACCGTCGCGTCGCTTGTATTCATTAGAGCTGAACCGCATATCTTCGTTTGCGTCACATGAGAGTGAGGAGGAAAGAGGTGTTAAAGTAATATGTTTCCCGTCGCTTTTACTTCCACCCATCCGTTTTTCGGTATGGAACTCATCGTGTGCGAGTCCGACTCGCACTTGACCGGTTTTTATCGTTCAGTTGACTGGCTGCCACTGCAGACCAAGTTTACTCCACATACTTGAAACTTAATAAGAGGGTGAAATAAGTGAACCTTAAAAGATAGGCATATGCTGTTTAGGACTTTTTTTTTATAACTTTTTAAGAGGAACAATTTTGTAGTACACAATTTTTACTTAACTTTAACTATTTATGCAGCGACGGCAATGTAAGCTCTGAAAACAAAGAAATAATCCCCGTTCTCGAAACATTATTCATGGCTGCTCCTCTCCTATTCTTCTTAGCGTGATGTTATATCGCCATTAGTCAGCCTCATTATATGGACTATTAAACTGTAACATAATTTATGAAATGCAACATGTAGTTTCTGAGATCCTAGCACAAACAAACTCTTCAGTTTCATTATATCGTGAGCGAACCTTAAGAGATAGACAAATTAGGTTATTGTGTGCGAACCTTAAAAGATAGACATATGAGACCGAATACCTATTCTATTAAACGTTTTTCAAAACAAAATTATTACTTCGGTTCTGCTTTCATATATGTGCATGATGTATAAATTATGATAATGGAGAAAGACAAAATCACTAGTATTCTTATTATCTTTAATCATATAAAACTTTCACTTGATCATGAATTCATAAGCCAACATTTATATTCTTTTTTTATGTGTTAATTCTTATTATTTATTTATTCTTATTATATCGATAATATCCCATCCCTAGCGTTCATTTGATGCCAGCTACAATCTGCCATTAAGACGCAGGTAAAGTGGCCAGTTCGAGAACACTTAACGAGCGACGATGTACACGTCAAGTACATTGCAGGCGATTTACAACGTAAATAAATTGCACAGCGGGAAATACAACCTAATTAAGTGGATGGAGGGGAGGAAATGAAATAATGTTCCTTTACTGCGTGATGTAAGTAGTAAGTAGATACGGTAAACTTTACTGAAGGAAAATCGTTTTGAATTGCGCTTTCATGCGTTTTGTCATAAAGTATTAAAGATTTTAATCTACTCCCAATTTTGTGTTAAGATTGCATACGACGGCATAATTACCAAGGTCAACTTTATCTCATGAAATGTGTAAATTTTCTTTGTGTGTGTGTGTGTGTGCATAAAATTTTCTGAACCTTTTCATGCATTTTTACATTTGCGTACTTCGTTTCGCATAAATTGATTAAATCAATATTTTTGTCATCAGAACATTCTGATTGATGGGAAAATAGTTAAAACGGGATTAGTTTGCTGTAGCTCATAATACTCATTTGAATACTTTTCAAGTTTTATTTATAATGTAATATTTTATTGTCTACTGTAGCTTGTTATAACGTCTAATGCAATGAAATCAGATTGTCATTGCGGCTTGAGTGACATCCAAAAGTGATTTACATGACTCAATTATACAGCCCATATGCTTGTCAATCAAATTAGTTAATCATGCGTAATATGTTTAATTATTCCATCTCAATTACACATAATATTATATTGGTACATAGCGGTGAGTATTGCTTACCTCATAGTGACAGAATTTGCTGAATAAGGCAGGGCGGTTTCTTATAAAAACATATCAGTTATATATAATAGTTATAGAAATGCAGTGGATAATACGACTGTTGCAATTTCATAATTGAAAAACCAAATTAAAATGCTTAAATGATACCGGGTTAGAAATATTGCGCTTTAAAAAGGCTTAATTTGCACGGTGAAATGTGGGCCGGTATAGGCCTCTGCCTACCCCTTCGGGGATAAAGGCGTGAGTATATGTATGTATGTATGTATGTAATTTGCAATATTCCTATTAGGGATACATTATTAGTAAGTGCTACCGATGTTGCTTGCTCCCGAAATTTACTCCCCAAAGAGCCAAACATGGCATCTAAGAACTCCTAGATGATGTAAGAAAATAGTAGGTATAGAAGCTAAAACCTCAGATAAATATACCACCAAGAAAATATTGGAGATAGATAAAATTCTTGTATAAACAGATTCACATAATCAGATCCAAAAAATCGCAATTCGCACGCATGACTTTATCGCAAAATAGCTTACACTGAAACTCATGTTTGATCTTTATCATATATTATTTGTATTGGCCAATTTATGTTTAAAGAACCTGCCAAGTTCGAGTTGGACCTACATATGGAGGATTCCTTACCAAAAAATCTCGTTTGTTGTATCTCTCTAATTTTTTAATTTTCTCTCCAATTTTTTTCTCTTATTTTCTCTAATTTTTGCCCTCTTAATTTTTTCCCCGATTATAGCGGCAACAGAAATACATCATCTATGAATTTTTTTATCACGTTAGTATGAAAGTTAGCGGAATATTTCCATGTATTGTTGAGAGTTTCCGATATTTCGGTGCTGTTACAAGCGATCACGATCACGGAGGAACTGAAGTACTGGCGGTTAAAAGTGAAAGTCTCAGCACATATATCGATCTACCCTCCTTCGTAGTCGTTTATAACGCGTTACACCATTATCTTACTTTACGCTAACTTTAATACTAATGTCAGTGACCATGAAAGTTTAATTTTTGACGTCTTATAATTCGATGGAGCCGGCAGCACGCACGAAAAAACATGACTCATGCGGCGTAACCTCCCTCGCGTTACCTCGCTCTGCCTCGCTTTGAGGCGTTCCATTTATTTTAGTATTGCTTTAAACAGATGGCGCTATAATCAGTTGATGTATTATTCCATAGTAAACGTACTACGTTCTAACTCACGATATAAAGTAAAATAAAAAAAAATTAAACCATTCCATCAGTATTTTCTTATGACGTTGTCACTTTCAACTATCGTCAGTAAACCGACTTTACAGACAACCATTTTTATCACGGTTTATGAGGTACAGCCTGGTAACAAACAGACATACGGACAGCGCAGTCTCTACAATAGGGTCCCGTTTTTACCCTTGAGGCACGGAACCCAAAAAACGAGCTTGACTTTAAACAGAAGGTGTCCAAATGTGTACCTTCTCTCTGAAGCAATTCTCTTTGGAATTAGCCCCCCCAGTCCCCTTCCAAGGCCATTTTAACAGCGGTAACTGCTATTAAAAATGAATCAGGCATGCACGTACTTACAACCCCAATTTATTTTAGTCGTTTGTTTATTCTGTTTTTGGGTAAATTGGACGCAATATGTGGTGTAATATAGGAGATGGGGACACTTTAGTGATGTTTTGTATAACATGATGAAGGTTTTGTATTCTAAGTAGATTTAATATTGTTGCAATTATTATTATAATGAATTTTTCATTTACAATGGCATGGTGGAAAACTGTGTTAAAAGTTATCAACAATCGTTTAGGCTGGATTTAGAGTCGCGCTGGCCGTCGGCGCTGACAGCCAAAGTAAAGTGTACTGCTCGTTCGCTCTAAGTTTGCCGCTCGACTCCATACTAAAGTCGATTTTTTAATTAGACGAAGTAAATTGACAGCAACTAATGTCACTTCTTCATACAATGTTGCTTATTTTCTATGACGAAGTGACATTAGCTACTGTCAATTTACTTCGTCTAATTAAAAATTCGGGTATACGCCTCTACGCCAGCGGCAAACTTAGAGCGAACGGGTAGTATGAACTATTAGGAAGCCTTTTAGAATAACGCGTAGCTACGTAGCACGCTGACCGTCGGCGCTGACTGCTCAGCGTAGCTCTTAAGCGCGAGACGTTTCAGTATCGAGAGGTAGTTTTGTTTGCTGATGACACATCTTTAATATTTAAAGTTGAACGTGGACAACGCGATCTTGACGAAGTAAACAATGCCCTCTCTAGGGTAGTCCACTGGTTTAACGCTAATAATTTATTGTTAAATGAAACTAAAACAAAATGTATTAGATTCACCTTGCCAAATGTTAGGCTCGTTAACACCAGTATTAGGATTAGGGATGATCAAGTAGAATTGGTCGATGAAACTGTCTTTCTGGGCATAAAGTTAGACTCCAACTTGCAGTGGGGGCCTCATATCGAGAAAGTCTCGGGCAGACTGAGCTCTGCAGCCTATGCCGTTAAAAAGATCCGACAACTGACAGACATTAGAACAGCGCGTCTTGTCTACTTTAGCTATTTCCACAGTGTCATGACCTATGGCATACTATTATGGGGTAACGCTGCCGACATATACGAGTATAATGTAATTATTTCCAGCAATCGAGAATTCTCTAACATACCAAGGAACAACCTATTTGATGTTAGTCACAGACACTAGAATGAGATCTTTAAATCTTACTATTGCAGAAATGAATATACTTACTAGAAAAACAAGCTATAAAAATCTTGTTATTTTTGTCCAACGATACTCTACCTCGTGCAGTAGACGCGTAAATAAGAAAAACATCCCCGGTCCTCTAAAAACATTTCATTTTTTCAAGTTTATTTTACCACTGTGGTGTTGTGCTAAAATGAATATGCAATGTACGGCGTACATTTCGAACAGACCAAGGGATAGACTATAACTATACCTTGCAGGGTAGAGAGCCATAAAATCGTGATCTTCAAGTTGACGACCGACGACAGTAGACCCTCAGAAGTGCTTGTCTGTCAAAAGATAACAAATGTGTGGAACTAGGTCAATCTCCTGTTAACTGCAGACCTGCTTAAGAGCGCGTTTCCATTATGCCGTGACGACAAATTACGGTGTCTTTTAAAACGACATCGCTTGTGTGTTTTAATAGATGTGTTCACATTATAGATTGTGGACAACGAATTTCTTTTGTGGTGAAGTCAAATTGTCGTGGCAATGGAAACTGTAAGGTGGCAACACCATTCATGTATTGTCAGCGACTTGATAGTTACTCTCCCTGGCCTATGGCAACATCATTATCCTCGATGCAGTTAGCACGTACGCCATCATTGTTAAATTAAAATAATATATTTAGCTAGATTAGTAGTAGTACAGTGTTCAGCCATATTGTGATCAATCTACAAATAAAAGGATCTCAGACAACACAGCCGTATTATTTACAAGATACTACAGAAACAGCTTGCTTGACAGTTGTAAAACGATGAACTAGAACTTCTAGAAATAGTACACATGTCGCGAGCACCCAGAAAATAAAACAACCTGTGAGGAATCATATCCTTTAGGTGTGTTTGAGCGAAAATTCATCAAAATCTTCCGTACTGTCGAATCGGAAACTGTCACTCACTATGCTGACTAGGTCATCAATGAAAAAAAATTGATCCGACGACAAAAGTCGTTAGAATGGAAAAGATAGAGACAATGTACTCGTCCCACGATAATTATCCGGAAAGACATAGTGGAAACGCGGCCTAAGGTGTGGCGATAGTATCTTTGACTGTTCCAATTTCTGTAGGGCGGTATTTCAATATTGTCGCCATAATAATCTCTGTATAATAACTTTGTTCACTAACTGACGTAGTTTTCTAGCACAAAAAAAAACATTTTTATTGAATAATACATCAGTAAATAATTAGAAGTATAGAAAGAAACAATAAATAAAAATGAGCATGACAAAACCAAAATGAAAGAAGATGAATATTAAAGCTAACTTTAAGTGATTGCGAGTGAACTGATAGCTATAATATCTGTACTTACAACAAAAATTTAAAATTGACATACAAAATCAACCCCATTGTTCATTTTTTTTTGTCATTGAACCAAGTGTATGCAGGGGTAAGTAAGTGAATAAAAGCTCAAAAGCTAGTTTGTATTGTAATCTATAAAATCTATAAATAGGTTCAACAGCATTAGTGTTTTTATTTATTTATGTACACACAACAAATGTCAACCTAATTAATAACTTTATTGTTAAGTTGTAAGTATATAACTATCAAAAAGAATTCATAAGACGACAGGGCGTGGAAAGTTGCGTTCTGCCTTAAATAACTTTTGATGGCAACCTGCTTCGTTAATACTTGCATGTTTCCTCTAAATTCAAATGATAAATGACTCTACCGGTAATTTCCTACTTTTTGTTTTCATTCCCCCTGATGACAAAAAATACGTAACTAACATTTACGCCGAATATTAAAAATAAAACTAATTGAAAAATAAGCCCTATGCAGTCAAAGGCAAAAACACATTTATTTCGCATAACCCTAATACTATAGAATATATTATATAATCTGTGCTAATACATAAGCACTTACAAAACGTCAGGAATACAAAGCAAGGGCAGTACCACTAGTTCAAAACGAGCCTCGCTTGAGAAGAACTAGCAAGAAACTCTGCGGGCAATTCTCTTAGTGCTTTATTTACACTAATGTAGACTGTAAAAATTAGTAGAAGAAGTTACAGGTATTTAAATAAATTAACTTGTATAAGTCTTAGGGTATCGACTCATTCTAATGTTTTTGTCCAGTCGGTGTCGACTGTCGAGACCGGTCCATGGGGTCCCAATGCGCAAAAATTTTTCAAGAACTTGAAAAAGCGCCTTATAGAGTCGACTGGTGACCCAAGGGCTGGTTTTCTCGCTCAACGAATAGGTTTAAAGGGGGAATAATGCTAGTCTTTCACGGGCGCCTTATTTAGATTTAGTTTAGATAGCAATAATGTAAATATATAGTAATAATTATGTTTCTCTGTAAATTTTATTAGTAAGTGTTTATTAGATCCTAATTAACTTGTTTAATATGCGTACCCTTTACCTTAAGGTTGATAAACCGCTATACAACCCGGCATTTCGACAGAAACTATGCACAAATCTTGGAATCAGGTCAATCTTGTTTACGTAATATCACGTGTTTGCGGTTATCCTCATATTGCTTTGGTCCTATTGTCTAGCGTTTCATCTTTGTAATTTACTACGAAGTTTAAGTACAAATTACTATTGGCTATACTAGTGTATTTGGAGTTATTTTTATACTACTAAAGCGACAAAAAATATTACGGCCCACTTGAACTTTTCTAAACTTAAAGACAAAATTCACTGAATTTGTATGAAATAAGTTACTAATTTTAATTCATTGGACAGATACAATGTAATATCATTGAAGCTCTGTTAAATAACCCATCAATAATTCTATGCATTTCCTTCCCAATGTCATTACTCTAGTTTAATGTCATTATTGATGATAGTTTCGGGTTCGTATAACTGCGGTTTTGCTTTAGTTTGCGATCTAACTTTACCGGATACGCAAACAGAATATATTCGAGCATTCGATAGCTATGTATTCTGCCCCTATAATCTCTAAGGTGTATGTGCTACGTGTGTCTAGCGCACTGTCTTCGATAAACATTGTAAAGCAATCACAGGATTCAAAGGTTGCATATTGTACGGGACAACACTTCGGGTCACAGCGGCGACTACACATAGAAACATGTAAATAGAATATTATAGGTCTTATAGCATAAGATACGTTCAATTATTAGGTTTTTATTCCATTTTTGAATGTTTTTAATAGTATTTTTCGATATCTCATTTATAGTAATAGCAATTTGTAAATAGTTTTGAATTTCCATAACATATTTGATTTGTATAGAACTAAATGTATGGAAATATTGTTAATAAAGATCATAGTTGCGTAACGGCTCACGTTACGGTAAAGTTCGCGACAGGTGCCTATAGAGTAAATGTATGGAAACATTGTCAATAAAGCTCATAGTTGCGTAACGGCTCACGTTACGGTAAAGTTTGCGGGAGGTGCCTTAAAGATTTTGCACTAAATTTGTATAATTTCGCGTTTTTGATAGGCTATTATGTAGGAGCTGTGATTGGACGTAATTAATAGCGAATCACAGTTTAGGCCAAAAATGTATAAATACAGACGTCACTTTTGTACCGACATTCAGTCGACGGTCCAGCACTACAGGAACAACAAGAAGAAAAGGAAACCAGGAAAACAGGAAGAAACCAAGAATACTAGGAAGAAAAGGATAGCCAGGAAGAATAGGACAGGAATAGGAACAGTATTGTTTTATAGTCAGTATAGTAAATAAACCTCCGACCTAGTGACCGGTAAGAACTTTCACAGTGACTTTTATTTGTGTTTGTGTTTTGTGCCGCTAACCCGGCATCCTGTGTAACCCGCACCTGGTGTGGTCCACCACCAACCCCAGTCAAGGAAAGTGTGGATCTGGGTAACACGCTTTCGACCAGTACAGTGGGGCGTGCCTAGCTACCTAGTTGGTTAGGTGCCGTCGCCCAGCGGAATAAAGTCGCCCCGCTGTACATTTTGGTCCTTCGCTAGCCGGATACTGTGGGGACCACTACCAGGATGCCGGTCACCCGGTCAGAAGGAAGAGGCCGCAAGCGGGTGGAACAGACACCGCCATCTTCGAGGGACACTGCCGCTTCGTCGAGGACTGGCGCTACTGGTGCTACAGTGACATCGGAGCCCACCATGCATCCAGAATCCACGCCGCCGCCGTGTGTCGCCGCCGTCTTAGCCGATGCCGCCGCCACTGCCGCCTCCGCCGCCGCCGCCCGACAGACTTCGACTGCAATCATCGCCGCGCCGCTCGCCGCACGTGCCGGAAGAAAACCGACTGCGGAAAGGAGGGTGCCCACTATAGACGCACCTTCACTGCCGAAAGGTGTACCAAGTCAGCTATTGCCGAGCAGACTACAGGACCGCCCGGCCCCCGACCGAAGAGGGGGGAGGGAGGGGTCACTCTACAGCACCGAACAGGACCGCCCGGCCCCCGACCGAAGAGGGGGTAGGGAGGGGTCACTCCACAGCGAACATGACCGCCTTGCCCCCGACCGAAGAGGGGGGAGGGAGGGGTCACTCTACAGCGCCGAACAGGACCGCCTTGCCCCCGACCGAAGAGGGGGGAGGGAGGGGTCACTCCACAGCAAACAGAGCCGCCCGGCCCCCGACCGAAGAGGGGGTAGGGAGGGGTCACTCCGCACAGGTCTGCTATTGCCGAGCAGACTACAGGATCACCCGGCCCCCGACCGAAGAGGGGGAAGGGAGGGGTCAACCTACAGCAGCAATGAAGACCGCGCCGCCTCAAGCCGAAGAGGGGATGGGTCAACTAACAGCAAACGCAGGAAGTACAGACTGGCAAAGGCTAAAGAAGACCTCCTGCGCCTACAAGTGGAGCTAGCTGCAGCGAAGTTAGAAACAATAGAAGCCGAGGAATCATATGAAGAGGAAGAAGAAACCTCTCTCAGCAGCGAGTCAGAAGCCAACTAACGGGTCGACCACTGGTTGAAGACCCACGAACAGCAGCCCGAACCTACGGTCAACAATGAACAGGACCAACCAGCCGAGCTCTCCGTATTGAAGAAGAACCCAGAGAAGCATAAAGAAGAACGCCACTCACAGCCACGGCACCCACGGTCAGCACCGGCGGGAGCCCAACCAGACTTCGCTGAACTAGCCGCAGCAATCACCGGCGCTGTCAAAGCCGCACAGCGCCCGAAGTTTATAGAGCTGCCCTTCTTCAACGGGTCACATCAAGAGTGGTTACCCTTCCGCGCCGCCTACTACGAGACGGAGCACATGTTCTCTGCAGTAGAAAATACCAACAGACTACGGAGGAACCTCAAGGGGAAGGCTAAAGAAGCAGTTGAAGGCTTACTGATCACCAGCGCGCACCCATCCGACATAGTGAAGACCCTGGAGTCAAGATTTGGAAGACCAGAATCTATAGCCATGGTGGAGATGGAAGCAATCCGAGGTCTATCAAGACTAACAGAATCGCCTCGTGATATCTGCATCTTCGCGACGAAGATCTCCAACAGCGTAGCGACATTGAAGACTCTGGGTTGTATGAACTACATGTACAACCCAGAAATAGCGAAGATAGTCGTCGACAAGCTCACACCTACGCTACGCTTCAGATTCTACGACTTCGCCAGTACAGCGCCGATGGGTGAACCTGAACTCATGAAAATAGAAAAATTCCTCAAAAAAGAAGCTGAGCTATGCGGACGGTACGCATTACCTGAACAGGCCGTACCGTACACTCCACTACAGAAGAGGTCACAGAAGATACACACTGTGACAGACAGTACAGAACAGAATATTGAACAGAAACAGAAGAGTATGCCGAGATGTCCCATATGTCAAGAAACGGGGCACACTTCAACTGATTGCAAACAGTTCAAGTCCGCTGATGTAAATAGAAGATGGGATATAGCCAAAGCCAAGCGCCTTTGTTTCCGGAGTCTTCGCTACAGAACCAAGACTCACAGCTGTCCGGCCAAGGAGTGCGGTGTCAACGAGTGCAAGTACTCACACCACAGGATGCTGCACTACAACAAAACTTCGAGCGGGCCAACAGCGAAGAGTGAAGACACTACAGAAGCCATCAACTCAGCCTGGACTCATAGTCTCCGCCAAAAGAAGCAATCATTCTTGAAGATCATACCAATAGCAGTCAAAGGACCGAGAGCTACAGTGAAGACCTTCGCCTTGCTGGACGACGGGTCAACGGTCACTTTGATCGACAGCATTATAGCAGATCGCATCGGAGCAAGAGGGCCTTCAGAAACCCTCAAGATAGAAGCCATCAACGAGTTGAAGACTACAGAATCAACGTCAAGAAGGGTCAACATACAGTTGAGAGGCATCAACGGGCACGAAGAGATAATTCAAGCACGTACCATCACAAATCTCCAAGTTTCATCGCAGCGAGTTCCAGCGAGTCTGCTCGAAGGATGCCAGCATCTAGAGGACCTTCAAGAGCAGCTCACCTATGAAGAGGTGCGACCCAGAGTACTCATCGGCCAGGACAACTGGCATCTCCTGCTGTCGTCCGAAACCAGAAGAGGTCGACAGGATCAACCAGTGGCCTCTCTTACTCCACTGGGTTGGGTCCTGCACGGCACTCACAGCAACACCATCGGGAGAAGCATCGACATCGTGTCACACCTCACAGAAAAACCGCAAGATGAACTTGAAGAATTGATGAAACAGTACTTCGAGATGGACGCGCTCTGCCTCAACCCCAAGAAGCCGAAATCAGATCCTGAAGTCAAGGCTCTTCGTATCCCGGAGAAGACCACAAAGAAGACAGCAACAGTTCAATATGAAACCGGTCTCCTCTGGCGAAAAGAAGAAATTGAGTTCCCTGACAACTACGACAACTCGTTGAAGCGTCTCCTTAACATAGAGAAGAAAATAGATAGAGACCCAGAGCTGACCAAGAAATACACAGAACAGATGGAAGCTCTGATCTCCAAGGGGTACGCCGAACCAGCTCCGAAGAAAATAGCACCGGGCAAGATTTGGTACTTGCCTCACTTCGCCGTCGTGAACCCTATGAAGACAGACAAGCGCATCGCGACAGGCGTCAAAGAAGTTCATCTACAGGCCGGCTTCGAGCTCAAACAGTCGAATTCGAACTCAACAGCTCTACTCGAAGCACTCGGCGAACAACAGAATACAGAAGATCTGGAACTTCACAGAACAGAAGAAAACACAGAAAGGGTGCTGGGCGTAGTTTGGAAGCTGCAAGACACGTACAAACTTAGCCTCGCCCGCATCCCACCGAAGCCTCCAGATGATACAACAGAAGCTTTCCAACAGCCTACCGGATGTCTCTCGATTTCTAACTGGGACAGACTCCGGCACACCACAGCAAGAGTCCTTCAAGTCATACGCCTGTGCAGACACAACAAACAGGTGGTCTGCTACAAAAGTTCACAGAAGATTACAGAAGAGGACTCAACGTGGACTAAGTCAATTAAGTCCATCACGAAACAGCCCAAGGTGAAAAGACTACCATCACCTTCAAATAGACAACTTCTCCGAGTCTCTGCAGAAGATCCCAAACAAGATGAAGATCTACTGATGCGTGCCTCTCAAGAAGACTCCTTCGCCGTCAAGATAGAAAACTTGAAAAATAGCAAGCCGATGGAGAAGGAGAGCCGTCTTCAATCGAACACAGAAAATGAAAATAGAACTATCAGACTGAGAAGCCGCATCCAAGCAGTTCAAGACACTACAGAAGACTTCAAGAGTCCCATGATCCTTGATGGCGGGCACCCAATAGTCAAACTCTGGGTCCAGGCAGTACATCGTCAGCTGCATCACGCCGGTGTCGAATCTACAGTCAACGAGTGCAGACAGCAATACTGGGTAGTAGAGTAATATTGAGAGTTCTAACTCACTCCGCTCGTTGAACTCTCAATATTACTGATCTATAACTCTCAATCGCACATGCACGATTGAGAGTTCTAACTCACTTCGTTATTACAGGTGGTGGTGCAATATAATAACTCTTTGTAAAATCATTTACCTAAGTCAACGTTCGACATTTTAATGCTGTTCAATACACTACCGTTCAATCGGCTCTCTGCGATCCCCTGCGTCGTAATTGTGAAGAAAGATGCTCTGTTAGTTAGCGATAGAGTTATTTCATAAACAGTACAATCTTACGTTTACCTATTGTGTTGTCTGTAAGCAGTTTTGGTATACCTATTTACGGTTATAAATACATAATGTCATAATTACATCTGTTCATAACCAGCCCGTCAGCATTGCATCAAACATGAAATTCATTAAACAAGCACAATCGTTACAGATTAGTATAATCTGTAATGATTTACCAAAAATCGAGTTACGCCATGGAGAATTATTGCCGAATACAGTACGTTGCATCATTTGCGGACCATCAAATTGTGGAAAAACCAATTTGTTAATTGGTCTCCTTTTGCACGAAAATGGATTGACATTTCATAATGTTTATGTATATTCTAAAACTCTATATCAACCAAAGTACATTTTTTTAGAAAAGGTTTTACGAGGAGTACCAGGAGTCAGTTTTCAGAAATATCAGGCAAATGATGACGTTATGAAAGTTTCAGATGCAAAACCTAATTCAGTGATTATTTTTGACGATGTAGCATGTGAAAATCAAAGTAATATGCGTGATTATTTTGCCATGGGAAGACATAAATTGATTGACAGTTTTTATTTAAATCAAACTTATAGCAAAATACCTAAACAACTAATAAGAGATAACGCTAACTTAATTGTGCTTTTTAAGCAAGATGAAATTAATTTGAAACATGTTTATGAAGAACATGTTAACACTGACATGACGTGGTTGGAATTTCGTAACATGTGTTCTCAAATATGGAAAGAGCCTTATGACTATGTTGTGATTAATAAAGACTGTCCTAAAAACAACGGGTGCTATAGAAAAAAGTTTGACACTTTTGTAGAATTAGATAAAATTTGAATATTTAAATAGACAGCTTTCAGTTTCTTGTTATTCTTTAATCGGCTCTTATTGGATTACCATCTATTTCACATAATGGAAAAATCATTGAAAAAACAAATTGTAGATGCAACACAAGCTGTAAGGAAAAAAATACGTACCATGAAGGATTTTGAAGAAAATAACAGACAAGTGCTTGATACAGTTTTTAAGCCTGTTACAGAATCTCTCAATTTAATAGCCAACACTAATAACCACTTAGCTCTAACAAAAAAGGAGGAAAAAATAGAACCCCAAGAACCACAAGACCAAGATATGAAAGAAACAGATGATAGCAGTATTGCTAGTAACGAATCGGAACCCTCATCGGACTCTTCATTTCAGTCATTAGTCGGTACTAATCCAGATGCATCATCTTGGTCGTTATCTTCACAAGTACTATTAGATGTACCATTTGGTATAAGAAAAGAACGTGGAAAGTTAATGTTAGGTTCTGCTAACATAACAATTGGGGATAAAGTTATTACTGTAGCCGGACACAAGTACGAAAGTACACCTGGGTTGCGAGAGTTACTGTTAAAAAAAGACATTGATCTGAGCTTGGTTAATGACCATGACAAACAAAATTATAAGGCAATGTTACTTGTAACGAATGCACATCGTCGTGATTTCGATTCAAAAAAACCAATTAAAAGTAATAAAGGACAAAAATATTTGCAAGTTATTAAACCACTTTTCGATCAAGAAAGTAGAAGTCCCAGCTGTAGACAGAAAGTAGGAAAAGGATTACCCTTAACAAAAATGTGGAAAAAAAATACAGATTTTGTATATTGGGATGATCCCAATGAATTGGTTGATAGATTAAAGTTATTAATTGCTTCTCGAGATGCTGGTAACACAGGACTAGACAATGAAATAATATCTATCATTGAAGAACTGCGTGAAAGCAAAATCATTAAATAAATAAATCTACTAATATTATATGTGTGTCATTTTACTATATACCGTTCAACATAATACACCTATAATATGAATGTAGACAAATTTGGTCATTATATTCATAAGCGAATGCGTATATCGGAAATACTTGATTTTAATGATAACGCATTAATAAAATCTGATAATGGAGATTATGACTTGAAGACATCAAGGTTAAAAGGCGTCAAACCTCCTCAAGACGCAGATGATGCAGTAAATAAAGCTTATGTAGATGAATTGAAAGGTGTACTAATGAATGACTTACAAAAATTACAAAGTTCTATTCCAAATAGTGTTCAAAACCACATTGAGAAAGCTTTAAAAACAATAATGTCTGAGATAATGACTCATTTGGAAAATACATTTTATACAAGAAAAGCAGTTGATAGACTAATTCAAGACGCAATTCAATCTATATTAAAAGATCGAAAAATATAGGCCTTAAAGTTTGTTAAAATGACGAAACAACAAATCGTTAATGAAATACATAAAGCAGCACGAAAAAATTTTCCTCGAAGATCTGTAATTTTAAAAGGTGTTGATGATTTGTGGCAAGCAGATTTAGTTGATATGCAAAATCTAAAAACCTTTAATAAAGGATATAATTATATTTTAATTGTTATTGACTGCTTCTCAAAGTACGTTTGGGTGGAACCGTTAAAAACTAAATCCAAACATGATGTCTCTCATGCATTTGAAAAATTACTTTTTACTAATCACAGGAAACCAACTCATCTGCAAACTGATATGGGTACTGAGTTCTATAATTCTACATTTCAAAAGCTTTTACAGAACTATAATATTAATCACTATTCTACATTTTCAACCAAAAAGGCTTCAATTGTAGAACGAGTTATTAAAACAATTAAAAATAAATTGTACAAATACTTTAGCTTGAACGGTCACTATAAGTGGATAGATGGTGGCTTGAACGGTGTTGTGAAGACATATAACAACACAAAACATCGTACTATTAAATTGGCACCTGTTAATGTCAATAAGTTTAATGAAACGGACATTAAAAATAATATTATGAACTCCGTGATAAAGGTAACCCGAAAATGTCGTCTAAAGTTTATAATTGGTGATAAAGTTCGAATTAGTAAGTACAAACATATATTTGAGAAAGGATACACTCCTAACTGGTCAACAGAATTATTTTCTATAAAAAAGATAAATAACACTGTACCAATAACATATCACATTGAAGATAATCAAAAACAACTCATATTGGGAACTTTTTACGAACAAGAGCTTCAAAAGTCGTCCTGCCCTGGTGTCTATTTGATAGAAAAGGTATTAAAAAAGAAAGGAAACAAACTGTTTGTAAAATGGTTGGGTTTAAATAACAAAGAGAACAGTTGGATTGATAAGACTGCAATAGTGGAATAAGTTAATTATATAAGTGATACATAATTTTAAAGTATATTCATTAGTCTTTGGACGATGCAAGGTGGTGGACTAATAAACAGTATCATTAATCATTTACCATTCGAACTACACATACCCGGTTATAACTATTGTGGACCAGGAACAAAGCTTTCAAAACGATTACTACGTGGTGATAAAGGTGTAAACAAGTTAGACGAAGCTTGTATGCATCACGATATCGCATACGCAAACTACACGGACCTACCTAACCGTCAAAAAGCTGACTTACGTCTTATAGATATGGCTAAACAAAGACTTAAAGCAAAAGATGCTCGAACAGGGGAAAAGATTAGTTCGTGGATAGTAAACAAAGTTATGAAAGCTAAATTGAAGTCTGGTGCTGGTGTTAAGACCTTTAATAACTTTGTTAAAAAAATAAAAAGAAAAATCAAAAAACTCTCACCTAAAGATGATAAGTCATTAATAAATATGGCTTATATGGTTGCTCGAAAATTAGTTCCATGCCTTCCAAAAGTTCGAGTACCTCGAATGATACCTATACCAAAAACTGGAGGCATTCTACCTTTAATCCCAATTTTTGCTGGTTTGTCTGCTTTAGGAGCATTAGCCGGTGGTGCAGCTGGTATTGCAAAAACAGTGAATGATTATAAACACGGTCAGAAAAAATTGCAAGAAACTGAACGTCATAATAAAACTATGGAGGCTATAGCAATAGGCAAAGGTTTATACATTAAACCACATAAGCAAGGTCAGGGATTGTTTATAAATCCTTCAAAAAACTAATTGATCAGCAACCTAATCGCGCTTTAACTAATATCGATATTCAGAAGTTTGACTATTGTATTCCCCACTTTCGAGGAGTTTATATGAGGGATCAGTTACCAAAAACCCCAAAACGAATTGAATGTGCTATAGTTAACCTAGATAATTCGAGAAATGATGGAACGCATTGGGTAGCTTATGTTAAAATAAACAATTATTGTGAATATTTTGATAGCTATGGTGATTTAAAACCGCCAAGAGAATTAATGCTATATTTTAAGAACTGTGATGTTCATTATAACTATGATAGATATCAACAATTTAACACAATAGTTTGTGGACATATGTGTTTAAGTTATTTGCAAACTTTTTGGATTAAATACTATAAATCTTTATTATAATTATAATACTTTAAATAAAAATACTATAAATCTTATATCACTCTTTCATTTCCATCATTTGCAAGATGTCACTCACCTTATCGATAACTGGAAACTCATCGGTATTATCTACCTATTATCCAAACACGTTGCCATTAGTTGGGGAGTATGAATGTGCATTATTACATTTCTCTACGTATAATTCTATTCCAAATTTTGATAATACAAACAATAAATTATACTATGGTTCTAAAAATGTTATTGAGATACCTGAAGGAACTTATGAATTACAAGATATTTGTGACTATTTAAAAACTGAGATAAAAGATGCATCCATAAAACTCCATTGTAATAACAACACCTTAAAAACTATTTTATTTTGTACATCAACTATAGATTTTACTAAAGAAGGTACATTTGGAAGTTTATTGGGATTTAAAAAACAGATCTTAGAAGCAAATAAATATCATGTATCAGAGTTTCCAGTTAACATTTTACCTACGACTGTCATAAGGATTGAATGTGACATAGTTAGCGGTTCTTATATAAACGGTCAATCCAGTCACATCTTGCACGAATTTGCACTTAATGTTCCACCTGGATACAGGATTATAGAAATTCCGAAAAACGCAATCTACTTTCCAATAAACCAAACCAATATAAGCTGCATACAGATAAGGCTGTTAGATATAAATAATAACTTAATAAATTTGCGAGGTGAAGAAGTGCAGTTGTATCTACATATCAGAAGAAAACAATGATAGATTATAATAAATATGTGGTTCGTCCAACTAAAAATAACAGTCCTACTAAAACTATCAAACCAATAAGAGCTCGCTCCAAAAAGGTCATAAAATTGAATAACAATAATAAAGCATTTCTTAAAGCGATTGGTTTGTTAAAATGAATATACTAGATGTTTTATCCGCTCCTGTATACAACAACTCTGTGGAAGGAATTGAATTTCACTCTTACAAGCCTTACGTAACAAGTTTCAATAGAAGCGATGAAATCAGGATACCTATTAATCAACAAGACTTGTATATATTACCATCAGCAAGCACTTTGTTTTTGGAAGGAACTGTTGTTGTAAACAAGGGTGGAAATTCGAAAGAGAGAGTCAGTAGCGTTCATTTCACAAACAATAGTTTACTTTACTTGTTTCAAGATATAAGGTATGAGATAAATGGAGTGGAAATAGATAAAATAAAAAACGCTGGTATAACTACCACAATGAAATCATTAATATCAATGAACGAAAACGAGGCTAAAGTATCTAATGCTTGGGGTTGGAATATCGATGGCATAAATAGCACAAATGGGGGTAGCTTTTCTGCTTCTATACCCCTCTGTAACATTCTTGGTTTTGCAGAAGATTTCAAGAAAGTAGTGATAAACAGCAAACATGAATTAATATTGTTGCGAAGTAATACTAATCTGAACGCCCTAAAACTTAACGATGGTGAAACGGTAGAAGATATTATTATAAATAAAATAATATGGCGCGTACCACATGTCAAAGTATCCGATAGAGAAAAAATAAATATGTTAAAACTGCTAGAAAAAGATCGACCACTCCAGATGATATTCAGGAATTGGGATTTATATGAATATCCGGCTCTACCAAAAACTACTAAACATACTTGGTCCATAAAAACATCATCGCAAATAGAGAAACCAAGATTTGTTATTATTGGTCTGCAAACAAATAGAAAAAATAATTCAAAATTGGATATGTCTCGGTTTGATCACTGTGACGTTCGTGATGTTAGAGTATACCTAAATTCAACCTACTTCCCTTACGAAAATTTAAATTCAAGTTTCTCGAATAGCAGAATTGCTTTAATATATGAACAATACACCAGATTCCAACACTCATATTACGGAGGTCTTCGCGGTGAACCGTTATTAAGTGAGAAACAATTTAAAAATATTGCTCCGTTATTTGTCGTAGATTGTTCTAGACAACCAGATAATCTTAAATCAGGTCCTGTTGTGGATGTTAGAGTGGAAATTGAAAGTGATATTGATATACCAGATCAAACTTCCGCATATTGTCTTATATTGAATGATTGTATAATCGAGTATAAGCCGTTAAGTAGCACCGTGAGAAAGATATCATGAACAAAAATACTATTATAGTAGATGTTCAGGGTTTTAAAGACACTTGTAATAACTTTATAGTCAAAGAATTAGCTCTGGCCACCTGTGTTTATACCCAAACATTCTTAATAAAGCCCCCATACTTATTTAAATACTTAACTACGAATGAAAAAAAACAAGTTACGTGGTTGGAGAGAAACAGAGGGATTTACTGGAATGAAGGTTATATCGACTATAGAGAATTTCGACGCATAATTGTTCCTTATCTAGAAAATAAAGAAATTTTTGTAAAGGGCTTAGAAAAAGTTAAGTGGATTCAAGATCTTTGTATGAATTGTATTTGTATAGATCTTGGTGAAGACAAGTGCCCAAATTTATCACTGTTGCATAACAAATATTCAAATAATGAGACAAGTTTTAATTGTATTAATCATACTAAACAATGTGCACTTAAAAATGTTTTATGTATAAAGAACTATTTAATAGAGCAAGAAAGGTAATTTGTCTTCCTATACACAGTTTTAATAAATAAAACAATTTTTTAAAGTAAATGGTTTTTATTTTTAACCCACATTTTAAATACCTATCTATAATTATTTAACACATTATTTTCACAGTACACACAATAAAATTTTAATAAAATATAAATATGACATCAGCAATTGAAATTTGTATAAAAAATGGTATAATGATAATCATCAAGCTGTATACAGCCTAGACTCAACCATTTTTGTGTGGCTCGAGTCTAAAAGACAGCCCGAAATGCGGCAATGGGCTCACCATCTATTACGTAGGGCTCAAATATTCGGTGAAACGTGGGTGTTTACTCATCTCTGCCTAACCCTCCGGGGATAAAGGCGTGATTATATGTATGTACATTTTACTGATAAATATTTCAATAAAACAAACTTTAAATCTTCATTAATTTTTATTTCTTAATATAACTTTTAATGCATATTATCATTTTTACACTAAATAATAATAAAACATAAATTATTTATGAAATATTAATTTCAATACAAATGACGAACACATTTATTTACAAACTTACACAAAATTAATCTAGTAAGGAATATTTTAAAACAAGAACTATTATTAATAAATGTTAGGGAAAGAATAGCCGCATATTTTTTTTGATATATTATGTATTAAATTTTCGGCTTGATCAGAAATTTCATCAACTGGATCTTTGACAATATATTGTGCCTTTATTATCTCCTCTTCACTCTCACTTGATCCGCCCAGGTCCGTAATCTCAATTTTGATCAAACGCCGTCCTTTTGTTGATTCACAGTTTATGATGTATGAAGGTTGTCTATGTTTCTTTAATATTTTACTCACTATTTTTGATTCTGACTTGCGCGTGGATTTCTTTCTCTCGGTGTTTTTTTTAGGCGTTTCACGGTGTGTACTTTGAGCTGCGATCCATAATCGTTCAGTTTCTTCGTCAAATGCATATGGATCTTGCGCATTTGGAAGCGATTCTGGTGAATACAATCCATTTGGCAAACCGTTTCTTTCTTCAGTGTCTTCTGTGGTTTCTATCGTGAATATATTCTTATTTGTGTTCTGAAAATAAAAAAAACGTTAGTATGTTATCTACGTTACGTGACGTGTTACCTTTTCTATAAACACAATATTATATAAGTTTATCAAATAAAATATCTTACCATGTTGTATGTCGATTTGTAAACTAATATATAAATTTAAAGTTGCTCGTATAATGTATGTCCTCGTCGTTAGTGATAAATTCAGAATGAAACAATGAACTTATAAAATTAACAACGGGATTATATACCCACAGTTTCTGAAATATGATACTATTTCTAATACATATTTCTTTAAACAACAAAATACTTACGACGTACAAGTTGAAACATGAAAGTCCTATCATGTAAAAACACGTATTGTGCATAGCAAAGCAAAAGAAATAATTCTATGACGTGTTACCTCACTACTGCAAAAATTATTATATAGATGGTTGTGCGGATGTTTTAACAAACCTGATTCGGGTACAGTTTACCCTTTACTTATGTGTGTCGCAAAAGTATTCTATAATGTATGTCACTAGTTGAGAATGAAGTAAAATAAAACGAAAATATGATTACAACATTATGTAGGCATTTATTTATAAATAAGAGTAAAAGACATAGGTAGGTAGGTACATTCTTATGAGATAAAAACTTAAAGTACTTAAATACATTTTTAAACATCACAATGTCATACTTATGAAAAACTAAAACCCATCATAAATTTCAATTAAACGTCCTAAAATTCAACCTAAAATTGAGCAATTACCCCAGGAAACAGTGTGAATGTTGTCCTTTAATATATACCGCTTATCATCATTGGATGATAATACAACTTTGTTGACACTACGGGTTACTAACTCGTGTTTCAAGGATTTAAATAATAAATTTTGTTTACGAGTTATTTCATTATTGGTTAACGTTTTTTTATAATCAGCTTTTAATAAGTCTCTCACTACGCATTTCTTAACACCTTTAGCTTTTTTTAAAGTACATTGCTCAGATTGAATACAATATAATTTGGGACGTAGACCAATGAATTCCCTGATTATTTTACCTCCCATTTCGTCTTTAAATAGACCTGGCACCTTTTTATTCAAAATCGGTAAACTAAACGGATTACTTTTACTATAATTACTAGTATCAAAATAACTAATAAAGTAGTTTTTCATATCATTGTAAAAGTCGTTAGTTTCAATTTTATAAATAAAACTGTCTGTATCCGTATAGCATAACTTGATAAGTTCTCTATAATGTGGGCGCATAATAGAATAGTGAAAATCGTACATATGTTTTTTTGATAGTTCTAATACAGAGAAACCTATATATAGGGGTTTATCCATAACAATTTTTTCGGGTTTCATTTGAATCGCAACCAAATTCTCAGAAAATATAGAAGCACTATGGAAGTTAGGTCTGGCAACCAAGGTATCTGCACTTAATCTCTTTTTTGTTTTATTATCGCTATCACTCCACTGATTTACTAAATGAACTTTTACACGATTTTCATTATTTTCTAGCGTTTTACCGAATATACTGTTATTAAGCAATTTAAAAAAGTCTTGTTCAAATTCGGTCACTGCTTTTTGTCTAAGCTCGGTATTGAGGTCTATATATTGTTTTAAAAAAGCTTTCTGCCTAAAAGTTATAACGCGATGCACTTTGTTTAATATTAATCCATGCTTAATACAATTTTTCAAATGTACGTAATGTATTACGTATTTATATTTATCATATAAAGTTGTGACAAGTTTAGAAATTTTACCTCCAGGAGGCACACATTTCTCAGGACAAAATGGCAAGTCATTATGCAAACGGTGTAAATATTTAGGATAAAGTAAATCTACCTCTAATATGAACCCATAATCTGCATCATCTTTTATATTCTCGATGTTTAGATTTTCTATCTCATTTTTATCAAGAAACCTGAAGTTTGATAAAGGTAAAGGTTGGCACATAGCATACCCATATAAATTATTGCAATCTAAGTATACAATAAATATATCATCTTGTTGAGGGTCATAATCTTCCATATATTTATTATTACTTTTTACATAACGATGGGAACTCATACAAAGACCTCCTCTTATACCCTCTTGTATTAACCTTATTATTGCTAAATCATCAATAAGTTCTAACTTAATTCCCGTTTTGAGAAGCATCGCGTCCCATGATAAGCTAGGAGCTGTTACATAAAAAGCTGGATCTAATTGGTAAAATCGCTTAGAAGTATTTCTAAAGTTTTCAAAAACGTCAGTCAACAAAAGTACGTCAGTTTTGAGGTAAAGATCAGTATAATCACCTAGATTTTTTATTTTAAATTCAGACCATACCAATTTAGCATGCTGGTAATCTGCTAATGAAATATGTTGATTATTTAGGGAATTATAAAAATAACATTTTTCAGGCAGAACTGTCTCCTTATAACGATTTATGTTGATCATATAATCATAAGGATATACACCTTTTCGCGTAAGTAATTTAAATTGTTTTGGACAAGAGAAATTGTTTTTTAAGTGTATAAACTGTTCTGGTTTCAAACTTTTTACTAATTTGTCTAAACTAGTAGATAAAAATTTAAAGGAGTCCACAAACCGAAGTTGTACATATTCATCTCTAGAAACTTGTATAAATTTTGTAAAAGAAATATATGACTCTTTATTTTTAGCTATGATTTTAAGTGAACCGCGAGCTTCTCCTAATTTTTTAATAAAAAAATGGCAATCGTAACCTGAAAGATTATGAAAGAAAATTGGTATAAATTTTGGAAGTTTATACATCAAATTACAGTAGTTATGTGCGGCTCCTCGATATTGACCTGTCATATGACAGTGATCTCTTACTCGGTCTGTGATTAGTAAGTTTTGACAAATATGACAACGAGTGCTTTCATTGAATTTAACAGAATCTTCGTTGTTAAATATAATTGGTACACTATTCGACAGATTGTTGTTAATCAATTGAACATCCCTGTAAATATTCTCAACAAATTTATCTACACAATCTTCCCCACGATAAGATACAAAACGATTTCTACTTTCATCAAACGAACAAACTATATAATAAGCGAATGCTATAGGTATATGTACCTGACATACTGAGGTACTCGCAACAGAGGGATCCTGGTTGCACCCTTGCACTGGAACCAACATGGCTTCAAAATCTGCGTAAATTACATATGGCACATTTTGTTTCCTTTCGTAGTTTTTAAACTCAATCACTGAACCTTTTTGCGGTAGCTGAGTCATTACACCGGCACATACATGAGAATCAATTTCCATACTTGATCTAAAAAATAGCAAACACTCGTCACAAAAAAATAATTTCCCGTTATGGTTAGTTATTTGTTTTCTCACCAAACGCGATAAATCTTTGATCAGACAGTAATGTGAATATCTGCTCTTTTCTAATAATAGTAAATTAACCGTTTTTTTGTTATCGTTATTAAACCCAGATTTGTATAAAGGTCCTATGATCTGTCTATTATTTTCTAAGCCATATACATTTATTCGTAATCTTGGATTATTTTTTTCAAACATTTGTATATCGGTAAAAGTTACTGGAAATGACATTCCTTCTATGTTAAACAGATTGAAAAAATTTGGATATGAAGAAACTCTCTGAATGTTCCTATTTGCTGGGTAAAGAGCTGCCGTGACCGACCACAGGAAACAATATACATCATTGTTACGAATATTTACACATGCCTTTTTATTTTTAATGATCGGAGGTAAATCAATAAATCTTGAACCACGGAGCGGTTGATACCTATTTATATTTACCTCCATGTAACAGTTATTAAGGAAAGTCCAACCAGAATCCCGCTCTTCAAATTCGTCTATCTTTTTCAGTAATTGATTAGCAACATCTGTAAAGAGCTTTGTAAAATCATAGTTCATACATATAATAATATTTTTGGTTTCAAATGATTTAACTTCTGGTATGTTATGTTTAAGTAGTACAAACTTTGAGTATATATGAAAGTTAACCTTAAGGGAAGTGTGAGCTGCAAGAGATTGATCAATTAAAGATTTGACCCTACTGTGAAGGTGTCTGAAGAAAACAGGTAAAGATGTCTGTTCGTTCGTGTCAAGAGTATGTAATCTATATGTTGCTAATCGATTTTTAAAAGCAGAGTTCACTTTCTCCACGCCATGATCTAAAGTAATTACGTTATCTGACTTTCGGTGTATTTTACTCCTTAAATGTCCTATCCATTTCTTACCATTTACCTCAACACCACAGCTATCACAGAACGGCATATTAATTGGTGAAACACACAGACAGATTAGGATGGAATTTTTAATTGAAATTTATGATGGTCAATGAATTAATCAAATTTATTTAATATTTTTATGTATAACATACAAATAGACAATTATATTAAGTTTAGTAGGTACGGACTTATTTAAAATTAATTTTATTAGAAAAGAAAGTGGCTTCAGAATCTGCGAACAACTCGCTGGCTTGCCTAACAAATTTTTGTAGATGAGCCCAGTGAGGAGATTCCTCGTCAGTCCGAAGCTTCAACCACAGCAGAGATTTTTTCCAAAGGTCGTCGCCACCTTCTTGGACGTCAACCGAGTTGTACACCTTCAACTCAATGTGGAAGGGACCCTCGGTAGACACCGTACGCCTCGTTTGACCGTTAGCCACCCGATTGTAAAGCACCGATGTGGATGGAGCTCTGCCGGTGTTGACGGTGGGAGTTTTACTGTCAAGGTGGAAGATGTCGTATCCCTTTTGCGCAGCCTTTTTCTTTGAAGCTCTGAAACAGGGAAATTTTCTATATTATAATATTGTACCTTAGTATAATGTTCATTACATAAATAATAAATGATCATTATGAATTGGATGTTATGAATCGTTATGTTATGATAAGATTGTTATGAACTGGACAACATCAGTTTTGCTTCAGTTAGGAATATTACGTGAACAGATTAATAGATGATTGTCATGAACGACACACAAAGTTTGATACTAATGGAACTCGAACCCTAGACTTCTGGATTTGCAACTACGGTCACTCATTACTACTTAGCCAGAAAAATAAATAAATTGCTCATAATAATATTATATTAATAAAAATAGCAAAACTACCATTATTTAGCACGTAACCTCGCTCACTCATATATTGCGTAACGTAATTGATTATACGTATTTTAATTGGTAGTATTTGGTATGTTATCATCACTTTACATCAGCTGGGTATAAGAGTATCCACTAATGAGTAATAATTACCTTGAATATTCGCTTGAGGTACTTCTAGCAGATGACTTGCGTTTGACGGGAGCCTTTTTCAACGTCCCAGCCTCGCTCCTTACCACTTTGTCACAATCGAACTCTTGGTCCGCTCTGAAAACATAATACCTATTATAAGTTACAAATAGTAAATAAATACACAGAAACCTACTCAGAAAACTATCACATTATCTTCACAAAAACTTCCTCATCGTAAAAAACTATTTTTAACAACACTAGATTTTTTACTCGTAAATTATAATATAACCAGCTTTTGCCCGCGGCTACGTCCGTTAAGATGTCAACATAGCTTTAGTCTTTCACATGGTCTGATCTACCCCACATCCAATTTCATCAATAGGTAAAGCGGATTAGGAGGCGTAAAAGCGTTGTTACGCTTTACCTTGTTACAGACAGACAGAAAGTGTTACTTTCGCATATTTTATGATATTAGTATAGATAAGTAATGAACATGTACGTACTGGTACATACGGACGTACCTTATATGATCGCTTGCAACGCTTTTGACAGCTGGTGACGATTTGCGCTTTCCACCCCCCTTAGCTGCCTTCGAATTTGACTTGGCGGCGTCGATCGACGTCGCACTGTTGCCACTATCGTACTCTGAATCCGACCTGTAAATATTATGAACAGAATAGTTATTAATTGCGACTAGTAACTCAGAAAACGAAGTGTTTAGTCCGTCAATTGCAACAATTCGGTAGTCACTCAAACTAATAAAATTTGACAAGACTAATACGCTATCACTAGTTAGTATCACTCATCGTCACCGTGCACAAAATAACGATAGGTTTAGTTCTGGCAAATTTGTTTAAAGGTTAAAAAGATTTCTCACTTAAAAACAATAGAACATGGGATAGAATATTTTATAACTTAGGAACTCACATTTTTAGGTAGGTACAATGACGATTAAACTCACAAAAATCTGGAGCCAGGTGTTTAGTCTTCAAGGTGAAAGGTCTTGGTCTTCAAGGTGGAAGGTCTTCAAGATGGTGGTTGCTCCAATGGATTCGTTCAACGGTATAACGAAGTCAGAATGAAGCACTGACTGAATGATTCCGGATTTTATAAGAAAATTAATGATAATTTAGCAAAATACGTTAGGGTTGTCACTACGCTTAGGAAAAAATATCTCGTCACGTTACGTAATGGAAATAATCAAATTAAGATAAAAGTAATGTAAATTCTTCATGAAAGTATTAATAAGTTATACATATCTAATAATAATGTAAATATTTATGAAAATATTTTGTATGACGTAAAGTTTACTTAATATTTACATTTCCCTATTATGTTTGTATACAGTAAATACAGGAAATGGAAATAAAAATTAAACTTAACATTATACATATAAAAAATTGTCTTTCTTATAATTTCATTATTTAATAATAACTCAAATTGTAATCGCTCCATAGCTCAGTTGGCTGAGCATTCCCTGTAAGGGAAAGGTCATGGTTTCGAGTCCTACTTGAGCATTTCATTTTTCCCGATGTATTTGAAATAAAAAATTGCATTAATAAATGCTGTCAGTATTAATAAAAAATATAAACATTTAATTTATTTTATTTTTAGATATAAAATGTGATCAGAAATGAGGTAAGTATTTGATTAAAAAACTAAATTATCTGGATTATATTATTCAAATATTCACTATGTTCAAAGAGTAGGTAATCTCGATTAATTATTTGACACCAGTGTAAATACCTATTAAATCCTTCATACAATATTTTATTGTATCGAAAAATAAAATGTATTAATTTTAATTTATTGATTATTAACTAATAGTGGCAGCCCTAATGTAATTCGTGTAAGCATTTTCGACCCACATAACTTCAAAGAATCACATTGAGTAAATTTACATACTCCACGTGTAAAAATCCTACAACTTGTACAATCCTGTCATTATCATCCGAGCCAATTCCCAACATTTTTTTTAGTTGGGGTCGGCTTTCTAGTCGTAACTATGATGCGGCTGAAATTCGGTATTTTTCCGTGGAGCGACTACCATCTGACCTCCACAACCAAATTGACGATATCGAAGTTCTATAGTTAGACTAGTTGGACTTTTGAGGGCTCCAACTAACCGTAACGACTGCCATAGATGTTAGTATGGCAACCGGGACCGACGGCTTAACGTGCTCTCCGAGGCACCCAGACTCCGAAACAAACATTTGTGATTGATCACACAAAGTATTTGGTCCGACCCGGGATTCGAACCCGAGACCATCTGCGCGTCAGTCGGTTACACTTCCGACCGCGCCACAGAGGCAGTCGCAAACTTGTACAATCCTGTATTAATATAAATTTGTATTATTATTATTATTGTATTTTCATTTTCGAATCTCGGCTTTTGCCGGTATTTTTAGAAAACACGGGCCAAAGCCAAGTGCTATTCTAACAATGTGGGGTTTCATTATAATTAATTTCTTACTGTCAGTGTGTGTTCATTTCGGTATCCGTTTGGAAAAATTTTCTTACTATCCTACAAGTGTTTAGTATAACTGCTTTTTGAAAACTTTTATACATAGTAGATGGTAATTTATTATTATTATTATTATTATAATTTTAACGAATAACTTAATTTTTGATCCCACTAATTATTATATTTAAACATAAAAGTTTTTTAAAGATATTCTTCTTAATATGTAGGTGTGTAGCTAAACGGATCTGGCTAAAATTTGTTCAAGGAAAATGTCAGCCTCCATGGCGTGATGGATTCGATTCCCGCACGGTGCAATAATTTGTTTGCATGAATATGACTATTTGCATTGGTCTGGGTGTTTATATGTATAATAATTATACATACATACATACATACATATGGTCACGCCTTTATCCCCGAAGGGGTAGGCAGAGGCATAATATGCCCACATTTCACCTTTTTTTTGTATAATTTGTCCCACGTAATAGGTGGTGAGCCGTATTGCCGTGTTTAAATGGACAGGCGCAGGTTGTGACTGCCTGCTGTTGAAATAAAGCCTTCAACTTTGCTTAACGACTGCCATTTTACTGGCAACCGGGACCAACGGCTTATCGTGCCTTCCGAAGCACGGAAACGCTCAAATAAATGTCACAAAGTGATCACATGAATGGTAACCCATCCATGGACCGGCCATAGTGAAAGTTGCTTACTGCAGTGATCGTTTACAGAACACTGAGTCCGCGGGGCCACGAGCGCTTCACGATCGTTCAATATCTTACACGCGACCTACATCAACACCTTTGGACCTCAAGCCATCCGATCCTGCTAGGCAGTGCATCCGCTAAATAACAAGCTAGGGTTTAGTACAGGTTTTCGTTTCAAGGTAGAAAGTTGGGCAACAGTCGATCTCGATAAAGTCAAAGTGCTAATATATAATACGAATATAATACGGTCTTACAATATAGTTTTTATCTAACTACTAGCTGTTGCCCGCGACTTCGTACGCGTGAAAATTGTTACAATGCCAATTTGATTGCTCTCTGCTTAGCCCCTAGGATATGAAGCGTGATAATATGTAACCTATTTTAACACCCTACCCCTAGGTAATATTTGTGCAAAATTTGAATCAAATCTATTGAGTACTTTTCGAGATCCTTCCGGACAAAGCAAAGCAAACAGACAAACAGACAAACAGACAGACAAAAATTTTTCTAACTATATTTTCGGCTTCGGTATCTTATGTTGAACACCCAGCAAGTTTTTTTTTTTTTAATTTTTCCAATGTACAGTTTTGACTTTTCTATCATTTTATTATATGTATAGATTTACTTAAAATAAGTAGATATCTATTATAAAAATATGTTTTTATGTAAAATTGATCGTAGATAAAATATTAAATAGTGAAGTCGTAGGTAAAACTAGTCAAGTAATTTCATTCATGGAATATTATTAGCGATCAGTAGCAGGTGCATTTATGTATGAGAATTGTATACAATAACATTTCTCATACCTAAATATGCACCTGCATCATTATCATATTGCATTCGGCGAAGCTCGACAGCCGCGCGCGACGCGCGTAACGAGACCTCGCTGGGAGTGATGTGCCGACAAAGGCTTAGCGACGCGACGATCGTTTCATACGTGCTATGTAGGTTGCTATACTTAGGTTATGTAATATTTACTATATTGCACCACCACCTGTAATATTGATTGAGTTATAGATCAGTAATATTGAGAGTTTTAACGAGCGGAGTGAGTTAGAACTCTCAATATTACTCTACTCTGGGTGCTACGACTGAGGCCCATCACACGCACTCTACTCCGAAGCTGCCTGTTCTGCCGAATGAAGACTCAGACTCCGCCTCAACCAAGAACAGGAAACCTGCCAGCGTGTCGTCTAGCCCACCACAAGCGGCCCTTCACCTACACAGGGGTCGATTACTTCGGGCCTCTCACCGTGACCGTCGGAAGAAGTCGCCAGAAGAGATACGTAGCACTATTCACGTGTCTCACCACTCGGGCCGTGCATCTGGAAGTCGCCGCCTCACTCAACACAGACTCTGCGGTGATGGCGTTAAGAAGAATGATGGCTCGTCGTGGTCGTCCTACAGAAATCTGGTCAGACAACGGCACCAACCTCAAGGGTGCTGACAGAGAACTCCGACGCAGTATCGACGAAGCGACACAAGAAGAGGCAGCTAAGAAGACAGTCAACTGGCGGTACATTCCACCTGGGGCCCCATTCATGGGTGGGTCCTGGGAGAGATTAGTACGGTCAGTCAAACAGGCGCTGACAGCTACACTACATGAGCGCGCGCCTACAGAAGAAGTACTCTCAACATTATTAACAGAAGTAGAGTACACGGTCAACAGTCGACCGCTGACGCATGTGTCAGTGAACCCAGAAGATCCAGAAGCCCTAACTCCCAACCACTTCTTACTGGGGGGTCAGGGGCGAGTACCGCAGCCCGGGACATTCAGCGAGCAAGACACAGCATCGAGGTCAAGCTGGCGCGCTTCTCAACGGCTAGCAGACCTATTTTGGCTTCGCTGGATTCGAGAATACCTGCCTGAGCTTCAACACCGGCGGGAGCCCCACGGACGAGGTCAACCCATACAGATCAACGACCTCGTACAGATAGTCGACGCAAACCTTCCTCGCAACGTGTGGATCCGTGGCCGAGTCATCGCTACGTATCCGGGTCCAGACAACATAGTGCGAACAGTGGACATCGCAACCAAGGGAGGCGTTCTGCGGCGGCCGGTGAAGAAGCTGGTGGTGCTGCCAGTGTCTACAGACGTCGTGCCCGTACCGGAAGATTGATGCAACATAGTCTGCACGGCGGGAGAAATGTACGGGACAACACTTCGGGTCACAGCGGCGACTACACATAGAAACATGTAAATAGAATATTATAGGTCTTATAGCATAGGATACGTTCAATTATTAGGTTTTTATTCCATTTTTGAATGTTTTTAATAGTATTTTTCGATATCTCATTTATAGTAATAGCAATTTGTAAATAGTTTTGAATTTCCATAACATATTTGATTTGTATAGAACTAAATGTATGGAAATATTGTTAATAAAGATCATAGTTGCGTAACGGCTCACGTTACGGTAAAGTTCGCGACAGGTGCCTATAGAGTAAATGTATGGAAACATTGTCAATAAAGCTCATAGTTGCGTAACGGCTCACGTTACGGTAAAGTTTGCGGGAGGTGCCTTAAAGATTTTGCACTAAATTTGTATAATTTCGCGTTTTTGATAGGCTATTATGTAGGAGCTGTGATTGGACGTAATTAATAGCGAATCACAGCTTAGGCCAAAAATGTATAAATACAGACGTCACTTTTGTACCGACATTCAGTCGACGGTCCAGCACTACAGGAACAACAAGAAGAAAAGGAAACCAGGAAAACAGGAAGAAACCAAGAATACTAGGAAGAAAAGGATAGCCAGGAAGAAAAGGATAGCCAGGAAGAATAGGATAGGAATAGAAACAGTATTGTTTTATAGTCAGTATAGTAAATAAACCTCCGACCTAGTGACCGGTAAGAACTTTCACAGTGACTTTTATTTGTGTTTGTGTTTGTGTTTTGTGCCGCTAACCCGGCATCCTGTGTAACCCGCACCTGGTGTGGTCCACCACCAACCCCAGTCAAGGAAAGTGTGGATCTGGGTAACACGCTTTCGACCAGTACAGTGGGGCGTGCCTAGCTACCTAGTTGGTTAGGTGCCGTCGCCCAGCGGAATAAAGTCGCCCCGCTGTACACATATGGTATGCTTTGTTTGTGCATACGGCTATTAGAAGAATTATTGTTACGAAGCCCAAGTTACAGATCAGGAACGAGTCAAGAGATTATGAGTATTTTTTCAAACTACTAATAAAGTGTATGGGTTCTATCATAGCTATAAGCTCTGCAAAATCCAACTTCGAGAAAAAGGTCACTCGTCAAATCCAATTCAATTCAATTCAATTCGTCCGGTCGGGAAGAATCCGACTAGGTTGGGCGGCGCGGCGTTCGGAAAGCTACTAAACATATTTTCGTTCAAAATACCGCAATGTCTCAAGTGCAGGACCAACCAGTGTGTTTTGCCAGTTACGGAACCGAGACGTGGTCACTTAAATTGACCCTAACTGAGAGGCTCGCTGTCGCCCAGAGGGCTATGCTCGGAGTGTCCCTTCGTGATAAAATCCGCAACGAGGAAACCCGAAAGAGGGCCCGGGTCACCGACAAAGCTGAGAGAGGTGGGGGTCTATGCCCAGTAGTGGGTGTTAAATCGACTGCAATGATGATGATGGCCATGACAATAGGTGTCCCCACTTCAGAACTCAAAAAAATTACGCTTGGTGTAGGTATGTTCGTCTATTTTATTTTCTATTTTAAGTACCTATTTGTTATTATAGCTTCAACAGAAATACAACATCTGTAAAAATTGTCAACTGTCTGGCTGTCATGAAATTATAATATAGTGTGGTGATAGACTGACAGACAGACAGTCAGACAGACTCACACAAATGGGTACGGACACCAAATAACCAACAGAATCCACATGATGATAATAAGAAAGTGTAAGCATTTTAATAACATTGAAACTCGCTTCATACCTATTGTTAAACCATAAATAGCTATTGCTACTTAATTTTTATAAAATCTGGGATCTTTTTCCATGTAGAAATAGCCTAAAAATCTCAAAAGACCGCCAAAAGCTTTCTGTCATCGCTCCGATAAAGGCTGCAGATTTTAACCCCTCTCTAATAATAAATTGCGGAGGGGCATAAGGCGAGACTTTGTCTGTAGTCTGTGAATCTGTAGCATTATATTACGTCACTAGGTCACGTGGATCATCTGTTTAAAGTTTGAAATAAAACAAAAATGACAACGTCAATCGGAGTGAACTTTCACTTTCACAGAGGGGCAGTTGGGTGAGACCGTCTCACGGCTTCTTGTTATTGATTGTTTTAGCTATTTATCGTCTACCCGATGAAGGCGTGAATATTATGTAGGTATGTTCGTTTGTTATGGCTATTTTAGCTGTAAATAGAAATTTTATAGAGAGAGATATTATCTAGACCTCTAGGCGCAGATTAATAAATAGTTACTACGTAACTCTAGGGCCATATTATACTTCGCGTGGGGCTGAAGATAACTTGACCGTGTAACATCCGTTTATAACTGACTAGCGAACGTCACGTGTTTTCACCCGCGTAGTTCCCGTTCCCGTGGTAATAGAGGAATAAAATATATATAGCCTATGTTCACCGCAAAGAGTGTAGCTTCCCAACAGTGAAAGAATTTTTCAAATCGGTCCAGTAGTTCCGGAGCCTATTCATTACAAACAAACAAACAAATAAACAAATCTTTCCTCTTTATAATATTAGTATAGATTAATAGTGGAACGATTATGTCGTGGCTTTCAGAAATAAATTATCTACCCTTCAGCAATATTATTGGATGCAAGATAGCGTTATTTATTAATATTACGTGTTAAGAAAGCAGGGTCAGCAGCTCTGGTGTTGCAAACGTTCATAGGCTATAGTGACCTCTAAACTTTTGTTGAATAAAATATAAAAGAAAAACGTTCTAAAACTTAAAAAAATACCTAATGTGCTGTTCGTTATTTGGGACACAACGTTAATCGGCTCGTTGGTCTAGGGGTATGATTTTCGCTTCGGGTGCGAGAGGTCCCGGGTTCAAATCCCGGACGAGCCCTAACATCTTTTTGAAGAAATTGCGGATATGCAGTCAAGAAAAGATCAAAATAAATCAATTTGACATGTTACTTTGCTAAAGGATTGGTGGACTAAAGGTCAGGTCAAGAATACAGCTTTATATTTCAATGAGTTTGCGTATGACATAGTATGCCTCTGCCTACTCCGTTGGGGATGAAACATGAGTCTCACAAAACCGTAACTTCCACTCATAGAGCAACGCGAACGTAAAGGCGCGCGATGCTCTGTGCTTCCACTAACATAAGAAGTTCTTCCAGGGAGAACTGGGAACGTTCATGCTTTCTTATACACGGATACACACAAATTAGGAAAGAAACTATCTCACAATAATATTCTAAATTCAGTTTTCTAAATTCCTACAAGCTCTATGCAAAAAGCCCCACAATATTTTTTATGAAAAAAATACGCTGCATTATTCGAAGGGTATTATTTTAATGAGCTTTTAAATTATGGAAAATTATTTATTAATTGGATTTTGTAGGGAAAGGTCCGTTACCTTCAGCGAATTTTTAATAATCCACTCAGAATTTAATTACTGGAATAATAAGGGTTGAAAAAAAAGGGTTAGCGGTAATCTGCGAAAAAATTTTTGATTTCATAATCCGATAATTAATTTTGCCAAATCTTTTAAATCATTTTCTTGTAAAAGTTTATTTTGTGCATCTATTTCTGTACAAAAACAATACTTCTGTAAGCATATTATAGGGGTATAAGTAAATAGTTAAATTTAATACTTCAATAAATTGTCTGAAACAAATCAAAAATTAACAAAACAAACTCAACATTATGAATTTATTGTAATCAAGCTACCATCAATGTTAAGGTTATTTATTTTAAGTTGTATGTACTTTATTTATGTTTTCACACGTCCTTTATTTTCATTAGCAATTATGAAGACTATAACTGTCTCTTGCTTAGGTTTCAGGTTCTATTTCCAGCTAAGTACAGTAATTGTGTGATTTGCAAAATGTTTTTCGAGTTTGAGTTTGTAGATAACTACTGCTGAACAGCTTGGTGTGCTATGGGATTTTTTTTACTTTCTATCGGTTGTACAACAAATGTTAGTACCACTGGCAAGAACGAAGAAAACAGAGATTTTACACACAAAAAGTAATTATTTATAGAAAAAAAATCATGAAAAATGTGTTACATTAAAGTTCAATAAATCTTTCTCTTATCATCAGTAATTGTACGTAAATGGCGGTAAATTGTCGTTATTGGTTAAAAAGAGGCTATTATGTCACTGCAGAAGAGATTGGGAGGGTAGCAAAACAGAGGGGAGGCTCGCTCGATAATCAAGGCGTAAGTTGAGGAAAATTACTGAGGTTTCTTTGTAATGCGATGTTGGCGAAATGAGAAATGATTTTTTGAGTATACATCTTATATTAATACTTAAAGGGAAGTACCTAAGATGTAAGAAGTATCAAACAGAAAATCAACGAACGTAGGTAACACTTGGTAAGAACTGTTCGCCTGAATAAGCTGAGAGAGGGCCATATTCTGCACTAACGTGACAATTTTTTGAAATGTAATTTTTATACTTAGCCTTATATAGAAATTTACCATGTCACCGTTTGTAGCATGAAACACATTTTTGTTTGTTTGTTTTGTCGTCATTTTAACTGACAAAACCTGAACGACGATCGTACTATTCATTATGAAAATGAACTATCTTATATCCATGTTTCAAATAACAAATCGTTTATCTCAATGTCTGGCTATAAGTCACATAACAAATTGAACTAATTATATTATTTGAAGTCCTTTCCAAAACAGTTAGTAACGCCTACTGTCTTATTGTCCTTTCGATATCAAACCAATTGACTATATTTACCTAAGTATTTGCATTTGATTGGCACTAATTGTGAATAATCTGGTATAATTAGATCTTTAATGCCACTAAAGTTAGAGCGAACGGGTAGTAGGTACCTTCTTTTAAAATATTGTACGCAGATGAATCTGCGGAACATGCAGCGCATTGATGTAATTGTAACAACACCTTGTAAAATACCATGTTTCGTGCAATAAATAATTAATTATTATTATAAAGTGTAGTGGGGCCCTACCAACACCATCGGGCCCAAGTCAACCTCACGTGCAAGCTCGTGCACCTGCTGAACAACGGACGAGGCTCTGACGGCGGCGGTCCATTTCAACACGGCGATGGGCTCACCACCTGTCACGTGGGACCGAATTGTACACGGTGAAATGTGGGCCGGTATAGGCCTCTGCCTACCCCTTCGGGGATAAAGGCGTGAGTATATGTATGTATGTATGTATGTATAAAGTTTGTGTCAGTTTGTGTATGTTCAGAGCATTGTATTTTACTATCATTAGGATTCTATCATCGTATTCTGTTCTACCTTCGTTTAACGTCTCCTGCAAGGAAGTCATTATTCCAATCATGCCATGACGTTCTCCAGTTCGGATTCAGTTCAGATCGTCGAGTCAGTAAAGACTAATAACGGAATAAACCCCTTTTAATTGCGATCGCTCAACAAGACAGATTACGACCGTAAACGCGACGCTCAACGAATTTGAATTGTTAATTGTTTAAGCATTTGTTTAAGTTATTCATTCGGGAAGTTGTATGTGTCAGCATATTGCTGACATAATTGTTGCTTGAATTGTGTGTTTTCAATATCATCTGAGAAAATAATTCAGAAGGAACCTTGAAATTAATAAAATTACCCACAAGATTGTAAAAGCAAAGACTACTTCACTAATTTGTGGAAAAGTTAAAAGCAAGACTGGTACTCGTATCTAACTATTAGCAACTTAATGAAATTAGATTTACTCAAATATCAATTTTAGTAAATCTAAAGTGAGTTTAAACTTTTTCGTTCCTTTGCCTGTGTCTTTGGTACAAGTCGACATAACTAACTTTAAAAACTTTACTAGCGTACGTGTTTTCGGCTATACCTTCTAATAACCCTGTGTTAAGCCTAGGCAGAACCTGAATTATTGAGGCAAAGCGTGAACATGCTTTTTTTTGGGCCGTCAACCACAAACTCACTACAATGCGTCCCTAGGTGAGGCTGCAGTGCAATGTAGCCAAGGTCTGTTGGGAATCTTGGGGACATTCTTCTGACGGCAAACCCGGAGCTCCCAAGTTCCCAACCGTAGGCAGTAGGTAGTGTACGTGTGGTTTTTGGTCAGTAGCAGTCCGACATAGCAGCCCTGATAGATTTCCACACGTTATAAAAGCTCACTACATTGATTTTAGGATGTGACTGGCGACTCTCCATCAGGCTTCAATTGATGTTCGATCGAAAAGAAATGCTTTAGCCAATGTTATATTTACTAGACTTTTTTTAACGTAAATAAAATCCTACATGGATGCTATGCCGCACTCCTACCGACTAAAAACTAAACTACCCTTCTTAACAGCCTACGGTTGGGAGTCCCAGGTAAGCCCTCGGAAGGATACCTCAGGATGTATTTACTAGACTTATTAAAACCATCAAATTACTAACTTCAATAATTTCAATATTCAATTATTTTCAAAAATGTTGAGAACAAAATATTGGATAATATAATCTATAAACACAATAGGGAGGGTGTTGCGACGCGACGCTTTACATGAGGAATAGATTACATATAAACAAAAATTCAGGCCCGAGGCGTATTGCAGTGTACACAACGGTGATCGGGGATGCCTCAAGACTTAAATGGATATTACTGTCGATCGATCTTGAATCCATTACCCACACCACAGATGGGAAGTAAATAAATACAGATGATACGGTTGCAGCGGCCATGCTGCGTTTTTTTTATACGGTAATCATTAATGGAACTTTAGTTATAACTAGCGGACGTCACGCGGTTTCACCCCGCGTAGTTCCCGTTTCCGTGGGAATACGGGAATAAAATATAGCCTATGTTAACCGCAAAGAGTGTAGCTTTCCAACAGTGATAGAATTTTTCAGATCGGTCCAGTAGTTCCGGAGCCTATTCGTTACAAACAAACAAACAAAAAAACAAATCTTTCCTCTTTATAATATTAGTATAGATGTGAACTACATTTAAAAAAAAGCCAAGTGCGTGTCAGACTCGCGCACTTAGGGTTCTGTACCAAAAACTGCATATAAATCACGTTTGTTGTATGAGAGGTTTGTTGTTGTAGCAGCAATCAAAATTCATTATCTTTTAAAAAAAATATTTGTCTAGCTTTCGAGGTTCACGAGATATATCCTAGAGAAAGACTGACAAACAAACGGACAGCCGAGTCACTGTAGTGGGGTTCCATTTTACGGAACCCTAAGAACGAATTTTACTATCCAGCTGCAATGAAGCCATAATGCGATTTATGCTTTCAGTTTCCATGTGATTTCAATACATTAAAATGTATGTTTATACTATTGTTGTATAATATTCTGCTTTAATGTTATAAAATAATAAGACTGCCTCTGTGGCGCAGTCGGTAGTGATACCGCCTGCGCCGCTGGAGTTCGTGGGTTCGATTCCCTCCGGAGACAAATATTTGTGTGACCCATAAATGTTTGTCTAAGAGTCTGGGTGTTTCTATGTATATAATATGTATGTATTTAAAAGTATATAAGTATTAAATATCCGTGGTCTGATACCCATAACACAAGCAGGTTATTCCTAGCTTACTTTGGGATCTGATAGCGTTGTGTGAGATGTCCGTGAATATTTATTTATTTATTTTTAAAATGCTACGTGCGTTTGTTTTTAAGTCCTTCTATAACGTCATAAAGAACTAATAGATTAGATAAATTTTAGGGTTCCGTACTGAAGGGGTATAAACGGGACCCTATTCATGAGACTTCGCCGTCCGTCTGAACCGTCTGTCTGTCTGTCCGTCCGTCACAAGGCTGTATCTCAGGTACCGTAATAGCTAGAGAGGTGAAATTCTCACTTATGATGTATTTCTGTTGCCGCTATAATAACATTTAATAAAATCAGAAAAAAAGGAGATTCCGGGGGTTATGCTGTTTTTTTGGCAAGGAACCCTCCGTCCACAAGTCTAACTCGCACTTGGCCGGGTTTTTTTATATTTGAAAAACATTAATATCACCATACGTTCAAAGTAATTTACTACGTTCAAACTCATACTAGTTTTATAAATAATCGCGGGATTGTGCTTGATACAAGTTATGCGGAACGTAGAAGCAAAATTGGTAGGAAATCCGGAAACTTATTTTCTTTTTTACCATTTCTTTGTAACCTTATCAACATAATCTTATTGAGATGCTACAGTTCAACCCACAAACTTCATTATCCTTGGAAAATAACGTCGTTTGTTCACAAAATATTGTTCCGTATATTTCAAAGTGCGTCCATAGCACCAGAATTCATGACAGAGCTCTCCAAGACTGTTTTTTTATTTTATTATTAGCAAGACAAAGTTAAAATTTCAACGATTGAAGTTTAGATCTGTGGTTTGAAAATAAATCGTCTCAGTAGAATTATTTCATAGTGAAAGACTATTCTGTAAAAATATAAATGTAAATATTGTTAAATTTCGTATACTTGCTAGTGAGACAAACGAAGTTAAATCTCACGTCGAGATGAGAAATAACTTAACATTTTTATTAAAGTTTCTAACAATTTGGTCTTAGCTCAAGACGATGTGGTAATCTTTCGGGGAGACGTCAAGCAACTGAGATGATGATGATTTATAAAAAACTACTGTACGTAATTACTTCTTTCTTATTTTATTCCGCTAAGGTAGAAGACGAACTTACGGCCCACAGAAAGTGGACCTATGGACGCTTGTAACATCACTACACCAGAGGCGCTACAATCGCGTTGCTGACCCCTCCGAGATCCAAAAAATTGACAAACTAAACAGGAATAAGAATAACAATAACAACAATGTTTATTTGTCTCTAAAAGTTTAACAATAGTTTAATTAACCACTGGCTCCCAAACTAGGCCAATGCAATTTGAAAAACAGTTCAAAATAACATGTAGGTAACATTTAGGACACGATAAAATGAAAGTGATTAAAATAAATTCAAATCCAAATTCAAATGTATATAATAATCCATACTAATATTATAAAGCTGAAGAGTTTGTTTGTTTGTTTGTTTGTTTGAACGCTAGGATCTCAGGAACTATTGGTTGGATTTCGGAAATTCTTTTACAGTTTAGTAGTCCGTCTATTGAGGATGGCTATAGGCTATATGACATCACGCTAAGGCGAATAGGAGCGGAGCAGTAATCAGTAATGTTTCGATAAATGGGAATATTTTTACCGTCTGAAAGCTTTTGAGGCGTACGCTGCGTAAATGGTTAAAGTTACGTAAAAATTGTGTATTACAAAATTGTTTCTCTTAAAAAGTTCTAAAAAAAAGTCCGCGACAGCATATATGTACATATATATAACCTAATTTGTCTATCTCATAACGTCCGCTCACAATATTTTAACACTGAAAAGTTTGTTTGTGCTAGGATCTCAGAAACTACTGGTTGCATTTCAAAACTTAATTTACCGTTTAATAGCCAATTTATTGAGGATGGTTATAGACAGTATAACATCACGCTAAGACGAATAGGAGCGGAGCAGCCATGAATAATGTTTCGTAAACGGAGAAAATTTCTTTCTTTTGAGAGCTTCCATTGCGTACACTGCGTAAATGGTAAAAGTTACGTAAAAATAATGTATTAAAAAATTGTTCCTCTTAAAAAGTTTTAAAAAAGGTCCTTAACAGCAATTATGCCTTTCTTTCAAGGTTCGCATACAATAAACCTCTTAATAAGTTTTAAAATATAAGCGAGGCGACGACCGACGGACGGCAGTAACCTGCCAAGTGCGAGTCGGACCCGTACCAAAAAAAAGGACGGGTGGAAGTAAATGCGACGGGAAACATTATATCTCTCTTTCTCACTCCCATGTGACGCAAACGAAGTTGCGCGTGTCAGCTAGTAATATATACATTGTATATGTAATAGAGTATTTAATTCTAAAGGTTAGCAGTTAAAATAGATTTTGTTATAAGTTTCTTCAGCCAAAGGGGCTTAGGACAAAAAGTATATTTTTAATAATAGGAATAGGTTAGTGTTATGTATTTTTGTAATGTATGTGTGAGCGTGAGTATAAGTGAATAATGCTGTGTTGGTATGCATGTTTGTGAGTATAAATGTGTCTGCTGTGTTTGTATGTATGTTAATGAGTGTAAAGTGTGTAAACTATGTTTGAGTATGAGTGCGTTCATTTGTGCGAACGTTCATGTCGGTGTGATCACTACAGGAACTTTAGCAGTGCCTCAGTACCTTCATAGTCGTGTTGAAGTAGCCAATTTGTTGCCAAGTTTTATCCGGTCGCGCCTATTTACACCTACAACGAGTTCATGTTTGTTAAGTAGGTTGTAAATCTTACACCCTAAACTTTTAAATTGTCGACAGTTCTACGGCGGGCAGGAGTACACACCGATATTTTTCTGCGTTTGTTATCGGGTTTAGTAGGTGTTATGTTTTCGTGAACCTTAAAGCTTGCTTTGAACACTTAGAGGTGTCTCATGGTAAGAACTTCGGTTTCAGCGTAGAAAAAAGTGTAGCAAGATATCTGATAGGTTTTCTATTCATTACTTTAGACGCGGCTCTCTGTGCTCTCTCGACTTCCAGAAGTTATTTCTTAGTTGTGTCACTCCTGACAGGAGAAATACAGTACTGTATAACAGATGGACTTGTATATCTTTTCATTTTTTGTCGTGTGATTGTAATTGTGTGATTTTATCTATTTACCGACGTCTTTGCATAAGACGGACACTCTACGAATCTCGTAGCACGCGTAGCACTTATTGAACTGATTGCTGCAGCCAGCTCATGATTACAATTTCATTGAAATCTGCTTGATCTGCAGACATTAATTTATCACTAATCTGCTCTCATGATAAAATAATTTTTAAGATCGGTTGCAAGGAAGAAAGAAAAATAGCTCAATCGGTAACATATTGAGCATGAGATACACGCAAACAATATATCAAGAAAATCGAGTTTCAGTAGTTTTATATTTAATCGATGACAAACAAACAAAGTTTTTCTCATTATACTATTAGTATTGATACGACCCTTTTATGCTCACAAAACACATAACTACACAAGTCAAACTTAAAACAGCACCCTTTCAAAGTTCGAGGTTAAAAATAAATACGTGACAAAGTTAAACTGGATTTATAGTTCGAGTGTTGTTGCGAACAGCACGATTAGGGTTGCCACTTTCACATTGTTTGTGTTTTATTCTGTTTTCTTCATAAATATTTTATAGATCATGACATCTTATTCTAAGTCAGGACCATTATGAAATAGATAAAGAATGATTTAAATAGTTTGATAATGTGTATCTTCTAATATTTGATATAAATATTTTGTTGCAGTGAAGTGATTTAATATGTTTTTTTCATGTGGAAGGAATTTTTTTTTGGAGGTAATCATCCAAATATATCTAGAATTTTATTCTGGGTAGCTTTGTTTACAGTTTTTTGTCAATAGACCTACCCAGCTAACACTATCTAAAGCAGATAAGTCTTTTGGTCAAGGCTATAAATATACCAGCCAAGTGTGAGTCGGACTCGCGTACGGAGGGTTCCGTACTAAAAATCGTCAAATTTTCGCGTTTGTGGTATGTATATTTGTGTATGAGAGCCCCCTAAATCCCCCTTTTTTCCGATTTTAGTATTTTTTGTTATAGCGGCAACAGAAATACATCATCTCTAGAAAATGTCAGCTCTCTAGCTATCACGGCTCCTGAGATACAGCATCATGACGGACAGACAGATAGACAGACGGACAGCAAAGTCTCATGAATAGGGTCCCGTTTTTACCCTTTGGGTACTTAACCCTAAAAAAGGCTATAATTAAAAACAAATACTTATAGAACTCGGGATTTCACGCCAAATACATTTACTTACATTTTACACACCGACGTTTCGGGCACGTTGCAGTCCAAGCGCTACCACGGTCGTGAAGTCCCGAGTTCTATAAGTATGAGTGTAAAATACCGCGATAGTTGAAAAATAACATTAAAATCAAATAATTGGAAATCTGTGCTAGCCAACCCTATCCGTTCCATACATAAGGCGTGACTTATCTGGTCGAGAGTCGAGAAGTATAGGTACTAGCAATTCTGCGACCCTTCAAGCTTTTGTTGCGCTTTCTACCACTTATTCTATAAAAAAGAAAACTTCTTTTGAATCAAATCGAAGTGATGTTATTGGCTGGATTCAAACTGATTTTGACAAGTCTATACTAATGTTGTGAAGAGCAAAGATCTGATTGTTTGTTGGTTTGTATGTTAGTTTTTTTCCTTGTATTGAATAGGCTCCGAAACAACAGTTACCTACACTATTCCCGGGTATTTTTATGGGAATGGGAACTACGCGGGTGAACGCGGGTCCCCTAGTACAGACAATAATATAAAAATAAATAAATGAAACGAAGTCACTACAACGGAACTTCCGCAAAACAGTTTCAATATAGCTTGTTTTATCATTCAGATACTTCCGGATATGTTTGGATTTATAGGTACAGTCAGTGGCAATAATATAGAAGTGAACATACTGTTAAATAGTAGTTATACAGGTTGATAATTTTTTCATTTAAAAATGTTTTAAGTAAACTAACAAAATATTACGAGGCAGTTTTCATCCTGATAATTTTGATCTTTATAACCAAATGAGATACGATTTGATTTTCGTGGTATTTGCTGAGATTATTTTAAACAGAATGGCAACTTCTATATTATTGACATCAGACAGTATATATTTTGCTGAATATTTAATACTCATACATATAGAATTCGGGACTTTCCGCGAAATACTTTTTACTTGCCTATATTCACCTGAATATTAAAAAGACAGTTTTTAGTATAACTACTACAGAATATAGGAAGTTAATATTTTGAAACCACTAACGCTGAAATATTACAGTATAATATTCTGTACATAAATATAGCTTGTAGCTTTGGAGCTTACGTTTTATAAAACGTCATTGGGAAGGAAAATATTTTCACCTTTAGTTGTTTTATCGAGATCATTATTTTCGTAGGTAATGATGTTTTTATTAGCTTACAAGGGCTAATCCGAGATTTGGCGTTGACTCAAATTGACAGGTCCTAAATATGACGCTCTATTTGAAAAAACACATGTGTTGTAGGAAGAGGAAGACACGTGAGTTCTAAGTTATTGTGTTTTTTTTAACGAGAGGAAAAACCTCATGGATGCTATCCTACTAAATTTTCTACCTCCTAAAACCTACTACCGACTAAAAACCTCTTAAGGGGAGTGGTTGACAAAGTTTGCGAAAAAGAGGTGCAAATAAAGACGTTCTTCTCGGTATTAGTATACGAAAATTGACAGCCAAAAGTAGATTTGAAATCTACAAGATGTGTTCCAGAAAATGGTTTCATCAGAAATTGTGTATTTATTATAAATAACTAGTAAAACATCACTGAAATAGCCCATAATTTTTTAGAAGAAGTCGTTGTATGGCATCTATTTATTAATGAATGATAATAAAATTTATATCAGGGACTAAAGAAAACATAGACCTCTAAAATGGTTTTCTTCAATTTTGAATTAGTATAAGTTTTAACTAATTATAACTAATAATGTATTCAAAGAATACATCATGTTGCTTGCTTCCCCGCGCTCGCCCGAAAATCTAGTGCGGGGGGAGTCGTGTTGCTAGACGGACGTGTGTCGCTCAGGGCGCCGATTCTCGACCACACGACGTGAATGCGTGGACGTAAATTTACGGGTGAAACGTCGTCCGTCTCATGTTCGCCGTTCCTAAATATGAGACAGGCGACGCGTCACCCGCCGATTTTCGTCCACGCATTCATGTCGTGTGAAACGAGAATCGGTGCCCTGGTCTGCAAAATATTCTCGTAAAATGTTATATTTTCCTTCATATACAGAGTAATGCGTGCAACAGAGCCAGAGCCCGAGTTACACAATGCATGCTGCATTACATGAGAATATAATGCATTTCAACTTATTTTTCGTATTGTTTTATTAAATTACTTCGAAAGGTAATCATGCTTATATTGTAAGCGGTACTTAATCATTTCAATATAAATAAATGAAGAAATATTTGTGGAGATTCGCACACAACTTAAGCTAATATAACCTTGTGCTAAGGGATACTATAATATAAGTATTTTCATCAGTTGTCTACTGATGAAAATACTTATATTATAGTTATTATTAACACACTGCTTTTTTGAGACACTGATAGATAGATAGATAGATACTCTTTATTGTAATACCAAAATACAATTTATACTACTTATATCTACTTACACTAAATTGGTTTTACAATTGGCGGCCTTATCGCACAAGGCAATTTCTTACAGGCAACCTTTTAAAGAAATTAATTAATGATACTAATTCTGGGGTAGCAAGATTAACATTTTAAGATAAAAACTTTACGTAGATATTTATATACATACATACACACATACACAAACACACATACATACATATATATGAAACACATAAATACTCATATATACACAAATAGAATATAGATATATATATATTCCATTATACATTATAATTATATAACTACACATATACCTAACCATTAACACACTTCCATAGATACATCCATAGATAGACAAAATACACAGTATTAGAAAAAAAAAAAACAATAAAAATAAAAATGTTAGTTTGCTGGTAGGCACAACTAAATATAGCCAATGTTTCTCAAGTAGTGGTCGTTCACTAGCCTCTTAAATGTGGCCAGACTCTGAGCACGTCTGATAGACACAGGGAGAGCATTCCACAACCGAACCGCTTGAATGGAGAAAGATTTGTCCATAAAGGTAGTGGAATGTCCGGGCATCTTTAGTCTCAAATTCTTCGACGATCTCAGAAATTTATTGTGAGAGTTGCTCAGAAAGTTAAAGCGTTTTTTAAGATAGGAAGGAGTAAAGGGGTTAAAAAGTGCATTGTATAACAACGATAGGATATGGGTATTCCAGCGAAGGCGAATTGGTAACCACTTGAGTTTTTTTCGAAATTCAGAAACGTGATCATATTTGCGCAGTCCAAATATAAATCTTATACAGAAGTTTTGGAGTCTCTCAAGTTTATTTAGTTGGTCCTCATTAAGATCCAGATAGCTGACGTCTGCATAATCAAGGATGGGAAAAAGAAGTGATTGCACAAGCGCAACCTTAGTTCCAATAGGTAGGAAATTTTTCAACCTACGCAAGGATCCCGCTGCAGCAAACATTTTTCGACTCAGTTCTTGCAGCTGGGGCTTCCAGGATAAGCAAGAATCTAAATATATTCCCAAATTCTTGACCTTATCGCCATAGGATATGGCAGCGCCATTACACATCACCTTAGGGAGTCGAGTCCAGTCAATTTTAGAGATCATCCTGGATCCGCCAATAATGATGACCTGGGTCTTAGATGGGTTCACTCTAAGGCCATACGATTCACTCCAGCCGCAAATGGTACGCAAATCTTCATTGACGTTGCCCACAGCCTCGCTCAGCTTGTCTAACGGAGCCTGGGAATATACTTGGAGATCATCAGCGTAAAGGTGATAGGAAGAAGATAAATTTGTTGTGATTGAGTTAATAAAAACAGCGAAAAGTAAGGGAGATAGAACGCCTCCCTGCGGCACACCGCTAGATATATTGCACCAAGACGAAAAAGTGTCTTCGATGACAATACGCTGCTGGCGGCCAAACAGGTAACTATGAAACCAGTCAATCACTGTAGGAGATATGTTAAGGGAGGCGAGTATACTAAGTAGGATGTCAAAATCCACCGTGTTAAACGCGTTGCTGAAATCAAGCAATGCTAGTACTGTGAGGTTGCCATTTTCCATGCCTACTCTGATGTCCTCCGTAATATGAGTCAACGTAGTGGTTGTACTGTGGCCAGTACGAAAACCAGATTGAAAGGGGTTTAAGAGTTGGTTTGTGGAGAGGTAATTAGTAAGCTGATTGGAAAGGAGTCGTTCGAGAACTTTGGAAATAAAAGGGAGAATAGAGATAGGACGGTAATCAGAAAACGAGGAAGGATTTTTCTTTTTAGCGATAGGAATAATCTGAGCATTTTTCCAAGCCTCTGGAAATATGCTGTTGGTTAGTGAGAAATTTAAAACATGACATATGACAGGAAGAATTTCGTCAATAATAGGGATGATCATATTACGGCTTAGACAATCAGTACCAATCGCGTTAGAACTTATCGACATTATACTCCTCTTAACATCACAAGCAGATAATTGACTAAAAAAGAAAGGAGAACAGCTGGGAGGGGACATAGTTAAAAGATGTTTAAGTGTCGTTTTTTTTGTAGTTTTACCAAAGTTTGACGAAGCTGAGAAATGCTGATTGAGTAAATTCAGATTTAAAGTTTTAGGTAAGGAATCTTGATCAGACTTCCCCACTCCCAATGACCGTAGAAATTTCCATACTTTTGCAGGATCTCCGTTTTCAACAGAATTGTGAATATGTTGGCGTTGAGCATTCCTACACACCTTACCGCAGTGATTTCTGATGAGCACATATTTTTCCCAATTTGTGGCTGTTGGTCGATGCTTATATTTCGACTTAGCTGCCGCTTTTTTAGAGATGAGTATTTTAATATCGTTTGTGAGCCATGGTGACGGTAAATGCTTCAATTTAATCTTACGAACTGGGGCGTGAACGTCATACAGCGATATTAACTTAGATGTGAGCAGTTCGACTTTGTCATCGATACAATTTGAGTCCAAAAGCTGATTCCAGTCAATGTTTGCGGCATCCCTGCGCAGAACATCAAGATTCATATCACCAAAGTTGCGTAGTGCAAGAAATTTGGGTTTGGGCTTAGGCACACGAAGGCGATAGGATAGAAACAGTAAGTCGTGAAAAGAAAACTCATCGGCCGTACGCTGACCATGCTTAGCCACCCTACTTGGAGTGGACACAAGTATGAGATCGAGTAGTGATGGAGGATGATTTGGGCAATGATGAGTAGCTTTGGAAGGAAGAACTGACAGGTTGCAGGATTGGATGATAGATTGAAAAGTAGAAGAGCGTGTGTCATTTTTAAGAAGACATGTGTTGAAATCGCCCATGATTATTGTGTGACTGCACATTGAAATTACATTTTCTAGGAGAGTTTCAAAGGAAGAGAAGTAATTTACATTGGAAGAAGGGCCATAATAAACACCTAGAAGCATTTTGGTGTGGAAGAGTTCAACCTCAAGGAAAAGATGCTCGCCAGAATATGGCAGAGGCGGCTGTGGTGATAAACTTCTAACAGTATAAGGAAAATGTGAACGTAAGTAAATTGCCACGCCACCATAACCATCCGGCCCACGATCGTTACGGATTAGGTTGAACCCTGGCAGAACATAAGCTGCAGAGGGTAAGTCTGGTTTCAACCAAGTTTCGGAGACAAGTATAGCGTGTATATTTGTACAGTCAAAAGACGCCAGCATTTCTGTTATATGACCCGGAATACTTTGAGCATTAATATGAATCACATTGAAATTCCTAGTCATGTCGGAGAATTGAGACGATAAAAACCGAGCCAGAGGAGGTTCATCCTGAGATTTGGAATTTCTATCCGCCAAATTGTAACTACCACTGCTGTTAGCCATTATTACATAAAATATAATATAATATGTACCTAAATAGATTAAATATATTACATATATAATATAAAAAAATATATATGTATATGTATGTATATATAGACAAATATAGTAAGTATAACAATATTACGACTCAAAATTACTCTTTTATATCACAATCCGTTTTGTGATACCTATATACTCGCACAATTACTATACTCAAATGCTATGCTCAACTCCATCTGCCGGCACAAAAAAAAAAACTTCTAAAGTTAATTTGCAGCCCAGGCAAAACAAAAATACCACAATGTTAGGTATTAGTTAATTTCAGCCACTTACAAAATTATAAAAAATAAATTAAAAAAAGTTATCACCATACTGACATGACAGTGTAAAATGTGGTGTCAACATTAGGAAACACATTTGAAGATAATCTCCAAAGACCGTTTATAGACATACCATTCAGTGCCAAATAAAAATAAAAAATAAAAACGCAACCGGCTCCATACACGCACAATAATATTGATCAATATAGCAATAAATTGACCGTGAATGGGTATTATTGAGGTTTGAACAGACTATATTTAAATGGAAATAAATATTGATGCAATATTATTGAGTCAATAACACTGTACGTGCATGGGGCCGCCCGGCCGGTTACAGAAATTTTACCACAGACAATAACATTCTTGACATCTCTATGGTCGATGGTGCACCTTTTGCTCTTTAGTTGGCTGTCAATAGTGTCAGTTAGTGGTGACACTGACAAGTCTGACAACAAACCCATCCACTCATTATTAACCTAACAAACAAATTAGTGTACATACAATATTATGCTTTTAATATTTTACAATGTGCAAAAGGAATTGAATATAGTTTGTGTAGATTAGCAAAGACAAAGAGTCTCATGAAAGTTATAAGCAAAATATTTAAGAAAGTAAACAGACTTATAGATCACAGACTTATAGATCAATTTTACGTTGAATATAGACTTGGATAAAAAAGGAAGATATTTCACCTGGACCGAAACAAAGTCATTACAAAGTCTGCTTCACTTTTTTGTCGTCACTGCGCGTTTAGGTTTTGCTGCGATCACCTTCGACGTGGCGGCTGTGGCTTTGGGTGGAACTTCAACAGTATTAAGCTCAGCAAAGGATATCACTCGGTGCCGGACATCATCAGACCCCAATATATAAATGACGCCATCCCTTGTCCAACTCCTCGCAACACCGAATTTTTCACGAGCCGCCATGAAGACATCGTGCCTGGTTTTAGTCAAAAATTCCGTCATAGTTACACCAGAGCCCTTCAGTTTGGATTTAGCAAACCACAACTTTTCACGCATAGGGGAGTCACGGAGCTTGAAGACTAGGGGTCGAGGCTTTTTGTTAGATGTGGCACGGCCCAACCGCTGACAACGACTAATACCGCCTGCACTGAAGTCCTGGATGTTTAACCTCTTTTTTACGATGTCAACAACAGTGCTTATTGGATTCTCATCCTTCACCTCGTCAACACCATGTAGAAGTAATATCCTCCGACGTCTCTGCATCTCCACATTGTCAAGCAAATATGCTAGCGCCTCCATCTGCTGTTGCAACATCTTCAAGGCCTGCATGACAAACACTCTAAAGCTAGCAAATTCGCTGTTCAGACCGGAAACACCCACTTGAGCGTTTGGTGACTTTCCCCCCTGTGCTTCAAATGCCTCCATCCTCCTATTGAAGGCTTCATTCAGGGCATCAATAGAACGCTGCATGGACTCCATAGTGTTTATGAGTGATGTCAAAAGAAGTGGGAAGAACAGAAAACAATGCTTGTTAATACACTTGGAAATGTTTGTATCCGGCAGTTGAGTACTTCAGCTATAATTTTTTATCATTTATTTTGTACATATGCAATATTATAATATTAAATTTAAAAAAAATACACAGACGAAAATTATTTCAAACTTATTCCTTCAACTACCCGCACTTTTTTTTTGCTGCTCTCAACCTAAGCTGAAAGAATTGACTCTTTTAGCTTACTACGTCTTGTGGGTCGCCACAAGTAGGCACCATCTACCGGCAAATTGGTTAAGGTATAAAAGTGAATAAAGTGAGTGCCCGCCGAGTTTCTTGCTAGTCTATATCTATACATAACTAGCTGACCCGCGCAACTTCGTTTGCGTGATAAATGAAGAACCGCTCGGCCGATTTTGTGCAAACTTCATATAAACCATCTACTAAATTGTCCGAACAAAGCCTATACATTTGGTTTGGATGGGTGAGCCCGTTCTTGAGTTATAAAATTACAACGAAAAGTGGCATTGATTTTTATATATATAGAATAATAAAACTGTTGAGGGTCGAGAGTCTGAATATGGAAGCTATTTAAAAAAAAGAACGCGTTCTCTAATCGATACCTACTTAAGCCAAAATGAAATTTAAAATTTTCATGTCCGTCTGTATTCCGAATACGTATCACGCCGAAACTTCTGATTTAAATTAAAATTGATCCGAGGAAGTTCAGGAGTTAGAGACATCTCAACTTCTCTAAACCTAGAATTTAACCTAGGATTGCTTCACACAAGTTTCAGTGCTGAGGGTTTTGTAGTTCTGGAATTAGAGATATCTCAACTTTCTCAAAACCTATAATTCAAGACTTCCTTGGAATGTGACGGTAAATCTAAACAGGCGTGTTGGCTGAATCATAAAAGAGCTTAATGATTAAGGCTGTTGTAAAATAATTCTGTCCGCGCCGAAGTCGGGGACTGAATTGTTTTAGAATAAACTTAATCTTTAAGCTCTTTTATGATAAAGCAAACAGGGCCGTTTCACACGCTGCTTGATGAGTCTAATGAAGAAGTGCCTCTCCTTTTGCAAACCTTATGTGACGTAAACGAAGTTGCGAGGGTCAGCTAGTTTTACAATATGCTTAATCTTTAAATTCGTTTCTGATTAAGCAAACAGGGCAGTTTCACCCGCCGGTTGATGAGACTGATGAAGAAATACCTCATGTTTCATAGACCTTAAGCGACGTAAACGAAGTTGTGAGAGTCAGCTAGTTACATACATACATATGGTCACACCTTTATCCCCGAAGAGGTAGGCAGAGGCATTTTATTATGTCCCCACATTTCACCTTTTTAGAATTTGTCCCACGTAATAGGCGGTGAGCTGTATTGCCGTGTTGAGAAAGACAGGCGCAGTTTGTATCTGCCTGCTGTTAAAATTAATCAAGCCGCCAAAACGGCCTCAACTTCGCTTAACGACTGCCATTTTACGGGCAACCAGGACCAACGGCTTAACGTGCCTTCCGAAACACGGAAATGACGCTCAAATAACTGTCACAAAGTGGTCACATGGATGGTCACCCATCCAAGGACTGGCCATAGTGAATGAGATTACTACAGTGATCGTTTACAGAACACTTAGTCCGCGGTGCCACGAGCGCTTCTTATTTATACATAACTAGCTGACCCTCGCAACTGCGTTTTCGTCTATTTTTGTTTGTTTGTAATAATAAAATGAAATGAAATTTTGTTCCAAAAGTAACAAACATTTTAAGCGAGTGGAAGACCCCCCTTTCTGGATTTGTAATAATTTGAGTACAAAACAATGAATACTTATATCTTATTCTTATATGTCTGTGGAATATATGAACATTCGTCTTTGTGAATTCGTCACATTTAAGTTTTACGTAATGATCAATCACATTTTTTGCAGTGTATTTAACTACACTTAAAAACGAAGGAAAATGGAAATACAAACGTTCCTTTGTTTTTAATTTACTTTTCGCCTCTCTCTATAAAATAGAGTGCAGAGGGGCTTATGGCGAGACTTTGTCTGTAGTCTGTGACTCTGTTGCATTAAACTACGTCACTAGGTCACGTGGATCATCTGTTCAAAGTTTGAAATAAAACAAAAATGACAACGTCAATCGGATTGAACTCTCACAATAAACGTTTTAGAGAGGGGCAGTCGGGTGAGACCGTCTCACAGCTTTTTGTTTATTTGGTGAAGCGAGGAACGCATTTCCGCTACTATGTTTATTCTTCTTCCGTGGTTCTTTTACTCTGATGTCTCTGTAGTTGCGCTACTCTATGTTAGCGAGTCATATCGCCCATTTGCTCAAGGTCGTTAGCCCTGGGTATGGCCTTAAGACTCCTACCGACTAAAAAACCTCACATAACGCCCAACAGCATATGGTTGGGAGCCCCGGGTAAGCCCTCGGAAGAATGTCCCAGGACATGTTATTGTGGTATGGAAGAGAAAGAATTTTAAATACGACTTGTTTATATTAAAATCATATACGTGGATACTATGCCAGACTCCTACCAACTAAACCACATAGTTCTTCACTACAACTGCCTAAGACAGGGAGCCCCGGGTAAGCCCTGATGTCCCGTGATTCAAACAAACTTTGACTACCACCGGCAAAATATTTTTTTTTTTTTTTCAAAATTCAAGATTCATTTATTTACTTAGGCATATACAGACGCACTTGTAAACGTCACTTAGGTATATAAATCAAAGAGTTACCACCAGTTCACAACGCGACCCACCTAATAAGAACTCAGCGGGTTATTCTTTTAAATGCTCTAGGTATATAGGTACAATATGTATTAATGAAACTAAAACCTATGCATCTTGACACTTTTTTGAGAATCCAGCAGAGCAGGTCATTTCCAGGCTCCAAGCCTCACCTAGGCTAGGGCCTACTTTTGTAAGGACGGTGAGTAGCCCAGAATTTTAAGCATGGTGGCACCTCTGCTGCGTTTTTCGTTTTTGTAATCGAAAATTAGAGGGTTGGAATAAAAGTCGCTAAGTGCTAGTACTACGTCATTTTTCCATACCAAATATCGCTCAACTAGTTCACAAATGTTTCCACTTTCCACAGAAAACACGCACCCGTCAAGTAAAAGCTTTATTTTCGAGAACATTCACCGATTTCCCTGTTATCCTATCATCAGATTTTAGCTCCTACCATTTCAAAAATAAACATTATCATTTCCAAATCCGTACATAAGTGTAAGTATATCTCAACGCTTATATAACATGCAAAGTAAGCAGAATAAAATGTTTCAAGAATTGTTTGTATTGGACATGAAAGTACGGGTGCGGAACCACTGAGCCGTCAAATTGTTCAAAGATAGGAACACGATTCTTTAGTAGCTCTCGAATGTATTATTCTTACAGATGGAAACGGTTTACGGATGAAACAATATTTTATTTTTATGTGTAAATGTGATTACTTGTCTTTGAAGAAGCAGATTGTAGGTACACGTCGACGGTAGTGTAAAATTCTGGTTCATCATTCCAAGGGCCTACCCGGGGCTTACATTTACAGGCAGGGGTAAGGAACCGTGTGGATTAAGTCGGTAAGAGTCCGGCATAGAATCCATGAAGGATTTCCACACGGAAAAGAAAAGAAAAGAAAAAATGTCTATCAAACACAGAACGTGTAAATGCAGGCATGTCAATATTTAACTAATACGATACTGCTGTAACATTTTTTGTCCTGACATTCGTGATTGTGAAAGCAAAATGAGAATGCTCATAATTGACCTTATTGCTCGTAAATTTGCTTGCTATCGCTTGCTTGTGTTTTGTAATCGATTATGACTTGAGATGTGCTTCAAAAGATTGATTTTTTTTATACATTGAGGAAAATCCTACAGGGATGCTATGTCGGACTCCTAACGACTAAAAACCACACGTATCCCACCAAACAGCCTACTGTTGAGAGCCTCGGTAAGCCCTTGAAAAGGATATCCCCAGGACAAATTACAACTAGAGATCTGGAAGTATAGTATGCCTACCTCATCGAGGAAAAGGCATGGCTGTGTTGAAAGTTTGTGTTATGTGTGTTAGTTCATCTAATCAAATACATCAACCTCAACTTAACCCTTCACATACCGTTAGTGAATAACCCTACAGAAGCACAAATTGAGATCAACCCTACAAAGCTCACGTCCACTTTAATTGCTTCTCTAAACCAATTAATTGAATTTAATAGATTGGTACCACTTTTGAAGCGACGTAGTGTGAGGTCGAGTTTCGTTAAGTGTGTTATTTGATGTCAAATATAATGTGAGAAATGTTGGAAAATAGTTTTTAAATATAGTTCGACATTTATTGTAAGTAGACATCTAGTTTGAACTAAGCTTTGCATAAATAAACGTGTGGTATGGGATCTAGAAAACTATAAAAACACAAATCATGAGGTACAACATGGTGACTGACGGACATATTACGAAGTGTCTTTGTATACTGAACCCTAACACAATTACACTAGCATAATAAAGATCAACCATTTAACTCTGTTAAATGAGATTGTTTCCATAAATCAATTAATTGGGTCTTTGCAATGTAATCGTTGGCTGCAACCTGCACTGCAATTAGTACTGTATAACATACTTTATTGTGTTCATTTTCTTTACAAAATAGGAAAATTACGAATCAAAATTTTATTTACCGCCGTCTTGAGGTATAAAAACCTGCTGCTGCTATTCTTACTGCAAATTTCTTGATAGTGGTAATTGTTGTAAAAAAAATTATTCAATCAAAAGAGTTGGCGTTTATTGTATGGGTGCCTCCCTTAAATAAAAATAAATATAAAAGGCGTCACGAGCAATGCTTTATAAAAGGCGTCCGCCGCTAGTCCGCAATAAAAGATATCGCGACGCTGTTATACAAGGCGTCGCGAAGCTGTTATAGATGACGTCGCAGCGCCGTTATAAATGGCGTCGCGACGCTGTTATAAAAGGCGTTAAAGAGCTGTTATAAAAATCATCTGACGCTTTACTAAATAGCATTATAACGCTAAACTAAGACTTGCAAACGAAATTACTCAAAGTGAGAAAATTTTGAAAAGCATTTAGTATGCTAACTAAATCACAAATTTAATGTGAAAAATGTTGGTCTCGAATCTGCTCCTGAACCTGGTGGTCCAACGGTGGGCGTCCGGTTCGGCAAACCAGAAGACGCAGGTTCGATCCTGCTCGAGACCAAAATATTTTCACATCAAATTTGTGTCTCAAATTGGTCACCCATCCGAGGACCAGTCATAGCGAAAGTTGCTTACTGCTGTGCTGTGATCGTTTACGAAACACTGAGTCAGTGGTGCTATGAGCATTTCTGCTAGCCTCGGGTACTCACCTGTATTTAATTACATTGGGTCAATTAGAGCCGAAATAATAATAAAAGCGTGGAGTCGAGAGATACATACCTATGCCAGGTAGTTGTGGTATATTCACGAAAAATACTACGCACCAAAGTAATTACTTTCCGATGTAAGCTTAGTGAGAGTACTAATTTCTTAAACATATGAATCTCAGCTAAATAGAAATCATTGGAGAAATCGAGAAAGCAAAGATTTTGTTACTTTTATTAGAATTTATTAATATACTCACAAAGTTCACCGTTTGAAAACATTTATGATTAATTTACTCGTAGTAACGTATCAAGAAGAATGCCTTACAGTTAATATTATAAATCTTTTACTATTCTGCACCCTAAAGTAAATACAAATTATGTCTTTAAACTAATTTAACAGACACATAGCACAATTTATTAATATTACCTACACATTCGGTATAATATTTTACTTGAAGATAAAAGTTTAGGAATGCTTATGAAATAAATCAAACATGACATAAACGTTTAATGAAACAAAAGCCTTATAACGGATTAACATAAAAAGTGAACGTTGAACAAGAGATAAAAAAATAAATAAATGGTTTAAAAAACCCTAGAAAAATACGCTTTTATGATGCATGAAAAAACCCAAAAATAAATTATGGATCGTTTAAGTTGCCTCTATTTCTGGGCTGAAGTGTAAACTATGTGCTTTTAGTTAAAATATTTGATGGCAAAAGCGTGGGGCGCTGGAACAGGAAAGACCTTCCTGGCGGAAGCTGCATGAACTCTTGTCAGATTAAGGATAAGGTCACCTTTATAAAAGCGTGTTTTTCTCGTGTTTTTAAACTATTAATTTACACTGTCACGCTTTTATATATGTCTATTGTGACTTTTACTATTATTAATATCATTTTAAATTTCGGAAATGTATTAACGATGATAGGCTTTAATTGAAATACATAACATACTTACTTGAAAAGTAAAGTAGTTAATCACGTCTACGCATTTTCAACACCCACTTTTGCCCGTTTTTCGTGACGCCCGCGTAATAGGAGCAAACCTATTACCGTTACTGATCTCTATTAGATAATTCATTGGTAGGTCCTTAAAGTTTCGGCATTCCGAGATATTTAGTACAATATGTTGTAATCACGTAATAGGAATACAAACGCATATATTATTATCCCCAAGCGGGTTTTTAACGGTAACCAAAGATATCTCGTTCTCGAACAAGAACTCTACATTTTGCCACTGTTAACGTATTCCCCTCATGTATCTACTTAATTGCCTGAAAGAAAAGGCGTTCCCTTTGGCAGCATAAACGTTATGCTCTTGTGCGACCTCATGCAGCTTTCGCCAGGATTTTTATTATATAGGGATTAGTATTAATAGGAATATGCTTACAAAAAACTCTTTCTTGTTCTAGCACCCCACGCTTTTATAATCAAATATTATAACTAAAAGCACATAATTTACACTTCAGCCCAGAAAAAGAGGCAACTTAAACGATCCATAATTTATTTTTGGGTTTTTTCATGCATCATAAAAGCGTATTTTTCTAGGGTTTTTTAAACCATTTATTTATTTTATACTTTTTAGTCACAACATTTATACCTTAACTAGCTGTTCCCTGCGGCTTCATCCGCGTAGAAGTCGTTATCGCATAAAATCATTACCCTCCTTTCGCGCAGTCAGTTAAAAAGTAACCTATGTCCTTCTCTTAAACTCAAACTATCTTTATAACAAATTTCATCAAAATCGGTTTAGTGGTTTGGGCATGAAAACGTAACAGACAGACAGACAGAGTTACTTTCGCATTTATAATATTAGTAGGGATTTCTGTATTACATGGTGTCTTGTCTGAGTTCGACTAATGTGAAAATATTTCATTATTACTCTAATACATATACCTACATTTTCTGCAGGTAGGTACCTATGTCAATATTTACACTCAATATTAACTTCAATATATAACAGGTTTGTTATAACCTTAAACCCTAATCGTGGTCTAAGCTCATTACACGACTTTTCTAACAAATCCAAACACAGCTATGATACGATGTTCAATCATGAAGTTACAGTTCATATCTTACGACTCCATCATCAGATCAGTTTGACAGCAGTGCTGTCAAACTGATCTGATGATGGAGTCGTAAGCAGCACCATATTATTGTATTGTTATCAGAACTACAAACATCTGCCAATTTTCATGACGCTACGATCCTTGGAAGATGCTTAAATTAGTTACCTGAGATTCCATTGCATAGTTTTACAAGTCAATTAAAAAAAAGGAACCTAAGCCTGGTCAAAGTTCATTACAAGACTTTTCTGACGAATCCAAAAACAGATATAATACGATATTCCATCATGAAGTTCCAGTGCATATCTTCCGGCTCCATCATCAGATCAGTTCGACAGTACCATATTATTGTATTGTCATCAGAACTACATACAGCTCCCAATTTTCATGACGCTACGATCCTTGGAAGCTTGTTAAATTAGCTACCTTAGATTCCACTTTTTCATCGAAGTTTCAGTGCCTATCTTCCGGCTCCATCATCATATCAGTTTGACCGTATCATATTATTGTATTGTCATCAGAACTACATACAGCTGCCAATTTTTATGACCCTACGATCTTTGGAAGCTGGTTGAATTAGCTACCTTAGATTCCACTTGTTTTCTGTGCCTATCTTCCGGCTCCATCATCATATCAGTTTGACAGTACCATATTATTGTATTGTCATCAGAACTACATACATCTGCCAATTTTCATGACGCTACAATCCTTGGAAGATGGTTAAATTAGTATCCTTAGATTCCACTTTTTTCATCGAAGTTTCAGTGCCTATCTTCCGGCTCCATCATCATATCAGTTTGACCGTACCATATTATTGTATTGTCATCAAAGCTACATACAACTGCCAATTTTCATGACCCTACGATCCTTGGAAGCTGGTTAAATTAGCTACCTTAAAATAATAAAATAAATGTAAAATAAAATCAATTTATTTCAGGTTAATATACCCATAGAGTTTTGTACAATTTTAACATATCAAGTAAAATACAGAATCAATAAAAGTCTATATAGTAATAATAATACTAATAGTTGGTAAAATATGATATAAAACGTCTAAAACAATTAATTCATGCACACATAAATACAAGTATTACAATTCATTCAGATTTAAAATATTATATACATTTAACATAAAATATTTAAAATAAAATGTGTTTAAAAATAAAATTGATACAATGTCAGATAAAATCAATTTCAATAATAATAAAATACCTATAAATAGAATAAAAATAATTGAATAATAAAATTTCAGAAATAATTAAACGTCAGTATGTATGTAATGTCAATAAAATCACGTAAATTGTCAGTATTTCCTCTCCGGAAGCGGTACAGAAATATGTCTGTCACCGCAATGCCGGAGGTAAGGGCAGTCCAGCCTAGCCGATATCATCTGTAGGATGCTGTTGGAGCTGGCCCGCACCCTGGCCGCTGCCCGCATGCGCATAGTTGCATGAAAGCAAAATGTACGCGCGTCCGCGAACATCCCCGAGGCACTACAAAATCGAGGCAGCCCCAACAACATCCTTAAGGCATTATTGTACAGGACACGCAGGTCACTGTATTTGCTTTTGTTATAATTAGCCCACAGGCTGCACGTGTAAAGAGTTGTACAATAAGCTCTGAAGAGTGTTATTTTCATTTCAGTAGAACACCGGGCAAACCTGCGAGCTATCATGTTGGCCCTTATCGACAAAGCTCTCCGCTCCCGCTCAATATCTTCATTATCTTTGAGATCGGCCGTGACCACATGACCCAGATATTTAAATTTATGTACTTGTTGCAAAGGGACTGAGTTCAAACATAATTTAGGTACATGCTGAGTGTAATCCCCACCGGCCCCAAAGATCATCCATTGGCTCTTTTTCACATTGTATTGCAATCCGTGTTCACAGGCGTACCTCTCGCAAGTGCTTATCAACTTTCTCAGACCACATACCGACGCACTAAGAAGCACCATGTCGTCCGCGTAGCTCAAATTGTTAACACACACGTCATCAATGTGACAACCGACATGCTGCTTACTTAGTGCATCAATCAGTTCATTCACATATAGATTAAACAAGGTCGGAGAGGTCAGTCCCCCCTGCCTTACCCCGCACTCAAGCTGATAAGAGTCCGACATAGCCCCCGCCCACCTGACACTGTTACGTTGATGTGTGTACCAGTACTGGAACATGCAAACTAGTTCCTGTGGTAAATTTGTGCCCAGAAGCTTATCCCATAAAAGATCGTATGAAACTAGGTCAAAACTAGGTCAGTATAGCACTTTCAGTGGACAGACGAGGTCGAAACCCGAACTGATTGTCGTGCACAGTGACGTATCTATTTAACTGCGCCTCAAGCAGACCATCAAATACTTTGGCTAAAATAGAGGCAAGTGATATAGGCCTATAGTTATTTTTGTCCGAAAGGTCCCCAGTTTTATTTTTAACTACAGGTACCACCACTGTCTTCATAAGGTCTTCCGGTAAATAGGAATGGCTCACACATAAAGAGTAAAACATTGCAAGCACTCGAGATATATGTGGTCCGGCATGCAGTAGGTGCTCAATGCTGAGTTCATCGTGCCCCGGTGACTTGCCACGCGACATATCCCGTATGGCGTTGCGAACGTCTTTTGCGAGAAATCTGGTAATTGATTGTCCTTTATTGTCAACTTTGAGCACCAACCGAGCCGGACCCAGGGGAGATGCTGTAGAAAGTGCCTCTTAAAGATATTGGCTATGTCTTTAGGATCGTTCATGCCCTCGACGCTCGCAGGAAGTCCAGCTCTCGCCCCCAATTTATTTGTGCTCTTCCAAAAACTTCGGAAGTCTCCACCAGAGTGAGCAGCAGCCAGAGCATCCATTTTTAATTGCTCCTGATGGTTTTGACACCATTTTAACTTAGCTTTGAATACTCTTCTAGTGACACACATTTCATTGTAGATTGGCCCTGACTTAGGTTTACCACATAAAATCCATTCACCGAACTTAGATCTGGCCATCCTGTGAGCCTCGCTAACATGTTTATTCCACCCCATTATGGGCTTACCACGACCACGCTCACGCGTACCCCCCCGACCTGCCGTTGGGGCCCCCCGGAGGGCGGACACAATGTCAGAGTACATCTTGTCCAAGGTACGCCTGTGACCGCGGATCTCACAATACCGATCAGAACATTTCACACATTCCGATGGAAAATCAATCAGTCTGAGCCTAGCATGACACTCAGAGGTATATTCGTCAGTTTGTTGGTCACTTCTATCACCCCATTCTACATATTTATTTAAATTACAAAATTTTAAAGCTAATTTTGTACCAACAGCCCCGAGGTTACATTTTATAATCAGCGGATAGTGATCAGACCACCGGGCATCATAACTGACACCTGCATCTATAACCAGCCTCTTTGCCGAGCGAGTTACCACACAATGATCCAACCAACTACACGTCCCGTATACATCACTAACAAAAGTAAATGTGTTTGAATTGATACCTAAAATGTCAACATCAACTATGGACCATTGTAGATCATTACAAAGGTTTGAAAGTTCTCTGTAAAATAACTCACCCGGCACCGAGTTCAGGTCTCCCAGCACAAAAACAGAGTCGATCCCATACTCGTCTATTATGGCATGCACACAACCAAGACAGTCTATAAATTCAGGCAAATTCACTGCACATCAGTTGGCATATACACACTTATCACTATGACAGGTCTATCACACGTCATTATTTTGATAGCACAAATACGGTTATTTCTACATTCAATCACTGATACATGTGGGAATGCTTGATGTCTCCACATCAGCGCCACGCCTCCCCAAGGTCGACCCCGAACCAAGCCAGAACCAGTGTCCATTGCCGAGACAGCTGTATAACCGAATCCACTGTCAATCGAACCCACGAATGGTATATCGTTTGACATCAACCAAGTCTCTTGCAGGCAAATAATGTCACATGAACGACACAGCTGTCTAATATCCTCCACGGACCGTTTAATATTTTTACAGTTGTAGGTAGCAAAACTATGAAAATCCTCATACATTTTTTGATGTATTTAGGCCATTATCGTCATTATTAGTCTTTTTTCTATGTCTAAAATTGACGAATCGTCTGAATATTATGCCTTCTGGCCAAATTGATTCCTCCAGGAACATAGACAGGTTGGCCTCAGTGGTAAAGAATTTAAAAGCCTTATGACTCCTCTCTCTTTTCATATTTATTGTTTCTAGTACCACTGATTCTCCCGTTTTGCTTCTAATATAGTTTACTATATCCCTGTCGGTTGTATCACAGTGCACATTAGTAAGAAAAATAGGAATTTTCTTGTCCGCTGCCTTAAAATTACATGTCAGATCCCTGGCTATGCCTGACCTGCCCATAAAACGATATTTCGGTTTTTTATTTCTTCGTGATACAGTCTGCCATACGTCTGTGTTATTATCCTTCATATTTTCTTGTTGAGAAACCATACCGTCATTGCAGTCGGACAGCTGAGTCGAGCCCAACAACGTCAACGGAGTTTTCAATGTCATATTATCAGCCGGTGCATGACTCACAACGGGCACAATCTGAGGAAGACACCGCTCGTGCTGCACCTTAACGTGTTCCCCACATCGTTCCGCCACCATTTGGGTCTCAGCACAGTCAAGTCCACAGTTAATTTGCTTGATATTGCCTACCCGCAGATCTCGGTATTGTGTCTGTGGTGATTTCAATTCTAAAAATCCATTATTATCACATGTCGACTCATTTTGGCCAGACAAAAAATCTTGAGACAGCCCTGCCGGCCCACTGTCGAGCCAGGCTCCCCGTTTTTCATTTATTTTGAATGCCGACATTGGTGGCAAGGAATCGGTCTTCATCCTCAGTAGGTCAGTTTTTATTTCGTTAACAGTTTCAACTGTAGCGTAAGTCAATTTAATATTTTCGATTTCGTTTTTAACAATCAAGATGTCTTTTAAAAGTTTGGAGCAATCCAGGTGGTCAAACAATATTGGAGGTAGTCTATCTAGGTCCTTTGCCACAAATAAAGGGGTAACATCAGGCTCACATGACTTAAAAAGACCTATAATGTCTCCCAGATCCCGTTCTTCTTTGCCTTTGTTTTTACGTACAATTTTACGTCTCTCGGTCGGAATCGATTCAAACAGTAACGACTTCGCAATTTTTATTTCATCGGCACTAAACGTTGAAGAACATACACGCACTAACGTTTCTTCATCCACTACCGACACTTTATTTTGGATGTAACACAATAGTTCGCTTACTACTATATTGCACACATTGCACTTGACGACATTAGAATTCACCGCCATTATTACAACGCTTGTCGATAGCCGTCAGCGTCCGTAGCTAACGACTGCGCGCGCGCGACCTTAGGTTCCACTTGTTTTCAGTGCCTATCTTCCGGCTCCATCATCATATCAGTTTGACAGTACCATATTATTGTATTGTCATCAGAACTACATACATCTGCCAATTTTCATGATGCTACGATCCTCGGAAGATGGTTAAATTAGTATCCTTAGATTCCATTACATTGTTAGTTACATACACGACGACCTAATAAAAGCTTATTAATAATGAAAGTATCTGCTAACTACACATTAAAACGTCTCATATTTATGTACAAATATGGGAGAGAATGGTACTTAGTGCTTGCAGGTTTTGTTGTGTTGATTGAAGTGATTGACATGCAAAACTTGTTTCATCACTTGGCAATATATTTCACCAAATAAATAATGAATAATAATGAATAAATAAATATTCACGGACATCTCACACAACACTATCTGATCCCAAAGTAAGCTAGGAATAACCTGCTTGTGTTATGGGTATCAGACTACGGATATTAATACTTATATACTTTTAAATACATACATATTATACATACTTTTAAATACATACTTATTATACATAGAAAAACCCAGACTCTTGAGACAAAAATTTATGGGTCACACAAATATTTGCCTCCGCCCTCCGGTGGGAATCGAACCCACGACCTCCAGCGCAGCAGGCGGTATCACTACCGACTGCTGCGCCACAGAGGCAGTCATAATGCATAATAATGCTTAGCATTATCATCTATATATATAAAAATCAATGCCACTTTTCGTTGTAATTTTATAACTCAAGAACGGGCTCACCTATCCAAACCAAATGTTTAGGCTTTGTTCGGACTATTTAGTAGATGGTTTATATGAAGTTTGCACAAAATCGGTCGAGCGGTTCTTTATTTATCACGCAAACGAAGTTGCGCGGGTCAGCTAGTATTTGTATATAAATTTAAATAGAATTGGTGAACATTCTCATATAACATCATCTAGCCCAAATTATGCTCGGTCATGGACTTCGGTATCATGGACGGGAGCTTCGGTAAGTATCTGTGGGGAATACACCGGGAAACCACTGCCGAGTGCCAGCACTGCGGGAGCGCAGTGAGGACACAGCGCTCCATATATTAGTAGAGTGAACGGCGTGGGCGCAACAGCGCCAGGTCCTCTTAGCAGGTCTGGACGTGGACACTCTCTCGCTGGAGACCATGTTGAGAGCCATGATCTCCAGCGGGAGTAAGTGGGACTGCGCTGCCTCTTTCTGCGAGCTGGTCATGCACGTGCCAAGCTTAACAATCAATCAAAACTACCACCTAAAGTAAAGATATAATAAAAGAAAAATAGGTACTTATAACTTTGCATACAATAATAACTTAAGTGCTGGAAGAATGAATGGAAAATTTCATCCTATCTACATTTTACTTTCAATTTCTCAAGTAAGTCTCGATTAAAGAGAAGTTTAGACTTCATTCTCTTAACCGAGTTAAATATTAGCTCAAGAACTAATTGGCGAAGAAGTCGAGGCATTTTGCTTTAAGAGTACTGAAATGTGCTATTAATGTGTTTGAATTTATTACTTCGCAAATTTTTCTTTTTGTCAGCGCTGTTCCTTCAATACACAATTTATTTGCCCTTGATATGGGCTAATTGGAACCTTACGTAAATCCTTTTAAATGTTTTTACTAGTTGTTAGACTTTCATGACCAAATGCGAAAATAAAGACAGTTAGGACTCACATTTTGCTTATCGAAACAAAACTTTTAATAAATTTTGTAAGCATTTTCTAATACAAGCAAAATATGTATAAGTAGGTACGTGCCACAAAATACTCCCGGCTACCTTTTAGGAGAAAAGGTAGGTGAGACTGTATCTATGAAAATATTTTCTTCGACCACGAGACGAGGCATAGTCCTTTTGTTTGGTGCCTTCTTTTCTGTATAAAAATATTAATAAAGTAAAAAGTGCATAACATAAGCAATTTCATTAAATTATTATAATGATCACATAAATCATCAAAACTCGACCTCCAAAAGAAAGCATTTCAAGAAAACCATAAATCTACAATAACTGCACCAAGATACTGCCGAAATCACGACACTTTTATAACTCAAACACGTTGAAGAATTCATAACTTGGCCTAATAAAAAAACACATAATAAAACGACCTCTTCCTAAAAATAAGCGAACGTAAAGTTATCCTTCACACGAGTAATCAAAAACTAAATAAAAACCTTTTATAGCTCATCAAACTTTATATCGCAAATTAAGTCCAAGGACCCAGACAGCGAGAGTGTTTGATGAGCTTAATGGCGGTGGGGTGGAACGGGATGGAATCACTTAAAATATGCGGAGGTAATTTCACGTGTATGCCTCTGCCAAGATGTAGCGAATATTATCTTAAGAATTTACTGATTGAGGTTCTTGAATGAATATAACGTAAGGTGTTAATTGTATTATCTAGATCTGTAACAGATATGGTATGGTTTTTTTATCATCTCGTTGGTTCGTTTGGTAATGTTATGATAATCATGATACTACTTACGTAATGGGTAACAGTTTGTTGAATATGTTCAATGAAAAATCATACTAGCCAAATAATAATACCTACTCAATACTGAAAATAAAACAACCCATCAAGATTTTATTCTTCAATATTTTATCAGTTAAGAGACTGTCAAGGGAGGGCGGTATCAAGTTTCGTTTAAAAGCATACCCGTTGCTCCAGAGAAAAAGATGTACACCGATAAAAAGTAAGTCATGTAAATAAAAGAAGAAAACAAATACAACGGTAAAAAGAAAATGTGGACAAATATGAAGCAGGAAAGAATGTTTTATTGATGAATCACTACATTAGACTTAAACGTAAGTAAATATGTAGTACATTAACATAAACAACAATTGTATTTCAAATACTCGAAGAAAACCAAACCAAGACAAATATTTTCTGTTTCTCTGTAACGTGTGTTATGAAATCCATTTAGTATTAAAGAGAAACATAAAACCTGATGTATTTCCTACAGATATTTATGTAGCTTCTTCCTTCATCAATAAAGCAAATAAAACGTCGTGTTCAGGTAAAAATCCTCGTACAGTAAGTACCGTATATGAATACCAATGACGCAGCTAAAAAGTACTTCGTCAAGAAATTTAATAACACGTTCCAGCAAAGTTGCAGCATGCCGAACGTGATATTGCGTTCATATCAGAAATATCGCATACAACTTGGTTCATTGATGAATGTAAGAAATTGGTGTTTTAACATATACTTACATTTCACCTCAATATTTTTTATTACACCTTACAAGTGAGATTTTAAGTAGGTACCTAAGTAATGACTTCTTTTTAGAATGTTGAAATCTGACGAAGCAACATCTAATTTTATGTTTTGAATGCCATCAAGATGGAATTCAGTTGATTGACGTAAAAATGTTCAAGATGTATATGTAAATACATCTAGACGACTTTTAGAGTTTGTAAAGAAGCTATGGCTTCTTAGTTGGTGACCTGGTCTCTCAAGCCTGCTAGGGTTATTGCGCCAGAGACCAGTCCACAAGTTACAAGTAACCAGGTGTATTTACTTAGTTTGGACCTACAAAAAGGCTCCTATACATAAAATTTATTGAGTAGCTATTTTCTGAAACAATGTAGCTCATACACATAAATTATATTTGAGATGAAAGACAGCAACAGACGCCATTCGTCATTCACGATGTTCTTTTTCTCGTATATGTCGGTATAATTCCTGAGCCTTTCAATCTAACATGCCAATATTTTATCGTTTTATGCCAATCACGTTTTGGATTAGCCTGTCATATTTACCTGCTTTTTCATCAACTGTATATGTATCTTTATTGCAGTGTTGTAAAGGATGATGATTATTTCAGAAACAACTAAAAATACTTTAAATACTTTTTGGATTGCTCAAAAGACTAACGTAATTTTTCTGTTTCAGGTAAGTTAAGAAAAGTCTGTAACTCATTTAAGTAGGTAAGCTTACTTTAAATCTAATTTACCTTACACAGACTACATCGGGATGCTCTCGACAAATCGGAAGTGTATAACTCGATATGAAACGGGTACAGCCGATCGCAGGGTTAGCAAATCTTATTATGTACTAGCGTACGTCATGGGGTTTTACCCACGTAGTTCCCTTTCCCGTGGGAATACGGCTATAAAATATGTCACGGTAGTCTATGTTCACCGGGAATAGAGTACTTTTCCAACAGTGACAGAATTTTCAAATCGGTTCAGTAGTTTCGGAGCCTATTCGATGCAAACAAACATTCAAATCTTTCCTCTTTATAATATTAGTATAGACTAGCGTACATTATGGGGTTTCACTCGAGTACATCCCGTTCCCGTAGGAATACGGGAATAAAATATAACCAATATTTACAAAGGATAACGTAGTTTTCCAACAGTTAAAAGAATGTTTAAAATCGGTTCAGTGGTTTCGGAGCCTACTCCATGCAAACAACCAATCAAATTTCTCCTCTTTATAATATTAGCATAGAATTATAGATGACTTGGGTACAATTTATTGTGTTAAGTGAAAGATTGAGTTCGTGCGGCGCATTGAGGGGTTACGTTTCCAAGAACATTGTGATATAAAATGTGTTTTATGTGTGTTTTAGCGTTAGTATATTTTGTACCATCGGAACATAATTCCACATGGGCGCTTTCTAATAGTGTACCAACATCTATACTAGTGTTATAAAGAGGAAAGATTAGTTTTTTTTTTGTTTTTTGTTTGTTTGTTTGTTACGAATAGGCGGAACTATCCGGAACTACTGGACCGATTTGAAAAAATCTTTACTGTTGGGAAGCTACACTCTTTGCTGTGAACATAGGCTATATTTTATTCCCGTATACCCACGGGAACGGGAACTACGCGGATAAAACCGCGTGACGCTCGCTAGTTGTATATATTATGGTAACTAAAGCAAACGTAGTCTCTATAATATAGCAGAGTGAATAGGTAAGGTTTACAATACAAATTGAAAAATTGCATAGCATCATGCAATATTGCAGCTCCGACGTATGACGAACAATGTCATCGCACAGAACGCGTGAAATTGAAATTTTCATCGCCAATTCTGACAGTAATCAACTTTTATGTGAAAAATGTACGCGATATGGGTCGACATGTAAAAATTTATGATCAAACGTGTGTTACGGAGCGATAAAAATTGCTCAGCGCGTTTAGATAATGAACGACAGCGATTTGGAATGAGTGGCAATAGAATAACGTTTATAATGCCTTGTTACATAGGCGGATTTAGGCCGAAATAATCAATTCAAATTGTCATCAAGGAGCAGTAATACTAGGCAATAAAGAGAAACGATTTGTTTGCATGTAACCGATTAAATATGAAACAACTAAACCGATTTCGAGAATTCATTTGTCATCATTATAAGGTCAAGTTGTTTTGTAGATGAAATATCGGAAATTTTTACGTTCATAAGTGTTTTTACTGAATACGAATATTTTCATTTTTCATCATCTTTATAATATTTTCTAAATACGGGCATGTATCTAGGTACTTACTCAATTGGTGATACGAACTTCGTAGCATGACACAGGCAAATTCATGGGCTACAGTAAGTTGTTTTATAAAGGTTTTTAAGCTCAGTTAATTGACGTGAAAAGCCATGGCATGCACATCCAGCGATTCTCAGTGTCCATTTGACAGTGATCCTCAAGTTGGTGACCCACTACAAGAAATTCAAACCGTATAATTTTAATTCTATCTTCTAAATGTTACTCCAGGCAATGGACAATAAAATTGGAGTAATAATTTTAGAAGATCCTTAAAATAAACAATACAACAAACACAAATAAATGGGCTTTTCTTCCACTGACTAAAAAACCTCATGTATCCTGTCTAACTACAGCCTACGGTTGGAAGCCCCGGGTAAGCCCTCGGAAGTATCCCCAGGACAACATAAATGGCCTGCAAATATATTACGTACATGTTCAGCCACAAATAAACCCACCCATAGTTAGGTAGATGAAAATAAAAGCGATTAAAAAAAGTCGCATCAGTTAGCCAGCGTGAAATCTGTCAGTCGCATAAAGCGCTGTTCACGCTACAAAAAATGCCTGTGGTATTTGATTCCAATATGGCAGTGTTGTGGAAGAAAGAATAATAAATAATTATTTAGGGGCACTAGGGCGTAATGGAATAATGGTATAAATGGTATAATGACCGCTTAGCCGAAGTGATCTGAAAGAAGAATTTCGAAAAGACTCTTAAGTATCTGCGCTACTTATCTTTAGATTGTTTGGTATTTAGATTGTTTGGTATTTAGACTGTTGTTGGGTTTTGAATTCAAGAATTTAAATGCAGTGCCAAATATTTTGCTTGAAATCTCCCATTTTCGTGTTATTGGGTCAAGTACTTATCTATGCGTCACTATCTAGTAGTTAGGTACTTAACAACATTTTTCACTTTTCATTATCACTGTGTATGCGTCATAAGTCAGTTCAGACATGGAAGGCCGTTTGTGGAAATTCCAACTACTATCATTTAGATGTTTTTCAAGGATGTTTATGTTAAACTTTCTAAACCGACTAATTTCGCCTGATTTGATGGCGACATCTAGCGTTTGGAGGCCACTCTTGCAGTCCCTAAGACCTCTGACAACGGTCCTCAAATTAGCGGTTCTGTGGTTTGCTTTAACTCGAGGAGGGAAACACATGTGAACATCGTTTCATTTAAAACATCTGTCAGTAACGGGGTAGACGTAAAAACAAGTTCATTGGCTTACTTATGACTGAAAATTTTCTAAAACAGCCACAATCTTTTTTTATCCATTTTACAGCAAAAGGCTCATCACATCACCGGGATATGAGACTAAACATTACTGGCAAAATATTAACGTATTGTTTGCCCTGCCATAACTAGGTACCTATCACTTTGGGAAAAAGAAAGTGACTTAATGTATATTTATTTACTTATGCTTGGCTATTTTGCTACTCATTATGACAACATACATTAATACATAAAGGTCAAGCCTCTATATCCAAAGAGGCAGGCATGACCATAGAGAAGAGATGTGTAAAAAAATTATTGCGTGAATTCACCGACACGACACAAGTTTTTCAATTACATATATCAATCTTGAAAATATTACTCTAACATATCACATGACATTACTCACACAAAATACAGTACAAATTTAGTGCCCACCACCACCGCCGCAATTCAGCGGTCTCTACAGTTTGTGTCCGGAATATCTTAAGAGCTGACATCACGCTCGCGTGACAATCTCGACCGCTAAGCTTCGAGAGTGAGTGCCCCGCTTTATTTATTACAGTAACGGGTGACACAAAGTCGTGCAAGGATTTCCTTCCGAGTAAAGAGAAATAGCTCTTAAATACGTCACTTAGGTGATAGAACTTTTCCTATTATTTATGAACTTAGTTCCAGTTGTGGTTAGATACATAAGTTCCTATACACTCTCCGTAAATAACCTTGCCGTATATAGAAGCAATCTAACTTACCTGTTAAGGACGCGGTGGTAGCCAAAATCTGCCGGTAATCCTGGAATATCTTTCCTAATGGCTTACTTACTCGGACTTCTGACCGTAGACTGGTAAGGCATCATGTGTGGTTTTAGTCGGAAGGAGTGCGACGTGTAGGGTTTTCACGCATAAAACATACCTATCTGATTAAAATTATTTTAGCAAATGTGAAAATCAAGCCTCTTTAGATGAAGAATATTATTATAAGGATGTGAGCTGTCGTATATTTTCATTCTAAAACATTCGCTTAATTATTTTGAACTTTTTTAGTGACTAAAGTTGTTCATGATTCAGGGAATCTTTTTATTGTAAATTGTAAATCTTAAATCTTTATTGAAATTCAATATACATTGGTACATCTTTCTTAACAAATAATGTTTCTTAGCAAATATGACACTGATCTTCACACTAGGTGTTCGATGCAATACCTAATTGCAACCAAACACTTATTGCTGATCCAGCAATACGACGTGGCCGCACTAAGTGCGCCGCTAGCTCAGTGCATGTCGGACAGCGACCGGGTGCATTCATTCCCATTTTCCCATACCTTTAGCGATAGTTTACCAGAAATAAACCTTTTAACGTAATTAAAGTGTTTTCTGTGTAAAGTAGCAAACTCCCATCCCATCAGGTACCACGCAGGTCGCACCCCCTACATTTTGGTCCTTCGAGCGTTTTTACAAGGACTTCGCGGTCGCGTTTTCGTTTTTCGGGACTAACGATTCGTGAAGTGAACCTGAACGATACCAGCGACACTTGGAGTTACAGTGTTTTTTTAGCATAGCAGTGACTGTGGTGGTAACCTTAGCAGCGAAACTTTTGTAGTGACTTTAGTGAAACTTAGCGGTAGCAGAAAGGGTGGTGCTCAAGGCATACCTTTTCACCAGCAGTGAGTCCATTGCTCACACTAGCGACACCAGCGGGTCACTGGCCTGGGGAGCAACCTTCGTCAGTGGCAAAGCAGCAAGCAGCGGTAAAGGACTTTTCCAAGTAAGATAGTTCCTATTTTTTCTTACAACAGCAAAATGGAGAGCCTTTATTTTGTGCAATCGGAGATTGCAGATAGCATTAGAAAACTCCTCGTTAATTTTCGAAAGGATAGCGTAGAGCGTAAATCGTTAGATTACTGTAAGCGTAGACTCGAGGTACTTGAGAAGTACTGGGAAGACTATCAAGTCAATCATGACAAGATTCTTCCCTTTGAAAAGACGAATCATAAATATTTTATCAACTCTGAGTTTGAGAGTACTAAACAGCTTTATATCAATGCTAAAGGGCTAATTAGTCAATGCAAAGAAGAGTTGATACAGCAAGCACAGCAATCATCGTCTTTTCCTCAACTAGCATATAAAGAGGCGCCCGGAACTTCAGCTACTCAGCCGGAGACGCCAGCAAAAGCAGCAGCAAATCCGACCTTCCAGTCCAGAGGGTCCAACAGCAAACTTGACGATATGCTTCATAAGCAGTCGGTCAATTTTAAAGCGTTCCTTAGAGCAGTAGATAATATTGACGTTGAAGCTATGGTTGACAAGTGGGAATTCGAAGACTCACTTCGAACGCTTCAAAACCGGTGGACCACCATTGATAACCTTCATTGGGAGATCGTTGGTGAGTCGGGTGAAGATCTATCAGAAACCTATGATTATCACTTCATCAAGCACGAGCAAACTTTTAATAGGATGAAAAAATCTATTAACTCTAAGATGTGGTCTACATCTTATCGTGAAAAATCTACTCCTAGAATGGATATTCCCATATTTACAGGGCATTACCAGCAATGGATGCCTTTTAAAGATCTGTTTAGCGAAGCAATCCACAAGAACAACGCATTATCAAACGCTCAAAAAATGCAATACCTGAAAGGCAAGCTAAAAGGTGAAGCCGAGCGTTTAATTCAGCACCTTCCGATTAGCTCTGATAACTATGTCGTTTGTTGGGAGATTTTAAATCACCGGTTTGATAATAAGAAACTTATCTTTACAGCACACGCCAATGTATTCCTAAATCTTCCCAATATACAGCATCAATCGTTTTCAGCGTTCAAAAAATTGCATGACGTCACATTAGAGAGTCTTCACGCCATCAAAAACCTAGGTGTGGATATTAGTACGTGGGACCCTCTACTAGTGCATATCTTGTCCCAAAAGTTGGATAGTGAATCTTATTCCGAATACATAGAGTCGTTAAAAAACGCTAGAGAGCTACCAACCTTACAAGACTTTTTAGATTTTCTCGAAAACAAGTTTACTAGTCTAGAAACATCTCGTCGGCGACAAGATACCATGCAAAAGTTCCAGCAACCTCAGCAGCAAGCGAATTCTTCAAAATCATTTCCTAACAACCGAAAATATGATAATTACAAATCAAGCTATAATAATTATTCCAAGAACTCAAAGGCAATGCATGTGCAGGAAATTAAGTGTCCTCATTGTTTTGCTGATCATAAATTACACAATTGCGAAAAGTTTATTCAAATGCCAAAGGAAATGAAACTTAAAACCATCAAACAACTGAAGTGTTGCATTAATTGCGTTTTTAATCATAATGGTAATAAATGCCATTCCAAAAAACGCTGTTTCAAGTGTTCTGGCCGACATCATACGATATTGCATGATTGTTTTGCTGATGGCAAGCAAAATGATTACGAAATTTTTAAGCAAGAAGAATTTTTTAAGCCAAATAGCAGCAATGGGGTGCACGCATCTCAGCAAAATGTCAACGAGATTTTATTAGCTACAGCGTTAGTGCGAGTGCGAGCAGCTGACAGCACTCAGCTTGTCATGAGAGCTCTTATCGATCAGGGCTCACAGGTGTCGTTGATTACGGAGAGGGCAGCTCAACAGTTAGGTTTAAAGAGACAGCAATTTAATGGAGCGGTTTCCGGAATCGCAAGAAAGGAATCGAGCTGTATGGGCAAGCTAAGCATTACGTGTCAGTCTATGTATACTGGCTTTTCATTCCAAACGGATGTTTCGATTATGAAAACTCTAATTAAAAATTTACCAAATCAATCTTTCGAAAAACCTTCATGGGCGCATTTAAAACATATCCATTTAGCGGATCCGGAGTTTAATACAAGTCGTCCAGTGGATTTGTTACTCGGGGCAGACGCCTATGCTATTATCATGCTAGATGGTTTGATAAGAGGGCCAGATACGTATTCGCCCATAGCTCAGCATACTCAACTAGGGTGGTTACTATGCGGAACCGTAAAGCCACAGTTCCACTGTAACGTCATCTTAAATAATATAGCGGATATTCATCAGTTTTGGCAAATTGAGGATATTCACGAGCAAAACGAAATGTCAGCGGAAAATCAACAATGCGTCGAGTACTACCTATCAACGACTAAACGTCTTGAAAACGGTCGTTATGAAGTTAGGTTACCGATGAAGCAGCAAGCGTATGAAAAGTTAGGATCGTCTAAGGAGATAGCACTAGCGCAATTTAGGAATTTAGAGAAAAAACGTAGCAAGCAAAAATCTTTAGCTCAACAATATACACAGTTTTTAAGCGAATATTCAGAGTTGGGTCATATGAAATTAGCAACACTTAGCAGGGGTGGAACAGAGTGTTTCTTACCTCACCATGGGGTCCAGCGAGCGGAATCCTCCACAACGAAGTTACGTGTCGTGTTTAATGCGTCCGCAAAAACCTCTTCGGGACTTAGTCTCAATGATGTTATGCATCAAGGACCTAACTTACAGCAAGATCTACAGGCACTGTTACTCAAGTGGAGACGATATCGATACGTATTCACTGCCGATATTGAGAAAATGTATCGACAGATACTAGTAAGCGAAAGCGATCAAAAATTGCAGCAAATATTTTGGAGAGCTCAAACTGGAGAGCCTATTAAAGCATACCAGCTGACAACATTAACGTACGGCATGAACTCAGCACCTTTTTTAGCGATAATGACCCTTCGAAAACTCGCAGCGGACGAGAAGCATAATTATCCTACAGCAGCAAAAATTATACAAGATGATTTTTATATGGATGACCTAATATCGGGGGCCCATACTATCGATGAAGGAAAAATCAGCATAGCAGAGTTAAATTCGTGTCTAAGCAGTGGCGGATTGTTTTTGAGAAAGTGGTCAGCGAATGAGACGAAGCTTTTGGAAAATATAAGTTCATTACAGCAAGATGAGCAAGCGTCATCCTTCATTTTCAAAACAGAAAACACAGCAAAAACTTTGGGCCTGAGATGGAACTCAAAAACAGATGAATTCACTTTCCAATTTACATTATCAACGGACACTACAAAGCTTACAAAAAGATTGCTTTTGTCAGAGATATCCAGGTTATTTGATCCCTTAAGTTGGCTAGCGCCTCTGACTATAAAATTCAAGCTCTTATTTCAAAAGGTCTGGCTAGATGATATTCAATGGGGTGATGAAGTTTCAGCCGAGATCAAGCATGAGTGGGGCAAATTAACTGAAGATATAGAATGTATTACCAAATTTAAAATTCCACGATGGTTGCAAAGTAAACGGGATGACGTTATCCAATTGCACGGGTTTTGTGACGCATCCCTCAAAGCGTACGCATGTGTCGTTTACGCGAGAATCGTCTCAAAAACGGAAGTGTCAGTTGTACTAGTCGCAGCCAAAACAAGATTAGTACCAAACAGCAAGACAGTGTCGCTACCTAGATTGGAACTATGTGCAGCGGAGCTATTATCGAGACTATTAACAAAAATAGTCACCAGCATGACCGGCATAGATTACGAAATCTATGCTTGGAGCGACTCTAAGGTCACCCTAAGCTGGATACAAGGTTGTCCAGAACGTTGGAAGCCGTTTGTAGCGAATAGAGTAAAGAAAATTACTAGCTTAGTATCGCCTGATGTTTGGCATTACGTATCAACCAAAGAAAATCCAGCAGATTCAGCGAGTAGAGGACTATTCATTAAGCAATTGATGGAGCATACATTGTGGTGGCGAGGACCATCCTGGTTGTCTATACCGGAATTTGACCCCAAGCAACAGAAAACGGGGTATACGACTGAGGAAGAGGTCCGGAAGCAAGTTATGACGGTTCAAATCAGTAATCTCGAAAATAGCATAGTTGAAAATTTATTAAATCGTTTTAGCTCATTTATAAAAATAAAGCGCATTATAGCATGGTTACTACGTACTTTTATACGAACAAGTAAACCAAGGCCGGCGGCACATCTCACATTACAAGAACTAAGGAAAGCAGAATTAGTTATAATTAAATGTATACAACGCATCGAATTTATATCCGATATCGAGAGTTTAATGCAGAATAAACTACATTTAAATAGCAAATTATTAAAGCTACAACCATTTCTAGATGAAAATGGTGTATTAAGGGTCGGTGGACGTCTTAAAAATGCTGACATCAGCTCTGATATGAGACATCCAATTATAATACCCTATAGCGGAAAATTAACAGAACTTCTCATCCAGCAAGCACATGAGTATACTTTCCATGGAGGAGCTCGACTTACCTTGTCTTTATTGCGACAGAAGTTTTGGATAATTCAAGGAAACAGAGCCACTAAAAAGCAACTTCATAATTGCGTGACCTGCAAAAAACAAGAGCCCAGAAAACTACAGCAAATTATGGGAGATTTACCTGATTACAGAATCAACCCAGCTCCCCCATTTTATCATACTGGAATAGACTATACTGGGTCTATTCGAGTTAAAGCAAATACAGGGAGAGGTATAAAAAAGACAAAAGGGTACATAGCTTTGTTTATTTGCATGGTTACAAAAGCGGTCCATATAGAGTTGGTCTCTGACCTTAGCAGTTCATCATTCATAGCAGCATTGCGTCGCATGGCGGCTCGACGTGGAACTCCAAGGCATATATATTCAGATAACGGTACAAATTTTGTAGGTGCCAATAACATTCTTCAGGAGGAACAGCAACAGTTGGAGCGAATTTTTAGTGACACATTTCACAAAGAAATAGCGGAGATGAGCATAGAATGGCACTGGAACTGCCCATCCTGGCCTAGTGCGGTAGGTATTTGGGAGCGTTCAATTCGTAGTCTTAAACAACATCTGAAAAGAGTAATAGGGGACCAAGCTCTAACTTTCGAAGAATACAGCACAATCTTATCTCAAATCGAAGCGTGCCTTAACTTGAGACCGCTATGCCCAGTATCTGAGGATATCGAAGACGTCGATTTTCTCACGCCAGCGCATTTTCTAACTACTCGCTCAGGTCTGAATGTCATAGAGACAGGACAAGATGCGAGAACGAGGTGGTATTTAATTAATAAAACGTTCAAAGATATATGGAAGCGGTGGAAAGTGGAGTATCTTACCCAGTTATCTATACGCAGCAAGTGGTTGAAAGCACAGAAGAATATAGAGATAGGAGATATGGTAACCATTCATGATGACAACTTACCCCCTGGAAAATGGCCAGTTGGTCGGGTGGTAGAGGTTCATCCAGGAAAAGATGGAGCTGTCCGGGTGGTGACTCTTAAAACAAAGAATGGTCATATAAAGAGACCGATTATTAAGCTTTCTATTCTGCCTATAGCTGAAAAGAAAGAAAGCACACTGCCAGTTACCTATAGCGGGAAAGAAAGTAAGCAAACTAGGTGTCACAGTTGTCCTAAAATCTATAGCATAGCATTATCATTGCTATTTTTTATGAGCCTTATATTCTCCACTGAAGCATCTTATAAACTGACCGCATTCGATAACAATCAAACGTTGTATTTCGATCTGTTGGGACAGATGCATCTTATTCGTGATCAGTGGAAAATCGTAACTTATTATGATATGTCTCCTTATTGGCAAGGAGACAAAGCGGTCACACAATTTTCCGAATATCTCAAGCAAACATGTTGGAAAATTCAAGAGCAGAGTCATTGTAAAATCATTATCCTTCAAATAGAACACGAGTACAATGAACTACAATATTATAATCAGCTGTTGCTAAATCAGCACTTTGGAGCGAGCTCACGAACTCGACGCGGACTTATCAACGCTGTCGGCTCCCTAGCTAATTCATTGTTCGGAGTACTCGACCAGGAATTCGCAGAAAAATATAAGCGTGACATTGACCTAGTGCGTGTAAATATAAACCATCTTAGTCAGCTGTATCGTAATCAGACGTCGGTCATTGAAGCGGAGTATAATATCTTAAAGAGAACAGAGGAGACTATTGAAAAGCAGCATAAGATAATCAATAAACATTTAAATTATTTAGACTCCATCACCAACACATTGCAGAAGGAGATTGATATAATATCTATTCAGCAAGATTTCTCTCTAGCAGCGTTGGCGACTATTAATATGATCCAGAATTTGAAGCGGATTCAGGATACTTTTCTTGACACAATGACTGAAATATATCATGGTCAGATCAATCTGCATCTCTTAACTCCACAACAGCTCCGTGGTGAGTTACAGGTTGTATCTAGCCAAATATCGAAAGAGCTAGCATTACCTGTAGATGACATTCAGTTCAACCTGTATAAGGTCTACAAATTACTAAAGGTTAAAGCAAGAATGACGGAAGAATATTTCATATTTGAAATTACCTTGCCGTTAATTAGCAGAGATACGTTTCAGCTATATAATTTAATACCAGTGCCGGTACAAATTAATAAAAATATGATCAGCATCAAACCAAAGTCTGAATTCGTAGCGATTAACTTGAGACGTGATTCATACTTAACAGCCAGCGCCAGCGATCTGCAAGGCTGTGAATATGAAGCGGAAACTTACCTTTGTCGTCTTCGAGGACCTGTCCAGAGTTTAGGTCTTGACGAACAATTTTGCAAGAAGGAGAAACTATCTTGCAAATTCATTAAAGCTAGCTGTGAAAACAAATGGGTTCCATTACACGACTTATCTACCTATTTGTATTTCTGCTGTGACTCATATTCTTTGAGAGTCATATGCGACGATGACGTACAATTGAGCGAAGTCAGCAAGGCCGGACTGATTCAAGTATCAAAACAATGCATTGTAAAGGGTTATGACGTGACTCTTTATTCTCATAAGCAATTAGAGAATACTCTCAAACTTAAGCTAAATATTCTTGAAACTAAATTGAGTCCCATAAATCGTATAATCAGTAATCTTACGCTAGCTATCCAAACTTTCCAAGATTATAAGGTTAACGAGGATGTCACGCCGATAAAACTATCTCGGTGAACAAATAAAAGCAATTAAAGACTCAGCCCAGCAGACCGAGATCTTAACGACACATGACATACATCAGTACGCGGTGTCGTATAGCCTATTAGCAGCAGCGGTCGCAGCAGTCCTGTGGTTCCTGTGGAGGAGGTGTCAGCGAGCCCGTGATGCCCCTACGCAAGGACGGAACGAGAGCGTGCCAGCGAGTGTGAGTGTGTGTATAAATCAATCTGAGCAAGAGCAAGGCTCTAGTGTAAGTGCGCGAAGTCAACCCCTGTCCGAACAGAGGCAAAGTGTCAGTGATAGTGCGCGCGTATCAAATTTTTCTAAGCGGTGGTCTAGTTTGCGTTTAAAAAGGCGAGACATATCTACGTCTCCCCTAGCTAAAAGACATGCGCTATTCTCGATAGATGACTCCGCCGTTTAAGCAAATAATAATAGACTGTTAAGATAATTATGATTGTTTTATCACCTTGTATCTCTCATCTATTATTGTTTTAACTCATTAGCGTTTAAGCTCACACTCACATAACTCTTTATTTTGTATAAGCTAATATCATTATCTCATCTCCGCGCTCGGGAGCATGTTCGATGCAATACCTAATTGCAACCAAACACTTATTGCTGATCCAGCAATACGACGTGGCCGCACTAAGTGCGCCGCTAGCTCAGTGCATGTCGGACAGCGACCGGGTGCATTCATTCCCATTTTCCCATACCTTTAGCGATAGTTTACCAGAAATAAACCTTTTAACGTAATTAAAGTGTTTTCTGTGTAAAGTAGCAAACTCCCATCCCATCAGGTACCACGCAGGTCGCACCCCCTACACTAGGATACCCTGTGTCGTGAAGACTAGTCTCTTTCGCGTGACACTCACGAAGTTAACTGACCTGATTACTTTTACAATTACATTTATCTACACCTTATTTTAAAAACAAAATAATAAGTATATCTACTTAAGCCTATATTTGATTTTTGCGTGGCCAAACTAATGTTTGTATAAAAAGCTGAGTGTCGTGTATATGTAATTGTACTACATCTAAAATAACGAAAGAAAATGATATAACTTAGGTATTTACATAGTATTATTTTAAGTTATGCTAATTTACACATTCATTTTGACCTTATTACAAATCTACGATCATACTAATTATATCCTAATACAAACTATTTATAAACAACTGTGCTGGAAATGCTGACGGAACAGTAAATTGCTGTAATAATAAATTTCTTTTAAATTGCATATTAGTCAGAATGCTCTTCTGTCTATATCTGTCTATAGTAAATCTATAGTAAATGTCTATAGTAAAAAAAAAAATTAATCTGTCTATAGTAAAAGAGGGATCTTGAATCCTTACAGCCGTGATGAAGCCTTACCGCGTGGTTTTAGCAAGGTTAAGCCTGACTTTACTCCAGGGTAGGGCAAAGCCTCATACAGGAACCGCCGGCTCATAATTATGGTATTTTTACGAGTGGAAACCGTTCATGGGTGCTATACCGGATTTTACTGACTAAAAAATACCGACACGGTTCCTTACCACTTCCTAAGGCCGGGCGCGCCGGCTAAGCCCTCGGAAGGATGTCCCAGGACTTGTTTTTGCGGCTAGTGCTAGTGCATTAATACTTCTTTGACATGGTTAATATGATTAATATAATGTACTGTAATTAATTACAAACTAAGCCGAGAATTTCTATAGATTCTACACTTATTTACATACAAAAACTAGCTTATTACGTTAGCTTAATTCGAAGTAGGCAGCGTTGTGTTTATTGTAGTTAGGTAGTTATATCGTGAAACGCATTTTTTTAAAGTTAATAAACTTGGAATTGGTATATAAAATAAAAAAGTACCTTTTACGAACTTGTGTGAGACGAGGTAGGTAGTCAAATTTGTAAAATGGTAAATTACATTTTGTAAATGCCATCGTAAAGTATGAGGTGTAAACTTTATGGAGTTCGTTAGGAAATTTACTTAATTGAAACGCGTAAAAGTTTTATGTATTGATCTTGTGAATAACCGCTCGCCGTTGCGAATACTTTTAAGAGCCTGCACCTGAAACGCTATGGACACAATTTTTTTTAACTGCCTTCATAAAAGGAGGAGGTTACTCCTAATGACTGTGTTATTTTTATATCAGCATTGCATGCAATTTACTCGCTAAATGTGCACAGATGTTAACGCGTGTTGTTTAATGTACACACAGCCAAGACCAAACTATTTCCTTAAGCAGTCACTATGCGATCATGCAATCAATACAATGTTTCAATTAATGCAAGTAAACGATCACGCATACATGACACCACATAAGCATTTATGTGCTCCGTCATGCTGCATGATCGTCTAGGGATCTCTTTAAAATCTTTCGTTTCATAAAATCCATTAACACCTAGGAAAAAGAAGTTTCACCTCAAAATTTCAAAACACTTTTAACTAGTTTAACACTCGTCTAAATAGTTTTGCGTGTTGTGTCTGTGTCATTTTTCTCTATCAAGAAAATTGTTTATCATTTGTTTAGTCTGGTAACATTTGCAAATACGAAAGCTACTTTGTAAATGCTTCTAAAATTATCGTGTCGACCTTTAGTACAGAAAGTCAAACGAAACAAGAAAACTTTTCCAACGAGATTGAAATAGTTTTGAGTGTGGTCTTTAATAGGTGTAAGCCGTTATATGCCTGTTTTATTTTTAAAGTTCTTTGAAAGTGCTTCACTAAGTTTTATCAGAGAAGTGTACTTGAGGTCGACTATAGAGTTGATACTGTAGCTTCTCCCGCCAAGAGGGACAAAAATAATTCTTTCGATAAGCGCAAAAGTGGCCGAATCCTACTTCCAGCTAATATTATACCTAAATGTCAAAATTTATGGTAATGTTTGTTGCTATCACGCTCTAACGGCTGAACGGATCTCGGTAAAAATTTGTTCAGGGATAGATTATAGCTTCGAATACTACTGGAAGCATTAATGGCAATCGATTTTCACGCAAGCCAATCCGCAAACATCATCTAGTTTTTTTATATTTTGATTACAAACGTCTAATTCTGAACACTTGTTAAAATTCAATACTTACATACATACATACATACATATACTCACGCCTTCATCCCCGAAGGGGTAGGCAGAGGCCTATACCGGTACACATTTCACCGTGTACAATTCGGTCCCACGTAACAGGTGGTGAGCCCATCGCCGTGTTGAAGTGGACCGCCGACGTCAGAGCCTCGTCCGTTGTTCAGCAGGTGCACGAGCTTGCACGTGAGGTTGACTTGGGCCCGGAGGTGTTGGTAGGGCCCCACTACACCCAATACTTACACCTATGTATAATTGTTCTAGTCAATTGAGAAAGCTGCTACGGCACTTCCGGATGGACACGGATCAACTGTAAGGCACAAGGGACCAATAAGCTGACGTATTTACACAAAAGTCGCACTGAACTTTATAATATGAAGTTCAGTTCATATTATCTGATACAGATTTTTCCTTTTCACATAATATTTTATTATTTCTATTCTGAAAATTGTAATTATTTTCATACCACTAATTCGACTTAATTAATTTTGATGTTTTCTGTACATCCTAAGGTTGTCTGGAAGAAATTTCTTTTAAGCGATAAGACCGCCCTTTGTACAATATTGTGTGTTTAATTTTGTAAATAGTTTTTAACGAGGTGTACAAATAAAGTTTTATTCTATTCTATTATGTTGCTAACTAAACGAGACTGATTTGATAACATGATCTTGCTGTTAATTTTTGTTGGTTTTGTTATACATAGACCATGCGGTGTTTATTTTTAAGTAATTGTTAGAATGCTCTGTGCTAACTACTAAGTTAATGTATTTTCATAGTATATAAGTATAAATGTAAACTATTGTAAGTAAACTTTAAATAAAAACAGGTCAATGTTGAGATAGTCTATTTTTACAATCGCGGTTTTAGAATCATTGCGCTGCTTGTTACGGTGGAAACATAAAATCTTCCTTGTTCTTGCTATTAAAGTTGTAATAGGAAATATGAAACACACTGCGGGGAAACGTCGATAAATTATATCGGAAATATTGACATTTAGTGGCGTCAATAAACACGAAGGCAGTAACACCGCGTGTTTTACGTACGTCGTGTGTCGTAAATTTATTCATGCCTCTACGATCGAATATTGATATAATATTGACAGCCGCCATAAGGGTGATACGTAAGGGTGGGTATTCCTTAATCCCACTATATATATATATATATATAAATGTGAAAGTTTGTTAAGATATTAGGATGTTTGTTACTCAATCACGCTCTAACGACTTAACGGAGCATCATCTCGTATTATAGTAAAGAACATAAATCTTATAAATTCGTTTCATTTTCTTCGATGAGATTGGCTGCACTATGCTTAATTCAAGTATTTAATATGTTTAAACGATTCATATTTCCACTGCAAAGTCTCACCTGAACTGATCTAAATCTAATCTAAAGTAGTAAGAAAATATAAATGTCAGTTAATTATTCCTTCTTTTAACAATGCGCTCGCTTATATACGTCGGCTGCTCGCACATTTGTCAGCACCGTACGCGCCGCACGCGCCGTACGCGCCGCATTTTGGAATTCGTTGTATGAAATTGTATGGAACCTCGCACATTACACCCGCACCGTACGCGCCGCATTTCGTAAAATGCGGTAGGCATCCGAATAACATTCTGATGACGTCATAATGCGGCGCGTACGGCGCGTGCTGGTGCTCGATGTAGCCGCATGCATGCTCAGTGTTGCCATATATACGTATTTGCCAGTATCTATACGGAAATAATGTTCAAACCGGACAATACATAATACATGCACACGGACTTTTATACTGAGATTCCATTGCGTAGGTAGTTCCATGATGGAACTACTGGGAGTTTTTGTCCCAGTAGTTCCATAGAACGGGAGTTTTATACACGAGAAAATTAATCCCAATAGTTCCGGTACAGTTACAATCACAATAACATTCCCCCATTTATTTGCAATGAAATTCTTTAATATTTTATTTTTATTTGCTAATGAAGATCGACAAAACAAATGACGCTCGAATAAAGAAATGAAGATCGGCAAAACAATTAATAAAGATCACCAAACAAATGACGGTCGGATAAACAAATGACAGTCTGCAAAACAAATGACGCGACGGTCGATAAAACATATGCAGAACAATAAAACAAAAGACTATAAGCAATTTGATAAGATCAAAAAATACTTGAAGCCATATTTTGTAATCTAGATGTGATTGCCATTCAAAAAAATAGGTGCAAGCAAATCTCGACCTTAATGACTTTTCTCTCAAATCGTGCTTTTAGGCGTTTATAGACTTCACTGATCACAAATATGCAAACATTTAATAAATAAATATTATTCATGTTCATAAGGTCGAGAATTGCTTACACCAATTTTTTTGAATGGTTATAGCATCTAGATTACAAAAAAAATGGTGCAAGCAAATTTCAACCTTATGAGCATGCATAATATCTATTTATTTTTTATATATTCGTAATCAGTGATGTCTATAAACGCCTAAAAGCACATTTTTAGAGAAAAGACATTAAGGTCGAGATTTGCTTGCACTATTTTTTTGAATGGCAATCGCATCTAGATTACAAAATATGGCTGCAAGTAATTTTTGACATTATCAAGTTGCTTATAGTCTTTTGTTTTAGTGATCTCTATTTGTTTTTTCGATCGTCATTTGTTCATCCGACCGTCATTTGTAATGTCGATCTTCATTTGTTTTGCCGATCTAGACATATTATAATAAAGACAGACCCTACGTGCACATTCTGCGTTGTGTACACTTTGCGAGTTGTTTACATTTTGCGTTTTGTACATTTTGTGTTATGTACATTCTGCGTTTTGTACCTACATTTTGCTTTGTGAAGGGATCTTCCTCTCATAGCCCACTGTCACAATACCACTCACTGTACCGTTTCACACCAGAGGTAAAAGAAACTGCTATAGTTGGCAATACCAAAGAATTGCTTACGGCGCGCGGCGCGTGCGGCGCGTACGGCGCGTATGTGCGAGGCTATCAGGAAATGCGGCGCGTACGGCGCGTGCGGCGCGTACGGTGCTGACATATGTGCGATCAGCCTTAATCCCCACCATTATTTCCCCTCTCTTTGACAAGCTAGGCAATAACTAGGCTACGCCCATTAAGGCGGCCCCTAATGCTATTACCTATTTTTTTTTTTTTTTTTTTAAGATAAGATAAGATTTTATTTGCAAGAATACAGGTATGATACAAGGTCTTGATACAATAGTTTTCTTAGGTCCATATATTCAGCCTAGAAAGAAGGCGTGCAAATTTTCAAATGTTGCTTTAAAATGTAATTTACCAAACAATAATATAATAAATGAAAAATTCAACCCTCACGTAATCATTAATCATGCAGATAAATTTACTGTAACAATGTTAAATATTTTAAAAAATTAAAATGTCCAAGATAATGCAGTGTCATCATTAAAATCATGTCACATGAACAATGTCAATCAATTAATTAAAATAATGTCAAATAGAGAGAATAATTTAAATATCATTTGCACCTATCAAAAAAATCTTGCAACGTGTAAAATGATTTGTCACTTAGCCATGACTTCAATTTACGACAGAATCCATTCTTGGGCATTTTTTTAAATTCATCTGGTACCGCATTGTAAATACGTCCACACATTGTAGTACAATCCTACACTGACCTACCTATCCTACCTATCTACCTACACTGACCTATCTATACTAATATTATAAAGAAGAAAGATTTGTTTTTTTGTTTGTTTGTTTGTAACGAATAGGCTCCGGAACTACTGGACCGATTTGAAAAATTCTTCCACTGTTGGGAAGCTACATTCTTTGCGGTGAACATAGGCTATATTTTATTCCCATATTCCCACGGGAACGGGAACTACGCGAGTGAAACCGCGTGACGTCCGCTAGTATGTTATAAGCGCCTACAAAAAACGTTACATTATAATAAAAAATGTTTGGTAATTACTAAAAAGTAGTAAAAGACCTTAACATTGCCAATTAATGGTGCAGATTAGATTGGAAGTCGCTTCACGAAAACATCAAAGTTTAGCCACATTGCAGTTAGACTAAAAGACCACATAGGTTGGGAAAAGGCTCCATAAATTATGGAAAAGTAATAAAAGAGAAAAATATAATTTAAAGTCAGAATAAGGAAGCACGCTAGAATAAAGTGCCTCGACTAAACCGATTCGTTGCTTACAAATTATGCAATACTTCATTATTACCGTACCGGTTTGTTTAATTTAAAGTTTTTGAAAAGATACAACAATTGGTGATAATTCTTTATTAAAAAGATCGTATGACGAACTTTGATGTGAAAGCGTCATTTGAAAAAATAATAATATTATAGTGTAGTGTAGGCATGTAATACATTATAGATTTACTTACATTATAGATATAATATCTCCTTTGATATTTTATAAACATTATTATCGCTGTCGACCACAACCGTGCCCAAAACGCTGACGGCATTGCCACGTTGAATGGCAACACTGAGCCGCTGGCCAAAGTGCACGCCAGCCTTCTGGTCACGGGAACTGTCGACCAAAAGCTTGCATATAGTTCTGTATAAAAGCTTTGCACTAGGACCCCACGGTCCAAGAGTTTCAACCCCAAACGGCTCAAATAAATAAGACCCAGCAAGATTTATGTATTTGCGCAGCATCTCCCGCGCAGCTAGCGGTGCCAGGAACATGAGAAGGCGCAAGGGTGTCCACGCATGTGGCATCGACAGCGATGTGGAAGAATTTTTCGATGCATAAATCGGTTTCTTCTTTTAATTTTTTTTTTGTTTGAAATTTACGTATTCATAGTTTTTTTGCTTATGTAAAAAGTGTATATATTATTTGTATAAATTAAACATTTGTATTAATAAATTAAATTAAATTTTAAAAAAAAACTTTTTTTTTTATTTATTTCAAGTTTCTGCACAAATACATGTACAAAGGTGGACTTAATGCCAACGGCATTCTCTATCAGTCAACCTTTGAGATAAGATAGAGCAGGTGCTAAAAGTATAATGACGTAAAGTTTGTATAAAATGGTACAAACTACAAATTTATACAAGGGAAAAAAAAAGAATTTAGTTACTACTTACATACATAAATATAACATACTACGAAGATTATATAAGTAGATACTTAAATAAAATAAATATCAATAAATATTTATATGTAATATAATACTATTTATAGATATTATAATATAATACATAATATGTATAAATAAATAAATACAAATGTGAAAATCCTTACCAATAAAATAATTTTCTGCTTAAGGGACCTTATAAAGTTGACGTACCCTGTTTTTGAACGTGAGACGGTTCGTCAATGTCCTGACTTCGAGAGGAAGGGCGTTCCAGAGAAGAATGGATCGCACTAGAAAAGAGGAATAGACAAGATTTGAGGAGTGAGTTGGACAGTGCAGTAGAAGATTATTTGAGGAGCGTAAATATTTATCATGATTAGAGCCAAGTAGATGAAGATGAGATTTTAAACAAGTAGGGGCATTGGGAGATTTTAAGAGTGAAAAAAGTAAACAGACAGCTCGCAGACTGCGCCGCCGTCTAATAGGTAACCAACCCAACTCATCACGAAAAGCCGAAACGTTGTCATAGTTCCTAAGATTGTAGACGAATCGAATGCAATTATTGAGAAGTCGGTCGAGTTTATTGAGCAGATCTGCATTCAGGTCGAGATAGCACACATCACCATAGTCGAAAATGGGAAAAATTAAAGTCTGCATAAGCATTGTCTTGGTTTTGACTGGTAGAAAATTTTTGAGTCGATAAAGAGCCCGCAGTGTGCCAGTCACCCTTTGGCTAACGTTAGTGACCTGAACCCGCCAACTCAAGGTTTCATCAATGTGTAAGCCCAGATTCTTAACACTGACAGTTACAGGAATAATCTTTGTGTTAAAAGTTATCGGCGCCAGATTCACATCTTTCAACTTATTGATCAATTGTGATTAGTGCCAATTATAATACTCTGGCATTTGTCAATATTATTATCCTAATATTATATAATCCTAACCATATCATTATATATTTTCTCAGTTTAAAGATGGAACATCGATATCGGGTCTGGCAATAAAACAAATCCGGTGTTATTTCACTTCAATGAACATTACGTGATACGAATGGCGAGCGGATTTAGCTAGTTTATCTTTATGCCCCTTTGCCTTTCCGGGTTTAGTAGAAAACTATTTCAGTTATATCATAATATATATTTTATACTAGGTACTTTTTATACGACCATGGTCGCAGATTATCACAAGCCCAATCTGATTGAAAGTGGCTTCCATAGCCTGTTTACGTTTGAGCTGCAAATATCTTCTAAGTCCCCTTTGGAAGAACCCCTTACTAGTTGACATTCGGTAAAACTTAGGCAGAGAGAGATCCACAATGTAAGGGTAGGTAGACAAAAGAAAACCCTTAACAAACCTTACTAATAATGAGCACTCCAGGAGCAAAGTGATATTTCATTCCAACCACTGACAGAAAACAAACCTACAAATATCACGAAAAAGGTATATTACAATTTACATTTAATATTACATTTCCAATAAATATCAAAGACACTTAAATACGTTTAAGTATTAAAAAGGAAAAGAATATTCAACCGAGGCATAATTTTTTATGTACTTAAGAAAGGCTTCGACAGAAAACGTTCTTTAGAAATTTGTACTGAAACGACGGATGTCATAAATCATTCCGTAGATAAAACACTGCACAGTAATATAATACAAAGTTAACGATAAAAGAATGGTGCCCAAGTCTGACGATTTAAAAATATATTCATAAGTACCGACTTCGGATCAATTCAATGTCGCTCTTGACAGATTCGCCGTCAAGTGGAGGATTTTAAAAATACTCGAGAGCAATGAATCCGGGTCACTTAAAGAATGTTAAAAATCTCGGAAACTAAAAATGATAGGTTAATGCAATAAATTGTATTTAATAGACAATGTAATACTCCTTAAATGAAAGTAAAAAAAATATGAGTCACCATACATTTTATTAACACAAAATTACATAAAGAAAAAACTGCCGATCTCTCCTTAAAACAAAAATAGGAAACATGAAATTTTTGAACTTTATTACGATTTTCTTGAATTTTAATACTTCGTATTGCCTCCTCGTGCTTCCATTACTGCGTTTACGCGGTTTGGCATGCTGTACACCAAGTTCCTTATACGATTTTGGGGAATATTCTCCCATTCCTCTGTGAGAGCAATTTTGAGCTCACGAAGCGTGATTGGGGGAGGGTTTCGTTGTTTTACGCATCTGCCTAGCTCGTCCCAAGCATGCTCGATCGGGTTGATATCCGGGCTGCGCGCTGGCCACTCCATACGAGTAATGTTCATCTCTTGAAGGTAGTCATTCACAATCCTACCTGTATGAGGTCGGGCATTGTCATGCATAAATATAGCATCCTCACCTAAATTGACCATAAATGGACCAACGTGATCATTGAGGATTTCTTTCACATATCTTACGCTAGTTAAAGAGCCGTTTTCTATGATCACCAGCTCTGTGCGACTTTCAGAAGAAATTCCGGCCCACACAAGTACAGACCCACCACCGTAGGCTACTTTTTCTTCGATGCATGCTTGCTTGAATCTTTCCCCTGGTCTTCGATACACTCTGTGTCTTCCATCGTGCTTGTAGAGCATAAATTTTGATTCGTCGGAGAACATAACTTTTGACCAATCTTCAATACTCCAATTTACGTGGCTCTGGGCATACCTTAGTCTCGAAATACGATGCCCACGCTCCAGTTTAGGGCCGTTTGCAGGTCTAAGGGGTTTTAAGTTAGATTCAGCAAGCCGACGTCTTACTGTCCATGCACTTGGGTTACTTCCTCCGAGGCGTCGAAACTGATTGGTGAGTTCAGTTCCTGTGAGAAAGCGATTTCGAAGCATGGTGTTCACCAAGTATCGGTCTTCTCGTGCTGTGGTACACCTGGTTCTGCCCGTTCCTGGTCTGCGTAGGTTAGAACCAGTTTCTTCGTAACGTCGGAGAACTCTTTGTACTGTTGACAGCGACACACCGACAGTCCTGGCTGTATCGCGCTGACTCCGGCCGGTTTCCAGCATTGTAAGTATTCTGGTGCATTCTTCAGGCGTAAGCGACATAATTTCAGCTTGATTAATGAATATAGAGCACTATCAACATGGTTTATGTACCCACATAAATGACAGATTACAAACAAAAGCAACACCAAATGCTGTAATTTCGTAGCTCCATCTTCGAAAGTGGCCCTTTTTCAAATTTGATTTTTTTATGATATAACTTTACAATAACTAAGAAGTTTTAATACCTTTATTTAAGGAGTATTACATTGTCTATTAAATACAATTTATTGCATTAACCTAGCATTTTTAGTTTCCGAGATTTTTAGGATTCTTTAAGTGACCCGGATTCATTGCTCTCGAGTGTAGATCTAACGACAAGGGAGATAAAAATGAGAATTGAGAGGTGACACTTGATGATATGATTTTTGTGTAAAAAAAAATAAGGTGATCATTGTCTAGAAAAAAAAATTGAGACTTTGGCGAAGGAGCTTTAATTAATAGATTCAGAAACAAATTACATCAGTGAGTTCAAAAAATTATAAAAAGGTTCGAGTCTCTTGAGAAGGTTTCGAGGAAGATTGACAACAAAAATATTAAGTAGAGTAAATCTGTGCAGAATTCTTAGTAGAATGTGTCTCTCGTGTGCTTTTTTTTTATATTAAGCTCGCCAAAATGATGACATGTCTCCAGCCTAATGGAAAGTCATAGCGCATCTAGCGATTGGGGCCACTCTCACTGTCCGTAAGGCTTCTGGCAGTAGTCCTCAAGTTGGCAGCTATGTGGTGTGCCTCTTCACGCTCCGCTCGAAGAACGCGGAAATGTAAGATGAGGGAATCACGTGCGCGGGAAGATCGTTCCAAGTTTTTATAGTTCGACTGAAGAACGATCTTCTGAAACGCTCAGTTCTGGCGACGATTCTCTCCACTGTGTGTGAGGCGGAGAAGGCGGGATCAGGTTGAAGAGCTCTTCAGAACACTCGCCGAAAAATATTCGGTAAAAGGCAGCCAAGGACGCTATGGTTCTTCGCTGCGCTAACGGCTCGAGCTTATTTAGAACTCCTAGTTTCCGCGCGGCCAGCCCAATACAACTCTCTATGTAGTTACTCGTATATGATTGCGCTCATGCCGGACGTCTATACCAGGACTTAAGACAAGTGTAAGTGACTCTTAGCTATGCTTTGCTGGCAATGGTGACATACTTTTTGTTTTTTTTTTACGTGAGGGAAAATCCTCATGGATGTTATGCCGGACTCCTAACGACTGAAAAACCTCACGTAATGCCCAACAGCCTATGGTTGTGAGCCCCGGGTAAGCCCTCGGAAGGATGTCCCAGGACTCCCAACAGACCTATGGCCGCCTCTGCGGCCTCGCCCAGGATGGTGACATACTAAGACGCAGTAAGCAGATGTTATCACTGTTTGTCAGTTTATTTTATAGTTACATAACCTTAAAACTTTGCTATTTTCTTACATCTTAAGGATGTACTATAAAACTTAAAAGGAAAGTAACGTCTTTACTTCGTTGAGAACCTTCAGTAGTAGTGGCCTCAAGTGTGTGGTTTTATGTGTCTGTAGATAAAAGCAGGACATCGTCTTTGGCACAAGGTCAACCATATTCTACTTATTTTTTTCAGTGCCTTTAACGTTTTGGGATTAAGTACTCTATCACTGGACATAGGTGACATGTTAAAAGTACCTATCTATCAATGGTTATAACTATAATTTCAATGATCTGAACAATGGACCAACAATATTTCTATTAAGAGTGAACATTTCCATGAATATGGATCAAATACAGCGGATCTGATCTCGGAATTCTTATCATAATTTTGTTTTACACTAGCGAATTTGCTCAAGTTCAATTCAGATCTTTTGATAAATGACAGTAACAAACGTTCCCCATTTTTGTTTTGATTTTGAAAGTCAAAACATTGGAAGAATTCATTCCGCAAACCGGTAGTGAAACATTATAATGAACTGAAAAATGGCCGAACATTACAAAATCATTAGGGAAGTGAAGTTGTAATGTTTGAACATTCCAAACGAAGAACCGCATCAATGTTCATTAAGTGGTAGGCAAGACAAATGTTCAAGTAATTAAATAAAATCCATGCTTGAACGAGCTTCAGAACTTTGTGAGAAAGTGCTTCAATTGAAAGCTATTGTTTGGCTTTTTCGGCAATTGTACAATCATAATAATTTTAGCTTGTTTCTCATTATGATTTTCTGGTCTTTAGCGCGTTTTATTCCAAAAAATACCGGCCAAGTGCGATTCGGAATCGCGTATAGTGGGTTGCGATTCAAAAACCGGCAATAAATCACGTTTGTTGTATAGGAGTAGTATTTAATCCCTATTTTTTTAGTATTTTTTTGTCATAGCGACAACAGAAATACATCGAAATTTGAGCTCTTTAGCTATCACGGTTCCTGAGATACAGTCTCATGACGGACAGACAGACAGACGGACACCGAAGTCTCATGAATAGGGTCCCGTTCTTAAAAATAAACCTGGAAATCAAAATGCTCTGTGCAAGTCACGCGAGTTTAAAGACATTGAATCTTGTCAAGGTTATAATCGTATATCTAATCGCCGATAATACGATTTTCTCTTTTTTTTTTAATATGGAAAAAGAATTGGTTTCGAGCAGGATTCGAACCTGCATCTTCTCGCATTCAATATCAATGAAAGTTACAACGAACTACAAGAACTTTTATATTATGTTACTTGCTGCTACGGAACCCTTCATGGGCGAGTTTAACTCGCATTTGGCCGGTTTTTTGGTACGATACCCTCCGTGCGTGAGTCTGAATCGCTCCAAAACTTTTACTTCTATGCCGTGAATATATGTCGAATTCTTTCATAGCAATAATTATAAAATAGAAAATACCAAAAGATGGATGAATGAAAAGTAAAGTGACAATCGAAGCCTCGAAATCCTTCAGAAGTTTGTTTTCCTTATTTTCGACTGTTAGACAACAATGAAAGAATAATCGTCGCAGATCAAACAACGCCTCCTTTTCTATTATGAAAGGAAAAACAAAATTTAAATTAGAATAGCCTTCTCGAATTTGATGTCAAGTTCAAAGCTACGAGTAGTACTTTTAGAAAGCACACCGGTACATAATGGTGGAGACAAAATACTTTTTCTTGAAAAGGTTAAATTTTAATCTCGTTACTTGAAGTTTCAAGCAATGTGGATTCCGTTTGTTATTTACCTGGGTTACCTGTTATTTAAGTTTGACTGTACTTTATTCGTCTTAGGTTTTAGTAATGAATCTACTCTACTATATTGGTCTTACTGATTTAACTACGATCTATTAAATTCAATTTGTCTCGTTACACACATACATATATTATAGTCACGCCTGTATCCCCAAAGGGGTTGACAGAGGCATAGTATACGCCTTCATTTCATCTTATAGTTTTATGTCCCACTTATTAGGTGGTGAGCCTATTGCCGTTTACTTAGTGCGAGTCAAAGCGCAAACCTAAGGTCCCAATTATTCTTCCACTTAAAATAAATCATTATCTATTCAGAAAATATCATATCGATGGGTCCTATGTATACAGGCGTAAGTGAATAAAATAGATTTTACAGGAGAGCGATTTAAGTTGCCAGCACCATATTTTTGGGTAATATCTTCTGACCTACTTAACCGAATTTAATGCAATTTTGCATTTAGCCTTTACGTGTAATACTATTTCTAGGGTTGTTGTCAATTTTCATGCATTTTTAATACTTTTTGAGATTTCACACATTGGCCCTTTTACGTAGTCATTTTCTTGTAATTCCACGTATATTGTTCAACGTATAGAAACTTAAATGATCATTCGCATTTTACTAGGCTTAATGTAAATACAATATTTTAAGCGAGTTCTGTCTTTATTTATGCATGTAATTATTTTATTTGTTATCACGTATTACTTTTTATAAGAATCAGTTACAGAATGTTGGTTATTGTATCGTTATTTCGTTTTAACGCAAATACGCCCTTATACTGTGCTCAAATTTAGTTAGGTCTTTAGCATAATGTGTCCTAGTTTATAAATAAAACAATTTGCTAAACATTTTCACGGTTTTATTTAAGACCAGCTGACCCGCGCAACTTCGTTTGCGTGATGAATGAAGAACCGCTCGACCGATTTTGTGCAAACTTCACATAAACCATCAACTAAATAGTCCAAACAAAGCCTAGACATTTGGTTTGGATAGGTGAGCTCGTTCTTGAGTTATAAAATTACAACGAAAAGTGGTATGGTTTTTTATATAGATAGATTTGTTGTTATGCCGGCAACAAAAGTACATCGTCAAATTCATAATGCATAAAATATGAGCCAAGTAAATTTATTTATTAAATACATTTCTTAATTCAATGGCTAAACTACTACTTGACACAACTTCTCTTCTAAGCAATTGACATCGTAACCTAGTTGCTTCTTCAGGTAGTCCCAGCCTACGACGTTTAAACAAACCGAACTACTGTAGGCTTTGTCCTCCTAATACAGATGGTCCAACCAAGACCTGGTAACGTAATAACAATGTAAATTTCATCAGCTGAGCGTTCATGTTCATTGTAATGGCTCTTTTCAGTCCTGTTGAATGTAGTCTTCGTAGAGGCCATTCCCGTATTTTACAAAGACTTAGTGAGTCTGTTTCCTGACAGAATGCAATCAGCACTATATGTAGAATAAAGTTCATACCTTCCATGATCAATCTGCTGACAATATTTGTCGTAAGGATTGAGCGTAGATGGTAACATGCGGTGTTATTTTATTGACCAGTGGATACTACCTGAAGCGTGGTCTTTCATTTTTTCTGGCAAGCCATCTTAGCTTTTCTTCTCACAAATATATTTTTGTCGCACAAAACTTCCGTATAGCATATTTGGTTAATATTATACCAAAATAGCGCTTTTTATTTAACTTTATGGCTTTGTAGTAAAATCATCTCTTTGAAGTCTGAAGTAAAACCATATCCCTAACATAAATGACAACGCTTTCACAAATTATGTGTCAAAATAAAAAGTAATTTAAGTATAAAATAAGAGTATTTAAGGAGTATTGATATCAACTCCGGAGAAAATCGACCCCAAAATAATTAACATTCCCGTTTTAGCTCGTTATAGCATAAATTTCAATAAAATACGAAACACGTCTACAATAAATTATGTTAATAATGCTATATGCCAAATTTTAAGTAAATCGGACCAAGGAATCACGCTATCCCATACAAACTTTACCCTCCTTTTTTATACCTTTGGAGGTGGAATTTGCAAAAATGTTAAAATTACTTTTTTCAAATTGTAACAAACAACGCTCATGCGTAGTTTTATCATCGTATCATTAACCGTTTAAGCAATAATTGATAATAACTTTAGGTCTAGGGATCGAACCTTCTATGTACTTTTCCGGAATAAAAAGTACCCAGTGTGGTGCCCAGGCTATTAAAGAATAATTATACTAAGTTTCATCGTAATCGAACCGGTAGTTTTTGCGTGATGCCTGAACAAACAGACAGACAGACAGACAGACAGACAGACAGACAGACAGACAAAAAAATTTTTAATCACATTTTTGGTTTCGGTGTCGGTCTAGTAACACCCCCTGCTATTTATTTTTTTGATATTTTGAATGTACAGAATTTTCACTTCTACAGATTTATTATAAGTATAGATTAAAATTATAAAAGATACATAAAATAATGGCAATATAATAAGTAGTATCAACTTGGAATGTAAGTACAACAAATGCTATATTGAATAAAAAAATATGAGACATTTTTGCTTTCATAATTTTAACTATTGTGACAAACTATTGTTTTTCTTTTTTTTTTTCAAATTGAAAAAAATCTTGATAATCTAGAAAAGTAAAAAGTTCCTTTACCTATTAAGTATTAGATACAATAATTAAATTAATACAACTTTTAACTTTTCTGCAAAATCGACCATAGCTCCAACTTTGGCTGAAGAATTATTTATTTATGTATCTATTTATTTATTGTGGGCAATATTTTACCTAATTTCAAACAATCAAATAACAACATAAACAATCTTATTAAGTCTTCTATTCGTATAAAGTTTTATTAGAGATCAAACTTAATAAAAAATATTATTAAGACAACTTTTAACTTTTCTGCATAATCAACTACTTAGGTATAATTAATTTGAACTATTCTCACAAATGTTTTGTCAAATTTGAATTAAAAAAAATTAGTAACTTAACTTGATAATCTAACAGTTTTTTACTCTTATAAAGTTTACCTTAACCTAGAACAGTGGTGGGCAAACTTTCTTAATTGGGGGCCAGAAAAATGAAGAATTTTCAATCGAAGGCCAAATTTATAGGAAAAATGCGTTTTTCGAAGGACTTCCAGCTGAGACGCAGTCACTTTCAGTAGTGCGAGGTGTTCATCAGTATGTCGGTTTCTGAATAAGATTTGCAGTATTTCATGGTCGAAAAAGTCTATTCGCACACATATGACGACGCAAACATCGCTCTAATTTTCTGCTAGCTGGCTCCTTTACATATGGGTCTATTGTTCTATTCAGTAGAATCTATAATACTTCTGGACCGTCAAATTATGATTATCACGAGTCATTTACTCATGTCGAACGACCGTCGCTCGGCTGGCCGGATTAAATGCTTTCGCGGGCCTTAGGCCGAAAACTGCATGTCAGCGGGAGCGGGGCGGGAGCGGCGGCGACAGCGGGGCGGGGCGGGGCGGATCTTGACCGAACTTGATCTCAGCGGCCGGATCGCTCGTGTCGCGGCGACGAAGTGTTGGGTTTGGCGGTAACCCGGCAACCACATCTTTCGGAACGGAGTGCTTTTGTAACGTCGTATGATTTATTGTAGGCAAAAAAAGATTATTGATCTTTACAATAAACAAAGAAAACAAAAACGCGATTTTTATACTTATATTATAAAAAGAAAAGATTTGATTGTTTGTTTGGCATCTAATAGGTCCGAAACTACTAGGTACTGAACCGATTTGAATAATTCTTACACTACTGTTGGGAAGTAACATTATCCCAATATGTGTTCCCAATGACCTATCAACTTGTGATTATATCAACGTACCCAATGGGTAAAAACTGGACTATATTCATGAGATTTCGCCGTCCATCTATCTGAATGTTCGTCACGAGACTGTATATCTAATATAAAAGGGGCTGCCATACATGCCAACGTTTTTAGGGTTCCGTAGCCAAATGGCAAGAAACGGAACCCCTATATCGTCATGTCTGTCTGTCCATTCGTATGTCACAGCCACTTTTCTCTGAAACTATAAGACCCATGCTATTGAAAATTGGTAAGTAGATGTATTCTGTAAACGGAATTAAGACTTCTACATAAAATTAGGAAAAGCAGTAAGTTTTGGGGGTCCCTATACCTACTCAAAAGAACTGAAAGTCATTTTGATTTTCATCAAACCCATACGATACGAGTGGGGTATCTTTAAATAGGTCTTCAAAAAAGCTATTGAGGTTTTTAACATCATTTTTTTCTAAGCTGAATAGTTTGCGCAAGAGACACTTCCAAAGTGGAAAAAATGTTTCTGTCCCCCCCGCCCCTCTATATTCTAAACTAAGAGAATTATAAATCGAAAAAAAAGTGTACATTGCCATAAAAACTTCCAACGAAAATTGGTTTGAACGAGATCTAGTTAGTAGTTTTTTTGAAACGTCATAATAAACCGGGATTTTCGCTTAGATAATTACTACCACAGCGAAAGTGTTAAAACATCGATCAAAGTTTCAACGAACTACAAGAACTTTTATATTATGGTACTTGCTGCTACGGAACCCTATATGGGCGAGTCCGACTCGCACTTGGCCGGTTTTTTATTATAAAATCACTCTTTGATGTCTAGAAAGATAGAAAGAAAGAAAAATGCGTCTGCCTACTCCTTCGGGGATAATAGGCGTGATCATATTATGTATGTATTTTTATGACTAACATGTTTCCTTGGCCAAATTGGCGATCTATTAAAAATATACCAATTAATTTCTCCGCTTACATCAAACGATAAAATACACAGAGGAACGGCACTACGTCAGCTCAATCGCAGCGATACCGCGCGACTGGCGCTCCCCGCTCGTGCACCGCTGCCCGCCCCGCCGTCGCCCCGCTGACATGCAGTTCACTTCTATGGCACTCCATACGTTACACCGCCCCGCTCCCGCCCCGCTCCCGCTCCCGCCCCGCCCTCCGCTGAGATGCAGCTTTAGGCCTTACTTTGCCCATCACTAATCTAGAACAACTATAGTATAAAAACAGCCGCCGCGCCCCTACCTGACTACTCAGCGCTGTAGATGGGCGAACAGTGCGATCGGGCTTTATACGTGACGTAGTTTTTACACATACGCCTATTTGCCTAAAATTTTATTTTGGATTTAATTGACAAAATTTTTTTTTACTTTCTGATGTCATAGAATAGAGCAAAGTGAACTCATTGCTCAAATAATTGGAAAAAGGCGCAAACGGCAGTTTCGCCTTTATACGTAGGACCCATCGATATAGGTATGTCTGTGTGTGGATGTCCCGAGTAGTAGTAGAAATATGGATATTTTTTTAATATTAAATTCTTCAAATTGATACCGCCAGCTGAAAGCCATGGTGCATCTAGCGATTGGGGGCCAGTCTCACAGTTCGTAAGACTTCTGACAGTGGTCCTAAAGTTGGCGGCCCTGTGATGTATGCCTAACAGTGTATGATTTTCAAATCGGTTCATTAGTTTTGGAGCCTATTGATAATGCAAACAAACAAATACTCAAATCTTTTCTTTTAATAATATTAGTATGGCTTATAAGCCATAAACTCATCATATATATCTATACTCGGAACCAACCAAATTTTCCACCTTATATACTACCTACGTCGCCCCAAGACGTAAATAAGGTGGAAAATTTGGTTGGTTCCGAGTAGGTTTCGGTGGCTAAGTGGTTAAGCATCTTGCACGGAATGCGAGAAGATGCAGGTTCGAATCCTGCTCGAAACCAATTCTTTTTCCATATTTAAGTTTTATTATATGATGAGTTTAGCATAATAATTGCTTTTCAAAAATAATCTTAATGATTTTCTATCAATACATATAATAAAATCGTAACAGGTCGCTGTCTGTACATGGAAGATAAATAAGAAAAAATATTATAGGGGGGCTTTATGAACGCAATAGAACCCAAAACAATGATTTTTAGAATTTTTGTCTGTTTGTCTGTATGTCTGTATGTCTGTATGTCTGTATATCTGTTTGTCTGTACGGTTGTGCAAGCTAATCTCAGTAACCGCTCAACCGACTGCAATGCGGTTTTTTTTATTGTGTTGAGGTTTGCTCCAGTTAACATTTAGCGTTTGTTTTATGTAAATCGGTTTAGAAATAAAAGAGTTATAACACTTTTAAGAATCTGATATTTTGCAAATTTTAATTGTAGGGGTTTCTTTGAATGTGAGTGAACCTAAACTGGCGTGTTGGCTTAATCATAAAAGAGCTTAATGATTAAGACTATTTTTAAACAATTCAGTCCGCGCCGAAGGCGTGGACTGAATTGTTTTAAAATAGACTTAATCATTAAGCTCTTTTATGATTAAGCGAACAGGGCAGTTTCAGACGCTGCTTGATGACTCTGATGAAGAAATACCTTTCCTTTCATACACCTTATGTGACGTAAACGAAGTTGCGGGCTCAGCTAGTTATGAATATAAAGGAGTTTTTGATACATTCACAGTAGGTTAAGTAATTTCTCTAAAATTATTTAGAAAATATGTCTAACAATAATTGTAAAATTATATGAACACCACTAACCACCATACTCGTACACAAGGTAAAAATCGATCTATCGATGCTTACCACACTATATTATTATTATACCTATAAACAGCATGTCATAGCAGCGAAAATTTACGTTTCTGACAGAAAACAGAGATAAAACATCTTTTGAAGCCCACTCCATAAAGCGGTCATATCGTTTTTACGACAGATAAATTCGCAACAGTTGACATACAAATGCTGAACAATACCGAACATTGTTCGTGACATCGTTGAGGAGGCACTCAAATAGGTGCGTAGGGTGCTGTAAAGGTGGGTTATTTTGTTGTATCTATTGGACTTAAAGCGATGACGTAAGTATGTAATACGACTTTATTAACTTATGCATAATGTTTCGTGAAGCTACACGATTATCGTCTAAAACTGTACGTTTTATCTATACTTAATATTATAAAGAGGAAAGATTTGATTGTTGGTTTGTTCGCTATGAAAAGGCTCCAAAACAACTGAAACAATACGAATATATTTCACTGTTGGAAAGATACACTATACCCGGATGATATATTTTATCTGTGGAGAGAATATACGCCAGAACTGAGCACTTCAAAAGATCGTTCCTCTGTTATTAAAACCTGGAACGACCTGCCCACACACGTGTTTCCCTCATCTGCAAGATCCCGGGTTCTTCAAGCGGAGCGTGAAACATCACAGGGCTGCCAACTTGAGGACCACTGTCAGAAGTCTTACGGGCTGTAAGAGTGGCTCCCAATCGCTAGATGCACCATGGCTTTCAGCTGGCGGTATCAATTTGAAGACCTTAAAATAAAAACAATATCTATCCATATTTCTACAGGAACGGGAACTACTCGGTGACATTCACACACACACACATAATATTAAACACAGGCATACCTATAGTTATCTAAAATATTTTCTAAATAGATTATGATTTATTCTAAGTGGAAATGTTATAAGTGAAAAGTGGAAATGGGACGTTAGGTTAGCGCTTTGACTCGTGCTAAGTAAACGGCAATACGGCTCACCACCTATTACGTGGGACATAAAATTATAAGGTGAAATGAAGGCGTATACTATGCCTCTGCCAACCCCTTTGGGGATACAGGTGTGACTATACTATATGTATGTGTGTAACGAGACAAATTGAATTCAATAGATCGTAGTTAAAGCAGTAAGACCAATATAGTTATAGATTCATTACTAAAACCTAAGACAAATAAAGTACAGTCAAACTTAAATAACAGGTAACCCAGGTAAATAACAAACGGAATCAACATTGCTTGAAACTTCAAGTAACGAGATTAAAATTTAACCTTTTCAAGGAAAAGTATTTTGTCTCCACCATTATGTACCGGTGTGCTTTCTAAAAGTAGGTACTACTCGTAGCTTTGAACTTGACTTCAATTTCGAGAAGGCTATTCTAATTTAAATTTTGTTATTTCCTTTCATAATAGAAAAGGAGGCGTTGTTTGATCTGCGACGATTAATCTTTCATTGTTGTCTAGCGCTCGAAAATAAGGAAAACAAACTTCTGAGGGATTTCGAGGCTTCGATTGTCACTTTACTTTTCGTTCATCCATCTTTTGGTATTTTGTATTTTATAATTATTGCTATGTAAGAATTCGACATATATTCACGGCATAGAAGTAAAAGTTTCGGAGCGATTCAGACTCACGCACGGAGGGTATCGTACCAAAAAACGGAAAAATCAAGGTTTGTTGTATGGGAGCCTCCCTAATCCCCTCTTTTTTATGATTTTGGTATTTGTTGTTATAGCGGCAAGAAAAATTCATTATCCGAAAATGCCAGCTCTATCACGGTTCCCGAGATACAGCCTTTTTTTATACCACTAAATTGGCAGACAAACATACGGCCCACCAGAAGGACTGGTGGTCACCGCAGCCTATGATCGTTTACAACACCAGAGGCGCCACAATCGCGCTGCCGACCCTATATCGCCTACTGACCGACAGACAGACTGCGAAGACGGATGGTGAAATCGTGAAAAAGGTTCAGACAAGTCGTAGATCAGATGCCAGTATTAAACCTGTTGATGTCTAAAAATACCGAAATACACTTTTGTCCGCAAGAAGAAGTCTATCTCGTCCCCTGTCACTATGAGTTTCATTTTACCCATTCTAGCAAACATACAATTCAATTTCACCGTCTTTATTCATTTTTTACGATCTATGGAAGTCTAAAAATGAATTTAGACTACGTGGTAGTAAAAGTAGTGTGGTAGGAAAACTTCAACTAAACTACGATTTTTAATTCGAGTCAGTAAAATGACAATTGCAACTGTCACTGATACGAAAAAGGGTGACCCGCTACAATAGTGATGTTCGACAATCAATAGACTTAGACATTTTAGTCATTCTTTATTTTGTAGGTATGAAAGCATTTTTTTTATTGTAAATTTGTAATAGATTAAATAATTCGAGAAATATGGACCTTACCAGCATATTAAAATTGTTTACTATAACATTATTATAAAAGCTGGGAAAAAATGTTTAAAAAGATCACGTCATGGAACGACCTGCCCGCATCCCGGGTTCTTCAAGAGGAGCGTGAAGAGGCACATCACAGGGCCGCCAACTTGAGAACCACTATCAGAAGTGGCCCCCAATCGCTAGATGCACCACGGCTTCTTTCCATCAGGCGGGTGGCGACGTCAATATGGCGAGCTAAATAAAATAAAAGATTCAGAGAAATTTAGTAAAACAATTCAAGTAGTTTTTAACCGACTTCAAAAAAGGAGAAGGTTACTGAATTCGACCGTACATAATTTTTTAACCGACTTCAAAAAAGGAGGAGGTTACTCAATTCGACCGTATATATATATTTTTAAATGTTTTTTCGCGAAGAACTCCGTCCGTCGTTTATTAATCGATTTGAAAAAATTTTTTTTCGTTCGAAAATAGATACTCCCAAGGTGGTCCCATTTTAAGGAAGTTAGGATCTGATGATGGCATCTTGGAGAAATCGAAGGGAACTTTTAAAATTGCAGGGACATCTAGGGCGTTTGTAATTTTTTCGATTAAGGGCTTTAAAGTAGTACAACTTAATGAAAATCTGAAGTCGATTTGATGATGGAGACGAAAGACAGAAGAGAGAATTCCCTAACGATATACAGCAGTTACCTTGTGTTTGGGCTTGATTAATTTGTACTTTCGAGAACTTTACACCTAGATAGATAGATTTTCAGTCTACACGTCACTAAAAATAATGAAAAAAAATTTTAACAAAAAAGAAACCGACTTCAAATAAAAGTAAAAACTGAAAAATAAAGTTTCCATAGCACAACGTTAGGATTATTCTGATTTATCAGATATCATTAAATATAATACTGAAGTCGGTGCCAATATGACTATGAGAGAGATTAATAATGCCTACGTAAGCCTTCATAGTTTTACTGGGCACCAATTTCTGTATTGTATTTCATGATATCTGATAAATCAGAATATACTAACTGTGGTGGAACTTTAGCAGGTTCGTCGCTCCACCACGGTTTGACTGTCGATAGTTCTTGCAGTGGACTGTATGTAGGTTCTTTTCGTGCATTTAACGGACGGGCCCCTTAATCTCAAGGTAAATTGGTGTGAAATGTTTGTATAAGACAAACTACGGTTCCTTGAAAAGTGATGATGATCGGGATTGATATTTTAGTGTAAATAATTATGGGGCAATCGAGGTCCAAATTGTTAGTTTACTACATTATTTGAATGAGTTAAAATACGGTATAGGTGGTTTTATGCAATATTTAATTACTGTTTGATATCGAATAAAAAATATAATCTCGACTAACTTTTAATCGTAAAACTCGATTTAACCACATCACTATTTATTTGTGACAAAAAACCCGCCACACTGAAAATGTCATTTTACTGACTCGAATTAAAAATCGTAGTTTAATAGCTTTCGTAAGAGTCATTACAAAATTTCTATAGTGTCAGCAACAGGCGAACGAAGTGTCTACGAATGTTGTTAGTTTCTATTACGACTTTTATTATTAGGTTGTATGTATGGTTAGTATATTTATATAAAAAACTGGCCAAGTGCGATTGGGACTCACGCACAGAGGGTTCCGTACCAAATATGGAAAAAATCCTTCTGCTGTATGGAAGCCCCTTGAATTAATTTTATTTTTTGTTATATCGGCAAAAGAAATACATAATCTGCTAAAATTTCAGCTTTCTAGTTATCACGGTTCCTAGGATACAACCTCGTGACAGACAGACATACAGCGAAGTCTCAGTATCAGGGTCTTTTTTACCCTTTGGATACGTAATCCTAAAAAGCTGGCTGACTGACTTTACTTTTCAACAGGCAGCCAAAACTACAGAAAGTAAAATAAATAAATATTCACTGACAATTTCACACAACGCTATCTGATCCCAAAGTAAGCTAGGAATAACCTGCTTGTGTAAAAGGTATCAGATCACGGATATAAATACATATATTATATACTTTAAATACATACTTATCATACATAGAAACACCCACTCTCGAGAGAAACATTATAGATCGCACAAATTTTTGTCTCCGGTGGGAATCGAACCCACGACCTCGTGATCCGCAAATTTTGACCCCTAGACCAACGAGGCAGTCAAAAAGGTACACGTTCTCACAGTAATTAGAGATAAAAGTAAAATAATTCTAGTCTGTTCGATACAAAATTCTCAGTCAGTTTCTCAACGTAAAATAAGCCACAGCTTGATAAAGGAATAAGGCTCAGAACTATCTTCAAAGTATTTATATCCACCTTTAACCCACTTCTTGTATTTTCTGGCTCCGAACCGAAGAAGCCGTATTCTAAGCCATTTGGAACTATTCCAACCAAGTCGTTTCTATTAAAATCGGCCTTTTCAATGTTATGAGTAGCGTAAAATGGTCATGTTATTTGAAAAAAGTAGGAATAAAAGTAAGTATAAAGTGTTCTTTTGCTGTGGAATAAAGTATTCGAGCGGAAACTCAATATCGCCGATAATGGTCTAGTCGCAGCGAGACACTCCATCAATTAATTAATTAGCCTACTTCGGTCCAACGCTAGTCGATTCCAGGCACTTTTTTAGCTCAACGTGTACCTACAAGGTCTACACAGGAAACGTTTATTCTATTCGTATTCGTTCCATAATTTTTTTATTTCTCACTTTGTTATTAAAAAGGCGTTTGTGTTAAGTACTTGACAACTTCAGGAAGCTTACCTACATTGACGAATATTGCTTACAAAAACCGATAAAACTTAAGAAAAAAAGTAAAATAACTCCGTCTATATCCGTTCCTGCTTATTTTTTATTATTAACGTCAGTGAAAATCCTTCATGGATGCTATGCTGTACGCCTACCGACTAAAAAAACCTCACGTAATGTTTAACAGCTTACGGTTGGGAGCCGCGGGTAAGTCCTCAGAAGGATGTCCCAGGACTCCCAACATCAGTTCCTGCTTGCCGACGCTGAATGCCACATGCAGTGCGTAGACTGCTTACTATTAAGGTGGCATACAAGCATAATTACATATGATCCATCTAACAGGAACTGCTTACTGTATGTAGACTATAGACGTTCACAGCACCAGAGGTGTTACACTTTCTCTGCAGACTGTGATGCAGTAGCAAGCAAGATAAGAATGCACGTAAACCACAGGACCGTTATCGTGTTTCCAATAACTGTGACGAAAACTCTCGTAAATGGAAATGTGACAGACGTATCTATCGACTACAGCATAAAAGAGGCTTAACGTCAAAATTACTGAGCTAGCAAGGACTTTGGGGTGTTAGTAATAACTGAGCTAGCAAGGACCTCGGAGTGTTAGTAATTCCTCCATCTCCATAAAAAACTGGTGGAACGTTCCACCACGTTTATGGAGATGGAGGAATTCGGAATAAATGTGTTTTATTTCTCATGCTTTTCACTACTGTTTCACAATCTCGTATTACTAACACTCCGAGGTCCTTGCTCCTTACTCCTCCTAAGTATCCTACTACCTACCAAAATGTATGTGGTAACTTACACAATCTTACAAATATTATAAAATCAAAATTATGTGACAATGAAAGGATGTCTGGATGTTTGCACGCACTAATGGCTTAACGGATCTAGCTGAAGCTTGGTCCAGGAATAGATTATAGTCTGGAATAACACAAGCTATTATTTATCCTAGGAATACGGGAGCTGATTTCCACGCCGCTGAGCCGTGGGCATCATCTAGTGTTTAATAATATACTTACTAAGATTTCAGTAAACCTTACACAGACACGGAATCCAGTACTTTTGAAGTCATTATCTCAATGCTGGCCAGTTTTAAGTACGCCAGCACTTTAGCACAGCCTCAGCCGCTCAGAGTAATTTTCTTTTTGTAATCATGCTTAAAGCTTTCAGTTGTTAACGAAATGAAATTTTGACGAAGAAAACTTACTTAATAATCTTGACTGAAGTCGCAAAATGAAACTTCTTGTGTTTTTAAATGTTTTTTTTTTATTTGTTACAAAATATTCAGGCAAGTCGCAATTTGCTTTAACATTCTTTTTTATACCACTACGGTGACAGACAAGCATAAAACCCATCAGATGTACAGGCCGTCACCGTAGCCTATGAACGTTTGTTACACCAGTGGTACCACACTCGCGTTGCCGACCCTGTAAAAACCTTCTAAGACCCATTTTGAAGAACCCTATACTGTTGGCGTTAGGGAAACCGAGGCAGGGATATTATTCCACAATCAAAGCGTCCACGGAAGAAATGTCCAGCATGTGAGAATGAATACCCCGTCTGTGGCGAGCGATGCGATAGAATGTAACTGTAGGCATCATATGAAACAATTCCTCGAAGCACAAACCATTGTACAGGCGGTAGAACACGCACAAAGAAGCAAAGTCTCTCCTGTCGCGAAGACGTTCCACACCACCTGCAAGCATAGGATCGTTGACAACTCTCATAGGTCGCTTTCGCACCGGGTCAATGGACAAAGCTGATATTCAGATGCCCCCGCCCACAGGTGACAGCAGTACTCGATATGCAGCCGCACTTGCGACTTATACAAAAGCAGTGTTTGCGCCACAGTAAAGTACCACTGCGCCCAACTGAGCACTCTTAGCTTCTTGGACGCCAGCTTGACTTTGCCCTCCAAGAGACTGCGTAACTGAACGGCACTGGATGACTGGAGATCTCAACACAAAGGATTCCTATTCGAAATTCTATTTGCATTTGAAAACTGAAATAGTATCTACAAAATTGAGACCATTCAAATCAACACAAACATGGTGTGCTGTAATTTTCTGAGTAGTTTGCTATTACTTGATGTAGTTCTAGGTTACTATGTAGAGGAAATACCATCGAAGTGATTGTAAATCTAATTTCAGATCAATTGGACCTATGAGTTTTAATAATGAAATCTTTACACTACCTGGAAAGTGAGCTAATGATCTTAAAATTGTATACGTAAAAATCATCTCGAGCTTTTGGAAACAAAAACTGCATCAAAATTAGCCTAACCGTTGGATACCTGTAACAACACAGGCAGACGTCAAACACCACACACAAAAAGGTTAAACTTATAATAATCCGTCGTTTTACATCGGGGATTAATTTTTTCCGGTATTTTCCTCAGTTCTGGGATAAGACACCAACACAACAAGTATGATACATTCTAAAAGTACCAGGTACTGGTTACCACCAGCTCTAATAGAATAGAAAAGAGGATCCATTAGAGGTTAATTCACTTGTTTATAGTGAACTTGACTCAAAGTGTTTTCAAATCAGATTTGAATTTGAATGCATTCTTGATCCATTTCGTATTAGATGGTTCGACAATAGTTCCTTTAAGTATTGTTATACAATGGCAATGTAAATGTCATTACAAAGCTTTTATGAATGTATTCAAATATTATTTCAGTCAACACAATACCAATAATTACTGATTCATAGAGAATTCGTATTAAATTGCCATCGAACGAGCGACATTCCGCAGTATGTCGACGCAAATATGGCGGTAATAATACCTACCTACCTGGAATTCTGACGTTTATTTGGGCGGGAAAATTAATGACGCTTAAGGTGAAGTGGGACTCAAAATACATAATTTTGACATATTTCGAACCAATTTTGCAACGGTGTTAACAAAGATTTCACAATTTTTTAAATGGATAATTATTATTAAGTATATTGACCAGGGATGTCAGCTCTCCAAAACACGATTGAGTAAATTCGGCTCGATAGAAAATAATCCCAAAGTTCCCTCGAATCTGTAAATTTACCTGTGACCGCCTTGACTATAATCAATTTCATTCAGTAGTTATATAATGTACCACACTAATTTTTTATTTCCATGTCCCTAATAAGTTACCTCGAGGTCCTATGCAGTTATTTATTAATTAAAAACATATTGCTTTAATAAAAAAAAACGTTTTGTTGAGCGGGAGTGCATTTTGCCGCTATCAGCCACCTCACAGAGCCCGCTCAGTCAGCCGACAGACTTCGTTGAGGACACCCGTATACAACTTTGTCACGCCCGCTGACGTAATTCGCTGCCGTAGTAACGAAAATAGGTAATAAAAAAAACCAAAAAAGGAAGTATTCAAGGCTTAAGCTCAAGAGCGTAAAAATATCGCATCTGTTTGGGGAAGTTTCTTTGGGGTATTATATAAGTTATAGTAACGTTTTCATACTTTCCAATACAAAGTTTGCCTGATGCCGCATAATAGATAAGTCCAGAAGATTCACCTATAAATGCGCTCATGTATGTGACGCCCTGACCGAGCGTATAACATGTACATTATTTAAATTAATATTTAAGTAAAATCAATGTCATAACGAGTATAATACTAATGACTGATAAATCAGTGGCCAATTCTCCTAAATTTACAATATAACAGTAGGAATAAACCTTAATTGAGTATATTATAAATTAGACTTCTATCCAAAATTACAGCTTTCAAGGCACGTATTGCGTATTGTTGATATTCTCGTAGTCTTACTTTACTACTCGTACGTCGTAGTTGATGTAGGTAGGTATTGAATTTGAAGTTGTAAGTATGAGTTTCTTTTTTTTATATTTAGCTCGCCAAATTGACGTCGCCATCAGCCTGATGAAAAGCCGTGGCGCATTTAGCGATTGGGGGCCACTTCTGACAGTAGTCCTCAAGTTGGCGGCCCTGTGATGTGCCTCTTCACGCTCCTCTTAAAGAACCTGGGATTGTAAGATGAGGGAAACACGTGTGCGGGCAGGTCGTTCCATGTTTTTATAGTTCGACTGAGGAACGATCTTTTGAAACGTTCAGTTCTGGCGAAGATTCTCTCCACTGTGTGTGTGTCATCTTTGCCCGGCACGTGTTGTTCGGGATCGGAAAGAAGAGGGTGGGATCAGGTTGAAGAGCTCTTCAGAACATTCGCCGTGATACATTCGATAGAAGGCAGCCAAGGACGCTATGGTTCTTCGCGGCGCCAAAACGGTTCGAGGCCTCCCGTCACCTCAGTTTGAATTTTAACCAACAGTGAACTGAAAATAAACAGCTTACATACAACCCGATACAGTCACTACAACCCTAACTTTGTTTTTAAGCCATAATGTAAAATAGTAATTCAATTTCCAATGGATAGTGGTACTAATGTGTTAAGCGCTAGAAGATGATTTTGTGAATATATGTTACTGAAAAGGCCTGATGATTTAATATGACTTACGAATTATTTAATTATGATATATGAAAGTCTGTGAAGATGTTAGTGACAAAATCACGTTCCAACGGTTGAGCAGATCTGGCTGTAATTGGTGGCCTATTATAATTATTTTATGCTTTTCCAGACTGCAATGTATTCCTGGACATATTTTACACTAGCTGACGCCCGCAGCTTTGCCCGCGTCTAGTTTTGTTCCCGTTTCCGCTTGCCGTGGGAACTGATTGCCGGGATAAAAAGTGGCCTATGTGTTATTCCAGGCCTATATCTACCCCTGTACTAAATTTCAGCTAGATCCGTTTAGCCGTTAGAGCGTAAAAGAGTAACAAACATCTACACTCACAAACTTTCGCATTTATAATAATAAGTAAGAAGTAAGATAATTTAGAAAATAGCATAAAGGCTATTTTATCCCTGGATATGACCCAATGGTGGTAGGGAACGCAAACAGAATTCTACACAGCTGAAGCTGCGGGCAATAGCTATGCGAAGTGAAACGTAGAATGTTTAATTTAGGAAATGGTAATCATTTGGACAGGACTAAAGCCTAGTCTAGTTTAAATAACTAGTATCGAAATTTATTCCTTTACACCCATGCATATATGCAAATAGTAATATTCGTTTTTGTATATTCTTCGTTTTCTTAGCCAAACGGGACCCTATTACTTAGACTTTGAAGTCCGTTTGTTCATCTGTATCTCATGAACTAGGCAGTAATACATTTCAAAGATATGTTTCTGCTACCGCTGTAACGACTATAATAACACTAGATAAAAAAAAAAGGTTACTCCCATACAACGTAATCTTCTGGCGTTTTTTTTTGTTACGAAATCCTCATCAGTGTGCCAGTCCAACTTGAAGCTCGGCCGTTTTTACAGTTCCGTATCCAAAGGGTAAAAATGGAACGAGGAGAAAGTATTGCCTTTTGAAAATGCTAAGAGGCAAAAGCGGTCAGGTGTAGAGTAAATAAATGCTGTAAAACAGTACAAGTGGTGGTTATTCAATATGCGCTGCAGGTTCCACCAAGTGCCAACAGTATAAATAATCTGTAATAACGCGACCCTATTACTGAGACTATCTATTTGTCATCTTATACACCACTGCAATAGCTAGGCATTTGAAATTTACGAATCCTAAAAACGGAAAAAAAATTAAGGAGGGCTCCCATACATGTATATTTTTCAGTCCTTTTTTGTACAGAACCCTCCTTTTTCCTTTTCAGGAAGTACCAAAAAATATAAACAAAGAATAAGGTCAGCAGATTCTTACTTTTTCAATAAACCTGGCAAAAATCGTCACAGGTAAAAAAAATAATTGAAGTACTTCTTAAATATATTATGTTCTATGCTTATTATGAAAATGAATTTAATTACATGTTAGTGATAAAAAATGCATCAAAATCAATTACGTAGTTGCTCACGAGTAGAAGATCTAAAGAGGTTTATCTAAACAGGGCGAAAAAAATTGTTTTGTAAACTTGTACTTCTGTCAATGATTTCAATTGCGTAGTGAACGGGTTAACGCGCGAAAACGTTTCCGACGCACGGAGCGTCCCGAACATCTTGCGTCTGCTTCACCCCCTCCGAATCGCTTGAGACACAATTGCACTTCGCCTTAAAATCTCATTAATCTTTGGTAGGAAGACCGACGAAAGCTGTTTTTAAAACTTTATTTTTGATTGGGATAATTATTACAAAGTAACATTTTTGTTATTATTTTGCGATTCTAATTATATACATTATTAACAGGGAAGAATTAATCTGATTACTTTGTAGGTACTGTTTTGTATAAGAGACTTAATTTCTATTTCGCTATCAATAAACAAATTGTGCTAAAAGTATAGATGAAAAGAAACAGAATCAAAATCGGTTCATCCGTTTGGGAGCTACGATGCCACAGACAGACTTACAAACACACACACACACACACACACACACACACACGCGCGTCAAACTTATAACACCCCGTACGGGTTTCCGTCGGGGGTTAAAATGAATACGAACAATCAAGAACAAAGTCATGACCTGTTAAAAATAGATTCGAATATTCCTACAAATTAAAATACCGTGTAGGCAGTCGATTAATTTACTTCGAATAAATATGAAATTTCATCGCTTTTTCCATTATTCAAAGTTTGAAAAGATTCCCATTTCTAACCGGATTATTTAAGGTTTCCCTTATTTAATTTCCAAAAATAAAAATCCGTACGCTAATCGCTTTTGGCAAGGATTGTCTTCAAGGATATTCCAAACCCCAAAATTACAAGAAAAGTTACCGAAGTGTTTCAGGATCTAAAAGTTTACGAAAAATCCTTCTGTTGAACAGAGATATTGAATAACAGTTTTCTTAAAATTACGAAAACCTAATTCCAAAGCCGTAGAACTAGTTAGAAGTATTAATTTCTGTTATAAACTTACAAAGTTCCATTCTAAATAAAGAACACACAAAGTTTTGCCTATTTATACTATCCCTCGGTCTAGTTCAAGGACCCATATCTGCTTTCAAAGAGGTGAATCAATTTTCAAAAATATTTCCTCCACACCTAAAATGGAGATGCAATTATTTTCTACCCCATGTTAACAATAAAGTGCCAGGCTATGGTTAACAGTCAGAATGACTGTTGGGAGTCCTGGAATATCCTTCTGGGGGCTTACCCAGGGCTCCCAACCGTAGGCTGTTGGGCGCTACGTGAGGTTTTTTAGTCGGTAGGTTATACATAGCTACCATGAAGGATTTTCTCTCACGTTAAACAAAAAAAAAACAGTCATAATGAAGCAAATTCTCACTTACCACTTGTGTTTTTGCAAATCGCCTCAAAGTAGAAAGATCAAAATATTTTTGAGTCGTTAAAGTGGTTGTAAGCATGACTAATAAGTTTAGTTATAGCTTTGATAAACGTCCAGAATGCGCAAGTCGAGGGGTAACTCTGAGTATCTCCCTTTTTGGGGTATTTTCCAGATGAAATTCAATTTCGCTCTGGTAATTGCTCCTTTACTGATGCTCTAAGTAGCTTTTAACTTAAGTTTCTTTTTGGAGAAGTTGAATCTTGTTTGGATTTGAATTTTGCAAATTGTGTTGAATTTACAATCTAACACATTTGGTAGATTGATTTATGTAACTGTATTCATAATATTTAACGAGTCACCCTTTGCCATTGATAATAAAATATTACGTCGCTGTCTTCATCCATAGCTTAAATTACACAGTTTATTTAACCTCCAACCCACTCGGTCTAACTCCCATTTCAAGTCATCTGTTACTATTCTGTTATATAAGAAAATTGTCGAATATAGGGGTTCCATTTCCTATTAGATATAGAATATGAGCAGCAGGTTCCACCAAGTGCCTTCAACCAACAGTTTAAATAATCCTATTAGATTCGCGAAGCGCCCCTGCGAGTTGGACTTGTATGTTTACAGGTCTCTCTCTTCATCTTAGCGTATTTCCAATAGCTTCCAAACCCTAAATGAATTTCCCGTCCAGTTTTATCGCTTACTTGTAGCAATTAGCTTGAAATATTATTTCTAAAATGGCTAAGACCGTCTACCGCTTGATATCTTAAATCCCCAACGACGCTTGACTCATTACCTCTTCCATGAGCTAGTTGTTGTACAGTAGTCCCTAACAGTCACAGAAACCTTCCAAAAGATTAACAACATTCTTGGTTGCACCGAAAGGCCTTGCTGCTAACATGGTTCCGTATCCTGCAATAACAATATCGCGTTCGTCATTGCCCTTATTTTAATCCTTTAGGAACGTATAATGGCCAAACAGTTTGTATCCTAATCCTTGTAATTGCCAAACCAAAACCACTATGATGAAAATCCTTCAATATGTATATCTACGCTATACCAAAACAAACCCTGCCGTAGCAAACAAAATCAAATCAGTGCGTGAGTTGGGTATTAAAGAGGGTGTAGGTTTTCATTGCAATTGAATGAATCATTTAAATTATTTTACGTGTGAACGTCTGTTTATTTACGCTGTATATTTTACTTGTATACCCTCAGTTTTTATCGATATATTATCTGTTGATTAAATCTGAAGACGGTAATACTTATCACATTTAAATCTAGAAATTTCCCTACTTATTTACTTGTAATTTTAAAGTCTTGCTGATGCACGGTAGCTCAGTTTAACTAGATAATGTAGTTAAACTACGACATTAGTCACTATATGAGTCACAAAAATAAAATCCTGTGTTACTTTCTTCCTATTTATATTCTATGAATTTATTGAGGTCAGTGTATTTCTGCTGGGGCGTTTATAAGGCTTTAATATTAAGCTTTGCTAACTAAATACAACAAAGACTAAAATCTTCTGACTTAACACTAAAATGAAGGACTTTTACACAATAGCTTGTTGAAAGACAAAATTGTGGGTCCAAGTGGTTGTACACTTTGACTAAAGTTGAAACTACTCCATTGTGCTAGAATCTTAAACGGCTCCTTCCGATCGGATGCGTGGTTTGATTGCCCAACCGATAGGGTTGCCACATAATATATTGAGCTCCTTTCACATACTTACAAAAATGTTGTAAGCTGCTTTCGTTTTTTTCAACAAAACTTCGAAATCCTTTCAAAATGTCGGCATCCCTTTCATTCTTTTCCTCTCCTTTCAACGTGCTTTTGAATTTGCTTCATTAAAGACTCTCTCAACCTCACAACATTGTGGCACTTGATAAGAAATACCCAGGGATTCCTTTTTACACCACTAAAAAAGATTCAAATGAAATCTTCAAGCAAGCAAGTGGAACAAAGGCAGTTGCTACAACAGAGAGGCGGCAAAAGCGCTGCCGAGTTTTCAGAATTTCTTCTAAAACCTGTTTTGGAGAACCCCATACTGTAAACATTCGGGTTAACCGATGCAGTAGGCTCGTTGCATTAAATCTGAGTGTCACTGCGTCACAATAGCATTGTAGGAAATCTCTATTAGGATCTTTCCTACACAATCCACGAAATTTATTACAACTCTAAACCAGTTTGTCAAAAGTGGTGTATAGAAATCTCACCATCAACATTTCAGTATCTGACCAGCCCTGTTATTCGGGCCGTTCATTCATTCCTTTGTTGAAATTCCTTTTCAACTGCTGAAAGATCCCTTATCTTTTATCCTGCGCCTTCTTAAATATCTGCACGTGACATAGTTCGGGCTCAATCCCTATTGTCTGCTATTATATTTTTAATTAAAAAATATTGCTTTGAAGTTTCTAGATTATCTGTCTTATGTTGATTTGAATATTTCACTAACTATGACCTAAAGTATTTTGTCCACAGCTACCCTAGAATACTTAACCAATGTTACATAAAATATAAAGTCCTTCTGATGGAAAGTGAGCGATGATTCCGTTACCTACGAACGTTTGCAACACATTGAGGATCTTCTTTCGTGTAACTAAATCACATACTCACAATTTCTAAATATCTAAGGTAATCAATAAAGAACAGTTCTACTTTACAATTTCCTAATTTAGGTTGCCGCGACAATACCAAGCTACAGACTGGTTGCTTACTGTGAGTTTTGTAAAGAATAAAACTGTGTAATGCTAAAACCCAAGAGTCTGAATTAATGTACCGTCCCGGAAGGTTCTGCTAATTATTGAGCTAAATTATGAGCCTAAAATAACTCACGTTATTTGTACAACAACGCGCGACGTGGCATGGTTCCTGGTGGTAAATTAAAAGGGCTTCACCCTCACTAAAGAGGTGACAGATGTGCGAGTAAGTACGAGTATTTATGGCTCGACGAACTTCGTAGGTACGTGTGTCACCCAAAAGTACACTACCTAATTTAAAACCGCCGCACACTGGAGCGGCGAGTCGAAGACATACATTCATATAGTCCCGCCTTTATCCCCGAAGGGGTATGCAGATGGGTATAATACACACCCACATTTAACCTTATAGTTTTATGTCCCACTTATGCCGTGTTAAAATGTACATACGATTTTTCAAGCCGCCCATAAGGACTTCAACATGGCTTAACGCTTGTCATTTTACTGACAACCGGGTTTCATTTTCAGTTTTTCTTCTCTACGCAATGAATTGTTATGCGAAAGTGTTCCTTTAGTCGCCTCTTGCGACACCCTCCCGATGAATTGGGGTGGTGACATTTTGTACTCTTTCCCGTTGCCACACGTTCATAAACAGCAGACGCCATCGTAACCCTTGAATTCTAGGTACCCTTGTTTAAAAATTGTGTCTAATTTCTGAACTACAAAACCCTCAACATTAAAAATTGTATGATTGTTCCACACATTTTTCTTAAAGCTCTTAGAACCTGAAAGTACTAGAAATCTTCACGGATACTAGCCTACTGGCTAAAAACACACGGTTCCCTACGGCCAGGAGACCCGAGTAAACCCTCGAAAGGATGTCCCAAGACCAATGATAACCATGTCGACATTTGTATCATTATTGTAGGTAAATACTGAAATGTTTGCAATAATTTTAAGAGTACAAACTGTGATCACAGCGCAATAATAAAATTAATTAAAGTCAAACAAATTAATGTTATTCCATTTATACAGCTGAGACATTACAATTCTTCTGTTTACCTCTTTAGGCACTTGCTACAATTTATCACGTATTTAAGTTTAATTAATGTGTACTGAGACAGAGCCTCTCGGCTGAAACGAACGAAATTATGGCTCAAATTAATTACGAAGATGAATGTAAAATGGCCGTCGACAGCTGCGGATAGTTTTTGTTGAAATATAAAATCTTGTCGCATGTTTTACCATTTAATGTCATAATAGTTTTTGATAGGTATACATATAATGATAAATCAAACATGTCAGTTTCTCTCTCTCTCTCTCTCTTTCATTCTTTCTTTCTCTTTATGTGACGTAAAAGAAGTTGGGTGGGCCAGCTGTATAACCATAGAACTATAATTATTTTCAGGTATAATCATCAATTAAATGTCAGAATAAACAAACGACAAGTAAATTAGTGAAAAGTAGACCCTTATCACGTGGGCCCCTGTCGGACACATAATGCTTTCGCGTAATCGAATTAATTATGTCAAGTAAGGCTGAGCGCACATTGGCGACAAGACAGTCTACAGACAGACTGCCGCTTTACTAAATCTATGAAACTGCGAAACTTGTCCGATCCGATAATCGAGCAAGAGTCAGTCTTAAGACAGTCGGGTCTCCAATGTGCGCTCAGCCTAAAGGTACACATGGACGTTGCGACTAGGTCGCATTATTTGCTATCGAGCGACTGGCGACACGCCCATTTTACATTAATTTGCTACATTAGTCATTTGGTATTGTGATATTGACAGCCAATTTGTATACAGAATTCAGATTGTTTTTAGATTCTGTGTAATGTAAAACGATCACTGAACTAACTATCTTTTGTTATGTCTGGTCTTTCGGTGTGAGATATTTCATATGTGAGCGTTTTCGTGCTTCGGACGGCACGTAAAGCCATTAGTCCCGATTGTCAGTTACATCAGATCTTGAAAAATTTAACAGCGAATTATCTTAACCTGCGCCTTGCTCATTACTTATAACGTGAGACCAAAACGAATGGTTTAATTTTACATAATAAATAATGCCTCTGCCTATCTCTTCGAGTATAAAGGCGTGACTAATTTATGATGTATTTCTGAAACATGAACAGTGCATGTAAGAAAATAGTATTTCGCATGAAGTCCCGAGTTATTTCGATACTAGCTGTTGCCCGCGACTTCGTACGCGTGAAAATTATGTTATAATGCCAATTTGATTGCTTTCTGCTTAGCCCCTAGGATATGTAGCGTAATAATAAATAGCCTATTTGAAGACCCTACCCCTAGTTAATATTTGTGCAAAATTTGAATCAAATCTATTGAGTACTTTTCGAAATCCTTCCGGACAAAGCAAAGCAAACAGACAAACAGACAAACCGACAAAACAGACAAAAAATTTTCTAAATATATTTTTGGCTTCTCTATCTTATGTTGAACACCCAGCGAGTATTTTTTTTTAATATTTCCAATGTACAGTTTTGACTTTTCTATCATTTTAATATATGTATAGATAAGTATGAATAAATCAGTTTCTTCAATAGCTATACTTACAATAACATTGTTGAAACGTTTGTGATCTTTTGAATATTTTTCTACACCAGGTGATAATAATTACCGACATTTTATACGGTATATCTTACAGTTCGAGTCGCGAACGCTTTCTCCGGATCGGTTATTTTTTTTTTTAAATTTGAGGGAAAATCCTCATGGATGTTATGCCGGACTCCTACCGACTAAAAAACCTCACGTTACGCCCAACAGCCTATGGTTGGTATTGGTTGTTTAAAACAACTGTACCGATTTAAAAACTGCGGAAACCTACACTATACCCTACCTACCACACAGGTGATATAGGCGTTTTTTTAATGTGAAGAATCCGTCATGGATTTTTTTATATTTAGCCGAGCTCTTGCCTACTAAAAACCAACACGTTCCCTACCTAGTGCCTACTGTTGGGAGCCCTTGGAAGGATGACCCCAGGATTCCCAACAGATCTTGGCTATCATTACGGCCTCACCTAGGGGTTCGGGTAGTGTCAGCACTGCGAGGAGCGCAACGATGACACAGCGCTCCACACGCTGGTGGAGTGCTGTCATCGTTGCGGTCAACAGCGCCAGGTTCTTGTGGTGGATCTGGACGTGGACACTCTTTCGCTCGAGACCACGGTGCGAGCCATGATCTCCAGCGGGAGTAAGTGGGACTGCGCCGCCTGTTTCTGCAAGCATGTCTTGCTCGTGAAAGAGGCGGCGAGGCAGGAGCGGGCGAGAACTTTCCCACCCAAGATCCGCAGTCGGCGGCCTGGGCGCCACCGACGTGTCTTCGCCGAAGACTATGGGCCTCCGTGACCGGGGGCCTGAGGACGGTGAGTGAGCTGCTCACCGTCCTTACAGAAACAGGCCCATGTCGGAAGCGTGACGTGAGGGATTCACGCACGCCCCCTCCCACTTAGAAGCGGAATTACACCCGAAAACCCCCCAAAGACGCGGGATAGCACCCGAATCATCCTCTAGGAGAGACTGCAGTGGTAGCCGTGGGTCTGTTGGGAGTCCTGGGACATCCTTCCGAAGGCTTACCCGGGCTCCCGACCGTAGGCTGTTGGGCGTTACGTGAGGTTTCGGGTTCGGGTGCTTATCCGCGTCTTTGGGGATTTGTTCGGGTGTCCGGGTGACATAGGCTATACATTTTATGCCTGTATTTCCACGGTAACAAGAAAAACGCAGGTGAATCCACCTGACATCGACTAGTTAAGTAAAAGGAACTTATCTATGAACGTAAATACAAGACAGGTATTCAATTATATTGTGCAACTACTAACAGATCAGACGAAACTCGCTGACCCAAGTGCGGGTATTTGCCGAAACTAAACTAGGGTTGGCAAGCTTCTAACAATTCGGCCGTAACTACAATCTGTGCAATTCGATCCAAACTTTGGTAAAACAATAAGCTATTCCCTAACTACATTACGAGAGCTATTTCTGATTTAAATCTCTTACATCCGTATCCTACTATCCTACTAATATTATAAAAGTAAAAGTTTGTAAAAATGTTTCAATGTTTGAAACTCAATGAAGCCCAAATGGCTAAACAGATTTCGCTGAAAATTGGTTCGAGGATAGTCTGGAATAACTTAAAGGCTACTTTTTATACCGGGAATATGTTCCCATGGGAGCGAGAATGGGAACAGGATTTAACTTGAGCGAAGCCGTGAGCATCAGCTAGTATACAACAAAGGGTTTGCAGAGTTGCATATTGTAGATATTACAAAGTTGGGTCTAGTCCTCTGGGAATGAGAGAATTGTTAATTTTGTTTATCATACCTTATATGATGTATGTGTGTATGCGTGTATTATCAAGTCTCTTGAAATCCGGCCGGGAGCTCCGGGTAAGCCCTCGGAAGGATGTCCCAGGACTCTGTAGAGTTGCATATTGTAAAATTACAATGTTGGCTTTCCTTTGGGAATGTGCAAAATTATGTGAATCTAGTGTAATATGCCTACTCGTATATTATTGAGTCTTTTGAAATTCACCAGTGAGTTCACAGTTTTGTCTCAACCAGTATTTAGTAAAAACTTTCTCAAGTCTTATCATTCCCCTATTTTTTTATTCACTAAAGTAGCAGATGACCTAGAAGGAGTATAAAAATGGAAAAATGAGTTTGATGAGAGACAAAAATAAATGTAAAAGTTGTCAAGAAGGGTGTTATTTAACTGATATTAGCTTTTTTAAGAATGCTCAAAAGCAAGTAAAATAAAATATAATTGTTTTATGTAAGAGTCCAACAAAACCTGCACAGTATCACGGAATATTGAAAATCTTTGAAAAAACATAATATATGGCCATGAATAAAGATCAAGAATTCAAAGCAATCAATAAAAATTATCAAATTATTCTCTAAAACTGGAAGGCATTCTGAACCCTACACACTCATAATAACAGAATAAAAATTCACTTACGTCATTAATTACTGTATTACACAGTCCTTCAACACCAAGACGGCAAAATAAAGAGCTTACCGTATATTCCAATTAACCCCGTAAAATTGTGATGTCAACCGTGTGAATGAAATATGACGCAATTAGCAACCTTCCCTTTTGGTCGGGTTGCCGAGTCCTTTGTGATGGAAATTACGCCTGACCCGGTAAGAAAGGCAGTCTAAGGTTTCAAGTTTTATGACGGTATTCATATATTGTGACAGGTCATTATGCGACTTAACTATTTTGGTTCCTATAATCCTTAGGAGATTTAATATTCTTAGACACTTCTCAAGTAATTACGACTATTATAGCAGAGAGTTTCAATTGAAAACGTTTAAACGACGATATGATACATTTTCAGCTTTATTTCAGGCAAGTTGATGATATTGCATTTGCAAAATACTGATGGAGATAAAACTGCAAAAACGAGAAACTAAAAAAACAATCTATATTTTCCTGAAAAAGGTTGGATAGGTTGAAATGGCGAGGATGCTTGCACATTTTTGATTTGGCTTTTCTCATGAGTACAATGAGTAAAATTATGAGCACAAAATAATAATGTACAGAAGAAAACCTGTATACAAAGTGTCTCACGGAGTTCACGAACCTGAAATCAAAGGACTTTAATAGTAGTTTTCGATACCTACTGATTTGTGGGCGAGTATGCATAGCAGAGGGTAGATGTGAAAAAAAAGTACATCCATGAGATTGCCTTCTGTACCTTATTATTTTGCGTCAACCCTATGAACGTCGTATAGGTACTCTAATCTATCAATATCAAGGGTTGGTAGCATGTATCATAAGTACCATTACATCTCAAAGCCTACTTGAAGGATTTCACATTTGTACAACAATTTCAATATTACGTTTCGTACTTGTAATCATTTAAGTGCTCTCTAACATCAATATTGTCGTCTAAACAAACATTATCCCCGCTAGTGTTAACATTGATAAATCAGTACCGAATATAATTAATTGCATTCTCATGTTCTACATTAACGAGTGGTTTAACTAAATCAACGGTAATATCAGATATAATAGTAAATGTTTACTGAGATGAAAAGTAAATAGACGGTATACCGAGGACTTAAAGGAGTTGTGGGGGCTGTGGGCGGAATTCCAATTAATGTTATTAGGCTAAGGTAATCATACTTATAAAATTCGGGACTTCATGCGAAACACTTTTTACTTACATGCACTGACTTTGGACACGTAGCAGCGCACGTGGTCGAGGTTGGACTCGTACAGTACTGTGATCATTATGTATCATGTGGGCCGTATACTCATCTGCCAGCTTAATATGGCATTAAAGCAATAATAAAGTTATAACTAACATTTTATTAATAAGAGAAGTGATATACGAAAAAAGATAAAATGTATCAACTTGCAGTGTGGTGACGGGAAAGAGTACAAAATGTCACCACCCCAATTCATGCCGAGGGTGTCGTAAGAGGCAGCTCACGGAACGCTTTCGCAAACCATCCATTGCGTAGAGAAGGAAAACTCGAAATGAAACCAGAATGTCAGTAAAATGAAAATCATTAGGCCAAGTTGAAGGCCTTATGGGCGGCTTGAAAAGTTTCAACTGTTTCAACCTGCGCCTTTCCATTGCAACACGGCAAGAGGCTCACCATCTATTACGTGCGACAATAAGTATAAGGTGAAATGTAGGCGGTTACGAGTACTATGCCTCTGCCTAACCCTTTGGGGATAAAGGCGTGACTATGTGTGTATGTATCGACTTGTCTGGCCAACGTGGTACAGTGCTAAGGCAAATATTCTTAGACTATGCCTTAGACTACGTTGACCATTTTCCATGCAATGGCTTTTAAAATATCTGCCTCCTTAGTAGCATAAATCAATATTATTGCTAACTAAGTTCATAGAAAACGAACTACATCCCCATAATATTTATATCCTCAAAAAGTGAACGACATCGCCACACATCGCCTAAAATTCATTAAAACCGGCTTACAATATCGGTTAATTAAGCCATTGATCCGCATGGCTGTGAAACCTTAATCCTCGCATCCATAAACCCGTACGCAATCAAATTCTTTTTGTTTCACACATCACAACAAGGCTGTATATCGATGGCACGTCACTCGCGGCCCTACGGAGCCCTGCGTCACTCCACATGACACTTGTCACCCTGACAGGGGTGCTTGTGATCCAATGATCGCACGTAACTAGGAAATATTAGGCATACGTAATACGATTTGTTTCAGATATGTGAGACATGTCAAATGTACTTGTAGTTGAATGTTATGGCTTGGTTGTGTGATATCAGTGTGGTTATGTTTCTGCTATGTATGTATGACATTGTATGTTATCCGATACATTCTCCACCTGACCTTGAGCAAAAGTAAATAATTGTACTTTTGTTCAAGAGGGTATTTTCTTTTTGGTAAAAGCCCGGCTTCGTGTGGGACTAGAGCGCCATGCAATCCATCGCGGTGTTCCACTCATCAGCCTCATCCGGGCCCAGGATAGGTAAGAAATTAATGTACTGAGGCACGGAAAGTCGTTAGTCTCGACTTCTAATAACAGGCCCTGTGAAAAGTTTCAAAATAATCAACACGTACGTACTTTTTTTTTTTGTTTAAGTTGAGGGAAAATCCTCATGGATGTTATGCCGGACTCCTACCGACTAAAAAAACCTCACGTCACGTCCAACAGCCTGTGGTTGGGAGCCCCGGGGAAGCCCTCGGAAGATTGTCCCAGAACTCCCAACAGACCCACAGCCGCCACTGCGGCCTCGGCCAGGGGGTGGTTCGGGTGCAATCCTGCGTCTTTGGGGGGTTTCGGGTGTGATCCCGCTTCTAAAGGGGGGGGGGGGGGTGAATTGCTCACGTCACGCTGCCGTCATGGGCTTGCTTCTGTAAGGACGGTGAGCCGCCCTCTCACCGTCCTCAGGCCCCCGGTCAGGGTGGTCGATAGTCCTCGGCGAAGACACGTCGGCGGCTCCCAGGCCGCCGACTGCGGAACTCGGGTGGGAGAGTTCTTTCCCGTACCCGTCCCGCCGCCTCCTTCACGAGCATGACTTGCTCGCAGAAGGAGGCGGCGCAGTCCCACTTACTCCAGCTGGAGAGCATCGCTCGCACCATGGTCTCGAGCGAGAGAGTGTCCACATCCAGACCCACTACGAGGACCTGGCGCTGTTGCGCCCACGCCGTGCACTCCCACCAGCGTGTGGAGCGCCGGAGAGCACCGTTTCTCCTCTCCAGCCACTCGTCCATGACCGGTCTGACGGCCGCGATTGTGGCGAATCCCCCCTTTGGTTGCTTGAGTCGCACCTTCCATGTCTCCACGGTTTCCTGTTGGAGTAGGGACCACTGGGTCTCGACAGCGCCTCCTTGCGCTATCTGAACAGTGACGCAAGGGCTCTCGCTTCCAGGTCCCATGGAGGGGTCCCGGCTAGGAGACATGCTGCCTCACCAGAGATCGTGCGGTATCCGCTTATCACCCTGATGGCCATCGCTCTCTGACGCGGTACCCACTCATACATAATCCTGGGGGTATCCTTCCGAGGACTTAACCAGGGCTCCCAACCGTAGGTATCAGGTAGGGAACGTGTGGTTTTTAGTCGGTAAGAGTCCATCCAGCATAGCATCCATGTTGGATTTTCCCCACGTAAAATCCCCACTCATACGTGTACCTACTCGTACAAATTCATCGTCTGACTCACTGGTTATTAAATTGATAATAATGTCAACTCTAAGCATACTGAAATGCTTCTTCTTGCCACAATATCGACAAAGAAGGTACAATATGAACAAATAAAACACAGATAGTAAATGTCAAATAGTAATTCGATCGTCACACTCGCACCCCGATGGTACATTAACACAAATTGTGCGAATGTGGCTCATTCGGTACGGGACTAAGTGATCATAACTTTTGTAAATTGCGACCAAACAAGTATGGAATATTAATCCGCAGGAGAAGTTGTTATTGTGGGCTTTGTGCTAAGGATTGATTCATACATAAGATGAGGCCTTCATCCCCGAAGGGGCAGACAGAGAAATACTAATTATGTCCACATTTCAACCTTTTAGATTTAGTGCCACGTGGTAGGTGGTGAGCTGTATTGTCGTGTTGATATGAAAAGGCGCAGGTTGTAACTGCCCGCTGTTGAAATTTTCAAGCCGCCCATAAAGACCTTCAACTTGGCTTAGCAACTGCCATTTTACTGGCAACCAGGACCAAAGTCTTAACGTGCGTTCCGAGGCACGGAAACGCTCGCAAATAAATTTCGCAAAGTGGTCACGTGGTGGTCACCAATCTATAATCAGCCACAGTAAATGTTGCTTACTACAGTGATCGTTTACAGAGTCCGCGGGGCCACGAGCGTTTAAGGATTGATGCTATTTATGAAATCAGTAACCTCGATAAAGTTTTATCAGTATGTTATTTTGTAATGAACTATAATGTCTGTCCCGCCACTATGCCAGTAATGTACCTGCTACAAACTCCTTATTGCCTAGTATATTTACTAGGTGGCTAGCCAGAATTCGGGTGTGCCGTGCCCCCAGATTTTGTCTAAAGGTATTCTTTAGCAATATTTTATTCATCTTGGTTTTGTGGCAAGATTTTCCTAATTTGAAGTGGGCTTTTGAAGTCGTCCATTTTAAGATCGTACGCGTACAAAATGTTATCTTAATAATGAAGAAAAAGCTTTGAACCCTCTTTAATGTGAGAATTTTCAAAGAAAGTAGCGAATGAACATAAAAATTCTCCAAATTGATACCGTGTACATTTTATTTTGTCGTTTTAATGTAGCTGAATGTTGTTAAGTTTCATTTGTATCCTGGCTTCCATTCAACTCTGTGAAATTAAATGTTGATAGCCAAAACGAGGTCTTTAATAGGTTCACAGCGGAAAATGCTATCGGTTTTAAGCACAAATTTCGAAAAATTAAGTTAGAATTTGGTAAAAATTGTTGGATTGAAATTTTTTTACTTAGGTCTCATACTTTTTTTCTTACAAAAATAACATTTTTTTTTATACCACCAATGTGGCAGACAAGCATACGGCCCACCAGATGTACCGGTGGTCACCGCTGCCTATGGACGTTTGCAACACAAGAGGCGCTACACTCGCGCTGCCGACCCTGTAAAAACCTTCTTAGACCCCTTTTGAAGAACCTCATACTGTAGGCGTTTGGGAAAACTGAGACAGGGAGATCATTCCACAATCTAAGCGTACGCGAGAGAAAGCCCCTACCGGATCTAACCGTGTTCAAACGCTCCGGACGCAAAGTGTGAGAATGAACACCCTGTCTATGGCGAGCGGTGCGGTGGTAGAACGTAGCCGTGGGTATCATATCAAACAATTCTTCAGAGCACAAACCATTGTACAGGCGGTAGAACACGCACAAGGAGGCAAAGTCTCTCCTGACGCGAAGAGGTTCCACACCACCCGCAAGCATAGGATCGTTGACCACTCTATGGCTCGCCTTAGTACCGAGTCGAACGGAAGAAGCTGATATTCAGGTGCCCCCGCCCAGAGGAGACAGCAGTACTCCATGTGCGGCCGCACTTGCAACTTATACAGTAGCAGTATTTACGCCGCAGTGAGGTACCACCGCGCCCTGTTGAGCACACCGAGCTTCTTAGACTGGCGTCCAAGAAGCTCGGTGTGCTCAACAGGGCGCGGTGTGCTCAACAGGGCGCGGGTGTGCTCAACAGGGAGAATAAGGCCAAGCTGGCGCTTGGCCTTATTCTCCAAATGACTTAGGAACTGAACGTCACTGGAGATGTCAATACCAAGGATACCTATGCTGTCAGAGATGGAGAGAGTTGTGCCCTGAAATTGTGGCACTACAGTAAATGGGGCTTTCTTTGCGGTGAATACACAAACTTGTGTCTTAGTAGGGTTGAATTGAACAAGATTTGTTGTACCCAATCGGACACTCTAGTGAGAGTAGTCTCGATTTCAGACACAAGTTGTTCACGGCTTTCTTCCACTGCAGCCCGAGTGGCAATGCTGCGATGCTTGAGGGCTCGAGTTGAAGGAGAGAATTGAGAACGTAGACTTCTTGATAAATGAATATAATTGAATGTAGATTCATGTACAGTAAAGAGTAGATTAAATATAGCTTATTGGTACAAAGGTTCAGATGCGAGTGTTTGACGTAGGTAATTTGGAGTAGAAAAAAGCTTCGTAGTATGGCCGTAGATCAAGCGCTGTGATTGGTCGCCGATGACGTGATATCTTGATGCGATTGGTTTAATATCACGTCATATATAGGGGTGTAGTGGGGCCCTACCAACACCATCGGGCCCAAGTCAACCTCACGTGCAAGCTCGTGCACCTGCTGAACAACGGACGAGGCTCTGACAGCGGCGGTCCATTTCAACACGGCGATGGGCTCACCACCTGTCACGTGGGACCAAATTGTACACGGTGAAATGTGGGCCGGTATAGGCCTCTGCCTACCCCTTCGGGGATAAAGGCGTGAGTATAATTATGTATGTATATGGTACGTGGTTATGGTCGTTGCCGATCTTTGCGACCTCTGGTGTCGGTTACGATGTACTAGGTGCTTGTCTTAACACCGAGAGATACCGTTGCGGCCCGTGTAACAAGTATCGCCCGTACTGCCGTCCGCATAACAATGAATGCCGTCAATAGGCAACATGTCATTGATATGCAGCAGAAACAGAGTAACAGTATTTGGGTGTTATGGGTGTTATGGCTTGAAAATTTTCAACAGGGTATCGTCACATCTTCCACCTCGGTCGGCAGCGCGCGTGTAGGGGAAGGGCAGGCAGGATGGATAGGGCAGGCAAGATGGACATGTATTGAATTATGACAAAACGCGGGAAGCATCAGTATCTGGAAACCGCGGACGCATTGCATAGCATAGACGAGGAGGGCTTCCCCCGCTCAGTCGGTGCGCCCGTCTCGCTCGCGACAGGTGCGTGACGTGTTTGTTTACGTTTGGCGTATCAAAAAATCGATGATTGCAATGTAAGTTACAGTGTTTATTTACCTTATTTACGTGTAATTCTTCAAGCCCTGCTATTATTTCTTGTTAATGTTGATTAGAGATGTCATCTTTGAATGGATTTCATTGTATTGAAATTATTGTATGAGAGGTTAGGTTTTTACTTCAACTAAACCCGGGCAGGCAAGATGGATCAATTATTTTAGCTACCTATATCCATCCTGCCTTCCAAGTAATTCAAAAGTTATAAAAAGTTAATTAAAAAACGTTAAAACGTAGATATTATAAAGTAAACTACTACTGTATATTTCAGCTGTATTGAACTATGTTTTTAAAATAAAAACAATGCGGTTTCAATTTTAAGATTTTATAAAGGTTTTTCTCTTTACAGATGGTTAACACTTATAAACGCAAACCCCAGCGTGGAGCCTGGTCTTCAGAGACTTTTGAACAAGCTATGGCAGAAGCTAAACGTTCGTCTATACGTCAAGCTTCTATCAAGTATAGTATTCCGTACGGCACATTACAAAGGCACCTTCAGAGTAATTCTTCTGAGAAAAACTTAGATAGATTTCGTCCAATTTTTACCGCAGATGAAGAAAATGAATTGGTGGAATACATACAAAAAGTAGATTCACTTTTTTATGGTTTGACTAGAAAAGAATTCATGCAGCTAGCAGGACAGTTTGCCAAAGCCAAAAATAAGGATACCCGATTCAAAAATGATGTAGCTGGTAAATACTGGTTTAAACATTTTCAAAAGCGAAACCCAACAACTGTACTTCGTACTCCTGAACCACCTTCTATAGCAAGGGTCTTAATAAGACACAACTCAACCACTTTTACGATCTTTTGGAAAAAGCCTATTTAGGCGTTGGATCGTATTTTTGTGATGATTGTGATGATTAAGGACAACTATAACTTGTCCATAAGTCGATGATCCATCATGCCCGAAACTATGATCCATCTTACCTACCCTAGTCAGGTAAGATGGATAGTATCTAGGTTCTGATTTAAATCCAGATTTACTAATTAGTATTTAGAATTTGATTGATCTCTTTGTTACCAATTATAGCTTACTACTAGCTGACCCGCGCAACTTCGTTGCGTCACATGGGAGTAAGAAAGAGGGAAGTGTGGTATAAATATTAAGTGATATAATGTTTCCCGTCGCATCTACTCCGTCGCTTATGTTCATTAAGCTGACCAGCACAACTTCGTTTGCGTCACATGAGAGTGAAAAGGAGAGAGGCGTGGTATTTATATGTAAAGTGATATAATGTTTCCCGTCGCATTTATTTCCGCCAGTCCTTTTTGGTACGGATCCGACTCGCACTTGACCGGTTTTTATCGTTCACTTGACTGACTACTACAGCAGACCACGATTACTGCCGTCGTCGCCTCGCTCATGTTTTAAAACTTATTACATGTGAGGGTTATTGTAAGCGAACCGTAAAAGATAGGCATATGCTGTTAAGGACTTTTTTTATAACTTTTTAAGAGGAACAATTTTATAATACAGTATTTTTAAGTAACGTTAACCATTTACGCAGTGTACGCAATGGAAGCTCTGAAAAGAAAGAAATTTTCCCCGTTCTCAAAACATTATTCATGGCTGCTCCGCCCCTATTCGTCTTAGCGTGATGTTATATTGCCATTAACCATCCTCAATAAAATGACTATTAAACTGTAAAATATTTTTTGAAATGCAACCAGTAGTTTCTGAGATCCTAGCACAAACAAACTCTTCAGTTTTAAAATATTGTGAGCGGACCTTAAGAGATAGACAAATTAGGTTATTGTGAGCGAACCTTAAAAGAGAGACATATGCTGTCGCGGACTTTTTTTTATAACTTTTTAGGAGAAACAATTTTGTAATATTCAATTTTTACGTAATTTTAACCATTTACGCAGCGTACGCTTCGGAAGCTCTCAGACGTTTAAAAATATTCCCCGTTTTCGAAACATTCTTGATTGCTGCTCCGCTCCTATTTGCCTTAGCGTGATGTTGTATAGCCTATAGCCATCCTCAATAGATGGACTATCAAACTGTAAAAGAATTTCCGAAATCCAACCAGTAGTTCCTAAGATCCTAGCGTTCAAACAAACAAACAAACTCTTCAGCTTTATAATATTAGTATGGATGTTAACGTTGTGTTAAAACTATATTTGGATGATTAAAGCATATATGTTGAATTAAATAACAGAATTTTATACAAACTATATCCATCCTGCCCGCCCTTCCCGGCCTCTGCTGTTTCAAAGGTTACGGTAATCAATCATCAGGTGGACGCTAAACTTGTCTGACCCCTTAGTCTTATAAAAAATATTTTTCAAAAACTGTCACACTTATAGTTTTATGTCCCACGTTCGGACAGGTGTAGACAGGTTTATTTCTAAGTATAGGTAAGTATAGAAAACGAAAGAAAACCTCTAAATCAAAGTCCACGGCGCGGCGCTGATATCTCGGTATGTATCTCAGATTTGCTTTCGTGCTGTATCACAAAATAAACCGGCCAAGTGCGAGTTGGACTCGCCCATGAAGGGTTTCGTAGCAGCAAGCAACATAATATAAAAGTTCTTATAGTTCGTTTTAACTTTGATTGATGTTTTAACACGTTCGCAGTGGTAGTGATTTTTCTAACAGAAAATTGCGGTTTATGACGTATTAAAAAAAAACTACCAGCTCTATCTCGTTCGAACCAATTTTCGTTGGTAGTTTTTATTCAATTCAATTTCAATTCAATATTAATTTATTTCAGGTAACACAGACTCATACCAAATTCATAACCAATAATAAACATAAACAATAAAATTAATCTATACAATAATACATAAAACATAATAATACAATAAATAAATTGACACACATAAACCTTAAAATAAAATAAATTCATACATACACATTTGCATTAAAAAAATGATAATAATAAAAAAATAATAATAATAATTACTGCAGATAAAACATTTAAAAATAAAATAATCATCTTAAATTAACTAATTAATCAGAGTACCTACTATATGCTGAATGCCAATCAGCCGGTGTCTCCATGTGCAACTCGACAACATCTCCTGATGTACACACAGTCAAGCCGTCCTGCGCCGACTTTCAGCATGCTGTTAGCACTCCCCCGCACACACCTCACCAGTGCATTACATTTCTTACGCATTGTTGCATAGAAGCAATCAACGCGGGCTTCCGCAAACATTCCGGATGCGCTACAATACTTAGGGAGTCCCACCAGCATCCTAAAAGCGTTGTTGAACTGGACACGGAGAGCACTGTATAACCTAACTGTGTAACTGGCCCACAGGCTGCTGGTGTAGAATGACGTACAAAAGGCTCTAAAGAGAGTGATTTTCACATTTGTTGAGCAGCGTGCAAACCTGCGAATAACCATGTTAGCACGTACAGCCAGCGCCCTCCGCTCCCTCTCAATGTCACTATCGTCCCTTAAGGTGGGCGTGACCAAGTGACCCAAGTACTTGAACTCTGTTACCAGAGTTAATGAAGTAGTGAAGCGCTCGTGGCCCCGCGGACTCAGTGTTCTGTAAACGATCACTGCAGTAAGCAACTTTCACTATGGCCGGTCCATGGATGGGTGACCATCCATGTGATCACTTTGTGACATTTATTTGAGCGTTTCCGTGCTTCGGAAGGCACGTTAAGCCGTTGGTCCCGGTTGCCAGTAAAATGGCAGTCGTTAAGCTAAGTTGAAGGCTTTATTTCAACAGCAGGCAGTCACAACCTGCGCCTGTCCATTTAAACACGGCAATACGGCTCACCACCTATTACGTGGGACAATATTATACAAAAGGTGAAATGTGGGCATGTAATGTGCCTCTGCCTACCCCTTCGGAGATAAAGGCGTGACCATATGTATGTATGTTACCAGAGTTAGTGGCGAACCATTTAGTATAATAGGCGGAATCTCTGTCACCTTTCTAGTCCCACCCCTAAAGACCATACATTGACTTTTGCTGACGTTGTACCTAAGTCCGTGATTGCCCGCATACCCTTCACATAAGTTCAGCAGCTTTCTCAAACCACACACCGAAGCGCTCAGCAGCACCATATCGTCCGCGTAACTTATGTTATTAAAACAGACGCCATCAATGTGACAACCGATATGTTGCTGACTGAGCGCCTCGATCAGTCCGTTTATGTACAAGTTAAAGATAGAAGGAGAGCTTAACCCCCCCTGCCGCACCCCGCACTCCAACCTGTATGGCTCTGACAATGTTCCTGCCCATTTTACATAGTTTACCTGATGCCCATACCAATATCTAAAGATATTGATAAGTTCACCAGGCATGTGCAACTGTCTCATCTTCTCCCATAGGACATCATAGGCAACCAGATCATAGGCTTTTGAAAGGTCGAGGAAACAAGCATAAACAGGTGTATTCCTATCCGTATAGTATTTGACAGCACTCTTCAAACACAATATTGCAGTTTCTGTAGACAGTCCTGGTCTGAAACCAAACTGATTATCATTCAACTTTAAGTATGTATTTAATTGTGTGTTGAGAATGCTGTCGAACACCTTTGCTATTATGGTTGCCAGAGAAATCGGTCTATAGTTGTTTATATCTGACAAATCTCCTGTCTTATTTTTAACGATTGGAACAACATTGGTTCTCATCATATCAGATGGCACATATGAGTGTGATATACAGAAATTATAAAGCATAGATAACACTCTGTATACATGAAAACCAGCATGTTGTATATGTTCAATACTCAAATTATCGTGACCAGGAGACTTGCCTTTCGATATAGACCTCACTGCCATTACCACATCACTGGCTGTGATTCTCGTCTGAAACGGCATGTCACTTACCAGTTTATCACCCATGCTCACCGTACACGATGGTCCTAACGGCGCCTTAACTACAAAGTGATCCTTAAACTGATTTGCTATACACTTTCTATCACTAACACCACTCACGCTCACGGGCAGGCCCGGCCGACCCCTCAGGTTGTTTGTGGTTTTCCAAAAACTTTTGAAATCTTTTTTGCTGTGCTTAGAAGCAAGTGCATCCATTCGAAGTTGTTCTTGGTTCCTCTGGCACCACTTTAGCCTAGATTTAAAAACCTTTCTACTTTGGCACATATTCTCGTAAACAGCACCCTCAGAAGGGCTATCACACATGAGCCATTCCTGAAAACTCGCCCTGGCCGCCCGGTGACTCTCGCTTACATGCTTATTCCATCCACAAATATGTGTACGCTTACAGTTCTTCTGTTTACGCTCACCTCCCCGACATTCCACAGATGACAGGCACAGCGCACCCACAATATCAGAATACAGCTTATCAATTATATCGCAGTGAGAAAGATCTTTGCAATAACGATCACTACATTCCCCAAAACATACCGGGAAGTCAATCACTCGTAAACGTTTATGACAAGCATTATTATATACACGGATTTGTTCAACAGTTTTTTCTCCCCACGTTATTGTATTTAAGATCATATTGTAATCAATACGTAGCGGTGTTAATAAATTTAAATTACATTCCAGTATGATTTGGAAATGATCGGACCACATAACGTCATACTTAACGTAAACATTGCACACAGAGACAGCGGCCGACCTTGACGCGAGACAATGATCCAACCATCTTTTAGATCCACATCTTTGATCTACGTACGTATAGGTACCTGAAGTCAAATCTAACTTCTCAATATCAATCATTAACCAGTCAAAATCAATACAGCAAATTGTCAATTCCTTAAAAAATAATTCCCCAGGATGGGCATTAAAATCGCCTAGAATATAAATAGGTTCATTCTCGAATTCCTTATTAATAGAACTTCTTACTGTTCCAATGCAGTCCGTAAATGTTGTCAAATGATCCCTTTTGTTCGTCGGCATATAAACACAAACAACTATCACTGGACTAGTTTCTGTATGAATTCGTATCGCACACACTCGCGGGTTTTCACATTTTATTACCGTAACGTTGGGTAAAACACTGGTATTCCAAAGCAGTGCGGTGCCACCGTACGGCCTTCCAACTATTAGTTCAGACATGCACATACTGGGTGCACCCGTACAATTAAATCTACCGTTAATACTATTAAGGAAAGGCAAGTCTTCCGGGGTCAACCATGTTTCTTGTAATGCTATCACGGCACATTCCCCACACAGCCGCCTAATATCGTTAACTGCAGATTTGACATTTTTGCAATTGTAACTGACCATTTTGATTGTACTATTCATTGACTTGTGCAGTGGGTACCGAAACTGAAATTCTATCAGACTTTCTATGTTTGTAGTGCACGAAACGTCTAAAAATTATTCCGTCCGGCCATATTTTTTCATTTAAGAACGTTAAAACTTTATCTTCCAATACAAAAAATTTATAAGCCTTATGATCCAATGCTTTCTTCATACGATTTTTTTCTAAAAGTACCCGCTCTTGAGGCTTTGTTTCTATGTATTCGACTATATCAGCTTCTAATGTATCTTTATGAATGTTTGTTATAAAGATAGGTACTTTCTTGTCAGCTGCTTTAAACGAAGACGACTCGGAGGCCTTACCTCTTTCGCCCATATACTTATACTTAGGTTTCTTACGATAGTTTATCATCTGCCAGCCACTCTCATCTTTACCTTTTTCTCTCGACGGTGACGCACTATTTTTCCCTCGTTCTGGTGCATTATTCAATGGAGATATTACTGAGTACTTACAGTTTGAGTACTGGGTGAATGTTCCAGTGCTTTAGGTTGGTCACACGGTCGGCCAGATATGCAAACGCTAGGGTTTAGGCTAGGTATTACCGTTTCAGGCAGTTCTCGCCGTGATGTTGTTCCTACCGCTGTGTCTTTGCCCCCGTTATGTGCTTCCTCCGGGCTTTGCGTTAGTCCCATTGGACCGCTATCTAGGTTCCATGTCCCCCGTTTTATGTTATTTATTGGCGTTTGTGGAGGTAGTGACGCGTATTTTAAATTATGCATGTCTGACTTCAGTTCTTCAAGCTGTACCACAGTCACATATGTATGCTTAATCTCTTGAATCTCTGCAGTAAGCCGTGTGATATCTTTTAACAATTTTGTGCAGTCCAGGTGGTCAAATAAAATGGGGGGTAGTTTTTCCAGTTCTCGCGCCACAAAAATTGGTACCACTTCTGGATCTATAGATTTAAATAGACTTACTATGTCGTCGAGATCCCTCTCTTCCTTTCCTTTCCTTTTTCTTACTTTACTCCGTCGCTCCGTCGGTAAGGATTCAAACAGCAACGCTTTTGCTATACAAATTTGTTTTAAAGTGTCTTCATCAATGACAGATATTTTATTTTGTATATAAGCTAGAAGCTCATTTATAACTATATTACACGTATTACACTTAATAGTTTTAGACATTTTTGGTTATTTACATGACACGCACTGCAGCGCCCTCACACACGTAACGCTGCGACGCGAATTATGACAATGTACAATATATAATTTTTTTAGATTTATCATTCTCTTAGTTTAGAAGTTAGAGGGGGGGGGGGGGGACACACATTTTTCCACTTTGGAAGTGTCTCTTGCGCAAACTATTCATTTTAGAAAAAAATGATTCTAGGAACCTCAACAGCATTTTTGAAGACCTATCTATAGATACCCCACACGTATAGGTTTGATGAAAAAAAAAATTTTGAGTTTCAGTTCTAAGTATGGGGAGCCCCAAAATTTACTACTTTTTTTCTAGTTTTATATAAGAATCTTAATGCGGTTTACAGAATACATCTAGTTACCAAGTTTCAATAGCATAGGCCTTATAGTTTCGGAGAAAAATGGTTGTGACACACGGACGGACAGACAGACAGACAGACAGACAGACAGACATGACGAATCTATAAGGGTTCCGTTTTTGCCATTTGGCTACGAAACCCTAAAAAGGCACTTCACACAAAAACATCTTTTGACGCCTTAGACCATAAGTTATGAAATCATTTTGCGCCTATACCAATTGATCTCTATATAAGGAAATAATTCCAAACAGCCTCCACAATTCCACATCCAATCTATTCCAATTTCCTTACAATGTCAGGCCCGCCTAGTAACTCTAACATCGCTAACCCTTATCAATCCCAAACGGTCCTTTCGTCGTAGCTAAATCTAAAGCCACGGTACTGCCTTTTGAATTAGGATGTGGGGTAGTCTAATTGCGTTTTTACCCAACTACGGAAATGGCAAAAACTAGTTATGAACATGGCAATTTATGTAATTTTTCTAAATTTCTCCACAGATTTATAACTTACTAGCTGACCCGCGCAACTTCGTTTGCGTGATAAGTGAAGAACCGCTCGACCGATTTTGTGCAAACTTCACATAATCCATCTACTAAATAGTCCGAACAAAGCCTAAACATTTGGTTTGGATAGGTGAGCCCGTTCTTAAGTTATAAAATTACAACGAAAAGTGGCATTGATTTTTATATTTATAGATTTTTTTAACGTGAGGAAAATACTAAGTTTTGCAATGCCGGACTCCTACCGACTAAAAACCACACGTGTCCCACCTAATGCCTACCGTTGGGAGCCTCGGGTAAGCCCTCGGAAGTATGACCCCAGGATTTCCAGGAGTACCTATCAACCTTATATGGCGAGCGAAACGCTCGTGGCCCCGCGGACTCAGTGTTCTGTATAATACAATGCAGGCAATGTATTCGTAATATGCTAGGTTTGATTTAGTTTGTTTTGAAATACATTAAATTCAGATACAATTATTGTAAAAAAATGTTATTGAATAAATGAAATGATTTTGAGACAGTTCTGAAAAAATTATGAAATAGCCTTCATCGGCTGGGTTTGTCCTTCCGAAGGTGTACCCGGGACTCCCGTTCGCAGGCAGATGGAAGGGTACCACGTGGTTTTAGTCAGAGTCCGGTAGTTCCGCACGTAAAATAATAGGCTTCATCAGTTAAATTGAATCAGGCGCTAGCAGAAATTACGTCCTGACCCAGAAAGAGTACTCTTTGCAAGATAATCAAGCCTTGCAGGGCATAGCCCGACAGTTCAAGTTGAGTAGTTGTACTATCTAATCTCAGCAATCTTCTCAATCTATCAACTCACTCAAGTTACGGAGCTCGACGCTATGTGATCGCACTTACCTCCAAAAATATGATGTACTGGCGTAGCTCCCGTCCTCGTAGGAATACGGGAGCAAAATATTGCCTATGTTGTATTTATAATATTAGTGTAGATAACGCAGTCTGTTAATATGGAAACAGTAGCATTTCTTTTCACGACCAGTTTTGTGCTTTGTAAGGCACTATCAAAATTTGGTTCCGGTTTCAGAAAATTATTCAGGTAACCAACTTGGAGAACTCATAGCAGGCTAACTGCTTATAGAGTAGACATGATAATAATTTACCTTTTATTAACTTGGGCATTGTGCTTCCTTGTTCATGGCACTCTTAACAGTGCTAACATATCAAAAGCACAAAACAACAGCATTATCAGAATAAATTTTAGTGACCATGAGAATTGAAGTACCTGACTCCACTGCGCTTTGATAAAATTGAACCGTAAAGTGCATCTTCATAACTGAAGCCTTTGACTGCAACCAAAGTTTGCTTTGAAACATTTGCAACGCGTTTAACTGAAAATTTGAACTAGCGACCAACAGGTGTCCTACAGGTGGTTGCAAATACTTTGTAAATGTTGCATTTATCTTATAGGTTAGTATAAGATAAATGCAATATTTACAAAGTATTTGCAATATATGCTGACGCTTTACACTGGGTAAAACTTGACCAGCTTAAGAGTAATTTTCGAAAAGGTTCTGCCGTTAATCTGCCTAAAATGTAGGTATGTAGTCTTTACTAATGCTAATCATTATAAAGAGGAAATATTTGAATGTTTGTTTGTATCGAATAAGCTCCGAAACTATGTCTCCTAAAATACGAACTAAAAATGCTTAAGACCAAAAAATATATCGATCTCATGAGTTTCAAGTTAGTTTTAAAATAAGTAGGTATGTTTTATTCATAAGAAAGAAATAGTAAATTATACTGGTAATAGTTCTTTTACAATCAATTTATTTCGTTAAAACTGCACAAAAACCGATCGCATCTCTCTTTCTTGTACGTTAAAAAGTATATCTTCCATCTTGTTACAACCGATTAGAGTCATACGGACTCTTAATTTGAAAAAGATTGCGTTGTATGCAATATTTATAACCATTTTTTTATTTGTTTCAGGTAAGTCACTATTGAATGCAGAAGACACGTCAACTAACTAATTTACATTATGTAAGTACATCAAGTATAAAATGAAGAAAACCAGGAGCAAATAAAGAGAACGGAACCGAATGTTTTTTGTATACTTGAATTTGTATACCTTCCAACGTAATTATGATGTTATCTACTTGCTCATGCCACCAGCTTAATGGAGACACTAGCGATCACCTTTAGCTAGAAAGTGAGATTCAGTTATCTACCTTCTGTTTATTTTTTTATTCGACAAGTGGAAGACAAGCTTATGACTTACAAAATGGTTGGTTACTGTAATCTATGGACGCTTGCAACACCGGAGGCGCAACATACGCGCTGCCGACCCGGGCGCTGTTGAATACCTTCTCATGCCCGCCCGTAGGACCTACAACTACTACTAATAATAAAATATTTACTAATAATATTCCTTTATAATTATACTTATATATACTGATAATATTAATAATATACTTTTCAACTATTTTGACTAAAAGAAACGGCTGAATCGATATTGATAAAACAGTCTAGAACCACCGGCAGAAAACTTAGCTTAAGATATCTTATCTAAATACACATAAACGCGCTTCCACATTGACATACGCACACAGGAAGTGAAATGAACACGCATAGAATAAATTTCGTTAAAAGTATAGGTAGGTAACTATCGTAACCACATTTAATTTTTGCGAAACGGGACCTTAACTTTTCTAATGTTTCCGAAACAGGTTTTTTACAGTTCAGAAAACTATCGAAGCGAATTTTGATATATTTTTGCGAACCATAAAACGGCTATTTTTCCATTTTTTGACCTAAAGAAAAAAAGAAAGAAGCTCCTAAATTCCCTCCATTAAGTGGATAAAAACCCAATCCCATGAAATAACACATATTTTATTACATCAGGGATTAAAACATCTACCTATAACCCACCAACACACTCATAGGTACACATGCCGCAGCTGAAACTGAAACCACACTTCCGTCGCACAACGCCACAAAGGGCCGCAGGAAATTGCATACACAATACAACAACATCAATTTAAACACTCTTCAGCGTTCTCTAAAATTGTACCTTATTGTTCTGAACATAGGGTGTATTTTACAAACTTCACGCAGGAAATTTTCTATTATTATAGAAGAAATTGATGGAATTAATTTTGTAAAGTTACTTTTGCTTTTTTCAAGGTCAGAGAGTTTATTTTATTAACTTCCGACGCAATAAGAAGTGTATTATTAGATTAATTTGTTTATGGTTGTGCAGAATGTACGTACAGTTAACTTCAAAAGTAGATAAACACAATCCAAAGTTACAGGAACCTGAATTCTGGAGTATCAACCTTTTTTTTAACGTGAGAAAAATCCTACAGGGATGTTATGCCGGACTCCTACCGACTAAAAACCTACCTAATGCTTAAGGTTGGGAGCCCCGTGTAAGCCTTCGAAAGGATGACCCCAGGACTCCCAGGAGTACCAACCCTATAAAGTGAGCGAAACGCTCGTGGCCCCGCGGACTCAGTGTTCTGTAAGCGATCACTGCAGTTAGCAACTTTTGTTATAGCTGGTCTTTGGATGACATTTATTTGCAAGTGTTTCCGTGCTTCCAAAATCACGTTGCGGCGTGTTGGTCCCGGCTGTCAGTAGCATGACAGTCTTTAAGCCTTGTTGAAATGTCATCAGTGATTCGTCACAACCTGCGCTTATCCATTTCATAACGGCAATACGGCTCACCATATATTTTGTACCAGGCACAAATTCTAAAAATAATTGAAATGTGCACAAATTAAAATGCCTCTGCCTACCCATCCATACCATAAAGGCTTCTAAATTTAGGTTCTATTCTATACAGTGAATTTTGAAGCATTTACCCTAAAAATTATGACTCGTATTTCTTAGAACATAAATCCATACACTGAAATTTGGACTAAATTAGTTATTCCAAATTACATAAACATGCGTACTTGTACAATATATTTAAGTATTAACATACATTATAATATAATGTAAATTGCCGCTATCTCGACGTTTGTAAATGCGTATGTCTCACGCAGGCATAACTCCGTCATTTCCTGGAAGATGGCGGAGTGAGCAGCTTGATACATAACACGCGTTTGTAATCAACGTTGTCATCACGTGGAATATAACTTAATTTTCATCTTACGTTATAATTTTATACACTAGTTGTGCCCTTCGGGTTAGCCAGTGACATGTGTAAATCCTAATAATATTATAACTTAGTTCATTAATCTCAGAGTTTATTGATCACAATCAAACAAATATTTCCTTTTTAGGGTTCCGTACTCAAAGGGTAAAAACGGGACGGTCAGTGTGTCTGTCCGTCAATAAGCTGTATCTCAGAAACCTTGAAAGGTAGAGATGAAATTTTCACAGATGATTTGTGTTTCTGTTGCAGCCATATACTAAAATCAGAAAAAAAATATTAAACAATTTAATTTATACGGTTCCTTCCCAAAAAATTTGATAAAATTCACGTTTGTTGTATGGGATGGGAAATAAATTTAAATTTAAGGTACCCAATTTTTTTTTTGTATTGTATTTGTTACAGCGTCATCCTACATTATAAATGTGAAAGTTTGTGAAGATGTTTCGATGTTTGGATGTTTGGTACTCAATCACGCGCTAACGGCTGAACAGATTAGGCTAAAATTAGGTACAGAGATAGCTTATAGTCTGGAATAACACATAGGCTACTTTTAATCCCGAGAAAATGTTCCCACGGGAAGCGGGAACGGGTACCAAATTTCACGCGGGCGAAGTCGCTAGCATCATCTAGTCAGAAATATATTATCTATGAAAATTTCAACTATCTAGTGATCACGGACGGTTCATGACATATAGCCTGCTGACAGACAAACAGTCAGAAATAGGGCTCTATTTTTATTCTTCGGGTACGGAACCCAAGCAATAGGTACTCAAATTTTGTACAACACTATCGAAACGCACTTTTGCAAAAAATATTTTGCAACAGTACCACTATAGTGTGTGCATTATTTTTGACGGTACATACTTAAATAATGTATAAATGACACTTTTATGTTAATTGTTATTGGGACTAAACTTGTACTTAAACCAATCTCGTGTGTGTATCCGAACCTTTGATCCGAACGGATTACTAAAGTGAGTAAATATTTTATAAAACGAGGGTAGTTTGTAATAATACCGTGTAATTGTCATTGCTGTGTTATGTTCAACGCATAATCAAACCGAAAGTTAACTAGTGAGTGATAATTATTTCAAATTATTTATACTCGTAGATTTAGTAGTATATTTTAGAATTGAATTTATACAGTGACTGTTTGTTTGAAATAAAATGGAAGAAACATGAAGGCTGCTGCTGAGGTAAGCGAGTTATGATATTTTAGTGTAAAAAGCTATCGTGTGGTGTCTACGATTGTGGTCAATGGTATTTGTGGATGTGTATTGATGATTGTTTAGTGAAGTTTTGGTTCAAATTGCGAAAAAATAACAAAATACTAACTCTTGCTTATTGACGACAATATCCTTATAAGGTGGGATCAACAAACCCACTGGCACAGTTTGAATCTCCTCATTTTTGATGCTGAAAAATCGAACAAGAGTGAGTCAGACTCGAAGAATTCTTATTTCATTTTATTTAATTTGTTTCGTTGTGTTTATATTTTAAGTACGACTAAGCCAATCACCATTATCTGGTCTTTCTGGTCTTTTCAGATTTACAGTTTCACACATGCATAAGTACTCATATACAAATAATGATGCCTTTGAGCTGGTATTCATTCATATCACACACCGATGGGCGACGGCTATCGAGAGTAAGGGCGAGGCTCTAGCAGTGAGCCTCGACATTTCTAAAGCCTTTGACGGGGTCTGGCACCGTGGTCTTCTTAAAAAATTGCCCTCCTACGGACTGACCGAGAGATATAAGTTTCTGAAATCTAGTTAGATTTCAGAAACTTATATTGGCTTAGTCTGGGTTTTTTTTTTGTTTAACGTGAGGGAAAATCCTCATGGATGTTATGCCGGACTCCTCCCGACTAAAAAACCTCACGTCACGCCCAACAGTCTATGGTTGGGAGCCCCGGGTAAGCCCTCGGAAGGATGTCCCAGGACTCCCAACAGACCCACGGCCGCTACTGCGGCCTCGCCCATTCGCGGGGTGGTTCGGGTGCTATCCCGCGTCTTTGGGGGGTTTCGGGTGTGATCTCGCTTCTTAGGGGGGGGGGGGGGGGAGGCGTGCGTGAATTGCTCACGTCACGCTGCCGTCATGGGCCTGCTTCTGTAAGGACGGTGAACTGTCACCGTCCTCAGGCCCCCGGTCATGGTGGCCGATAGTCCTCGGCGAAGACACGTCGGCGGCCCCCAGGCCGCCGACTGCGGAACTCGAGTGGGAGAGCTCTCTCCCGTACCCGTCCCGCCGCCTCCTTCACGAGCATGACCTGCTCGCAGAAGGAGGCGGCGCAGTGTCACTTACTCCCGCTGGAGAGCATGGCTCGCACCATGGTCTCGAGCGAGAGAGTGTCCACGTCCAGACCCACTACGAGGACCTGGCGCTGTTGCGCCCACGACGTGCACTCCACCAGTGTGCGGAGCGCCGTGTCATCGCTGCGGTCCTCGCAGTGCTGACACTCGGCCGTGGTTTCCCCGTGGTTCCGCCACAGAAACCTACCGAAGCTACCGTGCCCGGCAAGCATCTGTGTCAACCGGTAGGAGAGAGCACCGTGTCTCCTCTCCAGCCACTCGTCCATCACCGGTCTGACGGCCGCGATTGTGGCGAATCCTCCCTTTGGTTGCTCAAGTCGCACCTTCCATGTCTCCACGGTTTCCTGGTGGAGTAGGGACCGCTGGGCCTCGATTTCTCGATAAGCGGGCCTTTGGCCCCGCTCCAGCGCCTCCTTGCGCCATCTGAACAGTGACGCAAGGGCTCTCGCTTCCAGGTCCCATGGTCCCGGCTAGGAGACATGCCGCCTCACCGGAGATCGTGCGGTATCCTCTTATAACCCTGACGGCCATCACTTTCTGCGGGCTCAGCAGTCTAGCCACATTGATGGCCGTCAGGGTCTCCGCCCATACGGGAGCCCCGTATAGGGCCATGCTTCGCACGATCCCCAGGTACAGTCTCCTGTAGGGAGCGTTGGGTCCCCTGATGTTGGGCATCAGCCGCGCGAGTGCGGCCGATGCTCCCCGGCTTAGTCTGGGCTAGATGGCGTTATGTGAGAATCCCTCAAAACCTATAGAAAATATATCAACACTTTCGAAATTTAAACAAAGCCGTGACGTCATCGCACAGTGATTCAAAATCCAGCAATCTACGAAATAAGCTTATCGTACTCGTATAAAAGGCTTAATCCTAATTGCCTCGGAAGGTAGTGTGTACAGTACTTGTACCTACATTTATTTTACGTTCCCGTGGGAATAAATACATTTGGCATGTTTCCACGTCTGTTTTTTTTAATAGAATCGTACTCCAAAGGTCAACGAGTTAAAATTACATGTTGAAGAGTATAAATACAAGTGATGATGTTTTCTGAATTTATTTATGTGCTGTGCTGTTCGAATCTAGTTACAAACAAGCTGCTCACAAACTTACTGACATGTAGCTTGTAAACTCGCTCCGTATCATCCAAGCTAGTCTCGCTTAAACTCGAGAACGGCTGGATCAATAAAATTTCACTGATTTTCTTCTTGACACGTTAATACGAGTAGAAGTTCAGGAAAGTGTTAATTCTTTTTTTAAATATTCACGGACATTTGACACAGCGCTATCTGATCCCAAAGTAAGCTAGGAATAACCTGCTTGTGTTATGGGTATCAAACCACGGATATTAATACTTATATACTTTTAAATACATACATAGAAACACCCAGACTCTTGACACAAACATTTATGGGTCAAACAAATATTGTCTCCGTTAAAAGTAGTAAACCTATAATTTCTTTTTTCTATAGATACTTACTGTTCGTACCTACATATATACTGGATGTTTCTTTTAGGGTGTCAAGCCGCCACTAGCTGGTAGCAGGGTTCCATACCTATCGATTTAACCCCCATGTATGTTCTACGATTTTTTGTAGTTTTCGAGATATATTATTCTTTGTTATTTTTCCACGTGGCTTTAAATAATTACAACTTCTTTTTGGTTCGACTTTTCTTGGATATTTTTTTATTATTATAATGCCTATTGATTGCAGTATTATGGACAAAATAATCTCCTTCCTAACTTTGATACAAGATGTAAAAATTTTAATCGATAATAAAAAAATTGGGAATCATGCAGAATTATATCTCGAAAACTACAAAAATCGTAGAACATACATGGGGGTTAAATCGATAGGTATGGAACCCTGCTACCAGCTAGTGGCGGCTTGACACCCTAAAAGAAACACCCAGTATATTATGACAATAAATATGGCATTTAATTTTGAGGCGGTACAAAACAAATCCCTCACAGATGCTTTGGCGGAATCTTATTGACTAAAACCACACGTGCCCTGCCACTGTCAATGTCCACAACGTCTCAGGGTTCCTGATAGACTGTAGCTACCCCCGCGGCCTCATTTAGGGAGTTCGGGTACTATCCCAAGTGTTTGGGGTTATGGGTACTTTCCCGCGAGTTTAGCGGTTAATTTGGGTGTTCGCATGTAGGGGTTAAATGTGCTACAGGGCTGACAGTACGTCACTTACGTGCCTCTGAACAAATTTCTGTAAACAAATTGTATAATATTATTCCCCACATCTAAACAATCCCGTTATATAGTATTAACTGTATGTCACACATAATAAAGCCGTCTGTGACGTATAACTCGCGTTTCCTTTGCCGAAAACACACCAATAAGACGACATATTACATGCGAATGTGTTCGATGTTATTAACAATTTGATCCCGAGCGAGACATCGGGTGACATCGTGTCAAAGCATTTGAAGCTTATGAGCTTGTCTACTTACACTGTTGGCCAAAATATACGGACACAAAATAAAATCATCTCTCGTCTAAAGCTCTTCGCAGTGATATTCGTATTGTCTGTCTTAAGGGAATACTCCCAAGTATGAAGTTGGAGAATTTTAGATCATGTGTTTGAATATTATTTTATCTCTACCACATCCTCGGAAGTTTTATGACTAAAATTTATTTAAAATTTAAATATTATGAATCACGGTGCTTATGATCGCAAACATCTGAATTAGCTCGACATTAATTTTTAAAGTAATTCGCACGTTTGAGTCTGGTGGTCTTGTATTTGCTTGTGTCAAAAAGAAACATTATCACGTATTATCAACTTATAAAGATATTATAATTATTTATATGAATGATTAATGAACGAGGTTTTTGCACAGGTAAGTTGGGATGTCAGACGACATTTGCTTACAATAACACCGAAAATAAAATCCTAATTGTAACTGCTCCTTACAGTCATTAAAACTAGACCCCTTGCCCCAAATCCAGGTAGGTTTTTATGAACAACACATATTTAGCAAACTTAGTTATCAACTTTTATTTAACGCGTACTCATAACGTTAAACAAGGTGCACTGATCCAATAATTTGGCCCCAACTGTAGGTAACGTAACCAGTCAGCCGGTAACGTGGTACACAGGTACACGTTTTCGCTTTTTGGTAAGCTTGTCCCTCAAATATAGCCTTCAGGAATTCGACCCGTAATGTTTGACTTAGTAAGGGAATCCGAATGTGTTTGAGTCGGTTCACTGATTTGATTGGGTTAAATATACAGAGTTACCTACGAGGGATGTTGAGCCTGAATTAGAAAATCTCACTATCATAAATTAACTATTTTATTTACATTAGAACTAGGTACCTATCTATTATTATGCGGGTAAATTTAAATTCAAACAAATCTTAAATTTTACTATTATTATTCTTACTAATATTTTTTTTATTTAATTACAAATGCAAAAAGTGTGTAAATGTGACATTTTTTTTTACGTGAAGGAAAATCCTCATGGATGTTATGCCGGACTCCTACCGACTAAAAAACCTCACGTAACGCCTAACAGCCTATGGTTGTGAGCCCCGGGTAAGCCCTCGGAAGGATGTCCCAGGACTCCCAACAGACCTGCGGCCGCCGCTGCGGCCTCACCCAGGGGGTGGTTCGGGTGCTATCCCGCGTCTTTGGGGGGGTTTCGGGTGTGATCCCGCTTCTAAGGGGGGCGTGCGTGAGTTCCGACTGTAATTTGGTTCAGAGGGATTGATTTCAGTCTGGTATATCTTTGTATTAGGGTACTTTCATTGCGAGATCATGTTCCCACGGGAAGCGGGGGTAGGAGGTCCAAATTTCACGGGTGCGAAGCCGCAAGCATCAGCTAGTTATTAATAAATCGCCATCTTGTGATTGTCACACAATTTTCAAAAACTACTGCGTCAAACTGCTTTTTAAGGCATTGAAGGTTAATCAATGTGTTTTTTAATTACCACGACCTAATTAAGGCTTTAGACTGTACACGATCTTTAGCTGCATACTTGAATACTTTATTTACGACTAGCTGAGCCCGCAACTTCGTTTACGTCACATAAGGTGTATGAAAGGAAAGGTATTTCTTCATCAGAGTCATCAAGCAGCGTCTGAAACTGCCCTGTTTGCTTAATCATAAAAGAGCTTAATGATTAAGTCTATTTTAAAACAATTCTAGACTATTAATTAGACTATTTTTAAACAATTCAGTCCGCGCCGAAGGCGTGGACTGAATTGTTTTAAAATAGACTTAATCATTAAGCTCTGCAACATTTTATATTGTGGTCAAGCCAATAAAAGCGTGTTAAAATATGAGAGGGTTCTGAAGACGACTATTTCCTAATGTCGTATCTATAACCATGGATTATATAATATATTCTATGTATTACATTAATGACTTACCTAAGCTAAGACTAAGCCCCGTATGGCAAAGAAAGAGTACAAAATGTCGCCACCCTAATTCATCCCGAGGGCGTCGCCGCGTCGTAAGAGGCGACTAAAGTGAACGCTTTTCCAAAACGATTCATTACGTAGAGAAGGGAAAGTCGAAATGAAACCCGGTTGTCAGTAAAATGACAATCGTTAAGCCAAGTTGGAGGCGCTTCGTTTGAAAATAATTCAACTGCGGGTCGTCATGACCTGCGCTTGTCAATTTCAATACGTCAATATGCTCACCACCTATTACGTGGGATAAAAACTATAAGGTAAAATGTGAAATACTATGCCCCTGCCTACCCCTTCGGGGATAAAGACGTGACTATATAATTATGTGCATGTAATTTCTTACCTGATCATGATTGTTTTATTTATGCATCAATGTGCTAGTATAAGTCAAGTATACTAGCACATACTAGGTGTGCCGCGCGGCTTCGTCCGCGTAGAAGTAGTTATCGCGTAAAATCATTACCCTCCTTTTGCGCAGTCAGGTAAAAAGTAGCCTATGACCTTCCCTTGGACTCAAACTATCTCTATACCAAATTTCATTAAAATCGGTTCAAGTGTTTAGACGTAAAAACGTAACAGACAGAGTTACTTTTGCATTTATAATATTAGTCGGGGTCTTTATTTTTTATAAAAACACAAAATCGTATTTCGTTTTAACTCGAAGTTACATAGTATCCCAATGTATTTCTTTTTCTTTTTTCTATAAAAAATAATAAAAGGTTGTACTAAGTCAGTCTCACTTGCAAAACTCGAGAACAGCTGGACCGATTTGATAAATTTAGGTCTTGAAACATTTTCGGAAGTTCAATGAAGGTTGAAAAGGTCTTTTTAATCGTAACATCATATTAATTGATTTAGAGCAGCGCGAAATTATAAGGGTCAGGAAGCATTTTTAAAATATGTTAAAAAGCTATGCGATCTATATTTTGATCATAATACTTTCCTTTTAGTCTTATTAAACTTTCTTGCACGCGTAGAAATATTTCGAATCCTGGCCTTATTAAATTACGCTAAGTAGAAGCTTCCACTTAACATAATTTAATAATCGTGATATATTCATTCTAAAGACGGGGAGAATTGAGACTCTTAATGAAATTTGAAATAAAAATTATACTCAAGAGTCAATATTATGAGCTTTATTTTGTATTTTATGATACTTGAAAACGCTAAAGTAATATCTTGGAAAATAATGTTTTTTTAAATAAAATCATCCAATGACGCAGTCTTAGTGACATTGAGGCGGTATTGAGGTCTTGTCACTTAATAAATAGCCACTCTCAACAAGGTTACTTTATACGTAAGAGGGAGGATACACTTTTTGGTCTTCGCTGCATGACAATGAATTTCATCAAGCGATAACAGGCATTGCATGGCGCCAAGATACGTATGAGGAGTAATTGGAACGCAAAAAGATTATTAAAACTCCCTATAATTGAGAAGAAAATTTATTTTCGGCGTTACTAGCTAAACTTAAAATTTCTTATTTTTTTTAGTCTTATAATTCCTCAACCTTTCAGTACCTTTTCGAACAATTCTCTCAAATCTATATCTATACTAATATTATAAAGAGGAAAGATTTGTTTTTTTGTTTGTTTGTTTGTTTGTTTGTTTGTAACGAATAGGCTCCGGAACTACTGGTCCGATTTGAAAAATTCTTTCACTGTTGGGAAGCTACACTCTTTGCGGGTAACATAGGCTATATTTTATTCCCGTATTCCCACGGGAACGGGAACTACGCGGGTGAAACCGTTTGACGTCCGCTAGTGCAATATATAACGACAAAAACTTTAACTTAGAAACAACTTGTAACTCAATTTCTCAAAAAATGTCATCCCTTTTCGACCGTTAGGCATTCATAGGCAACACACGATGGAAATAACACTACTTTTTTATTACTTTTGTTTTATTTGTTTACGACTTATCTGTTGCAGGCTCGTTGCATAATCTGTCAATTAGTTTACTGCTGTGCTGACTGTCGACGTAGGCACGAGAGGTTGATCCACGGCCTCACCTATGATTGCCCTATATGTAGAGGATATCAATTTCTTTGTAAACCAGAAGATCTGAACTGTGATTTTATTGAACATTTAGTCAAAAATCATACACCGTTGCATTGCAACAAGTGTAATAAAATATTTAGCGCAATGGAAAGTTTCAATAATGTAGCAGAATGTACAAGTATTTCTGAATTAATTAAAAGAGAACCAGACGTTAATACTCCTCAATTGAAAGAAGTTAACGAACAATTCGACGCTTTATTTGAGAATCATAGTAATAATGCTGAAGGTGAAAATTTTGAAGGGATAATTTCTGTTAATAAAAATAGTAAGACTGCTGTGATTACGCCTATTGTAAGAAAGCAAAATTTAGTTGATTATGAGTCTAGTGACAGTGAAGGGGAAATAAAATCTAAAAATTCAACTCCTTATCCAAAAGTCGTACCAAAAACTCCAAAACTTATTAAACAGAGAGTTGCTACTCCTCATGCAAGAAAGTTTTTAACTTTGATGCGTCAAAAAGTAGTCGAAGAAGAGGAAACAACGATTGAAGATGCCAATGGGAATGGGTCTCCTGCTGATAAAACTACACCATCTAGAACAGAAAACAATAATTTAGGTAAGCTATCTCAAATATGCATAAAATGATTGCTTAAAATATTATATTTAGTAAATAGTAACATTATCTTAATTTTAATTAATTTTGTTTAGTATTTTCCTGTTTGTATTTATTTATACATAAATATTTATAGTTATATCTATTTAATATGTAATGTATCTAAATATTTTAAATTTGTAAGGTATTTATCATTTTTATTTTTTTATTCTTGATGTAATTATGATGTAGATTGATATTATCTTTATAATATGATATATTTATGTACCTATGTACACTCGAGAGCAATGAATCCGGGTCACATAAAGAATGTTAAAAATCTCGGAAACTAAAAATGATAGGTTAATGCAATAAATTGTATTTAACAGACAATGTAATACTCCTTAAATGAAAGTAAAAAAAATATGAGTCACCATACATTTTATTAACACAAAATTACATAAAGAAAAAACTGCCGATCTCTCCTTAAAACAAAAATAGGAAACATGAAATTTTTGAACTTTATTACGATTTTCTTGAATTTTAATACTTCGTATTGCCTCCTCGTGCTTCCATTACTGCGTTTACGCGGTTTGGCATGCTGTACACCAAGTTCCTTATACGATTTTGGGGAATATTCTCCCATTCCTCTGTGAGAGCAATTTTGAGCTCACGAAGCGTGATTGGGGGAGGGTTTCGTTGTTTTACGCATCTGCCTAGCTCGTCCCAAGCATGCTCGATCGGGTTGATATCCGGGCTGCGCGCTGGCCACTCCATACGAGTAATGTTCATCTCTTGAAGGTAGTCATTCACAATCCTACCTGTATGAGGTCGGGCATTGTCATGCATAAATATAGCATCCTCACCTAAATTGACCATAAATGGACCAACGTGATCATTGAGGATTTCTTCCACATATCTTACGCTAGTTAAAGAGCCGTTTTCTATGATCACCAGCTCTGTGCGACTTTCAGAAGAAATTCCGGCCCACACAAGTACAGACCCACCACCGTAGGCTACTTTTTCTTCGATGCATGCTTGCTTGAATCTTTCCCCTGGTCTTCGATACACTCTGTGTCTTCCATCGTGCTTGTAGAGCATAAATTTTGATTCGTCGGAGAACATAACTTTTGACCAATCTTCAATACTCCAATTTACGTGGCTCTGGGCATACCTTAGTCTCGAAATACGATGCCCACGCTCCAGTTTAGGGCCGTTTGCAGGTCTAAGGGGTTTTAAGTTAGATTCAGCAAGCCGACGTCTTACTGTCCATGCACTTGGGTTACTTCCTCCGAGGCGTCGAAACTGATTGGTGAGTTCAGTTCCTGTGAGAAAGCGATTTCGAAGCATGGTGTTCACCAAGTATCGGTCTTCTCGTGCTGTGGTACACCTGGTTCTGCCCGTTCCTGGTCTGCGTAGGTTAGAACCAGTTTCTTCGTAACGTCGGAGAACTCTTTGTACTGTTGACAGCGACACACCGACAGTCCTGGCTGTATCGCGCTGACTCCGGCCGGTTTCCAGCATTGTAAGTATTCTGGTGCATTCTTCAGGCGTAAGCGACATAATTTCAGCTTGATTAATGAATATAGAGCACTATCAACATGGTTTATGTACCCACATAAATGACAGATTACAAACAAAAGCAACACCAAATGCTGTAATTTCGTAGTTCCATCTTCGAAAGTGGCCCTTTTTCAAATTAGATTTTTTTATGATATAACTTTACAATAACTAAGAAGTTTTAATACCTTCATTTAAGGAGTATTACATTGTCTATTAAATACAATTTATTGCATTAACCTAGCATTTTTAGTTTCCGAGATTTTTAGGATTCTTTAAGTGACCCGGATTCATTGCTCTCGAGTGTACTTAGTATCTATGAGTTCTTAATTTTATTTTTGAGGCCTTTTATTGACTTTGGCATTAAGTCCGCCTTTGAACAAATAGATTTTGTGCAGAAAGTTTAAATAAATAAATATCTTATAGATAATTTAGTGGCATTCGAAACATTTGCTTTACAAACTGAGATACGTTTTTGTACTGATCTTTCTGCATTACACTGCATCTTCAAAATAACGAGCAGCAAAATTACTAAAAAGCAGGATTTTAGGTTCTAAGTGAAGTTAGTATAGCCAGGGACTCATTCCGTACACCTCTTGCAGCACAGTTTCAGTTTTTGGTCAGGATATTTTTTGAGTAATTATATATTAAAACTTTCCTTTTTAATATTCTCTGTTTTGCAGAACAACAGAAACAGATAACTACTCCTACATCCCACCTACCCCATCTTATGAAACTAGTTCAAGCCGTAACTACTAGTACTCCTACTCATGCCACCGCTGTTGGATGGCCGTTGTTTCCAGACCAAGGAGCTGATTCTCCTTTATCAGAAATTGAGAACACAGAAAGTCCTGCTCAGAGTATGAACAATGAGGTGTGTATTTTGCCTGACAGTATTTTTAAACTAAAATCATGTGCTTAATGTAAATAAAGCAGGTAAAAACAATAACAATTTTTTTTTTTTAGGTATCTAAAGTCGAGAATGATGTACCACCAAAATTAAAGAGCATTATAGCAACTGGTAGCAAGGTCAGATTTGGAAGTCAAGATAGCTCAGAGAAGCAAGTCACCTTCCAAGATTCGAATGAAGTTTCTATCAAAAAGAAAGTAAAATTTGCAGAGGATACTGTTTTTGAACAAACTCGAGTTAAACGAGGTTAGTTGTGGTAGCAAATTAATTATATAATGCTGTTTGTTATTTGTTCATTTACAAACATAAATATGTAGTTATATTAGTGCGAAGTAGCTCTCCTCTGTCAAGTCTTTAATAATATATACCTTCGTGTACCAGCATTTTTGTGTTAACGACGTAAACAACACGTAGCTAACTAATACGATTATCTAAGTATTTAGTCACGTTACAAATAAGTCGTGTATGTTTTTCCTATCCTAACCTGTATAACAATAATACTGATGAATTGAATAACATATTTATGTTTGTAATTTTATTTATTTATTTCAGTTTATTTAGATAGTTTCAGAGAGGTTAAATTGTTGCTATATCTAAAATTCTTATTTTATGAGACATTTCAAACATTTTTCAGTTATGCGGAAACCCAGAAGAATGCTAACACCTGGTCCACAAAGGCCGAAATTTTGTTATAATCCACGTTTCCAAGCCCTTGTAAACAGATTCGAGCATCAAGGCATCACAATGGCTAGAACTCCCACATTGAGAGATAAAAATGTGTGTATTCAAGAATGTACTCCATCAGTAGGAGAACCTTCCAGTATAGCAGCACGAGCTATTAGCTTTAAAGATGATAGTCCGGTAGTTGAATCAGAAACAACAAGAGAGAGCAATGAATTATTTAAAACATGTATTGATGTACCCGAAGCAAATGCAATATCAGTGCTCACGACAAATATAGTAGGTGGCTTACAGAATTGTCTTTCGACAGTTTTACTAAATACAGAGGAAGAAACAGAGATCCAGTTCAAATTCGTCATAACGAAAAAGAAAGTATGCGTCAAGCGGTTAGTAGAAGAAAGGAAAAGTTATGATGATAAATCGAGTCTAATCGATAGGAACCCGGAATCGAATAAAGAGAACATCTGGTCGAGCGTGGCAAGGGCTGTGAAAAATGTGTTTTGGGGTGAAAACACCGCTAATTTCGGTAAGTAGGTTTTATTGAATCTGCGTCTTGCTGATGGTGTGTCTTTGACTTGTTTATTTGTTGGAAAAAATAAACAAGTCAAAGACACACCATCAGCAAGACGTATTACTGTCAGCAATAATTCTTCTGACAGTATATTATTATTTTTACGCTTACGGACCAATAGTTGTTTAGTTTTATTATGATATGCTGTTAGCACGCAATAGTTGACAAGTCTATTGATGATGAAGGTTAAAATCCACGAAGTTCTTTTTTGACCAATTGCTGTAAGCGGATAAGCGGAGTCGCCCAATTGGCAATCTGTCAAGCATAGGTGAAGCGTCGAACAAATGATGGAACGTATTTTTTATTTGTCGGCATAGGTAGTAAATTTTCTTTTTAGCTGTACATATTTTGTAAAATATTAATGACAAAGTAATCTGAAACAAAAAGGACAATATCCTTGTAAAAGACAAATTATATTTCAATCCATTAAATTCCGTAATTAAATTAGGCTTAGTAACAATCACATCTAAACGCACAGCCGATTTTCCAATAATAATTTTCTACAGTAACAATTTTCCAATAATTACAGTTTAAAATTGACGGGTAAACTCGGCCCCGCAAGAGGCAAACGCTGCGAGCAAATATTGACAAACCCATTATGTATTACGATCTAAACTCCGCTATAAAATTGTTTATTTTATAAAAATCCCTAGTTTGAATATAATGCAATAGAAGTAACATAAAATTGTCATGCATTTACATCATTTACGGAGTTTTTTACACCTTAACATACTTGTATATAAATTTTGATGTCCATCAAATTAAATTATACGCCAAAGCCAAAACTAACATTTAGTTAGATCACTAGTTTCACTCGTGTTTTCTTTTTATACCACTAACGAGGCATACAAGTTTATGTCCTACCTAATGAAATCGGTCACCATGGCCTATGAACGTTTGCAACACCCAAGGTGCTACAGTCGCGCTGCCGACCCTTCAAGAACCTGCTAGGACCACTTTTGAAGAACCTGATATTGTAGATGTTTGAGAAAACTGACACATCTTGTCTGAGACGATATATCGAACAGTTCCTCAAACCGTGACCAATTTTTTGTCGTGTGACCTATGTCAACTGCTAGTAAATTATCATTAACCAATCTGTAAGTGTACAGTTTGTACACTAAAGTATTCTAAAAAAAACTTATGCTGCCTTCTTTCATAAATCAATATCAACTCGAAAGGTAGATTAGACTATATTAAACAGTGTAAGTATGCAATATTTTTGGGTATTACCTATGTGAATTTATATATTTGCAAAGCCATAAATATACCAGACTAGACAAACACTTGTTTGTACGTAAAACAGTTCAAGTAGAACTTACAACCCAACAACGCAATTAAATTGAGACCTCAAAATATCCCAAAATCTCATTGTATTCGAATACATTAATAAACTGTATTATACAGAAATGTTAAATAATATTTTCGAATATTATAAACCTTCTATTGTTAAATTCCCCGGTATAATGCTTTCAGTTGATTTAACTATTGAGTAAAACCATTGACACTGGGGTACTCTATTAGTTGTCCATTGTTCAACAAATTCAATAACCTTAATTTAAATTGATTTGCATATTGTTAGCTCGTGTATTAAATATTAGTCGGCAGGTGTTTGCGGATCTCGTTTCAATTTCAACTGTGGGACTAGAGGCGTATCATATTAATCATTGGTTTCAAACAAAGACGGTTTCAAACTATTTTGTTTTCCACTTGGTTGAGGATACGCTAATTTTAACGTTTGTCTTCTACTAAGCTACGAAAAAAAAATTTGATTAGCCACATCTACACTAATATTATAAAGAGGAAACATTTGTATGTTCGTATGTTTGTAATGAATAAACTCAAAAACTACTGAACCGATTTTAAAAATCTTTTACTATTGTAACGCTACATTATTCCCGGGTAACATACGCTATATTTTATTCCCGTATTCCCACAAGAACGGGAACTACGCGGGTGAAACCGCGTGACATCCGCTGGCTTCATGTAAAGTAATATATAGTAGGTACGTAACAATTAAAAGCTACTGATAATTTGGTCTGCATTCATAAATAAATTCGCATTATTTCTCATAAGGTATTTCGTGTTATTACTGAAATCATTTCACTATTTTATGATTAATTAAGTATTTAATAACCACCAATTTCCATAAACTACCGACCATTTATGAGCTCATAAGGAATGAAATTTATTAAAAGAATTTTATCGCATCGCGCCAGAGGCAAAAACGAAGGCTCTATAAATTGTAATTCGTCACGATCAACTTTGCCTCTTGTTGAACCTCTTACAGAACTTATGAAACGATTTTAAAGTTTGTGCAAGGCACCTTTGTGGCTATTAAAACCAGCTAGAAGTTGACCGGTTATGGTAACAATATCTATAGTATAAGGACTTTTAACTTAATCTTAAGAGGGCTGTTAATAGGTCTGAGCTTCTTTTGGTAAATGAAGTCAATAATTAGGTACTCTGTTTTAGAACAAGCAAGTCCTGTGCATCTCCAGGTGGTCTGAAAAGTATAGCTATTCAAATAATGACGTCTTCCATATTTTGCTAAAAATATTGTCACTAAAGCTTACTTACAATTGTAACAATAGTGGACAAATAAGGCGTCCTTTTTATTTTATTCTTAACCACAATGAGTTTTAAATATAACCATAATCTTTTACATGACTTTTATGAATATTGTAAAACGAAATTCAGCTGTAAATCAAATTGTCGGCGGCGTGTAATTCCGCTCCAAATCAAATGTCTGACAATATTGCATTTTTCTATTCACGAGAAGGCTCGCTTCAATCATTTCCGAGACACCACGCTTTGCCGCCGTTTTTGCAAATCTTTTTTGCTTTAGAATTTATTACTTTTCAGACTTCTGCTTTTGTTACATGGAGGCAGGTTCGCCCTTTATGTTAACGATATTTTTCTTTTAACTTTTGTGACATAGATTTAGAAGGTTGTAAATAAAAATGTATTTCAAACTGTAGAAATATTAATTTAATATCATGGCATTCTATTTCACAAATATATTTGGAACTAGCGGACGTCACGCGGTTTCACACGCGTAGTTCCCGTTCCCGTGGGAATACGGGAATCAAATATAGCCTATGTTCACCGCAAACAGGTATAGCTTTCCAACAGTGAAATAGTTTTTCAAATCGATCCAGTAGTTCCGGAGCCTATTCGTTACAAACAAATAAACCAACAAAAAACAAAAAAACAAATCTGTCCTCTTTATAATATCTATTAGTATAGATACAATAAAATGTTCATGTATGCCTCAAAAATGGAAGAAAACACTTTGTTTTCTATCTAAGGTCCGTTTTCATAGAGACATGTGGAGTAGTTTCAATATGTTAGAGAGAATATTTTTATCGTTAACGACCACGACTTCTTTTCTGGAGTGGGTGGTTGGTTCGTCACACCGGGGTATAATATTATTCCAACAAAAGGGACACTAACTCCTTAAGAGTTTGAGTGCATGACTCCTTTGATACTTTGTCGACGTCTTTGCTTCGTCCTTCAACAGGAGATAACTGCTAGCAGAATTGTTTGGTCCCCGGAGATACACCGGTGGGGATTGTTACACCCAATGTTATTACAGTACTGCTATTTAGAAAGTTTGTAAAGATGTTAGAATGTTTGTTACTCAATCACGCTCTAAGGGCTTAACGGATTTGGCAGAAATTTGGTATTCCTATATCAAGTTTCGAGATAAAAAGTAGCCTAAATGTTATTTCACTCAATTTATTTCTTAATTATAGTCTGAAATACACAGGTTACTTTTATCCCGGGAATATGTTCCCATGGGAAGCGGAAACATTACCCGAATACCACGCGGGAGAAGCCACGAGCTTTATCCAGTAGTAGAATAAACTAAAATTAATTTACTTTATGTTACAGCCTCCGTCACACCACATAGATCTATCTCACTCAATTCCTCTTCATCATCATCAAAACGCAAATGTGAGGAGCTCTCCGACTCTGAAAGTCCATTGAACCACAAGAGGCATAAGTATGAAGGAAGGATCCGAGGTAGACCACCTTTGAGGAGAAGCAAGACCTGTGTAGCTGGTCTCCGGAGCACCATGTCAGCTGAACAGAAGTCGTTGATAAATGAATTAACTAGGGGACAAGATGATGCAATGAATTTAAGTTTTTGAATGATTATTATGATTATGGTCAAGAAGAAGAAAATGTTCTACATTACCTTTACACCTATTTGAGTTGGGGATGTACCTATACATTGAATTAGAAAATTAAAATTACAAAATTAAGGGTTATGTGGAGACTTAGCAATAAAGCATGTTGTTATTTTATGTTTAGTTTGGTTTGTACACACTACCTACCTACTTTCAGAACCAGGACTATTAGTAATATGTCACCCAGCATTAGAATATGATTGCTTTATATATTGAAAACGACACTCGTACTGTTCCATTAGGTGGTACTGTTCATCTTGTCCTTTCATCTCTAGACCTGTGAAAATGCCGAGAGGCGTAACCGGTCAGGAATATAATAATAAATATTATGGAACAGTACGAGTGTCGTTTTTAATATGTGCAGCAAGATCCACCGAGCGCCATCAATCAACAGTATTTAATAATAATGATTGCTTTACCCAAATCACTCACAATTTAGTCTAAAGTAACAGGCCCGATACAATACAAACCTCTATACTTATTATTGGACATCTCCATAGAACTCAAATACGACCACCTAGGTAATTACTACACTTGCTCTTATTCTCAAATTACGACACAATACCGTGTTCTCTATTACTGTCCTACAACAAAAATAAATAGTTCCAAATTACCAACAAGGTCTAAGCAAGATAACTCAATAACCAGTGCAATAACACTCCGGGTAGGAATGACCGCACGTCGCTCGGATACGTAATATCCGAAGCCCTTGCGCGGCGGACGTGGGCCGAATAAAGGATGATTCATACTGCGCTAAACTCAGATCGACCGCACTGAAACTGCAAAGCTTCCGCATCCAAATTCTATAGAAAATCGTTCTAGGATTAGGCTTGATTTGAGCTGAGTTCTTGTGGAATAATGTTGCGGAGTTTCTGTAGAATATTCTATCTATAAAAGGCGTAAGTTTATACCGATTTGAAATTTAAGTTGAGTTAAGCAACGTGACAAGTATTTCCTTTGCCGTACCATAGAAATATAGGTTTTCTTTTATGGTGTTAACTTCTAAGTTCAAGTTGTAGCTCTCTATCTATCGACGTGTCGCTCGGACAAAACCATTATTACTTAAAAATGTTACTTATCGAAAACGATTTTTAGCAGGTTAACAGTATCCAAAGTTTGATCAAAGACCATATAATATTACATACAGGTAGTCAACTCCCTGCCCCCCACTGAGTAAGCTTCCCCACCGCCGCCACAGCTGTCATATAGGTACCTAGTTGGAGGGTATTTTGAGGTAACGTGTTGCTTAACCTTAGTGGTCATATACACATTCAAGCTCTGTACAAACATAGCGTGTTTTAGTGTAGGGGACAGAATTTTAAACAAATCATTTGTATGGAGTTGCTGCCCAGTGGTTTGATCCAAAAAAAATATTGCTGCAAGAAACTTCAAACTGTCCGGAAGTTATTTTAATCTCTATTAGACATTTAAGCAAATTGAAGAACTCACAAATACATACCACCTCGAAATTACCGCTTGCCTGCCCTTACAGAAAACCGTAAAAAACAGCTAACGCGAAACCAATATTTGCTAGTGAACCCGGTCACAGTGCGTCGAAACCCTTAACTCTCTTACGGCGTACTGCTATCAATCAATAAGGATCAGTGATTGGAAGCTGGTAGACGATTACATTTTTGGTTGATTGCTTCTGTGGTTTAGGTTAATGATTTCAGTACCTAAGTAATGTAACGGCAACACGATGTCGGCTTTACGTGTTTCACTGAAATGAAATACAATTCTCATATATTTCTCTCGCCTTTCGTGAGAAATAAAATGGAGTATTAATTTGATGCTGTCAAGACACATCAAATGAGATTTAGAAATGATTTTGTTAAATGTTTTGAGTTCAGCCGCGGGCCCGATACAGGTCGGTCGTGTGTCGCTTTCGCAGTCAGTGTTTTCGTAAATTCCAAATTTTTACGTCGAACTCTGCTGTGCAGAGCGATATCACGGCACTTTTTGACTCATATTTTAATTAATCATAATCTCCACGACTGAACGCTGTCCTCCATAATACAGGCTCTTGCCTAGTATGGAATACAGTATCAGCACTTTTTGTGAACACTCTGTGTAACTTTAGTGTAAAATATTGTATTCATTGTAAAATACTTGTGTCAAATAAACATTTTTTTTTTTTTTTTTTTATGTTTACTCCAACCAATGTCTAGGTATGTTATGTATGTTTGCAATAAATAATTCTACTCGCGTAAACGTTAAAGGTTATTCAGATTACGTTCCAGGATTTTTTCTTTAGTAGGTATCTCCTTCTTTATTAAGTTTTATAGGTGTACGGTTATAATAATCATCGTAGTTTACATTACTCATCCAAACATACCTAAATGCTGTCTACAATGATGTTAAGGTCATAGTGGTTCCATGATGTTAAAACTCAAAATTTTGTAGTAGGTTGACAAGTGGATCAGGGAGAAACGACACCCATCAGACAGGCACAGTGACAGATTTGTCTATACTAATATTATAAAGAGGAAAGATTTGATTGTTTGTTTGCATCAAATAGGCTCCGGAACTACTGGACTGATTTGAAAAATTCTTTCACTGTTGGGAAGCTACACTCTTTGCAGTGAACATAGGCTATATTTTATACCCGTATTTTCACGTGAACGGGAACTACGCGGGTGAAACCGCGTGACGTCCGCTAGTCACATATAAATACGAGACGAAAATTGAGATATGCATAATGACTAGCCAAAGTCTGGAGAGAATCTTGGGACATCTTCCTGAGCAGTCAATCGGAAGCCGGTTTAAGTTGGTTCGAGTCGGTCATGACATCCTTGGGGATGAATGGGGGCGGGGGGATACTCACAGTTACTAACCACACACTGGGTACTATCGTGTAAAACTGATTGTATTTTACTGTAGCAGTGAAAAATACCAACAAATTTTATTTCTATTTCAGCAAACCATCCCAAATGAAATTGGATTCGTAAAATTTGTTTCAGATAAATAAAAGCCTATTTACCTTCCAGAAAATCTCCCGCACAAGTTTTATTTTTGTTCACATCTATAATCAAATTGACCTTTGGCTTCTTTAATTGTAATTTTATGCTCAAACATGAAAAACTTTTTCTCGAAAATGCCACGCTTCTTCACGAAATATTCATAAAGTTTCTCAGCAATAGGACACCGGTTTTGTTCACTTGGACAATCAAAGATGTTTTATTCCGAAATGAGATTTTTTTCTTTGGTTTCCTTTATTCATAGTAAATGGCGGATCCTTATTGAGGATTAGATGCGAAATAAGCTTGTACTAAGGTAAAACGATGCGAGAAAGGCCCAACCGACATTTTTGGGCTTAAAGTCAGCGTACCTCCGAGTTGTGCATTTGCAGCTTTGATATTTATGATTTGCAAACTAACGACTCGTTCGTCATGGAAGACAATGGTTGTGGAATGACCTCCCTGCCTCGGTTTTCCCAAACGCCTACAGTATGGGGTTCTTCAAAAGGGGTCTTAGAAGGTTTTTACAGGGTCGGCAGCGCGAGTGTGGCACCTCTGGTGTTGCAAACGTTCATAGGCTGCGGTGACCACCGGTCCTTCTGGTGGGCCGTATGCTTGTCTGCCACCTTAGTGGTATAAAAAAAAAAAAAAAAAAAAAAAAAGACAAGGAAAACAGAAGTCAAAACACTGTACAATCTCATCTGGACCTTGAAGATTACAAATAAAAAAAAACATTATAGTTATACGTTTGCTATTGATATTCGATGCAAGGTTATCAAAACTTTATGACTAATTAATCTTATCAAACAAAATATCGTTTCTAAAGTTTGTCCATAGTGTAGTTTCTGGTTATTCAGTCTTTAGTTTAGTTTGGTTATCTTAAAAATTTTAATTAGTAGAGACGATTGATGTAATCGTACACCACATTATTTTTGCACTAGATTTCAATAAACTTAAAAGACATAAGTGTATAGGTAGTTTACATAAAAATATTCTAGTTATTCTCTTTAAAGTTTACCCAAAACAAATTTAAAGAAAAATCCAAAATACAGACAAAAATATTTTCCTATTCTTATATTTTGTGGACATTCTCGCACAACTTTATTTAGACGAATATTACTCAAATATCCGCCACACACAAGTCACTGTATAGTTTCAAATTCAAAGAGTAAAAAGAGTAAAAAGGCATTATTAAAAGGCAAAGCATAGCTCACTAGCAATGGAAGCTTGGGATAGAGCGTTTCAACTTGACTTCGAATGGTTGTCACACTGGAAACACCTCAAGAAACTTTCCTATTCACTTTTGTTGAACTTTACGTCGCAGAGTAAAAGTTTCTTTTCGCTTGAAGTGGGTTCTGAAGAGCTTTGTCCCACTCGCTTTGGGAATAACGGCAGTTGAATATGAAAAAACCTTAAGTGATATAGCTCTGTGGTCGGGTTTTCAAACTTTGGCTGAGCTTCTTCGTGATTTTTTAAGGTTAGATAAAAGCCGTGTTTTGTATTCAAAGTTGGCTCAACGTTTGTAACTGGGAGCAATAAAGGGAGATTCAGGACCAGAATTTTAACTTATTTTATGTAAAATTTTGTTTATATCTATTTGGAAACATTTTTTGATGTGAAAATATTACTGTCGTTCAAAATAATGAATACTAATGTTATTAAGTAATGTTTCTTCTGTTCTGTAAGTAATGCTGAAGAGTTTGTTTATTCTGATCTCTGAAACTAAGTACTACTAAGCCAATATGAATAATTTTATTCCTTTTTGCATTTTAAAGTCCGGTTATTGAGAAAAAGTATAAGCTGTAGGTATATCATCACAATATTAGGTACCTAAAGGGTAAGAAATCAGTATTAAAAAATGTGTGTTTTTGAATTTGTCCCATGTAATAGGTTGTGAGCCGTAATGCCGTGTTGAGATGGACGGCGCAGGTTGCATGTGCTGTTGAAATTTTTCAAGCCGCCTAAAAGGCAACTTGGCTTATCGACTGCCATTTTACTGACAACCGGGACCAACGGCTTAACGAGCCTGCGCTCAAATAAATGTCACATGGATGGTCACCCATCCAAAGACTGGCCATAGTGAAAGTTGCTCACTGCAGTGATCGTTTACAGAACACTGAGTCCGCGGGGCCACGAGCGCTTCTGTATTTTTAATAAACAATGAAAACGTCTGCAGTCATTGTTATGAACACCTAAGTAGTTATTTCATTATCTTCATACTTATTATCGTACTACTACGAACTAATCGCTATTGTGTGTAGAGAATTTATCGCCTCATTGCTAAATAATTCTCAGCTTCTATGTCTACTTAATTTTGCTTATCGTCTTTTTATATATCTATCTCATTCATTATGTTCCATTATTGGACATTTCTTCTCCATTATCGTTTCATTTATCACCCTTCCTTTTATTTTTATCTATGTCTTTTCACGCTTTTCACTCGGCTACTTTATACAGAGGGTTTCAAACTTTGCTGAGCGGGTGGTTCAAAAGTCTTTTGCTTTCGTAGAAATCTATATTTATTATAAACGGAAAAAAATGTTTGTTTGCTATCGGTAAACCTACGTACTAAACCGAATTCTTCACTTTTTAAGAATTATGCTACTAGAATAGAATAGAATAGAATAAACTTTATGTGTACACCAAGTTAGAAAACAAGTTTACAATAATTTTAACAATATTTTGTACAAAGAGCTACTACCCAAAGGAGTAAAGCTGTGCTTTTAATTATCACAAAAGTTGCTTAATTCTACACTTTATTGTAACAAGGAGCATGTACGGGATAAATGTATGCTACGAGTACGCGAAACGCAATATACCACATGAAATATATATGATTACCGCATAACTACTATCGATGGAATTCTGAAGATAGTTCTTGAATAAAACTCGTGAATGAAACCTTCAAACGATTATCATACAAGTAGCTATTGGTCCAGGAGCCACCGCCTGTGTTTTTTATTGATTAATAACAGGCTGAATCTTTGTGAGTAGTTTCCGTTCGACGAGACGCCCAAGTTATTCCTCTGTGAAAATTCTCGATAGAGGTAGCTAATAAAGTGCGCAGCTATGAAACATGTCGATTTGATGGAGTGTTGAAATTGACTGACTAACCGTTTATTTTTTATTACAATGTTTAAATAATTGTATTATAAACTGGGAGGAATAATTGTCCTACACAACGGATGGTTTGTTTGAGAGCGTCCTCCACTCCGAATATGTCGAAACGACGGGGCCATAAAAATAATTAATAACAAGCAGATTTTTTGTATGCTCTTTTGTAAATATTGTTAGAATGGAATGACCGTTTAGTCCTACAAATTTAGTGGTAGGATTTCTCAGTCCGACACTTCGAAGTTGTCAATTCTATGGTAATATTTTTTTCATTAATAACAGCCTAGTTTAATTTTTTTCCTATCGGGGATAAAGTGTAGAACACTATTTTATCACCGGCCTACAAAAAAAGTAGTATGTACACTCGAGAGCAATGAATCCGGGTCACTTAAAGAATCCTAAAAATCTCGGAAACTAAAAATGCTAGGTTAATGCAATAAATTGTATTTAATAGACAATGTAATACTCCTTAAATGAAGGTATTAAAACTTCTTAGTTATTGTAAAGTTATATCATAAAAAAATCAAATTTGAAAAAGGGCCACTTTCGAAGATGGAACTACGAAATTACAGCATTTGGTGTTGCTTTTGTTTGTAATCTGTCATTTATGTGGGTACATAAACCATGTTGATAGTGCTCTATATTCATTAATCAAGCTGAAATTATGTCGCTTACGCCTGAAGAATGCACCAGAATACTTACAATGCTGGAAACCGGCCGGAGTCAGCGCGATACAGCCAGGACTGTCGGTGTGTCGCTGTCAACAGTACAAAGAGTTCTCCGACGTTACGAAGAAACTGGTTCTAACCTACGCAGACCAGGAACGGGCAGAACCAGGTGTACCACAGCACGAGAAGACCGATACTTGGTGAACACCATGCTTCGAAATCGCTTTCTCACAGGAACTGAACTCACCAATCAGTTTCGACGCCTCGGAGGAAGTAACCCAAGTGCATGGACAGTAAGACGTCGGCTTGCTGAATCTAACTTAAAACCCCTTAGACCTGCAAACGGCCCTAAACTGGAGCGTGGGCATCGTATTTCGAGACTAAGGTATGCCCAGAGCCACGTAAATTGGAGTATTGAAGATTGGTCAAAAGTTATGTTCTCCGACGAATCAAAATTTATGCTCTACAAGCACGATGGAAGACACAGAGTGTATCGAAGACCAGGGGAAAGATTCAAGCAAGCATGCATCGAAGAAAAAGTAGCCTACGGTGGTGGGTCTGTACTTGTGTGGGCCGGAATTTCTTCTGAAAGTCGCACAGAGCTGGTGATCATAGAAAACGGCTCTTTAACTAGCGTAAGATATGTGGAAGAAATCCTCAATGATCACGTTGGTCCATTTATGGTCAATTTAGGTGAGGATGCTATATTTATGCATGACAATGCCCGACCTCATACAGGTAGGATTGTGAATGACTACCTTCAAGAGATGAACATTACTCGTATGGAGTGGCCAGCGCGCAGCCCGGATATCAACCCGATCGAGCATGCTTGGGACGAGCTAGGCAGATGCGTAAAACAACGAAACCCTCCCCCAATCACGCTTCGTGAGCTCAAAATTGCTCTCACAGAGGAATGGGAGAATATTCCCCAAAATCGTATAAGGAACTTGGTGTACAGCATGCCAAACCGCGTAAACGCAGTAATGGAAGCACGAGGAGGCAATACGAAGTATTAAAATTCAAGAAAATCGTAATAAAGTTCAAAAATTTCATGTTTCCTATTTTTGTTTTAAGGAGAGATCAGCAGTTTTTTCTTTATGTAATTTTGTGTTAATAAAATGTATGGTGACTCATATTTTTTTTACTTTCATTTAAGGAGTATTACATTGTCTATTAAATACAATTTATTGCATTAACCTATCATTTTTAGTTTCCGAGATTTTTAACATTCTTTAAGTGACCCGGATTCATTGCTCTCGAGTGTATACACAGGCTGAATTTTTGAAAAGGGCTTGGATGGGCAAATCCAAAACTATAAGGAATAGCTAAAAATGCTCAAAGGAGTCACGAGCCCGATTTTGATAAAAATTAAAACCTCATCATTAGATTTTTGAAAAACCAATAATCCTAGCCGGAAATCGAACCCATTGATTTTGAAAAAAAAACACACTCTTTATTATTACACCATACTATAGTGTCGCTGATAAGGATCAAATTCTGCGAAGTAATGCTATGCGGCAAACTAACAAAACTTGATCATTATGGGATCCAGGGGACGGCCTTGGATTTAATTAGTTCTTACCTAAGAGATAGAGTACAGAGAGTAGTTATAAATGGTAAACAGTCACATGGGTCTGCTGTAACAATGGGGGTGCCTCAGGGTTCAATTCTGGGACCTTTTCTATTTTTAGTGTACATAAATGATCTCCCTCACCTTATAAGAGACGATCACGAGGTAGTTTTGTTTGCTGATGACACATCTTTAATATTTAAAGTTGAACGTGGACAACGCAATCTTGACGAAGTAAACAATGCCCTCTCTAGGCTAGTCCACTGGTTTAACGCAAATAATTTATTGTTGAATGAAACTAAAACAAAATGTATTAGATTCACCTTGCCAAATGTTAGGCTCGTTAACTCCAGTATTAGGATTAGGGATGATCAAGTAGAATTGGTCGATGAAACTGTCTTTCTGGGCATAAAGTTAGACTCCAACTTGCAGTGGGGGCCTCATATCGAGAAAGTCTCGGGCAGACTGAGCTCTGCAGCCTATGCCGTTAAAAAGATCCGACAACTGACAGACATTAAAACAGCGCGTCTTGTCTACTTTAGCTATTTCCACAGTGTCATGACCTATGGCATACTATTATGGGGTAACGCTGCCGACATCGAATGTATCTTTGTGTTGCAGAAAAGGGCTGTCCGGGCTATCTATGGTATGGGGTTTCGGGAGTCATTAAGAGAAAAGTTTAAGGATATCAACATCCTTACTGTGTATTCACAGTACATATATGAAAACTTATTATATACTCATAAAAATAATAGTAAATTTATTAAAAATAGTGATATCCATAACCTAAACTTAAGAAATAAGAATAAATTGGCTGTACCTAGATTTAGGCTTAATAAAATAAGCAATTCTTTTGCGGGCAATTGTATTCGAATGTACAATACATTGCCGACAGCCGTAACAGGTTTGTCAGTTAATAAATTTAAAAAACTAATAAAACTTAAATTGTGCCAGAAAGCTTATTATAGCATTAAAGACTTTCTAGAAGACAAGGCTGCCTGGCAGTGACACGAATTGCTCCATTCTACATTAAAAAAAACTGTATTAGATACTAAGATGAATTAAGAGGGACCGGACTGAGTTTTTTGGGGTGTTCTTCTCAGTCTGTAGCATTTCCGAACCCCCGGTAGAGTCACAAAAATTTTGACAAACCTAAATAATTTTTTAAAAATTTCAAAGGGAATAAATTTTATTTTATTTTATTTTATTTTATTTTATTTTGGTGTAATAATATAGGATGTGTTTTTTTTTTCAATATCAATGGGATCGATTCCCAGCTGGGATTATTGATTTTTCAAAAATCTAATGATGAGGTTTTAAGTTTCATCAAAATCGGGCTCGTGACTCCTTTGAGCATTTTTCGCTATTCCGTATAGTTTAGGATTTGGCCATCCAATCCCTTTTGAAAAATTCATAATTAAATATGCATAATATCAAGCGGTCCTGATAAGCATGTACCATTTTCCACTATTCTTGGAATAAGCACGATTAGCAGCATGGAACAGAACTGGACTCTCGTTGCGGAGGTACCGTGTTCGATCCCTTGGAAAAACTTTTTTTTTTTTAATCGGGGAACACAAATTGTCAACAATAATGGAAGAATGAATTTCCGTCGCGTATTGAATAAGTTAAGACGCATTAATTATTTATTTTTTTCTAATTATTTTTTAAATTGCGGATGGGCATTAATTGATGGAAAGTACCATTATTATTGGTTTGATGGTCCGCACAGTCCATCTTTGGGAGAGTTGACTGCTGAAGTTCAAGGTATTTTATTAGGTTTCATACGTTTGATTATTATACTGTAATTTGTTAATTTTGCGGAATATTTTGTTACAGAATCAGATGACATTTCTTCTGATGACGAGGAAGATGAAGACGACACAGAAGCATCGGATGAAGCGTCGACATCGGAATCCGACGACGAATTTTTTTTTTATTCTTCTGTTTCTATATGTTTTTATTTATTTTAATAATTGTATTTTTTTATTTTCATTTTTGAAAAATGTTTTGCTTAAAAATATATTGATCAAGCTTGCGAATACACATGTCTCCAAGCACCAAAACAACAGCAACGAAATAATGTCATATATTTTTTATTTTCTTGTAGGACTAGCGATACATACCCATTTTTTTGTAGGACACTGTTTGATTTAGGCAAAGGATGCACTAACTCATGATGTGTTTTTTTGTCCTACGGTTATTAATGAAAAAAATATTACCATAGAATTGACAACTTCGAAGTGTCGGACTGAGAAATCCTACCACTAAATTTGTAGGACTAAACGGTCATTCCATTCTAACAATATTTACAAAGGTGCATACAAAAAATCAGCTTGTTATTAATTATTTTTATGGCCCCGTCGTTTCGACATATTCGGAGTGGAGGACGCTCTCAAACAAACCATCCGTTTTGTAGGACAATTATTCCTCCCAGTTTATAATACAATTATTTAAACATTGTAATAAAAAATAAACGGTTAGTCAGACAATTTCAACACTCCATCAAATCGACATGTTTTATAGCTGCGCACTTTATTAGCTACCTCTATCGAGAATTTTCACAGAGGAAAAACTTGGGCGTCTCGTCGAACGGAAACTACTCACAAAGATTCAGCCTGTTATTAATCAATAAAAAACACAGGCGGTGGCTCCTGGACCATATTGTTGGATCCATCTTTTACAGAGAACCCGGTAGCAAAAGTTATTGCAACAATTTTTCGCTTATAATTGGATTCTATCATTTTTAAACGAGAAAAGTTGAGTTACCGACGACATTGTTGAAGCTCTTATGCTAAAAGAACTTTCAAATTAATTTCGAAAACTGCGCCGCTCCTTGTCTGCTTCCACATTGAATATTTAACTATCTCAAAAGTATTTCTATTCATACAATTTCCATTACCAAGGTATTTGAAATAATTATTTGATACGGAAGATCACATAACATGTTTTTTTTTCGATTAAGCTTACAAAATTCAATTTCATTTCCGATTTTCATTGATTCTTAATGGCGTTAGTGAATGCTGATGTTATCAGCAGTGAACTGTTTTAAATTGGTGCTATTACATCAACTTTGATGGTACAGTACCTAATGATATTGAAAAATATCTCAATGCTATGAATGAAATGCTTAATGTAAATCTAGCTTAATGCGATTTGAAAAACCGTGTCTCTGTCGAACCAGAATAACCTGGAATGACGTGACCGCGCACGTGTTTTCCTCTTCTCAAAACCCCGGGTTCTTCAAACGGATTGTGAAGAAACACATCATGGGGCCGCCAACTTGAAGACACCTCACAAGTCTTGTAGATTGTGTGAGTGGCCTCTAATCACTAGAAAATGCCATGATTTTCCTTCACTTTGGAGTGCCAAATATAAACAAATAAAAACAGTTGCAGTTGATTTTCAACCCCTGGACAACAAATCAAAATAAAATAAAAACACTTTATTACAAATTGAGAATAGGTAAACTGATAGTTTAGTTTTATAAAGTTGTTGATAAATACGCAGTGTACGAATATAATCATTGCGGCATTGTCCTACTAAACTTAATTCACTTCACTATCATAATACCGCAAATCTTTGTTTTTCTTCAGCCTGGAAATAAGACTCTAAGGATTGAAGCTCTTCTATGCAATTCTTGTGTAGAGCTTGAGTATCCGAAAGAGTGCCTCCGTATATTGGTGGTAGTGATGACTTTGGAATTATTTCGTAAAACTTCTCCAAATCTGCATCCTTTCTGTGGAATGTGATCTTTTCAAAGAACTTCGGATACATGAACGGTTTAATGAGTGCCATTAACTTATCTAGTATAGACCCTGCGTTCATTACATGTATTGCTTGCATACGAACCGGTAAAGCATCTTGAAGGTACTGTATTAATCTTCGTACAACCATTGGATTTATCTTAAAAAAATGTCCCAACTTAAACTGAACATCAAAGATAAAAATGAGACCCTTTTGAGGTCCTCGCTTAGTTAAGCACAAATCTACCGTCATAAGTAGCAACTTGAACTCGTGTACAAGGTCAAACTTCCATACGTTATAATCGCATAGACGGTTGAATATAATGTCATATCCTTCACATGATTTCGCTGGAATTACTGAGAATTCAAAAACTTCTGAAGTTGTTTTTAATGCTGTGTCAAACACACGATTGTTGAAAAAATCTGGCGAATCTTTTCTGCATTTGTAATAGTTTTCTATACACAATTTTGTATTTTCAATGTCACTATAACATGCGTTGTAGAATAACACAAGTTGTTTATCTGTTAAATCGTCTGGCACGTGTTTATCTTTATCAGCTTTTTTAGACCAAAGTCGCAAATCATCGATATCTTTTTGGAAAAATGTCTCCATAGCTGCTGTAGTCTCGTCGTAGTTAAATTCTAAGTCCGATATCATTGTGCACACACAATAAACTTTTATATTCACAAATTCTCTGATATTATTTAACACAACCGAACGCAATCAGTATAAATGATTAACTACCAAAACAAAATATAACAGTGATATACGAGGAGGTAGATAAAATTATCATTTTCATGTAATAATATCGTAATCTTGTTAATGATGAGACATATAATATTGAACAATAATAAGTCAATACGAATATTATAGTGTGTTACAATGCTTATTTGTATTGCATTTTTGTTTATTTCAGTTCCCTACACTTATTTTTCTTATTATTTTAACAATATCTGTCATATAATAATCAAGCTATAACAAATTCTAAGCTTCGAAAGCTGAAACATCTATTAGCACTATAAATATTTGCACCCGTGGTGTCCAAAATCTACAGATAAACATCAGTCCCTTCCTTATTTGCTCAGATTTCCTCCAAGAACCATTTACAGAGCATAAACCCCGCGTGAACGAGTCTATGAGAACGGTTTTTATGTTGTTATCGGGTATAAGCGGGTGTTGTTATCAGAAATAGCAGGAAGTATGTTATGTATGGTAGCGTTGCCGACTTGTTTATTTATATATGACGTGATAGTGATAACTGATTTTATACTTTGCACAGGGTCGATATTAATTTAGTTGAATTCTACATACATATGGTCACGCTTTCATCCCCGAAGGGGTAGGCATAAGTATAATATCTACACACATTTCACCTTTGTTTTAGAATTAAGAGCCTATTGCCGTGTTGAAATGGACAGGCACAGGTCGTTGCGACAGACAGTTAAAAATTTTCAAGCCAAAATGACAATCGTTAAGCCAAGTTGCAGGCCTTATGGACATAAGGCCTGCAACTTGGCTTAACGATTGTCATTTTACAGATAACCGGGTTTCATTTCGAGTTTTCCTTCTCTACGCAATGGATCTATTTGTGAAAGTGTTGCCTTAGTCGCCTCTTACGACACCCTCGGGATGTATTGGGGTGCCGACATTTTGTACTCTTACCCGTCGCAACATGGGACCCCGTCGCCACACGGGGTCCGTTAACGAAATGGTCGTCTATATCTATACTCGTACTAAACCATAGATTTAGAATTTTTCGCTACTCTCAATAGATACACATAGCGTGCGAGCGAGACCTCATTTACCAGTACACATAGCTCGGGAGGAAAAGAGATAGCAACTTGTGTACTCTTAATTTATCACCCTAGCACCCGTGGTGATAATATGTCATTCATATTTTACAATATTCTGTAGTGATCTTACGAATAAAATGGAAAATTTAATATTTTCTACGATGGTGTCGAGTTCAGTGTGTGAATTTGATATTAAATAACATAGATATTCATATATTCATTTTCACAAATAGATTTTTTTTTTGGTTTCGTTTTCTAACTGACACTGTTTATCTTGTACATTCTAAATCTATGTACTAAACGGTGAACCAAAAGGGTTATGAATGTTTCAAAACTGTAACCAGGTCTTAGCCTACACTCTGGAGCCAATAGATCTTTATGTCTATCTATCTACCTTCACGCCAAATCCCTTGCAGGGTTGGCAGAAAGAACCGAGCGCCACACGGCACGGTCCATACACACCTCCCTTGCTTCTTCAACTTTCATTTTTCTTTTCATGCATGCACGTCGGTTCCTTCGGCTCTTGACACCACCTTCAACTAACACACGATTAATTTAGTCGTGGTAGGTGTGTCGTGGCCTTCCCCGACTTCTACGTCCATCCACTTTCGCGTTGTATATCTGATTTGTCATTCTTTCATCTCCCATTCGCTCCACATGCCCGAACCATCGTAGCATGCCCTTCCTTACTTTAACACCGACACTCTCTTCCAGACCAACTCTCTTTCTTACACCTTCATTCCGAAAGCGATCTGCGAGCGTTACTCCGCTACTTGCGTTACTTTATGTAATATAATAATTAAGGAAACAGTCCATTTCGTACAGTGTTTTTGTAATAATCGACATTAATAATCATGTTTACACTCAAAATTCAAAACATTATTATGTCTTCAAAACGATAACCCTTTAACTGCTGAGTTCATGTTCACTTCGGTCAAAAACTATCGTTTTTAGCTATGATTTGGCATTGACGTAAAAAAATAATATTAATTTGTCAAAGGAAGTAATAATCCGATTCAAATATTTTTGGCATTACGAATGTTACCCCACCTAGGGTTACCATTTCTGAAGAAATGTAGGTATGCCTGATTAACATAGTAAAAATGCCTGATTTTCTTGAAAAATGTCTGACTTTCACGAAAATTGCCGCATATTATAATGAATGTTTAATAATAAGAAAAATGCGTTGCTTGAATGATTTTTTATTGATAATCATCAATTTTCACATACATTTGAGTAGGTAATGTGAAAATCAGCCAAATATATGATTTGTTAGGGTTAATCTAATATATAAAATTCTCGTGTCACAGTTTTCGTTGCCATACTCCTCCGAAACGGCTTGACCGATTCTCATGAAATTTTGTGAGCATATTGTGTAGGTCTGAGAATCGGCCAACATCTATTTTTCATACCCCTGTGACCGGGAATAACATTCCACGCGGGCGGAGCTGCGGGCATCAGCTAGTATAATATATGGAAAAGGAAGTATGCACATATTTAAGAAAAAAACATATTCACTGTAGGTTTTCGTACTTCTAATGATATTTTATCTGATGATGCCATTCCCCACCACGCCGAAAACCAGTAGTTTTGTGCATTGTAACAGCAATAGTGACTCTCAACTCTCCTGACATCACACGGCTTTTCATCAGGCGGGCGGACGGCGTTACATTGTGCTAAACGCCTAACAATAAATAGGTACCCACAGATGTATAAATAGGTATCTGTCCCCAAATTAAACACAGGTTGTGCGATAAGTCAAGTCATGCTCCATTAAGATTGATTGCTCCTAAAATAATTGCCCCAAGCCCTTAATATACGACACTCCATGATCCATGAGAACCCGGGAACGGGTATGGGCGTGGTTTTCAGAGGGGCTCAAATCTCATTGAAATACCTATTTTATAACAAAAGGTAAGAGTATTGCACTGTAATTTTTTTAGAATTGATGTTAACAAATTGTAATGGTTTTTCATTTCTAATTAAATCTTATTATATCAAAGCGTCAAATCGTCCCAGTTTCTATATTTTACTAGCTGACCCGCGCAACTTCGTTTGCGTGATAAATGAAGAACCGCCCGACCGATTTTGTGCAAACTTCACATAAACCATCTACTAAATAGTTCGAACAAAGCCTAAACATTTGGTTTGGATAGGTGAGCCCCGTACTTGAGTTATAAAATTACAACAAAAAGTGGCATTGGTTTTTATATATATAGAAGATTATTTCTGTAGTATCCTAACATTGATTTGTACTTCGCCAGCAAACAATTTTTTCAAACAAAACACATAAACACTACAGAACTTATACCTACATGTATCTAAACCCATGTACCTAAACTATCTTTTTTGGAAACACACACACATATATGTACCTAAACTATCCTTCTTGGAAAGTGCAAACTAAAAATAAAGAGGCATTGTGATACCTTGTGAGTCTTGGCATGTGGTTACCACTGCTTTCTATATAACCGTTCATGTTCTTTTAAATGGAAATTCAGTTTTCATTCATTCCTCGTTTAAAAGAAAAAGAGAAGAGCGAGGTATCGCTCTTCAGCAACTGTGACTCCGGTACGAGGAATCTTCAATAATGATTAGACCTGAAAAACACTAAGCTTGGCATATGCACAGTTTCTGAAAAGGTAATGTTGTAAATTAAATAGAAAAGCCTTTACGTGACATAAGGTTTCGACTTCTTTTAAATTCTGAGTTCTCACAAAGTCAAGTTATTTATAGACTGCCTCTGTGGCGCAGTCGGTAGTGATACCGCCTGCGGCGCTGAAGGTCGTGGGTTCGATTCCCACCGGAGACAAATATTTGTGTGACCCATTAATGTTTGTCTCAAGAGTCTGGGTGTTTCTATGTATAATATGTATGTATTTAAAAGTATATAAGTATTAATATCCGTGGTTTGATACCCATAACACAAGCAGGTTATTCCTAGCTTACTTTGGGATCAGCATAGCGTTGTGTGAAGTATCCGAGAATATTTTAACTTGCAAGGATGGGAAGGACTTCGTGTGGTTTTATTTGGATTGACTCCTGCATAAATAAACGTGGCAATATCCAAAATTATTAATAGCAGCACTTCTTTTGAGCTAAGAAACCGTAATGAAAGTTGAGATTTCACCGTGAAGACCTTAAACTAAATCATAAAATTAAAAAAGCTACCTACATTTCCTCGAAAATATTCGATATCTCATTATACTGAATAAAGTACCGTTGAATCCTCAACAAAATAAGGTAACAAATACTCTTATTTGTAACAGAATATCAAAATCGAAAATACCAAATTGCTATCGACAATAACGTTACGGATCGTAAATAAGGGCCTGTACACACTTGTAAATAACTTTATTAAATCAAAATGGATACTTCTTACAATCGTGACGTAACATTTGAACTTCCGGCCGAGGGCCATCCGGTGGGCATTATGTGCGTCCATTGTAAGGGGGACATCTGGCCTCCGTTTTATTAGTTTGTCCTCTCTAAGGTGGGTGGAAATGGATTTATAAATGACGACACGATTACGATACGATAAGAAAAAAATCTAGATTTTAATTTCACTACGATACATTAGAATATTATGAAGGAAAATAAACGGAATAACTCTTTTCTTCATCTCTTTCTCCTCACTGTAAGGTCTCATACCTTTGTAATTTTGGCTTTTTTTTTCGTTTTGCGGTTAGGAACTGCTGTTATTTTGCCTTTTATCAGCATGTTGTTCTAACCTGCCACACTTTTTAGGCGCCTCTAGATTATTGGGGCAATCGGAAAAATCGTTAAGGCTCTCATATTATATTAGTCCTTGAAATACAAGTAAATTAACCAGAGAGCGATAGCGAGATAAGCTCGTTATTTGAATATTCCAATACAATTTCACATTAAAGTATATCATAATTTTGTATTCTAGCATCCCACAGCGCCAAATCGAACAACGCTTTCAGAACAAAAATGGTAAAATTATGTTGATAACGTTTCGAATGGCTGAAAAATCGTGTGGTGTAAATTTTTAATAAGCGCACATCTGCTGGTCCGCCTGCCGCGGCACATTATAAACGGACGGCAACTATTTAAGGGGGTGTGGGTGGACATTTGATTTTTCAAAAACCATCTACGTCTTTAAAGAAGAACTTTTAATGCTGAAAAAGATATTGTATTTATTAGTTAAGAATATAGGTAAGGCCAATTTGATCAGATACAAGATCTAATGAACTTCACTCGATAGAAGAACATCCAAATGTTACCCCTTTTTGAAAAGTTTTTTCAATACTATAAATAAACTACTGATATTTTATAAAAAATAAACTCTAATAAGTATTTATAGACATTATTCCTAAAGTTTGTCTTTAAACAATAATTTAAATAGCTGTTATGTACAAATATCTACCAAATTCACGAGCGATTGCGCCACTGGAACCCGAAAAAATCAACGGCGCCACCTCCGACGGCCCACCTGCCCTTAATGTGCTTCCTTCCAAACTCCCACCTGACGTTATTGCCCTTATACGCCCTAGAAGATAAACTTACGAAGTTGGCGGACACTTTTCTTTTTACTTCTCTCTAAGATTATTGTATTTATTACAAGTCACTCTTTTATCTTACAAGTGCTGTCTCCTGAAAAATTATTATAGGAGGAAAGTTGAGGCCCCTTGATCTCTCAGTTTGAAAAGTACCAGGTACAAAGGTACAGATCGAATGAGGAAGTAAGTGGATACTTGACTAACATGACATGTTATCAATCAATTTCATTGGCTTCTGAACTTGAAAATTACATTATTTTCCTGTTCAAACACTGTTGACACGATGATCTAATGGAATGATAGACCGAAGCTCTATTCTATCTCAGTACCAAATTTCATACGTAGGTATTGGTTCAGCGGTTTAGAAGAAAAATTTAGAGCGACAGACTGACAGAGCTACTTTCATTATAATATATAGGAATATCCTACTAATTTTACAAATGTGAAAGTTTGTGACGATGTTTGAATATTTGTTACTCAATCACGCTGTAACGGCTGAACGGATTGGTCTGAAATTTGATACAGACATAGCTTATAGTCTGAAATAATGCATAGCCTTTTCATCCCGGGAATATGTTCCCAAGGGAAGCGGGAACGGGTAGCGAATTTCACGCGGGCGAAGCCGCGAGCATCATCTGGTTAGTAATAAAGGAGGAATGGTAACCGCTTGCTGGCAATCACCATCAAAAAATATAAATGAACAATATACCGAATATTGTCAGGCCGTTGTAATAATGTGGAATACAGTGGTGTGTTTCCCGATATCCCCGCGCCGGCAACCCGTATACAGATTATGCGATGTATCGGCAATATCATGAATATTCATGCGCAGGCATCGAACCGCAAAACCACGCTTGTGCCTACGCTCGATGTAAATAAATTGTTTGATTTATTCCATACTTACTGTTGAGCTGAACGCTTACGTTTTTGTTTTTAAGCGAAATATAATGTTGTCAACGTGTCTCTGTAAGCCCCATTCGGATAAAATCGGTCAAGTGCGAATCGGATTCGCGAACGGAGGGTTCTGTACCAAAAAACATACATACATACATATGGTCACGCCTTTATCCCCGAAGGGGTAGGCAGAGGCTCATTGGCTTAGAAGAAACCAAAAGACCATTGTATGCTCACATTTCACCTTTGTATAATTTGTCCCACGTAATAGGCTGTGAACCGTACTGCCGTGTTTAAATGGACAGGCGCAGGTTGTGACTGCCTGCTGTTTAAATAAAGCCTTCAACTTAGCTTAACGACTAACATTTTACTGGCAACCACGGAAACGCTCAAATAAATGTCACAAAGTGATCACATGAATGGTCACCCATCCATGGACCGGCCATAGTGAAAGTTGCTTACTGCAGTGATGGTTTACAGAACACTGAGTCCGCGGGGCCACGAGCGCTTCTGAGGAGGGTTCTGTACCAAAAAAAATGGAAATAAATTAAGTTTTTTAATGGCATTTTACAAGATACGAACGAAACATTAAGAGGACTTGAAGCCTTCTTAATAATAATTGTTGTACGTATATACAAGAAACGTGATATTTTTGCTGTTATAGAGCTGACTGGGTATAGCTGCAATTTAGTACATAAATAAAATACCGTCTCGAATAACGACAGATACTTTTAATTCCTGAAATATGCCCCGGTATGCGGGAACGAGATGATTTTCACGCTGGGGTTGCCGAGGGCGAAATCCGAGGAAGAAATACTTGTAGTTTATGAAATTATTAAAGAAACTCTACGCCCACTATGAGTGAATGTTATACTCGTACTATTTTTCAGTTTCCGTTACGGTTATCATTTTGTGGGACACTTTTACCTAAACACTAGCGGACGTCACGCGGTTTCACCCGCGTAGCTCCACTTTCCGTGGTAATATGGGAATAAAATGTAGCTTATGTTACTCAAGTAGAAAGAAGCTCTCCAATGATAAAATAATTTAGAAAATCGTCACTGTAGTTTTTGAGTTTATTCATAACAAACATACACACACAGAAAAATACATTTTTTTTTCTTTAAAATTTTAGTGTAGAATATTTTTGTATAAAGTCTTAGAGCACAAACTCTCAACTACATAGATCTACCGAGCGCAGGAATGAAAAACCTTATAAACACACGTTGCTTTAATAGACTTGCACGAGCGAGTGTTCGCTCTCTACAATAACAACGAATGTGCCACCGGTACCTTGCACACAATGTAGGTAAAAAGTTTATTTTTAAAGCAAAGTTCAGTACAACTAACCTGGATTTTTAGTTCCCTAAAAGTAAGTGAATACGACTGCCCGTACTGAGATCTAAGGTTCTAATGTTGGGTCAGAGCAAATAATTGTGTGATTCGAAAATAATTGCATTCAGAATTTGAGTATTTTCTATGTACCTAAGTATAGGCAAAGGTAATATAATACAACCATTACATAGAATTAGAAATAGTTAGACAACTCCCTGTCCCCCACTGAGCAAGCTTCTCTACCCCCGCCACAGCTGTCATAATAGTTGGAGGGTATTTTGAGGGAAGGTAGGTATGCTTAACTTTTGTGGTGTTTTTAGGGTTCCGTAGCCAAATGGCAAAAACGGAACCCTTATAGATACGTCATGTCTGTCTGTCTGTCCGTCCGTGTGTTACAGCCACTTTTCTCCGAAACTATAAAGCCTATGCTATTGAGACTTGGTAAGTAGATGTATTCTGTGAACCGCATTAAAATTTTTATATAAAACTAGAAAAACAGCAGTAAATTTTGGGGGTCCTAATACTCAGAACTGAAACTCAATTTTTTTTTTCATCTAATCCACACGTGTAGGGTATTTATAGATAGGTCTTTAAAAATGCTATTGAGGTTTCTAACATCATTTTTTTCTAAAGTGAATAGTTTGCGTAAGGGACACTTCCAAAGTGGAAAAATGATTGTCCCCCCTCCCCCCCCCCCCCCCTCTAACTTCTAAACTAAGAGAATGATAAATCTAAAAAAATATATGATGTACATTGCCTAAAAAACTACCAACGAAAATTGGTTTGAACTAGATCAAGTTAGTAGTTTTTTTTTTAATACGTCAAAAAACCGCAATTTTCGCCTAGAAAAATCACTACCACTGCGAACATATTAAACCATCAATCAAAGTTACAACGAACTACAAGAACTTTTATATTATGTTACTTTCTGCTACGGAACCCTTCATGGGCGAGTTCAACTCGCACTTGGCCGGTTTTTTTTAATGTAGGTAACAGAATTGAAAACGAATCGTTTGTATGGAGTTTCCGCCCTGTGGTATAGGTAGAAATATTAATGTCTGCTTAACAATTTGCCTAAATCCCATAGCACAGGATTATACTAGCTTAATTTGGGCTGAATGGCGTTGTGTGTGAAACAGTCAAAACTGTATAGCTTATGATAGCTGTTTACTCAATACATACCAAATAACTACATACATTCTAATAGATATTAAATCTCATCGAATAGACTAGTTACAAAATCGTAACGTTGCCTCCAGCGATAACAGCGAAGCAGGATTGGGCGGAGTGTGTTCTCAGATTGGGGATAATTTATGAAGCAATATAACGGTCTCATACATGTAGGTGCGAGAGGAAAGAGCCTGGAACCATCGCATGAACAAAAGTACGCGGGATATTAATATTATTTTGCTCAGTTCAAAATTAAGAATCACAAAAATTATGTTGAAAATTTATAATTTGTGTGGTAATTTATAAGTGACTTAGTGTATAGTGTCTTCTCTTTTGACATGTTTAATGTGTCAAAAGTTTATAGTCGTGCAACGTGACAATATTTTCTTGATGAATAAACAAAGGAATAGCACATAATATATGATAGCAAGTCATCTGAGACATGCTACGAACCTCGTAGCACCCATTCACCCATTAAACACAGACATATCCGTATTTACAATACTAGCTTTCCATCGGGCGGGCGGCATCAATTTAGCGAGCTAAATACTTTTATTAAAAAAACGAATGGAAATCTCATAGATTTTCTTCAAAATAATCTATTGACATTTTAATCGCATCGCGAAAGATTTTTTAAATCGGTTAAGTTGTAATAGAGACTAAGAAGTTTCAATATACTTAACTGTTATATTAGTACACCAGTAATATACAATAAACATTTTGGAAATTATAAATGAAAGTTATACGCCATGATAGTGTGATCAAAGCCTACCTCGGTAAAAAAAAACGTAATTGTGTGTACCTATGTGTGGAAGAAAAGGGGAGAATCAAATAAATGCCGTACAAAGACGCAAGGTTGCGAAGATTAAAGAAATAAAAGTCATAAAGGCCCTTTGTACGTGTCAGGGGATAAAAAGTAAACAATCATACCTTTTTTCTCCCGAACGAGTAGGCAGAGGAATACGAAACGCTCATATTTTACTAGTATGTTTTGTCCCACATTTTAAAATTAAATTCAATGAACAGGCTAGTTGTCACTTTTCGTCAGGTGCACAGTATACTTGTCAACCACCTTAGTGTGTTGTGGCTACCTTTTGTTGAAAGGTTTCAAACTGTTCATAATACAATAGACCAACGGCTTCACGTGTATTTCGATGTGTTTCAAAAGATCGTAATGTGAGACTATTAACAGGGTGACTCATTCAGAGTCCTGGGGTAACCTTCCGAGGGCTTACCCGGGGCTCCCAACTGTAGGCTGTTGGGTTACGTATGGTTTTTAGACGGTAGGAGTCCTCAGGTTAAAAAAAATACTTGACTCACTCACCTAAGAATAACCAGCCAAAACCCTATATTACACTTATATGATAGCAAAAATTCCTTCGCGGCGATGGTGGCACCGAGGGTCTACAACATGTATGAAATAAACATGTGTAAACAATACTTGAACAAAGTGCGCCTTTCTTTATCAGCTTGTCTATTCCCTGTTCAATTTTTAATCAGAAATTATACTTACGACTTATCTATACTAATATTAAAAAGAGGAAAGATTTGTTTTTTTGTTTGTTTGTAACGAATAGGCTCCGGAACTACTGGACCGATTTGAAAAATACTTTCACTCGTGGAAAGCTACACTCTTTGCGGTGAACATAGGCTATATTTTATTCCCGTATTCCCACGGGAACGGCAACAACGCGGGTGGAACCGCGTGACGTCCGCTAGTCAAATATAAAATTTTAGGTACCCGTTTGTGCGTCACAAAACTTGTCTGCATTGAAATTTCAAGACCACTGACTTGTCAATTCCTTTTATTAAGCAATGTCCAATCTCGGGAGAGAACTCTCCCACCCGAGTTCCGCAGTCGGCGGCTTGGGCGCCGCCGACGTGTCTTCGCCGAGGACTATCGGCCTCCATGACCGGGGGTCTGAGGACGGTGAGAGGGCCGCTCACCGTCCTTACAGAAGCAGGCCCATGACGGCAGCGTGACGTGAGGAACTCACGCACGCCCCCCCTTAGAAGCGGGATCACACCCAAAACCCCCAAAGATGCGGGATAGTACCCGAACCACCCCCTGGGCGCGGCCGCGGTGGCGGCCGTGGGTCTGTTGGGAGTCCTGGGACATCCTTCCGAGGGCTTACCCGGGGCTCCCAACCATAGGCTGTTGTTACGTGAGATTTTTTAGTCGGTAGGAGTCCGGCATAACATCCATGAGGATTTTCCCTCACGTTAAACAAAAAAAAAAAGCAATGTCCAATCTATAATTCTTCTGGTCATTTCATGCGATGTTTTTTTACAGATTCATAGAACAGGAATACATAAGCAAACTATCCTCCGTGTCACGTTCAAATGATTTATGAGCACGACGTGGACACATCTAGTGTCAAGTATTCAGTGCCACTGACACTCTATTATGTGTTTAGCTTCGGGATATAATACATCATGGCGCGCTTAAGCGTCTAACTTAGTATCATGAAATGTGTACAATGGAGAAAGTTCCTCTAAAGCGTCTTTAAGTTGAGTGGTTGTGGCACACGTTATAGGCAAAAACGATGAGAACATATTGAGGTTTTAAATTTTATTTTTCAGTGAACAATACTACTTTGGTCACACTTCTAAACAAACATTAGTGATTCCAACAAATATCTGTTGTGACCCCTGATTTGAATCCGAAATTTCAACAACGGTAGTAACCCTTTTATGTGTCCACCGAAACAGTCAGAAACACAAAATAAAATAATATTTTAAGAAGCTAGGCTTACCCGGGGCTCCCAACCGTAGGCTGTTGGGCGTTACGTGAGGTTTTTTAGTCGGTAGGAGTCACGGAAGTTCACGGAAAAAAAAATTAAAAAATGGTACTAGGTATGTACACAAAACTGACTTCGCAACGACTATACGAAATATTCACACACCATACGATGGTCTTGTCATGTTTTCTTTCCTTCCCTTTGTTATGTTAAATTAACTGTATTTCTCTGTGTACTGTGTTTGTGTGCTAGAAATGTTTATCTACTCGCTTGTACATTTTCTCAATATGCTGTAAACGGTCACTCAAGCATAGGCTACGGTCTATTCTGCCTGAGAAGTGTATCCGTTTGTGATATTTCCATTGACAAGTGTTTACGTGCTTCGTAAGGTACTTTATGTTATTGGTCTCGACGACTATAAGAGGTTCTATTGGGACGGTTTGAAAACTCCAACAGGAGGCAGCCTGAGCCTTTGGGTACGGTAATTATTATATTTTTTCCAAGTAGATCCCGTTCCCCTCGGAATACGGGAATAAAATATAGCATATATTATGTCTTGAGGGGATAATGTATAGCTTCCCAACATTGAAAGAATATTTAATATCATTTCAGTAGTTTTGGAGCCTAATCAATGCATACTTACAGACAAACTTTACCTTATCGTGCTTCAGGGAAATACGCTTAGCAATATGACTATCTATCTATCCGCCATGAACTCGTGAATGAGACTTAACAGCTACACTGAATGATATAATTACAGTCACGGTAAATACACGGAGTTTGCCGACTGAGTGTTGTTTCCGTGTAAATACGGGCGTTAGACGTTCTTGCCAATAGCAACTTTGTATAAATAGTCCAATATAAAAGAACCTTTTGAGCCTTCTGTGTCTTCCATTTACCCCTGATGCCAATCTATACTAATATTATAAAGAAGTAAAGTTTGTGTGTTTGTATATTTGTTAAATTGTAAGGGGTAATCTCGGGATCTACTGAACCGATTTTAAAAATACTTTCACCAATAGAAAGCTACGTTATTGTGGAGTGTCATAGGCTATATAGCATCACGCTACAACGAATAGGAGCGGAGCAGTAATAGTAAATGTTTCAAAAACGGGGGAAAAGTTATTACTTTTGAGAGCTTCGTTGCGTGTGCTGCGGAAATATTTATAGTTATGTAAAAAATATGTCCTACAAAATTGTTTCTCTTAAAAAGTTCTAAAAAATTGCTCGATAGCATGTGTCTATCTTTGGGTTGGTGCACAATAACCATTTTAATGGCAATCAATTTTTTTCTACAATAATGCCACGGGATACCTCTTTCATAAACGAAATTGTTCTTAAAAATAATGCGACGGGAATACACGCGACGAGAAACCTTTCTCTCTCTCGCAGTATTGAATATTAACGACAAGACGCTACGGGAGTAAACGGAACGCGACGGGAGTAAATGCGACGAGAACAGGTAATACTCTCTCATATGTGGCGCAAACGAAGTTGCGCGGGTCAGCTAGTTCATTTATAATATTATATTGTTTGTTACAGGTTTGTTACATAGATGTTATAAATTTAAATACACAAGTCCTTCCGTAACATGCCTAACTAGCGTACAACAATGCCTGGTGGGGATAAAATTCTATGTAGAATCATGGCTTCTAAATGTAGTTTTTAGGCCTATCCGTTTCTGAATTTAATTATCTTTAAAGTGCCTATGGAAATCGACTATGCTCATAGCCCGACGCGCACTTGGTCGGTTCTAACAGTTAATGCTGTTGTAATTGCAATGCATGAGCTGTTGAATAACACCAATTTATCAGCTTCAAAGTTTGTCAGTGCCCGATTTGAGGCTAATTGGTCTATTCAAGTAATGTAGTTAGTATGTTGTTCACAGTGGGTATTATTATCTGAGTGGCACTCACTAAAATAGTTTTTTTTAAATTCTAGATAAACTTCAAACAAGGAAACTTAAAACGCTCTGCCAGAGCACATGTCTTTTCTTATTCTTACAATCGTGGTACAGTGAAAATACTTTAGGTGCCTAAAGTGCCTTAGGACCAGCAGTGGACTTCGAAATGCGATAGCTGAATTGTTTGATATTTTGTTCCAAATTACTTATTCATGCTACCTCTAAGACAAGAGAGCTTTTTAATTTTGAAAGTTACTAAATATACCTTGTATTGTTTCAGTATAACGGGTCGTGGGGTCTGCCCGCCTTCGTGTGCGACGTGTACATAGCGATGGACGTCACTTCCTCGACATCCAGTATATTCAACCTAGTTGCTATCTCCGTTGATAGGTAAGATCCTACTATAAACATTTTCTTATATAGGTACATAATAAAGATACGCCTTTATACCGTAAGGCCTATAGTATAGGCCCGCATTTTAGTACTCGTTTTAGTCCAATGTAATAAATAGGTAGTGAGCCTATTGCAGTGTTAAAAAAAACAGGCGCAAGTGCAGTAGATGCTGTTGAAAGTTTTTTAAATCCACCTGTAATTTTGTGACTGGAATTTTAATGGCAACTGCACCAATAGTTTAAAGTGCCTTTCAAAGCATGAACACGCTTGCAAATAGAGATTAAACAAAGTATATACCCATATGAGGACCATGTAAAAGATACTTACTGCAGTGATCGTTTACAGAACACAAAGTCAGCGGGGCCACGAGCCAGCTTTCTAATCTAATTTTTAAATACAACGTGTTTTTTTGTATTCAAAAGGGTAGGCAGAGACTTCGATAGAGGTACTACACACCAACATTTTATAAATTGTATTTTGTCCATGTAAAAGACGGTAAATTTATTGCCATGTCAAAATGGACAAGGGCCTGTATTGCGAATTTACTAACAGCGCATAAGGTCTTTTGTTCTTTGAAATCATTAAGTTCTGGCAAAGATTCTCTGCCCTGCGCTGCCCTGCAAGTATTCGTGATCGAGATAAGGGGTTAGGATTAAGCGAAAATTCTTCAGAACCCTCACTGTCATAAAATCGGTAGAATGCAGCTAAAGCCGCTTTAGTTCTTACCAAAACCTCTATAGTTTTTAAACTTGAAACCCATTAACCGATATAATTCTTTCTCCAGGTATATCGCAGTAACAAAACCAATCAAATACGCAAAACATAAAAACAATAAACGGGTTTGGTTCACCATCGTCCTGGTGTGGCTGATCTCCGCAGCGATCGGCGCGCCCATCGTCTTGGGCCTGAACGACACTCCTGACAGGAACTTCGACGAGTGCCTCTTCAACAGTCAAAACTACGTCATTTACTCCTCGCTGGGATCATTCTACATTCCCTGCATTATGATGATGTTCCTGTACTATAATATTTTTAAGGTAAGTTTTGCTGTTTGGTATTAAAGACCTTGCATCGCAATCACCTTCTACTGCTTAGTATTTTCTTGTCTGTAACGTTGTGGTAGCGCTGATGGACAAATGATTGCATGGACTTCAAGTGAAATATTCCCCTACTACTATTTTGTACCCTACGGCCCAGGTCGGAAAAAAATGTAACCCTAATATTAACACGTTCACGGACAGAAACCATTCCTAAAAAATTGTGATATGACACACAAATTTTCCATACAAAATAGTATCACGCCTGCGGACGGACTGCCACATTATTAGATTTTTCAAGTAAGTGTTGCGGCAGTAACGGCCAAAGACGTAACCGGTAGTAGGTAGATCGTCCGGCCACAGAAGGAGTGTCACGACATGATGTCCTTCAATGTGTGCGTGAGAGACTTAACTTGTGTGCACGCGTCGGAGTGCTTGATGTGACACTAGCTGTCTGTATTACAGCCTAAAACGGCACAGAGTCACGCCGTTCCTATGTGTGTAATGAAAAATCTTCGGCTGTGAACGTAATTCCACTTTTGGTACATTTAAAATCACTTGCTACAGCCGTAGTGCCATATTATGAGAGTCAGGATGGTTCTCGACGTACTGTCCGTGAACGTGTTAACGGAATATTTACCATTTGTCATTGAGTTTTTCCAAAATCCGAAATAATCTTGTATTACAAGCCTTATATTTTTCGAAATCCCATTCATCATCATTCAATTCCAGAAACGATCACTTAATTAAATAGGTACCAACGTTTCAATAGCATGCAATGTCTATTAGGATTGCCAATAACTGGATTAGGAGACCAGTTTCAATCTCGTGGTAGCATGTACAAGTGGGCTTGTTGATTGCTTGTAAGGCTTAAGTGTTATACCGTCTAATGAAGGACGGCTTATCTAGAAACAATTTCATTTGGTATAAAAATTTGGTCCTTATCACTTTTAATGAACTATTTTAGTACATACATACATATAGTCACGCGGCAGAGGCATAATACGCCCACATTTCACCTTATAGTTTTATATCCCACGTAATAGGTAGTGAGGCTATTGCCGTGGTGAAATAGACAGGCGCAGATTGAGACTGCCTGCTGTTGAAATTTTTCAAGCCGCCCATAAAGGCTTTCAACTTGGCTTAACGACTGCCATTTTACTGGCAACCGGGACAAACGTCTTAACGTGCCTTCCAAAGCTCGGAAACGCTCAAATAAATGTCACAAAACGGTCATATAGGTGGTCACCCATCCAATGACCGGCCATGGTAAATGTTGCTTACTGCAGTGATCGTATACAGAACACTGAGTCCGCGGGGCCACGAGCGCTTCACTTTTTAATTAAACGGAGAAAACATTATTTACGTAAAGGGTTAGACAGAGGTATAGTAGCCCGAATTTCACCTTATAGTTTTATGTCCCACATGATGATGGTGACCCTTGTTGAAATGGACAGACGCAGCCTTCAACTTGGCTTAACAAATGCCTTATTAGTGACATCCGAGATAAACGGCATAATGTTCCCAAGCCCGGAAACCTCAAAAATGAAACGTCACAGAGTGGTCACGTGGTAGTCACCCATCGAAGAACTAGCTATTGCGAAAGATGCTTACTGCATCTTTTTCAGAACACTGAGTAAGCGGGGCCTCGAAAGCTTCTGTAACATAGAAATACATCGAATACACATTCACATGAAATATTATCAATATCAATCATCAATCAATCAATCAATATCAATCAATCAATACATTTAATAAAATCGTAACTGTCTGTTTATCTGTACCTTTGTGCACGCTAATCTCAGCAACCACTCAACCGATTGCAATGCGGGTTTCTTTATTGCGTTGCGGTTTGCTCCACTTAACATTTAGTGTTAGTTTCATGTCAATTGGTTCATATATAAAAAAGTTGTATCAATCTAAAAAATCACATATAAAATGCAGCGTACGAAGTCGCAGGCAATTAGCTAGTATTATCATACGAATATATATACACATGAAATGGCTAACAACTATTCACCTACTTTTAATGAGCAGGTGATATCTTCATTCAAAGTTCTGCAGTCCATTTAATTCCTAACCTATTAGCCTATTTCGTAGTTAGCATATTTTACAATAGCTTAGGCTTCCATTGCAAGCGATGCATATTGTTCTTCTTGTTTTACCTAAGACTAGCGTGAATTATCTGCAGTCTGTATTATCAGGTAAAATTGTAAATGGCAATCTGTTCTGTAAAACAGGCCAGCATAAGGGGAATGGTTTTAAAAATGACGAAATAGAGGTGCAAATGAAAGCGTTTTTTGTCTGCATAAAAAGACGGAAAATTATAGCCAATAATAGATTTTTAATCTACAAGATGTGTGTCAAAATATAGTCTTGTTGTAAATTGTATAATACTTATTATACATAATGTGTGTTTTGTATGGTCAAGGACGTTTGGCCTACCAAACGGATTTAAGTTGTTCTGTAATTGGTTGCAGTCATAAATTATTAGGATTCCGTATCCATAAGATTCGACGGAGCCCTATTACTGATACTTAGCTGTCTATTTGTCTATCTTCAGGCTGTATCTCAGGAACCGAGATCGGAAGTAAGAAATTTTCAAAGAAACAGATAAAAAATTAAGGAAAGGCTCATAAACAACAAATTTGATCTTTATACCGTTTTTGTTACTCAACCCTCCGTGTAAGAATTCGACTCGCACTTAGCCTGTTTTAAAGAATTTATTGTTCCTAAACTTATAAAATATCATATTGTTTAACTTTCTGGCAATAACAAATGCTTGCTAGTGTACAAATAATTCACAAACTTTTAAAAATATAGTAAACACACGGAAATAATTTAAATATACGATGTTGGCAACAACAGTCTTGAACATTATTTTTTGGCAGCCATTATATTTAGTTGTCCGTGTCCAACTTAATTTGGCTGTATCTTGGAACACTCCCTGTATAATATTTCACTGCACTTTTACTTAAATTCGATGTTTACTATCTTACTATTACCTACTTTTTTACTATTCTACTAATCTTACTAATATTATAAATGCGAAAGTTTGTGAGTGTGGATGTTTGTTACTCTTTCACGCTCAAACCGCTGAACGGATCGGGCTGAAATTTGGTACAGAGATACATTATAGTCTGGAATAACACATAGGCTACCTATTATCCCGGGAATAACTTCCCGCGGTAACAAATTTCACGCGGGCGAAGCTGCCGGCATCAGCTAGTATATTATAATTGTTAAAATTCGTGAAGATGTTTGGATATTGAAATGTTGGTTACTCAATCACGCGCTAACGAACGACCGAAATTTGGTACAGGGATACAATATAGTCTGTTATAACATAATCATAGGCTGATTTTTATCCCGGGAATAAGTTCCCTTGGGAAGTGGGAACGGTAAAGAAATTACATGCGGGCGCCATCAAGTCTAGTTAGATATAATTTTGATACATTTTCAATGAAGAGTAATGATAAGATTCAATACTTTTGTCGGTGCTCAGAGTTTCAAGTAAAAGATAGAGGAAAAGTTAATATGGGGTTTTTAATTGAGGTACCTCATTATAAGGACTTGAAACTGGTGACTATTAGTTTCCTGCCTTGAACTGGTAATAAGATAGGAAGCAAATTCTGTGGTGTCTTTCAGACATTAACATATTCTTCCATTGACTTAAAAAAAAGTAGCACTTCTACTAATAATATAGTTGATTTTTGTTTCGATAAAAAAAACATCGACTAATTATGCATTTCATATCACCAGGCATTAAGAAATCGAGCGAAAAAGCAAAGAGCAGCAAAAAAACCTCCTGTATCTGGCGACCCAAACACCGGCGCCACCACAGCGGTGGTGATAGAAAATGTAGCAGAAACGAGAAGACTGGCAGAGACTGCGCTGCATGATGACAGACCCACCAACACAGGGTCTGGGAGTAATGAAGATGACCATGAAGATAGGTAAGTAATTAAACCTGAATCATATTTTTCTAACTTGTCGTAAAACTGTGCGTGATGCCTCAAAGACAAGTCTACTTACAGATAATGTCCTGGGACATTCTCTTTCAAGAATTAGTTTCAAGGTAGCTAGGGACCGTGTCGTTGTAGACGGTTCGAGTTTGGCATTTCATCCGTCAAATTATTCAGAAGCAACATAGGCTACGTTGTATCATGCTGCACCCTTTGATTATCTAAAGTCTGCACCCAAGATGAAGCTCGCGGCGCACTGATCGCCACTGATTTTAAAACATCCTTGGTTGCAGTTTGGAAAAAGTCTACTAACTTACTATCCCAACATTGAACACTTCTGAGAGAGGTCGTGGTATAAGTACTGACAAATACTTTCCCGTAGATTATATCCCGTAGATATAAGTATGAAAAGATTTTATGCATGAAAGCTGAGCAGCAGAAAATAGGGCTGACCAAGGCAGAAGAAAATAATATTCATGTATTCATCAGACACATTAGTGTACGCTAACATATAAATACATATAACACATAGGTATTATATAATGCTTAAAAGCCCTGTATACAGTTATTTCATACGTAGTTCACAGTAGCGCAACGAGACAGCAAGTGATCTATCACAAAACTATTTCTCTAATGTCCTTGTACCCATATTTCTTTCAAAGAAAGCGAATAAATACTACCATTACTTCAGTCTAGAAAGTGCTACAGCTAATGTCGTCGAGAGTAGTAGCATTGTGGGAACGAAGTTAAATGAAGAACCACTAAACAAATGACACTTACCACAGTGTAGACTGTGTGTGTGTACTTTTCTGTGAGTAATAAAACTGTAAAGAAATGAATTCTGTACTGAAAATCGACTAAGATACATTTAAAAACCAATACTCTTGCCAAATTTGCTATACAGATAGACGTAAATACAGTGTTTGTCTAGGTGACTGTCTACATTATAATATTGACGATAAAGTTACAGAAAAAAATAAAGGAATGATTAGAGTTTAAGTGTCTGCACAGTTTATATGGTTTGCAATTTTTTATAAATGCTGATTTAGAAAAGTCGTCACTGATACAACGAATAACTTGTAGTTGTACCTCCTTACGAAAGTCTGCAAAATTTCGCATTTATTTTATACCAACATCTAAAGATAATCTTTTCTTTACTTCAGAAATCTAAGGCTGACCTAAGTTACCAATGACACTATGGTGGTAGAAATGACATTATTGCCAATGAAAAAAGAAAAAACCATACAAAAAATAAACATTGTCGTACAACAGAATAATTTTTTGGTAGCAAAATATTATTGTAATGTTGGTATCATTATTAGTCATCACATAGGTTGGGTCTGGGCGTGGACACTCTCTCGCTCGAGGCTATGGTGCGAGCCATGCTCTCCAGCGGGAGTAAGTGGGACTGCGCCGCCTCTTTCTGCGAGCAGGTCATGCTCGCAAAGGAGGCGGCGGGCCGGGTGCGGGAGAGAACTCTCCCACCCGAGTTCCGCTGTCGGCGCCCCGGGCGCCGCCGACGTGTCTTCGCCGAGGACTATCGGCCTCCATGACCGGGGGTCTGAGGACGGTGAGAGGGCCGCTCACCGTCCTTACAGAAGCAGGCCCATGACGGCAGCGTGACGTGAGCAACTCACGCACGCCCCCCCCCCCCTTGGAAGCGGGGACACACCCGAAACCCCCCATAGACGCGGGATTGCACCCGAACCACCCCCCTGGGCGAGGCCGCATTGGCGGCCGTAGGTCTGTTGGGAGTCACGGGACATCCTTCCTGAGGGCTTACCCGGGGCTCTCAACCATAGGCTGTTAGGCGTGGCGTGAGGTTTTTTAGTCGGTAAGAGTCCGGCATAACATCCTATGAGGATTTTCCCTCACGTCATCCAAAAAAAAAAAGTCATCACATAGGTACTAGGTATTCTGATCTTTTTACGACGTAAAATTTTACTAACATAGACCTTGAATGAACATAATGACAATTTCCAATCGACTGACCGTCATTAGCAAAAAAGTTATTGCCAAGGAAATAATTACTTCTAAGCAGAAGTAGAAAATACGTTTTCTTTGAACTAGGCTGTTTAGATATTTTCCTGGTCGTAACAATAAACTGAAACGTATTTTGGTAGCTATTAGGTTTTCTCATCTGTTCTTAGAATACGAAAGTAATTTGTTAGTGAGAGAGAAAGCCCTAAATTTCACTCTCAGTAACACATTATTTCAGTTAATAGCAGTTTCATTATACCTAGCTCCATTTTTGCGTGTAATGCTTTTTTCGCGAAGTGATAGTCAGAGGCATAGTATAATCCGGAGGATATCCTTCCGAGAGTTTACCCAAGGCTCCTAGCGGTAGGCCGTTTGTAGGGAACGTGTTGGCTTTTAGTTTGGAAAATCCGGAATAGCATAGATTATCCTCACGTAAAAAAACGGCATACCTACTATAAGCCAATATTATGGGAGTTGCATTAAATTCCACGCATTAGGTCTCACTAAGTCAAAGTCTACATCTATCTATTGTAATAATAAAAAATAAATGTTGCTAAGCGTAAAACTCAAAAACGAACTAATTCCACAAGCTTAAAAATCCTTCGTATTGTAAACTCTTCACCTTCATAACAAATTTTCTCTTTAACATAGTTTTGACAAGAGATCAGCCGATTTCGAGGCCGATGCCGACGACTGCCACGTCATTCCCAACGATAAATCGACCGACTTTATGCTCGCCACCGTCATTGAGGAATCGCTCAAGTAAGTTGCATCGCATTTCATATCTCCTTCTGTACTGTCATGTTCTTAAATCCTAGTTTGCAGTCTACTTTAACATTCTAATCAAAGGTCTTACTAGCTAACCACCCCTGCTTCGCACGTGTGTGTAATACACAAAATCTTACTTTCAAATCACTTTATCTAAATATTTAGTATCCTTCTGTAGTATGTACCTAAAAATAAAAAAACATAGTTCATAATAGAATAGCTAAATAGAGAGATAGAATAGCTAAATAGAAAAGATTTACCAAATCTTTTATTCCACTTTCTGGCAAGAATGCGGGCCACCGATAAACGTATTGAAAGACGCAGCCTATCTACTGAAGCAATACTAACTATGCGCTTCCAATCTCTGTCAAAACTTGCTAATATCCCATTTTGATATAGAAAGATAGTAGGTTTTTGAGAAAACCAAGGTAGGGAGCTCATCCACAACCCAAAGGAACGCGACTGGAATTAGCTGTCGAACCTCACGGTCTACCAGCTCTTTGGACATATAAGGAATGGTCGCCCTGTTTGTGATACTTGGTGCGATACTAGAATAGAAACCAGAGCGTTATTTAGGCGTAGGTCCATTTACCAACGGATCTACACCAAACATGGTTATAATCATAAATTAGTGCAGATAGAACGCAGATGTCGTACTAGAGTACCAGAATATTGCCATCAAATGAGCACATGTAGGAAAAAGGACCTACTATACGTAATGTCTAACCAGAAAGATAGTCTTTTTTTTTTAGGCCATCCACTTAGTACTGAAAAAGATAAAATGCTTCGTCTAGTTATCGCGATAGTACTTGAGATTTCAGTTCAAAGAAAATAGAACGATATTTTGTACAATATCATTAGTCGACACAAAATGTATTCCAAATTTCGCACGTATGAAAAATGCTTACAAAAAAAGGCTGCTACAAATTGTTGTGCACGAAGAGCCTGCTAGAATTTTCTTTTGGAAATCTGAATTATTTTTGTACGAAAATTTCCATAGTAAGAATTTTACATTCAGTCCACATAGCCCCTGTCACTTATCCTCATGGCCCTACGAGAATAGAGCCGTGAGAGGCAAATATAGCTATTTTCTTCAGCGTGCACTCGTGTAGAACTGGAGCAGGTCACTACATAAAAAATAGTTTGGTACTAGCTTTTAAAGTAATCTTGCCTTTTGAGATAGAATTTTCTCTTCATTACTAACTATAAGCATGTATCGATTTCGTGTAGCCGTAGGCTCACTAGTTTAGGACCCACTAGAAGTCAGTAAATTTTCTTTTGAATAAGGTATGCTTAGGGTTGGTACTCGATACGGTACGATATTTTTGTATTACTTGGTATGAAGAAATGGACGCTAAAATAGAAATCTGTATAACCTGTCAATTACTTACTATAGAAGTTTTAGTTATGTTTTGCCTAGACTGAAACTAGCCACGCATCTTCTATAAGTCTCTTATAGCCGATCCAAACTCTCGTGGAGGCGCCACCTGGAGGCGCTCGACACGGATTATACCTACAGTTGCCTGCTCCGTCTACTACAAAATGGACGCGAGTCAAGTACTGCGACAACGGGGCTATATAAATTATAATGACTTGCATTAATATCATATCACTAAAATAAGAAATTAAAAACGGAAAGGTCAACAAAGAAATGAGCGAGCGCGAGAGCACACGAGAGTGTGGATGGCACCCTCGCCTCGCCGCATCCGGTCCTTTGACTCCGTCCCAAAAACCGACAAGAGCGGAGGCGAGGCGAGGCACCTATCCACACTCTCGCGTTCGTCTCGCCTCCTATCGCCTCCACGAGAGTCTGGAGCGGCCATTATGATTTCGATGATATATTTTTGCTTTCATTATGAGCATTAGTTTAATCTTGCTTCACTTTAAAAATAGAAGTTAGTTCTTAGGAATTAAAGCAATCTAAGCTTTTGGTATCACTTTTGATTTTGAGTCATTCCAACAATAATAAACAAAGATTATCAAAAGTATTCACGGACTTTCCAACAATACTCGAGCAATATAAATAATTTTCTATTAATCATTCCAGCCTCCATTTAGCATTGTTTGAAGTTATCTCGGAATTTCAACAGATTCAAAAGGATTTTCGATTCAAAGAGCTACCTGTTTCGTGTTGATTTCGATTGTACGAGTATCTAAGGGACGAAATTAATTTTCTTCACAGAACGGTATCTTTTAATACTGTTGATGGCAAGTTGATAGTCTAAAGTTGATGTTGTTCTGAATTTGTTGGGATTCACAGATATTTTATGGCATCATTTTTACCTTTGTATTCGCACTTTTATTTCTTTTTATCGCGATTTTTAAGTATGCAAAGCGTAATTGTATAAAAATCACCCATTTGAAATTTGACATCTTTGTAAATAGCACTTGTACATAATTCACCACCAGTGTCACTCCACCTGAACAACTATGATCACCAATGTTACCTAATCATCTTCATAATACTGTTCACAACGCCTCGACACTCTCGAAAGTTTACAATCTCGCTAGATGAGTCTAGAGGCTAGAACTACCTAGAACACTATCTAACAGCTCAGTAGAGTGTAGAATTTTACGGTGACATACCTACAACACGAACAGCTAGGTCTTTCTACCTATTCCAAATTAGGTTTAGTAGTTAATTGTATACATCGTATGCGTAAAAATAGCAGTGAGTGGGGCTAAAAAGGTAACATAGCGCCTTTCATTCATAATCTGATTCATTCGCAGATTTGTACAAGAAATGCTTTAGAGACCGTAAAATGGTAACATTATTAAATGAATTATCTGCAATTCGTTTCATAACCCAATCATAAATGATATTGAAGTTGCTACTACGAAAAATTTACGGGGGACACATGAAAATGAAATGAAATATAAACAAACGCAGAGTAATGAAACATTTTATGATAAGATTATGGATCATACAATGTTGCCTTTTTAGGCCCGTGGCCATATCTGCAAAAGAACCGATGGCTGATGGAGCAAACGGGTTCTGGAGTTGACAATGCGAATTGGTAAACGTGGGGTAGGACTTCCCCCACGCCAGACGATGACGAAGGTCGTAGGGAAGGACTGGATGCGAAAGGCGCGGGACCGTCTGTTGTGGCGTAATTTGGGAGAGACGTCCAGCAGTCGATTGCCATAGACTGATTTGATTGATTGATTGACACAGTAAATTCTTTTATACTACGACTCATTTAATATTATTCGCCACTTTTAGTATTTGATTCTAAGCCTACGGCTTAGAATCAAATACTAAAAGTGGCGAATAAGCGAAATGCCATTTAAATATTGAATCGCAAAGCAGGTATGTAGTAGGTGTGCCTGCTTTGCGATTCTAAGATTCAAAGCATATTATCCAAATTAATACTCATTGTATAATAATAGTATTCAAAGCAATAGCATTATGTCTTTTGTAAGAACTAGTATGGCTGAAAGGCTTCTGAACAGGCATAATATTAATTGAACCACGTTGTGTGGTTTCAAAGGGTTTCCTATGTTTATCCTAAACTAGAATAAGGTCGCGTGGGTGTTTGACTATAAAGGAATAATCATTAATATCTTGGAATCGATTAACAATAGGCAACTGGTACTGAGATACCTTTTTTGTGTAGAGAAACCGCCCTATGTGTAACTCTATCGGTTTTGGGTGTGTGTGTAACGGTTGATATAATAACAAAAATCTAACGTTCACTTTGACCTTATTTCAGTTAATATACTTTTGTTTACTATAACGATCAATTGAGATAATGAATTGTTGATATAATTTCATTTTATCTAATTTCTTATGATATAATGAACATTTCCTTCAATGCACATTTGACATAATATTAATTCAGAATATTATTTATTTACTTATAATACTCATAATCTCTAATTAACATAATTATTGGCGCTGTATGTGAAAATGATTTTCCCGCTTTTCTGTTGAAATTTTCCTGAATTTTCTTTGCTATAAACCTCACGGAGCCCGAGACCTTTCCAACGAATGCAAAACCGTGGAAATCGGTTCGTGCGTTCTGGAGTTATAGCGTCAGGAAGGAAAACCCGACTTATTTTTATATAATAGAATACTCATAATCTCTAATTAACATTTAATATAATTTAGAAAATCTGATTAAAATGAAAATAATACATAATATTGTAAGTCCAAATCAATTATGGTTAATTTTCCGACTCAGAGTAATCCGACTTGGATGGGTTAGGTTAGAAGACTAAAGCCCTTACCAAACCTTAGTCTTCTTGATTTTTTTTATAAACCACCCAGAAGTAGGAGCTCGAGCTATATGTCGAAAGAACATTAGGTTAAATGATTTTTATATGAAAAGAACCTTATACGTATTGAAAATGATATAAAATGAAGTTATGCTAAATGTTATTATATTATAGGAATATTATATGACACTAGCTGATGCCCGCAGCTTCGCCCGCGATGGCGCTGTATGTGAAAATGATTTTCCCGCTTTTCTGTTGAAATTTTCCTGAATTTTCTTTGCTATAAACCTCACGGAGCCCGAGACCTTTCCAACGAATGCAAAACCGTGGAAATCGGTTCGTGCGCTCTGGAGTTATAGCGTCAGGAAGGAAAACCCGACTTATTTTTATATAATAGATAAAACATTAGGTCATATGAATTTAGGTTACTTGACATTATAGCATATAAAAATTGTATCATATAAACGTCTTTTCAAGTAAAATTAGAGCATTTGTTATTCTACCAAACATTACAGACCCATCGGTTTTGCAAACGATATTTCGAGCACTTACTGATGTTCGATTAAAACGTAAGTATGTAAATTTTCTGGTGGTAAAATAACTAAGAATCTGATGAACACCATCTCTACAAGAGGAAACATCTTCAATGTTTTATCCGAAGGAAATTCAGATGCTATCTTTCAGCATCTTTTTGTCGTCAGCAAGTTACATACTTATGTAATTTCAGTCACACAATAATCGGACAGTAACTGACTAGAAAGACGGACTAACTGCTAGTAATTTTCTAGCCGCCTACAAGGCCTTCAACTTGACTTAATGACTGTCATGGTTGGTAGTATGCCTATGGGTTTAGCCTGTGACATTTAATTTTTTAAAGATTACATTTTATAACTTAATAGTATCTAATTACTAAATTTATCCAAAAACGATCTAATGCGTCTGCCACTTTGCTTCGCCAACCACCAATATCCTGTTCATTTGCAAATCACAGTTTGACTAACCTTTGTCTCCATTCATCAGCACACCACAAAGAAACATGAAGCAAAACATCCCAGACCCAAACGGGAACAACGATTCTGGATACGCGCCTTCCAATCTAGAAGACACCATCAGAGAGCACGTTTCACCGCCAGGGTCACCAGGGTTGAAGGATGCCACGGTGTTGAAGAATATGGCCTACGATGGTGACAAGTGGAAGAAAAATGGGAAATCTAAGATGTCAACAGATTCCAGGTATTTCCTTTTTACTGTGAAAAAAATAAATACTCAGTAATCTATACGGCGTAAAGAAATGTCATAAGCATTGTATTCGCTTGTTTTTCTATTCCGTGATTTGTAGACGAAACGTTCAATGTATTTGTGTACCTATCTATTTCATTCTATGTAATTTTACTTTTTGTGTGCATCAACGGTGATAAAATGTATGAATTAGATGAACGTGGTACACTCTTTTGTCTTTCTGATTGAATTATGTTTTGGTTTAAAATAATCTAGATCTTCATATTCGCAATAAAAAAATACGATATTGAATATTTAAGCAAAAATATTCATCCTTTAATTTTGTTGTTATTAAAAGTCAATTTTGAGTTTCAACTTACTCAATAAACTTATTTCTTACAGAAACGTCTCCTTACAAATTCGATCAGAAGACGATCAGCTGACAGCCAGCACCTTTGACCTTAGAGACGGTTCAAGCTCAAAGAAAGAGAGGAAAGCGAGCGCAGCCACAGCTCGTTTTACAATATACAAAGCTAATAAAGCTAGCAAGAAGAAACGTGAAAAATCCAGTGCCAAGAAGGAAAGAAAAGCAACTAAAACGCTAGCTATAGTCTTAGGTAGGTGAAATACAATAGCAACTTATAGATATAGTTCACTGAAGTTAATGTAAAAAGAAAACACTTTGATACTTAATGACTTATTTTGAGTGAAGAAATATTTCTTAATAAATCCTTGTAGGATTTATCAGAATCATATATTTATTTGCTAGAAACAATTGCACGTGCCATCGTACATCGACGAAGTGCATTTTTTTAATTAGATTAACATTTTTTTATTTGAGAATAAGATACTGTTTCAAAATACATAATAGACTTTTTAAATCTAGCATTCAAATCTTGGTAATTTTGTTACACCCAATACTATCTCAATTCAATTACGCTACAGACTCTTATAAGCCTAACAATTTAAAGACGTAAAAGACGAAACTATTCTGACAAAACAAAACATGGATAATCCTGTTACCGATACAACAAAGCATCGTTTATGAAACAGGACGACCAATACTCAATATCGTATAAAATAACAAAGTCAATTCTCCAGATCGGAAACGTTAAATTTGCGCCTGACCGGAGATCCTGTAATAATACCCTCACAAATAGGGCTACTACTTTCACAAATTGTATTTTATATTTATACTCATATATATTTACCTTTTTCAGGTGTTTTCCTGTTTTGCTGGGCGCCATTCTTCACGTGTTCTGTGCTTGGCGCTATCTGTGATAAAATAGGTCTTTCGTTTGATCCTGGAGTCACAGTGTTTATCTTAACAACCTGGTTGGGGTATATCAACTCATTTCTTAATCCAGTTATTTATACTATCTTCAACCCTGAGTTCCGAAAGGCTTTCAGGAAAATATTACATTGCGGTACCTAGCCCGCGGAGTATTTGGTCGTCTTCACCCAGTAGATCTCAATATATTTTTATTTCGAATATATTTTTTGGCATACAAATTATTATTACACCGGTGTAAAATCAAAACAGACTGGTCTTAACCAAAGAATAATATAGTTATGCCGCGTTGGTGTATAACAGAGATAGTCAATGTTTAGATTTAATAATAATATGTATGAACAAAATCTACAACGAAATATGTAGGTATAGCTTTCTTTTATAACTTCCACGAGATCTACTTGACGACCAAATAATAGTATAATACTCATAATAAAGACTTACGTGATTAATAAATGAAACTGGGTGTCGTACTAGTCATAGTAAAATAGCATATCAAATATATTTAAGAGTTGTATTTATTATTTTCTCTTGTATAAAAATATAAATATTAATTATAAAACTCGCTTCTAGTGTTAATATTCTAGTCATCAAAATAAATTATGCCAAAGAATCAAGAAGGGATATTTATTCTAAACTTTAGTTATTTTAAGGTTGTGATTATTTTAAATTTTCAATTTATCGTCAAACGGTTTTCCTTGTGACTGTATTATACATAATAATGTTATCTGTATATTCAAATTTAATAATAATTATTATAGCATTATCGACTGTATATATAAACTTTAATATTAAAGACAATGTAGTGAAATTGATATTTTACGGCAATGCTAAAGTTGTCTGTTTTAGTATTAAAGTTGCAATAAGTATACCAATGTACAGTCTCATCAACTAGATTCTGATAATACTCTAGAATTAGGGTAAGTTTCGAATCTCATATTGGATTCTGATAAGCAAATATTTATTGCTTATTACTAACTGTGCCATAATTTACGTTTCTACCAAAATCAATAAATTGTTTGAATGGGTCTAAATTGGAATACCAAAAATATTTCTATATAGAATTACCAAAAATATTATTTAAACTCAACCATAAGTCATTATAGATTCATCATTCATCGAATTAATTTTAATATTTTATGTCTGATGATTTTCTGAGTGTTTTTTTTTCTATTGTGATTCTAGTCATTTGACGGAAAGTACAAAATATTTAATCAAAGGAATCTAGTAAACTCATTGGTATTTTATTTGTCATTAAAAAGTAATGTTAAAGTCTTATGTAAAAAAGTCAACTTTAAGAGAATTATATTCTGAAAATTATCGATATAAAATGAATACAGAACCATTATTACCATTTCTTTCATTTCACATTTTCTTTGTTTTATCTTGGTAGTGTTATGGAGTATACATCATGGGAGTTTTTTTTTTCTATACTTACGCCTTTTTTCCGTCCATACTATATTTTACCTTCCATTCTAAATAATAGTTTTAGTAGTAAGTATTAGTAAAAATATGTTATTGTTAAGTAGTAAATTTTAATTACCTAAGTAACTAACGAATGAATATATTAGGTCGTTGAAAAGCAATGCACTGAAGGATTTGAAATTCGTAGATTGTAAAGTTATGCCAAATAATTTTAATATAGGTGCTTCAAACTTAGTGATTGAGTAACCATGTTGTTTTAATGGTTTATAGCAAATTCAAATATGATATTAAAAATGTTATATGCCAATTTTGAGAATCGGCTTCGCGACGTCTCTGATTGGCGGATTCCTGAATCTTCCAATGAGATTTTCGCCACATAATAAGATATCAGAATCTGCCAATGAGAATGACGCATTTTCGAATGTCAAAACATTTTTGACAACTCTAAATTATCATTGTTATTACAATTTGAGTGCCATATTACGTTGTTAGAACCTTTCTTGATAATTATGATATTGTTTTACTCAATCACTATTTTTGTTGCTGAATATAAATATTATATAATCCATTAAATTTGAAATTATTGTAGGAACATAGTCGTAAGTATTCTTTTGTAAATAACGACGGTATTCCTAAAGTAAATGTTTTCATAGATAATGCAATCATAGATCTTCCAGTTGAAACACGCTCGAGTTTCTGGCTCAAAATGTTAAGTCTTACTGGCATAATAATGATCTGATATTGTATTTTGTTACTTCTGGTGTGACAGCGTTTTAAAAAATAATGTATAACTGACAAACAACCATGAATTCAAACTACGTAATTACCAGACTAAGTACAAAATATATCTCTAAGAAACAAGTATCGTGCTCAGTTGTTTCAGTTGTTACACTGGTTACTGCTTATGGGTCTTCTACACGTAACGAGTACAGTGGCGATACAGTGAAACGACATTAGGCCGAGAGAGTGGGGGCGAGAAGCGTTTATATGTATTTTGATTCAGCATCCATGCTGACATGCCAAGAATCGCAGAGAGATTTTAAGAGAATTTTCAACCGGCTCATAGGTACCACTCATAAATGAAGAACTATGTGACTTAATGGGTGAAGAGAGTAGAAGTATTTGGAAAATAAAATGGACGTTTCATGTAATTTGTAACATTGAATGAATTTTAAAGTTGTGTCTAAATTCCATTTACCCGTATTAGCCATTTTAAAATCAAAAGATAACTATTCATAAAAAAATGCATAGGTACTACTGGCGAACGAGTAGCGAGTAATCGGTCAAGTGCCTGTTCATAGGTGTCGAGCGGGATAGTGCGTCGCGTGAGGTGGTACTGGGCCTAGCGAACAAATCGTGGTTCTAGTGACTCTCTCGCCGCTCTGCTCGGCCGAGGGCACTGTCTCGCCACTGTACTCGTTACGTGTAGAAGCCCCATTAATGCGAGTTTCAAACCGGAAAAAAATAACAATAAAAAGTCATTAAAGACATATATTTACGCAGTAGTTCCGTAGTGTTCCGGTTCGATATTTTTTGACAGATCTATCTGACCGATATCTTTGTCTGCTAATTTTAACTGTCAAGTTGACGTTCGATTGGAAATCGAAACTTTGTGTACCTACCTACTGCGCGACAGAAGAAAAATATCTCATTAGATAATTTAAACTTGTAAGCAGATAATGTCAAAAGACGTCTAATATAATATTATCGACTGTCTATTGAATCTCTAAATTAAGTAAGTAGTAAAATAATTTTTAAGTTGCTCAAAACGCGTGTATCAGCTCAGTGTATAAAATTTTAAGCAATACTGATATTAACGAAACAATAATATTAGATCTGTGTCTAGATTGTATTGATTGTAAAATTATTGTAAATATAATACATATTACAGGGTTCCTTGTAATAAACCCATAACCATTATATCACAGTATTGATAGTTCTACTTAAAACATAGATAGATATTATACCTAATTAGACGTTTTGTCTATATTCTATCTGTATAATAAAAACAAATATATATAAACAACAATGTTATATCAATTGCGCTTGAGATTGTTTTTTTTATATTTGCAGTGTAGAGAAGTGAATATCTCAGATAATAATTTCAATGATAAAGTTCAATGTATAGTAAAAACTATTTACGATGTAAATATTGCGATAAGTATTAGTGATTATTATGAGTATATGAAATATTTTTTGTTGACTACCCACCTATCTGTTTTCATTCGTATAAAATGGGAGAGTAAATAAAAACAATAGCCAAAGTTAAATGTTTTCCTGTTGGTTAAAAGAAAAACACAAAAAAAGAGAATAAGTGAACAACATAAAAAAACAGTTGTATTCCTGGGATATCCTTCCGAGAGCTTACCCGGGGCTCCCAACCGTAGGCTGTTATGCAGGATACGTTAGGTTTCTTAGTCGGCAGAAGCACAAATTAGAGACAGTGCAGATGGAAAACTACAGCTAGGCACACAGACACAGCTCACAGAGTTAACAGACATGAGATCAAAAGATTTTCATAATAGTAGATTTGTGAGCGAATGTGTGTAGCAGAGGGTAGGTGTAAAAAAATAGCATAGGAATACATGAGATTTCCATCTGTACTTTCTCTAATTTGTGGTAGAAGTCCGACATAGCACCCACGAGGATTTTCCTTCACGTAAACAAGAAGCCGTGAGATCGTTCTCACCCGACTGCCCCTCTCTAACACGTTTATTGTGAAAGTTCAATCCGATTGACGTTGTCATTTTTGTTTTATTTCAAACTTCGATCCACGTGACCTAGTGACGTAGTTTAATGCGACAGAGTCACAGACTACAGACAAAGTCTCGACATAAGCCCCTCTGCACTCTATTTTATAGAGAGGGGCGGAAACAGTTGTTTATCTATCCAGGCAAATTGTAAAAGTCAACTGAGGGATCCTCTGAGTATACTGGTCCCAACTGACCTACCTTTGGGTATATAAGTTCAAACATATACCGAACATAAATGAATGTAGGTTGTTGTGTTTATTGACTCTCCCAAAAGAGAAATATATGTATAGTCTATAATAATATGAACGATTGCTGAAGTAATGTAGTGATGACTTTCTATGCAAAATTGAAATAATTTATTGAAATATATTCTGTTTTTACTAAACTTTGTTTTATTACCCAAAACTTCTCATATTATTTCCGAATGACGTCGCCCGCCTGATGGAAAGTCATAGCGACATTATGAATCGAAGTTTCCTACAGTTCACGAAACTATTGACAGTCGCCCTCAATGTTGGAGGCCTATTGACGTGCCTCTTCATACTCCACTTGAAAAATCCAGGGTTGTTAGAGAGCATAACAGAGACTTTTAATGGTTTGACAGAGAAACAATTCTTGAAGTTATTGCTTGATTCTCGATCTCCATTTTTTTTAAATGAATAAATAAATATTCACGGACATTTTCACACAACGCTATCTGATCCCAAAGTCAGCTAGGAATAACCTACTTGTATTATGGGTATCAGACCACGGATAATAATACTTATATACTTTTAAATACATACTTAGAAACACCAAGACTGTCGAGACAAACATTTATGGATCACACAAATTTTTGTCTACGGTGGGAATCGAACCCACGTCATTGTTGATCACGCAGTCGCAAATTTCGACCTCTAGACCAACAAGGCAGTCAATTGTATGAGAAATCATTGTATGAGAGTGGCAACTCTGGCTGAATAAAACTGCTTACTCAAATAAAATGAGTTTAATTTCTGCTACGGTAGTGCGGTTTATTGTTAGCTTGGTTCCTTAGAATCTCTAGACAGGTACTCGAGATGACTGAATGATAGTTTTATTCAGTAGGAAAACTATTAACACAATAAAAAAGCTACACTGTCGACATGGACACCATAATGTAATATCAGGCCAAAAAAGGTCCTTGTATGCTGATAGTTAAGGCTTGCTTATTTTTCATCGACATATCCTGAGGGATTGCAGCGTACGCTAATGCCGGATTTCATTCGATTCTAATACATTATATTATTGTTGTAAAATCTGAGGGGTTTTTAGGAAAATCTAGCCGTAAAATATTGTTCTAAAGACCTATATCTATTTTATGACAAGTTGTTATGAGGATTAAACTAATTTATTTAGGTAAAAAAAGTACATTACTTGTTAAGATTTTTGCAATATTTCTCATTTTTCGAGAGCGAATTCGATCGAACAAAGTTTTCCTAGTCGTGTTTTGAACCGTTAAAGAAGCAAGAGTATCTAATAAATTACAACAATATAGTTTTATCAGATCAAATCAAAGAATATTTCGTAGTTTAAAGTTCACCCCAAGATGAGTCTCTTTCGAATAAGTAAGCCTTAATCTATTGAAGAACTCCATTGTTGTGTGAAATGCACTATACTATATTCACAGATTGAACAGAACCTATTACTCTGAAAAACCACTTTCGCTCCTAAACGACGACCGACATTCATTAAGTAGGTATATATATTTACATATCGTGATGGACAGACAGACAGACGGACAGCTTTACCCTTTGTGTATTGAAACCTAAAAAACTAGAAGCACGTTTCAGCTCGATCCTAACACTACTAGCTGCTTAAAATAAAAAGAAAAATATCACAGCTCTACCAATAAACTGCAAGCATTCAATTCGAACGAACGATATTAACAGCATTGCAATGGGTGTTAATATCCGTAGCTCAATTTACCACAACGCGGCAACGCAGCCTCTCGTTGTAAAGTACACGGCAAACCACAGTGTTACGAAAACATTTTAAACAAAATTATGACGTCATAGAACTCATAATGCAGCACGCCTGTGTTGAACCGGGGTGCAACGCAATTAGTTCTTAAATAATAATTATGTTAATATTTAGAGAGTAGCATGAATTTGATTTATTCAACGTAATTCGTTTACAAAATGTTTTACTTGATATTTACTAGAATAATTACTAAAGCGGGGATGCGTAATTTCCGCTATGTACCTACTTACTTAATTAAATAACATCTGCGAGAATTACAACTGGTAGCTATCAAGGTTTATGAGATTCGGTGTAGCCACCGACGGACGAGAAAAGGAGTATTAAAGTCTCGTTTTCACCTTTTGGATAAGAATCCCTAAAAGCAACTTGTAACATACCTAATATAGAAATGTTTTAACGCAAATAGATGTAAATATTACAGGGATAAAACATCCTAACTGTAAAGTGAATGCAAAATAGGTATTAGGTTGCGATGCAAATGGTGAGTTGGTCCGAGTTGTAGGCGCTGTGTCAGGGGTTATCCGACAAGAGTGCCCCTTCCATTAATATACAGAATTTATGTAGTCTTCTAATAAATATTCAGTTTCTGAGGGTTGAGGTTATACCTGAGGGCTTGTACTCGTAACATTCGTGTAGAGAAGGAAATTTTGATTTCACACAGTAAAGAGCGAGCAACTAAATTAAAATTATATTGCCCCAAATATTATCATGGAACTTTAAACGAATTTTCTTGGTATTCTAAAGTGTGTCGTAAAAATTCAATATGATTTGATGACTAGATTGCTTTTACACGTAGAGGGAGAATATACCTAGAGAAGTCATCGGCGTATACCTTTTGAGATAGCGCTATTATGACATCGGTGTTACCCACTCACGCCAAATGTTTTTACCTGAGAAATAGGTAAATTTATATAAAGAAGCTACTATACCAAAAAATTGGTATTGAGGTAGCTGACACCCCAGATTAAGACAGGCTACTTTTGTAGTCCAGGTGCGTCCGTTTGAACGTTTATAACCACATATATCACCCCATTGTGAGTAAAATTACAATCCTAACGCCAAGTTGAAGGCCTTATGGGCGGCTTGAAACTTTTCAACTGCGGGTCGCGGCGACCTGTCCATTTTAAGAAGGCAATGGGCTCACCACCTTTTACGTGGGAAATAAAACTCAAAAATCAAAATTTAAAAAACATTTATTTCGCATTTCTAATACATAGGCACTTGCGACACGTCCATGAATACAAAAAAAGTTAGTACCACCAGTTCGGAACGCGGCCTGCTTGAGAAAAACTTGAGAAAAAAATTAAGTAGGTATGCAGTTCTTATTTTCTCTAAAATCGATGACATGGTTCCTAAGAACAGATCTTTGTATCTCTTATTTTTTACAGACTTGCCCATACTGACCGTTCCGAATGTTATACCCGGTATATCTATAACTAGCTTTCTATGTGCGGCTACGCCGGCATTTATGGTCACTACCCGTCTTTGGCAGGAAGTAGCGTTATCTTGATATTCTATAGCCTATGTTACTCAGTGATGTGATAATGTGGGATTCTATTAGTGAAAGAATGATTAAAATAGATCTAGTAGTTTCGGAGCCTATTCATTACAAATAAACAAAACTCCTCTGCTTCTTATAAAATTAGTATAGATTTATAACTTACATGAAAACAGAGAGTGAAGGAATCGAATTTCCTTAATAAGTCCTTGTTTTTGCCTTCCGAAAACAACAGGATTCAAAATGTTTTGATCAAATCCGAGCATTCTTGTCAGGTTGCCAATGTTTTCTGCCTGTTGCTTGAATCCATAAAACTCTCATAGTTATATCCTCTGGAAACCTAAAAGTAAATAAAACGATAGCTTTAAATTAACAGTTTCAATATTGTTGGGTAAACTTTACCAAACACTGGTCACACTCCCCCGATTATACGGACATTGATGATTGACCCCTAGACAACATGGCCGTCTTAATGTATATGAGCTACATAATTCTGTCGGATAATACAAAAAAATAATTCGAGAAATTTACTTAAAAGTATGTAAATTAAGGCGCAAAGATAGTAAATACTAATATACGAAGTAAATTATATCAGTAAATACATACAAAACAGCATAAATGGGCTTACTTACCGATGAAAGGTTATGTTCGGAGTTTTCCGTTCTGGGCGATTTGTACAGTCTTTAACACAACAACGCCCCATTATTAAGATAAATTTTACACTTCTAAAAGCACTAAACAACTTCTAACTTCACAAATAAGTCACTATCACCAATTTTTCGACAAAACACTATCGAACACGCTTTTGTTTGGGGCCAACGAAAGAGGTTCCAAACAAATGAAAACGCATACGGTGAGCGGGACAAAAAAAGTGGCGTCTGTCTCGCTTACTCTTGTGTAAATATTATATATGTGTCACTTTCACTCATGACCAACATTATTTAATGTCTCCTCTAGGTATATTCTCCCTCTACGCTTTTACAGTAGGTGGCCCAGTAAGTCAAATATGTAGATATAAATACATTGACGGCATTTCGTGTCTCCTGTGTCCTGCCTCCTGCACTAAGAAGGATCTTAACGAGGCCATTGACAATGCTGTTAAGATGGCAGAGTTTTATGCCCATACCATTTAAAGTCAATAATTAGTGAATCATTGACACGATATAAGAAGAAGACGGCAAGAGTATTCCTACCAAGAGAATTCTTAGAGTAGGTAAGTATGGTAAGTGTTCAAAAGGAGACTTAGAACGTTTTGCTGAGTAGGCAGCATGAGTCTAGCACCTCCCGTGTTGCAAAACGTCCCTAAGAAACTTTAATGCAATAAAATAAAAAATATTCAAAACTAGCGGACGTTACGCGGTTTTATAGTTCCCGTTGCCCTGGGAATACGGGAATAAAATATAGCCTATGTTCACTGCAAAGAGTGTAGCTTCTCAACAGTGAAAGAATTTTTCAAATCGGTCCAGTAGTTCCGGAGCCTATACGATGCAAACAAACAAACAATCAAATCTTTCTTCTTTATAATGTTAGTGTAGATGAAAGTCCAATTAATACCAGTTTTCATACAATTGAAGTAATTTGCTTACAAAGTATTATCGTAGCAATTGTGTAGTACTTACATTAAAATATGAATTTCAATCCTCCAAAAGCCAAGTCAAGCACTTTGCAATCTGATTAAGTTGCGAAATTTCAGCTGAATAAATGTATATATTTCAAGAAAGGCTTTCAGCGCTTTGAAATACTTGGAGTACTTTGCTCACACGAAAAGGCATTAGAGATTGTGTTTTATTTGAGTATGCTGCAGCGAATAGCGAGATCTCACCATCATTAGCAATACACCAAGTCCTTACTAAAAAGGGTTAACTCACATTTTATCGTTTTTGAGTTAATAATATACAAAGCAACACAGCGCAATATTCTTTCGATTTTCCACTAAGAACCGCATCTGTAATGATACAAAACGCAGGCTAACCGCTAAGTGACACAATTTTATAGTTGGCATAGTTGAAAAATAGCTAACCGCCAAGACTAGCCTACAACAGTTAGTCCTGGGACATCCTTCCGAGGGCTTACCCGGGACTCCCAACCATAGGCTGTTGGGCTTTACGTGAGGTTTTTGAAGTGAAACTTCTTTATCGGCGTTGGAAAAAAAATTGCGTCACGTCACGTCACGATTTTTGGTTACGCGCCATCTTTGTTCTGTTCCCCACCACGGTGGATTCGAATTAAGAGTACTTTATCCAGGGATAGCATGTCATTTAAGGGTTTTTTAGACGGAAGGAGTCCGGCATAGCATCCATGATGGATTTTTCCTCAAGTTAAAAATAAAAAAAAAGCCTACAACAGTTGTACGCAAGCAATCTTACATAATATACTTACATAGTTTTTAAGAGACCTCAATTCGCATGTTTTTGTCAATTTCTCAAAATCTACTTGTCGGGGGTAAGCTTATGATAGCATATGAGAAACATTCCATACTAAAATTATAAAAAGGAACAATTTTAATGTTTGTAGTCGATAAACTTTAATACTACCGCTGCGAATAATGAATTCTATACATTATTCGTAGCACTACCCAATATTTTCTAATTTTAACGTGTCATTGTGATCGTAACATGGTATTTGTCTGCTTTTAACATCCGTGTCAAACTATCAAACTAGTAGTTTTAACAGAAGGGGAAGTTTATATGGCTTTTGGCTGAATATCTGTTAAAGAATCGACAACCCATAAAGTAGACGATTTCCAGACTCAAGAAGTTGCCCCCCTCCAGCCAGATGGATGAATGACCTAGAAAAGCTTGTGGAAAAGAGTGGATGATGGGATGTAGAATTAGAATATTTTCTAGATGCTGCCGTGGTTTTCGTAGGGGACGGCGGTATCTTGGCGAGCTAAATATTTAAAAAAATCGGCCACGTGCGTCAGAATTGCGCACGGAGGGTTCCGTACCAAAAAACGGCTAAAACATCACGGTTGTTGTATGAGAGCCCCCCTCAAATATTATTGTTCTTCTTTATTTAGCTTTACTTTTTATTTATTGTTATAGCGGTAACAGAAATACATAATCTCTGAAAAAAATCAGCTCCATAGCTATCACCGGAGCTGAGTGACGGACAGACAGACAAAGATACGGACACCGAAGTCTCGTAATAAGGTCCGATTTTTTCCCCGCAACCCCAAAAAATTGATCACTGAATCACACTCTTAGTAACTATACCAACTAAATTAGAACGAACACTTACAATTGCTTTAACTTAGACATCTAGTTATGTCACTTGAACTTAAACTATACCTACATTGACCACGTACAGTTGCAATTCAATTCCTCAGCAAGTTGGAAGTAGCTTTTAGGGTAAATACCCTTTTATTACATCAACATAAATGCGAAAGTAGCGTGCAAGTACAAAGTTTTACTCTTACCCACAAAAGGTATTCTTAGGACATCGTCAACTACGTGAGGTATAAAAGTTGCGATGTATTTTGAGGCGGCCTGTGTTCACGTAGTTTATATTCCATTCCTCTTTTGCTATCTGTATGTACTACCCGTTCGCTCTAACTTTGCCGCTGGCGTAGAGGGGTATACCTGAATTGTTAACTAGACGAAATAAATTGACAGTAGCTAATGTCACTTCGTCATAGAAAATACGCAACATTGTATGAAGAAGTGACATTAGTTGCTGTCAATTTACTTCGTCTAATTAAAAATTCGACTTTAGTATGGGGCCGAGCGGCAAAGTTAGAGCGAACGAGCAGTACTTGCATACTTTATACATATGCATGATACAATTTACTAGTACAATTATTTTCAATTTAAATTTCAATTTATTTATTTATTGTTTGTCACAAGTTTGTTACATAGATGTTATAAATTAAAATATACAAGTCCTTCCGTAACATGTCTTACTGGCGTACAACAATATTTTGATTTGAATTACATTAATTATAATAAATTGCAAGATTTATAAAATGTCATACTTATACAAATGTCAATAAATCTAAAATCAAATTACAATAGCATACTTTACTGGCGAGAAGCAGTGTATTTTTTTCAGAATGTCCAAATAAAATAAATGTCAATAAGTATTAAAAAGCAAATAACATAATTATTAAATTATATTACCTCTCTATAGCTACCTCGTACATACCTTTCATTATTTAGCCTTATATAGTAATCTTTTATCAGGAGCGGGATCGGTAACGCCCTCACAGTTGCAAATGTTTAGGATACAGTGGTCAAGTGTGTAATAAATTCGCATCCCGCTCCTACCCCTACTTTGTCTCCTAGACATAAGGATTTTGTCCTGGGACATCCTTCCGAGGGCTTACCCGGGGCTTCCAACCATAGCCTGTTGGGCGTAACGTGAGGTATTTTTGTCGGTAGGAATCCGGCATAGCTTCCATGACGTGAATCAAAAATAAACTATTGTATATCAAAAACCAATTGATTTCGATTATTTCAGATGAAACCAAACTCTAGGGAGCACTTAGCGTCAGATATTTCCAGTCTATTGGCCAGCCACCCAAAACGAATAGCATATTAACTTTTTCTAGCTTATTTTATGGTCGATAGCCACTGTCTGGGCTGGTGTTAATCAATCCATTTATGGCTCGTTTATGACCAGAGATATCACACAATTTTCTAGATGGATTTTTATGTAGTCTTTTGAAACTTATGAGACTAAAAAGCAGCCTTGTTTTCTTGGAGTGAAATAAGAATAAAATTCTTTAAGTTTGTCTTACTTACGTTGCCGTTATTGGAATTTTCTGTTACGTCGTTCTCTGTCTTATCATTATAATTTATAAGTAAGTAGTCTTATTATTGGCCCCACGTAAAAGGGGGCAAACCTTTTGCAAACATCAAGTTGAATCGCTCGTGGCCGGTGGTAGTAAGCAACATTTACTATGGCTGGTCATGGATGGGTGACTATCACGTGACTACTTTAGGACCTTTATTTTCGAGCGTTCCCGAGCTTCGGAAGGAATGCTAAGACGGTGGTCAAAGTTGCCAGTAAAATGGCACTCGTTAAGCCAAGTAAAAGGCCTTAGGGTGACTTGGAAAATTCTAACAGCAGGCAGTCACAACCTACGCCTGTCCATATCAACACTACGACTCACCAACTATTACGTGGGACATATTCTAAGAAGGTGAAATGTGGGCATATAATATGCCTCTGCGTACCCCTTCTAAAGGTGTAATTATATGTAAGTATGTATGTAAGTAGAGCCGAAGGTCGAAGAGTAGGGGGAGAAAACCATTCTGATGGACAAATGTCCATCCACAAATACAATCTCTGCAGTCCAAACATATTATTCTATTTAAGTATAGCAATTTTATCTACATCAATCTGGCTAAAACTCAAAGCCAAGTCAACATTATGGTTCGTGTTTGTGTAACGTAAGGAGCATCGAATATCGTCAAGTAAAAGACAGTGTCGACGTCACCTCACCTCTTTTCTATGTAAAATCGTGCTGAGTGAATACTTTAGAGTTACTTTCAGGGAAAAGTATACTTCGCGTTCATTTTGCTTTAAACCTGAAATTGCTTTTCAAGCAAGCTAACGGCTATATATTGTAGATACTAGCTGATGCCCGCAGTTCCACCGGAGTAAAATTTGTTCCCGTTCCCGCTTCCCGTAGGAACTTATCCATACTAATATTATAAAGCTGAAGAGTTTTTTTGTTTGAACGCTAGGATCTCAGGAACTGCTAGTTGGATTTCAAAAATTCTTTTTCAGATTGATTGTCCATTTATCAAGGATGGCTATAGGCTATATAACATCACGCTAAGACGAATAGGAGCGGAACAGCAATCAATAATGTCTTGAAAACGGGGAATATTTTTTACCGTCTGAGAGCTTCCGAGGTGTACGCTGCGTAAATGGTTACAGTTAGGTAAAAATTGTGTATAGTCCAGTAAAACTAAGTGTTTTAAGGTTCAAAAGTTCCTATAATTCTAAAGTTGGTTTTTTTTTTACAGTGTGTGAGGTAGGTATATATAATGCTACTGTAGCGTTTTCTAACAGATCTGAGGTCGGGGCTAGGTATAGTTTAGGTATTTGTACGTCAATTCTATAACTGATAAGATATTGAATTAGAGATAAAAATCTTTGCGCTATGGTGTTAAGCTAATAATTGCCGATATATATTTACATTTTCTAACAATTTCACCCACGGGTTTACCCGTAAATTACAAGAAATGATTTTTAGGGCCTAGCTCAGTGACAAAAATATTACAGTCTATAAAACAAACGTATTGTAACGTGGAATTCATAAATAAATGCACGAAACTAAATTCTAACAAATTACTTTACATACTTTTTTGTTTTCATTAATCTTATCTTTTATAATCGATTACTGCTTAAATAAAATATTAGAGATATTAGAGTTTGTCGCTACTGTTCCTTAAATATCTAACAAGAATAATACAAAAAATTCTAACACATTAGTCAAGAAATATGTAATATAATAACAAAAACTTTAAATTGGCGCGAACATAATTGAAAACGGCGCGAGAGACATCGACGCGGCGGCGCGCAGCCGTGGTACGCATGCGCAGTCGACGGTCTCTCGTCGGTTATTATTACTCGATCGATCGATTCCGATTCCACTTGAGACTGCACAATGAAATAATAATGTTAGTCTATTGTTTACTAATTCCTTTACGATCTCAGTTCTTCAAATTGGCACGTATAGTAGCGATATCGACGCTGGAAAGGCTAATTGGATTAACGACCATCATATGAATTGTTCAGGAGAGGCATTTAAAGTTTCATATTTTGCAAAAAAAATCATAACTAATTAACCACTTGAGTAATCCCATTGTAAATCAGAATGGTTATTATAAAATAACGTTTACTATGAAATGTATATAAATAAAAAAATGTATGTATCCTCCTTCCTAATATATTGGAGATAATACAATGCACAACATAATTTTGGTAAGGTAAAAATGACTTCAGTTACTGTAACATCCTCATTGCGGTTCGCTAAAGACGTTTGAATGATCAAATAGCTGTATAAAACGAACTAGATAAATGTTTTATATTCTGTTCAGCATAGTTTCACATCAAAGTAAAATGTTTTATCGGGCTGAATCAAGTCAAACGATGACAGCCAGATTATCCTTTCCGGCATTAAACGTTAAGTCACTCCTAGACTTTTAGTATTATCTCCCAATATGAATGACTTATGGAAGTGATCGGTAAAATAATCTTCAAATTACATTATATTTGTATACTGATTTTTCTTAAAAATCAAGAGCGTAACTTTATGGATTATCATAAAAATAAAACTACACGATTCTGAAATGAATCCCTGTTATTAAAATGGAAAAGCTTTATTTTGTGCGTGTAACACCACACAATCGGTTTCCCCAGACTTCCCCTAAAGATGAGTATGAGTATTCCAGTAGTTTTAACGGCGTCTGGTCAAATTCTCGTTTATTAACAGGATCGTACTATCTGACCCATCCAGATACTGGAAATTTTTGGTTTTTTCTTGTCGTACCCATAATCTTAGATCTGCTAATTGAAATTATTTTATACTCAGCCATAAGTTGAGACTGGTCTCCAGCAGGAGCATATCGGTCGTGAGGGGTAATCCATCACTCTTAACCAGTACTGTCAAGTACTATTCAGGCTACAATGTCCTGTAATTATCTCGTTAACTAGCCTCATATTTCCTCTTGTTAGCTTTGACTCACTCATTCCCGTTGAAAATCTCAATCTAAGATTAAACTTCTCGTTGTCATTATGCTCCTGCTGATAACGCCCTTGGTGATTTTATGAGCGATGGGAAGTTCAGTCTTAGGTTCAACCAAGCATTCATCTGGTCCCTCTGGGGCTAGATTATCTACTGTTTCGTCACCCGAAATTCCCTAGGTTCCAGGTACCCAATCTATGTACGTATACTTCGGTCTTTTCCTCCAACATGTCAAGTGACTTTCTATATTCCTTCACGATTGCTGATGTTATTATTTTCTTACTTAAATTTCAATGCCACTTCACTGTCGCTGTATATGGTTGCCTTTCCCGAGTTTGTTTGGTAGTAAATTATTTGCGCGCTCTCAGTGATTGCGGTGATTTCACACATTGACACCATTTCTTTTATTATTTGGACCACTTCCAGAGCGTTGTTGTTCAGTCTCACTGGTTCAGCACTGCTTTGCATTATCTTAATTTAGGTTCGTCTCTTTGCTTTACACATTGTGCCAGAGCCTTCTTCAGAGAGAACAAAGTGTTCCCCAAAGTCGGAATATACCTATGTGTATATTATTATGAGCATCCTCTTAATTTCATTATTATTCATCTTATTACCAGACATCACATAAGTAGCGATAGGTATCCTCCCTTACTCACGTGTATCGTGCAAGTTACGGCTGCCATCTCTGACTCCATCAGCCGGTGTCTCAGCATTTTCTGTTTCACCCATTTTTATGTCTTTGTCACTTTTTTCGCAGTTTAGGGTAGTTTCTATTAATACCGGAGAATTGAAGATTCCTTGACGTCAAAGAAGTACCCTAACGCGAACTGCTTTGGTATTATGCCTAACAGCCTACGGTTGGGAGCCCCGGGTAAGCCCTCGAAAGGATACCCCAGGACTCCCAACAAATCTACGGCTACCACTGCGGCCTCATTTAGGGGGCGGGGGGTTTGAGTGCTATCCCGCATCTTTGGCGGCGTGCATGAATCCCTCACATCACGCTGTCGTCTAGGGCCTGCTTCTGTAAGGACGGTGAGCAAGCAAAGAGGCAGCGCAGTTCCACTTACTCCCGCTGGAGTTCATGGCTCGTACCATCGTCTCCAGCAAGAGAGTGTCCACGTCCAGACCTGCCACGAGGACCTGGCGCTATTGCGCCCACACCGTGCATTCCACCAATGTGTAAAGCGCTGTGTCCTCGCTGCACTCCTTGCAGTGCTGGCACTCGGCCGTGGTTTTCCGGTGTATTCGCCACAGATACTTACCGAAGCTCCCGTGGCCGGTAAGTATCTGTGACAACCGGCAGGAGAGAGCACCATGGCTCTTCTCCAGCAACTTGTCCATGACCGGTCTGACCGCCGCGATTGCGGCGAATCCCCCTTCGGTTGCTCAAGTCGCACCTTCCAGGTCTCCATGGTTTCCTGGTGGAGCTGGGACCGCTGAGCCTCGATTTCTCAAAACGCAGGCCTGTGGCCCAGCTCCAGCGCCTCCTTGCGCCATTTGGTCCGGCTGTTTTGCAGGGCTAGAAAGACTGGATATTGCATCGTAGGTGTTCTACTTTAATGATTGCGGTTTTTTATATTAACCAGATCGTAAGACGCTACGCTATGTTTGCAGATGTTAACCTTGAAAACGTCTTATACGTCTTGCTGCGTGTGGCTGCTTTTTAGCCCCACGAAGAACGTCCGCAATCTACTTTCATTTCTGTATTGGTCTTTGAATGTGTTTATTTCTTCTTATCTTTATATTTTTCGTTATTTTTCTTTGAACACATCTATATGTATTTATGAACAGATTCAGTGGACCGTTTGTGATAAAGATGCACATACTGACCATATGCCGAAATATCAAATATTCTCAATAACACATGGAAAATATCCCGTTAGCTGCAATACTAATAAATATACTTTTATAATTTAATCAATTTTTGTAACGTGTGAAGTGAAGTGACGCAAATTTGGAATTCAATAAGTAGGTTTTCGCATTTGTGCAAATATCGGCTGCAGATATTCGCCTTCGCAAATGTCCAGAAATTAGCATTCGTTATAATCGTGGAAGATGACACCCGTTGTCACTAGTCAATTATGACTAGTGATAATGGGTGTAGTCTCCCAGTTTTATACCGTATAGGTGGCTGAAGTACCCACAGAACGTTTGGCTCTTAGCTAACAGCCGCGGTCTAACTGCAAACGACGACCTTGACGTATAGTCTAACCGCCAGTGTTTTATATTTGTCTTTCTTTTTTGGTGGTTTTATCACACTAATAAAATGAATTTTGCATTAAGCAGAGTAGCTTATGTGCTCTAAACACATCAAAATAAATTCAGGTAAAATTGTGTTATCGACCAATTTATTAGTAAGGGCCATCGACAAAATTGGTTTAACGTCCTAATTTTTACAATTAGAAGGAAGGTAAAGGGCTTTATACGACAATAAACTAAAATTTATTGACCAGTAAATTGACTTATTTTGAAATTCTATAATAATTACCAACCACTAAAATGTTTTATGCCGTGAAAATTTCTAAAAATGGAATGGCTAAATGTTTTAAAATAATGATTTTTTAAATCATGTGCAGGCTAAATGACTTATCAGTATTTAGCTGCTGTCATGGGCGCTTTATGAACCAAAATCAAAAATTGAGTAGATTTAAAACACAAAAATATACTAAAATATCGAAAATCACCGGTGTCTGAACGACCACCAAAGTGCTCAGATTAAATCATTACCTTAGAGAAAAATCAGGCGATTCTAACGATATATATAACTCATATTCGACCAAATTGGCTGTTAATGCAGTTTGCCTTTCTAGCGTCTCAACAGTAAAATAAAGTCGGGCTAAGAGACACTATACTTAAGAGATACTTGATACTAGGAGTAGTCCAATTTCGACATTAGTAGACAAGTTATCCCTGAAATTTTCCCAAGCATAGCATAGTCAGATGACAACTCGTTTTAAAAAATTGTTTATTATAATAATAATTCGAAAGAATCAAGACTGGACTGTTATTGGGAGTCACGGGACATCCTTCCTGAGGGCTTACCCGGGGCTCTCAACCATAGGCTGTTGGGCGTTACGTGAGGTTTTTTAGTCGGTAAGAGTCCGGCATAGCATCCTACGAGGATTTTCCCTCATGTTAAAAAAAAAAAAAGACTGGACTGTTAAATATAAAACACCACGCCGCAAAAAAGTTTAACCTGGTAAGTATCTTCTGTTATCATAAAACCTATTTTTCACGCATAATGACCGTCTCAAGTGGAAAGGAAAATCGGAAAATCAAACAACAACGCAGAGTTAAAGTGGGGGCAATAAATTCCCAATACGCACTTGATGGCAAATGGGAATTATATTCCCAATTCCCACCTGGTAGCAATCTATGTGTAGGTAGGCGAATGGGAAGATACCGTTGATGTCAGTTTTCCCGTGGGATAGATAGTAATAGTTTTTAAAGTCGTCAATTTTGTACGGAACCCTTAGTGCGTGAGTCCCAGTCGCACTCGGCTGTTTTATTACTAGAAAGTTAAAATATTTGTGGTCACCTGACCGCTGCGCCACAAGCTGCGCCTAGCAGTTAATTAGTTACACCACTGCAACGTCATTATAAAAACAAACAAATAACAAACAATTTATTATGTAAATAGTTTGTATAAAATTTTACTGGTTTTTATAATAGTTTCATCGCATATTTTTTAAATTCTACTAACTAAGTGTACAAAATTGTAACAGGGTGCGGCGTGAAAAGAAACGGGCGGCGCGCAACAATACGATACCTACCTACTTAGACGATACGACTGGGTTATACTTGATCCTAGCGACTGGCACTGCGAACCCCCTCCCTACCCGCGCAGACTGCGGGGATAATATTTTATAGAAAACTCTTTTTATTTTTTAATTCACTGACTAATGTGTTAGAATTTTTTGTATTATTCTTGTTAGATATTTAAGGAACAGTAGCAACAAACTCTAATATCTCTAATATTTTATTTAAGCAGTAATCGATTATAAAAGCTAAGATTAATGAAAACAAAAAAGTATGTGGAGTAATTTGTTAGAATTTCGTTTCGTGCATTTATTTATGAATTCCACGTTACAATACGTTTGTTTCATAGACTGTAATATTTTTGTCACTGAGCTAGGCCCTAAAAATCATTTCTTGTAATTTACGGGTAAACCCGTGGGTGAAATTGTTAGAAAATGTAAATATATATCGACAATTATTAGCTTAACACCATAGCGCAAAGATTTTTATCTCTAATTCAATATCCTTTCAGTTATAGAATTGACGTACAAATACCTAAACTATACCTAGCCCCGACCTCAGATCTGTTAGAAAACGCTACAGTAGCATTATATATACCTACCTCACACACTGTAAAAAAAAACCAACTTTAGAATTATAGGAACTTTATAACTTTCTCGTACCGGACTAGTATTACAAAATTGTTTCTTTTAAAAGTTCTAAAAAAAGTCAGCGACAGCATAATAATATGTCTATTTTTTAAGGTGCGCTCACAATAACCTAATTTGTCTATCTCTGGTTCGTTCGCGATATAATGAAACTGAAAAGTTTGTTTGTGCTTGGATCTCAGAAACTACTGGTTGCATTTCAAAAACTATTTTACAGTTTAATAGTCCGTTTATTGAGACTGGCTAATGGCGATATAACATCACGCTAAAACGAATAGGAGCGGTGCAGCCATGAATAATGTTTCGAGAATGGGGATTCTTTCTTTCTTTTGAGAGCTTCCATTGCGGACGCTGCATAAATAGTTAAAGTTACGTAAAAATTGTGTAATACAAAATAGTTCCTCTTAAAAAGTTATAAAAGAAAGTCCTTCACAGTATATGCCTGTCTTTTAAGGTTCTCTTACAATAATCCTCTTATTAAATTTTGAAAGTATGAGCTTCGCGACGGGAGTAAACTTGGTTTGAAGTGGCAGCCAGTAAACTGAACGATAAAAACCGGACAAGCGCGAGTCGGACTCGCACATGATGAGTTCCATACCGAAAAACGGATGGGTGGAAGTAAAAGCGACGGGAAACATTATATCACTTTAACACCTCTTTCCTTCTCACTCTCATGTGACGCAAACAAAGTTATGCGGTTTAGCTCTAATGAATACAAGCGACGCGACGCGACGGGAATAAAGCGCGATGGGGGTAAATGCAACGGGAGACATTATAATACTCGAAATATTAATACCATACCTCTCTCTTTTTCACTCTCATGTGACGCAAACGAAGTTGCGCGGGTCAGCTAGTTCCTGAGATAAAAAGTAGCCTATGTGTTATTCCAGACTATAATGTCTATCCCTGTACCAAATTTCAGACAGATCCGTTCAGCCGTTCGAGCGTGAAAGAGTAACAAATATCCACACATCTACACGGGTACGTATCATAATCTATATATATAAAAATGTTGTGTGCGTTTGTGTATCTATTAAAAACTCAAAATTTACTGAATCGATTGAGCTCAAACTTGGACACGATATACAATAGGATTCAGAGATGGTTTTAGGCTACTTTATACACTTTTATCATAACAGCAATAAGAATAAAATAGCTTTAAAAAGTGATTTTACCAATAGATGGCGTTGGTCGTTTTTTTTAAATTATATTCTGCCAGCTTCAGAACAAAATATTATAAACAACCTATTTAGAAGGTACATACCAGATTGATGTTTTTTAAGAGAAGTTTGATTGCGGCCTCCTTACATTCAGAATAATAAAAAGAGAGTACTTACCTAATAAAGAGGTCAGATATGTTTTGCATGTTATTTTTGAACTTTTTGGACATTCGGAATTTTGAAGTTTTGGACTTTAGACTTTTTGAATTTTGGACTTTGGACTTTGGAATTTTGAACTTTTGTACTTTGGACTTTTGAACTTTTATACTTTTGGAGTTTTGGAATTTTGGACTTTTGGACTTTTGGAATTTTGGAGTTTTAGAGTTTTGGAGTTTTGGACTTTTGGACTTTTAGAATTTTAGACTGTAGTTTTGGACTTTTGGACTTTGGACTTTTGGACTTTTAGACTATTGGACTTTTGGACTATTGGACTTTTTGATTTTTTGACTTTTTGACTTTTTGACTTTTTGACTTTTTGACTTTTTGACTTTGGACTTTTGAACTTTTGAACTTTTGGACTACTACTAACTCCTATGATATTTCTTTCGAAAAATAAGGTCATGAAGAAGTTTCACTTCTTTACGTGTGTACAATAGACTATTGATAATTGGACTTTTGGAATTTTGGAGTTTTAGAGTTTTGGAGTTTTGGAGTTTTGGACTTTTAGAATTTTAGACTGTAGTTTTGGACTTTTGGACTTTGGACTTTTGGACTTTTAGACTATTGGACTTTTGGACTATTGGACTTTTTGATTTTTTGACTTTTTGACTTTTTGACTTTTTGACTTTTTGACTTTTTGACTTTGGACTTTTGAACTTTTGAACTTTTGGACTACTACTAACTCCTATGATATTTCTTTCGAAAAATAAGGTCATGAAGAAGTTTCACTTCTTTACGTGTGTACAATAGTACACGCACACATTTTTTTTTAAATGTACCCATCATTTAGTTTGTTACTCATTTCTCATAGGTACATAAAACCACCATAAAAAAGTCACAGCGAAGCGTGGCAGGGTACCGCTAGTATATATATAAGTTCAAAATACATATGGTTGGAATATATAAAGTTAAAATACCGAAAATCAAAATATATAATGCATCAAAATATAGAAAGTTATTTGACATAATAGTTTTAAATTTCTAAGTTTGAATGCCATAATGGTCGAAATATAATTATAACAAACACAATGCATAATGGTTCCTAGGGCTACGTTTAAAATACCTAAAATCTAAATACCTAATGGTTGTTTGACCTATATTTAAAATACCGAAAGATTATAAATTAAAACACAAGTAGGTATGCTTTTTACTTTTTAATCATCAACAATGCGATCCGATTTGGATAGGTTGGGTTAGGTTTTTTTTTATAAATTAAAACTAGCGGTACCCTGCCACGCTTCGCTGTGACTTATTTATGGTGGTTTTATGTACATACCTATGAGAAATGAGTAACAAACCAAAGGATGGGTACATTACAAAAAAAAATGATTCAGAAGTGTGCCCCTACTTATATGGGGCATCACTGTGTGCACTGACAAAGAAGGACGGAGGGAGAGAGGCAAGCTGGCATGCCAAGCTGTGAGGGAGAGTATGGCTGACTATCTACTGCCACATCAGCTTGGATTCGGCACACGTTTGGGGTGTGAGTCGGCAATTCATGCCACCCGCGCATTTGTTGTGAATCCTGGAAATGCGGAATGCGTAGTAGTCAAATTGGACATATGCAACGCCTTCAACACTGTCGAAAGAGACGTACTGTTACGCGAAGTTTGTGATCTCACTCCTACTATCTATCCCTTTCTTCACCAAGTGTACCGCTTGCCTTCAAATGCCTTCTATAATAATGAACTCATTCTTTCACAAGCTGGGGCACAGCAAGGGGACCCGCTTGGACCGCTTCTATTCAGTTTGGCTATTCACAGGGTTATCCAAGAGTTGAAATCACCACTGAACATCTGGTACTTGGATGACGGCACGATTGGTGGTAAACCGGAAGACGTTCACTGTGACCTGGTAACTCTTATTTCCCGATTCGGAGATTTAGGTCTTAAGGTGAATACGTGCAAATGCGAATTTTTCCCTTGCAGTGCCGCAGCTGGTGCAAAATGTCTTTCCTTGAATACTATCTTACCCGGTATCAGAGAACTCTCCCACAACACCTTTCATCTGTTAGGGTCTCCTATATTTCCGGATGCTCTTCCCGAGGTCATAAATAAGCGAAAAAACATTCTTTTGAATGCTCAGGAACGTCTCGATGGTCTGTTCGCACATGTCGCGTTAACATTGTTGCGCATGTGTTTCGCGTTGCCTAAAATGACATATTTGTTGAGAACAAGCCCTACCTGGCTGTGCCCGATGGAAATCTCGTCGTTTGATGATGCACTAAAATCGGTTGTGGAGTCAGTGCTAAACGTTTCTTTTACAGAGTCCCAGTGGGACTTAGCGTCCCAGCCCATCAGCTACGGGGGTCTTGGAATTCGGCGCGCGCGAGATGTCGGGTTGCCGGCGTTCCTTGCGTCGGCGTATGGTGTTGCGGGCCTTGTTACTACTATACTGCAATCCGAGGTTAACGGGGCTGGCATACCATTTGCGTCCGGGGCATTGGACGCTTGGTCGGCTCTCAGCAGTGGTGCGCGGCTCCCAGCAGCTCCTCATATTCAGAAGTCTTGGGATGGGGTGGGAGCTAAGCTGGCCCATGAACGTCGTTTGGAGAGAGCAACTGGGGCGGATCGGGCGAGATTGCTGGCTGTGTCACAGTTGGAGGCGGGGGCATGGCTGCACGCGTTGCCATCACCACAGCTAGGTACATTATTGGACGATGACTCATTGCGTGTGGCAGTGGCGCTTCGCCTGGGCTGCAAGGTGTGTGAACCCCACATATGCACCTGCGGTTCCATGGTGGGGGCTGACGGCCATCACGCGTTGAGTTGTCGTCGGGGTGCAGGTAGGTTCCCTCGTCACCATGCCCTCAACGACTTGATCCGAAGGGCTTTCGTTTCGGCGGATGTGCCCTGTGCTCTCGAACCCCCTGGCCTATTGAGATCGGACGGCAGGAGACCGGATGGGCTGACTCTCGTGCCGTGGAAGCGGGGTAGATGCGTGGTGTGGGACGCGACTTAAAAAAAAATAATTCACTCTAAAGCCCTGATCTGTATCTCTAAAGTAATAATATTTCCCTAACGCGCCAAAACTCTAACTTCAAAAATAACATGCAAAACATAACTGACCTCTTTATTAGGTAAGTACTCTCTTTTATTATTCTGAATGCAAGGAGGCCGCAATCAAACTTCTCTTAAAAAACAATAATTACCTTCTAAATAGGTTGTTTATAATATTTTGTTCTGAAGCTGGCAGAATATAATTTAAAAAAAAATGACCAGCGCCATCTATAGGTAACATCACTTTTTAAATCTGTTTTATTCTTATTGCTGTTATGATTAAAGTGTATAAAGTAGCCTAAAACCATCTCTGAAGCCTGTTGTACTATCGTGTCCAATTTTGAGCTCAGTCGATTCAGTAAATTTTGAGTTTTTAATAGGTACTTAAACGCACACAACATTTTTATATATATAGATAATAGTTTTGTGGTATAAACTATTATTTTAATTTATAAAAAAAAACCACGAAGGCTAAAGCGGAAGCTCCGCAAATAGTTTATACTACAAAATAATTGTTCAATTAAGAACATAATGCAATCAAATTTGCAACTCATCACTCAGCAGCGCTCCAAAGGTCGGCTGTAATCATCAAAATATTTGACCAAGATTCAAACTACTGCAGAGGCAATTTACACCGATGGCACACTAATAAACACCCATACTTGTGTACTTAGGATAATTTTAATATATAAGAACAATTATTTTGTAAATAAATCAGTCATTACGTCTCACCCGACTTTGACTAATTCCCTTCGGTCTATTCTTCAGTGCTGATATAATTGTGGGTCGACCACTACCCTTTATGGTGTTCAGCGGCGAATCTGAAGAATAAGCCAACCACCTCACCTACCACCACTACCCCTCACTGTGGCCAAGACACCCTTAGCCTCAGCAGTCGTATGAGTCTGTGCGATTGGCAGTGAGTAATCTCTCCGCATCCTGGACATCCTTCCAACCATCCGTCTGCCACCTTAGGTCGCATGGTGCAGGCATCCCGTAACTATCTATCTATGTATATATTCACCACACTAGGTATATGCTAGGCTAGGGCCTTAGGGTACTAGGGACGTTAGGGTTCGTTAGGAACTTAGCGTGTTAGGTAGATACGTTAGGGTTAAAATCACACTATAGGGTAGAACAGAGCCTTAGCGAATTAGGCACGTTAGGGTTCAATAGGGACTTGCGTGTTAGGTAGGGCTCCGTAGGTTCTTACCATATAGTTGTGCGCGTACAGTCGGTTACAATTAGGGTGACGGCTGAACAATAATAGTTTTGTAGTATAAACTATTATTTTAATTAAAAAAGAAATGACCACGAAGGCTAAGGCCTTCTAAACTAACCTATCCAAATCGGATTGCTTTATTTTTAGATATTTTGACCTTAATTGATATTAAATGTTGGTAAAAAATAACACATTTGCATTTACATTTAGATACATTTCTATAAAACGTAAATTATGAATATTGATAATTATTTCTTCAAACTAATATACTTACTTACTTTTTGATTTTATATATTTTGAACTTATACCTACATTGTAAACTTATAGATTTTAAACTTATGTATTATGATATTTATATAGAACGTAAATTATGCATATTGATGACTAGCTGACCCGCGCAACTTCGTTTACGCCACATACATACATACATACATATACTCACGCCTTTATCCCCGAAGGGGTAGGCAGAGGCCTATACCGGCCCACATTTCACCGTGTACAATTCGGTCCCACGTAACAGGTGGTGAGCCCATCGCCGTGTTGAAGTGGACCGCCGCCGTCAGAGCCTCGTCCGTTGTTCAGCAGGTGCACGAGCTTGCACGTGAGGTTGACTTGGGCCCGGAGGTGTTGGTAGGGCCCCACTACGCCACATAAGGTGTTTAAAAACAGGTATTATTTCAACAAACTCATGGGATCTTTTGAAACTGCCCTGTTTGCTTAATCTTAAAAGAGCTTAAAGATTAAGTCCAGTCTAAAACAATTCAGTCCTGACTGACAATTCAGACTGAATTATATTACAATAGCCTTAATCATTAAGCTCTTTTATGATTAAGTCAACACGCCAGTTTAGATTTAAAGGAATCCTTAAATTCTAGGTTTTGCGAAAGTCGACATGTCTCTAATTTCTGAACCACAAAACCCTCAACATTGAAACTTGTGTGAAATAATCCAGTACTCCCTTAACCCTTAAGCCCTACACCTATTTTGCCAACCGATTTTTCTACAGGGGGTGCTGGAGTACCCCAAATTGAAATTTCTGTAATTGTTGAAAAATGCATCAATTATTAAATAGTATGTTTTAATAATATTAATTAGGAACATAAGATATCAAATTAGTCTTAATGTATGAAATCAGTCTTAATTTGAGCACCTTGTGGAAACTTTGATCTGATGCTCTAAGAAAATTAGTATTTTGCACCTAAGGCACAAAGTCCTGATTTTTATGTCCTTGAAGCTTGGACAAAGGGCACAATGCCCTTGGCTTGAAGGTGCAGTAGTAGGATCTGAAGATTCTTGAGATTTTTTGAGGATAGCTCCAATAGACTTTTTCAGATCCCGCCTCAAAGATGGTACCCGGTAACGCTTTTGCAAATGTTCACAATTGAGCCTAATTGTTTTAGAAATGTACGTCTGAACTTTGTATTTCCTGTTGCAAAACTGTTGAGTACCTAATGAAAACCCACGAGTTAATTCCACCAACATATTTAGTAACTGGTAAAATAAACACAGTGGCCAATGTCTGTTTTCTCTTTCAACGGAACATTTTTTTGCCCAAGCATGAAAAACATCTAAATCACCTTTACTTTTAATGTAAAAATGAATTATTGCTGTCAATTGCACTTATATACATACATACAATATATATACATGCGTGTATACAAATACTTCTACAAAACCAAAGCAAGTAGTGAATAAAAATACTACCAACACTTATTGCCTATTTTCCTACACTGGGGTGCAGACGCACCCCACAGCACTTGTGCAGGTGACCATACTATACGACTGTCGTCGCGGCGTTGATTAATCGCAAGCACTAATCACCAAACTAAAGTACTGTAACGCGCAAATCTGTGGTTAGTAAGGTAACTGAGATATTCACAAAACAAATCGGTCTGGGGTTCACCAGCACCCCATGTAGGGTTCCAGGGTTAATAACGCTAAAAATGTTTTGGAATCAGACCACGCATTCAGAAGCTACAACCAAAAAACCGTTTTGTTTTTCATCCCAAAGGAACCGCGCAAAATATCGGAATCAAAAGAATCCTAGAACCTTCCTCGGATTATAAGCTCTGATTGTACCAAGTTTCAGTCAAATCGATTCAGTAGTTTCGGCGTGATACTTATTCGGGATACAGACAGACAGACATGAAAATTTTAAATTACATTTTCGGCTTCAGTATCTATTAGGGAACACCCTACAATTAAAATTTTCAAAATATCTTCCATGTACAGACTGGCGACCCTCAACAGTTTTATTATAAGTATAGATTATTTCTTCTGACTATTATACTTTTTGATTTTATATATTTTGAACTTATACAATGTAAACTTATAGATTTTAAACTTATGCATTATGATACGTACCCATCTACACATCCACACTCACCAACTTTCGCATTTATAATATTAGTAAGAAGTAAGATAAGAAGAATACAAGCGCACTGTACTCAAACTATAAGTAGTTTGTATGGGATTAAGTTATATTTTGTAATGGACTATGTGCAGAAACGTGTGTACCATTTTAAAAAGCATACACACGTGCTTATACAATACGATAATTATAATTATGAGATTGATTATTGTCTTATAAGTGACACATACATCCCAATATATGAAATATATGTATATCCCAATATATGAAAGATATGTGCGCTACTGGATGGGATAATATCTCGAATAAAATATTAAAAAGGTTTAAACAACAACTGGCAAGCCCCTTAACCCATATATATCAATTATGTTTAACCCTGGGGATATTTCCAAAATCACTAAAAAGAGCTGTGGTCACCCCGGTATTTAAATCTGGCGATAAAACCGTTGTCAATAATTACAGACCGATATCCATCTTAACAGGCCTTTCCAAAATTCTGGAAAAAATTATAAACAACAGGTTAGTGAATTACCTAGAGAAGAATTCATTACTCTCAGAAAGCCAATTTGGATTTAGGCAGAACAGATCAACCAATCAAGCTGCATTTGATCTGACAGATTATGTGACCAAAAATTTGGATCAGAGTATGCATACCATAGGGATCTTCCTGGACCTAGCTAAAGCGTATGACACTATTTCTTGTTCGATACTATTAAGGAAGCTGGAGGCACTAGGAATAAGAGGAACTCAACTACAACTAATTACCGATTACCTCAGTAATCGTCAACAAAGCGTAAAAATAGGCAATTATAGAAGCACTGAAATAAAAAATAATGAGTACGGAATCCCACAGGGTAGTGTCCTAGGAGGAACGCTATTTTTAGTGTACATTAACGACCTTTGTAGGACAACATTGCAAAATGGAAAAATAATTTCATATGCTTATGACACAGCACTCTTATTTTCAGCAAAAACACAAGAAGAAGTATTTAACCATGCCCAAAACGGATTTAACTACGTCAGAAAATGGCTTCAACATAATGTACTATCATTAAATGCAGAGAAAACAAAGTACATATTGTTCAAAATAAGAAATACTAATAAATCGACTACTAACCCAGATATTTATGTACACAAATGTAAAACCGATGACACTGCATGTCTCTGTCCTACTGTAATACATAGTAATCATATCAAATACCTAAGTGTCACGATTGACACAAATTTGAATTTTCATGAGCATATTAAATTGCTATGTACTAGAGTACGAAAATTAATGTTTATATTTAAAAAATTAAGATATATAGCGGATTTTAGGATAATTAAGCAAGTTTACTTAGCACTATGTCAATCAATTGTGACTTATTGCATAACATCCTGGGGGGGAGCCGCTGGTTCCGCTATGCTCCCACTGGAACGTTCACAAAGAGCCATCCTTAAGGTTGCCACCTGTCGTCCTTTTCGGTCTCCCACACAGGAGCTATACAGAGCATGTAAGGTACTAACAGTGCGACTGCTGTTTGTGTTGCACACTATACTCCTCCAGCACGCAAAGCTACCCATACCAGTCACTCCACTGGACAAGAGACGACAAGATTTGGTTTGTATAAAGTCACAAACTAGGCATGCGTTTGTAAAATAGATAGATGCTATTATATATAGAGAGCGATATATATTTAGAATTAATAGAATTCTAAATATATATCGCTTAAACCACAGAAAATGTAAAATTTTAATATCAGGATACTTAGGAAAACTAAATTATAACGACACGGAAAAGCTATTAGAAGTGTTATAACTCAGTGATGATCAGTGTTACTCACCAACTAGCGCGAGGTAGCTATGCAGAGAACTCTTTCCCAGGGCGCCTTACTACAGAGATTCCAGTGTGCGTGCAAGGGTAGGCCAGGGCTCTGACGAAAACAGTCAGGTAGGGTGTACACACATATATTTATATAACACAGAGATACACAGAGACACACAGAGAGCTTATTCACTGATAGACACAAATATCACAGGTACACAGAAGTATAGTCAGTGCTTAGGTACTTATGCTACTAAGCTACACATAAGTAGTGGATTTACTGGCCTGCAGAGTGAGCTGAGTGAGAGTGACTGCCTGTTGTTACTGCCAGGTGATGACGGCAGATACCTCTCACATGAGAAGCTCGTGTAGTCCGCACTTCCACGTTGTCGTACCACGTGCAGCCCACTAACTTATAGGTGCGGCACACAAAATCTCTTCCGGCAACTAGCCCCGTAGTAAAAAACCCTGTCATGAAAGAAACGACAAATTAAGATCTTGGCTGCGCGACAGACGACAATCGACCCGCTTTGCAAAAGAAGAAGTGACTCACCAGTTTTCTGGGTAAAATGTAGCAAGATGCAATGCAGCAACCCAATCACCGCCCGTTAGGCCATGCGAGGCAACAAATAATCGCGCTTGAGCGAAAAACTGATTCGCGGCACAGTCTCAGAGCATAAGCCAAAGGACCTCCAACTACCCCAAAGCAGGTCTCGGTCAAAGTCCCGTCTTTCACGAAAAAATCTTAACAAAACCCCGTTCCCTTAAATGCGAAACGCTTCGTCATCGAACTTATGACATCCTGTCATTCTGACAGCAGAAATGTCACCACTGACAACCGATTAAAAAAAGATAACTCGATAAGGCTGCTTTCACATCCTAAATACTGCATCTATAGAAAATAAATGCTACAACCACCCCCCCTTTAATAGTATTTCCTGCGGATATGACACGCTGGAAATACACAATAAAGAAAACAGAAAGGTACTGACTAATAAACAAAGACAACCAGCTAGGTCCTTCAAACACCAGCTGACTACGACCATTACAATACCAAAGAAAGATCCTCCTATGTACCTAACTAGACACTGACTCGTGTACCGGTTAGGCTAAGTAACTAGAGTCTAATGCCCTTCATAGAAAACGAATGCTCCCTTTACTCACTGCCGATACCCTAACACTACCCAAGCTCTCAGGATAATGCAGAGTACTAAGAAGCGAATGAGAGAAAAACGCTCGGTGCGGTGCATAGAAGAAACTACAACGTGACAATTTAAAGTCACGTACACATATAGAAATACAAACAAAAGATTAAAATAGTCTTACATAATGATCACATAGCACTGGTTTAATAAACTAGAGAAACAGTGCTATGTAGTTACGTTAGGTATTGGAGACTGCTCCTCCTGATACTTCAGGATGTCCTTGATATGGTACTCCCCAAGATCCTTACCGTCCAGATCTGACAGCCTATATACTAAAGGGGATCGTTTAGCAGTCACCACACATTTAAGGAACTTAGGAGCTAGCTTAGAAGTAAAATTCTTGGCCTTGTTGGACAGGTAGAACGTGCGTTTGTAAACTATCTGTCCCACTTTCAGCTCTACATGCCTTTTTCTGAGGTTGTAATACTTTTCATTACGCTGGTGGGCAACGTTCAAATGTTTCCTCACCTGGTCGTAAATGCGTTGTATTTCTCTCAGCTTGACACCGAAGGCTGATGGATCGTCTACAGAGACTGAAGTAGGATGGCACGCGATATCTGTCTGCCTGTATAACACTCCATCCCCAATAAATTCCCTACCATGTACCAAAAAGTAAGGGGTGAAACGAGTTGCTTCGTTAACTGCAGTGTTTAAAGCACACTGTATCTCAACCAAGAACTGATCCCAAGACTTGTGTTGCGACTTCACATAGCATGAGATCGCTTGAACAACATTACGAATAGCTCGTTCCGCCTGATTAGTTTGGGCATGATACCTAGGGTTATAATATATATTAGGTACATTGTATTTAGCCAACAGATCCTTAAATGGCTTACTCACAAACTGAGGGCCATTATCCATGTAAATAGTCTTGCAGACTCCGTGCACGAGAAACACACTCTTCTCTATGAACCTCGCGACTACAGCGCCTGTGGCAACCCGAACAGGGCACAACATGACGTATTTGCTAAAGTAGTCGGAGACCACGATCAGGTGTACGTTTCTATTGCTCGAAGTGGGAAAGGGACCAAGCAGATCGACAGAGATAGCTTCGAATGGCTTCGAAACCCGCTTCGGGCTACCCATTAGGCCGGGACGAGACGTATTTACGGGTTTGTACTGCTTGCATGTTTCGCAATTCCCAACATATTCTTTGACGTCCTCGTACATCTTGGGCCAGTAATAATTTAGGGCTAACCTTTTATGCGTCTTCCAAACGCCACCATGGGCACTAAGTGTGTCATCGTGGTACTTAGAGAGCAGGGGCAAGCGATCCTCCTGAGGTACCACCAGCTTCCAGTCAAAGTCTGAAGTCAAAGAATATTTATTTTTAGTTAACCTATATAGAAGGTTGTCACGAATGTCATAATTTGGTGACTTCCTAGGGTTCTTCCGAACACTATTCATGGTGTGGTCATACCACGGGTCTTTAGTGGGTACTGCATCGAGGGAATCAATTTTGATACGAGACAGAGCATCAGGTACAACGTGGTCTTTACCTTTTCGATGCTCTATGTCAAAATCGAATTGACTGAGCCTCATGCTCCAACGTGCTAGACGACCCGTGGGATTTTTTAGCTTATGGAACCACAGAAGAGATGAATGATCCGTGACGACCGTACATTTTTGGCCTTCGACGTACTGTCGAAATTGTTCCAAAGCGAAAATCACGGCCAGAAGTTCTCGCTCAGTTGTGCTGTAGTTCACCTCATTCTTGTTAAGAGAACGGCTACAGTAGGCGATAGGGTGCTCAACACCATCGTGAGTTTGTGTCAGTACAGCAGCAACTGAGTAAGCTGACGCGTCACTAAGAATGCGGAAGGGCATCTCAAAGTTAGGCATTTTTAATATAGGGGCAGAAACCAAGGCTGACTTTAGCAGGTTAAAGGACTGTTCAGCCTCAGGGGTCCATTCGAACTTAAGGTTCGTAGAAGTCAGTTTGCACAGAGGTTTACTAATCTTCGAGAAGTTGTTAACAAAGCGACGATACCAGCCGGCCATTCCCAGAAATCTCTTAACCTCCTTAGGGTTAGAAGGGGTGGGATAGTTGAGGATAACCTCAACTTTACCCGGGTCTGTCCGTAGGCCATGTTTGTCCACATAATACCCCAGGTATTTGAGTTCACTCCGACAAAAGTGGGATTTTTTCATGTTAATAGTTAGGCCAGCATCCTTGAGTTGCTGATAGACTCTATGTAAGAGCTCTACATGCTCCTCAAAGGTGCTGGACACACAGACTATGTCATCCTGAAACGCAAATACCTTGTTGTCGAACTCGGGACCAAACAGACGGTCCATGAGGCGTTGCATCGTGGCACTGGCCCCGACAAGACCGAAGCACATCGAATTGTAGTGGAATAATCCTCTCCGGGGAACCGTAAAAGCAGTCTTCTCAGCAGACTGGGGTGAGTCAAATGGAATCTGCCAGTAAGCCGCACTCAAATCTACAGAAGTTAAATACTTAGCGTTATTAAGGTGGTCCAAGATTTGATTGATATAGGGTAAGGGGTAGGCGTCACTCTTTGACACAGAGTTCAGCTTGCGAGAGTCCAAGCACAATCTGAGGTCGCCGTTCGCCTTCTCCACCATGACCACTGGAGAGTTCCAGGCGGACTGAGACGGGGACACTACTCCCATCTCCAGCATTCGGTCCAGCTCGGCTTCCAGGGCCTTCTGCTTAAGGGGAGAGAGCGGATAATAACGCTGCTTGATCGGCTTGCTGTCACCAGTGTCAATGACATGGTGCACAAGTGAGGTCCGACCTAAACCCACCTTATCAGTGTTCAACGAGTCGAATTTTTCAATGACCTCGTTGATTACACACCTTTGTTTAGTTGTCAAGTTGTCGTAATCCTCGAGGCCACCGTTAAGGGACACAGACTCGATAGGATTATTATCACTAAAGCTATCAAGACTAATATTTTGTAAAATTAACTTATCACTTAACTTAAATTGTTGCCAGAAATCCACTCCAAATATCATGGAGGTGGTTATACCTGGGACAACATAGAACTTGACAACTCGGATAACCGAATTGTACTCAATTGGCAAAGAGATACAACCCAGACATTGCAAGTGAGTGCTGTCTGCAGTTGTAATACGAAAAGTAGGATTGATACTCACAAGATCAAAACCCAGTTCCAAGAAGATGCGGTGCGCTCCCTTACCTAGTATAGAGCAGGAGGCACCGGAATCTAGAAGGCCTAAGACATTTAAATTTAAAACCTTAACAACTAGATACGGTCTAATGTCACTATCCCGTTTAGGAAACAGGACCTTATCAGAAATAGACTCAGATACAGAGTAATGCACAGAGTTCCTAATAAGGCCCTGGCCTACGCGTTTTTTGACTTGCTAGTACAGTGTGAGCAGTCTGGGGTCTTGACTCCTTTGAGACCACACCGGAAACACACCAGCTCCCTTGACTGTGTGCAGCTGTATGCAGTGTGACCGCCCCCGCCGCAACGAAAGCATTTGCGATCGTGGGGGGTAACCGGCGTCTCCACTGCAGACACCTGCTTAGCGGGCTTTTGTACACCTTTGTTCTTAAGCTGGTGTAAGTCAGATGTAATCTCAAACTTGTCAAGAGCAGGCTCATGGAAAGCGTCTGCCCTAGTACGCGCAAGCTCCAAGCACTTACCCAAACGTCTCAAGTCATCTACAGAGTTGACATCATGCAAGGCCAGTTCCTTCATGTAGTCAGGTCTAATGTTGTGCATGAGAATGTCCAGCTGTTCCTCACTGGGCATCTTACATGACAACCTTGAGAACATGGCTTGCATTGTACATATATAGTTAACCAAGGACTCAGAGCGGGCTTGTGTACGCTGTCTTATCTCGTTCCTGAGGCGGTAATCATAATCAGGAATATCGAAGGTATCTCTAAGCTCACTAATAAGATCCTCATATGAGATGAAGTTAGCTTTGTTTGTACGGAACCAAGACAAAGCCGGTCCATCCAACAGGTCGGAGAAAGCCATAAGGAGTCTAGGCTTAGTAACCTCCCGAGCACATCTAAGTTCCTCTAATCTCTCTAAAAACACACGTACACAAGTAGAACCATCATATTTTAAGTTAAATGAACATAAGTTAAGGGGACGTTCTTTATACACTATGTTACATGTAGAACTATTCCTACTTGAACTAGCTCGCACCGAGCGGTCCTCTCTCACTACTGGTGAAGTATATTCCACCTGGTCACGACCCGAAGGATCATCACCATCATCATCCGAACCTTCGGATTCAGAATCACTACTGGGTTCAGCCCTAGCGATGATCTTCACTAGCCTACCACGAATATCCACCAGGTCGGGGCAATCCAGACCACAACGAGCTAACCTACTCAATAAGTAGTTGGCCCTGAGGGACACCCTAAGACGACTACCCTTATTAATGAAGATGTCACCTGACTGAATAGCCTCCTCCAGCTCGGACACCTTCGGGAGGCAGATCGAGAGCTCAGCCGATGCATCAGCGGGTACCGGAGCACTCGCTTTGATGCTACCTCGACGGACGAGTCGGTGTGCCGCTCTTAGCTCACTCCGAAGGCCAGACACTGTCGTTTCCGGTTCCACTGAAATACCCATGTGGGACAGCTCGTTAGCAAGTTCATCCTTTCTTAAATAATTAATATGTTTTTTCATCTGTGCCATTATGTAAAAATTTACTTACAACAATTATAAAGATAAAATGGCACAGATAGGGATCAATTACAAAGTAAAAATGTAAATTGAGTTACAACAAAGTGTACTAAGTTAGGTAATTATGTTTCAAATTGACTTTTAGAATTTAACAAAGATTAAGGGTATATTAAGAGAGAAAAGTTTCTAAATTTTCTGATAACACAGTTCAGGTTAACATTCAAAATTACAAGGTATGTACACACCTTATAAAAAAGTTTTAAGTTACACAGAGAAATTCACTAAGTTAACACAGAGAGATTCACTAAGTTTACCTTACAAGGTGAAACTATAGGATAATATATATTATATATTAATCTACACTAATAATATAATAAATATATGTGTGCACCATAAAAAAAAGAACATAAAGAAGAAAAAAAACACAATAAGAAAAGAAGTGGGTATTCCAAATAAAATCAAAAAGTTTTTCCAAAATCACAGCTATTTTAAATTTTTGAATTTAGAATTTTGTGTCTTTTCCAGCCAAAGATGTAGGAAGCTGGAAGAAGACGAAAGGGAAGGTTTTGTGCTTAGCTGCTAGCACCACCAATTAACGTCCTGGAGCGTCTCGGACGATTCACCAGGATGGTTTCGCCAGAGGTAACCACCTATGCACACACACTAGACTGAGGCTACCGCAGAGTAGACCCAGAGATTTGCCCCACGTTGGGCGCCAATTTATAACTCAGTGATGATCAGTGTTACTCACCAACTAGCGCGAGGTAGCTATGCAGAGAACTCTTTCCCAGGGCGCCTTACTACAGAGATTCCAGTGTGCGTGCAAGGGTAGGCCAGGGCTCTGACGAAAACAGTCAGGTAGGGTGTACACACATATATTTATATAACACAGAGATACACAGAGACACACAGAGAGCTTATTCACTGATAGACACAAATATCACAGGTACACAGAAGTATAGTCAGTGCTTAGGTACTTATGCTACTAAGCTACACATAAGTAGTGGATTTACTGGCCTGCAGAGTGAGCTGAGTGAGAGTGACTGCCTGTTGTTACTGCCAGGTGATGACGGCAGATACCTCTCACATGAGAAGCTCGTGTAGTCCGCACTTCCACGTTGTCGTACCACGTGCAGCCCACTAACTTATAGGTGCGGCACACAAAATCTCTTCCGGCAACTAGCCCCGTAGTAAAAAACCCTGTCATGAAAGAAACGACAAATTAAGATCTTGGCTGCGCGACAGACGACAATCGACCCGCTTTGCAAAAGAAGAAGTGACTCACCAGTTTTCTGGGTAAAATGTAGCAAGATGCAATGCAGCAACCCAATCACCGCCCGTTAGGCCATGCGAGGCAACAAATAATCGCGCTTGAGCGAAAAACTGATTCGCGGCACAGTCTCAGAGCATAAGCCAAAGGACCTCCAACTACCCCAAAGCAGGTCTCGGTCAAAGTCCCGTCTTTCACGAAAAAATCTTAACAAAACCCCGTTCCCTTAAATGCGAAACGCTTCGTCATCGAACTTATGACATCCTGTCATTCTGACAGCAGAAATGTCACCACTGACAACCGATTAAAAAAAGATAACTCGATAAGGCTGCTTTCACATCCTAAATACTGCATCTATAGAAAATAAATGCTACAGTGTTACAATAAGTTTTGGATATAGGTAAGTCATAACGATAATCATTCTTTTTGTTATTTGACAGATCACGTACCATTATTACTTATAGTCCATTTATTATTAGAGTAAAGACGTAGCAATAACCTGAAACACAGGTTTTTACTCAAAATACTTGATCAGGTAAGACGCTACAACTAAGTGCATAGTCAATAATTTGAAATAAGTAAGAAACTTTAATTCCATAGAGATTAATATGATATCATAAGCTGATTATATAAGAAACTAGCAATTATAGATTGACAAGATATTGATAAGACATTGTAAAACAATTTGTGGACATAATGAATAAACAAATTTATTTGTTTATTTATTTATTTAATATAATCAACACACTATTTGGTTAACTCTATCTCCTGTTTAAGTATGCTTTGCCTCGAATTTTCACCGCACGAGACAAATTCAATCGAGTTATCTTATTTCCTTGTAAACGCTAACGAGCAACTCCGTGCCGAAGCAATGTATGCGTATTATGTACCGACATGAAAACTGTAAGTCGAATAGTATCGACATGAAAAATGTAGTTGAAATCCATCGATTACTTGCAGAATTTATTGGCTAAATCACTTTGTTATCACCGATTCTTGAATTATAGTAGAATGTTTTTTTTTAAATAAGACCACAATTTTTTAAATTTTTATTACACGACAAACAAACAAATACTATTAATTTTATCTATACTAATATTACAAAGAGATTTGTTTGTTTGTTTGCATCGAATAGGAAAAAATTGACTGTTTGTTTGTTTGCATCCAATAAGCTCCGAAATTTACAGTTGGTATCAGGCAAGGGAAACCGAGTTAAAAAATTACTCAATCAATCAATCAATTCAGCCTATAGCAGTCCACTGCTAGAAATAGGCTTCTCACAAATTTCGCCACAAAACACAATCCCTGCAACCTTCTTCAGGTCGTCGCTCCATCTGGCAGGGGGTCGTCCTACCCCACGTTTACCAAGTCGCGGTCTTCACTCCAGAACTCGCTTGATCTATCGGCCATCAGTTCTTCTACCTATGTGCCGAGCCTACTGCCACTTAAAACGCATACTCTGAGAACTATGTCGACCACTCTTGTTCTCCGACGGATAACATAATTTCGGATCTTATTCCTCAGAGACATTCCAAGCATAGCTCGTTCCACCACACGTTAAAAAAAATAAAAAATACTAAGTCCATTTATTTGTCGTCCATTACATAGTTGATTATAAAGCCTCAATATCTTCACTATTAAACCACACAAAGACGTATAAAAGTCTACCAATAAATAACCGATGCTGAGGTGTAGAAGCCCAATGATATACCTGATCGAGCCGAGCATTGTGAGCGAATATCTGCGAGCTAATACTGAGCTACCATTGTAGGCATCACAAAGCATTCAAGCACAACTCTATTCTAGTTTTCTGATCGTGTGTGGTCTAAGTAATGACTGATAGAAGACAGCGATATAAGAAAAGTGTTTTTACGGCAACAGCTAGTGCCTGCTACTATGCTAAAGTTACTTAATATTTTTGTTCGTTATGCTTTTACTCTTAAACCACTACACCGATTCTGATGAAACGTGATGTTCCTGGGGTAAAAGTAAGCTAAGTTCTGTTCCCATACCTACGTGTCTTCTGTTGGAAACAGGTATGGCCCCGGGCATCAGTTAGCCCGTCATAATTTCGGGAGTCCTAGGTTAGTCTTCCGAGGGCTTACCCGGGGCTCCCAACCATAGGCTGTTAGGCAGGATACGTGTGGTTGTTAGTCAGTAGGAGTCTGGCATAGCATCCATGTAGAATTTTCCTCACGTTAAAAAAAAACAAACCCCGTCATAATTGAAAGAAAATCATTAACATATTTGTCATTATGCCGCGTATGGGCTGAGTGATGACTGATAAACGAGTGACGTGACGCGACGTGACGTGATTTTGGAAGCCCCGAGTAAGCCCTCGGAGAGATACCCCAGAAAGTAAGTACATAATAACAAATTTCTAATCAATCAGATCTGTGGATAAACTTTCATAACGAACTATCTAGATCAAATCGGGTTTTAAACAAAAAAAGATCGGTAATATACGTGATTGATTTATTAAATGTATCCGCGTAGAGATTAGAAAACAGGGCACAGAAATGTGACCCTTGTCTACATCCGCCCACATGCACGGGTGGGCCAATGAATGAGGGTTATTAATATTTCAAGAATGTAATCTGTGGTGTAGCAGAAATAACCAAAATTCTTACGTAAGTATATACATCGGAATGCTGACGAACCAAAGGAAAATAAACTAAATAACCATAGTCGGGTTATTCGAACTATGAGAAGTAATTATATCTCTTTGTCTGATGGATCAATTCAACCGAACCAAAATATTTACGAGGGGATTAAAGTAGGTACCAATTTACCGTCATATCACTAAAGGCACTGGAGTAAAACATAAGTAGCCAATATATCGGTAATGCAATCGTGAAATATTTAGGATTTACATTTACATTAAGGTCATCATATAAATATTGAAACCCTTATAAATTTGTTCACCACAAAAACAACGATAAAAATTAAACGGTTGAATCCATTTTGAGAATATGAACACGGTTTTACGACCAATGTTAAATTATCCGTTTTCAAAAATATAAACCCGTTCAGTAGCTGCAGTTAGGTATATAGCAAGAGACAAACATAGACACATGTTTTCTCTTTTTAACCGACTTCAAAAAAAGGAGGAGGTTCTCAATTCGTCTGTATGTATTTTTTTTTATGTATGTCAAGCGATAATTCCGTCAATTATAGACGGATTTCAAAATTTTTTTTTTTCTTGAATAGGGGTAACTTCTGAGGTGGTCCCATTTTCACCAGGTCAGGATCTGATGAAGGGATCTAGGAGAAAACGAGGGCAACCACCGGAAATTGTAGGGACAACTAGTGTGCTTGTTAACTTTTTTAATAAGTGCTTTAATGTTCTACACTTTAATGAAGGTATGGCGTCGATCTGATGATAGAGTCGAAAGACAGTCGAGTGCATTCCTAAACAATTTACAGCAGTTATCTTGTGTTTGGGCTTGATTGATTTGTATTGATGAGAACTTTACACCTAGATTGATAGATCCAACTTCAAAAAAATTTTTAAATAAAAAATAGAACCGACTTCATACAAATCCTTAAAAATAAAATTTACTTAGCACAAAGTAATATGTATTTTGATTTACCAGATTTTATTCAATATAATATTGAAGTCGGCGCCAAGTAAACCCATAGGTTTAGGTAGGTATTATTAATGGCACCAACTTCAATATTTTTTGAATAAAATCTGGTAAATCAAAATACATATTACTTTGTGCTAAGTAAATTTTATTTTTAAGGATTTGTATGAAGTCGGTTCTATTTTTTATTTAACAGAATGTCCATTTTTGAAAAATACCAAAATATATAACATCACGCTAAGGCGAATAAGAGCTTACCAGCAACGAAACATTTTTCGACAACTTGGATATTTGATTTCTTTTGAGAGTTTCCGTTGCGTACGTTTGCTACAGTTGCGTAAAAAATGTAAATTACATAATAGCTGGTCATAAAAATGTCTAAAGTTTTCTAAAGTTGGTATGCTAAGTATGAATCACGGGATCATTGTGCAATCCAAAATGGCCGCCGCAGTGTAATCACAAAATTTCATGATGGGTGTCGTTTAAAGGGTTTTTTGGTATGCTGAGTACGAATCACGTACTAATTTTGCAATTCAATATGGACGCCGCGCCGTAATCACAAAATGTCATGATGGGTATCGTTTAAGGGGTTTCTTGGTATGCGGAGTACGAATCACGTGATAATTTTGCAATCCAATATGGGTGCCGCGCCGTAATCACAAAATTTCATGATGGGTATCGTTCAAGGGGTTTCTTGGTATGCTGAGTACGAATCACGTGATAATTTTGCAATCCAAAATGGCGGCCGTGGTGTGATCACAAAATTTCATGATGGGTATCGTTTAAGGGGTTTTTTTGGTATGCTGAGTACGAATCACATGATAATTTTGCAATCCAATATGGGCGCCGCGCCGTAATCACAAAATTTTATGATGGGTATCGTTTAAAGGGTTTTTGGTATGCTGAGTACGAATTACGTGATATGTTTGCAATACAATATGGCCGCCGCGCCGTTATCACAAAATATCATGATGGGTATCGTTTAAGGGGTGTATTGGTATGCTGAGTACGAATCCTGTGATAATTTTGAAATGCAATATGGCTGCCGCGCCGTAATCGCAAAAATCCATGATGGCTATCGTTTAAGGGGTTTTTTGGTATGCTGAGGACGAATCACATGATAATTTTGCAATCCAAAATGGCCACCGCGCCGTAATCACATAATTTCGTAATGAATATCGTTTAATGGGTTTTTTCGAATGCTGAGTACGAATAACATGATCATTTTGGAATTCAATTTGGCCGCCTAAGCTATTTAGGCCTACTTGCGCGTAGATTCGAGTTAAATATATAAATATAGAGTTAGTAAGCTCTGAGTTAAATAAATAACTTCTTAACTCTGACCACGTCTTGCACAGTTGCAAATTGGCACGCTGTTAACTAACTCACAGTAAACGGCACAAGTTTTTTTAGTCTGTCGTTCTATGCAATCCAACCACACACAAATGTTAGAACGAAGAATGGAACATGTGTCTCTATCTCTTTTACATTACAGTCTGCTACGTATGATTTACGATACTACCATACTTACGATACTACCATTTACGATACCAATCATAAAATTTTGTAATTACGGCGCGGCGGGCATATTGGATTGCAAAATTATCACGTGATTCGTACTCAGCATACCAAAAAACCCCTTAAACGATACCCATCATGAAATTTTGTGATTTCGGCGCGGCGCCCATATTGGATTGCAAAATTATCACGTGATTCGTACTCCGCATACCAAGAAACCCCTTAAACGATACCCATCATGACATTTTGTGATTACGGCGCGGCGTCCATATTGAATTGCAAAATTAGTACGTGATTCGTACTCAGCATACCAAAAAACCCGTTAAACGACACCCATCATGAAATTTTGTGATTACACTGCGGCGGCCATTTTGGATTGCAAAATTATCACGTGATTCGTACTCAGCATACCAAAAAACCCCTTAAACGATACCCATCATGAAATTTTGTGATTTCGGCGCGGCGCCCATATTGGATTGCAAAATTATCACGTGATTCGTACTCCGCATACCAAGAAACCCCTTAAACGATACCCATCATGACATTTTGTGATTACGGCGCGGCGTCCATATTGAATTGCAAAATTAGTACGTGATTCGTACTCAGCATACCAAAAAACCCCTTAAACGATACCCATCATGAAATTTTGTGATGACGGCGCGGCGGCCATCTTGTATTGCAAAATTAGTACGCGATTCGTACTCAGCATACCAAAAAACCCCTTAAACGATACCCATCATGAAATTTTGTGATTACGGCGTGGCCGCCATGTTGGATTGCGAAATTATCATGTAATTCGTAGACATTTTAATGCATTAGGTAGCTGGTTACCATGTCGTGAAAACACTTAAAAAGTAAAAGATCACCACATTTTTACCGTGAGTCGCGTATGTATTTGTAACGGTTAATCTAATTACATTTTGCCCATTACTGATATTTTTATACTGTGGCGCGATTTCAACGTAATTTGGCATAATAATTACGAAATAGTTGCGAAAAAAACTGACACAGGTCCTGCCTCCACAAGCGCCAGGGCGAGACTGATCGGCCGTCAGCGGCGCAATTCTATTGTGTTTGCTAGATATTCGTACATGATAACTATGTAAATAGTTGTTTATAGAAAAACGCTCGGAAAATGTGTATAAAAACTTAATACCTTTAATTGAGTGCAAAAAAAATATATAAAATGTTAATAGTTTAGCCACAGTTTTGAATAAACTTTTCTGAGAGAGTCAACTTTGGGATTTTTTTCTATCTAGTGAAATTTATTGGATCGTGTAACGGGCTCGGAATATGTTTAGCTTATATCCTTAACTATTATATATATATTTTTCAGATTTAAAAACCCTTTACTTTTTGACTAGGATTGTTTCAAAAAACTCAAAATCTGACCCACGCGGCCTTAATAAAAGTTAACAAACGCACTAGGAGAAATCGAGGGCAACCACAGAAAATTGTAGGGACAACCTACAATTTTCTGTGGTTGCCCTCGATTTCTCCTGGATTCCAGCATCAGATCCTGATACCCTGGATATGGGACCACCTCAGAAGTAGCCTCTTTCAAACAAAAAAAAAATTTTCAAAATCCATCCATAATTGGCGCCGCTATCGCGTAACATACATACAAAAAAAAAAAAAAAAAAAAAACATAGCGTACGAATTGAGAACCTCCTCCTTTTTTTGAAGTCGGTTAAAAAAAAAGAAAGGTTTCAATGTTTTATGTATGTTCACCGTCAATTATAGACGGATTTCAATTTTTTTTGTTGAATAGGGTTTACTTCTGAGGTGGTCCCATTATAACTAGGTTAGGATCTGATGATGGGATCCTGGAGAAATCGAGGGCATCCACCGAAAATTATAGGCACAACTAGTGCGTTTGTTAACTTTTTAATTCAGTGCTTTAATGTACTACCATTAATAAAGGTCTGGAGTCGATCTGATGATGGAACCAGAAGAGATTCGAGGGAATTCCTTAACGATTTACAGCAGCTACCTTGTGTTGGGGCTTGATTAATTTGTATTGATGAGAACTTTCACCTAGATAGATATATTTTTCGGTTCACCCGTCACTTAAAATAATGAAAAAAAAATTTTTCAATAAAAAATACAACCGACTTCCAAGAAATCCTGAAAAATAAAATTTACTTAGCACAAAGTAATATGTAGTTGATTTATCAGATTTTATTCAATATAATATTGAAGTTGGTGCCATCAATAATACCTCCCTAAACCCCTCTTATGGTAAGGACACTACCAGCGATAAACCTATGAATTTACTTGGCGCCGACTTCAATATGATATTGAATAAAAAATCAGATAAATCAAAATACATATTACTTTGTGCTAAGTAAATTTTATTTTTCAGGATTTCTTGGAAGTCGGTTGTATTTTTTATTGAAAAATTTTTTTACGTGTGAAAATTCGTAATGGATGCTATGCCGGACTCTTGCCGACAAAAATGCACGAGGCCCTATCACTGCCTACGATCGGAAGTCCTCAGAAGGATGCCCTTATATTCCCGACAAACTTTGGGTACCACCGCGGGCTCACCTAGGGTAAGGGCACTATCCTGCGTCTTTGAGGGTTGATCAGGAATTATTAAATTTATTTCGGGCGGTCAAATTAATAACTGCCCTCATAATAATAAAATAGTTGTGAATGAGACTCGCTTCCGCTTTCCTCTTTGCGCCATCTTCAGACAATGGATAATAGCGGAGTTGTCTCGAATCCCGAAGTCAATTCCCGGCCATATTGTCCTGGTAGAAAGGGATCGCGTCCCGCGGGACAACAGTTTAATGTACTTTCCGATTATTTCAAGAGAAGACGGCTTCAATAGTCGCGTTATCCGATAATGTGTTTTAGTAAGAAGTGGGTTATTCAGAATAATCAGATTTTAGTTACTTATTAGTTTTTATTTTAGCCTATAGTCTTTTATACATTAAGGTTTTGTGAAAATGCTCACCTGATAAAAAGCGACTACTCTACTGAGGACCATTACTTACATACTGGGGACCAGGGGACAGGACTCTTAGTTTAGGGCAGTGTTGGGTGGGAGCGGTGTTGGAGCAGAGTCTTTTAAGTGGGCTATGACCTTTACAGTCCATAAGACAACCCTATTGACAGTGCCCCACAAGCTTTGCACCTCTTCACGCTCTACTTGAAGAACCCAGGGTTGTCAGAGGACAGAAACACGTGCGCTGATACAGCATGCCGTTCTGTTACCTTCTGTTCAATATTGTGACTTCTAATCGCTGTATTGGTCAATGTTACCTTCTGTTCAATATTGTCACTTCTAATCACTGTATTGGTCAATGGAGTATTAGCGAGCGTCGCAGTCACCCTAAAATGCAAAAGGCCGAAGAAATTTCCATCTGATAAAACCAGCTGACCTGTTCTTTTACATAACATTGTTGGTATTTGAACGAATCTAAAATGGAACCTACCATGTTAAATTTTAAAAGGGCCACATATAAATTGACAGCTTAAAATTAAAAGTAAATTTAACTTAAATCTTTCAATAAGCGTTTAAAATAACTGAACATTTCCAAAGTGCTACAATTTAAAGCACTGCACTGCACTTTACGAAATGCGCAATTTTATTATTTCTTTTTCTGCATCAAAATCCATTGCTGTAATGCCTAGAAAATCGTCATCCTACTTCTTAATGACCGAGCAGTGGCATTGTCACATAATATAATGCACTAGTTAGGGTCAAATGCACAGATGTGTCACTGTGACGGAACACAGTAGGTATAAATGTAGGAGCCACGAGCTTAACTGAAATTTGAATCTTAGCTAAATACTTTAATCGTAGCGGGAATTAATAAACAAAGAATATAATTTATTTTCAATTTGAATAAATTTAGTGACTAGATTCAATAATTCTCTCATTTAGTTCTCCTTTCTTTTCTTGAAATGTGTTTTAGGGTTCCGTACACATAGTGTTAGTTCGTATTCCTATTACTGAGACTACCCCGTCCGACGGTCTGTCTGTCTGTCTGTCTGTCTGTCACCAGGTTGTATCTCAGACAGTGAAATTTTCTAAGACAATATATTTCTGTTGCCGCTATAACAACAAAGACACAATAAACAAAAGAAAAATGTATACTGAACACTCCCACAAAACAAACGTGATCTCTACGGAATTCTTCGCGCGCGAGATCGACTCGCACTTGGCTGATATTTTTTAATGTCATAATCTTAATTACTGGTGAACGTCCGCAACTTCGTTAGTGTTATTAATAAAAATCAGTGAAGCTGAAATCAAATAAAATTTAAGGTGGTAATATTTTTGGTTTCATCCCAAGTTTTCCCTTGGTCATCACCTTAGTGTTTGAGTTCTCAAACTTCTGATCTTAGTACGTGATAAACATAGATTCCAAAAGAGATAGGTCAGGTTTCTGATGATAATACCAGCAACGTTTAAAAATTTCAAGATTTGTTTTATTTATTTTGGCAATGTTATAACAGAACGTATAATAGCGAAAGTTATACAAAAATCTGGTGACACGAATTGCAAACATTCACAGAGGACGCACAATCCTAGGCACAAATCTAACTCGTAAAATATTCCAAGCATCACGTCCATCCTCCGTGACAATACGCTTTCCTCACAAAGAGTATGAAAGCGCCCTGCTCCATCAGGCTTGATTTAAACCGAGGCGACGTTGAATTGAGCATATTCTTTTGCTATGCAAATAATAATTCCGTTAGACATTCTGAATTGAGATTTAGTTCAAAACTAGGCACTTTAAGCAGGGTATGGCTTACATTTTTTTTCTAAACAGTTTCTCTTTTAAACTGTTTTATTTAGCTTCCCTTTTGAGTTTGGATTTATCATTAACATTATTAAAATAAAGTTCGCCAATAGCCAAGATTAATATAATAGTATCCAACAGAGAGTTAGATAACAACAGAGTCAGCCGAATCCAAAAAAGTGGAATTATTTAATTTGGAAACCAAAAAAATTTAAACGCTTAAAAATATTTCATTAAAAAAGGATATATTTTTTCTAGGTGTAAGAGCCTAGTAAATATTAATCTTAGGGTACACTACCTTTATAAAATGTATAAACATCTAATAATAAGGGGTTTAACAATCTCTTTCATCTAGAAAATACAAGGCTAGCACCATTGAGCAACGCGAACTGTCTAAGGGGAGACGGCATAGAACGATTGCTCGGTGCAAATTTGTCTGTCATATTTTGCGGGTGGCGGGGGGAAATCTTCCTCACCCACACTTTCTTCAAATGTCAATATGACAATATGAAGCCTATATATACACTTTAAACAATACACTCACAAATTTTACACACACATGATACATTTTGTGTCATATCACTCCAAGTCGCTCAACCAATCCATGTATTGATGTGACGTCCGGTAAAGTTGCTAAACAAATCTGAATATTATCTATACCATTAAATAGGTGTAAATAATAATAACATGTTATAAAATTACTTACTTACACAAGATAATGCCATTTTTATTCAGATTTCTTGAATCACATTTCTTTTTGTATTAAATTAAAATATCAAAATTAAAATATCTAATTATTTTATCATTTTTATAAAATGACAATTATACCGCTCACGCTGTCAACTAGACTTAGTCTAGTAAAAGAAACTTCAGAAAACAGTTTTTATGTAACTGGGCACTTTTAGTCGTCAAAATGTCAAATTCTTGCCAGAGGGGGTTTGCCAGCTTTGGCCTCTCCCTCTGTAAAGGCGCGCGATGCTTTGTGGCAAGCACCGACGAATGGTTTTTAATATTCTTCCTCTAAGGAAGTAAAAAGGAAAGCTAGTTTCACAGGGACGGAGCCACGGGCGTCAACTAGTGAATTAATAAAATCTCGAAACGACTTCTCAAAGACATTATGCTTAGGACAAAGTCCTTCATTAATATGTCTTTTGTGACTAATGGCAAATTAAGATATCGTAGTATCCTTTGAAGGCCGTTGAGAATTGGTGTTGTGATAGTAAATATTCATTTTAGAAGCATGATGTTGTTTTAATATTACTTACTGCTTTTGGGATTAAGGATTTAGGATAGTTATTTTATAAAAAGTTTTAAAGAATAAGGTTTTAAACTTATACATATAAAGTATTTAATAGTCGCACGAGCGCTGCAACGTGCTCGAAACGTCGGTGAATGTAAGTAAACAGTATTTCGCGTGAAGTCCCGAATTCTATAAGTATGAGCGTTAGAAACCGCGATAGTTTAAAAATAACATGAGCAAACCGTTACGGGCCGGAAATTGCACAAAAAGTGAAAGACCTTGAGTGTTATCGGAGAAAGTGTGCGCTCCAACCGCGACCACGGGCGCTGGAACGTGCTCGAAACGTCGGTGAATGTAAGTAGGTAAACAGTCTTTCGCGTGAAGTCCGAATTCTGTATGAGTGTTAGAAAGCGCGATAGTTTAAAAATAGTATTTAATAGTGTTCGGAAGTTTAGGCACACACAGATATAAATTTCAGATCTATTTAACCTGGGCGCACACTGAGCGACATGTCGCCAAGTCTGTCGCCCAGTGTGCGCCTAGAGTTAGTATCTTTTGATGCAGGCATTCGTAACTATATTCTCATAAAGTTGTGGGGACATCCTTCCGAGGGCTTACCCGGGGCTCCCAACCGTAGGCTGTTAGGTTGGATACGTGTGGTTTTTGGTCGGTAGGGGTCCCGCATAGCATGTCTGTTGTATTTTATTCACGTTAAAAAAACTCATAAAAGGAATGTAATCTGTTGTAACCTGGTCGTAAGCCTTTGATTTAAATATAATATCTTTGACATGATTTACTCTGCTAGAGCTTAAAGTCAAGTCTTAATCGAGTATGCATACATACTCGTAGGTATACAACATATTAATTTTGTTGTCCAATGCGTTTTGTAATGACTTGGCAATTTCTTAGGTAACCTTTTTTGAGCACAGTTCATTGAAACTGAGATGCCGAAATTGCACAATATTAGCTCATCATATATCAGCCGTGGAATTGTACAGAATCATTGCCAGTATCCAACTAATCAGCTTAAATTATGAAACACTCATCCATTTTCATTGATCCTTACTATGATAAATGGAACTAGAATATCACTGTAAACTAACTTTGTATCGATCCCCCTTTATCTGTAACGTAATCTTAACCCTGCCAGTGTCAAAGGCGAATGGTTGGCAACAGTTTTGGGTTCCAGTGATTTACTACAAATGAACGCCTGTCAGGTTGGTCCAATAGCTTTCATTTCACCTGTAGATAATAAATAATCCATAGTCGAATTGATAGAATTATTGACGGTTTTGTACTTTAATATGAAGTTATTGAGGATAATGTGGGACCAGTTACTGAATAAAGATCAGTACCTATTGGCAATTTTGTTTTATTTTTTTGTTGATAAAAAATGTTTTTTTCAATTCCTCTTAATCTACGCCACAACATGCGGTTCTGCGCCCAGTTCCTGCCTGCGACCTTTCCCAGGTCGTCGGTCTATCTGGTGGCTGGGCGTATTATCCCACGTTTACCAAGTCTCTGTCTCCTCTCCAGAACTCGTTTGCTCTATCGGCGATTGGCTCTTATACAGATAGTTTACAGTTTTTTTTTCTGTTGCGCTTGTAAATCATGATTTTGATTATTTTGCAGTACATTTTTATTTACTTTAGACATTCTATTCCTTCGATCAACAATATATTGTTGATAACATAATTATAGCAAACTGTTCTAAAACATATCCCAATCTACAGTTTCCATTCAAAAGTTACCTGTAAGCGATAGCCTTGCGAGATAAAGTTCCCAATTATTATATTGTTCAATTGTGGTGCCTGGAATACAACAAAGATATCTTACTTCGTAACTTATAATAAAGTCAGAAAATGGTAAAGTTATTTGTCTTTCTGTAATGCTTAGGACCTGACTTGAAATTGGAAAAAAAAAATACATTTCATTTTAATCATGCAATTCAAAAGAAAAGGAAATACGTGGAGATTAAAGGCGATTTATAAATCTGTCAAATTTCCTTTCTTCACGAAGTTTTTCTTTAGTTTCTTGTCACCATTTTACAATTACACCAGAAACTTTATTCTTAATGCAAATAAAGAGATGTGAAGATCACTAAATCTTCTTAAGATAAAAAGGTAAGGGTGCGAGCACACTGGTGCGATATATCACAGACGTGTCTAACGCTGCGCTGTGAAAATCCTGCGCTTTGAAATATTGCTACCTACATGGTCTCTCGTGCCATTCTGTATGAGATTTGTGGATCCCGAGATATTGATTTCATTACGCGATATACGTTCGTTTTACAAAGGACCTACTTTTTAGATTTATGTGACGTGGTCTCACTTTGCGAATAAGATCATATTTAATTTAATGTTTTAATGCATACAAAATACAATTAGTTTTTCCCTTTGCCAACTACTCAACAACATCATCTATATTGACCTACATGTCGAACATGCTATATTGATAAATATATGGGTATGAGGTAGGTAGGAACCCCAAATATTACTCATATATATTTTTTATTTAATTACTTTGTCAACGTTAATATATATTTCTGTGTCTGATTAGTACTAAGTATTTTCCCGTTAAAATGTGGACAGATGGACAAACGAACAGAACGTGGTGAAGTTATGGGTTCCTTATATGGTTAGTATTTACTCCCAGTATTTACTTACATGCAACGGATGTTTAAACATTTCACTTAAATAAATAGACTAAAAACTGAAAAATATTAGCATCAGTGTAAAAGAAGCTTTACATAGGAACTCAACAAATTCCTCAGCAAAGTCGCTTACCTGCTGTAGGATATGATGAGTACCTAAAGTAATCCGTGGAGCTCTGAATGCGGTATTATGCGAAAAATTCATTAGGCTTAAGTGTCCCACTGTGCCAGGTGCCTGCTTCCACCTTTATCGACGAGTGTTCTCTTTGATAATGGCAGGAATTGATGCCATTTGAAGAATTTTTCTTGCAAATATCTAAGAGTTTGATTAATTGCAACTTTGTGTACCAGAATATTAACTACTTCTTTTCTTATCACACTGAACACCACATAATATATGGCAGTTCTCTACTAGGTACATATTTACTTCGTCTCATGTCGCTAATAAAGTTTAACTTTACAGGGTGCCTAAAACCTTTTGACAAAACCGTCAGGCGTTGTCCAATATGTGCATTATGTCCATCAAGTCCCATAAATCAGGAGTATCATCCCTCCCTTCATGCATATTTCGCAGACATTCAGTGAATTAAGTTAGTACAGAGATATAAGGATACTAATTTTTAAAAAAAATTAAAGACTTTCTGAAAGAAAAAGTCAATTCTTTTAGGAAGGTTCTGTATAGGTGCTTTATTATCCTTTACCAACGTAACATTTCGTTACATACTCTAATATTGTGTTACATAAAGACATTGCTAAGCTCGTCGGCACTCGCATACCTAATCCGCATAGCTGAGTCTACATCTAATATTACACTTAGCGAGATATTTTTCATTAAAATTTCATATTCCGTCATGCGACAGGGACTAAAAGGGTAGGAAGGGTTGAAATGATGAATTACTTTGGTCACTCTATTTAGTGAATGTGAGCACAATGAGCAAGACTCATCGTGTATTCATTTAGCTTGAGGGGCTTTAAAGAGCTCAATAAGAAATTTTGTAATTTCATATTAAAACCCCTTTTATATTCTGTGAAAATTATTTTAGCTTGCTCTGGCTAAGCTTTGAGAAAATATATATTAAAACAAACTCTCGAAACTTTTTGAAATGCCATTTCGTCACTCACAAGTGTGTTTTTTGCCCAGCTACACATTTTTTTCCTGATATTTAGATCGCCAAAATGAAACACGTTTCACTGGCATTACTATTTACGAACAATTCAGATAAAGATGTTGATTCGGTAGCAGGACCTAGGCAGGCAGAACCTGCGCCGCCCTGTTTGCAATAGGGCATAGACGCACCACTATAGATTGTAATAGTGGTATACGCTGGCACAAAGTACACATACATACATACACGGCACGGGGCACGCCTTTATCCCCGAGGCATATTATATGTGTATAGGCGAGGGGTAGGCAGAGGCATATTATATGCCCACATTTCACCTTTTTTTATAATTTGTATCACGTTATATATATAGGTGGTGAGCCGTATTGCCGTGTTTAAATGGACAGGCGCAGGTTGTGACTGCCTGCTGTTGAAATAAAGTCTTCAACTTGACTTAACGACTGCCATTTTACTGGCAACCGGGACCAACGGCTTAACGTGCCTTCCGAAGCACGGAAACGCTCAAATAAATGTCACAAATGATCACATGGATGGTCACCCATCCATGGACCGGCCATAGTGAAAGTTGCTTACTGCAGTGATCGTTTACAGAACACTGAGTCCGCGGGGCCACGAGCGCTTCACAAAGTACACAATGTTTAAAATGTCGGCATGCTGTTACTATACTCTGTTACAGTGGTGTTACACAGGGTGTTACCCGTCTTTCCACTCCGACCAAGTAACTCAAACGGATCAACTATTTTTTATTCCCAACGGTACAACTTTTTTAGTTGGTCCGATAGGAATAAAAGGGATCAACTACGCTTTCACGCATAAACAGCTCTGAAGCGATTAGATGAAATTTCGTAAAAGTAGAGATAGTTTGAGCCCCTGGGAAGGACGTAGGTTACTTTTAACCAACTACGCAAAAAGAGGGCAATGATTTTACGCGATAACGACTTCTACGTAGACGTAGTCGCAAGGAACAGCTAGTTATAGATAAATTACACCCTAATAATCATTTTAAAGTGATAAACAGAATTGTTGTTGTAGTCTTTTAAAAAGTCTGCGACAGTCTCAACAAGACTGTAACCTGAATTCTGTTCACGTCCCATTTTTACAGAACAAGTTGCCAGGTTTTTGTAATAAAGTAGGTATTTTGCTGAAATTGCTGAGCTCTAATCTCATTTAAGTTTAGAAAACATCTGTGCTCCGAAACGGATAACAAAGTTACGAGTATTCAATTACTTTTGAATACGAAATTGGTCTATTAGGCTCTTTATTTATGTACTGTAACACAGGTTACTTGATTTATACTTTAAGTAACTTAGTAACATCTTATGGAGGAGTTTGTGTTTATTTATTACTTGACTTACTTTACTTACAGAATGTGGGGATCTCACAAGACAGTCAAATTGAAGAAACACAAGTGGTAATGATTTTCATTTGCAAAACAATAAGAGGGGTAAATCTACTACTGATTTGTCATTGTCAATAACATACATTTTATTATTTATTTGCCGGTCTAAAACGGTCGTTCAAGGACCTAGGACCTTCAAAAGTGCCAAGAGCTCGCGAGAAGTGTCCTAAAAGTTTTCTATAGTCCAATAGAAAACTTTTAAGGATAGTTGTCTATCAGTTCAGGTAGGAATCGGTTTTCATGCAAAGCTAGTGGAAACGCCTATATTATCTGCAACTATAATATAACTAACTGATGACAGCGGAATTTAGTTCCCGTTCCCGTCTCTCATGAGAACATTATTATACTCGTATGGATAAAGAGTTGTTCAGTGAACAAAAAACATAGACTACTGTAGATGTTTGGAGGTTAATAACTTAATCACGCTCTAACGGCTGAACAAAAATATGATACAGGTATAGATAATGTATATCTATCCTACCATTAGTTCTCCTTCTAGAGATGTTATATAATACAAAATAAGTCTATCGGACCCTTCAAAACATTCCTTGCAAATGAAACTTTACTACATGACAGTGTGTTTCAAGTCTCAAAGGATGCTTAGTTAACTATTTCATTATCAATTACTTGGAAGGAAGATATAAAGATCCCTTCGGGGAGGGCTAAACAACTTGGTGCGTTCGAGAGTGCCGCTAAATTACTCCGAGTGACCCTCAAGGGAACATGCAAAGGGCGTTTACGATTATATATTTCCTTTTTTATTAACGAATTGGGTTTTATGGGCTCAAGATATTTTATCTACGATGCCATATTTTATGGCTTGTTGCTGATGCTTGCAGTTGTCAGTTTTCAAAGTCTGGTGATAACCGGAGCGGATCCGTGTGGCGACGGGGAACCACGATTTCCCGTCGCCACAGGGATCTCGGCACACGTGTCAACGGGAAATAGTACCAAATGTCGCCGGCCCAATTTATCCCGGTTTATCTCTAAAAGGATAGGTGGGGGCATAGTGTAGGCTCACATTGCACATCATACACACATACCTATCACAAGCAGGTTATTCCTAGCTTACTTTGGGATCAGATAGCGTTGTGTGAAATGTAGGTGAATATTTAAAAAAAAACACATTACTTGTAGGTAGTATGTTACTGGAATGCTCAATGTGCCTTTCAATGCACGAAATCACATCTCTCGCAAAAAAATGTCACAGAGTGGTTACATGGTGGACACCCATCCTAGGAAAATTGTTTACTGCAGTGATCATTAACAGAATACGAAGTCTCACACTCACAGTCCAAGTAGGGGGGATTTATTCTATCAGCTCCTTTCTTTGTGGCCTTGCCAGGCAAAGTCAAGAGCCTACCAGCCGCCAAATTGTTAAAAGAAGATAGAAGATATACATTTTAGAGTGCAAGAAAGAGAGAGATGCGATCGGTTTTTGTGCGCTTTTATCGAAATAAATTAATAACATACCAGATCTAGCTTAAAATTTCACGAAATCGAGGTATTTTCAACACAAAAATCTATCGAGGATTTTATCAGTAATCGTGTTTCGAGCCTAGAGCGTTTTTAGTTCATGAACTTAAATTGTCTGTGTTCAAATTTTAATTCAGCAGACCTCACGAGTAGAGAGATCAAAGTAATAGTCTACATACATACATACATACATATCATCACGCCTGTTTCCCATCGGGGTAGGCAGAGACTATGGCTTTCCACTTGCTACGATCCTGGCATACCACTTTCGCTTCTTCTACTTTCATAAGTGCTTTCATACACGCTCGCCGGTTAAGGGTACTCTTGACCTGGCCTTTTTCCAGCAGGTCATCAATTTGGTTACCATGCGTACGCCGAGGATGACCCCTACCAGCTTGCCCATTCATTCTTGCCTTATAGATCTGTTTAGTCAGTCTATTTTCATCCATCCTCTCAACATGTCCAAACCATCTAAGCATCCCTTTTTCTATCTTTGTCATTACATCTTCAGTTATACCACATTGTTTTCTAATCACGCTATTCCTTTTTTTGTCCATCAATTTCACTCCAGCTATACTTCGCAGACTTCTCATTTCCACTGCATTAATTTTACTTTCATGCTTCTTCTGCCACACCCAACTTTCACTACCATACATAAGTGTGGGGATAAGCACACCCCTATGCACAGCCACTCTCGCCTTCTTAGACACGTTTTGACTGCTCATAAAGGTATGCATCGCCCCATTCACTTGATTTCCTGCCAAAACTCTTCTCTCAATATCCTGGTCACACTTTCCATCCCTCGTAAATTTTGAACCCAGGTATACAAATTCTTTCACCTGTTCCACTCTTTGCCCTTCGATAATAATAGGGCAATTCGTCATACATTTCTCTCTTTCAAAAACCATTACTTTAGTCTTACTTACATTCACTTTCATTCCTCTACCTTTCAGCGCCTCATGCATAATATTAACCATCAACTGCAACTCCTCCGCCGATGCAGCTAAGATCACCTGATCGTCAGCATATAGGAGGCATTTGATGGTCAGCTCGTTCAGTTTTATACCACACGCACTCTCTTGCAATTCTTTCAAACAACTGTCCATGTACAGGTTAAACAGCCACGGTGACGCTACACAACCCTGTCTCACACCCCTTTCTATATTAAAGAAGTCCGTGCAAGCTCCGTTGATCCTGACACAAGCACTCGAGCCCTCATAAAGAGATTTCAGTGCTCGTATCAAGCTGCTGCTCACCCCGTACAAAGACAATGTTGACCATAGTTCATTCCTCACCACTTTGTCATAGGCCTTCTCCAGATCTACGAATACGCAATATACCTTTTGGCTTTTCGCCAAAACTTTTTCTGCTATGCATCGTAAGGAGAAGACCTGATCCGTGCATCCCCTTACTTTCATAAATCCTGCTTGAACATCCCACATTTTTCCTTCACTTTCATTCATCACTCTTTTTATCAACACTTTCGCATACAGTTTACCGACGATGCTGAGCAGGCTTATGCCGCGGTAATTTTTGCACTCTTGCTGCGACCCTTTTCCTTTGTACAGCGGCACAATGACGGCTTTGGACCATTCTTTTGGTACGCTGCCATTCCTCCAGCACAGATTAAAGAGGCGGTACAGCTGGTCAATCACCACGCCACGTCCTGCTTTCAGCATCTCAACGGAAACCCTATCAATCCCAGCAGCCTTGCCTAGTTTCATACTATTCAATGCTTCCACTATTTCTTCCATGCTAATGTCGTTTTCATTGCCGATTTCATTCATTTCACAAAAATGAGTTTGCACTTGCGTATCCTCTTTATCAAATAGACTTTCAAAATACTCCTTCCATATTTTTAGCACACACTCTTCTCCTCCCACAAAACTTCCATCCTGATTTCTGATCTTATTAAGCGGTGATGTGGTCTGTTGACTCCTCACCGCTTTTATGGACTTCCAAAAGAATTTTATATTCTGTTGGAAGTCACCAGATAACCTTTTATCAAATTCATCTCTATCATTCTCCTTCTTTCTTACTAACACCTCTTTTGCCACACGCTTATACCTTTTATACTCATCGTTGGCCATTCGTACATCCTCATCCGTTGCCTTCTGAATTCTTTGATTGGCCTTTGTAGCCAGCAAGTCCAACCATGCTTTCTTCTTATCAGACAACGCTTTCAGAACTTCCGCGGTCATTCTTTTTAACTTACATCCTTGGCTTCTCTTGCTCACACCACACAGTTCAATCGCAACTTCCACGAGTCCTTCCTTAATCGGCTTCCATAATTCTTCAATCTCACATACTTTATCTAAATTATCAAACTTTTTGCTTAGTTTGCTCACAAATTCCTCTTTTATACCTATCTCTTGCAAATTCTCAACTTTTATGCGTTCTAGTACACTAACAGGTTCACGCACACGGTGCCTCCACCGCTGAAACAGACCTCTTACTCGGCTGACAACCAAGAAGTGGTCTGTGTCAATCCCAGCACCGCGGTAGGCTCGAGTGTCTAGTACTTTCTTTCTCATCCTTGCGTCAACAATCACAAAGTCAATCATGCTCCTCTTACTTCCTTCTTGTCTCGTAACCAAGTGGATATCTTTGTGGTGAAACATGGTGTTAGTCACCACAAGATTCCTCTCCAAACATACTTCAAGCAAACTTTCTCCATTTTCATTCACTCGCTCATCACCAAACTTTCCCAATACTCTTTCATACCCATCACGCTTGACTCCAACCCACCCATTAAAATCGCCTAACATTACTATCCTCTCATTTAGTTTGCACTTACTCAAAACATCACTCATGCTCTCCCAAAATGCCTGCCTCTCACTTTGGTCTCGTAAAGATCGGCGCCACCGCGCATCTTGCGGAGCATATACTCCTAAAACAAAGATGCGGGTAAGTCCAACCTTCAGCCTCAACCAAAGGAGTCTTGGGCTTACACATTCATATTCTGTGACACATTCATTCATTCTCGCAGACAGTACTACACCAACGCCCTGACACGCTTTACTGGTTTTAGGCACACCCGACCAGTAGGCAGTGTAGGGTCCATGTGTGGTGGTGTCACATCCTTTCCTCTTTGTCTCATTCACGCACAGAATATCGAGTCGTCTCTCTTTCATCATCTCGCATACTTCCTCAATTTTGTCTATCATACCTCCTCTTACATTCAACGTAGCAAAGTGGCTATCCACAGTCCACTTTTCGCCTCGATGGGAAACGAGACGTGATGGGTTGCGAACCGCATCGCCGCCATTTTGGATTTTGTTTTTAGTTTTGTCCATTGCGTTCCCACGAAAAGCAAGGGAAAATAAAGTCCACCCAGACAGAGCCCCGCATGTCTAAGTAAGGCTAGCCTTCTTCTGGGGTCGCCCGGCCCCAGGGCAATTGGCACGCTAATACTAGGCTCGCCCCTAGTCACGCAGCACATACGCACGGCAACGTTGGCTTGGCGGAGAAAGGATGGGAAGAAGATGAGGTAGGAATAGGATTGGTGGATAGGAAAGGGTTGAGGTAGGAAAAGGACGGGGATAAGGTACATTCAAAGCCTTCTGTAATTCATTCCACAAATAATCCAGCAGCCAGGACAGTTGTTACCCACATTATATCTCTGCAGTCCGAGCAAAGGTCAAAGCATAGTCTATTTGGCGTCATATGGACTCTTAATACTCCAGAGGTCGCAAGCTGACGCATGACCCTAGATCTAGATTTCTAGGTACGTTTAGTAGATACGGGTGTATAACGGTTGATATAATAACAAAAAATCTAACGTTCACTTGACTTTGTTTCAGTAAATATACTTTTGTTTACTATTAGCGATCAATTGAGATATTGAATTGTTGATAAAATTTCACTTTATCTAATTTCTTATGATATAATGAACATTTCCTTTAATGCACACTTGACATAATATTAATTCAGAATATTATTCATTAACTAATATACTCATATTCTCTAAGCAACATTTAATATAATTTAAAAAAATAATAAAAAATAATGTTATACGTACATATTGAAAATTATATAAAATGAACGTTATACTATTATCGGCGTTGGAAAAAATTTAGCGTGACGTCACGTTTTTTCGTTACGCGCCATCTTTGTTTTCGTCCCCACCACGGTGGATTCGAATTAAGAGTACTTTATCCAGGGATAGCATGTCGTTTGTAGATTTTTGGACTTTTGTACTTTGGGACTTTGGGCTTTTGGACTTTTGGGCTTTTGGGCTTTAGGGCTTTTCGGCTTTTGAGCTTTTCGGCTTTTCGGCTTTTGGGCTTTTCGGCTTTTCGGCTTTTCGGCTTATCGGCTTTCGGGCTTTTCGGCTTTTCGGCTTTTCGGCTTTTGGGCTTTTCGGCTTTTCGGATTTTCGGCTTTTCGGCTTTCGGGCTTTTCGGCTTTTCGGCTTTTCGGCTTTTCGGCTTTTCGGCTTTTGGGCTCTTGGGCTTTTCGGTTTTTCGGCTTTTCGGCTTTTGGGTTTTTGGGCTTTTGGGCTTTTGGACTTTTGGACTTTTGGACTTTTGGACTTTTGGACTTTTGGACTTTTGGACTTTTGGACTTTTGGGCTTTTGGGCTTTTGGGCTTTTGGGCTTGAAAAATAAGGTTATGAAGAAGTTTCACTTCTTACGTGTGTACACTAGTACACGCACACATTTTTTTTATATTATAGGAACTAGCTGTTGCCCGCGACTTCGTATGCGTGAAAATTATGTTATAATGCCAATTTGATTGCTCTCCGCTTAGCCCCTATGATAAGTAGCGTGATATTTGAAGACCCTACCCCCAGTTAATATTTGTTCATAATTTGAATCAAATCTATTGAGTACTTTTCGAGATCCTCCCGGACAAAGCAAAGCAAACAGACAAACAGACAAAAAATTTTCTAACTACATTTTCGGCTTTGGTATCTTATGTTGAACACCCAGCGAGTTTTTTTTTTAAATTTCCAATGTACAGCTTTGACTTTTCCATCATTTTATTATATGTATAGATATTTTCTATACCATTAAACTAATATTATAAACAGGAAAGATTTGATTGTTTGTTTGTTTGCATCGAATAGGCTCCGGAACTACTAAACCGATTTGAAAAATTCTTTCATTGTTGGGAAGCTACACTCTTTGCGGTGAACATAGGTTACATTTTATTCCCGTATTCCCACGGAAACGGGAACTATGCGGGTGAAACCGCGTGACGTCCGCTAGTAAAATATATGAACGCTATTTCAAGTGAAATTAGAGCATTTGTTATTATACCAAACATTACAAATCCGTTTAGTATAGACTCGGCCGACCAATCTAATATATAAAATTCTCGTGTCACAGTTTTCGTTGCCATACTCCTCCGAAACGGCTTGACTGATTCTTTTGAAATTTTGTGAGCATATTGAGTAGGTCTGAGAATCGGCCAACATCTATTTTTCATACCCCTAAGCGACCGGGAAGCGGGAATAACATTCCACGCGGGCGGAGCCGCGGGCATCAGCTAGTATTCCTATAAAAATCAAATTATAAGTGAAACAACCTTCACATAACCAACTCTGGTTATGTGAAGGTTGTTTATATCACAATATTCGGGTCTTAGATTAAAAGAATAACATTATATTCTTTTCGTCTGAGATTCGGGTCTGAGAAGCTGGTATACCGTCTACCTTTATTTTGTATGAACATAGCGTAATTTGAGCAGTAACTTAGTAAGTAGGTACAAGTGTTTCAGTTACATTTATAAATGGAAATTATTGCTGCGCCACTCGTGGGAAAGTAGTGATATTATTTGTAGGGTTTATTTAGGAGGTAAGTACCGTAGGCCTGTAGGGCTCGACAGTAAACTATAAAGTAGCCTGAAAGTACCGTTGTGAATTACTTAAAAAGCAAATTTTGCAAATAAGACAACATAATATTTTTGATCTGTTTCACTTTATTTTTATTAATGTGGGAATTATCCACGTCAAAAATCAGTAGTTTTCTCACAAACTAAGGCTAAGCCAGTGTGTGAAATTATCACTTGCCAAAGTGTGAGATTTTTGGTATGTAAGTAGCCCCATAAGTAGAAATACCCACGTCTGACTGAACTAAATCTTTTTTTTTGTTACTCCTATATTCGTATCCACTAAGTATGATAGAAGATTCAATAAACAACCGTAAAAGAACTAAAAAGATACCGATAAAACGAATCACCGTATAAGTGCACAGCAAACAGCTCACCAAGGATTTTGTAATAGCTGTTTTCTCCCGAGGGAATTCTACCCTTAAAAAGTTTTATAACTCACGTATGTTACTGTGTCCTTAAACTATCTCTTTGTGAATAAAAGTAAAAGTTTCTCCGGCCACGCGACTTTAGCCTTTAGTGCAGTGTAATAAAACCACTTTTAATGTAAAAGCTTCTTACTTTTATTCATACATCAATTTAAACTTTTGCGTCACAGGGCGTAAAGTTAGAATTTGTATGCTGAACTGAGACGAGTAACATTATAATGTAGGCCGCAAAGAGGATCGTTTTAATACGGAACCTTAGGATGCTTTTCCACTACGCCAACTTGCTATACATACATACAAATTATCACGCTTTTTATTTCCGAAGGGGTAGGCAGAGGCATATTATATGCACACCTTTCACCTTTTTCATTTTGTCCTACGTATTAGCACACATTATATAATATAGGTATTCTATAGTATTAGGTGGTGAGCCGTATTGCCGTGTTGATATGGACAGGTGCAGGTTGTCACTGCCCGCTGTTGAAATTTTTCATAAAGGCCTTCAAATTGGCTTAACGACTGCCATTTTACTGGTAATCGGGACCAATGGCTTAACGTGCCTTCCGAAGCACGCAACGCTTGCATATCAAATGTTACAAAGTGGTCACATTATTGTCACCCATCCATGAATGTAGCTGACTACAGTGATCGTTTACAGAACACTGAGTCCGCGGGCCACAAGCGCTTTTATCGTTTGATGTCCGCCAATCGCAATCGTCGGTCCACTAGTAACTTTGACTGTTTATATTGTCACATTTTACGATTGACTAATATGATTGGTGAATTTCAAACGCACCCACAGCAACGTAGCATAGCACATCTCTGGTGGAAAAGTACCCTTAAACTTGTAGGAGATTTGATGATCAGACTTTATTTTCTTTTTCGTGTTGAGTTAGCAACAAGTTCACTATACTATAATACGTAAACCCTCATACAACGGAGAACGCGTGAACCTTGTTCTTGCTTTTGCTTATACCTACCTACCCCATTCAGAAAACTAGGGGTGATTATATTACTACACGATTACAGCTAAGTGATTTGTATTGACTTTTTAATTTTTCGCTTAATGGTGGGATCTTCTCTATGTAGTGTGATAGCACTACACTTTTCGCCATGTTTAGGACGATTACGTGGGACCAAACAAACGATTGGCAAAATGTGGGTATGTAATGCGTCTCTGCTTATTCTCTCAGTGATGTAGGCGAGATTATAATATACCTAGGTACCTACGGTTACAGTAAAGCAGACATTACCTAATGAGAATGATTATGATTTTTACCGGTACCTTGTAATAAGGTACCTAGTTACCTACCGTATTCTTTACGATTTCCAAAGAACCAAACCTTCATTGTATGTCATAATATAAATATCAAATATTTATAATGATAGGAATTCCATTAGTCCAGATTATTAGAATATATACCTTACGGAGCAGCAATATTTTAGCTGATTTTTGTTCCAACGTCCAACAACCTAACTTTAGCTGCAACGAAATACCTGAATATTAGTTGCTTGACTGTCTAAACTGGATGCTTGAAACGCTTCATTCAACCACAGAATCTCACTAAATTACATTGATATACTGAAACCTATATGTCCCTCGGGAGGGCAAAAGCGCATAATTATACACTCTGCGTGGGTCTTAAATGTTCTAGCCTCAAGAAATGGTTTTTATGTACAACGCAACGCCTGAGAGAAAATAGTTTATTAGTGTATCGACAGAATTGCCGTGAATTTTCCAAGCGTAATTTTTAAGAACAGAATCTACCAAATCGTTTATACCTACTTAACATAATAAACGCATGCCAAACTGCCAAAAGATATTTAACAGTTTTCCTAACACAGTAAAGGTGCGTCAGCACTGCGAGGACCGCGGCGATGACACAGCGCTCCACACGCTGGTAGAGTGCACGGCGTGGGTGCAACAGCGCCATGTCCTCGTGGTGGGTCTGGACGTGGACACTCTCTCGCTCGAGACCATGGTGCGAGCCATGGTCTCGAGCGGGAGTAAGTGGGACTGCCTTCTGCGAGCAGGTCACGCTCGTGAAAGAGGCAGCGGGGTGGGAGCGGGAGAAAACTCTCCCACCTGAGTTCCGCAGTCGGCGGCTTCGGCGCCGCCGACGTGTCTTCGCCGAAGACTATCGGCCTCCATGAACGGATGCCCGAGGACGGTGAGTGGGCTGCTCACCGTACTTACAGAAGCAGGCTATGACGGCAGCGTGACGTGAGGGATTCACGCACTTCCAAAGCGTCAAAGACGCGGGATAGCACCCGAACCACCCTCTAAGGCGCGGCCGCAGTAGTAGCCGTAAGTCTGTTGGGAGTCCTGAGACATCCTTCCGAGGGCTTGCCGGCTTACCCGGGGGCTGTTGGGCGTAACGTGAGGTTTTTTAGTCGGTAAGAGTCCGGCATAGCATCCATGAAGGATTTTCCCACACGTTACAAAAAAACACAGAAAAGGTATTCATTGTGTCTCAGTGTTCATAAATTACAACATTTTTATTCCATTTTCTCCGAAAAATCCTTGCATCACATGTAGCTACTTATCCATCGCAACAGCACCAAGTCTCTGTGAGCTTAAAAAATGCAAAACGTAATCTGCATAACGGATGTGTGCGCTTTGTAACTGATGTTTTTGTTCTCTAATTGCCTGCCGACCGGTTAATGCTACGGCACGGTCGGTACCGGTGCTAAACTGATTATGCAAATACGTGACGTGTATTTTTAATCAGTACGTGTACCAATGAATCTGTATTTGTGCGAAACTATGATGAATTGATATCTCGATCGTGCAACAATAGCACTGCCTTATTTTCAACTAGCTGTTTGTTTTACCGCAGCTTCGTCCGCGTAGAAGTCCTTACCCTCCTTTTGCGCAGTCAGTTAAAAAGTAGCCTATGTCCATGGACTCAAACTGTCTCTGTACCAAATTTCATCCAAAACGATTCAGCGGTTAAGGCGTGAAAGCGTAACAGACAGACATTTATAATAATAGTAGGGATTTTCTTAGTACCTTTCAAGAGAGGGTACAGCGCCTGACCAATTTAGAACGGCAATAGGCTTGTAGGCACACACTAGCTATACTGTATTTCAATAGCTATGCGCAAAAATGTAAACAAACACATTCGATCCTATATATCCATAGTTACTTGCAATTGAGTATTCACCCTGAGTATATTCCAGTATCCAGGAGTCATACAGTGTTCTTACAATCATTTCGACACCAAATAACTTCTTTATGATAGATTATTTTCATTGAATATACCTGCTCAGGATAGTAAAAAGCTCAATGATTTGTCATACTATATTTTTCTACTCATCTGTCTTAGACAACGATTGTCAAAACATGACATGTTTACATTATTGCCAGATCGGGCAGGATTGAACTATATACATTATTGCTGAGTACGCAAATGTCGAACTAGAGCGCAAACGTCTCAAACTCGACAGTTGTCCCTAACCATCGTGCCCGCTCGCTTGTGTGTCCCTGCCTAACCCTCGCGCGTTCACTTAGCGTAGTAACTTGTTTGTGAATGTGATAATATATTGCAGGAAATTACAGTGACCAAATTAACACGCAACCTATCTTTAATTTATCTCTCTGCATCTCTCCGCATACGCATACATACATACTTACTTAAGACCCCCAAAGGCTCACCGTCACTGATGCGTTACAAAAACAATAACGAAATATGGCCGTATACCACTGTGCCTCTGCCTACGCCCTTGGGGCGTGAACGATGAATACAATTATGTTTTGTGAGTGAAAACGTAGGTATGTAAGGCTGATTATAATAGGTGTTTAGGCGCAGAAGTCGTGTGACAGTAGTAACTAGGTACCTACTGGATATCTGTGGTAGGTACTGTCACAGGAGAGTTCTATTCTATTCTATTTTATTGTTGTGGTTGTGACTTTCTACCAAAAATAGAAAAGAATATTAAGTTAAAATTAAAGTTAATTGTAATACTAAATGTGATTGTGTTTTTTCATAACGTTTAAGTAACACTTTTGTTATCCACATACACAATTTACGGGTTGCATATCTTTATTATCGTAGCGTATTTTGGACTCTAACAAGCACCACATGGATACGTTAGTACTATTAATTATTCTGTGACATGGTCCCGTGCCGACAAGGAAAATTTCCCCTTGAAGAGACCCGTTCCCTCCTTATAGAATAAAAAAGCAATAAATCCTACCTCCTGGACCCTCAACCTTCCCTAAGGCAGGACGCAAAAACAAAATAAAATAGGGTAAATAGCCGAACAATTAATTCAGTCCCAAAGCAATTAAAACTAAGCTAAATTGCCATATTTTTTAAGTTACACATTTTTTGCGTCGACACTGAAATTTCCTCTCGCTTAATTTATGCTAATGTACCGAGAGGTCGGGCAGAGTCGCTTTAAAAGTACGGGTTCTGTAGCTATTAATAATTTCATAAGTTGACGTTAACGTGAGGATGATTTGAAATATAAATAGGTATAAATTTTATCCTATCCTAATAATATTATAAATGTGTGTCGGGAAGCGGGAGCGGGATCCAAATTTCACGCTGGCGAAGCCGCGCGCATCAGCTAGTTATTAATATAAATTTAGTCACGCCTTTATTCGCGAAGGGGTAGACAGAGGCATAGTATACGCCCACATTTTCATCTTATAGTTTTAGCGGGTGAGCCTACTGCCGTGTTAAAATGGACAGTTGTAGACTGTAACACCCCACAGTTGAAATTTTACCAAGCCACCAATAAGGCCTTCAACTTGGCTGAACGTTTGTCGTTCTACTGACAACCGGGTTTCATTTCGAGTTTTCCTTCTTTATTAAGTAATGAATCGTTCTGCAAGTGTTCCCTTAGTCGCTTCGTATGACACCCTCGAAATGAATTGACGTGGCGATATTTTGTACTCTTTCCCGTCACCACACGGTGATATCATTAACAATGGGAAATATTTGGATAATCTTAGTAAATACAATTATAATTATTTTTTGACCTACTTACTTCGATCAACAATATACCTACTTAAAATATATGTTGATCGAAGCCTAAGTATTATAAAACTTAATATAGACGCCCAAAGCACACCTCCGCCGCGACCCATGATAGCGGAACCGCAGTAATTCCGCCAAGTTCTGTCACATGTAGGAGGAGCGGAACACTAGCAAAACCGCCTGTTCTTATGCATATATTTAACTATCTTCTATCTCTTTCACCGCACGGTTTCGCCAATCTGCTCCTACGCCAGTCAAACCTCCGCGCTTCGGCCGCCTTGTTATTGCGGTGCCGCGTTGTCTACGCGCCGATTTGTCAAAATTGACAGAAATACAGAGCGGAACGGCGAAACTAATATTTTTTCAGTAAATGGACGTGAAGTTCCAGATAATAAAAATAATATGATAAAATTGCGGTAGCGTCACATCGACTAACTCGTGTCAGGTTCCGCTGCCCAGTTCTGCTGTTCAATCCACACTTGATCACAGCGGAATTCATTCAGCGGTTCCGCTGTTCTGGTTTCGCGGCGGAGGTGTGCCAAGGGCGAGAGATATTTTGTTTATCGGATTTATTTTTACAACTCGTTCACGGAACCCTACAAACGTTTGTTGTGTCAAGCCCAAGCCGCCGAAACGAAAAACATGGACTAACTTTAAGGCGAAGTGCAATTGTGTCTCAAGCGATTCGGAGGGGGTGAAGCAGACGCAAGATGTTCGGGACGCTCCGTGCGTCGGAAACGTTTTCGCGCGTAAACCCGTTCACTACGCAATTGAAATCATTGACAGAAGTACAAGTTTACATAACAATTTTTTTCACCCTGTATAAACCTCTTTAGATCTTCTACTCGTGAGCAACTACGTAATTAATTTTGATGCAATTTTTATCACTAACATGTAATGAAATTTATTTTCATAATAAGAATAGAACATAATATATTTAAGAAGTACTTCAATTTATTTTTTTACCTGTGACGATTTTTGCCAGGTTTATTGAAAAAGTAAGAATCTGCTGCCCCTATCCTTTGTTTATATTTTTTGGTACTTCCTTAAAAGGAAAAAGGAAGGTTCTGTACAAAAAAAAGACTGAAAAATATACCTGTATGGGAGCCCTCCTTAATTTATTTTTCTGTTCTTAGGATTCGTAAATTTCAAATGCCTAGCTGTCGCAGTGGTGCATAAGATGACAGATAGATAGTCTCAGTAATAGGGTCGCGTTATTACAGATTATTTATACTGTTGGCACTTGGTGGAACCTGCAGCGCATATTGAATAACCACCACTTGTACTGTTTTACAGCATTTATTTACTCTACACCTGACCGCTTTTGCCTCTTAGCATTTTCAAAAGGCAATACTTTCTCCTCGTTCCATTTTTAGGGTTTCGTAGCCAAATGGCAAAAACGGAACCCTTATAGATTCGTCATGTCTGTCTGTCTGTCTGTCTGTCTGTCTGTCTGTCCGTCCGTGTGTCACAGCCATTTTTCTCCGAAACTATAAGGCCTATGCTATGGAAACTTGGTAACTAGATGTATTCTGTGAACCGCATCAAGATTCTTATACAAAACTAGAAAAAAAGTAGTAAATTTTGGGGGTCCCCATACTCAGAACTGAAACTCAAATTTTTTTTTTTAATCAAATCCATACGTGTAGGGTATCTATAGATAGGTCTTTAAAAATGCTACTGAGGTTCCTAATATCACTTTTTTCTAAAATGAATAGTTTGCGCAAGAGACACTTCCAATGTGGAAAAATGTGTGTCCCCCCCCCTCTAACTTCTAAACTAAGAGAATGATAAACCTAAAAAAAATATATGATGTACATTGCCATAAAAACTACCAACGAAAATTGGTTTGAACGAGATAGAGCTGGTAGTTTTTTTTAATACGTCATAAACCGCAATTTTCGGTTAGAAAAATCACTACCACTGATAACGTGTTTAATTTTTATTCGAAACTGGTAAGATGACGTCACGATTGCATCATCCGCTTTTTACCTGCTTGTCATGACCAATTTTCGATATATTTTTTTTTTGGAATGAAGTGTTTAGAAAGGTTAAACGTCAATCAAAGTTACAACGAACTATACGAATTTTATATTATGTTACTTGCTGCTACGAAACCCTTCATGGGCGAGTCCAACTCGCACTTGGCCGGTTTTTACCCTTTGGATACGCAACTGTAAAAACGGCCGAGGTTCAAGTTGGACTGGCACACTGATGAGGATTTCGTAACAAAAAAAAACGCCAGAAGATTACGTTGTATGGGAGTAACCTTATTTTTTCTTTATCTAGTGTTATTATAGTTGTTACAGCGGTAGCAGAAACACATCTTTGAAATGTATTACTGCCTAGTTCATGAGATACAGATGAACAAACGGACTTCGAAGTCTCAGTAATAGGGTCCCGTTTGGCTAAGAAAACGAAGAATATACAAAAACGAATATTGCTATTTGCATATATGCAAGGGTGTAAAGGAATAAATTTTGATACTAGTTATTTAAACTAGACTAGGCTTTAGTCCTGTCCAAATGATTACCATTTCCTAAATTAAACATTCTACGTTTCACTTCGCATAGCTATTGCCCGCAGCTTCAGCTGTGTAGAATTCTGTTCGCGTTCCCTTCTACCATTGGGTAATATCCAGGGATAAAATAGCCTTTATGCTATTTTCTAAATTATCTTACCTTACTTAATGTTTATTATAAATACGAAAGTTTGTGAGTGTAGATGTTTGTTACTCTTTCACGCTCTAACGACTAAACGGATCTAGCTGAAATTTAGTACAGGGGTAGATATAGGCCTGGAATAACACATAGGCCACTTTTTATCCCGGCAATCAGTTCCCACGGAAAGCGGAATATTGAACAAAACTAGACGCGGGCAGATCTGCGGGCGTCAGCTAGTGTATAATATGTCCAAGAATACATTGCAGTCTGGAAAAGCATAAAATAATTATAATAGGCCATCAATTTCAGCCAGATCTGCTCAACCGTTGGAACGTGATTTTGTCACTAACATCTTCACAGACTTTCATATATCATAATTAAATAATTCGTAAGTCATATTAAATCATCAGGCCTTTTCAGTAACATATATTCACAAAATCATCTTCTAGCGCTTAACATATAGGTACCACTATCCATTAAACATTGTATTACTATTTTACATTATGGCTTAAAAACAAAGTTAGGGTTGTATTGACTGTATCGGGTTGTATGTAAGCTGTTTATTTTCAGTTCACTGTTGGTTAAAATTCAAAGTGAGGTGACGGGAGGCCTCGAACCGTTTTGGCGCAGCGAAGAACCATAGCGTCCTTGGCTGCCTTCTATCGAATGTATCACGGCGAATGTTCTGAAGAGCTCTTCAACCTGATCCCACCCTCTTCTTTCCGATCCCGAACAACACGTGCCGGGCAAAGATGACACTCACACACAGTGGAGAGAATCTTGGCCAGAACTGAACGTTTCAAAAGATCGTTCCTCTGTCGAACCATAAAAACATGGAACGACCTGCCCGCACTCGTTTTTCCCTCATCTTACAATCCCGGGTTCTTCAAGAGGAGCGTGAAGAGGCACATCACAGGGCCGCCAACTTGAGGACCACTGTCAGAAGTGGCCCCCAATCGCTAGATGCGCCACGGCTTTCCATCAGGCTGGTGGCGACGTAAATTTGGCGAGCTAAATATAAAAAAAAAGAAACTCATACTTACAACTTCAAATTCAACTACAACAGGTAGGACTAACAGTCCTACCTACATCAACTACGACACACGAGTAGATTTTTTTTTTTTTTTTTTTTTGTTGACGCGGGGTACGCATTTACGCGCCTTCATCCCAGCTGCGGGGGCAGCTAGGATGGTGTGTGGGACTCCCGGCTCGGTCCGCTCCCTAAGGAGCTGAAAACCACGCCTGCACCGCTCTCGAGCGCCCCTCTGTAATAGAGGAGACAGAGAGCGGCTGGCGCAGGCGTGCGCTAATGGGCACCCCCGGAACACGGGAAAGGTGCCCACCGCCATGTGACCGTTGGTGGGCGGGGTCCCCCGACCTTACGCCCACGGTCAAGAAACAATCGGGGACGCGCTGTGACTCCTCACCGCGGCGCCCCCGAACTGCACGGCAGAGCGGGAGCATTATCCGTTACTCCCGCTCTCCCGCACAGTGCACCTCCCGCTTTTCCGCCATCCCCTCGCCAACTGGCGAGGTGACAGCGGCCCAGCACTGTTGCCGCCGGTCGCGCCGTTATTCTCGGCCGGCAGCCCGAATTGCATGGCAGGGCGGGAGCATTTACCCAAACTCCCGCCCCCCACGCAGTGCCTCTCCCACTTTGCCGCCATCGTCTCGCCAGCAAGGTGGCGAAGCGACGGCGACCTAGCATTGCTGCTGCCGGCCATGAATAACGGCACGGCCGGCAGCAACACACACCACTGAGCAACCCACATGTGGGTTACTCCCGCCTCGGCCGGAATTAGCCAGAGTAGCACAACTCCCCCACAGAGGAAGGGGAGTGGTCGCTACTCCGTTGCCCAGGATGCACCACGAGGAGGATCCGACCCATTGGGGTCCTTAAGATGTTAGTAGGACCCCGCATCCCAGTAGGACCCCGCATCCCGACACACGAGTAGTAAAGTAAGACTACGAGAATATCAACAATACGCAATACGTGCCTTGAAAGCTGTAATTTTGTATAGAAGAATACCAATTTTTTGAGTTTAATTTATTATATACTCAATTAATGTTTATTCCTACTGTTATATTGTAAATTTAGGAGAATTGGCCCACTGATTTATCAGTCATTAGTATTATACTCATTATGACATTGATTTTACTTAAATATTAATTTAAATATATACGCTCGGCCAGGGCGTCACAAACATGAGCGCATTTATAGGTGAATCTTCTGGCATTCATCTATTATGTGGCATCAGGCAAACTTTGTATTGGAAAGTATGAAAACGTTACTATAACTTATATAATACACCAAAGAAACTTCCCCAAACAGATGCGATATTTTTACGCTCTTGAGCTTAAGCCTTGAATACTTCCTTTTTTCGTTTTTTTTTATTACCTATTTTCGTTACTACGGCAGCGAATTACGTCAGCGGGCGTGACAAAGTTGTATACGGGTGTCCTCAACGAAGCCTGTCGGCTGACTGAGCGGGCTCTGTGAGGTGGCTGATAGCGGCAAAATGCACTCCCGCTCAACAAAACGTTTTTTTTATTAAAACAATATGTTTTTAATTAATAAATAACTGCATAGGACCTCGAGGTAACTTATTAGGGACATGGAAATAAAAAATTAGTGTGGTACATTATATAACTACTGAATGAAATTGATTATAGTCAAGGCGGTCACAGGTAAATTTACAGATTCGAGGGAACTTTGGGATTATTTTCTATCGAGCCGAATTTACTCAATCGTGTTTTGGAGAACTGACATCCCTAGTCGATATACTTAATAATAATTATCCATTTAAAAAATTGTGAAATCTTTGTTAACACCGTTGCAAAATTGGTTCGAAATATGTCAAAATTATGTATTTTGAGTCCCACTTCACCTTAACTACATTTAAACTGTCTTCGCTGAGAAAATATCATTAATGGCATCGCAGTTTTGACTGTATTTTATGGGGCTCGCCAAAAAAGCAATACTTTTGGACGCATTTTCACAACATAATGTTTAGGTTAGAAAGGCTTTTTGGGACGGAATGTTTGAAAGAAATACGATTTGTTTGGAACGGAATGTTATCATCAATCATCAAACAGCATGTTGTTTTTATGCCGCTAAGGTGGAAACAAGAAAAAGAGTGGCCGTAAGTTTTATTGCCAGGTTCTTTTCTCTCCGACTCTACCTATTGCGTTGCAAATTTGGCATTAAATGTAGAAGAATAATATTTATTCATATAGGTAGGTCACAAAGTATAATATAGGAACGAAAAATTCATCGCTTCTACATTTACAGCGTAATTCGCAACGCAATAGGCAATAGGTAGAGCCGGAGAGAAAAAAACCTGGCAATAAAACTTTTATAATTTTCTTTTCGACCCAGCTGATGGTAAATTCTGTATCCTATGAACTTTTCAGAGGTGCAACGCTCGCACTACAAACTTTTCGCTGGCCGATTCCACTTTTCCATCCAGAAAAGTGTGTGAAGGATCGCGGGGCCATGCCTCTATATTTTTGTAAAAGTTCTGAGCTATGATAGAAAAAAAAAATATGAAAATCTATAGGAAATTTTGTGAAAAATAAATAATTAATGCTATTTTCTAAGTGTTAAGTTCTTGGGTGTTGTCAATAATATTTTATGTAGGGCTTATTAAAACTAGTTCACATGATTGCATAACGCTTACATTCACAAGCACCTGTACCTAGACACGCCTAGGAAATGTAACTCACGTACCGGGCCGTGTGTAAATAGTAATAAGTGCTGCTGTCTTTTAATAAATTATAGCCTAGGTAGGTATGTTACTACAAAATTATTTTATAGTCTAACGACGAAATAATTAGTTAAATCGATTTAGAAGTTTCAGTTTCAGTTTCGGTAAGCCCTAGGAAGGATGTCCCAGGACTCCCAACAGACCTACGACTACCACTGCGGCCTCGCATAGGGGGTCGTTCGGGTGCTATCCCGCGTCTTTGGGGGGTTTCGGGTGTGATACCGCTTCTAAATGCCCGCCCTTAGAAGTGGGATCACACCCAAAACCCCGTGCGTGAATCTCTCACGTCACGCTGCCGTCATCGGCCTGCTTCTGTAAGGATGGTGTTCAGCCCTCTCACCATCCTCAGACTCTCGGTCATGAAAAAAAGCTGTTGCTAATTCTACTGTAGCGATGGTCGCGTCTAGTTTTGCAACATATCTATTTTACTGTCTAATATTATAATAATTTAGAAAAGTGAAGATTCCTGCTTTTACCCGGAGTGTTGAAAATAAGCATGGCGTCAATAAAAATCAATATGGCGGATGAAAGCTGCCAAAACGCGGACGGGTTTTTAAATTCTCGTTAGTATTGTGTACAAAGTAACTTTAGCTAAACTTTTACACTTAAAGTCATTAGGGAGACGCTCCCTTCGTATTAGGAGTCTAAAATAGGTCCTGGACGTGTCGTTTTATGACTTGCTTTAGCCACTTGAATGCTTGTTTGCCTCCGTAACAATAGCCTACTTTTACAGTACGGTATAGTACTAAACATTTGTCGAAATTAACGAAGTTAACGCACAAACTGTAAAAAGGTAAAAGTAATTAAAGTACTTCCTCTCGTTGGGGTTAATTAGAGGAAATAAAATTTTGGGTTAAAGTACGTTTCCTCAAATTACTCAACCCCAAAAAGGTTAACGAAGTTGTGTACAAACAGGTACCAGTAAGTTTCTTCGCTCTTTTCTTCAAAATAGACGTCATTAATTTAATGACCTTTAGTGTTGGATAATATTAAAGAACTGGTATCTAAAGCATTTCTATCATTATCTGCAAATGAATCAGATTATGAATGAAACGCGCTGTTTTGCCTTTTTAGCCCCTACGAAAGGAGTAATTACATTACTATCACCACAGTATAAAGAGCAAACCTACATAATTATAATCCTATGATCTAAACATGTAGGGACACTGCTGACGCATTAGTTTTATGTAACGAGGCACAAACACTCGCTGGGCGCAGCAGTCGTCTCCCCACACGCTATGGGTTAGGTCATATTTAGTACATAAAGTCTTAGATTACTTATTCACCACAACCCATCGAAACCCTACAACTGGTGACCCCGAAATGGACACGGAGCCTACTGTTGCTTGGCGCGAACCCACGCGTTGATATCGAATATCGCAGCAACGTGACCGACGGATACGACGCGTGGCAGCCAGAAATGCACCTGGAGGTGAGTCCATGGGAGACGACTCGTCCTGTTCGCCGTAACCAACAGGACTAGTGACCTAACCCAAGATGATCGTGAAAAAAATTATTGCATGAGGATCTGCCTGCAGGAACATTCTCTACTACTCAACATGGCTGCGTTGTTAGCAAATTTATGTAGCGGCCAAAGCAGACCATAGGAGACGGAATACGAGCGACATGGAATTTCCGGGACGAGGCATCAGGCGTTACTACTTGGAAGCGTGAGACATTCCGCATCAAGATGAGAATCGCAGCATACCCGAGGAGAAACATGGATGGCTGGAGGACACCTCGGTGGCACTCTTTAGCACAGTGCACGCGACGTAATGGTGCATCACACGTGGACGCGACGACACATACCTACCTCTTCAGTGTTGGATAGCGCAACCTACAGCATCCAGAAGAATTCGGTCCATTGCTCATTGTGAAATATTGGTGAATTTCGTTGGCAGATACTCAATAGACAGTAGCAAATTGTTTCTTCATACAGAATGCGTCAACAGCATCTTATGAAGAACAAAATTGGCAAGATTGTGAAGTGCGTGTTAACTCGTGAATTTTGTTAGTATTTTAAAAGTGTTGCACCTGTACACAGGTAGCGTAATAAAGTAATAATACGATTTAGATTTCATCCAATTATTGTTATAGTTCAACATAGGAACAGTGATTGTACAGTAGATACAATATGTCCATTCAACTTTCTTGGAACCGCTCGACGGCTCAAGTAACATGATACTCTATGTGTTTTGCAATGTACGACGATAACGTTTAGTTTTATTCTTTGTAACTAATGATTGTTTATGTGAATGTAATTATCGTGAACTTCATTTACTGTAATGTTTTAAAGTTATAAATTTTTTGTTGTAAAAATTTGGGGGGAGTACTGTAGGGACGCTAGATGTGCATCGGTATGCTAGAAGAACTAACGAAAGAGAGTGTGAAAGTGGGACTGACACTGAATCCGGGAAAAACAAGAGCGATGACAAACGGAAGCAAATATACTGTTAAACTAGAAAACACCGAAATAGAATATACTGACGAGTACATTTATCTGGGACAGCTTATAACTGAAAAAGAACCCATGCGAAAGGAAGTTGAGAGAAGAATTACTAATGGCTGGAAAAGATACTGGAGCCTGAGAGAAGCTATGAAAGATAAAAAACTTCATATAAACTTAAAAAGTAAATTGTTTAACACCTGCATACTACCTGTTCTGACGTACGGATGTCAATCATGGGTTTTGGGTCATGAAATAGACAAACTAGCCTCCTGTCAATATGCCATGGAAAGGAGTATGCTAAACACCAAAAAGTCTGACAGATTGAAAAACTTAGTTATCCGAAATAAAACAAAAACTACAGATGTGACAATTAAAATAAAAAGACTTAAATGGAGATGGGCTGGCCACATGACAAGAGGACACGACAAATGGAGCAAAAGGGTGTCCCAATGGTATCCTAGAGAGGGCAAGAGGAAGAGAGGGAGACCGCATAAAAGATGGGACGACGACATCCGACAAGTTGCAGGAGTCACTTGGAACAGAGTGGCAAAGGAAAGGAAAGAATGGAAAAGGTTGGAGGAGGCCTTTGCCGATTGGCAAACAGATCTAGGAAAGATAACCAAGCAACAGATATTAGCATAGTTAAGATTAAGAATCCAATGTTTTTATGCTTTAAGTCTAAATGCATGTAAATTAGTTAAGAGATCTGAATAAAGGGCTATATTATTATTATTATTATTATTACTGTAGGGACACTGCTGACGCATTAGTTTTATGTAACGAGGCACAAACACTCGCTGGGCGCAGCAGTCGTCTCCCCACACGCTATGGGTTAGGTCATATTATAATATCGTATAGTATTTTGTTTTGTTAGTGTAACTGGTACCAGACTACAATTATATATTTTATACATAAAGTCTTAGATTACTTATTCACCACAACCCATCGAAACCCTACAAACACACAATATAAACCTATGATCTGTCTTAACTAAACTAACTAAACTAACTATTATTCTTAACTTAACTTAACACTTATTTCTATTGCTATTATGTTATCAACTGTCCGAAGAGGCGAAGATGACATAGCAGAAAAGAATAGTCAGTTTGCGAAATAGTTCAATTGAAAAGTAGACGGAATGCGAAATAGGCTGATTGCTAAGTAGGCGATTTGCGAAGTAGGAAAACAGAGAAGTAGGTTTTAAGAGAACTTTGCTATTTGCGAAGTAGACCCTGGCGCCTGAGGGCTTCTATATATAAACCTATGATCTGTAGGCTGTGCTATCACAGCCTACAGACATAGGTTTTCTCTTTAAACTGTGTTACTATTTACCTTTTGCAACCACCATTATAGTTTATAGAATTTCTAAGTCATAGACGTTTTCTACGTATTCTCACAGTAATTATTTTGTGTTCTCTATCAGCGACATAGTACCTACCTACTCGTAGATAACAATATTATTATTAGTAATATCAGCTCCTCACATTTACATAATTATTACTATGTAAACTAATTACAGAGTTCCACTTTGCATAATTTACCGGCGATCATAACAATCAATTGTTTGATTAATTTAGAATGGTAGGTGATACTGAGAGAGTCATTAATGTAAAATGGGACCTACTTAGTTAAGTAAACGATTTATAGGAGGTTCCATCTTTATGTAAGTACTAGCTGACCCGCGCAACTTGGTTTGCGTGATAAATCAAGAACCGCTCGACCGATTTTGTGCAAACTTCACATAAACCATCTACTAAATAGTCCGAACAAAGCCTAAACATTTGGTTTGGATAGGTGAGCCCGATCTCGAGTTATAAAATTACAACGAAAAGTGGCATTGATTTTTATATATATGGATGTACATATTGAACATTGATCTTTCACAAACAAGACCTTGTTTGTTTTTATCACCAAGCAGCAAGTAATAAAAGCAATCTACTTGAAAAAATATTTCATAGATAGGTACATATTTTTTGTGTTCTGTTGTAATCTAAAGCAATTTTTTTTACCGTGAGGGAAAATCCTTCATGGACTAAAAACTAGAAACCTAACGTAACGCCCAACAACCTACGATTGGAAGCCCCGGGTAAACCCTCGGAAGGATGTCCCAGGACTCCCAACAAAAATCTAGAGCTCCTTTTATTGCATTCATAAACATACCTACCTACATTTCCTCAATATCTTTTTATTTATACCAATATCAAGCAATTTAATTTAATAAGATGATCGTTGATTGGTTGATCAGATTTCTATAGAATGACTTGTTCATATCGAACATTTAAATAGTCACTTTTCAATTATGCTGTGGGACAAACACGATACATGCCATTCACTTGTCAAACTTTAGACGTTTAAGTCAGTTATTAGATTTAAACGTACACAGAGGTCACTGACCACTTAACGCACGTTATGACCGTTTAACTAAGTTGCGAAAGTTCGGAAGTTAGGCCAAGATTTTACTTTAAGTTGACCGGATAACTAGTCGGTATGTTGTGTCGCTGTGGACATACGTAAATTATACTTGAACACACACGATACATTTTTCCAATTAAATATGTAATTAGTTGACCCGCGCAACTTCGTTTCCATGGTAAATGAAGAACCGCTCGAGCGATTTTGTGCAAACTTCACACATAAACCATCTACTAAATAGTCCGAACAAAGCCTAAAGATTTGGTTTGGATAGGTGAGCCCGTTGAATTACAACGAAGAGTGGCATTGATTAGAATCACTTCTACAAGCTGGATCGTTTCTCTTTCGAAACATAGAAATTGGAACTTTATTAAAGACGGTAACGAAAAACCTCTAAAAACTTGTGTCAATTTATCAAATCATCATGGACTGCACGTAGGCCTCTCCCAAATTACGCCACCATACACCATGTATTGTGGCGTTTTTTTATACCACTATTCTGGCTGAGAAGCAGAAGGCCCACCAGAAGGACTGGTGGTCACTGCAGCCCATGAACGTATTTTTGTGACCAATGAGGTGTTTATTTCGGAGCTTGAATGGTTTCTCAGTTTTAGCACAGCCGACATATACTGTGGTTTTAGCCCCTCTCTATAAAATAGAGTGCAGAGAGGCTTATGGCGAACCAGGTCACGTGGATCATCTGTTCAAAGTTTGAAATAAAACAAAAATGACAACGTCAATCGGATTGAACTTTCACTTTCACAATAAACGTTAGAGGGGCAACGTTTTCGGGTGAGACCGTCTTACGGCTTCTTGTTCTTGATGTCAAAGTAAGCGTGTACGTATTTTATAATTTGGGTTAGAGTGGTGTGGATATGTCCCAAAAATATTTATTTATTTAGACGCAAACTTTGAAGCTTCTAAACTATGTAATTTTTAGGGTTTCAACCAAAGGGTAAAAATGGGACCCATTACTGGAACTACGCTGTTCGTCTGTCTGTCTATCACCAGGCTGTACTGGAACTGGAGCGTGATAGCTAAATAGCTGGAATTTTCCCATTTTATATATAAGTCTGGGGCCGCTATTCAACAAATTCTATGCTATGCAAAATAGAAAAATAATAATATTTAGGGTGGATTTTCATACAACAAGCGTAGGTAGGTACTATTTTTGATGTTATTGGCACAAAACCGGTGTTTTGGTAATCCGACTAGCAATTGGCTGGTTTTTGATAACTTATCTGAGTAGTATAAATTGAACTCCTGCAAGATAAAATTCAGCACATTTTAAGATATTGCGAACGCACCCATAAATCTACCTAGCATTTATGGAGCTGGCGATTTCTAGGTCTTTGATGTAACTTATGTTATTGGGCCGGGACCATTACTGGGACCATTAAGTGCCGGTAAACGATGTGTTTCTGCACTAGTTGGCACCGAACCTGCTGTTTATAGGTAGTGGTACATTTGCTCGATGAACGTGAATCTGGCAAAATAGCACTTTATGCATTTGCGCATTTAAAAAGGGCATTAGAAGGGCGTGGTGTTCGAAGGTGGGGGGGCACAGCTAGTAAAAAATTATTTCTAATGTCTCAGTCACGATTTCAAGAGCACCTCCTTACTGGTCCGATTTTTTTGAAATTTAGTTTTGAATGCTGGAACATCTGAACATTGTAAAAGTCTGCTATTTATAAACATACCAAGCGAGCGACGCCATGTATAAGTAGTTGTACAATTCCATGTCATAAAGTCTAAGCTACAATTTTATATTTTAATAAATGATACAAAAAAATAACATCATTTTATCGTTCAATATTTATGACGCTGATTACTTAACGTCTTATCTCTATCTTTCTGCCCTAAATGTATAGTGAAAGTTAATGATATGTTTGATACGTATACAGAATGGCTATTTCAACAATTTGCACAAGCGGCTCGTTGGTCTAGGGGTATGATTTTCGCTTAGGGTGCGAGAGGTCCCGGGTTCAAATCCCGGACGAGCCCAAACTTTTTAGAAAAATATATTTTTTATTTTCATTATCGAAATCATTTAATGCAACGGTACATTATATAGTATACATATAGTAACGTCATTATCCCCGAAGGGGTAAGCAGAGGCTTAGTTTACGCCCACATTTCACCTTATAGTTTTTAAACGGTATCATTTTAATGGTTCTATACCGTGGTGATCTTTATTGAGGTCAATACAGACAGAGCACCAGTTTGATAATGATTTAGTAACTTATATGGATAAGTTTTGTAGTATAAACTATTATTTTAATTTAAAAAAAATATAACTTCAAAGGCTTTTAGGGCACCTATAGAGGTATACGCTGCTCTACCGATGTAATGCTTTTACATCTTACTTGGTTCGAATACAGCTGTCATGAAATAGCTGTACCTATTAATAAAGGGACAAAAATTTTTTTTTGAACTCCATTCTGAAGTTCGTGAGAAAATTCCTGAGAAAGTTCTAACAGAAAAAGGTTCAGCTTGGTAATCTTTCTAATATAATATTAAGGATAATTCTACTGTATGTCACTGAACTCCTCCTAAACGGCAGGAGAGATTTAAATGTTTTTTTTTTGTATACTTTCGGGTGACACCCTGGATGGTTTAGATTCACAAATCAGCCCGGCAGATGGCGCTACAGTCGGAATGTATAGGTACAGAAAAGTGGTGCTGCAACGTAAACGAAGTTGCGCTGGTCAGCTTATATAAGTATAGATAAACAATAAATTTTATTGTAAGTAGGTACTTATTTCATATCCTCGCCTCCCTCCCCAGGTCGTGCGGTCTCTATACAAAAATCAATACATATAATAAAATCGTACCCGGTCGCTGTCTGTACATTGAAGATATATTAGAAAAAAGTTAACATGGGGACTTTATGGACGCAATAGAACCCATAACAATGGTTTTATAATTTTTGTCTGTTTGTCTGTACGTTTGTGCACGCTAATCTCAACAACCTCTCAACCGATTGCGATGCGGTTTTCTTTATTGCGTTGCGGTTTGCTTCACTTAAGATTTAGTGTTTGTTTCATGTCAATCGGTCCATAAATGAAAAAGTTATATTAATTTAAAGATAATGCAGCGTACGGAGTCGCCGGCTACAGCCAGTTATTAATATAAGTAGGATATATAAGTAGGAGGACTCTGTAGTCGGACTGTCACTGTACGGGCCATTATCCGCCCCGCCCAGGTGTGTGTGACACTTATGGCGAATCCAATTTCATAAATAGAACACCTATACAAATGTATGAAATAATTTCTTTTTCGGTGAAAGATCCCTCTATGTTACACTTCTGTATGTAAAATTGATGTCACGTCAAAATTACGCCCAACGATGCTATCTTGCGTGAAATAAAAGTAAAAGGTGGTTTTGACATAAACAGATAAATGTGTAAATATCTTTTCATTTCTCATACTCGGAAAATAGTGTTTTCTTGATCTGGCTATTGGGTGGAAAATGCTGTTTCCCTCCCTAGGGAGGGAAAAACTCACACAAATTACTTCCCACCCAAGGGCCAGAATGAACTTTAAAAAAAGAACTGCTGACAGGTCAGCTGTGATAGTGAAGAGATTTGTGTTAAAAAAAAATGCTGCGGCCATGTGACTTTCCAAACAGCCAGTGTGAACTTAGCGAAAATTTCTTCCGGCCCCATACAACTACAATAATATTGATCAATATAGCAATAAATTGACCGTGTATGGGTAATATTAAGGTTTGAACAGACTATATTCGGATGGAAATAAATATTGTGGCAATATTATTGAGTCAATAATATTGTACGTGTATGGGGCCGGTAATCTATGCAACAATTACGCGGTGAGTTCCATATTTAAAATTTAAAAAGTCGACGTAATGTAGTTGTTGTTTATCTGTTACAGAATTCTAAACAATTGGTAATAATCTTTAATAGTAAGGTTTAAATGTTATTATTAGTTTTATTTTCCTCGTATTTGAAATGAAAAGTAGAGTGTTTAACACGGGTAAAAGAATCAATTCCGACTCGGACTATAGCCGGGTACTAACCCGCGCAACTTCGTTTTCGTCACATGAGAGTGAGCAAAAGAGAGATATGGTAATAATATTTCGAGTATTATAATGTTTCCCGTTGCATTTACCACCGTCGCGTCGCGTCGCTTGTATTCATTAGAGCTGAACCGCATCTCTTCGTTTGCGTCACATGAGAGTGAGGAGGAAAGAGGTGTTAAAGTAATATGTTTCCCGTCGCTTTTACTTCCACCCATCCGTTTTTCGATGTGGAACTCATCGTGTGCGAGTCCGACTCGCACTTGACCTGTATTTATCGTTCAGTTGACTGGCTGCCACTGCAGACCAAGTTTACTCCCGTAGCGTCGCTCATACTTGAAACTTAATAAATAAATAAATAAATTCATTTATTCAGTTAAAATTTACAGAATCATTTACAGTGACCCCACACTAGGCAAGCCTGTACTGTGGGTGTCAAATACGACCAACATTTAAAATTGATTAATTAATGTGACTATTTAAGTCACATTAGGCACATTAACAATACTTAAAAATAATTAATAAAATATTAGGTGCTTACATATGAAATTGGCGTTTTGTATAGGAGGAACAAAAAGTCGAATATTTTTAAATATAATATATTTAATTAATCAAAGTATGAACCATTGTTTTCTATGCATTTTTGCCATCTCATAGGTAGTTCATTGATCCCTTTACTAAAAAAACCAGTCGGACGGTAATCAATAAAATCTGTGAAGGCGATTTGGACTGCCCCATCAGAGTTGAATTTTTTCCCTTGCAAGAAGTTGTCCAAATTTCGAAAAAAATGGTAATCTGTTGGAGCAAGATCCGGGGAGTACGGAGGATGTTTTAGACATTCCAATTGAAGCTCTTCTAATTTGGTAGCCGTCTGTTGTGCAGTGTGTGGTCTAGCGTTGTCGTGAAGCAGCAGTGGCGTGGAGCGATTGACCAGCCTAGGTTGTTTAGCCGCTAGCTTTTCCATCATGGTTTGCAATTGCTGACAATAGACATCAGCCGTAATAGTCTGGCCAGATTTGAGAAAACTGTAATGAACAATACCGGCACTAGTCCACCAAACGCTTACAAGTAACTTTTTTGGGGTTAATTTTCGCTTGGGGCAGGATTTGGCTGGCTGGCCAGGATCCAACCATTGCGCTGAGCGCTTTCGATTATCGTAAAGAATTCATTTTTCGTCACAGGTAATGATTCGGTTTAAAATACCTTCATTATTGTGCCGGTTCAGTAATGTAACGCAGCAGTCGACGCGCTTTTGCCGGTTTGCTTCAGTCAATTCGTGAGGTACCCACCTTTCAAGCTTTTTAATCTTCCCAATTTGCTTCAAGTGAATTAAAACAGTTTTATCACTAACACCGCAGCCTGCAGCTAACTCGGACGTGGTTTGCGATGGATCCGCTTCCACAATAGCCTTCAATACTTCATTATCAACTTGAGTCTCAGGCCGTCCACGGGGCTTGTTCTGCAGGTCGACATTTCCTGAACGAAAACGTTGGAACCAAAAACGAACTGTGTTTTCTTTTGCAACATGACCGCCATACACATCATTCACCCTTCTAGTCGTTTCCGCAGCACTAGTGCCACGGCGGAACTCGTACTCGTAAATAATGCGATATTTTAAGTTTTCCATTTTGTAAAATGAGTGACGCAAACAGAAAAAAACAGAAGAAAAAAACAAATGAATGACGGTCATCGAAGGATAAATACATGAGTAAATAGGTGGGAAAATTTGAATTTGGAATTCCTTACCAAAGAGGAGAAAATCGTAATTAAAGTGGCCAGTACGAAAAACGCCAATTTGATGTGTAAGCACCTAATATTTTGAATACATAATTATAAAAATCATTAATTCAATAAAACTAAAAAACATAGGAAAATAATCAATAAATAATAATAGGCACATTAACAATACTTAAAAATAATTGATAAAATATTTTGAATACATAATTATAAAAATCATTAATTCAATAAAACTAAAAAAACATAGGAAAATAATCAATAAATAATAATAATAAATACAAAAATGTTATTTGTAGGATTGAGTGGTGTCAGGTGGCACGTTGCTACATTCCGATGTAACCATCACTTTGTAGGTAGTTCGGCGAGGAAACCAGGAATCGTGGTATAAAGAAATAATGCGTGGTTTAGTTAACACTCATTTAGTCAATCGTATAACTAACACTAAACACAAAGAACCTCCTAGGACTAATTAAATCTACACTGTTATAACATTCCACCAGAGCACGTGGGCGCGTGCGCACCGGTCGATCGTTGCACCAATAATGACCGAGACTCGACTGACGACGTCCTGATATGTCGTGCGTGGCCGCCCCTCCAGCGCTCGGTGTTATGTCACCTGTCAATGTCACTTGTCATTAGGATCACATTTGAAGTGTGCCGTCACGGCCAACCCTGACTATCGCACGTCCTCGGGCGAAACACCTGTAGAAATTTAAGAATGCGTTAATGATCGCTCGTCCATTCCTGACAGAAATTGTGAACTTATCTTCCTTTCCCAATAAGCCGGGCGTACTAAGCCCCTTAAACCAAATAGTACCTACTTGAAACGGGTTGAGGCATCCGAGGCCTCTTAAACTAGCTAGCGCAACACACAGACATGGCTCAGGCATACGAGGTCTTCCCAACCAGTCCAACCTTCAACAAAGACGTGGCCCAGGCGTACGTACCTCTTTTAACCAGTCTAAGTAGACGTGGCCTGGGTATACGCAGCCTCTTCAACCAGCCCTACCAACATAGACGTGGCTCGGGCGCACGTACACATTTCAAGCGTACGCGGCCTCTTTAACCAGTCCGACCAACACAGACGTGGCCCGGGCGCACGTACACATTACAAGCGTACGCGGCCCCTTCAACCAGTCCGACCAACACAGACGTGGCCCGGGCGCACGTACACATTTCAAGCGTACGCGGCCCCTTCAACCAGTCCGACCAACACAGACCTGGCCCGGGCGCACGTACACATTTCAAGCGTACGCGGCCCCGTCAACCAGTCCGACCAACACAGACGTGGCCCGGGCGCACGTACACATTTCAAGCGTACGTGGCCCCTTCAACCAGTCCGACCAACACAGACGTGGCCCGGGCGCACGTACACATTTCAAGCGTACGCGGCCCCTTCAACCAGTCCGACCAACACAGACGTGGCCCGGGCGCACGTACACATTTCAAGCGTACGTGGCCCCTTCAACCAGTCCGACCAACACAGACGTGGCCCGGGCGCACGTACACATTTCAAGCGTACGCGGCCCCTTCAACCAGTCCGACCAACACAGACGTGGCCCGGGCGCACGTACACATTTCAAGCGTACGCGGCCCCTTCAACCAGTCCAACCAACACAGACGTGGCCCAGGCGCACGTAACCTTTTCAACCAGTCCAACCAGACGTGGTCTAGGCTTACGCGGCCTCTCCAACCAGTCTGACCAACAAAGACGTGGCCCAGGCGCACGTATCCTTTTGAACCAGCCTAAACAGACGTGGCTCAGGCATACGTGACCTTTTCAACCAGTCTTCCCCATAACAAAAGCGTGACTTTGTATAGCGGCAGAGGTTCATACATAAATCGACTCACGAATCTGTAGAACGTGAAAGAGGCACACAAAGGTCGCAAATCCTGGCGATTCGCTTCCGAAAGAAAAGGAACAGTCTCACCGGATGACGTCAGCAGTGCACCTCCAGCTGTGATGTTAGTTCTGCGACACGGCCATCACGACGACTCACACGTCCTCGTGTGAAGCATCGCAAACATTTACAGCATCTGAAACAACAGTTTATCCAAAGTACAGAATCTTTTGCTCGACCTTCCTGACCGAAGAGTCGGGCATCAGCTAAATAAACTCGACATATTAAGTCTGCATTATTTTATTCTAAACAGTTCGCAACGCTTATTAAATCTGATCACAATACATACATACAAACACATACACACAGTCACGCTCCCATAGGCAGAAGCACAGTATACGCCCACATTTCACCTTATGGTTTTATGTCCCACGCAATAGGTGGTGAGCCTATTGCTGTGTTTCTGCTATTTTTTTACTCTTGATTATTTTGATCTCTTGAGTATTGCTGATCACAATAGGTACTCAATTAAATCGAAATCGGCGAGTTCAGTATGCAATACTCTTAACTCAACCTAAAGCCTCCATCCGGCCGGGTAGTGGGACTTCCATCCTGTACCCACTTCAGATAATGGTATGAATTGAACCAGAAAATGCCTACCTTCGGCACTTTTTTTTTTATACCACTAAGGTGGCAGACAAGGACTGGTGGTCACCGTAGCATATGAACGCTTGCAACACCAGAGGCGCCACCACTCCCGTGCTGCCGACCCTGTAAAACCTTCAAAGACCCCTTTCAAAGAACCCTATGCTGTAGGCTTTTCCTTACGGCTTGACGACGTAGGTCACTATAAAGACCCATGGCTAGCATGAATCTGCGCGCGGCCAGAGTAATTCGCATACTACACTCACTCACTCACGTGAAGGTCTTACTCCTTCATCATCATTTGTCAGGTAAGTCTTTAAAGAATCTACTCACATGAAGGTCTAACCCCTTCGTCATCTCAACGACCTACTTAATGGAAAAAGAAAAGGACTACGTGACCTGTAATTTGCAAGGTCCATCCTCGTAGCACGTCGATCTTCATAACTACCCAGCAGCTCGATGAGGATACGCCTCCCGTAGCTCCGGCACAACATAATCTGCTAGTGACCGCGCCGCCCGTGCCGCACGCTGTTAGTTTTCACACCAGTGCTCGCGCAAGCCGCTGTCGACCCGCGCTCTGCTTCTTCGCTGCGCTGGCGATGGAGCACCCACAGCGGCCACAGCGCAACCGTTCACGAAGAAGTTACATGAAAATTAACAAAATTTAGAGTTAAAGTACACCGGTAACAAGTTACTGTACATGTCTTCCGCCAAAACGTTATGAGGGATGACATAATATTGGTTCCATTCCCTGAATAGATTATTTTTTTTTACCCATTAGCGGTGGTTGCTCATACCTACATTTCATTATTTATAACCAATATTTTGAGGAAAGATTATGTCACATTGGAATAATCAAACCATTCGAACTTGTATCACTCCTGGTCAACAAAACACTCATTGGGCAACCATTAAACCATCTTGTAGCCGGTACCGTCAGTTACAACTAAAATCACTGGTCTGATAATTACACTAAGAAATTACGATCAGATAACACAGGAGTCATAACTTGTAAGCGAATTTTATTCACAGCTTGTAATCTATCAAAAATTTAAACCTTACAATCTTACCTATTAAAAGTTCTAAGGGACTAGCCTGCGTGACCTAATTCATGGTGCAATTGAGAGAGAGCTGTACGTTTGAACAGAGCATCCCGTCACGAGCGACTACTTAGTTCCATATATGTTCATACATGGAGTTCATCTTCAGTATCTCGGATTCTCTCTTCCTGGTTGTAGGCTTTCGAATTACATGTTGCTATTAAATAAAGCTTGATAATAACGGACTCACAAAATTCCTTGAAGTCTCTGCTGGCGGAGTACCGTCCTTGATCGCCAATCATGTAGATAAGTATGCCGAATAACGAACACTATAATTCAGTGTCTTATACTGCTGCTTATATCGATGCTAAGTGTAGGATGAAATGATGCGTACTTAGTACCTGGTATAATGACAGCCATTTCATCGACAACCGGGACCTTACCGCTAACCTCCGAAGCCCGAAAGTGCTTGTACATGAAAGAGTCACAAAGTGGTTACCCATCCAAGGACTGCCACAGTAAAAGCTGCTTACGACAAAATGAATTTACAGAACACCAAGACCGCAGGACTACAAGCGCTTCTATTGAACTGATAACTTCCTTTTGGTTGTTCATACACTAAGTTTTCTGGTCGCATCAGTGTGTGTGGTGTGTCAGGGTAGTGCCACCCTGGTATTGGTGTTCGTTTTAATCTGTACTTTACCTGATAAATGATATCGCGCGACTGTCTGTAAATTTATTTAAATTTTCTTATAACCCTCGGCATGTTCTTGAAGCAATAAAGTTCATAAGCGTGAACGCAGTAACCTCTCGTGGACATCGTTGATGACAGAACATCAGAACGATCTAAGGACCATTTGCAAACAAAGAGTTTTACCAAATCGCTAGATTTCCGGTGTAGCACATCTGATCCTGGCCCTTTGGGTCCTGAGTGATCCCCGAGGAAGCTTTCCATTATTCAGGTAGGATACGAGTTTTAAGACCTCTCCATCCTTCTGCCGTTCCGCAATCAGCTGTTGGTCAGCAAATTCCGCTGATTGATCAATACACTCTCTTTGCAGTACTGTAGGGGATTATTTTCTGAAAAGAAGTGTGCCTGTAATATTTCCTAGCCAATGCCTTCCTAACCAATTCGACATCACCATATGAAATTCAAATGAGACAAGCGGCACTATGTCCGCTTTCGCCCATGTGGACTGCATGAATGCAGTCTTTGACCACACCAAACTTGCTGTTATGCAAATGATGATAACATAATTTCCAACTGCATGAGTGAGAGCTTCGAACCTTTTCTGACGCTAAATCTAAGATTGTAGAGAGATCGACCTCCATGTAACCTTACTAATTGTTCCGAGAAGCAACAAAAAATATAACGGTTTAGGACTGTGTGTCCTCAATCGCAGTAGTCTACACACATCCTGTCCGTACAGTCTTGTTTCATTTTAAACTACAGAATGGAACTTGCAAATAATGATCAACTACAGCGAATTATATTGGCTCTTAAGTGTGCTCTTCCAGGGTCAAACTGCAAGGGTATCACCGATAATAAACGTGTGATTGAAGAATTCAAGTTTCTGATTTCAGTTTCCTTATAGGAGGGATGTTATTGTCTCACGTACTGGTCAATCTAATTTCTATAATGAAGGGCGCCATGTGATACGGTTGGACGTAAAATTACGTCAAATCATGATCGTTTCTAGCCAGCCTAGTGGCCTAGTAAAACAAAAAAAAAGGGATTTCAAAAGTTACGCCATCAGTATCAGTGGTCAGAATTTCTACAGGCGATCTCACGAAAGTTAATCCAGTATCTGTTGCAGTCACACTATAACAAAGTCTTTAATTCTTAAATTTTACAGAAGATAGATTCTTCCACTGCCGAATATTCGGTATCAGAATAGAAATAAACATGAAACTGCTCACCAAAGTAATCCTGAAGGTGCGTGCGTACTTTCTGTGACAGAAATTACCGCGTTTCTGCTGCTTCAACAGAAAATGCCATATTTCCGTTTCTGTATCGCCATAAAAATGCATACTCTATCGCCACGTGGGCGACTGAGTTTCATCCCACTTCTGATGTAGGATTGAGTGGTGTCAGGTGGCACGTTGCTACATTCCGATGTAACCATCACTTTGTAGGTAGTTCGGCGAGGAAACCAGGAATCGTGGTATAAAGAAATAATGCGTGGTTTAGTTAACACTCATTTAGTCAATCGTATAACTAACACTAAACACAAAGAACCTCCTAGGACTAATTAAATCTACACTGTTATAACATTCCACCAGAGCACGTGGGCGCGTGCGCACCGGTCGATCGTTGCACCAATAATGACCGAGACTCGACTGACGACGTCCTGATATGTCGTGCGTGGCCGCCCCTCCAGCGCTCGGTGTTATGTCACCTGTCAATGTCACTTGTCATTAGGATCACATTTGAAGTGTGCCGTCATATTTTTAATAAATACAATCACAAATTATAATGAAATCAAAATAAAAAGTCAAAAACATACAATTAAAATATATATAAATAATAATAAATGTTTCCAAACAATGCAATTGATATTTTTATTTTGATATACGCGATAAGTTAACATTCATCAACTATGTTTACCATTATGATATGTGTACAAAGATATCCTCAGTACAATTATAGGTCAGTGATTGGAGCCATTCCGTAACAACTGCCCTAGCTTCCCTTACAGAGGAGCGCTTAATTGTACAGGCACCTACTATTTTATTATAAATATAATTATCTTTATATGGACTGAAACGTCTAGCAAATTTGGTACTAATTGAAGGTAATGGAACTCTATAAACACGGCGCTGGAGAAGCTTCTGGTAATCAGTGGAATTTATGATATTTTTATGAGTCTTTGAGATAGATTTAAGAATAAACAACTGCCTCACATTAAGCATCCGACAGTCTCTGTACAGCAATGTTGTAGAGTATCTATACGGCTTGTTATACATGGTTTTAAGCACAGCCCGTTGTGCTCTCTCAACTTGAAGCATAACAGTCTTATTAGCATTTCCCCAGCAGGTCAAACAGTAACTGATCAATGACTGGCTCAAAGCGTAATAAACCGTTTCAAGAGTGCTATTCGCCGCTGAGGAACGAAGCAACTTCAAAATGTTCGCCGACTTACGTACACGTGTTGAGAGGGATGCTATGTGAGCATTGAAGTTAAGATTTTCGTCAATAATTACGCCGAGATACTTTAACGAGTCGGCTCTTGTCAGCTCCTGACATGTGCACGGAATACTCCGATCGGAGCAACCGTGTATCCTGATATCAGTTTCGTTTCCAGGAGCTGATCGAGCAGTTTTGTGAAAACATAGATATTTTGTTTTTTTGGCATTAAGAGTCAGTAAATTGTGTTCCAACCAAGTAGTTACGTGCCTCATTCCAGTCTCCGCAGACTCACAAACCTCAGACCAGGTGTCACCCCCAAATACAATAGCGGTATCGTCCGCGTAACAAATTATTTCCGCATTTAGACTATCATGTATGCTGTTAATGTACATGATGAACAGAGTCGGTCCGAGCACACTGCCCTGAGGTACCCCAAAATTTACAAACTGCAGTCCACTTTCACAGCCACCCACCCCCACACACTGCCGTCTACCCGACAAATAACTTCTGAACCATTCCAACGCAGAGCCTCTAATTCCAAAGAGGCGTTCCATTTTTGTCAGCAGTATAGGCGACGACACAGTGTCAAAAGCCCTTGCCAGGTCCAAGAAAATTGCCACACACATTTTCCTTTGATCTAAATAGGATGCTACTGTACTGGTTAGAAGTGTAACCGCATCCTCAGTGGAAATTCCCCTTCTGAAGGCAAACTGCCTAGGTGAAATCAGATGGTTTCCTTCGATATATCGAAGAAGTCGGTTATTAACTATCTTCTCCAGGAGCTTCGCAAAGACCGACAAAAGTGAAATTGGGCGATAGTTTTCAATAGCGTCCCTTGGTCCAGATTTGTGAATGGGAGCAACAGTGGCCACCTTCCAGGTTTCGGGAAAAACGCCAGTACACAAACTAGTATTATAAATGAATGTGAGGGGTTCAATGATAACATCCCTAATCGCCTTCAAAAGACTATTAGTTACGCCATCGATTCCTGGAGCTTTATCATTTTTTAAAGACAATATCAACTCCTCCACCTCGTACTTGTCTGTAGGCTGTAAGAAAAAGGAGTTTAAAATGTATTTATTGTTTACTTCTTCAGCCAAAGTTCTCTGGTCTGTATGGAGCTTTTTGAGGATCTCATCCGCCAGCCTTTCACCAACAGCAGCAAAATATGTATTGCACGCGTCAAGGGACTGTACTCCACTAGCACTACCTTTCAGAGACAAGAGTTCGCTAGGATCTTTATTTTTATTCGAAAGATGGCATATACTTTTGATAGTATTCCATAACTTTTTCGGATTCTTTGCGTTTTTAGCGAGCTCTTCACTTTCATACTCCCGCTTAAGTTTACGCAAAAGATTGTTACAGAAATTTCTGTATCGTCGATAAACTATTTGCAGGGCCAGGTCATTATGGAATTTCCGTGCCTTCATGTGAAGTTTATCCCGATGGTGTATGCAGCGGACAAGACCCGGCGTGATCCAGGGTTGTATATTATATTTGGAATGACTTTTTCGGACACTCACTGTGTTCTTGTGCACTACTTCGGTCAGTCGCTCACTGAAGCTTTTCACCATAACGTTAACATCGCTAGTGCATAATATCGGTGACCAGTCTTCCTGTGAAAGTTCCATTCGTATAGCTTGTATGTTTCGCTTTAGAACACTCCTATCCATTCGATGCTTCTGGGGTACACTAACCGAAAGTCCAAAAACAACCAGGTCATGGTCAGTCAAATGCGAGGGGCACACCGCCCCAACTGCACCGTGGAGAGTATTTACAAATACATGGTCAAGACACGATGCACCCCTCGTCTGCGCCGTTATGGCCGGGAAAAGACCATGCTGGGCAGCAAGGCAAAGGTACTCCAAATCCTGGCCAGTGGCCGCCGAAAGTATGTTTATATTGATGTCTCCTGCAATAACCAAAGTTTTATTCTCGGTTGACAAGCCAACAAGAGTACGATCAAGTGAGTGCAAAAAGTTAGTCTTGTTCCCAAATGACGGCGGCCGATAGATACCTAGTATAGCAATGGCACCGGGCAGGCCTATCTGTAAACAGTTTGCATCATCAAATTCCGGTTCCGACACACAGGCGCTCAGTGTATCCCTGACATACACCACTACTCCACTGTTCTGGTTAATTATTTTGATCGTACTATATGCTGTATATGATAATATTTGTGGCACAACAGTGCACTCACTGAGCCAACATTCCGTGAGAATCAGTACATCAAAAGCAAAACCAAACCTAGTCAAGGCTGACAGAAAGCAATCAAAGTTTTTAGTTATACTACATATATTAAATGTCAACAATTTTAGGTTGTGAAATGATATAACTTCAAAACAGTCCTCAGGCGTCTGAATTTTGTGGCAAGGTATACATATTGTGTCTAATCCTTTCTCTAAAGCATCATCAACCATTAGGCCGTGGTAAAATAGTACCCTTTTCAATTTCAGATATTCGATTAAAATAGCCATAATATCCGGCGCCACACAGCACGGACACAAAACCTGAGCAACATTCCATTTCTAACTCCAGCAAACCCAACAACAACAAACTGATCACAAAGCAGACACAGCAGTACCAGACAGCACAGACAGGTCCACCCCTGACAATGTCACAGAAATCATTTGGTTCAATTATCCAATCATGTAGTAAATACCATTTAAATTCATTGATTATCATTATGTGAATAAAATACACAGCACTAGCAAAAAATACATGCACTAACAAATAAATAATAATTGATATTATACACGAAATAAACATGAATACAAACATTCCATGCATTTTTAACTCAAAATAACCTAAAATAAAACAATAAAAAGACTTGTATAATAATAATATATGCTCAATTGAGACTCTGAAAACATACACTTCAGGTTTCAATGGGAGTATTAAATACTCGATCAAGATCATCAGGCGTACGTATCGATAAGGCCGTTATAATAAATAGCCGCATATAATAAGAGGGATATTTTAGGTGAACCTTAAGAGATAGGCATACGCTGTTAAGGACTTTTTTTATAACTTTTTAAGAGGAACAATTTTGTAGTACACAATTTTTACGTAACTTTAACTATTTATGCAGCAACGGCAATGGAAGCTCTCAAAAGAAATAATCCCTGTTCTCGAAACATTATTCATGGCTGCTCCGCTCCTATTCGTCTTAGCGTGATGTTATATCGCCATTAGACAGCCTCAATAAATGGACTATTAAACTGTAACATAATTTTTGACATGCACTCAGTAGTTTTTGAGATCCTAGCACAAACAAACTCTTCAGTTTCATTGTATCGTGAGCGAACCTTAAGAGATAGACAAATTAGGTTATTGTGTGCGAACCTTAAAAGATAGACATATGCTGTCGCGGACTTTTTTTTAAAACTTTTTAAGAGAAAAAATTTTGTAATACACAATTTTTACCTAACGGTAACCATTTACGCTGCGTTCGCCTCGGAAGCTCTCAGACGGTAAAATATATTCCCCGTTTTCAAAACATTCTTGATTACTATTCCGCTCCTACTCGCCTTAGCGTAATGTTATATAGCCTATAGCCATCCTCGATAAATGGACTATCAAACTGTAAAAGAATTTTCGAAATCCAACCAGTAGTTCCTGAGATCCTAGCGTTCAAACAAACAAACAAACAAACAAACTCTTCAGCTTTATAATATTAGTATGGATATTGTTGATCGAAGTTAGAGACACATAAACATGTTCAGGAACAGGAAAGTCTATAGGTATTCAATAAATTACTGAAAAAAAAAGAACAACACACTTTCAAATACAAAACTAAACAAGTGAATCAAAAGTATTTCGTTCATTTTCTTAATCAAAAGCTTCACGCAAAGCCGGGTTAGGCCGCTAGTATGTCTGTATTTTTGTCAACATAGAACGTTAATTTCTCACAATATAATAAATTGTGCATTGCGCCAGTCCTCGCTGTGGGAGTGATATAATTAAAGTATGTAATTAACACAAAACTACTCGGTAATAGATTACAAAAACTGGCCAGATTTTTAATTGACTGATGGGGAAATTGTTACAGGTATTACAACTAAAGTAACAAACGAGACACAATTGGAACATTATTTTATTTTACTGTGACGACCGCATCATAGACGCATAAAATTTGTTCCCGTTCCCACTTACCGTGGGAACTTATTCACAGGGTTAAAGTAGCATATTATGTGTTATTTCAGACTATTTATGTCTATCCCTGTACCAAATTTCAGTCAGATCCGTTTTGCCGTTAGAGCGTGAAAGAGTTACAAACATCCACTCATCTACGCATCCACACTCACAAACTTTCGCATTATAGTATTAGTAAGATTATTTTGTGACAATAGTCACTCAGACGTTGCTTCACACGTACAGCATGCTTTTGAGGAACTTATTAAGGTGTAAGTGATTATTAAGCTGTTTTTTACTAATAGAAGTTTTGTAAGAGATTTTAATAACATTTAAATGATTACTTATATACAATAGTCATATATAAATTATATGAAATAACAACGAGAAGCCATGAGACGGTCTCACCTGACTGCCCCTCTGTGAAAGTGAAAGTTCAATCCGATTGGCGCTGTCATTTTTGTTTTATTTCAAACTTTGAACAGATCATCCACGTGACGTAGTGACGTAATAAATATAATGCAACAGAGTCACAGAGTACAGACACAAGTCTCGCCATAAGCCCCTCTGCAATCTATTATAGAGAGGGCTTAACCCCGCATCACTTTGCTCGAAAATATCAATATTCTAGACGAGGCCTATGTCCAGCAGTGAACCGCCATTTAAGGTATCAATGTTTCTACTTGAAAGAGGAAAAACTACAACACTTACTGTAATGCATGTATCAAAAATGTCTTTACTAAAAAAAAACTTACTACTTACTTACTTTTTTTTTTTAGTAATTTAATTTTCTTAATGCGCCGAAAGCTCCGGTTTGACTTTATTATATTTTAATTTCAGCATGTAGGGTAAACCACCCAATTATTGGCACTTTTAGAATGAATTATTGGCACTTTAGTAAGGAGTATATTTCGAAAAATAAGGGAAACCTAGTTTATTTCAGTTCGGTGTTGCCCATTATGTAGTTGTAGGTATGCATTAAAAAGTAAAATAGCATTCTTTTTCTGTTAGAAATGGGCAAAATTACCTAAAGTGCCAATAATTGGAGGAGTGCCAACGATTGGGTGGTTTACCCTATAACTTGTATTTTCTAAATCAATGTTGATATAAAGTCTATTTAGGATACCTTCACTCTCTGTCTATCTGTCCGTCTGTCACCCAGCTGTACCTACCTATCTCATAAACCGTGATAGCGAGTCAGTTGACCTTTTCATAGATGATGAACACTTACTTTATCCACTTTTTAGTTAGGTAAACTAAGAAAAACAAAATAATCTAAAACCATTCAACAAACCACCAAAAACTGCAATCTTAGATATTAAATTAGGATTTTTATTAATTCTCAACATTTGCCAATGTTGTCGGCTCCCCCCCACTCCCTCCCCTGTCTCACCCCCTCGCCGCTTTGAGACTGAATTACTGATTTAGTTCAAATATTAACCATTCACATTCGTTGCTACGAATATATATCTATGTTCGTTGAAGGTTTTTATTTACTTTGAAATTCGGAGTAGGTAAGGCAAAGGATTTTACAAAGTTTATGTATTCACAAGGGATAATTAATGGATCTGTGTATGTACCTACCTAGTGCATAAAATATAGCTAAACATGTTTAACTGAACGTGACAGTTTCAGCGTAGTCGAGAGTCCTCGCATAATGGGCTGGGGAGACGATCAAGGGACTTGACAAGTCTCGTGTGTACATACTTACACGTCGATGCACACACGCGTGCAAAAAAGCAGGCACACTTGAAGCTACTTCCTTTCATATTTTAGCAGACTTGGCAAGTCACATTGACCGTCTTAGGAGCCCATAAATTTTAGAAAAATGAAATGAAAAATTTTTGAACAACCTTATCAAGAATTTCCATTCATTTTCAGGTATTTTGTGCTGGAAACTTATAAAATGCAAAAGTCCATAACGAATTTTCAAATATTACTGTGATTGCAATAGACATCTGAATTAAGAAAGTTATGAAACATTCAAAACTGTTCCCAAAAATATCAACGAAGACATTTCAAATTGTATCACCACGACAATTAACTTCAATAATTATTATAAAAAGGTCTTGTAAATTATTCTGCTTGTTCAATTATTATGAATGTCATCGATTGCAGCTGGAATGGCGACCATCTATACTAACGTAATTAACGCTCAAGATTAGTGGTATTTTTCATTGTACGAGCTAAGTTATAGGGTACGGTCACTGCAGTCATAGCTGGACATCCCGCAGCTGCGTGCCGTTCGCTATGCCAGGTTGGCTAGGTTCCGCCGCCCAGACTATGCGGCAGCCCGAGAGGCGAAGCTTTACGAGGGGTACAAGGGCGCCAAGAGGGCCCTCCAAACAGCCATTAAGCGGTCCAAAGAGTTGGGCCGCGAAGAGCTGCTGGAGAACCTGGAGCAGTACCCATGGGGGCGTCCGTACCTCATGGGGCGAACTACGCCTTAAAGGCGCCCATTGGGTCTCTGTGGCTGGAGAGGGAGAGGGATAATTTCAACTGTTTAACAACCTGGTGATAAGGGTCCCGCTTTTACCCTTAAGCAACAGTAGGGAACCCTAATAAAGAATAAAAGGAACGTGCAATCACTATTGGATCTACATGAATACATTTAATACAATATTAAAGTGTAGATGTGGAAGAAAACCATAAAACGTACGCATATAATGTTATACATGGTTATACGGTATTGACCCTTTGAAACCGTTCTTGAGAGGTATTTAGGAATTTACTACCGCAATACAGATTACTGAACATGTTTAACAGGATTTTCACATCCCTTTGCGGGTCGGGCCTAACATTATTATTTTTATTTAGATCTTTAAACATAAATAAATATCCGTATTTGGTGGATTCTAACCCCACGTATTACCATAAAGGCAGAGAGCCTGTAATTGAATAAAGATTGGGAATGTACGTTTTACCATAGCCTAGCCTTACTGCCATATTTGCTAGTTAATCAGTAGAGCCTGTGAGTAAGAACCTGGCAATAAAACGCACAAACACTCTTTTGCTAATACCTAATCTATCTATACCTAAAATGCTATACCAATAAATCTATTCTAAACCATACGAGTTTTATCGTGCCAGTTGCCAATGTCGCAGATTATTCAGACGTCGATTTAGGCATTTCGGCAGCTATGTTTATTAGCAGTGATATCATGTTAATTACATAATATTTTCTTTTTAATAGTTATATTTCGGTTCTTATGAGTCAATAATAGAGCTTGTAGCTTGACCTCAGCGATCAGTGAAGAATCACTGCGGTGGCGTCTCAAGTCTCACTCTCAAGGCGGTTATGAGGAACCGATTGCAGTATTTTCACTTACGAGAACTTTGCAAAAGTGCTCTAAGCCGTTAATCCCATCAAAATATTAGTTTACCCTTTTTAATCTATACTATTACTAATATTATAAAGAGGAAAGATTTGTTTTTTTTGTTTCTTTTTTGTTTGTTTGTTTGTAACGAATAGGCTCCGGAATTACTGGACCGTTTTGAAAAATTCTTTCACTGTTGGGAAGCTACACTCTTTGCGGTAAACATAGGCTATATTTTATTCCCGTATTCCTGCGGGAACGGGAACTACGCGGGTGAAACCGCGTGAAGTCCGCTAGGAACAAATAAAAATCTATCTTTGCGTCTTCCACTAAACAAAACATAAAACTTAGCAAATAAATACGTTGTACTCGGAAGAAGGACATAGTCGACTTTTGACCGCGATAGCTCACAAAATCTACGGTGGAAACCGTGGTAGAGAACTAGAATTGCTAAATTAATACCTACCTACTTCAAAGTATCATAAACACAGTTCACAAGCCTGCAACATATTAATCAGTGCGAGATTAAAATGTCGCACAAAATTATGTGATTAAACGAACTTACCTTAAGTGCAGTTCTATCATAATTATATGAAGCTCCTTCTCCGAGACATATTACCAGTAGTAACGATGCATTGTAGCAGCGCAATCACAAATTGTTACAAAGCTAAAAATAAAAAGTTTAGTATATTCTCTCCTCTGGCAACCCTGTTTCGTCATTACGTTTAAAGCGCTTCCTAGTTTTTTGAACAACCCATTTAAGGGAAGCTTTAGCGGGTGGGATTTGGGAGTCCTGTCTCGGAGAAGGAGCTTCATATAATTATGATAGAACTTCACTTAAGGTAAGTTCGTTTAATCACATAATTATATTTACTCCTTCTCCGAGACATATTACCAGTAGATGTTGAAAGCTAGGGTTGTGAATAAACTCAGGTTAAGATGGAATCAAAGTGTTTATTAAAAACGCACAAAGATGGAAGGAAAGAATATCAATTCAAATCGTATCACATAATTTTGATCACTTTTACATTATTATTTAAGTTTTGTTTACCATGTTACATATGGTTTCACTGAATAAAGTAACATTCTCAGTAACTGGTCTATTATAGTGTCTTGCAAATGTTGCAGAATTCTGAGACCAACCAGCAGTTCTTTGTATTAAGTCTATTGTAATACCAGACCTTTTTGCAGCAGATGTAGCAGCATGTCTGGTACTATGTGCTGTGAAGGTTTTAATATCAATACCAGATTCTTGTAATGTTGATTTAATCCAACGACTTATAGTCTGAGTTGAAGCACAGTGGTGTGGTTTTTTAAATGTTAAAATTAAATTATCAGTATCTTTTCTTAATGTGTTGGTCTTATTTATATAACATTTTAAAGTTGTGACTGGACAAATTTCTATTTTATCATCAAATGTTTTAAGATATAATAATGGTTGAAAACACCCTGAACGGGGATCTTCTTATACTGGTTTTTTTTTTTTTTTTTTTTTTTTTTTTTTTTTTTTTTTTTTTTTTTTTTTTTTTTTTTTTTTTTTTTTTTACGCGGGGACTGCAGGTTAGGCACTTCGCCGCCTTGTTTCGGGGGAACAAGACGGCTTCGTGTGGGACTCACGGTCTGATATGCGGGACCGTCCTACCCACTAAACCCCGCGGTGTTCCGCCTCGCCTTAACCGGGTCACAGGATAGGCCGGTGGATAAATCACTGCGGCCCGGCAAAGGGTCGCCCCATTACGTAGGGACTCTCCACGGGGGGGACTTGATGGTCTGCCCCCTCCCTGAACTCGTAAAGGAGTTATAAGTTCCGATGGCGTCGTACTGCTCTCGGATGCCCCTCTGTAAGCAGAGGGGGTAGAGAGCAGTCGAGCGGGTGGGCGTAAGGCGCCCCCGAATCGAACAAGGCACCCCCGGAACACGGGGAGGTGCCTACCGCTGTTTGATCATCGTGGGCGGGGTCCCCCGACCACCGCCCACGATTCAAGGAACTAGTCGGGGGCGCGCATCCACGCCGCCATGCGGCGCCCCCGAACGGGACGGCGTGGCGGGAGCGTCTGACCAGCACGCTCCCGAACTCGCAACTCCTCTCGTTTAGCCACCATCACCTCGCTAGCTCCTTTCGCTCATCTATACTAATTAATCGGCCACTGGTATGTAACGTACACGATCGAAGTTATAGTGCGATGTAGATTTATCGACAGCGCCCTCTATCGAGTTGGGTGCACAACTTACGCCACAAACATACCGCCCACCAAGGACATATTGGCAAATGTCCTTAACATACACTGGGCCGCCCACCATGCAACATGGTAAAAATACATAAATTAATTGTTTAACAATTAACTTCAGTACACTAACTTTTACTTTCCAACCATAAAATAAATATTTTCAGTACAAAGATTGCTCTTAAGCTACACATTTCAGATTTTTTTTTTACTTAACCATAACGAACTTTGACCAAAGATCGATAGGTAAACAATACAAATGAAAGACTTAAACTTATGCTAAATGTAAATCTTATTCTACCCATACATTTTTACTATATTTCACAATCATTTGAAACTTGTTTTTAATTTAAAATTTACTAGGTAAAATGGGTTCTGAGCCAATTTATGACCAATATCCAAGGTGCAGATGTATAAAATATCTTCCGCCGAGGAGGATGGCTGTTTAGCCAGGCGAGTACAACTCCAGAGACAGTCCACGAGCGCAAACTCTTAAACCCAATTTTGAACACGCTAGCCGCCTCTGCCGTCAGCCTGACTAATAAACCAACACCATCAAAATTTAAGCTACTCAATGAAATTTGTCCAATGAGTACAACTAGCGTCACGTGCATGTTACTCTTAAGGCTCCGCACTCTTAGGTACACTTCTGCTAGGTAAGACGCATTAGATGTAAGATAATCGGATATTGTGTGACAGTGAGACCTTAGAAAACTAATACTAGCCGGCGCAGGTAAGTCTCGACGGTAAGTAACCCACTCATCTATTAAATTGTTTGATACCTCTTCGACCCAACCGACACTTGCCACCCAAAGCTTCTCTATGAGATACCTTACTTTAATTATGCTGGGTGTCGGCCATCGGGATGAGTCGGAGAACCTTGATACGTAGAATGTAATTTTCTTCTTTGTTACAGGTGTAGCCGAAACAGACAAATTCACCAAGTACCCGAAGTCATCATCCTGTAACTCCCAGGTAAGTCCTACTTTCATTATATTTTCCCTTATTATTTTTAGCTTTTCTGTAACCCTTATCTTTTCACTTATTTTATCCACTAACTGTGTACTACTCCAATATGTTAATTGGAATTTCCCCTTCGATTGGACTGTATATATCTTAAAATGAAGCTCGTAAGCTTGATCTATATTTTCAGCACTAAACATAAGAATATAGGCATACATGCAAAACTTATAAAAAATGCTATCCGCGATTCCGAATTTGTCTCTGCTACATTGAAAAATGAGATTAATTTTCCAACCCATTACCTGCACCATTGGCTCTACTAATAATAGTTTATTTAATGCTAACTCGTTTTTCCTTTTGCAGGATGCATCATAGACGACAACACAAACTGTAGTAGTGACCCGGTCCTCCCTGATCACAGCATGTTCAGGTAAGTTTATAGCTACCTTATGATTAAAATTATAATTTGTAATATTATCAAAACCTAAATCAAACTGTAATCTTTTCGCAGCCATTGGCTTTGATTTCTCATACTGAATCATTAAGTTAGGGTCACGAAATGGCAACCCCACAACATAACAGCCACTTTCGTTCCGTGCTGTAGTGCTTGTGAATAATTTTTCACGTGTGCTTTTCTTATCTGTGAACCAGTACTTTTTCCCTTCACATGGTTCTCCCACTACGCATGCGTGCATTACTGTGATGTGGGAGTAAATCTTTGAGGAATTATCGACTTCACAGACTCCGGAAATGATCCACCCAAAGGCAGTATTTTGTGCCAACAGGGTTCCGTTTGCATTCTTTTTAATGCCTTCGTTGATGATTTGGCTGAATATCTCAGCACCTAATAAAATATCTATTTTATCAGGCCTGTGATACTCGGGATCAGCCAATTCATCCTTAGTCAGGTCCTCCCATTCTATCCGAGTTACTTTCGTAACTGGAAGAAGGGTGGTAACTGACTCTAATACGAAGGCACTAACTTTAAACTGTAACCCTGGATTGAGTCTTGAGCTCATGCTCAAAGTAACAGTGGTATTGGAGATAATACTCTTGTCACCTCCGACACCTACAATGGTGTTTTTAGACGCAGTCTTTTGAAGCCCCAAATTATTGACCACACTTTCAGAAATAAAGGACCCCTGCGATCCCTGATCCAATAAGGCTCTCAATAAACGATGAGTGCCGTCTTTTGACTTAGCTTGCACCACAGCTGTAGTCAATAAAACAGTCTTACTACTGTTACCTGTAGAAAGACAAGACACTAGAGGGTTCTTGGATACTTCCACTTCTGAGGTGTCCATGTTGCTTTTAGCCACCACATGCTCTTTTATCGAACTGACTTCCGGAGACGATGAGTCCTGCGGAAGAGAATTGTCGTCCCCCTGAGACCCAGAAATACCGCTTGGGTGTAGGATTGAGTGGTGGCGACGCTGGCACACCTGGCAACGGACTATATTGTTACACTGCTTGGCAGAGTGGTTGCTGTTCAAACAGAGGAAACATAATTTTTTATCCATGACAAAAGTCCGGCGCGTGTCATTGGATTGCTTACAAAACTGTTTGCAAGCAGTAATTTTATGATTTCCTGAACAATACGGACATAAAACTACCGGATTTTCGCGAACAACGCTAAGTTTAGAGCTTGCTTCAGCAGCTTGTAACTTATGCAATATTTCTTTTAGTGAGGTTTTAAACGATACATACAATTCCTCAACTTCATCGTACACGCCGTTTTTCTCATGATCTGAAGCCTTTAGTTCCACTCTATTTACTTGAGAGACTATTTTAATATGAGTGTCTGAGAACGACTGCCATTGTTGTTCCAAAGTTTCAAGCCTAGTTTCAATATATGGCAGCGTCAACCTGTCTTTAGGCGACTTTTTAAAGTTAGTTTTAGCCTTTAAAATTCTAGTCTTAATGTCCTCTTGCAAGCTACTTAATGTTTCCATTGTAAATCTTAATAATAAAATGAATCACAAAACAATCGTACACTGGAAATATGTATACAAGCACTTTATATACTAACTAATTTAATTACCAATTATAAACTACAAACTCAGGACTTTTCAATTACAAAAATTACGAAAAAAGGCTAACTAACTAGGTATGTACATAAGTTGACAACTAATTGTCAAACCAATATAAAAAACTCAAGACTTGTTATTATTCTTAGTAGCTAAATCAATACTCATAAATTCTAAGTCCTCAAAAATCCTTAAAATTTTACAAGTGTTTGACCGATAATTCTGAGGGAAATCGGGCGTGGATTCCCCGTCTCAACCACTTTTAGCTTAAAACTATTACAAGTCCTAACTACTATTAATTTAACTATGAAACTGTTTTAAAACTATTAAGTCCAAATCTTTACTTCACTGCTGCTACTATTTTCAAAACACTTTCTTCTAAACTTTGATAATAACAAAATGTACTCACGTTTGTTCACAGCACTCACTGATACTTGTCCGCTTCGTTCGTCTATCAGCTGACCACTTGCGCCTGCCTGTATTTTCACTGCAATCAGCGCCTGCCTGTATGTTCGCTGCAATCAGCGCCTGCCGTAGGTCCGCTGCAACCAGCGCCCGCCTTCCGGATGCACCACCGGATGACCGCTGTTCTTGCCAGAAGACTCGACGGCTGCCCACACACACAGTGACGACACCGCCAATACCACACGCACCTTGTATGGTATAGCGCCTCGCCTAGTGTGTAGGCTGTACTCTGGATAGCGATCCACTACCCAGTAATCCTAACCGGGGCTGGTGTTATAATCCCGTACCACACTGAAGACTCCGACGAGAAAGGACCAAAATGAACGGGAATCTTCTTATACTGGTTCGTCTGCCCCAGTTGATTGAATGAAACACTAGACTGACTTATTAAACTTGTATTCAAACAAAACCCTTGTTTGCTTATATAGTATTACAATATTACCAAAGTACTAATGTTCCTTTCGCTCATCTATACTAATTAATCGGCCACTGGTATGTAACGTACACGATCGAAGTTATAGTGCGATGTAGATTTATCGACAGCGCCCTCTATCGAGTTGGGTGCACAACTTACGCCACAAACACACCCGGTTTTTGACGTCTTTATTAAGTCTGGTATGTATATTTGAACTGCCTCATTCAAAAATTTAATATTATTGATCTTAATTAAGGACAATGTTTGGACACGGTGTCCTGTAGTTAGGGCAAGTATTGTTACAACTTTTTTAGTCAATTTTTCTAAGCTTAAATTTTCATTTGGGTAAAGTTTAGTTAAATGTGTTAATACAACACCTGGGTCCCAAGTAGTATTATATTTGGGAGTAGGTGGTTTTAATCGATATACACCTTTCATAAATCGTTTAATCCTTTCATCCGTACCTATTTTTGAACTTATTAACAAGGAAAGAGCTGATCTGGTGGTATTTATTGTGCCATATGAAGCACCAGAATCAAAGCATTCACTCAAAAATTTTAGAATGAAAGGGATAGAAGCTTGGTATGTGTCTATGTTAAGTTTTCTACAAAACTGCCACCAGGACTTTAAAGATGAATCATATTGTTTAATTGAATTATTTGAGAGTGAATTTAGCATCATTTTTAGGGCTGATGGTGGTGTGCCTCTTCTTGTATATGCTTCGCAGAGAGCAGTCCTGCAGCCAGGGTAAGTTGTCGGTGAAGAGGGTGACTTTCTCTGAAAGGGGAATGTAATAGGTTTTTGTCAGGTTGGAATATTAATATTTTCTTTGTTAATAATGTATTTAGCAATGGGAACCATGGTTGAGATGGCCAATAAGGGAATACTAAAATACCTGTAGCCTTATCCGTTTTTATTTTATGCAGACATTTTAATATAAGTGAAAACGGAGGAAATGCATAAAAGAAATATTTTTTCCAATTTAAGGTGAATGCATCAACTCTAAAAGCTTCAGGGTCGCATTTCCATGATACAAACTTTTTACATTTGTAGTTGTTTCTAGAAGCAAATAAGTCAATATCTGGTAAACCAAAGGACTTTGTTATTTCGATATAAGCACTTTGAGAAAGTTCCCATTCAATGTTATTTCTTCTGGATTCCCTATCAGCCTCATGGTTATCTTTAGTGTTTATATAAGAGGCATATAACCAAATGGCTCTCTCTTCACACCACTGCCATATATCCCTAGCAATACTATTTAAGTGTGGATATTGAATTCCTCCCATTTTATTGATATAGGCTACGGCAGTGGTATTGTCAATTCTTAATAAAACTTCACAATCATGTAAGTTTTTTGCAAAACACTGTAAACCTAAGAAAGCAGCCTTCAATTCTAAATAATTTATATGATGATATTTTTCTGTATATGACCATGATCCTGAAGTTTTATTTAACTCACAGACTGCTCCCCAACCAGTAAGTGAAGCATCAGTGAGTATTTCTATTTTAAATTTATGTTGTTTGATTATGTTACATTTATTTAAATTATTGCTCCACCAGTATAATTCATGATGTACTTTACTTTTAAGAAGCATTATTGAATCATAATTATTATTACATTTTATTAAAGCTAAATATTTCTCCCTTTCTAAGATCTTGGTGTATACCCAGCCATACGGAATGGCTTGACAAGTAGAACTTAGTGTTCCTATCAGTTGAGAAAATTCTCTGATTTTGCAATGACTTTTTCCTTGATAAGTTTTAATTTTTTCTAGTATTGTATGCTGTTTTTCTTGGGGAACTGATAAAGCTAGATTTGTCGAATCTAAAACGAATAACCTTCATTCCCAGTAGTTCCGCGGCAGTTGTTCCGCGACGGAACTAGTGAGACTTTTTGTCCCAATAGTTCCGTGGCGGAACTAGTGAGACTTTTTTTTCCCAGTAGTTCCGCACCACGGAACTACTGGGACATTTTTATTCTCAGTAGTTCCGTGGCGGAACTAGTGAGACTTTTCTATTCTCAGTAGTTCCGTGGCGGAACTAGTGAGACTTTTCTATTCTCAGTAGTTCCGTAGCGGAACTAGTGAGAAAACCCAAATATTGGCATGTTTGACTTGGCTTAATATTACTCTTTTTAAAATTGATTATAAAACCTAGGTCTTGGAAAAGTTTAACTGCAAGTTTAACATTTCCCTCACATATTGTCTTTGATTTATGAAAGTATAAACTGTCATCTAAATAACAAGTCATTGTAATGTTTAGGTTTCTGAGGTAAATGCATACTGGTTTTAATATTTTTGTGAAGACAAATGGTGCTGTACATAAGCCATACGGAAGAGCATTAAATTCAAATAATTGTTCATCGAAAGTAAATCTTAAATACTTTTTATGGTCATCAGCTATAGGTATGGAAAAATAGGCCTCTTTTAAGTCAATAGAGGACATAAAAAGCAGGCACACTTGAAGCTACTTCCTTTCATATTTTAGCAGACTTGGCAAGTCACATTGACCGTCTTAGGAGCCAATAAATTTTAGAAAAATCAAATGAAAAATTTTTGAACAACCTTATCAAGAATTTCCATTCATTTTCAGGTATTTTGTGCTGGAAACTTATAAAATGCAAAAGTCCATAACGAATTTTCAAATATTACTGTGATTGCAATAGACATCTGAATTAAGAAAGTTATGAAACATTCAAAACTGTTCCCAAAAATATCAACGACGACATTTCAAATTGTATCACCACGACAATTAACTTCAATAATATTATTATAAAAAGGTCTTGTAAATTATTCTGCTTGTTCAATTATTATGAATGTCATCGATTGCAGCTGGAATGGCGACCATCTATACTAACGTAATTAACGCTCAAGATTAGTGGTATTTTTCATTGTACGAGCTAAGTTATAGGGTACGGTCACTGCAGTCATAGCTGGACATCCCGCAGCTGCGTGCCGTTCGCTATGCCAGGTTGGCCAGGTTCCGCCGCCCAGACTATGCGGCAGCCCGAGAGACGAAGCTTTACGAGGAGTACAAGGGCGCCAAGAGGGCCCTCTAAACAGCCATTAAGCGGTCCAACGAGTTGGGCCGCGAAGAGCTGCTGGAGAACCTGGAGCAGTACCCATGGGGGCGTCCGTACCTCATGGGGCGAACTACGCCTTAAAGGCGCCCATTGGGTCTCTGTGGCTGGAGAGGGAGAGGGATAATTTCAACTGTTTAACAACCTGGTGATAAGGGTCCCGTTTTTACCCTTAAGCAACAGTAGGGAACCCTAATAAAGAATAAAAGGAACGTGCAATCACTATTGGATCTACATGAATACATTTAATACAATATTAAAGTGTAGATGTGGAAGAAAACCATAAAACGTACGCATATAATGTTATACATGGTTATACGGTATTGACCCTTTGAAACCGTTCTTGAGAGGTATTTAGGAATTTACTACCGCAATACAGATTACTGAACATGTTTAACAGGATTTTCACATCCCTTTGCGGGTCGGGCCTAACATTATTATTTTTATTTAGATCTTTAAACATAAATAAATATTCGCATTTGGTGGATTTTAACCCACCCATTTTATATCCATAAAAGCAGAGAGCCTGTAATTGAATTAAGATTGGTAATGTACGTTTTACCATAGCCTAGATATCTTTATTAAATGCTTTACTGAGATATTGAAAATATCTTTATTCCTGTAGGTCACAAAGTAACACGTCTCATGAACGTCAAGAATTGAATATTGCTTCTAAATTTACTGCCAGATTCGCTAGTCAATAAGTAGAGCCTGTAAGTAAGAACCTGGTAATAAAACGCACAAACACTCTTTTCTTAACATAATCTATCTATTACTAAAACGCTAAACCATTAAATGTATTCAAACCTACGAGTTTTTATTGTGCCAGTTGCCACCTACGCCGATTATTTAGACATCGATTTAGGCATTTCGGCAGCTACGTTTATTAGTAGTGATATCATGTTAATTACATAATACTTTCTTTTTAATAGTTATATTTCGGTTTTTGTGAATCAATAATAGCACTTGTAGCTTTAATCAGCGATCAGTGAAGAATCCAGCGGTGGCATCTCAAGGGACCTTTGCAGTATTTTCACTTACGAAAACATTGCAAAAGTGCTCTAAGCCGTTAATCCCATCAAAATATTAGTTTACACCGCGATAGCTTATGAATAATAAATAGTATCTAATCAATATTTTCGTCTTCCACTGAACAAAACATAAAACTTAGCAAATAAATACGTTATAGGTACTCGAAAGAAGGACATAGCCTACTTTTGGCCGCGATATCTAACAAAATCTACGGTGGAAACCGCGGCAGGGTACTAGAATTGCTTATTAAATTAAATACATACTTCAAAGTATCATAAACACAGTTCACAAGACTGCAACATATTAATCAGTGCGAGATTAAAATGTCGCACAAAATTGCGTTTAAACGTTGCAATTTTGTGAACTATTTTATGGCACACATACTGCACATATATCTCCACGTTACAAATATTAATTACACGTAGTAACTGGACTAGCGTTTTCCTTTAGTAGTTAGTACATAAAACTGATTGCAAAACTGGAGTATGTGAATTTGAATTCCATACATAGATACATAAAGATACATTTCTGAGTAAGCCTTGGCAGCGGCTAGCGATTGCAGGCTACACTCACAGTCACGGTCCTCTCTCACAAGACTGATAGATCAAGTTGATGGCCCAGTGATGAGCCTCTTCATGCTCCACTCTATAAGAACCCCGGGGTTGTAACAGAAGGAACACGTATGTATGTACAATGGCAGATTGGTTCAAACAGAGTACAAGAAGAAGTAGGTATCTATTAATCTATATTTCATATGCTAAATGAATTACCCAAGACTATCGCCCTCCATGACCAGGGGCATGAGAACGGTGAGGGGGCTGCTCACCGTTTTTACAGAAGCAGGCTCATGACGGCAGCGTAACGTGAGGGTTTCACCCCCCCCCCCCCTCCCTATAGCACCCGATCCATAAATGACTGCCTCTGTGGCGCAGTCGGTAGTGATACCGCATGCGGCGCTGGAGGTCGTGGGTTCGATTTCCACCGGAGACAAATATTTGTGTGACCCATAAATGTTTGTCTCAAGAGTCTGGGTGTTTCAATGTATATTATGTACTAGCTGACCAGCGCAACTTCGTTTGCGTCACATGAGAGTGAGAAAGAGAGTCGTACAGTATTAATTTTAAGAATAATCTCGTCACATTTACTCCCGTCGCGTGTCTTATATTATTATAGAGGTGTGGTAGGTATTAATATTTAAAGTGATATAATTTTTCCCGTTCGCGTCGCTTATATTCATTACCATTAGAGTTGACCCGCACAACTTTGTTGAAGTGACATAATGGTTCCGTCGCATTTATTTTTGTCCGTTTTTTGGTACGGAACTCATCGTGTTCGAGTCCGACTCGCACTTGGCCGGTATTTGACTGGCTACTGCTGCAGCGTTTACTCCCGGCGTAAAGGTTAAGAAGTAGGTTATTGTAAGTGAACCTTAAAAGATAGGCATATGCTGTTCAGGACTATTTTTTGTAACTTTTTAAGAGGAAAAATTTTGTAGTACAAAATTTTTACGTAACTTTAACCATTTAGGCAACGTACGAAATGAAAGCTCTCAAAAGAAAGAAATTTTCCCCATTCTTAAAACATTATTCATGGCTGCTCCGCGCCTATTGTGAAATTATTTTGTAATGCAACCAGTAGTTTCTGAGATCCTAGCACCAACAAACTCTTCAGTTTGATAATACTGTGAGCTAACCTTAAAAGAAAGACAAATTAGGTTATTGTGAGCGAACCTTAAAAGATAGACATATAATAATATGCTGTCGCGGACTTTTTTATAGAACTTTTTAAGAGAAACAATTTTGTAATACAAAATTTTTACGTAACATTAACCATTTAGGCAGCGTTCGCCTCGGAAGCTCTCAGACGGTAAAAATAATTCCCCGTTTTCAAAACATTCTTCATTGCTGCTCCGCTCCTATTAGTCTTAGCGTGATGTTATATCACCTATCGCCATCCTCCATAAATGGACTATTAAACTGTAAAAGAAGTTTTGAAATCGAACCAGTAGTTCCTGAGATCCTAGCGTTCAAACAAACAAACAAACAAATAAACAAACAAACTCTTCAGCTTTATAATATTAGTATGGATGTATTTAAAAGTATATAAGTATTAATATCCGTGGTCTGATACCCATAACACAAGCAGGTTATTCCTAGCTTAATTTGGGATCAGATAGCGTTGTGTGAGATGTCCGTGAATATTTATAAAAAAAAAATTATAAATATAAATAGGAATACGGGAAAAAAAATTGACTGCCTCTGTGGCGCAGTCGGCAGTGATACCGCCTGCGGCGCTGGAGGTCGTGGTTTCGATTCCCACCGGAGACAAATATTTGTGTGACCCATAAATGTTTGTCTCAAGAGTCTGGGTGTTTCTATGTATGATAAGTATGTATTTAAAAGTATATAAGTATTAATATCCGTGGTCTGATACTCATAACACAAGCAGTTTATTCCTAGCTTACTTTGGGATCAGATAGCGTTGTGTGAAATGTCTGTGAATATTTATTATTATAAAAAAAAGCCTTCATGAGGTTTTTCCCTCACGCAAAAAATGCTAAATGAATAAAAAAAATATTTTCAATACTTACGCATATTAAAATGAATCAAATAACTGTATGAAAAGACGAGAATGTTAAAGAGTATATAGTTAGACTAGCGGACGTCACGCGGTTTCACCCGCGTTGTTCCCGTTCCCGTGGGAATACGGGAATAAAATATAGCCTATGTTCACCGCAAAGAGTGTAGCTTCCCAAAAGTAAAAGAATTTTTCAAATCGGTCCAGTAGTTCCGGAGCCTATTCGTTACAAACAAACAAAAAAACAAATCTTTCCTCTTTATAATATTAGTATAGATAATGGAAACATAACATAGTAAGAGTGTCATTAAGTTGCTGCTGCAGGTAACGCAGTAATGTCGTTTGCTTGTTAGTTATGAGGTTAAATTGTAACATAAGTATGGTACTTTGCCATATAATTGTTTGGGAAATAAAACTTTAAAAGATTTCCCAACTACGCTTGGTACTTTTTTAAACTCATAACAATTTATTGTTGTTTTAATTATAGTTGAAGAGGCACATCACAGGGCCGCCAACTTGAGGACCACTGTCAGAAGTGGCCCCCAATCGCTAGATGCGCCACGGCGCACCATCAGGCTGGTGGCGACGTCAATTTGGCTAGCTGAACATAAAAATAAAAGTTAATTAGCTGATCCGCAAAAGTAGCAAAGTCTTTGTTAAACTTTTTAGAAAAGGCTTTTCTGCAAAGGCTTCATTAAAAGGTCATCACATAAGTGTAATAAAAGCATTGCAGATCCATAGTCTAACTGTGAGTGACCCCATAAATCGAGTAGTACCTATAAGTTATATTCTGTCACCTTAGTGATATAAAAAAAATAACACTGAATTCGCGACTACATAATTAGGGCAGTAGAAAAGAGAATGTCTCAATCTTTTTACATAATGAGCTTATTTAGTTTCATAACGAGGAAAAAGTAGATAACCAATTACATACCGCCATGTGTTTTTTTTACTTTTAATCTCCATAATGTATAAAGCAACTTTAAAAATAGATCTCACCTACTTGCTACACACATATTTTTTGTTTTCACATTACTAAGTTAATAATTATTTCAAAATGTATAAAACTGCATTATCATCTCTCTGAGTCAAACTCGTATCATTGCACTGAGCGATTACACTCAGAACACTAGATGATCCACTTTGATTACATTATATGAATTGCAAGTTCATTTAGCTAATAATAGTTACGTTCAAGACTAATATATTTCAATTACGTTGGAAATGGAGTAAAAATTTCATTCATTTGAATTACCAAAAAATCCTCTATCGCTCCAAGTTCACGGTTTGTTTATCTTGTTCTTATTCTTAAAAATCTTTGACAGTTTTCTCTCTGTGGTCACTCGGTTAATTTCCATGACCCTGAGCATTTTTCTCTGTTGGCAGTTGGCAGGTAAGTTTACTTGGTCTCTGTGAATGTGGTCATACTAAAAGTAAACTTTTGAAATAGTAGTTTTCAACTGAGTGAGTTTACATTTTATATAACTACCTATTTACATTATGATTAATGAGTGCAATTTATCGTATTGAAATTGTATTACTATCAACCGATTTGATCATTTGGGATTCTGTCGTAAGTACGTTGAATTTCAATTATTGGCTAATGATCTAATGATAAATTTGTTCTATCATTCTGTAGAAGGTCAATGAGCACTTCCCCAAAGATAGGATCAAGCTAAATCTTATTTGTTTGTATTTTTTGTTACACATTTACACCCGTGCATTCTTATATTTGATAGCTGATAATGTATGATGTTAAAGATTTTATTTAAAGAGACATAAATGGATTTGTAGTTCCACTGGCCGCGGTGCATGCCATTATTTCCAGCAGGAGCAAGTGGTCATCTAATCCATGGGAATTGAAACAGTTTCAGAAAAAAGATATATGAACTTCAGATTTTAAATTGAAAACTTACTTACACAGAAAAGGCTTTTCTGCAAAGGCTTCATTAAAAGGTCATCACATAAGTGTAATAAAAGCATTGCAGATCCATAGTCTAACTGTGAGTGACCCCATAAATCGAGTAGTACCTATAAGTTATATTCTGTCACCTTAGTGATATAAAAAAAATAACACTGAATTCGCGACAAATTAACACAAATTAATTAATTAATTAACGTAACTATTTTGAAATAATTATTAACTTAGTAATGTGAAAACAAAAAATATGTGTGTAGCAAGTAGGTGAGATCTATTTTTAAAGTTGCTTTATACATTATGGAGATTAAAATAAATGGCAATTCATATAATGTAATCAAAGTGGATCATCTAGTGTTCTGAGTGTAATCGCTCAGTGCAATGATACGAGTTTGACTCAGAGAGATGATAATGCAGTTTTATACATTTTGAAATAATTATTAACTTAGTAATGTGAAAACAAAAAATATGTGTGTAGCAAGTAGGTGAGATCTATTTTTAAAGTTGCTTTATACATTATGGAGATTAAAAGTAAAAAAAACACATGGCGGTATGTAATTGGTTATAAAAAAAAAAAAAAAAAAAAGGGCGTCACGACGTGTATACCGGCTCTGCTAAAACTTAAAATATTAAATTATTTAGCAACGTTTTGTGGTTTTTCCGGCTTGCTATCAAAGCGTTGTTGCAGTCGCAAGTTCACCAAGTGTAGGCAACTATTTAGTCGCCCGCCTAGTCGTCAATTCACATAATAAAATTGGTTGTGAAACATCAACAATAACCATATTTGACAGTGTCGGAAGCTATAAATATGTTGCTATGGAAACGGTCCGAAGACAGCCGATTTGTGCGTTCCACATCGGATAAAGTGTTAAATTTATCTTAATATCATTTTTCATCCTTTTTCTTCTTTATCTATCTTCTCAAGTTTACCATATATTATTGATCACAATTTCTCAACAAGACCTGGAACGAAGCTTTTGACATTATAAAATTTACCTTTCTGTGTGTTGTGTTTGTACATATTTTTAAATTTCGTGTTTCAGTTTATTTTATTTTGTTAGCTATATATTTCTGTGTGTGTATATAAAATTTAATTGTGAGTATTTTTTAAGTTTATGACCAGTCAGCGAAACAGCAGCAATGGCGATAGGAGCGCTGGTCAACCTGAGGATAGCCTAGTGAGATGTCCCCTATGTCCCCAGGCGCGTGTTTTTAAAGGTGTACGGGGTTTGAAAGTACATTTTGGGAAGGTTCATAAGCACCAAAATGTGCCTTCAAACCCCAACACCTCTTTTGGCAATCACAACTCCACTTCAGTGGATCCCCTTTGGCAAATACTTTCCAAATTTAAGAAAACAGTGCCCGTTTTGAAGCGAATACCCAGGAGTGCGAGGCCATCAGTGGCTCTCAGTTTAGCCAATTGTATGCGCCTCGCCTCCCGTGAAAATTCGATCACCGCCTGGGAGCATTTGTTAACGTTTCCATACCGAATTCTACACGTCAATAGAAATATCAGTACAAAACAATCCTTGACGAAACAAATAAAAGAAAATTGCAATAGCCCGGTTACATATCCTGAATTTGAATCATTAAAACGACATCACAAAATAGAACTTCACCAACGTGTAGAATCCAAGTTAAGTGATGGAGATATTCGAGGGGCAGCTAGGCTACTATTTAGCAGCGACGTGGTGGCACCTTTCTGTGAGGAGACTTTAACAGCTTTACAGAATAAGCACCCCGCCGCTGCTGATAACCTCTCCTTTCCCGACCATCCCGATTCATTAGAAAATCTTTTAGTTACAGTTCAGCAGGTGTCCGCAGCAGTGAACTCCTTCCGCTGTGGTTCTGCCGGTGGTCTTGATAGCTTAACTCCGCAGCACCTTAAAGACCTTACAGGTGCTACCGCCGGCGAAGCAGGTGAGTCACTGCTGCGTGAATTATCAAATTTGGCCAACAGAATGCTCTCCGGTGATGTGAACGAAGCCGTCATCGATGTCTTATATGGGGCTAATTTGTGTGCCCTGCGTAAGAAGGATGGCGGCATTCGTCCCATCGCTGTAGGTTGCACATATAGGCGTATGGTGGCTAAAATCTGTTGCAGGCACATTAGCGATGATTCTAGTCAGAAGTTCCAGCCCCTTCAATTGGGTTTCGGTTCAAGAGGGGGCTGTGAAGCCGCCATACATGCCCTCCGTTCTTTTCTAAATTATGGGAATGGAGAGGTTGTCCTTAAGGTTGACATAAAAAACGCGTTTAACTCTGTTAACAGGGACACCCTTCTGGCAGAAGTTAAAAAAGAAATACCCCAAATTTTCAATTTTCTTTGGCAATGCTATAGAAATCCTTCTAAATTATTATATCAAGACACACTTCTGGAATCTGCTGTTGACTGCCAGCAGGGTGACCCGCTTGGGCCGGTTATTTTTAGTTTAGCCATAAATCCAATCATTAGGCGTCTAAATTCAAAATTTAATGTTTGGTATCTCGACGATGGTACTCTTGGTGGTGACATTGATACAGTTTTACAAGATTTACAATTTTTGATTGAAGAGTTTTCCAAAATTGGCTTAGATTTAAATTTCTCGAAATGTGAATTATTTATAACGGACAATGCAGACCGACTGAGTGTATTACAAAAAATAAACGATTTGTTTCCTGAAATCAAAATTATAAATAAATGTACTTTTCAACTCTTAGGGTCACCAATATTTGAGGATTCATTTCCGTCATTTTTAGACGAAAAAATTCAAAATTTTCGGGATACTAAACAGCGGCTTTTACAAATTAATTTACATTCCGCTTACACTATAATTCGTTATTGTTCTTTTGCACCAAAATTAACATATTATCTTAGATCTTGTCCGTTTTGGAAACACCAAAATCTTTTGGAAAACATAGATCAAATTATCCGAGAAACACTAGTAGATATTTTAACTGAGAGCTATATGTAAACTTTTGGTCGACGGTTCTCGTGACCAAAATGCTGGTGTTTACTTGGGCCAGAGGCTCTCTATTGCCATACAACGTGGCAACGCCGCCAGCATTTTGGGCACGGTTGTTGTTGACAGCGATGTGGAAGAGTTTTTTGATGCATAATTTTATTTCCTATTGCCCTTTTTTTTTATCGATGTTCCCCTTGTAAATATGTTATAAATTGTATGTATATTAGTGTATAGTAACTTTAACTTATTAAACATTTGTTCTTACACAGATACTGCTGTTCTAAACTTAACATTTACTACAATATTCTCTCGCTGTGTTTATTAATATATTATACCTCACAAAGTTGGTTGTTTTTAATATATAAAACTTTCTTATGATTTAAATATTTTTCATCTGAACTTTTAGTATTCAGTAACTTAGCGGTTATAACACGCGGAATTACTGACTAAGTGAACTTAAGGCATATTTCACACATAAGGTGAAGGAAAATGAAGCAAGTTAGTTTTATATTTAGTTACTTATCTAAGTTTGTATTTATATTCCGTGCCTTTTATCATATTTCTACAGCGTTTCATGAATTTAACATAGAGTTAATATTTTAAAAAAAGCCTGTGGCAGAGCCGTTCTTTTAGAATGAATTCCTTTTGACGTGAACTGTAAAAATTTAAAATTATGACCTAGAAAAGTTTGATAACCTCCAAAGTTGTGAACCCTTACTTTGAATCTAAAAAATCTTCCTAAAAAATTTCGTAATAACCCTAAGCTAACCTAGCGATCGGAATAAACTCATATTCATATCTATTGAATATATTTCCAGTTTTAAAATGCATTTACACCACGCCATCTATCCCAATGGCTTGAGCTACAGGATCTAAACAATTGTTTAAATGCTTTAATATTTCTAAATAGGTACATAGAAAACATGCAAACTTCGAAACAACCATTTGGGGATCACACAAATATTTTGTCCTACCTAGCATTCGAACCCGACACCTCGGCACGGCAGATGCATTACACTCTCACTTCGCCACCGAGACATTCGAATAAAAATAAAACTGCTCCTTATACTGTAACAATGTACACAATTTCAACACAACTGTCAATTCAAAACAAAAAAATAAACAAATATCTTAATTATAATCGTACAGTCACATCTATGAGATGTGGACCACTGCATCACTTGCTCTAAGAGCATAAAATATCGGACCGTAAGCGCAGTGATAGTTGCGAGTTGACGCGGTACACACGCGGACCGGAGTGTATAATCAAATCAGCCTATAGCAGTCCACTGCTGGACGTAGGCCTCTCCTAGTTCACGCCACAGTACGCAGTCCTGTGCCTTTCGCATCCAGTCCCAGCCTGCGACCTTTACCAGGTCGTCGGTCCATCTGGCGGAGTGTATAGTGTATGGAAAATGAAGCTACCGGTATGTGAATGTGATGTAATAGTGTAGTTTATAAGAAATTTTGATGTGTGTGTGAAGTGATTTTTTGAAGTTTCTAACAGAAATATGTTCTGGGTTTATCCTCCGAAAATCGCACCCGGCACTCCCAGTCGTAGGCTAACGGCACAGCAGCGTGTGGTTTCAGCCGATACGAGTCCGGCATGGCATCCAAAAGGATTTCCACTCATAAAAAACCATAGAGACGAAAGATTTGTTTTTGGTCTATAAACTCAGGAACTACTCAACTGAATTGAACAATTCTTTCAAAAGTTAAGTTGTTCTGAACTAACTTATGTTATACCAAAGGAATGAAATAATAAATGATAAAGTAAAGGAATGATAATAAATGTCACCGAATCAGTCAGATGTCTACACATTAATGTAAATACGAGCTTGTTTGTGTTAAATGTGTGTAGGTTCGAAGTATTTCATAAGCCAAGAAGCACATCTAATCTTTCATAAGCGTCACAATTTTTGGAAAACTAACCGCATCCTAGAACACAACCACATTCAGGGTCTTTATGGTAAACGGCCCAAGAAGGCACTGAAGCGGGGCCATAGGCCTGCGTCTCGAGAAACCGCCTGCGCCCAACCGTAGGCTGTTAGGTAGGATACGTGTGGATTTTCCTCACGTTAAAAAAAACTGTCTTTATGGTGCATACCAATTTCCTGAGCACATGCAACCGTGAAGGTACATCATGTAGTTTCAAGGGATTCGATTCCAGATGTACTTTTATAACTAACTAGATGATGCTCGCGGCTTCGCCCGCGTGAAATTGGGTACCAGTTCCATTTTCCAGTGGGAACATTTTCCCGGGATGAAAAGTAGCCTATGTGTTATTCCAGACTGTAAGCTATCTCTGTACCAAATATCAGCCCAATCCGTTCAGCCGTTAGAGCGTGATTGAGTAACAAACATCCAAACATCTTCACAAACTTTCACATTTATAATATTAGTAGGATATTATTAGGATTAGTACTTAGATCATCTAACCACAGGATGCGCCTTACTTAAGCATTGTTTTCTGCCATTGCACATGACCATTTGGTCTTTTGGCTTTATGAAAAGCCTGTACATCAGTACATCATTTTATATGATTAAACTAGTACATTACATTGTAGTTGACTGTACAATAACAATTAACACACAACAGCCATTACGCGTTTGTCGATTAATACATTTTTAAATGCAATGAAATTTTATATGTCTTTGTGTTTCCCCCTTCACTTGTATGAAAACTGGCAGAATATTTTTGTATGCGGTGGTTCGCAAAGGCTAGTCCCGTGTTATATGGTCTAAGGATTAGTAGGATAGTAGGATTATTATTTTTACATTTCGCTCTCCTAGTGAGTTGTACCCGACAGAGTCCATAATTGTAATGTATTCTTATTATTATCTAAACCTCTTTCTTACTACATTATTTATGAGTGTACTTATTATTTCATCATTTGCTGCGGATAAACCCGTTGGGTTAGGTTAGTGAAAAATGATGGTTTATATAGAGCTGGTATTATGAACCCGTAACGTATATAGTGTTACAAACCTGCATTATCTTACGTTATGTGTGTTTTAACTACTAAAGAAAAAATTGTCAAAAAAAAATCTGAAATATCTTTAAAAATTGTAACTTCATAATCTAGGAATTAAAAATCTAAAATAAATTATATTTACATATTGAAAACGACACTTGTACTATTCCACAATATTTATTATTATAAACCTGCCTGACCGGTTCCATCTAGACCTTTGAAAATGCTGTGAAGCGAAACCGGTCAGGTTTATAATAATAAATATTGTGGAATAGTGCAAGTGTCGTTTTCAATATGCGCAGCAAGTTCCACCAAGTGCCGTCAATCAACAGTATAAATAAATTATATTTGGTTTTAAAAGCTAAAAAGACTATAATAAAAAGCCTTACTATGAAATTAAAAAATAATTTCTGTTAATTTCAAGATTATAATGAGTGAAATATTATTCTAATCTATGATGAGATGTCCATAATAGCTTTTCAAACGTAACGCTCAGACAAGTTATCATCACTATTAACTTATACTTGACACGGTCAATAACTAACATTGTAATACCTGACCTTTATCTAACCTTAACCTTTCAGCCTGATGATGAAAGGATTGCAGTTTTGTGCCTAACACCTTTGTCTAGACTGGCTAGGTTCTTCAAGCTGCGTGTGGAGAGGCACATTAGTCTAAGACGCCGGAGAGCTTGTTTTTATATCTATAGTAGATACATAGATACATATAGTCACGCCTTTATCCTCGAAGCGGTAGGCAGAGGCATTTCACCTTATAGATTTATATCCCAGGTAAAAGTTATTGTCATGTCGAAATGGACAGACGCTGCAAAATTTTCAAGCCGCCCATAAGTCCTTCAACTTGGCTCAACGATTGTCATTTTACTGACAACCGAGTTTCATTTCGAGCTATCCTTCTCTACGCAATGGATCGTTTAGCGAAAGTGTTCCTTTAGTTACTTTTTGGGATGATTTGGGGTAATACATTTTGTACTCTTTTCCATCACCACGTAGGACGTAAATCTATCGTATTTATTAACAAACTAAATTTGCCCGCGACTTCGTCCGTGTGGAATGTAAAAAAGAAATAGCCTAAGTTACTCCTTATTACATAAGCTATCTGCCAGTGAAAGTCTCGTCCAAATCGGTCCAGCCGTTCCAGAGATTAGGTGGAACAAATAGACAGACAGACAAAAAAATTAAAAATATATATTTTGGTATGTGTACCGTATCGTATATACCTACGTTCATATGCATGTAGTAGAAAGCGGGTATTTTAATATTACAAACAGACACTCCAATTTTATTTATTTGTATATGTATATAGATGATGTCTGGAATGATGTCAGGTTATGAGATAAGTGAAGGTCGCTCTTCAGCATCCACTCTACTACAACACCATCAATAGTCTTATGGAGTGTGTGAGTGACCCAATCTGCAATATGTCGCCACGATTTTCCATCAAGCGGGTGTCGTAATTTTGCTAAATATTAAAATAATGCCACAAGCTCGACCATCTCAGACATAATCTACCAACCGGTCACAGAAGTTAAAAACTGTCGTCACAGCGTGCGAACTAACCACAATCGTAACACGAAATCTCAACTTTCGTACAAAGTGCGCTGGGAAAACTAGTTTTTATTTTTATATTTCAAATAATAGTGTCATTGTCCACTATTCTGTAATGCCTTTGTGTAATACGGTGAACAATTTAGAGGACATAATAGCATTGAATTTGTACTTGTCGATGGGAATACATCACAAGGGTCGAACAGTACCTATGTTGCAAAATGGTCGGGCTACGAGTGTACACATACTAACATCACGCGCTGTATCTCCAAGAGTGCAGGCAGAGATTAATTACACACCCACCTTTTGTGTTCATTGAGCATTTCTATAGGAAAAATATATAACGATCCACTAATACAATCTCTGAGGTTTTTATTTTGATGGAGGGTTAATACTTAATACTTTCAATAAATTTAGGTTCATTGATTTTGGTACCTCTGCCTTGCCTACCTTTTTGGGGATAAAAGCGTAACTATGATGTATGTAAATATGTAAATATGTGTTGTAAATATGTTTTTTTTTTATTGGAACGAAGTTCCTTATCGCGCGTTGTGAAAGGGGGCTAGACAGAAAAAATTCTCACGAAAAGTTGTAACGACACTTTTTTGGAACGAAGTTCCTTATACCTTATGGAGGGTAGAGGTGCCGGCCGAGAGGGGGCGGGAAGGGGGGGGGGATGAGGGGGGAAGGGGGGTAATAAAATGGGGGTTATTAATAAAAAAAAAATTATTATTAATTAAAAAAAATAAAATTTTATTACAATTCCTTCACTAATTAATCGAAAGGAACTTCGTTCCATCCGGGTGTCCCTTGACACCTCTCAAGTTTTTTTTTTGTTTAACGTGAGGGAAAATTCTCTAGGATGTTATGCCGGACTCCTACCGACTAAGAAACGTCACGTAACGCCCATCAGCCTATGGTTGGGAGCCCCGGGTAAGCCCTCGGAAGGATGTCCCAGGACTCCCAACAGACCCACGGCCGCCACTGCGGCCTCGCCCAGAGTTGTAAATCAAAGACTTCTATATAAACTGAGGTAGACATGCCCTACGCACCGATTTTTGAAACCTATAAACTGCGCCAATTAGCAGCGTTGCTCGCACTGTTGTGAGTCAAAACTTCGAGAGTAGGTACTCGAATTGCAATCGGAGTCCATACACCTTCTCTTTTACTCTTTTTCTATTCGTATATTGCTATTGTGAGTGGTGACAATTACGTAAAAAATATTTATAAGCGAGTGTAGTCTTAGCAATGTGTGTGTTTGAGGATTGCTTTTGAAATCTCGTTTGTTAGAGCACGGCGCGTCTACCTCAGTTTATATAGAAGTCTTTGTTGTAAATATGCTTCAATTCATTAGAAAAGTATTTCAACGACTCTTTTTTTTTCTTGTGGGGGACACCGGCCATGCCGAGCGGACGATCCGACCGCCTATTCTGCTGCCCATTTCGTCCAAAACGACTTCAACGACTCTTACTCATTGTTTTAAAACTTTACACATATTAATTTTACGTCACTTTTACTTTTTTTTGTTAATTATTACATCATTACACACACAGTCATTTACTATGAAATAACTAAAACAATAGCTGATAATATTTTGGAAAACTAGGTAGATAGCTTTTCCTCGCGGTTCCCCACAAAGAAATATATAACTAAACCGTTAAACTCTTTTAATTAAACCAGTGGTTCCCAACCAGTGGTCCGCGGACCACCAGTGGTCCGCAGAAGCGAAAATATGGTCCCTGAAGGATTTTAAATTTTTGGGTGGTGAGCCGTTAGTCGCCGTGCAATGAGCGAGAAGAGTGCGAGTAGTGGGGGCGGTTGGTACGCCCACCGGCTCGGCGAGCAAAGACAACACACCCGCGATTGAATGTGTTTCCAGGCCGAGCGTGGATCTTTGCTCAAGACCAGTTTCCTAAAGCCTAAAGTGTGGGAAACTGGTTCTGATCCGAAAGGCCCATCGGGGTACCGACCGATGTTGTTCCTCGTCGAGGTTTGCTAGCTCTTTGAGCGTATCATTACAGAGCGACACCACTTCAGAAGTTAAGTCTTAAAACAGAGGGGGCAACAGCTGCGCTCTCGCGGTTGGTACCCAACATAAGAGTACACAACGCTCCCTGCAAGAGACCTTCGGGGTCGTGCGGAGTCTGGCACTATATGGGACCCCTGTATGGGCGGAGGCCCTGACGACCGTCAACGTGGCTAGACTGCATAGCCCGCTAAAGGCGATGGCCGTCAGGAGAGGGTACCGCACGATATCCATTGAGGCGGCATGTCTCTTAGCCAAGACCCCTCCATGGGACCTGGAAAACAGGGCTCTTGCGTCGTTGTATCAATGGTGCATGAAGGCGCTGGATCGGGACCACAGGCCTGTGCCCAAAGAAATAGAGGCATAGTGATCCCTGTTTCGCCAGAAGCTCATGGAGACATGGAAGGTCCGACTTGAGCTACCAAAGTGAGGACTCACCACTAATGAGACGAGCGCCATGGCAGCCTCACCTACCGAGTGTCACAGATGTTTACCGGGCACGGGTGCTTCATTTAGTATCTACAGCGGGGACACAGCACTACATGGGCATAGCAGCGACAAGACCTCGTTGCGGGCCTGGGCGTGAATATTCTCACGCTGGAGACCATGTTAAGGGCTCTGGTCTCCAACGGGAGAAAGTGTAACGTAACTGTGTCTTTCTGCGAGCAAGTCATGCTCGCGAAGAATGCAGTGGGAGAGAAATCTCCCTTCCGAGTTCCGTAGTCGGTGGCGCGGTCGTCCACCATGACCGTGAGAGCGGCGAGTTGGCTGCTCACCGTTCTTTCACAGAAGCCGGTGGTGATGGTGGCGTGTCTCTTCACCCCTCGAAGAAGTGGAATAGTACCAGCACGGACACTGGTGAAGTTAATTAAGGAATCCAGGAAGAACACAACAAATTCACTTGAGTGGTTTGGTGTTTAAAAGCAATTTCTTATACGAAACTCCGAGAAATCGCCTTTCGCTATTTTATAGTTTTCTCAACGCTTATTTGTTGAACAAGGTTTTCTGCTTAGTTGGAAATTAAAAACAAGGCGAGGAATCGTTTGAAAGTAAGTGATGATTTGCATGTAGCTTTGAATAACATAATTAGTCCTAGGTTAGCAGATCTCGTGAAGAAGATGCAAGTCAGAAACACATTAATAAATGTTTATGCAATTTCCTACTGCGTTTTTTTAAGCTTCAGATTGATTATCACAGTTTGTTTAAATTATGCCTTTATAGTGGTCCCTGTTAACAAGAAAAATATAAAAGTGGTCCCTGACCATGAAAAGGTTGGGAACCCCTGAATTAAACTGAATAGCTAAGATAGGTAGAGTTTTGTTGAACTTGCTATGGTGGTAAGGTTTAGATTAGACCAAGTATTGGGTCAACTCTTTGAAGATAAAATTAGACAGAAGTCGGCCAAAGGAATTCCTAAAACCACTTTCTAGGCTAGTACACGATAAAAGATGGAGACTTAATGTTGTCAAAGAATCTCTTGAAACTCATCAATTTCTGAACCCAGCCTTTTTAGGGTTTCGTAGCCAAATGGCAAAAACGGAACCCTTATAGATTCGTCATGTCTGTCTGTCTGTCCGTCCGTGTGTCACAGTCACTTTTCTCCGAAACTATAAGGCCTATGCTATTGAAACTTGGTAATGAGCTGTATTTTGTGAACCGCATTAAGATTATTATATAAAACTAGAAAAAAAGCAGTAAATTTTGGGGGTCCCCATACTCAGAACTGAAACTCAAAATTTTTTTTTTTCATCAAAACCATACATGTATAGGTATACTATAGATAGGTCTTCAAAAATGCTATTGAGGTTTGTAGTATCATTTTTTTCTAAAGTGAATAGTTTGCGCAAGAGACACTTCCAAAGAGGAAAAATGTGTGTCGCCCCCTCTAACTTCTAAACTAAGAGAATTATAAGTCTAAAAATAATATATGATGTACATTGCCATAAAAACTACCAACGAAAATCGGTTTGAACGAGATAGAGCTGGTAGTATTTTTTAATACGTCATAAACCGCAATTTTCGGTTAGAAAAATATCAAAGTTACAACGAGCTATAAGAACTTTTATATTATGTTACTTGCTGCTAAGAAACCCTTCATGGGCGAGTCTAACTCGCACTTGGCCGGTTTTTTTTCTTTTCTCAACCCAGTTGGGCTTAGCCTTCCAGTCTTACTACGACGCGGCTAAAGTTCGGTATTTTCCATGAAGCGAATGCTATCTGACAAGTTACAATATCTAAATTCTGTAGTTAGACATAATGTGGTCATACCGAATTTGGGACATCCTTCTGAGGGCTTAACCGGGACTCCCAGACATAGACTGTTGTATGGCATTGTGTGGTTTTAGTCGGTAGGAGTCCGGCATTGCATCCATGTAGGATTTCCGCACGATAAAAAAAAAAGTGGTCAGACCGTCATAGGATTTTTTGAACTAAACAAAAAAAACCATAGCGTTTGGGCTCGTTTGATTTGTCTTGGTGGGCATTGGTGCTTATCTGAGATAGCTTAAAAGTTGTCAAAATTACTTAGATCGTTTTAAAAGAAGTTTATTAAATTAAATGTTTCGTAATTAGAAAGTAAAGAAAGATGCATTTAAACAAAATCTTGTTCAATACAAGCTTTTAATTGGCGTATAAAATAAAATTTTGCAATTAAACCCGTTGCTGTTTTTGCCTCTTTGGCAAAGTGAAATGAGACAAAATTAAACATAATGCAAGAGATCGCAGGTTCGAATCTCGGGTCACAACAAATGATTGTGTGGGTGTTTTCTATGTTTGTACATGTATGTATTAGGAAACAGTATATTAGTTAATTTATCAGTAGTCTAGATCCCATAGCACAAGCTCATTTATTTATGTGTGTGAAAAAAACTAAATTGCTTTGCCGAGGTCTTTGTGATGTGATTAGGGAATGCAATACCGGGATACCGGGATCCCGAAATACCGGGATCCCGCAAAAATACACCTAATAACGTACTTATTTGATTTTAGTGATTTAATCAGGGAGATTTGACTTTTCTTGTACTATAAAAGTATTCAATTATCTCGTACATTGCTTGCTGGCTATCTGACATGTAAAGTTAGGAGTCGTTTGGCAGGCAAAAATTTTGACATGCTATGTTTTCTGCGCTTCTAATAATTTGCAGTAGCTATTTTATTACTTAATGTATATCGGTTTAATAATCTCAATACAAAAATAATATTAAATAATTTATTTTTCCTTGTGCCCCGCGGACTCAGTGTTCTGTAAAAGACCACTGCAGTAAGTTACATTTACTACGGCCGGTCCTTAGATGGGTGACCACTTCGTGACATTTATTTGAGCGTTGCCGTGCTTCGGATGGCACGTTAAGCCGTTGGTCCCGTTTGCCGGTAAAATGGCAGCTAAGTCAAGTTGAAAGCCCGGCTCGTCTCATCTTATAATGTCCTTTTCTCGAAATGTCCTTTCTCATTATATCCTTTTCTCGAAATGTCCTTTCTCATAATGTCCTTCTCTCGAAATGTCTTTTTCTCAAAATGTCCTTTTCGCGAAATGTTCTTTTCTTAAAATGTCCTTTTCTCAAAATGTCCCTTTCTCCAAATATGTGCACTACAGGATTAGCCCCGCTCAATACGTTTTGATAGGTTAGGTTAGGTTAGGTTATAAAAAAAATAACCACGAAGGCTAATGCGGAAGCTTCGCTGCGCTCCGCTCCGGCCTTAGCCTTCTAACCTGACCCATCCAAGTCGGATTGAGCGGGGTTAATCCTGTAGTGCACATTTTTTTTTATACTACTTAGGTGACAGACAAGCTTACGGCCCACCGGAAGGTTGGTAACCGTAGCCTATAGACGTTTTGCAACACCAGATGAGGACATATATTGAGAATGGGAAATTTTGAGAAAAGGACATTAGGTATGAGATGAGACCATATGCCTCGTCCTGCCTACCCCTTCGGGGAATAAGGGGGTAACTATTTTTCAGTTCTAGATGGATGTATGATACAGAATTCTATCCTTTTCTCAATGACTTTCAGAAATATGCGGGATCCCGCAAATACCGGGATCCCGCGGGACTGAGATTGCTCAGTCCCGCAAATACCGGGATTACAATCTTCTTGCGGGATTGCATTCCCTAGATGTGATATTATTAAACTTTAAGAGCACTTGTATAAAACAAATATACTTACATCAGACTGAGTTATAAGAAATGAGAATAACTCTTGAGATATATTGCTATTACACTAATGTATATAAAAGAATATGAAATATATTAATATTTGTAGACGAACTAATCTCAATCTTCTAGTACAAAGTAATAAAAAATAAACGTATATTCGTTTTGTGACCTTGGGTATCTTGAAATGAAAATTTCTGATTCATAATGAAATGATGAAGCATAAAAAAGGGGGGGGGGGCCTCATCGTGGAGCGCTCGCTTTTTGCGGATTGGTTAAGGAAAGGTAAAATACTACGACCTATCTTTAGGACTATGCACCTATAGTTAGGTATCCCAAAAAAAACCACCCGCACTGCTTACTGGGCGTAGAAGTGCCATATCTAACGCATTTTACAAAGTCAAAAAACATAATCAATGAATTAGTATAGGTACCTATACGTATGTATTTATTTAAATTAATCAAAACCACATAACTTTAAAATAGTGATCAATAATCTGCTAAATTAATCGCTTATACGTGATTTTATCACTAATGAGATTAAGAACTTTCACGTTTATCATTAGTTAAATTCAGTTTGTTATTAAATGCTAAATAATATTACTATTAAATATATGCTAATAGAACTCACGATGGTGCTAAGTCGTTACGGATCAAAGCACAGACATTTATCATATTATATGTATAAACACCACAAGTTATATAACGCAAAACTTGCTGATAGATTCGTTTCCTAACGTATTTTTAGTATGGGGCACTAATGCAATACGTATATAGCACAGAAATCAGAAAATCTGATATCTGTGGTGTATATAAATAGTTGATTAGTTAATAAAGCCCTCGGACAATTATTATATTTTTTATTAGCACAAAATTTTACATTTTAGATATTCATTAATTAGATTTTTATATTTTGTAGTTAGTAGGGCACCTGTTTTACCACGCCCTGACCGTTGGACCACTTACGCCACACTCTGTGTTTAATACTAGCTGTTCCCTGCGGCTTCAACCACTCATTTTGCGTAGTCGGTTAAAAAGTAGCCTATGTCCTTCCCAGGGACTCAAACCATTTCTATAAGAAGGCTCATCCAAATCGCTTCAGCGGTTTTGGCGTGAAAACGTAACAGACGGATAGAAAGAAAGACGGACAGACAGACAGAAAGACAAAGATATTTTCGCATTTATAATATTAGTAAGAATTGGACACAAGAGTAATAGAATATCTATATAGTATATATAGTTTCACATCAGTATATTCTTAACATTAAGATAAGTATATTTTATTTTTAGTTAGTATCAACCAATAGATAGCTTTTTTTTTTTTTTTTTTTTTTTTTTGTTTAACGTGAGGGAAAATCCTCATAGGATGTTATGCCGGACTCTTACCGACTAAAAAACCTCACGCCACGCCTAACAGCCTATGGTTGAGAGCCCCGGGTAAGCCCTCAGGAAGGATGTCCCGTGACTCCCAACAGACCTACGGCCGCCAATGCGGCCTCGCCCAGGGGGTGGTTCGGGTGCAATCCCGCGTCTATGGGGGATTTCGGGTGTGATCCCGCTTCTAAGGGGGGGGCGTGCATGAGTTGCTCACGTCACGCTGCCGTCATGGGCCTGCTTCTGTAAGGACGGTGAGCGGCCCTCTCACCGTCCTCAGACCCCCGGTCATGGAGGCCGATAGTCCTCGGCGAAGACACGTCGGCGGCGCCCAGGGCGCCGACTGCGGAACTCTCTGCGGAGTTCTCTCCCGCATCCGGCCCGCCGCCTCCTTCGCGAGCATGACCTGCTCGCAGAAAGAGGCGGCGCAGTCCCACTTACTCCCGCTGGAGAGCATGGCTCGCACCATGGCCTCGAGCGAGAGAGTGTCCACGCCCAGACCCACTACGAGGACCTGGCGCTGTTGTGCCCACGCCGTGCACTCCACCAGCGTGTGGAGGGCCGTGTCGTCGCTGCGGTCCTCGCAGTGCTGACACTCGGCCGTGGTTTCCCGGTGTTTTCGCCACAGATACCTACCGAAGCTACCGTGCCCGGCAAGCATCTGTGTCAACCGGTAGGAGAGAGCACCGTGTCTCCTCTCCAGCCACTCGTCCATGACCGGTCTGACGGCCGCGATTGTGGCGAATCCCCCCTTTGGTTGCTCAAGTCGCACCTTCCATGTCTCCACGGTTTCCTGGTGGAGCAGGGTCCGCTGGGCCTCGATTTCTCGAGACGCAGGCCTTTGGCCCCGCTCCAGCGCTTCCTTGCGCCATCTGAACAGTGACGCAAGGGCTCTCGCTTCCAGGTCCCATGGAGGGGTCCCGGCTAGGAGACATGCCGCCTCACCGGAGATCGTGCGGTATCCTCTTATCACCCTGACGGCCATCATTCTCTGCGGGCTCAGCAGTCTAGCCTCATTGCTGGCCGTCAGGGTCTCCGCCCATACGGGAGCCCCGTACAGGGCCATGCTTCGCACGATCCCCAGGTACAGCCTCCTGTAGGGAGCGTTGGGTCCCCTGATGTTGGGCATCAACTGCGCGAGTGCGGCCGATGCTCCCCTCAGTTTTGGGACCAAACTTCGGAAGTGATGTCCGAAGTTCCACCGGCCATCGAGTACGAGCCCCAGATACTTCATCGAGGGCTCGATGCCGATGCTGACGCCCCCTACCTGTAGGCTGGTTCCCGCAGGTGGCCCCATCCGAGGTCCGTGGAAGCACAGAGCCTCGGATTTGTGAAGGGCGACCTCGAGACCCAGCCGCCGAATCCGACCCACGACCTGAGCAACCCCTGCCGTGGCCTTAAGTGCTGCGGCACGGTGCGTTGCTCCCCGCGCCGTAACGAGGGTGTCGTCGGCGTAACACGTTACGCCGACCCCTCTGAGCAACGGACCACGCAGCACCCAGTCGTAACCGATGTTCCACAGGAGCGGTCCTAAAACCGATCCCTGTGGAACACCGCACGACACATCTCGCCGACCCGGCCCTAGCCAGCTCGGGTAAGTTATGGCCCTCTCGGAGAGATAAGCCCCGACAATTCGACGGAGGTAGGGAGGCACTCCATGATAGATAAGCGCCTCCCTGACGCAGCTCCAGGGCAAGGTGTTGAATGCGTTGGCGATGTCGAGAGACACCGCCACCACCACCTCACCCTGTGAGACTGCTTCCTCCGTCAGGCCTCTAATGCGCATGATCGCGTCCACGGTGGAGCGTCCCTGACGGAAGCCAAACTGGCTATCCGCCAGATCAGGCCCCACGCGTGTGAGGTGCCCGACGAGGCGTTGTGCAATAATGCGCTCAAAGAGCTTGCACACCTCGTCGAGCAACACGATCGGCCGGTACCCTGATGGGGAATTTGCCGGCCGCCCCGCCTTTTGAATCAAGACCAGTTTCCCTGTCTTCCAGACCTTGGGAAACTGGCCTTTCTCGAGGCATGCGCTAAAGAGCCCAATTAGTCGAGGCCCAAGCTCTTCGAGAGCCAGGACCCACGCTCGGCCTGGAATGCCGTCGGGTCCAGGGGCGGTGTTTCTGCGGGATTTAAGCCGCAGTACAGCCGCCCCTAACTCACCCTCGGTGACCACGGGCACGTCGTTCTCGCTGCCTTCCGCGTTGGGCGCCTGAGACGGAGCCATGCACGGAGAAATATGTTCCTCCGCTCTCGACGGGAACAAGGAGTCCAGGACCTCCTCCAACCGCTCCGGCTGGAGACTCTGAGTCAGTGGGGGCGCCTTAGGGCGTAATTTGCCCCTTACCATAAGGTACGGGCGCCCCCACGGGTTCCGCTCCAGAGTCTCCATCAGCTCATCGCGGCCCAGCTTTTTGGACCGCTTGATGGCCGTCTGGAGGGCCCTCTTGGCCTCCCTGTACCCATCGTATAGCTCCGTCTCTCGGGCTGCCGCATCATCTGGGCGACGACGCCTCCGGCGGAATCTGGTGTACCGGCGGCGCGCGGTAACGCACTCCGCGCGCAACTGCGCGATTTCCGGCGTCCACCAGTACACCTGCTTCCTCGCCGGTCTGGGCCTAGCCCTGGGCATCGCCGCATCGCAGATGTGCGACATGGCTCTCCCGAACCACTCCACTTCGGCATCAACATCGGCAAGCCCGTCCACTGTCGGAATCCAGGCCTGCACGATGGCCGCCTCCAGGAGAGCCTCCCGATCCAGGCGATGGAGTGCCCAACGCGGTTCCGGGGGATTCGCGATTGTTGGCGGCAGGTTAGGTGGAGGGGAGACGTCGAACCGAATATATCGGTGATCTGACGACGTCTCCTCCTCCTCCACCACGCGCCATCCCTGGACACGGCGGGCGAGCTCAGGGGTCGCAAACGAAACGTCTATGACCGAGCTGAGCCCCCGCCGCGTCCAGGTTGCGACATTCCCCCGGTTCAGGATGACTAGGCCACGAGTAGTGACCCAGTCCTCCAGTATCCTCCCCCTGCCTCTGGTTTCCCGGGAGCCCCAAGCCTGCGACCAGGCATTGAAGTCTCCCAGGACCAGGACAGGGCGAGGCCGGCATGCAGCGAGAACGACGTCCAGCTCAGGGAGCCATAGCTCGAACTGATGCTGGTCGAGGCTCGGCGAGATGTAGACGGCCACGACAGCCACACCCTCGTATTCCGCCGCGACACAACCCGGACCCCTAGCGATGACCGCCAGGCGCGAGTCGTCCGCGCCGGTCCCCCCAAAGATGGTCGCCAGGCCGTCCAGATCCACCGGGCTTCCCGGGTGAACCCAGTACGGCTCGGCGACAACTGCGATGTTAATGGACCACTGCCTGATGCTCTGGTACAGAAGGTCCTGAGCACCAGTGCAGTGGTTCAAATTCACCTGCAGGATGCGGATATGGGTGTCCATTAATGGACGTCCATTTCCGCACCCTGCTGCGGGCGTGCCACCTCACTCTCACCCCCCCGTGCGGACGGACGGGGCCTCGGCCTTGTGGCAGCGCAGGACTTGCTGCCCGCCCGGTGATCGGCCTCCTTGCCCTCCGCCACGCATTTGAAACATCGTGGCGGAGCGTCACAGGCAAGGGCCGTGTGACCGGGCTGACTACAGCGGAAGCACCGATCGCCCACAGTGACTTCCGCCGTACACTGCACTCCTACATGCCCCACGACCAGGCACCTATAGCACCTGTCTTCGCGGGGCTGCAGGAGATGCACCTGCGCCCTCAGGAAGCCCCCAATAAGGAGGCTCCGTCCGTCCGCCACTTTCTGGGCCGCCGCAACGGGGCAGCTCACGACTGCCGACCCGTGACCGGTGGGGCCAAAGCGGATTTCGCCTGACCTCACCTGATCACGGGGACAGCCGCTCGCCTCCACGACGGCGGAGATAAGCTCGTCCGTCGTGGCCGCGTCATCCAGACCCGAAATGCGCAGCGCGGCGCATTTGTTGGGTCTGGACACGCGGACATCGCCCGTATTTAGCGACTCCCGCAGCTTCGCCGCTAAGGCATCCGCTTTGGGGCCGCTGGTGGCGCCGGAGACCTCGAGGAGGCGCGCTCCGGTGCGCGTCACCTTGCACCGGAGCCCTCCCTCAATCTCGAGGGCCTTGAGGTCAACTGAGGCTTTCGCCTGCCTCAGTACCTCGGCGTACCCCACGCCCTTCGCCTTGCCCTCTGTCGTCACCGTAATGACGACGGCAGTGGAGCGGGGAGCGCGGAGCCTCTTCGGCGCCTTCGTCGCGGCGGCCTTTGCCGCCTTTGCCGCTTTAGCGGCGACTTTTGCCGCCTTCTTGGCGGCCTTCGCCGCCTTTTTGGCGGCCTTAGTCGCCTTCTTCTTGGCTCCTACCACCTCCCAGACCCCCTCATTTGAGGTAGTCTGGGGTGCAGCAGGAGCGCTGGCTGTTGGGGAAGCGGGGTTGCCACTTCTCCCAGGTGCCGTCTTCTTGGGGGCGGAGGGGGCGGAGGCCTTCGGCTTGGGACCAGTCCCGTTGGGTGCAGCCGTCGTCGCGTATGACGCGCCGACGGGAGCCGCCAGCGGTGGGCGGTATGCCCGGTCCTCCAGGACGCCGAGGCGTCGCTCGATGGCCTCCAGCAGCTGGACCATCGATGGTGTCGTCTTAGGTGGTGCACGGGGAGCGGGGGTTTTCACACCCCGAGCTTCCCCGGTCCCCTGGACCAGCTGCGTCAGCTTGTCAACCTCCTCCCGCATCAGCTGCTGCTGCTTACGGGAGTCGGCAAGCTCCGCCTCCAGGCTCGCAACCCGAGCCCGGAGCTTCCCCTCCTCCTTGGAGACACTCCTCTCGAGGAGCTCCTCCAACGCCTTGGTGGCACCAGTGACGGCTTCCGTCACCACCCTTCTCCTGCCCGCTACATTCTTGGCGCCCTTTACAGCGCCAGAAATGCGGGCAAGAGCCGCCATGATCTCCTTAGCCGCCGGCACATCCGTGACACTCCCGCTAGGCAGCGGGGGCACAAATGTCGGCGGCTCTGCTACCTTCTCTTTTGCTTTGTAGAGGTCGGCTTTCCGACCTCTACCCGCAGTGGTAGCTACAACCTTCCGCGGAAGGTCCTCCTCGGATGACGATGATTCTTCAGACCCAGGCCGGCGGAACAGGCCTTTGCCTGGTCCGCTTGACCTGGGTCTCTTCCTTCCTCCGTCGGCATGGATACCCTCGAGGGCACCCTCGGTCTCGGTACCCATGTCGACAGCCGACTCCATCTCCGAGCCAGCGCGGGTTGACGCGACCTCCGCGTCACTGGGGGTGGTTTTTAGGCACACCCTTGGGCCTGTTGGACTGTGGTGACCCCTCCCATATACCACCTGGGATGAACCCTGGCGGGGGTCGACATGACGGATCATGCCAAGCGATTCCCCGGACACTGTCCGGGTGCGCTCCTGGGTAGTTCCTTGCGAAAAATTTACCTCAGTCATTTTGGTGTTTTGCGTTTTTAGTCCGCCGACTTTTTAGGGTGGGAGTGGGGAAGTTGGGAGAGGATGTGAGGAAGGGAATGTTTGGAAGGTGGGAGTGACGCCCTAGGCACTGAGTTCCCCCCAGCGATACATCAAATTGCCGGGCGTCAGAGCGTGAGATTTGGGTTATTTTTTATAGAGGTTTTCTTCCTCGCAACTCCTAAGAGCCACCGTGCCCGTCTGTTGCCAGACGGGGTTACGGCTCGGCCGAACGATGGTCCCCATGGAACCGTGTACTTCGTCTCTGATCGCTCAGTGGCGAAGTACTCGTCGCCCTGGGAGTTCTCCGCTAAGTACGCTCTGCATAACAGAGCGCATGCGGAGAACTCCAAACCGGCCATAACGGCCCCCCTCCTTGGTGGACTATTGGCCGTGGGCGACGACGTGCGCCTCCACGAAGCCCACATCGTCGTCCACGTTACCAGGATGCACCACGTGGAGGTTGTCCTACCCAGCACCCCACCAATAGATAGCTTCTTTTGTCATGAACGATTAATTAGTAAAAGACCTAGTCGTCTTAAGTAGAACACTGTCATAAAATTTTAAAACAAAATGTTATAAAAAGATGAGCGTACTTATTTCTTAGTTAATGTTTAATAAATCATATAATTACTAAAAGGGTTATTCATTTAAGTGTGTCAAAATTAATTGGGATACCAGTATGTCAATGTCAACTTCGATGAGCACGCACAAAAATATAAGTCTAACTAGGTTTAATTACTTATAAATAAATAAAAAATAATTATAAAATTGGGTACCTATTATCCAGTGCTAAGTACTTAATCTGATATTTTTGTATTATTGGCGACATCTCATCCCAAAGTAAACGAGGATTAACCTGCTTGTGTGAAGGGTACCAGACAAACGATCTTAATACTTATTTACTTTTTTTTTGTAAATATAGTATATAAAAACACCCAGACTCTCGGGTATATATTTATGGATCAACGTTTTGTTCCGTGAAGGAAATGAACCTCATGACGTGGAGACAGACCAATCAGAATCCTGATGAAGATCGTTATTCCTCAGGTACTATTGCTACTGCTAGCAGCCGTCGGCACATTTGCATCGAGTGAAACTTCGGAAGCGAGCCCCGCTGCTGGACCAACATCCAAACGAGAGTTGGACGGAAATTTTGGACAGAAGATAGACCTCTTGGACAAAAAAGGTAACTTTAACTACGTTATTTTGAGGAAGTCTAGAAGTAGCGTGCGGGTTCGCTCATGTATAAATCTGTCATCTTCATCATTTAGCGTTTCAAAAAATCGTTTCTCTGTCAAAGTATAAAAACCTAGAAAGGCCTGCCCGTGTTTCCCTCATCATACAATCCCGGGTTCTTCAAGCGAAGCGTGAATAGGCACATCACAGCGCCGCCAACTTGAGGACCACTGTCAAAAGTCTTGGAAATGAGCTGGATGCGCCGTGACAACTTATCATCAGGCTGGCGACGTCAATTTGGCGAGCTGAATGTAATAAAATATAGCCGCTAAATTACTATATCCACTGAAACAATCGTTCTTTCAACACTGTTATGAAAATATTTTGAAAAATTTTTTAAGGATTCTAGCCCAAAGTAATCTAAGAGACGGCAACGGCAAATGCCATATTCAAACCACTGCACCACTCTATTTGGACGTACGTACCTCTGCCTATTCTTCGGAGATGATCCGCATACATACCTTGAAGGGTAGGCAGAGACATGGTATACGCCCATGGTATATTGCCGTGTTGAAATGGACAGTCGCAGGTCGTGATGATCCGCCGCTAAAACTTTCCAAATCGCCCATAAATAAGGCCTTCAACGAGTTACATTGCGAGTTTTCTTTCTCTATGTCTACGCAGTGGATCGTTTCGCGAAAGTATTCCCTTGGTCGCCTCTAACGACACCCTTGGGATGGATTGGGGTGGCGACATTTTGTACTCTTTCCCACGACCCGCTGAAATGAGTGAAATGGTAACATAACGTAATGTATGATAATATTAATAACCGAACGCAATTATCATTCGTGAATGATAACAATCAACATGTCAGTCATTATATTCAAACAAACGGTATGATTGAAGTAAGCAGTTACTTTGTTTTGATGAGAAAAAAATATATTAACGGTTGCTCACGGCTTTCACCGGTATCAACATCTGCCGTAGGTACTATACGTAGGTATTAATTTACATACATATTGCCAAGATACTAGTGTGAACCTTCTGACTACGGATGAGGCAACGACGCAGGCCATCGGCCATACGGCAGTCATAGTAACCAAAGACCATATCATAACATGCTCAAACTACCTAAAAAGGTAAACTTTCATTATACCTGTTTCTCGTCTCTAGCAGGACCCGAACCTGCGTCTTCTGGTTTGCTGGACCAGACGCTGTAACCGTTGGACCACCGAGACACTGCTCTCGACCGTCAAATTCTTTCACCTCATAAGTCTTTCACATTAAAATAAAACATAATCACGATAAATTCTCTTGTCGCCTTATCAAGAAGTTATTGAAGAAAGCCATTGCCAAATACGAAAAACCGGCCAAGTGCGAGTTGGACTCGCCCATGAAGGGTTTCGTAGCAGCAAGTAACATAGTATAAAAGTTCTTATAGTTCGTTGTAACTTTGATTGATGTTGTAACACGTTCGCAGTGGTAGTGATTTTTCTAACCGAAAATTGCGGTTTATGACGTATTAAAAAAAACTACCAGCTCTATCTCGTTCAAACCAATTTTCGTTGGTAGTTTTTATGGCAATGTACATCATATCTTCTTTTTAGATTTATCATTCTCTTAGTTTAGAAGTTAGAGGGGGGGGGACACACACATTTTTCCACTTTGGAAGTGTCTCTTGCGCAAACTATTCAGTTTAGAAAAATATGATGTCTAAGATACCTCAATAGCATTTTTGAAAACCTATCTATAGATATCCTACACATATGGTTTTGATGAAAAAAAAAATTTAGTTTCAGTTCTGAGTATGGGGACTTGGGGACCCCCAAAATTTACTGCTTTTTTTCTAGTTTTACATAAGAATCTTAATGCGGTTCACAGAATACATCTAGTTAACAAGTTTCAATATCATAGGCCTTATAGTTTCGGAGAAAAGTGGCTGTGACACACGGACGGGCAGACAGACAGACATGACGAATCTATAAGGGTTCCGTTTTTGCCATTTGGCTACAAAACCCTAAAAATCACCTACCAGTACTAGAAAAATAAACGGTCACCTTCTTGTAGAGATTTCAAATAATAAAGAAATATAAACTACCTAATCAATGGCAACTATGACTATCTCGAATGAAAAATCTCCTATAATCAATGCGAAATCATAATTATCTTGTCGTAGCCCAAATTGTTGCGAAGTATTGTTTACATTTCTAGACTTACAAAACTGTTGTCCTAAAGATATCGCAAAGTCAACGTCTGGTTCTGACTACACAATGAATTATTGAGTTTTCGTAAACTTGGAAAGTTGTAATTTCCAGCGGAAATTACCCGACTTAAAGACGACAAACTTTGTAGTCGCTTTGACACTTCAAGCCTTTTCTTAGAAACGACTTCATCTGACAAATGCCGATCTGAATTATTACGAAGGAGATTTTTTTTTTTGAGCCCTAAGGCACCACCCGGGAGCGAGGGGTGGAGGTAGAGAACGCTACATGCGTACCACACGGCCGGCCGTGTGATTATGTCAGACTCTTACTGACTAAACTCTACCTTGAGCCTCTAGCCCTTGGGCCTTGGAGACTCGTCGGAAGCGATCACCCTTCTAGGGAAGGGTGACGCAGCGTCACTCAGCTAACGCTGGGCATACGCTTGTGAAGTACTTTAACGGCGGGGGCACTAAGTATCCCCGTCGTGGACTGATGTGTAGGGAGCGAATGATGGCTCGGGTACCTAACTTGGGTGGGGACCAGATTCCTGTGCTGCACGAAGGCTTAACAGGTCGCTGGTTAACCTATTCGGGGGATCGGATAGTGAATGACGCGGCCTCCTCGTAACATGAGGCGTGGTTGGGAGAATTTGACGCGGTTCGTAGTCCGCTGCTTCTCTAATGAGAGGATTTGAGTGTTGTGTTGCGTTGTTGAAGAAGCGGGTCGAACTCGCTTTAAGGTACTCTTGCATAGTAGGGAGGTCAAGACCTCTATGTAGATCTGCGTTACGAGTATACCATGGGGCGTTAGCCGCCCGGCGACAAAAGTTATTCTGAACTATTTGCAACTTGTGAATGTACTTGGGATTTATGTGTGCGAATACTGGGGAGGCGTAAGTTAGTACAGGACGTATACATACCTTGTAGAGTGTTCGCTTGTTGCGAAGCGACATCCTACTATGCCTACCTAGCATACAATCGAGCCTACCTAGATAAAACCTAGCTCTATTTGACACTCGGCGAATGTGTGGGAGGAAAGATAGCCTTTCGTCAAGAGTGACGCCAAGGTATTTTGCCTCCCTTCGCCACGGTATCTGGTTGCCAAAGAGAGTAGGTGCCTATATCCCATCTTATTATAATGAAGTCTCTATTCTAAACTTTCCTACATATAAATTGAACTGTTAACGTCGGAATGCGGCCAGCCTTATGAACACCTGAACGAGGCATTGCCAGTCTTACCACTCCCCTTCCTCCCTTTTAGCCCCTCTCTATAAAATAGAGAGCAGAGGGGCTTATGGCGAGACTTTGTCTGTAGTCTGTGACTCTGTTGCATTAAACTGCGTCACTAGGTCACGTGGATCGTCTGTTCAAAGTTTGAAATAAAACAAAAATGACAACGTCAATCGGATTGAACTTTCCTATTTTCCTACCGTGTTCCGTTTTTTTTAATGTGAGGGAAAATTCTTCATGAATGCTATGCCGAACTTCTACCGACTAAAAAACCTCACGTAACGCCCAACAGCCTACGTTTGGAAGCCCCGGGTAAGCCCTCGGAAGGATGTCCCAGGACTCCCAACAGACCTACGGCTTTCACCTTACACTGCGGCCTCGCTTGGGGGTGGTTCGGGTACCATCCCGCTTTTTGGGGAGGGCGTGCGTCAATCCCTCACATCACGTAGGTATAAGAACTGATGGTCGATGAAATAAACGAGATCTGAAATGGAAACAGCGACTTGGTACAGGTAAAAAAAGGCAGGACGACACTTGAATGACCTGTAAAAGGTGCAGGGAGGAACTGTAAGAGAAAGGCGCTGGACAGTTTCTGGTAATGTAAATTGGGAGAGACCATAGCCTGATTTGGTTGAATTAATTCAAATGAAGATAAATCGCCTAGAATGTTTAGAATAATTACAATAAAAATCGCTCCGAAAATGCTGACTAGCTTGACCAAGGGCTTATTCCCTACAGAACATCTATACATAGGTATAATAAAATGATAGAAAAGTCAAAACTGTACATTGGAAATATTTAAAAAAAAATACTAGCTGGGTGTTCAACATAAGATACCGAAGCCGAAAATATAGTTAGATTTTTTTTTGTCTGTTTGCTTTGCTTTGTCCTAACGGATTTCGAAAATTACTCAGTAGATTTGATTCAAATTTTGTACAAATATTAATAGAAATAGGGTCTTCAAATAGGCTATATATTAACACGCTACATATCCTAGGGGTTAAGCAGAGAACAATCAAATTGGCATTATACCATAATTTTCACGCGTACGAAGTCGCGGGAACAGCTAGTAATGCAATAATCACAGTGTTTAAAATATTTTTTAGCAGCCATCTTGTCCATGCTCTTCCATTATTGTAATGCTAAAGAGTGTGCTACCGAGTTGTTTTCGTAATTTGAACGTAACCGTTTAATCAGGTACCTAATGGAATAATATTATATCGCCTAAATACATTTAAATGGTAAACAAAATACTACCTACTCCGGAATAACTATTTGCAAGTTACATTGTTTAACTAAAAGTTGTATTAATAAGAGCAAATTAAAATTATAATGAACGAAAATATTTTTGTAGGCATCTAATGTTAATTTTAATCACGTAAACATTCGTATTGTTCATGTAGCCTTATATTTCGACAACTACATAAAAGTTTTATTATTATGTCAACTGTGCCTTTGACCTTGTACCTACCTAAAAAAAATATTCACAGACATTTTCACACAACGCTATCTGATCCCAAAGTAAGCTAGGAATAAGCTGCTTTGGTAGGTATGTTATGGATATCAGACCACGGATATTAATACTTATATATCTACTTTTAAATACATACATATCATGCATAGAAACATCCAGACTACCTATTTATGGATCACACAAATTTGTATCTTCGGTGGGAATCGAACCCTCGTGATCCGCAGTCGCACATTTCGACCACTAGACCAACGAGATAGTCTACGTCTATCAGTCGTCTACTACCCGTTCGCTCTAACTTTGCCGCTGGCGTAGAGGCGTATATCCGAATTGTTAATTAGACGAAGTAAATTGACAGTAGCTAATGTCACTTCGTCATAGAAAATACGCAACATTGTATGAAGAAGTGACATTAGTTGCTGTCAATTTACTTCGTCTAATTAAAAATTCGCTTTAGTATGGAGCCGAGCGGCAAAGTTAGAGCGAACGAGCAGTAGATCCCATGGCACAACCTTAAAATTAGCTTAATTTGGGCTTGATGGCGTTGTGTGAGTATGTCCAATGATATTTTATTTATTTAAATAGTTTTACTAAAAAACACATTTTTGCTTCATCATTTGTACTTTTTTCCACAATTTTTATTATTATTAAAGATAACCTGGCCGGTTTCGCTTAGTATTTAGTGTTTTTTATATATTATTTACAGTGTATGTACAGTTGAATTACCTTTGACAATGCTTTAAAGCGAAACCGGTCAGGTTATCTGTAATAATAATAAAAAATGTGGCAAAAAGTGCATAATGTGTTACAAGAAATTCCACCAAGTGCCAACAATCAAGAGTATAAATGATATCCCACTTCCTACTAATATCATAAATGTAAAAGTTTGTGAAGATGTTTGGATGTTTGTTACTCAATCACACTCTAACGGCTGAACGGATTGGGCTGAAATTTATTACAGAGATAGCTTATAGTCTGGAATAACACATAGGCTACTGTTCATCCCGGGAAAATGTTCCCACGGGAAGCGGGAACGGGTACCGAATTTCACGCGGGTGAAGCCGCGAGCATCATCTAGTTTACTATAAAAGGTTTAATAGTTTAATATTTATATTTCACAGAGACAAATAAGAGTACTCCCGCTGTCCAGTATGCTGATGACCAGAAGCCGACTCCCCCAGAGCAGTCAGTGGCTCAGGTAAGTCTCTCTATTTTGTAGCCTGTAGGTTTATTATCATTCTCTTACTGACTGTATATCTGACTGTACTTAGTAATTACACAGATACTTAAGAGGAAAGACAGGCGCTTCTCTACAAACGTATTCCCCTTTATACTTCTCGAAAAATAAAATCAAGATCTACTGTTATGCAAATAATAAACATAGGAAAATATGTCATCGCCATTTTTGAAGTGTCATATTTTCCTTTTAAGGGTTTCGTAGCCAAATGGCAAAAACGGAACCCTTATAGATTCGTCATGTCTGTCTGTCTGTCTGTCTGTCTGTCTGTCTGTCCGTCCGTGTGTCACAGCCACTTTTCTCTGAAACTATAAGGCCTATGCTGTTGAAACTTGGTAACTAGATGTATTCTTTGAACCGCATTAGGATTCTTATATAAAACTAGGAAAAAAGCAGTAAATTTTGAGGGTCCCCTTACTCAGAACTGAAACTCAAAATTTTTATTTTCATCAAATCCATACGTGTAGGGTATCTATAGATAGGTCTTCAAAAATGCTATTGAGGTTCCTAAAATCATTTTTGTCTAAAGTGAATAGTTTGCGCAATAGACACTTCCAAAGTGAAAAAATATGTGTCCCCCCCCCTCTAACTTCTAAACTAAGAGAATGATAAATCTAAAAAAAATATATGATGTACATTGCCACAAAAACTACCAACGAAAATTGTATTAACTGAGATAGAGCTGGTAGTTTTTTTTTAATACGTCATAAACTAAAATTTTCAAACATCAATCAAAGTTACAAAGAACTATTAGAACTTTTATATTATGTTACTTGCTGCTACGAAACCCTTCATGGGCGAGTCCAACTCGCACTTGGCCGGTTTTTTTAATAGATAGAGTGATTGAAGAGGAAGGTTTAAATGTATAGTAACATCCATTAAATAGTGGATAAGTACTGTATACCCGTGCGAAGCCGGAGCGGGCCGCTAGTAAAATATTATAAAGAAATTAATGTATGTTTCTTCGTATCTACATCTACGTTCATAAACGGCTGAGTCATTAAGAGAGTCTTCATCCATTGGAAAAAGATTGCTAACCATACCACAGATTATCTTTATTAATCTTCGTAAAGATTGTTTTAATGTCTTATTTCTTATTATATAAAATCTTATTTCATATTCAAACGTATCTTAACAATCAACAAATTAAATTTCAACTGACAAACAACAGAAAAAATGTTCGCTATCATTTATTTTCCGTAAGTAACGTAATTGTGTTATACTTGTCTCAACCTCATTACTAATTCATGACATCATAAGAATCCTTAATGAGGGGAGATGAAAGTCGAACAAACGCATGTCTGATTATTATGTAATCTTGTTTTGATCAAGATCTAAACTTTCTTCAAAGTGATTGTACTAATAACAATATCTTTAAACATCTTACTTTATAATAAGCCGAGTAACCTGCTGAGAAGGAATATTAAGTAGGTAGGTAGTTATTTGAAATCCCTATTTTTGTTTACTATTAAATAAAGGGGCTTGGGAAACCTATTATCATGAGAATTTCTCTAAAGATTGTGCTAATTTGTAACACTATTCTAATGTAAGTTTAGGACAAACTGACAGGATTATAGTTCGAAATGTACCTATTCGGGTAAGTAGGTAGGTACCTAACAAAATTACAAATTCAAAAAAAAAAATTAAGTATTATTCTCAATCCGATTATACCTACACATATTTACTTATCGTACTACCTATATCTGTTTTTCTAATACAATACTCTTGTACGACACCGTCAAAGACACAAGGACAATACACCGATACAAATACAGACACATAGATACAATTCGCTCCGTAAAATATTTTAAAACCATTAAAAACAATATGCAAAATTTAATCAAGCCAAATAAGAGAAAACTACTGAATAATTAAAACTCGACCAAACGAGTGTTGGCAAAGTAAATAAAAGTTAATCTTGTTCGCGCGGCGCGGCGCTTGTGGGCCACGGTAACCACGGTAATTACAACGCTCATTATGTGCCAGCTAATTGACTGAGGACGCCTGTTATCACGATATTCTATGAATGAACGAAATTCGCAGCGAAATGATAACATTATTTTGATCATAATATTGGTCTTGTACAATTAGTAATTGTAGCGTCGCATGCAAAGTGTTCTGTAAACGATTACAGCTTTATGCATCTGAGATAAACGGCAGATGGGTGCCCGTTTATGCCTATTTCATTTGCGAGCGTTTCTGTGGCTGACGGTTATATGGCATAGTAGTTATTAAGGTGTTTTGAAAGCCTTTTACACTGCTTAAAAATTTCAAATGAATACCTATGAATTTGAGTAATACATTCCCCCCTGTGGCAACGGGAAAGAGTACAAAATGATGAATATTTGTACACCACTTCAAGTGATAGGTCATAGAGTACTTATACCTAATCGAACAACGTTGTAAAACCTTTGTACCACAAATAAATATATGATTCTGACAAATAAATATATGATTCTGAATGTCGCCTACCCAATTCATCCCGAGGATGTCATAAGAGGCGACTAAGGTAGCACTTTCACAAATCGATCCATTGCTTAGAGAAGTAAAAACCTAAATGAAACCCGGTTGCCAGTAAGGCGTAAAACAGACGACGGGGCGGGCCGGGCCGGTCAATTTCGCCGCGAACGATAGCGCTAAAGGAATCCTATACTACCAACGCACACGAAGGGCAAAAAGACCGCGCCGCCGCTGTCCGCCGGGCACTGGCGGCGCGGCATGTCCGTGGCTCGCCGCCATGAATCACACAAACCAGTTTGACGCAGACGGGGCGGCGCGGGCCGGCCAGGCTCAGTCCTCGCCGCACGTTTTCTAGTGATGGACGCCTTCGACGTCGAAAATTTAATTTCTCAAGTCGAAAAAAGATCGCCGATTTATAATACGGCATTAAAAGAATATCACGATGTAAATGAAAAGAGGAAGCTATGGAACCAAATATGCCAGGCAATATATACGCCTGCAGTATGGGATGAGTTGTCATCGAGTACCCAGTACTCCCTATTACGATTGCGTCTCTTTCTTTTTTTGTACATTAAATAAGCAACGACTCGAATTCTCTGGGTATCCATTTTCACTGACGCGCTCTTCACTAGAACGAACGTAGTGAACTAACTGCCCGCCCGTCGCCGTCGTGTGCGTTGCGTTCGCGGGGCGGGCAGTCGCGGGCATCGGCGGACAGACGCGGTCTTTATTACGTCGCGGGCAAAAAGCCCGGCCCGCCCCGTCGTCTGTCTAGCGCTAAACGACAGTCGTTAAGCAAGTTCAAAGCCTTATCGGTGGCTTGAAAAATTTCCAACTGCGGGTTGTCAGGATTTCGCCTGTCCTTTTCAACACGGCAATAAGCTTACCACCTATTACGAGGGACATAAAACTATAAGGTAGAATGTGGGTGTATAGGTACTATGCCTCTGCCTACCCCTTCGGGGATAAACGCGTGACTATGTGTATGTATGTAGGTATATATAAAAACTCAACAACAATCTGGGCCTGTCTATTTCAAATATTTACTGTTGAAATATGGTTTAGTGCTTTAGCCCAAATAAAGCTATTGTAAGTGAATGCCATTTTCTAATAAAATTTTATAAAAGTTCTGTAAGATTGCCATCGCTACAGCCTACACCTGTTTATTCCACGGCTAGAAACGGTTTGTAACTAGTAACAATACATATACCTACTGCTCGTTCGCTGTAACTTTGCCGCTCGGCTCCATACCAGGCTTCCGTCACTCTCTACAAGTCGTTTTATAAGCACCTACTCCTAAGTATTATGACGCAGAACTAACGTGGCCGACCGGCAGAGGGCTGCCACACGCCAGACCGAGCGAAGTGCGCACAACCAATGTAAATTTCCCGAGTAAAATAATATTTCGCTTTATTTTAGTCTTGCTTTTTTTTTATTTTACTTCTTACTAATATTCTAAAATTAAATGCGAAAGTGTTTGAGTGCGGATGTGTAGATCTGTGAATGTTTGTTACTCTTTCACGCTCTAACGGCTAACGGATCTGGCTGATATTTGATACAGGGATAGATTGTAGTCTGGAATAACACATGGGTTACTTTATATCCCGGGAATAAGTTCCCATTGGAAGCGGGAAAAGGAACAAACTTTTACGCGGGCTAAGCTGCGAGCATCAGCTAGTTATAATATAATTCTTATGTAAAGAAGAAGAAGTTATAAAATATTATTAAGTTTTTTTTTTCAGACACTGTGTTTATTGTTTTTTGTAGTTATATGTATTTTTGTTACGTGCTTACAACCCTAATGTTGTCAATAGTTGTCACTCGATGACGAAATCATACGGTGTGCGCACGAATCTCGACTCTCGGAATACGTCGTAGAGCATGTTTTCCACTGTAGCGATATGTTATAGCTAATATTTTTGAGGTTAAGTATGGGAGTGATGTATCTGTTACGTAGTAACTATTATTTAATCTGTGTCCATACTAAAGTCGAATTTTTAATTAGACGAAGTAAATTGACAGCAACTAATGTCACTTCTTCATACAATGTTGCGTATTTTCTATAACGAAGTGACATTAGCTACTGTCAATTTACTTCGTCTTATTAACAATTCGGGTATACGCCTCTACGCCAGCGGCAAAGTTAGAGCGAACGGGTAGTACATACAATATAGGCCGTAATCCACTAAAGAATGTTCGTAAAAGCAAAGGCATGAGTGACATACAGCCTCATGGATCACTTCCCTCCCATGGCACTTGGTCTCTTTGGAATAACTTTGCCAAGAAATTTAATATAAACTGAACAAAGTTTAGGAGCGTACAAAAAGCCGCGGCGTTGTGCGTTGTACAGGGTGTTCAAAGTTAGGTTATCAATAGTTTAGAGTGATGTGTCATTTTCTTTGAAGTTTTGTTTTAGGCTTCTTACGTTCTTTACAATGTTTTGATATTTATCCTGTACTAGATGACGCTCGCTACTTCGCCCGCGGTTAATTCGGTTCCCGTTCCCGCTTTCCATGGGAACGTTTTCCCGGGAACAAAGTAGCCTATGTGTTAATCCAGACGATAATCTATCCCTGTACCGACATTCAGTTAGTTCCGCACAGCCGTTAGAGCGAGATTGAGTAACAAACATCCAAACATCTTTACAAACTTTCACTTTAATAATATTAGTTTATCCTATATTTTTATTATAATCTTGAAGTATTTGTTTGTTTATTTTTTTTTTTATTTATTTATTGAAATATCATACAGTTTAATATACAGTACATAAAAGATGCAAACATAAACTCTTTCGAGTTTTACCGTGCATCCAACATCGGTAACATTTAACACATGAGATAATAAAGAAAGAAAGAAAGAAAGAAAATTATTTTTTATTCCACATTCATAGCCACACCACCACCACTAACCTAACAAAAAAAAATGTTTAAAAATAAATACATTTACATTTTTTTTTAAATATATCGCATACATTGTGGAATAAACGGCCGCCTCTCAGCGTAATGCTGTCCGCATGTGATACATGCAGACAGCGCTGATTTTCAGAGACGGCCGGACGCGACGGTAAAACAGAGACACTATTTATTATGATTTTCATAAACAAAAGCAAAAAACAACTAGCGCCAATCACGCAAACATTACAAAATATTTTTATAAAAAATAAAAAAAAATAAAAATGAAAATAAATAAAGACTAATGGGCTCCCGACACGACCATGCCTTGCATAAAAAGCAATCTAACAATAATTACCCATGACTAATACAAAAGGAAAAAAAAAAGTACATAGGTACATAAGATTGCGTTATGTAGGTACCTTCGATCAAGCAAAAGTACCATTACTTGGTCGAAGTTCATCTGTACCTCATTATTTTGTGTAATAAATAATGATATACTTATTTGACTGCATAAGCGGGTACCTACATTTACAAAAAGTTATTATACTACCCACCACATTTCAGCGAGCAGCGCGCTTACGTATAGCGCCATTCGATGACGGGTTATATAGGTTGATTAGTGTTGTCTTGTAACTTTTTTAAATAATAATCTTTTAATTTGTTTTTAATATTCATATTTGTAAAGGAATTTTTAACTAATGTCGGCAATTCATTTATAAGATGCGGTATAACATATTTTAGTCTTTTTTTAACATACATGTTTGTGTACCTCGGTAATAACAACATGGAATTGCTCATGCTACGAGTTATTCTATTATTTGAATTTATTTCTTTTACATTTTTAAGAGTCTTTGAAATATTCTTCCTTTATTAACGCTATTTTTACTTTATCGTGTATTGGTATAATTTTACATAAACCAAATAATTGGTGATAATTGTGTTCGTATTTCTTTTTAATTTTAAACGGAACAATTTTTTTTAGTATACGCAGTTGGAGCGTGTAAATTTTGTCGAGGTGAGATTTATACGTCCTACCGTAACTTGACAGACCATACGGTATAATTGACTCAGCCAAGGATTTATAGAGCATAAGTAGTGTCTGATAAGGCACCCTATACTTGATTATCGAGAATTTCGCAAGTATACCTCTATATATTTCGATACGATAATCTCTGAAACTAAAGGTTGACATTCAAAAATCTTTCAGAATTCGATAGTCTACCTATTGAGGACGAATTGGCTATACCTATTTATAACATTACGCTACGACGAATAGGAGCCGAGCAACCATAAAAAACAATACATAACAGTATCATTATGCAAGAAAATACGAGTAGGTAATATATTTCTAAACAACGATTTATCAAGTTTTTATCTCAAACAGCTTGTCAATTTATTTGTCATGCACATAATTAAACTGACAACTTCATTGTACCTGTCATTATGACAGAAAGATAGCGTTTTGTGCCATTAATCTAAAATCAATACTTTTTTAACTTATATAGAAAGGTACCCCTATCAACTGACAGCTGTATGATCGTTAAATAATCAAAAGAGAGCGACTTTGTATTCAACAGTATGGGACTTTTGTATTAAAAATGTTAAAATGCATGGTCTTCCTTTTATTTCTGACACTATGTTACTTAGCAAAAAATAATCCTTATGATGAAGCCTATCGATCGGTATGATAAAGCTACGGGGTAATTATTTTTTTTCGTGTAGCGGGTTCGAGCCGGGACTCAACCATGTAATTATTTAAAAATCTATGAATACAGTTTAAGTTGTTTTTTTAATTAAAATAATGTCTTCTTTTGGTAAATTGTTTCATCTACAATATTTAAGGTACTTTCCCTCCATGTGGCATAGCCGTGGGACGCCCTGTATATCTACTTTTGCACAACTAGATAGGCACAGTGAAAGGAGATAATGTTCCCTTCTTCACCTTAGCGTCTTTCCTTTTCACTTGTAGTCAGTATGGATACTGTAGTACGAGCTATATTAGCTTAACTAGCTATTGCCCGCAGCTTCGCCCGAGTAAAATTTGTTCCCGTTCCCGCTTTCCGTATTTTATCCCCTTGGGGGTAGAATTTATCAAAATCCTTTCTTAGCGGATGCCTACGTCATAACATCTACCTGCATGCCAAATTTCAGCCCGATCCGTCTAGTGGTTTGGGCTGTGCGTTGATAGATCACTATGTCAGTCAGTCAGTCACCTTTGAGTTATATATATTTAGATAGATTAGCTTAATGTGAACTAGATGGGGCTGCAACCCGGGGCTCCCAACCGTAGGCTGTTAGATAGGATACGTGTGGTTTTTAGTACGTAGGAGTCCGGCATAGCATCCATGTAGGAGTATCTTCACGTTAAAAAAAATGATGGCACTGCATAAAAATATTGCAAACATTATTTTTTAATTTTCATACAAACTGAGAAGTAGGATCACACGTGAAAACCCCCCAGAGACGCGGATAGCACCCGACCCCTAGGCGAGGCCGCATTGGTAGCCGTAGGTTTATTGGGAGTCCTGAGACATACTTCCGAGGGCTAACCCGTGGCTCCCAACCGAGTGAAGAAAGTGAGGTTTTTTAGTCGGTAGGAGTCCGGCATAATATCCATGAGGATTTGCCATCACGTTTTTTTTTATATTTAGTTCGCCAAATTGACGTCGCCGCCAGCCTGATGGAAAGCCGTGCCGCATCTAGCGATTGGGGGCCACTTTTAACAGTGGTCCTCAAGTTGCCGGCCTTGTGATGTGCCTCTTCACGCTCCTCTTGAAGAACCCGGGATTGTAAGATGAGGGGAAACGTAAAACAACAAAAAGGTTGACCGTACAAAGTAAAAACGTTATAATAAAATGACTTTTTATTTTGCCAGACTTAGTTTTCATTCAAAACACCGATGTTTTTATTCATTCGAACAAATTAAATAAGTCATCCATCCACCGCCGTACACGATCGGCCTAAAAACATTTACTTCATTAGGAAATTTCGAGACGAAACTTTGAAACGAAACGAACCCAATTACCTTTTGCACAAACCAATGCTATAAAAAAGAACAAGAGCACAAGAAGAAAATTAATTAAAAGAATAATTTGTATTAATTCCGATAATTATCCGAGTTTGTAAAAGTTTCAAAGATCCGTTTTAATTTAGAACACGAAGACGTGAATTGTCTGAACCTTTCATTATAATTTTTGATAATCATAAATCATTTGAATGCAACCTTATTTCTATAGAAATAAGATCTATCGCAATGAGGCCACCCAAATGGTCTGAGTTTGCGATGGCAGTTTTATTCATAAACTGTTTTAAAAAATAGACTAAGAATCATTGGCACCATAGAAGAAGAGATCTATTTTGGCGAGAGCACCTGAATATCAGCTTCGTCGATTTGACTCGGTGCAAAGACGAGCTGTAAGAGTTGTCAACGATCCTCTGTACTTACAGCTGGTGTGGAACCTCTTCGCGACAGGAGAGACTTTGCCTCCTTATGCGTGTTCTACCGACTGTACAATGGTATAATGTGTCTGAGGAATTGTTTGATATGATGCCCACGGCTACGTTCTATCACCGCACCGCTCGCCACAGACAGGGAGTTCATCCTCACACTCTGCGTCCGGAGCGTTCCAGCACGGTTAGATCCGATAGGTGTTTTCTTCCGCGCACGCTCAGGTTGTGGAATGACCTTCCTGCCTCGGTTTTCCCATTTCTACAGTATGGGGTTCTTCAAAAGGGGTCTAAGAAGGTTTTTACAGGGTCGGCAGCGCGAGTGTGTCGCCTCTGGTGTTGCAAACGTTCATAGGCTGCGGTGACCACCAGTCCTTCTGGTGGGCCGTATGCTTGTCTGCCACCTTAGTGGTGTAAAAAAAAATAAAAAAAAATTAAAAAATTCCTTCTCGAAAAACGTACCTATTCAGTTCGGTTGTTCAAAAAAAAAACAAAATTAAGTATCTAAGCAATAAACCACATAATTATAATTCAAGAGGGCAGAGAATAGGGCCATTCAAAAATATTAGTGAACGTGATATTATGTTACAAGCATTTCTTGAAATTCGCTGTGATATTTATTAAATCGGCCATAATGTCCGACTTAGACCACATATTACAATAATCTCTCCAACACCCACGTCCACACATTGAGAGTTGACCCACTTGTGACGTAACACATGGTCCTACGCAACCGGCGGCCCTGCACACTATCTGTCTAGCCTCTGTATGACACACCTTTATGATACACGCTGTCGACTGTGATACATTGTGGCTAAGCAGGATAGTGATCGGTATTATGAAAGTAAAACCGTTTAAATCTACCTCAAACCATCGAATCCATTTGCAACAAATCCCCATGTTATATGGTTTAACGAGAACCAAAATTTTGGAGGGTGTGGCCGCATACTAATACTTGTATCGCACAAAAACAACGATCTTTATAAATATTTATCATTCGGATTACAAAGTATTATAAGCTCTTAAATAATTACGCAAACCTTTTCGGGCAAAGGAAATATAAAAATAATGAAAGCGTTGGAATTCAGGGCTCGAGAAGGGTCGCGGCGTTAATTTGGAGGGTTTAGTCCGCGAGCTTCGCCCTAACAAATTTACACAAACGCGTGGACCGTCTCTCAGAAGGACTGTGTTATTGCCACAAAGTATGAACACAATTTGGAATAAATAAATGAGTGCTGTGTGCTTTAAATATTCTTTCTGTAGAGGCAACAGCACCTTGTGAAGGGGTGACCCACGTTCCGCCTCACATCTGCCAAGTCACTGGGTAGGTCAAAAATTAAGTCACTGATGCTCGGTAAAGGGGCACTTCTATTTTGAGTTTCTAGGGTCGTCAGATGGTCGATCTTTACATGCTTCTTTGGAAGCAAATTTTTCAATGCAAAGCAAATTATTTCATCCACCAACGATATTCCATAATAGAACGGAACCCTTAAATATAAACGCATTATATCATTTCTATACATTATTGAGCATTATCTAATGGCCATAAATCATGTACCGCAACGGTCCGATGGAGCAAATACCTAACCGTTACATAATTGTTAATAATTCAAATCTTGTACGCAGCGGCAGGGATTTCGAATAGTTACGAAGGTTATAAAAATGCCAAAACGGCAGATCCCAACCATATTTCTACCAAATATATGTATTACGTGTGACGTATAAGATTGAAGCTGTATAAATCCTTGTCTGCGATCTACTGATAAAAATAAATCGATTGCATTTTTATTATAATCCTGAATCATGCACAAACGTATTACTCTCCCTTTATTCTCTTATGGGCAACTTCTCATAAAGGTAACTTATCTAAAGGGCAAATTCACATAAACACAAATGTACCTATAGGGAGCTTTAATCAGGAATAATGATGAGTACTTTGGCAAAATATGAATGTTCTCGCATAGGAGATGACATTCTAAACATCTTTGAGGCTTGGGACTTGGGCCAGATAGTTAATCCGGTTCAAAGGACCATGAACAAGTTACAAGTTGGGAAATCCTCATGAATGTTATGCCAGTCTCCTACCGACTAAAACCACGCGGAGTCCTTCTGTCAGTCTACGACCGGCAGTCCTGGGTACGCCCTCTTAAGAAGCAGGTTATTCCTAGCTTACTTTGGGATCAGATAACGTGTGAAATGTCTGTGAATATTTATTTATTTATTATTTACATATTTATTCTATTTATAAAATTATTTGGCAATTGGCATTGTAGTAATAATGTCGAAATATTAAGATTTGTGATGAAAGGAATAATGACTTTGTTAATTCATTCGATCTGCGATTTACTTAAACTTGACATTCTCCTAATATTTAATTCTGTGTTTTGTAACCGATTACTAAAGAAGACATATTATCTCGAAACCAATCACAAACTTGTAAATATCATAAAGAACACAAGGATGTCTTTACCTAAATCTTTCTTAATAATATTACGAGAAAGTTTGTATTAAAGAAAGTTTAGTAGTCTTTCGCGATCTAGGGTTCCGGATGAAATTTGGTACAAGGATAGAATTAGTCTGGAATAGGTCTATCATTAGCCTTTTTATCTCTGTACTTAAACTTTTCTATGGGATGTGGGTATAAATTTAAATAAAAGGGGCTAAATTTAAATGCACATCTGTTTAATTCTTCTGCACACTAGGTAACACCACTAATTTACTGAATGCCAATTAGAAAATTTAATACCTACTGTGCAAAAAACAATAATTGATTAACTAAACATGACACAACATTTGATGTCGTCAATGGCAAAGGAGTTTTACTTCAATCGCGCGTAAAGGTTAATACACGCACACACTCTATTTTTGTCTGTTTGTCTGTTTTGTCCGGAAGGATCTCGAAGAGTACTCAATAGATTTGATTCAAATTTTGCACAAATATTAACTAGGTGTAGGGTCTTCAAATAGGCTATATATTATCACGCTACATATCCTAGGGGCTAAGCAGAGAGCAATCAAATTGGCATATTAACATAATTTTCACGCGTACGAAGTTGCGGGCAACAGCTAGTCACGAATAAATGAAAAGCATTTCCAGTGATGGATTCGCTTGCAATTTGGAAACTTTGTGTTTATTTCTATTATAGGTACTTATAACTGGTACGTGACCAACATAGATCTAACACGACAACTAACCGCCAGTCATGCAGTAAAAACTGACTTAGTTCAGAGCAATGTAAGGGAAAATATCGGTTGAGGTCATGCCATGCGGATGGCACCCGAATTGTGGCCATAATCCTGGCATTATCGGCTATGACGGTATCCGCGCCAGTTTATTGCCCACAATCCATCCATACACTCCCCACAGTCATTTCGTGGACATAAGTAATTGTTTATGTGACTCAGTAGGTCAAGTTGACAGTGTCCTTGAAATCTAACGTTGCATGTGTTAGAAATAACATTAATTATTCCATTTCTGCGGAATGCTATACAGTTGTGTGTGTTTATGTTCGGTCTCTCTATTTGGTCAGAAATAATATTATGTATGTTGGCGACCTTATGCTAAAATTTTCATAATAAATGTGGGTAAAATAATAGCATGGTACTTTCTAACAGATTGTCATATAAACAGCACACAAGGGACGCCTCCATTATTTATTTTTCGGCTATCTGTTTTGCCAGGTTGTACATAACATTTACTATTTACCTATCTAGATGCTATTTATCACTCAAAAATGGAAGTTCAGTGAACTCAAACACATCGCACACTTCAAATGCCAGTTTCACCAGTGAAGTTCAAAACTGTTTTACGACTTTTCATCGGAACTGAGACGAACTATTTATTGAAAACCATTAAAACTTTCCACTCACCTTTTGTAATCGTAAAATTTATTATAGACCAGCAATATCTAACACCTCATGAACTACGCGAATGCTTTTATGATGTCTTAGAAACACTGGTACTATAACACACTAGCTAGAGAACGGCTAGAGAGAAATACGGCTTTATACTTTTTAATTACAAAGGCTGTACCTATATACCTTCACGCAAGACGTGTCCCAAAAGCTTTCGGAAATCAACTTAGACGATGGCTCATTTTTTATGTATTTACTACTACGGTCTGCCAGGAAAAAGAATGACTATGGGTACGTATTAATGTAGAACATCATGTTAATATAATAAAAATAAAGGGTATTTGTAAACTATTTTTAAAATAACTAGCCGTTGAAACTATTTAGTTAAAACGATAACCAGTACAATTTATTTTGTCATTAATTTTATTATAAAGCCGGGTGAAATTTCTGTATAAATTTGTACAGTGGTTAACCAGTGAAGCTCTAATGGGCCGGGAGATTTAGCGCCTCGTCGTCGTACACTTTCAAACGATTGGAGCTGATTTGCAGCGATTCATGCTGAGCGGCATGGTCTTTTTTGCATATTCATAAGCTTTTACTATTTACGAGTACGACGAGGGTTGCTAAACGAATAGGTCATTTAAAGAAGAACAAATTTTATGGTGCAGAGATGGGAATTTGCTTGAGTTTGATTGCAGAATAGACACTGTTCTTTTACTCATAGTATGTACTAGCTGTTGCCCGCGACTTCGTACGCGTGAAAATTATGTTATAACTAGCTGATGCTCGCAGCTTCACCCGCGTAAAAATTGTTCCCGTTACCGCTTCCCGTATTTTATCCCCTTGGGGGTAGAATTTATCAAAATCCTTTCTTAGCGGATGCCTACGTCATAACATCTACCTGCATGCCCAATTTCAGCCCGATCCGTCCAGTGGTTTGGTTTGGCGTTGATAGATCACTATGTCAGTCAGTCAGTCACCTTTGAGTTATATATATTTAGATGCCAATTTGATAGCTCTCTGCTTAGCCCCTAGGATATGTAGCGTGATAATATATAGCCTATTTGAAGACCGTACCCCTAGTTAATATTTGTGAAAAATTTGAATCAAATCTATTCAGTTCTTTTCGAGATCCTTCTGGACAAAGCAAAGCAAACAGACAAATAATTTTCTTACTATATTTTCAGCTTCGGTATCCTACGTTGAACACCCAGCGAGTATGTTTTTCAAATACTTCCAATGTGCAGTTTTGACTTTTCTATTATTTTATTATAATTACTAGCTGATGCCCGCGGCTCCGCCCGCGTGGAATGTTATGCCCGGTCACAGGGGTATGAAAAATAGATGTTGGCCGATTCTCAGACCTACTCAATATGCTCACAAAATTTCATGAGAATCGGTCAAGCCGTTTCGGAGGAGTATGGCAACGAAAACTGTGACACGAGAATTTTATATATAAGACCAGCTGATGCCCGCGGCTTCGACCGCGTGGAATGTTATTCCCGGTCACAGGGGTATGAAAAATAGTTGTTGGCCGATTCTCAGACCTACTCAATACGCTCACAAAATTTTATGAGAATTGGTCAAGCTGTTTCGGAGGAGTATGGCAACGAAAACTGTGACACGAGGATTTTATATATAAGACTAGCTGATGCCCGCGGCTCCGCCCGGGTGGAATGTTATTCCCGTTCACAGGGGTATGAAAAATAGTTGTTGGCCGATTCTCAGACCTACTCAATATGCTCACAAAATTTCATGAGAATTGGTCAAGCTGTTTCGGAGGAGTATGGCAACGAAAACTGTGACACGAGAATTTTATATATTTATGTATTATATATATATTAGATTATGGATAGATGACGAATACTTGTGTTATATTTCAGCTTATTCCTCAAGTCCGGTAGGTAGCCGAAAACTCATTTCCTCCGAATTACGTCCAATTGATGTTTCGTAAAAAGGTCTTTCGTATTTACAGTATGACGCATTCATGTTGTCCTCAAAGGTAGAATAAAACGAGAAAAATATATATTTTTACTAATGGCACTTACATAAATCACGCAGGAAGTTCGTTATAGGTACCTAAGTACTTGTACGTCGTATACGAGAAAGCATTAGCAGAACATTGATTAGTGTACAGGAATGAATGCAATTTTTCGTTCTATATAGGTATATTTATCAAGAAGCTGGTTGACTGATTACGCCCAGCCAGACACTACTGACGATAGAAACATGAAGTTTGGAAAGTATATATAGGTACATACTATTAAAAAATTTAATCCGTGTCTTCAGAACAATCATGCCTATTTATCCGCAAAGGAACTTTTCCGGGATTAGAAGTAGCCTTTGTGTTATGCATAATGTATCCAGATCCATTAAGACGTTAGAGCGTGATACATCCAAACACCTTCAAAAACTTCTCTTTTCTACTATTATAAAATTATAAAAATAGCTGTGACGATACATTGGTAATATTAATTTAAAAAAATACTGTAACTGTCTAAGTTATACTTCTGAGTCCAAATCTATGATTTCTTTTTTCGTGTCTGTTTGTTTGTTTATTTGTTCGGGGCTGGAGCAAAATTCAGTCGCTTGATCTTAATTGTACTATTAGGATGTTGTATGTATTTTTTCAACTTAAATATTGCTGTATGTTTCATCGAAATCGATTCAGAGGAAATGATAATAGGTACAGCTTGATCTCTGTTTAACAAGAAGCTCTATGCGTTGGACAGGTCTAAGCTAGTTTATAATATTATTAGTAAGAGATAATTTTGAAAAGCAATTAGTATGCTGACTCAATCACAAATTTAATGTGAAAAAATTTTTGGTCTCGAGCAGGATTTGAACCCGCGTCTTCTGGTTTGCCGGACCAGAAGACGCGGGTTCAAATCCAGCTCGAGACCAAAAATTTTTTCACATTAAAAAAAATATTAGTAAGATTAGAAATTGCTGCGATTATTCTTATTGACTTGCCTCGTGGCCTAGTGGTTAGCGTACCTGACTACGGATTCGTAGGTCGTGGTTTCGATTCCCACCCAGGACAAATCTTTTTGCGTGATGAGCACATTGATTTGTTCTGTGTCTGGCTGTAATTTATCTGTATTATGTACCTATGTTTTTTAGAAATATATAAGTATGTCTATCAGCCGTATAGATATAGATCCTATAGCTCAAGCTTATAGCTTAGTTCGGGCTTTTTTTTTATACGTGAGGGAAAATCCTCAGAGGATGTTATGCCGGACTCTTACCGACTAAGAAACCTCACGTAACGCCCAACAGCCTATGGTTGGGAGCCCCGGGTAAGCCCACGGAAGGATGTCCCGGGACTCACAACAGACCTACAGCCGCCAATGCGGCCTCGCCCAGGGGGTGGTTCGGGTGCTATCCCGCGTCTATGGGGGGTTTCGGGTGTGATCCCGCTTCTAAGGGGGGGCGTACGTGAGTTGCTCACGTCACGCTGCCGTCATGGGCCTGCTTCTGTAAGGACGGTGAGCCGCCTTCTCACCGTCCTCAGACCCAGCTTAGTTCGGGCTAGATAATGTTGTGTGAGAATGTCCAACAACAAAAAATATTAGAAAAAAAGACGTGACACTGATTGAGATATTTCTTTCAGGTATTTTGAACATAGATACATTAGTTATCTAAGTATATTTACTGAAAACGTCATAGAAAGACAATATGACTGACTAAAGTTATTATCAAAGGAATAAAATGACTTTGTCGACGACAAACAAAAGCTCTTTTATGTCATTAATGTCAGACTTTATGTTACATGAACTACTTTGCGACCTGTTGCTTTGACATTATCATAAGTTATGTCACTATGAAACACATCACATTTTGTCCATAAAAGCTAAAGAGTATTATTTTAGAAATTTCGAGCGAGCATAGTTCTGGAAGTATATTTATTTATCGATGGAGAATAAATCCCGTGTGTCGACAGGGTCCCGTGTTGCGCCGGGTAAGAGTAGAAAAAGGTGGCCACCCCAATACATCCCGAGGGTGTCGTAAGAGGCGACTAAGGGAACACTTTTGCAAAAAGATCCCTTGCTTTGAGAAGGAAAACTCGAAATGAAAACCGTTAAGCCAAGTTAAAGGCCAAGAGCGGTTTGAAATAAAATAACGACTAGCGGATGTTTGTGGTTCACCCGTGTAGTTCCCGTTCCCGTGGGAATAGGGAAATACACCTTTGAAGCTGGTAAATGAAATCTTTCCTACCTCGTATAAAAAAATAATATAACACGAATATTACAGCATCTTTTTGACAGAATTCAGCGCCATAGAGCAACGTGACCTATGACTTACATCAGGAGCGGTTTAGTCATACTGATACTTTCCTCTCTGTCAAAGCGTACCCCAAATGGTATCTTAATTAATATCATAAATGTGAAAGTTTGTGAGTGTGTGGATGTTTGTTACTTTTTAACGCTTTAACGGCTGAACGGATCTCTCTGAAATTTTGTACACATAGGCTACTTTTTATCCCAGGAATAAGTTCCCACGGGAAGTCAGAACGGGAACAAGATATACACGGGCGAAGCTGCGGGCATCAGCTAGTAAGAAATACGTAAATATATGTATGCACAATTATGTATGTGTCAGAAATTATGAGTCTATTGTTTTCATTGTTTTGTGTAAGTTCCAAAATATAATGACGTCCTGGGACATCCTTCCGAGGGCTTACCCGGGACTCCCAACCATAGGCTGTTGGGCGTTACGTGAGGTTTTTTAGTCGGTAGGAGTCCGAAATAACATCCATAAGGATTTTCCCTCACCTTAAAAAAAAAGCCCATAATGACAGCCTATTGCTTCTGTAGTACCTCTTTAAATGAATACGATTGCCCCGCAACATATATTATGACAAACAAAAATGTATTAGAGCAAAAATGCTATATTTACTCCCCTTGTGCTGATCGCGTTGCTCTACACTCAACATCGATGCGCTAAATAAGCCGTAATGAATGAAATTTACGTTCCCTCCTTATCAAGTTAGCAGTAAATGGACAGAGCTCTTTACATCTGGAGTATATATCAAATGCGCCGTCCTTTTTATTTTCCGGCGGGAAATCTTTCTGCCGACGCGGTTCAGGCTCGTTTGGAGTTGTATCTATAGTGCGGGCAAATATAAGAGAATAAATATTGTAATTATGTTTCTGTACAATTTTTATTCCCTATACTGGGTGTAACAAAATTACCTCTCCAAATTTCATGACATGACTTGGCATCGGAAATCAAATACAAAAATTTAATAAAAAAGGGGGGTAAATTTTTTCATTTTTTTTTTAAATTTTTTTGTCGCACACTAAGAATTCATTTTTTACGGCGGCAATTCGAGGTAACATGGTCGCCGTGGCAAAACAAACACAGAGCACCCGTCTGGCTGTCGTTGTCGCTTTCTACTGCCGCTCAGTAGCGATGGAAAGGGTGAAAATGAAAATTTATGGGATCTTTAAAACGGCTTTACGGTTAAAGTATTCATGTGATTTTTTTTCTCATTTTTGTAATGTTTCTTGACTAATGCCACGTCACGTGACGAAATTAGGATAGGTAATTTTATTACACCCAGAATATACCTAATGTACCGTCAATGTCAATAATAGAAACGAACATCAAGTTCAAATGAGTGAAGCTAATATCTGTATCTTATTTGAATAATGATTTAGATCGCATGACATAATCAATCTTACTTCTATTTTTTTGGTTCTTCCAAGTATTTGTTAAAATCGCTACAAGTTGGGTAACAATATTATGTATCTACTTATTTGTAATTAAAAAAACAAATGACAATGTATAGGTACGAATATCTACATCAAGATTATAAAGAGGATAGATTTGTTTGTTTTTTGATTGATAAACACGAAGCTACTGAACTAATTTCAAAAATAATTGGTCATTGCTCATTTTCAAACTAATTTGTCATTAAAATGCCAAATTATTTTGAATTTTCGCCTATCTTACTATAAAGTTTATAGTAGGTATCATCACAGATAAAGCCGTGGCGAAAATTTTGTTAGAAATACATTAATAGAAGGCGACAGAATTTTAAAACAAAACATTGCGGCTACACAGATGGCTAGACTATAGATGCACCTCTTTACTTCGTCGCTCCGTGATTTGTGTGCCAATTGCGTAAAAATGACTTTCCACTTAGGCAACGAGACACAGGAACGAGTGGGCGGCAATTTAAAAATAATATATTTCCTTTGACGATTCCTATACGATTAAAAAATATCATAAGTACCTACAATATTTAAAAATATAAATAAGAACGATCAAATATCCCGCTAACTCAGTGGACTGTAAAAGATCTTTCGCTGACAGAAACGAACAAAAAATATCCCAATTCTCTTTCGCATTTGAATTAATTAAAGGAAAGTTAAAATATTAGTTTTTGTAATTCAAGTAACGTATTGTTCCGGATTCTATTGGGAACACTAAAGAGCACGATTGTAAACATTTTACAAATTTCCTCATTAGACCGTTCGTTTCGAAAGGAAATTAAATTAAAATGTCCTTTATGCATAGTTCTAAAGCAGCCTTTATTAGAAGTTTTATATTATATATTTGTGATAAAATAAAACTCAATAGGGTTTTATTCTACTAATATCTCTGTAACACCTACCTAAATCACGTATTAGGTAGGTATTCCAGAGATATACATACCTATTAAGACGAGACGACAATATTTTATTTGAGTTATGAAATGAAAGAAAACTTTGATAAAATTATACAATCATCATCTCAACCGATTGGACGCCCACTGCTGGGCTTACTTACTTCATGCAAATCATTTCAGAACGATAATAAAGGAGGGGAGAGAGAAGAACCCGCCTCACACCCTCGATTCGTCAATCCTAACGTACAACAGTTAAGGATAACCACAATTAATTGTAATGGAGGAAGGACGAACCTAACTTCAAGAAAGGAATTTCGTCGCAAATCATTTTGTCTGTATATCAGATTCAGTACTGAACTAAATGAAAACATTTTAAGTGATCACCAAAATGGATTAAGTGTAACCAAAATGGATTAATTAATTGACACCAAAAACTCCAGTTCCAATTTGCATCAAGGTTAGGTTAGGTTGGAACTGTGACCATTAACGCGCGAAGGCGAGCAAGCGAAGCGAGCGAGCCGCGGCAGAACCTATTGATATCTAAATATATAAAAATCAATGCCACTTTTCGTTGTAATTTTATAACTCAAGAACGGGCTCACCATCCAAACCAAATGATTAGGCTTTGTTCGGACTATTTAGTAGATGGTTTATGTAAAGTTTGCACAGAATCGGTCGAGTGTAGGGAATGCAATCCCGCAACACAATTATAATCCCGGTATTTGCGGGACTGAAGGGTCTCAGTCCCGCGGGATTCCGGTATTTGCGGGATCCCGCATATTTCTGAAAGTCATTGAGAAAAGAATAGAATTCTGTATCATACATGCATGTAGAACTGAAAAATAGTCCCGCCTTAAGGTGAAGTGGGACTCAAAATACATAATTTTGACATATTTCGAACCAATTTTGCAACGGTGTTAACAAAGATTTCACAATTTTTTAAATGGATAATTATTATTAAGTATATCGACTAGGGATGTCAGTTCTCCAAAACACGATTGAGTAAATTCGGCTCGATAGAAAATAATCCCAAAGTTCCCTCGAATCTGTAAATTTACCTGTGACCGCCTTGACTATAATCAATTTCATTCAGTAGTTATATAATGTACCACACTAATTTTTTATTTCCATGTCCCTAATAAGTTACCTCGAGGTCCTATGCAGTTATTTATTAATTAAAAACATATTGTTTTAATAAAAAAAACGTTTTGTTGAGCGGGAGTGCATTTTGCCGCTATCAGCCACCTCACAGAGCCCGCTCAGTCAGCCGACAGGCTTCGTTGAGGACACCCGTATACAACTTTGTCACGCCCGCTGACGTAATTCGCTGCCGTAGTAACGAAAATAGGTAATAAAAAAAAACGAAAAAAGGAAGTATTCAAGGCTTAAGCTCAAGAGCGTAAAAATATCGCATCTGTTTGGGGAAGTTTCTTTGGTGTATTATATAAGTTATAGTAACGTTTTCATACTTTCCAATACAAAGTTTGCCTGATGCCACATAATAGATGAATGCCAGAAGATTCACCTATAAATGCGCTCATGTTTGTGACGCCCTGGCCGAGCGTATATATTTAAATTAATATTTAAGTAAAATCAATGTCATAATGAGTATAATACTAATGACTGATAAATCAGTGGGCCAATTCTCCTAAATTTACAATATAACAGTAGGAATAAACATTAATTGAGTATATAATAAATTAAACTCAAAAAATTGGTATTCTTCTATACAAAATTACAGCTTTCAAGGCACGTATTGCGTATTGTTGATATTCTCGTAGTCTTACTTTACTACTCGTGTGTCGGGATGCGGGGTCCTACTGGGATGCGGGGTCCTACTAACATCTTAAGGACCCCAATGGGTCGGATCCTCCTCGTGGTGCATCCTGGGCAACGGAGTAGCGACCACTCCCCTTCCTCTGTGGGGGAGTTGTGCTACTCTGGCTAATTCCGGCCGAGGCGGGAGTAACCCACATGTGGGTTGCTCAGTGGTGTGTGTTGCTGCCGGCCGTGCCGTTATTCATGGCCGGCAGCAGCAATGCTAGGTCGCCGTCGCTTCGCCACCTTGCTGGCGAGACGATGGCGGCAAAGTGGGAGAGGCACTGCGTGGGGGGCGGGAGTTTGGGTAAATGCTCCCGCCCTGCCATGCAATTCGGGCTGCCGGCCGAGAATAACGGCGCGACCGGCGGCAACAGTGCTGGGCCGCTGTCACCTCGCCAGTTGGCGAGGGGATGGCGGAAAAGCGGGAGGTGCACTGTGCGGGAGAGCGGGAGTAACGGATAATGCTCCCGCTCTGCCGTGCAGTTCGGGGGCGCCGCGGTGAGGAGTCACAGCGCGTCCCCGATTGTTTCTTGACCGTGGGCGTAAGGTCGGGGGACCCCGCCCACCAACGGTCACATGGCGGTGGGCACCTTTCCCGTGTTCCGGGGGTGCCCATTAGCGCACGCCTGCGCCAGCCGCTCTCTGTCTCCTCTATTACAGAGGGGCGCTCGAGAGCGGTGCAGGCGTGGTTTTCAGCTCCTTAGGGAGCGGACCGAGCCGGGAGTCCCACACACCATCCTAGCTGCCCCCGCAGCTGGGATGAAGGCGCGTAAATGCGTACCCCGCGTCAACAAAAAAAAAAAAAAAAAAAAATCTACTCGTGTGTCGTAGTTGATGTAGGTAGGACTGTTAGTCCTACCTGTTGTAGTTGAATTTGAAGTTGTAAGTATGAGTTTCTTTTTTTTTATATTTAGCTCGCCAAATTTACGTCGCCACCAGCCTGATGGAAAGCCGTGGCGCATCTAGCGATTGGGGGCCACTTCTGACAGTGGTCCTCAAGTTGGCGGCCCTGTGATGTGCCTCTTCACGCTCCTCTTGAAGAACCCGGGATTGTAAGATGAGGGAAAAACGAGTGCGGGCAGGTCGTTCCATGTTTTTATGGTTCGACAGAGGAACGATCTTTTGAAACGTTCAGTTCTGGCCAAGATTCTCTCCACTGTGTGTGAGTGTCATCTTTGCCCGGCACGTGTTGTTCGGGATCGGAAAGAAGAGGGTGGGATCAGGTTGAAGAGCTCTTCAGAACATTCGCCGTGATACATTCGATAGAAGGCAGCCAAGGACGCTATGGTTCTTCGCTGCGCCAAAACGGTTCGAGGCCTCCCGTCACCTCACTTTGAATTTTAACCAACAGTGAACTGAAAATAAACAGCTTACATACAACCCGATACAGTCAATACAACCCTAACTTTGTTTTTAAGCCATAATGTAAAATAGTAATACAATGTTTAATGGATAGTGGTACCTATATGTTAAGCGCTAGAAGATGATTTTGTGAATATATGTTACTGAAAAGGCCTGATGATTTAATATGACTTACGAATTATTTAATTATGATATATGAAAGTCTGTGAAGATGTTAGTGACAAAATCACGTTCCAACGGTTGAGCAGATCTGGCTGAAATTGATGGCCTATTATAATTATTTTATGCTTTTCCAGACTGCAATGTATTCTTGGACATATTATACACTAGCTGACGCCCGCAGATCTGCCCGCGTCTAGTTTTGTTCAATATTCCGCTTTCCGTGGGAACTGATTGCCGGGATAAAAAGTGGCCTATGTGTTATTCCAGGCCTATATCTACCCCTGTACTAAATTTCAGCTAGATCCGTTTAGTCGTTAGAGCGTGAAAGAGTAACAAACATCTACACTCACAAACTTTCGTATTTATAATAAACATTAAGTAAGGTAAGATAATTTAGAAAATAGCATAAAGGCTATTTTATCCCTGGATATTACCCAATGGTAGAAGGGAACGCGAACAGAATTCTACACAGCTGAAGCTGCGGGCAATAGCTATGCGAAGTGAAACGTAGAATGTTTAATTTAGGAAATGGTAATCATTTGGACAGGACTAAAGCCTAGTCTAGTTTAAATAACTAGTATCAAAATTTATTCCTTTACACCCTTGCATATATGCAAATAGCAATATTCGTTTTTGTATATTCTTCGTTTTCTTAGCCAAACGGGACCCTATTACTGAGACTTCGAAGTCCGTTTGTTCATCTGTATCTCATGAACTAGGCAGTAATACATTTCAAAGATGTGTTTCTGCTACCGCTGTAACAACTATAATAACACTAGATAAAGAAAAAATAAGGTTACTCCCATACAACGTAATCTTCTGGCGTTTTTTTTTGTTACGAAATCCTCATCAGTGTGCCAGTCCAACTTGAACCTCGGCCGTTTTTACAGTTGCGTATCCAAAGGGTAAAAACCGGCCAAGTGCGAGTTGGACTCGCCCATGAAGGGTTTCGTAGCAGCAAGTAACATAATATAAAATTCGTATAGTTCGTTGTAACTTTGATTGACGTTTAACCTTTCTAAACACTTCATTCCAAAAAAAAAATATATCGAAAATTGGTCATGACAAGCAGGTAAAAAGCGGATGATGCAATCGTGACGTCATCTTACCAGTTTCGAATAAAAATTAAACACGTTATCAGTGGTAGTGATTTTTCTAACCGAAAATTGCGGTTTATGACGTATTAAAAAAAACTACCAGCTCTATCTCGTTCAAACCAATTTTCGTTGGTAGTTTTTATGGCAATGTACATCATATATTTTTTTTAGGTTTATCATTCTCTTAGTTTAGAAGTTAGAGGGGGGGGGACACACATTTTTCCACATTGGAAGTGTCTCTTGCGCAAACTATTCATTTTAGAAAAAAGTGATATTAGGAACCTCAGTAGCATTTTTAAAGACCTATCTATAGATACCCTACACGTATGGATTTGATTAAAAAAAAAAATTTGAGTTTCAGTTCTGAGTATGGGGACCCCCAAAATTTACTACTTTTTTTCTAGTTTTGTATAAGAATCTTGATGCGGTTCACAGAATACATCTAGTTACCAAGTTTCCATAGCATAGGCCTTATAGTTTCGGAGAAAAATGGCTGTGACACACGGACGGACAGACAGACAGACAGACAGACAGACAGACAGACATGACGAATCTATAAGGGTTCCGTTTTTGCCATTTGGCTACGAAACCCTAAAAATGGAACGAGGAGAAAGTATTGCCTTTTGAAAATGCTAAGAGGCAAAAGCGGTCAGGTGTAGAGTAAATAAATGCTGTAAAACAGTACAAGTGGTGGTTATTCAATATGCGCTGCAGGTTCCACCAAGTGCCAACAGTATAAATAATCTGTAATAACGCGACCCTATTACTGAGACTATCTATCTGTCATCTTATGCACCACTGCGACAGCTAGGCATTTGAAATTTACGAATCCTAAGAACAGAAAAATAAATTAAGGAGGGCTCCCATACAGGTATATTTTTCAGTCTTTTTTTTGTACAGAACCTTCCTTTTTCCTTTTAAGGAAGTACCAAAAAATATAAACAAAGGATAGGGGCAGCAGATTCTTACTTTTTCAATAAACCTGGCAAAAATCGTCACAGGTAAAAAAATAAATTGAAGTACTTCTTAAATATATTATGTTCTATTCTTATTATGAAAATAAATTTCATTACATGTTAGTGATAAAAATTGCATCAAAATTAATTACGTAGTTGCTCACGAGTAGAAGATCTAAAGAGGTTTATACAGGGTGAAAAAAATTGTTATGTAAACTTGTACTTCTGTCAATGATTTCAATTGCGTAGTGAACGGGTTTACGCGCGAAAACGTTTCCGACGCACGGAGCGTCCCGAACATCTTGCGTCTGCTTCACCCCCTCCGAATCGCTTGAGACACAATTGCACTTCGCCTTAATCCCCGAAGGGGTAGGCAAAGGCATATTATATGCCCACATTTCACCTTTTAAGATTGTGTCCCACGTAATATATGTGGTGAGCCGTAAATGCCGTCTTGAAATGGACAGGTGCAGGTTGCGACTGCTTACTGTTGAAAATTTTCAAGCCGGGCCTTCAACTTCGCTTAACTGCCATTTTACCTGCAAACGGGACCAAAGGCTTAACGTGGCTTCCGAAGCACAGCAACGCTCAAATAAATGTCACAAAGTGGTCTAAGGACCGGCCATAGTAAATGTTACTTACTGCAGTGATCGTTTACAGAAAACTGAGTCCGCGGGGCCACAAGGAAAAATAAATTATTCAATATTAGGTACTTATGTATCTAAGTAATAAAATACCTAATGAAAATTATTAGAAGTAGATAAAATTGGTAGTTTTAGCATAACTTTAAAAGTGCGCATAATAAGAATAATAATAAGAATAAAAATGCTTTATTGTACACCATGAAAAACATTATTCTAAGAAGAAGATCTTAATGATTATATGTGCAATGGGCGGCCTTTTGCGCTAAGAGCAATCTCTTCCAGGCAACCTTTGCATAAAACATAGCATCTCAAAATATTTGTCTGCCAAACGACTCCTAACTTTACATGTCAGACAAACAGATAGCCAGCAAGCAATGTACAAGATAATTTAATAATTTTCTAACTGTTTATTGCACGAGAAAAGTCAAATCTCCCTGATTAAATCACTAAAAACAAATAAGTACGTTATTGGGTTATATATTACGTCAGAATTACAAAAAACTTTCTGGAGTCGAATCAGTTTTCCCGCTTCCGCTTACAGAACAACACATGGCGTTTACCTTTCCGCAGTCCCGCTAATCCCGCGGGATCCCGCACGATTTACGTGCGGGACTGGTCCCGCAAAAATACTGCGGGATCCCGGTATTTCGGGATCCCGGTATCGGGATACCGGGATCCCGAAATACCGGGATCTATACTATTAATAATAATACTAGTCTCCCTAGTCGAGTGGTTCTTCATCTATCACGCGAACGCGGGACAGCTAGTCATTCATAATTAGTAGGTTCGATAGATTTATACTTAATCTACCAACTACTTACCGAATAATATCCAACAGTTTAAACAGTCGAGAACGGTCGACATTTAGTTTTTTTGCTTAATTTTTTAGGAAACGTAGTATAGTGACCATTTACCCATTTTGGGAAACGTTTCGAATTTTATTGGTAGTAAAATAAATAGGTACATTTTTGGGAGGCGTTTAAATACAAGCCAGAAAAAAAAAATTATGTCAATAAGAGTTTCTCCCTCTTATGTTCATGTTCGAGTTTATGTGACCAATCTGAAGCGCTCGTGGCCCCGCGGACTCAGTGTTCTATAAACGATCACTGCAGTAAGCAACATTTACTATGGCCGGATATGGATGGGTGACCACCACGTGGACCACTTTGTGACATTTATTTACGAGCGTTTCCGTGCTTCGGAAGGCACGATAAGCCGTTGGTCCCGGTTGTCAGTAAAATGACAGTCGTTAAGCCAAGTTGAAGGCCTTATGGGCGGCTTGAAAAATTTCAACTGTGGGTCGTCACAACCTGCGCCCGGGTCGGCAGCGCGTGTGTAGCGCCTCTGGTGTTGCAAACGTCTATAGGCTACGGTTACCAACCTTCCGGTGGGCCGTAAGCTTGTCTGCCACCTAAGTAGTATAAAAAAAATAAAAAAAAACATTTGCTGGATGGTAGACCCCCTTAAATTTATTACTTTACAGATTTTAGTATTTGTTTTTATAGCAGCAACAGAAATACATCATTCGTGAAATTTTTAATCCTTTGGGTACGGAACCCTAAAAAGATATGTGAATATTTTATTTATTAGTTTATTTCTCTTTCTCAATATAACAGCTGCAGGGATCTGGCGTAAATTCAAATTAGGAGTACACACATAGCCTTTTTTAATTCAGGAGTACGTTTTCGTGAAAAGTGACAACACAAACAAAATTACACATCCGCGGAGCTAATAATAATAATATCTCTTTATTGACAGGTATTTACCCATAAAAATCACATACAATAATAAAATTCAAACATATAAATTCATTAAATAAAAATTAAAAATTAAAATCGAATTCAATAAAATTCATAATTTAATAATATTCATAATTCCTTTACCGAATCTATCATGATTACAAAATGATAGTTTACAAATTAATCTTGTATTACGTTTTAACTAGAAAATGATGTAGTGTCTTTGTTGATCAAAAATGCCAGTCCCGGGCGGATTACGAGAACATCGTGTAAGAACTTGACGAGGTGCGATCAGAGCTCTAGCCAGACATTTGTGTCATAGATAATGCAAAGATTTCAATGAAAACATTCAGTTGCGAGCACCAACTAGAGTATTTTGTAGGTTCAGATTGTAATGTTGTGCCTATGTGTAAAGTACAAAATACTTTTAAACAAAAAGTTAATAAATAATCAAACTGAAACATTGACCTTACTGCTCGTTCGCTCTAACTTTGCCGCTAGGCTCCATACTAAATAGTCCAGTCATTACGTCGGAAAAATCGGGTTAGAAATGCAAATGAACCGAGAAATCCAAATTTTGGATATTACGTGGGGAGGGGCTAGAAAAGCTTAAGTTCAAATTGTCGACCAAAATAACCTGATGGGTTTTCCGCCATCTTGAAAAAAGGGTTAAATTCAGTTTTTTCATCATAACTCGGTTCCCCGTTGAGATACAATAATTTTTATTCTATACTTTTTGTTGCTCTTTGTACGATCTACAATTTTATTAAGGTCTTATGCATTTTTCACGTATCGATCATCGTTATCGAGATATCGATCCAAAAAACCATATGGGGAGAAAAAAATGTTTTTCGCTAATTGCTTTTTTCTCGTGAAAGATATCGAAAAATGTCCAGGATGAAAATTGTTGAGCGTGTTCAGACCTACAAATTCGTTTTTTTTTTCGACAAGAATTACGACCTTATTGCAATGATTCCCTGAACAACCATTCATCCATTTTGACGTATGGATACAACCGTGCGAGCGGCTAAATCAAAACCGGGCACAGTCTTACTGACTTTGCGGCGCGCTAGAGGTCGTAATTCTTGTCAAAAACAAAAAATAAAAAAAAAACTAATTTGTAGGTCTGAACACGCTCAACAATTTTAGGACATTTTTCGATATATTTCACGAGAAAAAAGGAAATAGCGAAAAACAATTTTCTCTCCCCAATTTTATGATTTTTGGGATCGATATATCGATAATGATGATCAATACGTAAAAAATGTTTGAGACCTTAATTGTAGATCGTACAAAGAGCAACAAAAAAATATAGCATAAAAGTTTTCGTATCTCGACGGGGAACCGAGTTATGATGAAAAAACTGGATTTAACCCTTTTTTCAAGATGGCGGAAAACCCATCAGGTTATTTTGGTCGACAATTCGAACTTAAGCTTTTCTAGCCCCTCCACACGTAATATCCAAAATTTGGCTTTCTCGGTTCATTTGCATTTCCAAATGTATATAATGACTGGACTAAAAGTCAAATTTTGATTAGACGAAGTAAATTGACAGCAACTAATGTCACTTCTTCATACTATGTTGCGTATTTTCTATGACTAAGTGACTTTAGCTACTGTCAATTTACTTCGTCTAATTAACAATTCGGGTATACCCCTCTACGCCAGCGGCAAAGTTAGAGCGAACGGGTAGTATACGAGTAACATTTAACTGTAATTGAATCGTTTATTTCAGAAACCACCTAAGCGACAACAATTCCGAAAATGTTGTTTTGATGGTACTGTTCACTTTGGAGGTGAATACATCGTTTAGTGCAGAAATAACTTATATTCCATATCACCGATGCTATTTGGCAGGCTAGAAAAGAATCCGTTTATTTCAGAAAGAACCCAAGCGCCGTCGCATAGGTTCTTTCTGCGGTATATTTCACTCGCGCGGTGTTCTGACGAGTTCCGTGGCTCGCTGTTTTGTTTCTAGTTTATATCGAAGGTTACCGACATCCAAATACTGAGTGAATAATATTATTTTTCGTGCGTTTTCGGTGAAAAGTAAGGTGTAATTTTGTGGTTTATCATACATTATTATAGTTCGTAAGCCATGTCTGATACTCTCTGGCTCTGGCCACTCATTTTCCCCATGTAACAGAGATTTTGGAAGTATAAAGCGTCTCTTGAGAAAGACGGACAGGATTTATACTCCTGATGAATATGCAGAGCTCATGCTAAAAGCTAGTAAGTGTGGCCGATTTACTGTATATCACCTCACATCAGACGATGTTCTCAGTTTCAAAAAGTGGTGGCCCAAATCATATAAGAAAATTACAAATTCGCATGAAACTTCAGGTAGAAACGTACCCAAAGATAATAGGCAGCCATTGGCAGTCATTCAAAGTGTCCAAGAACAAGCAGTTTCTCTGCAACAAGAATACTCCGGGAAAATAGGTTGCAAATGAATACATTGGAGGAATAGCAAGATCTACCTTCACATTTCTAAAAACTGCCAACCATCCGGAACTACCAACAGAGAAAGCTTATATTATGGGGAAGGTATGTTTACTTTTATTTTACCAAGGTCATTTAAAACATTTCTATTTTTACTATTAGCTAAACATTTTTGTAGGTTATACCTAACAAATTTGAAAATTTATCGGGTTTTGCACAGTGAGATTTTTGTTTTTAGGTCCCAATCAACCAAAAAAGATTGATGATATTAAAAAGTTGATGGAGATACACTGTTGCCATACACACACAAGTTGCCAGAAGACATGCCAGAAGCTGAATAGACCAGATATTTTATATAATATAGACATAGATACTGTAGTCTAGTCTACTTGTACGAGTATTTTCCGTTTAATGCCTAATAAAAACACTCTTGTGTGTCTGTTACTTACCTTTGATACCAAAACAGGTAAAAATTAATCGTTTGACTTAATTTCAATATTAATTTCTAAAAAATCACTTAGGATTACACTAATTTATTGCAGAAACCACCTAAGTAAAAATTTTTCAAAAATTTAAAACTCAAAAACTTGAAGGAAAAAAAAATTGAAGAAAGTATATTATACCAACAGCATGTTCTTGATTTGGTTAAAAAATATTTGAAGGAGAATATACCTATACTTAAGCTGCAAAACAGTTTTTTTTTAGTTTTCCGAAAGTTGAAAAAAGCGCACTTAAGTGGTTTCTGAAATAAACGATTCAATTGTACAGAAAGCCAATTCGTAGGTACACAATAGCTAGTAGTCTTTAAAAACAAAAACGGTCAAGAGCGTGTCGAGCATGCGCTGCGTGGGCTTACGAACTGCTAATTTGTCCTACATTTTTACTTTAAGAAACTTTTTACTTAAACCCAAAACAACCATTTAGTTGGTAGGCGGAGGGTTCGAAACTTGACTCAACAGCAATTAGCACTTTAAATTTAATGTTCTGTAAACTTACAATATTCTTTGGAAGACTTATCTAAATGTATTACAAACCTACTATTAAGTAACCGAAATTGCGACTTAAGTGGCCGATGGGGTCGAAAAGTGCTGGAATGGAACACTAACCGGAATACGCAGAGTAGGAAGACCTCCCACAAGGCGGACAGATGACCTGAAAAGTCGCGGGAGACTGCTGGCTGCTGCGGTGGGGCCTTGTGGCGATCCTTACGGGAGGTTTATGCCCAGCATCTTTTATTATTGTATAGAAATCGTTGCAAACATAATAAATTGGTTTTCATTCGCGTTGTTCAAACTTGTGCAAAGTATCTAGTTTAGTTAAGGACTGCATAGCACTCTGCAATGTGGAATCCGTGTTGTTGAGGTATGGTTTGCCTAATATGGGGAAATGAGACTGACATAGATAAGGCATTTGCTGCCTCTGTGGCGCAGTCGGTAGTGATACCGCCTGCGGCGCTGGAGGTCGTGGTCGATTCCCACGAAGACAACAAATATTTCGAGACAAATATTTGTGTGACCCATAAATGTTTGTCTCAAGAGTCTGGATGTTACTATGTATAATATTTATGTATGTATTTAAAAGTATATAAGTACTAGCTAACCCGCGCAACTTCGTTTGCGTGATAAATGAAGAACCGCTCGACCGATTTTGTGCAAACTTCACATAAACCATCTACAAAATAATCCAAACAAAGCCTAAAAATTTGGTTTGGATAGGTGAGGCCGTTCTTGAGTTATAAAATTACAACGAAAAGTGGCATTGATTTTTATTTATATAGATTAATATCCGTGGTCTGATACCCATGACACAAGCAGGTTATTCCTAGCTTACTTTGGGATCAGATAGCGTTGTGTGAAATGTCCGTGAATATTTATCTATTATTTATTTATTTACTTATTTAATTCGAAAAAAAATTGAATTGTAACGAAATTGTGATTCTAATGTTACGTAGTTTGATGAAATTGTTCATAAAATTTATAATTTGGATGCTATTCAATTATGGCTATATCGGAAGCTTGATCTTCTATTTGGAGTCCTGGAACATCCTTCCAAAGGCTTACCCGGGGCGCCCAACCAAACAGAAAAAGATTTATTAATATTTTATTCATAATTTATATGTATTTAAGCTAAAATAAATAGCGTTTTAGTACTACCTAGACTATCGACACGGTCAGACCGGCATGAAGGATCTAAAGAACCTTATTGGTCCCGTAAATTGAAAATGCTACGATGGTTCGGGCATGTGGAACGAATGGGAGATGAAAGAATCACAAAACAGATATATAACGCGAAAGTGGATGGACGTAGGAGTCGGGGAAGGCCACGACACACCTACCACGACCAAATTAATCGTGTGTTAATGGAAGGTGGTATCAAGAGCCGAAGGAACCGACGTGCATGCATGAAAAGAAAAATGAAAGTTGAAGAAGCAAATGAGGTGTGTATGGACCGTGCCGTGTGGCGCTCGGTTCTTTTTGCCTACCCCGCAAGGGATTTAGCGCGAAGATAGTATAGTATAGTAAATTTATAATGTTCTCATTCCTTTTAATCACATATGGTTCATTTTCCGTTTTCAGCAATTTTTCGGAGGCCGGGTACTACCGATTACGAAGATATCAGACTTGCTGACCGGACAAGGGCTACCCTTCGACGTGGCTCTCGCTAATCAGCTTTACGCCCCAGTATCCGTTTATAATACAAGGGTAAGATTACGCATAAAGATTATCAATTTTTATTCAGCACTTTGATAGAAAACAAATATAGATAGGAAAATACATTATTTACTTAATATTTAAATTCCTTTGCACGCTTAGTCGTTGCGTTAAGACGTATTTTATTAAAGCCGTATGGTTTCCCCTGTGATTTCGTATCGATGACCCACCCAACAAATGGAGTAATTTTGATGTAGTGCGGGAGCCGATGAAACGGTGACGGTTTTTAGCTATAAATTTTAAAGATCATCATGAACTTTCTGAACGATGAAGGGATTTAACTAAAATTCACAGGTCCGAAGCAATGGAAATTGGATATACCTACCTAAGTTTACTGTTACTTTGATTAATGTTATCGCCACGACACGGTAACATTTGGGACTGGTTCGGCGGGCGGGCGCCCCAACTAACCCTAACCCAACTCCTAAGATAATTATAGGATGCCTATATACGTTTGGACTTATTAGAACAGTCTTACAACCAGATTTTTTTAAATTTCAAATTAAAGTCACATTACACCTATTGCAACAAGTTACTTAAATTATGTTGCTTACCAAGGTAAGCAACATAATTTAAGTAAGTTTAGAATTCCAATATAAAATTTTCTTTTATTTCTCCTTTCAGCCACCAACATTGGCCGAGATTCCTGGAACAGAGGCTGCTAGAAACATCTTCAATTCAGAGGAGGTCGAGGATCGTCAAAAGAAGACTTTGAGTCGCACTCCCGGTTTCCACCTACCAGGTTTATTGGGCCCTGAGTTCTATAGTCAAGAAAATAGATATATACCAAAACTGTCGAAATATGTGACACAAACACCTGATCCTCGACATTTCTTATACCAGGAGCTGTCCAATATTGATCCGTACATACCTATTCAATACTACGACCATCAACGCATAACTCAGCAGGAGCCTAATGCAGGCTTAGAGTACGACAGTCAAGATACTAGTCGAGATGGTAAAAGTTCTCCCCTACGAACTGAACCATCTTCTAGAACCGACAAGAATGTAGGACCTTCAGATGGTCGAAAGGTATGTTCATTTTTATATTGCAAACTTGACTATGACTAGACTACTAAACAAGAAATTAATTATCAAGAAAACAAAAACCCTACTGCAAATTAGAAATAAAACTGGAAATTTAAAAACATTTTATCCATTTTGATTTTCTAGAAATTTTATTCTACCAGGTATAATAAAATTTCTAGAAAATCAAAAGTCACTGACAACTCAGATGTTAAAATCCGTCAAGCCGTTCAGGCTGTAGAGCGTGACTAAGAAATGGATATACATACATACATAGTCTCGAAAAACATCACCGTCCTTTCTTCGGCAGTCGGGTAAATACAAATAAGATGGTCCTCGTGACTTCGCCCGCAGGAAGGTCTGTTATCGGTTCTGCATTACATAGGAATATATAGGTATATACCTACGTAATAAGAAGTATTCTTTGTTTTATTTGCAGACTAGGGCCGTTAGAGCGTAATTTAATAACAAACATCAAAATATCTTCAAATATTTTTATTAAGATAATTATGACTAGTAATAGTTACTCATTTTTGTAAAATTCCAGGCATACCTCGCTCATCCGCATGGAGCCGTCAGCTATTCAAGTTTTCTTCACAACCAACCTCCATTTGAAGCACAATCTAATTCTCAGAACATTCATGAACAACCCAATCAATTACAACAAGAAATAAGAGATGCAGAGTTTCGTCGCTATGAAGATCTCCATGTTCCTCGTCCACCACCATCCAACCCTCAACCTCAGGAGAAATCAGGGCCACAAGAGACTGCTCAACAGTTTGGACCAATTTCACATCAATTGTTTTCTCCTAGAGCACATCAGCCTGCAACACTTGTACAGGGTAGACCTCTTTTTGAGACAGGATTTCAATTCAGACCTGAACAGCAACCAAGATATCAAGAATTTTATAGGAAACCTTTCCCGAAATTCTATCCACCAAGTCAAAAATTCTTAAAAACTCAACAGCCTAGATTCCAGCAATTACCGAATTTTGGGGCTAAATTTGAACCTTCTCGCCAGGTTACTAAGTATTCTAAACCAAATGACGAATCGACAAACAGAAAAGAAAAAGCACTACCCGAACTTAAATCATCAGAACTTTTAGTTCAACAAAATACTGAAGGAATTCTTGAAGGCCAACAACAACCAAACTTAATACATGGGACGGTGTTACATCAACAATCTGTTATACCTTTGAATACAAGTATAGCTACTGCAGAGCCACAAATTACAATTACCTCAAAATCCCAACCAACTATCAAAGACCAGGGCTTCCAACCGTCTACCATACAGCCAGATATTATCAGTGATACTACAAAAGCAACGAAATATTTATCTGAAAAGTCGATCCAGCAGCAAGCTCCACAACCTACACTTCAATCTCTGCTCGGATCACCTGCGACACTGCAATCACTTTACACACCTGAATATTATCTGTTTTCGACACCACAACCGCAGTTACTAAATCCACAGAATCAACAAACGACGCCATATCACAAAGTTCAGATTCAACAGCAAGAGCTTGATGAAATACACTCAGAACTATTACCCGGAGGTCAGGCTGAAACTGAATATATTACAAAGAAAATAGCTAAAGAACCACAATCGGTAGAATCAAAACAGTATCAATCTACTACGCCGCAACCTGAATCATCGTCCCCGGACTATGAAATAGAAATAGAGTCAAATGTCGATCATAACCAACTGCCTAAAGATCTTCAACCAGTTCCAGGAACTCAAGACAGTAATGATTTAGTAGAAAAGCAACAAACTGAGGAACAGAAAACCTATCCACATATATTACAGAATCAAACTAATGTAAAACAATTCCGTCATCCACTTGCGGCGATTCATGCCTTTGGAGAACCGCCTTCGTATCAGAATATTAACTTCCATGATCCTAATTCATTTTTCCTTGATCCAAGTGTTTCGTTAGGTCAACCACAATTTTACTCACAATATGCACCGTTTGTTCTACGGCCGCGTGCTCATTACCCACACGGAGCGTTTCCTCCCGTACAGTATTTTGGAAATCATGCTGAATCCATATTTGGCGGCTTCTGATTACAATTTAAAGCAAATTATAGAAATCAATCTAACTTATATAGCGTAATGAGGTAGCTTAATCTAAGAATGCGAAAGAATGAACAAAGAGGCTTAAAAGCGTATAAACGTTAGTTATTTAAACTCGATGGTATTGCTAAAATGTAGAGTCGGCGTGTTTTCGTTGAAATCCTAAAAGATGATAAACATACTCGGAACAAATTGTATGTTATTGTCTTACACAAATATCAAAAGGCTTTTGTAATTTCTCAGCCTCTTTCTGAAGCAGTAATCAACTCTGAAAATCAAACATTTTAGTGGTAATTTAAAGAGCTCATGGATGTTTTAATTTACCATTAGGTACTTTACTAACTATATAAAAGAGAACTCTCGCAATTTGTGAAAACACTTCTTATGCATTATGCATTGCAGAGTAAAATTATGAAAATGCATGAATAACATTTTTTTCTGTGTTATTTTATATAGATACTTAACTTATAATGTGAAATTTATAAAAAGTTATATTTTTTAAAGAATGTACAAAGTTAGTTGTAGTAGTAATAAAATAAATAATGAATCCTTGACTAACGTTAATAGTTTTAAGTACTTACAAATAAAACAAGTAGGAATACTCTAACAAAATAAAGTGCGTGTTCAACTATGATGCCATAACATGTTGTGTTAAAAGCTTTCTATGAATAAATAATAGGAAATACATTGTATTTTATTCACATAATGACAGAATTTCCATTGAACAAAGAAACAGCTTCTGAGCCAGCACCAAGTAACGCTGCCGCAGGAATAAAAGATAATTTAAGAGTTTCGCAAATTATATTACACTTCTAAATATCTCCCAACCCACATAGAAAAACTCAAAACTCCGAAACAAACATAATTGTGAATCACACAATATAAGGCCCGACCCTGGATTTGAACCTGAGATCTTAGCTAGGCAGTCACTCCATCCCCTGCGCCACTGAACCGTTGTTCGATTGGATGTTTATCGGCCCTTAAAATGCAAGGAGCTGCAGCAATTTAGTAAAAGACTCTCAAATCTAGCGCGCTTGTCACAGACATCCTCACAACTTGCGTCTGGAGCATTCAAGCACGGTGAGGTCCTATAGGGGCTTATTTCCGTGCACGCTTAGTTTGTGGAATGATCTCGCTGCCTTTGTTTTCCCAAGAGCCTACAGCATGGGGTTCTTCAAAGGGTGTCTTAAGAGTCCATATGACGCCAAATAGACTATTACTTTGATCTAGATCTCAGGACTCGTGAGGTCTGCTGAATTAAAATTTGAACACAGACAACTTCAGTTCATGAACTAAAAACGCTCTAGGCTCGAAACACGATTACTGATAAAATCCTCGATAGATTTTTGTGTTGAAAATACCCCGATTTCATGAAATTTTAAGCTAGATCTCATAAGTTATAAGTTGTTTTTATAATATAAAATATTTATAAGAAAGACAATAGTAAAATCTTCACTTGCACTAGAGAATTTTTTTTCATATTGGTTATAGTTTTTTTTATAATTAATTTATTTCGTTAAAAGCGCACAAAAGCCGATCGCATCTCTCTCTCTCTTGCCCGCTAAAATGTATATCTTCTATCTTCTTTCAACAATTTAGCGTCTGGTAGGCTCTTAAAAGGTTGTTGCACAGGCGATAGCGCTAGTGCAGCGCATCTGGTGTTGCAAACGTTCATAGGCTACGTTGATAACATTCCATCCAGTGGGTCGTAAGCTTGTCTGCCACCTTAATTTGTAGTGTATAAAAAAATATTAATTAATTTCACTGAGCAAATCGTCAACTCGTATTACTAGCATCATGATGTATGAATATAGAAAGAAAGAAAGAAAGAAAAAACATTAATAACTATAACTAATAACTATCTTCACGCCAAATCCCTTGCGGGGTAGGCAGAAAGAACCGAGCGCCACACGGCACGGTCCATACACACCTCACTTGCTTCTTCAACTTTCATTTTTCTTTTCATGCATGCACGTCGGTTCCTACGGCTTCCTCCGGCACCTTCAACTAACACACGATTAATTTGGTCGTGGTAGGTGTGTCGTGGCCTTCCCCGACTCCTACGTCCATCCACTTTCGCGTTGTATATCTGTTTTGTCATTCTTTCATCTCCCATTCGTTCCACATGCCCGAACCATCGTAGCATGCCCTTCCTTACTTTAACACCGACACTCTCTTTCAGACCAATTCTCTTTCTTACATCTTCATTCCGAACGCGATCTGCGAGCGTTACTCCGCAGATTTTGCGTAGCGCGCGCATCTCGACCGCGTTTATTCTACTTTCATGCGTTTCCTGCCATACCCAACTCTCGCTTCCATACGTTAGCGTAGGTATCAGCACCGCATTGTGTACTGCGAGCTGGGCCTTTTGACTTAAGCCCTTGGTACCTAAAAGTTTGCCTAACGCTCCATTCACACTATTGCCCGCAGTTACCCTCTTTTCTACATCAGCGGTGTACCGTCCATCCCTGCTAAATGCACATCCAAGATATACAAACTCATCCACCTGTTCCAGCACTACATCATTTACAGTTATCCTGGCATTCGTTCTGTCCTCTTCTCTTTCGAATACCATCACTTTCGTTTTAGTCGCGTTCAAATGTAAGCCTCTCATTAGACAATCATCTTTCATCGTTGTGATTAGTGACTGTAGTTCTGATGGCGATTCGGCTATGAGCACGGCATCATCTGCATACAGCAAACAGTTCACAAGTAAGTCACCCATTCGCAATCCAACATTCATCGATCTTACTCTCTTAAGACAATCGTCCAGGTACAGGACAAACAGCAGAGCCGACAGCACGCAGCCCTGTCTGACGCCAATGTTAACGTCAAACCAGGGAGACAGGCTGCCGCCCACCCGCACACATGCCGTACATCCCACATATGTAGACTGCACAGCACGAAGCAGCGCACCATCAATCCCGTATCCTGGCAATATATCCCAGAGATCCTTCCGTACAACTCTGTCAAATGCTTTCTCCACGTCCACAAAACCGCAGAAAACCTTCCGGCCTACAGCCAGCTGCTTCTCTACGATGTTGCGGAGAGAGAAAACTTGGTCCATACATCCTCTTCCATTTCGGAAACCACCCTGCGCCTCCCACAGTAATCCGTCAGATTCCACCCTCATTCTCCTTTCAATAATTTTGCCATACACTTTAGCTGCTATACTGATCAAACTGATGGCCCTATAGTTGGCGCACTCCATACGTGAGCCCTTGCCTTTATACAAGGGCACGATGATAGCACGCCTCCAGTCCATTGGGACCCTTCCAGTCTTCCAGCATAGATTGCTCAATGACCAGAAGGCGTCTCGGACGCAAGAACCACCTAATTTGATCATTTCAGCAGATATCCTATCAATTCCCGCAGACTTTCCATTTTTCAAGCTTCGTATCGACCATTCAATCTCTTCCAAAGTAATATCTCCGCTTGATGCTTACACCGCAAGATCAGTCATCGACTCCCTCGCAGTGCCCGCATCCGGGAGATATTCATACATTTCTCCAAAGTACTCATTCCACCGCTCTAACACCTCTAATGGGTCCGCAAGAATGTCCCCAGCTTTACTCTTTATCTTATCCATTCTGGAAACTGACGAACAGCTCCGAGACTTCTTGACCTCCCTCCAAAAGAGTTTGGTATTTGTCTCGAAGTTCCTCGTCAGCTTCTCTTCCGCAATCAAATTTATTCTTTCACGCTTCTCTTTCACTAAAGCTTTGGCTTCATTCTTGCAGAGGCGGTAAATTTCTTTCTTCGTGTCTTTCATACTGTCATTCAGTTGCAAAGATGAGACATAATCCAACCACGCTTTCTTCTTTCTTGCTACGCAGGATTGTACCTCTGCATCCCACCAGGCATCACCTTTCGAATGTTCATGTCTCTTTGCACTCCCACATGCTTCTTTTGCACTATCCACTATACTTTCTTTCATAATATTCCAGCATTTATCCACATCTAAGTCGGAAAGCCTCGCGTTTGCAAGCCTTTCACTGACTAAGCCTACATACATACTCCTTACGCTTTCATCTTCCAGTTTTTCACTCTTAATCCTTTCATAGTCTCCGAAGGGGACACGCACTCGCCAGTGCCTCCACTTCTTGAAAAGACCAACAAACCGGCTTACCAACAGGTAGTGGTCAGTTTCAAGAGTGGGGCCTCTGTAGGCTCTTGTATCCCTTATAGCCTCTCGGAGACGACTGTCTATCAAAATCAAATCAATTACACTTTTTTCTTCCTTCCGTCTCCAAGTATACGTGTGGATATCTTTGTGACGGAATAAACTGTTCGCCACCAGGAGGTCTCGTTCCAAGCATACGTCTAAGATTGACTTACCAGCATCATTCGCTCTCTTATCTCCATGCGGACCAAGGACAGCATCGAAGCCATCTCGCTTGGTCCCCACCCATCCATTCAAATCACCACACATGATCAACTTTTCATTCCCGTCAGCCAAATCGAGGACGTCCCTAACGGAATCCCAGAACTCCGCGAGCACTTGGGGATTAGCCGAGCTGACGGGAGCATAGGCTGCGACCAAAAAAACTCTCGTGATCCCCAGTTTTATACGTACCCACAGGAGTCTTGGGCCTGCCAATCCATAATCTTTCACTCCAGAAGCCAAACGGGAGGAGAGCAAGACACCCACTCCCTTACTGGCATGATCCTCTTGGTCCACTCCGGACCACAAAGCAATTATGCCGCCAGGAAGATCGTCGATGCCGCTCCCCTTCCGCTTCGTCTCTGTGACACACAATACATCCAGGCATCGCTCTTTCATTACATCTATCAATTCATTCATCTTACCTTCCATACCACCACGCACATTCCACGTGCCTATCCGGCACTCGGCTCCTCGCATCCCGCCAGAGTTGGCGCTGCGTGAAGGGTGGCGGCCCCCTTCGCCGCGTGCGCATGCAGTCATACCGACGGGGGCACACCGGTATGCGTCGCCTCGGGGGGACGCCCTAGCCCTGTCGGGACTCATTTCTCGGTAGTGATTGGTTTCGCGTTTTCGCTTTCGCCGCTACTTACGGGGAGGGCCCGAGCACAGGTAACGCTCTTCGTGAAGGCACACTACATCCTCCCCCATTTTTTTCCCCATTCCCCATTCCCAGAAAAAACATTTATTCAGAAAACGCACATTACAATCACATGAAAAAACATGGCCATAAAACTATACCCTAATAAATTTTCCGTGCGTGTTCTGAATGGGTCACCATCTCAGCATTAATGCTACACCTCATTAGCCAATACTAAAAAGTGCAGCGCTGATTTTCAGATGGCGCCCTCGCTATCACGTCACTCGCGTGAGCACTTAATACCTAAGTGCCTTACTACCATTACAGAATAAAACTCTAAAATTTTAAACAAGAAAAACAAAATACCAAGACAATAACAATTACGACGAATCAAATGACACCTCACATGTCAAAATCCGTCAAGCCGTATATAAATAGAGAAACTGGTCAAAGTATCGTTTTACTACACAAATATTATCTAGTTCCAATTTCGCCCGAAGATTCGCAAAACAAACATGATAATGTCCAATAACTTCCCCACAACGGTTGTCCTGTAAAAGGCAAAATACAAAGATAAGCTGTAGGTATAAAAAATAATATCCACATCACCCCGTTATCATTTCCCCAACAAAAGATTATGTATTTTAGGGTATAATACTCATTAAAAGAAATGTTGGGACATCAAATTATTTTGTGAAAAAGGGGAATATATGGTTCATATTATCACAACGTACTAACTTCGCGCTCTTTTTAGGGTTCTGTATTCAACCGGAGATCTCAGAACGATCTCCGTCCCCCATAAGCGTGAGCCTGGGGGCGACACTCAGGGCTAGCTGTCGCCCTGGCAGAGACAGACCCAGGGTGGTGACGCGTGACGTATTCTGGCACGCACCTCAATTAGACGGAAGAGGCAATGTGTGGTCTCTCTCCACGATGAGGGGTCGCCGGTGAATGGCGACCAGGGCTGGTCAGGGTCCCTGGGATTTCCTTTCGAGGGTGTACCAGGTACCCTGGCAACATACAGCCAAGACGGAGTAAGTAAAAAAAAAAATAAAAACAACATGACCCTATTACTGGGGTTTCGCTGACCGTCTGTCTATTTGTCACGCGGCTGTATCTCAGGAACCGTGATAACTAGAGAGCTGCAAATTTCACAGAAAACGTATTTATATTGCCAATAAAACAACTAAATTCAATACCATAAACAGAATAATAATAAAAGAGAATTATAATAAAATATTATGAAAAAATTAGCATACTAATTGCTGTAAATATTAAAAATCTATAATAAAAGAGGTTCTTCAAAAGGGTTCTTAGAAGGTTTTTACAGGGTCGGCAGCGCGAGTGTGGTGCCTCTGGTGTTGCAAACATTCATAGGCGCGGTGACCACCGGCACCGGTCCTTCAGGTGGGCCGTATGCTTGTCTGCCACCTTAGTGGTATACAAAAAATTAAAAAAGACGTGATTTTTTGAAGTTTTTTTGGTAGAGAACCCTCCGTGCGCGGGTCCGACTCGCAACTGGCCGGTATTCTTTTGTAACATTATTTTTAGGAGCTGATATCATTAGATACGCTAGCTTCACCCTACCCATAAATCTTGTAAAATGGCGTTATGAAAAGATTGAAGTAGGTGTAATTACCTCTGAAATATGGCCATTCAATTTTCCAAATTACATACACCGTATATTTAACACTGTTGACATCATAACTGCCTGTACTGTATTATTGATTTACGGCATTTTAAAAGAATGTGTTATTATACATTGGAAGCGCTCGTGGCCCCGCGGACTCAGTGTTCTGTAAACGATCACTACAGTAAGCAAATTTCACTATGGCCAGTTCTTGGTTGAGGGACCATTCATTATGTGACCACTTTGTGACATTTATTTGAGCGTTACCGTGCTTCGGAAGGCACGTTAAGTCGTTGGTCCCGGTTGCAAGTAAAATGGCAGTCGTTAAGCCAAGTTGAAGGCCTTTTTAGGCCCCTTTTTTTTTAACGTAAGGGAAAATCGTCATGGATTCTGGACTCCTACCGACTAAAAAACCTCACGTCACGCCCAACAGCCTGTGGTTGGGAGCCCCGGGGAAGCCCTCGGAAGGATGTCCCAGAAGCCTTTTTAAGCCCCTTGAAAATTTTCAACAGCAGGCAGTCACAACCTGCGCCTGTCCATCTCAACACGGCAATACGGCTCACCACCTATTACGTGGGACAAATTCTATAAAAGGTGAAATTTTGGCATAATAATATGCCTCTGCCTACCCCTTCGGGGATAAAGGTGTGACCATACGTAGGTATGTAAAAGAATGTATTATGGTTAAATCTTATTTGCCCCTTTTTTATATGCGGATGTCCTTCATGGATGCTCTTAATGACTAAAACCACACGGTTTCCTACCGCTGCCTATGACCGGTAGCTTCGAGTAAGTCCTCAAAATGATGTTCCAGGATTTCCGACAGACTTTGGCTATCACCGCGGCCTCTTCCAGGGGTTCAGGTGCTATTCTCTTTGGGGGTTAGTTCTGATGCTATCCTGTTTTTGTGGCGTGAGATGTAAGGGAAACTCTCACGTTGCTGTCTTAGACCTGCTTCTGTAAGGACGGTAAGCAGCCACCGTCCTTAAGCATCAGGTCATGGATGCCGTATTTTTGGGGTCTTCCTAATGGGTAGGTAGGTTATACCTAAGTCTGAGTAACCTCTGAAGATCGGTATTTAATTAAACTAGCAATAATTGCTAGTGTAATTAAATACCGGTCTTTATTTTATTATTCTTTATTCTTAATTTCTGTTTATTGAGGGAATTTTGATCCATGGGTCAACCTTATAGACATAAAAGTCACCTACCTCACATTTACCATTTGATTTTGTACCTAAAATTATTTGACCCTAAAAAAACTTTTAATAGACGGTGAGCATATTGCCGTATAGAAATTGACAGGCGCGAATTGCAGCTGTTCTGTTGATGTAGTTAATGTATTTCAATCTATTTAAGGTTAATCTAATCAATCGAAGGCCTTATGAGGCCTTCGACTTGGCTTTACGACTGCTATGTTTTGTTACTAGCAACCGGAACCAACAGCTTAACGTGCCTTCCGAAGTACGAAAAGGCGCTAAGCGGTCACCCATCTGAAGAGCAGCCATAGCTTAAGCAGATTAACGCAGAGATTGTCTACAGAACACCGGGACCAGGGTTACTACGAGCACTTCAGGCACGCAATTTCATTTGTATTTCAGTCTAATGTAAATGATTTGCAATTTAGCCAATCACGTTTGGTAAAATAGAATTAGCAATTGTGACAACCCTAAACCTCTGACAACTGATATTACATTAACAGCTTCTTACTTTCAAATCACAACCATATTAACTAAATTCCCCCGGGTCAAATGTACCCGATTATACCTTTGCCAACGATTTAACCCCAAATGTTCGTGTAAATAATGAAGCCGGATGTGGTCCTGTGCCGGTGGCCGGCCAAACGGGCGAATTGTTACTAACATCGTCCAAACCAGGTTGAATGAAAATACGTTTCAATGGTGAAAGGGTTTTGTGCATAGAGCAACACGACCAGTACCATAGGAGTAGACATAGCATGTTTGCTCTATACATAATCTGTGTGTCACATAGAGCAACGCGACCAGTACAAGGGGAGAAGACACAGCATGTTTGCTATATACATATCTGTGTGTCACATAGAGCAACCCTACCAGTACAAAGGGAGAAGACATAGCATGTTTGCTCTATATATTATATCTGTGTCACATAATAGAGCAACGCGACTAGTACAAGGGCAGTAGACATAGCATGTTTGCTCTATACATATCTGTCTGTCATTTGCGGGGCGAAATCGTATTCATAATCACCACTACAAAAGCAATCGGCTGTCACTATGGCACTTATACAGAAGATAACAATACACTCATACTATTTCGAGTTGTTTGTGTATTGACAGGGGGAAAATCTCTGCAAGGCTTTTCCCCTCGCGATAATAGTCAAAGGTAAGGTAGTGTTGCTCTTTGCCCAAACCAGATTGGATGGAACTACGATTCAAAATTTCCAGGAAAGGATTACGTGGACTGGGAAATAGAATGCTTTATTTAAGTGATGCATTGAAATTAAGTCGAGCGGGGAGCTATTCGTACTACTTAATAGGATGGTTTCAATAAACGAGTAATAGGTATCCGCTTTGACCGTTGAAATTTCTGTTTGATTTACATAATGGTTAGAGATTTTCTCCTGTTTGAGTACCCGCTGACTGCATTAGACTAGGCCCCGTGGGACTACAAAAAGTACTGCCAAAGTGTGAAATCTTTGCCTACCCCTTCAGCAGGGACTTAGGCGTGTCTATGTATATTCAAAGTTTTCATGAAAATCTAAAGCTAGATTTTGGAAGTCAGCTTGTCTTTTATCAACAGTTACTTATTGGTTTTGTGACTCTTGTTTTGAACGTTGAAAGAACCTAATTGTGCAAGAATTTACATAAATATATTTATTCATTTAAGTAAAAAAAATATTTAGATAGTAATAATACTTTTTAGGGTTCCGTACCTAAATGGTAAAAACAGGACCCTATTCACAAAACTTTGCCGTCCATCTGTTTGTCCGTCACGAGGCTGTATCTCCGAAGCACAAATAGCTAGAGAGAAATTTTCACAGATAAATAAATATAAATAATAAATAAATATTCACGGACATCTCACACAACGCCATCGGATCCCAAAGTAAGCTAGGAATAACCTGCTTGTGTTATGGGTATCAGACCACGGATATTAATACTTATATACTTTTAAATACATACATATTATACATAGAAACACCCAGACTCTTGAGACAAACATTTATGGGTCACACAAATATTTGTCCCCGGTGGGAATCGAACCCACGACCTCCAGCGCCGCAGGCGGTATCACAACCGACTGCGCCACAGAGGCCCCCACTGAGCAAGCTTCCCCACCCGTGGCTGGGTGCTGTCGTATAGTTGTCATATAGTTGGAGGGTGTTTTGACGGAACATTTGCTTTACCTTAGCGGGTCCCACACACATTCAAGCTCTGTAGAAACAGCGTGTGTTTAGTGTAGGTGACAGAATTTGACACTGAATCATTTGTATGGAGTGTCCGCACTGTTGCTGTATCTAACAAGAATTACTCAACTCAGAAAAAAAATGGCATGTATTAATCGATATCTGTATATTCCCTGTTTCTGAACTAAATATTTCAAAGTTAAACCAAAAATACTGACTTGCACACTAATTAAGCACACTAAATAAATCAAATTCATTATACTGTTTAATCGTATTTGAAGAACTGTTTTACTGAACGAATAATTACTATTATCAAAATGGTATAACTAACAATTCCTTAGTTCAATAAAAATAGTAGAACTTTTCTAAGGAAACCCATCGCCTAATATACTTTTAGGAACATTGTTTATTCTAAGTTAAACCCCAATTTAATCAGTCATCTCTACAAAATTAAATTTTATTGAAAAAAAAATAAGAGTCTAACCTAACCTAACCCATTCCGTTATAAGATTGTACAATTTTAGAGTGCAAGTTAGTATTTTTGATATACAATTCGTATTTCTGTTTTACAAATTATATATTCAATGTACAAACCACATTTTTGGTGTGAATTCGATTTAAAAGGTCATCTCGTTCTGAGTAATATTTAAGGTTTTTAAGTATGACATGTTTAGTTAATCAATTGGTTTTTTGCACAGTATTTAATTTTCAGGTTTGCATTTATTAAATTAGTGGAGTTACCTAGTGTGCAGAAAAAATAAACAGATCTGCATTTAAAAATATCACGAAAAAAATTGTCAGAGTTCGACTCGCATTTTGCCTGTTTTTTAATATTTATAATTTTTATTGGGCTTAGCGTACACAGACGCCGAGAACGAAAAAACCCCAGGGCTCACGAAAAGTAACAATACCTAATTACGAATTTATGGATGCTTGAAATACCCGTGCGGAATATAAAAACTTGTAAAAGATCCATGAGAATTATTGTCTAATGTCCTTATTATGGTAAATGATGTCACTATCAAGGTTGTAACGAAGCCTTGAAAAGAAGTAGTCGTCATTTTGTACTAAATACAAATTTATAATCTTAAATCCTTATAGCGCTAGTCAAAAAAGGTTTTGATGTCATGAGATAATTTCATCATCTACTAGCTGACCTGGCGAGCTTTGTTCCGCCGTATCAAGCTGACCCTTAGATCATCTAACCACAGGATGCGCCTTACTTAAGCATTGTTTTCTGCCAAGCCAATAGACCATTTGGTCTTTTGGCTTTATAAAAAGCACTGTACATCAGTATATCATTTTATATGATTAAACTAGTACATTTCATTGTAGTTGACTGTACAATAAAAATTAACACACAACAGCCATTACGCGTTTGTCGATTAATACATTTTTAAATATAATGAAATTTTATATGTCTTTATGTTTCCCCCTTCACCCGCTATGAAAACTAGCAGAATATTTTTGTATGCGGTGGTTCGCAAAGGCTAGTCCCGTGATATATGGTCTAAGAGCTGACCCGATATAAGATTTTTTTTTACCGTCGATCGTGGCATCTTTACTTTTCGTGAGCATCTTTACCTAAGCATGCCCTGTACTAGTTTTCATTACATATTTTTTTATCTGTGACAGTTAACACAAATTTACGGTTATTGGTAGATTTTATAATAAATTGTTGTAACCCAAAAAGTTTTTCAAGCTGGCAACTTCGTCAACTGTCAAAATAGTGGACTTTTTCATTGCATGTGGTCAATTAACTTTGCTGTGTCACCGGCTAAAGATTGGTTTTTCTTGCAGAAAATATAGTTCAGATCAGTGAATTATATTAAATGTTATGGGAAATATTGTTACTATGATGTATCACTATTATTCAATCTTATAAAACTTTTATTTCTGGAGTTATTGGAAAAGGTAATATTGTTTGAGGTTAGGTAAAGTTACCTCATTTGGCACAAAGGCAACTTTACCTACCTACCTATGTGCCTATATTTCATGTTAAATAGGCAGGTAGGCATTTATCGTTTTGGAGAATTGTTCTGTTCCTGTTGCGTGGTTCTTTAATCAATGAGGTTTTCAATAAAAAGAATTATTTTTTTTGACACCCTGATGACTTTCATACAATTTTATAAAATTTCAGAAATTCTTGTGGTAACTATCCCTATGTATTGGTATTACCTATTTAAACGAAGATGGCTGCTTCAAAATACATACATCGCTTTTTTAGCGCCATGGCTATAAGTAACTTTAAGTCGTGTGCAATTTGGGGCACACATTCCATGTATATAAAGGCTAGGTAAAGTTGCCAAAAATGTGTCAATTTTACCCCGCTCATACTTTTGATGATAACAACTATTCTATGTAGCTTTTAGGAGAATTCAATAATTCAACCAAAAGAGACTGTCCTTTTTTAGCAAATTGATCAAGCAAAACTTCCATAGCCAGCTTCATGTTGTAGTAAATTGCATAAACGTCAAAAAATATGGTAAAGTTGCCACGATTGACGGTACTTTTTTTTTTCGGATACAAACCTTGCCCTGGCTATAGCTTACACAAAAACAAAGAATTAGCAAAATCGCTCCAGCCGTCTGAAGTTATGAGCGTACATACATTTCCGAGTTTCATTGATATTGATGACAGTGGTGTATATATAGATACGACTAAAGTGGCAGACTATGTTTTATTCCCGTATTCCCACGGGATACGCAGCAGCATACGGCTCACCTGATGGAAAGTAGGTAATTAGAATATCCTATGCACGTTTTCAACACACGAAGTGTTGCTCTCCAGCTGTCCACCCTGCAAAACTTCTAAGATCAATTTTAAGGAACCCCGTACTGTTAGCGTTTGATAAAACCGAGGCAGTTTATTCCACATCCAAGCGTGAACGGTCTTCTGGCAACCTAAGGACGTTGAATCTGAAAAATCTTAAAAAGGTAAAAATAATTACTTATTTTATTTTTTATTTTATTTTATTTTTATTGGAAAACACACAGTTTCTTATCATCTAATATGTTACATAATCATAATTTTGAAACTATTAATTAGTTTTCGCATCATAATTACTTTATCTGATATACACTAGCGGACGTCACGCGGTTTCACCCGCGTAGTTCCCGTTCCCGTGGGAATACGGGAATAAAATATAGTCTATGTTCACCGCAAAGAGTATAGCTTCCTAACAGTGAAAGAATTTTTTAAATCGGTCCAGTAGTTCCGGAGTCTATTTTATATATAAATGTATTTATAAATAAATTCTAAGCCTCTTGTTTAACATTCAAGATAATCTAATTCCCTTTGATTTATAAGCGATACAAATTGTACTGCCACATGCAGAAAATAAGAAATCTAGAATTCACGCCTTCGAAATAGGTCTCAAATAAAACAAAATTGAAGAGAGCCTTATTTTCATACAAATTTTGGACGTCTGGTCCGAATTTTACGAATTGCTGTAATAAATCGCGGGTTGATTTGAAAAGTACAAAGCAGGATCTGCTTTTACTTTTGGGGTCTGTATAGAAATTTCATTTCAGTACTATACTATCCTAAGGGTTTATCAGACAGACAAGAATAAGAATAGAATAAATTTATTTCCAACAAAATTTACAAAATTTATACAAAAATTTTTAATCAGTTACTTACAAGTAGGTAAGTACTTAAAAAAACATAATCTCTAATTACACATAAGACGACACTAGTTCAATTTACATAATCGTATTCACATATTGGACCTCTAAAATATAGAGTTGGTGCCTGAAGTAGAGAGATGGGAGGCCTCTGTGGTGATAAAATAGATACAAAGACATACCGTCCACTATAATAATATCGGTAGGCTTTCTTTAGTTCTTTAAAAAGGGTAAAACCCTTAAAAAAAAACTTTAAAAAAGGTTTTTACGCTGTCATCAGTGCGCATAGAGCAACGTGACCAGTTTAGGGGAAGTAGACAATTAAAAAAAAAAAAAAGAAAAAAAAGACAATTAGACATTATTATCATGTTTGCTGTATACATGTCTATCTGTGGGAGCAAAAAGTAGTCGACACCACTACAAAAGCAATCGGATGTCACTATGGAACCTACACAAAACTATTAAAACAACTCATAACTTTTTTTTTTTTTTATATTCAGCTCGCCAAATTGACGTCGCCACCAGCCTGATGGTAAAAAAGCAGTGGCGCATCTAGCGATTGGGGGCCACTTCTTACAGTGGTCCTCAAGTTGGCGGCCCTGTGATGTGCCTCTTCACGCTCCTCTTGAAGAACCCGGGACTGTAAGATGAGGGAAAGACGTGTGCGGGCAGGTCGTTCCATGTTTCCATAGTTCGACAGAGGAACGATCTTTTGAAACGCTCGGTTCTGGCGAAGATTCTCTCCACTGTGTATGAGTGGCATCTCTGCCCGGCACGCGTTGTTCGGGATCGGAAAGGAGATGGTGGGATCAGGTTGAAGAGCTCTTCAGAACATTCGCCGTGATACATTCGATAGAAGGCAGCCAAGGACGCTAAGGTTCTTCGCTGCGACAAAGGTTCGAGGCCTCCCGTCACCTCAGGACAACCAATTATTCGGATAGCACGTCTCTGCATAGCGTCAAGCGCGTCTAACAAGTACCTCGCGGTGTCATCCCAAAGGTGAGAACAGTACTCGACGCAAGGACGAATCTGCGTCTTGTACAGTAAACATCTCTGATGTGGCGTGAAATACCGTCTCACCTTATTCAGGATTCCCAGTTTCCGCAAGGCCAGACCAATACAGCTCTCTATGTAGTTTTTGTGATTGAGCTCACGCCGGACGTCTATACCGAGGATCTCCAGGTTGTCCTTTAGTGGAATTGTAATGCTCTGAAGAGAGGGCAGGGGTAGGAATGGGGACTTCTTAGCTGTAAACGCACACGCCTGTGTTTTTCTGGCATTGAACTCGACCAGGTTGTCTGAACCCCATTGGGCAATGCGGCCCAGGTCCAGATCGAGATCCGCCACGAGTTGTCGTCTCTTCTCATCCACGTCGCCTCGCCCTGCCGCTGGACGGCCAGAATAGCTCCCATGAAGAGTACTGTCATCCGCATAACAATGAATGCACCCAAGGGACAGCATGTCATTGATATGCAGAAGAAAGAGAGTTGGGGACAATACCGATCCCAGTGGTACTCCGGCATTTACCTGAAAAAAACAGGAAGCCTGACCATCACAGAGGACCCGAATCCGTCGCCCGTTCAGGAAGCTGGCCTCCTTCCAAGCCTCCGGCACTTCTCCCGACGAATACGAAAGGCGATACAGGCGTGTTAGCGTTGGAGACAATTCAGCTGCACAATTCCTCAGCACCACGGCCGGAATGCCATCAGGACCACTGGCTTTCCGCGTGTCGAGTGACCGTAGCACCGCCCGCACATCGCACTGCCGGATTACAATTTCCGGCATCGTGGTTCCACAGTTGGCGACAGTGGGAGGTTGCTTGCCACAGTCATCGACCCGGGAATTAGCCGCAAAGAGCTTGGCCAGCATTTCCGCTTTCTCTTGGGCCTTGTGAGCCAGTGATCCGTCAGGATAGCGCAGCGGCGGCAGCGAGGACTTGCAAAAGTTGGCCTGCACGGCTTTGGCCAGTTGCCAGTATCCACGGCTGCCCGTCGGATGTGACGTGAGCTCCTGACCAAGCCGCGTGACGCGCTGGGCGTCCGCTCTCTTGAAGGCTCTCTTGCTGGACCTAGTGGCTCTGTTGTACGCTGCCTTGAGGCGGGCCACATTCGGGTCGCGCACAGCTCGAGCCCTGATCCAGGCGCGGTAAGCCGCCTGTTTTAGTTGAACAGCTACGGCACACTCACGCCCGAACCAGGGGCGGGCTTTGCGGATGCTGGCGACATCAGTGTATGGAATGTAGTATTCCATACCTAATGTGATTTCACCAGCAACCGCAGAGGCGCTTTCCGATGAAGCCCTCCCTGCAAAGCAGCGCTGACTCCACGGGACGGCTGCAAAGTATTCTCGTAATCCGTCCCAGTCTGCTGACGAGTAGTGCCACAGTCGTCGCGTCACCTCTACTGCCCTTGCAGGGGACGGTACCTGCAGGCGGGCACGCACAACACAGTGGTCGGATGTACCCAGTGGGGCGCTAACCGTCACACTGTACTGTGCTGGATTACTCGTCGGCAGTAAGTCCAGCAGGGCGGGTTCATGGTCTGACCTGTCCGGTATGCGCGTAATCCCGCGTACCACCTGGGTCAGACCATGGGAGAGTGCGAACGCGTGGGTGGCCCGTCCCGCAGGATCTGTCTTGAGGGACCCCTACCACTCAATGTGGTGACCATTGAAGTCCCCCAGAAAAACCAACTCGGCGTTCGGGAACCGTACCTGCGCGTCATCAGCCCCCTCGCTGAGGTGCTGATACAGCCTCATCATCTCGGCTGTCCCTGTGTGGGATCGATAGACACACACGTAGATCTGACTCATGGAGCCGTGATCTACGTGCAGCCAAAGGACGGAGAGGGAAGGGTCCTCAAGGCAGCGCAGCCGGCGACAGCAAACATCCGCCCTAACGAACGCGCACACCCCGGCTTTTTCTCGAAATAGTTCCTCGATGATATAGCCGGGGTAACTAAGGTACGACTGATCGGCAGGGCGGAGTATTTGCGTCTCCGTTAGGAACATCACAGCTGGCCGTGCCGTCTCTAGATGGTGATGGACGACGTTGAGGTTGGCATGGAGTCCGTGGATGTTAGCGAACTCCACCTCAAACAGTACGTTACTGGGAGTAGTAGCGGCCGCTGTGGTACCTGATTTTCTTTTTTGCACTGCCATGATTGCTGGGAAAGGGAGACGTGAAGACGGAGTGACATTTGCTGCAGCAGTGAGTGACAAGGCGTAGGGGCTAGCTTCATCTATGACTGTGGGGTGAGACGGAAGCCGACCCGCCGGACGGAAGGGCCCCCGTACCCCCCCGAATGTGGTCGCCGGGTGCCAGTCCGGTCACCATCCGGCACGACGAACCACATCGGGATTATGCGCGGCCTGGTGGGGCAGCCTCCCAGGGTGGTTAGTCCCAGTTGGGCCCCTATACTATGCCGCGGGCGGCCAGCGGTAACACCGTTTCTACGGGTCTCCCTGGCCGGCGGGTCGACCCCCGTCAGCCACACTAGAATCCGCATAGCGCCTACTGGTCCTCCCCTGCTGCATCAAACATCGCCCCGGGCCCGGCTGTGCAGCTGCTGAACCCCGAACGCAACCCAACCGGGGCTGGGTTACTTGGGGGGCTTTTCACAGCTGCACGGTGGTACCCCCCCCCCGGACCAACACTTTGTACCACCTAGCACCCACATGGGAGCCCTAAATTCACGGAGCCTCGTTCGTTGGTTAACAGGTGCACCACGTGTAGGTGAGGTCGCTTGGGCCCCCCAAAATTTGGTGGTGGTGGGGCCCCTTACACCCATAACAACTTCAGACACACACTATATATTTGTTACTAGCGGACGTCACGCGGTTTCACCCACGTAGTTCCCGTTCCCGTAGCAATACGGGAATAAAATATAGCCTATGTTCACCGAAAAGTGTGTAGCTTCCTAAGAGTGAAAGAATTTTTCAAATCGGTCCAGTAGTTACGGAGCCCATTCGTTACGAACAAACAAACAAAAAACAAATCTTTCCTCTTTAAAATATTAGTACAGATACCATTTGGAGTATGTTTTGACAGAGGGAAAGTCTCCGTAGGGCGCCTACCCTCACAATGTTAGTCATGGGTCGCGTTGCTTTCTGTCAGTGCGAGTATAACATACCTGGTGAAGAATATATCCATAACTGGTGGCCCGCAAAAAGACTTCCTCGGAAATCTTGGCGTTGAGCAGGAATAACTTGCGCATCCTGATTAGGGCACTTACTGGGCATTGTGGGTTGAACAAACACATGCACAATCTGGGGATTAGTGACACACGACAGTGTAGGCTGTGTTTAGAGGCCGATGAAACACCTGTGCACATCCTGACAGAATGCCCAGCCTTGATGCGTAGTCGCAGTTTTCTACTTGGAGGCCACATATTGGATCCAAGTGAGATCAAACGAATCGGGGCTATAAAGATACTGCAATTCCTGGAATTTGCAGGACTCAGCCAAGAACTGTAAGCAGTGGCGATCACAATAGATCAGTAATGGTCGCAGTGAGACTAGCTTCAAAGGCTAGAAAAGCCACTCTCCCTCGAATAATAATAAACTGGTGGCAACTCTCGACCAAAGTATGCTGTAGGCTGGCCTACGACCTTAGTGGTATAAAAACAGTTGATCTACCTGCACTATCTAGGTCGCAGTATTCTATTAAAAGAGACGACTGAACGATCCAAGACATGGTTTTCTTCACATTAGGTTTCTTATCATGGGGTCTAGGTTTGGTAACCTACACACAGGGAACCCTGAAAGAACAGCAATGTCTCTATAAATGTGTCGACTGGCCTCGTGGTCCAGTGGTACCGCACCACAGATTCGGAGGTCGTGGGTTCGATTCCTACCCAGAATAAATCTCTTTGTGTGATGAGCACATTGATTTGTTCTGTGTCTGGGTGTAATTTATCTATACTAATATTATAAAGAGGAAAGATTTGTTTTTTTGTTTGTTTGTTTGTAACGAATAGGCTCCGGAACTAATGGACCGATTTGAAATATTCTTTCTCTGTTGGAAAGCTACACTCTTTGCGGGTAACATAGGCTATATCTTATTCCCGTATTCCCACGGGAACGGGAACTACGCGGGTGAAACCGCGTGACGTCCGCTAGTCTATAATATGTATGTATTATTTAGAAATATATATAGCACAAGCACAGTAGGTATATAAGAGAAAACTGTGATCTGTAGGCTTTTTTATTATTATTTTTAACGTTAGGGAAAATCCTTCGTGGATGCCATGCCTCCTACCGACAAAAAAACCTCACGTAGAGCCCAACAGCCTACGGTTGGGAGCCCCGGGTAAGCCCTCGAAAGGATGTCCGAGGACTATGATCTGTATGCTGTGGCACAAGGCACATCCTTATATTAGCTTAATTTGGGCTGGATGATGCTGTGAGAAAATGTCGAATTATTTATTTATTTATGTTCGAGAAAGTCTCATTCAAACTCGTGAATATGCGAAATAGGTAGGTATAAGTTACGCATACTTATTTTGTGATTGTAGTCGACCTTAATCTATGCAGATAAGCGAAGTTTTAACTCAGCGAAGGTAATGGGTTGACGGTAAGGTTCTCGTGGACCGTGAAGTAGTTGATATGAAGATTTAGAAACGAGGTGACAAGTTAGGCAATTAGGCAATTAGACATAGCTCGCAGAATAAGTACCTACATTAAAGTGGCAATGGGCTGGCCACATCTGTAGATGAACCGACGGCCTATGGAGCAAACGCGTTCTAGAGTGGACACCGCGACTCGGTAAGCGTAGGGTAGGACATCCACCCGCCAAATGGACCGACGACCTGGTAAAGGTCGCAGGCTAGGACTGGATGCTAAAGGCATAGGACTGCGTACTGCTGCGTGAACTAGAACTTTGTGATCTAACTAGATGAATAAAGATATGTACATTTCAGTTAATAAACCTGTGTGAATTCAATTCGTAAGCACTTTTCGACTAGAGTAAAAATAAAGTAAGATACTAAATTCCTAATCATAAAGTGCTTCAATAAGACTTATAGTGACAACTCAAGTTAGAAATCGTACAAAAATGTGAAAAGTAGAGGTAAAATGAAGGCTAATGCATTTCCCGGGTTCACCGGGTGGGTCGAGCCGACACGGGCATCAATCATGAACGCTCGGCTGAATGCTAAACAGGTCCTACAATGGGGAGGTACCTGCCCACTTAGATTTTATGACATCGTGGACTCATAGCCTCTTATTGGATTACGAGCAAGCAGTAAACGGGCATTACTTTGGCACACAATTTTTGACAGACTTTGAAATGGACGTTCTTCATCGCCGTTGGACCAAGTACTCACATTTTAAACAATCGATTGTTAGTTGAACTACACTCGAGAGCAATGAATCCGGGTCACTTAAAGAATGTTAAAAATCTCGGAAACTAAAAATGATAGGTTAATGCAATAAATTGTATTTAATAGACAATGTAATACTCCTTAAATGAAAGTAAAAAAAATATGAGTCACCATACATTTTATTAACACAAAATTACATAAAGAAAAAACTGCTGATCTCTCCTTAAAACAAAAATAGGAAACATGAAATTTTTGAACTTTATTACGATTTTCTTGAATTTTAATACTTCGTATTGCCTCCTCGTGCTTCCATTACTGCGTTTACGCGGTTTGGCATGCTGTACACCAAGTTCCTTATACGATTTTGGGGAATATTCTCCCATTCCTCTGTGAGAGCAATTTTGAGCTCACGAAGCGTGATTGGGGGAGGGTTTCGTTGTTTTACGCATCTGCCTAGCTCGTCCCAAGCATGCTCGATCGGGTTGATATCCGGGCTGCGCGCTGGCCACTCCATACGAGTAATGTTCATCTCTTGAAGGTAGTCATTCACAATCCTACCTGTATGAGGTCGGGCATTGTCATGCATAAATATAGCATCCTCACCTAAATTGACCATAAATGGACCAACGTGATCATTGAGGATTTCTTCCACATATCTTACGCTAGTTAAAGAGCCGTTTTCTATGATCACCAGCTCTGTGCGACTTTCAGAAGAAATTCCGGCCCACACAAGTACAGACCCACCACCGTAGGCTACTTTTTCTTCGATGCATGCTTGCTTGAATCTTTCCCCTGGTCTTCGATACACTCTGTGTCTTCCATCGTGCTTGTAGAGCATAAATTTTGATTCGTCGGAGAACATAACTTTTGACCAATCTTCAATACTCCAATTTACGTGGCTCTGGGCATACCTTAGTCTCGAAATACGATGCCCACGCTCCAGTTTAGGGCCGTTTGCAGGTCTAAGGGGTTTTAAGTTAGATTCAGCAAGCCGACGTCTTACTGTCCATGCACTTGGGTTACTTCCTCCGAGGCGTCGAAACTGATTGGTGAGTTCAGTTCCTGTGAGAAAGCGATTTCGAAGCATGGTGTTCACCAAGTATCGGTCTTCTCGTGCTGTGGTACACCTGGTTCTGCCCGTTCCTGGTCTGCGTAGGTTAGAACCAGTTTCTTCGTAACGTCGGAGAACTCTTTGTACTGTTGACAGCGACACACCGACAGTCCTGGCTGTATCGCGCTGACTCCGGCCGGTTTCCAGCATTGTAAGTATTCTGGTGCATTCTTCAGGCGTAAGCGACATAATTTCAGCTTGATTAATGAATATAGAGCACTATCAACATGGTTTATGTACCCACATAAATGACAGATTACAAACAAAAGCAACACCAAATGCTGTAATTTCGTAGTTCCATCTTCGAAAGTGGCCCTTTTTCAAATTTGATTTTTTTATGATATAACTTTACAATAACTAAGAAGTTTTAATACCTTCATTTAAGGAGTATTACATTGTCTATTAAATACAATTTATTGCATTAACCTAGCATTTTTAGTTTCCGAGATTTTTAGGATTCTTTAAGTGACCCGGATTCATTGCTCTCGAGTGTATTTCTAAGTAAAATACTTACACCAGCAAACGACATCGGTGACGTGCAGCCTATTGGACGCTTGCAACACCAGAGGCGCTACACTCTCGTTGCCGAGACCGTAAGACCCCTTTTGAAGAACCCCATACTGTGGGCGTACGGGACTTTCACTAGCTACGGTGAAAAAAAGCAAAACTCGAAACAAAAGTAACAAAAGTCTGCACTAACTCGTCTGGCCAACTTGGAACAATTATCATAATCACCTTCCAAAATTGCCATAACAAATGTGTGTTCTAGCAGAAATTGTAAGGTTTACGTTTAGTAGTGTACTGTGATACCTATCATGTTTTGATTGTTTTCTGAATATTCACACAAAAGAAATTTTTAGTATTACTTAATTAGCTTACCAACATCTGTACTGCCTCAAGGTCCATTACAGTATTCCATATAAGAACTTTCCTCTTTGACCAAAAAGCTTGAACTATTTAAAAAGACGTAGGCGTGGCGATTGTCCTTACACGCTACGCATCCTGCACGCTATTAGTTGAGTTGGGGTCACGAAATAAGCGTGTAACGCCTGAAGGCTTTTAGAACAAATATGAGAATATATTCACGAAAAATGTTGTTCGTTTATTTCGATCAAAACCAAATATGTATTTTACCATTTCAAACAGACCACAGCTAACAAATTCACTGCAATATTTGATAAATGGGAGTACTTTAGATGTAGCACCATAGTAAAAAATTTGATGAGGAGCCGGCCCGTTGGGCTTCTAACAATCCCAACGGGCCAGAATTATCACCAACGAATACTCATTGAATTCGTTGCAATCACAAACAGAACTTCATAAAAGCAAAGGCACCATTCATAAATTGGCAGCTAATATAATCATGGAATTTAATACCCCATGACTTTAGTAGGTATTTTATTCTATCTATTTTAGCTGTTTAGTAAATATCTCCAAACTTATTAAGTAATTAAGATTTTTATTTGCAACTGTCGCTTGTACATAAGCAATATACAAAACGCCGAAGAATCAGTCGTTCCACCTACCAGTATGAAGAAAATCTGGTTACTGGTAGTACCATTCTTTATCAATAATCTTCATAAAAATATAGCAATAAAAGATTACGACCGAAAAATTAGCCCACGAATTTCCGCGTCATTTCGCGTGGTCTTATTAAATCGCGCTGCTTATTGGGTTCATAAAATCGCTGTTTTAATGACTTCCATAAGGCTGGGTTGACCACTACGTCTAAATCAACAGTGTGTAATTTTCGGTTGGCCCTGTCGCAAGCCTCCAAAATACTTGTACTCTCGTGATTTGTGTACAAAGCTCTAGCACTTTATTTGTTTATGTTTTTCGAATGAACTAATTAGTTTTGGTGGATTTTTGTAAATTTAAGGTGAGTTTTTTTTACTATTCATCTGTGCATTTTGAGTTAGGTATACTTAGTATTATTTCTGCAAACATGTATAGTGATCAGTCAGAGAAGGTATCTTATTTTATTACACCCCTAAAACTCAAATAAATTGACTTAGAAAAAAAAAAAAAAAATGAAAATACTACTTACTTAAAATGGTGTTGAGTGAAAGATTTGAAGGTATAGTGAGGTAACCCTTTCTCCCTAGTAATAAACTTCCTCACTGCAGTCATAGTTGTTACTGACATCTCAGGACGAATGACAGAGGATATTAAATGCCTTGCCACCAGCAGGGACAGTTGCGATAACGAGTGTTGTGCGATGATAATATGAGATTGGATTTAAAAGTCATTGGTATCTGTAAAAGCGCTCGTGGCCCCGCGGACTCAGTGTTCTGTAAACAATTACTGTAGTAAGCAACATGTACAGTCATGGATGGGTGACCACCACATGACCACTTTGTGACATTTATTTGCGAGCGTTTCCGTGCTTCGGAAGGCACGTTAAGTCTTTGGTCCCGGTTGCCAGTAATATGTCAGGTTACGCCATGTTGAAGGCCTTTATGGGCGGCTGTCCATATCAACACGGCAATACGGCTCACCACTTCTTTCGTGGGACAAAATCAAAAAGGTGAAATAAACAACAAACTTTTACAAATGTTTTAAACGTATTAAGAGACATTACTTTTAATTTCGTCTGGTAGCCTGTTATAAAAGCGTAATGTTAATGTTCGGGGTTCGAGCAAAATTCAGTAGCTTCATCATAATTGTAATATTAGAATTTTGAAGTTATTTTTTCAACTCAAATATCGCAGTAGGTATGCTTCATCAAAATCGGTTCAGCAGAGATGATAATACAGCTTGACCTATGTTTTACTAGAAGCCCTATGCATCGGACAGGTCAAAGTTAATTGGTAGTTAGGTAAAATCACCTTGCGAAAGAAGTCGCGGGCAAAAGCTAGTTACCAATAAAATTATAAGCGTTTCCGTGCCGGTAATAGACATTAAAATACGGCTCCAACTTTTAACAGTAGACATGAATGGCAGCGCGAGTGTGGCACCTCTGGTGTTGCAAACGTTCATAGGCTGCGGTGACCACCGGTCCTTCTGGTGGGCTGTATGCTTGTCTGCCACCTTAGTGGTATAAAAAAAAGTCACAGCCGGCGCCTGTCCATTTTACGATGGCAACATGCGCCTGTTACGTGGGACGAAATTTAGATGGTGTTAGATCCCATAAGGCATATTTCACCATTTGAAAGGCGTGAACTATGTAGTTGCAGTGACAACACAATCTTGATATTTGGACTTAGCATAATCTATACTAATATTATAAAGAGGAAAGATTTGTTTGTTTGTTTGTTTGTAACGAATAGGCCCCGGAACTACTGGACCGATTTGAAAAATTCTTTCACTGTTGGGAAGCTACACTCTTTGCGGTGAATATAGGCTATATTTTATTCCCGTATTCCCACGGGAACGGGAACTACGCGGGTGAAACCGCGTGACGTCCGCTAGTGTCACATATTGTTCTAGACTAGACTTGACCACAAAGACTTGACTTGACATTTAGGATGTGGAGTTGATGAAAAATGTCACAACTTGAGAACCATGTCATGTCAACAACTGTATTTTTAACTTTGAAAGTATCTTTCAGACTTTAGTCGTCACAATGGCTTTCTATTAGATTTTTAACCGACTTCAAAAAAGGAGGAGGTTCTCAATTCGTCTGTATGTTTTTTTTATGTATGTTCACCGATATTTCCGTCAATTATAGACGGATTTCAATTTTTTTTCTTTTGTTAAATAGCTGTTTTAATGACTTCTGAGAGAAATACTTCTGAGGTGGTCCCATTTTCACCAGGTCAGGATCTGATGGTAGGATCCAGGAGAAATCGAGGGCAACCTCCGAAAATTGAAGGGGCAACTAGAGCGTTTGTTAACTTTTTAATTAAGTACTTTAATGTACTACAATTTAATGAAGGTCTGGAGTCGATCTGATGATGGAATCGAAAGACAGTCGAGAGAATTCCTTAACGATTTACAGCAGTAACCTTGTGTTTGGGCTTGATTTATTTCTATTGATGAGAACTTTACACCTAGTCAGATATATTTTTTGGAAAAAAATTAATAGAAAATAAAACCGACTTCCAACAAATTCTGAGAAATAAAATTTACTTAGCACAAAGTAAAATGTATTTTGATTTATCAGATTTAATTATACAAATACAAATACAAATTCGTTTATTGCATTAATAGAGTAGGTAGTAGTAATTCATCATAATATTGAAGTTGGTGCCATTAATAATAGGTACCTACCTAAACCTATGGGTTTACTTGGCGCCGACTTTAATATTATAATGAATATAATCTGATAAATCAAAATACTTTATGCTAAGTAAATTTTATTTCTCAGAATTTGTTTGAAGTCGGTTTTAATTTTTATTAATTATTTTTTTTGAGATATTGTTCTATGGAATCTTGACTGCTGATAAACAATATAGATACAGAAGGAAATGTACCTACTTATTATACTTATTTCCTTAATACATCTGTACTGCAAATTATGCACTAAAACAATATTTCATGCGACCCGAGACTCAAACCCGATCACTCAGCGTGGCAGCCGCACAGATATAAAACGATCGACTACGCCGATGGTCATTACCCCAAAGGTTCTCTAACTGATTTTAATGACCCCACACAAATCTAACCAATGGACAACTTAATGGTCAAATAAGTATACAGACTAAGTAGGACTAAGGTTGCAGACCAAATATTTCTTTTGGTGATTAATGACATCTAATTTGGTACCAATAAAAGATTCTGGGTTAGATGGCAAAGAAAGGAGGAAAAGAGTCACTTTCGGTTTTTAAGCGAAAGATACATTAAAATAAACGTATAATTTTTATTTTTCAATTCTATAGAAGTGTTCTGTGAACGTTCACAGCACTAAGCAATTTTCACTATGGCCAGTCCATGGATGACTGACCATCCATGTGATCACTCTGTGACGTTTATTTGAGCGATTTGGGCATGTTAAGCTGTTGGTCCCGGTTGCTAGTAAAATGGCTGTTTCTAAGCCAAGTTGAATGCCTTTTAGGTGGCTTGAAAAATTTCAACAGCAGGCAGCCACAACCTGCGCCTGTTCATCTCAACACGGCAATACGGCTCACCACTTATTACGTTTTAAAATAATGAATTATATTGAACAAGATAGTCTTATAACTTGCGAGCTACGGGAGAAAACCCCAGTCTGCTGAGCAAAATATACAATAAGTCGAATTTATGTTGTGAGTTTGTGACCTATTCGGGGCATCTCTATCTTATCTAAAAGCCGCAAACGTATTCAACACAGTCACCACAAACTTAATGCTCGCCACAAATTAATAATAATTAATTTCCCAGTCCCTTGGTACTACTTTAAATGATTAATGACAAAGATTTCATAAGAAACGACCAATTACACAGCAATTTATGACTTACATTTACAGTTTGCTTAAAATATGTTCATACTTATACATTTTCTTCCTAAAAGGTTTCTAGACTTTAGTAGTAGCCTACGGTTGGTAGCCCCGGGTAAGCCCTCGGAAGGATATCCCAGGACTCCCAACAGACCTACCGCTATCACTGCGTGCCTCGCCTAGGGGGGGTGGTTAGGGTGCTATCCAAGTAGTTGGGGGGATTTTTGGGTGTTATCCTTCACATCACACTGTCGTCTAGGCCCTGCTTCTGTAAGGCCCGCGGTCATGGAGGCCGATAGTCTTGGGCCAAGACACGTCGGCGGCGTCCCTCCCCCCCGACTGCGGAACTCGGGTGGGAGGATTCTCTCCCTTTACCTAATTCTCTCCCGCCGCTAGTCGTAGCTCCTTGCGAACATCTGACTTGACTGTTCTCCTATTTCCCACCTTTAACGATAGCAATCCTATTATGACCACCTTTGATAAAAATTGTCTCAATTTTCTACTGAAGATCACTTCTAACCATACCTACTATACGTCTTTTTTTTAACGCGAGGAAAATCCTACATGGACGCTATGCCAGACTCCTACCGACTAAAAAGCACACGTATCCTTCCTAACAGCCTACGGGTCTGCACTTGATCAGTTGTAATCAATCCGACGTTATAGGCACAGAGTACATTTGTATATTATGAGATAGAGACGTCACTCGACTAAGTGACGACACCAGCGGTGCCAAGCAGCTATTGCAAGAAACTTTCTGACTGCGTGCGTGGCTATGAAATAAAAATCGAGTGTAACAAATATATTTAAATAAACTTGAATCTTTAAGAAAAATTAGTTTTAAGATCGTAAAAAATAATAACAAAACTCCCTTGGGCAGAAAAGTAGTCTTACTTATATGACCCTATGTAACGAAACCATACCGCGATTTAAAAAAAGGCACAGCGCCATCTAGTTGTGAATTTTTAACTAAAATATTAGATTTTTTAATATTGCGTACAGCGCCAACTACCACGTGTTTCTGGAAACTCTTACGTTATAATGAAACGAAATTAAATATCATGACAAGTCTCAATGTAACTGCAACGTTGAGAACCTACGTAAGTTGGTTACATTATAATTTAATGTTCAGTTCTAAGTGATAACACCATGGTTATAGGTTGTATTGAAACGTACTTACTAAGCTTTCAATTTGACTGGTAATGGACAACCTGAAGCCAAGTTGAAGGCCCAAACTAGGCGCTTGTATCCAGAAATATTCAAAGAGATATGCTGCAGAAATCTATACTAAAAAGTTTAAAAACTTTAGTTTTAAAAGTCTTATTTAAGGGCCGAATGCCAGAGCGCATTAGGTATTTTTACCACCTCACCTCACCGCGGGCGATACCCCCGTAGCATGCGATCGACATGAACTCATTTGACCCCAAGCACTTTGTCTGGACGTTGCCAGTTGGTGCAATTGGACGTTGACAGTTGGTGCAGCGTGTATTTCATGCCGCACTTTTTGTACCACCAAATAAATTACAACAGAAGTATAAGTTTATCAAACCTTTATAAGACATTTTATTTAGTAAGTGCCTGTTAGCAGGTATATTCAAAATGGGGTTGTAAGAAACCTTTCCTTATTTTTAACCGACTTCAAAAAAGGAGGAGGTTCTACATTCGTCTGTATGTTTTTATGTATGTTCACTGATATTTCCGTCAATTATAGACGGATTTAATTCTTTTTTCTTTTCTTCAATAGGGTTTACTTCTGAGGTAGTCCCATTTTTACCAGGTCAGGATCTGATGATGGGATCCAGGAGAAATCGAGGGCAACCACCGAAAATTGTAGGGACAACTAGTGCGTTTGGTAACTTTTTAATGAAGTGCTTTACAGTGGGCGCACACTAGGCGACAGTCGCGGCGACATGTCGCGGCGACTTGTCGCGCAGTGTGCGCCTGCATCGGGCGACTTGACGCCGTGACAGACGTTGTGCAAGGAACACGTTGTCCAAAGCTGTCGCTGGGCGACTGTCGCCGTGTCGCCGCGACAATAGCGCGACAGACGCGAAGACTCCCCTTGCTTGTCTCGGAGTCGCGGCGACATGTCGCCTAGTGTGCGGAGTTAGAACAAAATGTATGTAATTTGGCGCCCACAGCTTGTCGCCGTGACAAGACGCCTAGTGTGCGCCCACTGTTAATGTACTACAATTTAATGAAGGTCAGGAGTCGATCTGATGATGGAACCGAAAGACAGTCAAGGGAATTCCTTAACGATTTACAGCACGTACCTTGTGTTTGGGCTTTCTTTTTTTCTTTTTAACGTGAGGGAAAATCCTCGTAGGATGCTATGCCGGACTCTTACCGACTAAAAAACCTCACGTAACGCCCAACAGCCTATGGTTGAGAGCCCCGGGTAAGCCCTCAGCAAGGATGTCCCAGGACTCCCAACAGACCAACGGCCGCCACTGCGGCCTCGCCTAGGGGGTGGTTCGGGTGCAATCCCGCGTCTATGGGGGGTTTCGGGTGTGACCCTGCTTCTAAGGGGGGGCGTGCGTGAGTTGCTCACGTCACGCTGCCGTCATGGGCCTGCTTCTGTAAGGACGGTGAGCTCTCACCGTGCTCAGACCCCCGGTCATGGAGGCCGATAGTCCTCGGCGAAGACACGTCGGCGGCGCCCAGGGCGCCGACTGCGGAACTCGGGTGGGAGAGTTCTCTCCCGCGACTGGCGCGGCTGGCCGCCTCCTTCACGAGCATGACCTGCTCGCAGAAAGAGGCGGCGCAGTCCCACTTACTCCCGCTGGAGAGCATGGCTCGCACCATGGCCTCGAGCGAGAGAGTGTCCACGCCCAGACCCACTACGAGGACCTGGCGCTGTTGCGCCCACGCCGTGCACTCCACCAGCGTGTGGAGCGCCGTGTCATCGCTGCGGTCCTCGCAGTGCTGACACTCGGCCGTGGTTTCCCGGTGTTTTCGCCACAGATACCTACCAAAGCTACCGTGCCCGGCAAGCATCTGTGCCAACCGGTAGGAGAGAGCGCCGTGTCTTCTCTCCAGCCACTCGTCCATGACCGGTCTGACGGCTGCGATTGTGGCGAATCCCCCCTTTAGTTGCTCAAGTCGCACCTTCCATGTCTCCAAGGTTTCCTGGTGGAGCAGGGTCCGCTGGGCCTCGATTTCTCGAGACGCAGGTCTTTGGCCCCGCTCCAGCGCCTCCTTGCGCCATCTGAACAGTGACGCAAGGGCTCTCGCTTCCAGGTCCCATGGAGGGGTCCCGGCTAGGAGACATGCCGCTTCACCGGAGATCGTGCGGTATCCTCATATCACCCTGACGGCCATCACTCTTTGCGGGCTCAGCAGTTTAGCCTCATTGCTGGCCGTCATTGTGTTTGGGCTTGATTGATTTGTATTGATAAGAACTTTACACCTAGATAGATATACTTTTCGGTCCACCCGTCACTTAAAATGATGATCAAAAATTTTTAGTAATAAATAGAACTGACTTCAAAAAAATCCTGAAAAATAAAATTTACATAGCACAAAGTAATAATATGTATTTTAATTTATCAGAATGTATTCAATATGATATTGAAGTTGGTGCCATTAATAATACCTACCTCAACCTATGGGTTTACTTGGCGCCGACTTCAATATGATATTGAATAAAATATGAAAAATCAAAATACATTTATCTTTGTGCCAAGTAAATCTAATTTTTCAGGATTTGTTTGAAGTCGGTTCTATTTTTTACTAGTTTTTTATCATCATTTTAATTGTGAGACGAGCCGAGAAAAGATACATACATACATACATATGGTCACGCCTTTATCCCCGAAGGGGTAGGCAGAGGCATATTATATCCCCACATTTCACCTTTGTATAATTTGTCGCACGTAATAGGTGGTGAGCCGTATTGCCGTGTTTAAATGGACAGGCGCAGGTTGTGACTGCCTGCTGTTGAAATAAAGCCTTCAACTTAGCTTAACGACTGCCATTTTACTGGCAACCGGGACCAACGGCTTAACGTGCCTTCCGAAGCACGGAAACGCTCAAATAAATGTCACAAAGTGATCACATGAATAGTCACCCATCCATGGACCGGCCATAGTGAAAGTTGCTTACTGCAGTGATCGTTTACAGAACACTGAGGCCGCGGGGCCACGAGCGCTTCACAGAAAAGATAATAAGAAAAAAATCCGTCAATAATTTATGAAATCAATTCGAGCAGTCTTCGAAGAGGTAAGCATAGGTATAACATAAGTAGCAAAAAATAATAGAATGCATTTTGTGAGTAAAATAATGCGTTTATTAGTTTACATTATAATATGAATAAGACAAGTAACACGCACGCCGCATGTCAGCTTAGACCTGTGTTACAAAATACAACCAATGATAGATGGCGCTTACACCAACATAGTCAATTTGAAGTCAATTTTAAGTCTATTTGAATACCCTTCCCCTAGTTAATATTTGTGCAAAATTGTAATCAAAAATATTGAGTACTTTTCGAGATCCTTCCGGACAAAGCAAAATTAACAGACAAATAGACAAAAAATTCTAACTACATTTTCGACTTCGGTATCCGGTGTAGAACCCCTCGCGAGTATTTTTTTAAATATGTTTAATGTACAGTTTTGACTTTAGATCCTTTTATTATATGTATATAGACTAGGAACTTAGGTTGCCTTGAAAGTTTTCAAAAACCTGTTCTTAGTCTCCCGCAGGCTGGATCCCGCAGGTGGCCCCTTCCGAGGTCCGTGGAAGCACAAGGGATATAAACCCTTGTTTGCAAAAATAAAGGATTGAATTGAGTACTTAAACCAGAAAAATAATAAACAAAACAACAAAATTTTACGCAGGCGAAGCTGCGGGTATCAGCTAGTTTACAAATAAAAACAAAATAATATTTACAGATTTCTGCAACAACTTCTAATTAAAACGATCGATTCGCGCTAACGTAGCGGGTCACGGATGACAGAGCGACACAGGTCCTACCCAGAACAGCCCTGTCAGGCGTATGCATGGTGTTATCACTTAGAACTGAACATTAAATTATAATGTAACCAACTTACGTAGGTTCTCAACGTTGCAGTTACATTGAGACTTGTCATGATATTTAATTTCGTTTCATTATAACGTAAGAGTTTCCAGAAACACGTGGTAGTTGGCGCTGTACGCAATATTAAAAAATCTAATATTTTAGTTAAAAATTCACAACTAGATGGCGCTGTGCCTTTTTTTAAATCGCGGTATGGTTTCGTTACATAGGGTCATATAAGTAAGACTACTTTTCTGCCCAAGGGAGTTTTGTTATTATTTTTTACGATCTTAAAACTAATTTTTCTTAAAGATTCAAGTTTATTTAAATATATTTGTTACACTCGATTTTTATTTCATAGCCACGCACGCAGTCAGAAAGTTTCTTGCAATAGCTGCTTGGCACCGCTGGTGTCGTCACTTAGTCGAGTGACGTCTCTATCTCATAATATACAAATGTACTCTGTGGCCGTATGAAGTGATTGAAGTGTACGCTAAATGCCTAATTGTTCTAGATTCTACACTTTTTATCATTGTTAAAACAATCTGAGGTGTTTAAAAAATAAATAATAGCTTGAATATTGTTCATAAGATCAATATCTTTAATATAGACATGTGTTTATATAAAATAAACAAGTATACTTTGAGCAATAACAACATTCATCTTTAAAATTTTTGCACAGTTCCAGTTTTTCGAGAACGATTTTTATCATATAAAGTTTTATTAATCGTGTTTTAAAAATTAAAGGAAGCAAGAGCATCTATTAAACTATAGTAAAACATTTTTATCAGATCAAATCAAAGAATATTTCCTAGTATAAAGATCGCTTCAAAATGGGTCGATTTTGGTCGATTTTGGAAATACTAGCCTGTCTTAAAGTCGACTTTAGTTTTTAAAGTCGAATTTTTAATTAGACGAAGTCAGGTGACAGCAGCTAATGTCACTTCTTCATACAATGTTCGACGAAGTGACATCTGCTGTCACCTGACTCTATTGGCTAATGTTGGTAGCTTGGTAGGTTAATTGTTCTCTTTACTTTGCTTTAGCTCGCTAAAATGATAGTGATGGAAGGTGATGCTGACTTTTATCGAATTAAATATTTTCTTGCAATGCTTTATTAGTAGGAGGTGAAACAGCCGGTACCTCAGCTCCTGACTTTTTGAATTTAGGTTATCATATCTTGCAAAATTACACATACCTAGTACCTATAAGTTTTATATTGTTTACTAGCTGTAGCCCGCGACTTCGTACGCTGCATTTTCTTTAGATTGATATAACTTTTATATTTATGAACCGATTCACATAAAACACAGTATACTATATAGTATAGGCAGAATATTATAATCATCTCAATGCTTGTAACACCTTTATGTACAATATTCTGACAAACAAACGATTATCTATCTATCTATCTAACGAACACTAAATGTTAAGTAAAGCAAGCCGCAACCCAATAAAGAAAAGGGATATTTTTAAATGCACCTCTATATATTTTTTCTGCACACTAGGTAACTCCACTAATTAAGTGAATGCATACCAGAAATCTGAATGCTGTGCAAAAAAACCAATTGATTAACTAAACATGTACTACTTAAAAAACTAAAATTTTACACAAAACGAGATGACCTTTTTTATCGAAATTTCAACCAAAAATGTGGTTTGTACACCGGATATAAGATTTGCTAAACAAAAATACGAATTGCATATCAAAAATACTAACTTGCACTCTAAATTTTACAATCTTATAACTGAATAGGTTAGGTTAGGTTAGTTTTTTTAATTTTTTGATTAATAAAATTGAATTTTGTTAAGATGATTGATTAAATTGGGTTTTTAATTAGAATAAAAGATGTTATATGATGGATAAAAGTAAATTAGATGATGGTTTTCCTTAAAAAAGTTTTAATATGTTTGTTAAGCAAAGGAATTTATAGATATACTATTTTGATAATAGTGATATGTTCAGTAAAATAGTTCTGCAATACCATTAAACAGTATGTTGAATTTGACTTATTTAGTGTGCATAATTAGTGTGCAAGTCAGTATTTTTGGTTTAACTTTGTAATATTTTGTTTGAAAAAATGGAATAAACAGATATCGATTTAAATACATGCCTAAAGAAAACTGCATCGCCATCGGTTGAGCGGTTGCTGAGATTAGCGTGCACAAACGTACAGACAAACAGACAAAAATTCTATAAATCGTTGTTTTGGGTGCTATTGCGTTCATAAAGCCCCCCTCTAATATTTTTTCTTTTTTATCATCCATGTACAGACAGCGACCTGTTACGATTTTATTATATGTATTGATTGATGATTGATTTTGTTCTTGACTTTTAGTATTCTACACAATCCTCGAGCACCTACTTCAATTGTCTTATTGTCCTAAGGTTGACTGGTACAAAATCCCTGAGGCGTTGAAACGGCTCGTGCTTAGTTGAAATAAAAATAAATAAATACTTATTGGGTTTTCGGTTTGAGTACTTCTAATAATATGTGTATCTAATATTACAGTTTGTCCACATGTCGTTTTAAATTTCAATGCAATCATCAAACCTATATGAAATTGATTTCAGAAAAGTAAATAAACTACACTCAAGTTTTTGAATTTTTTCATCGCATATCTATGAATTCTACACTTCCGCAACCGTATAGTGGTGTAAATATTTAACGAAAATTCTATACCATTCTTACATCCGGACGCGGACGGTATTTATAAAAAAACTATTCATAAACTATGTAATATCCGTAGTTTTACACAAACTAGTATTGTGTATTTTGCTAAAGATAATACACATTTCATTTTCACTGACGCCAGCTCACAGCGAGTGATTTCGGCCACCCACTGATACCACACTATAAACAGAAAACCCACAGCTTTCAGAAAAAAAAAATCTGATTTCTGTGAGAAAACCTAATACCACAGCCGACAGATCATTTCTCTTTATACTGTGCTAATACTAGTGTCCGACCGAAACTGGTTTTCCAGCCGAAACCGAAACCGAAACCGAACTTTCGGCCCCAGGGTCAGTTTCGGCCGAAACCGAAACCGAAACTGAAACTCACGTGTTCATATAGAAAAACAAAAAAAACCAACCCAGTGCGAGTCAGATTCCCGCACAGAGGGTTCCGTTACAAAAATTGGGTACAAATTACCTTTGTTGTGTCGATGCTTTTTTTCTGATTTTAGTAGGTATTTTTTGTTATAGCAGCAACAGAACAGGGTGAGGTGGTGGTGGCAGTGTCTCTTGACATCGCCAACGCTTTTAACCCCTTGCCCTGGAGCTGCGTTTGGAAGGCGCTTATTTACCGTGGAATGCCTCTCTACCTCCGTCGAATTTTTGGGGCCTATCTTTGCGAGAGGGCCATAACTTACCCGAGCTGGCTAGGGCAGGATCGGCGAGATATATCGTTCGGTGTTCCATAGAGATCGGTCTTATGACCGCTTCTGTGGAACATCGGTTACGATTGGGTGCTGCGTGGTCCGTTGCTCAGAGGTGTCGGCGTAACATGTTACGTGCGTAACGTGATACTAAGACACCCTCATTACAGTGCGAGGAGCAACGCACTGAGACGCAGCCCTAAAGACCACCTGCGGGATCCAGCTTACATATAGGAGGCGTCAGCATCGGCATCGAGCTCTCAATGACATATCTGGGGCTCGCACTCGATAGCGCTTGGAACTTGGATACCACTTCCGAAGTTTAGTCCCATAGCTGAGGGAGGGAGGCATTAGCCACACTCTCGCGGTTGTTGCCCAATATCAGGAGACCCAACGCTCCCTGCAGGAGACTGTACTTGTTGTACTGGGATCGTGCGGAGCATGACCCTGTACGGGGCCGCCGTATGGGCGGAGATCCTGATGGCCAGCAATGCGGCTATATTGCTTTGCCGGCCGTAGGCGACGCCTGTCAGGGTGATAATGGGATACCACACGTTCTCAGTTGTGGCGGTATGTCTTCTAGCCGGGACCCCTCTATGGGAACTGGAAGCAAGGAAGCGAGGGCCCTTGCGTCATTGTTTAAATGGCGCAAGGAGGCGCTGGAGCAGGGCCATAGGCCTCTTCCTGTGAGCAGGTCACGCTCCTGAAAAAGACGGCGGGGAGGAAGCGGGAGAGAACTCTCCCACCCGACTTCTAAAGTCTGAGGCGGTGCCCCATACTATCAGCCTACGTGACCGGGGGCCTGAAGACGGTGACGGGGCTGCTCATCGTCCTTACAGAAGCAGGCCTTAGACGATAGCATGACGTGAGAGGTTCATGCACGCCCCCCTCAAGAAGCGAGATATCAACTGAACAACCCCCCAAAGACACGGACGCAGTATGCATGATTCCGAGGGTTAACTTGAGATTCCCAACCTTAGCCTGTTAGTTAAGATACGCGTGGTGTTTAGTCGGTAAGACTACTGCACAGTGAAAATTTTAGGCCTCTATCTGGCACGGTTCCAGCGATACGACCTCGTGACTAATAGACAGACGGACGACTCGGCCTCATGTCTCGTTTATAGGGTCCCGTTTTAAAACCTTCGTGCGAGAGTACGACTCGCACTTGCCCGGTTATTTTTTCAATAGATGCAGCAATTTTTTAACAAGTGCCATCAATCAACGGTATAAATCTTCTCAAGTGGTCATTTTAGAAATATCTTCCTCCACCTAAAGATGAGTTTCTTTCTTCTACGTGTGGAATTACTCATAGATGCTATTGCGAACTCCTACCGACTAAAACCACACGGTGCCCTGCTACTAGCTCTTGGCTGGTTTTGATTACATTCTAGAAGTATATAACTAAAACTGAACAACAGTGAGCCGGACTAGCGCACGTAGGGTTCCGTACAAGAAAAGCGGCAAAAAATCACGTATGTTGTATGGGAGACCCCCTTTGATATTATTATTATTTGTCAATTTTTATTATTTGTTGCTATAGCGGCAACAGAAATACATCATCTTTAAAAATTTTAACTGTCTAACTATCACGGCGCATGAGTTACAGCTTGCTGGCAGACAGATAGACGGCCAACGAAGTCAACAAAACCGACCACAAAATGGAAGGGTTATGTATTGTCCTAGATCACCTTTTTAGGATTCTGTAAAAACTGTATTTTTATAACCATTGATTGGAAGTCCTTTGTAAAGTTAGTAACATATTAACAGGTTGGGCTGACCCCAACCACGTCACAAGCAGGGCCAGGCACTCAAAATTCATGAACACGTGAGTTTGGGCCCGGCCGAAAGTTTCGGCCCATTTTGGCCGAAACCGAAACTGCGGCCGGAACTCGATTTTTTGGCCGAAACTGGCCGAAACCGAAACCGAAACTTCGGTCGGTTACTAGCTAATACTAAGGTCTGATACCTACTCGAAGGTACTTTTCAACATGTAAGGTACCTTTCCATATCTTAAGCTGACGCACTCGACTAACTAGAAAAGTTCCTTAAAGGGCTTTTTTTTTGTTTAACGTGAGGGAAAATCCTCATGGATGTTATGCCGGACTCCTACCGACTAAAAAACTTCACGTAACGCCCAACAGCCTATGGTTGGGAGCCCCGGGGAAGCCCTCGGAAGGATGTCCCAGGACTCCTTAAAGGCTCCTTTGCTGGGAAGGAAACCCTCAAAAAAAGAAAATTTAAAAATATTATAATCTGCTAATGACGCTAATTTGTTGGCAAATATAATAATACTATACAAATAATAAATATCTACTTTAACTTACAATGGAAAGGGTGCAAAATTACATCATGTTACTTCACAATATTGCAAAACTTTTAAAACTTTCAGAAAAGAATTGTCTCAGTTTGTTCCTCATAGTCGTATGGTCGTAGGTCTAGTGGCAATTTGAGGTTCAAGAAAATGCTTTTACTTCAGACAGAGTAGCAGTCGGGCCTATCTTAGATCATGTATTAATATTTAGTCTAGGATCTAATTGCAGTTTAGTTGTATTTATAGTATTTCGTTTTTCCATATGCGCATTACATTTTAAAGAATTCCATAAGTAGGTCTGTATGCCGTCTATCTTTATTGACGAACTAGAAGACGTCACGCGGTTTCACCCGCGTAGTTCCCGTTCCCGTGGGAATACGGGAATAAAGTATAGCCTATGTTCACCGCAAAGAGTGTAACTTCCCAACATTGAAAGAATTTTTCAAATCGGTCCAGTAGTTCCGGAGTTACAAACAAACTAACAAAAAAACAAATCTTTCCTCTTTATATATTAGTATAGATATAGATTAGTATAGATTACATAAGGGAGTGGTTTAATAAAAAAAAAAATATCTTTACTCTCGTTTTAATATGCTATAATTTGCGAGGCTAAATAAAGTGCCTAATAAAACGTAAACAACAGCAAAACCCTTCCACCGGTCAGCAAAGGTAGAAATTAATCAAATTTTACGGCTAGATGTTTAAACGCTTCCCCTCAAATAATGGGTAAATGATGGAAAGCGTGAATTTGTTTATTGAAATTCCATCAGCGTTGTAAGAAGGTTAGAGGGATGGCTTTCATTTACGCGTCTCTATAAACATGGGATCAGAATAATTTTAGATATACTATACAACGGTTTATCAGAAGAACCTTATTAGCGATTCATTATAAAAAAAATATCAAAATACTTTAAACAAGTACTAAAAATTGAAAAATAAAATTGATTTTGGCAGATACTAGCGGACGTCACGCGGTTTCACCCGCCTAGTTCCCGTTCCCGTGGGAATACGGGAATAAAATATAGCCTATGTTGACTGCAAAGAGTGTAGCTTCCCAACAGTGAAAGAATTTCGTTACAAACAAACAAACAAAAAAAACAAATCTTTCCTCTTTATAATATTAGTACCTATAGATTATTAATAGGTATATATTGACGTCGATGCCAAGCATACATTAAGCCCTTATATCTCACCATTCGTATTCCGTTAAAATCAATAGCTAATGAGCTTATTGCCGCATTGATTTGGACAGGCGCTGTTTCGGTACCTCTCATCTCAGGACCATCAACTTTACTTATAATATACATAAATACATGTCTTTATCCCCGAAGGAGTAGGCAGAGGCCTATTATATGACCACATTTAACCTTTTTGGAATTCCCACGTAATAGGTGGTGAGTCGAATTGCCGTGTTGAAATGGACACGCAGGTTGTTGTTACTGCCTGATGTTGAAATTTTTCAAGCCGACTATAAAGGTCTTCAACTTGGCTTAACCACTGCCATTTCACTGGCAACCGGGACCAACGGCTTAACGTGCCTTCTGCAGCACGGAAACGCTCAAATAAATGTCACAAAGTGGTCACTCATCCAAGGACTGGCCATAGTGAAAGTTGTTTACTGCAGTGATCGCTTACAGAACACTGAATCCGCGGGGCTGCGACCAACACCTTACCATAAAATCTTCAGCAATGATTTCCATATTGAGTAAAGGTAAATCATTGACGATAAAGACATTTTGTGCCTTAAGGTACATCCTCGACTATTCGCAATTGTTAAAAAAAGCTCTATCAGAACCATACAAATTTGTGTTTATTTCAGATGGTGACAATATTTACACTCCTGCTGATCTTCATTGAACTACATCGAGCTTACAACACACCGCTAAGGCAGTTCAGAGAACCGAAAGCAGCTCACGGAGTACCCTTACTGATCCCACATCACCCAGCTCAAAATCTTCCCACAACCCATGTTATATTTACACCAACTGTTATCAAAAGCCCCAACGTTATCCCACTACAGGTTCATCAGTTATTAGTACCGAACCTTCATGTAATACCGCTATCCCAATCTAACATACATCATGGCACTATCCGCACGGATGTGAAGCACATTGTCACACATGACAATGTCAAAATCCCAATAATATCTCACACTGTATCCCACAGTTCTACCAACATAACGCATCCAACTCCGACCATACCCATCTTTATTCCATACACCCATAACCTTATGCCTTATCATGATTTATCAGTGATACCACTACAGAAAACTCATCATACTGTTCACAAACAAGAACCCAAGTTGGGATATTATAGGGTTATGGAGAAAAAGGCTGAACATGTAAACGAAGAACCTGTGAATATAGTGAGAAGTATCTACGGTGGGTTTGGTAATGGGTTGTATTTTGGGGGGCAAGGAGCTGGTCATGGGTTTCATATATTTGGGTAAAGTTGACTTGTTTATGTCCTAGTGAAATTTTAGAGTTAATAAATTATTTTACAATACAAAAGGTTTCTTTATTCCTCAATATCTGCTCATTTATGTAAATGATTCCAGCCATTTAAAAAGCAGGTCCTTCTACACAGACCAGCTCAGAGAAGTTCTTTTAACACGGATCGATGCAAGTTACGGCACATTTGAAACTAACCGGAGCTGACAGGGCATGCAAACCGAATCATTTCGTTGTGCTTGAGCCGAAGAGGGTTACTTATCAAGCATTCTCAGTAACAAAAAAAGTGACGTAAAAATTTACAATAATTCGAATCAATCCCTGTTATTTGTTCTCCCGGAGTCGATCTGTGTAAACGGACCTTTAGCTTCGTCATGACGCGGACGTCACTATCGTTGGCTGCATCTGCTGTAATCATACTGTTACCATCACGGCAAGTGTTCTAAAGACTTACAGTAGGCTCACACTAGACGACAGTCGCGGTGACTTTTCGCCCAGTGTGCATTTCGGCTGTACAATTTCAAAACCTAGTAAGGAACTCGAGACAAATTTTACAGGAGAGCCAAAAAACGAGTTGGTCAACTTGAGACCTGGCCGCTCCGAGACTAGAAGAGCTACAGCGATGAGAGTTACATCAAAAGATGCGGTATATCCTTGGCTTTGCACAAAGTTTAACTATTTTTGCGCATATATAATAGATCACGTTTTATAGCACTTACTAATGATTAAATAGTTTTTTTAATTTCGAGTAAACCTGTTTATCAATTTTATAACATAGTAAGTGCCGTTACTAGGATTTTAATATTGTTCAATAAGTTCGCCTATCGCCACGATTACCAGTTAATAAAGCTAGTAAGTACAATTTTATAAGAAAGTCAGTTACTTTTACACGTGAAAACATAAACTAAAAACGTATTAATCTGTAATAATTTTCCCCCTGAAACTAAATCTTCGGATGCGTCACAAACTGGACGATAAAAATCCAAAATTGACTTTGGTTTGAAGGCATGAGCGGCACAAGTTTGAACAGAATACCATCTTTTTTACCCTGTTTCAAGATTTTGTCTAGATATTCTCTCATGGATGGTGTGCCGAACTCTTACCGACTGAAACCTCACGGTACTCTACCACTACCTACGGTCGGGAGCTTCGGGTAAGCCCTCGGGAAGATGTCTTAGGATTAATTCATTTGGTTTGAGTACTTTTCCGTGTCTTTGGGGTTTTTCGGCTGTTACTCTCGCTTCCTGGGTCGTGTGTCGTGCGAAAAGTTTTCACGTCACGCAAAGTGGAGAGGTGAGCAGCCCCCACCCCATCTTTAGGCCCCCAGTCATGGAAGCCGACAATATTGAAGTGTATAGCGCCCTCGCCATAAACTGCGGATCTCGGGTTGGAGATTTATCTCCATGCCCCCTCGCAGCGAAACACTGCTCGCAGAAAAACGCGGTAGCATCCCACTTACTCCCACTGGAGATCATGGCTCGCAGTCAGTCTCCAGCGAGATAATGTCCACGTCCAGACCTGTCACCGTGGGCGCCAAATCCTAGTACCTGGCTCCCACGCTGTGAACTCCATCAATGTATGTATTGCTGTTTCCTCGCTGAGTCCTTCGCAGTGCTGACACTTGCCCGTGGCTTCCCGGCGTATTTGCCACAGATACTTACCGAAGCACCCGTGCCCGGTAATTATCGGTGCGACCGGTAGAAGAGATTACCATGGCTCCTCTCCAGCAACTGATTACTGAGCTTCTGATCAATCTGATTGTGGCCCTGATTGTGGCCCTATTTTCCCACCTTTGTTGCACGAGGTAAAGTCGCACTTTCCAAGTCTCTAAGAATTCCTGATGGATCTAGGAACGCTGAGTAGCTGGGACCGCTGAGCCAGGGAAGCTGTCTGTCACTATGTCGTATTTTACTACCTCTCTCAACTAAGACACTTCAAGCCAGATGGACCGATGGCAACGATATGGAAGGGGTCGCAAGCTGGGACTGGATGCAGAATGTCCAGGATCGTGTGTTAATTGGGAGAGACCTGTATCCAGCAGTGGACTGCTACAGGCTGATTTGATTGATTGATTAATGGCATGTTTATTACGTACCTCATTAAAATTTTGAATACATTTTTTTGGAAATAGATTTTCTTTCATTTTTTTTTACATACAGACTGACGCTGTGTGGAGCGCCTTGCGGCGCCGCTCTGGACTTTCATTGGATTTTTAACAAAAAAGCCAACGAAGGATGCGGAGACGCTGACGGTTTGTCACTTACTGACGTTAGCGCGCGAAATTCAATCGACTTCGACAACTTCAAAAACCTAGCAAGTCGCATGACAATTTTTAAAACCTAGCAAGGGACATCCCTTGCTGTAATGTGGCACCCGCAGCTTGTCGCCCAGTGTGCGCCTACTGTTAATTGTGTTAATCGCACTCTCTCGTTTTTGATCCCGAAAAACGTGTATCGAGCAGGGGCACCACTATTAAACAGTGGAGAGAATTTTCACAAGAATCAAATGATTCCAAAGATCGTTTCTCTGCCACATCATTGAAATTTGGAACGCTTTGCAATGTTTCCTTCCTCCAACAACCGCGGGTTCTTCAAGCGGAGCGTGAAGAGGCACATCATTCGTCAACTTGAAGGCCCCTGTCAATTAGTCTTGTGGCCTGTGAGAGTGGTCCCTTGGCCGCCATGACTTTTCATTTGTCATTTTGAGGAGCTAAATATGAAAAACAAAAGCAATTATCAAAACAGGTACGCATTATGCTGTTTAAACAAAAATATTTCTAATGTCCTTGGCACTAGAAGAGTTCAAGTTTACCGGTTTACTACCGGTACGTTTCCCGTTATGCATATATCTACGAGCACGGCTCAATATAGTAGGCAGTTTAGCTATTTTTTACATATTTTCTATAAAACATTTGCCACATTCCGCGTTCATTCCTTGGCCAACTTTCTCGAGCCCCAGTCACCGTTCTGACCCCGACGAGAGACATCGCCATCGGTCGCAGGGTCAATTCTAGGGTAGTAAATTTGTAAACAAAATACCTACAGGTCGTGTCAGAATTTCAAGTTCATTGAATGTAAACAAATTACCACATCAATATTAAAATCTAAATTAGTTATTCAGCACTAAATTCGTTCCAATTCAATGAAGTGTCAAGATAATCTGTGAATTATTATTGGTTTTTTTAAATGAATAATGTTTCAGTTCTAATAAATCTGTGTAATTTATTTTGCGACTTTAAAAGAAAGCTAAAATTAATTATTATTTATAACAGGTTTTAGTGAAAGGTATTTAAAAATTGGCCGATGTTATTTATGGAAACGCAAAATATTGGTTTTTAAAGCAAATTATTCTGGTGAGTGGTTTCTGATAAGAGTTGTAGGTACCTACATATTACACCTAATTAGACGTAGTATAATCACAGAAAACAAATTTGATTTGTTTTCTGTGGTTTAGTATAATGCAGTTTAAGTTAAACATTAATTAATGGTGTGAAGTGAATGCAAGAATATATTTGAGACACAGGTTCACATTATGTAATAACAAAATTTGATACAGGTATTCCAGTGTGAACGATCTGAGACGTCGTTCCTCCTGGGTGTGCACGGTTAACTTTCGATACTGCTGCTCCATCCTTCGACCAAGTACTATTACTTGGTGAAAGCTCCATCAAGGATTTTCACAGGTAAGATAGGCGCTGTGCCATATCCACAAGCGACTAAATCGACGATTCGATCGAAACGTTGCGATCATAAGGCCGTGTGTAGACATGTTATTGAAAATAGGAAAGATTTGATTATTTGTTTGCATCGAATAGGCTTCGAAAATACTGGACCGATTTGAAATATCCTTTATAAAATCGCCGCGGTTCTCTCATCCGTGGAGATAGCCCATTATACCTATTTTCCTAGAATATCATCCTCTTTCAAGGAATTAATGGCGTCGCCCGTGGCCCCGTAGACTCAGTGTTCTGTAAACGATCACTGTAGTAAGCAACTTTCACTATAGCCAGCCCTTGGATGGATGACCATTCATGAGACCACATTATGACATTTATTATTATTTGAGCGTTTCCGTGCTTCGGAAGGCACGTTAAGCCGTTGGTTCCGGTTGCCAGTAAAATGGCAGTAGTAAAGCCAAGTTAGAGGCCTTTTTAGGCCCTTGAAAAATTTCAACAGCAGGCAGTCACAACACAACCTGCGCCTGTCCATTTCTATACGGCAATACGGCTCACCACCTATTACATGGGACAAATTCTAAAAAAAGGTGAAATGTGTGCATATTAAATATGTCTCTGCCTATCCCTTCGGGGTTGAAAGTGTGACCATAATGTATGTATGTTCAAGAATTTATGACCACTTAAAATATTTGCAATTACATAATATTATTATTCTTTGCTTTGATTGTGAATTTAGAGCAATTTATGATAGTTTAATTCCTATTGTAATATAATGGCACTAATTACATTTCATTGCATTAAGATTGCATTTCATGCGGTACCTATTTAGTAATGTAAGACGTAACGATCTGAGACGTCGTTCCTCCTGGGTGGTCACGGTTAACTTTCGACACTGCTGCTCCATCCTTCGACCAAGTACTAGGTATTACTTGGTAAGAGGCTCCATCAAGGATTTCTACAGGTAAGATAATCGCTGTGCCATATCCACAAACGACAAATTCGACTATTCGACCGAATCGTTGCGATCATAACGCCGTGTGTAGACATGTTATTGAAAATAAGAAAGATTTGATTGTTTGTTTGATTCAAAATACATGCGAAATTCTTCAGATGTAAGTTGTTTGATTTGCAGAAAATATGATAGGTTTACCGAGTTTTGGTCCGAACACGGCCTGCCTGATGAATAGTGCTGGTCACCGTAGCCTATGTACGTGCTTTGGGAGTCCTGGGGTATCCTTCCGAGGGCTTACCCGGGCGCTCCCTACCGTAGGCTGTTAGGTAGGATACGTGTGGTTTTTAATCCGTACGAGTCCGACATAGCATCCATGTAGGATTTTTATCACGTAAAAAGCCTATGTACGTTTGCAACACCAGAGGCTCTACACTCGCGATGCCGACCTTGCAAGAACCCTCTTGAAGAACCTCATACTGTAGATGTAGACGTTTAGGAGAACCGACGCAGTGATTTTATTCAAAAACTCAAACGTGCGCGTGATGATTAGAAAATGCAATTCAGCGATCCCGATCTCGCGAAATCTAGTGTAAATTTTCGGGATCAATCCCGAAGCATAATATGACGAGATCTCGTTCGAGACGGGATTGACTGGACATCACACAGGCCCAAGACGACAGCGTGACGTGATAGTTAATAAACGGTAACAAAATATGGAACACTAGATGATGCTCGCGGCTTCGCCTGCGTGAAATTCGGTACCCGTTCCCGCTTCCCGTGGGAACATATTCCCGGGATGAAGTGTAGCCTATGTGTTATTCCAGACTATAAGCTATCTCTGTACCAGATTTAGCCCAAGCCGTCCAAACGTTAGAGCGCGATTGAGCAACAAACATTCAAACATCTAAATATCCAAACAAAGATAAATCAGAAAACAAACTCTTTTCTTGATATCTTTGCATCCAAACATCTTCACAAACTTTCACATTTATAATATTAGTAGGATACCTACCACGAGGACCTGGCGCTCTTGCGCCCACGCCGCGCCGTGCACTCCACCAGCGTGTGGAGCGCTGTTTCATGACTGCGGTCCTCGCAGTGCTGACACTCGGCCGTAGTTTCCCGGTGTTTTTGTCACAGATACTTACCGAAGCTACCGTGCCCGGTAAGTATCTGTGACAACCGGTAGGAGAGAGCACCGTGTCTCCTCTCCAGCCACTCGTCCATGACCGGTCTGACGGCCGTGATTGAGCCGAATCCCCCCTTTAGTTGCTCAAGTCGCACCTTTCATGTCACCACGGTTTAATGGTGGAGCTGGGACTGCTGGGCCTTGATTTCTCGAGACGCAGGCCTTTGGCCCCGCTCCAGCGCCTCCTTGCGCCATCTAAATAGTGACGCAACGGCTCTCGTTTCAAGGTCCCATGGAGGGGTCCCGGCTAGGAGTCATGCCGCCACACCGGAGATCGTGCGGTATCCTCTTATCACCCTGTCGGCCATCGCCCTCTACGGTCTCTGCAATCTAGCCACATTGCTGGCCGTCAGGGACCTTAGTTTTGGAGCCTATTAGAACCAACAAACAATCAAATCTTTCTTCTTTATTGTATTAGACGAGATCCCGAAAATTACGGGATCTCGAAGGATTGATACCTATTTCAAATTCCGCTAGGTCTCGAATTTGCGATCTCGAGTCGGGATTGCATTCTCTAGTTATGATGTTTACTGCAAAAACTGACGCAAGTTAGACTATGGCCCTGTTGTTGTATCATTGCTTAACATGCGGGTCCTTTTAGGTCATGAATCATGACTCATGATCGATTGTGTTTATCTCTGTATGTATTATGATCTACTTGATTGATAACCCTAATAGCACCTAAAGAGTCAGTCGTCTATATAATGTCATTTCGATGACAAATAAATCGTGTAAATATTACTGGTATGTTTAGTGCGAATTTGTTATTCCGTGTCGAACATCTTAATTATTATTATAGTTTCGTGTTGTGCTAATAAAAAATACCAGTGGCACTCTGAGAGTGCCGACTAAAGTGAAAACTTGAACAATTAGGTTAGATTTCCGAGTTTCAATACGAAATTGCAATCGAAATCATTTCCTCGAACAGTTTGAGCTGGTTACAGTTTAGAAGCGTCGGTGTTGGTATAGTTCGTTCACGATTATTTAATTTTTGTCTCTGACAGATCGTTTCTGTGTGTTGGCAGTGCAGTAAAGTCGCCCTCCTAAGAGTGCCAGTGCAACATTTTACAGCATATAAGTGGAGATTATAATGATCCAACGAGCAACGATCCAACCCTTAGAACCAGGAGTTTGGTTTTTCATGTCATACAGCCTATTATCTATACATCCTACTTCTATGTATCTTTGTTGAGAATACGTAACCGAATACCTATTGAAAAATGACAATAAATATGATAGGTTCAAAATGCTGACTGAAGCTATAAGCTTCACGAACCAAACTAACATAGGTATACCTTTAAAGTTGAGTATTTTTTCAGAATCACCAAATATATCTACCTACATCTTCGAAGCTACATATTGAGATATTACGAAAATGAGGTGAGGATCGACTTTTCTTTTTCATTGCCAAAGTTTGTTTCTTTAAACGAAAGACATAAAGAAAATCAACGTAATTCTTTGTATGACCTTTTGCTTAGACCATATATCACGGGACTAGCCTTTGCGAACCACCGCATACAAAAATATTCTGCCAGTTTTCATACAAGTGAAGGGGGAAACACAAAGACATATAAAATTTCATTGCATTTAAAAATTTATTAATCGACAAACGCGTAATGGCTGTTGTGTGTTAATTTTTATTGTACAGTCAACTACAATGAAATGTACTAGTTTAATCATATAAAATGATGTACTGATGTACAGTGCTTTTTATAAAGCCAAAAGACCAAATGGTCATGTGCAATGGCAGAAAACAATGCTTAAGTAAGGCGCATCCTGTGGTTAGATGATCTAAGCCTTTTGCTCTTATACACGATTATTTTAAAAACCTATATTTTAATAAAAAAACACTAATGCAACTATCTACGCTATTCGTGATGACCGGTTTCTTTTCAGATACCTCATATTGTTCACATGTTTGGCCACCAGCATAGTCTACGTACAGACTCAACCCCCCAATGGTTAGTACTCGAATTACCAGACTTGCACATACATACAAGCATCCTATCAGGTGGTCCGTATGGACCGTATGGTTGTCTGTCACTTCGGTGGCACAAAAAAGCTAATTTATAAGAAGTACCTAGGTACTGCTCGTTCGCTCTAACTTTGCCGCTTGGCTCCATACTAAAGTCGGATTTTTAATAAGACGAAGTAAATTGACAGCAACTAATGTCACTTCTTCATACAATGTTGCGTATTTTCTATGACGAAGTGACATTAGCTACTGTCAATTTACTTCGTATAATGAACAATTCGGGTATACGCCTCTACGCCAGCGCACAGTGTGTTATAGAAGCCAATTTGCGGTCACGTCCGTTTTATAAACTCTTTGTAAAGAGAATTTTAAGACAAACTACTTAAAAAAACTTTCGTTACTGTATGTCTCACACTTTTTAAGAAATTAAAAAAATTGAGAAAAATCCATAGAAATCAGAAAAACCTTATCCTCCTGAGTACCAGACACCCTTTTTTTATTGTTTCTATCTAAAACTTTTATATTGCACTAATTAGACTATCACTTAGTTCGGGAAAAATATTAGAAAAAATCAAGTACCGGAAAAACCTGGTTTTTCACTATGTTCTAAACAAAGTACAAGGGAACTAAACTATTATGTGCTTCATAAAGGACGTAGCCTATTATTGGTAGCGTAGTGAGCAGATAGAGGCAATAAATAATAGATGGGATGTATAATTTTAAGTAGTTTTATTAAATGTTTCAAAATTAACAGAAATTAAACTCTTTTTCGTAACATATAAAAAAAACTAAACTCTTCTTCTAAACTTTTAGTAATTCAATAGAAGGAACATTAGAGAGTTTTTGGTCTTCTCTAACTTTTACTTCAGTGCTTTCTCTCGCTTTCTTTTTAAATGTCTTTTCATCGGTCAGTACGCAGTTTTTCGGGATTCTGTTTCTCATAATAGTGCCTGTAGCATGAAATCCTAATCTTAGTAATTCATCACAAAGCTTCGCCGTCGTAAAGAACCGATCAAAAAATAGTAAGTGTCCCGGAACTAAAGTTCTTGTCATATGAATTACTGCTGCTTCTCCTAGACAAAATCCTTTGTTAATTAAGTCAGGGAATGTAGTGTCTCCCCGATATATTGCCATATCGCAAACTATATACCTTTTGGCAAAGCCAAAACAAAGCTTTGAGGCCTACTGGATTGGGTTTGTTGGGACAGTACTGACGCATGGGACATTTGCCAGTAAAAGGGATAATCATTTCATCAATACTCATTTCTTGAGGACGGTCTTGTTCATGACATCCGGCTAATATGCGTTCAAATAAAGGGTGAATTTTCCATATCTTTTGAAGTTTTCGTTCTGGCGTCACTTCAGGGTCATAAACGCATTTTAATCTCAGCCTAATATGAAAAAATCGGTTTCGAGTCATAGCTTTGGCAATTACTGCAACTTTCCACTTCTCAGGCCAATACATGGAAATTTACGGATATTGTAGTGCGGACATGATCATGGAAATACCTATATAGACCTTAAGCTCTTTCAAAGTTAGTCCCATAGATTTGCCGGTCTCTAATACTAGTGTCCTGTTTGTACAGGTTACTATGTGGTCTAAAATATCATCATCTACGTATTGTTCATAAAACTGGTACCATTCCCATTCCTCAGTATTTTTCTTGATGTAGGTAGGTTGCATTTAAACTATTTATTTCTGTATCAAGTATCTCGTGTATCCAAGTATCCTGAATGCCAGCGTTATTTTGTCGATTTCTAATAGCTATACGTCGAGTGGATAATAATTGTGAGTTCTCACCTCTACCCCGGCTACGACCACGACTTTGCCCACGAGATGTTCCCCTTGAACGTCCTCTTGCTCGTGGTAAGTATGACGAAGTTGAAGGACAATTCGAGTTGTCTGATGTTGCTGGAGAAGGCACGGAAATAGCCAAATTATCTTCATCTTCGCTCGAACTACTGGAGCCGCTTTCACGGTGATCACAGACTATTTGGTTGGTTTCTGGTGGTTGAAACTTGGGATCTTCGTCTGAATCATCTCCAGAATAGTCAAAATCAGAGTCATTCAAAACTTCTGCGATCAGGTTAGGAGTTAAATCTAAAAAAAAATGAAGAAATTGTTAATGTACTTTACATAGTACTCGGGAATACAGACGTGAAATATATTAATTACATACTATTGTACTTTGCAGAGGACATAGAAAATAATGTCAAGGTTAGGTTAGGAATATTAGATCTTTTTTTGATAATATTACTTTGAACAATTAGTTTGTACTATCAATAACTGTTTTTACACAAAAAACTATGAAATCACACAAAAACAGAAAAGATTAACATGGATAACTTACTTCTGCGTAAACGCACGTCCGCTCGCCCACCTTCCGACGCCATTTTCAAAATAATGGCTGATGACAAATGTGTTGTTTTATTTTTTGTATTAACCAGTGTAGTCAATAGATGTCGCAAGTAACATATTTTTAGAACTAATAATGAAAATAGAGACCACAGATTATTATTTTTCCTATGTACTTTGTATAGTACAGATGTACGCAGGAGGTTAAAGCTGTTTTCCTTATGATTTTTAACTATAAAATGTATTTAAACACGATGAAGGTTAACCTAAAGAATAAATTTCCACATAAGAAATTGATGACTGGAGACCCAAAAAAAAGAAAAAAATATTTTCTAAAATAACCTAAATATTTTTTTATTCAAAAACTCTTGCGTTGTAGCATTTGTTTGAAATTGATTTATATGTATAATGTTAATATGTATTGTCACAAAAAATACCAGACGCGACAGACGTATTGTTCGTAAGATATGATTTTTTTAAAATCTTGCTTAGGGTTGTCAAAAAGTAAGTTATTTTATGAAATGTTTTGTGAAATTAAGTTATATTATAATCTGCTAAGTTTTTACTGATGACTTATAATTGGCGTTATAGATAAATATTATACTAATAGGAATGATAACAAATTTTTAAAACACTTCCTAAAATGCTCTTGATTATATATTATTTACTGGGAATAACATATTTTTGTAGAAGTTAGAGATTTATTAGGAAAAAAATAATATTTACTTAGATTTAAAATGCGCGCCAAAACGATACTCAGTGACGGTCGCAGAAGTGACGTCATCATTCAGCCTAATCTATAGCCCACAGGTTCTACTGGACGCCGGTTTCGGATAGCGTGGCGAGTGAATTATGGTTTTCAATGTACTTGTTAGAATAAATCGTTGCACTAGTGTCGCGAATATAATTATGTTAATTATTGGATGATAGAAACGCATTTATGTGCGATAAAGCAAGCAATATTACGGCGGATAATAGCGTGTCTGTGTGCGGAAGCCTTTATTAGTATAAAGTGACGTCATTCGCTCTGGCTGGTGTTCATGAAATCATGGCGGATTGCCGTATTTCATAGTTTTATTTCATCCAAATAATTATTAATATCACAAAATTTATCTAGATAAATGAGTGTTTTGTATTTTACTACTAAAATCTAATTTTTAGTTAGTGTCATCATGCCTGTTGTAAATAAACTATTCTCATGGCAAAAGATATGCTACTCGACTATTTTTCTTTTATGAAGGTCATCGTGTGATATTGAGAAGGAGTTCGCCTTTAGAAATATGCTAAAACCCAATATCAGGTACACAACGACTGTAGAAGCGGGGGTGAGGCGTCATGGAGCCCCACTCTGGTGAAGAGTCCTAATGATATAAATGTGTCTTTATTTTAGTCTTTATTTTGTTTTGGGGATTATTTAATGCGTCAACATGGGGTTGACGCGATTAACCTTTCTCCTTCCTTAATCTCTTCTCAATTTAAATCTTTTAATAAAAAATAGATTTTAATATTTGTAATTAATTAAATGTTGACAACCCTATTTCCATAGAAATATCTCAAAAACTTAGAAACGCTTTTTCTCCTTTACAATACGTTTGTAGTTTGCGAAATTTTAGAATATTGTAGACGACTATATTGTGCATGGTAATAACCAAAAATAAAATGCTACAACGCTAATCTATAATTATTAAAAAATAATTATGAAAAACAGAAAATATTTCATATTTCTCTGACTACTAAAGCTACTGTCTTCTACTTTTTAATATAAATATATAGCAAACGGTTACACTACTCTGAGTGCTAATAAAGTGTAATAGGGTCATGATTTTCGCAATAAAAATAGATAAAGATTTTCTTAAGGTCACTGACCTCTCATAGAAAAATTTATATCTCTAAAACTAGAGAAGATTATCGTATCGGGATTTCTGTCAATTCTTCATCATGATGGTGCCCATTAAATAGACATATAAACCATGCACGACCGCAAATCGGCTTCTATAACACACTGTGCAGCGGCAAAGTTAGAGCGAACGGGTAGTACCTATCTATTTTTTTAGAAGTCTTAAACTCCTGTTCAAGTCACATGCTTTCTCTGAGTCGTGGCTGTGATCGAGTGTGCAATGTAAGAAACCGACATTGTACATACATATAGTCACGTCTTTATCCCCAAAGGGGCAGGCAGAGGCATAGTATACGCCCAAATTTCACCTTAGAGTTGTATGTCCCACGCCCACGTAATAGGTGGTGAGCCTTTAGCCGTATTGACATAGACAGGCGCAGGCTATGTTGTGACTGCCCGCTGTTGAAATTACCGCCCATAAAGGCTTTCAACTTGGCTTAACGACTGCCACTTTACTGGCAACCAGGACAAACGGCTTATAGTGCTGCACTCGCAAATATTTGTCACAAATTGATCACGTGGTGGTCACCCATCCAAGGACCGGCCAAAGTAAATATTGCTTACTTTTTTTAATTTTTTTTTTATACCACTAGAGTGGCAGACAAGCATACGGCCCCACCAGATGTACCGGTGGTCACCGCAGCCTATGGACGTTTGCAACACCAGAGGCGCCACAATCGCGCTGCCGACTCTTTAAAAACCTTCTAAGTCCCCTTTTGAAGAACCCCATACTGTAGGCGTCTGGGGAAACCGAAGCAGGGAGATCATTCCACAACCTAAGCGTACGCGGAAGAAAGCCTCTATTAGATCTCCCCGTGCTCGAGCGCTCAGGACGCAACGTATGAGGATGAACACTCTGTCTATGGCGAGCGGTGCGATGATAGAATGTAGCCGTAGGCATCATATCAAACAATTCTTCAGAGCACAAACCTCATACGCTTACTGCAGTGATCGTTTACAGAACACAGTCCGCGTGGCCAAAAGCACTTCTTTTACATGGCTACGGCTCACCACCTATTACGTGGGACAAATTCAAAAAAGTTGAAATATGGGCATATAATATGCTTCTGTCTACCCCTTCCGGGGATAAAGGACGTGACTATATGTATTACACAATCAGCCAATGGCAGTCCACTGCTTGACGCAGGCCTCTCCCAAATGATCTCACACGGCCCTGCGCCTTCAGCACCATGTTGTACCTATAATAATATTGTTATAACGCTTGGTTGCCATAATTAAGTGCACAATATTCTAAACAGTATTCCTCGTCTATTTGCAGAGTATGTGGTGAATGAAGACGGCGACAAAGAGTACAAATTGGTGTACCAGTCACAAGCCTGGAATAAAGCGAAGGAAATGTGTGAACAAGAGGATGCCCAACTTGCTGTACCTAAAACACAGGTGAGAAAATTGTTCTACTCATCTCACTGTGCTTCCAATGAGCTGAAGCAAATTGTTCCTACTCTGATCTCCTGAGGCCCGGTAATGTAATTTACAAGCCAACACTGAACTTTTTTCACGTGTGTAAAATCCGTCATGAATGCCTATCTCTTACCGACTAAAATCTAACAGCTGTTGGGAGCCCCGGGTAAGCCCTCGGAAAGATATCCCCAGGAAGCCAACACTTTTCCAATTGGTCTTTGCCCCGTAGGTGATGATTCTATTGCTGTATGGAAAGGGACATGCGCAGGTGCGACTAACTACTGAAATTTCTGAAGACACCCATGAGCCATGAGGCCTTCAACTTCTCGGCTCTGTGCTGATACTGGCAACTGGCAACCGAGACCTACGGTTTAACATGCCTTCTAAAGCATGAAAATGCTCGATAATTAAATGTCACATGTCACCATTCGAGGACCGCGAAAAATGCGTACTACAGTGATCGTTTACACCACTGAGTCAACGGGACTATGAGCTCTTCAAGCGTACCAATTAAAAAATGGCTTAGTTTTCGTAAACGGTAAAGGTTGTAAAAAACTTAGAACGCTTGTTTCTGGTTATTGTGGTCACACTTTACATATCCATCTCCTTTCAGGAAGAGTTCCAGTTCATCCAAAAGCTGGTCCGTGGGATGCAATACAAAAATATAGTCGGCACCTCATACAAGTATCTAGTATGGCTCGGTATTAATAACCTCGATAACTACAAGGTCTGGAGAAACCTTCAAGGTAAGTTGATATAGCCATTCTTGGAGCTTATGATTCAGGTTGTTGTCGAACTTAATCGTGGGCTCATAGATAATCTGAGCTGAGGTCGTAAACCAAACTGAAGACTTAAGGACCTTCGGGTTGGATGGAAGACAACATTTAAGGGGACTCAACAGGCATAAACCCTCCTGTCAACCCTCTGACATATGGCTGTCCCAAATACACCGATGGTTATGTTAGTAGCAGCAGTAGCATGACAACAAAGTCCCGCAGCAAGGTGCCAACTACCACTTAGGTACCTACATAAGCATCGGTGGATAGCGCTGTAATACTAAAGTCGTAAGCAAGATTATTCCGTACTGCTGTTACGCAGTACTTATCCAAATGGTCTAATAAGGTACCTATTGCTTAATCGCTTGTGCACACGAATTCCACCTAATGTTGGTCTATTTTCGAAGTTCCTCTCAACTCGTTACCCTCGCCTCGTGAAAATATACTATTACGTGTATAAATAATTGAAGCACGTATACGTAATTTAGATTAATTGCGTACTCGACGTGGAGCGAACTTTATGGGCTAACTTTTTGATTATCCCGCCTTATAAGTATGTACCATTACGTTTATTGCGACACAATTTGGTTTTACACTTCGACCAAGTAATACTATTACTTGGTTGAAGGTTTTTTGGATACTGTTCGGTAGATAAGTATAGTAAAACAAAAATGTTCACAATAACGACAGATACTCTAATGATGTACTCACGTGCCCGTATCTATTGACCTGTGGTACTGTAGGATGAATCACAGGTCATCTGGTCTGCCGAACAGGTATACCATAATATCTGGATCTATCAGGATCTATTAGAAAAAGTTCAGATAACAGGTCAATGCAATGACTCGCCTCTGTACAATAAATAATGGTACAGGCCGGAGGGCCTTGTTTTGAAGTTTATCCCTCAAAGAGACCCAAACATAACGAGAGTTTTATCGTTGAGGGATAGCTCGTTGCGTAGCTTTAAGTGGTCGACAGCGGCAGGAATAGTCCCACCGTAAGTAGGTCTCGTAGTAATTAAGAAGGAATAGAATATATTTTCATCTAATTTCAAAACGGTTTTGTTCCTTTCCAGGTGAAGACATCGAAAATTCTGACTTTCACACCTTTTCTGGCAATAACGGCAAAGGTTACAGGTACCTATAATTTCCTCACCTACTCCATCTTGTTAAATTGTAACAAATGTAATTTTAATTACAAATGAATTGTTTGCAAGCAAACATTTTATAAGTAACACAACACACTGGAAACGTTTTCTCAATCTTTTCATTTTTAGGGTTCCGTAGCCGAATGGCAAAAACGGAACCCTTATAGATTCGTCATGTCTGTCTGTCTGTCTGTCCGTCCGTATGTCACAGCCACTTTTCTCAGAAACTATAAATGGCCTATGCTGTTGAAACTTGGTAAGTAGATGTGTTCTGTGAACCGCATTAAGATTTTTTATATAAAACTAGAACAAAAGCAGTAAATTTTGGGGGTCCCCATACTCAGAACTGAAAGTAAAAAAAAAATATCACACCCATACGGGTGGGGGGGGTACCTATCTATTATAGATAGGTCTTCAAAAATGCTATTGAGTTTCATAACATCATTTTTTTCTAAAGTGAATAGTTTGCGCAAGAGACACTTCCAAAGTGGAAAAATGTGTCCCCCACCATCCATCCCATTCCCATCTAACTTCAAAATTAAGAGAATGATAAATCTAAAAAAAAAAAAATGTACCTACATTGCCATAAAAACTACCAACGAAAATTGATTTGAACGAGATCGAGTTAGTAGTTTTTTTAATACGTCATAAACCGCAATTTTCGCCTAGAAAAATCACTACCACTGCGAACGTGTTAAAACATCAATCAAAGTTACAACGAACTACAAGAACTTTTTTATTATGTTAGTTGCTGCTACGGAACCCTTCATGGGCGAGTACAACTCGCACTTGGCCGGTTTTTTTTATTATTAAATCCAGGAAAAATAGTAACATAGGTAGGTACTTACAGATCACATTGGAGATAAATTTTAAAATCATTCTAAATACCTATCTATCTTCTCAACAGTGACAACCCTGCGGAACCACACTGTGTGGGCATGGACGCTGCCAATCCTGGCCTCAGAGACTGGTGGTGTCACCGACAACAACCATACATCTGTGAAAAACCTGCTCATGGAAGTGCTTGAAGTGTAATCATATCATTACCATAAAGTTCACAAGAAACCGACGATTTTTTAGTAACACGCCTTTATCCCCGATGAGGTAGACAGACGCATAGACATCCTGTATTTCGTCACAAGCCAATAGCGGCCTTTACACACACACTCTATCGTGCGTGAAACAGCAATCGTGCGCGAAAGAGCGCGCGTATAAAGGATGTGGAAGGGAAAGGGAAAGACCTCGCGCCGTGCTTGTCAGTCGTGCGCGCAATCGCGTTTCCTCAGGTTGCCTATACACATAAAATTCATTAGCGGCCTTTACACACACACTCTATCGTGCGTGAAACAGCAATCGTGCGCGAAAGAGCGCGCGTATAAAGGATGTGGAAGGAAAAGGGAAAGACCTCGCGCCGCGCTTGTCGGTCGTGCGCGCAATCGCGTTTCCTCAGGTTGCCTATACACATAAAATTCATTCGCGCACGATTAAGATGGCGGACATACGTACATGGAATCCTACTTCCTACTAATATTATAAATGTGAAAGTTTGTGAAGATGTTTGGATGTTTAGATGTTTGGATGTTTGTTACTCAATCACGCTCTAACGGCTGAACGGATTGGGCTGAAATTTGGTACAGAGATAGCTTATAATCTGGAATAACACATAGGCTATTTTCATCCCGGGAAAATGTTCCCACGGGAAGTCAGAACGGGTATCGAATATCACGCGGGCGAAGCCGCGCGCATCAGCTAGTAAAGAACTAATCTTAGGGTTAATTACATTGTACAAAACTTTTCCTTGCCTTTGTAAAGAAAAAGGTTTTCCCGACGCCAATCGTGATTTTGTGGTTAAGAAATTACAAAGTTTAAGGGGCTCGTTCCGAAAGGAACATAAGAAAGTTACAGACAGCCAGCGAACATGATAACTTGCGCCACGCGATGTCTTCTATCCATTTTTCACCGCAACACCCACGTTCTTCAGTAAAACTGTGTGAATTGCACACACTTCAACACGCGCCAGTTTCGCGCAATCTATCCCGCGCGATTAGCCTTTACACGGCCGCTCATTCCGCTGAGGAAAACAAACGCGAGCAAACGCGCGCGAAAGAACGGGTAGCGTAAACAAACTGTACAAAGACAGTCGCGCGCGAATGAGCGTGCAGGCTATCCCGCGTGCAATCCTGTACGCTCCTGAGAACGCGCGATAGAGTGTGTGTGTAAAGGCCGCTAACCGCGCACGATTAAGATGGCGGACATACGTACATGGAATAAAGAACTAATCTTAGGGTTAATTACATTGTACAAAACTTTTCCTTGCCTTTGTAAAGAAAAAGGTTTTCCCGACGCCAATTGTGATTTTGTGGTTAAGAAATTACAAAGTTTAAGGGGCTCGTTCCGAAAGGAACATAAGAAAGTTACAGACAGCCAGCGAACATGATAACTTGCGCCACGCGATATCTTCTATCCATTTTTCACCGCAACACCCACGTTCTTCAGTAAAACTGTGTGAATTGCACACACTTCAACACGCGCCAGTTTCGCGCAATCTATCCCGCGCGATTAGCCTTTACACGGCCGCTCATTCCGCTGAGGAAAACAAACGCAAGCAAACGCGCGCGAAAGAACGGGTAGCGTAAACAAACTGTACAAAGACAGTCGCGCGCGAATGAGCGTGCAGGCTATCCCGCGTGCAATCCTGTACGCTCCTGAGAACGCGCGATAGAGTGTGTGTGTAAAGGCCGCTAATCTGCTACTTTACATTTCAAAACATGGCAATACGCTGTTGAGCGAGATTGCCATGTTGAAATGTAAAGGCGCAGATTGGCTGTTTTGAAGCCGCACATAAGGACTTCAACTTGGTTTATCTCACACAACATCATCTAGTCCAAATTAAGCTAATATAAGCTTGTGCTATGGATCTAGACGGCTGATAAACATACTTATTATTTTTAAATACGTACCTACCTTAATTATAGATTTTGACTGCCTCTGTGGCGCAGTCGGTACCTAGTGAGTTCGATTCCCACCGGAGACAAATATTTGTGTGACCCATAAATGTTTGTCTTAAGAGTCTGGGTGTTTCTATGTATAATATGTATGTATTTAAAAGTATTTATTTATTTATTTATTTATGGAAAACCAACAGCATTATTCAACTTAAGTAAAACATTTAAATTAGTATCAGTAAGCCAATTATAGGTTCTCACGTTTAGGATTCATAATAAATAAACATTGAGCAACTTACGCTACTTATGCCTTTTACACTCCTAACATTAACAGTACTTACATATTATTTAAGTTACAAGATACTTATAAACTAGTGATATACAAAGTATATAAGTATTAATATCCGTGGTCTGATACCCATAACACAAGCAGGTTATTCCTAGCTTACTTTGGGATAAGATAGCGTTGTGTGAGATGTCCGTGAATATTATAGATAAATTACACCCAGACACAAAACAAATCAATGTGCTCATTACACAAAGAGTCTGTCCTGGGTGGGAATCGAACCCACGACCTCCGAATCCGTAGTCAGGCACACTAACCACTGGACCACGAGGCTATGTTTTATCACAGGACCAACCTTAGCTTATTTTGCCTACCGCAATGATCATTAGGTATAAGTTGCCAATTCTGCCTAAATCACTAGATACCTATTTAATATGGAACCTCTTTTACGCTTTCTCAATTTCTTAAAACCTATTGAACACCTGTCTCCCTCTGCGAAAGTTACAACAAAAGGTCAGATTATGTTAAAATTCCAATATAAATGTTAAAAGTCGAATATTCGCTGAGCTAATAAAACTTGGCGGGCTTACGACAGAAGTTTTTAATTTAATCCCAAATGTGTGAGAAATATAGGCTCAGTAACAGGGCCTTTTGTTTTATTCATTCGCCTGCTTTGACAAGATCCGCCAATAACTGTTTCTCAGTATTTGTACACGAAATAACTTTCTTCGACTTGTTAATTACCTACTAGAATAATATTTTATTCTGTCGAGTTTCCGTTTTGTATTCCAAATCTATACGTACCTTGAAATCACATTTTGTCTCTGGAATAAGTTTTAGGTAGATACCTACCGATTTATCTATTAGGTATTCATCTTATTTACCTACTTGTAAACGGTAGAATATAGGGCTTCAGAGAATCAGGCTTAGATTCTATAGCACACGCGTATTTAAGCTAGGACCAGACGTCTTGTGTGACAATGTCCATAAAAATCGGGAAAGTCCCACACACGTTTTCCGTCTCCTCAACAGAAAGTTTAGTAGGCACAAAAACCGGCATAGTGAGATTCGTAATCGAGCACAGAGGGTTCTGTGCCATGAACGGCAAAAAATCACGTTTGTTGTATGGGAGCCTCATTAATCCGGCCCTTTTTAGAGTTCCGTAGCCGAATGGCAAAAAACGGAACCCTTATAGATTCGTCATGTCTGTCTGTCTGTCCGTCCGTGTGTCACAGCCATTTTTCTCCGAAACTATAAGACCTATGCCATTGAAACTTGGTAAGTAGATGTATTCTGTGAACCGCATTAAGATTTTTATATAAAACTAGAAAAAAAGCAGTAAATTTTGGGGGTCCCAATACTCAGAACTGAAACTGAAATTTTTTTTTTTCGTCTAACCCATACGTGTGGGGTATCTATAGATAGGTCTTCAAAAATGCTATTGAGGTTTCTAACATCATTTTTTTTAAAACTGAATAGTTTGCGCTATAGATAGGTCTTCAAAAATGCTATTGAGGTTTCTAACATCATTTTTTTTAAAACTGAATAGTTTTCGTAAGAGACACTTCCAAAGTGGAAAAATGAGTGTCCCCCCCCCCCCTCTAACTTCTAAACTAAGAGAATAATAAATCTGAAAAATATATATAATGTACATTGCCATAAAAAACTACCAACGAAAATTGGTTTGAACGACTTCGAGTTGGTAGTTTTTTTCTAATACGTCATAAACCGCAATTTTCGCCTGTAAAAATCACTACCACTGCGAACGTGTTAAAACATCAATCAAAGTTACACCGAGCTACAAAAACTTTTATATTATGTGCCTTGCTGCTGAGGAACCCTTCATGGGAGAGTCCAAATCGCAATCGGCCGGTTTTTTATGCTTCCTCCACATTACTCGCGAAGTTGAACGAAGTTAGACGAGTACGAGAGTGTAGAGGGGCACTTCGGCCTACTTCGTCAAAAATTTTCTTTGCCTTGGGCAACTTCGCCGACGAACTTCGTTCAATTTCGCGAGTAATGTAGAGCAAGCATTAGATTAATTTGTTGTCATAGCGGTAACAGAAATACATAATCTGTGAAAATTTCAGTTCTCTCTTTTTTTTGTATTTAATGTAAGTGCGAGGCCGCATTTGCGTTTTTCCGCGGCGGTTTCTAACCTCAAAATGTCATCAAACTGTCAAAGTCAATGAAATCAAGTCAATGTTTTGACATTTTGAGGTTAGAAACCGCCGCGATAACCGCAAGTGCGGCCTCGCCCTAAGGGAAAATTCTTTATGGATGCTATGCTAAAAAACCTCACGCAACGTTGTTGATGTTGCGTTGCGTGCGTGCCGCTTGTGCCGCGTTGCTGCCACGACGATACTCATTTATCCATAATTACCTACTCGAATTTTAACGTATCCACGATGACGATGATGGTCGTTGGTCTTCAACTCGGCTGATGTTAATGATATGGTTGGCTTTTTCAACTCCACTGTTAGGGCGAGGCCGCACTTGCGGTTATCGTGGCGGTTTCTAACCTCAAAATGTCAAAACATTGACTTGATTTCATTGATTTTGACAGTTTGATGACATTTTGAGGTTAGAAACCGCCGCGGAAAAACGCAAATGCGGCCTCGCACTTATAGCGTTGTTCGACCGACATGCTCCCGTCAAACGAGTACGTATCAAGCATTACCCGGCTCCCTGGTTAAACCAAACTATTAAAAATCTTATGGCTCTTAGAGACAAAGCGAAAAGGCGACTTAAAAATAGTCCCTCGGAACAAAACTTGGTAGCGTTTAGGTCATTACGGAACCGTTGCAGTCGGATGTGTAGAGATGCAAGGAGACGCCATTTCTATGATTCTCTTAACAATCATTTTTCGGCTACCGATCCCCTCCCTGCGATATCATCCATAAACCAGGATTTGAATAGACTGAGTGACTGGGCCAATTCGGTCGGATTGCGTATTAACCCCGCGAAGTCGCAAGCCATTATCATCGGTAGTAAATACCATTGTGACATTCTTTCGGAGTCTCAACCTTCTCCTGTACTTCTAGCCGGTATTCAAATACCTTACGCAGACTCTGTGAAGAACCTGGGTGTAATAATGGATACTACTTTATCTTGGAGCGCCCACATTAATAATGTCAGCAAGAAGGTGCATTTTTCCTTTCACTCTTTAAGGTGCCTCCAAAATCTCTTGCCCCTGAGGACGAAAATTAGTCTTGCCCAAACTATTATTCAACCCATTATTGACTACGCTGATTCTTGCTATTTGGACGCTACAGAGGAGCTTCTAGATAAACTTGAGAGGTTGCGAAATTTATGTATACGCTTCATATTTAATCTTAGAAAGTTTGATCATGTTTCCCACCTTCGCAAAGAACTCAAGTGGCTCCCAATGCGCCTTCGCCGAAACACTCGTATCCTCTGCCTTCTTTTCAATATCCTCCACAACCCTTCTTCTCCTTCCTATTTGAGTGAGCGGTTCTCATTTTTTCGCTCTCTTGATGCTCCCTGCCGATCACACCTACGCTCTAATCTTAGATTTCCCAAGCATAAAACTGATTTCTACTCTAATTTCTTTACGGTGCACGCGGTCAGACTGTGGAACTCACTTCCACCTGCCATCAGAGACAGCAATACTGTTTTTACTTTTAAAAAGAAAGTCCGTGAATACTATTTATCAACTTTGTAACTTATGTATATATTTATTTATGTATTTATTATTATTAAAGTATATTTAAATATTATTTATACATTACCTATTGTTTGTACCCTATTTATTATATCTTAAAATATTTATTATTATATTTATATAGTTTAAACTGCCTCCATTCTTTTGTATGTGTGTGTGTGTGTGTGTGTGTGTGTGTGTTTCTATCCTATTCTTTTTAATCACACTCTTTTAATTGTTCTTTTCCTACTTCATGTTCTCCTCTCGCCGGTCTGCTGGGAGATATTTCTTCTAGAAATAAGCAGTACCATTGTACCTAAGTTTCCTGCTATACCTATAATTATTATATATCTACTAGTGTGTGCATAAATAAATAAATAAATGACGAAAAAGATTGAAATGCGATGAAAACGTCACACTAATCAATAAACAAATGACTACTTTTGGAAAATGAATTTCATTTTCCTAAAATTAATTTGAAATTAGAATTCTTAGCCAAACAAAAATTATTTTGATTCGAAATGGCCAGTAGGTACCTACCTACTGCAGAACGGCAATTACCTACTTATGTAAAGACCTATTATTAAATCTCATTCACACCGAGTAAAAACTTTTATTTAAATTGCTTTGTTTTTAAATTAGTCGAACACGGGTTTTTTATTTTCATTTTTATAAAAGTGGCATGCATAGGCTCTCACCAAAACTGATAAGCAGAGGAGGGGGAACGCCTATTGCGGCATTGGAAGGTGAGCGCTGGTAAATATTCGATACACCGATATTCTGGTCGCAAGGTCCCGACATTGACACAGTTTGTCCTTCTGTAAATACCACTTATTGGACAGAATGCTGACATTGTCCCGAGAGTAGCGAAAAATTCTAAATCAATGGTCTCAACAGTCTTTCAACAAGGTTTTCACTACATTTCATTCAACCTTCTTTTTATGCTTTGAATTTTCGGCTTTTAAGAAGACAATGGGACCTTACCACTGATCTGTATTGACCTTACGTATAGTCCGTTCACAGTTTATTTACCTTTGACCACAGATCTGTTTTATTATTATTAGAGATCAGTGCCTCTGACAGATCGTTTTCTGTGTGTTGGTATTGAAGTAAAGTCCCCCTATAAATGTCAGCATGACATTTTACAGTGTTTTAAAGTCGAATTTTTAATTTAACGAAGTAAAGTGACAGCAACTAATGTCACTTCTTCATAGAAATTAATCAACATTGTATGAAGAAGTGACATTAGTTGCTGTCACTTTACTTCGTTAAATTAAAAATTCGACTATAGGGGAGATCTCTATAAGATGGAACCGTTAACACTGAGAGTTATTTTTTTATGTAAATATCCTTTAGTCAGTATAATCATAGAATTATAACGCATAGAAACGCAATACGCGCGAGCGACGTGAAGCCATTTCATCGCAGCCGGTGTTGCAAGCAATGAGAATAAATTTTGCTTGTTGGCTTTGGGAACTTGCTGTAAAAATACTCTTATTACATACCTACATACATATAGTCACGCCTTTATCCCCGAGGGGTAGACAGAGGCATAATATACGCACACATTTCACCTTATAGTAAGTTTTATGTCCCACTTCCACTTAATAGGTAGTGAGCCTATTGCCATGTCACAGAATCACACCTCACGACTTGGAGAACTATGACTTTGACTTTAATAATTATCATATCACCAAGTAGCTGCCCCGGCGAACTTTGTTCCGCCATATTAATATTTTTTTGCGAAATCGGTCCATCCGTTCTGAAGTTATGCGGGGACATACATTTCGCAGATCCATTTTTATATATTTAATAGATAGATAACTAGGCAGCATGGTCTTCGCTGCCGTAATCTATTTCATGTGAAACGAACAAATATAAAAAAGGAGTAACTTCTACATTATTTAAGAGACTGTCAGTGTCAAGGAATTTGGCGCAAAACTTACAGACAAGTGGTTTTGCTCACAGACATCTTATTCTTATATGTCTGTGTTTTTGCTAAGTTTTATAATTTTTCAACACTCTTGCTCTTAAAGTGGTTTTTATCACATGGCTTGCATGCTTCCTCCACATTACTCGCGAAGTTGAACGAAGTTGGACGAGTACGAATAGTGTACAGGAGGGGCACCTCGGCCTACTTCGTCAAAAATTTTCGTTGACTCGGGCAACTTCGCCGACGAACTTCGATGAACTTCGCGAGTAATGTGGAGGAAGCATAACACTCATAAACCAAGGTATTAAACACTTGTGCTTTTTTTTCTTGATCGCATTAGTGTTTTATTTTATATTCCATCAAATTAAGTTTGTACCTCGCTGAAAGATAATAATTATCTTTCAGCGAGGTTAAGTTAAGAGCAAATACAATGCATAAATAATAATTTATTGTTTATGCATTGTATTTGCTCTTAACTTAACTGAGTTATAGGTTTATTTTAAAATCTCGGAAAAAAGTTTTGAATTAGAAACGAAACACTATTTTTATATATAAAAAAAGAAGTTTACCACCTTGAATATGATGAATTTTCAACAACTCATTTACTTTAATTAATAATTCAACGTGAAACTAATTTATAAAGGGTGCTAATTAAACGACCTTCTTTTTAATAGCATTTTTAGCCTCCGGAAAAATACTTTGCCCCCTAAATTAATAAGTCAGCCACAATTAATGAGCGTCAGAATTTATAGATTATAGCCACCAGTTAACCTCTCTATTAGCCACTGTTAATATAATTCAGCATCGTGATTATTTTTAAGCATCTAATTTTGCAACATTCATTCAAACAGTAAACTTCTAAAATACTAAAAAATGGCATCAAAATGGACATTATTTATTAATATCATAGCTTCTAATTTCCTAATTCAGCATGTTTAAAATGTAACTCGTCCAACATTTATGGATCATCAAAGTTAAGTAAAATTGCCACCAAAAAGCAAATTATGGCCACTAATATTACCTAAATAGCTAGGACCACTTGTAGCCACTAACTCAGTCTTTTGTAAACGATCACTGCAGTAAGCAACTACCGCTATTGCTGGTGCTCGGATGGTTGACCACTTTGTAACATTTGATTTGCGAGAGTTTCCTTGATTTGCAAGGCACGTCGTTCAGCCAACTATGTGAGGTGTCACAATCTGGTGGAAACGGACAAGCGAGTCCTGAAACGGACTCGCTTGTCCGTTTCACAGGGGAACATGGGACAGATTTTCAGGCATAAAAGCTTTTATTTATTATTATGTGTTACCTGCAGTCTTTATAATCAGATATTCTATACAATACCTGCATTCTAAAGCTGTCTACCCACCAAAGCCGCCGCCGGCCTTACCCGGCGGGTTCTGCCGCCGGGCCGGCGGCTTTGGCGTGTAGACAGCTTTAAGAATACCGGCCCCAGACTCCAGATGCCCCTTCGAAGCAATTTAAGAAATGTTGAATAAGAATATGATTGTTCATACTTTGTCTAGTACAGTACAAATTTCCTAGGGATTTCATAGAATACCTTCTGGTCCACCAGTAATGTGTAAAATAAATAGGTCTTGGGTCACCATAAAATTATAAGTAGGTACCGCAAAATTATAAACTATCAAGGAATTATAAATTGTAACATATTGTAAAATATTAAATTTATCTGTAAAACATCTGGCGCTCGGCGGCCGCTGCAGCGGCATGCTCGCTTCGCTCGCCTTCACGCGTTAGTGCTAACTGTTCCAACTTAACCTAACCTTCGCAAGCAGCGAAAAACCCTTCCATACTCTCGTTATTTCATACATTGCCGTGCCTGCAAGTATCAGGTATTCTCTATAATGCCTAGACATCATACAGATTTCGGTCGGTGACATTATGTGTGCATGTAATACAGATTATAGAACTAAAGACAGATACCAAACAAAGAAGTGAGACCAAGAATGCAAATACTTAACCCAAATGTGAGTAACGAGTAATTTCTCATTAATCGTAAATTTATGACGACATGTACTCAATTTTGAGTTTAGTATTTGCTTTTTTAACCTCACTCTCTTGTTTGGTAAGCGTAATCTGTCTTTAGTTACAAAGTGATATCAAATAGCGGTCTCTAATTGATGCTAATGGCCGGTCGCTGTCGTCCTGTGCACTCGCGTCTAGCCTTACAGTGGCTATTTTCACGAAAAAGAATATGATATATCTATTTTACACGCCAAGTTATAAAAACTGATGTTGTCTATGGAGGCTTAAATTATAATTTTTTGAGGCTCTTGTTTTGAAGCTATAAAATATAAAATGGTGATTACATGTAAAATATGTGGCTGAATTAGTAAATTAGGTGTTAATATATTATTACGGAGGACAAGTTAAAATAATTGTTGATCTTTATTTGATGCTTATAATGGAATGTTTAGGTGACGTTTTAAAGAGGACGAATTAGTATCTTAGAGGCTATATCATTTTCGCGTGGCTTAGTTATTAAATGAGAGGCTAAATGCCGTGGCCGAGAAAAACTTTTGAGGCTCGGTTTATTATATCCCATTTATAAATACATAAAAATTTGATTTTTTCACAGATTTTTTACATTTTGCGTTTTGACTGTTTAGCGTAATTGTTCGTGCCGACGCTCCAATAGATAACACGCAGCGCGCTGAAAAAAAAATAGGTATCAGCGCGCCATTTTAAACAAACTTTCCGGGGGAGTTTGCGCGCGAAATCGGAGACATGCGGACTACTCCGTTGAAAATTTTCCAAAATTAGTGTGTTTCGAGTGTTTTATGAGTAAAAGTGGTGGATTTTTAAGCATAAAAGTTCGACAAAGTGCACAAGTGTTGGAAAGTGATAAAACGCAGTGAAACGTGACTCTTCCATTTCTCGACAAACTCCAGAGACACTTTTAGTAAAGTACCACCGCTTTACTAGAGAAGACTGACTTTGACTTAGGGCTGCACTTGACTTTGACTAGACTTAGAGGACGAGGACTGTGACTTGAAAAATGAAGATATAATAAATATAAGACTAGGCTCTATGGCTCAAATTGCCTTTGCCTATCCGAAAATGGATAAATAAAACTACTACTACTACAAACTTTCCGTCTGTCCTGTGAGAATTGTTTATTTGAGTATGAATAATTATAAAATTTGTTTTTTTACTCGTAAGTGTGTTGAAAAACGTCGTATGACACACGTGAGGTTTGGTCATTACACCTGATCTGTATTATTGTCAACATTACACTCTCGGTTTCCTTGCAGCAGTGCAATATCACTTCGAGTTTAATGACCAAAATACCACACTTGTATCATAAAGGTATAACTATTTCAAAACTAGTGTATTTTTAAATGTTTCTGCGTAATTTATGGTGGATTCTTAAACATAAAAGTTCTACAACGTGCACAAGTGTTGGAAAGTGATATAGCTCAGTGATACGCAGCTTTTTAGGTTTATCAATAAATTCCACCTCAAGCTCTAGTAAAGTAAAGTAGAACTTAGTCCAAGCTTGGACATACGAATACGCTGCTGATAATATTAAGTAATCTGGATTTGGCATATGGTCTAAGTAACCAAAGCCAATACAAAGCGATTTAAAAAAAATACTGTCGCTGTCAACTGTCACTGTCAGTGTCGCTGTCACGAGTGTCGCTCGCTGCCTGCTGCCTGTGCAGTTTTTGAAAGAGGTTATTTTTTGTATTTGTAGCGCTAAAAAAAAATATTAATTAATAATAAAGGATTGTAATGTTGTGTGTATTTAAAATTACTTTTAAATAAAAAAAATCACTCTTTATTAATATTGCTAAGGTAAGAACAACCAAATTCTCAAAAAATTCGGTCGACGACATTTTTAATAAAACACTAGCTTTTATGAAATAAAATTTATAAAATTGGTTGGTTTCGTTCTAGATGAATTTCTTACGAAGAGGCTTATCACTTCTTTCTACTGGTATCAAAGCACAATGTATTCAAACTAGAGGTAAGATTTTTGTGACCTTTTAAGTACAAAATAAAACAAACTAAGAAGAAGCATACTAATAGATTCCTGGACATTCAACTCTAGACAAGTTTCACATCGAAACCATAATTTGGAAGTTACATTCTTAGAGGAAAGAGTAGGTACATTGCCGGAAACCTACCCAAAGATGCCCAAATCCTCCCAAAGCCTTTGGGCATCCCAAAGGCTTTATAGGTTTTGGGCATCTATGACATTTTGTAATCTGTCAGTAAGCAGAAGCTCTCACAAATTAGGAGAGACTGGATCTTGGCTATATTTGAAAACCTTTAAACCTGTAATCTTAATAACCTTTATCTATACTAATATTATAAAGAGGAAAGATTTGTTTTTTTGTTTCGTTTGTAACGAATGGGTTCCGAAACTACTGGACCGATTTGAAAAATTCTTTTACTGTTGGGAAGCTACACTCTTTGCGGTGAACATAGGCTATATTTTATTCCCGTATTCCCACGGGAACGGGAACTATGCGGGTGAAACCAAATGACGTCCGCTAGTTGTTGATAAATTAGTAGGTATACTTACATAAAACAGTTGATTAATAATATACTTAACTTAAAATTTATCTGCGTGTCTTAGGGAGACAAAGGTCTCCGCCAGCTTTTTCTATTCTTCTCTAGACAGCTAAAATAGGTACTACTCCACACGGCAACTGATAACTTCTAGAACTGATAGTACTGATCTCTTGTCAGTTCAACAATTTATTATTTCTTGCTTCACCTACATTGATTTTTTTTCCATTCCCACAACCCATGGGGACATATATTTTTGGGAAAAAAGGTAGCGTATATGTTATTCCAGAATATAACCTATCTCTATACCAAATTTCAGACAAATCTGTTTAGCTGCATCCTATGTGGATGCTATGCTGGACTCCTACCGACTAAAAAACCTCACATATCCTGCCTTACAGCCCCAGTTAAGCAAAATGGTTGGGAGCCCCGGGTAAGCCCTTGGAAGTAACAAACTTTCACATTTATAACATGAGTCGGTTATACCTATCATAGAAGAATAAGATTTTAGATTGCTGTCATCCAGTTGATAACAAGTCTAAAGTGACAGGTTTGGGTAGTTATTTATTTTGTTCTCTCTCTCATTCCAGTAATACCATCCTCGATGACCTCAGCGGCCCTTGCAGAACCAATATACAACCCCATGGGCTTGATATCAAGAGCAATGGCATCCCTTAACCAGATGCATCGGACTGGCCCACATATCAAAACCAGAAAGTCAAGAAACCCGCTCAATGGGAATCCTTTTGCAAAGGTACATAATATCATATTTTCAGAAAAAAAATTTGAAAACCAATTTCTTTGCCTACTATTCTTACAAAATAATGTTGAGACGCCTTTATACCTTTTTTAGTTTTTGTAACCCATAATAAGTGGTGAGCCTATTGGACGCTTGCGCATTGCACGATAACGGTAACGACACGATATCGTAGGAGTGGTGTTTTGATACAATTACTACAACACGCTTTCACACTGCAACAATATCGTCACGATATCGCCACGATATCGTTGCCGATAGATTTCTGTCGTGACGATATCGGGTGACGATACAGAGCGGGGTCACAATATACAGATACAACAGTAAAGTAACTTCATAGAAACGTGCGAAACTACTCACTCACACAGACGTGCGCATCTACTGACCTGCGACATTCCTGGAGCATGACTGGTAGCTCAGTTCAGTCGCGGTTGTGGAAGTGATAAAGTTGTTTGCGTATTTGAAACTGTTGCGCCTATTCTTAAAATTATAAGAATAGGCTTCTCTTATCTTTTTAAATAGGTATGCTAGGACTGTGTCGCGTTTTTTTTTAATGTGAGTGAAAATCCATCATGTATGCTATGCCGGACTCCTACCGACTAAAAAACCTCACGTAACGCCCGACAGCCGATAGCTTGGAGCCCCGTATAAGCCCTCGGAAGGATGTCCCAGGACTTCCAACAGACCAACAACCACCACTGCGGCTTAGGGGCGCTTAGGGGGTTAGTTCGGGTGCAATCCCTCGTCTTTGGGGGGTTTCGGGTGTGATCCCGCTTCTATGGGGGGGGCGTGCGTGAACTCCTCACGTCTTGCTGCCGTCATGGGCCTGCTTCTGTAAGGATGGTGAGCCCCCCTCTCGCCGTCCTCAGGCCCCCGGGCATGGAGGCTGATAGTCTACAGCGAAGACACGTCGGCGGCGACCAGGCCGCCGACTGCGGTACTCGGGTGGGTAAGTTCTCTCCCGTTCCCGCTCCCTTTCAGGCGCAAAGATACTAACCGAATAACAAGCTGTAGGTTATATTGTGTCAATTTCGTTCGGCTTTATCGTTGAACGATATCGTGCAGTGTGCAAGCGCCCATTGCCATTTAAAAAAAAATGAGGGTTTTATTTAAATTTTTCTTTATTATTATTTTTACGGTAATGTTACGGACGGTAATGTTTTTTTTTTATGATAAGCTCACCAAATCAATGCCGCCTGACTGATGAAAAGCCATCGCAATATGTAGCAGGCATCCTAAAGGTGAGAACAGTTTTCGACGGAGGACTAAATCCACGTCTTTTACCGCAATCACATCTGGTGTGCCTTGAAAAACCACCCCACCATATTAAGGATACCTTGTTTCCGTGAGGCCATTTTATGTTGTTATAATACTACACGTTTATCAGTAATCTAGATCCCATAGTACAAGCTTATATTAGCTTCATTTAGGCTAGATGGCGTTGTAAAACAATTTTTCCAAATATCTATTTAATTATATTTCAGGGCGTCGTATTAAAGACTCTCATCAAAAAGCCAAAGAAGCCAAATTCAGCGAACCGCAAGTGCGTGCTTGTGAGAATGTCCAACGGCAAGGAGATGGTCGCCTACGTGCCCGGCATCGGTCACAACCTGCAGGAACATAACATTGTACTCGTCAGAGTGGGGAGGTGGGTATCCACATTGAGCACAACTAAATTTATATAAATACATATATCATCACGCCTGTTTCCCATCGGGGCAGACTATGACTTTCCACTTGCTACGATCCTTGCATACCACTTTCGCTTCTTCTACTTTCATAAGTGCTTTCATATTTGCTCGCCGGTTAAGGGTATTTTTTTTGACATGAGGAAAAATCCATCATGGATGCTATGCCGGACTCCTACCGACTAAAAAACCTCTCGTAACGCCTAACAGCCTATTGTTGGTTGGGAGCCCCGGGTAAGCCCTCGGAAGGATGTCCTAGGACTCTCAACAGACTCACGGCCGCCACTGCGGCCTCGCCCAGGGGGTGGTTCAGGTGCTATCCTGCGTCTTTGGGGGGTTTCGGGTGTGATCCCGCTTCTAAGGGGGGGGCGTGCGTGAACACGTCACTGTGTCGGCGGTGAGCCGCCCTCTCAGGCTACGTTCTCACGGTGCACGTTTTTCTCGTACACGATTTTCCCGTGCACGATGCAATCGATCACACGGCGACCATTCAACGCGTTTTTAACGTTACGATAAAATCGCATGATTGGGTTAGTCTTGTGAACGATCAATGCGTACATAAGCGCCACTACGATTCGTATTCGAGAAAATAGTGCCGACGCACGGCGATCCTAGTGGCAACTCCGCACGGTACACGAGAAAAACGTGTTTCGTCCACACGATTTTCCCGTATGGACTCCATGTGAACAGTTTCATATATTGTCTACTGCCACTACGATTTCATTGTGCACGAAAAAAACGTGCGCCATGTGAACGCAGCCTTAGTCTTCGCCGGTTAAGGGTAGGTACTCTTGCCATGCGTACGCCGAGGTCGACCCCTACCAGTTTGTCCATTCATTCTCGCCTTAAAGATCTGTGTAGTCAGTCTATTTTCATCCATCCTCTCCACATGTCTGAACCACCTAAGCATCCCTTTTTCTATCTGTTTCTCACCGTCCTCAGACCAAGAGGTCTGTCTCCCATAGAACAAAGTGATATTTTTTGCCGATTTTAGATTCTGAACTTCGGGTCTTCATCGAATTTACTGCAAAGAAAACCACATTTACTGTGGCGCCACAATTTCAGGGCACGTCACTCACCATCTCCGAAAGTATAGGGATCCTTGGTGTTGAGATCTCCAATGTCGTTCAGTTCCGAAGTCATTTGGAGGACAAGGCCAGGCTGGCGTCCAAGAAGCTCGGAGTGCTCAGAAGGGCGCGGCGGTACTTTACTGCGGCTCAAACTACTATAAATGGAGTACTGCTGTCACCTCTGGGCGGGGGCACCTGAATACCAGCTTCGTCCTTTTGACTCGGTACAAAGGCGTGCTATGAGAGTTGTCGGCGATCCCAGACTTGCAGGTTATGTGGAACCTCTTAGTGACAGGAGAGACTTTGCTTCTCTGTGTGTATTCTACCGGCTGTATAACGGTTTGTGCTCTGAGGAATTGTTTGACATGATGCCTACGGCTACATTCTATCATCGCACCGCTCGCCACAGACAGGGTGTTCATCCTCACATGTTGCATCCGGAGCGCTCGAGCACGGTTACATCCGATAGGGGCTTTCTATCGCGCACGCTTAGGTTGTGGAATGATCTCCCTGCCTCGGTTTTCCCAAACGCCTACAGTATGGGGTTCTTCAAGAGGGGTCTTAGAAGGTTTTTACAGGGTCGGCAGCGCCTCTGGTGTTGCAAACGTCCATAGGCTGCGGTGACCACCGGTACATCTGGTGGGCCGTATGCTTGTCTGCCACCTTAGGAGTATAAAAAAAAATAATAAAAAAAGAATCCCTCTTAATTATTATTTATTTAAAATTTATAGAAGCTTTTTACAATTTTTGAAGCGCTCGTGGCCCCGCGGTCTCAGTGTTCTGTAAACGATCACTGTGGTAAGCAACATTTCCAGTGGCCGGTTATGGATGGGTGACCATCACGTGACCATTATGGCATTTATTTACGAGCGTCTCCGTGCTTCGAAAGGCACTTTAAGTCGTTGGTCGTAAAATAGCAGTCGTTAAGCAAAGTTGAAGGCCTTCCTAGGCGGCTTTAAAAATTTCAACAGCAGGCAGTCACAACCTGCGCCTGTCCGTCTCAACACGGCAATACGGCTCATCACCTATTGCGTGGGACAAAATCTTCATGAAATGTGGGATATATAATATGCCTCTGCCTACCCCTTCGGGGATAAAGCGTGACCGTATTTATGTAGGTATTCATGAAAATGTGGAGATTTTGGAAGCATCATGTACCTAATTTGTAAAGTTTAGAAACTGTATTTTTCCCATTTCAGATTAAAGGATTGTCCCGGAGTGAAACTAAAATGCGTGCGTGGCAAGTTTGACCTGCCTCACGTTGTGAAACAGAAAGTGTAATATTTATTAGATTTGTACCGACTCTAGATAATTATAGTAGTTTAAGAACTTATCGTATGTTATTTGACTTCCTCCCCGAAGAAGGTTTTGATGCTTAGACCATATAATCACGGGACTAGCCTTTGCGAACCACCGCATACAAAAATATTCTGCTAGTTTTCATAGCGGGTGAAGGGGGAAACACAAACACATATAAAATTTCATTATATTTAAAAATGTATTAATCGACAAACGCGTAATGGCTGTTGTGTGTTAATTTTTATTGCACAGTCAACTACAATGAAATGTACTAGTTTAATCATATAAAATGATGTACTGATGTACAGAGCTTTTTATAAAGCCAATAGACCAAATGGTCTATTGGCTTGGCAGAAAGGAATGCTTAAGTAAGGCGCATCCTGTGGTTAGATGATCTAAGTTTTGATGGCAATATCTATATACTTTCAGTTACAGCGACGCGTGCGTCAGCGACGGCCGTGCACTTTGTGCTGCGTAAATTAAATTACGAAAATGTCAAACGTTTTGAAATGTTTTCACTGCAACATCGTTATAGATGAATTGCTTTCGCACATTCAAAATAAAAATTCGGTGATGGATCAAGTGTCCTTAGTGAGATTGTGTGTAACGGGTTCTTCAAAGGAGGAAATCGCGAATTCGAAAATGTTGTTGTTAGAATCGCTGCCCGCCGAAGAACGTAAAACCAACTCTAAAGGCAGCGGAAAAAAGGAGGTACGTGATTTAGACGACATAATAAAAGTGTTCAAGACCTGTGAACCGGACATCATTCCCGTGTTTGTGGCTCAGAAACTCGAGAAACTACCTCCAGATACCTCGAGATACTCCTCCTCCTACATTCGACCATCTGGACTGTACTAAACTTCTTAAAGATATAGCTCGACTGCAGGGTGAGGTGGAGGAGATTAGATCATCCTACGTCACAAAGAACCAGCTAGATGAACTGGAAACACGGATGATGTACTGTTCCTTACCGCCTAGTCCGTTTAAAAATGTGAATAATAGTAGCCTGGTGCGCGGACAGTGGCCCCATAGAAATATCTTAGGTTACGTCCGCACAGGCAGGCGGCTTGCTTGGCGCCTAGAGCCTAGCGAGTCACCCAGCGAGTAGCTTAGTAAAACAAACATACTAGAATGTTTGCTACCGGCCGCGCCGGTCTGCGCGCTTGGCGCCTAGTTAGTAGCTTAGCGTGTATCCAAGTAAACAAACATGTTGGTTTATTATCGCCAGGCGCGAGGCATTTTGAAGAAAAAAAATATACACGAAATATTAATCGCATCATAGATAAAGATAATATGTATCTACCTATTTAGAGTTTCATTTACCTACTTACCTCAATGTAACGACTAGTCGTTTTTCGGCTGATATGCTTTTTCTAAGATGCGTATCCGAATGAGTTCATTTTCCTTTAACTTTACTAAGTTAAAGTTGAGCAAATGACCAAGGCACCTAGCGACCCCCCACGCAAACCACCTTTCAGTGCGGCCACCGTGTATCCTAGCAAGTAGCCAGGATGCAAGCCACTAGGCTCTAGGTAGGCGCCAAGCAAGCCGCCTGCCTGTGCGGACATAGCCTTACGTCGAGGAGTCCGCCTCTGCTGAAAATCAGTTCCATAATCATGTTCTGCCTAAACAAATACTAAATGTGGGTAATTGTGAATCAGCTGTGCATTACAGCTCGTTATTGCCGAACCTCAATCACCGCGGCGACGCACCATTACCACCGCGCGCCCCCGCCCGCGCAGTCCTCCGAGCCACTACATATATATACTGTGACTGAGCGAACAGCTGATTGACGCGTCGAGCAAGATTCACAAAATAACGGCGAATGGCAAACTGTAGTACGTAAAAGAAAATTAAATTGTAGGTACTCGGGAAAATCTGGAGTATCTCGTGTTATGGCAGGGACCTTTAAAGCCGCTGATAGGAAAGTGCTTTACTGCCTATGTTTATTACCCGAACTGCCGAAGACAGGAGGGTAATGTTTTATCAAACGTACCCAAAGATACGGTGGCGTCGGTTATTATCGAATTTATACAAATGAAAACAAATGAGACGGTTACCTTACAGAGAATAAGTTCTAAGAATCGGAATCATTACACAGCATATAAGTTTTATGTGACTGAGAGCAAGCTGTCTTTGTTCTTTGATACAGAACTGTGGCCTCAGGGTATAATTTTCCGACGATTTGTAAAATACAAATAATATTCGAACAAAGACGATTATAATTAAAACATGATGACAATGACTGTTTACAAATTTAGCACATTTAATTGCAACGTGAAACGCTTTGTAGATCATGTAAGAGAAATGTGCCGCTATTTTGATATAGTGGCACTTCAGGAAACCTGACTACTCCCGGATGAAATTCCTTACTTAACTTCCATTGATATGAAATTCTGCGCTATAGGGACGTCAGCAACGGACACCTCAGTGGGAATGTTGCGAGGCAGACCATACGGAGGAGTTGCTTTGTTGTGGAGATCTGATGTGTTTCGTAACGTGTTGGTGATACCTTGTGCGGATCCGCGAATTTGTGCTATCAAAATTAGTGACGGAGATCGACCAATCTTAGTGATGAGTATACAGGGTGGAATTTAAAGACGGTAGTTGGAGGTAAAGTACCTACCCTTAATATTAATAATGGCAAGTTTTGCTGAAAGGAAACATTTCTTTATTTTCAAAAGTAAGTAATTCTGCATTTAAAGATTTTTGAAAAATCACCTGCTTGAGCCGGGAATCGAACCTAGGAGATGTGAAAAAAAAAACATTCTGTATTTTATGATACCAACCGCATCAGTCTTTAATAATGATCAATTTCTTTTAAACAACATAGTATCTTCAAAAAAAAAAAAGAAAGACCTAGTAAAATATGTTTTATTTTAAAGTTTACTCACTATATTTATTATAGGTATATAGATACAAAATAAATAATAAATAAATAAATATTCACGGACATTTCACACAACGCTATCTGATCCCAAAGTAAGCTAGGAATAACCTGCTTGTGTTATGGGTATCAGACCACGGATATTAATACTCACGTTCAGTGCTGACTTACTCCCCATAGGTGTTTTTCTTTCCCCACGTGAGTGCTGATTCACACGACCACGTGTGATGCAGCAACTACGCGGAAATTACCTTGGCAGTGCTGCTGGCTAACACGCGGGCTGTGTAATATGAATCAATACGTCTGTGCTGATATATCTACACATGTGTGTTGATGTTTTTTTTATAGAAAATAGTTTTTCTATGAAAAACGTTCTCTCGTATATTAACCCATTACTGCATAAAGTTCGTTTCGGCACTTATTATGATTTTAGTGTATTTTTGGGACTAATTGGGGGTTATTTGAAAGGCTTATTCAATAATAACACGACATATATTGGGTGTAACAAAACTACCTGTTCAAATTTCGTCATGTGACGTGGCATCAGTCATGAAACATTATAAAAATGACGATAAAAAAATCACATGAATACTTTAACCGTAAATCTGTTTTAAAGGTCCTATAAATGTTCATTATCACCCTTTCTATCGCTATTGAGCGGCAGTAGAAAGCGACAACGACAGCCAGACGGGTGCTCCGTGTTTGTTTTGCCACGGCGACCATGTTACCTCGAATTGCAATTTAATCAAAGCGACCCTGTCTATCGGTATACTGTATTTCAATAGCTTAGCGCAAAAATGTAAACAACACACATTTGATCCTATATATCCATAGTTACTTGCAATTGAATATTCACCCTGATTATACTCCAGTATCCAGGAGTCATACAGTGTTCTTACAATCATTTCGACACCAAATAACGTCTTTATGATAGTTTATTTTCATTTAAAATACCTACTCAGGATAGTAAAAAATTCAATGATTTGTCATACTCGTCATACTATATTTTTCTACTCATCTATCTTAGACAGCGATTGTCAAAACATGACATGTTTACATTATTGCCACATCAGGCAGGATTGGACTACTATACAATTATATGTCAATGTATTTGACCGACTCAAAACTTGAAAGATGTGTTGATGTGCGCGATAGATGGCACTGTACCAATTTCTAAACCGCGGTATGGTTTCGTTACATTGTGTTAGTATACATTTTCTACTTTGATTACCTACTTGCATATTCTACACTTTTTATATTGTTTTAAAATCAATTTTTGCAGAGGGTCGATTGATCCCTTGATTAATTTAAAATTATTAATTCTCGTCTCTCGATCGATTAATCAAACACTGGACTGATTTTTTTTAGGCAACCCATCTTCAATGAATTTATTGACATACTAGCTGATGTCCGCAGCTTCGCCCGCGAAAAATTTGGTTCCGTGGGAACTTATTCCCGGGATAAAAAGTAGCCTATGTGTTATTCCAGACTATAATGTATCTCTGCACCTCAGCCCGATCCGTTCAGTGGTTTGAGCGTGAAAGAGTAACAAACATCCACACTCACAAACTTTCACATTTATAATATTATACGTAGGTATATTATACATAATAATAAAATGATAGAAAAGTCAAAACAGTACATTGGAAATATTTTAAAAAAATACTCGCTGGGTGTTCAACATAAGATACCGAATACCGAAGCCGAAAATATAGTTCGATAAAATGTTGTCTGTTTGCTTTGCTTTGTCCGGAAGGATCTCGAAAAGTACTGAATAGATTCGATTCAAATTTTGCACAAGTATTAACTGGGAGTAGGGTCTTCAAATATGCTATATATTATCACGCTACATATCCTAGGGACTAAGCAGAGAGCAATCAACTTGGCATTATAACATAATTTGTACGCGTACGAAGTCGCGGGCAACAGCTACCTAGTTGAATATAAAATAATTTTCATCCATTTAACAAGCTCGGTGAAGATCGTTCTTAACGGGATCTTAGACCAGTAGCTCCCGTGGGATTAAGTGGATAAAATATAGCCTATGCTTTGATCCAACAATATAATTATTGTTATTAGCTCATGCGCGCAGCTTCGCCGCTTGTTAACCCTACAAGGCTCAATTTTTTTTATTGGCTGTTTAAATTATATGTGATGTGGTTAGTGTTTAGAAGTTGGGGAAAAGCAATGAAAATGATGAAAATCAAATATTTTAGTAAAATTTCGAAATTTTATTTCGGTTCCACATGTGGTACACTGAGCCTTAACTCTATTTTTTTGGTAATCAATTAGAACATTTAAGAAATAGTTTAGCTTATGAATTAGCTCGTATGTGTGCCTGTGAGTGTATGTGTTTTTTTTATATTTAGCTCGCCAAAATGATGCCGCCTCCTGATTGAAAGTCACAGCGACATCAAGCAGTTGGGGGCTACTGTCATAGTCTGTAAGACTATAGCCAGTGGTCCTCAAGTTGGCGGCCCTATGATGTGCCTCTTCACACTCCGCTTGAAGAACCCAGGAGTGTAAGAGGAGGGAATACGTGTGCTGGTAGGTCGTTCCAGATTCTTATGGTACGACAGAGAAACAATCTTTTGAATCGTTCAGTTCTAGCGAAGACTCTCTCCACTGTGTGAGAGTGGCATCTCTGTCCAGCACGCGTTGTTCGGGATCGGAAAGGACAGGGCGGGATTAGGTTGAAGAGTTCTGCAGAACACTCACCGTGATAGATACGGTAGAATGCAGCCAAAGATGCAATAGTTCTTCGCTGCACCAATGGCTCCAGACTCTCCGACACCTCCGGGCAGTTGATAATGCGAATAGCACGCCGCTGCATAGAGTCCAGCGCATTAAGCAAGTACCTCGCGGAGTCGTTCCAAAGGTGAGAGCAGAATTCGTCGCAAGGACAAATCTCTCAAGGGAGAGCATGTCATTGATATGCAGAAGAAAGAGGGTTGGGGACAACACAGATCCATGTGGTACCCCGGCATTAACCCGCATAAAACACCAAGCCTGACCGACACAACGGACCCGTATCTGTCGTCCGTACAGGAAGCTGTCCATCCAGCTGCACAATCGGGGCGGTAGCCCATATGCCGGAAGCTTGGAAAGAAGCGACGCATGCCATACTCTATCGAAGGCTTTCGCAATATCGAGGCTTATAGCCAACGACTCGCCGTGCCTCTCCATAGCCTCACCCTAAACATGCGTCACGTACGCCAGGAGGTCACCGGTAAATTGTTTTGGCCTAAAGCCATATTGCCGATGATTGAGTAGCGAGTGGTCCTCGAGGTAACGCATGAGCTGTTCGTTGATGATCAGCTCAAATATTTTACAGGTAAGTGAGGTGACGGCTACGGGGCTATAGTTGGCAGGATCTGACCGATCCCCTTGGTATATCCTCACTACCCGAGGGTATACCAAGACAATCTTGGATTGAATGGTCATGTAACAATCTCCGTGACATTGTCTGAAAAAAAAAACGAAGAATTCATAAGCACATTTGTGGTCCATATACATACATTAGAATGAGAGCTAAAGCTCACGGTACCATATGTGGTACAACCATAAAAATACAATTTTACTATACAAATACTAAAAGAATGAAAAAATATTGCTAACCTTGGTTCAATAAAGACTTATCACGTATCGAAATATTTTTTCCGGTTGAAAATCATTTTATTTATAATTTTTTAAGAATTTTTGAAACCACGCAAACAGCCAATGTGACACTTTACCTCAAACTCTGCACTTTTGCTGACCGCTCGGCAAAAATAACGACATCTATGCGAGATGTCTTATCTTATATTGTTACTACTCTTGTAGTGCATCTATAAATAATCAACAGATATCACTACGAGTATTGGTTAAGTCTGTAGGAAGGATAAAAGTGGTTGTACCGTATGTGGCACTGGGTGCTCTGTAGGGTTAAATTTATTTTTCACTGACATGAGCATTTAATTTTATTTATTTGGAGACATTTTGCTATTTTTCATTTATTGTTTGTTTATTATTTATTATTATTTTTTAATTCGATTTCTAATACCTATGTAAAGCACTGTGTCAAGAAAGATTTTTATTTTTTTAATGTTATAATTTAAATTTTTGCATACCGTCTGTATACGGTGAAACATGCTGTACCTAACCTTAGTAACATAACAAAAGAACCCTGTAACCATGTTTCTAGCAAATAAATATTCTATTCTATTCTATTCGCCCGCGTAAAATTTGTTCCTGTTCCCGCTTCCAGTGGGAACTTATTCCCGGGATAAAAAGTAGCCTATGTGTTATTCCAGACACTAATCAATCCCTGTACCAAGTTTCAGCCAGATCTGTTCAACCGTTCGAGCGTGAAAGAGTAACAAATATCCACACTCACGAACTTTCGCCTTTATAATATTAGTAAGATTATATTGTTGATCGAAGAGTCTATGTCACCCGACCCGGTGCCAGCAGTAGCTTCCCAACAGTGAAATAAATTTCAAATCGGTTCAGTACGTAGGTAGTTTGGGAGCCCCCTCGTGCAAACTTTGTTTTCTATAATATCTACAGATCATGATCAAGATTTTAATAAAGTATTATTATTAAAATCTTGGCACGTCCGTAAAATGCACAAAAAGACATTAACGATTTTGGAAATACCTATTCAAGAACACACTTCATTAAATGACACTAAAATGAAACCTTAGTTTCTTAATAGATGAGACTACATAAGTACCGTGTGCTATTTAGAAAATAATTATTTACTTGCGAAAGCGAAACCTCTCTGAAAATCATCGAAAATTACCTTTGTCAATTTGATTATTCCTGCTATTCGATGATTTTTGATAAATTTGAGAGTTGTTTATTTAATGTAAATAATTATTTTGTAAAAAGCACACGGTGCTAATGTAGTCTCATGTGTTAAGAAAAGGTTCCATTTTAGTGTCATTTAATGTAGGTAGTGAATTCTTGAATATTTCCAAAATCCTAAGTGCATTTTTTACAGACGGGCCCCTTAATGATATTAATAATAATATAATTTATTTTCAAAAATAAAGGTAAAAATATAAATTGCTAAACATAAAACTTTAGCATAATGTAAGAAACCTGTATTTCAGCTTACCGTGCCCCAAAAATTATAAGACAAGTAGGTAAGTAGGTACCTATCTATTCTTTGTATAAAAAAAGAAAGAAAAAAAACCGTATGATTCGGATGGAACTCAAACCAGTAGGTAGCTATCAAGAGCAACGGTCTGACCAAATTATCTCCAGAAGGCCAATTTCTCCTAAAAATATGGTTGAAACGACATTCGAATTACAACAAACCAGTTTTCGGGTCGTGTCTCTTTCGTGGAGCCACCTAAGAACTTACATAGAATTTGCCTACTTATAGGTATCAAATGAGGGAACTAAAGATGAAACTGTAGGATGGGCAAGCAATAACTTAGAGAATATTTTGTACCAAATGTTTTAGACATCTGCAGCAACTGTTGCCGTAATGCCGTATGCAACGGTATATTTATTTCATTTATTTATATCTTAAGCATAAAAAAAGGAATAACGCCACCTAACGGCACAAGCCTCAAACACAAGGTACTAAAGTACTTGAAGATACTGCTGAACGTAAATCGTTTCACTATCTTCCACCAGATGGCACTAATAAAACTTCTGAAGAAATTCAAAGTATCTCCTAGAAAAATCAAACTCGTTCGTTTTAACCTTTTTTTTTGTTCGAAAGCCGATGTGATCTGTACAAGCTATTTTCTAAGATTATTATTTTACTTTTTAGGTGAGTCAGGGATCTGAAATGTCCAAACATTGCATTGGTACCGTAGAATGCTGCAACTCTTTCTTTTGATATCATGGATACCTATTATCTGAATTAAAGACTCTCAAAACTGTAGGTTAATTAAGATGTAGGCAAGAGACAACTTTGCGTAAAGCAAATCTTGATAATTTTGAATTTGATTTAAACGGTTCCATACCTAGTTGAACGGCATTTCCACGTTATTCTAAAAATTGGCGCAGGCCTTTACTGCTAAAATGCTAAATTTTACACTACCTTTTTTATAATGTTGTATTAAAATAGCACCGTTGAATGACGTTCATATCGTCATAGACTTTCGTCAAATTCAAATTCATAAATTCACGTGAAACGTGGTACAGTTTGAGATGTTATAAAAATTTGACACCAACACATTTCGCCAGATCAGGCATGCAAATATCATTAAACAATATTATAATAATTCCGTGCATTACATTACGTTTTCTACAGTACAGATAGATCATTTAGGTGTTACCAATTCTATTAATAATGTTACCATGTCAAAATCATTCATCTTTGTTTTCAGTCGTGAGCTTATCAATATGAAGGTATTCTGAGAGTTTTGTTGGGTAAGCCTCGCGGAAAATAGAAGCCCTGAATATGTTAAGGCGATTATATTAATGCGGTGCCAGACGTCGCTGGCACAGTATAAAGAGTACTAAGTACAAACGGACGAAGCGCAAGCTATACCTACGATTCTCGTTTTCGGCAGGCCTTTCAGCACGTTAGCAGGCGATTGTGCCGAGTAGACGAACGCGCGCGTGTTTAATTTACAAAAAATATTTAATATGACAACTAGAGTCTATTGTGCTTGTTTTGGTTGCATGAATTCGTCAATAACGCACCCAGAGATAACGTTTTTTAGATTACCTGGAAACTCCGAAAGGTAAGACTATAAATTGATTTTACTTAAGTACTAATTGGTACTATACTACTAGTTGACTAAAGTAAAACAAAATGATTGACACAAACTAGACTTGTGCTTGCTCAGTCAGTGAACGGTACGATCCAATATAGTACAATATCCAAAAAAAACTAGTTCAGAACTCTAGTACGTGTAGGTAGTACATTTAGTTCCGTTGTCAGTTCGTAGTTATTTAGTTGAGAGCAATGATTTAGGTATGTTTCAAGAGTATTCATTTCTTTGTGGATGACCGATGTTACAGTACACGCTAAGTGTACTGTAACATCGGTCATCCACAAAGTGCGCTGCGCCGCCACGCCGCCGCCCCGCGCCGCCGCGCCGCCGCCCCGCGCCGCCAGCCGTTGCGGGGATATTATATTATTACTCACAAAGTATTTTTTTCTATACTAATATTATAAAGAGGAAAGATTTGTTTTTTTGTTTGTTTGTAACGAATAGGCTCCGGAACTACTGGTCCGATTTGAAAAATTCTTTCACTGTTGGGAAGCTACTCTTTGCGGGTAACATAGGCTATATTTTATTCCCGTATTCCAACGGGAACGGGAACTACGCGGGTGAAACCGCGTGACGTCCGCTAGTGTTTAAATAAAAAAGGTACATATTTACTCGAAATTGAAGCCGGTTGTCGGTAAAACGACAATCCTTAATACAGATTGAAGGCCTTGTGGGCGGATTGAAAAAATTGAACTGCATTATGCTCACTATATATACGCGTACGTAAAACTATAAGGTAAAATGTGGGCGTATACTATGCCTCTGCCTACACCTTCAGGGATAAAGGCGTGACTATATGAATATATGTATGCACATATTTACAATCGCAATACTAAATAGAAAATCAAAGTAGGCACATATTATTAAAATGCTGTAGGTGGGCAGCCCTATCGCATGCTTACGTACCGCGCGGCTGTAGGCATTTATTTCTAAAACCCGGCTGAGTCAAACTACAGTATACAGTGTCGCTGGTGAGGAGTCTACTGCCCAAGACAGCGCAGCGGTCGTCCCCGCGTTGAATACTGCTCTCATCTTTGGGATGACTCTACCATATTCATAGAACACCGTAATATTACATGATATGAAGCAACATACTATTTGCGTTCTAGTTTGTCCAGAGGTAACAGGAAGCCTTGAGTCGCTGGCGCCACGTAGAACGCTAAAACCGTATATCGTGATTACTCGAATACAATAGTTATTAGAGTTACCTCCATCACAGATTATATAATATATTCTATACCTCCATTATACTTTTCTAACATTCCGTTTATTTCATTAAAAGAAATGCTCACGGAACTTGCATATCGCTTTCACGTTGAACTCAGTTCCAATATAGAAGCGGTCTGCAAGAGCCATGAGCAAAACTAGCATCATGTTAATCACCTCGCGAACGAAGTCGCGGGCAAAAGCTAGTATTTAAATTTAAATCTATATATATAAAAATCAATGCCACTTTTCGTTGTAATTTTATAACTCAAGAACGGGCTCACTTATCCAAACCAAATGTTTAGGCTTTGTTCGGACTATTTAGTAGATGGTTTATGTGAAGTTTGCACAAAATCGGTTGAGCGGTTCTTCATTTATCACGCAAACAAAGTTGCGTGGGTCAGCTAGTATAATATAAATTATAGTATTAAACTTATCAAGGAGTCAATTGACCCTCTGCAAAAATTAAATAATAATAATAATAAGGGCAGATATAAACCAAATTAGAAAATGTGTAGAAACACATGTAACGATACCATACCGCGGTTCAGAAATTGATACACTGCCATCTATCGCGCTCATGAACAACTTTCAAGCTTTAAATTGGTCAACACCGTTTAAAAGCAACACGCGCTCTACCCATGCCATGAGGCCATAACTTTAATAGGGGGGATCACGTTAAGATTTTTATATGAAACTAGAAAAAAAAAGCAGTAAATTTTGGGGTCATCATACTCAGAACTGAAACTCAAAAATGTTTTTTTCATCAAACCCATACGTGTGGGGTTTTTATAGATAGGTCTTCAAAAATGCTATTAAGGTTCTTAACATCATTTTTTTCTAAAGTGAATAGTTTGAGCAAGAGACACTTCCAAAGTGGTAAAATGTGTCCCCCCCCCCCCCTCTAACTTCTAAACTAAGAGAATAATAAATCTAAAAAAAATATATGATGTACATTGCCATAAAAACTACCAACGAAAATTGGTTTGAACTTGAGATAGAGTTGGTAGTTTTTTTTATTTTGTCATAAACTGCAATTTTCGGTTAGAAAAATCACTACTACTGCGAACGCGTTAAAACCAAACACTTTTAAATAAACTGAGGTAGACATGCCCTACGCACCGATTTTTGAAACCTATAAACTGCGCTAATTAGCAGCGTTGCTCGCACTGTTGTGAGTCAAAACTTCGAAAGTACTACCCGTTCGCTCTAACTTTGCCGCTGGCGTAGAGGCGTATACCCGAATTGTTAATTAGATGAAGTAAATTGACAGTAGCTAATGTCACTTCGTCATAGAAAATACGCAACATTGTATGAAGAAGTGACATTAGTTGCTGTCAATTTACTTCGTCTAATTAAAAATTCGACTTTAGTATGGAGCCGAGCGGCAAAGTTAGAGCGAATGAGCAGTAGGTGCTCGATTTGCAATCGGAGTCCATACGCCTTCTCTTTTACTCTTTTTCTATTCGTATATTGCTATTGTGTGTGGTGACAATTACGTAAAAAAATATTTATAAGTGAGTGTAGTCTTATTAATGTGTGTATTTGAGGATTGCTTTTGAAATCTCGTTTGTTAGAGTACGGCGTGTCTACCTCAGATTATATAGAAGTCTTTTGTTAAAACATCAATCAAAGTATTGATCAAAGTGACAACAACTTATAAGAACTTTTATATTGTGTTACTTGCTGCCACGGAACCCTTTATGGGCGAGGCCAACTCGCATTTGGCCGGTTTTTTGAAATATTTCTTTCCGATTGGAATGTATTTTTAGTTAAACTAAAAAAATATATATAGATATTATAGTTCGTTTACAGTTAATTTACATCTGACAGATCGTTTTCTGTAAGTTGATAATGCAGCTACGAATAATGTATACTACGTACGTATACGTTATTCGTAGTATTGCAGTAAAGTCCCCCTATGAGTGCCAGCTTCAGACATTTTACCGCATATTAGGGGAGATTAAAAGATGGAAATGTTAAGACTGAGACTTTTTTTTTATCTAAATATCCATTATTCAGTATAATTAACATTACTAAAGACGTAGTTCTGTTACTATAAGATTTTTCTTAAGTTTCATTTATATTTACATAAAATAGATATGTAATTCAAAAAAGACACTCATCACCATCACCAAGGAGGGCAAAGGTGCTGCTTCCACAACTCAAATAATTTCCACGCCCGAAAAAACGGCAGCAAAAGTAGAAAATAAGTTTCGACTTAAGGTTGGTTCGTACATGGTAGAAAAAAAATCTTAGTATGGTAACACGAAAATCAGGGAAGCCAACCTCACAGCTAGAGGTAAATTAACTATGAACGGACTATACTTGCTATTACTATTACACTGGCTATTACTAGGGAATGCAATCCCGCAACAAGATTGTAATCCCGGTATTTGCGGGACTGAGCAATCTCAGTCCCGCGGGATCCCGGTATTTGCGGGATCCCGCATATTTCTGAAAGTCATTGAGAAAAGAATAGAATTCTGTATCATACATCCATCTAGAACTGAAAAATAGTCACCCCCTTAATCCCCGAAGGGGTAGGCAGGACGAGGCATATGGTCTCATCTCATACCTAATGTCCTTTTCTCAAAATATGTGCACTACAGGATTAACCCCGCTCAATCCGACTTGGATAGGTTAGGTTAGAAGGCTAAGGCGGGAGCGGAGCGCAACGAAGCTTCCGCATTAGTCTTCGTGGTTATTTTTTTTATATCCTAACACATATTTGGAGAAAGGGACATTTTGAAAAAAGGACATTTCGCGAAAAGGACATTTTGAGAAAAGGACATTTCGCAAAAAGGACATTTTGAGAAAAAGACATTTCGAGAAAAGGACATTTCGAGAAAAGGACATAATGAGAAAGAACATTTCGAGAAAAGGACATTATGAGATGAGACGAGCCGGGCCTTCAACTTGACTTAGCTGCCATTTTACCGGCAAACGGGACCAATGGCTTAACGTGCCATCCGAAGCACGGCAACGGTCAAATAAATGTAACAAAGTGGTCACCCATCTAAGGACCGGCCATAGTAAATGTAACTTACTGCAGTGATCTTTTACAGAACACTGAGTCCGCGGGGCACAAGGAAAAATAAATTATTTAATATTACTTTTGTATTGAGATTATTAAACCGATATACATATCTATACATATAATAAAACTGTTGAGGGTCGAGAGTCTGTACATGAAAGATATTTTGAAAATTTTATTTGTAGGGCGTTCTCTAATCGATACTGAAGCCGAAAATGTAATTTAAATTTTTCATGTCTGTCTGTCTGTCTGTCTGTATCCCGAATAAGTATCACGCCAAAACTACTGCGTCGATTTGACTGAAACTTGGTACAATCAGAGCTTATAATGCGAGGAAGGTTCTAGGATACTTTTGATCCCGATATTTTGCGCGGTTCTTTTGGGAGACGGGATGAAAGACAAAACGGTTTTTTAGTTGTAACTTCAGAATGCGTGGTCCGATTCCATAAATTTTTTCAGTGTTGAAATGGAAATACTCTAAGGATTATTTCGCACAATTTTCAATGTTTAGGATTTTGTGATTCAGGAATTAGAGACATTTCAACTTTCGCGAAACCTAAAAATTAAGAATTTCTTTAAATCTAAACTGGCGTGTTGGCTTAATCATAAAAGACTTAATCATTAAGCTCTTTTATGATTAAGCAAACAGGGCAGTTTCATACGCTCCCATGAGTCTGTTTTTGTTAAGTAATAAAATAGCTACTGCAAATTATTAGAAGCGCAGAAAACATAGCATGTCAAAATTTTTGTCTGCCAAACGACTCCTAACTTTACATGTCAGATAGCCAGCAAGCAATGTACGAGATAATTGAATACTTTTATAGTACGAGAAAAGTCAATTCTCCCTGATTAAATCACTAAACTCAAATAAGTACGTTATTAGGTTATATATTACGTCACAATTACAAAAAACTTTCTCAAACCGAATCAGTTTGTGCGATTCCGCTTACAGAATAATACATGGCGTTTACCTTTGCACAATCCCGCTAATCCCGCGGGATCCCGCACGATTTACGTGCGGGACTGGTCCCGCAAAAATACTGCGGGATCCCGGTATTTCGGGATCCCGGTATCCCGGTATTGCATTCCCTAGCTATTACCTACTTTATACGGTGTGGGTAAGTATCGAATATTATTATCATTAGACCAATCAGGGTGCTTGGGCGCCGCCGACGTGTATAGTGTCATCTTCTTATGAAAATGCCTGTGTCAGAATCTGTGTAAATGTCCCTAAAAGAAGCCATGTCACACCTTACAAAAATCTAAAGATTTTGAAGATGTCTGCCAGGAGACAGCTGCATCTGGCTAATTTGATTTTTGGAGTAGTGAATGGAATGGAGACCATGGTGCTCGCCATGATCACCAGCGGGAGGAAGTGGGACGCATCGCGTCTTACTGCGAGCAGGTTATATTCTTGAAAGAGAGAGATAACTTTTCCACCCGAGATCCCCAGTCTGTAGAGTGGGTGCCGCAGACTAGTATTCGCCGAAGACTATCGACCTCCACGAGCGGAAGCCTGAAGACGAGGAAAGGGCGGCTCACCGTCCTTACGAAACAGGCCGAAAACGACGGCGTGACGCAAGAAGTGGGATAACACCCCAACCAACCCCCAAAATAGGTGGAATAGTACCCGAACCCCTAGGTGAGACCGCGGTGGTAGCCAAACTCTATCGGGAATCTTGGTTCCCGGGGCTCTCGGCTGTAGGCGGTGGTAGGGAACTGTGTGGTAATAATCCGGCATAGCATCCTATTACATATCCTATCACTTGTCATTCGGCGTACCTACGAGAAAGTCGTGTGCTTATTTATCTTTATACAAATTGCAAATACCTACCTAAATTGTTACAACAGTATGGCACCTTCGAAGTTGCCTAAATGTGATCAGTGCAGCAAGTCCATCACGACCAAAACACCTGGTGTGGAATGCAGTAAGTGTGGTACTCTGGTGCATGCTAGCACCTTATGCGCCGGCTTGACCACTAAGCAAATTGCAGCCATAAAAGCCTCAGGTAAGCTTGAATGGACTTGCGATGAATGTCATAGTAAATCACCTAGAAGAACATCTCTGATCATACCAGAAGAGGATGAACAAGAAGAAGATGAAATCGGCACTGTACCCCAATCACTGCCGAAGAAATTAACCGTCGATGTTCAAAAAATGACGCAGAATATAACTAGGGAAATAGAAAAGGCGGTTAGAAAACAACTTGGTGAGATAGAAAAGGCTATGGAGTACTGCAGTAATAAAATAGACGAATTTGACGAAGAAATGAGTTCCTTTAGAATGAAGATGAAACTACTTGAGAAAAAAATGAAAATTTAGAAAATACTAATAAACACCTAAAGCTTAAAATAATGGCGATGGAGCAAAAGTGGAATGAAAATGAACAAAAAGCCCTAATTAATTGTCTAGAGATAGTTGGTATTCCGCAAGAAGATCAAGAGAATACAGAATTGTTAACTTGTCAGGTAGCAAAGAAACTGGACCTAAGGGCAGAAGGGCTGCGGACCAGAAGAATTAGGTCAAGAAAAAATGATACAATTCTAGTAGAATTAAAAGAAAATTGTAATCCTGCTATATGGGTAAAAGCGTCGAAATCTGCTAGAATAAAGTTATCAGATGTAAATCCTAATTGCAGTCCTGATACAGCTGGAACAACTATTATTATCCGCCACGCCCTAACTACCTACAATAAAACTTTATACTATCAAGCTAAGCAACTGCTTAAGGATGACTATAAATATATATGGATAAGCCCAGAGGGTAAAGTACTGATACGTAAGAATGATATGAGTAAAATAATAACAATCCGCTTTGAGGAAGACATAAAAAACCTCTCCTTATCCTAATAGCATTATGTGTGGTGTGGCGAGTAGGTTAATGGGTATGTACAACCATATAAACAACGACATTTTGTGTTTTTAATAGTTATGGATAATTCTAGCTTTAGTCAAAATACTTTAGAAATATTTAACTGTACCAACTTAAATACCTATTTATCGTGTATTCCTAAGCAAAATAACTTCACTATACTACATACTAATATAAGATCTTTAGTTAAAAATTACTCACAACTTACGGTTCATATTGCTAAATACAAAAATAAAATCGATGTCATCATACTAACAGAAGTCAATGTATCGGAATCCCTATGCAGTATGTTCAACATGGAGGGCTATACAATGTACACGAAATTACGAAGAAGTCGAAAGGGTGGCGGTATTATAATATATATACACCAAAAGCACACTTTCAATGAGGTAAATCACAACACTTTGCATTGTGAATGCATGCTGGGTAATATCACAACTTCACAGCGATTTTCTATATTTATATGTGCGTTGTATAGACCTCCAGATAATAGTAAACATCTATTTCTAAAAACCGAACTTCCTAAAATACTAAGGGCGAGCGCCCACTGCTTTGCGATCCGGTGCGTTTGCGTTTTTTCTTTTTTAATTTGGCCTGGCTATAAACTGAGATCATTGGTGAATGAACTAAAAACTGGATTCATTAAGGTCGCTTTACACGCTTATTTAGCCGGCATAATGCCGTTTCACACTTTCGTGAGAATCGCGAGGTGGATATCGAATAAATGTCGGTGTTTTGCGTGGTCCCACTATTTAGAACCACTAGTGGGACCACGAGGGAGAACTGTTTCTCGTGTCGTGGTCTCACTACGATATCGGATGTCAACTGTTTGGTCCTGATGTTACCTGCTTATATACTCCTTTTAGATAGGTATAACATTAAATTAAATTTTAAAATTTAATGTTAAATAACTAAAAAAGTCGGTGTTCATTATTTTAATGATATAAATTTTTGTAATTCTTAATTTTTTTTCTCTGATCTTCACATGTTCCACTGATCTTGATTTGTTTTGTCATTCTTTGTTTAAAGATCTTCATTTGTTTTGTCGATCGTCATTTGTTTTGAAAACAGGACATACTTAGTAGAACAGAAAACTGCTTTCTCGTGGTCCCACTATTTTGTCACACTAGTGGTACCACGAGAAAACACCGGGTAAATGTGTGTAAAAGTGTTCGTGGGGCTTTTACATCACATCAGGACCATCAATCGTATTGGACAGCACATCTCTGCATAGCACCTAGCGTGACGAGTAAGTACCTCGCGGTGTCATTCCAAAGGTGAAAACATTTTCCGACGCAGGCAAATATCTCTGATGCGGCGCGTAGAACCGCCTCACCTAAATAAGATTCCTTTTTTTTTTATTTAGCTCGCCAAATTGACGTCGCCACCAACCTGATGGTAAGCCGTGGTGCATCTAGCGATTGGGGGTCAGTGTCACAGTCCTTAAGACTTTAGACAGTGGCCCTCAAGTTGGCGGCCCTGTGATGTGCGTCTTCACGTTCCTCTTCAAGAACCCGGGATTGTAAGATGAGGGAAAAACGTGAGCGGGCAGGTCGTTCCATGTTTTTATAGTTCGACAGAGGAACGTCTTTTAAAACGCTGGGTTCTAGCGAAAATTCTCTCCACTGTGTATGAGTGGCATCTCTGCTGCCGCACACCCCGCACATCGCATTGCTGGATATGAATATCCGGCATCGTGGTTCCACAGTCTGCGAAAGTGAGAGGTTGCTTGCCACAGTCATCGGCCCGGGAGCTAGCCGAAAAGAGATTGGCCAGCATTTCAGCTTTCTCTTGGGCTTTGTGAGCCACTGATCCGTCAGGATAGCGCAGCGGCGGCAGCGAGGGCTTGCAAAAGTTGGCCTGCACGGCTTTGGCCAGTTGCCAGTATCCACGGCTGCCCGTCGGATGTGACGTGAGCTCCTGACCAAGCCGCGTGACGCGCTGGGCGTCCGCTCTCCTGATAGCTCTCTTACTCGACCGAGTGGCTATGTTGTACGCTGCCTTGAGGTGAGCCACATTCGGGTTGCGCACAGCCCGAGCCCTGATCCAGGTGCGGTAAGCCGCCTGTGTTGGCTGAAAGGCTACGGCACACTCACCAGCGAACCAGGGGCGGGCTTTGCGGATGCTAGCGTCATCAGTGTATGGAATGTAGTATTCCATACCTAATGTTATCTCACCAGCAACAGCAGAGGCGCTTTCCGATGAAGCCCTCTCTGCAAAGCAGCGCTAAATCCACGGGATGGTTGCAATATATTCTCGTACTGGATTACTCGTCAGCAGTAAGTCTAGAAGGGCGGGTCCATGGTCTGACCTGTCCGGTATGCGCGTAATCCCGAGTACCATTTGGGTCAGACCATGGGAGAGAGCGAACGCGTGGGCGGCCTGTCCCGCAGGATCAGTCTTGAGGGACCCCAGCTACTCAGTGTGGTGACCATTGAAGTCCCCCAGAAAAACCAACTCGCGTCCGGGAACCGCACCTGCGCGCCATCAGCCCCCTCGCTGAGGTGCTGATACAGCCTCGTTATCTCAGCTGTCCCTGTGTGGGGTCGATAGAAACAGACGTAGATCTGACTCATAGAGCCGTGATCTACGTGCAGCCAAAAGACGGAGAAGGAAGGGTTCTCAAGGCAGCGCAGCCGGTGACAGCAAACATCCGCCCTAACGAACGCGCACACCCCGGCTTTATCTCGAAATAGTTCCTCGATGATATAGCCGGTAACAAAGGTACGACTGATCGGCAGGGCGGCGTGTTTGCGTCTCCGTTAGGAACATCACAGCAGGCCGTGCCGTCTCTTGATGGTGAAAGACGGCGTCGAGGTTGGCTTGGAGTCCGCGGATGTTAGCGAATTCCACCTCGAATAGTGCGTTTTGGGGAATGGTCGCAGCGGCCGCTGTGAAACCTCTATTTTTATTTTGCGCTGCCATGATTGGGTTAAAGGGAGACGTGAAGACGGAGCGACATTTGCTGCAGCTTACTTGGGGGTCTTTTCACAACTGCACGGTGGTACCCCCCGGACCAATATTGTACCACCTTGTACCACATGGGAGCCTAGGCCACCATGTGGGTACCTAAATACGCGGAGCGTCGTCCGTTGTTCGGAAGGTGCACCGCGTGCCGGTGAGGTCACTAGGGCCCCTGAGTCTTGTTGTTAGTGGGGCCCCTTAAACCCTAATTTCCGCAAGGCGAGCATTAGGCTCGCGTTCCGCAATCTCTCAATATAGTTTTTTACAATTGACCCTACGCTCATATTGAGCTCATGCCAAGGGTGTCCTGTCCAGGTTATGCTTTAGTGGAACCGTAAGGTCCTGAACAGAGGGTAGGAATTGGTTGGTACTTACTTAATAGAAGAGACAAATTCAATACTCGTCAACATCGGTACTTAGCTTTATTTGTCACAAAAACCTGTATCTGTAACACAATACACGCACTGATTTGGTTCGAGCGACTCACGGATTTGGTTCGCTTCCAGACCATATCCGACAGTCTGTAGATAAAATAATGTCATCTGGTGGCTAAATATGCATTAAGTTGATAGCTAGAGCAACTTAATGCACACAACTTATACACCAAATTCATGTCTTCGAGTTCGCGTCCAAAAACCACCTCCGGCTCTAACTTCACGATCATACCACGAACACTTGTACAGTTGCACACACATTTACCCATGTTTTCTCGTGGTACCATTAGTGTGACGAAATAGTGGGACCACGAGAAAGCAGTTCTCCCTCGTGGTCCCTACTTTTTATCTACATTCTGTATAACTAGGTATGCGCTAATTTTCAAAACAAATGAAGATCAGTGAAACATGTGAAAATTGGAAAAACAAATGAAGATTGACAAAAAATTAAAATCGATAAATTAAATGAAGACTGACTTCCTTATTTGTTTTATTTTAAAATTTAATGTTATACCTATTGAAAAAGTGTATATAAGCAAAAAACATCAAGATTAAAATATTGACATCCGTTTTCGTAATAGGACCACGAGAAACAGTCAGTTGTCCCTCGTGGTCCTCGTGATCCGGCTAAATAAGCGTGTAAGGCGACCTTTATGAATCCAGTTTTTAGTTCATTCACCAATGTTCTCAATTTGAAGCCATGCCAAATTAAAAAAGAAAAAGCTGTCAAATACAACAAACGCACCGGATCGGAAAGCAGTGGGCGCTCGCCCTAAATAAGCACTGCCCTAAAGATAACTTTGTCCTGATAGGCGATATAAATATAAATCTAAAAGAGAACAGCATTTTAACTGAGCGTTACATAAACCTTCTGTCCGAGAAAGGTCTCCAGTGCGCTATTTCAGACTATACACGAGTAGAAATAACTAAAAGTTGTGTTACAAAGACTTGTATTGACCACATTTTTGTCCGATATTGCACAGGAGACATTCACTCGGCAGCGCTCGGCACCGTACTAGCCGACCATCGCATGACCGTTGCTACATTGCACGGAGTGCGTCAGATACAACATGCTCCAAAAAAAATAGATTTAATAAATAAAAATATATTATATAACGAATTAAATAAAATTGACTGGGAGCAGACGTACGAAATGAATTGTCCTAATCGGATATATAGCTTCATAAGGGATAAATTTGACGAAGCTTATAAACATTCGACATACACAAAACTTCTAAGTCCATCATCAAAACGAAATCAGGCAAAATGGATAAATAATAAACTTAAAGATAAATGTAGTAAAATTGACAAATACTACATACTTTGTATGAAAGATCCAACAAACAGACTACTCCGTCTTAGGTATAATGCAGAAAGAAATAAATGCCATAAACTTGTAGAAAAAACACGTAAAAATAAAAATAATCCACGAAAATCTTGGTCTATAATCAATCAGCTCATGGGCAGGATAAACAAGTCAATTGAAGATATCATACATCAAGCCTTCAGTAAGACTATCAAAAACGATAAACAAATTGCTAATAATTTTGCTCTAGAGTTTGAAAGGGACGTGGCTGATATTGTGCCTAAATGTAACAAGCCTCTCTTGGATAAACAAAATTACCTTACACCTGCTGACCAATCCATTTTCTTTAGAAAAGCGACAGAAAGGGATATACATAAGATAATTCACACACTAAATCCCCACAAAGCACCTGGAATTGATAACATACGAGCAGTGGATGTAAAAAATGTCAGTAAAAAAATTGTAGGAGCTATAACTAATTTAATAAACATAAGTGTGTCACAGGGCAGCTACCCTACTGAACTCAAAAGCGGATTAGTAAGACCAGTATATAAAAAAGGCGAAAAGGCAAAGTATTCTAACTATCGACCAATTACGTTACTTCCAATAATAGACAAGATAGTCGAAAAATTTGTCGCGGGTGAAATTTATAGGTATTATGAGAAAAACAATGTACTAACTACAACACAATTTGGTTTCCGGCCTGGTAAAAGTACAACTTTATTGCTAACAGATTTTACAGATGAAGTCAATTCTCATTTGGATGAGCGAAAGCATGTTTTGATGCTCTTTATAGATTATAGTAAGGCGTTTAATACATTAAGACATGATCAATTGATTGAGAGACTGAAAGTTAGTGAAATTCGCGGTCCAATACTGAGCTGGTGTGAAGACTATCTAAAAGGTAGAAACTACAGAGTAAAGGTTGGAGATGCTACCAGTGGCGGGGTTCATGTGACAATGGGCACAGCGCAAGGATCAGTGCTCGGCCCACTACACTATCTTACATATGTAAACGACGCTAAAAAAGTCATAAGACATTGCCAAATATATCAATTCGCCGATGATACTTGCTTAATTGCAGCTGACAAAAACGTAGATGTAGCAAAGCAAAAATTACAAACTGATTTCACAACTCTAAGCATGTGGTCTCACGATGCTGGTCTAGTATTAAACGCTGAAAAGACCCAACTACTTCATGTGAGATCTGCCCATAACACAAAAGGGCTGGATAAGATCAAAATAATGGCCCACAGTCACATGTGCTTGCACCTATACAAGGGAGGCCAGTGTGCGGGGAATTGCACAAGTATCAGCCAAGCCAGGACCACTTCTTACCTTGGGTTGGTAGTAGATGACCGACTCAACTGGGCGGCACATGTGGAAAAAGTGTGTGATAAGTTAAGGGCTTTATTGGCAAAATTCTACCTCCTGAAATATAAGATACCCTTTAAAATACTGCGAAATTTGTATATCGCGTTGGCTGAGTCGGCTATTACTTATGGTATCACTAGCTATGGACGCACGTACAAAACTTATTTAGACAGAATATATAACATCCAAATAAAGTTACTGAAAACAATTGTTCCTAAAAAAATCAAAGAAGCTTATCGAGAAAACTACAGAAGTCTATTTAGCTACTGCGAGGTATTGCCGGTACAGGAACTGGTGCAGTGCGCTATGCTCAGCGAACAATATATTCGTCCTCAACAATTTCTGATTCCTATGGAAGGAAAAATTATAACTCGACAAATTAGCAGAAGAAACGCAACCACAATTTCTCGGAGTAATAATTACTATGGACGACGAACTTATCAATACCTAATTCCTAGACTGTACAACCAGTTACCGGTTGCATTTAGAGATACGCTTAACGCAAAAAATTGTAAACAAAAATTGAAAAAATACTATTTGGAAATTATAAAAAATGAGCTTAGCATGTAGACATCATTATATGTATATATTTAAGAGTGTACACACAAGGTTATATATCAGTATGTATGTTAATTCGGAAAAAAAAAAAAAAAAAAAAAAAATTAACACAATATGCACTTTTATTTGTATTCGTTATATCTCTTACTTAACTTGATTATTTACCTCATAGTTATTACCCAAGACAATATTCTTGAAAAAAAAAAAAAAAAAAACCGTCACTAAAATTAGATTCTCAAAATAGAAACACGCTGTATTGCAACACCTAACATTGTTATCTCGTAGACAACTGGAGGGAGGCGGCTCAGAGCGCCTGCGAACCTGCGAATGTGAGATAAGAGTGACTTCAGACTGTCGCATGACTAAATAAATACGTTTAGCAAATCAATATTAACGTATGGTAATCCTATGCCTGTGGGTAAACCCTACTAAAATATATATTACAGCTGTGAGGAAACGTGTACATTGTGAATGGATGATTAGTGTTATAATTATGATACGACCTATTATGCTAAACGGTATGTACCTAGTCTGAAGTCACCTTTAGTAATGTAATATAAACGGCACATTCGCTGCTTTGAAATGCAGAGGCTAACTTTGAAGTTGTTTTAAAGTTGTCTACCCACATTGTTTTATTAATAAGAGATAATATAAATTGGTCGAAGAATGTCATTGCATGTAGGTATTTATTTTTGGGTTGGGTACAGTATGAAGCGAGTGAAACCCCTGTATTATTGATTGTGAATTGTAAGTAATTGTAAATATTTTAGGAAATAAGTACCCAACTTAACTTTATCTAGGAGATAGAAATATGATATGTAATGAAGGTAAAATTAATGTTAATTGAAAATTGTTTGGTGAGCCAGTGTCAAGTTAAACTTCGGTTGCCTGGACAAACCTATAAAGGTTTTTTGGTAACCATTACATAATATTGTACATAAGACTAATGTTTGTGTTGAAACAATAAATAAAAAAAAAAAAAAATCCTTTAAGAATTTCCAAACGTAAATAAAAAAAAATGACCTAACCTTTTCCGAAATTGCTAATAACTTTTAATTTATCCCTGAGGGATGGAATTTTCGAAAATGGTAAAAAAGCTCTTACCACTTGACCCTTCCCACCAAAACATATCATTTGACTCTCCCCACCCACCAAAACATGTCGCGTGACCGTCCCCTTTACTAAGGTTACGTCCGCACAGGCAGGCGGCTTGCTTGGCGCCTAGAGCCTAGTGGCTTGCATCCTGGCTACTTGCTAGGATACACGGTGGCCGCACTGAAAGGTGGTTTGCGTGGGGGGTCGGTAGGTGCCTTTGTCATTTGCTTGTCGGCACGTTGACAAGATGACACTTTCAAAAATAGCTCTTTACTGCTCTGTATTGGTTTCATACCTATGATCACGCCCTTTATCCACAAAGGGGTAGACAGAGGCATATTAGATGCCCACATTTCACCTTTGAGATTTTGTCCTTTTGAGATTTTTTTTGAGATTTTTGATTTTGTTTGAGTAAAACTATGTAGGCTTAGCTTCTCTCTCTCATAGTCATATTGGCACCGACTTCAGTATTATATTTAATGAAATCTGATAAATCAGAATATATGTACTGACTTTGTGCTAAGTAAATTTTATTTTTCAGTTTTTAGTTTTGTTTGAAGTCGGTTTCTTTTTAGTTAATTTTTTTTTAAATAAGTGCTATTAATATTATTATATTATCAATAAATAGTGTAGATAAATAACTAGTTTTATTTTCCTCATATTTTCAATGAAAAGTAGAGTGTTTAACACAGATAAAATAATCAATTCCGATTCAGACTATAACGTCTAAATACCTCGGGAATTGATTCATTCAACCCTCGGATAACATCCGCAATCAAAATGCCTCGCGCCTGGCGACAAAAAACCAACATGTTTGTTTACTTGGATACACGCTAAGCTACTCAGTCTACTCACTAGGCGCCAAGCGCGCAGTGCGGCCGGTCGCGAACATTCAAGTACTACCCGTTCGCTCTAACTTTGCCGCTGGCGTAGAGGCGTATACCCGAATTGTTAATTAGACGAAGTAAATTGACAGTAGCTAATGTCACTTCGTCATAGAAAATACGCAACATTGTATGAAGAAGTGACATTAGTTGCTGTCAATTTACTTCGTCTAATTAAAAATTCGACTTTAGTATGGAGTCGAGCGGCAAAGTTAGAGCGAACGAGCAGTATGTTCGTTTTACTAAGCTACTCGCTAGGTGACTCGCTAGGCTCTAGGCGCCTAACAAGCCGCCTGCCTGTGCGGACGTAACCTAAAGCTTGCTGTGGAATTTGTCGACAAACCTAAAAAGTTGCGTATCACTGCGATATATCACTTTCCAATACTTATGCACGTTGTCCTCTATGTTTAAGAATCCACTCTAAATTACACATAAACACTCAATTATACAACGGAAGACAAACGCTTGTCTGTAAGTTTCTCGCGCAAATTGTTAAAAGGCGTTATTTTCACAATGTGGCCAACATGCAAAATATTATTTTCGGCGAGCTACATGATTAATTAGAAAATACAAAAGAGGGTAGTGTGAGCTGTTGAAGATTTAATACGTCAAATTTTAGCCGTTGGTTGTGTGTTTCAGAGCGGCAGCTTTAACTCGTGAGTATTTCCATTATTTTTACATACCTAATAGTTAAACAGCAAAATAAATTTTGGAATGTTTTCTATGTGATTATTATATTTCGGTGATAAAGCTTCTCGTAAGCATAAATCATCATTAGCGGCCGTAGGTCTGTTGGGAGTCCCGGGACATCCTTCCGAGGGCTTACCCGGGGCTCCCAACTACCGGCTGTTGGGCGTTACGTGAGGTTTTTAGTCGGTAAGAGTCCGGCATAGCAGCCTTTCAGGATTTTCCCTCACGTAAAAAAAAAAGCATAAATCGTCAATCGAATAACTACCTATCTATTGAGATCAAAGAAGTGGGCACAATGTCACGCTAGTCAAGCTAGACGCGTGATGGTGCTAGTAAATTGAAAATATTAACATTTATAATGTAGTTACATCAATATAACATCCCTACTAATATTATGAATGCGAAAGTAACTCGGTCTGTCTGTTCACACCTAAACGGCTGGAGCGATTGAGATGAAATTTGGTACAGACACAGTTCGAGGCCCTGGGAAGGACATAGGCTACTATTAAACCGACTGCGCAAAAGAAGGGTTGTGATTTTACGGGATAACGACTTCTACGCGGTCGAAGCCGCTTCAAGAGTAATAAAGTCAGGTAGCTTTAGGTAAGTAGATACTTCTTGTAACTTTTTAGAATGCCATGATGAGGTAAATCCACACTTTGACTACAATACCATACTTATTGTATTGAAGTGACGCTGTTATAATAAAGTGCATCGCAAATGTGTATAATTTATTTGCTTCAAAGTCGAACCAATGAGAATCCATACAGCTTACATAATGATCTAGCTACATAAAGTATGTATTGTGCAACCCACCGCCCCTGAAGCCCGAACATACACACACACAAAGGCGCGCTCCAGAGTCGCGGGACCAATGCGCTTGCGCAACCTCCTATAATTATACCTTATTCGATACATAGATATGACCCTAACCTAGTATAGGGTAGTTTGTCGTAGTAAAATTGTAACAACACAAAATTATGTTGTATATCATGAGATCCTGAAAACGTTCGGTGAAAACAGTTTTGTTGTGTACGTACCTACCTATTTATTTAACTAGCTGACCCCGCAACTTTTATGATTAAGCTAACATGCCAGTTTAGATTTACCCATTTTTAGATTCAAATGTCTATGTAAGATTCTTTAAAGTGATATAACTTTTTTATTTATGAACCGATTGACATGAAATAAACACTAAATACAAAGTGGAGCAAACCTCAACACAATAAAGAAAACCGCATTGCAATCGGTTAAGCGGTTACTGAGATTAGCGTGCACAAACGTACAGACAAACAGATATAGAGACAAACAGACAAAAATTCTAAAAATCATTGTTTTGGGTTCTATTGCGTTCATAAAGCCCGCCTATCATATTTTTTTATTGTTTATCTTACATGTACAGACAGCGACTTGTTACGATTTTATTATATGTTATGTATTGATGATTTATTGATGATTGATTACTAGCTGTTGCCTGCAACTTCGTACGCTGCATTTTATATGTGATTCTTTAAATTGATGTAACTTTTTTATTTATGAACCGATTGACATAAAACAAACACTAAATGTTAAGTGGAGCAAACCGCAACGCAATAAAAGAAACTGCATTGCAATCGGTTGAGTGGTTGCTGAGATTAGCGTGCACAAACGTACAGACAAACAGACAGTTACGATTTTGTTATATGTATTGATTTACTTCACAAATGTCTTTATAACACGGCAACCACAGAAATCAGAAAAAATATTTTCTGATTTCTGTGACGGCAGCAATGAGATACGCAGTGTCAACCCTTCCATGCTCACATCGCATTGCGCGGAGGGTGCAACAATGAACGAGTTGGGGACCACCCCGCTCTGTGCACATCTCGCAATGTAACATGGCGTAACCCTTGCAGGGGCGACCTTGAGCAGATTTACGCTATATCGATCCACAGATATTGAGACAGGAAAGGGGTTTAATAAGTGAGTGAGTCATAAAATGAAACCTTTGGTTTGGTCTATATTTAAGTACTAGCTGTTGCCCGCGACTTCGTATGCGTAAAAATTATGATATAATGCCAATTTGATTGCTCTCTACTTAGCCTCTAGGATATGTAGCGTGATAATATATAGCCTATTTAAAGACCCTCCCCTAGTTATTATTTGTGCAAAATTTTAATCAAATCCATTGAGTACTTTTCGAGATCCTTTCGGACAAAGCAAAGCCAACAGACAAACAAAAAAAAGTCTAACTATAAGTATTTTCGGCTTCGGTATCTAATGTTGAACACCCGGCGAGTATTTTTTTTAATATTTCTAATGTACAGTTATGACTTTTCTATAATTTTATTATATGTATAGATAGCTAGCTCCTAATGGAAAGGGCTATGCTTGGGGTGTCTCTAAGGGATAGACTCCGAAATGAGACTATCCGGCAAAGAACTAAAGTGGTCGACATAGCTCGCAGAATAAGTACATTGAAGTGGCAGTGGGCCGGCCATATCTGCAGAAGAACCGACGGCCGATGGAGCAAACGAGTTCTAGAGTGGAGACCGCGCCTCGGCAAACGTGGGGTAGGACGTCCACCCGCTAGATGGACCGATGACCTGGTAAAGGTCAAGGGCTGGGACTGGATGCGTAAGGCGCAGGACCGTGGATTGTGGCGTAAATTAGGAGGCCTACGTCCAGCAGTGGACTGCGATAGGCTCATTTGATTGATTTGATTGATAGATAGCTAGCTACCTACCATAGCGTATTCATAATATCAGCTAAACGTGGTTAAACTGTTGGTTTATGCATTTTTACCGTTGTGTGTTCGTCTAATTTACAGGTCACACATGTCTTACAGGCCTACCAGCTCAGGGAAGTAGATAGGAAAATTCAACAGTAGCAAAAGTGAGACTTCGATTATTTTATTGGGTAAGTACTTAGACCATATATCACGGGACTAGCCTTTGCGAACCACCGCATACAAAAATATTCTGTTAGTTTTCATAGCGGGTGAAGGGGGAAACACAAAGACATAAAATTTCATTATATTTAAAAATGTATTAATCGACAAACGCGTATGGCTGTTGTGTGTTAATTTTTATTGTACAGTCAACTACAATGAAATGCACTAGTTTAATCATATAAAATGATGTACTGATGTACAGTGCTTTTTATAAAGCCAAAAGACCAAATGGTCTATTGGCTTGGCAGAAAACAATGCTTAAGTAAGGCGCATCCTGTGGTTAGATGATCTAAGGGTAAGTACGAAACAATTGACAATTTTTAAATGTTTAGTTCGAATTTGAAAGCAGACCCAACTGATTAGACTGAGATAAGGAAATCGCACATAACTGTTTAATATTTTTGACATCTGCACCTTGTGTAGCAGCTGCTGCGCCTACAGTCTACCTACATCATCCACCGCTAACGTATTGTGACGTAGTCCCAAACTGTGGCACAATAATGTTGGTGAAAGGTTGTCACTCACCCCTTTCATTGGACAACCCTTCCGCGTTGTGACGGAGGAGTTAGCTAACTGTACTTTATATTTGATTATTATTTAGTTTCGTGATACATCACAGCAGCTACTTACCGCATTGCATTGTGAATGAGACAGTAGGTATGTGGTATGTGTTTGACAATCGTGATGTATTATTTCGGGACTTTGCAAATCTGTCCTTCTGCTATAGTCATTTTAATGTAGGTACTGACCTAAATTGGGCAAGATGTGAAACTGAACATGCTATTTTGTCACATGATTATATTTTTATATATTCACCAATGTATGAAGGATTGTTGAAAATCCCTACTTCCCCACTAATATTACGAGTATAAATGCAAAAGTAACTCTGTCTGTCTGTTACGCTTTCACGCCTAAACGGCTGGAGCGATTGAGATTATATTTGGTAAAGGGATAGTTCGAGACCCGGGGAAGGACATAGGCTACCTTTTAACTGACTGCGCAAAAGTAGGGTTATGGTTTTACGTGATAGTGAATTCTACGCGGTCGAAGCCGCGGGGCACAGCTAGTTACTAATATGTGAGCCTTTGGTGAGGAGGGATTTCATACAATTCATCCATTTCTGGTCATATGCGAGGAAAAGAATTATAATCGAGTGTAGAGTTTAGTTGTTTTTTAATTTGCAAATGGTACATGGATGTATCAAGGCTAAGCTATGAATGGCGATAAAATCAACAACTGATTAGTTAGCGCTCAGAATTTATAATTTCTGCCTTTTTATATAATTTGTACAAGTTTTCACATAATTTTCCATACTTTTCAAAGCCTTCTTCACAAAGAACCACAAACTGGCCACAGATATTGACATGTCAATCGCACCTCGCTATGGGTCCCACGCAACTTGTGGGTTTGTGCGAATTTAAAGCAATCGTAAGCCCACACAATGCCCATTATAAGAATTTCAAGAACGCGTTAAAAATAGGTATAACGTTCCTTTTAATTCAAAACATTTTGTATTTATCTTTTGTGCAGTAACGTAAAGGTTATTTATAAAATTAAATGCAACAACAGTTATAGTAGCACTTGGTGGAATCCTATAAAAAGGTTAACCCCGTGCTACAGTTAACACCTGTCCTTTGCAAACATGTTCTGTTTGGGTGCGCTACTGTGAGCAAAAACACTTATCACTGAATGGTGACAAAAGAACGAAAACGGTAGAAAAAAGAATCTGCGATGAATACCAGTATTATCATTAAACCACTTAGCAAGTATCTAACCTTAGGGTCCTAGGTACTTTTTGAGGGCTCGATCTCAGTGCGTGCAGCACCTTCTCTAAGTTTTCACTAAATTGCCTTATCGTATTTTTTAAGACATTTTTTTTACTCGTTCTTGCTTGTAAGCTTGTAGTGCTACAATCAGAATTGGTAGGCTAGTTCCCGAAACTTTTGTTAAACAGAAAGGTAATTGGGGATGATTTAAGAGATGTTAGACACAGTTTTTAGAAGCTTTACTTTTCTATAATGAAAAAAAATACTTTCAGTAATTTTCGAAGTTTTGTCATTTATTCAACGTTTTGTCTAGAAAATTATGCAACAACAAAAACTGTTATCTTAAAAACGAGTTCTTTCAGTTGTTTTTGTTTTTATAGTGTTGTGCAAGTACAACATTGTATTCACTTAGGAATGGTTCTAACAAAAGAGTTTTCACACTGATTTCAAAGGTGCATAATAAAATAGTAGATACTCTATTCATTGAACATAATTAAAATACTTACTACGTTACGTTATGTTCTAGTATATTTGTTTCAAAGGGTTTTACTTTTGTTTAAGGAACTCTCACTTTCCTATAAAATTATTGATATGTCAATTCTAACTCACAACTTTAAAATTGAATTTTATTAAACTATAAATAATAACCTATAACTACAAATCGAAGAGTTGCTTATGCTTGCAGTTCCACCAGATATTGTATCAAATAAGTAAATTATATAGCAGACCCTGCCAAACTTCCCTCACAATTGACAATATTTCTTTCTTTCACGTGGCTCCTTACTGGATGTCTCTCCACATTCTCGGATTTCCGTTCGGCCGCTGTCGCGGCATGCTCGCTTCGCTCGTTCGCCTTCGCGCGTTAGTGGTCACTGTTCCAACCTAACTATTATGAATGAATATTTATGAGGACATTATCCACATATTCAATCTATATATTATACTAAATTCAATAGTGTATAATGTATTATACACTTTTGAGTTTAGTATTTCTTTCTTGACCTCACTTTCTGGTTTAGTAAGCGTAATCTGTCTTTAGTTACAAAGTGATATCAAATAGCGGTCTCTGATTGATGCAAATGAACGGTCGCTGTCGTCCTGTGCAATCGCGTCAAGCCATGCAGAGGCTAAAGAATATGATAAGTATATTTATCATATTCTTTTCGCTAAGTTATAAAAACTGATGTTGTCTGTGAAGGCTTAATTTATAATTTTTGAGGCTCTTGTTTTGAAGCTGCAAAATATTAATTGGTGATAACATGTAAAATCTGTGGCTGAATTAGTAAATTAGATGTTAATATATTAATACGCAGGACAAGTTAAAATAATTGTTAATCTTTATTTGATGCTTATAATGGAATGTTTAGGTGACGTTGTAAAAAGGACGTATTAGTATATTAGAGGCTATTTCATTTTCGCGTGGCTTAGTTATTAAATCAGAAGCTAAATGCCGTGGCCGATAAGAACTTTTGAGGCTCGGTTTATTATATCCCGTTAATATGTAGACATGCACTACCATCGTATTTTGTGGTACCTATATTAAAGACTGTAGTTGTCTGTCACATTCAAAGCTGTGGGGCATAATTTTGAAACTTTAACTAATAGGAGTTAGGTACCTACTCAATTTGTTTTTGTTTCATACAGATTGAGAAAGATTTTTTTTTGCGGAGACTGCGGTCTTTCCCTCAGTACAAGATTACTTATTTTCTAGCATTTAAAGTTGTTGTCTGCAGTGTTAGAATGTTATTCAATCTCACAACTTGCCCCACACACGCAACAGCTCTTTTTGTGTATTATAATCAGCTAGTGTGCATTGTCCGCAGAAGACGGACATACGGACATACAAATACAATCCTTTGACAACTGAATCGATTCTGGACGTTTTACAAGAGCATCTGTATATGCCTATGTGAAATAAATTTCTTTACAAAAAAAAAATATATATTCAAAAAATCTTACTCGATAGTCAAAAGTTGACCAGCATTCTCAGAAACGTAAATCATATTTTTGTAGCATAATCATAACTTTTGCAGACAGAGATCTCTGAACTAGCGCCATGTGTAGCATTCCTACTGGAAACATCTTCAAGTTGATAGTTTTTTTAAGTTTTACTTTATGTATTCAGGTCGACAAAGTTATACCACCCGCCTGATAGAAAGCCATGTCAACATCTAGCGATGGTGGCCACTTTCACAGTCTCCAATACTATTGAAAGTGATCATTACTTGGTTCTTGGGATCAGATAGTATTACCAACTGATCCAAAAGAACCACATTACATACATACTGACTCACGACACACACTCGGTAGTGTTATGAATCGCTCGGTAGCGATTCATAAGATCTTTTCTCTGTGGAATCTCTCAAGAATGAAACTTGTGTGGATAAGTCTTTAAAGTTCTCCCTTTCTGATACCAAAAAAAAATTCGAATTCGGACTACGCGTTGAGAAATTACAACTAAAAAACCATTTTGTCTTTCAACCCCTCTCCCACATGAATCGCGCAAATTATCGGGATTAGAACCTTCCTCGGATCGTTAACTCAGATTTTGCCTAGTTTCATCAAAATTGATTTAGTAGTTTCGGCGTGAACTCGATGAAACACTACATGGTAATTATCCCGTTAACAGTTAAATAGTGTGTAGATTACTTTTGCTAAAATTACACAACAACAGAATAAATCAGTCTAACATTTATCGATTCAAAGCTACCGATCTTCGACGGTGTGTTGATGAGCATAACTAAAGAATGAACAGCTGCAAAGAATTAGTAACTGCTTGACTTGACTACTAAGCTAATCTCATCAGCTCCTGTGACCGTTGTGTGGTCTACTGCTAAATCCTTTCAACCATTGCGTCTGCTATTGTCGCCTGCTCAATAAACCGTACACAGATTTTGGAGACTCACAAACTTCAAAGACCATGGCGACACTTCAATTGTACAATCACAAAGAAAGGACCACCAACATTACGGTGTCCTCGTACAAAGATTTTGCAGGACGAGTTAATGAAGACTTGACTTTGAGTTACCATTCGTGCCTACAGAATTAGTAATTAGATCCAAGTCTTTGATTTTATAATCCTTCAATCATTCTGTCAATTTTTGATGAGACATAATTCTTAGCATCTGTAATTACTTGCCGTGTGTGATTTATCAAAGGAACCGAATATATTATAGTTTGAGTTTGGTTTGGAAGGATTCTATCAGTCTCTTTAAATAGATACCTATTCGTTTTTAGTAAAGAACTTACTAAAGAAGCTCTTAGATAAAATTAATGATACCCAGCAGATCCTATAATTTTTTATTAACGCGTTTCCATTGAATCGGAATTGGTTACCGTTGGAGCAAATTGTTGAGAAAATTTTTTTTTGAGACCAGAATGATGTCGATTCATGGTAACAACCAATGTGAAATAAATTAATTGTGACTGTTCAACTAAGTTGAAAACCCAACTAAAAACAATTGGTGACTTAATGATTTATTTAGTTATGTTATGTTATGTTGTTAGTTACCTCTAGTTATGCCCAAACATTTCTAATATTTCCAATATTGAAGTTAAAAGAATTTACATAATAGGTAAACAAAAACAATAAAACTGACAGTTACTTACTATTATTAACTGAGAAAGAAAGCTTCTAACAATTTGCAAAGGGTATTTAATTGTCTCAGATTTGCATAAGGATGGTTGCTCCTGAGCTAAACAATGATATTATTTGCACGAAAGCAGAGCTTTTACTTATTTTTCAAAATTTACAAAAGAAGAAAGTTTATGAGAAAAGTTGCTTTGAGTTGAAAATACGCCGTTATACTCGTTGTTAGGTAATTTTTTGACAGTTTTAATGGAATCAGACGTTACATGGCGGAAATCCATCCTAGAACGATAATAAGGGAGGGGAGGGGAGGGAGAGGAACCCGCCTTACACCCTCGATTGGTCAATCCTAACTTACAACCGTCAAGGATAACCACAACTAGTTGTTTGGGAGGAATGAGGAACCGAACTCCTCCTCAGGAAAGGGATTTTGGATGTTGGATAGGAAAATTCCCTTTACCCTCCAGATTGTTAATAAAACCCTTGTTTGTAAAAATAAAGAATTGAAATTAGCACTACTCCGCTTAACAACGTGACTAATCAGTCGACACGTGGTTCACCTGCACACAAGGCATCTTCAGGACTGCATTTACTGCCATGTAGTCCTGAAGATGCCTCGTGTGTAGGCGAAACACGTGTCGATTGATTCGTCCGAAATCCTTTATTATCATTCTTGACAGTTCCTCTTGGTCGCAATAACACAGAATAACTTATAAGTAGTACTTCGTAATATGACTAATCAGATTTAAATACTACAGAATAAAATAACGATTTGCATATAAATAGAATATAATAAAATGCTGCAAGATACGTTTAGTTTTAATTAATATAACGTTGCTCAATAATTATAATTTTTCACTTTCATGTTTTTTCACGAATCACGAAATTAAAACAGTGTCAACACTCAACACCCATTTATAAAGTGAAATAGGTAGTAACTGTTTAATAATTTTAATCTATACTAATATTATAAAGAGGAAAGATTTGTTTATTTGTTTTTTTTGTTTGTTTGTTTGTAACGAATAGGCTCCGGAACTACTGGACCGATTTGAAAAATTCTTTCACTGTTGGAAAGCTACACTCTTTGCGGGTAACATAGGCTATATTTTATTCCCGTATTCCCACGGGAACGGGAACTACGCGGGTGAAACCGCGTGACGTCTGCTAGTTTATTATAAAGCAATGTAATTTTTATTTTCAGGGCCAAAAAGTGGCGTCCAGCATTTTATTCTATTAATTTGCAAAGCGATATTTCATTCTGTAGTAGGTAAATCCGATTAGTCCTCATCACAATTAGACCGGTAGAAGTTGTTATCAGGTTTCAGATCAACGTTTTCCGGGCCTGCTAGTATAGTAGGTATACAGGGTGTGGCGTAAATAGTGATCCAACCGTCAGGGTGTGATAGACCAGGTGCCCCACTATAACATACTACAATATCATCCAAATTTACCCAAGGGTCTCAGAAAAAAATAACTTTTTTTGAAAAATCGTCCCTTTTTTGTAAAGTTGCCTGTAGATTATAGGAAAACCGCTATTTCTGATTTCTGTTTTTTCTCTCTTAAAGCTAAATACATAAGCTATCAAAAAATAATTTTGTTAATAGAATTCCACAACAAACGCTTGAAATAAATATAAGTTCATCTCAATTTTCTCTCTAATTTTCAGGTATCATGAAAATTGTTCAACGTTTTTTATAAAAAATATGTACTACACTGATGCTACCCAAACGTTTAAAAATATGCTTATGTAATACTGATTTCAAAATGATACCATGTAAGGATTTCGCATAAACAGAAACTAGTAATTTTTACTGTTAAAGTTCAAAACGGGTTAAGGGGCGGTTAACCCGCACAAGTAGGCATTTGGCGCTCCCCTCGCCCCGGGCGCAAGACACACCGCGCGCCGGCAGCGGCAGTCAACTCTCATGCCACAGTATACAGTATAGTAGAAAGAAACAGCATGCTAACTTTGTTTGACGTAGTAAATGCATCTAACTTTATTAAGTGTAGTGATTTATTAGTTTCGTAAATAAAAATAAATGAGTTAATCGTAAATAAATTATGTATATTATACTATTATTTTTAAGCTAAAGAGTTTGTTTGTTTGTTTAGTTGTTCTAACTCTAGAGTCTAAGAGACTGCTAGTTGAATTTCAAGAGTTTCTTAACAGAATGTCCATTTTTGAAAAATACCAAAATATATAACATCACGCTAAGGCGAATAAGAGCTTAGCAGCAACGAAACATTTTTCGACAACTAGGATATTTCATTTCTTTTGAGAGTTTCCGTTGCGTACGTTTGCTACAGTTGCGTAAAAAATGTAAATTACATAATAGCTGGTCATAAAAATTTCTAAAGTTTTCTAAAGTTGGTATGCTAAGTATGAATCACGGGATCATTGTGCAATCCAAAATGGCCGCCGCGGTGTAATCACAAAATTGCATGATGGGTGTCGTTTAAAGGGTTTTTTGGTATGCTGAATACGAATCACGTACTAATTTTGCAATCCAATATGGACGCCGCGCCGTAATCACAAAATGTCATGATGGGTATCGTTTAAGGGGTTTCATGGTATGCTGAGTACGAATCACGTGATAATTTTGCAATCCAATATGGGCGCCGCGCCGTAATCACAAAATTTCATAATGGGTATCGTTTAAGGGGTTTCTTGGTATGCTGAGTACGAATCACATGATAATTTTGCAATCCAAAATGGCGGCCGCGGTGTAATCACAAAAATTCATGATGGGTATCGTTTAAAGGGTTTTTTGGTATGCTGAGTACGAATTACGTACTAATTTTGCAATCCAATACGGCCACCGCGCCGTAATCACACAATTTCATGATGGGTATAGTTTAAGGGAATTCTTGGTATGCTAAGTATGAATCACATGATAATTTTGCAATCCAATATGGCCACCGCGGTGTGATCACAAAATTTCATGATGGGTATCGTTTAAGGGGTTTTTTGGTATGCTGAGTACGAATCACATGATAAATTTGCAATCCAATATGGGCGCCGCGCCGTAATCACAAAATTTCATGATGGGTATCGTTTAAGAGGTTTTTTGGTATGCTGAGTACGAATTACGTGATAATTTTGCAATACAATATGGCCGGCGGGCATATTGGATTGCAAAATTATCACGTGATTCGTACTCAGCATACCAAAAAACCTCTTAAACGATACCCATCATTAAATTTTGTGATTACGGCGCGGCGGCCATCTTGTATTGCAAAATTAGTAAGCGATTCGTACTCAGCATACCAAAAAACCCCTTAAACGATACCCATCATGAAATTTTGTGATTACGGCGTGGCGGCCATATTGTATTGCAAAATTAGTACGCGGTTCGTACTCAGCATACCAAAAAACCCCTTAAACGATACCCATCATGAAATTTGTGATTATGGCACGGCGGCCATATTGGATTGCAAAATTATCACGTGATTCGTACTCAGCATGCCAAAAAACCCCTTAAACGATACCCATCATGAAATTTTGTGATTACGGCGCGGCGGCCATCTTGTATTGCAAAATTAGTACGCGATTCGTACTCAGCATACCAAAAAACCCCTTAAACGATACCCATCATGAAATTTTGTGATTACGGCGCGGCGGCTATATTCGATTGCAAAATTATCACGTGATTCGTACTCAGCATACCAAAAAACCCCTTAAACGATACCCATCATGAAATTTTGTGATTACGGCGCGGCGGCCATATTGGATCGCAAAATTATCACGTACTTCGTACTAAGCATACCAAAAAACCCCTTAAACGATACCCATCATGAAATTTTGTGATTACGGCGTGGCGGCCATCTTGTATTGCAAAATTAGTACGCGATTCGTACTCAGCATACCAAAAAACCCCTTAAACGATACCCATCATGAAATTTTGTGATTATGGCACGGCGGCCATATTGGATTGCAAAATTATCACGTGATTCGTACTCAGTATGCCAAAAAACCCCTTAAACGATACCCATCATGAAATTTTGTGATTACGGCGCGGCGGCCATCTTGTATTGCAAAATTAGTACGCGATTCGTACTCAGCATACCAAAAAACCCCTTAAACGATACCCATCATGAAATTTTGTGATTACGGCGCGGCGGCTATATTCGATTGCAAAATTATCACGTGATTCGTACTCAGCATACCAAAAAACCCCTTAAACGATACCCATCATGAAATTTTGTGATTACGGCGCGGCGGCCATATTGGATCGCAAAATTATCACGTACTTCGTACTCAGCATACCAAAAAACCCCTTAAACGATACCCATCATGAAATTTTGTGATTACGGCGTGGCCGCCATGTTGGATTGCGAAATTATCATGTAATTCGTAGACATTTTAATGCATGGAGTCACGGGACATCCTTCCTGAGGGCTTACCCGGGGCTCTCAACCATAGGCTGTTAGGCGTGGCGTGAGGTTTTTTAGTCGGTAAGAGTCCGGCATAACATCCTATGAGGATTTTCCCTCACGTTAAACAAAAAAAAAAAAAGACATTTTAATGCATTAGGTAGCTGGTTACCATGTCGTGAAAGCACTTAAAAAGTAAAAGATCACCACATTTTTACCATGAGTCGCGTATGTATTTGTAACGGTTAATCTAATTACATTTTGCCCATTACTGATATTTTTATACTGTGGCGCGATTTCAACGTAATTTGGCATAATAATTACGAAATAGTTGCGAAAAAAACTGACACAGGTCCTGCCTCCACAAGCGCCAGGGCGAGACTGATCGGCCGTCAGCGGCGCAATTCTATTGCGTTTGGTAGATATTCGTACATGATAACTATGTAAATAGTTGTTTATAGAAAAACGCTCGGAAAATGTGTATAAAAACTTAATACCTTTAATTGAGTGCAAAAAAAATATATAAAATGTTAATAGTTTAGCCACAGTATTGCAAAAACTTTTCTGAGAGAGTCAACTTTGGGATTTTTTTCTATCTAGTGAAATTTATTGGATCGTGTAACGGGCTCGGAATATGTTTAGCTTATATCCTTAACTATTATATATATATTTTTCAGATTTAAAAACCCTTTACTTTATGACTAGGATTGTTTCAAAAAACTCAAAATCTGACCCACGCGGCCTTAAGAAAAATTACCAAAATCAACTTACATACATCACACTTATAATGTTTTTTTCATAGTAATAGTTCATAGTCGACATTATTATTATTTATTTAAAATCTTATAACCTAGATAGCGCCCGCGGCTCAACCCGCGTGGGATTTTGTAACTATTCTCGCTTTTATTTATTTTCTATCTGAAATTCTGTTCCCATTCCATGACAAATTCCTAGCGCGTGGAACTGCGGGCGCCATCACGGTTATGATTTTTTTAAACTATCGCAGTTTTTAACACTTCACGCGAAATACTATTTACTTACATTCACCGACGTTTCGGGCGTTCAACCGCGACCTTGATGTTGCCTGCGGTTTCACCCGCGATGAATTTTGTTACTATTCCCACTTCCGGTGGGATCATAAAAGCGAGAATAGTTACAAAATCCCACGCGGGTGGAGCCGCGGGCGCTATCTAGGTTATAAGATTTTAAATAAATAATAATAATGTCGACTATGAACTATTACTATGAAAAAAACGTTATAGATGTTAAAGACATCGCAGGAGGGAGATAAATCAAACGAATCACAATATTTTAACAAAATTTATTTAACCTCACTACTAATTTACTCCTCAACAGAAACTCAAAAACAAAGTTTTACTGACCTTATTGATCTTATCGCGTCCGCCCTCTGACTGGCGTTTCACTCGGAAACCTGACACATACTCTGTTCCCTCCACAACACTTTGACGTTTGACGTGTCAACGTCAAATGTCAACTTGTCACTGTCAAACTTCAAACTAATGGCAGTATCTTATAAAAATAATAAATATGCCTACAAATTCTGTAACAGTCGGCCATCCTATAGGAACGAGTCTCTTCGTTCTAATTAACTATAATTTATATTTCCATTATACATTGTTTAACTATATAATAAAATTGAACGTATCACTCGCATCACTTTTATAATTACCTAAATTAAGATTTTTACTCTACGTATATAATTACATACACTTAAACTACTACAGAACCTTCTACTATGGTATAGCCAAAGACTTCTATATAAACTGAGGTAGACGCGCCGTACTCTAACAAACGAGTTTTCAAAAGCAATCCTCAAATACACACATTACTAAGACTACACTCACTTATAAATATTTTTTACGTAATTGTCACCACACACAATAGAAATATACGAATAGAAAAAGAGTAAAAGAGAAGGCGTATGGACTCCGATTGCAAGTCGAGCACCTACTCTCCAAGTTTTGACTCACAACAGTGCGAGCAACGCTGCTAATTAGCGCAGTTTATAGGTTTCAAAAATCGGTGCGTAGGGCATGTCTACCTCCGTTTATATAGAAGTCTTTGGGTATAGCTGCGTGGCTTAAAGGTTACTTCCTTCACCAGTAAGTCACACAACTGCGATGTCTCTTACCAATCGTGGGCGGCGAGGTCGTTACGCCAATCTTGCCCGGCTCGAGAACACCCCTTACTACTTATAACACAATGCTGTTTAGTGTTACTCACCAACTAGCGCGAGGTAGCTATGCAGAGAACTCTTTCCCAGGGCGCCTTACTACAGAGATTCCAGTGTGCGTGCAAAGGTAGGCTAGGGCTCTAACGAAAACAGACAATAGGGTGTACACACATATATCTATTAAGAACACAGCACGCTACAGAGACACACAGAGAGCTTATTCGCTGTTAGACACAAATATCTCAGATACACAGTAAAATAGTCTGGGCTTAGGTACTAATACTACTAGGCTACACATAAGTAATGGATCTACTGGCCTGCAGAGTGAGCTGAGTGAGAGTGACTGGCTGTTGTTACTGCCAGGTGATGACGGCAGATACCTCTCACATGAGAAGCTCGTGTAGTCCGCACTTCCACGTTGTCGTACCACGTGCAGCCCACTAACTTATAGGTGCGGCACCAAATATCTCAACCGGCAACTAGCCCCGTAGTAAAAAACCCTGTCATGAAAGAAACGACAAATTAAGATCTTGGCTGCGCGACAGACGACAATCGACCCGCTTTGCAAAAGAAGAAGTGACTCACCAGTTTTCTGGGTAAAATGTAGTAAGATGTAATGCAGCAACCCAATCACAGCCTGTTAGGTTATGCGAGGTAACAAATAATCGCGCTTGAGCGAAAAACTGATTCGCGGCACAGTCTCAGAGCAAAAGCCAAAGGACCTCCAACTACCCCAAAGTAGGTCTCGTTCAAAGTCCTGTCTTTCACGAAAAAATCTTAACAAAACCTGTTCCTTTAATGCAAATCCATCGGGCGTGCCACAGACAAAACTTGTCACTTGTGTCAAAGCAAAACCACAGATAAAAGAACCAGCGATGAATTGATTAAGGGCGGCTTTACACATTGTCAAGCCCGAGTACCAGATTGCTACACAAAAAATAAATGCTACAACCACCCCCCCCCCCTTAATAGTATTTCCTGCGGATATGACACGCTGGAAATACACAATAAAGAAAACAGAAAAGTACTGACTAATAAACAAAGACAACCAGCTAGGTACTTCAACCCCAAGCTGACTGCTACCATTACAATAACAAAGAAAGATCCTCCTATACACCTAACTAGACACTGACTCATGTACCGGACAGGTTAAGTAACTAGAGTCTAATGCCCTTCATAGAAAACGAATGCTCCCTTTACTCGCTGCTGATACCCTAACAAGCTCTCAGGATATTGTAGAGTACTGAGGAAAGAATGAGAGAAAAACGCTCGGTGCGGTGCATAGAAGAAACTACAACGTGACAATTTGAAGTCACGCACACACATAGAAATACAAACAAAAGATTAAAATAGTCTTACATAATGATCACATAGCACTGGCTTAATAAACTAGAGAAACAGTGCTATGTCGTTACAGCATTGCTGACGTTGGGTATTGGAGACGGCTCCTCCTGATACTTCAGGATGTCCTTGATATGGTACTCCCCAAGGTCCCTACCGTCCAGATCTGACAGCCTATATACTAAAGGGGATCGTTTAGCAGTCACCACACATTTAAGGAACTTAGGGGCTAGCTTAGAAGTAAAGTTCTTGGCCTTGTTTGACAGGTAGAACGTGCGTTTGTAAACTATCTGTCCCACTTTCAGCTCTACATGCCTTTTTCTGAGGTTGTAATACTTTTCATTACGCTGGTGGGCAACATTCAAATGTTTCCTCACCTGGTCGTATATGCGTTGTATTTCTCTCAGCTTGACACCGAAGGCTGATGGATCGTCTACAGAGACCGAAGCAGGGTGGCACGCAATATCTGTCTGCCTGTATAGCACTCCATCTCCAATAAACTCCCTACCATGTACCAAGAAGTAAGGGGTGAAACGAGTTGCTTCGTTAACTGCAGTGTTTAAAGCGCACTGTATCTCAACCAAGAACGAATCCCATGACTTGTGTTGTGACTTCACATAGCATGAGATCGCTTGAACAACATTACGAATAGCTCGTTCCGCCTGATTAGTTTGGGCATGATACCTAGGGTTATAATATATATTAGGTACATTGTATTTAGCTAACATATCTTTAAATGGCCTACTCACAAACTGAGGGCCATTATCCATGTAAATAGTCTTGCAGACTCCGTGCACGAGAAACACACTCTTCTCTATGAACCTCGCGACTACAGCGCCTGTGGCAACCCGAACAGGGCACAACATGACGTATTTGCTAAAGTAGTCGGAGACCACGATCAGATGTACGTTTCTATTGCTCGAAGTGGGAAAGGGACCAAGCAGATCGACAGAGATAGCTTCGAATGGCTTCGAAACCCGCTTCGGGCTACCCATTAGGCCGGGACGAGACGTATTTACGGGTTTGTACTGCTTGCATGTTTCGCAATTCCCAACATATTCTTTGACGTCCTCGTACATCTTGGGCCAGTAATAATTAAGGGCTAACCTTTTATGTGTCTTCCAAACGCCACCATGGGCACTAAGTGTGTCATCGTGGTACTTAGAGAGCAGGGGCAAGCGATCCTCCTGAGGTACCACCAGCTTCCAGTCAAAGTCTGAAGTCAAAGAATATTTATTTTTAGTTAACCTATATAGAAGGTTGTCACGAATGTCATAATTTGGTGACTTCCTAGGGTTCTTCCGAACACTATTCATGGTGTGGTCATACCACGGGTCTTTAGTGGGTACTGCATCGAGGGAATCAATTTTGATACGAGACAGAGCATCAGGTACAACGTGGTCTTTACCTTTTCGATGCTCTATGTCAAAGTCGAATTGACTGAGCCTCATGCTCCAACGTGCTAGACGACCCGTGGGATTTTTCAGTTTATGGAACCACAGAAGGGATGAATGATCCGTGACGACCGTACACTTTTGGCCTTCGACGTACTGACGAAATTGTTCCAAGGCGAAAATCACGGCCAAAAGTTCTCGCTCAGTTGTGCTGTAGTTCACCTCGTTCTTGTTGAGAGAACGGCTACAGTAGGCGATAGGGTGCTCAACACCATCGTGAGTTTGTGTCAGTACAGCAGCAACTGAGTAAGCTGACGCGTCACTAAGAATGCGGAAGGGCATCTCAAAGTTAGGCATTTTTAATATAGGGGCAGAAACCAAGGCTGATTTTAGCAGGTTAAAGGACTGTTCAGCCTCAGGGGTCCATTCAAACTTAAGGTTCGTAGAAGTCAGTTTGCACAGAGGTTTACTAATCTTAGAGAAGTTGTTAACAAAGCGACGATACCAGCCGGCCATTCCCAGAAATCTCTTAACCTCCTTAGGGTTAGAAGGGGTGGGATAGTTGAGGATAACCTCAACTTTACCCGGGTCTGTCCGTAGGCCATGTTTGTCCACATAATACCCCAGGTATTTGAGTTCACTCCGACAAAAGTGGGATTTTTTCATGTTAATAGTTAGGCCAGCATCCTTGAGTTGCTGATAGACTCTATGTAAGAGCTCTACATGCTCCTCAAAGGTGCTGGACACACAGACTATGTCATTCTGAAACGCAAATACCTTGTTGTCGAACTCGGGACCAAACAGACGGTCCATGAGGCGTTGCATCGTGGCACTGGCACCGACAAGACCGAAGCACATCGAATTGTATTGGAATAATCCTCTCCGGGGAACCGTAAAAGCAGTCTTCTCAGCAGACTGGGGTGAGTCAAATGGAATCTGCCAGTAAGCCGCACTCAAATCTACAGAAGTTAAATACTTAGCGTTATTAAGGTGGTCCAAGATTTGATTGATATAGGGTAAGGGGTAGGCGTCACTCTTTGACACAGAGTTCAGCTTGCGAGAGTCCAAGCACAATCTGAGGTCACCGTTTGCCTTCTCCACCATGACCACTGGAGAGTTCCACGCGGACTGAGACGGGGACACTACTCCCATCTCCAGCATTCGGTCCAACTCGGCTTCCAGGGCCTTCTGTTTAAGGGGAGAGAGCGGATAATAACGCTGCTTTATCGGCTTGCTGTCACCAGTGTCAATGACATGATGTACAAGTGAGGTCCGACCTAAGCCCACCTTATCAGTGTTCAATGAGTCAAATTTCTCAATGACCCCGTTGATTACACACCTTTGTTTAGCAGTCAAGTTGTTGTAATCCTCGAGGCCACCGTTAAGGGACACAGACTCTATAGGATTAGTATCACTAAAGCTATCAAGACTAATATTTTGTAAAATTAACTTATCACTTAACTTAAATTGTTGCCAGAAATCCACTCCAAATATCATGGAGGTGGTTATACCTGGGACAACATAGAACTTGACAACTCGGATAACCGAATTGTACTCAATTGGCAAAGGATACAACCCAGACATTGCAAGTGAGTGCTGTCTGCAGTTGTAATACGAAAAGTAGGATTGATACTCACAAGATCAAAACCCAGTTCCAAGAAGATGCGGTGCGCTCCCTTACCTAGTATAGAGCAGGAGGCACCGGAATCTAGAAGGCCTAAGACATTTAAATTTAAAACCTTAACAACTAGATACGGTCTAATGTCACTATCCCGTTTAGGAAACCGGACCTTATCAGAAATAGACTCAGACACAGAGTAGTGCATAGAGTTCCTAATAAGGCCCTGGCCTACGCGTTTTTTGACTTGCTAGTACAGTGTGAGCAGTCTGGGGTCTTGACTCCTTTGAGACCACACCGGAAACACACCAGCTCCCTTGACTGTGTGCAGCTGTATGCAGTGTGACCGCCCCCGCCGCAACGAAAGCATTTGCGATCGTGGGGGGTAACCTGCGTCTCCACTGCAGACACCTGCTTAGCGGGCTTTTGTACACCTTTGTTCTTAAGCTGGTGTAAGTCAGATGAAATCTCAAACTTGTCAAGAGCAGGCTCATGGAAAGCGTCTGCCCTAGTACGCGCAAGCTCCAAGCGCTTACCCAAACGTCTCAGGTCATCTACATAGTTGACATCATGCAAGGCCAGTTCCTTCATGTAGTCAGGTCTAATGTTGTGCATGAGAATGTCCAGCTGTTCCTCACTGGGCATCTTACATGACAACCTTGAAAACATGGCTTGCATTGTACATATATAGTTAACCAAGGACTCAGAGCGGGCTTGTGTACGCTGTCTTATCTCATTCCTGAGGCGGTAATCATAATCAGGAATATCAAAGGTATCTCTAAGCTCACTAATAAGATCCTCATATGAGATGAAGTTAGCTTTGTTTGTACGGAACCAAGACAAAGCCGGTCCATCCAACAGGTCGGAGAAAGCCATAAGGAGTCTAGGCTTAGTAACCTCCCGAGCACATCTAAGTTCCTCTAATCTCTCTAAAAACACACGTACACAAGTAGAACCATCATATTTTAAATTAAATGAACATAAGTTAAGGGGACGTTCTTTATACACTATGTTACATGTAGAACTATTCCTACTTGAACTAGCTCGCACCGAGCGGTCCTCTCTCACTACTGGTGAAGTATATTCCACCTGGTCACGACCCGAAGGATCATCACCATCATCATCCGAACCTTCGGATTCAGAATCACTACTGGGTTCAGCCCTAGCGATGATCTTCACTAGCCTACCACGAATATCCACCAGGTCGGGGCAATCCAGACCACAACGAGCTATCCTACTCAATAAGTAGTTGGCTCTGATAGACACCCTAAGACGACTACCCTTATTAATGAAGATGTCACCTGACTGAATAGCCTCCTCCAGCTCGGAGACTTTTGAAAGGCAGATCGAGAGCTCAGCCGATGCATCAGCGGGTACCGGAGCACTCGCTTTGATGCTACCTCGACGGATGAGTCGGTGTGCCGTTCTTAGCTCACTCCGAAGGCCAGACACTGTCGTTTCCGGTTCCACTGAAATACCCATGTGGGACAGCTCGTTAGCAAGTTCATCCTTTCTTAAATAATTAATATATTTTTTCATCTGTGCCATTATGTAAAAATATACTTACAACAATTATAAAGATAAAATGGCACAGATAGGGATCAATTACAAAGTAAAAATGTAAATTGAGTTACAACAAAGTGTACTAAGTTAGGTAATTATGTTTCAAATTGACTTTTAGAATTTAACAAAGATTAAGGGTATATTAAGAGAGAAAAGTTTCTAAATTTTCTGATAACACAGTTCAGGTTAATAATTAAATTTCAAGGTATCTACACACCTTCAACAAAGTTTACAATTACAGAGTTCACTAAGACATTCACTAAGTTAACACAGAGAGATTCACTAAGTTTACCTTACAAGGTGAAGCTATAGAATAATATATATTGTAGAAGTCGACTTGTCTATGACTAGTTTTCTAATATAAAATGGCGTGCAATGTAGTGGACGGCCCTTTTTCGACGGTCGACCGCTGCAGAGTAAAGAACTACACACCCTGGTGATCAGTGTGACCCATGTGATAACAGTGTCGCCGTGATTGTAAGAATGTTCTAAGTTACTTACTTATTAGCTACTTGTGTAATGATTACGTTCAGGGTGTAGTAAATTTGTTAAATAAAGTGATAGAAATCTGCTTTGTTAATCTCCGTGTATATTTTTTTATTAACATTCCTGGTGATTGCTAACATCAGAAGTGGGATTCTTACCTAATCGCCCACTCACCGAGTCGAACGAGAGGTATCATGAAACATAAGGAACGTAATCATTACAAAGTACCCTCTTTTAGTGAGTTGTGTATGTTTTACGCAATTTGTTTGTGTTTTCTCGTGTAATTATGCCTAAAACGCATAATTCAAGCCGTAAATTGCATAGTGGATTGATGATTTGAGTGGACCATCGTGAGTGCCACGTGTCGTGTAATTGGTCACGAAGGGTATTACGGGAATACCGTTCGTAGCCGTCGCGATCCTAGACACCGCCATCGCGGTCTCGGATCCGATCTCGTTCGTAGTTGCACGCACGGTATCCTTAAAAGTGAGATGTTTCTACAACTTGCCATAAAGGAAGCGAATTAGTACCGAAAGTGGCAAGCCCGTGAACTTTTCAAACGTTACAAATGATTATGGACGCGATTCAAGCGTTCAACCCCTTTAGAATGCAGTATTTTATGACTCTAATTTTGACCCGTTAATTCACGAATTGACGCGTGGTGCGATTAGGTTTGTGCACAGTTAATCAATCGTTGAAGTGACTAGAAACTGTCCTTTGTCACTCTCCTATACAGTAACGGTGATAATCCTCCTGTCCGCCGATCCGGGAGTTCTAAATCAACGCGAGGGGCGTTGTTGAGCGCTAGAAGCACTATTCGACGCGATGCGCGTTGGTGTGCGCTGCACGCGCTAGTCTACACGACGCGCGCTGCAAGCTGGTCTACGCGACGTGCGCTTTACGCGCTAGTCTACACGACGTGCGTTGGTGAGCGCTACAAGCGCTAGTCTGCGTGATGCGCGTTGGTGTGCGCTGCACGCGCTAGTCTACACGACGCGCGTTGGTGAGCGCTACAAGCGCTAGTCTGCGCGATGCGCGTTGGTGTGCGCTGCACGCGCTAGTCTACACGACGCGCGTTGGTGAGCGCTACAAGCGCTAGTCTGCGCGATGCGCGTTGGTGTGCGCTGCACGCGCTAGTCTACACGACGCGCGTTGGTGAGCGCTACAAGCGCTAGTCTGCGCGATGCGCGTTGGTGTGCGCTGCACGCGCTAGTCTACACGACGCGTGTTGGTGAGCGCTACAAGCGCTAGTCTGCGCGATGCGCGTTGGTGTGCGCTGCACGCGCTAGTCTACACGACGCGCGTTGGTGAGCGCTACAAGCGCTAGTCTGCGCGATGCGCGTTGGTGTGCGCTGCACGCGCTAGTCTACACGACGCGCGTTGGTGAGCGCTACAAGCGCTAGTCTGCGCGATGCGCGTTGGTGTGCGCTGCACGCGCTAGTCTACACGACGCGCTGCACGCTGGTCTGCGCGACGTGCATTGATTGCGCTACACGCGCTAGTCTACGCGATGCACATGGGTGTGTGCTACATGCGCGCACCCTCAGCCGCGCGGTCAGGTAGTGTAGTGCCAAGCTTACGAAAGGTAAAGGCTTTATAATTTTCACCTATTCCCTTAAAACTCTTACAGATCCGACAAGTTCTAGATCTTGTAGGATATTTTCGTAGGCATATCCAGAACAGTGCTACAAGGTTTAACTGAAAAGATTATTTGGAGTTCACATTTATAACAAATTAGACAAGACTTTATACGATGTCTGACGATGACGAGAGTGACCAGTGAACCCAGAATCAGAACCTCCCACGGAGGTTCACACGGAAGCAAGTTAGGTACGCAGGTTAGTAGTAGTACTGACCTATGCTGATGATGGGAAGCGTGTGGTAGCATACTCCATTCGGTAAAGTAATCGTTAGCTGTCGTAAAGGCTTCATAACACTTTTGCTATAACTTTGTTAAGTTACCCTCAGCATATTTGTTATTACTTTATAAGGTTACTCTCAAATTGACAAATCATAAAAATGGTCTGCTACTTTTTTCCGAGAGGCGCCCGATTGTCGATCCGAATACAAGATTCCGTTTTCCAGTAAAAGAAAAAAGGAGTTCTACTGCCACTGTGCTGATTATATCAATCGAAATTATATTGGTCAGATCAGTAAAATATCAAGGCTTCTTGACTGGACACGAAAAGAATAGACTGCAGAGGGCATGGTTCTGTCACATGAAGTAGTGTACCAAAACGAGTTTTTCGATCAACTTGCGTAAATGTGTTTTACTTAGAACAGAGCGAGCTACACTTAGGGAGTCTCTGAGAGATAACATCCGAAACAATGTTATCTATTAGAGAACCAGAGTAGTCAACATAGCTCGCAGAGTAAGTGCATCATAGTGGCCATGGGCTGGCACATCTTTAGTAGAACCAACGACCTGGACAAGGCCGTAGGAAAGGATGCGAAAGGCGTAGAACCGTGTAAATTGGGAGAGGTCTACATCCAGCAGTGGTCTGCTGTAGGCTGATTTGATTGATGATTGATTGAGAAGTCATAAACTTGTGCTTCTTGAGTTTTTTTTTTAAGAACAATAAACCCCGTTTCCAGTAATACCTATACTTGGATACATGCATTGGATTGAATTCTAGACAGGATATAGCCGAACGGTTTGGGACAATGACAAAATGTAATGTTCCTTTTCTTTACAGCAACGCTGATTTTACTGTCAAAGGTTAGAGTCTGCTGGTTGTGTGAAATTCGTGAAAAAAAAATGGGGCCAGAGATTTAGGTACTACGTTACACCAAAGATGCACCACGCAAACAGACAGGTCCACTTACGCTCGAACTGTACTCAACATGATCAGAATCGAGGTCAATTAATTAACCCCCGACGAAAACACGTGTTGTTGTGGGTGTAACCTGTGTGTTTGTCTGTGGCATCACAGCTGCCTAACGGATGGGCCAATTTGGATGCGTAGTATCGAGGTATTGCTGATGAACACTTTAAATATTTGTGTTTAAGTATTTTTGTGGAAGTTACAGCTGACCTTAACGTTATTAAACGGAGGACGTCTCATTTTTTCCCCTGAGTCTCATAAAGAGAAACTAAACTACCGTCCCAGTGATTTGATCGCTAGCCTGAGATGTGTGCCATTGGGAGGTTTGCAACTAAACTGTAAAACAAAAAGGTGCAGAAGTCCCCACGGCCGGGTTACTGAAGAGTAACTGGGTTCAGTAAGGTGGATCGTAATAAAGGTTCACCTCGTGTGTTTAAATGTTAACAATTTTGTGTTTTCACAGGTTCAATGTAAAAATGCAAGTTGAACCCTGGTATGGTATATGGTGGTCCATACATAGTTATGCGAGCGCTGCCGAGCGGATGTCATGAATTGAACCTGGCTGCGTGCGGCCCAGTTTATGGTGGTATGGCAGGACGAATGGTGGCCTGATAACTGCACTGCATTCTTCGAGTGGCGAGTTGACGGTAATATTGACAACATTTACAATGACAGGTTCTTGTATGGGTAACCACCACGTGACCACTTTGTTATTTTGCGAGCGTTTTCGTGCTTCGGAAGGCACATTAAGCCGTTGGTCCCGGTTGCCAGTAAAATGGCAGTCATTGAGCAAAGTCGAAGGCTTTTATGGGCGGCTTAAATTTTTTCAACAGCGTGCAGTCACAACCTGCACCTGTCCATATCAGCACGGCAATACGACCTCAGCACAACGCCTATTACATGGTACAACATCTATAGGTGAAATGTGGGCATATAATGTGCTTCTGCCCTACCCCTTAGAGAATAAAAGGCGTGACCTGCTGTAACTGATGTATGTGTGTACGAGTTGTCGGTGCTGACTTAAGTGGCGTGTGCCTGATGGTTGCGTGTCATCTAAACGCAGCCAGAGTGTTGGTGAAGGAACAGACTGCGGGATGTTCCATGCCGACACATGCTGGGTGCCAGTGTTCTGTGTGGGTACAACTTTTGTACATATATGGGTACTAGTTTTATGTATAGGTGTTAGTTTTGTATATAGGACGGACTGCGGGACGTTCATATTGGCAGACTGCGGGATGCCAACTCCATGTAGAGGACGGACTGCGGGACGTTCCTTTCAGCAAATAGACTGCGGGATATTTGCCCTACGTGGTAGCGTAAAGATGAATGTTGGTGTACAGGACGGACTGCGGGACGTTCCTATTGGTATGCCTGTGGGATGCCGATCCCCATCAGGGGAAAGGACGGACTGCGGGACGTTCCTTTTTTGGCAAACAGACTGTGGGATGTTAGCCCTACAATGAATAAGTATAGTGAGGATGAATGTTAAATACTTGAATCCAAGTGTGAAGTAATCATAAACCTCGTATGGATCAGAAATCCTCATATAGTTTGACTTATTTAATGTGAGAACGTAATCAAATTAAATGAATGTGGTGACGTGTGATAAGCTGTGTGCTATTTATCTTAGCTAATGTATTTTGGACTGTACGTTAGAATGCCTTGAAAGGTTGATGGATACAACAATTAGGTCTTTCTGAGTTACATTGGCACATAGTAATGTCATGTTATTTCTAATTGATTTTAGAAGCCGCCTCGATGGAAGCATCGCAGCTCATGCCGATGAGCGTGTTTCAAATCCTGAAGCTAGTCCATCTGAACCGATGACTGTTCAGGTTCAGACATCTTATATGCAGTCGAGGACGACGCATGGTCAGGAGAGGCCGTGTAGAAGTCGACTTGTCTATGACTAGTTTTCTAATATAAAATGGCGTGCAATGTAGTGGACGGCCCTTTTTCGACGGTCGACCGCTGCAGAGTAAAGAACTACACACCCTGGTGATCAGTGTGACCCATGTGATAACAGTGTCGCCGTGATTGTAAGAATGTTCTAAGTTACTTACTTATTAGCTACTTGTGTAATGATTACGTTCAGGGTGTAGTAAATTTGTTAAATAAAGTGATAGAAATCTGCTTTGTTAATCTCCGTGTATATTTTTTTATTAACATTCCTGGTGATTGCTAACAATATTATATATTAATCTACACTAATAATATAATAAATATATGTGTGCACCATAAAAAAGAAAAAAAGAAACATAAAAGAAAAAACACAATAAGATAAAGAAGTGGGTATGCCAAATAAAATCAAAAAGTTTTTCCAAAATCACAGCTATTTTAAATATTTGAATTTAGAATTTAGTGTCTTTTCCAGCCAAAGATGTAGGTAGCTGGAAGAAGACGAAAGGGATAATTTTGTGCTTAGCTGTTAGCACCACCAATTAACGTCCTGGAGCGTCTCGGACGATACACCAGGATGGTTTCGCCAGAGGTAACCACCTATGCTCACACACTAGACTGAGGCTACCGCAGAGTAGACCCAGAGATTTGCCACTACGTTGGGAGCCAATTTATAACACAATGCTGTTTAGTGTTACTCACCAACTAGCGCGAGGTAGCTATGCAGAGAACTCTTTCCCAGGGCGCCTTACTACAGAGATTCCAGTGTGCGTGCAAAGGTAGGCTAGGGCTCTAACGAAAACAGACAATAGGGTGTACACACATATATCTATTAAGAACACAGCACGCTACAGAGACACACAGAGAGCTTATTCGCTGTTAGACACAAATATCTCAGATACACAGTAAAATAGTCTGGGCTTAGGTACTAATACTACTAGGCTACACATAAGTAATGGATCTACTGGCCTGCAGAGTGAGCTGAGTGAGAGTGACTGGCTGTTGTTACTGCCAGGTGATGACGGCAGATACCTCTCACATGAGAAGCTCGTGTAGTCCGCACTTCCACGTTGTCGTACCACGTGCAGCCCACTAACTTATAGGTGCGGCACCAAATATCTCAACCGGCAACTAGCCCCGTAGTAAAAAACCCTGTCATGAAAGAAACGACAAATTAAGATCTTGGCTGCGCGACAGACGACAATCGACCCGCTTTGCAAAAGAAGAAGTGACTCACCAGTTTTCTGGGTAAAATGTAGTAAGATGTAATGCAGCAACCCAATCACAGCCTGTTAGGTTATGCGAGGTAACAAATAATCGCGCTTGAGCGAAAAACTGATTCGCGGCACAGTCTCAGAGCAAAAGCCAAAGGACCTCCAACTACCCCAAAGCAGGTCTCGTTCAAAGTCCTGTCTTTCACGAAAAAATCTTAACAAAACCTGTTCCTTTAATGCAAATCCATCGGACGTGCCACAGACAAAACTTGTCACTTGTGTCAAAGCAAAACCACAGATAAAAGAACCAGCGATGAATTGATTAAGGGCGGCTTTACACATTGTCAAGCCCGAGTACCAGATTGCTACAAAAAATAAATGCTACATACTATGGTATAGCCGGCCGCAAAGGTTACTTCTTTCACCAGAACGGCACACAACTGCGATGTCTCTTACCAATCGTGGGCGGCGAGGTCGTTTACGCCAATCTTGCCCGGCTCGAGAGCACCCTCACTATAACTATATTTCAATCACTCTAAAATTATGCGTTCACTCCGTTTTACAATCATTAATGTTTGTCGTCCTAAATCTGTAATTATTCAATCTCATATCATCAAATTACAATTACTCATTGACACTGTTTACAGTTGAAGGGCAAGTAGCAGTGTCTTCGCCAAAATTAGATGATAAGTACATTACTCAGGCTCAATTCAATTTTATGATTTAAATCCCTCATCAATCACTTATACACACGCATACGTATGTACTCGATAATTTACAATCATTATTCACATCCTGCCTACATACATCACTATACTTAAATCACTAAAATTATGCATTCACTCCGTTTTACAATCATTAATGTTTGTCGTCCTAAATTTGTAATTATTCAATCTCATATCATCAAATTACAATTACTCATTGACACTGTTTACAGTTGAAGAGCAAGTAGCAGTGTCTTCGCCAAAATTAGATGATAAGTACATTACTCAGGCGCAATTCAATTTTAAGGTTTAAATCCCTCATCAATCACTTATACACACGCATATGTATGTACTCGATAATTTACAATCATTTTTCACATCCTGCCTACATATATCACTATACTTAAATCACTAAAATTAATGCATTCACTACGTTTTACAATCATAAATGTTTGCCGTCTTAAATCTGTAATCAATCTCTTATCATTAAAATACAAGTACTCATTAACACCATTTTCAGTTGAGGAGTAAGTAGCGGTGTCTTTGTTAAAATTAGATGATACATTATTTAGACTTAATTAAATTTATTGCAAGGTTTTTTTTTTCGCAACCCGTAATAATACCGTCACTAGGTACATTATAGGTATATTTCGCTATTAACTCGTTCACGTGTATTTTTATGCCGTATTCGAGCTTTAACTCTCTTATTTTAAATTGACATATTATTATAACGATCGCAATATCCTAGTATTTTTTTAAATTTTTTTTTTAAGCATCTTTAGGCTCCTCTTTTTCTTGAAATTACGCGCCGATTTACATAAATTACTTTAATTAGTCTTTTGCAAACAGAATGCCCAAAACTATGGATGATCGTAAATTCCCTGATGGAGTTAAACTTTTCAAGGCAAAAAGAAAGTCTATTATACTAAATTTACTAATGAAAGGCATCAATTATTTATCATTACATTTGACCCAATGTTAAAGTATTAGCTGGATGATAATTTTTAATTTTTTTTTTATGGGTATTTATGTATTCAATGATTTAAACTCTAGTCTTAATGACTTCAAATAGTATTTTATTTCTTATTGTAATTGTTGAGATTTTTTTTTTAAAGAATCTTATTTAAGGGTCGGTTATAGCGCACAAGTAGGCATTTGGCGCTCCCCTTGCCCCGGACGCGAGACACACCGCGCGCCGGCAGCGGCAGTGAACTCTCATGCCACAGTATACAGTAGAGTAGAAAGAAACAGCATGCTAACTTTGTTTGACGTAGTAAATGCATGTAACTTTAATATGTGTAGTGATTTATTAGAGTTTCGTAAATAAATGAGTTAATTAAATATATTATACTATTATTTTTAAGCTAAAGAGTTTGTTTGTTTGTTTAGTTGTTTGAACTATAGAGTCTAAGAGACTGCTAGTTGAATTTCAAAAGTTCCTTAACAGAATGTCTATTTTTCAAAAATATCAAAATATATAACATCACGCTAAGGCGAATGAGAGCTGAGCAGCAACGAAACATTTTTCGAAAACTAGGATATTTCATTTTTTTTGAGAGTTTCCGTTGCGTACGTTTGCTAGATGGTTACAGTTGCGTAAAAAATGAAAATTACATAATAGCTGGTCATAAAAAATTCTAAAGTTTTCTAAAGTTGGTATGCTAAGTATGAATCACGTGATCATTTTGCAATTCAATATGGGCGCCGCGCCATAATCACAAAATTTCATGATGGGTATCGTTTAAGCTCGGCGCTCGTGGCCCCGCGGACTCAGTGTTCTGTAAACGATCACTGCAGTAAGCAACTTTCACTATGGCCAGTCCATGGATGGGTGACCATCCATGTGATCACTTCGTGATATTTATTTGAGCGTTTCCGTGCTTCGGAAGGCGCGTTAAGTCGTTGGTCCCGGTTGCCAGTAAAATGGCAGTCGTTAAGCTTAATTAAAGGCTTTATTTCAACAGCAGGCAGTCACAACCTGCGCCTGTCCATTTAAACACGGCAATACGGCTCACCACCTATTACGTGGGACAAATTATACAAAGGTAAAATGTGGGCATATAATATGCCTCTGCCTACCCCTTCGGGGATAAAGGCGTGACCATATGTATCGTTTAAGGGGTTTCTTGGTGTGCTGAGTACAAATCACGTGATAATTTCGCAATCCAAAAAGGCCACCGCGGTGTAATCACAAAATTTCATGATGGGTATCGTTTAAAGGGGTTTTTGGTATGCTGAGTACGAATTACGTGATAATTTTGCAATCCAATATGGCCGCCTCGCCGTAATCACAAAATTTTATGATGGGTATCGTTTAAGGGGTGTTTGGTATGCTGAGTACGAATCACGTGATAATTTTACAATTTAATATGGTCGCCGCGCCTAAATCGCAAAATTCCATGATGGGTATCGTTTAAGTGATCTTTCGGTATGCTGAGTACGAATCACGGGATAATTTTGCAATCCAATATAGCCGTCGCGCCGTAATCGCAAAACTCCATGATGGGTATCGTTTAAGTGGTTTTTTGGTATGCTGAGTACGAATCACGGGATAATTTTGCAATCCAAAATGGCCACTGCGCCGTAATCATATAATTTCGTGATGGATATCTTTTAATGGGTTTTTTCGAATGCTGAGTACAAATAACATGATAATTTTGGAATTCAATTTGGCCGCCTTAGCTATTTACAGTAGTAAATTAAAAAGATTTGCTTATTAACTTTAGGCCTAGCAATGCGAAAATACTATGACAACAGGATTTTTGTAAAATTAGGGCCAATGACATTAAATTGGTACCTAGCATACGAAAGAATCCCTTAATCGGTACCCATCATGAAATTTTGTGACGGCGGCCATATTGGATTGGAAAATTATCACGTGATTCGTACTCAGCATTCCAAAAAAACCCCTTAAACGATACCCATCATGAAATTTTGTGATTACGGCGCGGCGGGCATATTGGATTGCAAAATTATCACGTGATTCGTACTCAGCATAACAAAAAACCCCTTAATCGATACCCAACATGAAATTTTATGATTATGGCGCAGCAGCCATATTGGATTGTAAAATTATCACGTGATTCGTACTCAGCATACCAAAAAACCCCTTAAACGATACCCATCATGAAATTTTGTGATTACGGCGCGGCGGCCATCTTGTATTGCAAATTAGTACGTGATTCGTACTCAGCATACCAAAAAACCGCTTAAACGATACCCATCATGATTTTTTGAGATTACGGCGCGGCGGTCATATTGGATTGCAAAATTAACACGTAATTCGTACTCAGCATACCAAAAAACCCCTTAAACGATACCCATCATGAAATTTTGTGATTACGGCGCGGTGGCCATATTGGATTGCAAAATTATCGCGTGATTCGTACTCAGCATACCAAAAAACCGCTTAAACGATACCCATCATGATTTTTTGAGATTACGGCGCGGCGGTTATATTGGATTGCAAAATTAACACGTAATTCGTACTCAGCATACCAAAAAACCCCTTAAACGATACCCATCATGAAATTTTGTGATAACGGCGCGGCGGCCATCTTGTATTGCAAAATTAGTACGTGATTCGTACTCAGCATACCAAAAAACCGCTTAAACGATACCCATCATGATTTTTTGAGATTACGGCGCGGCGGTCATATTGGATTGCAAAATTAACACGTAATTCGTACTCAGCATACCAAAAAACCCCTTAAACGATACCCATCATGAAATTTTGTGATTACGGCGTGGCCGCCATGTTGGATTGCGAAATTATCATGTAATTCGTAGACATTTTAATGCATTAGGTAGCTGGTTACCATGTCGTGAAAACACTTAAAAAGTAAAAGATCACCACATTTTTACCATGAGTCGCGTATGTATTTGTAACGGTTAATCTAATTACATTTTGCCCATTACTGATATTTTTATACTGTGGCGCGATTTCAACGTAATTTGGCATAATAATTACGAAATAGTTGCGAAAAAAACTGACACAGGTCCTGCCTCCACAAGCGCCAGGGCGAGACTGATCGGCCGTCAGCGGCGCAATTCTATTGCGTTTGGTAGATATTCGTACATGATAACTATGTAAATAGTTGTTTATAGAAAAACGCTCGGAAAATGTGTATAAAAACTTAATACCTTTAATTGAGTGCAAAAAAAAATGTATAAAATGTTAATAGTTTAGCCACAGTTTTGAAAAAACTTTTCTGAGAGAGTCAACTTTGGGATTTTTTTCTATCTAGTGAAATTTATTGGATCGTGTAACGGGCTCGGAATATGTTTAGCTTATATCCTTAACTATTATATATATATTTTTCAGATTTAAAAACCCTTTACTTTCTGACTAGGATTGTTTCAAAAAACTCAAAATCTGACCCACGCGGCCTTAATATAAAGGTGCTCCCTGACCGGGAGCATTCGCCTGTAATGTAACAAATTAGATTCGACTCGAGCATTGCGTTACGATGCTACCTCCCTGACCGACGAGCGTTCGCGTGTAATGTAACATTTATAGATTCGACTCGAGCATTACGTTACGATGCTACCTCCCTGACTGACTCGAGCATTCGCGTGTAATGTAACATTTATAGATTCGACTCGAGCATTACGTTACGATGCTACCTCCCTGACCGACACGAGCATTCGCGTGTAATGTAACATTTATTATAGACTAGCTGATGCCCGCAGCTTCGCCCGCGTGAAATTTTGTTCTCTTTTCCGCGTCTCATGGGAACTTATTCCCGGGATAAAAAAAATTCATGATGGGTATCGTTTAAGGGGTTTTTTTGGTATGCTGAGTACGAATTTCGGGTTAATTTAGAGATCCAATATGGCCGCCGCGCCGAAATCACAAAATTTCATGATGGGTATCGTTTAAGGGGTTTTTTGGTATGCTGAGTACGAATTTCGGGTTAATTTAGAGATCCAATATGGCCGCCGCGCCGAAATCACAAAATTTCATGATGGGTATCGTTTAAGGGGTTTTTTGGTATGCTGAGTACGAATTTCGGGTTAATTTAGAGATCCAATATGGCCGCCGCGCCGAAATCACAAAATTTCATGATGGGTATCGTTTAAGGGGTTTTTTGGTATGCTGAGTACGAATTTCGGGTTAATTTAGAAATCCAATATGGCCGCTGCGCCGAAATCACAAAATTTCGTGATTGGTATCGTTAAAGGGGTTTTTTGGTATGCTGAGTACGAATTTCGGGTTAATTTAGAAATCCAATATGGCCGCCGCGCCGAAATCACAAAATTTCATGATGGGTATGGTTTAAGGGTTTTTTTTGGTATGCTGAGTACGAATTTCGGGTTAATTTAGAGATCCAATATGGCCGCCGCGCCGAAATCACAAAATTTCATGATGGGTATTGTTTAAGGGGTTTTTTGGTATGCTGAGTACGAATTTCGGGTTAATTTAGAAATTCAATATGGCCGCCGCGCCGAAATCACAAAATTTCGTGATGGGTATCGTTTAAGGGGTTTTTTGGTATGCTGAGTACGAATTTCGGGTTAATTTAGAAATCCAATATGGCCGCCGCCCCAAAATCACAAAATTTCATGATGGGTATCGTTAAAGGGGTTTTTTGGTATGCTGAGTACGAAATTTATGATAATTTTGCAATCCAAAATGGCCGCCGCGCCACTATCACAAAATTTCATGATGGGTATCGTTTAAGGGGTTTTTTGGTATGCTGAGTACGAATTTCGGGTTAATTTAGAGATCCAATATGGCCGCCGCGCCGAAATCACAAAATTTCATGATGGGTATCGTTTAAGGGGTTTTTTGGTATGCTGAGTACGAATTTCGGGTTAATTTAGAAATCCAATATGGCCGCCGCGCCAAAATCACAAAATTTCATGATGGGTATGGTTTAAGGGGTTTTTTTGGTATGCTGAGTACGAATTTCGGGTTAATTTAGAGATTCAATATGGCCGCCGCGCCGAAATCACAAAATTTCATGATGGGTATCGTTTCAGGGGTTTTTTTGGTATGCTGAGTACGAATTTCGGGTTAATTTAGAGATCCAATATGGCCGCCGCGCCGAAATCACAAAATTTCATGATGGGTATGGTTTAAGGGGTTTTTTGGTATGCTGAGTACGAATTTCGGGTTAATTTGGAGATCCAATTACACGCAAACGCAAAACGCAAAACATTACACGCGAATGCTCGTGTCGGTCAGGGAGGTAGCATCGTAACGTAATGCTCGAGTCGAATCTATAAATGTTACATTACACGCGAATGCTCGATTCAGTCAGGGAGGTAGCATCGTAACGTAATGCTCGAGTCGAATCTATAAATGTTACATTACACGCGAACGCTCGTCGGTCAGGGAGGTAGCATCGTAACGCAATGCTCGAGTCGAATCTAATTTGTTACATTACAGGCGAATGCTCCCGGTCAGGGAGCACCTTAATACATTAATTATCTAACGACATATGTACTTACTTCTGAAAATGTGACGGTTTATACACAAAATCTTGCATGCTATTTCAATGGCTGAATAGGCAAGGATTATCTTATTCATATGATGTAACAACATTGTGTACCCTATTTATCGCAGATAGAGAATCTGTATTTGAATAAAAATAAAATGAAATCAAATTTATTCCCTTTGAAGTTTTTTTTTTATTATTTTTTTAATTTTTTTATTATTTAGTGTTTAAATTTTTGTGACTCTACCGGGGGTTCGGAAATACTACAGACTGAGAAGAACACCCCAAGAAACTCAGTCCGGTCCCTATGAAAATTCATCTTAAAAAGTAATGCAGGCTGCGCTAATATTTATGGTCACAAAATGTTTATGACCTGTGCTTAATGTTTTCGATGAGTCATGCAAGCATACTTAGTAGGTAGATATCTATTCTTTTCGTCATTTTTTTTATTATTCCGTGGTCAGAAGGAAGAAGGAAACAACCTGGTCTACTAACAAAAACTCCCTCCACTTAACCTGACATTTCTTGACGTTGTTCCAAGTGAATGGTGACTTCTCTACAAGAACCTCATAAGTCTCATTCATGACCACACCCGCCTCTTCACAGGGAAGGTTCAGTACTTAGAGGGTAAATAATCTAACAAGGCTTCGACAGTGTGTTCAGAGATTCCTTTCACTGCCAATAATTACGCTACCATTTGGAAGGCACTTCTAGAAGATTAGTAGGATGCTAGGGTTTAAGTTTCGTACTACATCACTAAATATTAATGACACCAATGCAACCTTAAGACAGCTTTGCGGACGACACAGAATCTCTTAGATCTTTGTTGGATATTGATTAACTTCGCATACATTTATCGTTTGAGCTATTAACCGCCTACTGTCGCGAATGCAGTTTGAAAATTGTTGAGACGGAGGCGATTCTGTTTTCAAGGCAAAGTCGCTCCCTAGGTGAAATCTCAAATTTGACTGAAGTGGGATCGAATGGAGTCGTTCTGTTTGAGCTTGGGCACTATGCTAGATCATAAGCTCAATTGGAGTGATAACACAATAAGATTAAAATTTGAGGGCACTACAGCATTGAACGCTTTAACTCCCATTCTCAATTGAGGATTCCTGCCTATTAGTGAAACTAAATTGACTTTATATTGTACCATATGACCTGATTTTACTTACGTTTGCCCAGCCCAGTATGGAGCAGTACTAGTCATCAACCTTAATAGTCTTCTAGTTGTCCAAAACAAGTTACTTAAGTGCGCACTCAAAACTCCCTATCTAACAAATTTAATAGAACTACATATTAAAACTAATTTACCAAAAGTTTTATTTGAACAGTAAACCAAGTAGAGCGTGTAGGAAAAGACTTCTGTTTATCCACAACCACAACCAACACAAGTTACCTCACCACTTGTTTCTTGTTTCTTTTAACGAAAAATGTTGATAGTTAGTTGATAGAGCTGACCCGTGAGAGGCGTGAGGCACAGCTGGTACCTACCTACATAAATTATAGGAATGTTTGCATATTGAATATGCCAAATTGCCCAGTTATCTCTCAAAGAACAGTTACATCCCCGTCCGTCACGCAACCTTGTCCTTTATCTGCAGCAGGCCCCGCGGCGCTAGCAAGAGGTACTTAATACACGTTCATAAAGAAGGGTGCCCAAAGACGGCGCCTCACAACCTTTCACTCACATTATTGTGTTTGTTTGGAGTCACGGGGATCCTTTCATGATAGCATTGGATTGGGCAATACGTATAGATCTGTATGAAGTCACAAAAATAGTTATGTTAGACAACAGAAACCAACAAAGACAACGAAAAATCATTATACTTACCTACTATGAAAATCTTGGTGGATGCTATGCCCAACTTCTACATGCAACTGCCTGTTGCCGGTAGAAGTTTGAAATCTGATGGGTAGTTTCATAGCTTTTTTTTTAAGCTATTGCATAGCTTCTATCGCGGGCCTTGCGTGGAGACCGAATCCAGAAATTGTGTCACGAAAACGAGTCACACTCTCGGCTACCTTCGGCCACGTTCGTGTATCTAGTCTAGCAATTCATAATTTTTTTGTTTACGTCAATTATGAACTCTGCAGTCGTTATATATTATTATTATTATGTCAAATAATCCAAAAATTGATGCTTGTACCCAGAATCGATCTTGCGCCTTCTGCGTACCGATCCGCGTCTTAACCACTCGACCAAAGTTGAATTAAGAGTGTTGGTCGAATTTAGAGTTCTTAATGTGAAATGACAATTTCGATGCTGTCAATTACATTAGTTGCTGTCAATTTACTTCGTCTAAATAAAAATTCGACTATAGGTGTATAGGTATTCATCATCTATGTACAACAGTGAACTGTACTCGTATAATTTGTGTAAAAAGTGTTTTAAATATAAATAAACAAAGTGCATTTATTAATGTAGAAAGTCACGAAAAATAGTGAAAGAAAATGAGTGAGTACTCTATATACATACATTTTATTATTATTATCACCAATGCAGTATCATTTTTTGTTTTGTTAATTTATATATAATACTGCTATAAAGATAACCAAACCCGGGAGTACGTTCCCATGGGAAGCGGGAAGAAAATTTCACGCTGACGTAGCCGCGAGCGCCATCTATCCCACACCTATGTACTTTAAACGTGTCATAAAAGTCACAACAATACCATACATGCATATTTCAAAGAATGTCTATTATTACCATAAAATTTGTAAAAATAGTTTTTAAGTAGAAAGAAGAAACCTATTGTTTTATCTTTTAACTAGCTGACCCTCGCAACTTTGTTTACGTCACACAAGGTCTATGAAATTAGAGGTATTTATTAATCATACTCATCAAGTAGCGTGTAAATCTGTCCTGTATGCTATATCAAAATAGAGCTTAATGGTTAAAACTATTCCTCAGTATAGAATTTTCCTCAATATAAACAATTTACATACAAACCGCCGGTGTTTGTTAGAATTTTATTACATGTATCAATGTAGTAGACGTAACGTGTATAAAATGACATCAATCAAATGTCATCAATATTCTGAAAAAGAAATTAAAAATAGAGTTCACAAACTCTTTTGAAAATACATACTGTACCTACCTTAGAGGATCGTTATGAAGATAACAGGATAGTTAACAACCATCCATAGAAAATAGATGGTATAATGCTGAATACCGCAAAGAACAATCGGCGCGGCATAGAATGGGGCCTATACTGATATCCTGGAGGATATTAATGATGCCGATGTCCTGTGCCTGCTGAGGCACACACACGCCGTCATGCATGTCTGCAGGACAACGTGCAGGACAACGAGCAGGATGAGGCAGCGAATGGCTGGACTGAAATTAAAATCGACAGACGCAAGAGATGTGGTGGAGGCACTAATTCACGTACCTCGGGAGTGTCGTGTCAGAAACTGATGGAATAGAAGAGTACCCTACATCATTTCGAGTCTCGCCAAGGCCAGAATAACCTTTACACAGCTGCGCCCCGTAGGCAGTTGCGAAAATAGACACGAAGAGTGAAACTCAAAACAAAGTAAACGTTAAAACTGTACTGCTAACTGCTATACGGATGCGAGACATGGAAGGTCACTAAAGTAAAGACATTTCGCACCAGCTACCAGCTATAAGTCTTCGTCAAACGCTGCCTCCAATGGATCCTCGGTACATATGGGCCCGAGAACATCACGAACGTAAGACTATTGGAACGCTGCAGTGAGACCCCAACAGATCAAACGTCGGAAGTGTAGCTGCTGCGCTGGATTGGACACACGCTGCAAAGGGACCATGAATCACATCATACCAAGGCAAGCCTTACTGAAACTACTGGTAGGCTTTCAAAAACTGTTCGATAGTAAGTAGGTACATTTTTTGATAGTGGCTATAGGCTACATAACATAATGCGAAGATTAATAGGAGTGGTGCAGCAATGAGGAATGTTTCGAAAACGGAAAACATTTAATCGTTATAAGAGTATCCGTTGCGCCTCTGCGTAAATGGTTGAAGTTACATAAAAATAATTTATTACAAAATAATTGTTCTTCTTAAAAAGTTCTAAAACAAAATTCCAAAAGCCCAAATGTCCACAGTCAAGTAGGCACTTGGTACTTTACTTTGTTGAACATAGGCCTTAAAATCTTACTTCTTACTAATATTATAAATGCGACAGTTTGTGAGTGTGGATGTTTATTACTCTTTCACGCTCAAACCGCTGAACGGATCGGGCTGAAATTTGGTACGGAGATACATTATAGTCTGGAATAACACATAGGCTACCTTTTATCCCGGGAATAACTTCCCGCGGTAACAAATTTTACGCAGGCGAAGCTGCGGGCATCAGCTAGTATTCTTATATAGTAATAATTATACTAGCATAGTTGGTAAAAAATGCTATGTAATAGCTTTACCGCGGCAGTCCCCGAGTGCCACACGTCTTTTTTTTTTTTTTTTGTTTAACGTGAGGGAAAATCCTCATAGGATGTTATGCCGGACTCTTACCGACTAAAAAACCTCACGCCACGCCTAACAGCCTATGGTTGAGAGCCCCGGGTAAGCCCTCAGGAAGGATGTCCCGTGACTCCCAACAGACCTACGGCCGCCGCTGCGGCCTCGCCCAGGGGGTGGTTCGGGTGCAATCCCGCGTCTATGGGGGGTTTCGGGTGTGACCCCGCTTCTAAGGGGGGGCGTGCGTGAGTTGCTCACGTCACGCTGCCGTCATGGGCCTGCTTCTGTAAGGACGGTGAGCGGCCCTCTCACCGTCCTCAGACCCCCGGTCATGGAGGCCGATAGTCTTCAGCGAAGACACGTCGGCGGCGCCCAGGGCGCCGACTGCGGAACTCGGGTGGGAGAGTTCTCTCCCGTACCCGGCCCGCCGCCTCCTTCGCGAGCATAACCTGCTCGCCGAAAGAGGCGGCGCAGTCCCACTTACTCCCGCTGGAGAGCATGGCTCGCACCATGGCCTCGAGCGAGAGAGTGTCCACACCCAGACCCACTACGAGGACCTGTCGCTGTTGTGCCCACGCCGTGCACTCCACCAGCGTGTGGAGCGCTGTGTCATCGCTGCGGTCCTCGCAGTGCTGACACTCGGCCGTGGTTTCCCGGTGTTTTCGCCACAGATACCTACCGAAGCTACCGTGCCCGGCAAGCATCTGTGTCAACCGGTAGGAGAGAGCACCGTGTCTTCTCTCCAGCCACTCGTCCATGACCGGTCTGACGGCCGCGATTGTGGCGAATCCCCCCTTTGGTTGCTCAAGTCGCACCTTCCATGTCTCCACGGTTTCCTGGTGGAGCAGGGTCCGCTGGGCCTCGATTTCTCGAGACGCAGGCCTTTGGCCCCGCTCCAGCGCCTCCTTGCGCCATCTGAACAGTGACGCAAGTGCTCTCGCTTCCAGGTCCCATGGAGGGGTCCCGGCTAGGAGACATGCCGCCTCACCGGAGATCGTGCGGTATCCTCTTATCACCCTGACGGCCATCATTCTCTGCGGGCTCAGCAGTCTAGCCTCATTGTGGGTAGTTTCATAGCTTCGATTAAGTTCGGTATGTTGGCATTAATTAAACACAGATGGCGCCCTCTTCTACGCCTGCATTGAATTTTATTCCAGCTTCCCATGGGAAGATCTGGCTGAATTATTTACTTACAGGGATATATCTATACATATAATAAATTCGTAAGCTGTAGGCCAGATGACACCTTTATATAAACTTTTAGGACACCAAACGATAGCTTGAATTTAAATCGATAAGCGCCATCTGTTGGTCAGTTTTTGTACTGAAATCTTAAAATTATTTTTTTAAATTCATGATTAATCGAGTATTTGTTTACACGATTGTATGTAAAAAAAATCTAAGTAATTTACCCAATTGCCTGGACATATTAAAAACTATAAAAATCATCAATTTCCATGTTTTTATTAGTAGTGTCCGACCGAAACTGGTTTTCCAGCCGAAACCGAAACCGAAACCGAACTTTCGGCCCCAGGGTCAGTTTCGGCCGAAACCGAAACCGAAACCGAAACTCACGTGTTCATTTTGAAAAGAAAAAAATACCAGCCAAGTGCGATTCCGATTCCCGCACTGAGGATTCCGTAACAAAAATTACGTTTGTTATGTGTGGATATTTTTTTCTGGTTTTAGGAGGTGTTTGGTGTGACAGGGTGAGGTGATGGTGGCAGTGTCTCTTGACGCCGCTAACGCTTTCAGCACCTTGCCCTGGAGCTGGTTTTGGGAGGCGCTTATTCGGCATGGAATGCCTTCCTACCTCCGTCCAATTGTTTGGACCTATCTTTCCGAGAGGGCCATAATTTAGCCGAGCTGGCTAGGGCCGGGTCGGCAAGATGTATATATAGTTTAGTATTCCACAGGGTTCGATCTTAGGACTGCTTCTGTGGAACATCGGTTATGATTGGGTGCTGCGTGGGCCGTTGCTCAGATTTGTCAGTATAACCTGTTACGCCGACGACGTCCTCGTTACGCCACGTACTGCCACGGCAAGGGTGGCTCAAGTGGTGGGTCTAATACGGTATCTGGGTTTTTGAGGTCGCCCTTCACCAATCCGAGGCTCTGTGCTTTCACGGACCTTGGAAGGGGCCACCTGTGGGATCTAGCTTACATGTATCGATGACGTATCTGGGTACTCGATAGCCGGTGGAACTTTGGATACCACTTCCGAAGTTTGGTCACAAAACTGAGGGGGGCATTAGTTGCACTCTCGCGCTTGTTGCCCAACATCAGGGGACCCAACGCTTCCTGTAGGAGACTACTGCAGGGAGCGTTGGGTTTGAACTTCTGATGTCTTAGCGGGGAACTGTACCTTGGGATCGTGCGGAGCATGGCCCTATACGGAGCCCCCGTATGGGCAGAGACCCTGAAGGCGAGCAATGCGGCTAGTTTGCTTAGTCCACAGAAGGCCATGGCTGTCAGGGTGATAAGGGGATACCACACGATCTCAGTTGAGGCGGCATGTCTCCTACCCGGTACCCGGGACCCCTCCATGGGACATGATAAGCGAGGGCCCTTGCGTCATTGTTTAAAAAGGGTGGGTAGAGGGTGCTGGAGCGGTTCCATAGGCCTGCATCCCGAAAAATCAAGGCTCGGCGGTCCGAGCTAGTAGCCACCCCCCAAAGACGCGGGATAGCACTCAAACCCCGCCTCCCCCAGGTGAGACCGCAGTGGTAGCCGTAGGTCTGTTGGGAATCCTCTGGACATCCTACCCGGGGCTCCTAACCATAGGCTGTTAGGTAGGAATAGGATACGTGTGGTTTTCCTACTCGGTAGGAGTCTGGCAAAGCATACCTGTAGAATTTTCCTTAAAAGCGGCTACAGAAATACATCATCTGGAAAAATTTTAGGTATCTATCTGTCACGGTGGCTGTCCTGTCCTGGTTTAGTTATACACTGAATGTAACCAAAACTGGCCAAGAGCTAGTAACAGTAGTAGGACACCGTGTGGTTTTAGTCGGTAGAAGTTTGCAATAGCATCTATGAGTAGTTCCACACATAAAAGAAGTAGGGTTCCATATAAGAAATGCGGCAAAAAATCAATCACGTGTGCTGTATGAGAGGCCCTTTTAATATTATAATTTTGTCTGTTTTTATTATTTCTTGCTATAGCGGCAACAGAAATCAAGAGGTGCACGAGTTACAGCATACTGACAGACCGACAGACGACAACGGTCTTAGGAATGGGGCCCTGTTTTTACCCTTTTTGTATGGAACCGACTACTAAGGGGTAGGTTCATATCGCTTGCTTACTGCAAGACCGACATATCTCAAAATCACAAGATTTTCAGATTACAATAAAAAAGAATTCTTTTATTAGCATATTTTTCAGTACTAGAACGTCAGAAAGATAATTTTACTCGATGCCGCTAGGTGGCGACAAATGTCGTTTTTGCACGCTGTTGGTGGCGGCATCGGCTTATTTCAATATAGTGCTATCTTAGTTACGCCAAAGTGGTCGACGCGGGCGCACGCGTCTTGTTCCTCAAGGATGTCATATTTGGAGTTAAAATGTTCTTGCAACAAATGGTAAGAACTATTTTCCGATTAATCCTTTAGTACAATATATAATTATTTTGGGTTATGACGTTATTACAATAAAGAAATAAGTTTAAATATTTGTATTATTAAACAATATGACGTTATTGCTTGTAAAACTAAGGATGTGTTTGTAATATTTTATGTTAAGTCATTATTGTAACTATGACATTGCATTTTGTAATTTAAAACGAAGTGTCACATTTAAAATAAAACCGTCCTAGCAGAAAATATTCAGGTTTTATAAGTATTATGTAAAAATATGTTACTATAGCAAGAAACGAAAAGTGTTTTATTCAGTTTCTTATTGCTCTTTTTTCATTCTAGGCGTCTCGCAAACAACTACAGTTCTCAACACTACACTACCAACGACAATTTCTATTAGTCCTGAAAAGAAGGTAAGGAAGCGCGCTAGGAGAGAGGATCAATGGAGGCAAAATATTTTGACAAAAGCCAGAAATATATAAAATTCTTTTATTTGTTTTCAAAACTGTTTAAGATTGGATGCGAATGTTACGAAGACGTTGAAGTCGTGGCTAGGGCTAGCTCAATCAGCCGACCCGTCGGCACTATACAGAGCCTCTAATAACTTCGGAATGACGTTTAAGAAGCCGTCGGAATTCTTAAATCATCTAAGAGTTACTAAAATGCACGTCTTTCAAAATCAAGACACGAAATCGTTCAAACTCTTCCAAAGGATAAAAATATAGCAGAACTTGAGTCACGCCTCCAATTATACAAGAAATTCATGATGGGTTCGCAGACTGGTAGAGTGGGTTTGAGTAGTATCCGGGGACAAACAGATAAAGTCGTTACAAAATCCTTTCTGGAGCAGGATGCGAATGACGCCTATAAGGTGCACGCGATGAACCTAGAGATGCAGAACGAGTGGCTTACTCTAGGCGAGTTTTGTATTCCCATGGCCTTGCAGTGGCGTACCTTGTTCTACGACTGGTCGCCGGGTTTGCTTAGATTCTATCTGAACGCGTTTCAGTTGACCCTCTCTAACAAAGTAATCTGGTCAGGTCGGGGAAAGCCACAGATAAAACTTGAGAAGCAATTGGAACTGCTAGGCACCAGCTGGTGGGTTGTAGGACGCTATTTGACATGGGTTATTACTCACGCCAACAAAAGGGTATTGGAAATCATACGTGAGGCTGTCAGTTTGGCGGTAGCTAGAGCCACAAACGTAAGAAATAAAATTGCGTTTGTAAAGGAAGGCTGTTCAAAGAAAGTACCTCAAAAGCCATACTCAGTTTTGATGGCTGCCGCCGATTGGACCATACTCGCAGACACGTATGAAAAACACTACAAAATCCCGGAGGATGTATGTACCTCGCCATCCAGACCCGACATATTCTTGTTTTCAAGGATACATAAGCGAGCAGTGCTCGTAGAGCTCACGGTGCCGTGGGAGACCAACATACCGAAGGACAACGCCATTAAGATAAATAAATACTTTGACTTGACCAATGAGTTAACAAAAATGGCTATGCGGTTAAACTCTATTCCATAAAAGTAGGAGCAAATGGAATTCCAGCTAAAGCCCTGTATCATTTATTTTAAGACCTTGGATTGCCAAGAGCTTCAGTAAGCTCTTTACTAAAACGAATATCCAAAGCGGCATTGATAGGGTCTTACCAAATCTGGTTGGGCAGGGGAGGGAATAGTAAGGTGACCACCCTAAACCTACTCAAATGGGTCGCAAGTTCCAGACGCCGTCGGGGTGTTCCCCCCTGTGCCACGCTATGGACCCGGCGCCCTCACTTAGAATCCATGGAATGATAAGAATAAGGTCTCTAACTGATTATAGACTGAAATTACGAGACTGTTAATAATGAGTACCTGAGATATGGTTCACATTTGTGTTAAGAATTGTGTTTTTAAGTTTAGGCTTAAAGTGTCTGTGTTACTTTCTTTTTCGAATATTTTTTTTATATTTTAAAGATTTGATTATGCTGATTTTATAATGTTTTTAAATATTACAAAGAATGTGCCTACGGTATTTGCAATAAGTAGTTAGTAAGTAAAGAAGTTTTATTGAAAGTTGATTTAATTTCGTTATTTTTGTATTTGAAAATAAAAGTTTAAACCTGCAGAGGCTGTCTTATTTCAAGGTAACGAATTCAACCTTTTTTGCAATACCGTCATTATTTGTTTTAGATCGCAAATTCTTGCGTATTTTGTGGTGTAATAATGACTTATTTTGCGAAAATACTTTTAATATTTAGCGTTTTTCTGCAACAATGACACATGTGAGGACTATATTACTTTGTTTTAAAACTACTTATAATAGGTAATATTTATTTACTTTTTAATATACGATTTTTAAAGTACAGTAAAACACTAACACATGACATATGGTTTCCCAGTATTTTATTTGTAATATAGACGAATAAATCAAATCGATACTTTAAAACCGCTCTCCTGTAAAACTTCATTTTTTTTGTTATGACATTCTTGCAATAAGCAAGCGATATAATGTCCTAGACCACCTTTTTAGGATTCCGTAACCAAAAAGTAAAAACGGGACCCTAAAAAGTCTGTCTGAGACATAACACAGGGGTAATTGTCTTATACTTCCCAATGATTTTAATTGCTTGTGGTTTGAATTAAATTGTATTATTGTTACTATTGATTGGAAGTCGTTTGTAAATCTCCAAATCTTAGGTTAGTAACATATTAACTGGTTGGGCTGACCCCAACCACATCACAAGCAGAGTCAGGCACTCAAAATTCACGAACACGTGAGTTTCGGCCCGGCCGAAAGTTTCTAAAGGGCCAAAAATACCATACAACATACGTAATTTTTTGTCGCTTTTCTTGTACGGAACCCTACGTGCGCTAGTCCGGCTCACTGTTGTCCAGTATTAGTTATATACTTCTAGAATGTAACCAAAACCAGCCAAGAGCTAGTAGCAGGGCACCGTGTGGTTTTAGTCGGTAGGAGTTCGCAATAGCATCTATGAGTAATTCCACACGTAGAAGAAAGAAACTCTTCTTTAGGTGGAGGCAGATATTTCTAAAATGACCACTTGAGAAGATTTATATCGTTGATTGATAGCACTTGGTAAAAATTGCTGCACCTATTGAAAAAATAACCGGTCAAGTGCGAGTCGAACTCTCGCACGGAGGGGTTAAAGCGGGACCCTATAAACGAGACTTGAGGCCTAGCCATCCGTCTGTCTATTAGTCACGAGGTTGTATCGCTGGAACCGTGCCAGATAGAGGCCTAAAATTTTCACTGTACAGTAGTCCTACCGACTAAACACCACGCGTATCCTACCTAACCGCCGAAGGTTGGGAGCCTCAAGTATGCCCTCGGAATGATACATACTGCGGCCGTGTCTTTGGGGGGTTGTTCAGTTGATATCTCGCTTCTTGAGGGGGGCGTGCATGAATCTCTCACGTCATGCTATCGTCTAAGGCCTGCTTCTGTAAGGACGGTGAGCAGCCCCGTCACCTTCCTCAGGCCCCCGGTCATGGAGGCTGATAGTATGGGGCGCCGCCTCAGACTTTGGAACTCGGGTGGGAGAGTTCTCTCCCGCTTCCTCCCCGCCGTCTCTTTCATGAGCGTGACCTGCTCACAGGAAGAGGCCTATGGCCCCGCTCCAGCGCCTCCTTGCGCCATTTAAACAATGACGCAAGGGCCCTCGCTTCCTTGCTTCCAGTTCCCATAGAGGGGTCCCGGCTAGAAGACATACCGCCACAACTGAGAACGTGCGGTATCCACCCATACGGGGGCCCCGTACAGGGCCATGCTCCACACGATCCCAGTACGACAGGTACAGTCTCCTGCAGGGAGCGTTGGGTCTCCTGATATTGGGCAACAACCGCGAATGTGCTGATGCCGCCCTCCCTCAGCTATGGAACCACACTTCGGAAGTGGTATCCGAAGTTCCAACGGCTACCGAGTGCGAGCCCCAGATACGTCATTGAGAGCTCGATGCCGATGCTGACGCCCCCTATATGTAAGCTGGATCCCGCAGGTAACCTTTAGGGCTGCGTCTCAGTGCGTTGCTGCTCCTCGCACTGTAATGAGGGTGTCGTCGTAACACGTTATGCATGTAACACGTTACGCCGACACCTCTGAGCAAAGGACCACGCAGCACCGAATCGTAACCGACGTTCCACAGAAGCGGTTCTAAGACCAATCCCCATGGAACACCGAACGACACATCTCGCTGACCCTGCCCTAGCCAGCTCGGGTAAGTTATGGCCCTCTCGGAAAGATAGGCCCCGACAATTCGACGGAGGTAGAGAGGCATTCCATGGTAAATAAGCGCCTTCCAAACGCAGCTCCAGAGCAAGGGATTGAAAGCATTGGCGATGTCAAGAGACACTGCCACCACCACCTCACCCAGTTCTGTAGCCGCTTTAACAAAAAATACCTACTAAAATTAGAAAAAAGCATCGACACAACAAACGTAACTTTTGTACCCAATTTTTGTAACGGAACCCTCAGTGTGAGAATCCGACTCGCACTTGGCTGGTTTTTTTTTTTTTTTCAATATGAACTACGTGAGTTTCGGTTTCGGTTTCGGTTTCGGCCGAAACTGACCCTGGGGCCGAAAGTTCGGTTTCGGTTTCGGTTTCGGCTGGAAAACCAGTTTCGGTCGGACACTAGTTTTTATGTCCTAACTATCCAACTATTTTTACGATCTTTCCCAAATAAGTATCACGCCGAAACTACTAAACCAAATTGAATGATACTTGGTACATTCCGAGCTTATAGTCCGAGGAAGGTTCTAGGATACTTTTGATCCCGATATTTTGCGCGGTTGTCCCGGGAGAGGGAACGAAAGACATGGGTTTTCAGTTGTAAGTTCTCAACGCGTGGTCCGATCTCAAATATTTTTTTAGTGTTATAAAGCTCCCTTTACTATACGGATTGTTCCACACAGGTTTCAATATTAAGAGTTAGGTACCTATGTAGTTCAGAAATTAGAGACATCTCAACTTTCGCTAAACCTATTATTCAAGGATTCCTTTTTATTCTAGATACTAGCTGACCCTCGCAACACAACACAACTTCATCAGACTCATCAAGCAGCGTGTGAAACCGCCCTGTTTGCTTAATCATAAAAGAGCTTAAAGATTAAGGCTATTCTAAAACAATTCAGTCCCCGCCTTCGGCGCGGACTGAATTATTTTACAATAGTTTTAATCGTTAAGCTCTTTTATGATTAAGCCAACACGCCCGTTTAGAATTACCCTCACATTCAAAGAAACCCTTGAATTCTAGGTTTTGCGAAAGTTGAGATGCCTTTAATTCCTGAACTACAAAACCCTCAACATTGAAACTTGTGTGAAACAATCCTTAAAGTACTCCCTTTATAACACTGAAAAAAATTTTTGGAATCGCATCACGCGTTGAGAAATTTCAACTGAAAAACCATTTTATCTTTCATCCCCTCTCCCGCAGGAACCGCGCAAAACTTTGGGATCAAAAGTATCCTAGAACCTTCCTCGGACTATAAGCTTCAAGTGTACCAAGTATCAATTAAATCAGTTCAGTAGTTTCGGCGTGATACTTATTCGGGATACAGACAGACAGACAGACAGACAGACATGAAAATTTTAAATTACATATTCGGCTTTAGAATCGATTATGGAACGCCCTACAATTGAAATTTTCAAAATATCTTCCATGTACAGACTCTCGACCCTCAACAGTTTTATTATAAGTATAGATATAGATTTCCATGATATTCCATTAAGTCATCCTAAAATGGCGTGTTTACTTAGTCATAAAAGAACTTAAAGATTAACGGTATTGTAAAATAATTCAGTTTTTAGAATAGACTGAATCTTTAAGTTCTTTTCAGATTAAGCAAACAGGGCAATTTTACGCACTCCTAGGCGTCTGATGAAGAAATACCTCTCCTTTCATAGACCTTATGTGACGTAAACGAAGTTGCGAGGGTCAGCTATTATAAATATATCCCTGTAAAAAAATTCAGCCAGATCTGTAGTTAGAGCTTGAAAGCAGCAAACAGCATCCAAACATTCACAATCACAAACTTACGTACTTATGTTGACCATTTCAAACTTGCTGAATCATTTGGCATAGATAAAAGAACCGTTACTTCACTATAGTACGTAACTTCATCCTTTACTAACGGACCCCGCGGTGCCGGGAACGTAACCCATGTCCACGCGGAAGGGTGCTCAAATGACAGGCGTGTGACAACTATTGTACTCTTTAAGACTGACGTGGCAATATGGTTCTTATTGCGTTGAAGTTAGAGCATATAATTGAGTGTGGAGTCTGATCGTCCTGCGGGAATAAAGTAAAGATGACAATGTGTGTATATTGTTTGACAGTAGGTACCTACATATAAGTATGCGCCATCCCCATATTCCAAATTTCATAAACTTTCAACTTGAACTATTATTAACTAAATGATAATAGGTACTGGTAGTACTTTACATTTTTAAACTTACCGTACGTTTTGTAGGTATATACGTAAAGGCATAGATAAAGCATGTTATACGGTGTTGTACAAAAAAAAAATTGTGTGTTATAAGTCTATGCGTGTAGGTATATAATATTTATTTACAATAATGGTAGGTTATATTTTAATGAAGCACCACCAATGCCCCTAGTGGTCAAAATAAATCTATTTCAAAGGTTGAATGTGAGAGAAATTGCCTTTGCGCGATTAGGCCGCGCCTTACTCATTTTACGTCCTCAGCACACCTCCGCCGCTGTCAATTATGACAAACCTGCGCGTAGGCAACGCAGCACCGCAACAATGAAACGCGGAGGTTTGACTGGCGTAGAAGCAGTTTGGCGAAACCGCGCGGCGAAAGAGATAGAAGATAGTTAAATCTATGCATAAGAACAGGCGGTTTCGCTAGCCTTCCGCTCCTCCTACATGGGACAAAACTTGGCGAAATTACTGCGGTTCCGCTGTTCTGGTTTCGCGGCGGAGGTGTGCTATCGCCCTCAGTATCTTAAGGTAGGTCTACGCTAGACGAGCCGAGCACGAGCGGAGCACGAGCCGAGTCGATGACAAGTGTCGCTCGAGGCTCGTACGTCGGTCCACACTAAAGTCGGATTAAAGTGCAACTGTCACCGATACAAAAAAGGGTGACCCGCTACAATAGTGATGTTCGGCAATCAATAGACTTAGAAATTTTAGACATTCTTTATTTTATTAGGTGTGAAAGTTTGTTTTTAATACAGTTGTTCAAAAAGTGGCGTATTACAGGGACGTATAGCGTTCGGGATGTGGGCTATTACACACTCGTGCTTTTTCTTTACCATTCCCGCACTCGTGCGTTTTCTTTCCCAATTGTCAAAATAATGTCTGTGAATCATGCAGATATTTCTAAAAAAAGATACTAACTTGTTTCAATATCAGATTAAAAGTAATTTTCATTAAAATTTAAGCATAAATTAATATAAGTATCGGCCAAAATAAATTTATAAATATAAAAAAAGTTGGCTGTATGAAGTGCACAGCCATAGTCTCTGCTTAGGAAGGTATATATTCTTTTACGGTTGGCGCCATTTTGGATATTCAGGTTTATTGTGTTTTTATTATTATATAAAATTGCTTAATTTTTTCGCAATTGTATTAAAAATAGTTGTTCAATACAACGTGTGGTACTGTTATTTAAACTCGTTCTGTCTACCCTCGCCTTCGGCTCGGGTCAACACCTGTCGTAACTCGTTGTAATAACAGAAATCCAACACTTGTATCGAAAACTACTATTTTATTGAATTGTGTCCGTGAATATTTATTTATTACTAGCTGATGCCCGCGGCTCCGCCCGCGTGGAATGTTATTCCCGGTCAAATAGGGGTATGAAAAATAGATGTTGGCCGATTCTCAGACCTACTCAATATGCTCACAAAGTTTCATGAGAATCGGTCAAGCCGTTTCGGAGGAGTATGGCAACGAAAACTGTGACACGAGAATTTTAGATATTAGATATGTAATATCTATTACACATTTACAATACGTATTATCAATCAATACATATAATAAAATCGTAACAGGTCGCTGTCTGTACATAGAAGATAAATAGGAAAAAATATTATAGGGGGCTTTAACACAAAACAATGATTTTTAGAATTTTTGTCTGTTTGTCTGTATGTCTGTATATCTGTATGTCTGTTTGTCTGTACGGTTGTCTCCACTTAACATTTAGCGTTTATTTCATGTCGATAGGTTTATAAATAAAAAAGTATAACACTTTTAAGAATCACATATTTTGAAAATTTTAATTGGGTTTGTTTGAATGTGAGTCTAAATCTAAACTGGCTTGTAGGCTTAATATTGGCGCCTTCAGCGCGTTGAGCTTCATAGAGTTGTTTTAAAATAGTCTTAATCATTAAGCTCTTTTATGATTAAGCAAACAGGGCAGTTTCACACGCTGCTTGATGAGTCTGATGAAGAAATACCTCTTCTTTCATACACCTTATGTGACGTAAACAAAGTTGCGGGTTTAGCTAGGATATAATATGATTGGAGAAATATGGACCTTACCAGCATATTAAATTTGCTTGCTATAACATTATTATAAAAGCTGAGAAAAAAGCTTAAGAAGATATGACTTGTGGTTATGTATTAAGCAAATTACTAAATGGTCGTAGAAAAAAATAATTTAAAGACAAGCTAAAATGACAGTTTTAAATTTTTGTCATCAAAATATTGTTCATGAAATTATTTTCAAGGTAAATTGGTGTGAAATGTTTATATAAAACAAACTATGGTATACAAATGTAGGTAAATAATTATGGAGCAATCGAGATCTAAATTGTTTGTTTACTGCATTATTTGAATGAGTTGAAATATGGTATAGGTGGTTAGATGTACTTAATATTTAATTACTGTTTGATATTGGATAATAAAATATAATCTCGACTAACTTGTCGTTGACTTAATTGTAAAACTCGATTCAACCACATCACTATTTATTTGTGACAAAAAACCCGCAACACTGAAAATGTCATTTTACTGACTCGAATTAATAATCGTAGTTTACACGAATTTTGGCTCGGCTCGTGCTCGGCTCGTCTAGCGTAGACCCACCTTTAAATTATTATCATTTTGTGAAAACCTTATATTATTGATGTTACAATAAAGAATAACTAAGTACAAAATTTAATGTGAATTTTCCCATTAAATATCTTGTAATTTTATAAATGGACTAGCTGATGCCCGCAGCTTCGCCCGCGATGGCACTGTATGTTACAAATGATTTTCCCACTTTTCTTTTGAAATTTTTCCGAATTTTCTTTGCTATAAACCTCACGGAGCCCGAGACCTATCCAACGAATGCAAAACCGTGGAAATCGGTTCGTGCGTTCTAGAGTTATAGCGTCAGGAAGGAAAACCCGACTTATTTTTATATAATAGATTTTCAAAGTTATGTCTTACTAACCGCTCCACTTAAATCATCTTGAGCAGTACACTTGGCTGATCGCAAGATAAAATAAAAAAAAGTAAGTACACACCAACATGCAAATATTTTTGGAAAGAAAAGAGTCTAACGGTTACTGCTTATTTAAAAAACTTGATACGAGTATAGTAAAAATAAAATCCCAAATACATATTTTGAAACACGCCAAACTCAATGCCGTAATCGCTAAGTTAAATATAAACAAAAACCAAGAACAGTTAGGTACTTTCCGAAACCACGTAATGCCACCCTTTTTGCAGATCCCTTGCTGCGCTCTGGTACCGACGTTATCTATGTCCACGCGGAAGGGTTCTCACATGACAGGCACGTGACAACTTAAAACAATATTGTGGCATAATATATATTATGGTCCATATAACGTTAGGGTAAGAGTGTATAGTCGCGTGTGGCGATAGCAGTCCCAGCAGCTGCACCAAGGCGCAGATGTCGATTATTTAACAGCCAAGTGCAATATATGTATCTATAGGCGTAGGCGTGAGCCTCGAGCCGGAATGTTTAGCGGATCTAACGTTATCAGTAATCGACAGGTGGTAGTGACGAAAACGTAGACAGAGACGTACCATTATTTTACCATTACCAGTACCTGGCAATGGCATAAATTGGTCATCCATCTGAGAACCAGCCATAGCGTACACAGACACACTGGGCAATGATCGTTTACAGAACTCTGAGTCAGCGGGCTACGAGCGCTTGGATGCAGGCCTACAGAAACACATTCTCAATGTAGAGCTAGTCCTACGAATAACAGATTGTTATTCGTAGACCTAACCATTCACTGTGTTGTGCCGCTGATTAATGAAGGTGTTTTTATGTAAATAACTAAATACATTGCCCACTCTCTTCGATCACTCGCATGGTGAATGAATGGTGATTGTAACCCACTCAGTGCAGACGCTGAGGGACCGCGTGTCAACTAGATTGATCACGAGTATATGTGTCGCATAACACACGAACCAGGAAGTTGCAATTTAATGAAACTGATTATCATAAGTAAAGACATTTTTTAAATAATAAGAGGAAAGATTTGGTTGTTTAATTGTTTGACATCGAATAGGCTCCGACACTACTTGACCGATTTGAATAATTCTTCTACTTTTGGGAAGCTACACAAAACTACGATAGGCAGGTATGTACGAGAAATTACCACCTACAGCATTTCGACTGAACTGAAGATAATTATAAAGGATTAATCATCTATTATACCAAGCTAAGTTACACAAAGTTAGCATAACTTGAGCACGTTAATAGAAGCGAGATAACATCCTAACCAATCCACCAAAGAAGTGGGATATTACGCAAATCTGTAGGTGAGGCCGCAGTGGTAGCAGATGCTGACACATACGAGGGCAAATAAGGGGCTTTTGTGGTTATAGCCGGTAAGAGTCAGGCAAAGCATAGGTACACGATGAGAATTTCCACTCGTAAAAAAAATCAAAGCTTTAACCGGACATCGTTATTGTATAGGCTGCCAGTGACTGGTCAAATCATTGGAAACATTCAAGCTTTGATGTCCGTTATTGTAACATTCTGCACCACTCATGCGCATGTCCACGGCTTGTATTCAGGAAATGTTGATGATGTGGCAAGTATCGCAACTGTCGTCCGTCTGTCGCATTGTGTGAGTGCGCTACTCTCTAATGGAATGGCTAATATGGAATAGTTATAATTACAGATTAATATTTTGGGTTAAAAATATATTATAATATCTATGTACGCTGATGAAAAATATTTTGTTTTTAATTAAATGACATTAAAGAGCTTCCTTGTAGCTGCCTGCCTCTCAAATGCGCATTATAATTTCCCTACAAAACCGAGCCAATGGGAATCCATTCAGCGTACATAATGTGTATCAGCCGAGCGGTCTTGTATTCAGGAAATGTTGATGATGTGGCAAGTATTGCAACTGTCGTCCGTCTGTCGCATTGTGTGAGTGCGCTACTCTCTAATGGAATGGCTAATATGGAATAGTTATAATTACTGATTAATATTTTGGGTTAAAAATATATTATAATATCTATGTACGCTGATGAAAAATATTTTGTTTTTAATTAAATGACATTAAAGAGCTTCCTTGTAGCTGCCTGCCTCTCAAATGCGCATTATAATTTCCCTACAAAACCGAGCCAATGGGAATCCATTCAGCGTACATAATGTGTATCAATATAAAGCGTGTATTGTGCAACTCACCGCCTCTGAACACACAAAGGGCGCGGCTTTCGCGCGACCAGTGCCCTTGCGCAACCTCCTGTTATAGGTAAGTATATACGAGATAGTACAGCACCTACAATCCTTATACGATGGTTAAACGCAAATAATTATCATGATATCTTGAAATTAGGGTCGCAACCATGATGTATACAGGGTGAATTTTTGAAAAGGGCTTGGATGGCGAAATCCGAAACTATAAGGAATATCTAAAAATGCTCAAAGGAGTCACGAGCCCGATTTTGATAAAACTTAAAACCTCATCATTAGATTTTTGAAAATCCAATAATCCTAGCCGGGAATCGATCCCATTGATTTTGAAAAAAAAACACACCCTTTATTATTACACCATACGATAGTGTCGCTGATAAGGATCAAATTCTGCGAAGTAATGATACATGGCAAATTTAAGGAAAGTTTGGAATTTTAATAGAATTCATATTTCATGTACCTAGAATCATAATTTGTTTCGTTCGAAATCCCAGAATAGATCGTAACTAATCCGTGTTTTAAATCATGCTCAGAATGATTCTTTGGAGAATATTCTAAACGGAATCAATAATATTGAATGCAGTACGATCCTTGAGGCCTCGAATCCAGCTATGTATTGAAAACAATGGTCTACATTTTGAACAATTAATCAGTTAACGTAAGAAAAACAAATTGTATTTTGTTAAAGATGAGCACTTTCTTTTAGTTTGCCGTATGTCATTACTTCCCAGAATAAGATCCTTAATAGCAACACTATCGTATGGTATAATAATATAGGATGTGTTTTTTTTTTTCAAAATCAATGGGTTCGATTCCCAGCTAGAATTATTGGTTTTTCAAAAATCTAATGATGAGGTTTTAAGTTTCATCAAAATCGGGCTCGTGACTCCTTTGAGCATTTTTCGCTATTCCTTATAGTTTGGGATTTGGCCATCCAATCCCTTTTGAAAAATTCACCCTGTATATGACAGGTGCTTTCTATATATTTGAGATGTAGATTATTGTATTATAGTAGAGAGGTAATGTTATTGTAGGGTTTCACTTTGTTGTATAAAGTCGGTAGACATTTAATAATCAGTTTCATCAGGGTGCAACAATAACCGAGTTGGGGTCCACCCCCCTCTGTGCACATATCGCAATCTAACATGGCGTAAACCCTTGCAGGGGTGACCTTGAACAGCTATATGCTTTGTTTTTATCGATCCCTGGATATTGGGGGGATAGGGGGTGGGATAGGGGGTTGGTAAAGTTGGCGAGTAATGAAATAAAAGCACACAGCACACTGTGTGCCTTTGGTCGATATGTTTTGTAAATATCGATAAATATTTTGGCAAATTCTGAATCTCTATTTTACCACCGATACTAACCGATACCAACGATTTTGTTACCTGTTCTTCACTTACATACATACATATAGTCACGCCTTTATCCCCGAAGGGGTAGGCAGAGGCATAGAGGCAAATTTTCGTATGCCTCAAGGTGGGCGAAACATAGCAGATAATATCACACTGTAACACCTGTATGACCTATGTTTTACGAAATAAAATTATTTGTATTTGTATAGTATACGCCCACATTTCACCTAGTAGTTTTATGTCCCACATATTAGGTGGTGAGCCTATAGCTGTGTTGAAATGGACATGCGCAGGTTGTGACTGCCTGCTGTTGAAATTTTTCAAGCCGCCCCATAAAGGCCTTCAACTTGGCTTAACTACTGCCATTTTACTGGCAACCGGGACCAACGGGAAACGCTCAAAAAAATGTCACAAACTGGTCACATAGATGGTCATCCATCCAAGGACCGGCCACAGTAAATGTTGCTTACTGCAGTGATCGTTTACAGAACACTAAGTCCGCGGGGCCACGAGAGCTTCCCACGTTCGTCACTTATAACTGTAAAAAGAAGATCCAAATAAACATTAATTTGACCTACCTTGAAAGGTAGAATTGAATACGACGTGATTATAGTAGACCAATAAATAAACACTAACATAGGAAATTGCAAAGAACTGTTAAATTGTCGACATTTGCACTTTGTTGCAGCTGCTGCACATAATCCACCGCTAACGTATTGTGAAATATTTCTTAACTGTGGCACAAACGCACATGTTTGGTGGACGATGTCACCCATCCCTTTCATTGAACAACCCTTCCGTGTTACCTATTGCATCGTGAATCTGGTCAAAGTCTCATACTTATTCAAAAATCTGATTTCAAATAAGTATTTGTTTTTACTAATTAATAATAATAATAATAATAATAGTTTATTTGTTTCAAAAATTGTGGTTTACATTACATGATCTTACAATTAATGCCTATAATAATGTGACATATTGGTACAGGTTACTGGTTCCCAAACTAGGCTAAAACCTGTATTTTGGGAGACAGTGCTCAAACGGTATCATTTGTATACTATAAGTAATTATACATGGTGAATCGTGAGTTACGGTTTGCAAACCATTTTTCTTATTAAAAATAATAAAGTTAAGCTACATTAACAAATGTGAAAAGTGATGTGTGCGTGTGTGTGTCTGTGTGTGTGTTGTGTGCGTGTGCGTGTTTGTGTCTGTGTGTGTGTTGTATGTGTGGTGTGTGTGTGCGTGTGTGTGAGTGTGTGTGTGTGTGTGTGAGTGTGTGTGTGTGTGTGTGTGTGTGTGTGTGTGTCGTATCATTACTTATTCGATGAATTTAAGTAAGTTTTCAGTACCCTCATAATCCTGCTGGAGCAGCCAAGCAGTTACTTTTCTTTTTACCTCATTTTTTTTCATTTTTACGATTTTAAGTTTTTTGTTTAGTGTGTTATAGATTTTACAACCTAAGCTCTGACACTGTTTCTTGGCAAAAGCTGTTCTGCACCGCACTATGGGAAAGGCGAGTTGACTACTGCGTTTATTAGGGTTTGGAGAAGGTACGCCTTGATGCATTCTAAGCAGCGATCGGAGGACAAAGAGCTGACGCACTGTCAAGAGCATATTTTCCTCATAAAGCTGAGCAGTGGGATATCTTATAGGGCGCTTGCCCATAACCTTTAATACAGCCCTTTGTGCTCTTTCCAATTCGAGCATCTGTGATTTAGCGGACCCTCCCCACACCGGTATGCAGTACTGAATAATTGATTGGCATAGTGCCAAATAAACCATTCTTACTTGCATCTGTGTAGTCGCTTTAGTTAGGGATTTGAAAACATGCATAAGCTTCCTGGTTCTACTTTTTACCGCCGACGTCTGAACATCCCACTTAAGCTTACTATCGATATGGACTCCTAGATACTTTGTGCTGGTAACTCTAGTTATTTCTTTACAGTTGCAGTCAGTTCTTGAGGTGCATGTGTGGGCTTTTATAGAGAAATCCTGACTAGGGGTATTGATTTTAGATAGCGAAAAGGGAATGTATGACGTCTTGCTAAGGTTAAGCGTGAGTAGGTTGTTACGGAGCCAGGTCATGATTTGTTTAAGGGAGTATTCGGCTCTCTCCCTCACCACTGACCAGTTAGGACCTTTTACTACAATCGCAGTGTCGTCAGCGTAAACAAAGATGTTAGTGTGTGGTAGAGATAGATTGCAGAGGTCATTTACGTATAGTTGGAAGAGTGTCGGGCCTAGAATACTCCCTTGTGGGACGCCGTAAGACACTTCTTCCTCATCACTTATATTTTCACCTATTTTAACCATTTGCCTCCTATTTGTAAGGTAATCTTTAAAAAGGTTGTGTGTGGTACTTCGTATGCCAAGCTTCTCCATTTTATCTAACAAGATTGGAACAGAGACTGTATCAAATGCCCTCGAGAGATCCAAAAAGATACACAGACACCTGTTATTTTGGTCTATATTTTTGGTGACAGTATTTGCCAGGTCAATAACTGCATCTTCAGTAGAAAGATCTGCCCGAAAACCATACTGATTTCCGGCAAGAATGTTAAATTTGTCGAGGTATCCTCTCAGGGCATTATTTAGTACCCTCTCAAGAATCTTTGATAGAGCTGTGAGTATTGAGATTGGTCGATAATTACTGACACAGCCTCTGTCCCCAGTCTTGTAGATTGGGTGGATTATAGCTTTTTTTAAAGCATTTGGAAAAACTCCGGTAGTTATGGCAAGATTACATATGTGGGCTATTGGTGGAGTAAGTGCCTTGCAGGACTGTTGTAGAAAATAAGATGATATGCCATCCCACCCCACGGTGCAATCCCGTCGTAATTGTAATATTATAGACTCTATTTCAGAGTCAGTCACTTCTAGCAACACCATTGAATAAACTTTGGATTTAATAGACGAAGCATATGCACGTCCTGGATTTGAAAGGGCAATATTTTCCGCCAAATTTTTACCAATGGTAGAGAAAAAATCGCAGACCTGGTTTAAAGACTGCTTAGGATCCACGTGCCATCTCAAAAGCTCCGTTGGACTGTCATTTCTTTTTTGGGTATCAGTGACAGTTTTTATTGCTTTCCACAGGGCTTTCGGGTTTGAACCGGCTTTATGTATAAGGTTTTTGTTGTATGCTAGTTTCAGCTCTCGAAGAAGGCGATTACAAAAGTTTCGGTATCGCGAGTAAGATATTTTGAGTGTCATGTTTTCCGGTGACTGTCTGGCTTTTATGTGTAATCTGTCTCGGTGTCTTATGCATCTAATCAACCCTGGTGTCATCCATGGTTTTAGGATTCGGTTTCGTCTAGAGATTTTGGTGGTTGTCGTGTTTGTTGATATGACCTTCGATACCCTACTAATGAGCCTATCAATAGCTGAATTTGCTTCGTTCAGTTTCAATATGTCAGAGAAATCAGTATTATCAATATCAGCTTTAGCTTTTATATAATCAATGTGAGGTCTTTCATAACACTGCTGTTTATTGTGGGAGTCTTTAGTTTGATCTAAAATTAAAGCTATTGGTGTGTGGTCAGTTATATGGGATTCTATTATCAACGTCGTAGAAGGGAGATTGGATTTAAGGAAGGTATGATCTACACATCTTTGACTTTTTCTAGTAGGGTGGGTGTGAGTAGGGAGGAAACCATGGAATGCATTGAATGTCATATACTCCTCATACAGGGAATCAGTGCTATTTGGTCGTATGTTGATATTCATATCGCCTATTACAATTGAGTGCTGTGTGGTTAAGGTACTATATACACTGTTTAAACTGTCTATAAAGTTGTCATGATCTACAGTGGTCTTAAGAGACGGTGAGCGGTAAATTGCTACAACACCTATGTTTTTGTCGATTTTGCAGATCATGCAACTAGCGCCCCTAAAATAAGGTTCACTTACTGTACATATAAGATGTTTGTTCGTGTATATAATAATTCCGTCGTTTTGGTTCAACAGAGTTTTTGACGGGTGCGCAACATAACCCTCCAGCATTGGTATAGCACGAGCTTTACTAAGCCAACATTCGGTAAATATAATTAAATCAAATGTGACCTTTGTTTGCGACAGCATTATACAAAATTGGTCAAAGTTTTTAGTGATGCTGCATATATTAACATGGATAACTTTAAGGGCACATTTGCAATTGGGGAGATATATCCGACAGTCCTCCGGATGACATACAAACGATCGAAATGGGTCTAAGTCTAATTCAGTATTTATATCATTTATGTTCGCCATTGATTATCGTTTATAAGCTCGAAAGATGTTTTTGAACTGGTTAAGTGACTATAGGAAGGTATATTGTGTATGAAGTGGGAATATTTTAGAATTTCGTAGTAAGGGATATTGGTGTTAGCATTATATGTGAGTGATTGTGGAGGTACGTGTAATTGTGTTTGTTGTTTCGTAAGTAGGTAATGGAGATAGTACATATGTGAATGTTTGCTTATGTAATTTAGTATGTCTGTGTGTGAGTTTGTATTGTATTTGTTTAACGGTATAATGGAGATAATAATATTTTTATTTTCAGGTAAGGTAGCTAAATAATAAAAATAACACATAAAAAAGTGCCTGTAAGCACTTAAAATAAAATATGCAAAGGATGACAATAGTCACATACTCTTGCGCAATTCCAACAAAGATTTTTCTGAGGATATGAGTAGCTGCTTCTCTCCATCTGCTTTGCGCAAGAAAATGTTACCATTTAAAGTCCAGCAGTATTTAAAACTGTACTGTTTTGAAAACTCGCGCGCCTGATGGAATAGTTTCCTTGAACCTGCGGGCAGATAATCTGATACATATACAGCCGAACGTTTACCAGGGCATTTGATCACTTCAGTGTTGAGTTTCTCCTCTGTTTTTTTATCCTTGTTAAAATGTCGCACAGCCGATAATGTGTCCACTTTCATTCGTACAGTATTAAACTCAGCTACAATAGGCCTCAATGTACCCGGCCTGCCAGGGAGCCGATATATATCCCTAAAATCCGTTGAGGAAATAGGCGTCCCGAGAGCTTGGCCAATCTTGCAAACTGTAGTTATTAAATCCGCAGGGGTTTCTTTTTCATGTTGGGGCAGGTTTCGAATTTCGACACTGGAAGACCTGGTTTTAAGTTGCAGATCTTGTATCTTCCGTTCAATGGTTTCTATGCACCTTCTTTGTTCGTTGCGGTCTTTTTGTAAAATATCTAGGCTATTTTTTATTTCTTCGTACTGTTTATTAATAAATCCCATGGATTGTACCATGTCATCGTTTGATTTCTGAATTTTACTATTTTGGTCTTTTAGTTCTCTAATATCTGAAGTTAGCTTTGAAATAAGTACATTCTGGCTCTTATGCATCTCATCTATTTTAGATAAAAATTCTTTTTTCCAGGCAAAAAGCATTTCTTTTATATCTGAGCTCATATTTTGTTCCGTGCTGGGCGAGCCGGGCTGACTAGTACGGCATCGTTTGTATCTGTTTACGTTAACAAACGATACATCCGATAATTGGAGGGTATTTAAATCGGTCTCCGATTGTGTGTGCTCCACAGAATGGGTAGGTGTAGATAAGGGTGATCGCCGCACCGACATTTCGCTCAATGTCCAGTAAATAAAGCTGTTTAACAACTTCAATACACGAAAACAAAACTCCGTCCGTTAGCGCTTACTGCTCGTTTTTGTATTATTACGTGCAGATAAATCTATAAAATCACGTATCTATAGCGAGACAGGTAACAAACCCATTCATAGAACGTGTTAGTCGTGTGCGTTATCTATTGTCCGGGCATATACCTAATAGACGTAGGCGCACTTGATTGCAGTCGAGGAACAAGGAGAAAAATATATCACCTGTCTCATAAACCCAGCGGGTGGGTGCGGCGCCCCGTTGAGGCCGTGGCGCTTGCAGGTGGAGTTCGTTATTTACGCCGATAAGGGCGATCTTCACTTGTAACGTCAGAACGATTTACACTGTCCCCGTTTATATATCCCAAACGTCTCTTGACTAACTTTCAACTTAATTATTTTTGTACTTATTTAATTTAGAACAAAAACACCAGTAACACGTATTCACTGTTTCGGGTCTCAAGACGAAGAGGATTAGAATTACAACTAAAATAACCTACAAAAGACAACGTTTCTTTGTTTAAAGGATGGGTGTTGCGTATGTAACGTACCTACCCAAGTCCCAGAACAGACATTGACAAATGTTGGGGATTAAACAACACAACAGTTTCTACTTTCTTTCCTAATATTTCTTACTCAGGTATGCTATCTCACATTGTTCGTACAAAATTACCGTTCACCTTCCGCGATACTCTCAAACCCTACTTCACAAAGAACCACAAACTGGCCACAGATATTGACATGTCAATCACACCTTGCTATGGGTCCCACGCAACTTGTGGGTTTGTGCGAATCTTATTTGCAAGCCAGCACAATGTCAATAATAAGAATTAAAAGAACGCCTTCAACATAACACCTACATAGCTTTTAATATTCTACCTTATGTCTATAAGCGTAAAGGCTACAGCGGTAAAAGTACCATCAATCAAAAAAAGATAAAAGTATAAGTACTGATATGTTAAACACCTGTCCTGTTTCAAGCTAGTCATATTTGTGTGTAGAACCGTTTTCACGCAATGTTTGCAATAAAGATTAATGACTATAATCGAAAGGTTCTTTAAGAGCTCTTATTTGAACTGCATTCAATAAGTAAATCGCTACTTTAGAATAGGAACGTCTCAACATTTCGCGAAATAGATTTTATACTCTTCGTTTAAAAGAAAGGTGCACCGTGACCGCTACAGCCATCCTGAAACAAGAAATCCCTTTCAAACACTGAAATAGGTTTATAAAATAACGACAAAAGATCTTCCATAGAGTGAGCTTAACTTTAGTTAGGTAAGTATGCTTTTGTTAATATTTTAGAAACGTATTATATTTTGTTCAAATGACATCGTGGCGTCAGCACTTTCTTACGTTCTTTGGCAAATCGCTTATTTCATTGTATAGAAGAGCGTATTGTTAAAAAAAGTTAATACAGCAATTGTTCTTGTACACCTTCTTCTTCACGTAAATGTCGCAACATGGAGTAAACACTCTGCTTTCATGCGAATAATATAATTGTTTAGCTCAGCGGCATTACTCTTTTATGCAAATCTGTCACAATTACCTAAATACTCTTTGCAAATAGAAGCTTTCTTTCTCCGATGAAAAGAGTAACCGTTACTTTTATTGTTTATTTGTAATATTATGTGTAAATTCTTTTAATTACAATTAAGAAGTATTACAATAGATGGGGAAATCTTTACTAGCGGTGCAGGAGAGTGCTGATACATCATTTAAGAATGATCCTACATGCGGGTCTCAAGTCCCAGACATCGATACACAGTGTTCTTTTCTGTACCAAACTAAGGCCTCGGCACGTGCATGGTGAATCCGTCAAATGCTAATAATTAGGTCACGTCGGAAATTCACAGAATTTAAGGTTAAATGAAAATAAACAGTCATCAAATCTTATTTGGAGTTGGTTAGGTACTTATTCTGCTGGTACAAATGATAAACCAAGTCAACTGCACTCACTCGTCTAGTAAAATCTTTGTACGAGGACACAGTAATGATGGTGGTCTCTTCTTTATGATTGTACAAATGAAGTGTCGCCATGATCTTTGAAGTTCGTTAGTCTCCAAATCCCGTGTGTCGGTTTATTTATTTATTTATTTCAAACTTTAGCACAATGTACAAGGCGGACTTAATGCCTTAGGCATTTTCTGCCAGTCAACCTTAGGGTGATGCAGAGATAAAAGAATTAGGCAGGTGCTCTGTGATATAATTAGAACTAACTTTAACTTTAACTACAAACACAAAATACATAACATGAACCTACAATATGTATTTATACATATAAATATACAAACATACATACATAAATACACACATACATACATACACATATACATACATACATTCATATATACCTACATAGAAACACACATTACTAAATATATATATATATATATATATATATATATATATATATATATATATATATAAATAAGTACGTAGAAACCGTCATAGATGAAGCGGACAGTGGATAAAACCAAGAAAAAAAAAGAAACACTTAAGTTATAGGTCACTATGGTCTACTATAAAGACGCCGTACCTTCTCTTTGAAAGATTCACGGCTAGTGGACAACCTAACTTCCTGAGGGAGGGCATTCCAGAATAGAATTGATTGTACAAAGAAGGAAGAATGTACAAAATTGGACCTGTGAGTGGGACAGTGAAGGAGAAGATTATTAGAAGAGCGCAAGTTTCTATCATGATTGGAACAGAGAAGTTGAAAGTGAGGAGTTAAGTAAGCGGGAGCATGAGGAAAGTTTAAAAGCGAATAAATCATAGTCACTGCACGTACGGGTAACCAGCCCAGCTCCTCCCGATAAGCTGAGACGTGATCATATTTTTTGAGATTAAAAACGAATCGAATGCAATTGTTGAGAAGCCGGTCAAGTTTATTGAGCAGATCTGCATTCAGGTCGAAATAGCACACATCACCATAGTCAATGATAGGAAAAATTAGCGTCTGCACAAGCGTTAATTTGGTACTGACTGGAAGAAAATTCTTCAGTCTATAGAATGCCCGTAGCGTTCCAGTAACCTTTTGACTGACATTGGCAACCTGAGACCGCCAATCCAGAGTAGAATCAAGATGTAAACCTAGATTCTTGACAGACGTCGTGAACGGGATGGCTTGAGTTCCAAATACACATTGTGGTAGATTTACACCTTCAAATCTACCCATCATCTGAGAACTTCCTATAATTATGCACTGACATTTATCCGGGTTTACCGAAAGACCAAACCTATCACACCACTCACCCATAGCTCTCAAATCGTTGTTTAAATTGTCAATGGCATCCGCAATGTTTTCAACCCTAGCCTGACTGTACATCTGCAGGTCATCAGCATACAAGTGATACGCACAATGAAGCTCAGAGGTAAGGAAATTAATAAATATAGAAAATAGAAGAGGAGAGAGTATTCCGCCTTGTGGGACCCCAGCATCAAGGTTACACCAACGAGAAAAAGTGTCATCAACACAGACTGACTGCTGGCGATCCCGAAGATAAGAAGAAAACCATTCCAACTCATCGGATGAGATCCCAATGTGGGCTAGAATAGCCAATAGAATATCATGGTTGACGCTGTTAAAAGCATTAGAAAAGTCTATCAACACCAACACTGTAACCAGACCATTCTCCATTCCGTCTCTAATATCCCCAGTTACCTTAAGAAGGGCAGTAGTAGTACTATGCCCTGGCCTAAAACCAGATTGAAGTGGGCTCAGTATGTCATTACGTAAAATAAATCTTGATAATTGATTTTGCACACAAGCTTCCAACACCTTAGATAGAAAAGGGAGTATAGAAATGGGTCGAAAATGTTTAGGCAGGGAGGGGTTTGAAATTTTGGATAGGGGACGCACATAGGCTTTACGCCACAACGCAGGGAGTTGGTTAGAATCAAAGGAAAAGTTAATTATATGGCAAATAGCAGGAAGGAGTTGCTCTAAGATGGTGGTAATCATGCGGCGGCTAATGTTATCATAGCCAACTGCTGTGGACTTAATTGAAAGAATGGTTCTTTTGATCTCATCCTCCGAGACTGGCGAAAACTTAAATGGAGCATAACTGGGAACAGGCAGGACAGCCAGCAAGTCCACCGTTTGACGCTTGATTGGTTCTGCCATAGGTTGAGAGGTAGAGAAATGACAATTTATGGCATCCAACTCAATAGTCTTATGCAGATCCAACTGCCTAGACCTACCAATTCCCAACGTCCCCAGAAATCTCCATAGGTCAGCAGATGAAGACGTGGTAATGCTATCAAAGATGTGTCGGCGTTTAGTGTTACGTATCACCTGATTACACCGATTCCTAGCAGTCTTGTATAAACCCCAGTTGACTTCAGTTCTATTATTTTTGAAATTACGAAATGCCCGGTCCCTGTTTTTCATAGCACGGCGGACCCCATCCGTGATCCAAGGTGCCGAAGGCCGCTTAAGTTTAATCGCTTTTATTGGAACATGTACATCATAGAGACTCGTGACAGCCTTATTAAACTCCGAAACCTTTTTGTCTATAGTGTCAGCCTCCAACACCGGTCCCCAGTCAATATCAGCGGCATCATCACGGATTAAATTGAGGTCAACCCGCCCAAAACAACGCATGTGCAGCACTTTGGGTTTTAATTTTGGAGGTTTGAGAGTATATGATAGATAAATCAGATCATGACGAGAGAAAGCTGGAGCAAGAAGTTGTCCGTGAGAACGAACTAGAGAAGGTGATGAAGTTAGAATTAGATCTAACCATGTATCAGGTACATCTACATTGTGATGTGTCGCCTGCAATGTTAACACATGTAGACTAACAGACTTAACAATGTGCATTAACCTGATAGCACGGGAAGTGTTAGGTAAGAGAAGATTAGTGTTAAAGTCACCCATGATGATGTGATGCTCATAGTCAGGCCCCAAGGATTCTAAAACCGATTCCAAATCAGTGAAATAATCAACGGTGGCAGGGCAGTAAACAACTCCTAGAAGGACTTTTACTCCCTTAACCCACACCTCGAGAAAAAGAAACTCCGCACTGGCCGAGTACTGAGGGGGGGATGAGGCTACGATATTATGAGGAAAGTCACTACGGAGATATATCGCAACCCCACCCCTTTCCCTACCTTCTCTATCATTCCGTATTAATACAAAATTTGGGAGTGGATAGTAGGCAGAGAGGAGATTAGGTTTTAGAAAACTCTCAGAAATCAGGACGGCATGCGCTTGGGAATTACTAAATGTTTCAAAGAGGGCACTATAATGATAAGGCACGCTTTCGGCATTAATATGACAAATATTTAGTGATCTGTCCAATTCTGTCTCAAAACATCCACGGAGTTGATCACCTAATGTGCCCGTAACAGAACTAAAACTATCATTCTCCGAGAAGGAGTCGCTATCATAGGCAGAGTGATATGACGAATTCTCATCAGACGAGTTACTCATAACAGTAAAATAAATAAATATATATATATTTACAAAATACTAAAATAAATAAATACCGAGAAAAAAAAATACTATGTTATATAATACCTGTTCACTGCAAAATAGAAGTAAGTTCTTCTTGTCTCTGCACCACCCACCAGCAAACACACACCACAATAGATGATAATAAATCAATATCAACAAAGGTACCCACTAAAACAGACAACATCTAATGGAGAGACACATTCATTAAAATAACAATAAAATTAGGTAACACACACACACAAAATATAAGTAAATAGCTAGCTATCCACTGTTCAAGCCTCGAGGTGTGTACAGTACCATTAGTACCTCAATGGCTGTATGTACAGTGTGCAGAGAGCCTAACCACTGCACCCGGTGTGTTATGACCCTAACAACATGACAATTGACAAATGACAACTTTGACATTGACAATAACAAACAAATAGTGAAGGTAAAGTTAAAATGTTATTCAGTAGGCACCTCAGTCCTCAGTATGGAAAGCAATAAATAAAGTGTAAACAAAACATGATTAAATCCGAAATAGCGAACAAAGTTTTTAAAATTATATAAAGAGTAAAAATAATAGAAATTCACTTGATCAGGATCACAAGATGTTGAAGAATATTATGGCCTGCGAGTGCCCGTAGTGTTTACGTTCGCACCCATATCAGGAACCACTTTAGGATGCTTTTCCATAATTGTCGAGAGTTCATCAGAAGAAGTAATCCTGTGACGACGTCCATCCGGCGTTTTAACCATGACAACGCCGTCCTGTGTCCAACAACAACGCATGCCGAAATGCAATCTTGCCCTGACAAACACCGACTGCCGGATCTTGGTTAGGAACTCCCTAACTGATATGGAGGACCCTCTGAGTTTTGACTTGGCGTTCCAGACCGCAGATTTAAAGTTCATATCACTAAATCTCACAAGAATGGGACGATTTTGAGTGGTTCCAACGGCACCTAGGCGATGACAGACTTTAATGGATGTAGCTGGTATATCCTTTAATGCCATCTTCGTGTGCAGTACCTCCATGATAGCAGCCCTGCAGTTCCCCTGGTCTGTCTCTGAGATGCCATTGAACACAAGCGCCTTCCTTCGCTGCCAACTGTCAACCGCATCAGTGGCCCGAACACATTCCGAGATCTGTTTCCGTAGAAGACCAAGAATATTGAATATCAACTCCCGGAATGTGCGGAACTCTTCGGCAACCTTAGCCACAGTATCCTTAGCCTCAGTACTACTTTGCAACTGGGAGTGGAGCTCATCCATCTTGCGCATAAAGCTTTCCTCCAGGTTCTTCTGCACAGTCTGCACCTCATCAAGTTGGGACATGATGTTCAATACGGCAAACCACAGTGAAATGACTCTCAAAAGTGTAGTGTGAAGTAAGCTGGTAGGTGGTATTTGCAACTGTAGTCAATAGCTCACATGTACTGTTACAAACGTTAGTACTCCTTTATTATGATGTACACTAATAGATAATACAGTGAAACTTTATAAAATTTGAGAAATTCTGATTTAATTAAAATTTTCAAAATACAGAGATGTGTTCACTTTTTTACACCTACCGCCCAAAAAACCCTACCGCCCAAAAAACGGTTTATTAGGCAGACGACAATAGCAGACGCAATGGTTGAAAGGATTTCCTACAGACCGTGAGCAATGGTCACAGGAGCTTGAGATTAGCTCAATAATCAGTTAGGTACTTATTTTTTTTTACAAGATTTCGCCACCATCAAACACTGGCGGCGGAGGCTCGTAGGCAAAAGACTTGAAAATTTCAAAGTAGCTTGGAATCGTAAAGGTTTTGCAAAACTGTCCATTATTGCACAGCTTTAGTGAAGCAATAAGTATGTATAGATTAGAAACAAAAGAGCCAGTGGCCTGAACATTTTCAATAGCCACAATCTGCGCCTGGGTCGGGAGAGTGTTTGTAACCCCTTGGCAGCGCGTGTGGAACGTCTTTAGTGTTGGAAACGTCCAAAAGTCCATTGGCTACTACGGTAACCAAACCATCAGGTGGGGCGTTACTTGTGTCTCACCTTAGTAGTATATAGAAAAAAAACCTAACAACTTGAATATTGAAAAAATGTTCTGCAGGAATGCTGTACATGGCGATAGTTCAGAGATCTCTATCGGCAACAGTTATGAATGTGTTACAAAAATATGATTTACTTTTCTGGGAACGCCGGCTAGCTCTGGTCTATTGAATTACATTTTTTGCAACTGTTACTAGAGTCAGTTGTCAAAGGATTGCATTAAGTTGTGAGTCCGTCATCTGCGGACAATGCCCACTATTAGCGGATTATAATCCGCAAAAAGAGCAGGTACTGTCCCGTGTGTGGTTTAAGTTATGAGTTTGTAGAATATTCTGATAGTGCAGATCCGATATCAGAAATGCATAATTAATATGCTTAAATGCCACGAATATACTCACCTTTGACTGATCTCAGCAGAAGAAAATGTCGTTCTTTTTTCTTTCTTTTCTTTCTTAATCTGTTTTGTTCCAACCAAAAATATTTTTCGACTATATCATGACTTGAACCTCTCTGAAGTGAAAGTTATAAAAATACTCTCGTAAAAGAAGGTAATGAATGCCTGCTTCTTTACAAATGTTAGTTTGACTAGGTCCTATAAATATACAAATGCCCTGCAAATGGCTCTATACATATACGTAAAATATAGGGGTAGTCAGAGGCACACAACTAACCCGCTACAGAACCAAAATCAAACGATGTAACATGCCTTCTAAGCACAAACGTTCGCAAATGTCACGACCAATCTGAATGAACGTAGTGATTGTTTACAGAACACTCGAGTAAGTGAGCATATTTACATACTACGTTGTTAAAGTACATTAATAATAACAGTTCGTAGTAATAATCGCGTCGCGCGTCGGTCAAACCGTTCCGCTATCCGCTTATGCCTTCTCCCCTACAAGTGCTGTATACTTCTTGCATTATCAGATGCAAGCTGGTCAATGGCCACCGTCGTCCCCCGGGATTCAGCAGCATAATATATCAAATAATAACGGCGTGACGCGGGGACTGGTCAGTCCTGCATTTATTATTTTTGAAACACTATATGTGTATGGACACAATAGAGTTGATTCTAGTATAAGTAGGTAAAAGAAGGACACTTCCCCTACAAATTCCTTCCAAAATTTTTACAGATGATTTATTTCTGTTGCAGCTATGACACAAATACTGAAATCATAAAAACTTAATTTTAGCCGTTCTTTGGTACGAAACCCTCATTGCGCGAGTCTGACTAGCACTTGGCCGGTTTTTAATCCTCACATTGCTTGAAAGAAGTAATTTTGCTCACCGTTATGTACCAAAAGAGAACATGTTTGAAAAGGACAAGGTGTATTTTTTTTTTGTTTAACGTGAGGGAAACAAAGACTTCTATATAAACTGAGGTAGACGCGCCGTACTCTACCAAGCGAGATTTCAAAAGCAATCCTCAAACACACACGCAATGTGTAAGACTACACTCACTTATAAATACTATTTACGTAATTGTCACCACACACAATAGTTATATACGGATAGAACAAGAGTAAAAGAGAAGGCGTATGGTCTCCAATTGCAAGTCGAGTACCTACTCTCGAAGTTTTGACTCACAACAGTGCGAACAACGCTGCTAATTAGCGCAGTTTATAGGTTTCAAAAATCGGTGCGTAGGGCATGTCTACCTCATTTTATATAGAAGTCTTTGGAGGGAAAATCCTCATAGGATGTTATACCGGACTCTTACCGACTAAAAAAACTTCACGCCACGCCTAACAGCCTATGGTTGAGAGCCCCGGGTAAGCCCTCAGGAAGGATGTCCCGTGACTCCCAACAGACCTACGGCCGCCGCTGCGGCCTCGCCCAGGGGGTGGTTCGGGTGCCATCCTGCGTCTATGGGGGGTTTCGGGTGTGACCCCGCTTCTAAGGGGGGGCGTGCGTTAGTTGCTCACGTCACGCTGCCGTCATGGGCCTGCTTCTGTAAGGACGGTGAGCGGCCCTCTCACCGTCCTCAGACCCCCGGTCATGGAGGCCGATAGTCCTCGGCGAAGACACGTCGGCGGCGCCCAGGGCGCCGACTGCGGAACTCGGGTGGGAGAGTTCTCTCCCGCACCCGGCCCGCCGCCTCCTTCGCGAGCATGACCTGCTCGCAGAAAGAGGCGGCGCAGTCCCACTTACTCCCGCTGGAGAGCATGGCTCGCACCATAGCCTCGAGCGAGAGAGTGTCCACGCCCAGACCCACTACGAGGACCTGGCGCTGTTGTGCCCACGCCGTGCACTCCACCAGCGTGTGGAGCGCCGTGTCATCGCTGCGGTCCTCGCAGTGCTGATACTCGGCCGTGATTTCCCGGTGTTTTCGCCACAGATACCTACCGAAGCTACCGTGCCCGGCAAGCATCTGTGTCAACCGGTAGGAGAGAGCACCGTGTCTTCTCTCCAGCCACTCGTCCATGACCGGTCTGACGGCCGCGATTGTGGTGAATCCCCCCTTTGGTTGCTCAAGTCGCACCTTCCATGTCTCCATGGTTTCCTGGTGGAGCAGGGTCCGCTGGGCCTCGATTTCTCGAGACGCAGGCCTTTGGCCCCGCTCCAGCGCCTCCTTGCGCCATCTGAACAGTGACGCAAGGGCTCTCGCTTCCAGGTCCCATGGAGGGGTCCCGGCTAGGAGACATGCCGCCTCACCGGAGATCGTGCGGTATCCTCTTATCACCCTGACGGCCATCACTCTCTGCGGGCTCAGCAGTCTAGCCTCATTGCTGGCCGTCAGGGTCTCCGCCCATACGGGAGCCCCGTACAGAGCCATGCTTCGCACGATCCCCAGAAGGACAAGGTGTTAACTAATCAAAATCATTTTCATTTTTATTTTCATCTCTTAAATGCTAATTACATTTGAGGTTGGGGCACTCCATTTAAGTATTAATACCTGTAGCACGGGATTAACCTTTTCATTTGAATTCAATATCTGTTGTTGTATTTATAAATAACCCTTACGTTACTGCGCACAAGATACACCCAAAATGTTGAAAATTAAAATGAGCATTAAATTTGAGGCGTTTCCTGCAATTCTTATAATGGGCATTTGTATTATTATAGGCTTGCGATTTTTTTAGATTCACATAAACTTACCAGTTTCGTGAGATCCATAGCGAGGTGTGATTGACATGTCTGAGGTTCTATGTAAAGTGACTGAGAAGTGGGGAAAATTGTGTGAAATTTTGTGCAAATAAAATGCCTGAAACGAAAAATTTCAAGTAAGAGCAAAACATTGAGTTGTTGATCTAGAACGACCTTTGAAAAGTCAGAGGTTATTCTCAGGTTTATGACGGTGACGGTACAGGGATGTACTGTTACCTAATGTCATGCCCTACACTTTGTGTGGGATGGTACGATTGGTGATGGTAAATCTAAATACCAACAACAAAATATACAAAGACAATTGAAAAGCTACAAAAAGTTGAAACAAAAAGATAGTTTACACTTATTTTGTGACAATTTAACCATCTTTAATTTGATAACTGGCCCATTCTACTGGCTGGCTTAATATAAAACTTAAAGTATATCACTTACGACATACTGCACATTAACCTGCGAGAATTTACAAAACTAAAATAGTTGAATACAGTTGCAACGCGGAATGGTTGTCCGTTCCAACGCGGAAGGGTTGTCTAATGAAAGGGGTGAGAACACTTTTCACCAACATTATTGTGCCACAGTTTGGAACTGCTTCACAGTATGTTAGCGGTGGATGATGTGATTGTGCCGTCTAAATGACAACTATCGTCACAGCTGCTGGCATGCTGCTACAAGGTGCCGATGGCGAGCAGTATTTTTATTACAGTTATGAGTCATTTCCTTTATCTGAGTCAAAGGCTTTGCTTTCATACTTGACCGACCGCCTTACCTGCCCTATTAGCAGTGAAGCGCCTATTACCTATTAGCACAGAAGAGTTGAGTGTGACAAAGTTTAAAGTTGTCATACAAATTCATAAGATAAAGTACCTATGTTATTTGTTTTTTCTAACAGAAAACTCACGAATGACATTCATACCTATTGAATTGGTGGGACCTTTCATATCCAACCAAATTCTTAGTACAAATTAAATGCTTACTTTATTACTATGAGGTGTTATTTCATTGCTCGCCAAGTTATCCAACCCCTATCCCAATATTCAGGGATCGATAAAAACAAAGCTGATCAAGGTCGCCCCTGTAAGGGTTACGCCATGTTATATTGCGATATGTGCACAGAGGGGGGTGGACCCCAACTCGGTTATTGTTGCACCCTCCGCGCATAGCGATGTGAGCATGGAAGGGTGGAAACTGCGTGTCTCATTTGTCAATTCATATACCTCTAGAACTCGGAGTTGCGAGAGTTACCGTTGGGAACATTTTGTTTTCGTTAATTAATAAATATACCTATCTAACAAAACTGTTTTCACAGTTAGTTTGCAGGATGGTGATTCTCAACGACGAACCATGGTACCTAGTTGGTAAAAAGTTGAAAAAGGAACCCTGGTTTGTCGTTTCTCGTAGTACAAGTTTACACCTTAAATATTCCCTGTGCTCTATTCGAAAAATGGTTTAAGAAACCTGCAATATTTAAAAAAAACCTATTCAATGATATCCATGCTCAATAACAAACCAGATCGTGGACAGACATGGCACATTCCCAGACCAAAAAGGATTACCTACTAGTCTACTAAGTAACGCTAATAATGATTTAAATAAAATATGTATTTTAATACAGTTGCTCAAAAAGTGGCGTATTACAGGGACGTATAGCGTTCGGGATGTGGGCTATTACACACTCGTGCTTTTCCTTTACCATTCCCGCACTCGTGCGTTTTCTTTCCCAATTGTCAAAATAATGTCTGTGATTTATGCAAATATTTCTAAAAAAAGATACTAACTTGTTTCAATATTAGATTAAAAGTAATTTTAATTAAAATTTAAGCATAAATTAATATTAGTATCGGCCAAATTAAATTTATAAATATAAAAAAAGTTGGCTGTATGAAGTGCACAGCCATAGTCTCTGCTTAGGAAGGTATATTATTATTTTACGGTTGGCGCCATTTTGGATATCCAGGTTTATTGTGTTTTTATTATTTTATAAAATTGCTTAATTTTTTGGCAACTGTATTATTATATATATGTATCGAATAGGTATAATGGGAGGTTGCGCAAACTCATGGGACCGCCCGCGACTCACGAGCGCTCCTTTGTGTGTTCAGAGGCGGTGGCGGTGGGTTGCACAATACGCGCTTTATGTAGATACACGTTATGTACGCCGGATGGATTTTCATTGGTTCGATTTTGTATATTTACCCACGCATTGGCGATGTAGGCAGGCAGCTAGGATTATACGTATATCAACCAGCGCGCGTTTCTGTCCTGAATACAATAATTACGTGGGTATAATGTGAAGTATGTAGTAGGTATGTTAAGTATATTGTATACAGTCACACCTCAAGTATTTTTGAAAATTGAAAGTAAAAGATCTCGCATCCGGGGACCACCTCACTCTTTATTCCGTGGTCAAACTAACTGTTACATCTTGGACAATAAGTTATACAAAATTTTAATTCCCATGTCGTCTTCTACCTGACAATAAATGGTACAATTATGTCAATTTCCATGACGTCTTATTCCTGGTCCACTCACGCGCATATCCATGACCAAGTAATCGTCACTCAAAGTCGGCCATGCAATAATTACATCACAACTGTTGTCCGTCTGTTGCATTGTGCGTTCGTGCAACTCTTTCCTATAATGTCACGGTGGTCCGGTGAGAAGGGTTGAGTGTTCGAAATGTATGCGGAGATGGGACCGTTAGAACTAACGATTAACTGTTAAAATGGCAATGATTGAATAATCACGAATCCTTTTTGAGGAAGTAATCCCAGTAAATGTTGAATATTAATAGTATAATAAAAGACATCTGCTGTATTACCATAAAATCTGAGAAGACACCATCCACTGCACAATATCTTTTCTGTAATACACACACACACACACAGAGACAGTCCTTGAACCATCTTGTGTGTTAATATAATATATATAATTATTTATATGTTTGTGTATAATAAATAAGTAAATAACATAAAAAAATAATAATACATGAATTGTATCAATGACTGTGTCACATCTTTTTCGTTCAGCCACTGGACATGCTATTATATCAATAACAATGCGTTATACAAATGTCCGATTCCGTGACGTCTTATTCCTGAACCACTCATGCGCATATCCGCGATTAATCGTCCGCAACTGTCGGCCTCGCAATGGCAATAATAATTGTCGCCCGTTTATCTATTAGCGTGCATATAACTCTTTCTATTATGACACCGTGACTCCGTGAAAATGATTTAATATTTAAACGTATGACAAGGAAACGAATCTGTTAGGGCTTATGAGTAACGAAAAAGTGCTAGACTAAGTTAACTTTGAGAATCGTTTAAATATTACAAAAGCCTTTAAAACACTTAAATTGTAACAAGAGATCGAGGAAACTCTGTCTGGCAGTATGTGGATTTGTGTGTCCACAAAAACAGTTATGAATGTGATTCTTATACAAATATGATTTACAGTATTCCGGGAACCCTTTCATATTGTGTGAGATTTTTTTTCTGTAACACAGTTGTCAAAGAAGAAGCATTAAGTTGTGAGTCCGTCATCTGCGGACAATGCCCACTATTAGCGGATTGTGATCCGCTAATATAGCAGGTACTGTCGCGTGTGTGGGGCAAGTTGTGAGCTTGTGGAATATACAATCCTGTTCATATGTTGATTTCATTCTTCTGCACTATAACTATTAACGAGTATGTACATTGTAGGTACCTATTATGTTTGAAATTTAAAAGATAGTTCAAAATCATGATTAAGTATTAAAAGTTATTATTAGGGTCTTAGAAGGGTTAACAGGGTAGGCAGCGCGAGTGTGGCGCCTCTGGTGTTGCAAACGTTTATAGGCTGCGGTGACCACCGGTCCTACTGGTGGGCTGTATGCTTGTTTGCCACCTTAGTGGTATAAAAAAAAATAGACTATCTATAGTTATGGTTCACTGATACTTACCTGCGACGACTGCCCGGATTAGAAGAGACTGGTAATCTATCCCACATTCAGAATGTACCTAATCTAGTAAAATGTAACCTACCTTCAGTAAGCTCTGTTTTGTAATTATTGCTGTGGAAGAGAGAAAATAAAGCAATTGTATTGATTGATCAGATTGGTGGCGCTGTGGGAAGTGAATGCGACTGCCATACCGAGTTCTTAGTTTCATTTGCAGAGTAAGGCCCCAGGGGCCTTACTCTGCAAATTAATTTCAATCTCAATTTAAGCGTAATCCAATTCCAATGTTAATTTTAATGTCGCCTAATTTGGTACTCTTGAAGCAAAATTGTATCGGAATCGCTATTGCCGCGCGATTGAAATGTCATCGTTCTAATTAGGGTTGCCAACCGTCCCGCTATACGCGGGACGTCCCGTTTCTGAGACCCATAACAAGACGTCCCGCTCACACCCTGAGCGGGACGCGTGATATCCCGCTTTTCTTGCAACAAACGTTTACGTTTACAGTATTTCTAGCGATGCATCAAATCACGGAAATGTGAAGTTATTTCCTATATGTAGTAGTAAGATTCTACTGTCCAGAGGAGGGTCTTCGCACATGTTTGCTTGCTTTCTATGAAGACCTCAATAAGAAAGCGATAGATAAATAGTATATACAATAACATTAAGGCCGTTCATAGTGCTAACGACCTTGACCATATAAAACACGCGTCCTTCGAACTAGGAAATGTTGTATTTTAGATCTTATTTTTGTTGTAATAAGCTAATACTCTTACTTATTCAAAATCGAAGAAAACCAAATTATAGATGTATATTTTCTTTTTAAGTTGGCATATTTTTTTCTTGCGCGTCGATAAAAATTGAAGTTATAAAATGCATTCATCTAAACATTTGGGGCTGACTTTATGATCATTTTAGACATTATGTCGCTAGTTGACGCTCGCGGCTTCGCCCGCGTGTAATTTGGTACCCGTTCCCGCTCCCCGTGGGAAAATTTTACCGAGATAAAAAGTGTAAGCCTATGTGTTATTCCAGACTATAAGCTATGTCTGTACCAAATTTAAGCCAAATCCATTCAGCCGTTAGAGTGTGATTGAGTAACAAACATCCAAACATCTAAACATCCAAACATCTTCACAAACTTTCACATTTATAATATTAGTAGGAAGTAGGATATATTATACCTACAACAAATGCATATTTTGACACACACTTGTACCTAGATTAAAAATATTTTTTCGGCTATAATTTTCAAATCAAATCAAAAAATGCTTTTATTTGCACCTCTTTTTCGTCATTTTCTAAACCAGGCCCCTTTTGATTTGTGAAACGCATCTGCGTATTCCGCTAATAATGCTAATGTTAATTTCGGGAGAAATAATTCCGTTTTTACACATTTACGGAACCAAAATGGCGACATGGTTGCTCAGCACACATGTTGCATGATGCTGTTGTGCATGCTGGTGCAAAATGTGAATTTGATGTGGAAACTTTGGTTTTAAAAGTATATCGTATCGTCACCTGTCGTATCGTGCACAGAGAGTTCAAACACTTAAAGAATTTTTCGCTGATGCTAATCTACAATACAAATACAATAGTGAGACAAGTGAAAACAAGTAACAAGATGGCTCTCATTACATCCTCCTGTCGAGAAAATTCTAAACGGGTTTTCTGCCTTAAAAAGTTATTTTTTGTTTCTTGGAGAAAACTTTCCAATCGCTTTGTAGAAATTTTTTGACGAGGATAAAAGTAAAAAGACCGAATGCTACCTTGGTTTTTTTGACAGCTTTTCAAAAAAAATTCAGTAGGTACAGTTACACTATCATGCGTTTGGAGAAGAAAATGTGTGGTCGTGTAAAACTTACAACATAGCAAAAAGCGTACGGAAATTATATTTAAACTAAATGATGCTCGCGGCTTCTCCCGCGTGAAATAGAGTAGGTAACCGTTAAAGTTCACGTTTTTTAGTATTCTGAAAAAAAAGCGGGATGCTTTTTAATTCCTTGTCCCGCACTTGAAATCAACATTTCCCGCAAATTCGCATTTTGAAGTTGGCAAGCCTAGTTCTAATCCACTTGAAGTTAGCTACGTCACCGGCCGCATAAGTGTTGCTCAACGTATTACGATAAACTGGTAAAAAACTGTAAAATGATCAATCAATTCAAATACAAGGCTAATAAATAAATATAACAAAAATAATTGATCTGTAGATTACTTGTAATCTTTTTAATTCAGTTTAATGGAAACAAATGGTCGAAATCATAAAATTAACTACGGTATTGGCTGTATGTAGCATTATCGTTGCCTATTAAGAAGTGTTATTCAATATGTCTAAGATGATTTCGGGGTAGAGAAGATACAGAATTAGCCGTAAAAAACATAAACAAGGATTTAGAAAGCATATCAAACTGGTCAAAAAGAAACTGCCTAGCGCTCAATCCCTTAAAGTCTCAGATGCTCGTATTAGGAACAAAAAATCAAATTAAATGGGTACTATCATGCAATGAAAAAATCACAATTAACGGCAATGTAATAGAGCAAGTCAAAGCTGCTCGGAACCTGGGTCTAGTTGTTGACGAAGGGCAAAAGTACACTGAACACATCAATAGTAAAATAGGTAACGCATTTTTCAGACTAAAAACCCTGTATAAAATAAGAAAATATATAACTGAAGATCTTCGTCTACTCCTAGCAGATTCTCTCGTACTCTCCCTGTTCAATTACTGCAGTCCCGTTTTTAGTCGTAGACTACACGCATACACACACAGGGCCATACAACGTGTACAAAATGCCTGTATTAGGTTCTGCTATAACGTACCTAGAAGAAATCACATCACACCTTACCTTAATAAGAAAGGGATTTTAAATATGAAGGCAAGAATGGAGTTACACTACGCTTGCTTAATTCAAAATATAATTTGGAGTAAAAGGCCTGAGTACCTATTTGAAAAACTTGCTTGGGCAAGAGACGATAGTAGAAGTATTCGTGCATGCATGCTGAATCTTCTAGCGATCCCATCTCACGTAACCTCTCGCTACCGAGGTTGTTTCAAGTTCGCTGCGGCAAATATCTGGAACGACCTTCCACCGCCACTACGACTAAAAGTGAGTGGAGCGTATTTTAAAAGCAAATACAAAAGTGCTCTGCTAAGGAGACAACGTACCGCTGAGAACTTGAAACAACGCTACATGGTTGACGACAAATTAAAATATTATTTTTAAGAAAGACTCAAAATTACACACACACACACACACACACACACACACACACACACACACACACACACACACACACACACACACACACACACACACAAACACGCGCGCACGCCTTTACTATAAATATGAGATAATATGTTTGATTTTATTTATCACTTTCTGATTGTTGTATAATATACAATTTTTATTGTTTTTTTTTATGGAATTATGTCCTAATAATGTTAGTATTTTTTCGATTGGTGTATAGAATATATTTTTGTATTCTAATTTTAATTTTTCTGAACTCTTCTATGGTACAACTGAAAATCAGCGCTACTTGTTAGCATACTGACAAGAAGCATTCGCTGAGTTGCAACCTTTTGCCATAACCTGTATCTGAATTATTTAGTCCATAAGATGATTTAACAGCTGTTCTGTACGTGGTTTTTTTTGGCAATAAACTGTTTTATGATTATGATTATGATTATGATTATGAAGTGTCAAACTTTTTTGTGTGTCAGTGACGGTGTCAAACGATTTAAAATTCAAAAAATAACCTAACAAACAATATCATATTATTAGTTATATTATATTGGTAAGCAAGGACCTAAGAATAATATTGGTAAGTAAATATTTACTCAATTAGACTTGTTATTTTAACAGGTAACACTTACTGTGTTTTACATAGCATTAAACCTAGAAAGAACAACTACGCCTCAGAGCCGCCCATGTCGGGATGAAAACGCTCCCTCTTTCTAATAAGCGTTCGTATCTAGCTGTCCTTTTTGGGTGTGCATCTGGATTGAGGGCCCAAAAATTAAATCTTCGCAAAACAAAATAAGATTTACAGGGAAGTTAGTTAAAAGTTTCTTAAACTTAGGGCACTATGCCAAAAATTTCTTAAACACGAAATAAAGCTTTTATGATGAAATACCTTGGGCCCTCAATCCTGATGCCTGCATTAAGTGGCATAGTCTGATTCTCAGAAAGTACTACCTCTAAGCTGATAATTTTTATTTAAGGAGTTAATTAAGAATTTCTTAGAACTTTTAAGAAATTCCCAAATATGTAGAATACGATATTACAGAGTTATTGCTGTATATCTTGGGCCCTCAGTTCAGTAATGTTTGAACTGAGGAATCATCAAAATATGGGTTTGTCTAAAGATATACTTAAATACGACTGAAATATATTTTACATAACCGCGTCTATAAATTCGTTAAAAAGAAATAATGACAAAAAAGTAAATAGTTAAAATTTAAATTGGTAATTGAATTTTCCTAAAATGTCTGAACTGAGGGCCCAATATTTTCGGCAGTATTGACTAAGATACGACTTCTACACTACCGCACATCAGGGTAAGTACTTTAAGAAATTTTTAATTAAAATCTAACAAAGCGTTTATTCTTGTAAATGTCATACTTTTAGAGAAAATTGAATTTTATTTTTTTGTAGGAGAAAATACTGTAGGGTAGCCATGATTTTGTTACTTTTTGAGACTAATCAGCAAGTACCCTCATACAAGGTTGTTATTGCTTGAACCGTCAAAAGCGATGTTTTGTGTGGTGCAATAATTATCCTACTTCCTACTAATATTATAAATGTGAAAGTTTGTGAAGATGTTTGGATGTTGGGGTGCTGGGTAGGACAACCTCCACGTGGTGCATCCTGGTAACGTGGACGACGATGTGGACTTCACCTGAGGCGCACGTCGTCGCCCACGGCCAATAGTCCACCAAGGAGGGGGGGCCTTTATGGCCGGTTTGGAGTTCTCCACATGCGCTCTGTTATGCAGAGCGTACTTAGTGGAGAACTCCCAGGGCGACGAGTACTTCGCACGGTTCCATAGGAACCATCGTTCGGCCGAGCCGTAACCCCGTCTGGCAACAGACGGGCACGGTGGCTCTTTGGAGTTGCGAGGAAGAAAACCTCTTTAAAAAATTACCCCAAATCTCACGCTCTGACGCCCGGCAATTTGATGTATCGCTGGGGGGAACTCAGTGCCTAGGGCGTCACTCCCACCTTCCCACCCTTCCCATCCTCACATCCTCTCCCAACTTCCCCACTCCCACCCTTACGTCGGCGGACGCAAAACGCAAAAAATCACTATGGACGAAATTACAACGCAAGTTACTACCCAGGAGCGCACCCGGACAGTGTCCGGGTGCGCTCCTGGGTAGTAACTTCGGTAGTCGGAAAACCGACCTCTACAGAGCGAAAGGGGGTAGAGTAGCAGCAGAGCCGCCGGCGATTGTGCCCCCGCTGCCAAGCGGGAAGGTCACGGAGGTGCCGGCGGCTAAAGAAATCATGGCGGCTCTTGCCCGCATTTCTGGCGCCGTAAAGGGTGCCAAGAATGTGGCCGGGAAAAAGAAGGTTGTGGCGGACGCGGTCACAGGCGCCGCCAAAGCGTTGGAGGAGCTCCTCGAGAGGAGTGTCTCCAAGGAGGAGGGGAAGCTCCGGGCTCGGGTTGCGGGCCTGGAGGCGGAGCTTGCCGACTCCCGTAAGCAGCAGCAGCTGATGCAGGAGGAGGTTGACAAGCTGACGCAGCTGGTCCAGGGGGCCGGGGAAGCTCGGGGTGTAAAAACCCCCGCTCCCCGTGCACCACCCAAGACGACACCTTCGATGGTCCAGCTGCTGGAGGCCATCGAGCGACGCCTCGGCGTCCTGGAGGACCGGGCATACCGCCCACCGTTGGCGGCTCCCGTCGGCACGTCATACGCGACGACGGCTGCACCCAACGGGACTGGTCCCAAGCCGAGGGCCTCCGCCCCCTCTGCCCCCAAGAAGACGGCACCTGTGGGAAGTGGCAACCCCGCTTCCCCAACAGCCAGCGCTCCTGCTGCACCCCAGACTACCTCGAACGAGGGGGTCTGGGAGGTGGTAGGAGCCAAGAAGAAGGCCAATAAGGCCGCCAAAAAGGCGGCGAAGGCCGCCAAGAAGGCGGCAAAGGTCGCCGCTAAAGCGGCAAAGGTGGCAAAGGCCGCCGCGACGAAGGCGCCGAAGAGGCTCCGCGCTCCCCGCTCCACTGCCGTCGTCATTACGGTGACGACGGAGGGCAAGGCGAAGGGCGTGGGGTACGCCGAGGTCCTGAGGCAGGCGAAAGCCTCAGTCGACCTCAAGGCCCTCGAGATAGAGGGAGGTCTCCGGTGCAAGGTGACGCGCACCGGAGCACGCCTCCTCGAGGTCTCCGGCGCCACCAGCGGCCCCAAAGCGGATGCCTTAGCGGCGAAGCTGCGGGAGTCGCTGAATGCGGGCTACGTCTGCGTGACCAGACCCAACAAATGCGCCGCCCTGCGCATTTCGGGTCTGGATGACGCGGCCACGACGGACGAGCTTATCTCCGCCGTCGTGGAGGCGAGCGGCTGTCCCCGTGATCAGGTGAGGTCAGGCGAAATCCGCTTTGGCCCCACCGGTCACGGGTCGGCAGTCGTGAGCTGCCCCGTCGCGGCGGCCCAGAAAGTGGCGGACGGACGAAGCCTCCTTATTGGGGGCTTCTTGAGGGCGCAGGTGCATCTCCTGCAGCCCCGCGAAGCCAGGTGCTATAGGTGCCTGGTCGTGGGGCATGTGGGGGTGCAGTGTGCGGCGGAAGTCACCGTAGGCGACCGGTGCTTCCGCTGTAGTCAGCCCGGTCACAAGGCCCTTGCCTGTGACGCCCCGCAGCGGTGTTATAAATGCGTGGCGGAGGGCAAGGAGGCCGACCACCGGGCTGGCAGCAAGTCCTGCGCTGCCTTAAGGCCGAGGCCCCGTCCGTCCGCACGGGGGGCTGAGAGTGAGGTGGCACGCCCGCGGCAGGGTGCGGAAATGGACGTCCATTAATGGACACCCATATCCGCATCCTGCAGGTGAATTTGAACCACTGCACTGGTGCTCAGGACCTTCTGTACCAGAGCATCAGGCAGTGGTCCATTAACATCGCAGTCGTCGCCGAGCCGTATTGGGTTCACCCGGGAAGCCCGGTGGATCTGGACGGTATGGCGACTATCTTTGGGGGGACCGGCGCGGACGACTCGCGCCTGGCGGTCATCGCTAGGGGTCCGGGTTGTGTCGCCGCGGAATACGAGGGTGTGGCTGTCGTGGCCGTTTACATTTCGCCGAGCCTCGACCAGCATCAGTTCGAGCTATGGCTCCCTGAGCTGGACGTCGTCCTCGCTGCATGCCGGCCTCGCCCTGTCCTGGTCCTGGGAGACTTCAATGCCTGGTCGCAGGCTTGGGGCTCCCGGGAAACCAGAGACAGGGGGAGGAAACTGGAGGACTGGGTCACAACACGTGGCCTAGTCATCCTGAACCGAGGGAATGTCGCAACCTGGACGCGGCGGGGGCTCAGCTCGGTCATAGACGTCTCGTTTGCGACCCCTGAGCTCGCCCGCCGTGTCCAGGGATGGCGCGTGGTGGAGGAGGAGGAGACGTTGTCAGATCACCGATATATTCGGTTCGACGTCTCCCCTCCACCAAACCTGCCGCCAGCAATTGCGAATCCCCCGGAACCGCGTTGGGCACTTCATCGCCTTGATCGGGAGGCTCTCCTGGAGGCGGCCATCGTGCAGGCCTGGATTCCGTCAGCGGACAGGCCTGCCGATGTTGATACCGAGGTGGAGTGGTTCGGGAGAGCTATGTCGCACATCTGCGATGCGGCGATGCCCAGGGCTAGGCCCAGGCCGGCGAGGAAACAGGTGTACTGGTGGACGCCGGAAATCGCGCAGATGCGCGCGGAGTGCGTTACCGCGCGCCGCCGGTACACCAGGTTCCGCCGGAGGCGTCGCCGCCCAGACGATGCGGCAGCCCGAGAGACGGAGCTCAACGATGGGTACAAGGAGGCCAAGAGGGCCCTCCAGACGGCCATCAAGCGGTCCAAAAAGCTGGGCCGCGATGAGCTGATGGAGACTCTGGAGCGGAACCCGTGGGGGCGCCCGTACCTTATGGTAAGGGGCAAATTACGCCCTAAGGCGCCCCCACTGACACAGAGTCTCCAGCCGGAGCGGTTGGAGGAGGTCCTGGACTCCTTGTTCCCGTCGAGAGCGGAGGAACATATTTCTCCGCGCATGGCTCCGTCTCAGGCGCCCAACGCGGAAGGCAGCGAGAACGACGTGCCCGTAGTCACCGAGGGTGAGTTAGGGGCGGCTGTACTGCGGCTTAAATCCCGCAGAAACACCGCCCCTGGACCCGACGGCATTCCAGGCCGAGCGTGGGTCCTGGCTCTCGAAGAGCTTGGGCCTCGACTAATTGGGCTCTTTAGCGCATGCCTCGAGAAAGGCCAGTTTCCCAAGGTCTGGAAGACAAGGAAACTGGTCTTGATTCGAAAGGCGGGGCGGCCGGCAAATTCCCCATCAGGGTACCGGCCGATCGTGTTGCTCGACGAGGTGTGCAAGCTCTTTGAGCGCATTATTGCACAACGCCTCGTCGGGCACCTCACACGCGTGGGGCCTGGTCCGGCGGATAGCCAGTTTGGCTTCCGTCAGGGACGCTCCACCGTGGACGCGATCATGCGCATTAGAGGCCTGACGGAGGAAGCAGTCTCACAGGGTGAGGTGGTGGTGGCGGTGTCTCTCGACATCGCCAACGCATTCAACACCTTGCCCTGGAGCTGCGTCAGGGAGGCGCTTATCTATCATGGAGTGCCTCCCTACCTCCGTCGAATTTATTTATTTATTTATTTATTACACAACACAGATTACAATTTTAAAGATAATAGTAAAACTAAATTATACACTGCAAGTCTGAATTGCAATCCAAAAACTTGTGTACACAAAGAAAACAAGATAACTAAGCCTAAGTTATTTTATAAATACTAGACAGAATGTTATGCGTCGAGACTATAACAGCTGACTAGTCGCCTAACACTCTCCTGAGCTTACCTTTCCGCGGTTGGGTGTGGAATAGAGGACAGTTTTGAGTAGTCTAATGTATGTTGCAATTCTTGAAGTGAAAATATCGAGGTCTAAGTTATTTTTTGCCAAATCATTGTACTGACGGGCCATCCTGACCAAGGGATTATAAAACGATATGTTGTTTTTGTAGACCCGCAAAGCAAAAACGTTTGTGTGATTGTACCTACGCGCGCTGTGTCTGGTGTTAAGAGATATTTGAGAGAGCAAGTATGGGGTATCCAATTTTGAGTGAATTATTTTATAAAGATATACCAAGTCAAAATACTCGCGACGGGTTTCCAATTTTTTAACGTTAAACTTTGTGAGCCTAGCTTCGTAATTAAGATTGTTGCGACCCCACTGTTGACGGTAGCATAACATTCTCAAGCACTTTCTCTGTATGCCTTCAATTTTATCTATATGCACTCCGTAGTATGGTGACCAAATTGGGCTGCCATACTCCAAGACGCTTCTAACAAGTGCAAAGAATAAAAATAGTAATGTTTCAGGTTTTTTAAAGGCCTTCGTGGATCTAAATACGAAACCAAGGAGTTGATGGGCTTTTGTTGTTATATGTTCATAATGTGTTCGAAATGAAAGCTTGCTGTCGAAATAAATGCCTAAATCCCTAGCCGTATCAGACCTAATGAGAGTCTGGCCATCAATCGAGTAGTCATTAACGATAGCACAGCGCTTGTTACTGAGAGTTAAAGCAAAGCATTTGCTGATGTTGAGATGCATTTGATTTGCCTTACACCAACTCGAAATGATATTCAGATCGTTTTGCAAAAGATTGCAGTCATCAGGGGTGAAGATTTTATTAAATATCTTCAGGTCGTCAGCGTAAAGCAAACACTCGCATGTTAAACGCTCGACCAGATCATTAACTCTTATTTCCCCAAAGCGGTGCAATTGCACCGCGCATTGTTTCGCGCCATTCCGTCAACACCCAAGCGGTGCAATTGCACCGCACCTCCCCAGGCGACTTTAAACTTAAATTTAGCGTGCTTACGTTCTACTTTTCTATGAACAAGTTTGATTGTATGTGTTCTATGGAACATTTCCTTGTTATTTGAATGACATCTATTGTCCGATATTGTTTACAAAAATCGACAGTTGAAGTTGAGAGTGGAGTGCGCATGGACGGCGTGCGTTTGTGTAGTACGTGTGTGTTTCATGTTTTTATTATAAATAATGTGTTTGCATTATTATTTATTATTATACGCAGTAATATAAACAATATATCAATAATCCTGTTGAAGTTTTACAGAATCGTAAAATATGGTGTGGTGGTAGAGTAATAAATGTTTTTTTTGTGGAGTGCATGTGTACCAAGTGCGTGTGTGCGTGTGTGTTTTGTGTTGTTATAATAAATAATGTATTTGCATTATTATTTATTATTATATACGTGAAAATAAACAATATATCAATCAACCTGTTGCAGTTTACAGAATCGTAAAACATAGTCTGGTAAGTGAGAAATTAATTTTTATTCGAAACTGGTAAGATGACGTCACGATTGCATCATCCGCTTTTTACCTGCTTGTCATGACCAATTTTCGATATATTTTTTTTTGTGGAATGAAGTGTTTAGAAAGGTTAATGAAGATAATGAATAAGAGGGGCCCCAAATGGGACCCCTGTGGTACCCCGGAAGTCACTTGAGTTGGCGAGGAAAAGAACCCTTTTGTAGTAACTAACTGGCTTCGTTTGCTGAGGTAAGAAGTTATCCAACGATACAAGTTACCGTGGATGCCATAAGAAGCGAGCTTTGCGGAGAGAAGCTTGTGGTTGACTCTATCAAAGGCCTTTGAGAAGTCCGTATAGATAGAGTCCACCTGCCCACCAACAGCGAAACTTCTGCAAAGGTAATCCTTATACACCAAAAGATTGGAGACTGTAGATCGACCTCTGACAAAACCATGTTGCCTATCAGATATATAAGGCTTAAAATGGGTGTACAATTGATCATAAACCAAGGATTCAAACAGTTTACCCAAGCAAGACAATATACTGATAGGTCTGTAGTTTTCACAGCGTGACTTATCTCCGCTTTTGAAAATCGGTATTATATGTGCCGTTTTCCACCGTTTAGGGAAGACTCCACAAGAAAGTGATTTATTAAATATAATGTTTAGTGGGGTACTTAGCTCTTTGCCACAGTGTTTTATAAAAGAAGGGGGGAGCTGATCCGGTCCTGAACCTTTGGTAGAATCAAGCTGTTTTAACTTAACAAGTATATCACTCTCAGCTATCCACATTTGTGTGAGTGTGCTTGATGTTTTATTTTCTATTTGCTCAGTGATGTTAGATGGCAGTGACGAATGTTGTGTACCACTCAAATCATTGGAATTGAAAACCGACCCAAAGTACGTTGAAAACATGTCACATATCTCAGGACCGTTCGTGGCGAATAACATTAAAAGATTTTTTTATAGCAATGAGGACACCCCCACCCTCGATTTTGGATGAGTTACTATCAATGCGATCCCGTCGAAAAACATTGTAACGGGAATCCACAAATTCTCCATCAAATATGCTTTTATTTAGGTTAGTTTCAGTAAGACACACTACATCATAATCAGAGTTTAACAAACTTAGGTAAAATTGTGTTAGTTTAGTACGGATTCTATTGACATTTTGATAGAACACACTAATCATCGACAAAGTTCAGTAAATCCAACAACTATGCAGTATATAACAAGATATAGTAAATAAGCAAAAAGCAACTAAAAAAGGTATGTACATTTTCAAGCGAGTTTGCCTAAATAATTAATATCCTTAACGAGGAGGGCAGGGCTTTGCTCATCTTTACGTATATATACTTTCCCAAACCGCACCCAAACAAATTTAAAACCATTTTCTCTGCAGAACTTTCTAGCAGCACTATGCACCTCCTTTACTTCTGGAGACAAATGTTCGGAGACATAAATTCTGCGAGACTCGCCCGTAAAACCAATATTAGTCGTAGCGAGTTTCTCCTGCGAGTGAGCCTTATTATAACGAGTAACGGCTGATATGATAAGGTCGCGGTGTCGCTGCGAAGACAGGGGAACGAGTATATTTCGTGGTCTTTTTGAAGATGCATCCATTTTGGCAACACGCCGGCAGGACCTCACGTCGCCATCAGCAATATCTACCTTAAGGCACTCGCACAGCTTATTGAATAGACCCATTAGATTTTCACTGTTACTTTCAGGTACTTGGTGGATTTCTAAGTTTAAATCGCGTGACATCTTCTCAATAGTTGAAACTTTTGATTGCAGCTTTGCTAAAGAAGATTGGGATTTTAGGAGATCAGATTCTAGCTGTTTAATTTTAGAATCCCTTTCTTTTATCTCCACTCTTATGTCGTTCTGTTCCGCAGACAAGTAATCAGTGGTTGAAGTAAACTCGCCTTTCAGTTTCTCAAATGCACGGTTCACATGCACTGCTACTACTCTTTCAATGTCCCTATTAAGTGCTGATCTAAGGTTCGTCATAATTGTGGAATCGGGTGCAAGCTTTAGATCGAAAAGCTTGCTAATACTTTCCATTGAGACGGGTTCCTGCACCAAACCAGAACTTGCCCCAGAGGCGGCAGAGGCCGCCGCTCGTATCATCGTATCACCGAATGAGACGTTCATTGACTCTTCAGATGATAGGGCCTGACGGCGTTGGCGGCACGGTGTGTCATCATTGTTTACTCTTCTAGTGACATTCTGGCAGAAGGGGCAGCACAATGAGTCTAATTCTGCCTTGGTAAGCCCATTGCATGCCTCGCTGGATATATTTAAGCATTCAAAACAGTACTCAGACTTGCACGTATTGCATAATAGGAATTTCTTGGCTTTGAGCTTTGATTTACAGCCGTGGCAAAGCATTGTATTTCAATCACAGTAGGTATAGATATTATGTAAACCACACAAAAACACAAAGCAACGAGTAGGTACTGCCTGAAGTTTGGACCAAAACAACCACTTGTTCTCAGGATTTCACAGCTTTTATTAGCCAAAACATAAGTTCATGCTTTGTATTTATTAATAAACAAGCAGTATCTTTTCCTTTGTTTACCTACTAACTTGCAAAATATACGAATCAATAAGATGTGTTTTGTTGGCAAGGCCGCGAGAATAAGGTCGTAAGCGCCGTGCAGGAAGCGTTACTTACGCGTTCTAATAAGTCGATAACGAGTAACGTCGACGGCCACTGTGAGAGGGTAACTTGGTTTTGAAGTTTGTTATTCCATTGATTATCACCATTAATTAACACTTGAATAATTGTCTAATACGTTCACAGTTTATAAACACTTTTAACTGTCCCCAAAACCGACTCAAACACTAGATTTAATTACGATTTTTAAATAAAAACTTGAGAGCAAAATAACTTAGATGTAAACAGCGCGGTGTTGCAACACCAAAAAAGAATTGTCGGGGCTTATCTCTCCGAGAGAGCCATAACTTACCCGAGCTGGCTAGGGCCGGGTCGGCGAGATGTGTCGTGCGGTGTTCCACAGGGATCGGTTTTAGGGCCGCTCCTGTGGAACATCGGTTACGACTGGGTGCTGCGTGGTCCGTTGCTCAGAGGGGTCGGCGTAACGTGTTACGCCGACGACACCCTCGTTACGGCGCGGGGAGCAACGCACCGTGCCGCAGCACTTAAGGCCACGGCAGGGGTTGCTCAGGTCGTGGGTCGGATTCGGCGGCTGGGTCTCGAGGTCGCCCTTCACAAATCCGAGGCTCTGTGCTTCCACGGACCTCGGATGGGGCCACCTGCGGGATCCAGCCTACAGGTAGGGGGAATCAGCATCGGCATCGAGCCCTCGATGAAGTATCTGGGGCTCGTACTCGATGGCCGGTGGAACTTCGGACATCACTTCCGAAGTTTGGTCCCAAAACTGAGGGGAGCATCGGCCGCACTCGCGCGGCTGATGCCCAACATCAGGGGACCCAACGCTCCCTACAGGAGGCTGTACCTGGGGATCGTGCGAAGCATGGCCCTGTACGGGGCTCCCGTATGGGCGGAGACCCTGACGGCCAGCAATGAGGCTAGACTGCTGAGCCCGCAGAGAATGATGGCCGTCAGGGTGATAAGAGGATACCGCACGATCTCCGGTGAGGCGGCATGTCTCCTAGCCGGGACCCCTCCATGGGACCTGGAAGCGAGAGCCCTTGCGTCACTGTTCAGATGGCGCAAGGAGGCGCTGGAGCGGGGCCAAAGGCCTGCGTCTCGAGAAATCGAGGCCCAGCGGACCCTGCTCCACCAGGAAACCGTGGAGACATGGAAGGTGCGACTTGAGCAACCAAAGGGGGGATTCGCCACAATCGCGGCCGTCAGACCGGTCATGGACGAGTGGCTGGAGAGAAGACACGGTGCTCTCTCCTACCGGTTGACACAGATGCTTGCCGGGCACGGTAGCTTCGGTAGGTATCTGTGGCGAAAACACCGGGAAACCACGGCCGAGTGTCAGCACTGCGAGGACCGCAGCGATGACACAGCGCTCCACACGCTGGTGGAGTGCACGGCGTGGGCACAACAGCGACAGGTCCTCGTAGTGGGTCTGGGCGTGGAAACTCTCTCGCTCGAGTCCATGGTGCGAGCCATGCTCTCCAGCGGGAGTAAGTGGGACTGCGCCGCCTCTTTCTGCGAGCAGGTTATGCTCGCGAAGGAGGCGGCGGGCCGGGTACGGGAGAGAACTCTCCCACCCGAGTTCCGCAGTCGGTGCCCTGGGCGCCGCCGACGTGTCTTCGCTGAAGACTATCGGCCTCCATGACCGGGGGTCTGAGGACGGTGAGAGGGCCGCTCACCGTCCTTACAGAAGCAGGCCCATGACGGCAGCGTGACGTGAGCAACTCACGCACGCCCCCCCTTAGAAGCGGGGTCACACCCGAAACCCCCCATAGACGCGGGATTACACCCGAACCACCCCCTGGGCGAGGCCGCAGCGGCGGCCGTATGTCTGTTGGGAGTCACGGGACATCCTTCCTGAGGGCTTACCCGGGGCTCCCAACCATAGGCTGTTAGGCGTGGCGTGAGGTTTTTTAGTCGGTAAGAGTCCGGCATGACATCCTATGAGGATTTTCCCTCACGTTAAACAAAAAAAAAAAAAAAAATATGTTTGGATGTTTAGATGTTTGGATGTTTGTTACTCAATCACGCTCTAACGGGTGAACGGATGGGGCTGAAATTTGGCACAGAGATAGCTTATAGTCTGAAATAACACATAGGCTACTTTTTATCCCGGGTAAATGTTCCCACAGGAAGCGGGAACGGGTACCGAATTTTCGCGCGGGAGAAGCCGCGGGCGTCATCTAGTAATTAAATTATGCAGTTTATAATAATTATTATCAGTGTCCGTACTATTATCAGTGAAACCGCAGTAAGTTGATATTGTCAATTATAGCACAGGGTGGAAACTCCATACAAAAATGTTCGTTTTCACCCACACTAATAAAGACGTAATGTGAATGCTTAAATCAAGCTTCAATATGTGTGTGAGTATTCTAGGGTCACTAGCTATGGAAACAAAATAATAAGGAACAGAACGCAATCTCATGTATGTAGGTACTTTTTTCTCAAACCTACCCTCGGAAGCATACTCGCGCACAATCCAGAATACTTTTGAATAGGTAATGAAAAAAAATACCAAATTGATTACATAGAGAGTAAAATTAATTTCTTTATTAGTTATTTATTATAGAAATAGCTACAGAATAAACTCACAAATAATTTTTTGACATTGTACTTTATCCATGTTCGCTGTATCATGGTATCTATGGGGCAATGTTACAAAAGATTATATAATAGAAATATTCTAAAATGTTACGCGAACAAATTTATTTTTTATAATAATAATAATAAATAAATATTCACGGACATCTCACACAACGCTATCATTCTGATCCCAAAGTAAGCTAGGAATAACCTGCTTGTGTTATGGGTATCAGGCCATGGATATTAATACTTCTATACTTTTAAATACACACATATTATACATAGGAACACCCAGACTCTTGAGACAAACATTTATGGGTCACACAAATATTTGTCTCCGGTGGGAATCGAACCCACGACCAGAGGCAGTCAAATTTTTTTTATCAAACCTATACGTATGGGGTATCTACAGATCAGGTTCATTATCACGCCTTTATCCCCGAAGGGGTAGGCAGAGGCATATTATATACCCACCTTTCACCTTTTTATAATTTGTCCCACGTAATACGTTGTGAGCCGTATTGCCGTGTTTAAATGGACAGGTGCGGGTTGTGACTGCCTGCTGTTGAAATAAAGCCTTCAACTTGGCTAAGGCAATACGGCTCAAATCAAACGGCAATACGGTTGCCAGTAAAATGGCAGTCGTTAGGCTTAACGACTGCCATTTTACTGGCGGCGGCTGACGGCTTAACGTGCCTTCAGAAGCACGGAAACGCTCAAATAAATGTCACAAAGTGATCACATGGATGGTCACCCATCCATGGACCGGCCATAGTGAAAGTTGCTTACTGCAGTGATCGTTTACAGAACACTGAGTCCGCGGGGCCACAAGTGCTTCTGCCTGGGCTCCGCCGACGTGTCCACGAATATAAATCAAAGTATCCAGTAAGTACCAGTTCGGAAGCTGGCCCGCTTAAGAAGAACTGGCAAGAAACTCGGCAGGCATTTCGTTTATGCTCTATTTACAATAATTAAACTAAAAATCATAAACTATTGTGGCATGAATGCAGTAGAGCAAGCAGATCATAATACCGGGATCCCGCGGGACTGAGATTGCTCAGTCCCGCAAATACCGGGATTACAATCTTGTTGCGGCATTGCATTCCCTGGTCACAACCTGCGCCTGTCCATTTAAACACGGCAATACGGCTCACAACGTATTACGTGGGACAAATTAGAAAAAGGTGAAAGGTGGGTATATAATATGTCTCTGCCTACCCCTTCGGGGATAAAGGCGTGATGATGAACCTGATCTGTAGATACCCCATACGTATAGGTTTGATAAAAAAAATTTGACTGCCTCTGTGGCGCAGTCGGTAGTGATACCGCCTGCGGCGCTGGAGGTCGTGGGTTCGATTTCCACCGGAGACAAATATTTGTGTGACCCATAAATGTTTGTCTCAAGAGTCTGGGTGTTTCTATGTATAATATGTGTGTATTTAAAAGTATATAAGTATTAATATCCATGGCCTGATACCCATAACACAAGCAGGTTATTCCTAGCTTACTTTGGGATCAGAATGATAGCGTTGTGTGAGATGTCCGTGAATATTTATGTTTTATTATTATTATAAAAAATAAATTTGTTCGCGTAACATTTTAGAATATTTCTATTATATAATCTTTTGTAACATTGCCCCATAGATACCATGATACAGCGAACATGGATAAAGTACAATGTCAAAAAAATATTTGTGAGTTTATTCTGTAGCTATTTCTATAATAAATAACTAATAAAGAAATTAATTTTACTCTCCATGTAATCAATTTGGTATTTTTTTCATTACCTATTCAAAAGTATTCTGGATTGTGCGCGAGTATGCTTCCGAGGGTAGGTTTGCGAAAAAAGTACCTACATACATGAGATTGCGTTCTGTTCCTTATTATTTTGTTTCCATAGCTAGTGACCCTAGCTTCATACTCACACACATATTGAAGCTTGATTTAAGCATTCACATTACGTCTATATTAGTGTGGGTGAAAACGAACATTTTTGTATGGAGTTTCCACCCTGTGCTATAATTGACTGCGGTTTCACTGATAATAGTACGGACACTGATAATAATTATTATAAACTGCATAATTTAATTACTAGATGACGCCCGCGGCTTCGCCCGCGCGAAAATTCGGTACCCGTTCCCGCTTCCCGTGGGAACATTTACCCGGGATAAAAAGTAGCCTATGTGTTATTTCAGACTATAAGCTATCTCTGTGCCAAATTTCAGCCCCATCCGTTCACCCGTTAGAGCGTGATTGAGTAACAAACATCCAAACATCTAAACATCCAAACATCTTCACAAACTTTCACATTTATAATATTAGTAGGAAGTAGGAAGTAGGATAATTATTGCACCACACAAAACATCGCTTTTGACGGTTCAAGCAATAACAACCTTGTATGAGGGTACTTGCTGATTAGTCTCAAAAAGTAACAAAATCATGGCTACCCTACAGTATTTTCTCCTACAAAAAAATAAAATTCAATTTTCTCTAAAAGTATGACATTTAGAAGAATAAACGCTTTGTTAGATTTTAATTAAAAATTTCTTAAAGTACTTACCCTGATGTGCGGTAGTGTAGAAGCCGTATCTTAGTCAATACTGCCGAAAATATTGGGCCCTCAGTTCAGACATTTTAGGAAAATTCAATTACCAATTTAAATTTTAACTATTTACTTTTTTGTCATTATTTCTTTTTAACGAATTTATAGACGCGGTTATGTAAAATATATTTCAGTCGTATTTAAGTATATCTTTAGACAAACCCATATTTTGATGATTCCTCAGTTCAAACATTACTGAACTGAGGGCCCAAGATATACAGCAATAACTCTGTAATATCGTATTCTACATATTTGGGAATTTCTTAAAAGTTCTAAGAAATTCTTAATTAACTCCTTAAATAAAAATTATCAGCTTAGAGGTAGTACTTTCTGAGAATCAGACTATGCCACTTAATGCAGGCATCAGGATTGAGGGCCCAAGGTATTTCATCATAAAAGCTTTATTTCGTGTTTAAGAAATTTTTGGCATAGTGCCCTAAGTTTAAGAAACTTTTAACTAACTTCCCTGTAAATCTTATTTTGTTTTGCGAAGATTTAATTTTTGGGCCCTCAATCCAGATGCACACCTTTTTGGTGTGCCCTGCCGTCGGTGCACACCATCGTGAGTCAGGCCTTTTTTCGCGATAACTTCCAGTACCCAGTGAGCCTCTACAGGCATTAATTAGTTTGCAACGCGGGCACCGTCACTGTCTAGCCCTTTGAAATCCGCACCACTGTTATTTTATGTTCAATGTTTAGTTACAATAGGAAGAATCCATAAAAAAAAAACAAATAATAAAACCAATTTTTAATGAAATTTATGTCTTATTACATTGCAGTACCTGCATCATCCACCCCGCTTGCAAGCGACATGCCGAGACCTCGCCGGCGGCGCGGCATCACCTTTCCGTTCCGATGGACCTAAAATATAGAACGGTTCGCCAATATAGAAGCGCGACAGGTCGAAGCAGAGTTGAGTTCAGCGCATGCACTGAACAAGCTAGCGGAAGCAGTCCTGGCTGTTAGTAAGGCTTTATGGGAGATAGCCAGAAAGATGCATTAAGTCCTTACGTTCCTAATTGTCAAGTTTTTTTCTTTTTCTTAATAAAGGTTTTATAATGTTATAATAATTATGTGTTTCTTATTTTCTCATATCGTGCTCTTTGTACATTATAGTTTACCCTATGTCCTTTACCGAGGTCCAAGGTCTTTGGTAACTTCCAGTGGCGTAAAATGACAGAGCCAATAGAATCTACAAATTTGTTGATAATATTAAGTTATCTTTACCACATTTACCACAATAAATAATTGATTGAATAACTTGTAACAACATAGGTATATCCCGTTCGCTTCCGTTCGTTGGTTTGCCGCTGGCGTAGAGGCTGGTGTAGAGGCGTTGTATGGGAGGCGACCGGCAAACTTAGAGCGAACGGGTAGTAGGTACCTTATACTATGATGATATTATATCACTTCTTCTCTTATGAGTTGGCATAAAGGGCTTTATGTTTTTGTAAACTTCTGCAACTCGATAATTGGCATTAAATTCTTTATCTCCCATACAAAAAGACTTATCCATATATCGCATCATTCTTCCCTCGTTTCGTGTTAGTTTTAACTGGTCGCCACCCCAATACATTCCAAGGGTGTTATAAAAGGCGACTAAGGAAACACGTTCGTAAAAAGATCCATTCCGTATACTATGCCTCTGCCTACCCCATCGGGGATAGGAGGGGCATGATTATATGTATGTAATTATGTAAAAAATTGTACATTAGTACTAAACGCACCATATTAACCACTATAATTGTTATTAATACCACTCAAAACGTAAAACAATATCTACGAAGTAGCACTTTTGTTATTGAGAAAATCCTAATCAACAAACAATTATAAACACAATTCTACGGCAATAGACAGATGTCAAATGTACTCAAGAGCAGCGAAATGGGGGGCGATTGAGCAATTCCAATCCCATTTAGTTCCCAATACGGCCACGCAATTCTATAATAATATTGCGCTAGTATTGAATTCAAGAGTACGAAACATCAAAATTTCAATGTCGATCGATCGGAATTAAAGTCAAGAGTAAGGCCTTCGGCACAAGTATTTTGTGATCAATGAAGTATGAAAGTATTAGCTGATGATGACTATAATAACACTTATTCTTTACAAATGTAGAAATTTTGAACGACCACTTGCAAATTTGCTTGTTATAATCAGTAATGGCACACAACGCCGCTACCCGCTAGTCGCTTGTACCTTGTACCGCACACGGTGCCACATATTTGTTGCATTAGCAGATGCAAGTTTGTCAGAAGAGAACCCGTCGTCCAACGAGATGTGCAGACACCAAACAACAACAACATAACGTACTTACTGTCCGCAACCTAACCGTATATTTTGGCGTTTATTTTAAGCTTATTATATACTAGCGGACGTCACGCGGTTTCACCCGCGTAGTTCCCGTTCCCGTGGAAATACGGGAATAAAATATAGCCTATGTTCACCGCAAAGAGTGTAGCTTCCCAACAGCCAAAGAATTTTTCAAATTGGTCCAGCAGTTCCGGAGCCTATTCGTTACAAAAAAAAAACAAATTTTTCCTCTTTATAATATTAGTTTAGATAGAACAAATTACCTAATTCAATTTCTCAGAAAGACAAAAACCATGGTCTCCAGTCTCTACTAATCTATTTAGGTCTCTAAGACCTATTACTAGGTGTCGCCCTTTCCATCAGGCTGGTGACGTCATTGTGACGAACTAAATGTTAGCCTCAATACTACAAGCATTCATAAGACATCAGAATTCTCGCAAATTCATAGAACCATAATAGTATACAGTATTGTGCATTACAAGAAAGATTATAACCCTTTCTTGACAAAGAGCCACTAGCTGGCCAGAGATCCCACGCAAGTTGTAAGCAGATAGATTCATATACGAATCTAATGACAACAATGGCCACAATAGGTACAATGTGATTTGTAGGAACACCTCAAAACCTTCCCAATATCTCTCAATACTGTTGTGTGAGTTATTTGTGTCAACAACGAACTTTATGCAGGACTTTCACTTTAAAACATAGGTACATAGAACTCCTCTTTGTTCTACTAGCTGATGCCCGCAGCTTCGCCCGCGTAAAACCTTGAACATATTCCGGGATATGTGCCGCAAGCTTATGTGTTATTTCAGACTATTAGCTATCTCTGTACCGAATTTCAGCCCAATCCGTTCATCCGTTAGAGCGTGATTGAGTAACAAACATCCAAACATCTAAACATCCAGACATCCAAACATCTTCACAAACTTTCACATTTATAATATTAGTAGGAAGTAATTATCACGTTTATAATATTAGTAGGACTCTCACGGTTCACATATGTATTGTGTATGTCGACCTGCGCCTTCCGTGTCCATCGCTGAATTATGCCGAGTGGTGCAGAATTGAGACATTATAGTCACAGAAACTTGAACGTATATAAATATTACAATAACTTGACGAGTCACTGTGAGCCTTTACAATTACACACAATGTTTGGTTACAGATAGCTTTGTGTTGTGTCATGTTGTTGGGTGCCCAGGGCTGGAAGGGGGGTATCTGGAGGAGCCCGGGGGTTATCACTCCGAGGGCTACCCGGGACTCCTGGCCTTAGACAGATGGCAAGAACCCGTGTGGTTTTAGTCGATAGAAGTCCGGCAAGGCGCCCATCTGAAGTTCCACACGAAAAAGAAAGTGCTTTGTATGTATTACAGACATGTAACCCTTTATGATTTAATTTCAAACTGTGTGCGTTTGTTACCGTGATTACTCTTAGACACGATCGTCAAAATAATATTTATCTAAATTCTGTTCCAATTTGACACAGTTAAAGTTTTTTGAAGAATAGGTGCATAAAGCCATTTCATTACAGTCGAATATCGACGGCAATCAATCAATAACGGATTCTATTAAATCGCAATTTCCTGGTCAGTGTGTGGTCACAGGAACCGGGTTCATCAATCTTGTGGATCTGTGCACCGCTGCGTCTGCACTGAATGGGTTACAACCACCATGTTGGACAACGGCTGATCGTTGACAGTGCGCAATATATTTCCTCGTGCGCACTGAATAGAAAGCGCCTTCATTAACCACCGACGCAACACAGTGGGTGTTATAATGGCAGTATCTAAGGCAGAAAAGACTCCTTCGAGAATTTTTACCGTTACTTCTTTAGATATAATTGTTCCTACTGCTGTTTACCAAAAAAAAACCATTTTAATTTACTCAGAAGTATGAAACTTGACAGCAAAACAGGCTTCTTTGGCGTACATTCCAAACATTTAAATGAGTAAGTTCAAAACAATTTTATTACGATCAATAATCAAAGATGACCATTTTTTATTTTGTTCATTACGGTGGCAGGTCTAAAGAGTGCTTTTGTGTAGACGTGTGGTATATTGCATGGTTGTCCTGAATTTATGAACTTGGCTTCATTAATAACAGTTTTACTGGACCCACCAAATGGACCGAGGACCTGAGGTCTACGTCAAGCAGTGGACTGCTATAGGCTCTAATTTGATTGATTTAGTGATTTGTCACCCCGGTCTATGCCCGCTCGCCACATCTTGTCCCTTATGAGCTTAGTGTGTGAACATGCGTCTTCAAATTTTAGGTATGCCCCTGATTTATCATTAGGTTAGAAGTAGTGCAAGACGGGTTCCGACGGACGAAAAAACAGCCGTTTTTTGTTTGGAAGACCCCTTGAAATTCCACATGAGACATTCGCATGAAATAGGTATCAATATATTCGCGTGTGCGCTTGTGGCGCCTGAATCAACAACGTAGAGATGTGTGTATTCGCTGAAAGGGTGCATATTATCTTTGTGCACGTGACTATGGTGTGAAGTGAGAATAGTAACAATAGTAGTGAAAATAATATTTCCGCAAACCCTTTACTTGTTGCAAACAAAACGCAACGAAAATGGCTCCGAAATGTGGCGTTACAAACAGTGCCAGTTAAATAAAAGGTTTTAATAACGGTTGTTACTAGTTTGCTACTTGAATATAGAACGTTCAATAACTTGCAAATGGCCGAGTTAGATCATTGTCTGGTTTTCAACAATAGGGTTGTTTGTAGCGAAACTAATAATATTGCATGACTATGCAAATTTAAAATGCGTTTTTGGTGTACTGAAAGTACTTACACCCCTTTTAGAAAAATACCTACTTTATTTTTCAAACTTAGTGAAAGTCTACCGTGCATGACCAATGACCAAATATAGTATTACCACAGATAATATAATTTATTTTATAATTTTACCGTATGACTATGTTTTGTTTCATTTTATTTTTTTCAAGCAAGAAGTTTTCAGCACACCATGCGTCTGACAATAGATTAGAGGATGATTAATTATTCATCTATTGCTGAAGATATTTCGCTGCCTTTAGGAACTGACCTCTATACTATGAACAAGTTGAGGTACTTTTACACACTTTGAATGTGTGTCAAATGACAAGCAAGCTTCGCAGTCGCCGATCGTTCTATATTTATGTTCGAGTTATGCAAAGAGCTTTTGTACAAGTGTAAATTGGAAGCGCTCCGCTCGTGGCCCCGCGGACTCAGTGTTCTGTAAACGATCACTGCAGTAAGCAACGTTTACTGTGGACACTGTCCATGATGTCGGTGATGAACTGCGGACATGGACACACACACATGGAGGGGTGATCGTCTCGTTACATTAATTTGCCTGCGTTTCCGTGCTTCGGAAGGCACGTTAAGTCGTTGGTCCCGGTTGCCAGTAAAACGGCAGACGTTGGGCCAAGTTGAAGGCCTTTATGGGTGGCTTGAACAATTTTAACAGTATGTAATTACAACCTGCGCCTGTCCATATCAACGCGGCAATATGGCTCACCACCTATTACGTGGAACTAAATCTCAAAGGTCGAAACGTTGGCTTGTAATATGCCTCAGCTAACCCTTTCGGGGATAAAAGGCGTGATGATTATGTTAATTTGAAAATTAATTAAGCTTTAACTTTGGTATATATTTATCTATACCGACTTATCTGTACCTAAGTACACCTTCCATAATTCATGTACCTGGCTATACCTATCTATATTTTTCGATGTGTTTCGGAAGCTCATCGAAAAATACGTACGATTCGTACTTAGATGTGTACCAGCACAAGATTTAATCATCAAGTAATATCATATTTTTATGATAATGTACCTACAGGTAGTCATGTTCATATTTTTCATAGATATTTTGCACACAGAATTAAATAGTAGCAAATAAATAAGGTACTTAGCTACTTTGTTCATTTTTTTTTTAAACTATAGCGATTTTTACGCTCATACTACAACCACGACCACGGGCGCTGCCGCTGCTACGTATCCGGAACGCTGGTGTATGTAAGTAAAAAGTGTTTCGCGTGAAGTCCCGAGTTCTATAAGTATGACCTACGTTGTTATTTCTTTGTTAGGCTTACAAAAGTGGAAATTCGCAAAATCTTTGTAATAGGTTCCCAGAAGGGATGTTTAAGAATTCGACTCAGTTTTTAGAACCTCGAAGAAACTAAGTTAAAAAAATTACGTTCGATAAACGTCGAAGATTCTACCATTGTCACTAATTATTCAAAGTAAAGTTTTGTCTTTTAAATTACCTTCCTTTGCAAAAAAATAGGTAATATTTCTATTTTAAAAACAAGTTCCAACTCTCACAAACAACACAGTATTATTGTTGGGTTAAGAACAATAGGGTTTGTTTATGAAGTTCTGCTAACAAAAACGTTTTTGCAATAATTTTGTAAAAATGCGGGTCCAGTATGGCAGTCTATTTCCTTCACCTAATCTACGGCTTTCTCAGAACATTTTTTTTTGCATTCTCGCTTTAACGACGCGACCCTGTATTTTGCTTGTGCTATACCAACCTAGGTATTAGGTTCTATTAAGTATCTTTAAATTATGATTTTGTAATGTGTTTGTAGAAAATAACTTGTTATGGGGTGATGCGCCTGCTGATTAACGGAAGAGGTATGATAAAGACAAGGAAAGCTGGAAGCAAACCCTGTACCTAACCGTCTGGTCAGCGTGGTACAGGTAGGTATGGTACCTTTAGATAAAATATTTGGACATTTTCACAAAACGCTATCTGATCTCAAAGTAAGCTAGGAATAACCTGCTTGTGTTATGGGTATCGACTACGAATATAAATAGATACTTATGTACTATCCAATTAATAGGTATCTACTTATTATACAAAGAAACGCCCAGACTCTTGGGACAAATATTAATGGATCACACAAATGTTGTCTCGGTTAGGAATCGAACCCACCACGCTTTCAACATTGGGAGCGGCCTACTTACAGTAGCGAGGACTTTTATGGATTGGTTGAAAATATTAATTATAGGTATAAAGTAAAAATAATAATGTATAAATTGCATAGCCTAATTTTTATTCACTATTACCTACTTTATATATACTTTATTACTTAATTCATTTTTTTTAAAAGGAACATAAATATTTACAGAATAACATTTATACAAAATTTAAATACTACTTAAATTACGTTAAAGCTAAGTAGGTACTTAACTACCTACATGGGAAATTTGGAAAGAAATACAGAAAAAACAAAATAACCTACAATAGAATTAATACAATTAACAAACACATATGTTCAGAAAAAATATTTTCAATACCTAACTGAATCTAAGTAAAATCATAAAATAACTGATTTCAAAAATGCAATAACACTATTCAATTAATAATAACATTCCACATTATAATGAAATACATAAAACAGCACCGCAGGTTTACTGCAATGTTTTAAATATTGCCCTAAATCTTCGACGAACAACCCCGTGTTTTTAACCGAGGCGTATAACTAACACTAACTTATATTTACACTGCATGTATAATTACTATAATTTCTACTCTAAACGTTGTTCACTGTTCTATCCAAAGCAAACACAGAAGAACTTGGCGGCCGAACAACGCCGGGGCAGTAGATAACGCACAGAGATTCCATAGGCTGTGCAAGGAACCTCATTAAAAAGGCTGACATGAGTTATAGTCACAATTCTGGCACGGAGCTGTAACCTGGGCTTTCAACTCTTCCAGCTTGTTCTTCAAGAACGTGACCTGAAATCCCTGTCTTATTTCTCTAAACTTTCTTCTGCTCCGGCTTTGCTTCGCGGCGATGTTGTTTTTTTCCCGCCGCTCCCTGTATGAATCGTCCGCCTTGCTCCTCTTCTGCACGCCTCGACGCATCCTTGGGTTCGTAGAAATAATCGGTCCATTTTTTTCAAGCTCCCGCAGCATTTTGCGCTCGAAAATTTGGTACTCTTCGTCAGCTAAGAGTTTGTCGGCTGCCAGAGTCCACGGAGCCGACAATGAGGGCTCAGCCTGGAGTTCGTCGGCACCGCTGTGCGACGACGCATCCTGGCTGATTTCTGACGACGGAGATGTCGTCGAGGATGGAGTAGGCACACTGATGCCCGACGATGGTGATATAGCCGCAGGAGCAGGTGCTCGGAGTCCATGGATTGCCGAAGATAGTTGAGGTGTTTCGTATGGCGTCATGAAAGCACGAGCGAATGGGTATATGGCAGGATCAAAGTAGCTATACGGAAGCACGCCCGTGTATGGCGGATACATCGGTAAGCAGTAGGGCTCTAATCGCGGATCGCGGTATGGCACTGCACTTGGACTTAAGTCTAAGGGCCGCTCTTGGACGAAAGCCATCTCTCAGGTGAGGTGTGCGTGTGCGAGACGTGTGCACTTGTTGTCGGTGAAGTGTCAACTGCAACTGATCTCTGGAACAGTGGTGGCAAGCGAGCGGGTGGCAGGAGGCGGGGCTTGAGGGACCTCCCCCTGCGCACGAGGCCCGGGGATGATACCTACAAGTAAAACCCTTTACGTATTGTTGAGTGGTGAATATATACATTGATGGTGGGATGTTGAATGGGATTGAGGTTCTTTATTGTTATGGCCAAGATGTTGTTTCAAGTATACTAATCAATTAATTGATGGATTTGTTTTTATTTATGAAATCTTGAACTATTTGTCGTATTCTTATTAAGTAGGTAAGTAGTACCTAATGAGTATACGACAAATTATTGTTATTATTTGTTATTACGTAATACTCGTAACAACAACATTACGAGTATGTAATAATAAAATATTAGTCACGGTGTGAGTGCCTCTGAGAGAACATTTAACACATAAACTTAAACAAATTACTTAGATACTCTTCGTGTAGCCCAGTGCATTGTGGCGAGGGGAAAGAGTACAAAATGTCGCCATAACAATTCATCCCGAGGGTGTCGTAAGAGGTCACTAATGGAACACTTTCGCAAAATGATCCTTTGCGTAGAGAAGGAAAACTCAAAATGAAACCCTCTTGTATGTAAAATGCTAACCGTTACGCCAAATTGAAGGCGTTGTGGGCGGATTGAAAGCTTTGGACTGTGGGTCGCTGCAACCTGCACCTGTCCATTTCGACACGGCAATAGGCTCACCGCCTATTACTTTTGGGACATAAAACTCCAAGGTGAAATGTGGACAAATCTACCGCTTTGGAGACAAAGGCGCGACTACATGTATATATCTCTCTCTCGCTCTCTTTTCCTTATCACGGGTCAGCTAATTTTAGATTCGTTGTGGTTTAACTATTTTTAATATTATGTGCTCATCAAGTTTCAACATACCTACAAATGCACATTTGAAAAGAGAGATCCTTATTGTATGGTCCCGATAACATACGAAACTTGAGTAAAATCTAAAAAAAAAAATTCCAACTTACCTACATTCATTTTAAGATGACAAACTTAAATCATTATAACGGCTAAGATAAATATAATAATGGATCAAAACAAAAAACAGTCACTTCTCGAAATCACGTAATATCACCCTTACAACAGATCCCTTGCGACGCTCTGGTACCGACGTAATACATGTCCACGCGGAAGGGTTCTCACATGACAGGCGCGTGACAACTTAAAACAATATTGTGGGATAATATTATGGTTCATATCACGTTAGAGTTAGAGAGTATAGTCGTGTGTGGCGATAGTACTCCCAGCAGCTGCAACAAGGCGCAGATGTCGACAATATTTGACAGCCAAGTGCAATCTATACTATCTACATAAAGGTGTGAGTCATTGACGGAAATATTTAGCGGATCAGACATTTTCAGTAGTGATAGTGATCGACGGGTGATGGAAGTGATTCTAACAAAACGAACTTCTCCTATAATTTAACTTTAACTCTAACTTACACTATCGATGATGACGATAACCCTTTACAAATTTAATGTGATTTTTTTAACGTAATCATATCTTCTCCTCTTTGACCTCGAACAACGCGAGCCAGGCAGAGGTGCCAGTCTCATACAGTGGTTGGAGAGAATCTTCGCCAGATTAGAGCGATTCAAAAGATCGTTTCTCTGTTGGACCATTGTAGATGTAACAAGAACGTTCTGCCAACGCATGTTTTCCTCTTCAATCGTGCATATTTTAAACTAGCTGAACCCGCAACTTCGATTACGTCACATAAGGTGTATGAAAGGAGAGAAAGCAGACTCATCAAGCAGCGTGTGAAACTGCCCTGTTTGCTTAATCAGAAAAGAGCTTGAAAATTAAATCTATTCTAAATCAATGAAATGAAAAGAGCTTAACGATTAAGTCTATTCTAAAACATTTTAGTCTTCAATCAAGAGAAAATTCAATAGAGAATTGTTTTAAAATAGCCTTAATCATTAAGCTCTTTTATGATTAAGCCAACACGCCAGTTTAGATTTACCCATTTTTAGATTCATATGTCTATGTATGATTCTTTAAAGTGATATAACTTTTTTAATTAATAACCGATTGACAGGAATTAAACACTAAATGTTAAGTGAAGAAAACCTCAACACAATAAAGAAAACCGCATTGCAATCGGTTAAGCGGTTACTGAGATTAGCGTGCACAAACGTACAGACAAACAGATATACAGACAAACAGACAAAAATTCTAAAAATCATTGTTATATGGGTTCTATTGCGTTCATAAAGGCCCCTTTATTTTTAAAAAAAATTATCTTCCATGTACAGACAGCGACCTGTTACGATTTCATTATATGTATTGATTGATTGATATTGATGTACATTCAATCACATTAATTAACAAAGGCCCTCTAGTTGGAAGCAAAATGTCCTACAAGTTGAAGGCCTTTGTTAATTAGTTTTGAGTACCTAACTACTTACTGGTTGAAAGGGTTACCCCAATTCGCGATATATCATAGAAATTAATTTTCACTAGAAACAAGTAAATAGTTCAGGAGTTGTCGCTGTTTTAGAATACCTATGTACGTTAAGACCATTACCTACGCAGTGGGCTACGTCGTAGCTCCCTGAATAAAGCGTTCTACGGCGTAGCCGCTACGCGCGCTTTACACAGCTACAGAGCCCACAATAACACATTCTGAATGTAACACTTCTCTTTGTCGCGTCGCTGAGGCGTTTTTATTCAGTACGAGGAAATATATAGCGCACTGTCATCGACCACTCGTTGTCCAACATGGTGGTCGTAACACATTCAGAGTCCGCCGACGATGACGTGAGTGGTCCTTGACAACTGACTCAAGTTGCTGAAACCTATAATAAAGAGTTGGCCAGTGTTCTCAGAATATATTGCTATTAAACTTCAGAGCGAAGTTTTATACGAAGTAAGCTAAATAGGAACAAACTGATACTCGCGGCAGATTGTTTATTAATCAGTACCTTTCCTTGCCCTTCTAACAGTTAATCTTTACGAACCCAACGCGGCTCCGATAACATTATAGAATAGAGTTGCATGAACGGACAATACAACATACAGACGACAGTTGCGATACTATCTATTGTGAATATATGTTATTATCAGTGATAATGGTTTAGATAATATTTGCTTCATTTTTTAGACAAAAGTTTGCTTTGAACAGGTAACAATGGGAGATACTTTGGAAATTATAAAATGTTGTTGTTTTTGTTTTACAATAAAATTGATGCATTTAAAGTAGTAACAATAATAATGACTATTCTGAAACTCTAGCAAGCATCTCATAAATCTTTTTTTTTCGTTATAATATTGTACTGGTCCTTATTGTTACATTCTGTATGTTATTTGGTAACTGTATACGTTTTTAAAACAGGCTTCCAAGTTCAAAAAGTGTATATAAAGTAAATTGTACTGCAAGGGCTACTATACAGTTGACGATTATTTGATTGATAAGGAAGCCTGGAAATGATCTGCTTGCTGTACTGATGGAGTTTTAGTTTATAGTACTTATTGTAAATATGTAGTGCACAAAAAGAATAGCCTGCCGAGTTTCTTGCCAGTTCTTCTCAAGTGGGCCGCGTTCCGAACTGGTGGTACTTATTTAAATTGTATTCATTGACGTGTCGCAAGTGCCTGTGTATTAGAATTATGCGAAATAAACGTTTTTTTGAGTTGGAGTTTTGAGTTTTGGAAACGATGATGTTTTATCAGAATACTTGGACAATGTAAACACCAGATCTCTAAATATAAAATCAGTCAAGTGAAAATCAGACTCTCGCACCAATGGTTCCGTACCATTATCAATACGGAAGAAGCCGTCTTAAGTATTTGGAATTTATTTTTATTTTTGTAGTGAATATACAGCAAAACTATTTTGTAAAATTTCGTGGGTCTCCTTGATGCTGTTATTGAATAGAGCAATAATCATCAAAATATTATGTTTGTTGTATGCAAGGAAAGAGGTGTAAATGAAATCATTTTCTCTTGGCATTGAGCAAACAAACACGATAGCCAAAACTCGAAGTCAAAATAAAATAAAATAAAAAATTCGTGTTATCCTAATACATAGGCACTTGCGACACGTCCATGAATACAAAGCAAAGTCCTTACCACCAGTTCGGAACGCGGCCCGCTTGAGAAGAACTGGCAAGAAACTCGGCGGGCTTTTCTTTTTGCTCTACATTTCAATCTACAAGATGTGTGTCAAAATATGGTTTTGTTACAAATTGTATAAATATTATAAATAAATATTCTCTACAAAATGTGTAAAATCATAGAATCAGCCACAAAAAAAAACCTGCACTTACTTTTAGCTTTTACTAACGACGATGTAAACAAAGTGATGTAAACAAAGTTGCGAGGGTTAACTATAAAAAATAGTGGAAAGATAAACCCAAAATTAAGCAATAAATAACTTTTACTCTTTCATTTTATGGGTGTCTAGAACCATAAACTAAGGCGTCAGTAAAGTTGTTCGTTTATGGCACCTGAGTTTGGCATTTGGGTTTAAACAGTGGAAGTTAAACAAAAGAAACAATGGTTGCCTGTTACTTCGAATAGAGAACGTTTACCAAGCTAGTAAAATGGCCGAGTTAGATCATTGTCTGGGTTTGTTTTGCATACCTCCATAGTAGAGTTATTTTTAACGAAAAAAAAAAATATTGCACTTCTTTATAATGCATTCTGGGGTAAGTACCTAACTACCTTTTTAGGGTTTCGTAGCCAAATGGCAAAAACGGAACCCTTATAGATTCGTCATGTCTGTCTGTCTGTCTGTCTGTCTGTCTGTCTGTCTGTCTGTCCGTCCGTGTGTCACAGCCACTTTTCTCCGAAACTATACGGCCTTAAGCTATTGAAACTTGGTAACTAGATGTATTCTGTGAACCGCATTAAGATTTTTATATAACACTAGAAAAAAAGCAGCAAATTTTGGGGGTCCCCATACTCAGAACTGAAACTCAACATTTTTTTTTTCATCTAACCCATACGTGTGGGGTATCTATAGATAGGTCTTCCAAAATGCTGTTGAGGTTTCTAACATCATTTTTTTCTAAAGTGAATAGTTTGCGCAAGAGGGATTTCCAAAGTCGAAAAATGAGTGTCCCCCCCCCTCTAACTTCTAAACTAAGAGAGTGATAAATCTAAAAACAATATATGATGTACATTGCCATAAAAACTACCAACGAAAATTAGTTTGAACGAGATAGAGCTGGTAGTTTTTTTTTAATACGTCATAAACCGCAATTTTCGGTTAGAAAAATCACTACCACTGCGAACGTGTTAAAACATCAATCATGTTACTTGCTGCTACGAAACCCTTCATGGGCGAGTCCAACTCGCACTTGGCCGGTTTATTTGTTTTGTGTCATACTAAATATTGTTACAATGTAACGGAACGACCTTTCTCCTTTCGGTTCATTCATTATAAGGTACAACCTAGTGTAAGTCATACAATAGGTATTATTGTTTCGTTACAAACAACCCTATTATTCACAATCAGACAATGATCAAACTCGGCTATGGCGGCTGCATGGACGTGACTGATAGTAGGAAATTCTTATGTGATCAAATTGGTGTTGAATGGTCAAAAAAAAAATCCGAGTCGAGGTGTTAACCACAATAAGTGAATGGTTAACACCCAGCGACTCAGAGTACCTCGACTCGGATAGGTTAGGTTAGAAGGCTAAGGTGGGAGCGAAGCGGAGCGGAGCTCTCGCCTTAGCCTTCGTGGTTATTTTTTTTAATAACCCACCGGTATATATATGGACATTCTGGGATTTAGACATTTTGGTACATGGACAACGTTATGATGAATATTGGACATTTTGTGAACTGGACATTCTGCGCCTAAACGCCCTTCACTTGGTTGAAACCAAAACAGATGTAGGCCCAGTTAACCATTATTAAATTTTAAGAGGGGCAACTGGTACTCGGGCCTGTTCCATAGTGGGACGAATGTCCCCTAACCCGAGATTTGGAACTTTATATTTAGTTTGTGAACGAGATCTTGATAGAATCCAGAAGCAAAGAAGAATAATTAAACATGTGAAATGCAAAGCAGCATACGAAACGGGAATCAGAAATAGTTGAAACAAGCTCAAATTGGTCAAAAAAATATTTACATGTTCTTGGTTATCAGATAACGAGCCAAGGGATGAAATCGACTCAATAAAAAGCGCAAGAAAATATGGATTACCCAAAATGCTGTTGGTACAGATAGCCAGAAGGAATACCCAGAACAAAACAGGGAAGGAATTGCCCTCAGTGTACGCGGACTACGCTTCGCCAAACTCGTTTATGGAACATCAATACAGCTACTGTAAACTTCTTCTGAAAACGAAAACATCAAGATCCAGACAATCTAGACCGACCAGACTCAACTCACGATCCACCGTTCGAGCAAAGAATCGTACATAGCATAATGTTGTATAATTTATTTTTGTCATAATTTTTCGATTTTTTTAAAAGGGGGAGTTCTATGGCGACTGCATGGACGTGACTGATAGTAGGAAATTCTTATGTGATTACGCGAGTCACGTCCTGCGCCATAACATTGTAATTCATTATCTAAATATTTGAATTGGTCAATTTAGCAATAATCGCATCTTCATGTACGTGCCACAGGATGACAATCACCCCCCGCACTACTCCTCAGTTTGATGTATATAATCTTTAGTATTCTAGATTAATCAGTCCATTCCATTCATCCGTCTGTATCCAACTACCTAGGAACGCTGTAGCTATGTAGAAACTCTGTGGCGGCTATGCCGCTAACTTAGTTCGTCATAATGTAGTGCGTAATATAATTAATAGTGATCTGTAAATAGTCAGTAATTATCAGTAAATAAAAGTGTGCACACAACTTCTGTCTCTCCCTACGAACACGCTATATCGGCCATTTGCATACTTATGGAAAGTTCTCTGTTAAACAGCAAACAACCGTTGTTAGCTTTTGTTTAACTTCATTGTTCTCTAACCATAATTAAGTGATGTTGCAAGTGCCGACAAACGGTCTTGGTACAAAATCATGTTGTCTGTGAATATTTACAACTTAACTGTAACGGACATACCGATTTTATCACAGGTATCGAGTGAATGAAAAAATCGGCCAAGGGCGAGTCGGATTTACGCACAGAGGGTTCCGTACCAGAAAACGGCAAAAATACACGTTTATTATGTGGAAGCCCCCGTTATTCCCACCTCTTATTATGATTTTAGTTTAGTTGTTATAGCGGCAACAGAAATACATCATTTATAACTATTCAGCTATCACGGTTCCGGAGGTAGAGCCTCGTGGTGAACAAACAGACAGACAAATGGACAGCAAATTCACATGAATAGGGTCCCGATTTTATCCTTTGGGTACGGGACCATAAAAGCTGACAGGCACTAACTAAGTAACCCTACTACCTAGCTAATATTAAAGGGAAAAAAAGTTTGTTAAGGTGTTTTAAAAGTAATAAATACAAAAACTATATAAGCTATTCAATCACACCCTACCTGAACTAGCTAAAATTTGAAACAGTTAATCTCGCCAAGGTGACGTCGCCAGCCTGATGGTAAGTCATGGCGCATCTAGCGACCGACAGTGGTCCTCAAGTTGGCGGCCCTGTGATGTGCCTCTTCATGCTCCTCTTGAAGAACCCGGGATTATAAGATGAGGGAAACACGTGTGAGATGCCGTAACGGGAACAGAATCTTATACGAATACTTACAGAAATGTTACAACTTGTGTAATAATACAATGAGCCTTCACGCTGCCGACAATAATGTCGTAATGAAATGGACAAGAACACAAAGTCCAGTCAATAAAATAACAACGTTGCTGGTTATCATTGTACACTGAATAAAGTCAGTTATTTTTTCCTGGGTATAGGTATCTACGCTTTTACAACAGGCATCCAAATAAAAAGTATGACCTTACTTAATTTTAAAAAGTGTATAAAAAGTAAACTGTACTGCAAGGTCTACTATACAATCGATGATTATTTGCTTGACAAGGAAGCCTGGAAATGACCCGCTTGACGCTGGCTAAGTATTTTGCATTCACAAGAAGTGTTTAAATTTTTTAGTTACTATTACTTATTGTGTATTGTGGCGTAAATTTGGCGAGGCCTACGTCCAGCAGTGGACTGCCACAGACTGATTGGACTGATTGATTGATTGATTACTTATTGTAAATAGAATAGCCCGCCGAGTTCTTGCCAGTTTTTCTCAAGCGGGCCGCGTTTCGAACTGGTAATGGTGGTACTAACTGTGGTTGGTATTCATGGAGTTTTGAGTATTATTTTCAAACGTCGCATAATAATTATATGGCCTTCAATATGACTTAACGTCTACCATGTTACTTGTACCAAAGACCAACATTCGATGCACAGAAGCGCCCGAACGTACAAAAGTCACAAACTAACGTCCCCCCATGTTAGAACTGACCGTTGCGTTCTTAATGTAGTGATCGCTTACAGGACACTAAGCTAGCTGGTATACATTTTTTTTGAGTGATTCGTATTGATAAATCCGCCATCTACAAGTTTAATACTAAGTCATTGAGAACCCCAACATACAAAAATTTAAATCCACGACATAATTAAGTGACCCTGTCGAACACTTGTTTGTGCCTGTCGAAACACAAAGATACATTATGTAGGTACTAATGCAGTTAAAAAGCGTGGAGTGGTCGATAATAACAGTTGTTGGTAGCACTCCACGGTTTTTAACTACACATAAACATTACGACGTCAAATAAACAACACAATAGTTACTAACAAAATTAAAGGTTGTCACGCGCCTGTCATTTTGAGCACCCTGCCACGTCGGCAAGGGCTGCGTACCCAGCGACGCGGGGTCTGCTCAGGTCTGCTGCAAGGATAAAGTAAGATGGCTCTGTGAAGGAGTTACCTACCTGATTTTTTGGTCTATTTTTAGTTTAGGTTTTTCGTCAATATATTACAAGACGTAACATAGATGTATGCAGCGAAAAGGCGACCAAGGAATTTTTCAAATCAGTCATTACATATATACAGTGATTCAAATACATATGATCGCGCCTTTTATCCCCGAACGTGTAGACAGAAGCATATTATATGCCCACATTTCACCTTTTAGTCTTAGTCCTACGTAATGGTGGTAGGTTTGGTTCAAAAGTGGACTAAAAGTGGTGGTTTGTAAACTCGGTTTACGGACGATAATTTTACGTGATAACTTAATAAAAAATGATAAACGTTAGGACGTTATCGCGTCAACAAAGAACCATCAGGTACCTCCTTCACAGAGCCATCTTACTTTATCCTTGCAGCAGACCTGAGCAGACCCCGCGTCGTGCCGACGGCGACGTGGCAGGGTGCTCAAAATGACAGGCGCGTGACAACCTTTTATGTTGTTAGTATTGTGTTATTTATTTGGCGTCGCAATGTTTATGTCATGTGTAGTTAAAAACCGTGGAGTACTACCAACAACTGTTATTATCGACCACTCCACGCTTTTTAACTGCAATAAGTACCTACATAATGTGTCATAATGTGTTTGACAGGCACAAACAAAGTGTTCGACAGAGTAATTTATTTATGTCGTGGATTTAAATTTGCATATTGGAGTTCTGATTGACTAAGTACTTGTAAATGGCGGATTTATAAAACGAATGACTCCTAAAATATGTATAGCAGCTAGCTTAGTGTCATTTTTTTAACGTGATGAAATTCCTACATGGATGCTATGCCGAACTCCCACCGACTAAAAACCCCACGTATGCTACCTAACTACCTACGGTTGGGAGCCACGGGTAAGCCCTCGGAAGGACACCCCAGGACTCCCAACAGATCTACGGCTACCACTGCGGCCTCACCTAGGGGGGGTGCGGTGCTATCCCTCGTCTTGGGGGGTTTGTTCGGGTGTTATCTCGCTTTTTCGTGGGCATGCGTGAATCCCTAACTCACCGTCCTCAGGCCCCCGGTCATGGAGGCCGATAGTCTCCGGCGAAGACGCGTCGATGGCGCAGACACGTCGGTCGGCGTCGCGGGTTTTTAGCCACTAGCGGTTGAGCTAGTGGCTAAATAGCTAAAAGTAAACATTTGCTAACGCCAGAATTACAGGAGTGTAAACGACTTCATACCATTGTCCGACACAGCTTATTATTATTGTTGTGTCACAGATGGGAGGTATGTGGTATGCGACGGCGTTATTCTACCGTATGACTGGCGAATGCAGACACGCATTTGGAGCATGCTTCTTCGTCTGGCTGCTACTGTGTCCTCTGAATCTGTGGTGTTACGTATGGGAACATATTGCTGAGGTAAGATCTGCTTACTTCTCGCTTTAACGGTGTGAGATTCGCAACTTAATAATTATAATTAATATTAGATTAGGGAAAACTCTAATGTTAGGATAAAAATTGAGGGTTGCCAGTGCGACTGTAGCACCCCTGGTGTTGCAAACGTTGATAGGCTACGGTGACCATAGTCCATCAGGTGGGACACTGGGACCGTTCGCTTGTCTTCTACCTTTAAAAGCTAATTTAAAAGCGTGGGGTGATTATTGATATATGATTGTTGGTTGCACACTTACGTGAGACTAAAGTATGCTAAAGGTATGAGTCCGAACTCGACCGCAAGCAGCACTGCGGTCGCTGAAAATGTGTGATGGACTCCTGAAGCACACGATCTACAGAAAACCAACGCACACAGACAAGTACCTTCACGCTGCGTCACACCATCATCCCCGTCACCTACGTTCGGTGGAGACATCCCTAATTAACAGGGCTCATGCTCTGTGTGACCAAGAGTTTTTAGAAGATGAACTGTCTCACATACGGAAGGTGCTACATGAAAACGGGTACAGCGTGAGGAGGTCCGCTCCTGTCCGAGGGTGTAGGGAAAAACAACCGGATGTTGCCAGGTTGCCGGCGTTCTTACCGTATGTCAGGGGGATAACGGACAAAATTGGTACCATTTTGAAGAATTTTTCAATAAACACCGTATTTACCCCAATGGCAAAGGTTTCGCAGCAAATGAGAACACCAAAGGACACCGTTCCTTATCAGACGCCGGGTGTTTACAAGGTGGACTGTAGCTGTGGAAGCTCGTATATCGGTCAAACGAAGCGAACCATCGCAGAACGAGTGAGAGAGCACATAGCAGCGGTCAAGAACCACCAAACCGAAAAATCAGCGATCGCGGAGCATCTCTTACTATCGGGGTCAAATCACTGGATGGAGTTGCATGCACCGGGAGTTTTGTCCACTGAACGCCCATATTACCCGAGGATTGTTCGTGAAGCGGTTGAAATCAAGAAGCATCACAACAATTTCAACCGTGATGGGGGATATATAAACTTTCGTCCACATGGAACCCTGTAGTGAAGATGTGTAAGTGTCGCGATAAACCGCCTAACATTCGTTCGGATATCGTGAGTGTAGTGTGTCGCTACCCTAATGACTGTTATTAATAAACTAATATGTGGGTACCTGTAAGATCAACGGTACAAGAGGATGACACCCGCTGCATTCCCCAGTCTACTCGTGACCACGGCTATTGTAACATAGCCGAAACGTCGAGAGGTGAGCGAAGTTTAAAATGTTTACGCGAAAAAGACCCGCAATCAATATAATGTGTAGGCATTAAAAGATATCAAAGACAATAACTATTCAAATATTTACAACTGTATTTTTAAAACCTTTGTCGAATAAACAAATGCAACAGCAAATTCGATTTTTTCAATAGAAGAAAGTCTCAAGTTTGCAAATTTGTGCCCTGAGATGTGCTCATAATTGGCTTTACGTTAAGTTATTGTCCCCTTCAGAAAATGAAAGGGTTGATTTTTAAACAAGGTTATACTATTTGCATAGTCCAGGAGATTTTGTTTTGCTTTCCTTCATATCTCCCGTTGAGTGGATTTACCACACCAGGAGACGCCGCTTAGCAAAGCGCCCCGTCGTTCATAGACAAGTTGGAGCCAAATATACGTCCCAAAAGGTGGACTTTCTCCCTTGCACTATCGGCCAAACTATCGTTTTGCTGATTCTGCAAATATTGAAAGAAATTTAAGACTCGAATCACGAATATGAAAGAAATACTCAAAAATAAATTTGCGACAGAAAACAAAAATATTATACTATTTTATACCTACTTTCATGCGACTGAACCAGTTTTCGAAATAACTGCTTTCCAGTTGGTAGTTTGGTACGCCGCAGATGACTCGTTTACTGCCTGCACTAACGCTGACAGCGCACCATTCGGCAACGAAAATGCTTTGATTGCTTTGAACTGGTTTTTAGGGTTCCATACCCAAAGGGAAAAACCTGTTTTACCCTATTACTAAGACTTATCTATCCGTCCGGCTGTCTGTCTGTCAGGAGGCAGTATCTCGGGAACGGTGATAGCTGGGGAACTAAAATTTCACAGATGATGTATTTCTGTTGCCGCTTTAACAAAAAATAAAATAATATTTAAGAAGGGCTCCTAAACAACGAACGTGACTTTTTGTCACTTTTTGGTACGGAACCCTCCATGCGCGAGTTCGACTCGCGCTTGGTCTATTTTCTGAATAAGAAAGTCTAGGTGTCTAGTTCTAGTTCTAGTGTCATGGAACAATAAACCAACATTCGTCACGCGCGTTTGTGCTGTCCCAGCAATATTATCTTCACTGTGACGGCCCAAAGATAATGGTCTATTATCATACATATTATAATAATGCTTCTTTCTATTTAAATAAAATTCGCAGAAGTAAGCGAATACTCTCGTTCGCGCAATTTAGAGTAATTGTCATTGTCAGGAAAACCAAAAATTATTCTATGCTAATCAAAGACAATTGGAGATGATTTAGCAGATTGCTGAAACACTTTTCAAAATTGTACCAGAGTAACTATTATTATTATTATTTGTAATGCTTGTTAACTTGACAAGAATTTTTTTTAATAACATTTAGAAAGACTAATTTGAATAGGGTATCATTTAGTTCATTAATGTACGAACGGATGTACAAAACCCTCGGTGGGTGAGTCCAACTCACTTGTTGGTTTCTTGAATCGTTGAGTTGCCATGGAAGACTTGACGTAGGGTTAGGTACCTACCTATTTCAGTTTTGAGCCTCAGCAACATACATACATATAATCTCGCCTTTATCCCCGAGGGGGTAGGCAGAGGCATAGTATACGCCCAAATTTCACCTTATTTATTATATATTAGCTTCAGCATATCGAGTCAAAATCTACTTTTGTGGCACCTCGAAGACTGCTGCTTGGTATTGTAAAAGTTTTGAAACAATTTTTCTCAGAAGTGTAATTATAACCTACCTCCAGTTAGCTCTATTTTGTAATTATTGTTGTGTGAGAGAGAAAATAAAGCAATTGTATTGATCAATCAGATTGGAGGCGCTCTGTTGGCAGTGATGGCGTCTGCCATACAGAGTTCTTAGTTTCGAACTGGTCGGCACAAGTATTTTTGTGATCAATCAAGTATGAAAGTATTAGCTGATGATGAATATATATATACACTTTCTTTACAAATGTAGAAATTTTGAACTAACACTTGCAAATTTGCTTGTTATAATCAATAATGGCACACTGTAACGTGCTATTCCGTTACATGGGCACTATGTGAGTGAATAAATACATAAATTCGAATTTCATAGTTTTACTTATTTTTGTCGTGCATAGACACGCTAAATTTGGACTCATTTTCATTCACTGCTCTAGGCTGTATGTTGCGAGACCTTAGTGCGTTTCTCAACGAAGTTTAAAAATTGAGTTGATGGATGAGAGCTGTCAAAATGGGTACGATTTTTATTCGTCGGCCTCGAATCAAGGAACGATGTCTGCTATTTTTGACTGGATATAATTTCGGCCATCAATAGGCCTAATAACTCATATGGAGTAAGGAAATGTTCCGCCTTCCCTCCTGAGCTCTATTTGATATTGATTTTTGGTAAGTTTTTGTAATTTTTGAACAACTCATGGATATATTATGGCGTCTGTTCAGTCAAACTTCATAGATTAGTTATTTCTTGCAGATTGTTTAATGACTCTCTCGGCTCGATCCCGCTTCTTTGTGTGTCTGCTGAGGAGCATATTTTCTTTTCATGCGGTACGTAATTTACCATTTTGAATGATGATCATCTTGTGTGGTAACATGTGCTCCCATCCTGACGTGTATTTTGATGTTCATTTCAGCTTATTTAGCGCTGTTCCCTGGGGAGACAAAATGTGCCCAGAGATATGAGCCCCGTTCCGGGATGCTTTTGATCGGGTTGGTCGTGAAACTCATGTGCAGAGTGAGGATCGCGTGGGTTTTCCTATCAGAAGACAGCAGGTACCCCTGTACACATTTTATAGATTGGATTACCTTTTTAATCACCTAATGACTAGAAGGATGTCGTGATAGTTGTCTCTGAGAAATTTCTATTGGTAGAAACCCCGTTATAGAATCATTGTTAAATTTATTGCGGCTAGAACCTAACCCTAATTCTAAGCCCTTGTTAGTTAAGACTGTACTAAGATCCTTCGCTAAGAATAAAAATTGGAACTTTCATTCAGAGTTTCCATCCTGAGTTCCAGCCCCAGGCTTGTGATTAAAAGTTCCGGGGCCCTGCCGCTGACTATCTGGCATATTATGGTTGATGGACCTATAACCATCTGGCGCCCGAGTAAGCATCATTCATTATCATGAATTTATCCCTATAAACCCACATTAACCCCCTTTTTTCTTATTTTACAACACACAATCATTGTGACGAGACAAATATTAGTCTTAATTTTTTACACATTCTCATATGACTTCACAATTCTGGCAAATTCATAGAACCATATTCGTGTACAATATTGTGCATTACAAGAAAGATTATATCCCTTTCTTGGCAAAGAGTCATTAGCTGGCCAGAAGTCCCACGCAAGTTGTAAGCAGATAGATCTAATGGTACAATGGCCATAAATAGGTACAATATGATTTGTAGGAGCACCTCAAAACCTTCCCAATATCTCTCAATAGTGTTGTGTCAGTTATTTGTATCAACAACGAATTTTATGCAGGACTCTTACTTTAAAAAGACCAAGTTCCATAGGTAGGTAAGTAAGTATATTTTATATTCATTATTTTCTGTTGTTTGCGGTTTAATAACTCGCTTTTCGCCGTGTACTACATAAATAAAAGAATCTGTTTTCAGTTACATTATTATGGAAGCAATAATTTGCTGTAAATAGTAGCGCGCACGCATATTATGACAGATGTAATTTTAAATTTTCCTGAATGTAAGGCGCGACGTAGACGACGCGGCGCGTATATTAGTAGGTATCTCACGGTTCATATATATATATATATATAGTGGGGTGGTGCAGAATTGAGACATAATGGCCACCAAAACTTGAACGTATATAAATATTACAATAATTTGACGAGTCACTGTGTGCCTTTACTATTACACACAATGTTTGGTTACAGATAGCTTTGTGTTGTGTCATGTTGTTGGGTGCCAGGGCTGGAAGGGGGGTATCTGTAGCCCTGGGGTTATCTATCCGGGACTCCTGGCCTTAGACAGATGGCAAGAACCCGTGTGGTTTTGGTCGGTAGAAGTCCGACAAGGCGTCCATCAGGAGTTCCACACTAAAACAAAATGTGCTTTGTATGTACCTATTATAGACGAGTAACCCTTTATGATTTAATTTTAAACTGTGTGCTTTTTTTACCGTGATTGCCCTTAGACACGATCGTCAATATAATATTTATCTAAATTCTGTTCCAATTTGACACAGTAAAAATTTTATGAAGAAGTGCATAAAGCCATTTCATTACAGTCGAGTTTCGACGGCAATCAATAATCAATCAATTCTATTAATTCGCAATTTCCTGGTCAGTGTGTGGTCACAGGAACCGGGTTCATCAATCTTGTGGATCTGTGCACCCCTGCGTCCACACTGAATGGGTTACAATCACTATGTTGGACAACGAGCGATCATTGACAGTGCGCAATATATTTCCTCGTGCGCACTGAATAGAAAGCGCCTTCGTTAACACCGACGCAACACAGTGTGGGTGTTATAATGGCAGTCTCTAAGGTAGAAAAGACTCCTTCGAGAATTTTTACCGTAACTTCTATTGATATAATTGTTCCTACTGCTGTTTATCAACAAGAAAATACCATTTTAATTTACTTAGAAGTATGAAACTTAACAGGAAAACAGGCTTCTTTGGCGTACATTCCAAATATTTAAATGAGTAAGTTCAATCAATTTTATTATGACCTTTAGCTCAATAATCAAAGATTAATTTTGTTCATTACCGTGGCAGGGCTAAAGAGTGCTTTTGTGAACGCGTGGTATGTGGCATGTTTGTCCTGAATTTATGAACTTGACTTCATTAATAACAATTTTACTGGACCCACCAAATGGACCGAGGACCTGAGGTCTACGTCAAGCAGTGGACTGCTATAGGCTCTAATTTGATTGATTTAGTGATTTGTCACCCCGGTCTACGCACGCTCGCCATATCTTGTCCCTTATGAGCTTAGTGTGTGAACATGCGTCTTCATATTTTAAAAATGCCCCTGATTTATCATTAGGTTAGAAAGTACAGTCAGAAAAAAAACCGACTAATTGCAAGACGGATTCCGACGGACGAAAAAAATGCCGTTTTTTGTTTGGGAGACCCCTTGAAATTCCACATGATACATTCGCATGAAATAGGTATCAATATATTCGCGTGTGCGCTTGTGGCGCCTGAATCAACAATGTAGAGATGTGTGTATTCGCTGAAAAAGGGGTAAGTGGCCAGAAGGATATTATCATTGTGCACGTGACTATGGTGTGAAGTGAGAATAGTAACAATAGTAGTGAAAAGAATAATTTCGCAAACTCTTTACTTGTTGCAATCAAAACGCAACGAAACTGGCTCTGAAATGTGACGTTACAAACAGTGCAAGTTAATTAAAAGCTTTTAATAACGGTTGTTACTTGTTTGCTACTTTGAATAGAGAACGTTCAATAACTTGCAAATGGCCGAGTTAGATCATTGTCTGGTTTTCAACAATAGGGTTGTTTGTAGCGAAACTAATAATATTGCATGACTATGCAAATTTAAAATACGTTTTTGGTGTACTAAAAGTACTTACACCCCTTTTAGAAAAATACCTACTTTATTTTTCAAACTTAGTGAAAGTCTACCGTGCATGACCAGTGACCATAATTATAATTATATAGTATTACTACATTATTGAAACACACACTTGCACTTATATTCCACAATTTAATTTGATTTAACACCTAACCGGTTTCGCTTTATAGCATTCTCAAAGGTATTATAATGTTCTTCCACTGTTACTTCTAACACAGTATTTTTACTAATTTGTGCATGTGGGTATACAAAAATAAATGGGGTTGTCCCACAGAAGAATTTTCCCTAAAAATGGGGAACTGCAATTTTATCGGTTAATTCAACCTTATTTACAATCCTTCAAAATTAACTATCCAATTCAAATTCAAATCGACACACAATTCAGCAATAAAATAACTTAATGTATTAATAAATTCAAGTCACTAAAAAAATCATTACAAAATAATTATATGTCAAATTAAATCCAAGTTACATTAAATATTCAACAAAAATAAATGTCCAAATAAATTATATTACATTAAATGTCAAAATTTCTATATGTACTTATTTACTATGTCCGATAAATTAATAATAAAATCGATCTGTAAAAACATTCTATTAAAACTCCAGCCGATCATGTGGATGACATTACTTGAAATATTTCAATAATGGAGAAGAATTTATGTCCAACTGTTGATTTAACAGAACGTCGCGGTTACCAATTAATAATTTATTAATTTCTAGGGCTTCTAGAGCAGTTAATTTTCTACTCTTGTCACATATATGTAACGCCTTGAAATTTAATTGCGGATTAAAAGAATGTTTCTCTGACAACAAATGTTCAGCAAAATTAGAATCCGTCTTTTTTAAACGCCAGCCACTAGCATGTTCCGCTACCCTAGTTTGGAATGACCTTCCTGTCTGTCCTATGTATTTTTTGTTGCACATTGCACATGTTAATTATTTAATTATTGTATTACAACAAGTTCCATCAAGTGCCGACAATCGAGAGTATAAATAATATAGTATTACCACAGATAATATAATATTTTTTTTATAATATTACCGTATGACTATGTATTGGAATTGAATTTTATTTTTTTCAAGCAAGAAGTTCTAAGCACACCCGTCTGACAATACATTAGTTAGAGGATGATTAATGTTTGCTGAATTCATCTTTGCTGAAGATATTTCGCTACCTTTAGGAACTGACCTCTATACTCTATACTATGAACAACTTGAGGTACTTTTACACACCTTGAATGTTTGTAAATGACAAGCAAGCTTCACAGTCGCCGATCGTTCTATATTTATGTTAGAGTTATGCAAAGAGCTTTTGTAAAAGTGTAAATTGGAAGCGCTCCGCTCGTGGCCCCGCGGACTCAGTGTTCTGTAAACGATCACTGCAGTAAGCAACGTTTACTGTGGACACTGTCCATGATGTCGGTGATGAACTGCGGACATGGACATGGACACACACACATGGAGGGGTGATCGTCTCGTTACATTAATTTGCCTGCGTTTCCTTGCTTAGGAAGGCACTTTAAGCCGTTGATCCTGGTTGCCAATAAAATGGCAGACGTTGGGCCAAGTTGAAGGCCTTTATGGGTGGCTTGAAAAGTTAAAACAGTAGGCAGTCACAACCTGCGCCTGTCCATATCAACACGGCAATATGGCTCACCACCTATTACGTGGGACAAAATCTCAAAGGTCAAAACGTCGGCATGTAATATGTTTCTGCTTACCCTTTCGGGGATTAAAGGCGTGATCATATATGTTAGTTTTCTAATGTAAGTAATGTAAATAAATGAATATTTACGGACATTTCACACAACACTATCTGATCTCAAAGTAAGCTAGGAATAACCTGGTTATGTTATGGGTATCACACCACGGATATTAATACTTATATAATTTTGAATACATACATACTACTGCCTCTGTGGCGCAGTCGGTAGTGATACCGCCTGCGGCACTGGAGGTCGTGGGTTCGATTCCCACCGGAGACAAATATTTGTGTGACCCATAAATGTTTTTCTCAAGAGTCTGGGTGTTTCTATGTATAATATGTATGTATTTAAAAGTATATAAGTATTAATATCCGTGGTCTAATACTCATAACACAAGCAGGTTAATCCTAGCTTACTTTGGGATCAGATAGCGTTGTGTGAGATGTCCGTGAATATAATATATTAAACATAGAAACACCCAGACTCTTGAAACAAACATTTATGGGTCACACAAATATTCGTCTCCGGTGGGAATCGAACCCACGACCTTCTCCTTACCTACATTGTCAATGTTATATGTAACCATCGCGGTTTTTTACACTCATACTCCTACTGCGACCACTGGCGCTGCTACGTGTCTAGCTAAGTAAAAAGTGGTTCGCGCTAAGTCCCGAATTCTATAAGTATGACCTACGTTGCTATTTTCTTCTTAATGCTCACAAAAGTGGGAATTCGCAAAATCTTTGTAATAGGTTCCCAGAAGGGATGTTTAAGAATTCGACTCAGTTTTTAGAACCTCGAAGAAACTAAGTTAAAAAAATTACGTTCGGAAAACGTCGAAGATTCTACCATTGTCACTAAATATTCAAAGTAAGGTTTTGTCTTTTAAATTACCTTCCTTTGCAAAAAAATAGAAAATATTTCCGTTTTTTGAACAAGTTCCAACTAGGTACCACAAACGACACAGTATTATTGTTGGGCTTAGAACAATAGGGTTTGTTTATGAAGTTCTGGTAACAAAAACGTTTTTGCACTAATTTTGTACTACAAATGCGGGTCCAGTATGGCAGTCTATTTTCTTCACAAGTTAATTTACGGCTTTCTCAGAACTTATTTTTTTGCATTCTCGCTTTAACGACGCGACCCTATATTTTGCTTGTGCTATACCTACCTAGGTATTAGGTTCTATTAAGTATCTTTAAATTATGATTTTGTAATGTGTTTGTAGTAAATTAACTTGTTATGGGGTGATGCGCCTGCTGATTAACGGAAGAGGTATGATAAAGACAAGGAAAGCTGGAAACAAACCCTGTACCTAACCGTCTGGTCAGCGTGGTACAGGTAGTTATGGTACCTATAGGTAAAATATTTGGACATTTTCACACAACGCTATCTGATCTCAAAGTAAGCTTGGAATAACCTGCTTGTGTTATGGTATCGACCACGAATATGAAAACATATTTAGGTACTATCTACTTATTATACAAATAAACCGGCCAAGTGCGAGTTAGACTCGCCCATGAAGGGTTTTGTAGCAGCAAGTAACATAATATAAAAGTTCTTATAGTTCGTTGTAACTTTGACTGATGTTTGGAAATTGCGGTTTATGACGTATTAAAAAAAAACTACCATCTCTATCTCGTTCAAACTAATTTTCGTTGCTAGTTTTTATGGCAATGTACATCATATATATTTTTTAGATTTATCATTCTCTTAGTTTAGAAGTTAGAGGGGGGGGGGGGGGGGACACAAATTTTTCCACTTTGGAAGTGTCTCTTGCGCAAAATATTCACTTTAGAAAAAAATTATGTTAGAAACCTCCATAGCATTTTTAAAGACCTATCTATAGATACCCCACACGTATGGGCTTGATGAAAAAAAAAATTGAGTTTCAGTTCTGAGTATGGGGACCCCCAAAATTTACTGCATTTTTTCTAGTTTTCTATTAGAATCTTAATGCGGTTCACAGAATACATCTAGCTACCAAGTTTCAATAGCATAGACCTTATAGTTTCGGAGAAAAGTGGCTGTGACACACGGACGGACAGACAGACAGACATAACGAATCTATAAGGGTTCCGTTTTTGCCATTTGGCTACGAAACCCTAAAAACGCCCAGACTCTTGGGACAAACATTAATGGATCACACAAATGTTGTCTCGGTTAGGAATCGAACCCACCACGCTTTCAACATTGGGAGAGGCCTACTTAAAGTAGCGAGGACGGAGACATGCTATTTTTATGGATTGGTTGAAAATATTAATTATAGGTATTAAGTAAAAATAATAATGTATAAATTGCATAGCCCAATTTTTATTCATTATTACCTACTTTTATTCATATCAATTCAAAATTTTAATTCACAATTTAATTTATCTTTATATTATATATACTTCATTACTTCATTTAAAAGGAACATAAATATTTACAGAATAAGATTTATACAAAATTCAAATATTACTTAAATTACGTTAAAGCTAAGTACTTACCTACCAACGTAGGTAATTTGGAAAAAATAACAAAATAAACCACAATTCCATTAATTCAAATAACAAACACAGATGGTCTAAATTGGAATATAAATTTTGAATAACTGAATCTAAGTGTTGTGTTGTGAGGTATTGCATTTCTAAATCTAGTTTAGAAATGCAATACCTCACACTATTCAATTAATAATAACATTCCACAATATAATGAGATAAATAAAACAGCACCGAAGATTCACTGCAATGTTTCAAACATTGCAGTAAATCTTTGACGAACAACCCCGAGTTTTTAACCGAGGCGTATAACTAACACTAACTTATATGTACACTGTATGTATAATAACTATAATGTCTACTCTAAACGTTGTTCACTGTTCTATACAAAGCAAACACAGAAGAACTTGGCGGCCAAACAACGCCGGGGCAGTAGATAAGGCACAGAGATTCCATTTGCTCTGCAAGGGACCTCATTAAAAAGGCTAACCCGAGTTATAGCCACATTTCTGGCACGAAGCCGCAGCCTGGGCTTTCAACTCTTCCAGTTTTTTCATCAAGTACGCGACCTGAAGTCCCTGTTCTATTTCCCTTAACTTTCTTCTGCCCCGACTTTGCTTCGCGGCGATGTTGTTTCTTTCCCGCCGCTCCCTGTATGAATCGTCCGCCTTGCTCCTCTGCTGCACGCCTCGACGCATCCTTGGGTTCGTAGAAATAATCGGTCCATTTTTTTCAAGCTCCCGCAGCATTTTTCTCTTGAAAATTTGGTACTCTTCGTCAGCTAAGAGTTTGTCGGCTGCCAGAGTCCACGGAGCCGACAATGAGGGCTCAGCCTGGAGTGCGTCGGTGTCGCTGTGCGACGACGCATCCTGGCTGATTTCTGACGACGGAGAAATCATCGAAGATGGTGTTGGCACACTGATGCCCGACGATGGCGATGCAGCCGCAGGAGCAGGTGCTCGGAGTCCATGGATTGCCGAAGATAGTTGAGGTGCTTCGTATGGCGTCATGAAAGCACGAGCGAATGGGTATATGGCAGGATCAAAGTGGCTATACGGAAGCACACCCGTGTATGGCGGATACATCGGTAAGCAGTAGGGCTCTAATCGCGGATCGCGGTATGGCACTGCACTTGGACTTAAGTCTAAGGGCCGCTCTTGGACGAAAGCCATCTCTCAGGTGAGGTGTGCGTGTGCGAGACGTGAGCACTTGTTGTCGGTGAAGTGTCAACTGCAACTGATCTGTGGAACAGTGGTGGCAAGCGAGCGGGTGGCAGGAGGCGGGGCTTGAGGGACCTCCCCCTGCGCAAGAGGCCCGGGGATGATACCTACAAGTAAAACCCTTTACGTATTGTTGAGTGGTGAATATATACATTGATGGTGGGATGTTGAATGGGATTGAGGTTGTATTACCTACTGAGTATACGACAAATTATTGTTATTACTTGATACTACGTACTACTCGTAACAATAACATTACGAGTATGTAATAACAAAATATTAGTCACGGTGTGAGTGCCTCTGAGAGAACATTTAACACATAAACTTAAACAAATTACTTAGGTAGGTACTCTTCGTATAGCCCAGTGCAGTGTGGCGAGGGGAAAGAGTACAAAATGTCGCCATAACAATTCATCCCGAGGGTGTCGTAAGAGGTGACTAATGGAACACTTTCGCAAAATGATCCTTTGCGTAGAGAAGGAAAACTCAAAATGAAACCCTCTTGTATGTAAAATGCTAACCGTTACGCCAAATTGAAGGCGTTGTAGGCAGATTGAAAACTGTGGGTCGCTGCCACCTGCACCTGTCCATTTCGACACGGCAATAGGCTCACCGCCTATTACTTTCGGGACATAAAACTCCAAGGAGAAATGTGGACAAATCTACCGCTTCGGAGACAAAGGCGCGACTACATGTATATATCTCTCTCTCGCTCGCTTTTCCTTATCACGTGTCAGCTAATTTTAGATTCGTTGTGGTTTAATTTTTTTTTTTTAATATTATGTGCTCATCAAGTTTCAACATACAAATGCACATTTGAAAAGAGACATCCTTATTGTATGACCCCGATAACTTACGAAACTTGAGTAAAATGTAAAATAAAATTTCCCAACTTACCTACATTCATTTTAAGATGACAAACTAAATCATTGTAACGGCTAAGATAAATATAATAATGGATCAAAACAAAAAACAGTCACTTCTCGAAATCACGCAATATCACCCTTATAGCAGATCCCTTGCGACGCTCTGGTACCGACGTAATACATGTCCACGCGGAAGGGTTTTCACATGACAGGCACGTGACAACTTAAAACAATATTGTTAGATAATATCCCACCAAAAACATCCCTGTTGAAAAGGAGGCCAAGTTCCTATGGGCTAATTGTTCGCCTAAAAAAGGGTTGAAATCCAATCCAATGCCAAGTTTAGATGTACTTTAAATAATCTAAAAATATCTAAAATAATGTTACTTCTAAATTTGAACTTGGCAGGGTTTCGTGCAGTACGCAACACTTGATTAATTGTATAATTAAATTTATTATGCATATAATTAAATTAACCTGCCAAGTTCAAATTTAGAAGTAACATTATTTTAGATATTTTTAGATTATTTAAAGTACATCTAAACTTGGCATTGGATTGGATTTCAACCCTTTTTTAGGCGAACAATTAGCCCATAGGAACTTGGCCTCCTTTTCAACAGGGATGTTTTTGGTGGGATTTCAATACTTTTTTTCAAGAAACTGTACCTATTTTGTCTTTAATAAGCTTTAAAGTGTGCATTATGTATACATGACATTATTTTATACTCTCTCTCAACAAGACAAGCTCTCGAAAGGATGTCCCAGTAAAGGTCCATTTTGTTTCAATTATTATTTTTTTATGAAAATACAATGCTCGATATTCTGTGAGTATTTCAAGCGTCTACTGGTTGCCCTCATTACCTATTAACACATAGCAACGCGCGCCTTAGATAGTTCGCGTTGCTCTATAGTGTTATACAACGCGCGTCTTTAGACAGTTCGCGTTGCTCTATAGTGTTATACAACGCGCGTCTTTAGACAGTTCGCGTTGCTCTATAGTGTTATACAACGCGCGTCTTTAGACAGGTCGCGTTGCTCTATAGTGTTAACTATCCTTGTATAGATCCTCTACGGTAGGTACAGTAAATATTTCAAAAAGAGTTTGTGAACTCTATGTTTAATTTCTTTTTCAGAATATTGATGACATTTGAATAATGACATTATAAACACGATATCTACGTCTACAACATAAATTGTGTGTTTGTACGTAAATTGTTTATACTGGAGAAGAATCTAAAATATGGACTATTTGTTTACCATTTCCTATGAAATAGCTATCTTTGCAATATTACACCTACCTAAAGTTATCTGCTGAAAGCGTTGTTCACTTTTTAAAGAACAAATATTTACGATGAAAGTCGAAAAATAAGTCAGTATGTGACCCGTATAATGTTCAGTCATGGCGACACGAAATTAATTTCATTGAGCAACATTTGATTGTGCTGTACCTCCTAAAGTATTCATTTAATTTGCATGGTGTAAAGGGAATGAATGATCTTGATGAAATGGTCAAATTAACTAACGTATTTAAATTGTAAAGGATACCTTATTACCGAATATATAAGACAAAGTCGCTAAAAAACACGTTTGTTGTATGAAAGCCCCCCTTAAATATTATTATGTTTTTGTTTTCAGTATTTGTTGTTATAGCGGCAACAATAACACATAATCTGTGAAAATTTAACTCTCTAGCTATCACCGTTCATGAGATACAGCCTCCTGACGGACAGACAGACAGACAGACAGACGGACAGCGAAGTCTCATGAATTGGGTCCCGTTCTTTACCCTTTTGGTACGGAACCCTAAAAAGGATGACTCACGCTACGCAGTGCCGGGTCCGAGCCGAGTGCCGGTCGCAGCAAGGTCAATATTATATATATTTTGTGTGAACAAACTCACGTTAAACCGTAGATTTAGAATTTTTCGCGCTAAATCTACGCGTTAAACCGAGCGGCAACTGAGTGACAGCCGAACTACGGAAAGCGCTCATAAACAACTCGGTCCCGCCTCGGGCCCGTTGCATGAATACAGTGCCACCGAGCTTCGCCCGAGCAGTCGTGAATGCAACCGGCTCGGTGACCGTGCTACGGTCGACACTCGGCTCGGACCCGGCACGGTCTAGCGTGAGTCATCCTTTAGAATGCTTGCTGATCTCTAAACTACTGGACGAATTTGATCCAAATATTTCACAAATATGAATAACAATATTCAATGTGCAGTATTGACTTTTCCATAATTTGTATGTATAGAGAATTTGATTGACATTGATCAAAACATTGACAACATCTTTCTCAAATCTGATTGAGTTTTTAAACATGACATATGTTAAAATAAAAAGTAAATTAAATCAAAAGAGTCCTCTCATCACTAAGAAGTATTGATACAAATTCGAATCGAAACCCCCCGAAGAAAACAATTGTTACCCCCTTTAAGCCTGTTCTGGAATGAATTTCAATAAAATACGAAACACATCTTCCATCAATTATGTTAGAGATGATTTATGCAAATTTTGAAGAAGATCCGACCAAGGAATCCTGTGGTCCCATACAAACTTTGTAACCCTTTTCCAACTCACGCTTGACCGATTTCTCAAATTTCTCAATTTTTCGGTAATCTACATATAACACCCGATCTGTGTGCCAAATTTCATAACGCTAGGACAATTGGAAGTGGCCTAGAGGTTTTGATGACCGGTCAGTGAGTGAGTGAGTCAGTCAGTGCCAAAATTAGCTATATTCACAGGGTCATATTTCAGGATCTACTAAAGCTACATCTATGAAATTTGGTACACTGCCTTAGTACTAGTATATGATTATGTACGTACAATTTTATTTCTGTACTTGCAATAGGCACTGAGCTACAGGGGGGTCAAAAGTGGGTCGAAGCGGTTCGTGTAAATAGAGTACGGCATGCGCTCGGCCTGTTGCTGGAACTTGGCCTGCGCACTGCCGTGCGCTTAGATTAAGGTTACGATAACTTTAGAGTTCGAGAGTATAGTCTTGTGTGGCGATAGTACTCCCAGCAGCTGCAACAAGGCACAGATGTCGACAATATTTGACAGCCAAGTGCAATCTATATCTACATAAAGGTGTGAGTCATTGACGGAAATATTTAGCAGATCAGACACTTTCAGTAGTGATAGTGATCGACTGGTGATGGAAGTGATTCTAACAAAACGAACTTCTCCTATAATTTAAATTTAACTCTAACTTATATCGATGATAACGGAAACCCTTCACAAATTTAATGTGATTTTTTTAACGTAATCATATCTTCTCCTGTTTGACCTCGAACAGCGCGAGCCGGGCAGAGGTGCCAGTCTCATACAGTGGCTGGAGAGAATCTTCGCCAGATTAGATCGATTCAAAAGATCGTTTCTCTGTTTGACCATTGTAGATGTAAAAAGCACTTTCTGCCAAGATATGTTTTCTTCTTCAACCGTGCAATATTTCACATGCTCATAACTCACATTAATTAACGAAGGACCTAAAGTTGAAAGCAAAATGGCCTTCAACTTGAGGACCTTTTTAAGTATAGTTTTGAGATCCTACTTACTGGTTGTAAGGGTTATCCTCAATTCGTGATAAATCATAGAACTTAATTTTCACAATAAACAAGTAAATAGTTCAGGAATTGTCTCAAATTTTAAATACGCACTGCATGATCAAAATACGATTACCTACGCAGTGGTCGGGGCTACATCGTAGCCCCTTGTATAAAGCGCTCTACGGCGTAGGTAGCCGCTACGCGCGCTATACACAGCTACAGGCACACAATAACACATTCTGCATGTAACACTGCTCTTTGTTGCGTCGCTGCACGGTGGTTCCGCCAATAGGTCATAAATGCTAAAATTTCGTCATCAATTACCCCAATTTAATTATATATAATGTTTAACCGACAGACAAGCTACCCTAAAATACAAATATGTCACCCATTTTACCTAATTATCACTTATTTCTCGACCTCTCTGAAGTGAACACATCATAACGTTGCGCTCGCCTTATCAGTAACTCATTAGCACTGCTGTTTGTGTAACTGAATTTTCGGAACTGCATGGTTTTTGAGGGGGGTTTATGAAATGGATTTCCTAGATCAAGGTATGTTATTACTAATTAGCTATATTTTAAAGTTTTGTTTTACTTATTATGACGTATTTTTACGTGCTACGCCACACAGTATTTTTACCAAATTTGTATGTTATAGTTGACTTTACATAGACCTACAAAAAATTTCAACCATAATCGAATATTCTCACATATCTTATATTAAAGATTGAACTGTCTATTTTGAAAATATAAAAGGTTTTTCTGCGCCCTTTTGCATCTTTAGTTGCTATATAGGCTCTACGACTGCGTAGGCTTGTCTACGAAACACATGTTAATTATTAATGTTTTTTTTTCAGGAACTTCGATTAAATGTACTTTCTCAAGGATGCATTTTTTTGTGATTTGGTCTGCCATGGCTAGAGCTATTCCTCAAAAACATCAACACGTGTTAGTAACTATTCTAGCTTTACTGGTAGAGGCCGAAAATGTAGAAATTAGGAACTTAGATAGTAAAATACTCAGTTTGTGTTAAAGTCATGATAGATTTTGAAAAGTTGTCTCTAGAAGTGAATCAAAATTTTGGCAAAATTACTCAGATTGGTTCAATTAAATTAAATGTTTCAAATTAGTAAGGGGTAATGAGAAGTGCATTCAAGAAAACGCGAGCCAGCCCGGGCCATCTTCCGAACGCGGACATTCCAGGAAAGATTTTTAAAATTTGTCTAAGCGCTCGAAACGTAGAAGTTTGGCAGAATTATCACAAGTAGATGACTCTGCTGTGAATTCACTTATCAATACTAGCAACACTGAATATAAATTCGAATAAGTTTAATGAATATTCTTTGCAAACCGCTCGACTTTTGATTCAAGAATATCCGTGGTATAATCTCCCAGCTTCCGTTCACTAAGTCCTCATCCATGGTAATGAAGTAGCACAGTAGGCTTTATTATCTAACAGGGTAATTATCCGAAGAGCCAGCAGAATCTAACAACAAAAATTATAAGGCTTTCAGAAAAAATGTCACGAGTAGGTACTTACGTATACAGACTTATTTAACAGACTTTTACTCAGCTCAGACCCATTCATTACTGGTCTTCGGAAACTTCGGAAACTGGTAAGAAAAAGAGCGTTATGTCGAGGTAGGTTTTAGATTAATAAAGAATTTAGTTTAAATTGAAATTAGGTTTGTTGTTGTAGTGATTTAGCTTAGTTGTGGTTATGATTACGTTTGTAAATATATTATTTTTTTATATATAAAAGACAAGAAAACTAAAACTACAATTTGTAGTTTTAGTTTTCTTGTCTTTTATATATAAAAAAGTATTATATTTACCGATAACCCCTTCACGAACGGCGTTGATATCATATTCAGATATATTTCCGACGAGGGAAAATAAATCTCAAATGTTGAGTATTAAAATGTTTACTAAGCAGTACCATATTGTACAGTTTACTGTATATTATGTATTAAATTATGTAAATAAAGCATTAATGTACATTCGTGAAGTATTTCTTTTATTATTTACCCTCAGAAAAAATCCCATTTAACAAATTTGATAAAGTAAGGTATTAATGACCGCGCTTGTTCGGCGCTTGGACCACCGTGCGCTGAGGTGTTTTTATTCAGTACGAGAAAATATATAGCGCACTGTCATCGACCACTCGTTGTCCAACATGGTGGTTGTAACACATTCAGTGCAGACGCATTGTCCGCAGACGATGACGTCTTTGACCACACTGCAGCACTGACACAAGTTGCTGAATCGCACACAAATAATAATATATACCTACAAAAATAGAGTTGGCCGGTGTTCTTAGAATATATTGTTATTAAACTTCAGAGCGAAGTTTTATACGAAGTAAGCTAAATAGGAACAAACAGATACTCGCGGCAGATTGTTTATTAATCAGTCCCTTTCCTTGTCCTTCTAACAGTTAATCTTTTCGAACCCAACGCGGCACCGTGAACATTATAGAATAGAGTTGCATGAACGGACAATGCAACAGACGGACGACAGTTGCGATACTATCTATTGTGAATTTATTTTATTGTCTGTGATAATGGTTTTTTTTACGTGAGGGAAAATCCTCAGAGGATGCTATGTCAGACTCTGTGATAATGGTTAAATATTTGTTTAATTTTGTAGACAAAAGTTTATTTTGAACAGGTAACAATGGAAATTTGAAAATTAGTAAATGTTGTTGTTTTTGTTTTACAATAAAATTGGTGCATCTAAAAGTAGTAAGTAATGATTTTTCTGAAAAACTAGCAAGCATCTCATAAATCTTTTTTTCTTCGTTATAATATTGTACTGGTCCTCATTGTTACATTCTGTACGTTATTTGTAACATCCCAGCTTTTATCAAGATACTTGTACAATGTAAGCACTGAATCTCTAAATAAATAAAATCAGTCAAGTGAAAATCAGACTCTCGCACCAATGGTTCCGTACCATTATCAATACGGAAGGAGCCGTCTGAAGTATTTGGAATTTAATATTTACTTTTGTAGTGAATATACAGCAAAACTATTTAGTGAAAATTTATTTTGAGCGTCTACCTGTTGCCGTTATTAAGAGTCCATATGACGCCAAATAGACTATTACTTTGATCTAGATCCAGGACTCGTGAGGTCTGCTGAATTAAAATTTGAACACAGAAAACTTCACTCCATGAACTAAAAACGCTCTAGGCTCGAAACACTTAGATCATCTAACCACAGGATGCGCCTTACTTAAGCATTGTTTTCTGCCATGGCACATGACCATTTGGTCTTTTGGCTTTATAAAAAGCACTGTACATCAGTACATCATTTTATATGATTAAATAGTACATTTCATTGTAGTTGACTGTACAATAAAAATTAACACACAACAGCCATTACGCGTTTGTCGATTAATACATTTTTAAATATAATGAAATTTTATATGTCTTTGTGTTTCCCCCTTCACCCGCTATGAAAACTAGCAGAATATTTTTGTATGCGGTGGTTCGCAAAGGCTAGTCCCGTGATATATGGTCTAAGTCGAAACACGATTACTGATAAAATCCTCGATAGATTTTTGTGTTGAAAATTCCAAATTTTAAGCTAGATCTCGTATGTTATAAGTTGTTTTTATAATATAAAATATTTATAAGAAAGATAATGGTAAAATCTTCATTTGCCTTAGAGACTTTTTTTCATATTGGTTATAGTTTTTTTATAATTAATTTATTTCGTTAAAAATGCACAAAAACCGATCGCATCTCTCTCTTTTTTGCACGCTAAAATGTATATCTTCTATCTTCTTTTAACTATTTGACGTCTAGTAGGCTCTGAAAAAGAACAATAATCATCAAAACATCAGGTTTGTTGTATGCAAGGAAAAAGAGGCGCAAATGAATAAGTGTACTACAAGATGCGTATCAAAATATGATTTTGTTACAAATTGTATAAATATTTTTAAATATTAAATAATGTGTAAAATAATAGAATCAGCCACAAGTGGTGTACGTGAAAGCGTTTTGTGACTTAAATTTTTATCCAATGTTAAAATAAATACAATCTGTGAGGATACATCTCAATGCATAACCTACTTTTAGTTTTATCTAACGAGTGAACAAAGTGACGTAAACGAAGTTGCGAGGGTCGGCTAGTAGAAAGATAACACCCAAGATGAAGTAATAAATCACTTTTTAATCTTTAATTTTATGGGTGTCTAGAACCATGATGAATTTGTCAGTAAAGTTGTTCGTTTATGGCACCAGAGTTATACATTTTGGTTCTAAACAGTGGAAGTTAAACAAAAGAAACAATCGTTGCTTGTTATTTCGAAAAGAGAACGTTTACTAAGCTAGTATGGCCGAGTTAGATCATTGTCTGGGTTAGTTTTGCATACTTAAAAATAAAAAAATAAAAATAAATATTCTCGGACATTTCACACAACGCTATCTGATCCCAAAGTAAGCTAGAAATAACCTGCTTGTGTTATGGGTATCAGATCACGGATATTAATACTTATATGCTTTTTAAATACATACATAGTTTACATAGAAACACCCAGACTCTTGAGACAAACATTTATGGGTCACACAAATATTTGTCTCCGGTGGGAATCGAACCCACGACCTCCATCGACTGCACCACAGAGGCAGTCAAACCAAACCTACATGGTAGAGTTGCTTTAAACGTAAAAAAATTGCACGACTAGCACTTGTTTAGAATGCATTCTGGTGTAAGTACCTAACTACCTTGTTCTCGTGTCATACTAAATATTGTAGCAAAGTAAACGGAACAACCTTTCTGCTTTCGGTTTGTTCATTATAAGGTATAACCTAGTGTTAGTCATGCAATATTATTGTTTCGTTACAAACAACCCTATTATTCACAATCAGACAATGATTAATCGCGGCCATTTGCATACTTATAGAATGTTCTCTGTTAAACAGCAAACAACGGTTGTTAACTTTTGTTTAACTTCATTGTTCTTTAACCATAATTAAATAATTTTGCAAGTGCCGACAAACGGTTTTGTTCAAAATCATTATGCTATCTCAGGTATCGAATGAATGAAACATTTGACCAAGTGCGAGTTGGACTCACGCACAGAGGGTTCCGTACCAAAAAACGGCAAAAAATCACGTTTATTATGTGGGAACCCCCCCCCCCCTTATTGCCACCTCTTATTCTGATTTTACTTTTTGTTGTTATAGCGGCAACAGAAACACATCATTTGTGAAAATTTTAACTGAAATAGAGCCTCGTGATGTATAGACCGACAGACTTACAGACAGACAGACGGACAGCAAATTCTCATGAATAGGGTCCCGATTTTACCTTTTGAGTACGGAACCCTAAAAGCTGACAGGCACTAACTAAGGAACCCTACTACCTAATATTAAAGGGAAAAGAAGTTTGTTAAGGTGTTTGAAAAGTATTACATACAAAAACTATTTAAGCTATTCAATTATAAAAAAAAGCACCCTACCTGAACGACCCTGGCTAAAATTTGAAACAGTTAATCCCGCCAAGGTGACGTCGCCAGCCTAATGGTAAACCGTGGCGCATCTAGCGAATGGGGGCCACTCTCACAGTCCGTAGGACTTCTGACATTGGTCCTGAAGTTGGCGGCCCTGTGATGTGCCTCTTAATGCTCCTCTTGAAGAACCCGGGATTATAAGATAAGGGAAACACACTGAGATGTTGCAACGGGAACAGAATCTTATACGAATACTTACAGAAATGTTACAACTTGTGTAATACCCGTATCACAATGAGCCTTCACGCTGCCGATAATAACTTAATAACGTAGTGATGAAATGGCCAAGAACAGAAAGTCCAGACACTAAAATAACAACCTGGCTGGTTATCATTGTAGACTGAATAGAGTTAGTAATTCTTTACTGGGTAACTGTATACCTACGCTTTTACAACGTTCTAGCACGGTTATGTCTGATAGGGGCTTTCTCCCGCGCACGCTTAGATTGTGAAATGATCTTCATGCCTCGGTTTTCCCAAACGCCTTCATAGGGGGTTCTTCAAAGGGGGTAGAAGGTTTTACAGGGTCGGCAGCGCGAGTGTAGCGTCTCCAGTGTTGCAAGCGTCCATAGGCAGCGGTGACCACCTGTCTATCTGGTGGCCGTATGCCACCTCAGTGGAAAAAAAAACAGGCATCCAAATAAAAACCATGCCCTTAATTAAGTTTAAATTTATATAAGAAAAGTAAATTGTACTGCACAATTGACAATTATTTGCTTGACAAGGAAGCCTGGAAGTAATCCGCTTGCTAAGTATATTGCATTCACAAAAAATATTTAATTTTTTTTAGTTATTATTACAGACTTATTGTAAATTGTAGCGTTAATTTGGCGAGGCTGATCGAACTGATTGATAGATTGATGAAGAATAGACCGCCGAGTTCTTGCCAGTTTTTCTCAAGCGGGTTGCGTTCCGAACTGGTGGTACCAACTTTGCTTGGTATTTATGGAGCTTTAAGTGTTATTTTCACACGGCCCATAATATATGGCCTTCAACGTGTCTTAACGTCTACCATGTTACTGGTGCCAAAGACCAACGCACTATGCACAGAAACGCCTGTACATACTCACAAACGTCACCCATGTCGCAACCGCTGCGTTCTTGAGCGTTAGTGATCTTAACAGGATACAGAGCTAGCTGGTATACATATTTTATGAGTGATTCATATTGATTAATCCGCCATCTACAAGTTTAATACTAAGTCATTGAGAAACCCAATATAAAAAAAAAAAAATCCACGACATAATTAAATGGCCCTGTCGAACACTTGTTTGTGAATGTCGAAACACAAAGATACATTATGTAGGTACCTACATAATAGTACATAATGCAGTTAAAAAGCGAGAAGTGGTCGATAATAACAGTTGTTGGTAGCACTCCACGGTTTTTAAACTACACATAAACATTACGACATCCAATAAACAACACAATAGTTACTAACAAAATTAAAGGTTGTCACGCGCCTGTCATTTCAAGCACCCTGCCATGTCGGCACGAGGTGCGTACCCAGCGACGCGGGGTCTGCTCAGGTCTGCTGCAAGGATAAAGTAAGATGGTTTTGTGAAGGAGGTACCTACCTGATTTTTTGGTCTATTTTTAGTTTCATTTACTTAATAGGTTTTTCGTCAATATATTACAAGACGTAACATAAATCTATGCGGCGAAAAGGCGACCAAGGAATTCTTCAAATCAGTCACTGCATATTTAGGTATATCAGTATTCAAATACATATGATCGCGCCTTTTATCCCCGAACGTGTAGACAGAGGCATATTATATGCCCACATTTCACCTTTTAGTCTTAGTACTACCTAATGGTTGTAGGTTTGGTTCAAAAGTGGACTAAAAGTGGTGGTTTGTAAACTCGGTTTACGGACGATAATTCGATAATAAATTACGGTGACTTTTTTTTTTTTTTTTTTTATACCACTAAGGTGGCAGACAAGCATACGGCCCACCAGAAGGACCGGTGGTCACCGCAGCCTATGAACGTTTGCAACACCAGAGGTGCCACACTCGCGCTGCCGACCCTGTAAAAACCTTCTAAGACCCCTTTTGAAGAACCCCATACTGTAGGCGTTTGGGAAAACCGAGGCAGGGAGGTCATTCCACAACCTAAGCGTGCGCGGAAGAAAACACCTATCGGATCTAACCGTGCTGGAACGCACCGGACGCAGAGTGTGAGGATGAACTCCCTGTCTGTGGCGAGCGGTGCGATGATAGAACGTAGCCGTGGGCATCATATCAAACAATTCCTCAGAGCACATACCATTGTACAGGCGGTAGAACACGCATAAGGAGGCAAAGTCTCTCCTGTCGCGAAGAGGTAACTTAATATAGGTGATAACTTAATAAGAAATGATAAACGTAAAGACGTTATCGCGTCAACAAAGAACCATCTGGTACCTCCTTCACAGAGAGACTACTTTATTCTTGCAGCAGACCTGAGCAGACCCCGCGTCGCTGGGTACGCAGCTCGTGCCAACGTGGCAGGGTGCACAAAATGACAGGCGCGTGACAACCTTTAATGTTGTTAGTATTGTGTTATTTATTTGGCGTCGCAATGTTTATGATATGTGTAGTTAAAAAAAGTGGAGTGCTACCAACAACTGTTATTATGGACCACTCCACGCTTTTTAACTGCATTAAGTACCTACATAATGTGTCCTTGTGTTTGACAGGCACAAACAAGTGTTCGACAGAGTAATTTATATGTATACCAGAAAGAAATTTAAAACATAAATTGAAATCGCACATTTTGAACAGCCTGTAAGTAGATGGATTGCGCTGTCGTCCAAAACCTGTTTTGGGTCATTGTTCATGCGCATAGAAATGTTCGCTCGCAACGTTATTCATTATGGGTGCTAATTAAACGACCTTCTTTTTAATAGCATTTTCAGCCTCCGGAAAAATACTTTGCCCCCTAAATTAATAAGTCAGCCACAATTAATGAGCGTCAGAATTTATAGATTATAGCCACCAGTTAACCTCTCTATTAGCCACTGTTAATATAATTCAGCATCGTGATTATTTTTAAGCATCTAATTTTGTAACATGCATTCAAACAGTAAGCTTCTAAAATACTAAAAAATGGCATCAAAATGGACATTATTTATTAATATCATAGCTTCTAATTTCCTTATTCAGCATGTTTAAAATGTAACTCGTCCAACATTTATGGATCATCAAAGTTAAGTAAAATTGCCACCAAAAAGCAAATTATGGCCACTAATATTACCTAAATAGCTAGGACCACTTGTAGCCACTAACTCAGTCTTTTGTAAACGATCACTGCAGTAAGCAACTACCGCTATTGCTGGGGCTCGGATGGTTGACCACTTTATAACATTTGATTTGCGAGTTTCCTTGCTTTGCAAGGCACGTCGTTCAGCCAACTGTACAGGGTGTACACGGGAACATGGGACAGATTTTCGGGCATAAATGCTTTTATTTATTATTATGTGTTACCTGCAGGTGGAGTGCACGGCGTGGGCGCAACGGCGCCAGGTCCTCGTAGTGGGTCTGGGCGTGGACACTCTCTCGCTCGAGATCATGGTGCGAGCCATGCTCTCCAGCGGGAGTAAGTGGGACTGCGCCGTCTCTTTCTGCGAGCAGGTCATGCTCGTGAAGGAGGCGGCAGGGCGGGTAAGGGAGAAAACTCTCCCACCCGAGTTCCGCAGTCGGCGGCCCGAGCGCCGCCGACGTGTCTTCGCCGAGGACTATCGGCCACCATGACCGGGTGCCTGAGGACGGTGAGAGGGCGGCTCACCGTCCTTACAGAAGCAGGCCCATGACGGCAGCGTGACGTGAGCAACCCACGCCCCCCCCCCCCCCCCTTAGAAGCGGGACCACACCCGAAACCCCCAAAGACGCGGGATAGCACCCGAACCACCCCTAGGGCGAGGCCGCAATGGCGGCCTAAATCTGTTGGGAGTCCTGGGACATCCTTCCGAGGGCTTCCCCGGGGCTACCAACCATAGGCTGTTTGGCGTTACGTGAGGTTTTTTAGTCGGTAGAAGTCCGGCATGACATCCATGAGGATTTTCCCTCACGTTAAATAATCAGATATTCTATACAATACCTGCATTCTAAAGCTGTCTACACACCAAAGCCGCCGCCGGCCTTACCCGGCGGGTTCTGCCGCCGGGCCGGCGGCTTTGGTATGTAGACAGGTTTAAGAATACCTGCCCCAAACTCCAGATGCCGCTTCGAAGCAATTTAAGAAATGTTTTGAATAAGTATATGATTGTTCATACTTTGTCTAGTACTGTACAAATTTCCTAGGGATTACAAAGAATACCTGCTGGTCCACCGGTAATGTGTAAAATAAATAGGTCACCATAAAATTATAAGTAGGTACTGCAAAATTATAAACTATCGAGGAATTATAAATTATAACATATTGTAAAATATTAAATTTATCTGTAATACATCTGGCGCTCGGCGGCCGCTGCAGCGGCATGCTCGCTTCGCTCGCTCGCCTTCACGCGTAAGTGGTAACTGTTCCAACCTCACCTAACCTTCGCAAGCAGCGAACAACCCTTCCATACTCTCGTTATTTCATACATTGCCTTGCCTGCAAGTATCAGGTATTCTTTATAATGCCTAGACATCATACATATTTCGGTCGGTGACATTCTGTGTGCATGTAATACAAATTATAGAACTAAAGACAGATACCAAACAAAGAAGTGAGACCAAGAATGCAAATACTTAACCCAAATATGAGTAAAGAGTAATTTCTCATTAATCGTAAATTTATGACGACATTCACGATATGCACTTCTAGAGATATCCGTTATACTTTCGATTGTTGGCACTTGATGGAACTTGTTATAATACATTATGAAAATTCACTTGTACTATTCCACTTTTATTTTAATTTAAAAATACCTGACCGGTTTCGCTTTTATAGCATTATCAAAGGTTTAGTTTAAGTATTAGTGTAAGAACCTTTGATAATGCTATAAAAGCGAAACCGGTCAGGTATTTTTAAATTAAAATAAAAGTGGAATCGTACAAGTGAATTTTCATAATGCACTTCTAGAGAGTCTATAATGTACTCAATTTTGAGTTTAGTATTTGCTTTCTTAACCTCACTCTCTTGTTTGGTAAGCGTAATCTGTCTTTAGTTACAAAGTGATATCAAATACCGGTCTCTGATTGATGCTAATGGCCGGTCGCTGTCGTCCTGTGCACTCGCGTCTAGCCTTACAGTGGCTATTTTCACGAAAAAAGAATATGATATATCTATTTTACACGCTAAGTTATAAAAACTGATGTTGTCTGTGGAGGCCTAAATTATAATTTTTTTAAGGCTCTTGTTTTGAAGCTATAAAATATAAAATGGTGATTACATGTAAAATATGTGGCTGAATTAGTAAATTAGGTGTTAATATATTATTACGGAGGACAAGTTAAAATAATTGTTGATCTTTATTTGATGCTTATAATGGAATGTTTAGGTGACGTTTTAAAGAGGACGAATTAGTTTCTTAGATGCTATATCATTTTCGCGTGGCTTAGTTATTAAATAAGAGGCTAAATGCCGTGGCCGAGAAAAACTTTTGAGGCTCGGTTTATTATATCCCATTCATTATTATCTAAAATGGTTGAATACCTTATTTATTATAACTTTATCAATAATTTAAATGTATTGTTATTTTTGTTTAATTGAATGTTTATTGTAATGTAATTTAATGAATTAATGAATATGTAATGAAATTGCTTTAGCATAGTATGGCATACCGCACAAGTCCTGGTGGCTTATGGTTTGCATATATACCTATTAATTATATTTTTTTTTATTATGTAAATAAAAAAAAAAAAAATATGTTGTGGATTTAAATTTGCATATTGGAGCTCTCATTGACTAAGTACTTGTAAATGGCGGATTTATAAAACGAATGACTCCTAAAAAATGTATAGCAGCTAGATTAGTGTCATTTTTTTAACGTGATGAAATTTCTACATGGATGCTATGCCGGACTCCCACCGACTAAAGACCTCACGTATCCTACCTAACCACCTACGGTTGGGAGCCACGGTTAAGCCCTCGGAAGGATACCCCAGGACTCCCAACAGATCTACCGCTACCACTGCGGCCTCACCTAGGGGGGGGGGGGGGTTCGGTGGTATCCCTCGTCTTGGGGGGTTTGTTCGGGTGTTATACCGCGTTTTCGTGGGCGTGCGTGAATCCCTCACTCACCGTCCTCAGGTCCCCGGACATGGAGGCCGATAGTCTTCGGAGAAGACGCGTCGACGGCGCAGACACGTCGGTCGGTGGCGCAGGTTTTTAGCCACTAGCGGTTGAGCTAAGGGCTTGTAATATCGGAACGAATTCAATTCCGATATTGAGTTCCGATATTGGATCTCAATATCGGAATTCCGATATCAGTATCGGAATCGGACATATTCGGTAAAAAAGGACCATTTTCCGTAGAAAATACACAAACTCGGTAAAAAGTTACGCAAAGCACGGAAAAAAGTGTTTTATTGTATTTACCAACTTTTTGAAATGAGTAAAAAGAATAAATAAATAAATATTCACGGACATCTCACACAACAGAAGCAAACTTCTTTTTACTCATTTCAGGCCCAATGGGCCCACTGGGAGTGCCTTGCCTAATAAATGAACCTACCGAACACCCTTGATTCGACAATCATACGAACCGCTTAACAGTTGAGGATAACCTCGAAAATGAACTGACGGTGACGTATGAAACTCTTGTAGAGTTGAGAAGTTTTATATTTTACGAGTATACCACTAACATTGCAGACAAGCTTATGGACCCGCCTGATGGAAAGTGGCTCTACCTTGCTCGAAAGCTTCGGATGCCAAGTCCAAGGATGTAATCATATGCCTGTGACGAGTGGTGCGATAAAAGAAAGAAGCAGTGTGCACCATACAAACCCTCAGACCATTAACCAGCGGTAGAACATGCATAAAGAGGCAAAGTCTCTCGTGTCTGAAGAATAGGGCCGAATGGGTGATGCTGATATTTAGGTGTCCCAGTCCAAAAGTGACAGGAATACTCCATGTACGACCGTCCTTGCGACTAATAAAGAAGGAAGTAGGTAGGTTCACAGTAAAGTACCACGTCGCGTTAAGTACTTCAAGCTTCTGGAAGGCCAGCTTCGCCTTGTATTTTGTATTTGTAAAACTGTATTTTGAAAAACTTTGCCGAATAAACAAATGCAATAGCAAATTAGATTTTTTCAATAGAAGAAAATCTCAAGTTTGCAAATTTGTGCCCTGAGATGTGCTCATAATTGGCTTTACGTGAAGTGTGAAATTTAAAAAAAAATCAGGAAGTTCGAACTCTTGTTAAACAAAGAAACTATTTGTAAAAGATTCTTTTTTGTTAAATCTAAATCGATGACATATTATGGTTTTTAGGGTTTCGTAGCCAAATGGCAAAAACGGAACCCTTATAGATTCGTCATGTCTGTCTGTCTGTCTGTCTGTCTGTCTGTCTGTCTGTCCGTCCGTGTGTCACAGCCATTTTTCTCCGAAACTATAAGGCCTGTGCCATTGAAACTAGGTAACTAGATGTATTCTGTGAACCGCATTAAGATTCTTATACAAAACTAGAAAAAAAGTAGTAAATTTTGGGGGTCCCCATACTCAGAACTGAAACTCAAAATTTTTTTTTTCATCAAACCCATACGTGTGGGATATCTATAGATAGGTCTTTAAAAATGCTATTGAGATTCCTGACATCATTTTTTTCTAAAATGAATAGTTTGCGCAAGAGACACTTCCAAAGTGGAAAAATGTGTGTCCCCCCCCCCTCTAACTTCTAAACTAAGAGTATGATAAATCTAAAAAAAATATATGATGTACATTGCCATAAAAACTACCAACGAAAATTGGTTCGAACGAGATAGAGCTGGTAGTTTTTTTTTAATACGTCTTATACCGCAATTTCCGGTTAGAAAAATCACTACCACTGCAAACGTGTTTAAACATCAATCAAAGTTTTGTAACTTTGATTGATGTTTTAACAGTTCGTTGTCGAACTATAAGAACTTTTATATTATGTTACTTGCTGCTACGAAACCCTTCATGGGCGAGTCCAACTCGCACTTGGTCGGTTTATTTGTTTTTATTAAGACAAATAATAGTTTATCTTTCTACATTATTTTTATTACGAACATAACTTAAATAAAAAGAGTATTTTTTTTAGTAATAGCTGCGACAAAAACAAGGATGTTAAATCATTAAACTTTCAAACACTTGTGCTGACAGATGTGCTTCAAATTACACTCACGGTATTCCTTATCTAATGCACTATACACATACCACAGTTTGACTCACGAAACGATGCCTAAAACCTAAACAAAACCGTTAATTGGACCGCAGACCTCTCGGTGGCCACCGCCACCAAAAGCTATACGAGCAAAATTAATTTTGTAGCCACGGCCACCAAAAGCACGTGAGTGGCTATCATCTTGCTGATTCTGCAAATATTGAACGAAATTTAAGACTCCAATCACGAATATAAAAGAAATACTCAAAAATAAATTTCCGACAGAAATTAAAAATGTTAAAATATTTTATACTTTCATGCGACAGTTTTCGAAATAACTGCTTTCCAGTTGGTACGCCGCATATACCTCGTTTACTGCCTGCACTAACGCTGACAGCGCATTATTCGACAATGAACGCGCTTTGATGCCCCTTGAGCTGATTTTTAGGGTTCGATACGCATAGGGTAAAACCTGTTTTACCCTAGTACTACGACTTCACTGTCCGTCTGGCTGTCTGTCTGTCAGGAGACAGTATCTCGGGAACCGTGATAGCTGGGGAAGTGAAATTTCACAGATGATGTATTTGTGTTGCCGCTTTAACAAAAAATCAAAAATAAAATAATATTGAAGGAGGGCTCCTAAACAACAAACGTGACTTTTTGTCGCTTTTTGGTACTGAACCCTCCATGCGCGAGTTCGACTCGCGCTTGGTCTATTTTCGGGAAAAGGAAGTCTAGGTGTAGGGTAGAACAATAAACCAACATTCGTCACGCGTGTTTGTGCTGTCCCAGCATTATTATCTTCAATGTGACGGCCTAAAGATATATTCCGAGAGCTGGCACGAATTTTTGGGTAGGTATTTGAGGCAAGCTGAAAACTTGTCAGATACCTCTCCTATTATATCCCAACTCAGAATTGCCGACCTGGCTGGTGAGTTGCGGGGCTAAATCAACCCCTAAATTTTTAAAAATATTATTTTTTTTTCCCAAAAAATATATTTGAGGCACTACGCAATTTATATATGTTGCAGTGTAATACTTAATGAATACAAAAAAAAATAAGCCAGATAATTTAATCGGGGTTTTAACATTGCCAGACGCGTGCAAAAATATTTTGCAAAAATTATAAAAAAATGTTTTTGAGGCAGCTTGAAATTTTAATGGAGCGTTATTTATAAGTAAAAAATAAGATTACCAAAAAGACAGATCATTTCGGTGGGGCTTTCTACCTGCCAGGTGATCAAACAAATAATGAATGGGTACGAGCCTGTAGTGCTATAGACAAGCTGGAGTGTGAGAGAGCGCATAACGACAGCGTAGCGAAAAATTCTAAATCTATGACGACAGCTGTCTTCGTTCTTGCTTGCCGCGTTACTATTAGCTCTGGCGAAGCCACGTGCGACCCATGAGGTTTCTAGTTAAAATTTCGGAGTTAAAAATATTAAATTTTCTGAATTTCTACTAAAAACATTTTGCGTAAAAGAGATTGTATTGATTTATGGACGTTACGTATTAAAAAAAGCAATAATTAAAATAAAAAATCGCAAAACCAGGTTTATAAAAATATAATAACTCTCCAGTAGTACAATAATTTCAAGTATAAAATAAAACTGAAATAAATTCTATTCATTTATTAATATTTTAGAGATATTGAGTTAATATAAATGTAGGAACCTACTTATAATTTGGTCAAACTAATTTTATTCTATATTTTATACAACCCGTTTTATTTTATTTATCTTTTAATTTTTTAAATGTTTAAAATTACATAATTAAACATATTTCGGAATAGGAATAATAATAAATTATATATTATTAGTATATATTATTATTATATTTCTTCTTTTCTCGGGTATCTTCTTTTTTTTTTATTGAAGATACCCGGTCTTTAGGTAAGGCTTACATGGGGCCCTTTGAGATTTTTAATGTATTGGGAAATGGGACCCCCACTGCAGACAGTTCACAACCGCCTTATGTAGAAGAACGGCAATGGACTGCCTACAATGGGAGCTAAACTATTACAAAATATGCTAACTACAAAATGGGCTGTTGAATTGGGGGTTAAAATGGACTGGGTGATTTGATCTATGGATAAAGACGGCGTCTGCCATTTCAATATCTTATTATTAAAACATTGGCAGACGGTGACTCGCCAACTCACTAGATGGGCCCCCTATACAATCGCCAAAGGCATTAAGCCTGTAAGGCGACAGAGGGCAACACCGGCACCGGTGTGAGTGGCTAGGGGTGTCGAGCGGTCCATAATGGTCCATTATCATACATATTATAATAATGCTTCTTTCCATTTAAATAAAATTCGCAGAAGTAAGCGAATACTCTCGTTCGCGCAATTTAGAGTAATTGTCATTGTCAGGAAAACTATGCTAATCGAAGACAATTGGAGATGATTTAGCAAATTGCTGAAACACTTTTTGCCTCATTCAAAATTGTGCCAGACTAGCTGTTATTATTATTATTTGTAATGCTTGTTAACTTGACAAGGAATTTTTTTATTAATAACCTTTAGAAAGACTAATTTGAATAGGGTCTCATTTAGTTCATTAATGTACGAACGGATATTTGCACAGATGTGGAGTTTTTATTTTACTTTCCCGCCAAATCTCCCGCTGAGTAAATTTAATTTCTGGTATGATAGTGCCACACCAGGGGATGTGGGGCGACAAAGCACCCCTGTCGTTCATGGTCGAGTTAAGAGTCAAAGATAGGTCCCAAATGGTTGCTTTCTTCGTTGCCACTCGGTACTTGGGGCCAAAGTACTGATTACTTTGCCTCATTTTGGAAGGAACTACGCATTTAAAAGCTTCGACAATACTGGACAAGTCCATTTCGACGTCCAGACGGGTCTCACCTCCAAATAGGTATTAAAGTAGGTATTAAAGTAGGTATTAAAACAGGTTATATAGGATTTTAATACTAGCCTATTCAAATAATATGAACAGAATTAAAATATTATCTCCTCGCGCATATAAATTGCATAACCATATTCCTTAGAAGCAACCCCTTTTTTTTCATACTTGCGACAATAAACCAACATTTACACAATTTTGCAAAAACGAGCCAATTAAAGAAATTGATTCTATTCAAAACAGCTTATTGCCGATTGTACGCCTTTTTGTTTGTTCGACAAAGGTTTTGAAATACAGCTGTTGTAAATATTTTGAAAAGTTATTGTCTTTGTTTATTACAGTTCCGAGAAAAGTGGTCTCCTGCATTGATTAATTATAATAACAACGATGGATCGCCATAACGCAGAAAAGCTAACTGACTTTATTTAAGTAACTTACGATTTTAACTAGCAGCATTTTAATATTTGACTAAACAAACCTTGATGTCCTGAATATTATACAATATCAGTCGTGCTGTTGTGCTCCACGGTCCACGGCTGTAACTTGGCTCACTACCATAGAGCAACCTGTAAAGACGCGCATTGCTCTGAGCTTACTGATGGTGAAAATAATATGATCGAGGTAGGTATGCGATCCTTTTAATTTCAAATTAATTAGAATATACTTACTTCCTGCATCGCTCCACATCGTTGTCACTGCGGTGAAACTGTCGACCGCTTAGGTCATCACGGTTTATCGTGCTACAAAAGTGCAGGTCGGTTTCCGCGACATGCTAGCATAAATGACATCATCCGTCGAGCCCTTTCCGCTGCCGGCGTGCCAGCAATTCTTGAACCCAAGGGCTTGGCTCGAGACGATGGGAAGGGGCCCGACGGGATGTCATTGGTGCCTTGGGAAATGGGAAAACCGCTTGTGTGGGATGCCACATGTGTGGTTACCCTTGCGCCTTCCCATGTTCCAGGCACTGCTAGCAACGCGGGAGCTGCTGCCGCGTCTGCGGAGGCCCTCAAACGGCGAAAATACACAAATCTTTTTGGATCTTATTTATTTGAGCCGTTTGGGGTCGAGACTCTTGGACCGTGGGGTCCTAGTGCAAAGCTCGTTTACAGAGCTAAATGTAAACTTTTGGTCGGCGGTTCACGTGACCAAAATGCTGGTGTTTACTTGGGCCAGAAGCTCTCCATTGCCATACAACGTGGCAACGCCGCCAGCATTTTGGGCACGGTTGTTGTTGACAGCGATGTGGAAGAGTTTTTTGATGCATAATCTTATTTCCTATTGCCCTTTTTTTATCGATGTTCCCCTTGTAAATATGTTATAAATTGTATGTATATTAGTGTATAGTAACTTTAATTTGTAGAGAATAACAAATAAATATATTAGAATAATTTGTTCTAATCTAACAGACCAAATTCGCCATTTCCATATTACTGGAATCTATATTAAGCTTTATGATTCACTACATGGAGATCAAATTATATAAAGTGCATTGTGCAGCCAAGCATGCCAGCGTACTCGTAGCTCGCGAGTAGCGATCGATCGTCTGTCTACGAACAATGACGTAGTCGGTCGTAGCATGACCGTAGCACATGTGAATTTTGTCCACCGCGTCACTGTCTCTGTGGTCCAGTGGTAAAACGATGCGGGTGCTGTTCATTAGTGCACGGGGTTCAAATTCGAGTCAGGTGACCAAAAAATTTAAATTTTTACGAACGAAGAATTTGAAGACACAGCAACAGTTATATATTTATGTTATTTGGCTTATCTAATGATGTTCAAGGGGTGGCGTTGTTAGATTTATTTAGAAAATTCAAGTTTAAAAGAAAAGATTTTAAAATCAATTGAGTAGCTCCTGTACACCCTAATTGATGGGGTCTGCGGTCCACGTGCTATCTTTAGTCCGACTTTCCGCCATGAATGAATTACAATGTGTATAAGTTTGTTATTCAATAACGCTTTATTCCCTGAACCAACCTTTCTGATATTTGTCATAATTATTAAAAAAAAACTAGCGGACGTCATGCGCTTTCACCCAAGTAGCTCCCGTTCCATGGAAGTACGAGAATAAAATATGATGGCCACCTTCACCCGGAAGAGTTTAGTTTTTCAATAGTGATGGAATTTTTCAAATTGGTTCAGTAGGTTTAGAGCCTATTCGATGCAAACAAACAAACAATCAAATCTTTCCTCTTTGAACTTAGTTGTTACAACAACACAGCTTTGCAGCTTATAGTAGTCGATTACGTACCTAATATTAGCGACGTCCTTTACGGTAAATGTTTAAAGCATTACAAAAAAAGTACCAACTTTGACAAAAACACTATTATTGAAGACGACAATGAGGACTGAAATTGTTTACGTGATTCCTCTAACTCTGGGCAATTTAAGCAATAAATGTTATTGTTTTACCTTTTGTAAGTACCTAGGCCACAATACTGCCAATTTACCATTCAAAATCTTTGTAAAAACAGGGCCACATTTATTAGGGTTTATTTTGTTTATAGGTTTTTTAAGTGCTGCGCCGTTAGGTTGTTAAAATGTTCTGTATCTACTATTTTTTTTACAGAGATTTTTTACAAACAACCTGCCACTTTAATAGTTATGGATTTAGTTTTATTGAAAGTTCGATTGATGGGTTTAATAAGTTCTTCATATACCGGTCTCCTACCGACCTATCACCACACCTACCTAACAGCCTACAGTTGGGAGCTCCGGGTAAGCCCTCGGAAAGATATCCCAGGACTAAGGGGGTCTCCTAGTCCGCAGATAGTATCAATTAAGTAGTAGTTCAAGTTTAAGTTGTATATATTTGCTATGATCAGTAGAAAAGATATATTTTACTTAAGGGTTAACACTACAGGGAGTCCCACAGTTGTCAGAGTGTCATTGAAATCCTATTAAATTTTTAATGCGAAAGTTTTATGTAGATGTATGATTAGATATTTTATCACGCTCTAATGGCTGAGTGAATCAATCTGAAATTTGGCACAGAAACAGTTTACACTCTGGAATAACCCATGATTATGTAGACTTTTATACCAGGAAATACGTTTTCACTTCAGGCTGCGGTAACGGAAGCCGAATTCCATGCGGGAGGAGCGAAGAGTTGATATCTAGAGGAATTGAGGGAACCGTTATGCTAACTAGTGTCATTTAGATTAAATCTAAATGACACTAGTTAGTATAACCGTTCCCTCAATTCCTCTGCATTTATCCAAACAAGAACTAACAAATAGACAGTGTTAATAATTGTCTCCTGTTAGAATTCTACACATGACGCCATTTCAAAGATCTTTATCTACAAAAACTGTTGTGAATGTAACTCTTACACAAATATGATTTACGATTCTGAGAATACCGACTAACTCTTGCCTATTGAGGCCGGTTTTTTCAATTATAACCAAAGTTAGTTGTCAAAGGATTGCATTAAGTTATAAGTCCGTCATCTGTGGACAATGCCCACTATTAGCGAATTATAATACACAAAAAGAGCAGGTACTGTCGCGTGTGTGGGGCAAGTCGTGAACTGATGTAATAATATTTAACGATTAATTAATTTTTATTATACGAGTATGTATGTACACAGTAACATACTTATTTGCTATATCAATAAATTTTTGAAGGAATTACTATTGCCGAGATGACGAGCTCTTAATCTGGATTCTAAAAGCTAATTGCTTAATGTTAAAGTAAAAAGAAAAGAAAATTTAAAAGAGATACTTTATTCCAAATTTTTAGTACAATTTACCACAACCTGGCCGGTTTCGCGTTATGGCATTATCAAAGGTTCATAGACGTCTTTTGATTTAATTTCTAAAGACTAAATACAAAACATTTTAAAGTGAAATGATAGAAAGTCTATAATTACCTTTGGGAATGACGAAAAACCAGACCGGTGCTGTTATATCGTAATTAAATCTATTGAATAAAAACCTACAAGTGGTTTAATATGCATAATGAATTACTGATATTTGCGTAGGTCACAAAGTACTTAACACTATGAACGTCAACATTATGGGTTCTCTATTTACATGAAGGTTTTAGATTCGTAAGACGACAGCGAGAGTCTGTGAGAAGAGGTCTTGGCAATTATTAGGTCCTCTTCTAATAGCCATTAATTACTTTTCTAATAGGCATTAATTGAGTACACTACGCCTACAGTATGTGGTTCTTCAAAAGGGCTCTTAGAAGGTTTTACAGGGTCGGCAGCGCCTCTGGTGTTGCAAAGTCCATAGACTGCGGTGACCACCGGTACATCTGGTGGGGACGTAAGCTTGTCTGCCACTTTTGTGGTAAAAAATCACTAGGTTTGTAAGTAACGTGGGTCAACTTTGAAGAAAATGAAATAGGTTTAGTGATCTTATAAATACAATTTTTGATCATGGAAATCATCCTAGCTACAAATACAACAATTATATATGTAGTTACATCTTACAATGACAAATTAGTCATATAATTATAAGCCAGACCGCTCCGCTAACCGCTTATGCCTTCTCCTCTACAAGTGCTGTTTATTTCTTGCATTAGCAGATGCAGTGGTCAATGGCCGCCTTTGTCCCCTGGGATTATCAGATATCAAATAATAACAGCGTGATGTAGGGTGTGGACTATCCGCGGACGTGACCAGACCACAGCCATTTCATTTGTTATTTTTAAGTTTATTTAAACACTACGAATTTCACATTCTCGGAAATTTAATTTTCTTCCAAGTGAGGTCACTTATATGGATTTCAATACAGTTAGGAGCAACAATAGTAAAGCTATTTGTAACTTAGCTTATATTATAGCTTAGCTTTTATTACTCAATTATTCACGCTTTTTGTTCCTAAACTAGCTTAGAGGTACCGTAAATATGTCAGATATTCCATACGTGTTCTTTTTTTTTGTAAATATGTATGCACATACTAGGTACTAGAAAACGTAAACGGTAATATAACGGTACTAGAAAATGATTGCAACAACGATATCATGCAAACTCTCAAATTGGAGCCTGGTCATACCTACATGTCAGCTGACAGTGTACATGGTAGTATAAGTAACGAAATTAATAAATCTGGAAACCTATATGATTTAGATGATTATATTGGAACGTTCACAAGATCTAGAAAAAAATTGACAACTCATATACATTCACACAAAGATGTTATATTATTTAAAAATTAATTAAAATCTTAAAAATTTTCCCCAGAAATTACAACATTATCTATGTTCAAAATTGTTGAATTTCGAAGAGGCTATACATATCTTTATGTAAAAGTCCGCTAAAATGATCATGATTTTATGGAGCTTGATGTGTTAACGAAAACATTTAAAAAGGAAATACATAAATCTGCCGAAAATAAAGTTGATGTGTTTAGAAAGATAGAAAGAAAAACTCAACCTGATTGTATTTCCCAAATCAAGAAAAATGATTTAATTAAACTTTTAAGGTTAATGCCTAAGTCCAGGCGTAAATTTAACAATAAATGAAAACATTACTGAAGATTTAAATAAATAGGCTTCACAAATTTTTGAGTAAATAAATACAGTTACTTTCCTGTTTTAAGAGGTTTTTTTATATTTTGACTTGCAGCTTTATAAACAAAACAGTATGGTTGTAAATCTATCAATCATCAATACAGAAACATACATATAAGGTGTTTGCCAACATTTCACGTTTTTTTGGAAATTGCCCCACGTGGAGAGCCGTATTGACGTGTTTAAATAAACAGGCGCAGGTTGTGACTGTTCATAACGTTGAAATTTTTTAAGCCGCTCATGAAGACCTTCAATTTGGCTTAACGACTGCTATTTTACTGGCAACCGGGACCAACGACTTAACGTGCCCTCAGAAGCACGGAAATACTTGCAAAAAATGTCACAAAGTGGTCACGTGATGGTCACCCATCCAAAGACCGGCCATAGTGAAAGTTGCCTACTGCAGTGAACATTTCCAGAACACAGTCCGCGGGACAACGAGCGCTTCTGCCACCTCAGTGGTATAAAAATAACTCCAACTAATTATGACATTCTTACTACCGAGCTAATGCTTTGTGCGATAAGTATAAATACAAATTAAGTCGGCCACTTTTTTGGAAATGTAAACAATAAATGTTTTTCAAGTTATTGCTTTCTTATAATTTTCTTAATCCTCCTTTTGTGTTGGTAACGGGCCATACCGTACAATTGATGATTCTTTGTAAGCTCTGTACATTCAAAGGTGGTAATTACTGAGAAGTATAACATTTGCCTTTGCTAGAAATAAATAAAGAAACATGTTTTGTGTTCCAAGATCTTGCGTCATCACTGTGAAATGGCTGGAACTGATTATCTTAATACTAAAATTATAAAGGTAAAAAGTTTGTTACGTACTACTTAGGTTGCAAAAACTGTTTTTTTTTCCTTTTGGGAACTTCTTTTGCGTAAAAGTTTTAAACTTACTTTACAATATATTTATGACGACAAATGTTTCTCTAAAGGGGCTCGTCCGTGAAATGCACAAAAAGACGTTTAGGAATTTGGAAATATTTAAGAACTCGCTTCATTAAATGACATTAAAATGAAATATTAACTTCTTAATAGATGAGACTAATTAGCACAGTGTGCTATTTAGAAGAAAAATATTTACTTGCGAAAAAACCTCTCAAAATCATCGAAATTTACCTTTGTCAATTTAATTATTCCTGCTATTTCGATGATTTTTAATAATTTTGAGAGGTGCTTTTTCTAATGTAAATAAATAGTTTGTAAATAGCACACGGTGATAATGTAGTCTCATGTTTTAAGAATTTAAGGTTCCATTTTAGTGTCATTTAAAGAAGGAGTTCTTGAATTCCTAAGTGCATTTTTTGCGGACGGACCCTTAAATAGGCATAAATAAAGTCAGCATAGTTACCTATGTCTGTTAGGCAGGCAGGCATCTGTTAGCAGGCATAACTATGTCTGTTTTTGAAGCTGACTATAACAACCGTTTTAATGGAAATCAATTTATATTATCCTTGTACCATTATTACGTATACCTACAATACAATACCACTGGAATTGTATTTTTGATTACACCTAAATAATGAAAAAAAAAAATGTTGGACCTTGGATGAAGTAGTTTGTTGGTAATTGTCACCTGCAAATTGTGTCGAGGGAATGAGTTCAGAAGAAAGATAATAAATATTATTTTTTTAAATAAAACTCTGTAACCCCTCTAGCCAGCAGCGTGACGACAATCACCGCCTCAAAATGATGGGGGCGAATAGTCACTAAATCGATTCTCAAATAAATCAATAAAAGGCATGTCACCGGGCGTCTGCCTTCCAAACTAATCTCAAGCTTACTAATTTGACATAGAGTGTATTTTGGATTGTTGCTGTTATTTCTCACACATGGCTGCCATTATGGTTGCAATAGATTCATTTGAGGAGCGCGACTCTTTGCGTATTACGTGTAATATATAAAAACAAATTTGATGAAGAGTACCGTTAGAAACGCTGAGCGTGAGTATTGGGATAAATTACACCGGCTGATTCGAGATTATTAATGTTATATGGGAAAAAATATTGAAGACTAGCTGATGCCCGCAGCTTTGCCTGCGTGAAATTTTGTCCCTAGACTATAACATATCTCTGTAGGCACCAAATATCAGCCAGTTACGTTCCGCCGTTACAGCGTGAAAGAGTAACAAACATTCGCATTAATAATATCTACCTAGTTAGACAGAATTCTGATTAACAAATTCATAATGCATAATAATATGAGCTAAGTAAAGTTGTTTATTAAAAACATTTCTTAATTCAATGGCTAAACTAGTGTATGTCAGGTTGGCGTGAGAGGTGTCTGAATAGTCACAAAATTGCACCAAATAACTGTACCTAAACTGTACTAAACTGTGTACACACCGATGGGCGACGGCTATCGAGAGTAAGGGCGAGGCTCCAACAGTGAGCCCTCGACATTTCTAAAGCCTTTGACTGGGTCTGGCACCGTGGTCTTCTTAAAAAATTTCCCTCCTACGGACTGACCGAGAGATTATGCGGATGGATGTCCAGCTTTTTGGCCGGTAGAAGCATCAGGGCTGTTGTCGACGGCTGCTGTTCTGACTGCATGGCCATTAACGATGGAGTACCGCAAGGCTCAGTGTTGTTCCCTACTCTGTTTCTGCTGCATATCAATGACATGTTGTCTATTGACGGCATTCATTGTTATGCAGACTATGAATGCCGTCAGACACAGGCCGCCCCGGTATCTCTCGGGACGCAGTGAAAGAAAGTCGTGAACAGCTTGTGTCTGAAATCGAGGCTACTCTTACTAGAGTGTCGGATTGGGGTAGACAAAACCTTGTCCAGTTCAACCCTTCGAAGACACAGGCGTGTTTCTTCACCGCTGAGAAAGCCTCAATTACTGTAGCGCCACAATTCCAGGGCACACCTCTTTCCATCTCTAAAAGTATAGGGATCCTTGGTGTTGACATCTCCAGTGACGTTCAGTTCCGCAGTCATTTGGAGGACAAGGCCAAGCTGGCGTCTAAGAAGCTCGGTGTGCTCAACAGGGCGCTGCGGTACTTTACTGCGGCGCAAACACTGCTTCTCTATAAGTCGCAAGTGCGGCCACACATGGAGTACTGCTGTCACCTCTGGGCGGGGGCACCTGAATATCAGCTTCGTCCATTTGACTCGGTGCAGAGGCGAGCTGTGAGAGAGGTGGTGTTGAACCTCTTCGCGACACGGGAGACTTTGCCTCCTTATGCGTGTTCTACCGCCTGTACAATGGTGTGTACTCTGAGGAATTGTTTGACATAATGCCCACGGCTACGTTCTATCACCGCAACGCTTGCCATAGACAGGGATTTCATCCTCACACCCTACGTCCGGAGCGTTCGAGCACGGTTAGATCCAGTAGAGGTTTTCTTCCGCGCACGATTATGTTGTGGAATGATCTTCCTGCCTCGGTTTTCCCAAACGCCTACAGTATGGGGTTCTTCAAAAGGGGTCTAAGAAGGTTTCTACAGGGTCGGCAGCGCGAGTGTGGCGCCTCTGGTGTTGCAAACGTTCATAGGCTGCGGTGACCACCAGTCCTTCTGGTGGGCCGTATGCTTGTCTGCCACCTTAGTGGTATAAAGAAAAAAAAAGCAGGCCCATGACGGCAGCGTGACGTGAGCAATTCACGCACCCCTTAGAAGCGGGATCACACCCGAACCCCCCCCAAAGACGCGGGATAGCACCCGAACCACCCCCTGGGAGAGGCCGCAGTGTCTGTTGGGAGTTCTGGGACATCCTTCCGAGGGCTTACCCGGGGCTCCCAACCACAGGCTGTTGGGCGTGACGTGAGGTTTTTTAGTCGGTAGGAGTCCGGCATAACATCCATGAGGATTTTCCCTCACGTTAAACAAAAAAAAATGTATAGATCATGTAAAATTGTAATAAATGAAGCCAAGTATATAAATCTAAGTACACTATGGGTCACTTACAGATATAGGGCCACAAAATCTGCCGTGGTATTCGACAAATCAAAAATATAGCCAACTTTGATCTGTAAGTCAAATGTGGTTATTTGATGCTACTGTTCTGCATAGATCTACGTCTATCCTAGGACATCCTTCCGAGGGCTTATCCGGGGCTAACAACTGTAGGCTGTTGGGTGTAACGTGAGGTTTTTTAGTCGATAGGAGTCAGTCATAGGATCCATGAAGGAAATTTCCCTCACGTTAAAAAAAAAGATCTACGTCTAACCAGATTTTTTTTCTAGGTTTGTTATTTCACTTAAATTAGGAATTCATTTTCTTCTTGTTTGTCGACAAAGAACAGTAAGATAAAAGTAACGGGATATTAGTTACCAGGGCAGCAATGTATAACACCCACTGTGATGCGTCGGTGGTTAATGAAGGCGCTTTCTATTTTAGTGTGTTGAGGAAATATATTGCGCACTGTCATCGATCACTCGTTGTCCAACATGGTGATTGTAACCCATTCAGTGCAGACGCAGCGGTGCACAGATCCACAAGATTGATGAACCCGGTTCCTGTGACCACACACTGACCAGGAAATTGCTAATTAATAGAATCCGTTATTGATTGATAGATTCATGATAATTGTTAATCTTCCGAAAATTATAATGTTTAAAATAGATTCCTAAAAGCAGGGAACGATTAGCCGTTAAAATTCGACAGCAACAGTTTTATGTACTTTTTCTCCTTATAAGCTTTTACTGTGTCAAACCAAAGTAACGCGTGCACACATTTTAACTGTTCAGAAATAAATCATAATGAGTTACCAGCAGGCTTCCAGTGACTGGACAAATTATTATAATATTTTATACATTCATGTTTCGGGAACCATTATGGCTTAATTCTGTATGACTCATGCATCCACGGCCATAAGTAAGGAAATGTTGTTCATTTGGCAACAATGTCGCAATGTTCGTCCTTCATTTTCATTGTTCGTGTGCGTCACTCTATACTGCAAATTATAATGATTGCGAATAGCTGTAAAGCAATATGAAATGGTATAGGTATGCCATGTATGATGGCAGGGAGTACATCAACAATGTTCAGTTCAGGCTTTGCTTTCTTCTCATTTTTATACCTCCACGACAACCTGCTTGGGACCAAGGCCAATACAACCTGGTTCAACCTTCAGGCAACCGAAGTGCATTTACAGCTAAAAAAACTAGCATTACAGAAAACGATAGCTTCTAAGAAAAAACAACAGTAAGTGAAAATGTAAAAGTGACGAAAGTGAAAACGAAAAAAAGTTTTTTTTTTTTTTGTAATTTATCACACGTTGAAACGCCGAGCGCTCCTGAAGATGTTTCACCTTTGAATGCTGAATTATGTTGACTTTGAAGATTAAACTTCTTCTAAATAGTGTCGTGCAAGTTCGTTGTTGACTCAAATAACTCACACAACAGGTTTTGAGAAGTTCCTACAAATCACATTGAGCCTTTGTGGTCATTATTTGACAGATATTCGAATCAAATAGTAAGGTATATTGTTGATCAATGGGTCGTAAACTATTTACTATTTGATTCGAATATCTGTCTATATCTATTATATCTACTGTTAATCTAGTCTGCTTATGGTTCTTTGTCAACAAAGGGTTACGATTATAATGCACACTATGTATACGGTATGGTTCTATGAATGCGAGTGACCAGAATTATGATGTCTTATAATCATTTTTTACATAATTGTTCGATTGTTATACAGCAAAATGAATTTTAGAATATGTTCCATTAGATTATATTACGGTGATAAAGTTTTACGTAAGCCTTAAATCGACAATAACTAATGTTGTTTTAAACTATCGCTGTTTTTAACACTCATACCTATGGAGTTCGGGACTTCACGCGAAATACAATTTAATTACGTTCACCGACGTTTCGGACTCGTTGCAGCGTGCGTGGTCGCGGTTTGACTAGTCAATCTGTGACCATGGACGCTTCAACGTGTTCGAATTCCATAAGTATGAATCGAATAACTACCTATTGAGATCACGTAGTGGGCACAATGTCGCGCTCGTCAAGCCGACTGGATGCGTGAATGTGAAAGTAAACTGAAAATATTAACATTATAATGTAGTTTTACCAATATTACATACGTTTATAATTGTTTTAAGTGTAATAAAGTCAGGTCAGCTTTAGGTACCTACTTGTAACCTTTAGTAATGTCATGAGATAGTAGACACTGTAAACATACCACGCACAATACATACTTATTGTATTCAGGTGACGCTCATATAATACCTACCTGCATCTCAAATGCGTATAATGTATTTGCTACAAAATCGAGCCAATGAGAATCCACCCAGCTTACATAATGTGTTCATATATCTCCATAAAGTGTGTATTGTGCAACCCAACGCCACTGAACACACAAAGGCGCGCCTGAGATACGCGGGACCAATGCGCTTGCGCAACCTTCTATTATATCCTACTTATTATACGATACTTAGGATAGGTATGAGTCTAGAGCTAAATTTTAATTCGAGAAACAATTATTATAAGGGTATTTGTTGCATAAAAATTATAACAACACGAAATTATGTTAAATATTCTCAGATCCTCAAAAACAAACTGGGAAAATAGTTTTGTGGGTACCTACATAACTACATTGGCGGTAAACTTACTTATTTCAAAAAGTGTCCCCATGAAACGGCAACAATGAGACTCATAGAGTCAGCCCTTCATTGCTCGCGTCACGTTGCGCGGAGGGTGCAACAACAATCGAGTTGGGTCCGCCCTCCTCTCTCTGTGCACACAGCGCAATGTAGCATGGCGTAACCCCGTGCAACCTTGATCAGATTTAAGCTCTATCGATCTACAGATATTGGGAGAGGAAAGGGGTCGAATAAGTGGCTGAGTCATAAAATGGAACCTCTGTGTTGGTTTCTATATAAGTAAAATTAGGTACGAGTACCAAAGCATATTCAAATTATCAGCGTTATGTATGTCTGATTGACGGGTCAGCGTCAGACATGTCTCGCAGGACGTGCTACGAGTAGCTCAGGGAAGTAGAGACCAGTAGAGAGGACAATCCGACAGTAGCAAAAGTGAGACTTCGAACTTAGTAAGAATATTTTTTTATTGATAGACTAATTTTTAGTTCGAATTTGAAAGCAGACCCAGCCGATTACTGATATAAGGAAATTGCAGATAAACTGTTAAATATTTTCGAACATCTGCACCTTGTAGCAGCTGCTGCGGCTACAGTCTACATCATCTACCGCTAACCTATTGCCAAGTAGTCCCAAACTGTGGCACAATAATGTTGGTGAAAGGTTGTCACTCACCCCTTTCATTGGACAACCCTTCCGTGTTGTGACGGAGGAGTTAGCTAACTGTACTTTATATTTGATTATTATTTAGTTTCGTGATACATCACAGCAGCTACCGCATTGCATTGTGAATCAGACAGTATGTGGTATGTGTTTGACAATCGTGATGTATTATTCCGGGACTTTGCAAATCTGTCCTTCAGCTATAGACTCATTTTAACGTAGGTACTGACCTAAATTGGGCAAGATGTGAAATTGAACATGCTTATTTTGTCACATAATAATTATTAACCAAAACGTATTTATGATTTTTAACGAGTAAATATTATTAATATTTTCACCAATGTATGAAGCATTGTTGAAAAATAACTTAGGTAGGTATGTGAGCCTTCGGGAGGAAGAACAAAATTCAGCGATTTCTGATTATAATGCATCGAAAAGGATATAATCCCAAGGAGTTAATTTGTTTTTCAATTTTATAAATGGCATTTGGATATACCAAGGAAATGCTATAAACGGCGTTCCAAATCTACAACTGTTTAGTTAGCACTTAACAACTTAGAATTTATCATTTCTTCCTTTTGTACAAACTTTTACATAATTATTCCATACTTTTCAAACCCTTCTTCACAAAGAGTCACATACTGGCCACAGATATTGACATGTCAATCACACCTCGCTATGGGTCCCACGCAACTTGTGCGTTTGTGCGAATCTAAAGAAATCGTAAGCTCACACAATGCCCATTAAAAGAATTGCAAGAAAGCCTCAAATAGGTATAACGTTCCTTTTAATTCAAAACATTTTGTATTTATCTTTTGTGCAGTAACGTAAGGGTTATTTATAAATACAACAACAGTTATAGTAGCACTTGGTGGAATCCTATAAAAAGGTTAATCCCGTGCTACAGTTAACACCTGTCCTTTCTAAACATGCTCTCTTTGGGTGCGTTACCGTCAGCAAAATTACACTTTTCACGGATTGGTGACAAAAGGATAAGAAATGTAGAAAAAAGAAGAAACTGCGATAATACCAATATTATCTTGTGACCAGTCAGCAAGTCTCTAATCTTAGGGTCCTAGGTGCTTTGTTGTGGGCTCGATCTCAGTGCGTACGGCAGTAACAGTTAGTACCCTAAGGGTTTACTAATGTTTGCCATAATTTAAAGTGCCATAATTTCATATGCCATACTGGTATTTGCCATAATTTCATTAGACATAACGCTTCAGTTGCCATAATCGTGAAATGACATAAAATGACTTTCACTAATTCCATTGGTCATAATCGATCAAGTGTCATAATAATTTAAATCCATAAATGTATTTGCCATAATTTTCGTTTTCAATAATGCCAATTTCCATAACTTTTATTCACCATAATATAAATAAAGATAATTTATACGACACGAACTGACGAAACCTCACATGGCGTCTACTAACTAAGCTCGACGGAGTCCTTCGCGGGGCTCCTACCTCTGGGTGGTTTAAAAAAAAAACCACGAAGACTTAGTCTTCTAACCTAACCTATCCGAGTCCGATTGCACTGAGTCGGGGTGTTAACGATAATAATTAATTTCGACCTAACAATATTATGTATTATTTTCATAATTATATCAATTTTAATTATGTCAGGAGTCGATTATGAGATGTGTTACTTATGGAAACTAATTATTATGATAAATGTTGTTATAGAAAGTCATTTTATGGCAAATAAAAGTTATGACTGTTGAGTTATTAAGGCAAACGTTATTAGTATAGGTAAATGATAATAGTGCAAATAAATATTATGATCGGGGATGATTATGGCAAACAATATTAGTGCAAATGAATTTATGGGAAACGAGAGAAGACCTACCCTAAGGTTTCACTGCTTGCAATTTTGTATATTTATGACATTTTTACGCATTCTCAATTTTAGTGAGCTCATAATGCAACAGTCAAAATTGAAAGGTCAGTTTCCAAAATATTTGTTAAACAGAAATGTAATTGGGGATAAATAATATGAGATAGGTATTTGACGCACTTTTTACAAGCTTTACTTTTCTGTAATAGAAAAAACTTTTAAAAATTTTCGAAGTTTTGTCATCCATTTAACGCTTTGTCTAGTAAGTTATGCAAAAACACCAACCGGTTTCTTTCAGCTGTTTTAGTTTTTATAGTGTAGTGCAAGTACAACATTGTGTTCAATTAGGAATGGTTCTAACAAAAGAGTTTTTGCGTTCATTTCAAAGGTGCAAACTAAAATAGTACTTTATTCATTGAACTAACATTACTACGTTACGTTCCTTTCTAGTATATTGTTTCGAAAGTTTTACTTTTGTTTAAAGAACTGTTACTTTCATAATAATGTTAGAATACATTCTTGATTTGTCAACCCTAACTCACAACTATAAAATTAAACTATGCCCGCCTACAACCACAAATCTTAAGAATTACCTATGCTTGCAGTTCTACCAGATATTGTTTCAAACAAGTAAAATTTGGCAGAGCCTACCAAACTACCCTTAACTTGGGCTCTGTTTGTTCGCGACAATATTACTTTCTCGACTTCCTATACCTAGATATTGTTCAGGTGGCTCCGTTACTGGATGTCTCTCCACATTCTGGGATTTCCGTTTAGCTCTTTAAGCACTCGCAGCATTCCTCTTGAAAAATTATACTCTTTGTTCGCTCACAGTCGTTCGTTGACTGTGGCGCAATAGTTTTGGTGCAAGAGTTGTCAACAGTTCCATCGATTATGTATCAACTCCTATGATCAACAATATACATCCACTTCTAGTCAGCAGTGTTAAGACAAACTCGAAATCAAAATAACCATTAAGTACCCCTGAAAACGGGTGGTGTCGTGGATAGTCCAGTCCTCGCGTCACGCTGTTATTATTTAATATCTGTTAATCCCGGGAGACGACGGTGGCTATTGACCAGCTTGCATCTGCTTATGCAAGAAGTATACAGCGGCTGTAGGGGAAAATTCATAAGCGTATAGCGGAGCGGTTTGATATAAGCAGACTTGACTTTGAGTTAGATACCATTCGTGCCTACAGAATTAGTAACTAGATCCAAGTATTTGATTTTATAATCCTTTAACCATTTGTCAATTTTTGATGAGGCCTAATTCTTAGCCACTGTAATTACTTGCAGTGTGTGTTTTATCGAAGGAACTGAACATATTATAGTTTGAGTTTGGTTTGATAAGATTCTTTCAAATTAAATATTTACCTTTTCGTTCTAGTGAAGAACTTACTAAAGAAGCTCTTAGATGTAATTGATAATACCCAGCATTTCCTATAATAAAATTTAAACGCATTTTTATTGAATCGGAAGTGGTCAACGTTGGAGCAAATTGTTGTGAAAATTTTTTTGAGACTAGATGTCGATTTATGGTCAAATAAATTAATTGTGGTCAGTTTAAAAACAACTACAAACAATTTGTTACTGAATGATTTATTTAGTAGATCCACTAGTAATGCTCAAACATTTCTAATATTTCCAATTGAATTTAAAAGAATTTACATAATAGGTAAACACAAACAATAAAACTAACGGGTATCAACTGAGAAAGAAAGCTTCTAACAATTTGCAAAGGGTATTTAATTGTCTAAGATTTGCATAAGGATGGTTGCTGCTGAGCTAAACAATGATATTATTTGCACGAAAGCAGAGATTTTACTTATTTTGCAAAAATTACAAAAGAAGAAAGTTTGTGAGAACAGTTGCTTTGAGTTATTTATGAAAGTCGGAAATACGCCGTTATACTCGTTGTTAGGTAATTTCTTGACAGTTCTAATGGAATCACACGTTATATGGCGGAAATCCATCCTAGAACGATAATAAAGAAGGGGAGGGGAGGGAGAGGAACCCGCCTCACACCCTTGATGCGTCAATCATTGGACAATACGTATAGATCTGTATGAAGACACAAAAATAGTAATGTTAGACAACGGAAACCAACAGAAGACAACGAAAAATCATTATACTTACCTATTATGAAAATCTTCAAGGATGCTATGCCCAACTTCTACCTGCAACTGCCTGTTGCCGGTAGAAGCACGAAATATGAGAAAGGTAGTTTCGAATAAGTTAAGTACTCGTATGTTGGCATTTAAACACAGATCGCGCCCTCGGCTACACCTGCGTTGAATTCTATACCAGCTTGCCGTGGGAATTTAATCTATCCCTGTACCAAATTTCAGCCAGATCCGAAGTTAGAACTTGAAAGAGTAACAAACATCCACACATTCACAATCACAAACTTTCGTAATAGAGCATTTCAAACTTGCTGAATCATATTGACAAAGATGAAAGAACCGTTACTTCACAATAATACGTAACTTCAACCTTTACTAACGGACCCCGCGGTGCCAGGAACGTAATCCGTGTCCACGCGGAAGGGTGCTCAAATGACAGGCGTGTAACAACTATTGTGTTATTAAGACTGACGTGGCAATATGGTTCTCATTGCGTTGGACTTGGAGCAGGTAATTGTAAAGATGACAATGTGTGTAGAATGTTTAAGAGTGCCGACCTACGTATAAGTATGTGCAATCCCCCATATTCAAAATTCCCTATACTTTCATAGGTACTGGTAGTGCATGTACAGTACCTGTGTAATATTTATTTACAAGAATGGTAGGTAATATTTTAATAAAGCACCATCAATGCCCCATGTAGTGGTTAAAAAAAAAATCTGTATCCAAAGGTAGCCTGTAAGAAATTGCCTTTGTGCGATTATGCGGTACCTAACCCATTATAGTATCTTAATTATTTTCATTTTGTGAAAGCTTTATTTTATTGATTTACAATAAAGAATACAAAAACTAACTATAAAAATGTTAATTTTCCCATTAAATATTTTGTGATTTAGTATAATTAATGGATTTTCAAAGTAAAGTCTAACTCACCGCTTCGCTTAAATCATCTGGAGCAGTGGACTGGGCTGATCGCAAGATAAAATTTAAAAAAAGTAAGTACACACCAACATGCAAATATTATTGAATAGGGAAGAGTCTTACCGTTATTGCTTATTTGAAGAACATGATATAAGAAAAATAAGATCCTAAATACATATTTTGAAACACACCAAACTCAATGCCGTAATCGCTAAGTTAAATATACACAAAAACCAACAACAGTAAGGTACTTCCCAAAACCACGTAATGCCACCCTTTTGGCAGATCCCTTGCGACGCTCTGGTACCGACGTAATCCATGTCCACGCGGAAGGGTTCTCACATGACAGGCACGTGACAACTGAGAAATATATTGTGGGATACTAATATGATCCATATTGCGTTAAAGTTAGAGAGAATAGTTGAGTATGGTGATAGCACTCTCAGCAGCTGCAACAAGGCGCAGATGTCGATAATATTTGACGAGCAAGTGCAATCTATGTATCTATCGGTACGGGCGTGAGCCACGGGTCGTAGAGTATAGCGGATCAAACGTTATCAGTAGGTAGGTAATCGACAGGTGGTAGTCACAAAAAGAGGCACAGAGGCGTACTATGTGACGCTGTTTTTCTTTACCGAACCAGCCATAGCGTAAAATACATAGGGCGATGAACGCTTTCAGAACTTTGAGTCAATAGGGCTGCGAGTACTTTATACATATACCTACAGGCCCACAATAACACATAATCTGTGACAAAATCCTGCACTGTGTTGCGTCGCTGATTAATGGTTTTAACCGGTAGGATTCGGCATAGTAGTCGTTCAGCTAAGTTTAAGGGCTTTATGGGCGGCTTGAAAAAATTCAACATCAAGCAGTCACAACCTGCGCCTGTCCATATCAACACGGCAATAGGCTCACCATCTTTAACGTGGGACATAAAATTATAAGGTGAAATATGGGCATATACTATGTCTCTGCCTACCCTTTCGGCGATAAAGGCGTGATTATGTATGTATGTATGTTAGCCCATATGAAATACAGATTAAGAAACTTTTGTCAAGTAGGTATTTAATTTTGTATTTAGCGTTAAAAATAATATGCTGATTAAAATATTTCCTTCAAATTAAATTACATTGAAGAGCTACATTGTAGCTGCCAAAATCGAGCCAATGGGAATCGGTTTAGCGTACATAATGTGTATCAATATAACGCTAGTATGGTTACCTATCATAATAACTAAAGTTGTTTCAACTATTTTCAAAACAACTACGGTCAAAATAACTACTGATTAAAACACCTAAAGATCGTTTCACCTATTTTTGTTAAAACTACTGGTCGAAACAAATAACGGACGATTCACCTACGATTTATTCAACAACAATTAACTGTGCTAAGATTGATTGAACTATGTATGAAATACATAATAATCAATTCGCCTACGAGTTTTTTTTACGATTATGAGTCTCAGTCCTCAGGGGTACGTATCATAATGCATTAGTTTAAAATCTAAAGTACGGTCAAGTCTAACTACCGAAAATATTATTTCCAAGTGAGTGGAAGGCAAACTACAAAACAAAAAAAATAACCACAAAGGTTAAGGCGGGAGCTCCGCTCCGCTTCGCTCCCGCCTTAGCCTTCTAACCTAACCTATCCGAGTCGAGGTGTTAACCATTATAAGTGAATGGTTAACACCCCGACTCACAGTACCCCGACCCGCCTTAGCCTTCGTGGTTATTTTTTTTGTTTTGTAGTTTGCCTTCCACTCACTTGGAAATAATATTTTCGGTAGTTAGACTTGACTATACATAAATCATATAAAAGTAAGTAGAAGTACTGTTATATTTATTACTAGCTGTTGCCTATATTTATGCCTATATTATATTTGTCCATTCAAAGGTTGCCTGAAAGAAATTGCTTTAAGCGATAAGGCCGCCATTTGTACATTCTTTTAATGTTATTTCTTATTGATTTTTATATTTTATTGGTGTACAATAAAGTTTTACTTACTTACTTACTTACTTACTTGCCCGCGACTTCGTACGTGTGAAAATTATGTTATAATGCCAAGTTAATTGCTCTCTGCTTAGCCCCTATGATATGTAGCGTGATAATATATAGCCTATTTTAAGACCATACCCCTAGCTAATATTTGTACAAAATTTGAATCAAATCCATTGAGTACTTTTCGAGATCCTTCCGGACAAAGCAAAGCAAACAGACAAACAGACAAAAAATAATCTCACCCTGACGGTTGGACCACTATTTACGCCACACCCATTAAACTCCTGTCTCCTTTTCAAGCTAGTCATATTTGTATAGAACTGTTTTGACGCAATTTATGCAAAAAACACATTATGCACTTTTTGCTTATTCACTTGTACTTTATTCCACAATTTTTATTATTATTACATATAACCTGACCGGTTTCGCTATTATAGCATTGTCAAAGGTACTTTAACTGTTCATACACTTACGTTTCCAAACACAAAAGTACAAGTGAATAAGTAAAAAGTGCATAATGTGTTACAAGAAATTCCACCAAGTGCCAACAATCAAGAGTATAAATGATATTATGCAAAAAAGATTAACGTCTATATTATCAAAAGGTTCTTCAAAGAGCTCTTATTGAAACTGAATTAAATATAAACTTTATTATATGAAATAAAACTGAAGGAGCGGTTGGAACCTCTATATTTGCATAGAAATCGATTTTTCACACCTCGATTATCATATATTCGAAGAATTGAAAAAAAAAATCACTTGTTGATATTTTGGAATACAACGTCTCAACAGTTCGCGAAATAGATTTTATTGTCATCGTATAAAAGAAAAGGTGCATAATGAACAAGCATTCTAACAAGAAATCCTTTTCAGAACACTGAAATAGGTTTATAAAAAGAGTGAGCATAACTTCAGTTAGGTAAGTATGCTTTTGTTAATATTTAAGCAACGTAATATTTGTTCAAATGACATCATGGCCATTTTCTTCCGTTCAAATTGCTAAATCGCTTATTTCATTCTATAGAAGAATGTGTGTTGTCCAAAAAAGTTAATAAGTACAACAATTGTTAGCGTAAACTTTCTTATTCACGTAAATGTCGCAACATGGAGTAAAAAGTCTACTTTCATGCAAATAAAAACAATAATTGTTTGGCTCAGCAGCACTACTCTTTTATGCAAATCAGTCACGATTAGCTAAATACTCTTTGCAAATAGTTTGAAGCTATCTTTCTCCGATTAAAATAGTGACCGTTACTTTTATTGTTTGTTTGTAATATTATGTGTAAATAATTTTAATTACACTTAAGAAGTATAAGAATAGATGGGGAAAACTTTACTGACGGTGTAGGTGCGCTGATACATCATTGAAGGTGCGCATCCTACATGCGGGTCGCAAGTCCCAGACATCGATACATAGTGTTCTCCTCTGTACCAAACTATGGCCTCGACACGTGCATGGTGAATCCGTCAAATGCTAAGAATAGGTCACGGCAGAAATTCTCAGAATTTAAGGTTGAATGAAAATAAACTGTCATCACAACAGATTTGCAGTTGGTTACTTATTCTTTATGTACGAATGATAAACCTTTACCTAAAAAAAAAGTCAACTGCACTAACTCGTATAGTAATATCTTTTTACGTCGACACAGTAATGTTGGTGGTCTTTCCTTTATGATTGTACAAATGAAGTGTCGCCATGATCTTTGAAGTTTGTGAGTCTCCAAATTCCTTGTGCGGTTTATTGGGCAGACGACAATAGCAGACGCAATTGTTGAAAGGATTTCCTACAGACCGTGAACAACGGTCAAAGGAATTGATGAGATTAGCTCAATACTCGTTACTTATTTTTTAACCGACTTCAAAAAAGGAGGAGGTTCTCAATTCGTACGCTATGTTTTTTTTTGTATGTATGTTACGCGATTGCGGCGCCAATTATGGATGGATTTTGAAAATTCTTTTTTTGTTTGAAAGAGGATACTTCTGAGGTGGTCCCATGTCCAGGGTATCAGGATCTGATGCTGCGATCCAGGAGAAATCGAGGGCAGCCACCGAAAATTGTAGGGACAACTAGTGCGTTTGTTAACTTTTTGATTAAGTGCTTTAATGTACTACAATTTAATGAAGGTCTTTGGTCGATCTGATGATGGAACCGGAAGACAGCCGAGGGAATTCCTTAACGATTTACAGCTGTTACCTTGTGTTTCGGCTTGATTGATTTGTGTTGATGAGAACTTTACACCTAGATAGATATACTTTTCGGTCCACCCGTCACTTAAAATACAAAAAAAATAAATTTAACCGAACCGACTTCATACAAATCCATAAAAATAAAATTTACTTAGCACAAAGTAATATGTATTTTGATTTATCAGACTTTATCTAATATAATATTGAAGTTGGTGCCATGAAAAATACCTACCTAAACCTATGGGTTTACTTGGCGCCGACTTCAATATGATATTAGATAAAATCTGATAAATCAAAATACAAATTACTTTGTGCTAAGTAAATTTTATTTTTATGGATTTGTATGAAGTCGGTTCTATTTTTTATTTTTATTTTTTTTTTGTAACTCTAAGATTTCACCACGGGCATACACCGGCGGCGGAGGCGCCTAGGCAAAAGATTTCAGATTTCAGATAGACTATGTCCATTATTACACAGCTTTAATTCAAGCTTCGAGCAATGTGTATGTATTAGAAACAAAAGAGCGAGCCTCTTGAAAAATTGCAACAGAAGGTCGACACTAACGTAATAGCTCCATGGTCGACACAGCGCGTATCTAACCTGTGTTGCAAACGTCCATAGGCTAACGTAACCAAACCATTAGGTAGAGCGTTACATGTCTCTCACTTTAGGAGTATAAGAACCTAACAACTTGAATATTGAATAAGTCTTCTGCGGGAATGCTGCACATGGCGCTAGTTCAGAGATCTCTATCGGCAACTGTTATGAATTTGTTACAAAAATATGATTTACGTTTTTGGGAACGCCGGCTAGCTCTTGCATATTGAGTTACATTTTTGCAACCGTAACTAGAGTCAGTTGTCAAAGGATTGCATTATGTGTGTGAGTCCGTCATCTGCGGACAATGCACACTATTAGCGGATTGTAATCAGCAAACGGGGCAGGTACTGTCGCGTGAGTGGAGTACCTAAGTTATAATTTTGTAGAATATTCCAACAGTACATCAGATATCAGAAATTCATATTGAACATGTTTAAATGCCACAAAATTAATATATGAACCCATAAGGGACCTCTCTGAAGTGGGAGTAATAAAAATACCTACTCTCGGAAATCAAGGTACCTATCGCCTGATTTTAGATTGACCCGGTCCTACAAATATACCTCCGACCCATTTAGCCGTTAGACCCATAGCGAGGTGTGAATGACATGTCATGCCTGAAACGAGAAATTTCAAGTAAGAGTAAAATATTTAGTTGTTGATCTCGAAGGCTGTTCAAAGGTTATCCTCAGGCTTGCGATGGTGACGGATCAGAGATCTACAGTGATAACAACTGTTTTTATTTACCTACTAGCTGACCCTCGCAACTTCGTTTACGTCACATAAGGTGTACGAATGGAGGGGTACTTCTTCATGAGACTCATCAAGCAGCGTGTGAAACGGCCCTGTTTGCTTAATCATAAAAGAGCTTGAAGATTAAGTCGATTCTAAAACAATTCAGTCCACGCCTTCGGCGCGGACTGAATTATTTTACAATAGCCTTAATCATTAAGCTCTTTTATGATTAAGCCAATACGCCCGTTTAAACTCACTTTCAAATGAAACGTTGAATTCTAGATTTACCGAAAGTTGAGATGCCCCTAATTTCTGAACTACATAATCCTCAATATTGAAAATTGTATGGAATAATGCTTAAAGTACTCCCTTTCAGACACCAAACAAATATTTGAAATCGAACCACGCAGTGAGAAATTATAGCTAAAAACTTATTTTGCCTTTCATCCCCTCTCCTGAAGGAACCGCGCAAAATATCGGGATCAAAAGTATCTAAGAACCTTCCTCGGACTGTAAGCTTAGATCGTACAAAGTATCATTCAAATCGGTTCAGTAGTTTTGGCGTGATACTTAGTCGGGATACAGACAGACAGACAGACAGACAGACATGAAAATTTTAAATTACATTTTCGGCTTCAGAATCGATTAGAGAACGCCCTACACTTAAAATTTTCAAAATATCTTCCATGTACAGACTCCCGACCCTCTACAGTTTTATTATAAGTATATAGATTATGCCATGCCTTACACCTTGTGTAAGACGGTGCGATGATAGTAACTCATGGTAAATCCAAATACCAACTACAAATTCAAAGACAATTGAAAAGCTACAATAAGTAGAAACAAATAAGTAGGTAGATTACACTCTTACTTGCTGTTCAATTATTGAATGATTTTTTGATCGCTCACAGTCATACCCACTTAAGATAAAGGATTAGTGAAAATATGAAAATAAATAATAATTAAAAATCTTTGTATATCGTACAGTGATGGACGAAATGGGCAGCAGAATAGGCGGTCGAATCGTCCGCTCGGCATGGCCGGCGTCCCCCACAAGAAAAAATCGTATAGTGATTTTGTGACAATTTAACCATTTTTAATTTAATGTGACTACTTTGTGACATTTATTTGAGCGTTTCCGTGCTTCAGAAGGCACGTTAAGCCGTTGGTCCCGATTGCCAGTAAAATGGCAGTCGTTAAGCCAAGTTGAAATCCTTTTTTGAATTTCAACAGCATGCAGTCACAACCTGCTTCTGTCAATCTCAATACGAATCATTACTTGTTACGTGGAACGAAAAGGTAAAATGTGGGCCTTTAATTTGCCTCTGCATACCCCTTCGGGGATAAGGCGTGCCCACATGCATGTATGTTAATTTAATAACTTGCCCATTCTACTGGCTGGCTTTATATAAAACTTAACGTACGTTACGACATGCTGCACAATAACCTGCGAGAAATTACGGAACTAAATAATAGTCGAATACAGTTGCAACGCGGAATGGTTGTCCGTTCCAACACGGAAGGGTTGTCCAATGAAAGGGGTGAGGACACTTTTCACAAACATTGTTGTGCCACAGTTTGGAACTGCTTCACAATACGTTAGCGGTGGATGATATGATTGTGCCGTATAAATGACAACTATCGTCACAGCAGCTGCTACAAGGTGCAGATGGCGAACAGTATTTTTATAAACTGTTCTATTAACAGTTTTAATACATTTCCTATATCTGAGTCAAAGGTTTTGCTTTCATACTTGACTGCCTTACCCACCCTATAAGCAGTAAAGGATGTGCAAATCAGTATTCATAGAAGAGTCGAGTGTGTCAAAGTTTAAAGTTGTCATACAAATTCATAAAATAAGTACCTACCTGTATTATTTTTTTTCTAACAGAAAACTCACGAATGATATTCATACCTATTTACTGGTGAGACCTCTCATATCCAACCGAATTCTTAGTACAAATCTACTGTTTAGTTTATTACTGGGAGGTGTTATTTCATTACTCGCCAACTTATACAAACCGTATCCCAAAATCCAGGGATCGATAAAAACAAAGCTGATCAAGGTCGCCCCTGCAAGGGTTTACGCCATGTTACATTGCGATATGTGCACAGAGGAGGGTGGACCCCAACTCGGTTATTGTTGCACCCTCCGCGCAACGCGATGTGAGCATGGAAGGGTTGACACTGCGTGTCTCATTTGTCTATTCATATTATAGAACTCGGAGTTGCGAGAACTGCCGTTGGGAACATTTTGTTTTCGTTAATAAATAGATATCCATACCTATCTATAGTCCAATCCTGCCCGATCTGACAATAATGTAAACATGCCATGTTTTGACAATCGTTGTCTAAGACAGATTAGTAGAAAAATATAGAAATGACAAATCTTTGAATTTTTTACTATCCGAGTAGGTATTTTGAATGAAAATAAACTATCATAAAGAAGGTATTTGGTGTCGAAATGATTGTAAGAACACTGTATGACTCCTGGATACTGGAATATAATCAGGGTGAATACTCAATTGCAAGTAACTATGGATATATAGGATCAAATGTGTTTGTTTACATTTTTGCGCAAAGACATTGAAATACAGTATAACAAAACTGTTTTTACAGTTTGTTTGCAGGATGGTGATTCTCAACGACGAACCAGGGTTGGTTCGTCGTTTATCGTAGTACGATTTGCACCCTAAATATTTCCGTGCTCTTTTCGAAAAATGGTTTTAGCCAAACCGCAATATTAAAAAATACCTATTCAATGATATCCATCTCCATGCTCAATAACAAACCAGATCGTGGACAGACATGGCACGTTGTCAGCCAAAATAGTAAGCAACGCTAATTATGATTCAAATATATATGTACCTCTCTCATGTCACATAATTTTCACTTGTGCAGCAAAAAGTATGTATTAAATAGGTATAATGGGAGGTTGCGCAAGCGCATTGGTCCCGCGACTCACGAGCGCTCCTTTGTGTATTCAGGGGCGGTGGCGGTGGGTTGCGCAATACACAATACATACACGCTTCATGTAGATACACGTTATGTGAGCTGGGTGCATTCTGATTGGTTCCATTTTGTATACTTACCTACGCATTGACGATGTAGGCAGGAAGGATTATATATCAACCAGCGCGCGTGTTTCTGTCCTGAATACAATATGTATGTAGGTATAACGTGTAGTACGTAGTACCTATGTTAAGTATGTGTTGACAGTCACATCTCATGTTTTTATTAATAACTAAATTGTAAAAGATCTCGCATTCGGATTTCGCTTTACTTTTTATTTCGTCGCTGAGCTACCCAACTGTTACATTTTGGACAATAAGTTATACAAAAATTTCAATTCCCATGACGTCTTTCCCTGCGCCACTCACGCGCATATTTATTACCGAGTAATCGTCACTAGTCGGCCATGCAATAATAACATCACAACTTACTGTCGTCCGTCTGTTGCATTTGGTGTTCGTGCAACTCTTTCCTATAATGTCACGGTGGTCCGGTGAGAAGGGTTGAGTGTTCGAAATGTATGCGAAGATGGGACCGTTTGAAATAACGATTAACTGTTAAAATGGCAATGATTGAATAATCAAGAATCCTTTTGAGAAAGTAATCCCAGTAAATGTTGAATATGAATAGTAAAATAAAAGACATCTGCTGTATTACCATAAAATCTGAGAAGACACCACCCACTGCACAATATCTTTTCTGTAATACACACACACAGATAGAAACACGACAGAAAGCTCATTCAACCCTATCCTTTGTGTGTAAAACAACGCGGCACTCAGGTTGACGCAGAAATACTAACTATTAAATTACACTGTTTAATAAAAGAAATAAAAAGCAATGTTTAATCAGTCCACTGCTGGACGTGCGCACAGAAAACAAATTAAATCAAATGTGTTTTCTGTGACGTAGACACTCCCAAATTACACCACAAATACAATATACAGTCCTGCGCCGTCCGCATCCAGTCACTCCCTGCGGCCTTCTTCGGGTTCTCAGTCTATCACAGTGTTGCATACTATATACACCAACCTATTACCTACTTGTACAGCGATTAATCTAGATAAATATTTCATATCATTCTGTATTCGATTGGTCCAGGTTCCGGCCTTCAGATTTTGTGTGTTAATATATAATTATTTATATGTTTATTTATAATAAATAATAAGTTAATAAAAAAAAATAAAAAAATTATTATGCATGAATTGTATCAATGGCTGTCACATCTTTTTCGTTCAGCGACTGGACATGCTATTATATCAATAACAATGCGTTATACAAATGTCCATATCCGTGACGTCTTATTCCTGAACCACTCATGCGCATGTGCTCAATTAATCGTCCGCAACTGTCGGCCTCGCAATGGCAATAATTGTCGCACTTACTGTCGCCCGTTTACAGATAAACGGGCGACAGTAAGTGCGACAAATATATTAGCGTACTCTTTCTATTATGAATTCGGTCATCGTGACTCCGTGAAAATTATTGAATATTGGAAACGAACGAATCAAGGAATCGAATCTGTTATGACTGATAAGCAACAAAATTGTGCTAGACTAAGTTAACTTACAGAACCGCTTAAATTTTACAAAAGCCTTTAAAACACTTAAATTGTAACAAGAGATCGAGGAAACTCTGTCTGGCAGTATGTGGATTTGTGTGTCCACAAAAACAGTTATGTGATTCTTATACGTAAATGTGATTTGCAGTATTCCGGGAACCCTTTCATATTGTGTGAGATTTTTTTCTATAACACAGTTGTCAAAGAAGTAGCATTAAGTTGTGAGTCCGTCATCTGCGGACAATGCCCACTATTAGCGGATTGTGATCCGCAAATATAGCAGGTACTGTCGCATGTGTGGGGCAAGTTGTGAGCTTGTGGAATATGCAATCCTGTTCAACCAGCGTTTGATTTCATTCTCCTGTATTATAACTATTAACGAGTAGGTACCTAAGTATTATGTTTGATATTTTCAAAATCATGATTAAGCATTATTAGGGTCTTAAAATGTTTTTACAGGGTCGGCAGCGCGAGTGTGGCGCCTCTGGTGTTGCAAACGTTCATAGGCTGCGGTGACCACCGGTCCTTCTGGTGGGCCTTTTTTAAATAAACTATCTATAATATGGTTCACTGATACTTACCTGCGACGACTACCCGGATTAGAAGAGACTAGTAATCTATCACACATTCAGAATGTAATCTAGTAAAAGGTAACCTACCTTCAGTAAGCTCTATTTTCTAATTATTGTTGTGTGAGAGAGAAAATAAACAGCAATTGTATTGATTGATCAGAGTGGTGGCGCTGTGGGAAGTGAATGCGACTGCCATAACGAGTTTCTTAGTTTCGAATCCCTAGTCGACACAAGTATTTTTGTGATAAATCAAGTATGAAAGTATTAGCTGATGATGACTTTACTTACTCTTTTCAAATGTAGAAATTTTGAACGACCACTTGCAAATTTGCTTGTTATAATCAATAATGGCACACAACGCCGCTACCCGCTAGTCGCTTGTACCTTGTACCCCACACGGTGCCACATATTTGTTGCATTAGCAGATGCAAGTTTGTCAGAACAGAACCCGTCGTCCACCGGGATGTGCAGACACCAAACAACAACAACATAACGTACTTACTGTCCGCAACCTAACCGTATGTTTTTGCGTTTATTTTATATATGGCACAAATTACCTACCTACTTATTAAAATTTTTACGAAAGACAAAATCCACTTGGTCTCCAGTCTCTACTAATCCATCTAGGTCTCTAAGACCTATTGCTAGGTGTCGCCCTTTCCATCAGGCTGTTGACGTCATTGTGGTGAGCTAAATGTTAGCCTCAATACTTCAAGCATTCAAAAGACATCACAATTCTGGCAAATTCATAGAACCATGATCGTATACAGTATTGTGCATTACAAGAAAGATTATAACCCTTTCTTGACAAAGAGCCACTAGCTGGCCAGAGATCCCACGCAAGTTGTAAGCAGATAGATTCATATACGAACCTAATAATAACAATGGCCACAATAGGTACAATGTGATTTGTAGGAACACCTCAAAACCTTCCCAATATCTCTCAATACTGTTGTGTGAGTTATTTGTGTCAACAACGAACTTTATGCAGGACTTTCACTTTAAAACATAGGTACATAGAACTCCTTTTTGTACTACTAGCTGATGCCCGCAGCTTCGCCCGCGTAAAACTTGTTTCCAGTATCAAACATCCACACATCCACACTTACAAACTTTTGCCTTTATAATATTACTAAACTGGACTATAGATATTAGACTAGACTAGATAATGCTCGCGGCTTTGTTCATGCTTCCCGTGGGAATATATTCCCGGGATATGTGCCGCGAGCCTATGTGTTATTTCAGACTATAAGCTATCTCTGTACCGAATTTCAGCCCAATCCGTTCATCCGTTAGAGCGTGATTGAGTAACAAACATCCAAACATATAAACATCCAGACATCCAAACATCTTCACAAACTTTCACATTTATAATATTAGTAGGAATCTCAATATGTATTGTGTATTGTCGATCTGCGCCTTCCGTGTCCATCGCTGAATTATGCCGGGTGGTGCAGAATTGAGACATAACAGTCACAGAAACTTGAACGTATATAAATATTACAATAATTTGACGAGTCACTGTGAGCCTTTACACACAATGTTTGGTTACAGATAGCTTTGTGTTGTGTCATGTTGTTGGGTGCCCAGGGCTGGAAGGGGGGTATCTGGAGGAGCCCGGGGGTTATCACTCCGAGGGCTACCCGGGACTCCTGGCCTTAGACAGATGGCAAGAACCCGTGTGGTTTTAGTCGATAGAAGTCCGGCAAGGCGCCCATCTGAAGTTCCACACGAAAAAGAAAGTGCTTTGTATGTATTACAGACGAGTAACCCTTTATGATTTAATTTCAAACTGTGTGCGTTTGTTACCGTGATTGCCCTTAGACACGATCGTCAAAATAATATTTATCTAAATTCTGTTCCAATTTGACACAGTTAAAGTTTTTTGAAGAATAGGTGCATAAAGCCATTTCATTACAGTCGAATATCGACGGCAATCAATCAATAACGGATTCTATTAAATCGCAATTTCCTGGTCAGTCTGTGGTCACAGGAACCGGGTTCATCAATCTTGTGGATCTGTGCACCGCTGCGTCTGCACTGAATGGGTTACAACCACCATGTTTGACAACGAGTGATCGATGACAGTGCGCAATATATTTCCTCGTGCGCACTGAATAGAAAGCGCCTTCATTAACCACCGACGCAACACAGTGGGTGTTATAATGGCAGTATCTAAGGCAGAAAAGACTCCTTCGAGAATTTTTACCGTTACTTCTTTAGATATAATTGTTCCTACTGCTGTTTACCAAAAAAAAAACCATTTTAAATTACTCAGAAGTATGAAACTTGACAGGAAAGCAGGCTTCTTTGGCGTACATTCCAAATATTTAAATGAGTAAGTTCAAAACAATTTTATTACGATCAATAATCAAAGATGACCATTTTTTATTTTGTTCATTACGGTGGCAGGTCTAAAGAGTGCTTTTGTGTAGACGTGTGGTGTGTGGCATGGTTGTCCTGAATTTATGAACTTGGCTTCATTAATAACAATTTTACAGGACCCACAAATACCTACTTTGTTTTTCAAACTTAGTGAAAGTCTGCCGTGCATGACCAGTGACCATATATAGTATTACCACAGATAATATTATATATTTTTTATAATATAATCGTAAGTATGACTATGTATTGCAATTGAATTTTAGTTTTTTCAAGCAAGAAGTTCTCAGCACACCATGCGTCTGACAATAGATTAGAGGATGATTAATTATTCATCTTTTGCTGAAGATATTTCGCTACCTTTAGGAACTGACCTCTATACTATATACTTACTATGAACAACTTGAGGTACTTTTACACACCTTGAATGTGTGTCAAATGACAAGCAAGCTTCACCGTCGCCGGTCGTTCTATATTTATGTTAGAGTTATGCAAAGAGCTTTTGTACAAGTGTAAATTGGAAGCGCTCCGCTCGTGGCCCCGCGGACTCAGTGTTCTGTAAACGATCACTGCAGTAAGCAACGTTTACTGTGGACACTGTCCATGATGTCGGTGATGAACTGCGGACATGGACATGGACGCACACACATGGAGGGGTGATCGTCTCGTGACATTAATTTGCCTGCGTTTCCGTGCTTCGGAAGGCACGTTAAGTCGTTGGTCCCGGTTGCCAGTAAAATGGCAGACGTTGGGCCAAGTTGAAGGCCTTTATGGGTGGCTTGAACAATTTTAACAGTATGCAATTGAAGCATTGGGTGCAACAAGGGCGTATGTTGTAAAATTGAGTTTCGAGAAAATTGATAATGAAAGTTATGTTGTCTTATATTATTTTATTGCTTTGAATTTCACTTAAATTTACTTTATTATTTATTAGCCCCATGATTTAGCAAAAAGATTCAGGTATTAAAACTAATTTAGAGCAATCAGAAATATTGTATAATCAAGTTTTTTTTACTTGTGTTATCCGCCCTTGTTGCACCCAACTGGTAAAACAGATAGGTCATTAATGTTACTATTAATTTTCAAGGAAAATAAATAACAATTTTAATACTTATATAATATTTTAAATTATAATGTAAGTGAAACATGTGTATTTATTACAATCACCGTTCAAATATTCAATTTTTCTCAATTATTTTTTCTGATTTTCGTGTTTTTAATCAGATTCATCAAAATATTCAGTCGACTTCTTCAAGCTGATTCAGCAGATTCCCTTAATCTTCGGAATCAGCTTGATTATCTCGTTTCAACTTATCAGGCCCAATGTTCTCATTCTCTCATTCTCTCTCAACTTTAAAAACTTTTTCTAAACACGACATGAGGGTATCTTGCTGCACTTTGTCACATATATTCCAAAAGTCACAAAAAAATGTCGCTGTGCATTTTGATGGAAGTTAACACACATTCAACATTTTTTGGAACAACGCGTAGTAATGTGTCAAAAAATCTTTTTAGGTACCTTCTTTCCTCAAGCTGATATTGTAAATTCTTCGCCAAAACCTCTCTTTAACCTTTTTATTCTTTACCTTCAATTTTACCTTTCTTTTTAGGGAGACTCATGTTAACTCTGGCCAGCATCTGATCTAAAGTCACTAGAATATCTTCTTACATTCATTTTAACATTAAAAAGTTTTTCAAACTGCAGACATCTCGTTATGTGTTTCAATTTAAACGCACTTTTGTTATCTATGCAACAAGGGCGTAGCGCCACCTCCGACATTAATGATTCTCACGTCACCTGGATTACAGTAATCGAAACGAGTTTTTGATATACGAAACTAGATGGCTCTGTGCATATTTTAATGTAATAACATCAAAACGGACTTTGGGTATCGAACGCCCTTGTTGCTCCCAATGCTTCAATTACAACCTGCGCCTGTCCATATCAACGCGGCAATATGGCTCACCACCTATTACGTGGAACTAAATCTCAAAGGTCGAAACGTTGGCTTGTAATATGCCTCAGCTAACCCTTTCGGGGATAAAAGGCGTGATCATATATATTATGTTAATTTGAAAATTAATTAAGCTTTAACTTTGGTATATATTTATCTACTAGCTGACCCTCGCAACTTCGTTTACGTCACATAATGTGCACGAAAGGAGAGGTAATTCTTCATCAGATTCGTCAAGCACCGTGTGAAACGGCCCTGTTTGCTTAATCATAAAAGAGCTTAAAGATTAAGGCTATTTTAAAACAATTCAGTCCACGCCTTCGGCGCGTACTGAATTGTTTTAAAATGATGACGGAATTATTTTACAACAGCCTTAATAATTAAGCTCTTCTATGATTAAGCCAACACGCCCGTTTAGATTTACCCTCTCATTCACAGGAACCCTTGAATTCTAGGTTTGGCGAAAGTTGAGATGCCTCTTTTCTGAACTACAAACCCCTCAATCTTGAAACTTGGGTCGAAAAATCCTTAAAATACTCCCTTTTCAATACTAAAAAAATATTTGAAATCGCATCACACGTTGAGAAATTACAACTGAAAAACCATTTTATCTTTCATCACCTCTCCCGCAGGAACCGCTCAAAACTTCGGGATCAAAAGTATTCTAGAACCTTCCTCAGACTATAAGGTCGGAATTTTTAGTTTAAATTACATTTTCGGCTTCAGTATCGATTAGAGAACGCCCTCCAATTAAAATTTTCAAAATATCTGCCATGTACAGACTCTCGACCCTCTACAACTTTATTATATGTATAGATACCGACTTATCTGTACCTAAGTACACCTTCCATAATTCATGTAGCTCAATTCTCTCAATTCAACTTTATTTGTAGGCTCATAGCTGGCTATACCTATCTATATTTTTCGATGTGTTTCGGAAGCTCATCGAAAAATACGTACGATACGTACTTAGATGTGTACCAGCACAAGATTTAATCATCATGTAGTATCATATTTTTATGATAATGTACCTACAGGTAGTCATGTCCATATTTTTCAGAGATATTTTGCACACAGAATTAAAAAGTAGCAAATAAATAAGGTACTTAGCTACTTTGTTAATTTTATTTTTAAACTATCGCGGTTTTTTTAAACTCATACTCCAACCGCGACCACGGGTGCTGCCGCTGCTACGTATCCGGAACGCTGGTGTATGTAAGTAAAAAGTGTTTCGCGTGAAGTCCCGTGTTCTATAAGTATGACCTACGTTGTTATTTCTTTGTTAGGCTCACAAAAGTGGAAATTCGTAAAATCTTTGTAATAGGTTCGAAGAAGGGATGTTTAAGAATTCGATTCAGTTTTTAGAACCTCGAAGAAACTAAGTTAAAAAAATTACGTTCGGTAAACGTCGAAGATTCTACTATTGTCACTAATTATTCAAAGTAAGGTTTTGTCTTTTAAATTACCTTCCTTTGCAAAAAAATAGGTAATATTTCGGTTTTAAAAACAAGTTCCAACTACCACAAACAACACAGTATTATTGTTGGGCTTAGAACAATAGGGTTTGTTTATGAAGTTCTGGTAACAAAAACGTTTTTGCAATAATTTTGTAGAAATGCGGGTCCAGTATGGCAGTCTATTTTCTTCACACGTTAATTTACGGCTTTCTCAGAACTTATTTTTTTGCATTCTCGCTTTAACGACGCGACCCTATATTTTGCTTGTGCTTTACCTACCTAGGTATTAGGTTCTATTAAGTATCTTTAAATTATGATTTTGTAATGTGTTTGTAGTAAATTAACTTGTTATGGGGTGATGCGCCTGCTGATTAACGGAAGAGGTATGATAAAGACAAGGAAAGCTGGAATCAAACCCTGTACCAAACCGTCTGGTTACCGTGGACAGGTAGTTATGGTACCTATAGGTAAAATATTTGGACATTTTCACACAACGCTATCTGATCTCAAAGTAAGCTTGGAATAACCTGCTTGTGTTATGGTATCGACCACGAATATGAAAACTTATTTAGGTACTATCTACTTATTATACAAATAAACCGGCCAAGTGCGAGTTAGACTCGCCCGTGAAGGGTTTTGTAGCAGCAAGTAACATAATATAAAAGTTCTTATAGTTCGTTGTAACTTTGACTAACATTTGGAAATTGCGGTTTTTGACGTATTAAACAATAACTACCATCTCTATCTCGTTCACACTAATTTTCGTTGGTAGTTTTTATGGCAATGTACATCATATATTTTTTTTAGATTTATCATTCTCTTAGTTTAGAAGTTAGAGGGGGGGGGGGGGGCACATTTTTCCACTTTGGAAGTGTCTCTTGCGCAAAATATTTACTTCAGAAAAAAATTATGTTAGAAACCTCCATAGCATTTTTAAAGACCTATTTATAGATACCCCACACGTATGGGCTTGATGAAAAAAAAAATTGAGTTTCAGTTCTGAGTATGGGGACCCCCAAAATTTACTGCATTTTTTCTAGTTTTCTATTAGAATCTTAATGCGGTTCACAGAATACATCTAGCTACCAAGTTTCAATAGCATAGACCTTATAGTTTCGGAGAAAAGTGGCTGTGACACACGGACGGACAGACAGACAGACATAACGAATCTATAAGGGTTCCGTTTTTGCCATTTGGCTACGAAACCCTAAAAACGCCCAGACTCTTGGGACAAACATTAATGGATCACACAAATGTTGTCTCGGTTAGGAATCGAACCCACCACGCTTTCAACATTGGGAGAGGCCTACTTAAAGTAGCGAGGACGGAGACATGCTATTTTTATGGATTGGTTGAAAATATTAATTATAGGTATTAAGTAAAAATAATAATGTATGAAATGAAATGAAAATATCTTTATTCATTTAGGTTACAAAGTAACACTTATGAACGTCAAAATTTTTGCTTCTACATTTACATTTACTGCCAGATTCGCAAAGCAATAGGTAGAGCCTGTGAGGAAGAACCTGGCAAGAAAACTCACGGCCACTCTTTTCAAATAGTCTTAGTACATTCGTTTGTCATGCAATAAAGATCAACAATTTTGTCTACACAAGCGACATTTACAATCGCGCCTAATTAAGTGAGGAGCAAGCAACTCATGTCCATGTCTCTGTATCATTAAAATAGTCATCAATAGTATAGTATGCCCTTTTTATAAGATGTGTCTTGATTTCCCTTTTGAATCTATATAAAGGAAGGTTCATAATATTTAAAGGAATTTTATTGAATAGGCGTACACCAAGTCCTTCGAATGAGTCGTGTACCTTATGTAATCGAAAAACCTTTCCAATCAATTTATGCTTATTTCTAGTATTTATTGAATGTACGTCACTGTTCTTAAGATAAAGATGTATGTTCTTTTTAACAGACATGATGTTCTCAAATATGTATTGCGATGCAACCGTTAAAATTCCTATTTCTTTAAACTTCTCTTTAAGCGATTCTCGAGCATTTAATTTATAAATTGCACGTATAGCTCTTTTCTGAAGTACAAAAATTATTTGTATATCTGCTGCCTTGCCCCACAGCAAAATGCCGTAAGACATGACGCTATGAAAATAACTAAAATAAACCAGCCTGGCTGTTTGGACATCAGTGAGCTGTCTGATCTTGGTAACGGCAAAAGCCGCCGAACTGAGTTTTGCTGCTAGACACGATATTTGGGCAGTCCACTGTAATTTACTATCTAAAGTGATCCCCAAGAATACGGTTGATTCTACAAGATGAAGGGTGTCACTGTTCAATGTTATATTTGTTTCATAATTTTTGACATTGGGCATGGTAAATCTAATACATTTTGTCTTTTTAGCGTTCAATAGCAAATTATTGGTTGTGAACCAATCTACAACTTGGGCTAGTGCACTATTTACGTTGTCAAAAGTACTTGGATTGCGATCAACTTTAAAAATAAGTGATGTATCATCAGCAAATAGAACAACATCGCACAAGTTCTGTACATAGAAAGGTAAATCGTTGATGTAAATTAAAAATAAAAAAGGTCCTAGAATTGATCCTTGCGGCACACCCATAGCTACAGAAGCTCCAGAGGACCGACTTCCATTAATGTCAACATATTGCATTCGATCTTTAAGATAGGAGGCAACAAGATCCATTGCAGAGTCCCTTATACCATAATGATCTATTTTTCGTAATAAAGTGTTATGATCAACGCAGTCGAAAGCCTTGGACAGATCGCAGAATACCCCGATAGCATCCTGTCGATTTTCCCAAGCGCTGAATATATGTTTTATAAGTGTCACTCCTGCGTCAGTAGTAGAACGACCTCTTGTAAACCCATACTGCTCGTTGTGTAGTAACATATTTGAACTAAAATGTGATTGTAATTGCTGCAGTATAATTTTCTCAAAAATTTTGCTAATGGCAGGCAGTATTGAAATAGGTCTAAAGTTACCAGGGTCTGTTTTGGATCCGGCTTTAAAAAGAGGTATCACTTTACTGTGTTTCATTAAATCTGGAAACACGCCTTTATCAACACATATATTAAATATTGCAGCTAGATGAGGAGATATAATTAAAATAATTGACTGCATTAATTTCACAGAAAAACCCCACAAGTCTGCTGTATTTTTTGAGTTAAGCGACTTAAATACTTTAACGATATCGTTGGGATTCACATATTTAAATCTAAATGAGACTCTACAGTGGTCCACGCTGCCCCTAAGCATTCGTTGAGCTTTAACTGGGCAAGAATTTAAGGAGCTCGTTGTAGTCACGGGTATGTCTATAAAAAAATTATTAAAGGTTTGTGCTACATCTAAACTATTATTAATCACTCTATTATTAACAATCAATTCAATGTCATGGTCACGAGTTTTGTGGCGTCCGGTTTCAGAATTAATTATATTCCATGTCATTTTTACCTTATTGTTCGACTGTTTAATCTTCCGACTTAAATGTAATGACTTGGCAGCAGCACATGCCTTTTTAAAGGTTTTTGAATAAAGTTTAACATACTGAATAAAAGCAGGATCAAAATTAAATTGCTTCATACCATATAACTCATATAACTTCGCCCTACTCTTGTATATACCAGTAGTTGCCCAATCACAAAATTGCATGCCTTTATTTTTATGAAAGGTTTTTGATTTGAAAATGTTATAGTACTCAAACTGAATGGTATTAAATAAGGAGTTGTATAGGCCGTTTGGATCTTCCTCATTAACGTTAAGATTGGCAACCTTTGCAGAAACTTTTTCATTAAATTGTGCTAGGCGACATGTACTCATTGGCCTGCAAGAAATTTTGTTTAATTTAGCCGTTATATTAATGGGAAACGCAGCTTTCTGCCCAAGGTGATCTGATGGAAAGTTACTTAATATTTCTTTTGTCAGTGGTTCACAGTTGCTAAACATATTATCGATACATTTCGCAGAATGTGAGGTGATTCTAGTTGGCTCACAAAATAAGTTTTGTAAGCCAAAGGAACTAAATAAATTAATAAAACTAGTACGTTTCGTCGAATTTACAAGTATGTCAACATTAAAATCACCACACACCACAATACGTTTCTTACTAGTGCACAAGTGCTTCAATACATTTTCCATTACTTCTTCAAACAAATTATAATCGCTATCTGGCGGGCTATAGACACAAAGGACAATGAGTTGCTCAAACTCAACACATGATAATTCCGCAGTGCGCTCAATAGAAAAGGCCACAATATCTTTACGTTCTTTACAGTTTATATTATTAGAAACAAATATTAGCGAGCCACCCCGAATAGCATATTTTCTTGTGAACGCACTGCTCAGTGAGTAAAATTCACTGTTAAACATTAATTCATGACTTTCCAACCAATGCTCTGTAATACAAAAGACATGAATATTGTGTTCCTTGATATAAAGGTCTATTTGCAGTAGTTTGTTGGATATGCCTTCAATATTTTGGTGTACTAAGTTTAGACTACTAGTAATTATATTGTTGTTAAATTCGAAATTATTTCTTACACTAACATTATTAGAGGTCTCAATAGGCTCAAAAGCCCTAAAGCCATGGCCAGATTTTTTATCTGTTGTCTTACAACCTAGTTTTTTGGGATGATGCATCCATCCCAAGATAAAATGTCAATATTATTGCTATGATTATAAACAATACAAGCAGTTTTATTATAAGCCAAAAGATTGGCTTGATTCAATAAAAAATTTGATAGCGTTATCGCTACCTGTCGTCTTAAAAACTTTGAAAGTAAGTATCTATCTAAGGTCATAAAAGAATAACGTAATACAAGATTACAGTCAAATAATTCACTATTCCTACTACTTGTAGTCAAATAGTATAATTTTCGGTTTATTTTGTACCGAATATTGTTTTCATTACGTGTGAAAGATTTACTATACGGCAATGTAGAAAGTATTACCTGTTTCACTGACAATTTTGACAACTGTTCATGAAACTTATAGAGATTGTGTAAATATTTTTGATATTTACACAATCTCTCCTGCCAATAAGTATTACTATTGTTGATTGTGGGCAGTGTGTACTAGTCAATACTTTACTAACTACACTCGAGAGCAATGAATCCGGGTCACTTAAAGAATGTTAAAAATCTCGGAAACTAAAAATGATAGGTTAATGCAATAAATTGTATTTAATAGACAATGTAATACTCCTTAAATAAAAGTAAAAAAAATATGAGTCACCATACATTTTATTAACACAAAATTACATAAAGAAAAAACTGCCGATCTCTCCTTAAAACAAAAATAGGAAACATGAAATTTTTGAACTTTATTACGATTTTCTTGAATTTTAATACTTCGTATTGCCTCCTCGTGCTTCCATTACTGCGTTTACGCGGTTTGGCATGCTGTACACCAAGTTCCTTATACGATTTTGGGGAATATTCTCCCATTCCTCTGTGAGAGCAATTTTGAGCTCACGAAGCGTGATTGGGGGAGGGTTTCGTTGTTTTACGCATCTGCCTAGCTCGTCCCAAGCATGCTCGATCGGGTTGATATCCGGGCTGCGCGCTGGCCACTCCATACGAGTAATGTTCATCTCTTGAAGGTAGTCATTCACAATCCTACCTGTATGAGGTCGGGCATTGTCATGCATAAATATAGCATCCTCACCTAAATTGACCATAAATGGACCAACGTGATCATTGAGGATTTCTTCCACATATCTTACGCTAGTTAAAGAGCCGTTTTCTATGATCACCAGCTCTGTGCGACTTTCAGAAGAAATTCCGGCCCACACAAGTACAGACCCACCACCGTAGGCTACTTTTTCTTCGATGCATGCTTGCTTGAATCTTTCCCCTGGTCTTCGATACACTCTGTGTCTTCCATCGTGCTTGTAGAGCATAAATTTTGATTCCTCGGAGAACATAACTTTTGACCAATCTTCAATACTCCAATTTACGTGGCTCTGGGCATACCTTAGTCTCGAAATACGATGCCCACGCTCCAGTTTAGGGCCGTTTGCAGGTCTAAGGGGTTTTAAGTTAGATTCAGCAAGCCGACGTCTTACTGTCCATGCACTTGGGTTACTTCCTCCGAGGCGTCGAAACTGATTGGTGAGTTCAGTTCCTGTGAGAAAGCGATTTCGAAGCATGGTGTTCACCAAGTATCGGTCTTCTCGTGCTGTGGTACACCTGGTTCTGCCCGTTCCTGGTCTGCGTAGGTTAGAACCAGTTTCTTCGTAACGTCGGAGAACTCTTTGTACTGTTGACAGCGACACACCGACAGTCCTGGCTGTATCGCGCTGACTCCGGCCGGTTTCCAGCATTGTAAGTATTCTGGTGCATTCTTCAGGCGTAAGCGACATAATTTCAGCTTGATTAATGAATATAGAGCACTATCAACATGGTTTATGTACCCACATAAATGACAGATTACAAACAAAAGCAACACCAAATGCTGTAATTTCGTAGTTCCATCTTCGAAAGTGGCCCTTTTTCAAATTTGATTTTTTTATGATATAACTTTACAATAACTAAGAAGTTTTAATACCTTCATTTAAGGAGTATTACATTGTCTATTAAATACAATTTATTGCATTAACCTAGCATTTTTAGTTTCCGAGATTTTTAGGATTCTTTAAGTGACCCGGATTCATTGCTCTCGAGTGTATTTGAGAGTAGGTGGCCCCAGGAAATGAATTGATTATGACCAAACTACCCATACGTTGAACTAAGTGGTAACCTAAGTTCTGGCCGATTTCATCACAATAAACAACTGTCTTTCCAGTATTTAAAATTTGTGAAACTTTTGTTACAGGGTCAGCAGAGGAAGTTAAGTTTGATTGTATAGTATGTTCATCCATACTGCCCACAGAGTCAATCATTGGAAACATTGTCTCAGTCTGTGATGGTGTGGGCAAGGAAGAGTGTGGCAGAGATTCATCACAGGCTGGTGATTGATTATATAATTTTTCAAGTGAATGGAACCTTTGTTCATTGCTGTGACAAGACTCAACCAAGCTATTCAGTGCCTCAATATACTCTCCAATTTCTTTTTGTGAAATTTTGTACTTTAATGTTGTTGACTCTAAAGACTTATTTAAATGTATGATTTCTGACTGCAATTGAAGTATATCAGTCTCATACTGCTCTGTTTGAATGGTCAATTGTTTTCTACTAGTTTCTATTACTTGTTGTAGCTGAACATTTGATTTACAAGTTCTGAGATATTTATTCGCACCTATTTTAAGCCTTTTAATTTGTTTCTGTGATTTAGCAATAAATTTATTGAGCTTTATATATTTTTTAAATTTTTTCCTGCTACTACTAACTAATCTAATGGTGTTGTTAGATGCTAAAGTATTATCACTAGAAGTATCAGGTGTCGAGAGATCTATCACATCTGAGGTCATGGGCTGGTCAAGATAGATACAATCTGACTTTCCGCTCATCAGCTCATCATACAGACTGTGGGAGAGGGCAACCTGTTCAGCCGACTTGAGAGTCTCTTTGTGAGTGATGGAGTTGTGCACATCACTTAGTTCACACTCCAGAATGCTGATACGTTTTAAGGCTCTCTCGTGGGTGTTGCTGCACTCCTCCAGACCTACTACAGTTTCCTGAAGATGATCCCGCTGACGTGTGAGCTCCATTACCTGTGTATGTAGCTCAGCCAACTCTTGTTTGAATTGGGTATTTTTTTCAATTACTTTTAATATTTCTTTTTCACTATCATCCCGTTCCTCCAACAACTGCTTATTGAGATTTTTGCAAATTTCAAGTTCCTTGATGGTGAGATTGAACTTTTGTTGCAAGTCACGGGTTACAGCACTGCGGGTCATCATTTTTATTTTAATTGCTCTTTGGAAATAAATAATAGAGAAGGCTGTAGTGTCACTTAAGATAATTTACAAGTAATTTATAAAACTTTATAACTATAATTACCTATTTAAAAAAGGGAATATATGAACAATTTGTTAATCTGAACAAGTATGTAAGAAAAGTACCTAAGTATAATTGTATTTACACTATGTAAACCACTTTTGCAGTTCAAAACAACCAATGTGAACTGTTTATTTAATTTAGGTATATGGTAACTATACCAATTTCAAAAGGAATGATGGTCTGTTATCAAATATAAATGCAAATAAGTACAAAATTCAATTAATTTCTCATTTGGTACCACCTACCCCACTCTTAAATTGACAGATTGTAAGTTTGAAAAAATTGGATTTTTAACAGAACAATTTTTAAAAGTTTTCACAGTTCTTGTTTGTTTTCATGAAGATATATGAAGATATAGGATCACTTTTCACTAGAAATCGTAAACTCGCAGCTATTTTTCACTTAATTAATAATTAATCCTGAAATGCTTTCCTCCTTTTGCTCCTGACATTAATCACTTTTTATCTCGTCGTCGTCTTGTGTATGCTTTTAATAATTACTTATAGCTTATTTTCTGAAGTTAACTTGTTTATTTATCACTTTTTTGCTTTAAAAGTATATCTATATATATAAAAATCAATGCCACTTTTCGTTGTAATTTTATAACTCAAGAACGGGCTCACCTATCCAAACCAAATGTTTAGGTTTTGTTTGGACTATTCAGTAGATGGTTACAGTAGAGTGCCACGAATATATGAAATTGATCAGTGATGTCTATAAACGCCTAAAAGCCCAAAATTGCATAGCCCAATATTTATTCATTATTACCTACTTTTATTCATATCAATTCAAAATTTTAATTCACAATTTAATTTATCTTTATATTATATATGTATACTTCATTTAAAAGGAACATAAATATTTACAGAATAAGATTTATACAAAATTCAAATATTACTTAAATTACGTTAAAGCTAAGTAGGTACTTACCTACCAACGTAGGTAATTTGGAAAAAATAACAAAATAAACCACAATTCCATTAATTCAAATAACAAACACAGATGGTCTAAATTGGAATATAAATTTAGAATAACTGAATCTAAGTAAAATCTATGAAATAACTGCTTTTAGAAATGCAATACCTCACACTATTCAATTAATAATAACATTCCACAATATAATGAGATAAATAAAACAGCACCGAAGATTTACTGCAATGTTTCAAACATTGCAGTAAATCTTTGACGAACAACCCCGAGTTTTTAACCGAGGCGTATAACTAACACTAACTTATATTTACACTGTATGTATAATAACTATAATGTCTACTCTAAACGTTGTTCACTGTTCTATCCAAAGCAAACACAGAAGAACTTGGCGGCCAAACAACGCCGGGGCAGTAGATAACGCACAGAGATTCCATTGGCTCTGCAAGGGACCTCATTAAAAAGGCTAACCCGAGTTATAGCCACAGTTCTGGCACGAAGCCGTAGCCTGGGCTTTCAACTCTTCCAGTTTTTTCATTAAGTACGCGACCTGAAGTCCCTGTTCTATTTCCCTTAACTTTCTTCTGCCCCGACTTTGCTTCGCGGCGATGTTGTTTCTTTCCCGCCGCTCCCTGTATGAATCGTCCGCCTTGCTCCTCTGCTGCACGCCTCGACGCATTCTTGGGTTCGTAGAAATAATCGGTCCATTGTTTTCGAGCTCCCGCAGCATTTTTCTCTTGAAAATTTGGTACTCTTCGTCAGCTAAGAGTTTGTCGGCTGCCAGAGTCCACGGAGCCGACAATGAGGGCTCAGCCTGGAGTGCGTCGGTGTCGCTGTGCGACGACGCATCCTGGCTGATTTCTGACGACGGAGATGTCGTCGAGGGTGGAGTAGGCACACTGATGCCCGACGATGGCGATGCAGCCGCAGGAGCAGGTGCTCGGAGTCCATGGATTGCCGAAGATAGTTGAGGTGCTTCGTATGGCGTCATGAAAGCACGAGCGAATGGGTATATGGCAGGATCAAAGTGGCTATACGGAAGCACACCCGTGTATGGCGGATACATTGGTAAGCAGTAGGGCTCTAATCGCGGATCGCGGTATTGCACTGCACTTGGACTTAAGTCTAAGGGCCGCTCTTGGACGAAAGCCATCTCTCAGGTGAGGTGTGCGTGTGCGAGACGTGAGCACTTGTTGTCGGTGAAGTGTCAACTGCAACTGATCTCTGGAACAGTGGTGGCAAGCGAGCGGGTGGCAGGAGGCGGGGCTTGAGGGACCTCCCCCTGCGCAAGAGGCCCGGGGATGATACCTACAAGTAAAACCCTTTACGTATTGTTGAGTGGTGAATATATACATTGATGGTGGGATGTTGAATGGGATTGAGGTTCTTTATTGTTATGACCAAGATGTTATTTCAAGTATACTAATCGATTAACTGATGGATTTGTTTTTATTTATGAAATCTTGAACTACTTGTCGTATTCTCAGTAAGTAGGTAAGTAGTACCTAATGAGTATACGACAAATTATTGTTATTACTTGATACTACGTACTACTCGTAACAATAACATTACGAGTATGTAATAACAAAATATTAGTCACGGTGTGAGTGCCTCTGAGAGAACATTTAACACATAAACTTAAACAAATTACTTAGGTAGGTACTCTTCGTATAGCCCAGTGCATTGTGGCGAGGGGAAAGAGTACAAAATGTCGCCATAACAATTCATCCCGAGGGTGTCGTAAGAGATCACTAATGGAACACTTTCGCAAAATGATCCTTTGCGTAGAGAAGGAAAACTCAAAATGAAACCCTCTTGTATGTAAAATGCTAACCGTTACGGCAAATTGAAGGCGTTGTGGGCGGATTGAAAAGTTTGAACTGTGGGTCGCTGCAACCTGCACCTGTCCATTTCGACACTGCAATAGGCTCACCGCCTATTACTTTCGGGACATAAAACTCCAAGGTGAAATGTGGACAAATCTACCGCTTTGGAGACAAAGGCGCGACTACATGTATCTATCTCTCTCTCGCTCTCTTTTCCTTATCACGGGTCAGCTAATTTTAGATTCGTTGTGGTGTAACTATTTTTTTAAATATTATGTGCTCATCAAGTTTCAACATACAAATGCACATTTGAAAAGAGAGATCCTTATTGTATGGTCCCGATAACTTACGAAACTTGAGTAAAATCTAAAATAAAATTTCCCAACTTACCTACATTCATTTTAAGATGACAAACTAAATCATTGTAACGGCTAAGATAAATATAATCATGGATCACAACAAAAAACAGTCACTTCTCGAAATCACGCAATATCACCCTTATAGCAGATCCCTTGCGACGCTCTGGTACCGACGTAATACATGTCCACGCGGAAGGGTTCAAAGCATGCACAAACGTACAGACAAACAGACAAAAATTCTAAAAATCATTGTTTTGGGTTCTAGAAATATTGATAAAGCCCCTATATTTTTATTCTAATTTATCTTCCATGTACAGACAGCGACCTGTTACGATTTCATTATATGTATTGATTGATTGATATTGATGTACATTCAATCACATTAATTAACAAAGGCCCTCTAGTTGGAAGCAAAATGTCCTACAAGTTGAGGGCCTTTGTTAATTAGTTTTGAGTACCTAACTACTTACTGGTTGAAAGGGTTACCCCAATTCGCGATATATCATAGAAATTAATTTTCACTACAAACAAGTAAATAGTTCATTTACAACTATTATAATAAAATATCTACAAAAGGCTAAAACAAACAATTTAAAAAAGAACTAAGAATTTTATTATACATACCTACATACATGCGTCGTAGTATTACTCCATATCATCGTTCACTGGAAACGTTCCCAGAGGACTGGCAGCATTGCCACGTTGAATGGCAATGCTTATCCTTTGTGCAAGGAAATAGCCAGCCTTCTGGTCCCGTGAAGTGTCGACTAACCGCTTTGCCAAATCTTTATCTTTATCTTTTATTGATATACATTCAATCACATTAATTAATAAAGGCTCTCTAGTTGAAGCAAAATGTCAAAATGTAAAGTTGAGGGTCTTTGTTAATTAGTTTTGAGTACCTAACTATTTACTGGTTGAAAGGGTTACCCCAATTCGCGATATATCATAGAAATAAATTTTCACTACAAACAAGTAAATACACTCGAGAGCAATGAATCCGGGTCACTTAAAGAATGTTAAAAATCTCGGAAACTAAAAATGATAGGTTAATGCAATAAATTGTATTTAATAGACAATGTAATACTCACTTAAATGAAAGTAAAAAAAATATGAGTCACCATACATTTTATTAACACAAAATTACATAAAGAAAAAACTGCCGATCTCTCCTTAAAACAAAAATAGGAAACATGAAATTTTTGAAATTTATTACGAGAATCTTGAATTTTAATACTTCGTATTGCCTCCTCGTGCTTCCATTACTGCGTTTACGCGGTTTGGCATGCTGTACACCAAGTTCCTTATACGATTTTGGGGAATATTCTCCCATTCCTCTGTGAGAGCAATTTTGAGCTCACGAAGCGTGATTGGGGGAGGGTTTCGTTGTTTTACGCATCTGCCTAGCTCGTCCCAAGCATGCTCGATCGGGTTGATATCCGGGCTGCGCGCTGGCCACTCCATACGAGTAATGTTCATCTCTTGAAGGTAGTCATTCACAATCCTACCTGTATGAGGTCGGGCATTGTCATGCATAAATATAGCATCCTCACCTAAATTGACCATAAATGGACCAACGTGATCATTGAGGATTTCTTCCACATATCTTACGCTAGTTAAAGAGCCGTTTTCTATGATCACCAGCTCTGTGCGACTTTCAGAAGAAATTCCGGCCCACACAAGTACAGACCCACCACCGTAGGCTACTTTTACTTCGATGCATGCTTGCTTGAATCTTTCCCCTGGTCTTCGATACACTCTGTGTCTTCCATCGTGCTTGTAGAGCATAAATTTTGATTCGTCGGAGAACATAACTTTTGACCAATCTTCAATACTCTAATTTACGTGGCTCTGGGCATACCTTAGTCTCGAAATACGATGCCCACGCTCCAGTTTAGGGCCGTTTGCAGGTCTAAGGGGTTTTAAGTTAGATTCAGCAAGCCGACGTCTTACTGTCCATGCACTTGGGTTACTTCCTCCGAGGCGTCGAAACTGATTGGTGAGTTCAGTTCCTGTGAGAAAGCGATTTCGAAGCATGGTGTTCACCAAGTATCGGTCTTCTCGTGCTGTGGTACACCTGGTTCTGCCCGTTCCTGGTCTGCGTAGGTTAGAACCAGTTTCTTCGTAACGTCGGAGAACTCTTTGTACTGTTGACAGCGACACACCGACAGTCCTGGCTGTATCGCGCTGACTCCGGCCGGTTTCCAGCATTGTAAGTATTCTGGTGCATTCTTCAGGCGTAAGCGACATAATTTCAGCTTGATTAATGAATATAGAGCACTATCAACATGGTTTATGTACCCACATAAATGACAGATTACAAACAAAAGCAACACCAAATGCTGTAATTTCGTAGTTCCATCTTCGAAAGTGGCCCTTTTTCAAATTTGATTTTTTTATGATATAACTTTACAATAACTAAGAAGTTTTAATACCTTCATTTAAGGAGTATTACATTGTCTATTAAATACAATTTATTGCATTAACCTAGCATTTTTAGTTTCCGAGATTTTTAGGATTCTTTAAGTGACCCGGATTCATTGCTCTCGAGTGTAGTTCAGGAGTTGTCGCTGTTTTAGAATACCTATGTACGTTAAGACCATTACCTACGCAGTGGGCTACGTCGTAGCTCCCTGAATAAAGCGTTCTACGGCGTAGCCGCTACGCGCGCTTTACACAGCTACAAAGCCGACAATAACACATTCTGAATGTAACACTGCTCTTTGTCGCGTCGCTGAGGCGTTTTTCTTCAGTACGAGGAAATATATAGCGCACTGTCATCGACCACTCGTTGTCCAACATGGTGGTTGTAACACATTCAGTGCAGACGCATTGTCCGCAGACGATGACGTGAGTAGTCTTTGACCACTGACTCAAGTTGCTGAAACCTGTAATAAAGAGTTGGCCAGTGTTCTCAGAATATACTGCTATTAAACTCAGAGCCAAGTTTTATACGAAGTAAGCTAAATAGGAACAAACTGATACTCGCGGCAGATTGTTTATTAATCAGTCCCTTTCCTTGCCCTTGTAACAGTTAATCTATACGAACCCAACACGGCTCCGTGAACATTATAGAATAGAGTTGCATGAACGGACAATGCAACAGACAGACGACAGTTGCGATACTATCTATTGTAAATATATGTTATTATCAGTGATAATGTCTTAGATAATATTTGCTTCATTTTTTAGACAAAAGTTTGCTTTGAACAGGTAACAATGTGAGATACTTTGGAAATTATAAAATGTTGTTGTTTTTGTTTTACAATAAAATTGATGCATCTAAAAGTAGTAACAATAATAATGATTATTCTGAAACTCTAGCAAGCATCTCATAAATCTTTTTTTTTCCTTATAATATTGTACTGGTCCTTATTGTTACATTGTGTATGTTATTTGGTAACTGTATACGTTTTTACAACAGGCTTCCAAGTTCAAAAAGTGTATGAAAAGTAAATTGTACTGTAAGGGCTACTATACAGATGACGATTATTTCATTGATAAGGAAGCCTGGAAATAATCTGCTTGCTCTACTGATGGAGTTTTAGTTTATAGTACTTATTGTAAATATGTAGTGCACAAAAAGAATAGCCTGTCCATGAATACAAGGCAAAGTCATTACCACCAGTTCAGAACGCGGCCTGCTTGAGAAGAACTGGCAAGAAACTCGGCGGGCTTTTCTTTTTGCTCTACATTTCAATCTACAAGATGTGTGTCAAAATATGGTTTTGTTACAAATTGTATAAATATTTTAAATAAATATTCTCTACAAAATGTGTAAAATCATAGAATCAGCCACAAAAAAAACCTGCACTTACTTTTAGCTTTTACTAACGAGGATGTAAACAAAGTGACGTAAACAAAGTTGCCAGGGTTAGCTATAAAAAATAGTAGAAAAATAAACCCAAAATTAAGCAATAAATAACTTTTAGGCCCTTCGTACACTAGGCTACGCAAATCTTCGATACCCAACGATTTTGGTCTCTAAGCGACTACCGCAATATAAATTCAAAGAGGTTCGTACACAGCCATGCGTCGCCGACATTTTGGTTATTCGTCGCCGACGCCAGTCGCGCGCTACCTGTTGGTCGAGATCGTCGCTACTAAAGTCGCTACGATTTCCAAGATGGCAGAGCAATTGTTGAATATTAAATTTGAATTTAGCATATGTTTCGTGTTGTAATTCTTTTGGAGCTACAAACAGTCTACACTCTACATTTTTTTCTATATATGGATGAACCCAGTATTTCCTTTTACGATGATTTCTTCGCTTTTGGTAAAGAAAGTAAGCCAAAATCATAGTTTCATCGCCACTTGTGTCAGACATTTCGTAAAATAAATTAGTCTGAGACGTGTTGTCGCTATTATGTCGACAGTGGCAGAATAGACAAAATCGCGTGTTGAGATTCTCGTGTGTACGGTTCGTGCGCTACCAAATATTCGCGACATAAGTTGACAACATTAGTATCGAAGATTTGCGTAGCCTTGTGTACGAAGGGCCTTACTCTTTCATTTTATGGTTGTCTAGAACCATAAACTAAGGCGTCAGTAAAGTTGTTCGTTTATGACACCTGAGTTTGGCATTTGGGTTTAAACAGTGGAAGTTAAACAAAAGAAACAATGGTTGCCTGTTACTTCGAATAGAGAACGTTTATTAAGCTAGTAAAATGGCCGAGTTAGATCATTGTCTGAGTTTGTTTTGCATACCTCCAAAGTAGAGTTATTTTTAACGAAAAAAAATTATATTGCACGACTAGCACTTGTTTACAATGCATTCTGGAGTAAGTACCTAACTAGCTCTTTTGTTTTTGTGTCATACTAAATATTGTTACAATGTAACGGAACGACCTTTCTCCTTTCGGTTCATTCATTATAAGGTACAACCTAGTGTAAGTCATACAATAGGTATTATTGTTTCGTTACAAACAACCCTATAATTCACAATCAGACAATGATCAAACTCGGCCATTTGCATACTTATGGAATGTTCTCTGTGAAACAGCAAACAATCGTTGTTATCTTTTGTTTAACTTCATTGTTCTCTAACCTTAATTAAGTGATGTTGCAAGTGCCGACAAACGGTCTTGGTACAAAATCATGTTGTCTGTGAATATTTACAACTTAACTGTAACGGACATACCGATTTTATCACAGGTATCGAGTGAATGAAGAAATCGGCCAAGGGCGAGTCGGATTTACGCACAGAGGGTTCCGTACGAAAAAAAACGGCAAAAATACACGTTTATTATATGGGAGTCCCCTTAATCATCCCTCTTATATTATATTATATTTCAGTGTTTGTTGTTGCAGCGGCAACAGAAATACATCATTTGTGAAAAATCTAACTACTCAGTTATCACGGTTCCTGAGTTACAGCCTCGTGATTAACAGACAGACAGACGGACAGCGAAGTCTCATGAATAGGGTCCCGATTTTACCCTTTGGGTACGGGACCCTAAAAGCTGACAGGCACTAACTAAGGAACCCTACTACCTAATATTAAAGGGAAAAAAAGTTTGTTAAGATGTTTGAAAACTAAAAAATAATACAAAAACTAATTAAGCTATTCAATCATACCCTACCTGAACGAACCTGGCTAAAATTTGAGACAGGGCATCTCGCCAAGGTGACATCGCCAGCCTGATGGAAAGCCGTGGCGCATCTAGCGATTGGGGGCCACCCTCGCAGTCCGTAAGACTTTCGACAGTGGTCCTCAAGTTGGCGGCCCTGTAATGTGCATCTTCACGCTCCTCTTGAAGAACCCGGGATTATAAGATGAGGGAAACACGTGTGAGATGTTGTACGGGAACAGAATCTTATACAACTACTTACACAAATGTAAAACTTGTGTAATAATACAATGAGCCTTCACGCTGTCGACAATAACGTCGAGATGAAATGGACAAGAACAGAAAGTTCAGACATAAAATAACAACCTTGCTGGTTATCATTGTAGACTGAATAAAGTCAGTAATTCTTTACTGGGTAAGTGTATACCTACGCTTTTACAACAGCGTCCGGAGCGTTCGAGCACGGTTTTATATCCGGTAGGGGCTTTCTCCCGTGCACGCTTAAGTAGATTGTGGAGTGATCTCCCTGCCTAGGTTTTCCCAAACGCCTACAGCAAGGGGTTCTTCAAAAGGGGTCTTAGATGGTTCGTCCATACACAGTGGTGACCACTAGTCTATCTGGTGGGCCATATGCCACCTCAGTGGTATGAAAAAAAACAGGCATCGAAATAAGAACCATGCCCTTAATTAAGTTGAAATTGTGTATGAAAAGTAAATTATACTGCAAGGGCTACTTAAAAATCGACGATTATTAGCTTGACAAGGAAGCTTAAAAAAATACTTTATTAATTATTATTACTTATTGTGGATTGTGGCGTAAATTTGGCGAGGCCTACGTCCAGCAGCGGACTGCCACAGACTGATTGGACTGATTGATTGCTTGATTACTTTTATTGTAAAAAGAATGCCCGCCGAGTATCTTGCCAGTTTTTCTCAAGCGGGCCGCGTTCTGAACTGGTGGAGCTAGCTTTGCTTGGTATTCATGGAGTTTTAAGTATTATTTTCAAACGTCGCATAATATACGAGTATGGCCTTTAATGTGACCTAACGTCTACCATGTTACTTGTACCAAAGACCAACATTTGATGCACAGAAGCGCCCTTACGTACAAAAGTCACAAACTAACGTCCACCCATTTTAGAACTGACGGCACTAAGCTAGCGGGAATACATATTTTATAAGTGCTTCGTATTGATAAATCCGCCATCTACAACTACTAAATCATTGAGAACTCCAATATGCAAATTTAAATCCATGACATAAATAGTGACCCTGTCGAACACTTGTTTGTTTGTTCGTTTTTTTTTATACCACTAAGGTGGCAGACAAGCATACGGCCCACCAGAAGGACTGATGGTCACCGCAGCCTATGAACGTTTGCAACACCAGAGGCGCCACACTCGCGCTGCCGACCCTGTAAAAACCTTCTAAGACCCCTTTTGAAGAACCCCCTTTTGTGACTGTTGAAACACAAAGATACATTATGTAGGTACATAATGCAGTTAAAAAGTGTGAAGTGGTCGACTATGCCAGTTGTTGGCAGCACTCCATATTTTACAACTACACATAAAACATTGCGACACCAAATAAATAACATAATACTAACAACATAAAAGGCACGGGCTGCGTACTCAGCGACGCGGGGTCTGCTCAGGTCTGCTGCAAGGATAAAGTAAGATAGATGGCTCTGTGAAGGAGGTTCCTGATTTTTTTGGTTAATTTTTAATTTCATATAATATGTTTGTCGTTAAGATATTAGAAGACATATAGATGTGAGTGGCAAAAAGGCGACCAAGGATTCTTTAAATCAGTCAATGCATTTATAAATACATATGATCGCGCCTTTTATCCCCGAACGTGTAGACAGAGGCATATTATATGCCCACATTTCACCTTTTTAGTCTTAGTCCCACGTACCTAATGGTGGTAGGTTTGGTTCAAAAGTGGACTAAAAGTGGTGGTTTGTAAACTCGGTTTACGAACGATAATTTTACGTGGTAACTTAATAAGAAATAATAAACGTTAGTACGTTATCGCGTCAACAAAGAACCATCCGGTAAGTAAGTACCTACTTCACAGAGTCATCTTACTTTATCCTTGCAGCAGACCTGAGCAGACCCCGCGTCGCTGGGTACGCCCGTGCCGACGTGGCAGGATGCTCAAAATGACAGGCGCGTGACAACCTTTTATGTTGTTAGTACCTATTGTGTTATTTATTAGGAGTCGCAATGTTTATGACATGTGTAGTTAAAAACCGTGGAGTGCTACCAACAACTGTTATTATCGACCACTCCACGCTTTTTAACTGCAATAAGTACCTACATAATGTGTCCTTGTGTTTGATAGGCACAAACAAGTGTTCGACAGAGTAATTTAATTATGTCGTGGATTTAAATTTGCATATTGGAGTTCTCATTGACTAAGTACATAGAAATGGCGGATTTATAAAACGAATAACTCCTGAAAACTGTATAGCTGCTAGCTTAGTGCCATTTTTTTTAACGTGATGAAATTCCTACATGAGTGCTATGCTGGACTCCCACCGACTAAAATCCCCACGTATCCTACCTAACCACCTACGGTTGGGAGCCCCCGGTAAGCCCTCAGAAGGATACCCCAGGAGCGGTTAGATAGATAGATATTTCATTATCATTCAGTTTTCGATTGCTCCAGGTTCCGGCCTTGAGTCCCTGCATCAGCTTGTGGTTATGAAATTATACACAAATTGTATTAAAGACCGTCACATCTTTTTCGTTTAGTGACCGAACATGCTATTATATAAATACCTAACAATGCGTAATAACTGAACCGCTTATCTTCGAACAATAAGAGATAGACAAATTAGGTTATTGTGAGCGAACCTTATAAGATAGACATATGCTGTTGCGGACTTTTTTTAGAACTTTTTAAGAGAAACAATTTTGTAATACACAATTTTTACCTAACTGTAACCATTTACGCAGCGTACGCCTCGGAAGCTCTCAGACAGTAAAAAATATTCCCCGTTTTCAAAACATTCTTGATTGCTGCTCCGCTTCTATTCGTCTTAGCGTGATGTGATATAGCCTATAGCCATCCTCGATAAATGGACCATCAAACTGTAAAAGAATTTTTGAAATCCAACCAGTAGTTCCTGAGATCCTAGCGTTCAAACAAACAAACAAACTCTTCAGCCTTATAATATTAGTATGGATTCGGTCATCGTGACTCCGTGGAAATGATTGAATATTGGAAACGTATAACAAGGAAACGAATCTGTTAGGGCTGATGAGCAACAAATAAGTGCTAGACTAAGTTAACTTTCAGAAAAGTTTAAAATATTACAAAAGCCTATAAAACACTTAAATTAAAAAAAGAGATCGAGGAAAACCTGAATGGCAGTATGTGGATTTGTGTGTCCACAAAAACAGTTGTGCGATTATTATAGAAATATGATTTGCAGTATTCCGGGAACCCTTTCCTATTGTGTGAGATTTTTTTCTATAACACAGTTGTAAAAGAAGAAGTATTAAGTTTGTATGTCCGTCATCTGCGGACAATGCCCACTATTAGCGGATTATAATCCGCAAAAAGAGCAGGTACTGTCGCGTGTGTGGTGCAAGTTGTGAGCTTGTGAAATATGCAATCCTGTTTAACCAGCGTTTGATTTCATTCTCCTGCGCTATAACTATTAACGAGTAGGTAAGCTATTATGTTTGATATTTTAAAGATAGTTCAAAATCATTATGTTAATATTAGGGTCTTAGAAAGGTTTTACAGGGTCGGCAGCGCGAGTGTGATGCCTCTGCTGTTGCAAACGTTAATAGGCTGCGGTGACCACCGGTCCTTCTGGTGGGCCGTAAGCTAGTCTGCCACCTTAGTGGTATAACAAAATTAAATAAACTATCTATAATATGGTTCACTAATACTTACCTGCGACGACTGTCCGGATTAGAAGAGACTGGTAATCTATCCCACATTCAGAATGTAATCTAGTAAAATGTAACCTACCTCTATTAAGCTCTATATTGTAACTATTGCTGTGTAAGATAGAAAATAAAGAGTAATTGTATTGATTGATCAGATTGGTGGCGCTGTGGGAATTGAATGCGACTGCCATACCGAGTTCTAAGTTTCGAATCCCTGGTCGGCACAAGTATTACTGTGATCAATCAAGTATGAAAGTATTAGCTGATGATGACTATAATAACACTTACTCTTTACAAAAATGTAGTAATTTGGAACTACCACTTGCAAATTTGCTTGTTATAATCAATAATGGCACACAACGCCGCTACCCGCTAGTTGCTTGTACCTTGTACCCCACACGGTGACACATATTTGTTGCATTAGCAGATGCAAGTTTGTCAGAACAGAACCCGTCGTCCACCGGGATGTGCAGACACCAAATAACAACAACATAACGTACTTACTGTCCGCAACCTAACCGTATATTTTGGCGTTTATTTTAAGCTTATTATATACTAGCGAACGTCACGCGGCTTCACCCGCGTAGTTCCCGTTCACGTGGAAATACGGGAATAAAATATAGCCTATGTTCACTGCAAAGAGTGTAGCTTCCCATCAGTCAAAGAATTTTTCAAATCGGTCCAGCAGTTCCGGAGCCTATTCGTTACAAACAAACAAACAAAAAACAAAAAAACAAATCTTTCCTCTTTATAATATTAGTATAGATAGCACAAATTACCTAATTCAATTTCTCAGAAAGACAAAAACCATGGTCTCCAGTCTCTACTAATCCATTTAGGTCTCTAAGACCTATTACTAGGTGTCGCCCTTTCCATCAGGCTGGTGACGTCATTGTGACGAACTAAATGTTAGCCTCAATACTACAAGCATTCAAAAGAGATCAGAATTCTCGCAAATTCATAGAACCATAATAGTATACGTATTGTGCATTTTTAGAAAGATTATAACCCTTTGTTGACAAAGAGCCACTAGCTGGCCAGAGATCCCACGCAAGTTGTAAGCAGATAGATTCATATACGAATCTAATGATAACAATGGCCGCAATAGGTACAATGTGATTTGTAGGAACACCTCGAAACCTTCCCAATATCTCTCAATTCTGTTGTGTGAGTTATTTGTGTCAACAAAGAACTTTATGCAGGACTTTCACTTTAAAACATAGGTACATAGAACTCCTTTTTGTTCTACTAGCTGATGCCCGCAGCTTCGCCCATGTAAAATTTGTTTCCAGTAACAAACATCCACACATCGACACTTACAAACTTTCGCCTTTATAATTTTACTAAACTAGACTATAGACTAGACTAGATGATGCTCGCGACTTTGCCCACGTGAAATTCAGTACCCGTTTATGCATCACGTGGGAACACATTCCCGTGATGAAAAGTAGCTTATGCGTTATTCCAGACTATAAGCTATTGTTGTAACAAATTTTAGCTCAATCCGTAGAGCCGTTAGAGGGTAATTGAATAACAAACATCCAAACATCTTCACAAAATCTCACATTTATAATATTAGTATAAGTATATTAGTGGGAAGTAGAATGTCGTCTATAAATATTACGATAATTTGACCAGTCCTAAAGTTGCCAGGGCTAAATTCGATTTCGTCGGCAGAATTGGTCAGCGACTAGCCGGCTACCCTTCTGGAAGTCGTGAATTCTGGTCGCTCGCCAAAGCTGCCGAAGGAAACTTTTGTCGGTCGGGATTACCACCTCTACATAGACTGGATGGTAGTCTGGCCCAGAGTGCCAAGGAGAAGGCCGACCTTTTGGGTTCTCTCTTTGCCTCCAACTCGACCATGGACGATGGAGGTGTGCTTCCGCCTGGTATCCCTCGGTGTGGCACTTCCATGCCAGAAATTAAGTTCAAGCAACGGGACGTCAGGCGGGAGCTTCAATCCCTAGATATTCATAAGTCGAGTGGGCCGGACGGCATTCCAGCGGTGGTACTTAAGCGGTGTGGTCCGGAGTTGTGCCCGGTACTTACACGTCTTTTCACGCTTTCATACTCCATGAAGCAAGTCCCGGCGTCGTGGAAGATCGCGCACGTGCATCCTGTGCCCAAGAAGGGTGACAGGACCGACCCGGCCAATTATAGGCCTATAGCCGTCACCTCCCTTTTATCTAAGGTGATGGAGCGTGTAATTAATACACAGCTCCTGAGGTACCTTGAGGAACATGACCTGCTCAGTGACCGGCAGTACGGTTTCCGTCACGGTCGCTCGACGGGCGATCTTCTTGTGTACCTCACACACCGCTGGGCGGCGGCTATCGAGAGTAAAGGTGAGGCTCTAGCAGTGAGCCTCGACATCTCGAAAGCCTTTGACCGAGTCTGGCACCGTGGTCTTCTTACGAAATTGCCCTGCTATGGACTGCCCGAGAGTTTATGCGGATGGGTGTCCAGCTTTTTGGCCGGTAGAAGCATCAGGGCCGTCGTTGACGGCAGCTGTTCTGACTGTATGGCCATAAACGCTGGAGTACCACAAGGCTCAGTGTTGTCCCCTACTTTGTTTCTGCTGCATATCAATGACATGAAAGAAAGAAAGAAAGAAAGAAAAATTGTTTATTTAGGATCACAACGCACACAAAATAAAAAACCCTAAAAGCATTACTTATTAGACAAGATATCGAACTAAATTAACAAAATTCAAAAGTACAAAAAACGGAGAAGTAGAAAAAAAACCACCATAAAAGTGCTCAAAACCACAACACGGGGCCACAGCCCCGTTCCTCAACTCATGGGCTCAAGAGACATGTTGTCTATTGACGGCATTCATTGTTATGCGGACGACAGTACGGGCGACACGTATTACACGGGCCGCCCCGGTATCTCTCGGGTTGCAATGGAAGAAAGTCGTGAACAACTTGTGTCTGAAGTCGAGGCTACTCTCAATAGGGTGTCCGATTGGGGTCGACAAAATCTTGTCCAATTCAACCCTTCCAAGGCACAAGTTTGTGTTTTCACCGCAAAAAAGACCCCATTCACTGTGGCGCCACAATTTCAGAGCACATCTCTCACCATCTCTGAAAGTATAGGGATCCTTGGTGTTGACATCTCCAGTGATGTGCAGTTCCGCAGTCACTTGGAGGGCAAGGCCAAGCTGGCGTCCAGGAAGCTCGGAGTGCTCAGAAGGGCGCGGCGATACTTTACTGCGGCGCAAGCGCTGCTTCTCTATAAGTCGCAAGTGCGTCCGCATATGGAGTACTGCTGTCACCTCTGGGCGGGGGCACCCGAATACCAGCTTCGTCCATTTGACTCGGTGCAAAGGCGAGCTATGAGAGTTGTCAGCGATCCCATACTTGCAGGTGGTGTGGAACCTCTTAGTGACAGGAGAGACTTTGCTTCTCTGTGTGTGTTCTACCGCCTGTACAACGGTTTGTGCTCTGAAGAATTGTTTGATATGATGCCTACGGCTACATTCTATCATCGCACCGCTCGCCATAGACAGGGTGTTCATCCTCACACGTTGCGTCCTGAGCGCTCGAGCACGGTGAGATCTAATAGAGGCTTTCTTCCACGTACGCTTAGGTTGTGGAATGATCTCCCTGCTTCGGTTTTCCCAAACACCTACAGTATGGGGTTCTTCAAAAGGGGACTTAGAAGGTTTTTAAAGAGTCGGCAGCGCGATTGTGGCGCCTCTGGTGTTGCAAACGTCCATAGGCTGCGGTGACCACCGGTACATCTGGTGGGGCCGTATGCTTGTCTGCCACTCTAGTGGTATAAAAAAAAAAAAAAAAAAAAAAAAGTCACTGTGAGCCTTTACAATCACACACAATGTGTGGTTACAGATAACTTTGTATCATAGTAGAGTAACCCTTTATGATTTAATTTTAGCGCTTGTTTCCGTGTCACCTATAGGTAAACACATTTTCACAGTCACAAGAACCGGGTTCATCAATCTTGTGGATCTGTGCACCCCTGCGTCTGCACTGAATGGGTTACAATCACTATGTTGGACAACGAGTGATCGTTGACAGTGCGCAATATATTTCCTCGTGCGCACTGAATAGAAAGCGCCTTCATTAACCACTGACGCAACACAGTGGGTGTTATAATGGCAGTATCTAAGGCAGAAAAGGCTCCTCCGAGAATTTTTACCGTTACTTCTATACCATACCATTTTAATTTACTTAGAAGTATGAAACTTGACAGGAAAACAGGCTTCTTTGGCGTACATTCCTAATATTTGAATAAGTTCAAAACAATGTTATTAGGGTAAAAAAAGTCATTGGACACCGAGTAGTTATTGGACAGTCGCTTTTGAATGTCAAATAATAAGATAACAACAAACAAAGAGCGAATCTAGACTTATGAACAAAAACTTTTATTAGTCGATATTGTTTTAGTTCATTGGTTTTACAACAGCTGGCAGTAAGAAAGCGACAAAATATTTTTTTCGCGGCGACATGAAAGTCGCCGAGGTAACAGACAATCTTCGAGAATTTTTTTTTTTTATAATGTTGGGTCAAGTGTTTTGTTGTGATATTGGCACAGTGGTATAAGTCGTTGTTTTGACTGTTTGGTAAGCGGTACGTTATAAAACAATTTATATGATTTAATAACTTTTAACTCATAAATGATATATTTTGAGGCTATTTTAATCTGTCCAATGATTGTATGCCACAATTAAAAAAAAAAAACTATTAATGTTCAGTGTCCAATCACTATATTTTTCCAGAGATATAAATTTAAACGATTTTAAGCTTTAATTGTATAGCAATTAAATTTGTTATAGGTACTTATTACTTTCAATCTCAGACATCGCGGACTACTCTGTCAGTTATCGGACAGTGTCCAATAACTGTGTTATACACTGTCCAATAATTGTTTGCTTGCAAATTGGAGTCAAAAAACAAAATGCCTAAGAGAAAAAGAAGAATAATGACCCAAATAATTTGTATTTAGCACTCAAGGAGTTAAGAGAAACAGAAAACCTAAAGATAATAAAGATTGCTTGAAAAAATATTTATTGTTTTATTTATTTAATTATTTTTTTTTTTAAAGCCAAGATGGTCCAAATAATAATATTTAGTTGTTTATTATTATTTCTTTTATTAATTTCATTTTTTTGTGATGTCATTTCTTTAAATTTTCATGATCTCCAATTACCAAGACAGATTAAAGTTTGATGATGAACAATTTGCTCACTGATTAGTTTAAGTACAGAAATTTTTATGGATATTTTAGTTTTAGAAAAGATACTTTGTTAATATTATAAAAATCTGAATATTTTTATGTTGCTTTATTTCTTGTATAACTATTATTTCCATATATTTACCGACTGTCCCATAACTGTTATTTACTATCCAATAATTATAAATTTTGTCCAATAACTATGTTTTTTGGTCACATTTTTTATAACACTGATATTTTGCAACATTTTACAAGATATAAGATTTTTAAATTATTCTTACGATAGCTCTCATTTTATCTAGTTTCAAAATATCTCTATAATATGTAAGTTACTATACTAGCCGACGGGATAAAAATATATTAACTAGTTTATTTGCTTCATTGTCCAATGACTGTCTGGTTTACCCTACGTCCTTTGGTTCAATAATCAAAGATGGTCATTTTTTATTGTGTTCATTACCGTGGCAGGTATAAAGAGTGCTTTTGTGGACGTGTGGTATGTGGCATGGTTGTCCTGAATTTATGAACAGATTTATGAACTTGGCTTCATTAACACTAGAGTGCACGCGCGGGTTACATATGTAGCCCAGCGTGTAATATTGCCGTATATTATCGTACCTGGGTGCGCTATAGATCTATCGTCTCGTGCATTCCTCGACTACTACCCCCTGCACACACACCATAGCGCGTCGCCACTTGCGGCGCATAGACCTTTCAAATATACGTCCTTAAAGTTGCTTGGGCTACACTTGTGCCCCGCGCGTGCGTTCGAGGAATAATATCGTGAAAGTGTACAAGTGACAAAATTGAGATAAATACACCCTACTGTAACGTAACTATATTATGTAATTATACATATTATGATAGTATCTAATTAAAAACATATTAATAGTAAGTATGCATTGTTTATTGTTGGTATTTGTTTATTTTTCGCAAATGGCGGTGTCCGAGCAAAACGAACGATGGCTTGATGAAGTTAGTGAAGGTGAAGATATTTTGATCGAAAGCGAAGAAGAAGAGGATGAAATTGCAAGACCAAGTGACGCACTGGGATCACCTCATCATTCTGATACGTACCAATCAGGCGATGAGGAAGACGACGACGTGCTTTTGACGACATTGGTTTCCTACCAATCTTGAAATAGAACCAAGTGGAGTAAGTGTCCACCACCTACTTCAAGAACAAGGTGCCATAATATTTTAGCTCGTCTACCAGGTCCAATAGGTCCAGCATAATTTTCTACTAATTGTTACGTTCCTAATTGATAATATGACCTAGTGATCTCAAGCCTGCCAAATACTAGTTGATTTTTAAGAACTTTCTATTTTTGTTCAAAATTACAGTTAAAAAGTTAAATTTACCTAGTTTTATAAACAATTATAATAAAAATAAACATGTTTAAAATATGCACTGTGTTTAAATTATTAATTTTTGATATATATTTATAATTTACTTCATTGTTAATGGGCTACACCTGTGCCCCGCGCGTGCGCTCATGGTCAAATTAGGGGCGCGTGTACTGCAGTGTTAATAACAGTTTTACTGGACCCACCAAATGGACCTAGGACCTGAGGTCTACGTCAAGCAGTGGACTGCTATAGGCTCTAATTTGATTGATTTAGTGATTTGTCACCACGGTCTATGCCCGTGCCACGGCCTATTCGCTGAAAGGGTGCATATTATTTTTGTGCACGTGACTATGGTTTGAAGTGACAATAGTAACAATAGTAGTGAAAAGAATAATTCCGCAAAACCTTTTACTTGTTGCAAACAAAACGCAACGAAAATGGCTCCGAAATGTGGCGTTACAAACAGTGCAAGTTAAATAAAAGCTTTTAATTACGGTTGTTACTTGTTTGCTACTTTGAATAGAGAACGTTCAATAACTTGCAAATGGCCGAGTTAGATCATTGTCTGGTTTTCAACAATAGGGTTGTTTGTAGCGAAACAAATAATATTGCATGACTATGCAAAAATTTAAAATGCATTTTTGGTGTCCTGAAAGTACTTACAGCCCTTTTTAGAAAAATACATTGTTTTTCAAACTTAGTGAAAGTCTGACCTAGGGTCAGACTACTAAGATATTAGTATTACCACAGATTATATAATTTATTTTTAAAATATTACCGTATGACTATTGCAATTGAATTATATTTTTTTCGGGCAAAAAGTTTCCAGCATACCATGCGTCTGACAAGAAATTAGGATTAATAAATTATTCATTTTTGCTGAAGATATTTCGCTACCTTTAGGAACTGACCTCTATACTCTATACAATGAACAACTTTAGGTACTTTTACACACCTTGAATGTGTGTTAAATGACAAGCAAGCTTCACCGTCGCCGATCGTTCTATATTCATGTTAGAGTTATGCAAAGAGCTTTTGTACAAGTGTAAATTGGAAGCGCTCCGCTCGTGGCCCCGCGGACTCAGTGTGTACGGGATACGTTCACCCGTACAGTTTGTTAGTTGTAGGAGTTGGCTTATTCCCCAGATTCGCCGCTGAACACCATAAAGGGTAGTGGTCGACCCACAATTATATCAGCACTGGGAAATAAGCCGTAGATGAATGAATAGAGTGAGATACTCAGATAACATTGATTTTATTAATTGTTGTACACATATTTATATGGCTAATTGTACGTGCCGATCCATCACGCAGGATGAGAGGGGAAATTGACTATTAATTAATATTTAATAAATGTCACGTAAATTGTATACATGCTATGGATTTCATTCTAAGCATAAAACTAAATCTATTAATATCCCCTGTCTTCGCTCCCGATATTAATAGCTATTATTTGTTTGTACGTAAAACCGTACACAGTGTTCCGTAAACGATCACTGCAGTAAGCAACGTTTACTGTCGACACTGTCCATGATGTCGGTGATGAACTGCGGACATGGACATGGACACACACACATGGAGGGGTGATCGTCTCGTGACATCAATTTGCCGACGTTTCCTTGCTTAGGAAGGCACTTTAAGCCGTTGATCCTGGTTGCCAATAAAATGGCAGACGTTGGGCCAAGTTGAAGGCCTTTATGGGTGGCTTGAAAAATTAAAACAGTAGGCAGTCACAACCTGCGCCTGTCCATATCAACACGGCAATATGGCTCACCACCTATTACGTGGGACAAAATCTCAAAGGTCAAAACGTCGGCGTGTAATATGTTTCTGCTTACCCTTTCGGGGATTAAAGGCGTGATCATATATGTTATGTTAGTTTTCTAATGTAAGTAATGTAAATAAATAAGTATTTACGGACATTTCACACAACACTATCTGATCCCAAAGTAAGCTAGGAATAACCTGCTTATGTTATGGGTATCAGACCACGGATATTAATACTTATATAATTTTAAATACATACATATTAAACATAGAAACACCCAGACTCTTGAAACAAACATTTCGACGGCAGCAAAGAGCAAACGGACATCTGCAAAATCACTAGTTTTCAGGAGAGCGTTTTTAACGCAAAAACGTTATAACTTTTACAATTACAAAGCTAGCTCCTTGAAATTTGGAATACTTAATTAAAATAGTATTTCAAAGAAAGTAATGGCGGTCAGTCAACTGTAATATTTATATTTTTAAAAATACGGCAGATGTCTTTTTATACTTCGTAAAACATAAATTACTAAATGAGTCAACTGCCATATGTTTGCTTCTACTTCGGACTTTCTAAATCATTATCCCTAATTAATTTCATTAAAAAAATTCAATAATTGTTTTCCTTTTTATAATCTATATCCAACTACGACAACAAAAATAAAGGACACGTATGATTGATAGCAAAATAATGTAGTTGTCTTAATTTACTGCCAATCATAAAGGTCCTGTTACTGATTTTGCAGTTGTCTTTTTAATTATGATGAGCTTTTTCAGTACAATAAAAGAGTCCAGTGCAAGCTTCCGAAGTTTGGTGCCAAAATTGAGAGAAGCATGAGCCGCACTCGCGCGGCTGATGCTCCTGTACTGTACCTGGAGATCCAGCGAAGCATAGCCCTATACGGTGCCCCCGTATGGGCGGAGACCCTGACGACCAGCAATGTGGCTAGATTGCCCCACAGAGAGCGATCGCCGTCAGGGTGATAAGAGGATACCGCACGATCTCCGGTGAGGCGGCATGTCTCCTAGCCGAGACCCCTCCATGCGACCCGGAAGCGAGAGCCCTTGCGTCACTGTTCAGATGGCGCAAGGAGGCGCTGGAGTGGGGCCAAAGGCCTGCGTCTCGAGAAATCGAAGCCCAGCGGTCTCTGCTCCACCAGGAAACCGTGGAGACATGGAAGGTGCGACTTGGGCAACCAAAGGGGGGATTCGCCACATACGCGGCCGTCAGACCGGTCATGGACGGGTGGCTGGAGAGAAGACACGGTGCTCTCTCCTACCGGTTGTCACAGACTTACCGGGCACGGTAGCTTCGGTAGGTATCTGTGGCGAAGACACCGGGAAACCACGGCTGAGTGTCAGCACTGCGAGGACCGCAGCGATGACACTGCGCTCCACATGCTAGTGGAGTGCACAGCGTGGGCGCAACAGCGCCAGGCCCTCGTAGTGGATCTGGACGTGGACACTCTCTCGCTCGAGACCATGGTGCGAGCTATGATCTCCAGCGGGAGAAAGTGGGACTACGCCGCCTCTTTCTGCGAGCAGGTCATGCTCGTGAAAAAGGCGGTGGAGCAGGAACGGGAGAGAACTCTCCCACCCGAGTTCCGCAGTCGGCGGCTTGGACGGCGCCGACGTATCTTCGCCGAGGACTATCGGCCTCCATGACCGAGGGTCTGAGAACGGTGAGAGGGCTGCTCACCGTCCTTACAGAAGCAGGCCCATGACGGCAGCGTGATGTGATTATCTCAAGCACAGCCCCCTTAGAAGCGGGATCACACCCGAAACCCCCTAAATACGCGGGATAGCACCCGAACCACCCCCTGGGCGAGGTCGCAGTGGTGGCCGTAGGTCTGTAGGGAGTCCTGGGACATCCTTTCGAGGGCTTACCCGGGGCTGCCAACCATAGGTTGCTGGGCGTTACGTGAGGTTAGTCCGGCATAACATGCTTGAGGATTTTCCCTCACGTTAAAAAAAAAAGATCCCTCATGGGATTGTTCCATGATTCTATTTTCCATCAAATTTGTGAGATCTTCGATGTTGTAAACATCACTTTGTTTTCTATTTTGTGCCAAATTAAACAATAATTTATTCCTTCTGCTATACATGTTATTATAATTACAGTGTATTATGAAATGTAGTTGAATAAATCACAGATTTCAGAATAATAATATTTAGTATACGTTAGCTCATGCCTCAGGTACGGAGTAATTTTCTGGGGAAATAGTACAGACAAAGAGCGTGTATTCATTGCACAGAAACGCTGTATAAGGGCTATGTTCAATATCTATGCACCCCAATCCTGTGCACCATATTTTAAAGAGATGAACCTTCTCACTTTTCCGTGTATAGTCATATACGAATCCGCGGTATTTGTGAAGAAGAACATACATCTATTTAATTATCGCGCCCGTGTAAGGCACCAGAGTAAATTACACATGGTTGCCAGTAAAACGCAAGCAATGCATGAAAGTTTCTTCTGCCTAGCCCCGCGTATTTATAATAGTATACCTGAACACATAAGAACTGTAACAGATATAAAAATATTTAAAAAGCAACTTAATGACTTATTGGTTGAAAAGTGCTATTATTCTTTAAAGGACTTCTTTAATCATATCTGACATGGGCACTAGGTACATGCCTCTGTTGTTGTGTGCTCCGTGATGCAAATTATTGGTTTACCGAAATGTGTATAGAAATATTATGTACAGTGTTGTGAACATTATTTTTTCTCTCTATTCTGACATTTCATCATTTGACATTGTAAAATTGACATTTAACTATATTAATACTTTAATTCCGTTGACATAATAAATCAAATATTGTATACGGGCTTGCTATAATTATTGTAAATCTCAAATGCATGCACTTTATTAAATTTAAAGAATGTTTCGTATGCCTTAAGGTAAAACATAGTGGATCTATATACTTAAAATAAGACCTGTGTTATTGTACCTATGTTTACGAAATAAATGAAATCTGAAATCTGAAATCTGAAATCTAGTAAGCAACCTCCCGTGACGAAACGGTCAAGTAACTGATACCTTTGTTTATATGAAGCCAGACGCGCCAAATTGCCCGACGCACACACGGACAAGTGTACATGCCCGTGTGTACTTCGTTGCATTCTAAAAAAAGGGTGTAGGTGTCTTTTTATACGCTGCAAAATACCACTAAATATTTGATTTAAAAAAAATAAAAAAATATGTCCAAATGGAAGACAAAATTCTTAATTCAATTATGTAAAAAAACGATTTTCGCAAAAATGCAGATGTCCGTTTGCTCTTTGCTGCCGTCGATTTATGGGTCACACAAATATTCGTCTCCGGTGGGAATCGAACCCACGACCTTCTCCTTACCTACATTGTCAATGTTATATGTAACCATCGTGGTTTGTTACACTCATACTCCTACTGCGACCACTGGCGCTGCTACGTGTCTAGCTAAGTAAAAAGTGGTTCACGCTAAGTCCCGAATTCTATAAGTATGACCTACGTTGCTATTTTTCTTCTTAATGCTCACAAAAGTGGGAATTCGCAAAATTTTTGAAATAGGTTCCCAGAAGAGATGTTTAAGAATTCGACTCAGTTTTTAGAACCTCGAAGAAACTAAGTTAAAAAAATTACGTTCGGAAAACGTCGAAGATTCTACCATTGTCACTAAATATTCAAAGTAAGGTTTTGTCTTTTAAATTACCTTCCTTTGCAAAAAAATAGGTAATATTTCCGTTTTTTGAACAAGTTCCAACTAGGTACCACAAACAACACAGTATTATTGTTGGGCTTAGAACAATAGGGTTTGTTTATGAAGTTCTGGTAACAAAAAAATTTTGTAGAAATGCGGGTCCAGTATGGCAGTCTATTTTCTTCACAAGTTAATTTACGGGTTTCTCAGAACTTATTTTTTTGCATTCTCGCTTTAACGACGCGACCCTGTATATTGCTTGTGCTATACCTACCTAGGTATTAGGTTCTATTAAGTATCTTTAAATTATGATTTTGTAATGTTGTCGTAGTAAATTAACTTGTTATGGGGTGATGCGCCTGCTGATTAACGGAAGAGGTATGATAAAGACAAGGAAAGCTGGAAACAAACCCTGTACCAAACCGTCTGGTTACCGTGGTACAGGTAGTTATGGTACCTATAGGTAAAATATTTGGACATTTTCACACAACGCTATCTGATCTCAAAGTAAGCTTGGAATAACCTGCTTGTGTTATGGTATCGACCACGAATATGAAAACTTATTTAGGTACTATCTACTTATTATACAAATAAACCGGCCAAGTGCGAGTTAGACTCGCCCATGAAGGGTTTTGTAGCAGCAAGTAACATAATATAAAAGTTCTTATAGTTCGTTGTAACTTTGACTGATGTTTGAAAATTGCGGTTTATAACGTATTAAAAAAAAACTACCATCTCTATCTCGTTCAAACTAATTTTCGTTGGTAGTTTTTATGGCAATGTACATCATATATTTTTTTTAGATTTATCATTCTTTTAGTTTAGAAGTTAGAGTGGGGGGGGGGGGGGGGGCAAATATTTCCACTTTGGAAGTGTCTCTTGCGCAAAATATTCACTTTAGAAAAAAATTATGATAGAAACCTCCATAGCATTTTTAAAGACCTATCTATAGATATGATACACGTATGGGCTTGATGAAAAAAAAATGAGTTTCAGTTCTGAGTATGGGGACCCCCAAAATTTACTGCATTTTTTCTAGTTTTCTATTAGAATCTTAATGCGGTTCACAGAATACATCTAGCTACCAAGTTTCAATAGCATAGACCTTATAGTTTCGGAGAAAAGTGGCTGTGACACACGGATGGACAGACAGACAGACATAACGAATCTATAAGGGTTCCGTTTTTGCCATTTGGCTACGAAACCCTAAAAACGCCCAGACTCTTGGGACAAACATTAATGGATCACACAAATGTTGTCTCGGTTAGGAATCGAACCCACCACGCTTTCAACATTGGGAGAGGCCTACTTAAAGTAGCGAGGACGGAGACATGCTATTTTTATGGATTGGTTGAAAATATTAACTATAGGTATTAAGTAAAAATAATAATGTATAAATTGCATAGCCCAATTTTTATTCATTATTACCTACTTTTATTCATATCAATTCAAAATTGTAATTCACAATTTAATTTATCTTTATATTATATATAGGTACTTCATTACTTCATTTAAAAGGAACATAAATATTTACAGAATAAGATTTATACAAAATTCAAATATTACTTAAATTACGTTAAAGCTAAGTACTTACCTACCATCGTAGGTAATTTGGAAAAAATAACAAAATAAACCACAATTCCATTAATTCAAATAAGTAACACAGATGGTCTAAATTGGAATATAAATTTTGAATAACTGAATCTAAGTAAAATCTATGAAATAACTGCTTTTAGAAATGCAATACCTCACACTGTTCAATTAATAATAACATTCCACAATATAATGAGATAAATAAAACAGCACCGAAGATTCACTGCAATGTTTCAAACATTGCAGTAAATCTTTGACGAACAACCCCGAGTTTTTAACCGAGGCGTATAACTAACACTAACTTATATTTACACTGTATGTATAAAAACTATAATGTCTACTCTAAACGTTGTTCACTGTTCTATCCAAAGCAAACACAGAAGAACTTGGCGGCCAAACAACGCCGGGGCAGTAGATAACGCACATAGATTCCATTGGCTCTGCAAGGGACCTCATTAAAAAGGCTAACCCGAGTTATAGCCACAGTTCTGGCACGAAGCCGCAGCCTGGGCTTTCAACTCTCCCAGTTTTTTCATCAAGTACGCGACCTGAAGTCCCTGTTCTATTTCCCTTAACTTTCTTCTGCCCCGACTTTGCTTCGCGGCGATGTTGTTTCTTTCCCGCCGCTCCCTGTATGAATCGTCCGCCTTGCTCCTCTGCTGCACGCCTCGACGCATCCTTGGGTTCGTAGAAATAATCGGTCCATTTTTTTCAAGCTCCCGCAGCATTTTTCTCTTGAAAATTTGGTACTCTTCGTCAGCTAAGAGTTTGTTGGCTGCCAGAGTCCACGGAGCCGACAATGAGGGCTCAGCCTGGAGTGCGTCGGTGTCGCTGTGCGACGACGCATCCTGGCTGATTTCTGACGACGGAGAAATCATCGAAGATGGTGTTGGCACACTGATGCCCGACGATGGCGATGCAGCCGCAGGGGCAGGTGCTCGGAGTCCATGGATTGCCGAAGATAGTTGAGGTGCTTCGTATGGCGTCATGAAAGCACGAGCGAATGGGTATATGGCAGGATCAAAGTGGCTATACGGAAGCACACCCGTGTATGGCGGATACATTGGTAAGCAGTAGGGCTCTAATCGCGAATCGCGGTATGGCACTGCACTTGGACTTAAGTCTAAGGGCCGCTCTTGGACGAAAGCCATCTCTCAGGTGAGGTGTGCGTGTGCGAGACGTGAGCACTTGTTGTCGGTGAAGTGTCAACTGCAACTGATCTCTGGAACAGTGGTGGCAAGCGAGCGGGTGGCAGGAGGCGGGGCTTGAGGGACCTCCCCCTGCGCACGAGGCCCGGGGATGATACCTACAAGTAAAACCCTTTACGTATTGTTGAGTGGTGAATATATACATTGATGGTGGGATGTTGAATGGGATTGAGGTTCTTTATTGTTATGGCCAAGATGTTATTTCAAGTATACTTATCGATTAACTGATGGATTTGTTTTTATTTATGAAATCTTGAACTACTTGTCGTATTCTCATTAAGTAGGTAAGTAGTACCTAATGATTATACGACAAATTATTGTTATTACTTGATACTACGTACTACTCGTAACAATAACATTACGAGTATGTAATAAAAAAATATTAGTCACGGTGTGAGTGCCTCTGAGAGAACATTTAACACATAAACTTAAACAAATTACTTAGGTAGGTACTCTTCGTATAGCCCAGTGCATTGTGGCGAGGGGAAAGAGTACAAAATGTCGCCATAACAATTCATCCCGAGGGTGGCGTAAGAGGTGACTAATAGAACACTTTCGCAAAATGATCCTATGCGTAGAGAAGAAAAACTCAAAATGAAACCCTCTTGTATGTAAAATGCTAACCGTTACGCCAAATTGAAGGCGTTGAGGGCGGATTGAAAACTGTGGGTCGCTGCAACCTGCACCTGTCCATTTCGACACTGCAATAGGCTCACCGCCAATTACTTTCGGGACATAAAACTACAAGGTGAAATGTGGACAAATCTACCGCTTCGGAGACAAAGGCGCGACTACATGTATATATCTCTCTCTCGCTCTCTTTTCCTTATCACGGGTCAGCTAATTTTAGATTCGTTGTGGTTTAACTATTATTTTTAATATTATGTGCTCATCAAGTTTCAACATACAAATGCACATTTGAAAAGAGAGATCCTTATTGTATGGCCCCGATAACTTACGAAACTTGAGTAAAATCTAAAATAAAATTTCCCGACTTACCTACATTCATTTTAAGATGACAAACTAAATCATTGTAACGGCTAAGATAAATATAATAATGGATCAAAACAAAAAAACAGTCACTTCTCGAAATCACGCAATATCACCCTTATAGCAGATCCCTTGCGACGCTCTGGTACCGACGTAATACATGTCCACGAGGAAGGGTTCTCACATGACAGGCGCGTGACAACTTAAAACAATATTGTTAGATAATATTAAGGTTACGATAACGTTAGAGTTCGAGAGTATAGTCTTGTGTGGCGATAGCACTCCCAGCAGCTGCAACAAAGCACAGATGTCGACAATATTTGACAGTCAAGTGCAATCTATATCTACATAAAGGTGTGAGTCATTGACGGAAATATTTAGCAGATCAGACACTTTCAGTAGTGATAGTGGTCGACTGGTGATGGAAGTGATTCTAACAAAACGAACTTCTCCTATAATTTAAATTTAACTCTAAATTATATCGATGATAACGGAAACCCTTCACAAATTTAATGTGATTTTTTTAACGTAATCATATCTTCTCCTGTTTGACCTCGAACAACGCGAGCCGGGCAGAGGTGCCAGTCTCATTCAGTGGCTGGAGAGAATCTTCGACAGATTAGAGCGATTCAAAAGATCGTTTCTCTGTTGGACCATTGTAGATGTAACAAGCACGTTCTGCCAAGACATGTTTTCTTCTTCAACCGTGCAATATTTCACATGCTCATAACTCACATTAATTAACGAAGGACCTAAAGTTGAAAGCAAAATGGCCTTCAACTTGAGGACCTTTTTAAGTATAGTTTTGAGAACCTACTTACTGGTTGTAAGGGTTATCCTCAATTCGTGATAAATCATAGAACTTAATTTTCACTATAAACAAGTAAATAGTTCAGGAATTGTCTCAAATTTTAAATAAGCACTTCATGATCAAAATACGATTACCTACGCAGTGATCGGGGCTACATCGTAGCCCCTTGTATAAAGCGCTCTACGGCGTAGGTAGCCGCTACGCGCGCTATACACAGCTACAATCCCACATTAACACATTCTGAATGTAACACTTCTCTTTGATGCGTCGCTGAGGCGTTTTTATTCAGTACGAGGAAATATATAGCGCACTGTCATCGACCACTCGTTGTCCAACATGGTGGTTGTAACACATTCAGTGCAGACGCATTGTCCGCAGATGATGACGTCTTTGACCACACTGCAGCTCTGACACAAGTTACTGAATCGCACACAAATAATAATATATACCTACAAAAATAGAGTTGGCCGGTGTTCTCAGAATATATTGTTATTAAACTTCAGAGCGAAGTTTTATACGAAGTAAGCTAAATAGGAACAAACAGATACTCGCGACAGATTGTTTATTAATCAGTCCCTTTCCTTGCCCTTCTAACAGTTAATCTTTACGAATCCAACACGGCACCGTGAACCTTATAGAATAGAGTTGCATGAACGGATAATGCAACAGACGGACGACAGTTGCGATACTATCTATTGTGAATATATTTTTTTATCTGTGATAATGGTTTTTTGGTTATATATTAAAATACCAAAAATCAAAATGCCTTTACTTAAAATGCATTAGACCAAAATACCTGAATTCAAAATACCTTATTTCAGTACACCTTACCGTAAAATGTCTAAATTTAAAATACAAATAATTATTATATCAGAATTCAAAATACAAATTTTCAAAATATCCTTAATTTAAAGCTTACCCGGGGCTCCCAACTGTAGGCTGTTATGTAGGATACGTGTGGTTTTTAGTCGGTAGAAGTCCGGCATAGTATACATGTAGGATTTACCTCATGTTAAAATACTTTGATTCAGAGTTACAAAAGTACTACAGTGGACTAACGAAAAATCAAAAAAAAAAAACCATGAAGGCTAAGGCGGGAGCTCCGCTTCGCTTTGCTCCCGCCTTAGTCTTCTAACCTAACCTATCCGAGTCGGGATACTCTGAATACACAGATACAGATATATAGCATCTATGTAGGATTTAAATCATGTTAAAAAAGGGTATTTTGTGTTTGAACATTTTAGGATAAGGTATTTGATAAATTTATTTTTTGGGTTTCGGTTTATCGACCGTAAGGCATTTTAAATTATTTATATTATAAATATTTGCCTTTTGAATATTGATATTTCGATTTCGGGTATTTTGGGCTACGATATTTTGAGTTAAGGCATTATAATTTCTGGTATTGTGACGGTATACAGGTTTTTTTTACGTGAGGGAAAATCCTCAGAGGATGTTATGCCGGACTCTGTGATAATGGTTAAATATTTGTTTAATTTTGTAGACAAAAGTTTACTTTGAACAGGTAACAATGGAAATTTGAAAATAAGTAAACGTTGTTGTTTTTGTTTTACAATAAAATTGGTGCATCTTAAAGTAGTAAGTAATGATTTTTCTGAAAAACTGGCAAGCATCTCATAAATTTTTTTTTCTTCGTTATAATATTGTACTGGTTCTCATTGTTACATTCTGTACGTTATTTGGAACATCCCAGCTTTTATCAAGATACTTGTACAATGTTAGCACTGAATCTCTAAATAAATAAAATCAGTCAAGTAAAAATCAGACTCTGGCACTAATGGTTCCGTACCATTATCAATACGGAAGGAGCCGTCTGAAGTATTTGGAATTTAATATTTACTTTTGTAGTGAATATACAGCAAAACTATTTAGTGAAAATTTATTTTGAGCGTCTACCTGTTGCCGTTATTAAGAGTCCATATGATGCCAAATAGACTATTACTTTGATCTAGATCTCAGGACTCATGAGGTCTGCTGAATTAAAATTTGAACACAGAAAACTTCAGCCCATAAACTAAAAACGCTCTAGGCTCGAAACACGATTACTGATAAAATCCTCGATAGATTTTTGTGTTGAAAATACCTCGATTACGTGAAATTTTAAGCTAGATCTCGTATGTTATAAGTTGTTTTTATAATATAAAATATTTATAAGAAAGACAATGGTAAAATCTTCATTTGCACTAGAGACTTTTTTTCATATTGGTTATAGTTTTTTTATAATTAATTTATTTCGTTAAAAACGCACAAAAACTTATCGCATCTCTCTCTTTTTTGCACGCTAAAATGTATATCTTCTATCTTCTTTTAACTATTTGGCGTCTGGTAGGCTCTTAAAAAGAACAATAAAATCATCAAACCATCATGTTTGTTGTATGCAAGGAAAAAGAGGCGCAAATGAATAAGTGTACTACAAGATGCGTATCAAAATATGATTTTGTTACAAATTGTATAAATATTTTTAAATGTTAAATAATGTGTAAAATAATAGAATCAGCCACAAGTGGTGTACGTGAAAGCTAACACCCAAGATAACACCCACGATGAAGTAATAAATCACTTTTTAATCATTTATTTTATGGGTGTCTAGAACCATAAACTAATTGGTCAGTAAAGTTGTTCGTTTATGGCACCTGAGTTTTACGTTTTGGGTTTAAACAGTGGAAGTTAAACAAAAGAAACAATGGTTGCCTGTTACTTCGAATAGAGAACGTTTACTAAGCTAGTATGACCGAGTTAGATCATTGTCTGGGTTAGTTTTGCATACCTGATTGGTACATATCCTCATTTTCTGTTCTGCGGTCGATGGCTTCTATGTTGTGCATTTTTGTCGGCTTCGCTTTACAAATGTCACACACAGCTTTCGATGTTTTTGATAAATATGAAGTAATCTTCCCGTCGATCATTGTCATTAGCAATTGATATTTGGTAGTAACATTTTGCAGTTCATACAGTTACAGTGCTTCTATCTGTAGTTCTACTTCTTTTTTTTCACGTAGTACTTAATTTTCGCATTCTTTTATGAATTTAAACTGAATAGGGCGACAGTAAATCGTTGAAGACGGATGATCATTTTCCCACAATATCTTCTCATCATGCATCAGTCTTATGGGTACTAAGCTGTACTTTTGCTTGTAATTAATATTTTTTTTTCGTTTAAAGCAGCTCTACCATGTGGTAGAGTTGCTTTAAACGAAAAAAAAATTGCATGACTAGCACTTGTTTAGAACGCATTCTGGTGTAAGTACCTAACTACCTTGTTCTCGTGTCATACTAAATATTGTAGCAATGTAAACGAAACAACCTTTCTGCTTTCGGTTTGTTCATTAGAAGGTATAACCTAGTGTAAGTCATACAATATTATTGTTTAGTTACAAACTACCCTATTATTCACAATCAGACAATGATCAAACCCGGCCATTTGCATACTTATGGAATATTCTCTGTTAAACAGCAAACAACCGTTGTTAGCTTTTGTTTAACTTCATTGTTCTTTAACCATAATTAAATAATTTTGCAAGTGCCGACAAACGGTTTTGTACAAAAACATTATGCTGTCTGTGAATATTTACAACTTAACGGTAACGGACATACCGATTTTATCTCAGGTATCGAGTGAATGAAACAATCGACCAAGGGCGAGTCGGACTCACGCACAGAGGGTTCCGTACCAAAAAACGGCGAAAAATCACGTTTATTATGTGGGAGCCCCCCTTAATGCCACCTCTGATTCTGATTTTAGTTTTTGTTGTTATAGCGGCAACAGAAATATTTATTTATTTATTTATTATTCACTTTATTGTACACCATGTAAATACATCATTCGTGAAAATTTTAACTGAAATAGAGCCTCGTGATGTATAGACCGACAGACTGACAGACAGACAGACGGACAGCAAATTCTCATGAAAAGGGTCCCGATTTTACCTTTTGTGTACGGAACCCTAAAAGCTGACAGGCACTAACTAAGTTACCCTACTGCCTAATATTAAAGTGAAAAGAAATTTGTTAAGGTGTTTGAAAAGTAATAAACACAAAAACTATTTAAGCTATTCAATCACACCCTACCTGAACGACCCTGGCTAAAATTTGAAACAGTAAATCTCGCCAAGGTGACGTCGCCAGCCTGATGGTAAGCATCTAGCGATTGGGGGCCAATCTCACAGTCCGTAAGACTTCTGACAGTGGTGCTCAAGTTGGCGGCCCTGTGATGTGCCTCTTCATGCTCCTCTTGAAGAACCCGGGATTATAAGATGAGGTAAACACGTGTGAGATGCCGTAACGGGAACAAAATCTTATACGAATACTTACAGAAATGTTACAACTTGTGTAATAATACAATGAGCCTTCACGCTGTCGACAATAATGTCGTGATGTAATGGACAAGAACAGAAAGTCCAGACAATAAAATAACAAACTTGCAGGTTATCATTGTAGACTGAATAAAGTCAGTATTTTTTTCCTGGGTATAGGTACCTTCGCTTTTACAACAGGCTTCCAAATAAAAAGTATGCCCTTAATTAAGTTAAAAAGTGTATAAAAAGTAAACTGTACTGCAAGGTCTATTATACAATTGATGATTATTTGCTTGACAAGGAAGCCTGGAAATGACCCGCTTGCCGCTGGCTAAGTATTTTGCATTGACAAGAAGTGTTTAAATTTTAAACCGACTTCAAAAAAAGGAGGAGGTTCTCAATTCGTCTGTATGTATTTTTTTTATGTATGTCAAGCGATATTTCCGGCAATTATAGACGGATTTCAAAATTACTTAGCACAAAGTAATATGTATTTTGATTTGTCAGATTTTGTTCGAAGTCGGTTGTATTTTTAATTGAAAATTTTTTTTTAGTTAGTGTTACTGTATATTGTGGCGTAAATTTGGCGAAGCCTACGTCCAGCAGTTGACTGCCACAGACTGATTGGACTGATTGATTGCTTTATTACTTATTGTAAAAGAATAGCCCGCCGAGTTCTTGCCAGTTTTTCTCAAGCGGGCCGCGTTTCGAACTGGTAATGGTGGTACTAACTGTGGTTGGTATTCATGGAGTTTTGAGTAGTATTTTCAAACGTCGCATAACAATTATATTCATGGTCTTCAATGTGACTTAACGTCTACCATGTTACTTGTACCAAAGACCAACATTCGATGCACAGAAGCGCCCCAACGTACAAAAGTCACAAACTAACGTCCACCCATTATATATTATATATATATTATATATATTATATAGAACTGACCGTTACGTTCTTAATGTAGATATCGTTTACAGGACACTAAGCTAGCTGGTATACATATTTTATGAGTGAAACATATTCATAAATCCGCCATCTACAAGTTTTATACTAAGTCATTGAGAACCCCAATGTACAAAAATTTAAATCCACGACATAATTAGGTGACCCTGTCGAACACTTGTTTGTGCTTGTCGAAACACAAAGATACATTATGTAGGTACATAATGCAGTTAAAAAGCGTGGAGTGGTCAAAAATAACAGTTGTTGGTAGCACTCCACGGTTTTTAACTACACATAAACATTACGACGTCAAATAGACAACACAATAGTTACTAACAAAATTAAAGGTTATCACGCGCCTGTCATTTTAAGAAGAATTCCTTGGTCGCCTTTTCGCCACATACATCTATGTTACGTCTTCTAATATATTGACGAAAAACCTATTAAGTAAATGAAACTAAAAATAGACCAAAATATCAGGTACCTCCTTCACTGAGCCATCTTACTTTATCCTTACAGCAGACCTGAGCAGACCCCGCGTCGCTGGGTACGCAGCGCGTGCCTACGTGGCAGGGTGCTCAAAATGACAGGCGCGTGACAACCTTCTCAGTTGTTAGTATTGTGTTATTTATTTAGCGTCGCAATGTTTATGACATGTGTAGTTAAAAAACGTGGAGTGCTACCAACAACTGTTATTATGGACCACTCCACGCTTTTTAATTGCAATAAGTACCTACGTAATGTGTCCTTGTGTTTGACAGGCACAAACAAAGTGTTCGACAGAGTAATTTAATTGAGTCGGGGATTTAAATTTTATTGGAGCTTTCATTGACTAAGTACTTGTAAATGGCGTATTTATAAAACGAATGACTCCTAAAATATGCATAGCATCTAGCTTAGTGTCATTTTTTTTGACGTGAAAAAATTCCTACATGGATGCTATGCCGGACTCCCACCGACTAATAACCCCACGCATCCTACCTAACTACCTACGGTTGGGAGCCACGGGTAAGCCCTCGGAAGGATACCCCAGGACTCCCAACAGATCTACAGCTATCACTGCGGCATCACCTAGGGGGGTTTCGGTGCTATCCCTCGTCTTGGGGGTTTGTTCGGGTGTTATTCCGCTTTTTCGGGGGCGTGCGTGAATCCCTCACTCACCGTCCTCAGGCCCCCGGTCATGGAGGCCGATAGTCTTCGGCGAAGACGCGTCGATGGCGCAGACACGTCGGTCGGCGGCGCAGGTTTTTAGCCAATAGCGGTTGAGGTAGTGGCTAAATAGCTAAAACTAAACATTTGCTAACGCCAGAAATACAGGAGTGTAAACGACTTCATGCCATTCTCCGACACAGCTTATTATTATTGTGGTTTCACAGATGGGAGGTATGTGGTATGCGACGGCGTTATTCTACCGTATGACTGGCGAATGCCGACACGCATTTGAGCATGCTTCTTTGTCTGGCTGCTACTGTGTCACGCAGTCTCTGAATTGGATTTCCATACGTGACACAACAGTCACGTATGGCAACATATTGCTGAGGTAAGGTCTGCTTACTTCTCGCTTTAACGGTGTAAGATTCGCAGCTTAAAAATTATAATTAATATTAGATTAGGGAAAATTCTTATGCTAGGGAAAAAAATTGAGGGTCGGCAGTGCGAGTGCAGCACCTCTGATGTTGCAAACGTTGATAGGCTACGGTGACCACAGTCCATCAGGTGGGACACTGGGACCGTTCGCTTGTCTTCTACCTTTAAAAGCGTAGGGTGATTGTTGATATATGATTGTTGGTTGCACACTTACGTGAGACTAAAGGTATGAGTCCGAACTCGACCGCAAGCAGCACTGCGGTCGCTGCAACGCCGCGATCGCGCCACTGATACCCATGCGTTCTGTATAGATTTGTAATAGAAAACATTCCGAACTCGGCAGCAGCGTCGCGACTGCACTCAGTACTGTCGCCTTGCCGCAGCGACAGCAATGCTGCTTGCAGTCGAGTTCGGACTCATTTATGAGTCATATATGAGGAGGGACAGATAGCTAAAGGTGCACCTTTAGCTATCTGTCCCTCCTGGAATATCCTTCCGAAGACTTACGCGGGGCTCCCAACCGTAGGCAGTAGGTACCTAGGGAACGTGTGATTTTTTGTCACCAATAATAATAGGAATAGTATCCATGCCGAACTTACCTGACGGTAATATAAAGCTGTATGTCCATTAGGGTGTCCCTTAAATTTTAATTTCAATATATTTTTACGCATACCTTCTAAAAACTTTCGTATTAACCTAATATAGTCTAGAAATAAATATTAGCCCGAATTATAAACGGTAACCCGTGCCGACTTGAGTTTTTGACTTGTCCATACAAGCTGCGCGGGTGCAGCGCTGCGACCTGTTACTGCTAGTTTCAATTGTCATTTCATACGTGATTTCTAACATTATTAGTCCGTTGTTTTTTATTGTGTAAAGATGTCTGTGGAATTACGAAGTGATAAACCAAATATTTACCTTATCGAACTGCAGAGCCACCAGATAAATGGTGCCAAATTGCCATCTAATCGACAAGTTCTCAACGTTTTATTTTACAATATTCGTGAAGTCAAGCTGACTGTTAGTGAAAGTGCGAATCTTGTTATAAGAGAGTGCATTATATTTTGGGAAAAGCCAGAATTCCTACGAAGGCATTTCTTAACTGCGTCATGAAAGTTGTTGATTTATATCATGTTTGGAAGGAGCTGCAAAAAAACTGTAAGAAAACTCAGGTGACGTTCAAGAACCATTGTAACCACTTTATTAGTTAGTAAGTTACTCACCAACTTACTCAGAGGGAGCTTGCAGAGGACAGAGGAGATTTGATATTGCACATGCTGATGCCTTCGACAGAATGAAGATAGAGGAAGACAAAGAATTTTTAAGGAAACAGAGAGAGCCAGGTCGACCGGGATGCTTAGGTGGAATTGACAAAAAATTGGCAGAGAAAGAAGACCGAATTAGGCAAAGACGATTCGAAGAAGAGGAAAGAAAGGTAAAGCAAAGAGAGTTATTGGCAGTTGCATCTACTTCTTCGATACATAGCTTGGAATGTCTTGAGAATTCGGATGAGGAACAGATTTCGAACTCTGAACTCAGATTCCTTGCCCTGAAAAAAGTTCTAAAAGAGGCACAAAATCTTTCATAACTCCTAAACTGGTAGCAGCTTTAGATCGATGCCAATTAAGCAAAAGGGACTCAGTTTATATTCTCCATGCGGTTGTAGAAGCGCTTGGTCTGAACAGCGATGATTTCTCTATTAACAAATCCTCGATTCAGCGAATTCGTGCTCAGGCGAGAAAATTCAGGGCAGAAGCAATAAAAACTGACTTCCAGAATAATTTTCTTGACGTAGTCACAGTCCATTGGGATGGGAAACTATTACCTGCTTGCCAATTATTGCTTCATTTGACGATAGAGAATAGCTTCTTGCAGTACCGAAATTAGAAATTTCTTCTGGAAAACATAAAGCTAAAGCTATTTCAACTGCACTCTTTGACTAGAACCTCCATAATAAAGAACAGATAATGTGCTGCGATACAACATCTTCAAATACTGGACGTTTTAGTGGAGCTTGTGCTATTTCGGAGCAGACTTGAGAAAGGGAATTGCTGCTTTTTGCTAAAACTCAGGCCCCCCCGAGCTTTGAATCAAGCGCGATGGATGGCGAGAGGGATCTTTCTATAAAAATATGTTTGCTTCAAACGTAACTTAAAATTACTGCAAAGGACAAAATTAATGCTCTACAAGATGTTTGCTTATTTATCGTCACCTTGTATACTAAACTTTGGCTCGAATGCACAGTGGCAATAAAAGCACCTAACCAAGACTTGTGCTTTTTGAAAGCTCTAAAAGAATATGAAAAAGTAGACGCGACAAGTTCCAAGGCATCCATAAGCATGTTTGTTCATCATTTATGGTATTTGTGTGAAGAAACAGTCATGTTATCACTCTTTGATGAAGAAGTTGATTCCAAAATAAAAACAAAAATGATTAATAATTTTAACGCTATCTCCCATCGAAGAAGGAAATTACGCAAAATTTGTTTAGTAAGCTTAATTATTTTCTTGTTTCTTTTTTCAAAGTTTCGTGGCTTAGTTTTTGCTTATTTAAACTGTTTTTTCTTTCTTTCGGATATGACGAAGGATGATTTTGTGACTCAAAGATGCAAACAACTTCTATCTCGACTGCAGATCGACGACAGTTTTCTTTGGGAAGATGTATCTTCTTGGGGTGACAATCCTACTTTTTTGGAAGCTAGAAGACGAATAAGTCGTTTGAAGGTCGTAAATGACACTGCTGAAAGAGCTGTTAAATTAATGCAAGATTTTAATGGACTTATCACGGCTGAAGAAGAGCAAAAACAGTTTTTGTTGCGTTGTGTTAAGTAACATAGAAATCTGTATCCAGACTGTAAAAAAACTTCACTAAAGAGAAGTTACCCTAATTAATTTCTATTATAATTTGTATTTAAATAAAAGTTTATGTTGATCTTATTTTATTTTTACTCATAATTATTTACTTTATTTGTTGAATTTTAATTACTTAGTTTTGGATTAAACCAAAATGTTAGCCCAAAACACCATTTTTTATTAAACTTTAGAGCTCGGTCGGCACGGGTTGCAATCATGCTACAAATATGAAATTTCATATTTAAGTACATTTTAGCATTTATAAAAAAAGTAGAGGGTATGCGTTTCGAAATTCTAAAAAGAAAAAAAATTTGCCATATAAGGGACACCCTAATGTCCATGTACAGAAACCTTGTAACTACTGACACAAGTTCTAAACGGTGACGCTTTCTTTATATAATACTAGCTGATGCCCGCAGCTTCGTCCGCGTAAAATTTGTTCCCGCGGGAAGTTATTCCTGAGATAAAAGGTAGCCTATGTGTTATTCCAGACTATAATGTATCTCTGTACCAAATTTCAGCCCGATCCGTTCAGCGGTTTGAGCGTGAAAGAGTAACAAACATCCACACTCACAAACTATCGCATTTATAATATTAGTAAGATTTGGCATTACGTAATGAAGCGCTCGTGGCCCCGCGGACTCAGTGTTCTGTAAACGATCACTGTAGTAAGCAACTTTCATTATGGCCAGTCCTTGGATGGATGACCATCCATGTGACCACTTTGTTTATAAATATTTTTTATCTGAAGCCAACCAATTTAAAAAACATGAGGATGTTAATGTAAGTAATTATTTTAAGAAGGTTCAACAGAGAGTTGCAGATGCCACTGGAATTTCAAAAAGAACTTTGAACAATATATTAAACGAAGTCGGCACTGGCACTGATAATACACATTCCAGTGGAACAAAATCCAGCTCTCGAAAAAATGGGAGACCAAAAAAACAATTTCGTTTAGATATGGACGATTTTGATTATGATGTTGTTAGAAGAATGGTGTACGATTTTCATCTGCGTTACAAACAACTGCCTACAATAAAAACATTAAAAGCTAAATTATCTGAGGCTATTAATTATAATGGGTCTGAAAAGACGTTGAGAAAAAATCTTTATGAAATGGGATTTGCGTTCACAAAAATAAAAGACAATAGAAAAGTTCTAATGGAAAAGCACGATGTAGCTCTCAAACGAATTGAATATCTGGACAAAATACTCGAATTTCGCGAAGCAGGAAAAAACATTATCTATATGGATGAGTTCTACATACATACAACCCACACTAAAGGAAAAACTTGGAGTGATGATAAGCAAATAGGGGTAAAAAAACCGATTTCAAAAGGTCAACGTTTGATAATTGTTCACGCAGGTAACGAAAAAGGCTTTGTACCTTTTTAACGTATAAATCCACGGACGCTAAAGGTAATTATCACAACGAAATGAATAACGAAAACTACGAGAAGTGGCTGGAGCCCTTAGAGCTCCTCGCGGCGACCGGTCGCCGCGCATAATAATCAAGCTTTTCCGTAAAGCCCCGCGCGGCGACCGGTCGCCGCACCTACCCAGACGACTTTAAACTTAAATTTAGCCTTCTTACGTCCTACTTTTCTATGAACAGGTTTATTGCATGTGTAGTTTATAACATTTTCTTGTTTTTGGAATCTTATAAAATGACGTCAATGGGCCAGAATTTTTTACAAAAATCGAACAGTTGAAGTTGAGAGTGGATTGCGCATGGATGGCGTGCGTTTGTGTAGTACGTGTGTGTTTCGTGTTTTTATTATAAATAATGTGTTTGCATTATTATTTATTATTATACACAGTAAAATAAACAATATATCAATAATCCGGTTGGTGTTTACAGGATCGTAAAATATGGTGTGGTGGTAGAGTAATCAATGTTTTTTTTGTTGAGTGCGTGTGTACCAAGTGCGAGTGTGCGTGTGTGTTTTGTTTTTTTATTATAAATAATGTGTTTTCATTATTGTTTATTATTATACACAGTAAAATAAACAATTTATCAATGATCCGGTTGCTGTTTGCAGAATCGAAAAATTTGGTCTGGTAAGTGAGATAAAATTTTTTTTTTGGGAAATGGGAAATCTTTTTTCATTTTTAGGGTGGTGGAGCTAGGTCCGTGCGATTACCGATTTTCGATATATTTTTTTACAAGGACAGATTTACAGAGTTTTCCGTGAACAAGATACTAGCCGAACATGGGCACACTGTGTTGCGATTGCCACCGTACCATCCGGATTTTAATCCAATTGAAAATATATGGTCTCAGCTAAAAGGCTATGTGGCCGCGAGAAACGTGGATATGAATTTAAGTTCAATAAAGACATTATTAACTGAAAAATTAAACATGATCGAGGCTGATGAGTGGAAAAAGGTTTGTGATCATGCGATAAAATGCGAGAATGAATATCGAGGAATTCAACACGCTATGGACGACAAAATAGATTGGATAGGCTAGTAATAAATACAGCTGATAGTGGCAGTGACACAGACCTCAATGAGAGCACAGATAGTGAAATGGAAGGAATTGAATATTTATGATTTTGTTTTTATTATACTAATTCCGTATTTTTCCCCGTGCGGTGTTCTATTAGAATAAGAAAAATAATATGTCGCATAAGTCGACTAAGGGTACAGGGTTAAACCGTGTTGTGGCCGATGGCCTAGCAATTTGTCACCACAATATTACACTTTTTGTCGATCTTATATAAAATATATATTTATGAAGATTATTTGAAGATTATTTTTTCCTAACAAGAATATAGCAATAATTAAAAATAGTTACATCGTGTTTTACAGCTCTATATATTTCACGTGAAATCAAAACAAAACAACAATAAATATACTACAAATATCTATTTTAGTTATATTTAGCATCCACAAAACTTGAGAGGTGTCAAGGGACACCCGGATGGAACGAAGTTCCTTTCGATTAATTAGTGAAGGAATTAAAAAAAATATTTTTTTTTTAATTAATAATAATATTTTTTATATTATTAACCCCCATTTTATTACCCCCCCTTTCCCCCTCCCCCCTCTACCCCCTCCCCTCCCCCTCCCCCCTCTCGGTTCGGTACCTCTACCCTCCATACTATAGCAATAAGGAACTTCGTTCCAAAAAAGTGTCGTTACAACTTTTCGTGAGAATTTTTTCCGTCTAGCACCCTTTCACAACGCGCGATAAGGAACTTCGTTCCAATAAAGTACTTAGTGCTAAATTCAAATTCTGATAAACGACTAATCTAATAATTGATGTACATGGAAATGAGCATTCGATTGCATTCGGAAATGCGATGATTGCCGATGTGCATTCTTTATGGCCCCGTACTGTACAGCCGTTGTATAAAGTCTTTGAGATAATTTGTCTCAGAACTGTAACAAAATAACCATGGAGCAAATAGGTTTATAAAAGATATCAAAGACAATAACTATTCAAATATTTACAACTGTATTTTGAAAACCTTTGTCGAATAAACACATGCACCAGCAAATTAGATTTTTAATAGAAGAAAGTCTCTAGTTTGCAAATTTGTGCCCTGGTGAGATGAGCTCATAATTGGCTTTACGTTAAGTTATTGTCCTCCGAAGAAAATGAAAGGTTTGATTTTGAAACAAGGTTATACAAATTATTTGCATAGTCCAGGAGATTTTGTTTTGATTTCCTTCATATCTCCCGTTGAGTGAATTTAATTTCTGGTACCGCACCAGGAGATGCCGCTTAGCAAAGCGCCCTGTCGTTCGTAGATAAGTTGGAGCCAAATATACGTCCCGAAAGGTGGACTATCTCCTTGGCACTATCGGACAAAGTTTTGCTGATTCTGCAAATATTGCAAGAAATTTAAGACTCGAATCACGAATATGAAAGAAATACTCAAAAATAAATTTGCGACAGGCCCGGCTGTCTGTCTGTCAAGGGGCAGTATCTCGGGAACCGTGATAGCTAGGGAGCTAAAATTTAACAAATGATGTATTTCTGTTGCCACTATACAAAAAATCAGAAATAAAATAATTTTTAAGGAGGGCTCCTAAACAACAAACGTGACTTTTTGTCGCTTTTTGGTACGGAACCCTCAATGCGCGAGTTCGACTCGCGCTTGGTCTATTTTCGGGAAAAGGAAGTCTAGGTGTAGGGAGGAGCAATAGACCAACATTCGTGACGCGTGTTTGTGCTGTCCCAGCATTATTGTCTTCACTGTGACGGCCCAAAGATAATGGTCTATTATCATACATATTATAATAATGCTTCTTTCCATTCAAATAAAATTTGCAGAAGTAAGCGAATACTCTCGTTCGCGCAATTTAGAATAATTGTCATTGTCAGGAACACCAAAAACTATTCTATGCTAATCGAAGACAATTGGAGATGATTTAGCAAATTGCTGGAACACTTTTTGCCTCATTCAAAATTGTACCAGAGTAACTGTTATGATTATTATTTGTAATGCTTGTTAACTTGGCAAGGATTTTTTTATTTATAACTATTATAAATACTAATTTGAATAGGGTCTCATTTAGTTCATTAATGTACGAACGGATGTCCAAAACCCTCGGTGGGTGAGTCCAACTCACTTGTTGGTTTCTTGAATCGTTGAGTTGCCATTGAAGACTTGACGTAGGGTTAGGTACCTACCTACCTCAGCACATCGAATCAAAATCTACTTTTGTGGCACCTCGAAGACTGCTGCTTGGCATTGTACAAGTTTTGAAACAATTTTTCTCAGAAGTGTAATTATAACTAAAAACAATAACTATACAAGCATTAAACTATACAAAACACTGTATTTTAAAACGTTTGTCGAGTTACAAATACATGCCATGGCAATAAGCTTCTTTTGAAAGAATAAGAAAGTCTCAGAATTGCACATTTTTTTGGACCTTGTTTTGTTGCCAAAATTGGTTTTACGTTGAGCAATTGTCCCTAGTATCAAAAGGAAAGGGTTGGAAACAAGATTACACAATTTGCATAGATGTGGAGTTTTTATTTTACTTTCCCGCCAAATCTCCCGCTGAGTAAATTTAATTTCTGGTATGATAGTGTCACACCAGGGGATGTGGGGCGACAAAGCACCCCTGTCGTTCATGGTCGAGTTAAGAGCCAAAGATAGGTCCCAAATGGTTGCCTTCTTCGTTGCCACTCGGGACTTGGGGCCAAACTGCTGATTACTTTGCCTAATTTTGGAAGGAGGCTACGCATTTAAAAGCTTCGACAATACTGGACAAGTCCATTTCGACGTCCAGACGAGTCTCATCTCTAAGTAGGTATAAAAGTAGGTATTAAAACAGGTCATATAGGATTTGAATACTAGCCTATTCAAGCATGATGCACAGAATTAAAATAATATCTCCTCGCGCACATAAATTGCATAACCATATTTCTTAGAAGCAACCCCTTTCTTTCATACTGGCGACAATAAACCAACATTACCACAATTTTGCAAAACGAACCAAATAAAAAAATTGCAATCTTAAGACTTCCTGATTCTATTCAAAACAGCTTATTGCCGATTGTACGCATTTGTTTGTTCGACAAAGGTATTGAAATGCAGCTGTTGTAAATATTTTAAATATTTATTGTCTTTGGATATGACAGTTCCGAGAAAAGTGACTCTCTGATCATTTTACACGTTTAGTATAATTAATATACAATTTACAACAAAAGCAAATTTTGTCAATTTTCCGTCTACTATATAAACAAAAAACGCTTTCATTTGCACCTCTTTTTCGTCATTTACTGAACGAGTCCCCTTAAGATTAAAATTTAGTGATCCGCTATTGCAGCGTAAAGTGCATTGTGCAGCCAGGAATGCCAGTGTAGCTCGCGTGTTGCGTGTAGCGATCGTCTGTCTACGAACAATGACGGAGTCAGTCGTAGCATGACCGTAGCACACTCTGTACGCAATGGACATGAATTTTGTCCACCGCGTCACTGACTCTGTGGTCCAGTGGTAAAACGACGCGGGTGCCGTTCATTGATGCACGGGGTTCAAATCCGAGTCAGGTGACCAAAACATTTAAAATTTTACGAAGAATTTGAAGACACAGCAACAGTTATATAATATTATTTGGCTTTTTCTAATGATGCCCAAGGGGTGGCGTTGTTGTATTATATTATATTTAGAAAATTAAAGTCAAAAAGAAAATTTTCAAAATAATATAAAAGGAAGCAGCCCAGAAAACAGTGACACGGTTCGAAATGGGTTGACAGCTTATATTATACTATTCTCAGGAGCAAAAGAAAAGGTTTTTAAAATTAATAATGAGTCTAGCTCCTGGGCAACCTAATTGATGGGGTCTGCAGTCCACGTGCTATCTTTAGCCCGACTTCCCGCCATGAATAAATTACAATGTGTATAAGTTTGTTATTCAATAACGCTTTAATCTCTGAACCAATCTGGCTGATGTTTGTCGTAATTATAAAAAAAAAACTGGCGGACGTCACGCGGTTACACCCGCGTAGTTCCTGTTCCCGTAGAAGAACGAGAATAAAATATAGCCTATGTTCACCCGGAAGAGTTTAGCTTTTCAACAGTGAAGGAATTTTTCAAATTGGTCCAGTAGTTTCGGAGCCTATTCGATGCAAACAAACAAACAATCAAATCTTTCCTCTTTCTCGCTCTGCAGCTTATAGTAGACGATTACGTACCTAATATTAGCGACGTCCTTTACGGTAAATATTTAAGCATTACAAAAAAAGTACCAACTTTGACAAAAACACTATTGTTGAAGACAACAAGGAAGACTGAAATTATTTAAATGATTCCTCTAATTTAAGGCAATTCAAGCAATAAATGTTATTGTTTTACCTTTTGTAAGTAGGCCACCTGCCAATTTACTATTCAAACTTTTTGAAAAAACGGGGCCGCATTTATTGAGCCTGGAACGTTTAGGGCTTATTTTGTTTTTACGTTTTGTAAGTGCTGAGCCGTTAGGTTGTTAAAATGTTATGTATCTTCTATTTTTATACAGAGATTTTTTACAAACAACGTGCCACTTTAATAGTTATGGATTTAGTTTGACTGAAAGTTCAATTGATAGGTAAACTATGGTCTCCTTCATATTTACACCATACCTACCTAACAGCTTACGGTTGGGAGCCTCGGGTAAGCCCTCGGAAAGATATTCCAGGACTATTAGGTACAAACAACGTGCCACTTTAATAGTTATGGATTTAGTTTGACTGAAAGTTCAATTGATGGGTATAATAAGGTCTCCTTCATATTTACACCACACCTACCTAACAGCCTACGGTTGGGAGCCTCGGGTAAGCCCTCGGAAGGATATTCCAGGACTATTAGGGTCTCCTAGTCCGCAGATAGTATCAATTAAGTAGTAATTGAAGTTTAAGTTGTATATACTTGCTATGATCAGTAGAAAAGATATATTTTACTTGAGGGTTTACACTACAAGGAGTCCCACAGCTGTCAGGATGTCATGGAAATCCTATTAAAATTTCAATGCGAAAGTTTTATGTAGATGTATGGTAAGATATTCTATCACGCTCTAATGGCTGAGTAAATCAATTTGAAGTTTGGCACAGGGACAGTTTACACTCTGGAATATCCCATGATTATGTAGGTTTTTATGCCAGGAAATACGTTTTCGCCACAGGCTGCGGTAACGGAAGCCGAATTCCTTCCGGGAGGAGCCGCAGGCCTCGTCTAGTAGATATCTAGAGGAATTGAGGGAACGTTTATACTAACTAGTGTCATTTAGATAATCTAAATGACAAATTCCTCTGCATTTATCCAAACAAGAACTAACAAAAAGACAGTGGTAATAATTGTCTCCTGTTAGAATTCTACACATGACGCCATTTCAAAGATCTTTATCTACATAAACTGTTGTGAACGTAACTCTTACACAAATATGATTTGCGATTCTGAGAATTCAATACCGACTAACTCTTGCCTATTGAGTCCGATTTTTTCAAGTATAACCAAAGTTAGTTGCCAAGGATTGCATTAAGGTTGCATGTCCGTCATCTGCGGACAATGCCCACTATTAGCGGATTATAATACACAAAAAGAGCAGGTACTGTCGCGTGTGTGGGGCAAGTTGTGAACTTAATAATATTTAACGTTTAATTAATTATTATTATGTATGATAATGACAGTATCATACTTATTTGCTATATCTATAAACTTTTGAAGGAATTACTATTGCCGGGATGACGCGCTCTTCGGATTCTAAAAGCTAATTGCTTATTGTTAAAGTAAAAAGAAAAGATAATTTATGATCCTTTATTCCAAATTTTTAGTACAATTTAACATAACCTGGGCGGTTTCGCCTTATGGCATTATCAAAGGTTAATAGACGTCTTTTCATTTATTTTCTCAAGACTAAATAAAAAACATTTTAAAATGAAATGATGGAAAGTATATAATTACCTTTGGAAATGACGTCAAACCAGTCAGGTGCTGTTAAATCGTAATTAAATCTATGGAATAAAAACCTACAAGTGGTTTAATATACATAATGAATTACTGTTATTTGCGTAGGTCACAAAGTACTTAACACTATGAACCTCAACATTATGACTTATCTATTTACATGAAGGTTTTAGATTCGCAAGGCGACAGCGAGAGTCTGAAAGAAGAGATCTTGGCAATTATTACTCTTCTAATAGCCATTAATTACTTTTCTAACAGACATTAATTGAGTACACTACGCCTACAGTATGGGGTTCTTCAAAAGGGGTCTTAAAAGGTTTTACAGGGTTTGGCAGCGCCTCAGTTGTTGCAAATGTCCAGAAGCAGCGGTGACCACCGGTACATTTGGTATTTTAGTGGTATAAAAAAACACTAGGTTTATAAGTAAAGTGGTTCACTTTGAAGAAAATAAAACAAGTGATCTTATAAATACAATTTTTGAACATTGATACTATCCTAGCTACAAATACAACAACATCTTACAATGACAAAGTAGTCATATAATTTTAAGCCAAACCGCTCCGCTAACCGCGTATGCCTTCTCCCCTAAAAGTGCTGTATTTCTTGTATTAGCAGATGCAAGCTGGTCAATGACCACCGTAGTCCCCCGGGATTAGCACATATCAAATAATAACAGTTCACAAACTCTTTTGGAAATACATACTGGGTGAGGGCTGAATCTGGTGAACTGCTCCTGAGGGACTACCGCCAAGGATCTTTATGAAGATAACAGGATAGTTCATAGATTTAGAATTTGTTTTCTAAATCTATGGGATAGTTAACAACCATCACAGATTAATACTTGTTTTTATGTAGTGATTTAGGTAATAAAGGCAATCAGTTGACGCTTGAAATACTGACAGAATATCGAGCGGTGTATTTTCATTAAACACTAGCGGACGTCACGCGGTTTCACCCGCGTAGTTCCCGTTCCCGTGGGAATACGGGAATAAAATATAGCCTATGTTACCCGCAAAGGGTGTAGCTTCCCAACAGTGAAAGAATTTTTCAAATCTGACCAGTAGTTCCGGAGCCTATTCGTTACAAACAAACAAACAAACAAACAAACAAAAAAACAAATCTTTCCTCTTTATAATATTATCATTAAACATAAATAATTTAATGAAAACAAAATGGACATTTAAGGGGGGCTCCCATACAACAAACGTGGTTTTTTGGCACGGAACCCTCCGTGCGCTGGTCTGACGCGCACTTTGCCTTTTTTTTTTCAAAAATAGTCAAAAATGCATTTTGAGTGTTTATGTCTAATTTATGGTGGATTCTTAAAAATAAAGGTTCGAAAACGTGCACAAGTGTTAAAAAGTGAAATAGCGAAGTGAAACGCGACTTTTAAAGTTTGTCGATAAATTCCACAGCAAGCCCTAGGTAAGGTACCACCACTGCTTTAGTTGAGTAGAATTTAGTCCAAACTTGGACACACATGAATACGCTGCTGTTAAGAAGAATCTTACATGAAAATTATTCATATTTTCGCAATGAAGTTTACTTGACTTCGGCATACTCTCAAGCCAAGAAAGTCCAAAAATAAGAAGTAGAAGTTGTTCTAAATTTAAAAATGTCCTTTGTATAACACTAAATTAAGGTGGCGCCACATTAGCATCAGAGTAAAGTCAATATACTTACATTCACGAAGTTCACCTTATGTCCTTAGACCATTTAACTACCTATAAGTATACGTTTTATCATAAAAATTTGGATAGTTTTTACTTATTACCTAAAATGAAGATAAGTATAAATTTCTTGATGATCCTGCAGCATGATAAAATTCCAAGGATTTTGAATATTATTTCATTATACCTACTTGTCTAACGTCGCCGTAATAGAAAAGAGAGGGTAGATCAGCGCAAGCATCAACATACGCGTGTTATAATTTAACTTGAATGTATTACCTACCGAGTCATTTTACTATTTTAATTCGTTCAGCATAAAACTCGATACAAAAAGTGGTTGTAATAGTGTTATCTCATAGTATTTCGTCCTCAAGAGCAATATACATTATTATTTAATAAGAAAACCGAGCTGCTACTATCCGACCAGTGTTACATTTTTATATAAGTTTTTTTTTAACGTACAGTCTTCATGGTAGGTAAGTTGTGGCATTTGATGATTACTTACAAAGTAGGTTTACATTAGGGCAGGGAAAGTATTGAAATTTGACTTATTTTCACAATCCTACTAATATTATAAATGTGAAAGTTTGTGAAGATGTTTGGATGTTTGGATGTTTGGATGTTTGTTACTCAATCACGCTCTAACGGCTGAATGGATCTGGCTGAAATTTGGAACAGGGATAGAGTATAGTCCGGAATAACACATAGGCTACTTTTTATCCAGGGAAAATTTTCCCACGGGAAGCGGGAACGGGAACCAAATTTCACGCGGGCGAAGCCGCGCGCATCAGCTAGTTCTTAATACATACAATTATATATACCTACCTATAGCGTTATCTCTATTTCTTGATGAACACACTTCATTTAATTTTAAGGATAGAATTCCCGAATATCTATACTTAATACTCAATATTATAAAGAGGAGAAATTTGTTTGCATCGAATAGGCTCCAAAACCCCTTGATTTTCTGTGTGCCCTTGGCTGTGTACTCTTGACCCGATTTGAAAATTTCGTTCACTGTTGGGAGGCTTTTTTTTTTGTTTAACGTGAGGGAAAATCCTCATGGATGTTATGCCGGACTCCTACCGACTAAAAAACCTCACGTCACGCCCAACAGCCTGTGGTTGGGAGCCCCGGGGAAGCCCTCGGAAGGACGTCCCAGAACCGCCAACAGGCACTGTTGGGAGGTTACATTCATTGCGGTGAACATTCAAGCTAAATTTTATTCCCGTATTCCCAAGTGAACGGGAGCTATGCGGGTCAAACCGCGTGGCGTTCACTAGTCTATTATACTAATATTTTAAAGAGGAAAGATTTGATTGTTTGTTTGTTTGCATGAATAGGCTCCGGAACTACTGGACCGATTTGAAAAATTCTTTCACTGTTGGGAAGCTACACTCTTGTGTCTCGGTGAACATAGGCTAAATTTTATTCCCGTTTTCCCACGGTAACGGGAGCTACGCGGGTGAAACCGCGTGACGTCCGCTAGTAATCCATATTTTTAGTAAATTTCAGCCAGATCTGTTTAGCCATTAGAACCTAAAAGAGTAACAAACATTTATAATTATATTTTATGTAGGTACTTAATAAGTAAAATATTATTTAAGGAAGGTTTTTAGCCACTGGCGGCAGCTAGTGTCTAAATATCTATACAGTATTTCAATGGCTTTGCGCAAAAATGTAAACAAACACATTTGATCCATAGTTACTTGCAATTGAGTATTCACCCTGATTATATTCCAGTATCCAGGGTCATACAGTGTTCTTACAATCATTTCGACAGCAAATAACTTCTTTATGACAGTTTATTTCCATTTAAAATACCTACTCAGGATTCAATGATCTGTCAGACTATATTTTTCTACTCATCTGTCTTAGGCAACGATTGTCAAAACATGACATGTTTACATTATTGTCAGATCGGGCAGGATTGGACTATAAACATTTGCTAACGGCAGAAATACAGGAGTGTTTTTTTATTCTGCTAAGATGGCAGACAAGCACACGGACTAACAGATGGACTGGTGGTCATGATGGACGGTTGCAACACCGGAGGCGCTACAGTCGCGTTGTCGACCCTGTAAAAACCTTCTAAGACCAAACCTTAAAAGAACCTAATACTGTAGGCGCTTAAAACCGAGGCAGGAAAATCATTCCACAATCTAAGCGTGCGTGGGAGTAAGCCCCTATCGGACGTGCTCGAACGCTCCGGACGCAAAGTGTGAGGATAGAAAGTAGCCGTGGGCATCATATCAAACAATTCTTCAGAGCACAAACCTTTATACAGGCGGTAGAACACGCACAAGGTGGCAAAGTCTCCCCTGTCTGACTGTGTAAGTGTAAACGACTTCATGACATTCTCCGACACAGCTTATTATTATTGTTGTTTCACAGATGGGCGGTATGTGGTATGCGACGGCGGCGTTATCGTATCGTATGGCTGGCGAATGCAGGGACGCATGGAACATGCTTCTTCGTCTGGCTGCTGCTGCATCACGCACAGTCTCTGAATCTGTGGTGTTACGTATGGGAACCATATAGCTGAGGTAAGATCTGCTTACTTTTCGCTTTAACGGTGTGAGATTCGCAGCTTAAAACATTTAGGGTTGACAGTGCGAGTGTAGCGCCTCTGGTGTTGCAAACGTTGATATGCTACGGTATAAATAAAGAAATAGCAATTCAATCTATCAAATCGGACTATCGCAGTCCTCTCTCCTTATATATGTATTAGTATAGAATAGGCATACACACCTCGAAACCTTCTCTGTACAGCCGTTGTATACCAGCGTTTGAGATTATCTTTCTCAGAACTGTCACAAAATTAACCATGGAGCAAATAGGTATAAATAAACCGGCCAAGTGCGAGCAGGACTCGCCTTTTCTAACCGAAAATTGCGGTTTATGACGTACTAAAAAAAAACTACCAGCTCTATCTCGTTCAAACCAATTTTCGTTGGTAGTTTTTATGGCAATGTACATCATATATTTTTTTTTAGATTTATCACTCTCTTAGTTTAGAAGTTAGAGGGGGGGGGGACACTCATTTTTCGACTTTGGAAGTCCCTCTTGCGCAAACTATTCACTTTAGAAAAAAATGATGTTAGAAACCTCAACAGCATTTTGGAAGACCTATCTATAGATATCCCACAAGAATGGGTTTGATGAAAAAAAAAATTTGAGTTTCAGTTCTGAGTATGGGGACCCCCAAAATTTACTGCCTTTTTTCTAGTGTTAATTATAATAATCTTAATGCGGTTCACAGAATACATCTAGTTACCAAGTTTCAACAGCATAGGCCTTATAATTTCGGAGAAAAGTGGCTGTGACACACGGACGGACAGACAGACAGACAGACAGACAGACATGACGAATCTATAAGGGTTTCGTTTTTGCCATTTGGCTACGAAACCCTAAAAAGATATCCAAAGTCAATAACTATTGAAATATTTACAACTGTATTTTGAAAACTTTCGTTGAATAAACAAATGCAACAGAAAACAAGAAGCCGTGAGACGGTCTCACCCGACTGCTCTTCTAAAGTTTATTGTGAAAGTGAAAGTTCAATCCGTTTGACGTTGTCATTTTTGTTTTATTTCAAACTTTGAACAGATGATCCACGTCACAATAAACGTGTTGGAGAGGAGCAGTCGGGTGAGAACGATCTCACGGTTTCTTGTTTTCCATACAAATACATACATATCTGGTCACGCCTTTATCCCCGGAGGGGTAGGCAGAGGCATATTATATGTCCACATTTCACCTTTGTATAATTTGTCCCACGTAATAGGTGGTGAGCCGTATTGCCGTGTTTAAATGGACAGGCGCAGGTTGTGACTGCCTGCTGTTGAAAATAAAGCCTTCAACTTAGCTTAACGACTGCCATTTTACTGGCAACCGGAACCAACGGTTTAACGTGCTTTCCGAAGCACGGAAACGCTCAAATAAATGTCACAAAGTGATCACATGGATGGTCACCCATCCATGGGCCGGCCATAGTGAAAGTTGCTTACTGCAGTGATCGTTTACAGAACACTGAGTCCGCGGGGCCACGAGCGAAGAAAGTCTCAAGTTTGTAAATTTATGCTCTGAGACGTGCTCATGATTGGTTTTGCGTTATGTTATTGTCCCCATTTATCAAAAAGAAAGGTTTGATTTGGTAGCAAGGTTATACAATTTGCATAGACCAGGAGTTTTTGTTTTACTTTCCCTCAGATCTCCAGTTGAGTGAGTTTAATTTCTGGTATAAAGGTACCACACCAGGAGATGCCGCTCAGCAAAGCGCCCCCGTCGTTCATAGTCTAGTTGGAGCCAAAGATATGTCCCAAAGGTAGACTTCTTCCTTGGCTCTATCGGCAAAACTTTCGTGTTGCTAATTCTGCAAATTTCGAAAGAAATTTAAGACTCGAAGTCGAGTCATATAGATACGTGGAATACTAAAAAAAAACGCATCAATATCGATAGACAGAAAAAGTGTTTTATTGGAAATAATGTTCTTATTGCATCTTTTCAAAGTAGTCTACTAGTCACTATCAGTCTCCATACAAAGTTTCACGTGTGTCTGAATCTGTGCTGGAAACCCTTTTTAGGGTTTAGTACCCATAAGGTTAAAACGGGACCCTATTCATAAGATTTCACGGTTCGTCTGTCTGTCTGTCCGTCACGAGGCTGTATCTCAGAAACCGTGATAGCTTATGGTCCGAGGTAGGTTCTAGGATACTTTTAATCCCGATATTTTGAGCGAATCCTTTGGGAGAGGAAATGAAAGACAAAATGGTTTTGAGTTGTAACTTCTCAATGCGTAGTCCGATTTCAATTTTTTTTATTGTCATAAAGAAAGTACTTTAAAGATTATTTCACGCAAGTTTCAATGTTGAGGGTTTTGTAGTTCAGAAATTAGAGACATCTCAACTTTCCTTTAAATGTGAGGGCAAATCTAAACCGGCGTTTTGGCTGGTCCATAAAAGAGCTTAATGATTAAGGCTATTGTAAAGTAATTTAGTCCGCGCATGATTAACCAAACAGGGCAGTTTCATACGCTGCCATGAGTCTGATGAAAAAATACCTCTCCTTTCATACACCTTATGTGGCGTTAACAAAGTTGTGAGGGTCAGTTAGTCACAAATAAAATGATATTTAAGGAGGGCTCCTATACAACAAACGTGACAATTTTTGCCTCTTTTCAGTACGGAATCCTCCATGCGCGAGTCCGACTCGCACTTGGTTTATATTCGGGAATAAAAGGAAATCTAGGTGTAGGGAGGAATGATAAACCAATGATTCTTCACGCGTGTTTGTGATGTTACAGCATTATTATCTTCACTGTGACGACCGAAAGATAATGGTCTATTATCATACACATAATAATACTACTACTTCTATTCAAATAAAATTCGCAGAAGTAAGCGAACACTCTCGTTCACGCAATTGTAATTATAGTCATTGTCAGAAAAACACATTTATTCAAAACGGAGACAAGTGTAAGCAATTAAGTCAATTACTGAAACACTTTTTTCCCTATTCATAATAGTGCCAGAGTAACCGTTATTATTATTATTTTGCGATGCTTGTTACCTTGACAAGGGTTTTATTATTACTACCATTAGAAAAACTAATTGGAATAGGGTCTTATTTAGTTCATTATCGTTACTGCGTCTTCTAAACAATAAGCAGGTACCTATTTTTGTGAATACTTTATTTTTCATTTTCGTTACTACGAAAACATTGATTTGTTTTAACCTTACACGCGTTGAACTCATATTGTATTGAAAACGGGATTTCGCGCGGCACTATTTTATTATTAAATAAAGGTTTTCGGTACCTTCTTGTTCCCCGACGTTTCGATAGAGTTACACGCATAGAATTATAACGCTGTTAACGGTGTTATATGTCTATTGTTACACCTATCGTGGTCCCGAGGCGACACCTTAGACGATAGGTGTAAACCTTTATTTAATAGTAAAATAGTGCCGCGCGAAATCCCGTTTTCAATACAACATTATGATTCTTATTATTTGTACGAAACCTCTGTGAGTGCATCATGGAATAGCCGTTGAAAACTTGGAGAATAAAAGGGTTACGTAGGTACCTACCTATTTTAATGTTGAGCCTCAGCAACTTTTGTGGCACTTTGAAGACCGCTGCTTTGTATTGTTAATGTTTGAGACAATTTTTCTCAGAATTGTAATAATAACTAAAAACAGTAACTATTCATATATTAAACTATACAAACCACTGTATTGTAAAAACTTTTGTCGAGTTACAAATACATACCATGGCAATAAGCATCTTCTAAAAGAATAAGTAAGTCTCAAAATTGCACATTTTAAAACCTTGTTTTGTTGCCAAAATTGGTTTTACGTTGAGTCGTTGTTCCCGGTATCAAAAAGAAAGTGTTGGAAACAAGGTTACACAATTTGCATGAGCCATGAGTTTTAAGTTTACTTTTCCGCCAAATCTCCCGCTGAGTAAATTTAATTTCTGGTATGATAGTGTCACACCAAGGGATGTGGGGCGACAAAGCACCCCTGTCGTTCATGGTCGAGTTAAGAGCCAAAGATAGGTATTTTTCATTGCCACTCGGGACTTGGGGCCAATTACTGGTGCTTTGCCTAATTTTGGAGGGAAATATGTATTTGAAAGCTTTGACAATACTGGATGTGTCCATTGTCTCACTCCAAGGAGGTATAACCATACTAATTAAGGTTGTCATCATTATCTATGATTGATAATACTTTGGAATATTCATAAGGGTCCAACAGATGGACCGACGATCTGTAAAAGATCTGCTCATCTGTAAAAAGGCTGGGACTGGCTGCGAAAGGCGAAGGACCATGTGTTGTGGCGTAAATTAGGAGAGGCCTGGTCCAGGCCTGGCCAGGTCCAGCAGTGAACTGCCGTAGGTTGATTTGATTGATTCATAAGTGAAAGTCTTAATGCTGTAATAAGCTTTCTGGCACAATTAAAATTTTATAATTTTTTTACTGACAAACCTGTTATGGCTGTTGGCAATGTATTGTACATGCGCATACAATTGCCCGCAAAAGAATTGCTTATTTTATGAAGCCTAAAAAAGTAAGCTCAGGCTACAGCAGGCTCCGTGCCAGAATTGTTGAGGCTATAGAACGGCTTAATGTTTCTAAATTAGGAGTTCTCTGTGAATTCATCCGTATACATTATTTTATAAACTGTAAAAGTTTATTTTGTGTCAGACGGGACGTTCATCTTTCTGTGTTTGTTACGATTGATATATTGATAGATATATTAGAGAGATAGGTATTGCACTCGTAGTGTAATTTATGTATTAGGTAAGGTAATGTAACTCGATCTATTGTCGTACGTAGTTTGTTTATTTAGTTTTTCCTAATTTCGCCGCCTAGCAGGGCCGCTACCAAACAAAAAGGTGACCTATTTAAAATAACAACTGACTAAACTGCAAGTCTATGCCACTGGGAACTGCCGCAGATATAAACACAATTTTTGTTTAACAAAAACGGGCCATAAGAGCCATTATACAGATAAGTCCAAGGGTATCTCTGCGCGAAAAATTCAGAGAAGTAAATATTCTGACTTTAGCATCAGAATATAGTTTTGAAAATCTTATGTAGAAAAGTATGCCGTTAATTAAGTTTATAAAGTGTAGGTATAAAAAGTAAATTATACTGCAAGGTCGCCGTCGACGAAGGTATAAAAAGTAAATTATACTGCAAGGTCGGCACTGTCGCCGTCTTACAAGCCTTGAAGACAGGGACCTGTCTACGTTATGGGCGCGCGTGGATCACGGGGGCCACACCCGGATCTACGCGTGCGTGTACAGGTCTCACAGCGGTAACACGGACACAGTTCGCCTTTTTGACCACCTGCAACAATCGACTGACAAGGTGATTGAGCAGTATCCCACTGCGGAGATAGTGATTCTGGGGGATTTCAACGGTCATCATGTTGACTGGTTGGGCTCCCGGATGACCGACTTTGCGGGGAAAGCTGCACACGAATTTGCCCTGACCTATGGGTTCTCCCAACTGGTTAAATCCCATACGAGGATACCAGACAAGGAGAACGAGCATAGTGCATTGCTGGACCTCCTGCTGACAACGCGTCCGGATGGATACAACGTCTCAGTGGATGCTCCGCTCGGATCGTCGGACCACTGTATCATTCGGGCGCATGTGCCACTCGCAAGGCCTGAACCACCTCGGCCCAAGGAGTGGCGACATGTGTGGCACTGTAAGTCAGCAGACTGGGATGAACTGCGGGAGTTCTTCGCGTCGTACCCGTGGAGGCGGCTTTGTTTTGCCTCAGACGATCTGGATTCCTGCGCTGCAGCAGTCGCTGAGGGGATCTTGGAGGGCATGGAGTGCTACATTCCTAACCGCTGGATCCCTGTAGGAGCAAAAAAGCGACCGTGGTTCAATCGGCTCTGCAGAGAAGCTTTGATGCTGAAAGACAGGCTGCCTACAGAGCCTGGACCACGGCTCGTGCAAATTCAGATCCAAACATCTCTGAGGTGAAACGCAAATTAAATGCCGCCTCGAGGGCTAGCAAGAGAGCAATTGTCAGGGCTAAATTCGATTTCGTCGGCAGAATTGGTGAGCGGCTAGCAGGGTACCCTTCAGGGAGTCGTGAATTCTGGTCGCTTGCCAAAGCTGCCGAGGGAAACTTCTGTCAGTCAGGTTTACCACCTTTGCTTAAACCCGACGGTAGTCTGGCCCAGAGTGCCGGGGAGAAGGCCGACCTTTTGGGTTTTCTCTTTGCCGCTAACTCGACCATGAGCGACGGGGGTGCTGTACCGCCGGACGTTCCGTGGTGTGGAACTTCCATGCCGGAAGTTAAATTCACGCAGCGGGACGTCCGACGGGAGCTTCGTTCTCTGGACGTTCATAAGTCGAGTGGGCCGGACGGTATACCCGCGGTGGTACTTAAGCAGTGTGGTCCAGAGTTGTGTCCGGTACTTACACGTCTTTTCACGCTTTCATATTCTATGCGACAAGTCCCGGCGTCGTGGAAGATCGCGTATGTGCATCCTGTGCCCAAGAAGGGTGATAGGACCGACCCGGCCAATTACAGGCCTATAGCCGTCACCTCACTATTGTCTAAGGTGATGGAGCGTGTAATTAATACACAGCTCCTGAGGTACCTTGAGGAAAACGACCTGCTCAGTGACCGGCAGTACGGTTTCCGTCACGGTCGCTCGACGGGCGATCTTCTCGTGTGCCTCACACACCGATGGGCGACGGCTATCGAGAGTAAGGGCGAGGCTCTAGCAGTGAGCCTCGACATTTCTAAAGCCTTTGACCGGGTCTGGCACCGTGGTCTTCTTAATAAATTGCCCTCCTACGGACTGACCGAAAGATTATGCGGATGGGTGTCCAGCTTTTTGGCCGGTAGAAGCATCAGGGCTGTTGTCGACGGCAGCTGTTCTGACTGCATGGCCATTAACGCTGGAGTACCGCAAGGCTCAGTGTTGTCCCCTACTCTGTTTCTGCTGCATATCAATGACATGTTGTCTATTGACGGCATTCATTGTTATGCAGACGACAGTACGGGGGACACTTGTTACACAGGCCGCCCCGGTATCTCTCGGGACGCAGTGGAAGAAAGTCGTGAACAGCTTGTGTCTGAAATCGAGGCTACTCTTACTAGAGTGTCCGATTGGGGTAGACAAAATCTTGTTCAGTTCAACCCCTCCAAGACACAGGCGTGTTTCTTCACCGCTAAGAAAGCCCCAATTACTGTAGCGCCACAATTCCAGGGCACATCTCTTTCCATCTCTAAAAGTATAGGGATCCTTGGTGTTGACATCTCCAGTGACGTTCAGTTCCGCAGTCATTTGGAGGACAAGGCCAAGCTAGCGTCCAAGAAGCTCGGTGTGCTCAACAGGGCGCGGCGGTACTTTACTGCGGCGCAAACACTGCTTCTCTATAAGTCGCAAGTGCGGCCACACATGGAGTACTGCTGTCACCTCTGGGCGGGGGCACCTGAATATCAGCTTCGTCCATTTGACTCGGTGCAGAGGCGAGCTGTGAGAGTTGTCAACGATCCTTTACTGACAGGTGGTGTTGAACCTCTTTGCGACAGGAGAGACTTTGCCTCCTTATGCGTGTTCTACCGCCTGTACAATGGTATCTGCTCTGAGGAATTGTTTGACATGATGCCCACGGCTACGTTCTATCATCGCACCGCTCGCCATAGACTGGGATTTCATCCTCACACCCTACGTCCGGAGCGTTCGAGCACGGTTAGATCCGATAGGGGATTTCTTCCGCGCACGCTTAGGTTGTGGAATGATCTTCCTGCCTCGGTTTTCCCAAACGCCTACAGTATGGGGTTCTTCAAAAGGGGTCTAAGAAGGTTTTTACAGGGTCGGCAGCGCGAGTGTGGCGCCTCTGGTGTTGCAAACGTTCATAGGCTGCGGTGACCACCAGTCCTCCTGGTGGGCCGTATGCTTGTCTGCCACCTTAGTGGTATAAAAAAAAAAAAAAAAAAAAGGGCTACCATACAATCGAAGACTATTTTTTATATTCATGGACGTGTCCATGAATACAAAAAATAGCATATATTAGGATTATGCGAAATAAACGTCTTTTGAATTTTGAAAAAAAAAATATTTCAGGTTTATTTATGCCTTCTGTGAGTTAACATCTACGGCCTGGGTAGCGGCGCTGTTTGACGGCACAGTCAAATTAAATAATGCTTAGATTGGGTACAACCGGTAATAACGCTCGGACGATGATGAGTATAAAATGTAACATAAGTGTTTAAGATGTTTTTTATTTGCATTATGAACTCAGTACTTTCATAGGTCAGCTGCAGAAAAAAGTAGGCATACAGGGTCACTCTGTAAGGACTAATTTATTTTGATTTTTTTTATATACCATTGATGAAATTCGCTATGGCTATTTTTGTGTAATTCTGTAACAATACAAAATTTCACAGAAATATACAAAAGGTGTTCTAAGAAAATTCAATCCTTTTAGGGCTGGGCGGCCTTGTAGACTTTTCCCTGGAGCTGACTGTATTTATTTAATACATAATTAAGAGATAATTTTAAAAGGAATTACTATGCTGACTCAATCACAAATTTGAATGCATTGACATAATTATATTCTATCGATAGACAGGAACGTCCATACATTGAATATGTCCTAGAGCGATATCAATGGACTCGCCCACCAGGTGATATATATAACACATATTTTAGTATGAATAATACGGTAAGCTTTGTATAATTATATTACTTAGCATTAACTTTAATGTGTTTACCTCTGTACATTGCGTTTACAACACTATAAGTTCCACAATAAATGAAAATATCTCCTAATACGATACTAATAATAATGAACTCGACCAAAAATGGTATCGTCCAAATTGACGGGTGCTATAAATCACATATTTTAGTTTGAATATTACGGTCTAAATGTTATATAATGTTACGCCGCCCTTAAATCACTATGACAGTTGACATAAGAAGTGACGTAATTTCCGAGTGTATAATAGAGAGTGTGTGTATATAAGAGAGTGCGAGCATTTTGTCGGTCATTCTGTACTGTATACTAAGACTAGCCGAAGCTCTGCCCAATTTATTGTGTGTCTATACGGAGAATAAAGTAATTAGCAGAGTCCTGAAGTGTTTAATTGCCCCTTCTGTTACAATCAGAAGTGGGATACTTCAAGAAGAAACCATGAAGACTGTCAGTTTTGAAGAAGAAAAATCCACTTTGAAGTAGGCCGAGGGTCCTGTCGACAACAATAGTGCCTATACCTCGCAAACCTCGATTCCACGTGGACAATCGAAGCAAAAGTTACACGGCGCACATCCAAAAACAATGTGGGTATTTATGAAATGTTTTACAAGATGCCTCCAGAGAACACAACTATCGTATGAATATGAACCAGTTTTCTTCTTGAATAACCTGCTATCTACCCATGTATATACCTTCAGTAAGAGCCCACCTGTATAAAAGCCCCGATATCAAGAATCGGACTAGCACATTGCAAAAATCGGACTACGCACGTCGCGGCGCCGGCGCTTCAGTCGTGAAGATTTTCATCGTGGAACACTTAAACTACAGTGCGCGGTAGCAGCGTGCTGCGGCGCTTGATGGAGACCGATGCTGCCCGAGATGGTCAGCTATGAACAACAAGGCTGAGATACGCTAAAAGCTGCACAGATAATTTGAGGTGGGTGCCACTAATTGCCTTTTTCCTATCTGATGTAGCCAGTCTTTGCCACTAATTCTAATTCGTGTTGCGAAATAGCCATTGCCAGTTACAACAACTACTGTAGACTACCAATTTACCATTTGCCTATCGCCTATTTGAAATAGCCGCTCTTTGTCACTAAATCTGATTCATCTACGAACTGAGCTATTGCCATTACTTGCCAGTAAGAACTATGTGTAGGCTCCTTGCCAGTTAGGCTAATAATTGCATTGCTTGTTAGGCTACTAATTGCCCTTTGCTTAGCCGAAATAGTCGTACTCCACACCTCTGAATTTCTTTAGTTTATTTAAATAAGTTCTAGTCATTGCCAGTAAAACAGCCGCCTAGCGTTAGGTTTTGCGTTAGCATTATGAAGAAAAGGAAAGTCTATCAAAATTAATCGTTATTCGTGTTAGAATGCTGGTAAAATAAATGGAATAACTATTATGCGCTGGATGTCGTTGCAGTTCACGATCGATACCTGTTGGTATAATTACTAAAGCCCTTAACCAGTCAAATCTAGATTCAGTAACATTCAGAACATTTTTGTAGATACAAGCACTTTTTAGGTAATATCGAAACGCACAGTTAATCCGAAAATTTACTATTTGAAAGAGGCGCAACAATATTGTTTCGATAAAACAAAGCCTAACGGTAATAAAATATGCGTATTTAGATAAGTATCTACGATCCTAAAACTGTAGATGAATAATCGAATCATACAGATATTTGCAGGCTATAGGTACCTATTTACTTATTTGGTAGGCATACTGAAACAAATCCAACAGTCGGTAAGTGGTTTAGCCCCGTTGAATGTAGGTACATTATCATGCTTGGTTTCGATAAGTCGTAATTGGCGGTAGTACTTTTATTCATTCGTTTCGAATCTAAATAAACGTGTGTATTGTTAGTAATCGGATATAAGTTGAAATAGTGTCTAGATTTTATAGAATAGTATGTAGCTCGGTATTGTAGTGTTTTAACCGTGCTAAACGTGTGATAAAGGTATCGGAAGTGCTTAACATCTAAGTGTAATGGTGTAGGTAGGTACTTGAACTAATAGAGTTATTATGTATTAATATGTATATACGGGTCCGCACTTATTACCGAAAATTGATTCATCATAGTAGAAATTTTATGTAATAAGTATTCATAATCATATTACTGAATATCGCAACATGCTCGAGTGGCTCCCAATTCGCCTTCGTCGGAATACTCATATTCTTTCTATGCTTTACAGTATACTGTTTGATCCACGTTCCCCGACTTATCTTAAAGAACGATTTATGTTCCTTAATGACACACATTCAAGATCCTTGAGGTCGTCGGAATCTTTGGAACTTGCAGTACCTACCCACTCGACCAGTTTTTATGACAAATCATTCACCATACAGGCAGTGCGGTTATGGAATGCATTACCTACACCGATTAGACGTGCTCAGTCTCTGGATGTCTTCAAGCGAATGGTAAAGCAACATTATCTGACACGGTAGTTAATACTCTAAATCATATCAAATATTTAAGGTCTTCACACTGAAATTGTTATTTGTTATACGTATATATTATTTTTATAAACGTATGTCTAGGTATATGTACTTATATATGTGTAGGTATGTATGTATGTGTATATGTGTATTTGTATATATATGGGTATGTATATATATGTATATGTTGTGTAGGTATGTATGTATGTAGTCTGTATAAATATGCATAATCTCTACACCTAAACTACCCATCTATTATAACATAAATCTTTTCTGTCCATCCTAAGGTTGTCTGGAAGAAATTGCTTTTTAGCGATAAGACCGCCCTTTGTACAATAGTGTATGTTTAATTTTGTAAATAGTTTTTAACGAGGTGTACAAATAAAGTTTTATTCTATTCTATTCTATTCTATTCTATTCTATTCTATTCTATTCTATTCTATTCTATTCGTATATAAAGTGTATTTGGCAAAAGCGCTACGGATCTTGAAATGAGCATTTGTCTCAGTGCGATATTCTAGATGTTATTAGGCCTCATACTTCATGATCTTTTACATTAAAGCAGATGGCATAAATTAAGTATACAAAACAATATCGCCTGAATCTTTCCAAATAATAGGTTTTGAACTAAGAATGATGCAATTGTAGATTCGCTTAAGTGATCTTATCCCGATTATCATACTGGGATGGATTGAGTGTGATGAGCAGCTTCAGACAATCCACAACAACTTGTTTACTACGATACAAATTCATCAACGATACGCCTAGTCCACGCGAAACATGAATAAGTTAACCTGTAAACGCCAACTTTTCATAGTGAACTTTTGCCCATAAGATTGGTTTAATTGAACGCTGCTATGCCCTACCACTCTGCCTGTGACGTACTGTAAACCCTGTAGGACACATGTTACAATTCGTCCATGTTTACTGTGTTAATTGCAAGTAGGTACCTACGCCGCATTCTTCGATCAAAGTATATTGTTGATCGAAGGCCGTACCTATTCCTTTAACATTATCTTATAACTATTCCGCTCCCTTGAGTTGTAGCAACATGATACCTGCATAGCTATGTTATTCCAGAATTATTTGTCATTTTAATGGCAAAGAAGTGTTAAAGTCGTTTTATTAGCTTAAGATTTATAATACAAACCGTTCCTCTAAGATACTAGTAGATATTTCTTTTTGAGAATGTGCCTAATTACAGTAGACGCTAATCGTTTAAAGGTTAGACACCGTTATAGCCACCAAAAAAAAAGAGTTAAAACGGGTTTCGGTAATTAAACGACTCATTTACGTATGAGGACAATGTTCATAAGGAGATATAGCCCTGCGTGCGCGATATTTCTATTCTTTACCAAAATAGGACAGACTGCCGAAAAATCAAGCCCTTAACATAAATGTGCCAGCTGTAAGAAGTTCATAAATCCATCCAACTACCTAACACTAAATGTTATACTGTTACATTCAGCATAACAATTGGCATACAGCAGCCAGCAACAGCATCTTTGTATTTCCGCTTCAGAATGTCGGTAGAATCGTGTTTACTACATTTCATACTTTTGTGGTATTATTTTGGAGGTACCCGCTTGTTTATATTTGGTTATTTTGCAGAAAATATGTTGTTGTGTTGATTGTGATTGTGTATGACAAGATAGAAGTTATAGCGAGACTAAGTTCAGGGAGTCCCTTGGGATACTATTTATTGTACGGCATTGAGACTTCAACGCCAGTAAATAGTCATTTGCAAAGGATGTAAAAGCGATAACAAAATCATATAAATTGATATGAGTTATAAGAGCTATGTGTAAGCCTAGTTTTATTTAACCTAGAAGTACGCTTTGTGACAATTGAGGATATTATAGAATCAAACAAGTTAGTAAGCGAATGATTTGAAGATTTGATAATATTGCAAGTTATTTACGTTGCGTTATTTATATAGTTGTGCCAAGCCCTCGCTCCTAGTATCGGCTAAACCACAGAGTACATTTGAATTGATTATTTGAGAAACCACATAAGTCATCATACCCTAACTTTACAGGAGATGAAAAAAACCATTTAGTGAAAAAAAATCGTATGGCCATGGATGTGTTTTGTATTTAGTTTAAATTGTTTAACTGATATCTACCCATATAAATTGTTTGTTTTTTATAATATTGACATTATCATGAAATAAATAGTGCCTGAAGGTCGTTGACATAAGGGTTTTCTCAAATAAACGAAAAAAAAAGAAACACAGGACAGGTTTGACACCATAATGATAAATTCAGACAAGGTTTTATTTAAATAATTAGACAATATAAATAATTATATTACTTATTATATCGTTATCTATTTCACAGTCTGTGATTGGCCATTAGTATATCTCTTCAAAAAGTCCTGTATTTCTTTATCATGTGGTAAGTAATTTCTTAATTTTATTGGATCTTCAATGTTTTTTTTGTTTATCTGACCCTCCGAATAAGCTTTATTGCAAGGCAAAACCAACCTCTCTTTATTAACATTCTTAAGTTTAAAAGAATGCTCAACAAGACCGTCAACAAAGTCCTTTATAACCACTACTCCATCACTTTCGTAAGAATGGCGAAAGTAGCAATATTGGCTGATCTTGAATGATACTTTCTGTTCTTTGGGTATGTGTCTACCAGCTGATTCTACGGCAAGCATACCTATTTTTCTTGTAAAATGTTGGCCACCACTTTTTATAATCTACTAGAGAACGTCACGCGGTTTCACCCGCGTAGGTCCCGTTCCCGTGGGAATACAATACTTTTTCTTCCATAAGAACCTTTTCCTGACAATACTTTACACAACAAAAAAAGAATTAGTGAAATCGGTCCACCCGTTCTGAAGTTATGCGCTTACCAACACATTTTGCGATTCATTTTTATATAATCTACTAGATGGCCAGGCCACGTGTTGCTGTGGTTAAGCTTTTTCTAACCCGGTACTCCCGGCCATAGCCATGTAGGCTTTTCACAAAAAAAAACTATCCTATCTCTCAAGTTGGATCAAACTGCACACGGTGTGCAAATTTGGTTAAAATCGGTTAAGTAGTTTAGGAGTCCATCACGGACAAACATCGTGACAGGAGATTTATAAATATTAAGATTATGTCAATGGACGAAGGCAAAGAGACTAGGAAAATGTTTTTCGCTATTGCGCTTAGAATCAATGATGCAACTGCCTTCACTGTCTAGATCCGATCAGTTCGTCTTATTTCCTATTTAAGGAATATTTATCAGCAGATTTGTTAATTACACCCCTTTTCCTCTTCTTCGGACTATCGCAGTTACTGCTTGAATCACTATTTTCAGCCATTTTCAAACACTTGTTAAAATAAAATGAACCACCACGCACAAATGAACAACTGCAATAAAAACCGTTACAAACTAAAATATCAAAGCACTGACTGACAGAGACAGCTAGCACGATAGCTTGCTTGGTGTTGCCACTCATTTATTAGAGAAACCCCGTTAGTCACTGACTTATGGGGTTACTCAAGTAAACCAAATATTCAGCCTGTCACAATTTCCTTTGTATCACATTTATTTGGGTGATTTCTCTCTGAAATGTGTATTTACTGCCATAGAACACACATCCGCATAAAAGTCATTTTCCCAAAATACGTGACTTATGGGGTTTCTCAAATAATCGATTCATTTGTATATGTAATAAGTTCGCAGACGCAGGAACCTACCTATCTATAATGACCTGATACGCAATGACTATAAGGTCCCATCGAAAAGTAGGTCCCTTATTAACGGATGCTTCTATTTGTTATGTGGTTTATTTATTTCAACGTCAGATAACTCAGCCAGTAGATAGTAGATAGTGCCGTGAACATTCCACTCATGAATCTATCTTGGGACCAACTAGTATTATTGCTATGTCTATTACCTTGTGTGTTTATCGGGCCAGCCACTAACCAAGTCTACCGTTCCCTTTATGGGAACGATTGTTACAGATAAAGATAGTAAAGCAGAATGCAAGCCAATCTACCGTGATGATGATGAAGCTACTTTGGGCCGGGCTGGGCAAAGCCAAGCTATGCCACGCCACGCCACGACAAACCAGCCAGCGAGCTAGTCCTGCGAGCTAGTCCTGCGAGCTAGTCCTGCGAGCTAGTCCTGCGAGCTAGTCCTGTAAGCTAGTCCTGTAAGCTAGTCCTGTAAGCTAGTCCTGTGAGTTAGTCCTGTAAGCTAGTCCTGTGAGCTAGTCCTGTAAGCTAGTCCTGTGAGCTAGTCCTGTAAGCTAGTCCTGCGAGTTAATCCTATGAGCTAGTAGTAGGCCAGAGAGAGCCTAGCAAGTCAGCCTAGCAAGTCAGGCCAGCAAGACAGGCCAGCGAGACAGGCCAGCGAGACAGGCCAGCGAGACAGGCCAGCGAGACAGGCCAGCGAGACAGGCCAGCGAGACAGGTCTGCGAGACAGACATGCGAGTCAGGCCAGCGAGTAAGGCCAGTTACGATTATTTGATTGATAAGGAAGCCTTGAAATGATCTGCTTGCTCTACTGGTGGAGTTTCAGTTTATAGTACTTTTGTAAATATGTAGTGCACAAAAAGAATAGCCCGCCGAGTTTCTTGCCAGTTCTTCTCAAGTGGGCCGCGTTCCGAACTGGTGGTACTATTATTTTGCTTTGTATTCATTGACGTGTCGCAAGTGCCTATGTATTAGTATTATGCGAAATAAATGTTTTTTTGAGTTTGAGCGAGTCAGACCAGCGAGCCAAGCCAGCCCAGACGCCTAGTTCCTATTGCAGGAGCAACTGCCTACAGGATGGCCGAGTGTTACGCCGCCCTTAAATCACTATGACAGTTGACATAAGAAGTGACGTAATTTCCGAGTGTATAATAGAGAGTGTGTGTATATAAGCGAGTGCGAGCCATTTGTCGGGTCATTCTGTACTGTATACTAAGACTAGCCGAAGCTCTGCCCAATTTATTGTGTGTCTATACGGAGAATAAAGTAATTATCAGAATCCTGAAGTGTTTAATTGCCCCTTCTGTTACAATAATTATATTACTTAGCATTAACTTCTATATTTTTTCCTCTGTACATTGCGTTAACAACACTTTGTTTGATAATTGTACCAAAATAAATGAAAATATCTCCATCACGTACGCGTCATTCGTAATATAAAACCGAACTAATCAGAGATGAGTACCTTTACTGCAGTTGAGTGTAATACGACGCTTGTTCTGATCGCCGCATCTAGTACATAGTACATATAGATTTCATGTGAAAAAAATTTGGTCTCGAGCAGGATTCGAACCTGCGTCTTCTGGTTTCGCCGAACCAGATAAGGCATCTTGTATGGTCTGGTCTGGAATGTTATTGTAGTAAGGATTGTTCTACGATCAGCAAAATTTATTGTTTTATTTAAACTTTATGTCCACAACAATTACAGTAGGTACACTCTGGGGGACTATTCTCAGCCAGTCCACCAGTAGGTGATGCAGAGTTACTGGCGCATTTCAACGGACACAGCTTGTCTGCCACCGCATACATATGTAGTTACGCCTTTATCCCCGAAGGGGTGGAGCAGATGCCTGTACTAGTCGTCCGCGTAACTCTTCGGCTACACTTCTTGACGCATCCTTGGGTTAAGACCAATTAGCGGTCCGCTTTGCTCAAGCGCCCGCAGCATGTTCCGCTCAAAAGTTTAATAGTTTTCGTCAGCTAAAGGTGGGTCTACGCTAGACGGCTCGGGCTCCGCTCGTGCTCGGCTCGTCTAGCGTACAAGCCCACCTTAGTTCGTCGGCTGCCAGAGTCCACGGAGACGACAATGATGGTTGTGCGTCGGTACCGCTGTGCGACAACGCATTCAGGCTGACTTCTCACGACGCTGATGTTGAAGGATCGGGCCGGACGTTCGGAGATCTCGACGTCGATGGAGCGAGCGCACTGATGGTCGATGATGCAGCCGAAGGAGCAGGTGCGTGGGATCCGTTTCTGTTGAGTGGTAAGTATGTACTTACATATTTAAAGTTATTGTTGCCTGTAGAATGAGATTGTCGTTCATCGAGCTATTTGAGTCCGCTTGTCAACAATGTAAAAGACAGATGCAAAACTTGTTGGTCTAGCTGTTCTCCTATACTAAAATCAGGAAAAAAGGGGAGAATTAAGGAGGTATCTCATACAACAAACTCGGCTATTACCGTTTTTTAGTGAACCCTGCGTTTGATGTGTGAGTCCGACTTTCGCTTGGTCGGTTTTCTTTTAAATATGCAACTTGCAGGCACTGCCAAATTTCTGTCATTTATTTTCGGTAGCGGCTCTGCTTGGTAGCTACATTATTACGTTCCAGACGCTCTCTATAAAGTGTCATCGCCTGACTCACTGTGTGAACTTCTCTTCGCATCCTCGGGTTAGTCAAGCGCCCGCAGAATGTTTCGCTCGAATGTTTGATAGTCTTCGTCAGTTATTCCGATGTCTGCGTTGTCGGTAGCTCTCGTCCTCCTGAGTAGTCTGTACTTCTCTCCTCATTCTAGGATTGCTCCGGAGTAAACCACCTTCATTCCGCTCAATCTCCGTCAGCGCTTCTCTATCAAATTTTTGGTATTCCTCGTCGCCTGACAGAGATTCCGATATAATCGGTAACGAACGTCCAGGAGATACCGAGGTTCTTCGACGTACTGCCTCGCGAGGAAGTCCGGGCAAGATGTGTGGAATTATGGGAGAAGTGTGGCTATGCGGTCTGGTGTCAATATCTGAAAAAAAAAATAGCAATCTTGTAATATATACCAGTATACCTACTATACTAGCAGGCCCTTTTGAATATGCAAATTTCAGGCTCTGCCAAATTTATCTCATTTATTTTCGGTAGCGGCTCTGCTTGGTAGCTACATTATTACGTTCCAGACGCTCTCTATAAAGTATCATCGCCTGACTCATTTGGTGAATTTCTCTTCGCAGTCCGACTTTCGCTTGGTCGGTTTTCTTTTAAATATGCAACTTGCAGGCACTGCCAAATTTCTGTCATTTATTTTCGGTAGCGGCTCTGCTTGGTAGCTACATTATTACGTTCCAGACGCTCTCTATAAAGTGTCATCGCCTGACTCACTGTGTGAACTTCTCTTCGCATCCTCGGGTTAGTCAAGCGCCCGCAGAATGTTTCGCTCGAATGTTTGATAGTCTTCGTCAGTTATTCCGATGTCTGCGTTGTCGGTAGCTCTCGTCCTCCTGAGTAGTCTGTACTTCTCTCCTCATTCTAGGATTGCTCCGGAGTAAACCACCTTCATTCCGCTCAATCTCCGTCAGCGCTTCTCTATCAAATTTTTGGTATTCCTCGTCGCCTGACAGAGATTCCGATATAATCGGTAACGAACGTCCAGGAGATACCGAGGTTCTTCGACGTACTGCCTCGCGAGGAAGTCCGGGCAAGATGTGTGGAATTATGGGAGAAGTGTGGCTATGCGGTCTGGTGTCAATATCTGAAAAAAAAAATAGCAATCTTGTAATATATACCAGTATACCTACTATACTAGCAGGCCCTTTTGAATATGCAAATTTCAGGCTCTGCCAAATTTATCTCATTTATTTTCGGTAGCGGCTCTGCTTGGTAGCTACATTATTACGTTCCAGACGCTCTCTATAAAGTATCATCGCCTGACTCATTTGGTGAATTTCTCTTCGCATTCTCGGGTTAGTCAAGCGCCCGCAGTATGTTTCGCTCGAATGTCTGATAGTCTTCGTCAGTTATTCTAAGTTATTCCGAAGTATGCGTTGTCGGTAGCTCTCGTCCTCCTGAGTAGTCTGTACTTCTCTCCTCATTCTAGGATTGCTCCGGAGTAAACCACCTTCATTCCGCTCAATCTCCGCCAGCGCTCTCTTTCAAATCGCCCCCCCGCTCTGCCGCGCAAGCGTAAGGACGTGTTTGTGTGCGCTCTGTGTTTATTAAATTGTTGCATCAAGAAAACCTTAAAAAACCGTGAATATATTGTGCAAAGTTGAAAATAGGAACAATAAATGAGTGAAATTTCTAAATCGGAGTACAAAGCAACAGCTATAAACTGCAAAATTATTCAGTGAATATATCAACAGTGTGTTACGAACTATGCAGTTAAGTTAAATCTACCTTCAATACTACCTTAACGCACTCAGCTGCTTTATACGACAACTGCCACAACAGAACAACAATTTTCACTGACTACGTAACTGTTAATGTGGTGCAGTGGTTAAGCCTACAGTGATACACACGAAGTCGACAGTTCAAATCCAGTATATAGCAATTCACTTTTTGTAATTTAATTTGGCAGCTTACTACAAAGAAATGTCAAAGTTGGCTCGTACACCACCAAATCATAACAATCCCTCCCGTTCGGAAATAGACATACAGCAGCCTCGTGCACAGGAGTTACATATAAAAAATAACAAAACTAAAAGGTCAAAGCGGCGCTGCCCTTCGATGGAGAATGAATCTGCCAATGATGACAATTTAGACGAATTTAAAAGGGAAATTAAAGACATGATCCAAAGTATGATGACGCTACAGAACTCCCGTATGGACAAATTAGAAGCTTACATTTTAGAAATAAAAAATACAAACATTAGCATAGAAAAAACTAATACAGACATTGAAAGATCCATGACATTCTTATCTGAACAATTAACTTCAATGGAATCAAATATTAGCCGATTAGAAAAACAGTGTAACTCAATGCAAGCAGAAATAACGGCACTTGATGAACGTTTACAAATTCTTGATCGTTCAACCGTAAAGACTAGTATCGAACTTCGTAACGTACCAAAAAGGACCGATGAAACGAAAAGTATGCTGTATGACTTATTAATGAAACTATCCAAACACATTGGTACCAATATGCAAGAATCCGATATACGCGACGTCTCGCGTGGTCCATCGAAACGAGAAAACCGACGTTCGGCGTTAATAGTGGAATTTATAACTTGCCTTGCTAAAAGTACATTCCTATCAGCAGTAAGAGAATACAGCAAGCGAAATCCTAATAATAAAATAAATTCTTCACATCTGGGTATAGCCGAACCAATTGCACCTGTATACGTTGCTGAGCTACTGACGACAAGCTCCAAACGCCTCTTCTACTTGAGCAGAAACTGGGCGAAAGCGAACAACTACAGTTTCTGCTGGACAAATAATGGCCGAATTATGCTAAAGAAAAGTTCAGACAGTCAGATCATTGTAATCAAAACAGAGTCACAACTAAACGATCTATCCGCACCGACAAACATGTGACTAGTAATAAGGCTGCTCTCTGAAATACGCAAGGAAATTATTCTATATGCATGCTTTTTGTACGTTTTCATTTTTTGTTATTATTACGCCAATAATCAATATTACACACAAACAATACAACACACAATACACGCAAATAAAAACAGTCTAAAAATTAAATACAAGCTAAACACAGGAAACAAATATCAAAATCACATACATCACATGATATCCCTAATCCAGAACCAAACACGCATTTTATATCCGTGTCATCTTTATTTATTTATTTATTTCAATTTTATTTTTGTTTTCTTAGTAGAGGTACTTACCCTAGGAAATATTTTACATAGATCGGTAAAAAATGGCGACTGTAAATGAACTTACTGACAATATTGACGAATTTTCGGTCTCGGAAACTCATAATTGCGCTCCGGAACAAACCAAATTATATTTAAAACAACCTAATACTTTTATAAAAATTCTATCACAAAATATTAGATCAATTAACCGCAATCTACTGGAACTTCAAACGTTACTGCACCGTATAAATGTGGATTGTGATGTCTTGGTCTTGACAGAGTGCTGGTTACCATGCAACAGTAACGCAAACATTCCCATATTGCAAAGCTATACAATGTACAAAACCTCCAATCAAATAAATAAAAATGATGGTGTTGTGGCTTATGTAAGGTCTGGTTTGCGGGCCACATGCGAGGAGCTTGACTTTGGTCAATCAGCATCGGGATTAATTATAAAACAGGATCCCGAGGTGGCGATTCTGTGTATATACCGGTCACCATCAACCTATAACATTGATCCTTTTTTAGATGCACTTAGTAGTATTTTGCTATCCCTTACTAACTACAAAACTGTTTCTATAACAGGAGATATTAATATTGATATCAGACCAGAGTCTGAGGATGAACGAGCACCATTGTATCTCACTAGTATGGCCTTTCTTGGATTTCTACCAGCACACACTGTGCCGACTCGCCTCAAGACTTGTCTGGATCATATAATGTTACGAACGAAGTCTAATCCGATTACCTTCATATACAACACAGCGATAACAGATCACTGCGCCTGCCTACTTTGTATACCCTCTCGTACTCAAAACAAACACAAACTGCCTACTAAAATTGTCCATAAGGTAGACTATGAGAAACTAGACACATACATGTCAAACGTAGACTTCTCCCCCATCCTCTCTATGTCCAACGCAAATGATGCTACAGACACCTTTTTGAGCATATTGAAGCCTGTGATAGAACAATCCACATTACGAGTGAAAATACCGGCAAATAAAATAACACTTAAACCTTGGATTACCCCAGGACTACTACGCTGTATTCGAAACCGAGACGCTCTACACAAAAAAAAACAAACAATCACCGGAAAACTATTCACTGTATGTAACATACAAACGCTACAGGAACTTCTGTACAAAACTTTTGAAGAAGGCTAAAAGACAATTTGATGCTAGTGAGATTGATAAAGCTTGTCAAAATCCTAAAAAACTCTGGAACACAATAAAAAGTATAACAAACACATCGAAACAAATCAGCACACCAAACCAACTTTTACTGCAGACTACATCACCTACTCAGTCGTGTAATGAGGTGAATCGGTATTTTGTAGGCATTGGAAGGATCTTGGCCGATGGCATTGCGAAGGACTGTACCACCATGTCTGATAAACTTTATGGCACTGGGAAGAACTTAAAATCCTTTGTTCTAGAGCAAACAGATACCCTCGAGGTATTGTCTGCTATAAAATTACTAAGAGCTAATGCCGCTACTGGTTGGGACGGCATCTCTCCAGCTGTTATAAAACGCTACGCATTAGTCCTTGCACCTATTCTAAGCCATATCTTCAACCAGTGCTTTGAAACGGCTACATTTCCTACTTCTTTAAAAAAAGCCATCATCCATCCTATCTTTAAGGGTGGTGATGGTCGATTACCGGGAAACTACCGGCCTATAGCAGTTTTGCCTGGTTTATCGAAGATACTCGAGCGGCTGATCAATAACAGACTCGTGGAATACTTGGAGCGATTCAAACTACTCTCCTCTCAACAGTTTGGTTTCCGCAAAAACAAATCAACAGCTGATGCGGTCAATGACTTGCTGAATTATGTCGTGGAAAATTTAGACGCCAAAAACAAGGCTTTTGACACGGTCCCGATTTCTGTGCTACTACTTAAGCTGGAATACCTAGGAGTTAGGGGTCATACACTGGAACTGTTTAGGAATTATCTCACGGGTCGCTCACAGATGGTTGTAGTGGACAATCACTACAGTGACGAATTAGCAATCGAGTACGGTGTCCCACAGGGGAGCATACTGGGACCTACATTGTTTCTTGCCTTTATCGACGACCTCTGCAACCTCACCATTCCAAATGCAAAAATTGTTTCCTTTGCAGATGATACAGCTATTACTTTCTGGGCTGAATCTTGGTCAGACCTTCAGGTTATCGCCCAGAATGGTTTCAATGTGGTACTGCGCTGGCTTTTGTCACACAAACTGACCCTAAATATTAATAAAACAAATTTTATGTGCTACACAATTCAGAAATCTTCCCAACCTAAAATACCACCCCTAACTATAACAGCTCATTTGTGCCCATCTGGCACAGAAACTACTTGTCAATGCCTCAGCCTCACTCGCGTAAACCAGTCCAGATACCTCGGCATAGTGTTGGACGAAAATTTAAATTTTGGTAAACATATTATGACACTTACAGGCCGCACACGAAAACTAATATATATATTTAAAACTCTACGATATGTAGCAAACTTTTATATCATTCGAAATGTATATTACGCACTATGCCAGTCAATCATCGCATATTGTATAACCGCATGGGGAGGCGCTGCAAAGACCATCCTGCAACCTCTCGAAATAGCTCACCGAGCGGTACTCAAAGTGGCAACATTTCGACCGAAACTGTTCCCCACAACAGAGTTGTACAAAGCGTGGAATGTTCTAAACGTAAGGCAACTTTATATCTTACATTTGACCATGCGACAGCACCGTAGAACTCCCTTTAAGACAATAACCAAGCGTCGGAAAGATAAAATATGCACACTGCCATCAGCGCGAACTTCATTTTTTCAAGGATTTTCTATTTATCTAGGCCCTTTTATTTATAACAAAATTAATGCTTTAACTCCCGTGTATGGAATGTCTCACTTCCATTGCAAACGGAATGTAACCAAGTTGTTACTTGAGTTTGACCACGCACAAACGGAATCATTTCTAACAAGTATATACAAATGAATGATACGGACACACACACACACACACATACACACACACACACTCACACACACACAACACACACACACATGTACACGCGTGCGAGCACACATACACACGCGTTCTTTTGATATATATATATGCAAATGCTTGCTAAAGGACAACATTTATAAGTTATTGAATTCCAACCAAAAGATACAAGGGGGGCTAGCACCGTAACTCCTAACCACAGGTTGCTTTGTAGCCTATTTAGGGGGACTGTGTTCATCCCATATGAAATGAAAATTACGAGTATAATGAATTCAGTTTTAATGTAATGAAATTTTGTAAACATTGTAAATTTGTAAGTGAATCTCAATAAATAAAAAAAGCTCTGTAAAAAAAAAAAAAAATTTTTGGTATTCCTCGTCGTCTGACAACGATTCCGATATAATCGGTAACGAACGTCCGGGAGATACCGAGGTTGTTCGACGCACTGCCTCGCGATGTAGTCCGGGCGAGATATGTGGAATTGTGGGAGAAGTGTGGCTATGCGGTCTGGTGTAAATATATAAAAAAAAGAAGCAATCTTGTAATATATACCTGTATAACTACTCAAAATCAAAATCAAAATCAAAATCATTTATTTACTTAGGCATACAAATGCACTTGTAAACGTCACTTATATAAACCAAAAAGTTACCACCAGTTCACAACGCGACCCACCTGAGAAGAACTGGCTATTTTTATTTCTAGTGTTGACATTGTGTCTATCACTTAACTTATGGAAACTAAGTAAATTTCTTTGTACATACATAAGATTTTCAAAAATGTATTGAGATGCTACTGTAAGAATATTAACCTCTTTGAATGTTTCGCGCAGAGAGATCCTTGGACCTAATCTATATATAGCTCTTATGGCTCGCTTTTGTAAAATAAAAATAGAATTTATATCTGCGGCATTGCCCCACAGTAGAATACCGTAAGACATTATACTGTGAAAGTAACTGAAATAAACTATTCTAGCCGTATCTACATCAGTCAAGTTCCTTATTTTTTGCACAGCAAATGCTGCTGAACTTAATCTACTAGCTAGTTTTACAATATGTGGACCCCATTGTAAACCAGCATCGACCGTTAACCCTAGGAACGTCGTTGATTCCACAAGTTCCAACCCTCGACCATTAAGTTGAACATTGGTGTCTGACTGTGTTACATTCGGCAAGGTAAACTTAATACATTTAGTTTTATTATCATTCAGTCTAAGATTGTTAGTGTTAAACCAATGAACCACTTTCAAGATTGCATTGTTTACATCGTCATAGTTATCTAATTGTCGTTTGACTTTGAAAATCAAAGAAGTATCATCAGCAAACAAAACAATCCTGTTGTTGTCCCCCATGTAAAAGGGTAGGTCATTAAAATATATAAGAGGCCGAGTATTGAACCCTGCGGGACGCCCATAGTAACTACTGATCCTTCTGAACGTGTACCATTAACATCGACTCTCTGAATTCTATTGTTCAAATATGAAGTCAGAAGATCGAGAGCCTTGCTCCTTATGCCGTAATGGTGTAATTTCCTGATTAATGTTTCATGTTGGACGCAATCAAAAGCCTTAGATAGATCGCAAAATACACCAATTGCATCTTGTTTATCCTCCCAGGCCTCATAAATACATTTCAATAACTCTACACCAGCATCAGTAGTCGAACGTCCCTTAGTGAAGCCAAATTGTTTCTCATGAAACAATTTGTGACTGTTAAAATAAATCAGCATCTGCTCTAGTATTAATTTTTCAAATATCTTGCTCAAGGTCGGCAACACCGAAATAGGTCTGAAATTACCCGGATCTGAAGTGCTGCCAGCCTTGAACAGTGGTAATACTTTACTGTGTTTCATCAAATCAGGAAATACACCACTTGAGACGCAATCGTTAAACACAGTTGCCAAGTAGGGGGCAATGACATCTATAATACTTGAAACGGATTTCACTGATAATCCCCAAAGGTCAGCGGTTTTTTTAACATTAATAGATTTAAACGCTTTTATGATGTCGTTGCAGTTGACAACGGTGAATTCGAACGCGCCTTCACAGGCAGCAACGGATTCTGCTAATAATAGCTCGGCGGAGGTAGAAGACGACCGAAGAGTGTTAGTTATAACTATTGGTACATTACTGAAGAATTTTTCGAACTCGGTCGCTACTTCCATATCCTCCGAGACGTGGCGATTGTTTATCTTTAAATCGAACTTTTTTTCATTCACTGTACACCTACCACATTCCGCATTTATTATGTTCCAGGTAGTTTTAATTACATTCGCAGAGTCTAAAATTTTACTTCTAATGAAATTAGATTTGGCTAACAACACACAGGCTTGCTTAAATATCTTTGAATATTTTTTAACATATTCCTGAAATTCACGGTTGAAATTATATGATTTTTCAGAATACAGTTCATATAGGCTATGACGACTTTTATAAATTCCGGGTGTTGCCCAATCACTGAAAGCAGAACTGCCTCCAATTGATAATGTTTTCGGGGTGAAAATTTTCCCAAACACATCATGTATCAAATTAAATAAATTGGTGTAGGATTCATCTAAACTAGTGTAATCAGGCAATTCTGGTAATTTCTTCACTAAATTTCTTCTGAAAGTTTCCAAGCGCTGTGTGTTGACTGGGACAAAACTGATTATCTTCTTACTTTCCCTACTATTTCTCAAATAAGAAACGGACTGTCCGCGATGATCTGATTTTACAGGGTCCACTATACATTTTTTAATGGGATGTATATTAGTATAAATATTATCAATGCAAGTAGCAGTAGTGGCAGTTATACGAGTAGGTTCTAAAAATATATTATACAAACCAAACGACTTGAACAAATTTAACAATTTCTCTCTCTGTAAAGGTTCCCGTGCAGATTCTAAAACATCTATATTGAAGTCCCCACAAAATAGGACTGTTTTTTTTGTACTTTGGCATTTAAACAACGCTTCTTCAAGCTTCTCTTCGAACTGGACATATGGAGCATCCGGGGGGCTGTATACGCTTAGTACAATGAACTGCTCAAACTCTATACTAGCTATCTCAATAACTCGTTCTACAGAGAGGCCTACTATGTCTTTACGTTCTTTACACTTTATTGACTTATTAACAATAATTAATGAGCCTCCACGTTTATATTTTATTCTACAGAACGAGCTAGCAACCTGGTGATTTTTGAAATTGAACATGACCTGATAAGGCTTTAACCAATGTTCTGTTACACAAAAAATATCAATGCCATTCAAGTTCATGTACAATTCCAATTCCAATTCTTTTCCACCAATCAGGCCTTCAACATTTTGGTGCACCAGGTGTAAAGCCTTATTTTTAAGATTAATAGGATTAATAGATTCAACGGCCTGAGAGCAATCAGATATAGAATTGGGCTGTGGCTGATGTAGAACTCAATTTGATTCATACATTATGTCAAGTTTAGTGCAAGAACGCTGCTCTTTTGTCCTATATTCTAATTTAAATTACCTGGATATAAACAGCTATCCAGAGATCTAATATCAATGTCATTTTGCTCAAAAGGAGCAGGTTTGATAGCCAGATTTTTGGCTAAAACATCTATAAAATGATGTAGCGAAATTGCTACCCGTCTTTTAAAATAATCCAGAAGCTTATGCTTTCCTTTAGTCATATAAAAATAATAATTCTTCCTAACAATAGTGTTAGTGTCAATTATACTAAACTTTTTATCATGAAGTGTTAATGTGTCCAATGACAAATTTAAATAGTACCTAATCCTATTTTCCGCAACTGGCATATGTTTACAGTAAGGCAGTGTGTAGATAATAATATTATTTAAATCTAAGGAGTTTAATTTATTATAATATTTAACAAGTTTATGTTTGGTTATACCTGTCCTGTTTCCTATGAAAATGACCAGATTGTCTTTCTGTTGAAATTTATAACTGCATACGGACTTCATTATTTGTGTATACGATGAAGAAGGCATGCAGTGATTTATAAAGGACTGCCCCTGTGTACAAAAATTTAATTTTGACCCCATGTCTCTCCCAATTTCATCACTAAACCTGATCCATCGACTACTTTCGCTGTTATCTTTTTTTAGACCTATATTGACCTGTTTTTGTGTCCTATGCATCTGGTCACCAGATAGGGTAAGTGGCTGGCTCGGACTCGGCCCTGGCTCGGGTTGGCTGCAGTCACATTTAGTTTTATCCGCTAAAGAGCTAAAACGGTCAGCATAATGAGATGTTGAATTTAAGAGTTTATCCATACATACATACATACATACATATACTCACGCCTTTATCCCCGAAGGGGTAGGCAGAGGCCTATACCGGCCCACATTTCACCGTGTACAATTCGGTCCCACGTGACAGGTGGTGAGCCCATCGCCGTGTTGAAATGGACCGTTTATCCATAGCCAAAGAATATTCTCTAATAATCAACTGAGATTTATCATACATAGTCTTAACAGACTCCAGGGAATCTTGAAGCTGTTGTAATTTATAATTGAATTCCTGTGTGTCTGCAGCATGCTGTTTTTGACTAATTTCTAACTTTTCAGTGCATAAATTTAGTTCACGTAATATATCCAATCTATTTCTACAATTTTTAATATGTTTGGTGAAGTTTTTATTATTATTAAGCAAATTTTGATTTTTTCTTATTAACTTATTTATTTTTATATAATGTTTTAACTTTTTGTTACTACAATGACCTAAACTTATTTTAGTCGATGGTACAGTGTGATTGGGAGTTTCATTTGTCAGATCTATAATGTCAGTCTGTTTATATTTTGCAGCGGTAACCAACTGTGGGGACCTATCTATGAGTTCATCAAACAAGGTTTGGTTTTGTTGGGTACTGACTTGCAAAGAGACCTCTTCTAGCTGAGTTATTTGTTGGTGGGAGTCCCTAACCTCATTTTCCAGATCAGCTATGCGGTCTAAGGCGTGCTCATACTCTGCACTGCACTTATCAAAATTATTAACTATTCTTAACAGTTCATCCCGTTCCCCAGTCACTTCATCTAACCGTACACTTAGCAAGGACAACTGTTGCTTTAGTTTGCCGTTGTGTTTTACAACCGAGATAAGCTCTGTTTCATTGTCCTCACGTTCATTACTGAGCTGCACAACCTGCTCCTTGGCAGATTTCAGTCAGTCAGACTATACTAGCAGGCCCGGCAAACGTTGACCAGAAACCTGATAGCAACTTCTACCGGGTCTAATTGTGTTTTCAAATCATTTAGCAACACACAAATAATTAAAATAAATATCCGAATCAGTCATGTCATTTAGAAAGAGACTTTGCGTTACAATACAATACAATACGGTATCCCATAAAACAAACTTGGCTATTACCGTTTTTTAGTGAACCCTGCGTTTGGTGCGTGAGTCCGACTTTCACTGCCAAATTTCTCTCATTTATTTTCGGTAGCGGCTCTGCTTGGTAGCTACATAATTACGTTCCAGACGCTCTCTATAAAGTGTCATCCCCTGACTCATTTGGTGAACTTCTCTTCGCATCCTCGGGTTAGTCAAGCGCCCGCAGTATATTTCGCTCGAATGTTTGATAGTCTGATGCCTGTCAGATTAATCATTGCATTTTTCAATGTCTTGTGATTAGTCTTTAGAAATTAGGTGAAAGTAATTAGGAAGATTAGAAAAGAAAATATGGAACTTGCAGGTAAATTTCTCCCATTTTCCTTCTGTACCGACTTTGCTTCACGGCGACGTTGTTCCTTTCCCGCCGCTCCCTGTACAATTCGTCCGCCTGACTCCTCTGCTACACTTATCGATGCATTCTTGGGTTGATAGGAATTAGCGGTCCGTTTTGCTCAAGCGCCCGCAGCATGTTCCGCTCGAATGTTTCATAGTTTTCGTCGGCTGCCAGAGTCCACGGAGCGGACAATAATGGCTATGCATCCGTACCGCTGTGCGACGACGCATCCAGGCTGACTTTTAAAATATAAATATTCATAAATAAATAAATATTCACGGACATCTCACACAACGCTATCTGATCCCAAAGTAAGCTAGGAATAACCTGCTTGTGTTATGGGTATCAGACCACGGATATTAATACTTATATACGTTTAAATACATACATATTATACATAGAAACACCCAGACTCTTGAGACAAACATTTATGGGTCACACAAATATTTGTCTCCGGTGGGAATCGAACCAACGACCTCCAGCGCCGCAGGCGGTATCACTACCGACTGCGCCACAGAGGCAGTCGAAAGACTTTGACGACGCTGATGTTGAAGGATCGGGCCGGATGTTCGGAGTTGTCGAAGACGATGGAATTAATAAATTATTGACTGTCAATCATTGAATTTTTCAATGTCTTGTGTTTAGTCTTTAGCAATTAGGTGAAAGTAATTAGGAAGATTAGGCAAACAAAATATGGAAATTGCAGGCCCTGCCAAATTTCTCCCATTCTCCATCTGTACCTTCTTTGCTTCGCGACGTCGCCGTCGTTCCTTTCCTGCCGCTCCCTGTACAATTCGTCCGCCTGGCTCCTCTGATACACTTCTCGATGCATTCTTGGGTTGATAGGAATTAGCGGTCCGTTTTGCTCAAGCGCCCGCAGCATGTTCCGCTCGAAGGTTTCATAGTCTTTGTCGGCTGCCAGAGTCCACGGAGCGGACAATGATGGCTATGCATCCGTACCGCTGTGCGACGAAGCAACCAGGCTGACTTTTGACGACGCAGATGTTGAAGGATCGTGCCGGACGTTCGGAGATGTCGATTGGGTATCCTTCAAATCTTCTTGTATCCTTACAGAATCGGACTACCTGATCTACCGTCAAATGTTCCAGATCCTCTAGATCTAATCTATCCTTGCCCATAGTCTCCCATCTGACTAGTGAAAAGACCAGCTTAAGTTTAGTCCTGATTTCGCGCAACTTGCGTCGATTATGACTCTGCTTCGCGGCTAAGTTGTTCCGTAGCCTGCGTTGTCGGTAGCCCTCGTGTTCCTGAGTAGCCTGCACTTCTCTCCCTATTCTAGGATTACTCCGGAGCATATCACCTTCACTCCGCTCAATCTCCGCCAGCGCTTCTCTTTCAAATATTTGGTATTCTTCGTCATCTGATATCTGGTAGCGTTTCCGATGTAATCGCTATCCTAGGAGATAACCGTAGGAGATAACCGTAGGCATATGACGCACTGCCGCTTGCCGTCATATGCCATACGCCATATGCCGTCATATGCCTACGGTTGCCCGGCCGGCATGCCGGCCAGGCGAGGGAGTTCAAGCACGATGTTTGGTGGCACCAATACCTAAAAAAAAGACACAAGTGTTGTGATATATACGTACCAGTTTATGACGCGGCAAACGTTGATCACGAACCTGATAGCAACGTCTACCGAGAACAAATGTGTTTTTAAATCATCTAGGAACACAAACAATAAAAACATCGAATCGGTCTCTCTAGCTATCACGGTTTCTGAGCTACAGTCGCATGACGGACAGACAGACGGATGGTGAAGTCTCATCGACAGGGTCCCATTATTACCCTTTGAGGAAATCAAAAATCCCTACTAATATTATAAATGCGAAAGTAACTCTGTCTGTTTGTTATGCTTTCACGCCTAAACCGCTAAAGCGATTAAGATGAAATTTCAAATAGAGATAGTTTGAGTCCCTGGAAAGGGCACTACTAGGCTACTTTTTAACCGACTACACAAAATGTAACGCGATCATAATTTTACGCGATAGCTACTTCAACTACAAAAATATGGAATACCTAAACAAAATGACTTACCTCTAGGAGACCCAGGGTCTATATGTAGTAGTAGTGGTACAACCATGGCAGACACGCGAAGCCAAAGCCGCCTCCGCCGCAGCTATTTGCCTTGTCAAGAAGACCAGCTTAAGTTTAGTCTTGAATTCGCGCATCTTGCGGCGGTTGCGACTTTCCTTCGCTGCTAAGTTATTCCGAAGTCTGCGTTGTCGGTAGCCCTCGTCCTCCTGAGTAGTCTGTACGTTTCTCCTCATTCTTGGATTGCTCCGGAGTAAATCACTTTCGTTCCGCTCAATCTCAGCCAGCGCTTCGCTTTCAAATTTTTGGAATTCCTCATCGTCTGACAGCGATTCCGATATAATCGGGAACGAACGCCCAGGACATACCGAGGGCGTTTGACGCACTGCCTCGCGACGGAGTCCGGGCGAGATGTGTGGAATTGTGGGAGAAGTGTGACTATGCGGTCTGGTGTAAATATCTGAAAAAAAAAGAAGCAATCTTGTAATATATACCTGTATAACTACTATACTAGCAGGCCCGGCAAACGTAGACCCGAAACCTGATAGCAACTTCTACCGGGTCTAATTGTGTTTTCAAATCATTTAGAAACGCACAAATAATAAAAATAAATATATTCGAATCAGTCATGTCATTTAGAAAGAGACTTTACGTTACAAGCATACGTAAACTAGAACTAAGTACCTACTAACACTTTGTACATGTTAATACTCTTCTTGTCTTTTTTTTTTGTTTTTTTTTTTAACGTGAGGGAAAATCCTCGTAGGATGCTATGCCGGACTCTTACCGACTAAAAAACCTCACGTAACGCCCAACAGCCTATGGTTGAGAGCCCCGGGTAAGCCCTCAGGAAGGATGTCCCGTGACTCCCAACAGACCTGCGGCCGCCAATGCGGCCTCGCCCAGGGGGTGGTTCGGGTGCAATCCCGCGTCTATGGGGGGTTTCGGGTGTGACCCCGCTTCTAAGGGGGGGCGTGCGTGAGTGCTCACGTCACGCTGCCGTCATGGGCCTGCTCCTGTAAGGACGGCGAGCGGCCCTCTCACCGTCCTCAGACCCCCGGTCATGGAGGCCGATAGTCCTCGGCGAAGACACGTCGGCGGCGCCCAGGGCGCCGACTGCGGAACTCGGGTGGGAGAGTTCTCTCCCGCACCCGGCCCGCCGCCTCCTTCGCGAGCATGACCTGCTCGCAGAAAGAGGCGGCGCAGTCCCACTTACTCCCGCTGGAGAGCATGGCTCGCACCATGGCCTCAAGCGAGAGAGTGTCCACGCCCAGACCCACTACGAGGACCTGTCGCTGTTGTGCCCACGCCGTGCACTCCACCAGTGTGTGGAGCGCCGTGTCATCGCTGCGGTCCTCGCAGTGCTGACACTCGGCCGTGGTTTCCCGGTGTTTTCGCCACAGATACCTACCGAAGCTACCGTGCCCGGCAAGCATCTGTGTCAACCGGTAGGAGAGAGCACCGTGTCTTCTCTCCAGCCACTCGTCCATGACCGGTCTGACGGCCGCGATTGTGGCGAATCCCCCCTTTGGTTGCCCAAGTCGCACCTTCCATGTCTCCACGGTTTCCTGGTGGAGCAGGGTCCGCTGGGCCTCGATTTCTCGAGACGCAGGCCTTTGGCCCCGCTCCAGCGCCTCCTTGCGCCATCTGAACAGTGACGCAAAGGCTCTCGCTTCCAGGTCCCATGGAGGGGTCCCGGCTAGGAGACATGCCGCCTCACCGGAGATCGTGCGGTATCCTCTTATCACCCTGACGGCCATCACTCTCTGCGGGCTCAGCAGTCTAGCCACATTGCTGGCCGTATACTCTTCTTGTCTAGGTACACTTTCAATTTCAATAATTGGGACATAGTCACACAACGCCTTGAATATACCTAGACTTAAGTATGTTTATCCCATAGACATAGACCAATGCGCGCCTCAGTATCCTTATTAAATACCTACTAGCTGACCCTCGCAACTTCGCTTACGTCACTTAAGGTGTATGAAAGGAGAGGTAGTTCTTCATCAGACTTATCAAGCAACGTGTGAACTGCCCTGTTTGCTTAGTCATAAAAGCGCTTAAAGATTAAGCCTATTAACACGCCTAGTTAGATTTACCTACCCTTACATTCAAACGAGGCTCTGACGACGGCGGTCCATTTCAACACGGCGATGGGCTCACCACCTGTCACGTGGGACCGAATTGTACACGGTGAAATGTGGGCCGGTATAGGCCTCTGCCTACCCCTTCGGGGATAAAGGCGTGAGTATATGTATGTATGTACATTCAAAGGTACCCTTAAATTCTAGGTTTATTGAAAGTTGTGATGTCTCTAATTTCTGAACTACAAAACCCTCAATATTGAAACTTGTGTGGAATAATGCTTAAAATACTCTCTTTCTAACACTATAAAAATATTGGAAATCAGATCACGCGTTGAGAAATTACAGTTGAAAAAACCGGCCAAGTGCGAGCAGGACTCGCGTACCAAAAAACAACAGTCTTATTTGCTGCATGGTACAAAAGTTTTGTGTCATTATAATAATCAGCTTCACAAACATTCTTCCATGAAACGTTGTCATACAAAAATTTGGTAATTGTCAAAGTGAAAAATGGTGAAACGTTGATTAATATGCAAATCGTTATTTCATTCTGTAGTATGTAAATCCGATTAGCCATTACAAAGTACTACTTAAGTATAAGTTATAAGTAAGTTATTATACTTATAAGTTATTCTGTGTTATTGCGACCAAAATATTTAATTTATATATTAAATGTTTAATATTAATTCTTTTTTTTTCTTTTTTATGATATTAATATAGAATACAATATCAATGGAGAGAGACTACATATTGAGACGAACCAAACTCCGCAGGAAAGGAATTTCGGACGAATCAGTCGACACGTGTTTCGCCTACACACGTGGCATCTTCAGGACTACATGGCAGCAAATGCAGTCCTGAAGATGCGTTGTGTGTAGTCGAAACACGTGTCGACTGATTAGTCACGTTGTTAAGCGGATTGGTGCTTATTATTAACAATCTGGAGGGTACAGGAAATTTTCCTATTTAACGTCCAAATTTCCTTTCCTGAGGAGTTCGGTTCGTCATTCCTCCCAAACAATTAGTTGTGGTTATTGTTTGTGTGGCTACTGACTACCAAGACTTCGTGTCCATTTATAGAAACAGAGATCAGCCCTGAAAAGGACTTTGGATTTCAAGACTTGTCTCCAAAGTCCTTTTCAGAGCCGATCTCTTTGGATTTCAAGACTTGTCTCCAAAGTTGGAAGTTAGGATTGACGAATCGAGGGTGTGAGGCGGGTTCCTCTCCCTCCTCTCCCCTCCTTTATTATCATTTTAGGATGGATTTCCGTCATGTAACGCCTGATTTCATTACAACGGTCAAGAAATTACCTAACTACGAGTATAACTGCGTATTTCCGACTTTCATAGAAAACTCAAAGCAACTATTCTCACAAACTTTCTTCTTTTGTAATTTTTGCAAAATAAGTAAAAGCTCTGCTTTCGTGCAAATAATATCATTGTTTAGCTCAGCAGCAACCATCCTTATGCAAATCTGAGACAATTAAATACCCTTTGCAAATTGTTAGAAGCTTTCTTTCTCAGTTGATAATAGTAAGTAACCGTTATTTTTATTGTTTGTGTTTACCTATTATGTAAATTCTTTTAAATTTAATTGGAAGTATTAGAAATGTTTGGGCATAACTAGAGGTTCTTCTAAATTAATCATTAAGTAACCAATTATTTGTAGTTGTTTTTTCACCTTAGTTGAACAGTCACAGATCACAATTAATTTATTTGACCACTAGCTGACCCGCGCAACTTCGTTTGTGCCACATAAGAGAGAGTATTACCTGTTCCCGTCGCATTTACTCCCGTCGCGTTGCGTTTACTCTCGTAGCGTCTCGTCGTTAACATTCAATACTACGTGAGAAAGTGAGAGAGAGAGAGAGAGAGAGAGAAAGGTTTCTCGTCGCGTGTATTCCCGTCGCATTATTTTTAAGAACAATTTCGTTAGTGAAAGAGGTATCCCGTGGCATTATTGTAGAAAAAAATTGATTGCCATTGAAATGGTTATTGTGCACCAACCCAAAGATATAGACTAATTTTTTTAGAACTTTTTTAAGAGAAACAATTTTGTAGTACATATTTTTTACATATCTTACTATAAATATTTACGCAGCACTCGCAACGAAGCTCTCAAAAGGAATAACTTTTTCCCCGTTTTTGAAACATTTACTATTACTGCTCCGCTCGTATTCGTTATACCGTGATGCTATATAGCCTATGACACTCCACAATAACGTAGCTTTCTATTGGTAAAAGAATTTTTAAAATTGGTTCAGTAGATCCCGAGATTACCCCTTACAATTTAACAAATATACAAACACACATACTTTACTTCTTTATAAATATTAGTATTAGTATAGAAGTATAGATGAATCGACATCTAGTCTGAAAAATATTTTTTCTCAACAATTTGCTCCAACGTTGACCAATTCCGATTCAATAGAAACTCGTTTAATTTTTTTTATAGGGAATCCTGGGTATTACTAATTTTATCTAAGAGCTTCTTTAGCAAGTTCTTTACTAGAACGAATACCTATTTAAAGCGACTTTGATAGAACCCTACCAAACCAAACTCAAACTATACTTAATTATGTTCGGTTCCTTCGATGAATCACAGACGGCAAGTAATTGCAGATGCTAAGAATTAAAAATTGCAAAAGTGATTGAAGTATTATAAAATCAAAGCCTTGGATCTAGTTACTAATTCTGTAGGCAGAGGCACGAATGGTATCTAACTCAAAGTCAAGTCTGCATTAACTCGTTTTGCTAAATCTTTGTACGCCAACCAACCATTACTGTGGTAGTAATGTTGGTGGTCTTTCCTTCATGATTGTACAAATGAAGTGTCGCCACGATCTTTGAAGTTTGTGACTCTCAAAATCCCGTGTGTCGATTTATTGGGCCGATGACAATAGCAGACGCAATGTTTGAAAGGATTTAGCTAGAGGCCATTGCACACAACGGTCACAGGAGCTGATGAGATTAGCGCAGTAGTCAAGCAGTTACTAATTCTTTGTAGCATTAAGAAGACGTTGTTCATTCTTTATGCTCATCAACACACCGTCAAAGATCGGTAGCTTTGAATAGATAAATGTTAGACTGATTTATTCGATTGTTGTGTAATTTTAGCAAAAGTAATCTATTCATTTAAAAAAAATTGGTCGAGAATATGCATAGGGAAGATATTCTGAAAATTTAAAATAGTAGGACATTCTCTTTGGGACCTACCCGGGGCTCCCAACCGTAGGTAGTTGGGCGTTTCGTGAGGTGTTTTAGTCGGTAGGAGTCCGGCATAACATCCATGAGGGATTTTCCCTCACGTTACACAAAAAAAGGGCATTCTCTAACTGATACTGAAGCCGAAATCCCGTGTCTGTATCCCGAACCGGTATCGGTATCACGCCGAAACTACTGAATTAATTTGAATAAATCTTGGCAAAATCTGAGATTATGATCCGAGGAAGGTTCTAATCCCGTTAATTTGCGCGATTCCTGTGGGTAAGGGGATGAAAGACCTGGTTTTTAGTTGTAACTTCTCAACGCGTAGTCCAATTTCGAATTATTTTTATTTTGTGTCAGAAAGGGAGAACTTTAAAGACTGTCCCACACGAGCTTAAATATTGAGAGTTTCGTATTTCAGAAATTAGAGACATCTCAATTTTCGCTAAATCAAAAATAATATCTTAATAAAACATTCAAACATTCTGAAGTCAAGGTTGCCTTTGAATGTAAAGTGTTATTCTAAACTAGCGTGTTTGCTTGAATAAAAAAGAGCTTATCTATTAAGGGTACAGTGACCATCAACTAGGCGGTCTTGTGATGTGGCCCTTAACGCTAAGACCCTGACATTTTAAGAGAAATTCATGTGCCCTGGCAAATAAATCCTAGTCGTTGTGGTTTCACAGAGAAAAGATCTTATGAATTGCTCGGTAGTGTATGTCGTGAGCCAGTACCTATGTAATGTTAGTGGTCTCTCTTGGATCAGTTGGTAATACCATCTGATCCAAAAGAACCTAGAAATGGTCACTGTCAGTAGTATTGGAGACTGTGAAAGTGGCGACCATCGCTAGATGTTGACATGACTTTCTATCAGGCGGGTGCCATAACTTTGTCGCGCTGAATACATAAAGAAAATCATAAAGGAACTAAGTATTAACTTGAAGATGTCTCCAGTAGGAATACTGCACACGCCGCTAGTTCAGGGATCTCTCTTCGCTAAAGTTATGAATGTGCTACAAAATATGATTTACGTTTCTGAGAATGCTGGTCAACTTTTGCCTATTGAGTGAGATTTTTTGTTGGTATACCGTCATAATACCAGAAATTATAATGCCTTAACTCAAAATATCGTAGCCCAAAATACCCGAAATCGAAATATCAATATTCAAAAGGCAAATATTTATCCCTACTAATATTATAAATGCGAAAGTAACTCTGTCTGTCTGTCTGTCTGTCTGTCTGTCTGTCTGTCTGTTACGCTTTCACGCCTAAACGGCTGGGACGATTGAGATGAAATTTGGTATGGGGATAGATCGAGGCCCTGGGAAGGACATAGGCTACTTTTGAACCGACTGCGCAAAAGGAGTGTTATGATTTTAAGTGATAACGACTTTCACGCCGTTACGCTTTCACGCCTTAACGGCTGGAGCGATTGAGATGAAATTTGGTATGTGGATAGTTCGAAGCCCTGGGAAGGACATAGGCTACTTTTTAACCGACTGCGCAAAAGGAGTGTTATGATTTTACGTGATAACGACTTTCACGCTGCTACACTTTCACGCCTAAACGGCTGGGGCAATTGAGATGAAATTTGGTATGTGGATAGTTCGAGGCCCTGGGAAGGACATTGGCTACTTTTTAACCGACTGCGCAAAAGGAGTGTTATGATCTTACGTGATAACGACTTTCACGCCTAAACGGCTGGAGCGATTGAGATGAAATTTGGTATGTGAATAGTTCGAGGCCCTGGGAAGGACATAGGCTACTTTTTAACCGACTGCGCAAAAGGAGTGTTATGATTTTACGTGATAACGACTTTCACGCCTAAACGGCTGGAGCGATTGAGATGAAATTTGGTATGTAGATAGTTCGAGGCCCTGGGAAGGACATAGGCTACTTTTTAACCGACTGCGCAAAAGGAGTGTTATTATTTTACGTGATAACGACTTTCACGCGATAACGACTTCTACACGGTCGAAGTCGCGGGAACAGCTATCCCTACTAATATTATAAATGCGAAAGTACATAACTCGGTCTGTCTGTCCGTCTGTCTATCTGTCTGTCTGTCTGTTACGTTTTTACGCTAAACGGCTGGAGCGATTGATATGAAATTTGGTATGGCGATAGTTCGAGGCCCTGTGAAGGACAAAGGCTACTTATTAACCGACTGCGCAAAAGGAGTGTTATTATTTTACGTGATAACGACTTTCACGCGATAACGACTTCTACGCGGTCGAAGTCGCGGGGAACAGCTATTAAATATAAATGAGCTTAAAGATTAAGTCTGTTGTAAATATTCAATCACGCTACTTAGCCTAGGGGCTTGACAGAGAAGGATTATAATCTGTAGGTATACTATATGGGCAAAAGACATGCTTACGAAATAGGTTAAGTTCAATTTTTATATGCGGATAGGTTTATACAAGCGTGAATCCCTCGCGTGACGCTGTCGTCTAGGGCCTGCTTCTGTAAGGACGGTGAGCGGCCTCCTCATCGACGTCAGGCCCCCGGTCATGTAGGCCGATAGTCTTAGGCGAAGACAACTCGCCGTCACTTGGGTACTTGGAACTTGGGTGGGAGAGTTCTCTCCCGCCCCCTCCCCGCCGCCTCTTTCACGAGCATGACCTGCTCGCAGAAAGAGGCAGCGCACCCACTTACTCCTGCAGGAGATCATGGTCTCCAGCGAGAGAGTGTTCACGTCTAGAACTGCCACGAAGGCCTGGCGTTATTGCGCTCGCACCTTGCATTTCACCAATGTGTGGAGCGCTGTGTGTCCTCGCTGCGCTGCTCGCAGTGCTGGCACTCGGCCGTCTTTTGCTAACTTTAATACCAATGAAAGGCAATCTCAACATCTCTGTTTGTTTGTTTATTAATTCATCAACTATGTACATCATACATGAATTCAATAACATAATAATACTTTTAAAGAAAACAGTTCATCGGTAACAACAGTATAACAGCTTGGTATTGTTAGATGTGCGTGGTGTAACAATAACATCTGCATTGAAAGCTGTATTGGGCCAGTCCCAAAGAAACTAGAAATCTTGAATAAATAAAAAAGGCTGCTAATTTTTCATGCAGCACAAGACAAAGTCTCCTGTACATGGCGCAGATTCGTTATTAAGAATACTGCTCTCAACTTTTGGATAACTCCCAGCAGTGCTTACACTCCGTCTGTACATGCAGCGATGTGATAGTCACAATAAAGACTGTCCTGAGGTAACTGACAGCCTTGAACCACTGGTGCAGAGTAGAACAATAGTTTTTGTTATATATTAAGCTCGCCAAATTGACGTCGAGACCACTGATAGAAAGCCGTGTGGCGCATCTAGCGATCTAGCAATACTTTCACAGTCCGTAAGACTTAAATTCAATTAATAGACCGAATCTACCAAGGAGGTAAAGAGCTCTTCAACTTAACTCCACTTAAATAACACGGGCCCAGATACCACTCGCATGCATTGAAAAGACTCTTCGCCAGAACACAGCAATGCAAAAATCGTTTCTCTTTCGAACCATAGCAATTTGAAACCCTCTGTCAGCGTGAATCTTCTCTTACAACGCCAGGTTTTTAAGCAGAGCATGAAAATACACATCATTGCGCCTACAACATTAGGTGTTGTGAACTGGGATAGTGACTCACAAATTCTTCAAATAAAGCTATGGGTTATTATTTTTATCACAAAAACGTTTCTTTGTTGGGTGGCGCCTAACAACGATAATAGACACGTGCTCTAGGAGGCAATGGCTAACGCACAGAAAAGCAGCTAAAGTCGTGGAACCTACAGCATATGGAACGAACACTTAATTGGTAATTGGAACCAATGCTTCAGGCAGTGATCCAATGAAGAATGCTTCTTTGAAACAATCTTCATTATTATCGTCAGAAGTTTAGCATAGAGGTATAACAGCTCACAGGTAGAGTCTTTTGGTGATGGTTATCCAGCTTCGAGGAACTCATTCGTTGTAGTTCACATGTAGGACATCAGTTGTATACGGCACCTAACGGAAGTCTTACATTTGTGAATCAACTTTTTTCTCAGCAAGGGGGATCTTTCACGACAAATGGACTTCCAGTGCACCGGGAAGGTTGGTTATGTATTGAAGATGTAAAACAGAACCAGTCTTCTATTAACTCAATGCAATACTATTGAGGCAGAAATGTCTACGGGTTGTGTCGTCATATGCTTTCGTATAGCATCAAATGCTTTGCGGGAATTTTCAACAACACTGCGGCTGTCTACCTACGGTTAAGTTGCTTCTTACACGAATAAGGGTACGCCGTTGGCTCCTGCGTTACTAGCCATGATTCCCTCTGTATTTTTGCTTCTGAGAGAAAAGTTACAAACGTAGTTTAGAATGAACATTCTTGAAAATACAACTTTACTGGAAAATGTTGAGCTTTGGCTACAGTGACATAGGTACATTAAATTAAATCACCTTAAACATAATACATGCATACGGGGTATCTGAGGCATATTATATGCCTACATTTCACCTTTTTATAATTCGTCCCACGTAACGTTGGTGGTGGTGAGCCGTATTGCCGTGTTGTAATGGACAGGCAGTAGGTACTGTCTACTTTTGAAAATTATTAAGTCTATAAGGCTAATAAGTTGGTTTAACGTCTGCCATTTACTGGCTACCGTTAGCGTTAGTGTTATCGTCTCAAATCTTTCGGTTATAAGTACTTAAAGTTTTTAGTCTGTGGCCCAAATCTAACAAACGTTTCGTATTCGCGCTTCACCATACTACTTACTCTTTTTATTATTAAAGGGGCCAATATTTAATAAAGACGTACGTCATACCGGCCTTCGACCCGTTAAAACCATGAGGTCTCTACCCATCTATCTAGCGCAGTCCTGGGGTATCCTTTAGAGGGCTTACCAGGGGCTCCCAACCATAGGCTGTTATGCCTGCGGTTAGGAGTCCTACCGGATACGTGTGGTATTTTGTCACTAGGAGTTATAGTATATTCATGTGGGATTTACCTCAAAGTAAATAAGTTAAAGCCAAATAACAAAACGTGTGAGTGGCAATAAATCTTTATTTCTTAAATCATTCATTGTATTCTATTTTCGGTATTTTAAATTAAGGACATTTGAAAATTTGTATTTTGAATTCTGGTATAATAATTATTTGTATTTTAAATTTAGACATTTTACGGTAAGGTGTACTGAAATAAGGTATTTTGAATGTTAAGGTATTTTGAATTCGGGTATTTTGGTCTAAGGCATTTTAAGTAAAGGCATTTTGATTTCTGGTATTTTAATATATAACCTTTTTGTTATCGATTCAGTTGTCAAAGGATTGCATTAAGTTTGTATGTCCGTCATCTGCGGACAATGCCCACTATTAGCGGTTTATAATACACAAAAAGAGCAGGTACTGTCGCGTGTGTGCTGCAAGTTGTGAGATTGAAAAATATTTTAACAGTGCAGATAACACCGCGGTCTCCGCAAAAAAATGTATTTCTCAATCTGTTTGAACCAAATACAAACTGAGTAGATACTTAACTTCTACAGTTGAAATTAGGTACATAAACAAGTTCAAAATTATGCCCCGCATCTTTGGATGTAGCAGGCAACTCCAGTCTTCATTATACCACAAAATACTATCGTAAGGCATTACTACAATTATCTATTGATTTGTCAAATTTGATTTACATTCGTTTAAAATTTAAATTCCATATTATTATTTAAATTTGCACCAAAAAATGTGCAGTGTCTTGAGGTCATGATTTATGAGTGAAAGAAAGACCAACGATAAGTATGCTATAATTTTATGTCAAACCGCTCCGCTATCCGCTTATGCCTTTTCCCCTACAGCAGCTGTATTCTTCTTGCATTAGCAGATGCAAGCTGATCAATGTCCACCGTTGTCCCCCGGGATTAGCCGATATTCAACAATAACAGCGTGGCGCGAGGACTGAATTGTCCACGGACGTGACCACACCGGACGTTTTCAGCGGCAATGGTTATTATGGTTTCGAGTCTGTACCAACACTACTGACAAGAAGTTGATTATATTTTTGATCAAAGGAGTTCATAAATAAGAAAAGTTGACCGCAGGAGCAAATTATTTAAGTATTCATTATGTTAGTAAATCATTAAGAGGTAAGGCTTACCCCAACCTATGCTTGTACCACTCTTGGATGATTGAGGATCATATCGATGAAACATTTGACAGCTCTTTCACCAAGATTATTGTGCCACAGTTAACGAACGTCTGTTAGCCGACGATGGTTATAAAATTTTCAAGAGAAATGCTGCGGGTGCTTAAGGAGCAGAACGGAAATCTGAGTATGTGGAGAGACATCCAGTAAGGGAGCTACGTGAACAATAACTATAGGAAGTCGAGTTGATAATATTGCCGCGAGCAATCAGAGCCCAAGTTGAGGGAAGTTCGGTAGGCTCTGAACATTATTAATTTGGAACAATATCTGGTGGAACTGCAAGTATAGGCAACTCTTAGATTTGTGGTTGTAGGCGGCATAGTTTAATTTTGTAGTTGTGAGTTAAGGTAGACAAATCAAGAATGTATCCTAATACCTATTATTATGAAAGCAAGAGTTCCATAAACAAAAGTAAAACTTTTGAAGCAAATATTCTACAACGTAACGTAACGTAGTAATAAAAGTTCAATGAATAGAGTACTATTTTATTATGCATCTTTGACATGAATGTAAAAACTCTTTTGTTAGAACCATTCCTAAATGAACACAATGTTGTAAACACTGTAAAAACAAAAACAGCTGAAAGAAATTCGTTTTTAAGATAACAGTTTGTGTTTTTGCATAATTTACTAGACAAAACGTTGAATAGATGACAAAACTTCGAAAATTACTGAAAGTAATTTTTTCATTATAGAAAAGTAAAGGTTCTAAAAACTGTGTCTAATATATCTTAAATCATCCCCAATTACCTTTCTGTTTAACAAAACTTTTGGGAACTTACCTACCAATTCTGATTGTAGGTAGCACTCTACAAGCTTACTAAAATTGAAAATGAATATAAAAATATCCTAAAAAATACGATAACGCAAGTGAAAACTTAGGGAAGGTGCTGTACTCACTGAGATCGTGCCCTCAACGAAACACCTAGGACCCTAAGGTTAGTAACTTGCTGACTGGTATCAAGATAATATTGGTATTATCACAGTTTCTTCCTTATTCTACGTTTTACATCCTTTTGTCACCGTACCGTGAAGTGTCATTTTGCTCAAGCCCACGGTAACGCACCCAAAGAGATGTACGCATGTTTAGGAAGGACAGAATTAACTGTAGCACGGGATTAACCTTTTTATAGGATTCCACTAAGTACTACTTTATCTGTTGTTGTATTTATAAATAACCATAACGTTACTGCACAAAAGATACCCTACATATAATATATTTTGAATTAAATGGAACGTTATAGCTATTTGATATATTTCTTGAAATGGGCATTGTGTGGGTCTACAATTCCTTTAGTTAGATTCGCACAAACCCACAAGTTGCGTGGGACCCATAGCGAGGTGTGATTGACATGTTAATATCTGTGGCCAGTTTGTGGTTCTTTGTAAAGAAGGGTTTGAAAAGTATGGAAAAATTATGTAAAAGTTTGTACAAAAGGAAGAAATGATAAATTCTAAGTAGTTAAGTGCTAACTAATCAGTTGTAGATTTGGAACGCCGTTTATAGCATTTCCTTGGTATATCCAAATGCCATTTATAAAATTGAAAAACAAATGAACTCCCTGGGATTATATCCTTTTTGACGCATTATAATCAGAAATCGCTGAATTTTGTTCTTCCTCCCGAAGGCTCACATAGGTACCTAAGTTATTTTCAACAATGCTTCATACATTGGTGAAAATATTAAAAATATTTAATCGTTAAAAATCATTAATGCGTTTTGGTTTATAATTATTATGTGACAAAATGAGCATGTTCAATTTCACATCTTGCCCGATTTAGGTCAGTACCTACGTTAAAATGACTCTATAGCAGAAGGACAGATTTGCAAAGTCCCGGAATAATACATCACGATTGTCAAACACATACCACATACCTACTGTCTCATTCACAATGCAATGCGGTAGCTGCTGTGATGTATCACGAAACTAAATAATAATCAAATATAAAGTACAGTTAGCTAACTCCTCCGTCACAACGCGGAAGGGTTGTCCAATGAAAGGGGTGAGTGACAACATTTCACCAACATTGTTGTGCCACAGTTTGGGACTACGTCACAATACGTTAGCGGTGGATGATGTAGACTGTAGCCGCAGCAGCTGCTACAAGGTGCAGATGTTCGAAAATATTTAACAGTTTATCTGCAGTTCCTTATCTCAGTAATCGGCTGGGTCTGCTTTCAAATTCGAACTAAAAATTAGTCTATCAATAAAAAAATATTCTTACTAAGTTCGAAGTCTCACTTTAGCTACTGTCGGATTGTCCTCTCTACTAGTCTCTACTTCCCTGAGCTACTCGTAGCACGTCCTGCGAGACATGTCTGACGCTGACCCGTCAATCAGACATACATAACGCTGATAATCTGAATATGCTTTGGTACTCGTACCTAATTTTACTTATATAGAAACCAACACAGAGGTTCCATTTTATGACTCAACCACTTATTCGACCCCTTTCCCCTCCCAATATCTGTGGATCGATAGAGCTTAAATCTGATCAAGGTCGCACCCTTGCATGGGGTTGCGCCATGCTACATGGCGCTGTGTGCACAGAGAGAGGAGGGCGGACCCAACTCGATTGTTGTTGCACCCTCCGCGCAACGTGACGCGAGCAATGAAGGGCTGACACTGTGAGTCTCATTGTTGCCGTTTCATAGGGACACTTTTTGAAATAAGTAAGTTTACCGCCAATGTAGTTATGTAGGTACCCACAAAACTATTTTCCCAGTTTGTTTTTGAGGATCTGACAATTTTTAACATAATTTTCTGTTGTTATAATTTTTATGCAACAAATACCTTTATAATAATTGTTTCTCGAAGTAAAAGTTAGTGCTAGGGTCATACCTATCCTATGTATCGTATAATAAGTAGGATATAATAGAAGGTTGCGCAAGCGCATTGGTCCCGCGTATCTCAGGCGCGCCTTTGTGTGTTCAGTGGCGTTGGGTTGCACAATACACACTTTATGAGGATTATGTACACATTATGTAAGCTGGGTGGATTCTCATTGGCTCGATTTTGTTACGAATACATTATACGCATTTAAGTTGCAGGTAGGTATTATATGAGCGTCACCTGAATACAATAAGTATGTATTGTGCGTGGTATGTTTACAGTGCTTAATATCTCATGACATTACTAAAGGTTACAAGTAGGTACCTAAAGCTGACCTGACTTTATTACACTTAAAACAATTATAACGTATGTAATATTGGTATAACCACATTATAACGTTAATATTTTCAGTTTACTTTCACATTCACGCATCCAGTCGGCTTGACGAGCGCGACATTGTGCCCACTACGTGATCTCAATAGGTAGTTATTCGATTCATACTTATGGAATTCGAACACGTTGAAGCGTCCATGGTCACAGATTGACTAGTCAAACCGCGACCACGGACGCTGCAACGAGTCCGAAACGTCGATGAACGTAATTAAATTGTATTTCGCGTGAAGTCTAACAATTATGTAAATAAATTGAAATTCTCACGAGTTAAAGCTGCCGCTCTGAAACACACAACTTGACGTTTTAAATTCTCAACAGCTCACACTACCCTCTTTTGTATTTTCTAATTAACTTCATGGTAGCTTGCCAAGAAAGTCTAGAAAAGTAAATAATATTTTGCATGCTGGTCACATTGTGAAAAAAAAAACGGTAGATACCTTTATCATTTCATTCATTTAAAAAGTACAGACTACAATGTGCCTGTTAGTTATTATTAACGTGTAATTTGGCAACTGGGTACCGTTTGGTAATTATTTCTAACTAGCTGATGCGCGCGGCTTCGCCCGCGTGAATTTTGGTTCCCGTTCCAGCTTCCCGTGAAAACAATTTTCTGGGATAAGAAGTAGCCTATGTGTTATTCCAGACTATACTCTATCCCTATACCAAATTTCAGCTGGATCCATTCAGCCGTTAGAGCGTGATTAAGTAACAAACATCCAAACATCTAAACATCCAAACATCTTCACAAACTTTCACATTTATAATATTAGTAGGATAACTACGTACTCCACGTTCTCGCGAGAATCTCGCCGAGAACGCGAGAAAACACGAGAAACGTGCATTTGAATCGGATTTATATTCTATTTTTAGTGCTTTGCTTGCGTTTTCGCGAGATTCTTGTGAGAATGTGGAGCGTTCATATCGGTTTGACAATACAAGTATTATGAACTGCACAGTAGAACCACAAATTAAATGGTTATTTTGTGGTGGAACCTCCATTATTTTCTACTCTTCTTTTGCTAAGTTGTACTTACCTACTTCGTTGTATGTGAATATTGTGAACGCAACATTATTTTTGTTCTGAATTTTTAAAATAAGTGGCTGTTTACAAAGCGACAAATTTAATTTTTGGATACCTTAGTGTCGGGCGTGAGACCGCCTATTTTGTAACCGACAACGCAACGCAAAGGAAGTAGGTACCCGTTAATGAGTTTATTTTGGGCTATGCCTTTTTAATGGGTCGCGATAAAATGGGTCTGTTCCGCGTTGAAATTTGTCGGAACAAATGAGATCTCATATCTGTGGTGCAGGCACTGTTTATTTTGTGGTCGAGCTAACTGTTACATCTTTGACAATAAATGGTACAATAATATCAATTCCCATGACGTCTTACTCCTGGTCCACTCACGCGCATATCCATCACCAAGTAATCGTTCCTCAAAGTCGGTCATGCAATAATAATATCACAACTGTCGTCCGTCTGTTGCATTGTGCGTTTGTAACTCTTTTCTATAATGTTCACGGTGGTCCAGTGAAATGGATTTTAGTGTTGCAAATGTATTACTGCAAGCAAATGGAAAAGGTTAACTGTTAAAATAGTAAAGGAAGTGATTGAATAATCAAGATACTTTTTTGTAAAGAAATTCTGGTATAAGTATGATGGATTGAGTAAATGATCGAAGACATGTGTCATAGCCATTGAGTTTAACATCAAAAACCACTGTGCTATCTAACGGGTGTTTTTTATAGAGGTATAGAACTTTAAGTTGGCAAAACTTTTTTAACTGGCTGTAATTTTGTCAGCTGTAAAGTGATTTATGTTAAGTGTGGTTTGGCATTTCAACATGAATAGACTGACGCCTGAACAACGCTTCCAAATTGTGCAAATTTATTTTGAACATCATGGTTCTGTCCGAAATACGTATCGCGATTTTCATAAGCGAATTTTGTTGAGCGGTGAAGCTCGCTTTTGGTTGAATGGATACGTCAATAAACAAAACTGCCGTATTTGGGATGATGACAATCCTCAAGTGTATGTAGCGACACCGTTACATCCAGAAAAACTGACTGTGTGGTGTGCTTTATGGGCTGGTGGAATAATTGGTCCGTACTTCTTTAAAAACGATGCTGACCAGAACGTTACAATCAATGGTGACCGCTATAGAACGATGATTATTGACTTTTTCGTTCATCAATTGGACAACCATGATGTGCAGGAGTTGTGGTTTCAACAAGACGGCGCAACATGTCACACAGCTCGTACCACAATTGATTTATTGAAGGAAACGTTTGGTTACTGCATAGTTTCACGTTTTGGACCCGTGGATTGGCTCACAGGATCGTGCGATTTAACGCCACTTGACTATTTTCTGTGGGGATATGTGAAGTCTCTAGTCAACGCCGATAAGCCCGAAACGATTGACCACTTGGAGGACAACATTCGGCGCGTTATTGCCGATACACGGCTACAAATCTGGGAAAAAGTCATCGAAAATTGGACCTCTAGATTAGACTACATCCGAGCTAGCTGTGGCGGTCATATGCCAGATATCATATTAAAATCATAATGCCAGAAGATTGTCTTTCGAATAAAGCAGTTTTCATATCAATAAAAACAATCACCTTTGTTTTATTCCATTTCAAAGTTCTATACCTCTAAAAAAAACACCCTTTATATTAATATCTGTACTAATATTATAAAGTGGAAAGATTCGATTGTTTGCTTGTTTGCATCGAATAGGCTCCGAAACTACTGGACCGATTTTAAAAAAATCTTTCACTGCTGGGAAGCTACACTTTTTGCGGTGAACATAGGCTTATATATTTTTTATTTCCGTATTCCCATGGGAATAGGAATTACGTAGGTGAAACCGCGTGACATCCGCTTGTCTATACTTCTATACTAATATTATAAAGAAGTAAAGTTTGTGTGTTTGTTAAATTGTAAGGGGTAATCTCGGGATCTACTAAACCGATTTTAAAAATTCTTTCACCAATAGAAAACTACGTTATTGTGGAGTGTCATATGCTATATAGCATCACGCTAAGACAAATAGGAGCGAGCAGTAATAGTAAATGTTTCAAAAACCGTGGAAAAGTTATTCCTTTTGAGAGCTTCGTTGCGTGTGCTGCGTAAATATTTATAGTTATGTAAAAATATGTACTACAAAATTGTTTCTCTTAAAAAAGTTCTAAATACATTGCGCGATAGCATGTGTCTATCTTTTGGTCGGTGCACAACCATTTTAATGGCAATTAATTTTTTTCTACAATAATGCCACGGGATGCCTCTTTCATAAACGAAATTGTTCTTAAAAATAATGCGACTGGAATACACGCGACGTATATATAATATAATACCTTTCTCTCTCTCTCTCTCTCTTCACGTAGTATTGAATATTAACGACGAGACGCTACGCGAGTAAACGGGAGTAAATGCGACGGGAACAGGTAATACTCTCTCTTATGTGGCATAAACGAAGTTGCGCGGGTCAGCTAGTATCTTATAAACCGCTAAGGTGACAAATCTTCCCGCTAACCTTATAGTAAAAATTGTTACCGCAGTCAATGCATTGTGTCTTAGCAACACCAAAGGTTTCGGGTCAGAAATTTTATTCCACTTACCAAGTGCTGTATCAAAGTGGCTAAAAGTTTCATTCTAAAACACTAAATCTGTTAATAATTCGCGTTTATTAATATGCCACCAAACTTAAAAGCATTCAAATAACATAGCTTTCCTGATGGAAAGCCATTGGCCGTCCACAGCTTGAATACTGTCAAGTTGATGCAGAAACACTACCTAAGTAAACTACATATCTTGTTTGGTAATATCAGTAACTTATATTTTCTTTTAGGGAGACAAATGTGGTTATACCAATTTCGTATGTATTTGTTGCGTGACGTTTCGATCTGGTTCCACCGACCTTGAGACCCTGAATCTGTCTTTTGTTATTGAATAAAGGCCATCACAAACGTAGCTATAATATATATTAATATGAAATATAGCAAGGCATATTACGACATATTTTCGATACAATTTTTCGAAGGACCACATACACAGCTATAATATATATTTCTATGACGTCATCAAAATATGTCGACAGATATAGCTCGGTATATTTTGGCATATTATTTCATATTAATTTATATTTTCGTATATTTTCATATATTTTCATATATTTTCATATATTTTCATATATTTTGAAGATAAAGGATGTTGCATTTCTTCACCGAATGCTTGGGGTGTGTTGAGGACCTACAACTCCGGGGTCAAAGCCAACCTCACCTACGAGTGGTGCACCTACTGATTAACGGCCTAGGCGAGGTCATTATCAATTTGCTGATTTAACCGCAACTTAATTTTACTGTTCTCACCCATTTTAGGGTTGCTTTACCTACAGGGTAGAAACGGGACTCTATTCATGAGATATCGTCGTCCATGTGTCTGTCTGTACGTCCGTCACGAGGCTGTATCTCAGCAACCGTAATAGCTACAATTTTAATTTAATATTCTCGTTCTGAACGCAACGGAACTACTGGGATACGGCTAAAAATATTCCCCTACGTTATATCCACCGCCCATTGACTTAAGTGGAAAAAGAGGGAAATGCCATAAGCAGGCATGCTGACCTCCTCCAACCGTGACAACCGAGAAAGAGTTCCGGCATACCAGGCTCATCAAATCCATATGCTGACCATCCTCAGCAGAAAGTGTTCAAACTATAGACAGAAACAACGCACGAGGAGGTCCTGTTTTACCAGAACAACCGTTCAGCCGTTCCAGAACCAGACCTGCAGTGCCTCGACGTAGCGTACATTTCGGCAGCCTTGCTAGTTAGTTTAGACAAATGGTAAAAACTGAACTTATTACTAAATAGAAAAACGACCCTTTATATATCTGTCTGTCTCTTACCAGGATGTATCTAGAGGGATTGTGAATAACTATACTTACCCGAAGCATACAACCACAGGCTGTTGGGCGTAACGTGAGGTTCTTTAGTCGATAGGAGTCCGGCATAGCATCCATGAGGATTTTCACTCACGTTAAAAAAAATGAGTATCTGGGGGCACGCACAAAGTCGAGCAACTGCGCTACTTTTCCGAGCTTGAAGGACGCGTGTTTTGTATGGTCAAGGTCGATAGACATCAACGGCCTTTTTCCTGAAAAGCTATTTTTGGTACGGAACCAAAAAAAAAATTAAAAAAAATTATAATAAATCAACTACGACGGTTAAAAGGCGAATTGATTCAAGCGCCACTCTGGGCGATATTGAGTTATATACATCATTGGAATCGTGGAATTTTTCCGCGTCGTTTGAGTCGGGTTTGAGGCTAATCTGAGCACTTTTTTGGCGCTTGACTCCATGACGAATTTGGGTATCTTTTCTACTTATTAGGTATCAAGTGTAGTAATTTTGGTTGTTTTTTTCAAAGCATGTATATAAACCCATTTAAAAAAGATATTTTTTTTACTTTCTGTAGTTTAAACCATTAACCCCTGGATAAATTAAAATGGTTTTGACGTTTGAATTGTTTTTACTTGAACTTAAATAATTTAACTTGGATTTTAATTCATTTTGCTTCAACCAGATTTATAAATGTATGCAACTTAAATCATTTTGCCTTGAACATGTGAATATTATCTCTGTCGCTTGAATTAATCTTACCTGAATAAGTATAATGGAAATATATGACTTGTGCTGATTATCCTTGACCAGTTTTTAGTATTTATGCCATTTAGAACAATTTTCTCTATGCATAAAATAAATATGTGCACGTTTGATTTCTTTATAAAGTTTAATAATTAAACTTATGTCATACTAAAATTAGTTTACTTCTTTCACCGCGCATTAAAAATGGCATTTATATCTCAATTAACAGAACACAAACCAACGCGGGTAGGTACTTGGACCCACAACACACGTGTCGCGCGTGGTTTCGAGGTCGGTGTAATTTGAGTTATTCCTCCTCGAACATTTACAACTAGGTGAACGGTTTAACTCATTTATCCATGAACAATTGACAAATAGGTTAGTGATTTCAATCATTTATTCATGAACAGTTGACTTATAGGTAAGTGATTTAAATCATGTATCCATGAACAGTTGACACATGGGTAAGTGATTTAAATCATTTATCCTTGATCTGTTAAAGAAACAAGGAACACATAAACTATTTTGTTTTGTATACATAAATCGTCATTGTGTACATAACCCTTTCTATCCTGATCAAAAAATTATGCAAAATGGCTCAAGTTACAATTTACTTGCTTTAAAAACACCTTTTATCTGTTATAATTATTATCATAAATTAGCAAAAAATATACCGCTTTTTAGTTGGGGAGATTTGTACATTTTTATTATATACTTTAGTAACAGTGATTTTTTTTCTTAAAAAATTTACTTTAAAATGCTCTCCTGTAAAGTTCTCAAAATGGCGCTTGAATCAAGTCGCCTTTTAACCGTCTAGTGCTCTTGTTAAATTCATTTTTGTAGGTATGTAATTAAAGAGTTATTTTAAACTTTGAACAGCATGTATATAAACTAAGCTAAGAAAACCGTGCGCTTCCAAGGACAGCTGCAGACCTAGTGAGGGCAAAATATATATTAGAGTATAGCTCCCGTGTGTGGCAGTTTGCTATAATATAATATATATCTCTATATATTAATATATATTATAGCTACGTATGTGATGGCCTTAATACACGAACTTTACTGTATCAAAGACCGTCACATCTTCTTCGTTGAGCGACTGGACACGCTATTATATCAATAACAATGCGTTATACAAATGTCCATTTCCGTGACGTCTTATTTCTGCAACTCATGCGCATATCCTCTATTAATCGTCCGCAACTGTCGGCTTCGCAATGACAATCTTACACGGACATTTACTTAACTCTTTCTATTACAATTATTATGAATCCGGTCATCGCGGCTTTCTGAAAAGGATTGAATATTGGAAACATACCTTTAACAATGATATGAAACCATTAGGACTAGGCAAGTATGTAAGTGCAATTTTTTTTTTGTATTTAGCTCGCCAAGTTGACGACGTCGTCACTAGCCTGATGGAAAGCCGTGGCGTATCTGAGTGAATTCTAACATCAGCCTAATTTAACCCACAAAATTTATTTACCCACATTTAAGTTCTCGGTCAGAAACTCAGATCGTGGACAGTCGTTTATCTTTTCATGGGATTAACGCAACCCTATGAGGGCATAGTAGATTTGCTTTTTTAATCATCTGCTTTCTGAGATCAACAAAAAAAAAATGTCTCACAAGGTTATAGAAAAGCACTTATCCGCAGGGCAGCTTGTGGCGAGCTGAATGTGCGTGGCTACACATCGGTCCTGATTCCTCAGAGTTTTGTTGTACTTTGTCGCCGGTTAGCATTTAATGGGGTAATGGGAGGGCGCTACTCCAGGAAGTACAGCAAATCTCAACTCTGGCTTGCCTTAATTGGTCGCTCAAAGGGAGGAAGCCAGAGCTTTTTGCTCGGGGGTGGAAGTGTCATTTTTAAAAACATAACTACGGGGAAACCCGGTCCGGGTCTGACCCGCGATTGCGAAACCGGCGCCGCACCGCTCGACACCCCTAGCCGCTCACACTGGTGTTGCCCTCTGTCGCCTCACAGGCTTGCGTGTCTATGGCGATTGTATAGGGGGCCCATCTAGTGAGTTGGCGAGTCACCGTCTGCCAAAGATTTAGTAAAATAATATATTGAAATGGCAGACGCCAGACCATTTAACACCCATCACAATAGCCCATTACGTAGTTAGCATATATTTTTAACCGACTTCAAAAAAAGGAGGAGGTTCTCAATTCGTCTGTATGTATTTTTTTTATGTATGTCAAGCGATATTTCCGTCAATTATAAACGGATTTCAAAATTTATTTTTTTGTTGAATAGGGTTTACTTCTGAGGTGGTCCCATTTTCACCAGGTCAGAATCTGATGATGGGATCCAGGAGAAAACGAGGGCAACCACCGAAAATTGTAGGGACAACTAGTGCACTTGTTAACTTTTTTATTAAGTGCTTTAATGTTCTACACTTTAATGAAGGTCTGGAGTCGCCCTTTTGATAGAGTCGAAAGACAGTCGAGGGCATTCCTTAACAATTTACAGCAGTTACCTTGTGTTTGGGCTTGATTGATTTGTATTGATGAGAACTTTGCACCTAGATTGCTAGATCCGCCTTCAAAAAAAAAAGGAAGTTCTCAATGTTTTATGTATGTTCACCGATATTTCCGTCAATTATAAACGGATTTTAATTGTTTTCTTTCTTGAATAGGGTTTACTTCTGAGGTGGTCCTATTTAATCAGATCAGGATCTGATGATGGGATCCAGGAGAAATCCAGGGCAACCATCGAAAATTGTAGGGACAACCAGTGCATTTGTTAACTTTTTAATTCAGTGCTTTAATGTACTACAATTTAATGAATATCTGGAGTCGATCTGATTATGGAACCGAAAGACAGTCGAGGGAAATCCTTAACGCTTTACAGCAGCTACCTTGTGTTTGGGCTTGATTGATTTGTATTGATGAAAACTTTTACCTAGATAGATATATTTTTCGGTTCACCCGTCACTTAAAATAATGAAAAAAAATTTTTCAATAAAAAATAAAACCGACTTCCAACAAATCCTGAAAAATAAAATTTACTTAGCACAAAGTAAAATGTATTTTGATTTATCAGATTTTATTCAATATAGTATTGAAGTTGGTGCCATGAATAATACCTACATAAACCAATGGGTTTACTTGGCGCCGACTTCAATATGATATTGCATAAAATCTGATAAATCAAAATACATTTTACTTTGTGCTAAGTAAATTTTATTTCTCAGGATTTGTTGGAAGTCGGTTTTATTTTTTATTGAAATTTTTTTACAATTGTTAGCTCAAATTGCAGATGGTTCATTACCGGTTTTCTACATAAGGCGGATGTGGATTGTTTGCAGTGGGGGTCCCATTTCCAATTAGATTAAAAGTCTCAAAGGGTCTCTGCAAGTTGTACCTGTGTCCCCGTGTAAGCCTACCAAAGGTCCGGGTGTCTTCGTAAGAAAAAAAAAGAAGATACCCGTGTTAAAGAGAGACATAATAATCTATACTTATAATAAATCTGTAGAAGTGAAAATTCTGTACATTCAAAATATCAAAAAAATAAATAGCAGGGGGAGTTACTAGACCGACACCGAACCAAAAAATGTGATTAAAAATTTGTTTGTCTGTCTGCCTGTCAGTCTGTCTGTTTGTTCAGGCATCACGCAAAAACTACCGGTTTGATTACGATGAAACTTGGTATAATTATTCTTTCTGGGCCTGGGCACCACACTGGGTACTTTTTATCCCGGAAAAGTATATAGAATTCAAACCAAACTTAATTTTGAGGTTCGATCCCTAGACCCAAAGTTATTATCAATTATTGCATAAACGGTTAATGGTACGATGATGAAACTAAGCATGAGCGTTGTTTGTTATAATTTAAAAAAAGTAATTTTAACATTTTTGCAAATTCCACCTCCAAAGGTTTAAAAAAGGAGGGTAAAGTTTGTATGGGACAGCGTGATTCCTTGGTCCGATCTACTTAGAATTTGGCATATAGCATTATTAACATAATTGATGGAAGACCTGTTTCGTATTTTATTGAAATTTATACTATAACGAGATAAAAAGGGAATGTAAATTATTTTGGGGCTGATTTTCTCCGAAGTTGATATCAATACTCCTTAAATACTCTTTTTTTATACTTAAATTACTTTTTATTTTGACACATAATTTGTGAAAGTTCAATACAATTGACGTTTTCATTTATGTTTTATTTCAAACTACTTAGAAAATTTTTTTGTCTGTTTGCTTTGCTTTGTCCGCAAGAATCTCGACAGTAGATACTCAATAGATTTGATTCAAATTTTGCACAAATATTAACTAGGGGTATGGTCTTCAAATAGGCTATATATTATCACGCCACATATTCCAGGGGCTAAGCAGAGAGCAATCAAATTGGCAATGTAACATAATCACGCGTACGAAGTCGCGGGCAATAGCTAGTAAATAATAAATTAATAAATAATTATTCACGGACATTTCACATAACGCTATCTGATCCCAAAGTAAGCTAGGAATAACCTGCTTGTGTTATGGATATCAGACCACGGATATTAATACTCATATACTTTTAAATACATACATATTATACATAGAAACACCCAGACTTTTGAGACAAACATTTATGGGTCACACAAATATTTGTCTCAGGTGGGAATCGAACACACGACCTCCAGCGCCGCAGACGGTATCACTACCGAATGCGCCACAGAGGCAGTCATTACAGTATTAGCTTTTTTTTATTCTAGGTATTTAGCTTAGTAAAATACTTAATGCAGCCCGCCTGATGGAGAATTAGGGACCACTCTTACAATGCCCAAAACCTATATTGACAATGGTTCTTAATTGGCGGGCCAATGATGTGTCTCACACAGCACTTAAAGAACATGAGAATGTAAGAGGAGGAGAATGCGTCCAAGTATCTCTGGTTCAACGTGGGTTCAACCAAGAAACGATTTTTTTGAATCTCTCGGTTTCGGTGGAGATCCTTTCCACTGAATGAGTGAGTGGGTTTTCTGCCACTCATGCGTTAGTTACCTAATTAACATTGGGAGTAACTTACATGCTACTTTTATTCCCCAAAATAAGTTCTCATGGAATTATTACAAACTTATAAATGTATGAATCTATATGAATGTTTGTTTACTACTCTTTCACGCTGGTACAGGGATAGATATTATCAAAGTCGCGAAGAATAGACATTGTTAAAGTAAAATTAATATCTAACCAGAATTCTCGAAAAGTATACCTATTGCACATTTTGGGTCTTCTTGACAAAAACAGTTATGATTACAGAATGTGGTTCTTTTACAAATATGATTTGCAATATTCCGGGAACCCTTTCATATTGTGTGAGATTTTTTCAACAACAGTTGTCAAAGAAGAAGTATTAAGTTTGTATGTCCATCATCTGCGGACAATGCCCACTATTAGCGGATTATAATCCGCAAAAAGAGCAGGTACTGTCGCGTGTGTGGTGCAAGTTATGAGTTTTTAGAATGTTGTAGTCTTGTTCAATCAGAGATATCAAATGAGATCACTCTCTGGCGCTATAGCGATTACTTACTATGTTTTATTTGAAGGAATTCTCGTTTCTCTTGATGATATGATTCTAATTCTGATCTTGATGGATCAGATTTAGACAGCTCGGACGTGGACCGTGGCAAACTATGTTTTTCTGTCATGCTAGGGTCTTGGAATCGAATCCCGGGTCTATTAATATTTGAGTTTACCAGTTACTTTGTATTAATCATGATGGTCATAATCACACTTTATAAAAGTGCAGAAATGTCAAGTAAAATGAACTACCGCGAGCTAATTTGCTTGTCGTTATCAATGCAGCCACAAAAGCCCGCTACCCGCTCGTCTCTTGTGCCATACGTAGCCACATTTATTTGTTGCATTAGCAGACAGATGCAAGTTTGTCAGAACAGAACCCGTCTTCGTCGTCCAACGGGATGTGCTAATACCAAACAACAACATAACGTGAACTGTAACTGTCCACAACCTAACCGTATTTTGGCGTTTATTTTAAGTTTATTCTAATTGTAATACCATTAGAAAAAGTTTAAAATAAACTACCTACTAATCATCTTTACAGAGATTCAAATTCCACTATTTCACGCTTTATCAATCAAGATCATCAATATCAATCAATAAACATATAATAAAATCGTAACAGGTTGCGTGGGGGAAGCGAAATGCTTTCATTCATTGGGCGACACAATGCTGACAGGCGGCCTCCGCGCGGGTAGGTGGTGCATCGGCAAAAGAAATTAATTTTTAGATAATTTTATTTAACTGTAAGTACATACTTTAATTTTATTTGTTATTTTGTGTTTATCTTAAAAAGGGCAAGGACATAGACTGATTAATAAACAATCTGCCGCGAGTATCAGTTTGTTCCTATTTAGCTTACTTCGTATAAACCTTCGCTCTGAAGTTTGATAGCAATATATTCTGAGAACACTGGCCAACTCTTTATTATAGGGTATATATCTTGTGTGAGATTCAGCAACTTGAGTCAGTGGTCAAGAACTACTCACGTCATCGTCTGCGGACAATGCGTCTGCACTGAATGTGTTACAACCACCATGTTGGACAACGAGTGGTTGATGACAGTGCGCTATATATTTCCTCGTACTGAAGAAAAACGCCTCAGCGACGCAACAAAGAGAAGTGTTACATTCAGAATGTGTTATTGTGGGGTCTGTAAAATAAAATAAAATAAAATAAAATTTATTCCCTTTGAAATTTTTAAAAAAAAAAATTTAAGTTTGTCAAAATTTTTGTGACTCTAACGGGGGTTCGGAAATACTACAGACTGAGAAGAACACCCCAAGAAACTCAGTCTGGTCCCTTCTCTTCTAGTATCTTAGTATCTAATACAGTTTTTTTTTATGTAGAAAGGAGCAATTCGTGTCACTGCCAGGCAGCCTTGTCTTCTAGAAAGTCTTTAATGCTATAATAAGCTTTCTGGCACAATTTAAGTTTTACTAGTTTTTTAAATTTATTAACTGACAAACCTGTTATGGCTGTCGGCAATGTATTGTACATTCGAATACAATTGCCCGCAAAAGAATTGCTTATTTTATTAAGCCTAATCTAGGTACAGCCAATTTATTCTTATTTCTTAAGTTTAGATTATGGATATCACTATTTTTAATAAATTTACTGTTATTTTTATGAGTATATAATAAGTTTTCATATATGTACTGTGAATACACAGTAAGTATGTTGATATCCTTAAACTTTTCTCTTAATGACTCCCGAATCCCCATACCATAGATAGCCCGGACAGCCCTTTTCTGCAACACAAAGATAGATTCGATGTCGGCAGCGTTACCCCATAATAGTATGCCATAGGTCATGACACTGTGAAAATAGCTAAAGTAGACAAGGCGCGCTGTTCTAATGTCTGTCAGTTGTCGGATCTTTTTAACGGCATAGGCTGCAGAGCTCAGTCTGCCCGAGACTTTCTCGATATGAGGCCCCCACTGCAAGTTGGAGTCTAACTTTATGCCCAGAAAGACAGTTTCATCGACCAATTCTACTTGATCATCCCTAATCTTAATACTGGTGTTAACGAGCCTAACATTTGGCAAGGTGAATCTAATACATTTTGTTTTAGTTTCATTTAACAATAAATTATTTGCGTTAAACCAGTGGACTACCCTAGAGAGGGCATTGTTTACTTATCCAAGATCGCGTTGTCCACGTTCAACTTTAAATATTAAAGATGTGTCATCAGCAAACAAAACTACCTCGTGATCGTCTCTTATAAGGTGAGGGAGATCATTTATGTACACTAAAAATAGAAAAGGTCCCAGAATTGAACCCTGAGGCACCCCCATTGTTACAGCAGAACCATGTGACTGTTTACCATTTATAACTACTTTCTGTACTCTATCTCTTAGGTAAGAACCAGGCCTCATATATATACTCTAATAATTTGATTCCAGCATCCGTGGTAGACCGACCGCGCGTGAAACCGAATTGTTTAGTATGGAATAGTTTATTTGTATTAAAATGATTTTGCATTTGATTAAGCATTACCTTTTCAAAGATTTTACTAAACGTGGGTAGTACAGAAATAGGACGAAAATTGGACGGATCCGAGGTGCTACCCGATTTAAACAGAGGAGTTATTTTACTAAACTACATTAAGTCAGGAAACACACCACTATCAACACAATTATTAAATATTATTGATAATTCAGGAGCAACCATTTCAATTAACGAATTAACTAAATGTACAGAAATTCCCCAGAGGTCAGCCGTTTTCTTAATATTTAAAGATTTAAAAGTTTTTATGATAGTGTGTAAACTAATTTTACTGAATTTGAATATTTCATTACAGCAAGGAACATTTGCTTTTAACAAGGATTCTGCTATTGGGGTAGAAGAACCTAGGGCTCTGGTCAAATCTACTGGAATACGAGAAAAAAATTGTTCAAATTCGTTAGCGACTTCGGCATCTGTTGTAATTATGTTACCATTTACTTTAAGTTTAAAATTATTATCATTTGATTTTGCTTGGCCTCTTTCTGCGTTAATTATTTTCCAAGTAGATTTAACTTTGTCTACACTATTGATAATTTTATTACTTATATACTTTCTTTTGGCCGCTAAGCAGTCTGCTTTAAACTTTTTTGAATAAGTTTTAACATAATTTAGAAATTCATCTGTTCTATTAAGCTGTCTTTCTGAGTATAGTTCATACAGTTTTAATCTACTTTTATGTATATCCTCAGTGGCCCATTCACTGAAGGCTGGCCTGTCACCGATTGTGACTTCCTTAGACTTGAATATGGAGTTGAACTCATTGTAAAAGGAATCAAAAAATAACTTATACATTACATTTGGATCTAAGCCAGTGTCTAAAAATGGAAGTTTATTGCAAAGTCCAACTCGCATACGTTCCAAGCGGCCACTAGTTACTGGTCTACATAATATTTTACGTCTTTTAACTTTTTCTCTTATAATCTTGAAAGATGCTATTTGCCCAGTATGATCTGATTTTATCTTATTTATAATACTCTTACTTTCTGGCAACATATCACTGTATAATATTGTCCAGACAAGTAGCTGTTAGATACACACACATACTTACAATATCTAGTAGGCTCTAAAAATAAGTTAGTGAGATTGTGTGATTTAAATAAATTTAAGATATCATTGGTCTGACGCGTATTTATAAGTATATTAACATTAAAATCACCGCACACTATTAGGTGTTTATTAGTTTTTCCAAGTTTAAATAGCACTTTATCCATTACTTCCTCAAACTCACAAAAGGGTGAGACTCCAGGTTTATATACGCATACTACTATGAATTGCTCCAATTCTACACACGATATTTCAACTGTACACTCTACAGAGAGGGACACAACATCTTTCCGTTCCTTATACTTTAATTTCTTATTTAATAAAATCAACGAACCCCCCCGTGTTGTGTTGACCCTGCAGAACGCACTACCAACCCGGTGACTACTGAAACTGAACATGAGCTCATACTCCTTACGCATATGTTCTGTAAGACAAACAATTTCAATATTTTCTGAGCTCATGAACAGTTCCAATTCAAACTCTTTGACCTGCGTTAATGTTGCAATATTATAATGCACCAGGCTGATATAATTTACATTTTTTAATTTAGTTTTGATCGGAGGACAGTTTCCGATATAGTTATGGTTTGCAATTAAATTCAACTCTATCAATTTACAATTTTGGCTAGAGGGTAATTCCTCTGTTGTTCCAGAAGTTAATTTAAATTACTTGGAACAGATTCCAAAGTCCTAAATCTACTCTGCTCAAATAAAGCAGTTTTGTCAGCCAAGTTTTTGGCTAAAGAGTAAAAATAACTGAATAGCAAACTTGCTATTTGTCTTTTATAATAATTGGGTAGACAATACCTACCCTTGTGATTATTATAGACTTTATACTTGCTATGTGACAAATTTGTGTCAAATACAGAATTAAAGTCAATTACATTAAATTTATTATTATACTGACTTATTAAGTTTAAACGTAAATTCATCTTATATCTAAATGAATTTTTCGAATCTGGCACACCTTTTATAAATGGAGGGATGCGGGGTCCTACTAACATCTTAAGGACCCCAATGGGTCGGATCCTCCTCGTGGTGCATCCTGGGCAACGGAGTAGCGACCACTCCCCTTCCTCTGTGGGGGAGTTGTGCTACTCTGGCTAATTCCGGCCGAGGCCGGAGTAACCCACCTGTGGGTTGCTCGGTGGTATGTGTTGCTGCCGGCCGTGCCGTTATTCACGGCCGGCAGCAGCAATGATGGGTCGCCGTCGCTTCGCCTCCTTTGCTGGCGAGACGATGGCGGCAAAGTGGGAGAGGCACTGCGTGGGGGGCGGGAGTTTGGGTAGATGCTCCCGCCCTGCCATGCAGTTCGGGCTGCCGGCCGTGAATAATGGCGCGACCGGCGGCAACAGTGCTGGGCCGCTGTCACCTCGCCAGTTGACGAGGTGATGGCGGCAAAGCGGGAGGTGCACTGTGCGGGGGAGCGGGAGTAACCGATAATGCTCCCGCTCTGCCGTGCAGTTCGGGGGCGCCGCGGTGAGGAGTTACTGCGCGCCCCCGATTGTTTCTTGACCGTGGGCGTAAGGTCGGGGGACCCCGCCCACCAACGGTCACATGGCGGTGGGCACCTTTTCCGTGTTCCAGGGGTGCCCATTAGCGCACGCCTGCGCCAGCCGCTCTCTGTCTCCTCTATTACAGAGGGGCGCTCGAGAGCGGTGCAGGCGTGGACTTCAGCTCCTTAGGGAGCTTTGGGGAGCCACCCATCTGGCTCCCCCGAGGAGAGCCCCGAATAAACGGGGCGCCCCTAGCCGGGTCGACGTGAATAATCTTTTGATATCCCTCGGCCCGGCTAAAGGGTGGGGAGGAACACCGCGGGGTTTAGTGGGTAGGACGGTCCATTCCGGACCGGGCCGGGAGTCCCACACACCATCCCAGCTGCCCACGCAGCTGGGATGAAGGCGCGTAAATGCGTTCCCCGCGTCAACAAAAAAAAAAAAAAAACCTTTTATAAATGGAAGTGTGAACATTACAACTTTTATGGCATTTAAGTTTAAGATGTAATTCATGTATAGGGACAAATCATCATTGCTAATTTTGCCCCTGTTTGCACAGAAAATTATTATTTTACTGTTAGCGTCAAATTTATATTCTATTATCTTTTGCATAATATCACTTAATGAAGCACCCGGATAGCAATTATTAATAACCGAGTAATAACTTGAATTTAAGTTTTGTTTTAAAAATGAACTAAGATTGGTACCAATATCATCACTAAATACAATTAATTTAGTACAACTATTACTATTATTTACACTGTCACACAATATATCGACTGATGTACTGGGTGAGCACATGGTAATGGGAGCTTGGGGCTCAGCGGTAACCGGTTCGCCCTGAGCCTCCACCGGCTCAATTGCTTTAGGGCAGTTAATATTGCATGAGTGGTCGTTTAGGAAACAATTAAGGCGCTCAGTGTTATCATTTGATGTTTTGAGTACCTTATCTATGGTTAAAGAACATTTAGTAAAGTCCTTAAGGGACCATTCATATTTTTTAGTCATATATTGTAGCTCAAATTGCAAACTTTGTATTTTTGATTCTAATTTTTGTGTGTCAGTGCAATATTTTAAATGGCTTTGTTCCAGCTCTAACATTGACAATTTAGCTTGTTCTCTAAATTTTAAACAAGAACCTATATTTTTACACTTCTTGATTAACATTTTATGGAATTTTAATTGCTTTTTTGATTTTTGTATAAACTTTTTAATTCTAAGATATTTTTTTAGTTTATTTCTGCTGCAAAACAAAACCGACTTGTCCTGTTGATATGGACTGTCACCTGTAAGATCTATAGTAGTCAAGTCCAGGTTTTGAGAATTTGCAGAAGGAATAAACTGCGGGATACCACTCATTAACTCACTATAAAGATTATCAGTTTGTTGAGCAGTAATATTCAAAGACCTTTAGACAAGTTTGTTCCTTGGCAAAGTCAAATTTCATTAGAAATAAAATTACAGCTTCGACAAATGTAATTAAAACTACTTGGAACATTGTAAATTCTGAATGCGGTAGGTCTAAAACGAGTGAACGAAGCTTTCATTTAAAGATAAACGGGCGCCACGTCACAGGGGATCTGGAAGTAGCGACTGAGTTTGAAAATTTTTTCAGTAATATACCTATTCATATAACGAATACTCTTCGGTCGTCTTCCACTTCCGCTGAGCAAATATTGTCAGAATGTGTAGATAGCTGTCAACACGCGTTCCAATTCACGACTGTTGACTGCAACGACATTCTGAAAGCTTACAGGGCTATTAATGTTAAAAAAACCGCAGACCTATGGGGGCTATCGGTAAAATCTGTATCTAGTGTCATTGATGTCATTGCCCCTTACTTGGCAGCTGTGTTTAACGATTGCCTTTCGGGTGGTGTGTTTCCTGATTTAATGAAACACAGTAAAGTTATACCTTTGTTCAAGGCCGGCAGTGCTTCTGATCCAGGTAATTTCAGACCTGTCTCAGTGTTGCCGACTTTGAGCAAGATATTTGAAAAATTAATACTTGAGCAGATGCTGACCTATTTTAACAGTCACAAATTATTTCATAATAAACAATTTGGCTTCACTAAAGGACGTTCGACGACCGATGCTGGTGTAGATTTGTTGAAGAGTATTTATGAGGCCTGGGAAGATAAACATGATGCGCTTGGCGTGTTTTGCGATTTGTCTAAGGCTTTTGATTGCGTCCAACATGAGACATTGATCAGGAAACTACAGCACTACGGGATAAGGAACAAGGCTCTCGATCTTCTGACTTCATATTTGAACAATAGAACTCAGAGGGTCGATGTCGGTGGCACACGTTCCGGGGGATCGGTGGTTACTATGGGCGTCCCGCAGGGTTCGATACTCGGACCATTTTTATTTTTAATTTATATTAATGACCTACCCTATTACGTAGGGGACACTAACGGGATTGTTTTGTTTGCAGATGACACTTCCTTAATTTTCAAAATTAAAAGACAACTAGATGACTATGACGATGTTAACAATGCAATCCTAAAAGTAGTACATTGGTTTAACACTAATAATCTTAGCCTGAATGAAAACAAAACTAAATGTATTAAATTTACCTTGCCCAATGTAACACAGGCAGAAACCAATGTGCAACTTAATGGCCAAGAGTTGGAACTTGTGAAATCTACTGCGTTCTTAGGTTTGACGATCGATTCTAGATTGCAGTGGGGCCCACATATTGAAAAACTGGCTGGCAGATTAAGTTCAGCAGCATTTGCTGTCCAAAAGATTAGGCATTTGACTGATGTAGAAACAGCGCGAATAGTGTACTTCAGTTACTTCCACAGTGTAATGTCGTACGGTATGCTACTATGGGGCAATGCCGCAGATATAAATACAATTTTTGTTTTACAAAAACGGGCCATAAGAGCCATATATAGATTAGGTCCAAAGGTCTCTCTGCGAGAAAAATTTAAGGAATTAAATATTCTAACTGTGGCATCACAATATATTTTTGAAAATCTTATGTATGTTCAGAAAAATTTATCTAGTTTTACTAAGTTAAGCGATAGACACAATGTGAACAACAGACATTAAAACAACCTTGCCGTTTATCATTGTAGACTGAACAAAGTCAGTAATTCTTTCCTGGGTAACTGTATACGTTTTTACAACAGGCTTCCAAGCGAAATTAAAAGCATGCCTCTAATTAAGTTTAAAAAGTGTATAAAAAGTGAATTGTGCTGCAGGGGCTACTATACAATTGACGATTATTTGATTGATAAGGAAGCCTGGAAGTGATCTGCTTGCTCTACTGATGGAGTCTACTTATTGTAAATATGTAGTGCACAAAAAGAATAGCCCGCCGAGTTTCTTGCCAGTTCTTCTCAAGCGGGCCGCGTTCCGAACTGGTGGTACTATTTGCATTGTATTCATTGACGTGTCGCAAGTGCCTATGTATTAGGATTATGCGAAATAAATGTTTTTTTGAGTTTGAGTTTGAGTTTGAGCAGCTTCTTCCAGGTGTGAGATCTGTCCCTGGGCATCCCTTAGCTCCTGTTCCAGAAAGGTAGTCCTCCTCAAGGTTTTCTCATACTCGTCACTGCACTCTTGGAACCTATCTACTATTGACTGAAGGTGGTCCCGCTCCGCAACAATGTCATCATAACTAACATGAAGTTTTGATAATTCGCATTTTAATTTTTTTGTGTCATTCAGAGCGTTTATCAATAAGTTTTCATTCTCTTCTCTTTCCTTCTCCAACTGTTCACAGAGCTCTGTTTTACATTTAAGCTCCAGCAACACCAACTGAAGTTTGGTTTCCTCCTGCTGGCGGCCGAGAGCTCTGCGACTACGGGTATTCATATTATTAATAAGAAAGTGCAATTAAACGCGAATTATATTGATGATGGAGCTCTTTGTACAGTTTATGGTAAGAAGTAACAAGGTTATGTATGTACCGGCAATAAAATTATACTTAATATTTTTATGTACTTACGCAAATACACCGACCGTCGTCAACGTTGAGTAAACGCTTATACAAGTATAATAATTCTACTCACGAGAAACAGTCGATTTAGTATGTATTTGTAACTCAAAGATGTTCAGAGTTACTCACCAACTAGCGCGAGGTAGCTATGCAGAGAACTCTATCCCAGGGCGCCTTATTTCTGAGTTTCCAGTGTGTGTGCAAGGGTAGGCTAGGGCTCTAACGAAGACAGACAATAGGGTGTACACACATATATTTATTAAGTACACAGAGATACACAGAGACACACAGAGAGCTTATTCACTGATAGACACAAATATCACAGGTACACAGAAGTATAGTCAGGGCTTAGGTACTAATACTACTCAATAGACCACTGCCGCGTGAGCAGGTAAAACGGGTAAGCAGCTAACTACACTTATAATTGGGTGACAATTACTGGCCTTGAGTCAAGTTGAGAGCAGCACAGCACGAGAATGCCACGTGGAGGCGGCTGGTTCCTCTCAAAACACCTCGCTCATGTAGTCCACGTGTCATTGGGTGTGGTTTTGCTAACCGTGGACGGGCCGCTTTTCCCCGTAGTAAAAAACCCTGTTATGACAAGTAAACGACAAATGAAATAACTGACATCGCGATCGACGAAATTCGAACCGCTTAGCAAACAAGAAATGACACTTACCGGTATCCCGGGTGTAGGTTGACACAGAGTCCAACTCCTTCCGAGGAGAATAAGTAAACTCAGACTAATTCCTTAACAGGTCCTCAGGTTGCAATTTACAACCTCCAAAGAAAAATTGAGGCGTGCCACTCAGAGTAATATCAATTTCCCTCGTCCTTAGCCGATCGTAAAATGAGACTTGGAACTTTGTATCAGGGCTTTATCCCCTCTCTCACGTGGAATCGTCTCGAATTTCATGCAAAACCTGCTTTCATTGAATGCAAAAACGATTCGTCACCGATCCTTATGACATCCTGTCATTCTGACAGCAGAAATGTCACCACTGACAACCGATTAAAAAAAGATAACTCGATTAGGCTGCTTTCACATACTGAATACTGCATCTATAGAAAATAAATGCTACAACCACCCCCCCTTTAATAGTATTTCCTGCGGATATGACACGCTGGAAATACACAATAAAGAAAACAGAAAAGTACTGACTAATAAACAAAGACAACCAGCTAGGTCCTTCAAACAACAGCTGACTACGACCATTACAATACCAAAGAAAGATCCTCCTATGTACCTAACTAGACACTGACTCGTGTACCGGATAGGCTAAGTAACTAGAGTCTAATGCCCTTCATAGAAAACGAATGCTCCCTTTACTCACTGCCGATACCCTAACACTACCCAAGCTCTCAGGATATTGTAGAGTACTGAGAAGCGAATGAGAGAAATCGCTCGGTGCGGTGCATAGAAGAAACTACAACGTGACAATTTGAAGTCACGTACACACATAGAAATACAAACAAAAGATTAAAATAGTCTTACATAATGGTCACATAGCACTGGTTTAATAAACTAGAGAAACAGTGTTATGTAGTTACAGCATTGCTGACGTTGGGTATTGGAGACAGCTCCTCCTGATACTTCAGGATGTCCTTGATATGGTACTCCCCAAGATCCCTACCGTCCAGATCTGACAGCCTATATACTAAAGGGGATCGTTTAGCAGTCACCACACATTTAAGGAACTTAGGGGCTAGCTTAGAAGTAAAATTCTTGGCCTTGTTGGACAGGTAGAACGTGCGTTTGTAAACTATCTGTCCCACTTTCAGCTCTACATGCCTTTTTCTGAGGTTGTAATACTTTTCATTACGCTGGTGGGCAACGTTCAAATGTTTCCTCACCTGGTCGTAAATGCGTTGTATTTCTCTCAGCTTGACACCGAAGGCTGATGGATCGTCTACAGAGACTGAAGTAGGATGGCACGCGATATCTGTCTGCCTGTATAACACTCCATCCCCAATAAATTCCCTACCATGTACCAAAAAGTAAGGGGTGAAACGAGTTGCTTCGCTAACTGCAGTGTTTAAAGCACACTGTATCTCAACCAAGAACTGATCCCAAGACTTGTGTTGTGACTTCACATAGCATGAGATCGCTTGAACCACATTACGAATAGCTCGTTCCGCCTGATTAGTTTGGGCATGATACCTAGGGTTATAATATATATTAGGTACATTGTATTTAGCCAACAGATCCTTAAATGGCTTACTCACAAACTGAGGGCCATTATCCATGTAAATAGTCTTGCAGACTCCGTGCACGAGAAACACACTCTACTCTATGAACCTCGCGACTACAGCGCCTGTGGCAACCCGAACAGGGCACAACATGACGTATTTGCTAAAGTAGTCGGAGACCACGATCAGGTGTACGTTTCTATTGCTCGAAGTGGGAAAGGGACCAAGCAGATCGACAGAGATAGCTTCGAATGGCTTCGAAACCCGCTTCGGGCTACCCATTAGGCCGGGACGAGACGTATTTACGGGTTTGTACTGCTTGCATGTTTCGCAATTCCCAACATATTCTTTGACGTCCTCGTACATCTTGGGCCAGTAATAATTTAGGGCTAACCTTTTATGCGTCTTCCAAACGCCACCATGGGCACTAAGTGTGTCATCGTGGTACTTAGAGAGCAGGGGCAAGCGATCCTCCTGAGGTACCACCAGCTTCCAGTCAAAGTCTGAAGTCAAAGAATATTTATTTTTTGTTAACCTATATAGAAGGTTGTCACGAATGGCATAATTTGGTGACTTCCTAGGGTTCTTCCGAACACTATTCATGGTGTGGTCATACCACGGGTCTTTAGTGGGTACTGCATCGAGGGAATCAATTTTGATACGAGACAGAGCATCAGGTACAACGTGGTCTTTACCTTTTCGATGCTCTATGTCAAAGTCGAATTGACTGAGCCTCATACTCCAACGTGCTAGACGACCCGTGGGATTTTTCAGTTTATGGAACCACAGAAGAGATGAATGATCCGTGACGACCGTACATTTTTGGCCTTCGACGTACTGTCGAAATTGTTCCAAAGCGAAAATCACGGCCAGAAGTTCTCGCTCAGTTGTGCTGTAGTTCACCTCGTTCTTGTTGAGAGAACGGCTACAGTAGGCGATAGGGTGCTCAACACCATCGTGAGTTTGTGTCAGTACAGCAGCAACTGAGTAAGCTGACGCGTCACTAAGAATGCGGAAGGGCATCTCAAAGTTAGGCATTTTTAATATAGGGGCAGAAACCAAGGCTGACTTTAGCAGGTTAAAGGACTGTTCAGCCTCAGGGGTCCATTCGAACTTAAGGTTCGTAGAAGTGAGTTTGCACAGAGGTTTACTAATCTTCGAGAAGTTGTTAACAAAGCGACGATACCAGCCGGCCATTCCCAGAAATCTCTTAACCTCCTTAGGGTTAGAAGGGGTGGGATAGTTGAGGATAACCTCAACTTTACCCGGGTCTGTCCGTAAGCCATGTTTGTCCACATAATACCCCAGGTATTTGAGTTCACTCCAACAAAAGTGGGATTTTTTCATGTTAATTGTTAGGCCAGCATCCTTGAGTTGCTGATAGACTCTATGTAAGAGCTCTACATGCTCCTCAAAGGTGCTGGACACACAGACTATGTCATCCTGAAACGCAAATACCTTGTTGTCGAACTCGGGACCAAACAGACGGTCCATGAGGCGTTGCATCGTGGCACTGGCCCCGACAAGACCGAAGCACATGGAATTGTAATGGAACAATCCTCTCCGGGGAACCGTAAAAGCAGTCTTCTCAGCAGACTGGAGTGAGTCGAATGGAATCTGCCAGTAGGCCGCACTCAGATCTACAGAGGTTAAATACTTAGCATTATTAAGATGGTCCAAGATTTGATTGATATAGGGTAAGGGGTAGGCGTCACTCTTAGACACAGAGTTCAGCTTGCGAGAGTCCAAGCACAATCTGAGGTCGCCGTTCGCCTTCTCCACCATGACCACTGGAGAGTTCGAGGCGGACTGAGACGGGGACACTACTCCCATCTCCAGCATTCGGTCCAGCTCGGCTTCCAGGGCCTTCTGCTTAAGGGGAGAGAGCGGATAATAACGCTGCTTGATCGGCTTGCTGTCACCAGTGTCAATGACATGGTGCACAAGTGAGGTCCGACCTAAACCCACCTTATCAGTGTTCAACGAGTCGAATTTTTCAATGACCTCGTTGATTACACACCTTTGTTTAGTTGTCAGGTTGTCGTAATCCTCGAGGCCACCGTTAGGGGACACAGACTCTATAGGATTATTATCACTATAACTATCAAGGCTAATATTTTGTAAAATTAATTTATCACTTAACTTAAATTGTTGCCAGAAATCCACACCAAATATCATGGAGGTGGTTATTCCTGGGACAACATAGAACTTGACAACTCGGATAACCGAATTGTACTCAATTGGCAAAGAGATACAACCCAGACATTGCAAGTGAGTGCTGTCTGCAGTTGTAATACGAAAAGTAGGATTGATACTCACAAGATCAAAACCCAGTTCCAAGAAGATGCGGTGCGCTCCCTTAGGGTGTACTATGCCAAATCGAATGCCAAATAATCGAATATCAATTGATCGACCACTTTACATCGAACATCCAAATACTGGAACGTTCATGAAATCGAATGTTTAATATATCGAACATTCACTAAATCGTACACTCAATACATCGAGTATTCAAAATATCGAATGTTTGTTTCATCGAGCGTTCAACGCATCGCATATTCATTCTATCGAAATATTAGTATAGGTACTGAATACTTTTTATATGGTAGAATACAAGAAAAACACAAAATTTACTAATAAATCACATGTAATCTTTAATTATTATCGTTTAAAGGTACATTTTAATACTTTGTGTGAATTGCAATTGCACGGAGAAACTCTAATAAACTCATGTTGCCTTTACTATTTAATATTTTTGCAATCACATTATCATCCCTTTTGCCTCTTTTTTTGTGGAGTAGGTCTACCCGTTGCGTGCCGTGCGTGCGGTGCGTCCGGCGCGGGCCAATGGACGCGCACCCTTAAGGTGCGCGTCCAGTCAGTCAGTGTCAGTGCGCGTCAGTCTTTGAATTTTTTTTAATACATACATATCTATTATGTACTTTTTTAAGGGTACCTACATTTATTGAAGTTTATTTTATCTATCTTTACAAATAATAAAATTGAAGTGTGTGTTTGCAATATTAAAAGTACAGATTTTTAATGATTGCATTGAATGTATAAAAAATACTTATAGCAAAAATACTATTTTAAAAATGTTGGTCTGAATAATTAAAGATGTGATCTTGTATTCTACCATATAAAAAGTATTCAGTACCTACCTATACTAATATTTCGATAGAATGAATATGCGATGCGTTGAACGCTCGATGAAACAAACATTCGATATTTTGAATACTCGATGTATTGAGTGTACGATATATTGAATGTTCGATATATTAAACATTCGATTTCATGAACGTTCCAGTATTTGGATGTTCGATGTAAAGTGGTCGATCAATTGATATTCGATTATTTGGCATTCGATTTGGCATAGTACACCCCCTAATATAGAGCAGGAGGCACCGGAATCTAGAAGGCCTAAGACATTTAAATTTAAAACCTTAACAACTAGATACGGTCTAATGTCACTATCCCGTTTAGGAAACAGGACTTTATCAGAAATAGACTCAGATACAGAGTAATGCACAGAGTTCCTAATAAGGCCCTGGCCTACGCGTTTTTTGACTTGCTAGTACAGTGTGAGCAGTCTGGGGTCTTGACTCCTTTGAGACCACACCGGAAACACACCAGCTCCCTTGACTGTGTGCAGCTGTATGCAGAGTGACCGCCCCCGCCGCAACGAAAGCATTTGCGATCGTGGGGGGTAACCGGCGTCTCCACTGCAGACACCTGCTTAGCGGGCTTTTGTACACCTTTGTTCTTAAGCTGGTGTAAGTCAGATGAAATCTCAAACTTGTCAAGAGCAGGCTCATGGAAAGCGTCTGCCCTAGTACGCGCAAGCTCCAAGCGCTTACCCAAACGTCTCAAGTCATCTACAGAGTTGACATCATGCAAGGTTGTCGAACTCGGGACCAAACAGACGGTCCATGAGGCGTTGCATCGTGGCACTGGCCCCGACAAGACCGAAGCACATGGAATTGTAATGGAACAATCCTCTCCGGGGAACCGTAAAAGCAGTCTTCTCAGCAGACTGGAGTGAGTCGAATGGAATCTGCCAGTAGGCCGCACTCAGATCTACAGAGGTTAAATACAGTTCCTTCATGTAGTCAGGTCTGATGTTGTGCATGAGAATGTCCAGCTGTTCCTCACTGGGCATCTTACATGACAACCTTGAGAACATGGCTTGCATTGTACATATATAGTTAACCAAGGACTCAGAGCGGGCTTGTGTACGCTGTCTTATCTCGTTCCTGAGGCGGTAATCATAATCAGGAATATCGAAGGTATCTCTAAGCTCACTAATAAGATCCTCATATGAGATGAAGTTAGCTTTGTTTGTACGGAACCAAGACAAAGCCGGTCCATCCAACAGGTCGGAGAAAGCCATAAGGAGTCTAGGCTTAGTAACCTCCCGAGCACATCTAAGTTCCTCTAATCTCTCTAAAAACACACGTACACAAGTAGAACCATCATATTTTAAATTAAATGAACATAAGTTAAGGGGACGTTCTTTATACACTATGTTACATGTAGAACTATTCTTACTTGAACTAGCTCGCACCGAGCGGTCCTCTCTCACTACTGGTGAAGTATATTCCACCTGGTCACGACCCGAAGGATCATCACCATCATCATCCGAACCTTCGGATTCAGAATCACTACTGTGTTCAGCCCTAGCGATGATCTTCACTAGCCTACCACGAATATCCACCAGGTCGGGGCAATCCAGACCACAACGAGCTAACCTACTCAATAAGTAGTTGGCTCTGATAGACACCCTAAGACGACTACCCTTATTAATGAAGATGTCACCTGACTGAATAGCCTCCTCCAGCTCGGAGACTTTTGGAGGGCAGATCGAGAGCTCAGCCGATGCATCAGCGGGTACCGGAGCACTCGCTTTGATGCTACCTCGACGGACGAGTCGGTGTGCCGTTCTTAGCTCACTCCGAAGGCCAGACACTGTCGTTTCCGGTTCCACTGAAATTCCCATGTGGGACAGCTCGTTAGCAAGTTCATCCTTTCTTAAATAATTAATATATTTTTTCATCTGTGCCATTATGTAAAAATTTACTTACAACAATTATAAAGATAAAATGGCACAGATAGGGATCAATTACAAAGTAAAAATGTAAATTGAGTTACAACAAAGTGTACTAACTTAGGTAATTATGTTTCAAATTGACTTTTAGAATTTAACAAAGATTAAGGGTATACTAAGAGAGAAAAGTTTCTAAATTTTCTGATAACACTGTTCAGGTTAACATTCAAAATTACAAGGTATCAAGATACCTTCAAAAAAAATTTATAATTACACAGAGTGAAATTCACTAAGTTAACACAGAGGTGAAGCTATAGAATAATATATGTAATATATTAATCTATGCTAATATAATATTACAATAAATACATGTGTGTGCACCACAAAAAAAAGAAAAAAAGAAACACATAAAAGAAAAAACACAATAAGAAAAAGAAGTGGGTATGCCAAATAAAATCAAAAAATCTTTCCAAAATCACAGCTAATTTTAAATTATTAAATTTAGAATTTTGTGTCTTTTCCAGCCAAGGATGTAGGGAGCTGGAAGAAGACGAAAGGGAAGGTTTTGTGCTTAGCTGCTAGCACCACCAATTAACGTCCTGGAGCGTCTCGGACGATATTACAGGATGGTTTCGCCAGAGATAACCACCTATGCACACACACCAGACTGAGACTACCGCAGAGTAGACCCAGAGATTTGCCACTACGTTGGGAGCCAATTTGTAACTCAAAGATGTTCAGAGTTACTCACCAACTAGCGCGAGGTAGCTATGCAGAGAACTCTATCCCAGGGCGCCTTATTTCTGAGTTTCCAGTGTGTGTGCAAGGGTAGGCTAGGGCTCTAACGAAGACAGACAATAGGGTGTACACACATATATTTATTAAGTACACAGAGATACACAGAGACACACAGAGAGCTTATTCACTGATAGACACAAATATCACAGGTACACAGAAGTATAGTCAGGGCTTAGGTACTAATACTACTCCATAGACCACTGCCGCGTGAGCAGGTAAAACGGGTAAGCAGCTAACTACACTTATAATTGGGTGACAATTACTGGCCTTGAGTCAAGTTGAGAGCAGCACAGCACGAGAATGCCACGTGGAGGCGGCTGGTTCCTCTCAAAACACCTCGCTCATGTAGTCCACGTGTCATTGGGTGTGGTTTTGCTAACCGTGGACGGGCCGCTTTTCCCCGTAGTAAAAAACCCTGTTATGACAAGTAAACGACAAATGAAATAACTGACATCGCGACCGACGAAATTCGAACCGCTTAGCAAACAAGAAATGACACTTACCGGTATCCCGGGTGTAGGTTGACACAGAGTCCAACTCCTTCCGAGGAGAATAAGTAAACTCAGACTAATTCCTTAACAGGTCCTCAGGTTGCAATTTACAACCTCCAAAGAAAAATTGAGGCGTGCCACTCAGAGTAATATCAATTTCCCTCGTCCTTAGCCGATCGTAAAAAGAGACTTGGAACTTTGTATCAGGGCTTTATCCCCTCTCTCACGTGGAATCGTCTCAAATTTCATGCAAAACCTGCTTTCATTGAATGCAAAAACGATTCGTCACCGATCCTTATGACATCCTGTCATTCTGACAGCAGAAATGTCACCACTGACAACCGATTAAAAAAAGATAACTCGATTAGGCTGCTTTCACATACTGAATACTGCATCTATAGAAAATAAATGCTACATATTTACGTGAAAAAGAAAACATTCAAGATTCGAAAAAACCGGGTACCTGACTCGTCACTTTTTACACCAAAATACACGGACAGAACACTTTTATTAAATTATCTGACTATTTTAGGACACTAATATTGCGATGATATTGGTTTTAGTTGGTTAAAAATTGTTTAAATACTAATTATCTAATTAATTTTAAAAATAGTTTTAGAGAGCTAAAATTTTTGACAGTTCGATTGTGTTGCCAGACTCGAAAAAAAAGTAGTAGCTTTGTTGTAGCTGTGTATAGCGCGCGTAGCAGCTACGCCGTAGAACGGTTTATACAGGGAGCTACGACGTAGCCCACTACGTAGGTAATGGTCCCTTTTGAGCGAAGTACCTAAATTGCACGATGCCATGCTGCATGTCTACCTTAAACGCGAAATACCTGAAACTCGAAGGACCTAAATTGCACGATGCCTAAAAACTTATTTTGCCTACAATATACTTAGACAACAATGAAAAAATAAAATAAAATAAAATAAAATTTATTCCCTTTGAAATTTTTAAAAAATTATTTAGGTTTGTCAAAATTTTTGTGACTCTACCGGGGGTTCGGAAATACTACAGACTGAGAAGAACACCCCAAGAAACTCAGTCTGGTCCCTTCTCTTCTAGTATCTTAGTATCTAATACAGTTTTTTTTTAATGTAGAAAGGAGCAATTCGTGTCACTGCCAGGCAGCCTTGTCTTCTAGAAAGTCTTTAATGCTATAATAAGCTTTCTGGCACAATTTAAGTTTTATTAGTTTTTTAAATTTATTAACTGACAAACCTGTTATGGCTGTCGGCAATGTATTGTACATTCGAATACAATTGCCCGCAAAAGAATTGCTTATTTTATTAAGCCTAAATCTAGGTACAGCCAATTTATTCTTATTTCTTAAGTTTAGATATACTACTACATTTAGATATGATTGATGCCTAAGAATGGAAAACGTAGGTATTCTAAAACAGCGACAACTCCTGAACCATTTACTTGTCTATAGTGAAAATTTATTTCTATGATATATCGCGAATTGGGGTAACCCGTACAACCAGTAAATAGTTAGGTACTCAAAACTAATTAACAAAGACCCTCAACTTGTAGGACATTTTGCTTCCAACTAGAGGGCCTTTGTTAATTAATGTGATTGAATGTACATCAATATCAATCAATCAATACATATAATAAAATCGTAACAGGTCGCTGTCTGTACATGGAAGATAAATTAGAAAAAAACAATAGGGGCTTTATGAATATTTTTAGAACCCAAAACAATGATTTTTAGAATTTTTGTCTGTTTGTCTGTACGTTTGTGCACGCTAATCTCAGTAACCGCTTAACCGATTGCAATGCGGTTTTCTCCATTGTGTTGAGGTTTGCTTCACTTAACCTTAATATTATCCCACAATATTGTTTTAAGTTGTCACGTGCCTGTCATGTGAGAACCCTTCCACGTGGACATGTATTACGTCGCTACCAGAGCGTCGCAAGGGATCTGCTATAAGGGTGATATTGCGTGATTTCGAGAAGTGACTGTTTTTTGTTTTGATACATTATTATATTTATCTTAGCCGTTACAATGACTTAGTTTGTCATCTTAAAATGAATGTAGGTAAGTTGGGAAATTTTATTTTAGATTTTACTCAAGTTTCGTAAGTTATCGGGACCATACAATAAGGATCTCTCTTTTCAAATGTGCATTTGTATGTTGAAACCTGATGAGCACATAATATTAAAAATAATAGTTAAACCGCAACGAATCTAAAATTAGCTGACCCGTGATAAGGAAAAGAGAGCGAGAGAGAGATAGATACATGTAGTCGCGCCTTTGTCTCCGAAGCGGTAGATTTGTCCACATTTCACCTTGGAGTTTTATGTCCCGAAAGTAATAGGCGGTGAGCCTATTGCCGTGTCGAAATGGACAGGTGCAGGTTGCAGCGACCCACAGTTTTCAATCCGCCCACAACGCCTTCAATTTGGCGTAACGGTTAGCATTTTACATACAAGAGGGTTTCATTTTGAGTTTTTCTTCTCTACGCATAGGATCATTTTGCGAAAGTGTTCCATTAGTCACTTCTTACGCCACCCTCGGGATGAATTGTTATGGCGACATTTTGTACTCTTTCCCCTCGCCACACTGCACTGGGCTATACGAAGAGTACCTACCTAAGTAATTTGTTTAAGTTTATGTGTTAAATGTTCTCTCAGAGGCACTCACACCGTGACTAATATTTTGTTATTACATACTCGTAATGTTATTGTTACGAGTAGTACGTAGTATCAAGTAATAACAATAATTTGTCGTATAATCATTAGGTACTACTTACCTACTTAATGAGAATACGACAAGTAGTTCAAGATTTCATAAATAAAAACAAATCCATCAGTTAATCGATTAGTATACTTGAAATAACATCTTGGCCATAACAATAAAGAACCTCAATCCCATTCAACATCCCACCATCAATGTATATATTCACCACTCAACAATACGTAAAGGGTTTTACTTGTAGGTATCATCCCCGGGCCTCGTGCGCAGGGTGAGGTCCCTCAAGCCCCGCCTCCTGCCACCCGCTCGCTTGCCACCACTGTTCCAGAGATCAGTTGCAGTTGACACTTCACCGACAACAAGTGCTCACGTCTCGCACACGCACACCTCACCTGAGAGATGGCTTTCGTCCAAGAGCGGCCCTTAGACTTAAGTCCAAGTGCAGTGCCATACCGCGATTCGCGATTAGAGCCCTACTGCTTACCGATGTATCCGCCATACACGGGTGTGCTTCCGTATAGCCACTTTGATCCTGCCATATACCCATTCGCTCGTGCTTTCATGACGCCATACGAAGCACCTCAACTATCTTCGGCAATCCATGGACTCCGAGCACCTGCCCCTGCGGCTGCATCGCCATCGTCGGGCATCAGTGTGCCAACACCATCTTCGATGATTTCTCCGTCGTCAGAAATCAGCCAGGATGCGTCGTCGCACAGCGACACCGACGCACTCCAGGCTGAGCCCTCATTGTCGGCTCCGTGGACTCTGGCAGCCGACAAACTCTTAGCTGACGATGAGTACCAAATTTTCAAGAGAAAAATGCTGCGGGAGCTTGAAAAAAATGGACCGATTATTTCTACGAACCCAAGGATGCGTCGAGGCGTGCAGCAGAGGAGCAAGGCGGACGATTCATACAGGGAGCGGCGGGAAAGAAACAACATCGCCGCGAAGCAAAGTCGGGGCAGAAGAAAGTTAAGGGAAATAGAACAGGGACTTCAGGTCGCGTACTTGATGAAAAAACTGGAAGAGTTGAAAGCCCAGGCTGCGGCTTCGTGCCAGAACTGTGGCTATAACTCGGGTTAGCCTTTTTAATGAGGTCCCTTGCAGAGCCTATGGAATCTCTGTGCGTTATCTACTGCCCCGGCGTTGTTTGGCCGCCAAGTTCTTCTGTGTTTGCTTTGGATAGAACAGTGAACAACGTTTAGAGTAGACATTATAGTTATTATACATACAGTGTAAATATAAGTTAGTGTTAGTTATACGCCTCGGTTAAAAACTCGGGGTTGTTCGTCAAAGATTTACTGCAATGTTTGAAACATTGCAGTGAATCTTCGGTGCTGTTTTATTTATCTCATTATATTGTGGAATGTTATTATTAATTGAATAGTGTGAGGTATTGCATTTCTAAAAGCAGTTATTTCATAGATTTTACTTAGATTCAGTTATTCAAAATTTATATTCCAATTTAGACCATCTGTGTTACTTATTTGAATTAATGGAATTGTGGTTTATTTTGTTATTTTTTCCAAATTACCTACGTTGGTAGGTAAGTACTTAGCTTTAACGTAATTTAAGTAATATTTGAATTTTGTATAAATCTTATTCTGTAAATATTTATGTTCCTTTTAAATGAAGTAATGAAGTACCTATAAATAATATAAAGATAAATTAAATTGTGAATTAAAATTTTGAATTGATACGAATAAAAGTAGGTAATAATGAATAAAAATTGGGCTATGCAATTTATACATTATTATTTTTACTTAATACCTATAATTAATATTTTCAACCAATCCATAAAAATAGCATGTCTCCGTCCTCGCTACTTTAAGTAGGCCTCTCCCAATGTTGAAAGCGTGGTGGGTTCGATTCCTAACCGAGACAACATTTGTGTGATCCATTAATGTTTGTCCCAAGAGTCTGGGCGTTTTTAGGGTTTCGTAGCCAAATGGCAAAAACGGAACCCTTATAGATTCGTTATGTCTGTCTGTCTGTCCGTCCGTGTGTCACAGCCACTTTTCTCCGAAACTATAAGGTCTATGCTATTGAAACTTGGTAGCTAGATGTATTCTGTGAACCGCATTTAGATTCTAATAGAAAACTAGAAAAAATGCAGTAAATTTTGGGGGTCCCCATACTCAGAACTGAAACTCAATTTTTTTTTTCATCAAGCCCATACGTGTGGGGTATCTATAGATAGGTCTTTAAAAATGTTATGGAGGTTTCTATCATATTTTTTTCTAAAGTGAATATTTTACGCAAGAGACACTTCCAAAGTGGAAAAATTTGGCCCCCCCCCCCCACTCTAACTTCTAAACTAAGAGAATAATAAATCTAAAAAAAATATATGATGTACATTGCCATAAAAACTACCAACAAAATTAGTTTGAACGAGATAGAGATGGTGGTTTTTTTTTAATACGTTATAAACCGCAATTTCCAAACATCAGTCAAAGTTACAACGAACTATAAGAACTTTTATATTATGTTACTTGCTGCTACAAAACCCTTCATGGGCGAGTCTAACTCGCACTTGGCCGGTTTATTTGTATAATAAGTAGATAGTACCTAAATAAGTTTTCATATTCGTGGTCGATACCATAACACAAGCAGGTTATTCCAAGCTTACTTTGAGATCAGATAGCGTTGTGTGAAAATGTCCAAATATTTTACCTATAGGTACCATAACTACCTGTACCACGGTAACCAGACGGTTTGGTACAGGGTTTGTTTCCAGCTTTCCTTGTCTTCATCATACCTCTTCCGTTAATCAGCAGGCGCATCACCCCATAACAAGTTAATGTACTACAAACACATTACAAAATCATAATTTAAAGATACTTAATAGAACCTAATACTTAGGTAGGTATAGCACAAGCAAAATATAGGGTCGCGTCGTTAAAGCGAGAATGCAAAAAAATAAGTTCTGAGAAAGCCGTAAATTAACTTGTGAAGAAAATAGACTGGACCCGCATTTGTAGTACAAAATTAGTGCAAAAACGTTTTTGTTAGCAGAACTTCATAAACAAACCCTATTGTTCTAAGCCCAACAATAATACTGTGTTGTTTGTGGTACCTAGTTGGAACTTGTTCAAAAAACGGAAATATTACCAATTTTTTTGCAAAGGAAGGTAATTTAAAAGACAAAACCTTACTTTGAATATTTAGTGACAATGGTAGAATCTTCGACGTTTTCCGAACGTAATTTTTTTAACTTAGTTTCTTCGAGGTTCTAAAAACTGAGTCGAATTCTTAAACATCCCTTCTCGGAACCTATTACAAAGATTTTGCGAATTCCCACTTTTGTGAGCATTAAGAAGAAAATAGCAACGTAGGTCATACTTATAGAATTCGAGACTTAGCGCGAACTACTTTTTACTTAGCTAGACACGTAGCAGCGCCTGTGGTCGCAGTAGGAGCATGAGTGTAACAAACCGCGATGGTTACATATAACATTGACAATGTAGGTAAGGAGAAGGTCGTGGGTTCGATTCCCACCGGAGACGAATATTTGTGTGACCCATAAATGTTTGTTTCAAGAATCTGGGTGTTTCTATCAATACATATAATAAAATCGTAACAGGTCGCTGTCTGTACATGGAAGATAAATAAGAAAAAATATTATAGGGGGGCTTTATGAACGCAATAGAACCCAAAACAATGATTTTTAGAATTTTTGTCTGTTTGTCTGTATGTCTGTATATCTGTTTGTCTGTACGGTTGTGCACGATAATCTCAGTAACCGCTCAACCGATTGCAATGCAGTTTTTATTGTGTTGAGGTTGGCTCCAGTTAACATTTAGCGTTTGTTTTATGTAAATCGGTTTAGAAATAAAAGAGTTATAACACTTTTAAGAATCAGATATTTTGAATATTTTAATTTTAGGGGTTTCTTTGAATGTGAGTGAACCTAAACTGGCGTGTTAGCTTAATCTCTTAAGACTATTTTTAAACAATTCAGTCCGCGCCGAAGGCGTGGACTGAATTGTTTTAAAATAGACTTAATCATTAAGCTCTTTCATGAATAAGCAAACAGGGCAGTTTCAGACGCTGCTTGATGACTCTGATGAAGAAATACCTTTCCTTTCATACACCTTATGTGACGTAAACGAAGTTGCGGGCTCAGCTAGTGTTTAATATGTATGTATTTAAAAATATACAAGTATTAATATCCGTGGTCTGATACCCATAACATAAGCAGGTTATTCCTAGCTTACTTTGAGATCAGATAGTGTTGTGTGAAATGTCCGTAAATATTTATTTATTTACATTACTTACATTAGAAAACTAACATATATGATCACGCCTTTAATCCCCGAAAGGGTAAGCAGAAACATATTACATGCCGACGTTTTGACCTTTGAGATTTTGTCCCACGTAATAGGTGGTGAGCCATATTGCCGTGTTGATATGGACAGGCGCAGGTTGTGACTGTCTACTGTTTTAATTTTTCAAGCCACCCATAAAGGCCTTCAACTTGGCCCAACGTCTGCCATTTTATTGGCAACCAGGATCAACGGCTTAAAGTGCCTTCCTAAGCAAGGAAACGCAGGCAAATTAATGTAACGAGACGATCACCCCTCCATGTGTGTGTGTGTCCATGTCCCCAGTACATCACCGACATCATGGACAGTGTCCACAGTAAACGTTGCTTACTGCAGTGATCGTTTACAGAACACTGAGTCCGCGGGGCCACGAGCGGAGCGCTTCCAATTTACACTTGTACAAAAGCTCTTTGCATAACTCTAACATAAATATAGAACGATCTGCGACGGTGAAGCTTGCTTGTCATTTAACACACATTCAAAGTGTGTAAAAGTACCTCAAGTTGTTCATAGTATAGAGTATAGAGGTCAGTTCCTAAAGGTAGCGAAATATCTTCAGCAGAGATGAATAATTAATCATCCTTTAATATATTGTCAGATGCATGGTATGCTGAAAACTTCGTGCTTGAAAAAAATATAATTCAATTGCAATAGTCATACGGTATTATTTTAAAAATAAATTATATAATCTGTGGTAATACTAATATCTTAGTAGTCCTACCCTTGGTCAGACTTTCACTAAGTTTGAAAAACAAAGTATTTTTCTAAAAAGGGCTGTACACCTTCTTTCAGAACACTTTCAGAACACCAAAAATGCATTTTAAATTTTTGCATAGTCATGCAATATTATTTGTTTCGTTACAAACAACCCTATTGTTGAAAACCAGACAATGATCTAACTCGGCCATTTGCAAGTTATTGAACGTTCTCTATTCAAAGTAGCAAACAAGAAACAACCGTTATTAAAAGCTTTTATTTAACTTGCACTGTTTGTAACGTAACATTTCGGAGCCATATGCGTTGCGTTTTGTTTGCAACAAGTAAAGGGTTTGCGGAATTATTCATTTCACTACTATTGTTACTATTGTCACTTCAAACCATAGTCACGTGCACAAAGATAATATGCACCCTTTCAGCGAATAGGCCGTGGCACGGGCATAGACCGTGGTGACAAATAACTAAATCAATCTAATTAGAGCCTATTAGCAGTCCACTGCTTGACGTAGACCTCAGGTCCTCGGTCCATTTGGTGGGTCCAGTAAATTTGTTATTAATGAAGCCAAGTTCATAAATTCAGGACAACCACGCCACATACCAAACGTCCACTAAAGCACTCTTTAGACCTGCCACGGTAATAATAAAAACACAATAAAAAATGGCCATCTTTGATTATTGAGCCAAAGGACGTAGGGTAAACCAAGTTATTGGACAATTAAGCAAATAAACTAGTTAATGTATTTTTATTCCGTCGGCTACTATAGTAACTTAGATAATATAGAGATATTTTGAAACTAGATAAAAGGAGCTATCGTTAAAATAATTTAAAAATCTTAAATCTTGTAAAATGTTGCAAAATATCAGTGTTATAAAAAATATGACCAAAAAACATTGTTATAGGACAAAATTTATAATTATTGGACAGTCGGTAAATATATGGAAATAATAGTTATACAAGAAATAAAGCAACATAAAAATATTGAGATTTTTATAATATTAACAAAGTATCTTTTCTAAAACTAAAATATCCATAAAAACTTCTGTAAACTAATCAGTGAGCAAATTGTTCATCATCAAACTTTAATCTGTCTTGGTAATTGGAGATCATGAAAATTTAAAGAAATGACATCACAAAAAAATAAAATTAATAAAAAAAAAACAACTAAATATTATTATTTGGACCATCTTGGTTTTAAAAAAATTAAATAATTAAATAAATAAAACAAAAAATATTTTTTCAAGCAATCTCTATTATCTTTAGGTTTTCTGTTTCTCTTAACTCCTTGAGTGCTAAATACAAATTATTTGGGTCATTATTCTTCTTTTTCTCTTAGGCATTTTGTTTTTTGACTCCAATTTGCAAGCAAACAATTATTGGACAGTGTATAACACAGTTATTGGACGCTGTCCAATAATTGACAGAGTAGTCCGTGATGTCTGAGGTTGAAAGTAATAAGTACCTATAACAAATTTAATTGCTATACAATTAAAGCTTAAAATCGTTTAAATTTATATCTCTGGAAAAATATAGTGATTGGACACTGTCCATTAATAGTTTTTTTTTAATTGTGGCATACAATCATTGGACAGATTAAAATAGCCTCAAAATATATCATTTATGAGTTAAAAGTTATTAAATTATATAAATTGTTTTATAACGTAGCGCTTACCAAACAGTCAAAACAACGACATACACCACTGTGCCAATATCACAACAAAACACTTGACCCAACATTATAAAAAAAAAAAATTCTCGAAGATTGTCTGTTACCTCGGCGACTTTCATGTCGCCGCGAAAAAAATATTTTGTCGCTTTCTTACTGCCAGCTGTTGTAAAACCAATGAACTAAAACAATATCGACTAAGAAAAGTTTTTGTTTATAAGTCTAGATTCGCTCTTCGGTTTACCACTGTTGACCGAAATTCATTTGATCATTTGACGTGTGACCGAAAAAACATTAGGCCATTCTACTACTGATCGAATGAACAATTGACCAAAAGAGTTTTTATCGAACAAACATTTGGTATTTTTACTACTGATCGAATGAACGTTTGGCCGAAAAACAGTTGGCTAAAGACTATTTTAACAGGGGCTGAATCAAAATGGCTAGGTTAGGTTAGGTTAGAACTGCGAACACAACGCACGAGCCGAGCGAGCGAAGCGAGCGTGCCGCGGCAGCGGCCGGCGAGTGCCAGTACCGAATTCTACTTATTTCGCTTTTGTTTGTTAAAATATTCTTTAGTCAACTGTTTTTCGGTCAAACGTTCATTCGATCAGTAGTAAAAGTACCAAATGTTTGTTCGATAAAAACGCTTTTGGTCAATTGTTCATTCGATCAGTAGTAGAATGGCCTAATGTTTTTTCGGTCACACGTCAAATGATCAAATGAATTTCGGTCAACAGTGGTAAACCCTTCGCTCTTTGTTTGTTGTTATCTTATTATTTGACATTCAAAAGCGACTGTCCAATAACTACTCGATATCCAATGACTTTTTTTACCCTAATAAAATTGTTTTGAACTTATTCAAATATTAGGAATGTACGCCAAATAAGCCTGTTTTCCTGTCAAGTTTCATACTTCTAAGTAAATTAAAATGGTATGGTATAGAAGTAACGGTAAAAATTCTCGGAGGAGCCTTTTCTGCCTTAGATACTGCCATTATAACACCTACTGTGTTGCGTCAGTGGTTAATGAAGGCGCTTTCTATTCAGTGCGCACGAGGAAATATATTACGCACTGTCAACGATCACTCGTTGTCCAACATGGTGATTGTAACCTATTCAGTGCAGACGCAGCGGTGCACAGATCCACAAGATTGATAAACCCGGTTCCTGTGACCACACACTGACCAGGAAATTGCGATTTAATAGAATCCGTTATTGATTGATTGCCGTCGAAATTCGACTGTGAAATAGCTTTATGCACCTATTTTACATAAAACTTTAACTGTGTCAAATGGAATCGAATTTAGATAAATATTTATGTTGGGGAAAATGTGTTTACCTATAGGTGACACGGAAACAAGCGCTAAAATTAAATCATAAAGGGTAACTCTACTATGATACAAAGTTATCTGTAACCGCACATTGTGTGTGATTGTAAAGGCTCACAGTGACTGGTCAAATTATCGTAATATAAATTTATAGACGTTTAAGTTTTGGTGACCATTATGTCTCAATTCCGCACAACCCGGCATTGGACACGGACGGCGCAGGTGGACAATATATGTCAGACAAAAAACCGTGAGATATCCTACTTCCCACTACTATTATAAATGTGAAAGTTTGTGACGATGTTTGGATGTTTGTTACTCAATTGCTCTCTAACGGCCGTACGGATTGGGCTGAAATTTGTTACAACGATAGCTTATAGTCTGGAATAACGCATAGGCTACATTTCATCACGGGAATAATGTTCCCACGGTTATCAGGAACGGGTACCGAATTTCAGTCGGGCAAAGTCGCGAGCATCATCTAGTCTAGTATCTACAGTCTAGTTTGGTAAAATTATAAAGGCGAAAGTTTGTAAGTGTGAATGTGTGGATGTTTGTTACTGGAAACAAATTTTACGCGGGCGAAGCTGCGGGCATCAGCTAGTAGAACGAAAAGGAGTTCTATGTATACCTATGTTTTAAAGTGAAAGTCCTGGATAAAGTTCGTTGTTGACAAATAACTCACACAACAGTATTGAGAGATATTGGGAAGGTTTTGAGGTGTTCCTACAAATCACATTGTACCTATTGTGGCCATTGCTATCATTAGATTCGTATATGAATCTATCTGCTTACAACTTGCGTGGGATCTCTGGCCAGCTAGTGGCTCTTTGTCAACAAAGGGTTATAATCTTTCTTGTAATGCACAATACTGTATACTATTATGGTTCTATGAATTTGCGAGAATTCTGATCTCTTTTGAATGCTTGTAGTATTGAGGCTAACATTTAGTTCGTCACAATGACGTCACCAGCCTGATGGAAAGGGCGACACCTAGTAAAAGGTCTTAGAGACCTAAATGGATTAGTAGAGACTGGAAACCATGGTTTTTGTCTTTCTGAGAAATTGAATTAGGTAATTTGTGCTATCTGAACTAATATTATAAAGAGGAAAAATTTGTTTTTTTTTTGTAACGAATAGGCTCCGGAACTGCTGGACCAATTTGAAAAATTCTTTGGCTGCTGGGAAGCTACACTCTTTGCGGTGAACATAGGCTATATTTTATTCCCGTATTTCCACGGGAACGGGAACTACGCGGGTGAAACCGCGTGGCGTCCGCTAGTATATAATAAGCTTAAAATAAACGCCAAAATATACGGTTAGGTTGCAGACAGTAAGTACGTTATGTTGTTGTTGTTTGGTGTCTGCACATCCCGTTGGACGACGGGTTCTGTTCTGACAAACTTGCATCTGCTAATGCAACAAATATGTGGCACCGTGTGGGGTACAAGGTACAAGCGACTAGCGGGTAGCGGCGTTGTGTGCCATTACTGATTATAACAAGCAAATTTGCAAGTGGTAGTTCAAAATTTCTACATTTGTAAAGAGTAAGTGTTATTATAATCATCATCAGCTAATACTTTCATACTTCATTAATCACAAAAATACTTGTGCCGACCAGGGAGTCGAAACTAAGAACTCTGTATGGCAGTCGTATCACTTCCCACAGCGCCACCTATCTGATCAATCAATACAATTACTCTTTATTTTCTCTCTTGCACAGAAATAGTTACAAAATAGAGCTTAATAGAGGTAGGTTACATTTTACTAGATTACATTCTGAATGTGGTATAGATTACCAGTCGCTTCTAATCTGGGCAGTTGTCGCAGGTAAGTATCAGTGTACCATATTATAGATAGTTTATTTAATTTTTTTATACCACTAAGGTGGCAGACTAGCTTACGGCCCACCAGAAGGACCGGTGGTCACCGCAGCCTATGAACGTTTGCAACAGCCGAGGCGCCGCACTCGCGCTGCCGACCCTGTAAAAACCTTTTAAGAAAATATCAAACACTAGCGACCCTTCCCGGCTTCGCCCGGGTGCAATGCTGATACTAAATACACTAAGTACAGAAAAACTGTGAACTTTCAAGCATTGTGGATCCCAAACCCGCAGGGATACGCGGAAATTTTTTATGTTGTCGTATTAAAGACCATAGTTGCTTATCAAAATATAAGGTGAGACCTTTATACTTTGATACTGAACTGAGAAATTTAACCAAATAAACCATAATTTTTTTATTTTCATAATTTTTTTAGGCATGAATTAGTCATTTTATGGAAAATTTATAGTACTAAATGTTAATTAGCACTTATTTTCTATCCAAAACAAATTTGACATCTTAGATCGTATGTCCACCTATTTTAAAATCCGGACCAGTGTGCGGTCGGCCGATACGGCCGCAAACGCTACGTCCCGCAATTTTATATCTGTAATATCTTAGAAAATATTCATTTAAATCATATGCTGTAAAGGGCCATATAGATCTATATTAAATAAACAATGTATTTAAGGTATTTGATTGGATAAGGATTAATGATGTATTGGTTAAAACCGTTTCGAAAATAAGCCATTATTTGTCGTAAAAAGTAAATGACTTAAAAATGTTATTGTGGGATATCCATAAGAGATAGAGATATGCCATCGCGGAGTTTTCTGTAGACCTTTACAATGTGTACAATATTTAGTACATTACTTTGATAAATCTCGTAGGATTCAGCCTGCGTTTGCAATGTAAGTGAAAAAAATGTAATTATTTACGACATCACATTAGAAACCTCAAAAATAACAGTATTTTTCCACTATTTAATGGATGTTATTATACATATAAACCTTCCTCTTTAATCACTCTATCCATTAAAAAAAACCGCATCAAAATCCGTTGCGTAGTTTTGAAGATTTAAGCATACAAAGGGACATAGGTAAGCACTGCGAGGACCGCAGCGACGACACGGCCCTCCACACGCTGGTGGAGTGCACGGCGTGGGCACAACAGCGCCAGGTCCTCGTAGTGGGTCTGGGCGTGGACACTCTCTCGCTCGAGGCCATGGTGCGAGCCATGCTCTCCAGCGGGAGTAAGTGGGACTGCGCCGCCTCTTTCTGCGAGCAGGTCATGCTCGCGAAGGAGGCGGCGGGCCGGGTGCGGGAGAGAACTCTCCCACCCGAGTTCCGCAGTCGGCGCCCTGGACGCCGCCGACGTGTCTTCGCCGAGGACTATCGGCCTCCATGACCGGGGGTCTGAGGACGGTGAGAGGGCCGCTCACCGTCCTTACAGAAGCAGGCCCATGACGGCAGCGTGACGTGAGCAACTCATGCACGCCCCCCCCTTAGAAGCGGGATCACACCCGAAATCCCCCATAGACGCGGGATTGCACCCGAACCACCCCCTGGGCGAGGCCGCATTGGCAGCCGTAGGTCTGTTGGGAGTCACGGGACATCCTTCCTGAGGGCTTACCCGGGGCTCTCAACCATAGGCTGTTAGGCGTGGCGTGAGGTTTTTTAGTCGGTAAGAGTCCGGCATAACATCCTATGAGGATTTTCCCTCACGTTAAACAAAAAAAAAAAAAAAAAAAAGGGACATAGGTACAGAAAAAGCGACTTTGTTTTATACTATGTAGTGATAATAGCTTACCTACTCGTTAGGTTTTCCTCGATCTCTTTTTTAATTTAAGTGTTTTAAAGGCTTTTGTAATATTTAAACGGTTCTCAAAGTTAACTTAGTCTAGCACTTATTTGTTCCTCATCAGCCCTAACAGATTCGTTTCCTTGTTATACGTTACCAATATTCAATCATTTCCACGGAGTCACGATGACCGAATTCGTAATAGAAAGAATTAAATGTACGATAATAGATAAACGGGTGACAGTAAGTGCGACAATTATTGCCATTGCGAGGCCGACAGTTGCGGACGATTAATCGCAGACATGCGCATGAGTGGTTCAGGAATAAGACGTCACGGAATTGGACATTTGTATAACGCATTGTTCTTTATATATTAGCATGTCCGGTCACTAAACGAAAAAGATGTGACGGTCTTTAATACAATTTGTGTATTATTTCATAACACACAAGCTGATGCAGGGACTCAAGGCCGGAACCTGGAGCAATCGAAAACAGAATTATAATGAAATATCTATCTATCTAACAGCTCCTGGGGTATCCTTCTGAGGGCTTACCTGTGGCTTCCAACCGTAGGTGGTTAGGTAGGATACGTGAGGTCTTTAGTCGGTAGGAGTACGGCATAGCATCCATGTTGGAATTTCATCACGTAAAAAAAATGGCACTAAGCTAGCAGCTATACATTTTTCAGGAGTTATTCGTTTTCTAAATCCGCCATTTACAAGTACTTAGTCAATGAGAACTCCAATATGCAAATTTAAATCCCCGACATAATTAAATTACTCTGTCGAACACTTGTCTTGTTTGTGCCTGTCAAACACAAGGACACATTATGTAGGTACTTATTGAAGTTAAAAAGCGTGGAGTGGTCGATGATAACAGTTGTTGGTAGCACTCCACGTTTAACTACACATGTCATAAACATTGCGACGCCTAATAAATAACACAATACTAACAACATAAAAGGTTGTCACGCGCCTGTCATTTTGAGCACCCTGCCACGTCGGCACGAGGTGCGTCCCCAGCGACGCGGGGTCTGCTCAGGTCTGCTGCAAGGATAAAGTAAGATGGCTCTGTGAAGGAGGTACCTGATGGTTCTTTGTTGACGCGATAACGTTTTTACGTTTATCATTCCTTGTTAAGTTATCACGTAAAATTATCGTCCGTAAACCGAGTTTACAAACTACCACTTTTAGTCCACTTTTGAACCAAACCTACCACCATTACGTGGGACTAAGACAAAAAAGGTGAAATGTGGGCATATAATATGCCTCTGTCTACACGTTCGGGGATAAAGGCGCGATCATATGTATTTATATGCAATGACTGATTTAAAGAATCCTTAATCACCTTTTTGCCACTCACATCTATATATCTTTTAATATCTTAACGAAAAACCTGTTATATGAAATTAAAAATTGACCAAAAAAATCAGGAACCTCCTTCACAGAGCCATCTATCTTACTTTATCCTTGCAGCAGACCTGAGCAGACCCCGCGTCGCTGAGTACGCAGCCCGTGCCTTCTATGTTGTTAGTATTATGTTATTTATTTGGTGTCGCAATGTTTTATGTGTAGTTGTAAAATATGTAGTGCTGCCAACAACTGGCATAGTCGACCACTTCACACTTTTTAACCGACTTCAAAAAAAGGAGGAGGTTCTCAATTCGTCTGTATGTATTTTTTTTTATGTATGTCAAGCGATATTTCCGTCAATTATAGACGGATTTCATAATTTATTTTTTTGTTGAATAGGGTTTACTTCTGATGTGGTCCCATTTTCACCCGGTCAGGATCTGATGATGGGATCCAGGAGAAAACGAGGGCAATCACCGAAAATTGTAGGGACAACTAGTGCACTTGTTAACTTTTTAATTAGGTGCTTTAATGTTCTACACTTTAATGAAGGTCTGGAGTCGACCTGATGATAGAGTCGAAAGACAGTCGAGGGCATTCCTTAACAATTTACAGCAGTTACCTTGTGTTTGGGCTTGATTGATTTGTATTGATGAGAACTTTGCACCTAGATTGATAGAGCCGCCTTCAAAAAAAAAAGGAAGTTCTCAATGTTTTATGTATGTTCACCGATATTTCCGTCAATTTTAAACGAATTTAAATTGTTTTCTTTCTTGAACAGGGTTTACTTCTGAGGTGGTCCTATTTTAATCAGATCAGGATCTGATGATGGGATCCAGGAGAAATCGAGGGCAACCACCGAAAATTGTAGGGACAACCAGTGCATTTGTTACTTTTTAATTAAGTGCTTTAATGTTCTACACTTTAATGTAGGTTTGGAGTCGATCTGATTATGGAACCGAAAGACAGTCGAGGGAAATCCTTAACGATTTACAGCAGCTACCTTGTGTTTGGGCTTGATTGATTTGTATTGATGAAAACTTTTACCTAGATAGATATATTTTTCGGTTCACCCGTCACTTAAAATAATGAAAAAAAATTTTTCAATAAAAAATAAAACCGACTTCCAACAAATCCTGAAAAATAAAATTTACTTAGCACAAAGTAAAATGTATTTTGATTTATCAGATTTTATTCAATATAGTATTGAAGTTGGTGCCATGAATAATACCTACATAAACCTATGGGTTTACTTGGCGCCGACTTCAATATGATATTGAATAAAATCAGATAAATCAAAATACATATTACTTTGTGCTAAGTAAATTTTATTTTTCAGGATTTGTTGGAAGTCGGTTTTATTTTTTATTGAAAAATTTTTTTTTAACTGCATTATGTACCTACATAATGTATCTTTGTGTTTCAACAGTCACAAAAGGGGGCTCTTCAAAAGGGGTCTTAGAAGGTTTTTACAGGGTCGGCAGCGCGAGTGTGGCGCCTCTGGTGTTGCAAACGTTGATAGGCTGCGGTGACCACCGGTCCTTCTGGTGGGCCGTATGCTTGTCTGCCACCTTAGTGGTATAAAAAAAAACGAACAAACAAACAAGTGTTCGACAGGGTCACTATTTATGTCATGGATTTAAATTTGCATTTTGGAGTTCTCAATGATTTAGTAGTTGTAGATGGCGGATTTATCAATACGAATCACTTATAAAATATGTATTCCCGCTAGCTTAGTGCCGTCAGTTCTAACATGGGTGGACGTTAGTTTGTGACTTTTGTACGTACGGGCGCTTCTGTGCATCGAATGTTGGTCTTTGATACAAGTAACATGGTATACGTTAGGCCACATTTAAGGCCATACTCGTATATTATGCGTCGTTTGAAAATAATACTTAAAACTCCATGAATACCAAGCAAAGCTAGCACCACCAGTTCAGAACGCGGCCCGCTTGAGAAAAACTGGCAAGATACTCGGCGGGCATTCCTTTTACAATAAGTAATCAAGCAATCAATCAGTCTGTGGCAGTCCGCTGCTGGACGTAGGCCTCGCCAAATTTACGCCACAACACACAATTAGTAGTAATAATTAAAAAAGCTTTTTTTTAAGCTTCTTTGTCAAGCTAATATTCGTCAATTTTTAAGTAGCCCCTGCAGTATAATTTACTTTTCATACACAATTTTAACTTAATTAGGGGCATGGTTCTTATTATATTATCCGTGCTTCGGAAGGCACGTTAAGCCGTTGGTCCCGGTTGCCAGTAAAATGGCAGTCGTTAAGCTAAGTTAAAGGCTTTATTTCAACAGCAGGCAGTCACAACCTGCGCCTGTCCAGTTAAACACGGCAATACGGCTCACCACCTATTACGTGGGACAAATTATACGAAGGTGAAATGTGGGCATATAATATGCCTCTGCCTACCCCTTCGGGGATAAAGGCGTGACCATATGTATGGTTCTTATTTGGATGCCTGTTTTTTTTTTCATACCACTGAGGTGGCATACGGCCCACTAGATAGACTGGTGGTCACCGCTGCCTATGGACGCTTGCAACACTGGAGACGCTACACTCGCTTTGCCGACCCCTTACTGTATGCGTTTGGGAAAACCGAGGCAGGGAGATTATTTCACAATCTACCTAAGCGTGCGCGGGAGAAAGCCCCTATCGGATATAAAACCGTGCTCGAACGCTCCGGACGCTGTTGTAAAAGCGTAGGTATACAGTTACCCAGTAAAGAATTACTGACTTTATTCAGTCTACAATGATAACCAGCAAGGTTGTTATTTTATGTCTGAACTTTCTGTTCTTGTCCATTTCATCTCGACGTTATTGTCGACAGCGTGAAGGCTCATTGTATTATTACACAAGTTTTACATTTCTGTAAGTAGTTGTATAAGATTCTGTTCCCGTACAACATCTCACACGTGTTTCCCTCATCTTATAATCCCGGGTTCTTCAAGAGGAGCGTGAAGATGCACATTACAGGGCCGCCAACTTGAGGACCACTGTCGAAAGTCTTACTTACGGACTGCGAGAGTGGCCCCCAATCGCTTGATGCGCCACTGTTTACCATCAGGCTGGCGATGTCACCTTGGCAAGATTCCCTGTCTCAAATTTTAGCCGGGTTCGTTCAGGTAGGGTATGATTGAATAGCTTCAATAGTTTTTGTATTAATTTTTAGTTTTCAAACATCTTAACAAACTTTTTTTCAATTTAATATTAGGTAGTAGGGTTCCTTAGTTAGTGCCTGTCAGCTTTTAGGGTCCCGTACCCAAAAGGGTAAAATCGGGACCCTATTCATGAGACTTCGCTGTCCGTCTGTCTGTCTGTTAATCACGAGGCTGTAACTCAGGAACCGTGATAGCTGAGTAGTTAAAATTTTCACAAATGATGTATTTCTGTTGCCGCTGTAACAAAAAACACTGAAATATAATATAATATAAGAGGGGTGATTAAGGGGACTCCCACATAATAAACGTGTATTTTTGCCGTTTTTTCGTACGGAACCCTCTGTGCGTAAATCCGACTCGCCCTTGGCCGATTTTTTCATTCACTCGATACCTGTGATAAAATCGGTATGTCCGTTACAGTTAAGTTGTAAATATTCACAGACAACATGATTTTGTACCAAGACCGTTTGTCGGCACTTGCAACATCACTTAATTATGGTTAGAGAACAATGAAGCTAAACAAAAGCTAACAACGGTTGTTTGCTGTTTAACAGAGAACATTCCATAAGTATGCAAATGGCCGAGTTTGATCATTGTCTGATTGTGAATAATAGGGTTGTTTGTAACGAAACAATAATACCTATTGTATGACTTACACTAGGTTGTACCTTATAATGAATGAACCGAAAGGAGAAAGGTCGTTCCGTTACATTGTAACAATATTTAGTATGACACAAAACAAAAAAGGTAGTTAGGTACTTACTCCAGAATGCATTATAAACAAGCGCAATATATTTTTTTTTCTAAAATGATAATAAAAGGAGGGGAGGGGGGAAGTTTTTTTTTCGTTAAAAATAACTCTACTTTGGAGGTATGCAAAACAAACTCAGACAATGATCTAACTCGGCCATTTTACTAGCTTAATAAACGTTCTCTATTCGAAGTAACAGGCAACCATTGTTTCTTTTGTTTAACTTCCACTGTTTAAACCCAAATGCCAAACTCAGGTGCCATAAACGAACAACTTTACTGACGCCTTAGTTTATGGTTCTAGACAACCATAAAATGAAAGAGTAAAAGTTATTTATTGCTTAATTTTGGGTTTATTTTTCTACTATTTTTTATAGCTAACCCTCGCAACTTTGTTTACGTCACTTTGTTTACATCCTTGTTAGTAAATGCTAAAAGTAAGTGCAGGTTTTTTTTTTGTGGCTGATTCTATGATTTTACACATTTTGTAGACAATATTTATTTAAAATATTTATACAATTTGTAACAAAACCATACTTTGACACACATATCTGGTAGATTGAAATGTAGAGCAAAAAGAAAAGCCCGCCGAGTTTCTTGCCAGTTCTTCTCAAGCGGGCCGCGTTCCGAACTTGTGGTAATGACTTTGCTCTTTGTATTCATGGACGTGTCGCAAGTGCCTATGTATTAGGATAACACGATTTTTTTATTTTATTTTATTTTGACTTCAAGTTTTGGCTCTCGTGTTTGTTTGCTCAACGCCAAGAGAAAATGATATCATTTACACCTCTTTTCCTTGCATACAACAAACACGATATTTTGATGATTATTGCTCTATTCAATAACGGCATTAAGGAGACCCTCGAAATTTTACAAAATAGTTTTGCTTTATATTCATTACAAAAATATAAATTAAATTCCAAATACTTCAGACGGCTCCTTCCGCATTAATAATGGTACGGAACCATTGGTGCGAGAGTCTGATTTTCCCTTGACTGACTTTATCTATTTGGAGATCTTTTTTTTTTAATAAGGTTCACCAAACTGGATATAATCTGTAATTCTTAAGACTATGACATTCCAATAAACATACATTTGGCGATTACACCCTGCTAGATGCAAACACGGCATGCGACATTATGTTATGTTATTAAAATAAAAAAAATAAAAAAAATATAAGTAGGTATGCTAATTTTACATAATTACAATACAAAACAAATATAAAATGAACAAAAATTCTTTCCCCCACCCCCACATTTAAACGAGTAATAGACTTTTTACTCTGTCTTACAGATTAAAAATCGTTTAAGAGTGAATGAGATCTCCCTCTAACGTGTATTACAACACTTCTATAGTACAAAAAAAATTGAAAGTTTTTACTTTAATCTGTGACCTGCTCTTTGTACTTTATTAATAGTTCAAGAATTCATAAATAAACACAAATGCATCAGTTAATCGATTAGTATACTTGAAACAACATCTTGGCCATAACAATAAAGAACCTCAATCCCATTCAACATCCCACCATCAATGTATATATTCACCACTCAACAATACGTAAGGGGTTTTACTTGTAGGTATCATCCCCGGGGCTCGTGCGCAGGGGGAGGTCCCTCAAGCCCCGCCTCCTGCCGCCCGCTCGCTTGCCATCACTGTTCCAGAGATCAGTCAGTTGCAGTTGACACTTCACCGACAACAAGTCCACACGTCTCGCACACGCACACCTTACCAAAAAGATGGATTTCGTCCAAGAGCGGCCCTTAGACTTAAGTCTAAGTGCAGTGCCATACCGCGATCCGCGATTAGAGCCCTACTGCTTACCGATGTATCCGCCATACACGGGCGTGTTTCCGTATGGCTACTTTAATCATGCCATGCACATGTTTCCATCCCATGCACGTGCTTACATTACGCCATACGAAGCACCTCAACTATCTTCGGCAATCCATGGACTCCGAGCACCTGCTCCTGCGGCTATATCGCCATCGTCAGGCATCAGTGTGCCTACTCCATCCTCGACGACATCTCCGTTGTCGTCAGAAATCAGCCTGGATGCGTCGTCGCACAGCGGTGCCGACGCACTCCAGGCTGTGCCCTCATTGTCGGCTCCGTGGACTCTGGCAGCCGACAAACTCTTAACTGACGAAGAATATCAAATTTTCGAGCGCAAAATGCTGCAAGAGCTTGAAAAAAATGGACCGATTATTTCTACGAACCCAAGGATGCGTCGAGGCGTGCAGCAGAGGAGCAAGGCTGACGATTCATACAGGGAGCGGCGGGAAAAAACAACATCGCCGCGAAGCAAAGCCGGGGCAGAAGAAAGTTTAGAGAAATAAGACAGGGATTTCAGGTCACGTTCTTGAAGAACAAGCTGGAAGAGTTGAAAGCCCAGATTACAGCTCCGTGCCAGAATTGTGGCTATAGCTAGGGTCAGCCTTTTTAATGAGGTCCCTTGCAGCGCCAATGGAATCTCTGTGCCTTATCTACTGCCCCGACCTTGTTTGGCCGCCAAGTTCTTCTGTGTTTGCTTTGGATAGAACATTGAACAACGTTTAGAGTAGACATTATAGTTATTATACATACAGTGTAAATATAAGTTAGTGTTAGATATACGCCTCGGTTAAAAACACGGGGTTGTTCGTCGAAGATTTACTGCAATATTTGAAATATTGCAGTAAATCTTCGGTGCTGTTTTATTTATTTCATTATATTGTGGAATGTTATTATTAATTAAATAGTGTTATTGCATTTTTTAAAGCAGTTATTTTTTTGATTTTTCTTATATTCAGTTAGGTATTCAAAATATTTTTTCTGACTATGGTAGGTTATTTTGTTATTTCTGTATTTCTTTCTAAATTACCCATGTAGGTAGTTAAGTACCTACTAGCTTTAACGTAATTTAAGTAGTATTTAAATTTTGTATAAATGTTATTCTGTAAATATTTATGTTCCTTCTAAAAAATAAATGAATTAAGTAATAAAGTATATATATTATAAACATAAAATAAATTGTGACTTAAAATTTTGAATTGATATGAATAAAAGTAGGTAATAGTGAATAAAAATTGGGCTATGTATGCAATTTATACATTATAATTTTTACTTAATACCTATAATTAATATTTTCAACCAATACATAAAAATAGCATGTCTCAGACCATCGCTACTGTAAGTAGGCCTCTCCCAATGTTGAAAGCGTGGTGGGTTCGATTCCGAACCGAGACAACATTTGTGTGATCCATTAATGTTTGTCCCAAGAGTCTGGGCGTTTTTAGGGTTTCGTAGCCAAATGGCAAAAACGGAACCCTTATAGATTCGTTATGTTTGTCTGTCTGTCCGTCCGTGTGTCACAGCCACTTTTCTCCGAAACTATAAGGTCTATGCTATTGAAACTTGGTAGCTAGATGTATTCTGTGAACCGCATTAAGATTCTAATAGAAAACGAGAAAAAAGCAGTAAATTTTGGGAGTCCCCATACTCAGAACTGAAACTCAATTTTTTTTTTTCATCAAGCCCATACGTGTGGGGTATCTATAGATAGGTCTTTAAAAATGCTATGGAGGTTTCTAACATTTTTTTTTTCTAAAGTGAATATTTTGCGCAAGAGACACTTCCAAAGTGGAAAAATGTGTGTCCCCCCCCCTCTAACTTCTAAACTAAGAGAATGATAAATCTAAAAAAAATATATGATGTACATTGCCATAAAAACTACCAACGAAAATTAGTTTGAACGAGATAGAGATGGTAGTTTTTTTAATACGTCATAAACCGGGTTTACTAATGTTTGCCATAATTTAAAATGCCATAATTTCATATGCCATACTGGTATTTGCCATAATTTAATTAGATATAACGCTTCAGTTGCCATAATCGTGAAATGACATAAAATGACTTTCAATAATTCCATTGGTCATAATCGATCAAGTGACATAATAATTTAAATCCATAAATGTATTTGCCATAATTTTCGTTTTCAATAATGTCATTTTCCATAACTTTTATTCACCATAATATAATAAAGATAATTTATACGACACAGATTTTTCATTAACAATTAAACCTAAAATTAAACCTCATATGGCGTCTCTTGCTAACTAAGCTCGACGGAGCCCCGCTTTGCGGGGCTGCTACTTCTGGGTGGTTTAAAAAAAAAACCACGAAGACTAAGGCGGGAGCTCCGCTTCGCTTCGCTCCCGCCTTAGTCTTCTAACCTAACCTATACGAGTCCAAATATTTTACCTATAGGTACCATACCTACCTGTACCACGGTGACCAGACGGTTTGGTACAGGGTTTGTTTCCAGCTTTCGTTGTCTTTATCCCTCTCTTTATCCTCTTCCGTCAATCAGCAGGCGCATCACCCCATAACAAGTTAATGTACTACAAACACATTACAAAATCATAATTTAAAGATACTTAATAGAACCGAATACCTAGGTAGGTATAGCACAAGCAAAATATAGGGTCGCGTCGTTAAAGCGAAAATGCAAAACAATAAGTTCTGAGAAAGCCGTGAATTAACTTGTGAAGAAAATAGACTGCCATACTGGACCCGCATTTGTAGTACAAAATTAGTGCAAAAACGTTTTTGTTACCTACCAGAACTTCATAAACAAACCCTATTGTTCTAAGCCCAACAATAATACTGTGTTGTTTGTGGTAGTTGGAACTTGTTCAAAAAACGGAAATATTACCTATTTTTTTGCAAAAGAAGGTAATTTAAAAGACAAAACCTTACTTTGAATATTTAGTGACAATGGTAGAATCTTCGACGTTTTCCGAACGTAATTTTTTTAACTTAGTTTCTTCGAGGTCGAATTCTTGAACATCCCTTCTGGGAACCTATTACAAAGATTTTGCGAATTCCCACTTTTGTGAGCATTAAGAAGAAAATAGCAACGTAGGTCATACTTATAGAATTCGAGACTTAGCGCGAACCACTTTTTACTTAGCTAGACACGTAGCAGCGCCAGTGGTCGCAGTAGGAGTATGAGTGTAACAAACCGCGATGGTTACGTATAACATTGACAATGTAGGTAAGGAGAAGGTCGTGGGTTCGATTCCCACCGGAGACGAATATTTGTGTGACCCATAAATGTTTGTTTCAAGAGTCTGGGTGTTTCTATGTTTAATATGTATGTATTTAAAATTATATAAGTATTAATATCCGTGGTCTGATTACCCATAACACAAGCAGGTTATTCCTAGCTTACTTTGGGATCAGATAGTGTTGTGTGAAATGTCCGTAAATATTTATTTATTTACATTACTTACATTAGAAAACTAACATATATGATCACGCCTTTAATCCCCGAAAGGGTAAGCAGAAACATATTACACGCCGACCTTTAGACCTTTGAGATTTTGTCCCACGGAATAGGTGGTGAGCCATATTGCCGTGTTGATATGGACAGGCGCAGGTTGTGACTGTCTACTGTTTTAATTTTTCAAGCCACCCATAAAGGCCTTGAACTTGGCCCAACGTCTGCCATTTTATTGGCAACCAGGATCAACGGCTTAAAGTGCCTTCCTAAGCAAGGAAACGCAGGCAAATTAATGTCACGAGACGATCACCCCTCCATGTGTGTGTGTCCATGTCCATGTCCCCAGTTCATCACCGACATCATGGACAGTGTCCACAGTAAACGTTGCTCACTGCAGGGATCGTTTACAGAACACTGAGTCCGCGGGGCCACGAGCGGAGCGCTTCCAATTTACACTTGTACAAAAGCTCTTTGCATAACTCTAACATAAATATAGAACGATCGGCGACTGTGAAGCTTGCTTGTCATTTAACACACATTCAAAGTGTGTAAAAGTACCTCAAGTTGTTCATAGCATAGATAGAGTATAGAGGTCAGTTCCTAAAGGTAGAGAAATATCTTTAGCAATAGATGAATAATTAATCATCCTCTAATCTATTGTCAGACGTATGGCGTGCTGAAAACTTTTTGCTCGAAAAAAATAAAATTTAAATGCGATACATTGTCATACGGTAATATTATAAAAATATATTATATTATCTGTGGTAATACTATATTTGGTCACTGGTCATGCACGACTTCCACTAAGTTTGAAAAACAAAGTAAGTAGGTATTTTTCTAAAAGTGGTGTAAGTACTTTCAGTACACCAAAAACGCATTTTAAATTTGCATAATCATGCAATATTATTTGTTTCGCTACAAGCAACCCTATTGTTGAAAACCAGACAATGATCTAACTCGGTCATTTGCAAGTTATTGAACGTTCTCTATTCAAAGTAGCAAACAAGTAACAACCGTTATTAAAAGCTTTTATTTAACTTGCACTGTTTGTAACGCCACATTTCGGAGCCAGTTTCGTTGCGTTTTGTTTGCAACAAGTACAGGGTTTTGCGGAATTATTCATTTCACTACTATTGTTACTATTCACACTTCACACCATAGTCACGTGCGCAAAGATAATATGCACCCTTTCAGCGAATACACACATCTCTACATTGTTGATTCAGGCGCCACAAGCGCACACGCGAATAAATTGATACCTATTTCATGCGAATGTATCATGTGGAATTTCAAGGGGTCTCCCAAACAAAAAACTGCATTTTTTTCGTCCGTCGGAATCCGTCTTGCACTAAGTCGGTTTTTTTTCTGACTGAACTTTCTCACCTAATGATAAATCAGGGGAATATCTAAAATTTGAAGATATATGTTCACACAATAAGCTCATAAGGGACAAGATGTGGCGAGCGGGCGTAGACCGGGGTGACAAATCACTAAATCAATGTAATTAGAGCCTATAGCAGTCCACTGCTTGACGTAGACCTCAGGTCCTCGGTCCATTTGGTGGGTCCAGTAAAATTTTTATTAATGAAGCCAAGTTCATAAATTCAGGACAACCATGCCACATACCACACGTCCACAAAAGCACTCTTTGACCTGCCACGGTAATGAACATATATATATATAATGGCTATCTTTGATTATTGAGCCAAAGGTCGTAATAAAATTGTTTTGAACTTACTTATTTACATATTTGGAATGTACGCCAAAAAAGCCTGTTTTCCTGTCAAGTTTAATACTTCTAAGTAAATTAAAATGGTATTTTCTTTTTGGTAAACAGCAGTAGGAACAATTATATCTATAGAAGTAACGGTAAAAATTCTCGAATGCCTTAGATACTGCCATTATAACACCCACTGTGTTGCGTCGGTGGTTAATGAAGACGCTTTCTATTCAGTGCGCACGAGGAAATATATTGCGCACTGACAACGATCACTCGTTGTCCAACATGGTGGTTGTTAACCCATTCAGTTCAGACGCAGGGGTGCACAGATCCACAAGATTGATGAACCCGGTTCCTGTCACACTGACCGGGAAATTGCGATTTAATATACAGGGTGAATTTTTGAAAAGGGCTTGGATGGCCAAATCCGAAACTATAAGGAATAGCTAAAAATGCTCAAAGGAGTCACGAGCCCGATTTTGATAAAACTTAAAACCTCATCATTAGATTTTTGAAAAACCAATAATCCTAGCTGGGATTCGAACCCAATGATTTTGAAAAAAAAACCACACCCTTTATTATTACACCATACGATAGTGTCGCTCATAAGGATCAAATTCTACGAAGTAATGATAGACGGCAAATTGAAGGAAAGTTTGGAATTTTTATAGAATTCATATTTCATGTACCTAAATTTTGTATCATAGTTTGTTACGTTCGAAACCCCAGAATAGATCGTAACTATTTCGTGTTTTAAATCATGCTCAGAATGATTCATTGGAGAATTTTCTAAACGGAACCAATAATATTGAATGCAGTACGATCCTTGATGTCTCGAATCCAGCTATGTATTGAAAACAATGGTCTACATTTTGAACAAAATCAGTTTCCGTAAGCAAAATAAAATGTTGCATTTTGTTAAAGATGAGCACTTTCCTTTAGTTTGCCGTATATCATTATTTCCCAGAATAAGATCCTTAATAGCAACACTATAGTATGGTGTAATAATATGGGATGTGTGTTTTTTTTTTCATAATCAATGAGTTCTATTCCTGACTTGGATTATTGGTTTTTCAAAAATCTAATAATGAGGTTTTAAGTTTCATCAGAATCGGGCTCGTGACTCCTTTGAGCATTTTTCGCTAGTCCTTATAGTTTCGGATTTGGCCATCCAATCCCTTTTGAAAAATTCACCCTGTATAGAATCCGTTATTGATTGATTGCCGTCGAAATTCGACTGTAATTAAATAGCTTTATGCACCTATCCTATCCGGGAACACCCAAAAATTCCGAAATATGTTTTTCCGAATTTCAATATTCCGATGTTCAAAATTCCGAAGATTACAATTCCTAAGAAACAAAGCTCCGAATATTCAAAAGGACGATATTCATTTATCCGAAAGTCATAAGAACGAATTTTTATTTTTCCTAATTTCATTAGTACGAATAATCAAAAGAGCGGACTCATATTTTCCCGAAAAACATTATTCAGAATTTCAAATATCCGAAAATTCACTGTTAAAGTTTTTTTAATAATTTTTTAATAAAGTACGGTCAAGTCTAACTACCGAAGATATTATTTCCATTTCCGAGTCGAGGTGTTAACCATAATAAGTAAATGGTTAACACCCCGACTCAGAGTACCCCGACTCGGATAGGTTAGGTTAGAAAGCTAAGGCGGGAGTGAAGCGGAGCGGAGCTCCCGCCTTAGCCTTCGTGGTTATTTTTTTTTGTTTTGTCGTTTGCCTTTCACTCACTTGGAAATAATATTTTCGGTACCTAGCTAGACTTGACTATACTTTATTAAAAAAACGGATGGAATCAGGAACATAAATAATCGTCTTTAATGATAAGTTTTCGGGTTAAAACAGGAACGGGTGGAAACGACATTCACCCTTCGTATTTATGATATTTCGGATTTTTGATAATCGGAGTTCGTATTTATAATATGGCGGATTTTTAATGATTCGGAATTCGACGGTTCGGTTTCTTGAAATTCGGCATTCTGACAGTCGGAATTGTAAACATTCGGAATTTTAAAATTATGACTTTTTATAAAAAGGATTTTTGAAACATCGGATTTTTGACTTTCGGGATTTCGAATCATTCGGACTTATGAAATTCGGAATTATGAAATTCGTGATTGTGACTTTCGGAATTAAGTTTTTCGTATTAATGTAGTGTACCCATCCTATCCTACTATCCTACTAATATTATAAATGTGGAAGTTTGTGAAGACGTTGGATGTTTAGATGTTTGGATGTTTGTTACTCAATTACGCTCTAACGGCTGAAAGGATTGGGCTAAAATTTGGTACAGAGATAGCTTATAGTCTGGAAGAACACATGGGCTTTTCATCCCGGGAATATATTCCCACGTGAAGCATGAACGGGTACAGAATTTTACGCGGGTAAAGCCGCGAGCATTATCTAGTCTAGTCTTGTATCTATAGTCTAGTTTAGTAATATTATACAGGCTAAAGTTTGTAAGTGTGGATGTGTGGATGTTGGTTACTGGAAACAAATTTTACGCGGTAGAAGCTGCGGGCATCAGCTAGTAGAACAAAAAGGAGTTCTATGCACCTATGTTTTAAAGTGAACGTTCTGCATAAAGTTCGTTGTTGACACAAATAACTCACACAACAGTATTGAGAGATATTGGGAAGGTTTTGAGGTGTTCCTACAAATCACATTGTACCTATTGTGGCCATTGTTATCATTAGATTCGTATATGACACACAAACTCACGCGCACACCGTTGTTATAAATATGTCGTATTCTTTTATTTTTACTTTATTGATTGTTGTATAGAATTTTTTATTGTTGTATGGAATTATGTCATACTATGTTTCATGTCTTTTTTATTATTACATAGAATCTCATTTTTGTATTCTCATTTTCTAATCTCTTAAAGGTGCAACTGAAAATCAGCGCTACTTGTTAATAAACTGGCAAGAAGCATTCGCTGAGTTGCAACCTTTTGCCATAACTTGTACCCGAATTCTTTACTTCATAAGATGATATAATAGTTAGATGTTCTGTGTGTGGTTTTTATGGCAATAAACATTTTTTTATTTATTATTTATTTATTTATATGAATCTATCTGCTTAGAACTTGCGTGGGATCTCTGGCCAGCTCAGGCCAGGCAGGCAGCAAATATTCATTTAAATCATATGCTGTAAAGGGCCATATAGATCTATATTAAATAAACAATGTATTTAAGGTATTTGATTGGATAAGGATTAATGATGTATTGTTTAAAACCGTTTCGAAAATAAGCCATTATTTGTCGTAAAAAGTAAATGACTTAAAAATGTTATTGTGGGATATCCATAAGAGATAGAGATATGCCATCGCGGAGTTTTCTGTAGACCTATACAATGTGTACAATCCCTACTAATATTATAAATGCGAAAGTAACTCTGTCTGTCTGTCTGTCTGTCTGTCTGTCTGTCTGTCTGTTACGCTTTCACGCCTAAACGGCTGGAGCGATTGAGATGAAATTTGGTATGGGGATAGTTCGAGGCCCTGGGAAGGACATAGGCTACTTTTTAACCGACTGCGCAAAAGGAGTGTTATGATTTTACGTGATAACGACTTTCACGCTGTTACGCTTTCACGCCTAAACGGCTGGAGCGATTGAGATGAAATTTGGTATGTGGATAGTTTGAGGCCCTGGGAAGGACATAGGCTACTTTTTAACCGACTGTGCAAAAGGCGTGTTATGATTTTACGTGATAACGACTTTCACACGATAACGACTTCTACGCGGTCGAAGTCGCGGGAACAGCTATCCCTACTAATATTATAAATGCGAAAGCAACTCGGTCTGTCTGTCTGTTTGTCTGTCTGTCTGTTACGTTTTCACGCTAAACGGCTGGAGCGATTGAGATGAAATTTGGTATGGGGATAGTTCAAGGCCCTGGGAAGGACATAGGCTACTTTTTAATCGACTGCGCAAAAGGCGTGTTATGATTTTACGTGATAACGACTTTCACACGATAACGACTTCTACGCGGTCGAAGTCGCGGGGAACAGCTATTTTATATAAATGAGCTTAAAGATTAATAAATATTCAATCACGCTACTTAGACTAGGGGCTTGACAGAGAAGGATCTGTAGGTATACTATATGGGCTTGGACATGCTTACGAAATAGGTTAAGTTCAATTTTTATATGCGGATAGGTTTATATAAGCGTGAATCCCTCGAGTCACGCTGTCGTCTAGGGCCTGCTTTTGTAAGGAAGGTCAGCGGCCTCCTCATCGACCTCAGGCCCCCGGTCATATAGACCGATAGTCTTAGGCGAAGACAACTCGCCGGCACTTGGGTACTTGGATCTTGGGTGGGAGAGTTCTCTCCCGCCGCCTCTTTTACGAGCATGACCTGCTCGCAGAAAGAGGCAGCGCACCCACTTACTCCCGCTGGAGATCATGGTCTCCAGCGAGAGAGTGTTCACGTCTAGAACTGCCACGAAGGTCTGGCGTTATTGCGCTCGCACCTTGCACTTCACCAATGTGTGACCGTCTTTTGCTAACTTTAATACCAATGAAAGGCAATCTCAACATCTCTGTTTGTTTGTTTATTAATTCACCGACTATGTACATCATATTATATGAATTCAATAACATAATAATACTTTAAAAGAATACAGTTCATCGGTAACAACAGTAATAACAGCTTGGTATTGTTAGATGTGCGTGGTGTAACAATAACATCTGCATTGAAAGCTGTATTGGGCCAGTTCCAAAGAAACTAGAAGCATAAGACAAAGTCTCCTGTGCATGGCGCAGATTCGTTATTAAGAATACTGCTCTCAACTTTTGGATAAGTCCCAGCAGTGCTTACATTCCGTCTGTACATGCAGCGATGTGATATTCACAATAAAGACTGTCCTGAGGTAACCGACAGCCTTGAACCACTGGTGCAGAGTAGAACAAATATTTTTGTTATATATTAGGCTCGCCAAATTCACGTCGCCACTGATGAAAAGCCGTGTGGCGCATCTAGCGATCTAGCGATACTTTCACAGTCCGTAAAACTTAAATTCAATTAATAGACCGAATCTATCAAGGTGAGGTGAAGAGCTCTTCAACTTAACTCCACTTAAATAACAAAGGCCCAGATACCACTCGCATGCATTGAAAAGACTCTTCGCCAGAACCCAGCAATGCAAAAATCGTTTCTCTTTCGAACCATAGCAATTTAAAACCCTCTGTCAGCGTGAATCTTCTCTTACAACGCCAGGTTTTTAAGCAGAGCATGAAAGTACACATCATTGCGCCTACAACATTAGGTGTTGTGAACTGGGATAGTGACTCACAAATTCTTCAAATAAAGATATGGGTTATTATTTTTATCACAGAAACGTCTCTTTGTGGGGTGGCGTCTAACAGTGATAATAGACACGTGCTCTAAGAGGCAATGGCTAACGGACAGAGAGGCAGCTAAAGTCGTGGACCCTACAGCATATGTGCTGGAACGAACACTTAATTGGTAATTGGAACCAATGCTTCTAGCAGTGATCCAATGAAGAATGCTTCTTTGACACAATCTTCATTATTATCGTCAGAAGTTTAGCATAGAGGCATAACAGCACACAGGTAGAGCTAGAGGCTTTTGGTGATGGTTATCCAGCTTCGAGGAACTCATTCGTTGTAGTTCACATGTAGGACATCAGTTGTATACGGCACCCAACGGAAGTCTTAAATTTGTGAATCAACTTTTTTCTCAGCAAGAGGGATCTTTCACAACGAATGAACGAGACGAACTTCCAGTGCACCGGGAAGGTTGGTTATGTATTGAAGTTGTAAAACAGAACCAGTCTTCTATTAACTCAATGCAATACTATTGAGGCAGAAATGTCTACGGGTTGTGTCGTCATATGTTTTCGTATAGCATCAAATGCTTTGCGGGAACTTTCAACAACACTGCGGCTGTCGACCTACGGTTAAGTTGCTTCTTACACGAGTACGCTGTTGGCTCCTGCGTTACTAGCCATGATTCCCTCTGTATTTTTGCTTCTGAGAGCAAAGTTACAAACGTAGTTTATAATGAACATTCTTAAAAATACAAGTTTACTGGAAAATGTTGAGCTTTGGCCACAGTGTCATAGGTACATTAAATTAAATCATCTTAAACATAATACATGCATACGGCCACGCCTTTATCCCCAAAGGGCTATCTGAGGCATAGTATATGCCTACATTTCACCTTTTTATAATTCGTCCCACGTAACGTTGGTGGTGGTGAACCGTATTGCCGTGTTGAAATGGACAGGCGTAGGTACTGTCTACTTTTGAAAATTATTAAGTCTATAAGGCTAATAACTTGGTTTAACGACTGCCATTTACTGGCTACCGTTAGCGTTAGTGTTATCGTCTCAAATCTTTCGGTTGTAAGTACTTAAAGTTTTCAGTCTGTGGCCCAAATCTAACAACTGTTTCGTATTCGCACTTCGCCAAACTACTTACTCTTTTTATCATTAAAGGGGCCGATTAATAAAGACGTACGTCATACCGGCCTTGGACCCGCTAAAACCATGAAGTGTCTACCCATCCATCTAGCGCAGTCCTGGGGTATCCTTTAGAGGGCTTACCAGGGGCTCCCAATCGGACATTTAAAAACCTACACCTTTTTACCTCACATTAAAAAAAAACATGTAGCGCATAGCTCCCCGGGTAAGTTAGAGGATGTCCAAACTTTGTCCCCACATTTTGGTTACGACTTATCCTAGAGGCTCGATAGAATACAGTTCAAACTTTGCATATAACATAATTTCCACGCGAACGAAGTCGCGGGTAACAGCTAGTACTTAAATATAATACAAAACTCACAGTGCTCTTGTCGCCGCCGCGCCGGTCTGCCATCTAGACTTGAACCAAATGGCTTGGCACGTGACGACGGCAAGAGACCGGATGGTATGACATTAATGCCGTGAAAGATGGGAAAGTGTTTAGTGTGGGACGCCACGCTCGTCGACACTCTTGCGCCTTCTGATCTTTCAGGTACTGCTGGTTGTGCCGGTACCGCCGCCGCTTTTGCTGAGACCCTTAAACGGCAAAAATATTGTAATCTCTCAGGAGATTATGTGTTTGAGCCGTTTGGGGTAGAAACCTTAGGGCCATGGGGTCCAAGCGCAAAAAAATTCTTTAGAGAGTTGGGAAAGCGTTTGTTCGACACTACTCGTGACCACAAGGCTGGTTTCTAATTAGGGCAGAGATTAAGCATTGCCATTCAACGTGGCAATGCTGCCAGTCTTCTGGGAACGCTACCACAAGAGGACTGCGATGCGGAGAAATTTTATGATGCATTTTAGTTTAGTAGATTTCGTTTTAATTTTAATAATAGTGTTAGTTTAATTTCGTTATTTTAGTCAATTTTATTTACCTAGATTATTTAGATACAATACTTAGTACATTACTTTGATAAATCTCGTAGGATGCGTTTGCAATGTAAGTGGAAAAAATGTAATTATTTACGACATCACATTAGAAACCTCAAAAATAACAGTATTTTTCCACTATTTAATGGATGTTATTATACATATAAACCTTCCTCTTTAATCACTCTATCCATTAAAAAACCGCATCAAAATCCGTTGCGTAGTTTTGAAGATTTAAGCATACAAAGGGACATAGGTACAGAAAAAGCGACTTTGTTTTATACTTTGTAGTGATAATAGCTTACCTACTCGTTAGGTTTACCTCGATCTCTTTTTTAATTTCAGTGTTTTATAGGCTTTTGTAATATTTAAACGGTTCTCAAAGTTAACTTAGTCTAGCACTTTTTTGTAGCTCATCAGCCCTAACAGATTCGTTTCCTTGTTATACGTTTCCAATATTTAATAATTTCCACGGAGTCACGATGACCGAATTCGTAATAGAGAGAGTTAAATGTACTAGAGCAAGAGCCAGCGGCCCCCAGGCATTCGGTAAAGTATAAAAGCTGTAAGTTTCTCAATGTATGTCCCCAACACAGATAAGAACGAACCCCGTCTACGAAACTTGGGTCGCGGTGGCTTTCGCAGGTATCAGGTAGTTAAGGTGTGTAAAATTGTGTGTTAAATTTGTTAAAGTATAAAACTCAGTTTTTACATATTTTACTTATAATAATCCTAAAAGTCACCTTGTCGAAAGCCAGACACTTCGTACGGTTGCAACCCTCTGCCAGACACCCTTAAAGTATATTTCATTATTACTATACTTACGGTATAGTATAAAAGCTGCAATTTATATATGTTATTTGGAGAACTATCAAATGATGTTTTCTCAATAGCCAGACAGTTTCAGTAGTTCCTTAAAAAGTTAAAGTCTAATGTAGGTACGAGCGCGAGGGATGTGTCAGCGGGTGCGAGTGAAATACCGCGTTCGGTCCACTGCGACGTTTTACTGCGCATCAGCTGTCATTTATTGTGTATAATGAGAACTATTTTTAACCGACTTCAAAAAAAGGAGGAGGTTCTCAATTCGTACGCTATGTTTTTTTTTTTTTTTTTTTTTTTTTTTTTGTATGTATGTTACGCGATAGCGGCGCCAATTATGGATGGATTTTGAAAATTTTTTTTTTGTTTGAAAGAGGCTACTTCTGAGGTGGTCCCATATCCAGGGTATCAGGATCTGATGCTGGAATCCAGGAGAAATCGAGGGCAACCACAGAAAATTGTAGGGACAACTAGTGCGTTTGTTAACTTTTATTAAGTGCTTTAATGTACTACAATTTATTGAAGGTCTGGAGTCGATCTGATGATGGAACCGAAAGACAGTCGAGGGAATTCCTTAACGATTTACAGCAGTTACCTTGTGTTTCGGCTTGATTGATTTGTGTTGATGAGAACTTTACACCTAGATAGATATACTTTTCGATCCACCCGTCACTTAAAATAATAAAATAAAAATTTTTAAATGAAAAATAGAACCGACTTCATACAAATCCTTAAAAATAAAATTTACTTAGCACAAAGTAATATGTATTTTGATTTACCAGATTTTATTCAATATTATATTGAAGTTGGTGCCATTAATAATACCTACCTAAACCTATGGGTTTACTTGGCGCCGACTTCGAAATTATATTGAATAAAATCTGGTAAATCAAAATACATATTACTTTGTGCTAAGTAAATTTTATTTTTAAGGATTTGTATGAAGTCGGTTCTATTTTTCATTTAAAAATTTTTATCTAGATTTACTATGAAAATTCACTATGTACAATAACTAAGAATCAACGAATAAATGTTTAGAAAATTCTTTTATAAAATTTTTGTGTTTAGGAATCATTAAATTAACACTCCAATAATATACTTAAATAATTATTTTAATAATAGTTATTGGAATAATATAATTAATCTAATACCTACAATAATTAATGGAAAAATATTTCGAAGATATTCTATGACTCGTGGTCGTCGATATCTTGAGTGTCCTCATCACCGCTGCTCCAATCTGTGGGTTGGTCGTTATCAAAATCGTCTTCTTCGCCAGTTTCAGATTCAGTTGGGTGAAGAGCTGGATCCAAGGTTTTTTTTTTATACTACTTAGGTGGCAGACAAGCTTACGGCCCACCGGAAGGTTGGTAACCGTAGCCTATAGACGTTTGCAACACCAGAGGAGCTACACACGCGCATTATTTTAATTATTACAGAAACTGGCGAAGAAGAGGATACTGATAAGGACCAACCCACAGATTGGAGCAGCGGTGATGAGGACACTCAAGATATCGACGACCACGAGTCATAAAATATCTTCGAAATATTTTTCCATTAATTATAGTAGGTATTAGATTAATTATATTATTCCAATAACTATTATTAAAATAATTATTTAAGTATATTATTGGAGTGTTAATTTAATGATTCCTAAACACAAAAATTTTATAAAAGAATTTTCTAAACATTTATTCGTTGATTCTTAGTTATTGTTCATAGTGAATTTTCATAGTAAATCTAGAAAATAGTTCTCATTATCCTACTTCCTACTAATATTATAAATGTGAAAGTTTGTGAAGATGTTTGGATACTTGGATGTTTGTTACTCAATCACGCTCTAACGGCTGAACGGATTTGACTGAAATTTGGTACAGAGATAGCTTATAATCTGGAATAACACATAGACTTTTCATCCCGGGAAAATGTTCCCACGGGAAGCGGGAACGGGTAACGATTTTCACGCGGGCGAAGCCGCGCGCATCATCTAGTACACAATTAATGACAGCTGATGCGCAGTAAAACGTCGCAGTGGACCGAACGCGGTATTTCACTCGCACCCTCTGACACATAATATCCCTCGCGCTCGCACCTACATTAGACTTTAACTTTTTAAGGAACTACTGAAACTGTCTGGCTATTGAGAAAACATCATTTGATAGTTCTCCAAATAACATATATAAATTGCAGCTTTTATACTATACCGTAAGTATAGTAATAATGAAATATACTTTAAGGGTGTCTGGCAGAGGGTTGCAACCGTACGAAGTGTCTGGCTTTCGACAAGGTGACTTTTAGGATTGTTATAAGTAAAATATGTAAAAACTGAGTTTTATACTTTAACAAATTTAACACACAATTTTACACACCTTTACTACCTGATACCGGCGAAAGCCACCGCGACCCAAGTTTCATAGACGGGGTTCGTTCTTACCTGTGTTGGGGACATACATTGAGAAACTTACAGCTTTTATACTTTACCGAATGCCTGGGGGCCGCTGGCTCTTAGACCATACGCTAATAGATAAACGGGTGACAGTAAGTGCGACAATTATTGCCATCCTGGAGTACTGCTCGCAGATTTGGAACCCGCATTACGATGTACATATCGAAAGATTGGAATCCATTCAACGTAAATTCACAAAATTTTTACGATATAGGAGCAACCTTGATAATTGTTATGAGACAAGCTGTAGGAGACACCATTTACTGCCCCTTCATATGAGACGGAGACTCGCGGATGTAGGTTTGCTACTAAAAATAGCTCAATCCAATGTGGATTCCCCATATCTCCTCTCACAGATACATTTGAAGGTCCCTACCAGATCAGTAAGAATACCTGTTCTTCTCCATATACCTCGCAGTCTTACCAATTATAGAAGCAACTCATTTTTGCGTAGATCAGCTACCTTTGCGAACAAGGAGTTGTCGGAACATCCCGAATTGGATCTATTCTCTACTAAATCATTTAATTACAGACGTATTGTTAGTAATCGCTGGTTTTAATGTGGTTCTCTAGTTGTTCAATGAGCCTGGGTTTCTACTTTTTTCCGTAAGTGTGTTTTTGATTTTACTTTTATATAAAATCATCAAGTACTTGTTATCTAAATGTGAAAACATGTTAATGGTGTATAGTAATGTTAGTAGTTTTATAATTAGACTAAAAACTGTTTGTTTTCCAAATAAAATAAAATAAAATAAAATAGCGAGGCCGACAGTTGCGGACGATTAATCGCAGACATGCGCATGAGTGGTTCAGGAATAAGACGTCACGGAATTGGACATTTGTATAACGCATTGTTATTTATATAATAGCATGTCCGGTCACTAAACGAAAAAGATGTGACGGTCTTTAATACAATTTGTGTATTATTTCATAACCACAAGCTGATGCAGGGACTCAAGGCCGGAACCTGGAGCAATCGAAAACTAAATGATAATGAAATATCTATCTATCTAACCGCTCCTGGGGTATCCTTCTGAGGGCTTACCTGTGGCTTCCAACCGTAGGTGGTTCGGTAGGATACGTGGGGTTATTAGTCGGTGGGAGTACGGCATAGCATCCATGTAGGAATTTCATCACGTTAAAAAAATGGCACTAAGCTAGCAGCTATACAGTTTTCAGGAGTTATTCGTTTTATAAATCCGCCATTTCTAAGTACTTAGTCAATGAGAACTCCAATATGCAAATTTAAATCCACGAAAGAATTAAATTACTCTGTCGAACACTTGTTTGTGCCTGTCAAACACAAGGACACATTATGTAGGTACATAACGCAGCGTTGTGTAAATGTAAAAGCGTGGAGTGGTCGATAATAACAGTTGTTGGTAGCACTCCACGGTTTTTAACTACACATGTCATAAACATTGCGACGCCAAATACACTCGAGAGCAATGAATCCGGGTCACTTAAAGAATGTTAAAAATCTCGGAAACTAAAAATGATAGGTTAATGCAATAAATTGTATTTAATAGACAATGTAATACTCCTTAAATGAAAGTAAAAAAAATATGAGTCACCATACATTTTATTAACACAAAATTACATAAAGAAAAAACTGCCGATCTCTCCTTAAAACAAAAATAGGAAACATGAAATTTTTGAACTTTATTACGATTTTCTTGAATTTTAATACTTCGTATTGCCTCCTCGTGCTTCCATTACTGCGTTTACGCGGTTTGGCATGCTGTACACCAAGTTCCTTATACGATTTTGGGGAATATTCTCCCATTCCTCTGTGAGAGCAATTTTGAGCTCACGAAGCGTGATTGGGGGAGGGTTTCGTTGTTTTACGCATCTGCCTAGCTCGTCCCAAGCATACTCGATCGGGTTGATATCCGGGCTGCGCGCTGGCCACTCCATACGAGTAATGTTCATCTCTTGAAGGTAGTCATTCACAATCCTACCTGTATGAGGTCGGGCATTGTCATGCATAAATATAGCATCCTCACCTAAATTGACCATAAATGGACCAACGTGATCATTGAGGATTTCTTCCACATATCTTACGCTAGTTAAAGAGCCGTTTTCTATGATCACCAGCTCTGTGCGACTTTCAGAAGAAATTCCGGCCCACACAAGTACAGACCCACCACCGTAGGCTACTTTTTCTTCGATGCATGCTTGCTTGAATCTTTCCCCTGGTCTTCGATACACTCTGTGTCTTCCATCGTGCTTGTAGAGCATAAATTTTGATTCGTCGGAGAACATAACTTTTGACCAATCTTCAATACTCCAATTTACGTGGCTCTGGGCATACCTTAGTCTCGAAATACGATGCCCACGCTCCAGTTTAGGGCCGTTTGCAGGTCTAAGGGGTTTTAAGTTAGATTCAGCAAGCCGACGTCTTACTGTCCATGCACTTGGGTTACTTCCTCCGAGGCGTCGAAACTGATTGGTGAGTTCAGTTCCTGTGAGAAAGCGATTTCGAAGCATGGTGTTCACCAAGTATCGGTCTTCTCGTGCTGTGGTACACCTGGTTCTGCCCGTTCCTGGTCTGCGTAGGTTAGAACCAGTTTCTTCGTAACGTCGGAGAACTCTTTTTACTGTTGACAGCGACACACCGACAGTCCTGGCTGTATCGCGCTGACTCCGGCCGGTTTCCAGCATTGTAAGTATTCTGGTGCATTCTTCAGGCGTAAGCGACATAATTTCAGCTTGATTAATGAATATAGAGCACTATCAACATGGTTTATGTACCCACATAAATGACAGATTACAAACAAAAGCAACACCAAATGCTGTAATTTCGTAGTTCCATCTTCGAAAGTGGCCCTTTTTCAAATTTGATTTTTTTATGATATAACTTTACAATAACTAAGAAGTTTTAATACCTTCATTTAAGGAGTATTACATTGTCTATTAAATACAATTTATTGCATTAACCTAGCATTTTTAGTTTCCGAGATTTTTAGGATTCTTTAAGTGACCCGGATTCATTGCTCTCGAGTGTAAATAACACAATAGGTACTAACAACATAAAAGGTTGTCACGCGCCTGTCATTTTGAGCACCCTGCCACGTCGGCACGAGCTGCGTACCCAGCGACGCGGGGTCTGCTCAGGTCTGCTGCAAGGATAAAGTAAGATGGCTCTGTGAAGTAGGTACTTACTTACCGGATGGTTCTTTGTTGACGTGATAACGTCCTAACGTTTATCATTTCTTATTAAGTTACCACGTAAAATTATCGTTCGTAAACCGAGTTTACAAACTACCACTTTTAGTCCACTTTTAAACCAAACCTACCACCATTACGTGGGACTAAGACTAAAAAGGTGGACACACGTTCGGGGATAAAAGGCGCGATCATATGTATTTATATATGCAATGACTGATTTAAAGAATCCTTGGTCGCCTTTTTGCCACTCACATCTATATGTCTTCTAATATCTTAACGAAAAACCTATTATATGAAATTAAAAATTGACCAAAAAAATCAGGAACCTACTTCACAGAGCCATCTATCTTGCTTTATCCTTGCAGCAGACCTGAGCAGACCCCGCGTCGCTGGGTACGGAGCCCGTGCCTTCTATGTTGTTAGTATTATGTTATTTATTTGGTGTCGCAATGTTTTATGTGTAGTTGTAAAATATGGAGTGCTGCCAACAACTGGCATAGTCGACCACTTCACACTTTTTAACTGCATTATGTACCTACATAATGTATCTTTGTGTTTCAACAGTCACAAAAGGGGGTTCTTCAAAAGGGGTCTTAGAAGGTTTTTACAGGGTCGGCAGCGCGAGTGTGGCGCCTCTGGTGTTGCAAACGTTCATAGGCTGCGGTGACCACCGGTCCTTCTGGTGGGCCGTATGCTTGTCTGCCACCTTAGTGGTATAAAAAAAAACGAACAAACAAACAAGTGTTCGATAGGGTCACTATTTACGTCATGGATTTAAATTTGCATATTGGAGTTCTCAATGATTTAGTAGTTGTAGATGGCGGATTTATCAATACGAATCACGTATAAAATATGTATTCCCGCTAGCTTAGTGCCGTCAGTTCTAACATGGGTGGACGTAAGTTTGTGACTTTTGTACGTAAGGGCGCTTCTATGCATCAAATGTTGGTCTTTGATACAAGTAACATGGTAGACGTTAGGTCACATTAAAGGCCATACTCGTATATTATGCGACGTTTGAAAATAATACTTAAAACTCCATGAATACCAAGCAAAGCTAGCTCCACCAGTTCAGAACGCGGCCCGCTTGAGAAAAACTGGCAAGATACTCGGCGGGCATTCTTTTTACAATAAGTAATCAAGCAATCAATCAGTCCAATCAGTCTGTGGCAGTCCGCTGCTGGACGTAGGCCTCGCCAAATTTACGCCACAATACAAAGTACAAGTACAAAGTACAAATTACAAAGTACAAGTACAAATTCTTTATTTGTTTTAAATGAGGTTACATAGTGATGGTAGGTATAAGTAATTATAATTAATAAAGTATTTTTTTTAAGCTTCCTTGTCAAGCTAATAATCGTCGATTTTTAAGTAGCCCTTGCAGTATAATTTACTTTTCATACACAATTTCAACTTAATTAAGGGCATGGTTCTTATTTGGATGCCTGTTTTTTTTTCATACCACGGAGGTGGCATACGGCCCACCAGATAGACTAGTGGTCACCGCTGTGTATGGACAAACCATCTAAGACCCCTTTTGAAGAACCCCTTGCTGTAGGCGTTTGGAAAAACCGAGGCAGGGAGATCATTCCACAAACTTCCTAAGCGTGCACGGGAGAAAGCCCCTACCGGATATAAAACCGTGCTCGAACGCTCCGGACGCTCGCGCTGTTGTAAAAGCGTAGGTATACAGTTACCCAGTAAAGAATTACTGACTTTATTCATTTTACAATGATAACCAGCAAGGTTGTTATTTTATGTCTGAACTTTCTGTTCTTGTCCATTTCATCTCGACGTTATTGTCGACAGCGTGAAGGCTTATTGTATTATTACACAAGTTTTATATTTCTGTAAGTAGTTGTATAAGATTCGTATAAGATTCTGTTCCCGTTACAACGTCTCACACGTGTTTCCCTCATCTTATACTCCCGGGTTCTTCAAGAGGAGCGTGAAGATGCACATTACAGGGCCGCCAACTTGAGGACCACTGTCGAATGTCTTACGGACTGCGAAAGTGGCCCCCAATCGCTAGATGCGCCACGACTTACCATCAGGCTGGCGATGTCACCTTGGCGAGATTCCCTGTCTCAAATTTTAGCCAGGTTCGTTCAGGTAGGGTATGATTGAATAGCTTAAATAGTTTTTGTATTATTTTTTAGTTTTCAAACATCTTAACAAACTTTTTTTTCCTTTAATATTCCTTAGTTAGTGCCTGTCAGCTCAGGTCCGCTTAGGGTCCCGTACCCAAAGGGTAAAATCGGGACCCTATTCATGAGACTTCGCTGTCCGTCTGTCTGTCTGTTAATCACGAGGCTGTAACTCAGGAACCGTGATAGCTGAGTAGTTAAAATTTTCACAAATGATGTATTTCTGTTGCCGCTGTAACAACAAACACTGAAATATAATATAATATAAGATGGGTGATTAAGGGGGCTCCCATATAATAAACGTATATTTTTGCCGTTTTTTCGTACGGAACCCTCTGTGCGTAAATTCGACTCGCCCTTGGCCGATTTTTTCATTCACTCGATACCTGTGATAAAATCGGTATGTCCGTTACAGTTAAGTTGTAAATATTCACAGACAACATGATTTTGTACCAAGACCGTTTGTCGGCACTTGCAACATCACTTAATTAAGGTTAGAGAACAATGAAGTTAAACAAAAGCTAATAACGGTTGTTTACTGTTTAACAGAGAACATTCCATAAGTATGCAAATGGCCGATTTGATCATTGTCTGATTGTGGATAATAGGCTTGTTTGTAACTAAACAATAATACCTATTGTATGACTTACACTAGGTTGTACCTTATAATTAATGAACCGAAAGGAGAAAGGTCGTTCCGTTACATTGTAACAATATTTAGTATGACACAAAACAAAAAAGGTAGTTCGGTACTTACTTTTTTTTTTTTCGTTAAAAATAACTCTACAATGGAGGTATGCAAAACAAACCCAGACAATGATCTAACTCGGAAATTTTACTAGCTTAATAAACGTTCTCTATTCGAAGTAACAGGCAACCATTGTTTCTTTTGTTTAACTTCCACTGTTTAAACCCAAATGCCAAACTCAGGTGCCATAAACGAACAACTTTACTGACGCCTTAGTTTATGGTTCTAGACACCCATAAAATGAAAGAGTAAAAGTTATTTATTGCTTAATTTTGGGTTTATTTTTCTACTATTTTTTACAGCTAACCCTCGCAACTTTGTTTACGTCACTTTGTTTACATCCTCGTTAGTAAAAGCTAAAAGTAAGTGCAGGTTTTTTTTTGTGGCTGATTCTATGATTTTACACATTTTGTAGAGAATATTTATTTAAAATATTTATACAATTTGTAACAAAACCATATTTTGACACACATCTTGTAGATTGAAATGTAGAGCAAAAAGAAAAGCCCGCCGAGTTTCTTGCCAGTTCTTCTCAAGCGGGCCGCGTTCTGAACTGGTGGTAATGACTTTGCTTTGTATTCATGGACGTGTCGCAAGTGCCTATGTATTAGGATAACACGATTTTTTTTTTATTTTAATTTTACTTCGAGTTTTGGGTATCGTGTTTGTTTGCTCAATGCCAAGACAAAATGATTTCATTTACACCTCTCTGCCTTGCATACAACAAACATGATATTTTGATGATTATTGCTCTATTCAATAACGGCATCAAGGAGACCTTCGAAATTTTACAAAATAGTTTTGCTGTATATTCACTACAAAAATAAAAATAAATTCCAAATACTTAAAACGGCTTCTTCCGTATTGATAATGGTACGGAACCATTTTTTTTTTTTTTTTTTTTATCTGTTGTCCAGTAGGCGAACTATTCGTACTGTTTATTTATTTATTTGTTCATATTACACATTATTGCATTACAAATTTAGTTTCACTATAACAATTTAAATCAGTCTAAATTAAATCCAAATATATTATGTACAAAAATCATATGAATAATAATAAAACAATTCAAATCAAACTAAACGCAATCCTTGACGTTTAACTTAATCAAATATACCTACATACAATCAATTCAAAAAACAGATTAAAACATAATAAAAACAAAATAATACAATCAAAGAAAAACAATAAAAGGAAGCTGAATTAAGTGCGTATTTAAAAGCAATTAAATTATAAAAATAAATTAGATTAATATAAAACACAAAATAACTTTAAATTTAGGGAAATTTCGTATATTAAATCAAAAACTCATTAATCAGCATGATCAGTAAAAATAAAAAAAATACAAAGATAAAATTAATTAAATTATTTTAGGTCAATAAAATCAAATAAAAGAATCATAACATAAGACAAATTAAACCAGAACAATAAATAAATTATATTCAATGTAAAAAATAAAAATAATTTAAACTAAGGAAGGCTAGTAAAATCATATGACATTAAGTTGTGTCAGATAAAATAAATAGAAAATCAAACAGTGTCTAGCTTATATGCAAAAAATGCGTAGTACCTTCGAGCTAAGAAAAATAAGGGACTCATCTGTAGCCGAACTAGGTCGTGACCTGTATCTCGGCATACAGCGCTAACACCCTCAGGCCTGTACTACAATAATATAAAGGAGGTTTAATTGTGCAAATTAACATAAGTTATGATCGCTTGTGTGTATGTGTGTGTGTGTGTGTGTGTGTGTGCGCGCGCGTGTGTGTGACTAAAAGGGTTGAATTTGGAAGATGGGTGAATAGTAAGGCGTTTAAGTCCTATTCTGGTATGCTCATTAGGTTTTCTGTATCGTCATAAGATAGGGTTAAAAGAAACTCCTTTATTTTCATTTTACATTTGATCTTATTTAAAGGGAACACGCTTATGAGTTTATTAACCTCTCCATATAAATATGGTCCAAGGAACACAAAAAACCTACGCACGAAAGATGTATTAGGTCTGTAATAATTCTCGCATACCAGTCTTCCTCTTCGTTTACTACTTACAGCAGCGTCATATTTAATCAAGCTGTGTTGTTTCATAGCAATAGCTAAAAAAAACAGTTGACGAACTGTAAGAACTTCACAGTACTCATAGAGTAATTTTGTTGGGAATAGTCGGGGTTTAAAAGTACAGATTTTAAGGATAGCCCTCTGAGCAATCTCTGCCGATTTCAAAACAGTTTTTGGAGCTCCTCCCCAAGAAGAAATACAATAAGTTATTACTGTTTGGCACAAAGCAAAATATACCCGCTTCAGAAGATGCTCATCCAAAACGTGTCTCAGCTTTTTAAAAACAATTATAAGTTTTCTCACTCTAGCACTGAGTAATTTGACATGTTCTTGAAAGCCAAGATTATTGTCTATTAATACTCCCAAATATTTTATGACCCTGACACGTTCTATTTGCGGACAGGCACATCGCGCGCAGTCGGAACACTGGTGAGCAACTATTTTGTGGTCTTCCAGTCTAACAGTGGGCTGTCGTATACTAAAAGTCAAATATTTTGTTTTTTCAGAGTTCAGAGTTAACAGATGACTTCGCAACCATAAATTGACATTGTTGAATCCCAATTGGGCAGCATTATAGACCCCATCCCATGTATCGGCAGAGAAATGGTGGCAGAGAAGTGGTGCGAGAGTCTGATTTTCACTTGACTGATTTCATTTATTTAGAGATCTGGTGTTTACATTGTCCAAGTATTCTGATAATACATCATCGTTTCCAAAACTCAAAACTCCAACTCAAAAAAACGTTTATTTCGCATAATTCTAATACACAGGCACTTGCGACACGTCAATGAATACAATTTAAATAAGTACCACCAGTTCGGAACGCGGCCCACTTGAGAAGAACTGGCAAGAAACTCGGCAGGCTATTCTTTTTGTGCACTACATATTTACAATAAGTACTATAAACTAAAACTCCATCAGTAGAGCAAGCAGATTATTTCCAGGCTTCCTTATCAATGAAATAATCGACGCATCAAAGAGAAGTGTTACATTCAGAATGTGTTATTGTGGGCTCTGTAGCTGTGTAAAGCGCGTGATAGATATGCTTATACCTATGTAAATAACTTGGTTGACCGTGCTGGTTCGCGGTTTACAGCTTGGCATAAAAGAGTAGAAAATAGTGTTTTTGTGCTGTTTATATGGCAACCCATTAGAAAGAACCATTATTTATTGTACGGTAAACATTTTAATCTTCTGTATGTAGTTGGCAGTACTTTGTAACAATTTAGCCAACATGCAAAATAAAGTTCCGTTTCACGACAGTTTTTGAGAAACTGTGTAGTACTAATTAATTAATATTGTTTCATAGCATATAGATATAAAATTGTAGAATAATAATAAAATAAATATGATCAGGTTAAGAATCGTCTTTGTGAAAAGAAATAGTAAAAGTGTGTTAATTAACTGTTTTGCTTCATTGATGTTTCCGGTAAATATCGATAGTTATTACATGGAGTAATGTATGTTAAATGTAATTACTGAATAGATACTATGATGTTTCACATTTATAATTAAATTAAGTTATTTTAGATGTTACTTTGTTAGAAAAAGTCATTGCCTCATTCGATTCAATGTATTGGGATTTTATTTGACACTGTTTACAAGGGCAAACAGTGTAGTGATGTTTGGGCGCCAAAAGTATAATTTAAAAGGGTATAATGTTAGGTCAGGACAGTCGAGTCGCTGAGCAGCCGTCTTAAGGGTACGTTTCTCATTAATAACTTGTGTAATTTATCTGATCTGATGTGATGTGTAATATATGATTGTGTTGAAATTAGCAGAGGTCTACGTCCAGCAGGGCTGGACTGCCATAGACCGATTCGATTGATTGTATTCAAAGTTATTTATACTGCCCATGGCTTGGTTTAAAAGATAATGTATAGGTACTATCCTGCTGAACTATTTGTAAAGATATGACCCGTGTTGCTATTAATTGTAATGACGTGTACCAACTATTGATGGAATTAGATTATAGGCTAAATAGATGTATAGCAATTAATGTGACTTTGAAAAGAGTGGCCGTGAGTTTTATTGCCAGGTTCTTTCTCATAGGCTCTACCTATTGCGAATCTGGCGGTAAATGTAGAATTGAAAATCTTGACGAGAATAAAGATATTTTTATCTCATATTCATTTCTTTTCATTTCATAACTTGTTAGCTAATACCCTCCTTACAGAATATGCCTCTGGCTATCCCTTCGGGGATAAAAGGCGTGACCGTATGTATTGATATACCCACCCTCTACGAGACGAATCTAACACGCGCGTAGCGGCTACGCCGTAGAACGCTTTATTCAGGGAGCTACGACGTAGCCCACTGCGTAGGTAATGGTCTTAACGTACATAGGTATTCTAAAACAGCGACAACTCCTGAACTATTTACTTGTTTGTAGTGAAAATTAATTTCTATGATATATCGCGAATTGGGGTAACCCTTTCAACCAGTAAATAGTTAGGTACTCAAAACTAATTAACAAAGACCCTCAACTTTACATTTTGACATTTTGCTTCAACTAGAGGGCCTTTATTAATTAATGTGATTGAATGTATATCAATAAAAGATAAAGATAAAGATTTGGCAAAGCGGTTAGTCGACACTTCACGGGGCCAGAAGGCTGGCTATTTCCTTGCACAAAGGATAAGCATTGCCATTCAACGTGGCAATGCTGCCAGTCTTCTGGGAACGTTTCCAGTGAACGATGATGTGGAGGAATACTACGACGCATGTATGTAGGTATGTATAATAAAATTCTTAGTTCTTTTTTAAATTGTTTGTTTTAGCCTTTTGTAGATATTTTATTATAATAGTTGTAAATGAACTATTTACTTGTTTGTAGTGAAAATTAATTTCTATGATATATCGCGAATTGGGGTAACCCTTTCAACCAGTAAGTAGTTAGGTACTCAAAACTAATTAACAAAGGCCCTCAACTTGTAGGACATTTTGCTTCCAACTAGAGGGCATTTGTTAATTAATGTGATTGAATGTACATCAATATCAATCAATCAATACGTATAATGAAATCGTAACAGGTCGCTGTCTGTACATGGAAGATAGATTAGAATAAAAATATAGGGGCTTTATCAATATTTCTAGAACCCAAAACAATGATTTTTAGATTTTTTGTCTGTTTGTCTGTACGTTTGTGCATGCTAATCTCAGTAACCGCTTAACCGATTGCAATGCGGTTTTCTTCATTGTGTTGAGGTTTGCTTCACTTTACCTTAATATTATCCCACAATATTGTTTTAAGTTGTCACGTGCCTGTCATGTGAGAACCCTTCCGCGTGGACATGTATTACGTCGGTACCAGAGCGTCGCAAGGGATCTGTTATAAGGGTGATATTGCGTGATTACGAGAAGTGACTGTTTTTTGTTTTGATCCATTATTATATTTGTCTTAGCCGTTACAATGATTTAGTTTGTCATCTTCAAATGAATGTAGGTAAGTTGGGAAACTTTATTTTAGATTTTACTCAAGTTTCGTAAGTTATCGGGGCCATACACTAGGGATCTCTCTTTTCAAATGTGCATTTGTATGTTGAAACTTGATGAGCACATAAATATTAAAAATGATAGTTAAACCACAACGAATCTAAAATTAGCTGACCCGTGATAAGGAAAAGAGAGCGAGAGAGAGATAGATACATGTAGTCGCGCCTTTGTCTCCGAAGCGGTAGATTTGTCCACATTTCACCTTGGAGTTTTATGTCCCGAAAGTAATAGGCGGTGAGCCTATTGCCGTGTCGAAATGGACAGGTGCAGGTTGCAGCGACCCACAGTTCAAACTTTTCAATCCGCCCACAACGCCTTCAGTTTGGCGTAACGGTTAGCATTCTACATACAAGAGGGTTTCATTTTGAGTTTTCCTTCTCTACGCAAAGGATCATTTTGCGAAAGTGTTCCATTAGTGACCTCTTACGACACCCTCGGGATGAATTGTTATGGCGACATTTTGTGCTCTTTCCCCTCGCCACAATGCACTGGACTATACGAAGAGTACCTACCTAAGTAATTTGTTTAAGTTTATGTGTTAAATGTTCTCTCAGAGGCACTCACACCGTGAATAATATTTTGTTATTACATACTCGTAATGTTATTGTTACGAGTAGTACGTAGTAACAAGTAATAACAATAATTTGTCGTATACTCATTAGGTACTACTTACCTACTTACTGAGAATACGACAAGTAGTTCAAGATTTCATAAATAAAAACAAATCCATCAGTTAATCGATTAGTATACTTGAAATAACATCTTGGCCATAACAATAAAGAACCTCAATCCCATTCAACATCCCACCATCAATGTATATATTCACCACTCAACAATACGTAAAGGGTTTTACTTGTAGGTATCATCCCCGGGCCTTTTGCGCAGGGGGAGGTCCCTCAAGCCCCGCCTCCTGCCACCCGCTCGCTTGCCACCACTGTTCCAGAGATCAGTTGCAGTTGACACTTCACCGACAACAAGTGCTCACGTCTCGCACACGCACACCTCACCTGAGAGATGGCTTTCGTCCAAGAGCGGCCCTTAGACTTAAGTCCAAGTGCAGTGCCATACCGCGATCCGCGATTAGAGCCCTACTGCTTACCGATGTATCCGCCATACACGGGCGTGCTTCCGTATAGCCACTTTGATCCTGCCATATACCCATTCGCTCGTGCTTTCATGACGCCATACGAAGTACCTCAACTATCTTCGGCAATCCATGGACTCCGAGCACCTGCTCCTGCGGCTGCATCGCCATCGTCGGGCATCAGTGTGCCTACTCCACCCTCGACGACATCTCCGTCGTCAGAAATCAGCCAGGATGCGTCGTCGCACAGCGACACCGACGCACTCCAGGCTGAGCCCTCATTGTCGGCTCCGTGGACTCTGGCAGCCGACAAACTCTTAGCTGACGAAGAGTATCAAATTTTCAAGAGAAAAATGCTGCGGGAGCTCGAAAAAAATGGACCGATTATTTCTACGAACCCAAGGATGCGTCGAGGCGTGCAGCAGAGGAGCAAGGCGGACGATTCGTACAGGGAGCGGCGGGAAAGAAACAACATCGCCGCGAAGCAAAGTCGGGGCAGAAGAAAGTTAAGGGAAATAGAACAGGGACTTCAGGTCGCGTATTTGATGAAAAAACTGGAAGAGTTGAAAGCCCAGGCTGCGGCTTCGTGCCAGAACTGTGGCTATAACTCGGGTTAGCCTTTTTAATGAGGTCCTTTGCAGAGCCAATGGAATCTCTGTGCGTTATCTACTGCCCCGGCGTTGTTTGGCCGCCAAGTTCTTCTGTGTTTGCTTTGGATAGAACAGTGAACAACGTTTAGAGTAGACATTATAGTTATTATACATACAGTGTAAATATAAGTTAGTGTTAGTTGTACGCCTCGGTTAAAAACTCGGGGTTGTTCGTCAAAGATTTACTGCAATGTTTGAAACATTGCAGTAAATCTTCGGTGCTGGTTTATTTATCTCATTATATTGTGGAATGTTATTATTAATTGAATAGTGTGAGGTATTGCATTTCTAAAAGCAGTTATTTCATAGATTTTACTTAGATTCAGTTATTCTAAATTTATATTCCAATTTAGACCATCTGTGTTTGTTATTTGAATTAATGGAATTGTGGTTTATTTTGTTATTTTTTCCAAATTACCTACGTTGGTAGGTAAGTACTTAGCTTTAACGTAATTTAAGTAATATTTGAATTTTGTATAAATCTTATTCTGTAAATATTTATGTTCCTTTTAAATGAAGTAATGAAGTATACATATATAATATAAAGATAAATTAAATTGTAAATTAAAATTTTGAATTGATATGAATAAAAGTAGGTAATAATGAATAAAAATTGGGCTATGCAATTTATACATTATTATTTTTACTTAATACCTATAATTAATATTTTCAACCAATCTATAAAAATAGCATGTCTCCGTCCTCGCTACTTTAAGTAGGCCTCTCCCAATGTTGAAAGCGTGGTGGGTTCGATTCCTAACCGAGACAACATTTGTGTGATCCATTAATGTTTGTCCCAAGAGTCTGTGCGTTTTTAGGGTTTCGTAGCCAAATGGCAAAAACGGAACCCTTATAGATTCGTTATGTCTGTCTGTCTGTCCGTCCGTGTGTCACAGCCACTTTTCTCCGAAACTATAAGGTATATGCTATTGAAACTTGGTAGCTAGATGTATTCTGTGAACCGCATTAAGATTCTAATAGAAAACTAGAAAAAAAGCAGTAACGTACGTGTGGGGTATCTATAGATAGGTCTTTAAAAATGCTATGGAGGTTCAAAACATTTTTTTTTTCTAAAGTGAATATTTTGCGCAAGAGACACTTCCAAAGTGGAAAAATGTGTGTGTCCCCCCCCCCTCTAACTTCTAAACTAAGAGAATGATAAATCTAAAAAAAAAATATGATGTTCATTGCCATAAAAACTACCAACGAAAATTAGTTTGAACGAGATACAGATGGTAGTTTTTTTTTAATACGTCATAAACCGCAATTTCCAAACATCAGTCAAAGTTACAACGAACTATAAGAACTTTTATATTATGTTACTTGCTGCTACAAAACCCTTCACGGGCGAGTCTAACTCGCACTTGGCCGGTTTATTTGTATAATAAGTAGATAGTACCTAAATAAGTTTTCATATTCGTGGTCGATACCATAACACAAGCAGGTTATTCCAAGCTTACTTTGAGATCAGATAGCGTTGTGTGAAAATGTCCAAATATTTTACCTATCGGCACCATAACTACCTGTACCACGGTAACCAGACGGTTTGGTACAGGGTTTGTTTCCAGCTTTCCTTGTCTTTATCATACCTCTTCCGTTAATCAGCAGGCGCATCACCCCATAACAAGTTAATTTACTACAAACACATTACAAAATCATAATTTAAAGATACTTAATAGAACCGAATACCTAGGTAGGTATAGCACAAGCAAAATACAGGGTCGCGTCGTTAAAGCGAGAATGCAAAAAAATAAGTTCTGAGAAAGCCGTAAATTAACTTGTGAAGAAAATAGACTGCCATACTGGACCCGCATTTCTACAAAATTATTGCAAAACGTTTTTGTTAGCAGAACTCATAAACAAATCCTATTGTTCTAAACCCAGCAATAATACTGTGTTGTTTTTGGTACCTAGTTGGAACTTGTTCAAAAAACGGAAATATTACCTATTTTTTTGCAAAGGAAGGTAATTTAAAAGACAAAACCTTACTTTGAATATTTAGTGACAATGGTAGAATCTTCGACGTTTTCCGAACGTAATTTTTTTAACTTAGTTTCTTCGAGGTTTTAAAAACTGAGTCGAATTCTTAAACATCCCTTCTGGGAACCTATTACAAAGATTTTGCGAATTCCCACTTTTGTGAGCATTAAGAAGAAAATTGCAACGTAGGTCATACTTACAGAATTCGGGACTTAGCGCGAACCACTTTTTACTTAGCTAGACACGTAGCAGCGCCAGTGGTCGCAGTAGGAGTATGAGTGTAACAAACCGCGATGGCTACATATAACATTGACAATGTAGGTAAGGAGAAGGTCGTGGGTTCGATTCCCACCGGAGACGAATATTTGTGTGAACCATAAATGTTTGTTTCAAGAGGTTGGGTGTTTCTATGTTTAATATGTATGTATTTAAAATTATATAAGTATTAATATCCGTGGTCTGATACCCATAACACAAGCAGGTTATTCCTAGCTTACTTTGGGATCAGATAGTGTTGTGTGAACTGTCCGTAAATATTTATTTATTTACATTACTTTCATTAGAAAACTAACATAATACATATGATCACGCCTTTAATCCCCGAAAGGGTAAGCAGAAACATATTACATGCCGACGTTTTGACCTTTGAGATTTTGTCCCACGGAATAGGTAGTGAGCCAAATTGCCGTGTTGATATGGACAGGCGCAGGTTGTGACTGCCTATTTTTGAAATTTTTCAAGCCACCCATAAAGGCCTTCAACTTGGCCCAACGTCTGCCATTTTATTGTCAACAGGATCTACGGCTTAAAAAGCTTTCCTAAGCACGGAAACGCAGGCATATTAATGTAACGAGACGATCACCCCTCCATGTGTGTGTGTCCATGTCCCCAGTTCATCACCGACATCATGGACAGTGTCCACAGTAAACGTTGCTTACTGCAGTGATCGTTTACAGAACACTGAGTCCGCGGGGCCACGAGCGGAGCGCTTCCAATTTACACTTGTACAAAAGCTCTTTGCATAACTCTAACATAAATATAGAACGATCGGCGACGGTGAAGCTTGCTTGTCATTTGACACACATTCAATGTGTGTAAAAGTACCTCAAGTTGTTCATAGCATAGATAGAGTATAGAGGTCAGCGAAATATCTTCAGCAAAAGATGAATAATTTATCATCTTCTAATCTATTGTCAGACGTATGGTGTGTTGAAAACTTTTTGCTTGAAAAAAATTAAATTCAAGTGCAATACATTTTCATACCGTTATATTATAAAAATAAACTATATTATCTGTGGTAATACTATATGTTGGTCACTGGTCATGCACGGCAGACTTTCACTAAGTTTGAAAAACAAAGTAGTTATTTTTCTAAAAGGGGTGTAAGTACTTTCAGTACACCAAAAACGCATTATAAATTTGCATAGTTATGCAACATTATTTGTTTCGCTAAAAACAACCCTATTGTTGAAAACCAGACAATGATCTAACTCGGCCATTTGCAAGTTATTGAACGTTCTCTATTCAAAGTAGCAAACAAGTAACAACCGTTATTAAAAACCTTTTATTTAACTTGCACTGTTTGTAACGCCACTTTCGTTGCGTTTTGTTTGCAACAAGTAAAGTGTTTGCGGAATTATTCTTTTCACTACTATTGTTACTATTCTCAGTTTTTTTTTTTTTTTTTTTTTTATATTCAGCTCGCCAAATTGACGTCGCCACCAGCCTGATGGTAAGAAAGCAGTGGCGCATCTAGCGATTGGGGGCCACTTCTTACAGTGGTCCTCAAGTTGGCGGCCCTGTGATGTGCCTCTTCACGCTCCTCTTGAAGAACCCGGGATTGTAAGATGAGGGAAAGACGTGTGCGGGCAGGTCGTTCCATGTTTTTATAGTTCGACAGAGGAACGATCTTTTGAAACGCTCGGTTCTGGCGAAGATTCTCTCCACTGTGTATGAGTGGCATCTCTGCCCGGCACGCGTTGTTCGGGATCGGAAAGGAGATGTTGGGATCAGGTTGAAGAGCTCTTCAGAACATTCGCCGTGATACATTCGATAGAAGGCAGCCAAGGACGCTATGGTTCTTCGCTGCGACAGAGGTTCGAGGCCTCCCGTCACCTCAGGACAACCAATTATTCGGATAGCACGTCTCTGCATAGCGTCAAGCGCGTCTAACAAGTACCTCGCGGAGTCATCCCAAAGGTGAGAACAGTACTCGACGCAGGGACGAATCTGCGTCTTGTACAGTAAACATCTCTGATGTGGCGTGAAATACCGTCTCACCTTATTCAGGATTCCCAGTTTCCGCGAGGCCAGACCAATACAGCTCTCTATGTAGTTTTTGTGATTGAGCTCACGCCGGACGTCTATACCGAGGATCTCCAAGTTGTCCTTTAGTGGAATTGTAATGCTCTGAAGAGAGGGCAAGGGTAGGAATGGGGAGTTCTTAGCTGTAAACGCACACGCCTGTGTTTTTCTGGCATTGAACTCGACCAGGTTGTCTGAACCCCATTGGGCAATGCGGCCCAGGTCCAGATCGAGATCCGCCACGAGTTGTCGTCTCTTCTCATCCACGTCGCCTCGCCCCGCCGCTGGACGGCCAGAATAGCTCCCATGAAGAGTACTGTCATCCTCATAACAATGAATGCACCCAAGGGACAGCATGTCATTGATATGCAGAAGAAAGAGAGTTGGGGACAATACCGATCCCTATGGTACTCCGGCATTTACCTGAAAAAAACAGGAAGCCTGACCATCACAGAGGACCCGAATCCGTCGCCCGTTCAGGAAGCTGGCCAACTTCACACCATAGTCACGTGCACAAAGATAATATGCACCCTTTCAGCGAATACACACATCTCTACATTGTTGATTCAGGCGCCACAAGCGCACACGCGAATATATTGATACCTATTTCATGCGAATGTATCATGTGGAATTTCAAGGGGTCTCCCAAACAAAAAACGGCATTTTTTTCGTCCGTCGGAATCCGTCTTGCACTAAGTTGGTTTTTTTTCTGACTGTACTTTCTAACCTAATGATAAATCAGGGGCATATCTAAAATTTGAAGATGCATGTTCACACACTAAGCTCATAAGGGACAAGATGTGGCGAGCGAGCGTAGATCGGGGTGACAAATCACTAAATCAATCAAATTAGAGCCTATAGCAGTCCACTGCTTGACGTAGACCTCAGGCCCTCGGTTCATTTGGTGGGTCCAGTAAAATTGTTATTAAAAGTACTTGACCGTAATTCGAAGCTTATATAATGAGATAGGCATATCCGTTACCCGTAGGCTTATCTTACTCATGTTTGATGACGTATTTCCGTCGACTCACCAGTAGGGGGCGCCACCTGTGAACTTATAAAGAACATGGCGTCCACTTTGTCCTCATTGGCGTTTTGATTCCCGTAGCAAAAGGTTATAGCAGGAACACCTGCTAGTGCATTTATTTTTTCTAGTTACTAGTTATATACCTAGTAAAGTTATAAAAAGTGACTTGGGATGAAGTAAGTGAATTTACAGAAATAATTATTTAACGGCTTTGCCGTTCGTTTGAATATACAGTGAATCTAAAACAAGTGACTTGTGATTGAAGTAAGTGAACCTACAGACATATTTAACGGTTTGACCGTTCGTTTAAGTCTCAGGTATGTTTTTACTTCATATTTTTACGATCACATATGAGTGTGATACGTCATAATGTGAAATAACCTATTATTTTAAAATAGCACGTAAACCTTTCGAGGTTGCAGTTTCTTTCATTTAATATCTTTAGTTACAGCTAATATCAAACTGATTTTATAGATTGTATTCATAGGTACTAATACTTTTTTTTTTAAATATTATATGCTTCGTGTATGTACAGCGTAAGTACCGCCGAATATAGAAAATATTTTCAAAATATTTTTATACCTACCCACATAAAGGCACATTAATTACTAGATTTTCCCATACATGTAAAAATATGGCCTATTATAGGTAAAATCGTAATCATCCCAAGTTTCTGAATACGTACGAGTGTGTCAAAGTAATAACTAAATGTTCACCATGAAAGTAGTACTTAAATTTTAGGTACGTAACATAATACTATTTCTTTTAGTTTGGTTTCTTGATAGAAATGAATCCTCCATCCTTAGAAAGTGAGCTAATTCCAAGTGTAGTATTTCAGAAGCGCGCTCTGAGCTCCAGTTACTGTATTAGGTACGTCAAATAGCTACAGTTCCAGATCATTTAGCTCGAACTTCAAATAAGGGCAATCGCGACGCCACGTGCATTGTCGTAAGTGGAGTAAAAGAAGCCGACTTCCACTAAACCAGATAAGGATGATGGAAATAGGTGAGTTATTTCTTATTACCTAACACTGGTCCTGACCAAGTGTAAATTTCTTCACAGATCAGAGGTTAATTTACGAGGATGATAGAAACAATCATCCTTGCTTCGTATTTTATATAGGGACAGCATTACAAGAGATTTCGGTCAGTATAACCTAAGAGGTTAATAGACACGTTTTGGCGACAAATTGCCTTGATAAGATAATATGCTGATACCCACTATTGTAAAATCATAGTAATGGGTTCGTCAACCTAAACAAAAAAGGGGAGATCCGACAATTCGAATCTCTGCTACATTTTGAAAAAGCTGACAAGGTTCTTTCTGCCAAAAGGCTTTTGCTGCCAAAACCTTTTGTATTTTTAAACAGAATCTTTTGAAAAACTTAGTTTCTTCGAAAATATTTATGACAAAATTGAAGACGTACTTTAATAATAGGATTTCCATAAATCTTTTATCAATTTATTACAAATGGCTTGCGGGCATAGATCTGATTTCATATATTATTCTCAGAATTGTCAAAGACCCAATTCTTAAAAATGAACCTTGATAAAATATCGCCTTCAAACACATACATTTTCGAGGCTGAAGCCTTTTCAACGGCACGCGGGAAGGCATGCATTTTGGATGACCCCGAAAAAAGTTCATCCAAATCATTACGCCAGCCTTCGAGAGGATCAGGCGTCAAGATCAGATCTCCATCGAATGGAGTCCAGATTCCATTGTACCAAGAGCCTTTTTAGGCCTGTATTACAGTTACCACTCTCGAGGGGTGTGTACAATATCCATAATAATTGGGCATACGACAGTAAATGTCCCTTCAATTAAGAAATTTCTGAGCTTTATGCTCTCAAAGAGACTGAGAAGTTTAACATCCCCTGCCCATACCAGCAAAGGAAACACTAACCAGTTACCACCCTCGAGGGGTATGTACAATATTGTGTATCTATAATAATTGGGTATACGATAGTAACCAGGCGTACGAAAACATACTAAGTAACCATGCAAGGATGTCCCTTCAATTACGAAATTTCCGAGCTCGAGGCTCTCAAAGAGACGAGGAGAGGTCTAACATCCTCTGCCCACACCAGCAAAGGAAACACTAAATAATATGACCCTGTCATTCTATGTCGGTCAGTTAACTCTGTACATAATACGTTGGTAAGGAACGAGAGTACCAAAAAGCTTTAAATTTATAAAAGGGTACCGCATTCCCTTTATCCAGAAACTCCAATCCGTCCTGCACGGTATTCGAGAGGACGCAGGTTCGAATCCTGCTCAAAACTGATAACCTTCCCACATTTAAATTTACACCGAACTCTGTTCAAGTCCCGTCCTGACAAAGTTGTAAATTTTCACTTTATGTTAAAATGCTATGGAAAACTTGACTAAGGTGGAATACTAATTGCTTTAAATACTTAAGAATCCATACAACGAAAAGTTTCCTTTTTAACTGAAATGACCACATTGTGCAATGGTTCAAAAGATGAATGCTCAAGGCACTCTAAAACTAGTTCCTTTGTCACCAAGTTTGATTTCTCCACTTTTCCTAACTTCAAATAGCGATGGGTCATCCGCCCAGAATTCAGTTTTAGGACATTGTACGCCTTTGTGAAGCCAGAATAATTCTATCTTTCAGCATGTTCCGTTTACCAGATTTCCTCCAACCACGAGATTGCATGTGCAAAATACATCTCAGTCAAGCTTATTTTCATGATAAAGCTGATGTAGTTTACATTATTCTTTCTCAGAGCACATTCTTGTCTTCCGCTCGGGTAAGCCGCACCCAAAACATTTTCGTTTCTCACCATCTGGGTGCCTCGATTTCTATAGAATAAGAGTATTCAAATACTCGTCTACCTACACAAAATCTCATTTTGCGCATCAAAATCCTGTTACTCTTCACAAACACGTACAAATAGCCTTGAAAACTCTTCAAACCCAGAGATGGTTAGACAATTGGGAGAAAACAATAATAGGTTCCCAAAGAAACCTCTCATATCGTTATGCGATAGACTTAGAACTACCTGAACTGAAAGTCCAATACCAAAAGGAAAGATATTAGACATAAAAGGAAGATTTATTTAATTCCAAATCAAAGAAACTTAGTTCTTTTAAAGAAAATTCAAACTTGGTGGGTCTTTTGATTTTTTACCCCTTTCGCAGTGCCTAGAGGTAGCTTTACCTCGGCGTCACATTCGGTCAATCCCCTAACCGACAACCCACTGAAGAAAATAGTAGTGCACGGAGTGGTACAAGTGGAACTCCAATAGTGGGTCCGCAATTACCGGTTCTCGTCAATTTTACAAGCTTTCCATCCGAGATCCTTTCTTACCACGGACGCGTCAGATTTCGCTTGGGAGCCCAGCTAGAAAACATTTCTCTAACAGGCTCGAGGGCCTAGAATAACAAAGATTGCACTGCATCAAAGAGAGATGTTGATAATCTTACACATGATTCGAAATCATATACCGGTACTGTGTTACAGTCTGTACTCATTCAAAGCAGTTGTAGTCCATCCCCCCAGAGGGACGAGACCAAATCAATTGCCTTGACGAACTTAACTCGTCAGCTTGCGTGTAATGGTCCGACATCAAATTGACTTCACCATACACTGCATTCCGAGCCGATACCATATGTATCAGCTCCTCCGGGTATTTTTTGTGAGCATCCTGCTTCAAACACCACTAAGGCAAGATTGCCTACAAACAATATTCATATTATGAAATGGAGAACACTACATGATAGGCCTGTTTGTAATGTGTGGATATTACTTCCACCACCATTTTTAATACCCAAGATGCTGTCACACCTTAATCGGTCAACAGGAGTGTTTATGGCGCCGCGATGGCACAAGGTAATAATAGAGGGCAGATCTCAAAGCGAGAGCTCTGTAAGCTCCATTCGTTCTGCAGAACCTGCAAAAGAACCTAATAAACATTATTTCTTTCCTTCTAATAAACACCTCGACAGGTCTCCCACCACCTCACATAGAGAATCTGTGGAAATGTGGGGGGGGGGGGGGCGAAGAGGTAAATAACAGATATTAAATCAAAAACTTCTACTATTGAGCTCCTTGAGACCTACCTTCTAAGATGTTTTAACCGACTTGCATTTTATTCATGGTTATTATATAATACGATTCTGTTACATAAATCTGTTGTTGCTGTTCTTGATAATATAGAAACCGTTAGTCAACTTTACATAGTTCGCATGTTTTGATTAAACATATCTTGGTCGATCTCTTTAAAAAATGTAAAGAAAGATAAGTCACATATTCATTGATATTGGGATTGATGACTTAGTTCAATATTACTAAGTATTGATACACAGAGAACATTTTTCAGGTTTCTCGTCATAGTGATTTTATGCTTAGGTCGCCGCAACCACGATCTAACTTTGCTCGATTGTATTAACTCACGTCATAGGTACTACTTTTAGGCCCGAATTAAGAGTCCGAAACTGATCATTTTCATTTCAGACAATCTGGTTGGAAAACATTGTAAACAAAGATAACACCTACGACTAATCAATTGAATCCTTTATTCTAGATAGAAATTAGGATATCAGAGTAACCGATATGAGACTACAGTCTAATAGTTTATTTATGACTGTTAGAGGTTCTCCAACTATTCTAGCCCCGGCACTACCCGGTCAACAGCAGCTTCTAAGAATTGGTGGTGGTGGTAAGATCAAATTAATCCTTAACAAGAGGTAATTGACGATGGATTTCAAAAATTTTTATCGTCGAGTAATAATGTCAGCTACTACCACCAATCAAATATAATAATAATTCGCAATTATTTAATCCTGTCAATAGAAGGAATACTTACTACTCCTTAAATAAGATTCCTTATTTAGTCTGTTTAAGATTACATAATGAAGTTGTTCAAGATGGTAAAGATTATAAATCTAGATACCATACATACAACATTCTATAATATTATTTTCCTAAAAATAAATTAGAATCACATTGGCGTTTCCGTCACTCACCAGGCGAAAACAAACATTTCTCATTATATAAGCTTCGAATTACGGTCAAGTACTTTTAATAGCGGCGTTTTCCCTGAAAGAAAACGCATATTAAAATACTTACCTAATTCGAAGCTTACTTTTTAAATCTGCCTGGTGAATAAAAGCCAATGAGGACAAAGTGGACGCCATGTTCTTTATAAGTTCACAGGTGGCGCCCCCTACTGGTGAGTCGACGGAAATACGTCATCAAACATGAGTAAGATAAGCCTACGGGTAACGGATATGCCTATCTCATTATATAAGCTTCGAATTAGGTAAGTATTTTAATATGCGTTTTCTTTCAGGGAAAACGCCGCTATTAATGAAGCCAAGTTCATAAATCTGTTCATAAATTCAGGAACACAATGCCACATACCACACGTCCACAAAAGCACTCTTTAGACCTGCCACGGTAATGAACAAAATAAATAATGGCCATCTTTGATTATTGAGCCAAAGGTCGTAATAAAATTGTTTTGGACTTACCTACTTACTTAAACATTTGGAATTTACGCCAAAGAAGCCTGTTTTCCTGTCAAGTTTCATACTTTTGAGTAAATTAAAATGGTATTTTCTTTTTGGTAAACAGCAGTAGGAACAATTATATCTAAAGAAGTAACCGTAAAAATTCTCAAAGGAACCTTTTCTGCCTTAGATACTGCCATTATAACACCCACTGTGTTGCGTCGGTGGGTAAAGAAGGCGCTTTCTATTCAGTGTGCACGAGGAAATATATAGCGCACTGTCAACGATCACTCGTTGTCCAACATGGTGATTGTAACCCATTCAGTGCAGACGCAGCGGTGCACAGATCCACAAGATTGATGAACCCGGTTCCTGTGACCACACACTGACCAGGAAATTGCGATTTAATAGAATCCGTAATTGATTGATTGCCGTCGAAACTCGACTGTGATGAAATAGCTTTATGCACCTATCCTACTCCTACTAATATTATAATGTGGAAGTTTGTGAAGATGTTTGGATGTTTGTTACTTAATCACGCTCTAACGGCTGAAAGGATTAGGCTGAAATTTGGTACAGAGATAGCTTATAGTCTGGAATAACACATAGGCTACTTTTCATCCCGGGAATATGTTCCCACGGGAAGCGGGAACTGGTACCGAATTTCTCGCGGGCGTAGCCGCGCGCATCAGCTAGTTCTTCATAAAACTTAAACTGTGTCAAATGGAACAGAATTTAGATAAATATTTATGTTGGGGAGAATGTGTTTATCTATAGGTGACACGGGAACAAGCGCTAAAATTCTTCTTCCGACTAATATTATAAATGTGAAAGTTTGTAAAGATGTTTGGATGTTTGTTACTCAATCATTTCATTTTTTCATTTCATTTCATTATATTTATTTATTTTGCAGAATATGGGTACAATAGATGTTTTACATAATATAGTTATTGAGTTACACCATACTTAACTTTACAGCATGCAAAAATTACACAAACAATAAACATAACATTGATAAATAATAGAGTAACCTACGAGTATGTTCAATGTGAGACAAACCTAGTTAGTATCTAGTCAATAAGATTACATTTTTCAATTCCAATCAGAAATAAGTGATGTCAAAAACAATTTACAATAAGATATAATATTAAACATTATTAAGAAATTTACAATTCATTTTCAATTTTATCTGACAAATATTCATGTCTTTGACAATAGGAGCTTCTTAACACTTGACTTAAACTTATCGATATTGGATATGGTTAAAATTGACATTGGCAGTTTATTATAAATTCGTGGTAACATACAAAATACACTTTTTTTCAAAAATTTTGTTTTATTTGGTGGTAGCCGTATCTTTAAGTTATGTCGTTTACTATTCAATTTGTCAAATTTGTTAATATTCTTTTTGGCAAATAGCACCACTTCGAGAACATAAATACATGGAAGAGTGAGCAACTCAAATTGAGCAAAATAAGGTCTACAGCTGTCGGTTTGTTTTAACTTGAAGATAGCCCTTAAACATTTCTTTTGTGCAATGAACACTGCCATATTATCTGACGAATTGCCCCAGAACATGATTCCGTATCTTAGTAGGGACACGACGTGTCCATGATAGGCTGTTAACACGGTCGCTGTATTGGAAGTTTTTGCTAGCATAAAGAGTGCGTACGAAAATCGATGGAGTTTACTACAAAGCAATTCTGTATGTGATGACCAACACAGGCTAGAGTCCAAAGTCATTCCCAAAAATTTTGTGATGTCAGTATGTTCTATAGTCTTGTCATTATACTTAATTGTCATGTCATTTAATCTATTAATTCTATTTCTAAATGGCATAATGTTTGTTTTTGCTAAATTAATTGTCAATTTGTTCAATGTTAACCAGTTAATTATGTCAGATATAGTTTTATTTATGTCAAATTCCATCTGCACGCTATTTTTGCCAGTAAATATGACGGTACTATCGTCGGCGAATAAAATCGATTTATGATGTGTCACTTTTGGCAAGTCATTTACGTAAATTATAAATAAAAGTGGTCCCAATACACTTCCTTGTGGGATGCCCAATTTAACGAGATTAAATTCAGATGAGTGATTTACAACTCTTTTCAATGATGGACAAAGTCTCGCTATTTGTGTTGATTGCAATCTATTTTTTAGATATGATTTAATTAAATCTAAGGCATTGCCTCGTACTCCATACGCATATAATTTATTGAGAAGAATTTCATGGTCAACATTATCAAACGCCTTAGTCAAGTCCATAAAAAGCGCACATGATTGACTACCTATGTCAATATTTGGCATTACAGTACCAAGAAAATCATATATAGCTGTGTCTATGGATCTATTCTTCCTAAAGCCTATCTGTTCATTTGCAAATAGTTTATTGGTTTCGAAGAAATTATATACACTTGCGTGGATAACCTTTTCAAAAACTTTAGAAATAACAGGCACCAATGCTATTGGACGGTAGCAATTCATGTCCTGTTTATCACCCTTCTTAAACATGGGTTTGATTATTGTATATTTGAGTGCATCTGGAAAGACGCCGTGTAATATGCACAGATTGATAACATAACTCAAAATATATGATATTTTAACTGAGACACACTTCAAAATTTTGACCGATATATCATCATAGCCAGTGCTATTGGTTGCTTTAAGATTTAAAATTATTCTATGAATATCTATAGGAATAGTGGGTCGAATGAATATAGATTTTGAGTGAATTGGTATATCTATGACTGAATTATTTATATCAGACCCCTTATTCTGTTCATATAAATAAAATTTGTTAAAAGACTCCGCGATTTCTTTACCATCACAAATGCGTTCGCCATTTATATGGATACTTTTAATGTCGTCAGGAGGTTTATTTATTTTATTACTATTTATCACATTCCAAGTTGCTTTCCCTTTATTAACAGATGATTTAATGTAGTATAGATAAATCACGCTCTAACGAATGAATGGATCTGGCTGAAATTTGGTACAGGGATAGAGTATAGTCTGGAATAACACATAGGCTCGTATCCCGGGAAAATGTTCCCACAGGAAGCGGGAACGGGAACCAAATTCCACGCATACGCATCAGCTAGTTGATTCTTAAAGGGTTACTCTACTATGATACAAAGCTATCTGTAACCGCACATTGTGTGTGATTGTAAAGGCTCACAGTGACTGGTCAAATTATTGTAATATTTATATACTGCTCGTTCGCTCTAAGTTTGCCGCTCGGTACCGTACTAAAGTCGAATTTTCAATTAGACGAAGTAAATTGACAGTAACTAATGTCACTTCTTCATACAATGTTGCTCATTTTCTATGACAAAGTGACATTAACTACTGTCAATTTACTTCGTCTAATTAAATATTTGGGTATACGCCTCTACACCACCGGCAAACTTAGAGCGAACGGGTAGTACGTTCAAGTTTTGGTGACCATTATGTTTTAATTCTGCATACGGCGGAGGTGGACAATATATATATATAATGGGAACCGTGAGATATCCTACTTCGCACTAACATTATAAATGTGAAAGGTTGTGAAGATGTTTGGATGTTTAGATGTTTGGATGTTTGTTACTCAATTACCCTCTAAGGACTGAATGGATTCGGCTGAAATTTGTTACAACGATAGCTTATAGTCTGGAATAACGCATAGACTTTTCATCACGGGAATATGTTCTCACGGGAAGCAGGAACGGGTACCAAATTTCACGCGGACAAAGTCGCGATCATCATCTAGTCTAGTCTAGTATCATTCTATAGTTTATTTAGGTAAAATTATAAGAAAGTTTGTGAGTGTGGATGTTTGTTACTGGGAACAAATTTTACGCGGGCGATGCTGCGGGCATCAGCTAGTAGAACGAAAAGGAGTTCTATGTAGCTATGTTTTAAAGTGAAAGTCCTGGATAAAGTTCGTTGTTGACACAAATAACTCACACAACAGTATTGAGAGATATTGGGAAGGTTTTGAGGTGTTCCTACAAATCACATTGTGCCTATTGTGGCCATTGTTATCATTAGATTCGTATATGAATCTATCTGCTTACAACTTGCGGATCTCTGGCCAGCTAGTAGCTCTTTGTCAGGAAAGGGTTATAATCTTTCTTGTAATGCACAATACTGTATACGATCATGGGTCTATGAATTTGCCAGAATTGTGATGTCTTTTGAATGCTTGTAGTATTGAGGCTAACATTTAGTTCGTCACAATGTCGTCACCAGCCTGATGGAAAGGGCGACTTCTAGCAATATGTCTTAAAGACCTAGATGGATTAGTAGAGACTGGAGACCATGTGGTATTTGTCTTTCTGAGAAATTTAATTAGGTAATTCGTAATAGGTAAATAGATAAGCCTAAAATAAACTCCAAAATATACGGTTAGCTTGCGGACAGTAAGTACGTTATGTTACACTATTGCATTAGGGAAACCTGTAATGATAGATGTTTTATGGAATAAATAAATAAATAAATAAATAAATAAATAAATGTTGTTGTTGTTTGGTGTCTGCACATCCCGTTGGACGACGGGTTCTGTTCTAACAAACTTGCATCTGCTAATGCAACAAATATGTGTCACCGTGTGGGGTACAAGGTACAAGCGACTGGCGGGTAGCGGCGTTGTGTGCCATTATTGATTATAACAAGCAAATTTGCAAGTGGTAGTTCAAAATTTCTACATTTGTATAGAGTAAATTTTAATATAGCCATAATCAGCTAAAACTTTCATACTTGATTGAAACTTAGAACTCTGTTTGGCAGTCACATTCACTTCCCACAGCGCCACCAATCTGATCAATCAATACAATTGCTACAAATAGAGCTAACTGAAGGTAGGTTACATTTTAAGGTTACCAATCTGTTCTAATCCGAGCAGTCGTCGCAGGTAAGTACCAGTGAACCATATTATAAATAATTTATTTAAAGGGTGGCAGACAAGCATACGGCCCACCAGAAGGACCGGTGGTCACCGCAGTCTATGAACGTTTGCAACGTCAGAGGCACCGCAATCGCGCTGCCGGCCCTGTAAAAACCTTTTAAGACCCTAATAATAACCTAACAAATACTTCATCATTATCTATTGTAAAAATATCAAACATACTACCCAGGTACCTACTCGTTAATAGTTATAATGCAGGAGAATGAAATCAAACGCTGGTTGAACAGGATTGCATAATTATTCCACAAGCTCACAACTTGCCCCACACACGCGACAGTACCAGGTCTTTTTGCGGATTATAATCCGCTAATAGTGGGCATTGTCCGCAGATGACAGACTCACAACTTAATGCTACTTCTTTGACAACTGTGTTATAGAAAAAAATCTCACACAATATGAAAGGGTTCCCGGAATACTGCAAATCATATTTGTATAAGAATCACATAACTGTTTTTGTGGACACACAAATCCACATACTGCCAGACAGAGTTTCTCGATCTCTTGTTACAATTTAAGAGTTTTAAAGTCTTTTGTAAAATTTAAGCGGTTCTGTAAGTTAACTTAGTCTAGCACTATTTTGTTGCTTATCAGTCCTAACAGATTCGATTCCTTGATTCGTTCGTTTCCAATATTCAATAATTTTCACGGAGTCACGATGACCGAATTCATAATAGAAAGAGTACGCTAATAGATAAACGGGCGACAGTAAGTGCGACAATTATTGCCATTGCGAGGCCGACAGTTGCGGAAGATTAATCGCGGATATGCGCATGAGTGGTTCAGGAATAAGACGTCACGGAAATGGACATTTGTATAACGCATTGTTATTGATATAATAGCATGTCCAGGCGCTGAACGAAAAAGATGTGACAGCCATTGATACAATTCATGCATAATTTTTTTTATTTTTATTTTATTAACTTATTATTTATTATAAATAAACATAAAAATAATTATATATTAACACACAAGATCTGAAGGCCGGAACCTGGACCAATCGAATACAGTGAGCGATTATCTAGGTCCGTAGACGAGAAATTAAACTCCTTAATTTGTTACCAATATATTTAACCAACAATCGATCTCTTACATTAAACACCTACGAGCTATTTATAAACTAGGCAGTGCCTACCATAGTGCGATACAGATTTCACGTACAGCGCCATCTATCGAACACAAGGAAATCTTGTGTTTAGTTTAATAATAAATAATAATCTTTATTGGTTTCTAAAACATTTACATCGACTGCTAGATAATTGGGAACTACTTTTAAGTGTGTGCACACTTGTGTTAGCAGATCCCGCTCTTCCATAACAATAAGCATACATTATCTTTTGCAATTACATAATGAAATTTACAAGAAGGCAGGTACATACAAACATACTGTTTAAGTGAGAGATAAGTGTGTGTGTGTGTGTGTGTATTTGTGTGTACAACTAACATTCACGCACATGCGTGAATGTTAGTTGTGAATATAGGTATATTTATTATATTTTGCGATGTCAGTTGCAGAAAGCTTCAGTTTCATCGTAGTTCCATGTTTTCAGCATATTTAATAGTGACCTTTTACATTCATATTTAGTTTTGGTATAGATGTTCAACTTTTTATTTATTTTGTTATAAAGTTTAGCCGATCGACTCCGGTACTGTCTTCCGGCATATGCCGTATGGCATCTATGTACCGGAGCGACAGTGTGTTTGCGCCTTCTTGTTTGACTGCTGACATCGTATTTCAGGGTTCTGTGTATTTTCAGTACTGTGCACAAAATATACAGTTGTCTGACCGTAAGGAGACCGCAGGACGCATAAAGATCAGTGGTTGGATATCTAAAAGGTTTAAACCACATTACTTTTAGTAAAGATCTTTGAACCCTTTCAAGTTGTAGGAAATTTGTCTTAGTGGCACCCCCCCAAGCCGGGATACAATACATCAGGATTGACTCGGCCAGCGATGTATATATTTGTTTTAAAAGGCCTTTGTCAGCTACGTGTCTTAAGTTTTTAAAAGTCCATAATAGTTTTCGCATCCTGGACATGACTAGCTCTAAATGACTATGCCAAGACAGTTTCTGATCAACCACCACCCCCAGATATTTAGTGTGGTGGACCTTACTTATAACGCAACAAGAACACTCTCCTATAAAGTTGCAATTGTGTATTTTCAATTCTAGATCCACAGTGGGTTGAGTACTATTATATTTAGTGAAATAGATATAATTCGTTTTGTTTATGTTAAGGGTTAGCAAGTTGTTTCTTAACCAGTTTCCTATTTTAGCAAGGCCCAATTCTGTGTATTGGCGAACCAATTCACACGTGTTTCCGGTAAATACTACAGCTGTGTCGTCTGCATAGGAGTATACTTTTCCGTGATTGATTTTTATATTACATAGACCGTCTATGTAGATCAAAAACAAAGTTGGCCCCAAGACACTACCCTGTGGGACACCATACATCACATCAGATTGATCACTGACGTGTGGACCTATTTTGACTGCTTGTTTACGTCCTCTAAGGTAGTCAGCGAATAATGCAAGTGGGGTCCCCCTTATGCCAATATTTTCTAGTCTGCGCATCAGAATTGGGACAGAAACAGTTTACCACTGAGTATACGAAATTAAAACTACAACAAAAACCCTTCTATACAACATTATTTTACACATAGGTACTATTTAATACTATTACTAATCTGGACATACCGCCCGCCAAGGACATTATGCAGTATGTCCTTCACATTAACATCATAAACTTAAACTAATCTACATTAAACAATGAAATAAAATTTGATTCCCTTTACATGACAACTTAGTACTTACATAGAAATTATGTTGTTACAGGTAATACACAAAGCTTAGATGTAGGTCTTTTAATTACTGTACCTTTTGTGCGCACTGTAACTACACGCGTAATGTTATCTGGACCGCTATGTTTAAGCTCTATTTTACCTAGCAACCACTTGCCGGGGGGCATATCGTCCTCTTTTATTAGAACCACATCTCCTAGTGATGGTTCTGGGTTCTGATACTCCCACTTGTGCCTCTGGAGAAATTGGTGGAGATAATCCTGTGACCACTGTCGCCAGAAATCTCGCATCATTCTCTGATGCACTTGCCATCGCCGTAAAGTGGATACATTCGCTTTTTCGTAATTGGCATCTGGTACAACAACGAGAGGTTCTCCTACAAGAAAATGACCCGGGGATAAAATCATGAGATCATCATGCTCTTCCATGTAAGAGAGCGGTCTTGAATTGAGGCAAGCCTCAATTTGTGCCAGAACCGTGCTCAGTTCCTCGTAAGTCAACGTGGTGTTCCCGATAACCCTTTTTAAATGATATTTCATTGACCGTATGCCTGATTCCCACAAGCTTCCGAAATTTGGTGCCCGGGGAGGAATAAAGTTCCATTTAGTACCGTTAGTAGCAAGATACTCTGCTATCTCCTGTCTAAAAGATGCCTTTTCTTCATTGTGAAGGTAAATGAGCTCTTTAGCTGCACCTATAAAGTTTGAACCATTATCGCTGTATAGTTCAGCACAGCGTCCACGTCTTGCAACAAACCTCCTAAAGGCAGCCAAGAATCCTTGAGTAGTGAGATCACTAACTGCCTCGAGATGAACCGCTCGTGTTGACATACACACAAATAACGCTATGTATCCTTTGTAAGATTTATTACCTCTTCCCTTTGATACTCTTATATTTATCGGGCCTGCGTAATCAACGCCGCTTAGAAGGAAAGGTTTATTTGGCGTTACACGAGGTGATGGCATCTGTCCCATCAGCTGGGTTGTTGTCTTGGCTGAGTACCGAATACACGTCACGCAACTTCTGAAATATTTTTTAACCAAAGGTTTGATGCTCACAATTCAATACATCGAACGTAAGTAAGTCATCATTAGTTGCGGACCGCCGTGCATCGTCTTTTGGTGTGCATCTGCTATTAAAAGGTTAGTAAAAAATGATTCTTTCGGAATAAGAATCGGATGTTTTGTATCAAATTTCAACTTAGACATTTCCAATCTTCCACCGACTCTTATTATACCATTTTTATCCAAAAACACATTTAACGATTTCAAATTCTTTCTTTTTCTAGTCAAACTTCCTTTCTCCTTTAGTTCCTCTAACTCTTCTGAGAACCCTTCTTCTTGACTTTTTCTTACACAAAGTAATAAAACCTCATCAATTTCTTGTTTTGTTAGATGGATAGTACTGCAGCGTTGCTTTAAAGTTTTTTTCAGATTTAAAAATCTACGACAATAGGCAATCACGCGTAGAAGTCTCGTCAGAGACGAGAATCTTTGCCAAAAAGTTCTGTCAAAGACCGAGGTATGTACCCTAATTTGTTCTAGATTTGTAACTAGATGCTTTGGTCTTTTAAAGTTAATTTTCTTTTCCTTTAAGAAACTGGGACCATCAAACCATATGGACATCGAAGATAGTTCCATTGCGGAGATGCCACGGGATGCGCAGTCAGCTGGATTTTCTTTAGACGCCACATGAGACCAATGCTTAGTATCCAGAGTGGTTAAAATTTCCGAGACCCTGTTGGCGACAAAGGTCTTCCAACGGCTTGGATGCTGATTCAGCCAAGCTAGAACCACCTCGCTATCGGTGTAGGCATACAAGCTAGTTTTAGGTATTGCCAACACCTCAGCCACTTCCACGATTAATTTACTCAAGAGAAGTGCGCCGCAAAGTTCAAGTCTAGGAATTGAAACTTGCTTAACAGGGGCCACCTTAGTTTTAGCTGTTACTAAAAATGCTCTAAACGACTGCGGCATATGCTGACCTGGATGCGTCTGCAAACCCATGCAATTCAAGATCGGCGGTGTCAGAATATGTGTGAAGCCAACGAGGGATTTTGATATTCACCAAAGACGATAAATCTTGTCGGTAAGCTATCCATTCTTTCAATAAATTACTAGGAACTGGTTGATCCCATTCTATTCCAGCGAGCCATAACCTTTGAATGAATATTTTAGCGACTACTATAAACGGTGCTAACCATCCAAGTGGATCAAATAAACGTGATATATCAGAAATTATTTTTCTTTTCGTTGCAGGTTCAGAGAGTGGAGCGAGATCAACGGTGTACTGGAAGATATCTTCGCCTGGATTCCAGGTAAGTCCCAAAATCTTAGTTATGTCATCCAACTTCAAATTCTATAACAGCTTTCCACCTTATCCGCCCCCGTCATGAGATCGTCCATATAGAAATTATTTAAAATAATCTTAGCCATTTCAGGACTATTTTGGCATTCGTCGTGAGCAACCTGATGCAGAGCCCGCACAGCCAGGTAAGGTGCTGCAGATGTCCCGAAAGTCACCGTCACCAATTCATAGTCTTCTATCTCTCTTTCAGGGCTCTCTCTCCAAAGTATCCGCTGAAAAGGCGTATCCTGATGATGAACTAGAATCTGTCTATACATCTTGATTATGTCTCCAACTAGACATACCTTATATTTTCTCCAGCACATAATTATATGACGCAGATCGGCTTGTAAAGTGGGACCGACCATCAAGTTATCGTTAAGCGATCGACCATTCTTGCCTTTGCATGAAGCATCGAACACAACCCTAACTTTTGTTGTGTCCTTGTCTTCCCGTACCACCGCATGGTGAGGCAAATAAACCGCTTCTTTATCTACATTTGAAACCTTTTTCATGTGATTAAGTTGTAAATATTCATTAATAACCTGAATATAATCTGTTTTTAATTTAATGTTTTTTCCTAATTTAAATTCTAACCCTTTAAACCTCTTTTCAGCTATTTGCCTTGAATCACCATTCTTGCAATCTGGATCCCCATCACGAAAAGGCAACCGCACGATGTATCGACCCTGACTATTACGGGTGGTAGTAGTCGAGAAAAGCTTTTCGCATTTCATTTCCTCTTCCGTGAGCATTTTCTTAATCCCATGTGGTTCAGCTTCCAGTTCCCAGAACCTTTTCAAAATATCATATGTGCTTACACTAGAATGCATCACGGTTATATGAGCAGGAATGTTTACGTTGCTATCGACTTCACAGACGCCAGATAGAATCCACCCGAAAGCAGTATCTTGCGCAACGAGTGATTTACCCGAATTCCAGTTAATGCCTTCCCTAATAATTTGGCTATATATCTCAGCACCTAACAAAATGTCTATTTTGTTAGGTCTGTGATATTCAGGATCTGCCAAATTACCTTCATTCCAATTTACTCGTTCTACTCTGGTTACTTTCATAACCGGTAGAAGAGACGTAATCGATTTTAAAACGTAGGCATTAACCTTTATTTGAAACCGTGGATCAATTCTCGACCTTACATTGATGATCGCCGTTGATCTGGAGATAGTACTTTTGTCTCCACCTACACCTGTTACAGTGTGTATAGCCGCAATTTTCTTTAAACCCAGATACTGAACCGTAGCTTCAGTAATAAAAGATCCTTGCGACCCTTGATCTAATAAAGCCCTTACTATATGAAACGTCCCGTCTTTCGATTCAGCTTGCACAACAGCCGTTGTTAAAAGAACGGTCTTATTGCTTTTCCCGGTTGAAAGACAGGAGACTAATGGCTCATTAGATCCCTCCGCTGACGCGGCCTTATTTTTACTGCATGAAGCAGCTCCTTCCTTCATCGAACTACCCGATGAGGCTTTTTCCTGATTTGTATCCTCGTCTACTAACCCAGTAACACCACTAGGGTGTAATAAAGAGTGGTGGCAGCGTTTGCACACCTGACACCGGGCATTGTTTTTACAATACTTGGCAGAGTGGTTGCTATGTAAACACACAAAACACAATTTTTTGTACATTGCAAAACTTCGTCGGCTTTCGCTTGTTATCTTGCTGAACGCCTTGCAAGCACTTATTTTATGGTCAGCAGCACAGTACGCACAAGCACCAGAATTTTTGGATTTCGCTATATGAAAGGACCCCGTGCTAACCTTTTTTTCAAACCGGGGCTTAGGCTCCAAATTTTTCAATCCCCTAAACCGCCCTGTTAAAAATTCGGAAAATTCATTGTATGTAGGTAATTCATCGGTCTGATCCGAGGACACCTTTAACTCCCAGGCCTTCCTGGTCTCAGGGTCCAATTTCGCGCTGATAATATGGATAACTAGAATATCCCAAGAAGATATGTTTACTCCTAAGTTTTGAATTGAATCTAGGCATTCAGAAGTTGTGTTAACTAGATTTTTAATATCCAATGCCGATTCAGATGCTAATGTTCTTTGACCTAATAAACGCTTTAATATACCTTTTGCTAGAAACCTTTTATTGTTGTACATTTTATTAAGCTTTTCCCAAGCACTCTCATAGTTGCTAGAATTTACCTGTACATTGCGCAACAACTGCTCAGCTTCGCCTACCAGGTGACCCTTCAAATAAAAAAGCTTTTGGGCATCATCTAGAGACTTGTTTTCATGCACTAAGCCTAAAAACAAATCTCTAAATGTTTGCCACTCCATGTATTTACCAGAGAAGCTTGGTATTTTGATCTCGGGCAACTTTACCTTGCTAACTACTTTGTCACTGTGACAGCACGATCTAGAATCAGACGACGAGTTTGAAGTGTCACGAGTTAACATTTCTTTTAGCTCACTTCTAAAGTGAATGTAAAATTCCTCTACAATATCATAAACATCACTTTTCATATAGTCAGACCCATTCAACTCAGCCTTTGTTACTGAACTAATCAGCTGTAAATGAGTCTTCGTGAATGTACTCCATTGTGATTCCAAATTTTCTAGCCTGGTACCAATGTATGAAACAGTTAATCGTTCCTTGGCACATTTTTTAAAATTGGTTTTACCTTTGAGCATTTTGGCTCTTGTGTCCTCAAGAACATTTATTAAAGATTCCATTTTAAACGCAGACAGTTACTAAACAATTTAATAAAAACTTAATCTTACCTTATCAGTTTATGTATGACACAACTGCTCTGTATACAAGTACTACAAAACACACAAATAGCAAAATAAACAAACAAAAACAAATAGAATTTAAGAAATCTATACTTAAACAAAATATGAAGTCTTAGTACCAGTAGTATCAATAATCCCTACAACACAAGACAAGTAACAAGTAATTGTACAAAAAATTTCAAAGTCTTAAATTTTCCGAAAAATTTTACAAGTGTTTGGCACATATAGTTTTCTAGTAAAAATCGGGCATGGATTCCCCGTATAAACCAATTATTGCTTAAAACTAATACAAGTCCTAAACTAAATTCCTTAAACTATTCTAAGTCCCAAGATAAATGTACTGCTGCCAAATTTTCTAAGTTTCACTATTCTTGAGATTAGAGTTCAAATTACAACTTGCGTTTACTATGCGTCACGAACAAATAAGTAATTAAAATGTACTCACAGTTTTATCAGGCACTCACTATCACCATATAACACTATCTTCAGTTAACTAGCTGCTCCTGAAGCGCCCCTTAGCGTTTCCGCACTGCAACTCTGCCGTAGTAATTTCCTCAGGCGTCTCACCTCCGCACGTAGCAATACTTGCTACTCGGTACCACCAGCGCAGCTACACTTCCCAGTGCTTGCTGTGGGGGTTGCTCTGGACAGCGATCCACTGCCCAGTTGAGACGGTAGTAGCCACTACCACCACTGATGACTACTTAACAAAGCCCAGTCATCCGGCTTCTAAGGACCATGAGCGATTATCTAGGTCCGTGGACGAGAAATTAAACTCCTTAATTTGTTACCAATATATTTAACCAACAATCGGTCTCTTACATTAAACACCTACGAGCTATTTATAAACTAGGCAGTGCCTACCATAGTGCGATACAGATTTCACGTACAGCGCCATCTATCGAACACAAGGAAATCTTGTGTTTAGTTTCCCACTGAGTATACGAAATTAAAACTACAACAAAAACCCTTCCATACAACATTATTTTACACATAGGTACTATTTAATACTATTACTAAACTGGACATACAGAATGATATCTAATATTTATATAGGTTAATCGCTGTACAAGTAGGTAACAGGTCGGTGTATATAGTATGCAACACTTTGATGGACTGAGAACCTGAAGAAGGTCGCAGGGAGTGACAGGATGCGCAAGGCGCAGGACTGCATATTGTATATTGTGACGTAATTTGGGAGTGTCTACGTCACAGAAAACATTTGATTTAATTTGTTTTCTGTGCGCACCTCCAGAAGTGGACTGATTAAACATTGCTTTTTTATTTCTTTTATTAAACAGTATAATTTAATAGTTAGTATTTCTGCGTCAACTTGAGTGCCGCGTTGTTTTACACACAAAGGATAGGGTTGTAGAATGAGCTTTCTGTCGTGTTTCTATCTGTGTGTGTGTATTACAGAAAAGATATTGCGCAGTGGATGGTGTCTTCTCAGATTTTATGGTAATACAGCAGATGTCTTTTATTATACTATTCATATTAAACATTTACTGGAATTACATTCTCAAAAAGGATTCTTGATTATTCAATCATTGCCATTTTAACAGATAATTGTTAGTTCTGACGGTCCTCGGTAACGGGTCGGTCATCTCCGCATACATTTCGAACACTCAACCTTTCTCACCGGACCACCGTGACATTATAGGAAAGAGTTGCAAGAACGCACAATGCAACAGACGGACGACAGTTGTGATGTTATTATTGCATGGCCGACTTTGAGTGACGATTACTTGGTCATGGATATGCGCGTGAGTGGCACGGAAATAAGACGTCATGGGAATTGAAATTTTGTATAACTTATGGTCCATTGTAGATGCAACAGTTAGCTCAGCGACAGAATAAAGAGTGAGGCGATCCCCGGATTGAGATCTTTTACATTTCAGTGTTTAATAAAAACGTGAGGTAGGACTGTATACAATACCTACTAAACAATCTAAACATACTACATACTCCACACTAAACTTATCTACATTATAATTATGTATATTGTATTCAGGACAGAAACACACGCGCTGGTTGATATACATATAAACCTACCTGCGTACATCGCCAATGCGCAGGTAAGTATACAAAATGGAACCAATGAGAATGCATCCAGCTCACATAACGTGTATCTATATGAAGCGTGTATGTATTGTGTATTGCGCAACCCACCGCCACCGCCACCGCCCCTGAACACACAAAGGAGCGCTCGTGAGTCGCGGGCGGTCCCATGCGCTTGCGCAACCTCCCATTATACCTATTCGATACATACCTACTTTTTTTTTACACAAGTGTAAATTATGTGAGCACATGAGATAGGTACATATTTATTTGAAACATTATTAGCATTACTTACTATTTGGGAGTCCTGGGACATCTTTCCGAGGGTTGGATTTGGAGATTGATTTCACTGAATAGGTTTATTTTTAATATTGCAGGTTTTCTGAAATCATTTTTCGAATAAAGCACAGGAAAGACTTAAGTTGCAAATTTGTACTACGAGAAACGACGAACCAGGGTTCCTTTTTCAACTTTTTACCAACTTATACCAACTAGGAACCCTAGTTCGTCATTGAGAATCACCATCCTGCAAACAAACTGTGAAAACAGTTTTGTTAGATTGGAATATCTATTTATTAACAAAAACAAAATGTTCCCAACGGCAGTTCTCGCAACTCCGAGTTCTATAATATGGATAAACAAATGAGACACGCAGTGTCAACCCTTCCATGCTCACATCGCGTTGCGCGGAGGGTGCAACAATAACCGAGTTGGGGTCCACCCTCCTCTGTGCACATCTCGCAATGTAACATGGCGTAACCCTAGCAGGGGTGACTTTGATCAGCTTTGTTTTTATCGATCTCTGGATATTGGGATAGGGGTTGAATAAGTTGGCGAGTAATGAAATAACACCTCACAGTAATAAACTAAACAGTAAATCTTTACTAAGAATTCGGTTGGATATGAGGGGTCCTACCAGTAAATAGGTTTGAATGTCATTCGTGTGTTTTCTGTTAGAAAAAACAAATAACATATACTTTATTTTATGAATTTGTATTACAACTTTAAACTTTGTCACACTCAACTCTTCTGCGAATACTGATTTGCACATCCTTCACTGCTAATAGGGTGGCGAAGGCAGTCAAGTATGAAAGCAAAGCCTTTGACTCAGATATAGGAAATGACTCATAACTGTTTATAAAAATACGGTTCGCCATCTGCACCTTGTAGCAGCAGCTGTGACGATAGTTGTCATATATGCGGCACAATCACACCGCTAACGTATTGTGAAGCAGTTCCAAACTGTGGCACAATAATGTTGGTGAAACATATTCTCACCCCTTTCATTGGACAACCCTTCCGCGTTGGAACGGACAACCATTCCGCGTTGCAACTGTATTCGACTATTTTAGTTTTGAAGGTTATAGTGCAGTATGTACTAAGTGATGTACGTTAAGTTTTTATATTAACAGTTGAGCGTCTTAGTTGATTAAATGATTTAGCGAGCCAGTAGATTGGGCAAGTTATCAAATTAAAGATGGTTAACTTGTCACAAAATAAATTGTCACAAAATCACTATAAATTAAAAGATTTTTTAAACATTATACTGTTATATTTTCAGCAATCTTTTATCTTCAGTGGTATTACTTTGAACGATCAAAAAATCATTCAATAATTGAACAGAAACGAAGAGTGTTAACTACCTATTTGTTTTTACTTTTTGTAACTTTTGTTTGTTGTTGTTGGTATTTGGGTTTACCATGAGTTACTATAATCGTACCGACTTACACAAAGTGTAAGGCGTGGCATTAGGTAACAGTACATCCCTGTACCGTCACCGTCATAAACCTGAGAGTAACCTTTGACTATTCAAAGGTTGTTCGAGATCAACAACTCAATATTTTGCTCTTAATTGAAATTTCTCGTTTCCGGCATTTTATTTGCAAAAATTTCACATAATTTTCTACACTTCTCAATCCCTTTACAACCTCGCACATGTCAATCACACCTCGCTATTGGTCTCACGCAACTTGTAAGTTTATGTGAATCTAAAGAAATCACGCAAGCCTATACAATTGACCATTATAAGAATTGAAAGAAGCCCATTCAAAATGCGCATTCTAATTTTCAACATTTTGGGTGTATCTTGTAAGGGTTATTTATAAATACTAAAACAGTTATAGTAGTATATAGTACTAAAACAGTTTCGGAAGGCACGTTAAGCCGTTGGTCCCGTTTGCCAGTAAAATGGCAGTCGTTAAGCTAAGTGGAAGGCTTTATTTCAACAGCAGGCAGTCACAACCTGCACCTGTCCATTTAAACACGGCAACACGGCTCACCACCTATTACGTGGGACAAATTATACAAAGGTGAAATGTGGGCATATAATATGCCTCTGCCTACCCCTTCGGGGATAAAGGCGTGACCATATGTATGTATGTATGTATTATAGTAGCACTTGTAGAATTCAAATGAAAAGGTTAATCCCGTGCTACAGTTAACACCTGTCCTTTTCAAACATGTTCTTTTTTGTTAGTTACATAACGGTGAGCAAAATTACACCTTTCAAGCAATGTGAGGATAAAAAGCCGGCGAAGTGCGAGTCAGACTCGGGCACAGAGGGTTCCGTACCAAAGAACGGCTAAAATTAACTTTTTATGACTTCAGTAGTTGTGTCATAGCTGCAACAGAAACAAATCATCTGTAAAAATTTAGGAAGGAATTTGTAGGGGAAGTGCCCTGCTTTTACCTACTTATACTTGAAATCAACTCCATTAATGTAGTGTTGAGTACAAATTCAAAAATAATAAATGCCCCTGCATATGGACTGCCCAGTTCACGCGTCACGCTGTTATTGTTTGATATCTGCTTATCCCGGGGGACGACGGTGGCCATTGACCAGCTTGCATCTGCTAATGCAAGAAGTATACAGCACTTGTAGGGGAGAAGGCATAAGCGGATAGCGGAACGGTTTGACCGACGCGCGACGCGATGATTACTACGAAACTGTTTTATTAATGTACTTTACTAACGTAGTATGTAAATATGCTCACTGACTCGAGTGTTCTGTAAACAATCACTACGTTAAGCAACTTTTGCTGTGACTGACATTCAGATTGGTCGTGACATTTCAATTGCGAGCGTTTGTGCTTAGAAAGGCAAGTTACATCGTTTGATCTTGGTTCTGTAGCAGCTTAGTTGTGTGCCTCTGCCTACCTCTATATTATACGTACTAGCTGTTGCCCGCGACTTCGTACGCGTGAAAATTATGTTATAATGCCAATTTGATTGCTCTCTGCTTAGCCCCTAGGATATGTAGCGTGATAATATATAGCCTATTTTAAGACCCTACCCCTAGCTAATATTTGTACAAAATTTGAATCAAATCCATTGAGTACTTTTCGAGATCCTTCTGGACAAAGCAAAGCAAACAGACAAACAGACAAACAGACAAACCGACAAACAGACAAAAAAAAATCTAACTATATTTTCGGCTTCGGTATCTTATGTTGAACACCCAGCGAGTATTTTTTTTTAAATATTTCCAATGTACAGTTTTGACTTTTCTTTCATTTTATTACATGTATAGATAGATATAGAGCCATTTGCAGGGCATTTGAATATTTGTAGGACTTAGTAAAACTAAACTCTGTAAATAAGCAGGCATTCATTAGGTACTTTTACGAGAGTATTTTTATAATTTCCACTTCAGAGAGGTTCAAGTCATGATATAGTCGAAAAATAATTCAGTTGGAATTATAACAAAACAGATTAAGAAAGAAAAGAAAGAAAAAAGAACGACATTTTCTTGTGCTGAGATCCATCAAAGGTGAGTATAGTCGTGGCATTTAAGCATATTAAATCTGCATTTCTGATATTGCATCTGCACTGTTAGAAAATTCTACAAACTCATAACTTAAACCACACACGCGACAGTACCTGCTCTTTTTGCGGATTATAATCCGCTAATAGTGGGCATTGTCCGCAGATGACGGACTCACAACTTAATGCAATCCTTTGACAACTGACTCTACTAACAGTTGCAAAAAATCTAAGTCAATAGACAAAAGCTAGCCGGCGTTCCCAGAAAAGTAAATCATATTTTTGTAAGACATTCATAACAGTTGCCGATAGAGATCTCTGAACTAGCGCCATGTGCAGCATTCCTGCAGAAGATTTTTCAATATTCAAGTTGTTAGGTTTTTTTCTATATACTACTAAGGTTACCGTAGTAGCCTATGGACGTTTGGACGTTTCCAACACTAAAGGCGTTGGACACGCGCTGCCAAGGGGTTACACACACGCTCTCGACCCAGGCGCAGATTGTGGCTGCTGAAAATGTTCAAGCCACTGGCTCTTTTGTTTCTAATCTATACCTACTTATTGCTTCAGTAAAGCTGTGCAATAATGGACAGATTTGCTAAACCTGTACGATTCCAAGCTACTTTGAAATTTTAAAGTCTTTGCCGCCAGTGTTTGATGGTGGCGAAATCTTGTAATAAAAAATAAGTAACTGATTATTGAGCTAATCTCAAGCTTCTGTGACCGTTGTTCACGGTCTGTAGCAAATCCTTTCAACAATTGCGTCTGCTATTGTCATCTGCCTAATTAACCGACACACGGGATTTGGAGACTCACAAACTTCAAAGATCGTGGCGACACTTCATTTGTACAATCATAAAGGAAAGACCACCAACATTACTATGTCGACGTAAAAAGATTTTACTAGACGAGTTAGTGCAGTTGACTTGGTTTATCATTCGTACATACATAATAAGTAACCAACTGCAAATCTGTTTTGATGACAGTTTATTTTCATTCAACATCAAATTCTGAGAATTTCTGCCGTGACCTACTCTTAGCATTTGACGGATTCACCATGCACGTGTCGAGGCCATAGTTTGGCACAGAGGAGAACACTATATCGATGTCTGGGACTTGCGACCCGCAGGATGTACCTTCAATGATGTATCAGCGCACCTACACCGTCAGTACAGTTTTCCCCATCTATTCTTATACTTCTTAAGTGTAATTAAAAGAATTTACACATAATATTACAAACAAACAATAAAAATAACGGTCACTATTTCCATCGCAGAAAGAAAGCTTCTATTTGCAAAGAGTATTTAGGTAATTGTGACAGATTTGCATAAAAGAGTAATGCCGCTGAGCTAAACAATTATATTATTTGTATGAAAGCAGAGCTTTTACTCCATGTTGCGACATTTACGTGAAGAAGAAAGTTTACAGGAACAATTGCTGTTTTAACTTTTTTTTTACAATACACTCTGTATAATGAAATAAGCGATTGGCCAAAGGACGGAAGAAAGTGCTGACGCCGCGATGTCATGTAAACAAAATATAATACGTTGCTAAAATATTAACAAAAGCATACTTACCTAACTAAAGTTAAGCTCACTCTGTGGAAGATCTTTTGTCGTCATTTTATAAACCTTTTTCAGTGTTTGAAATGGATTTCTTGTTTCAAGATGGCTGTAGCTGCCACGGTGCACCTTTTTTTAAACAAAGAGTATAAAATCTATTTTGCGAAAGTAGCGATTTACTTATTTAATGCAGTTCCAATAAGAACTCTTAAAGAACCTTTCGATAATAGTCATTAATCTTTATTGCAAACATTGCGTGAAAACGGTTCTACACACAAATATGACTTGCTTGAAACAGGACAGGTGTTTAACATAACATTACTTATTCTTTTACCTTTTTTTGATTGATGATACTTTTACCGTTGTAGCCTTTACGCCTATAGACATAAGGTAGAATATTAAAAGGTATGTAGGTGTTATGTTGAATGCGTTCTTTTAATTCTTATTATTGACATTGTGCTGGCTTGCAAATAATATTCGCACAAACCCACAAGTTTCGTGGGACCCATAGTGAGGTGTGATTGACATTGTGGTTCTTTGTGAAGTAGGGTTTGAGAGTATCGCAGAAGGTGAACGGTAATTTTGTACGAATTATGTGAGATAGCATACCTGAGTAAGAAATCTTAGGAAAGAAAGTAGAAACTGTTGTGTTGTTTAATCCCCAACATTTGTCAATGTCTGTCCTAGGACTTGGGTAGGTACGTTACATACGCAACACCCATCCTTTAAACAAAGAAACGTTGTCTTTTATAGGTTATTTTAGTTGTAATTAAAAACAAATACTTATTCAAAATCAGATTTTTGAATAAGTATGAGACTTTGACCAGATTCACGATGTAATAGGTAGTACAGTTCAACACGGAAGGGTTGTCCAATGAAAGGGATGGGGATGGGTGACATCGTCCACCAAACATGTGCGTTTGTGCCACAGTTTAGAAATATTTCACAATACGTTAGCGGTGGATTATGTGCAGCAGCTGCAACAAAGTGCAAATGTCGACAATTTAACAGTTCTTTGCAATTTCCTATGTTAGTGTTTATTTATTGACCTATAATCACGTCGTATTAAATTCTACCTTTCAAGGTAGGTCAAATGTTTATTTCGATCTACTTTTTACAGTAATAACGTAAACGTGGGAAGCTCTTGTGGCCCCGCGGACTCAGTGTTCTGTAAACGATCACTGCAGTAAGCAACATTTACTGTGGCCGGTCCCTGGATGGGTGACCATCCATATGACCACTTTGTTGAGCGTTTCCCGTTGGTCCCGGTTGCCAGTAAAATGGCAGTCGTTAAGCAAAGTTGAAAGCTTTTATGAGGTGGCTTGAAAAATTTCAACAGCAGGCAGTCACAACCTGCGCATGTCCATTTCAACACAGCAATAGGCTCACCACCTATTATGTGGGACATAAAACTATTAGGTGAAATGTGGGCGTATACTATGCCTCTGCCTACCCTTTCGGGGATAAAGGCGTAGTGACAATATGTATGTATGTAAGTGAAGAACAGGTAAAAAATCGTTGGTTCACCTATCGGTTAGTATCAGTGGTAAAATAGAGATTCAGAATTTGCCAAAATATTTATCTAATAAAATAAAATAAATAAAATAAAATAAAATTTATTCCCTTTGAAATTTTTAAAAAATTATTTAGGTTTGTCAAAATTTTTGTGACTCTACCGGGGGTTCGGAAATGCTACAGACTGAGAAGAACACCCCAAGAAACTCAGTCCGGTCCCTCTTATTCATCTTAGTATCTAATACATTTTTTTTTTTAAATGTAGAAAGGAGCAATTCGTGTCACTGCCAGGCAGTCTTGTCTTCTAGAAAGTCTTTAATGCTATAATAAGCTTTCTGGCACAATTTAAGTTTTACTAGTTTTTTAAATTTATTAACTGACAAACCTGTTATGGCTGTCGGCAATGTATTGTACATTCGAATACAATTGCCCGCAAAAGAATTGCTTATTTTATTAAGCCTAAATCTAGGTACAGCCAATTTATTCTTATTTCTTAAGTTTAGGTTATGGATATCACTATTTTTAATAAATTTACTGTTATTTTTATGAGTATATAATAAGTTTATATATAACATATCGACCAAAGGCACACAGTGTGCTGTGTGGTTTTATTTCATTACTCGTTAACTTATCCAACCCCCTACCCTACCCCAATATACAGGGATCGATAAAAACAAAGCATATAGCCGTTCAAGGTCGCCCCTGCAAGGGTTACGCCATGTTACATTGCGATATGTGCACAGTTACCCCAACTCCATTATTGTTGCACCCTCCGCGCAACGTGACTCAGCACGGAAGGGTTGAGTGGCGCAGCGAGTCTCTTCGCATTATATTTTGCGAGTTGCTTCAGTTGAACTAGTTATGGACGCAAAAATCGATTGACTGACGCAGTTTGTTTATTGAAATATCATCACTGTATGAATTGTACGGAGAATATTAAAGTTTTCAATAACTATTATTGTAGTAATAATATTATGAATGCCAAATAGCAGCTTTCTAGTACCAAGAATCAGAGACAGATGTGGTCAATCTGCAAAATTTATTTTTCAGTATGAAACTCCTTTGAATATTAAATTTCTACCGACATTAAATAAGAAAGTGAAACCCTACATTAATATTACCCTAAAATAAATAATTAAAATAAAGAAAATAATCATCTCAATTAAGTAGAAAGTATCTGTCATATGGTATATCATGGTTGCGACCTTAATTTCAGGATATCATGATAATTGCGTTAAATCATCGTATGAAGATTGTAGGTACTATCGTATATACCTATAACAGGATGTTGCGCAAGGGCACTGGTCGCGCGAAAGCCGCGCCCTTTGTGTGTTCAGTATACAGTGGTTCAGGGGCGGTGAGTTGCATAATACACGCTTTATATTGATACATGAATACATATGTGCATGAACCCGTTAGTGTACTAGAGCGAATAAAAGTTGAGAATTTACAAGAGTTAGGCATAAAAGAGGCATTTGTGAGTAAACTGAGTGAAAAATTTGAAAACCTAGATGAAATATGTGAGATTGAAGAATTATGGAAGCCGTTTAAGGAAGGACTTGTGGAAGTTGCGATTGAAGTGTGTGGGGTTAGCAAAAGACGACAAGGATGTATGGCAAAAGGAATGAGTGCGGAAGTTCTTAATGCGTTGACTGGCAAGAAGAAAGCATGGTTGGACTGGTTGGCTACAAAGGCCAATCAAAGAATGCAAAAGGCAACGGATGAGGATGTAAAAATGGCAAAGGATGACTATAAAAAGTATAAACGTGTTGCAAAAGAGACGATGATGAGAAAGAAAGAGAATGATAGAGAAAAATTTGATAAAAGGTTATCTGAAGACTTCCAACGGAATATTAAATTTTTTTGGAAGTCCATAAGAACAGTGAGGAGTCAGCAAACAATGTCGCCGCTCAATCACATCAGAAACCAGGATGGAAGTTTTGTAAGAGGAGAAGAATGTGTGCTAAAGAGATGGAAGGAATATTTTGAGAGTTTATTCGAAAAAGAAGATATACAAGGCGATACGCGTGTTTTAGAACTGAATGAATTTGGCGATGAAAGCGAGTTAAGTATGGGAGAAATAGTGGAAGCGTTGAATTGTATGAAAGTAGGAAAGGCTGCTGGAATAGATCGGATTTCTGTCGAAATGCTGAAAGCTGGACGTGGCGTGGTAGCTTGCCAGCTGTACCGCCTTTTTAACTTTTGTTGGCGAAGTGGCAGAGTACCAGCAGAATGGTGTAAAGCTGTCATTGTGCCGCTTTACAAAGGAAAAGGGTCGCAGCAAGAGTGCAAAAACTACCGCGGCATAAGCTTGCTCAGCATCGTTGGCAAATTGTATGCAAAAGTGTTGATAAAAAGAGTGATGAATGAAACTGAAGGAAAAATGTGGGATGTGCAAGCAGGATTTATGAAAGGAAGGGGATGTACGGATCAGGTCTTACCTTACGATGCGTAGCTGAGAAAGTTTTGGCTAAAAGTCAAAAGGTCTATTGCATATTCGTGGACTTGGAAAAGGCCTATGACAGAGTGGTGAGGAATGAACTGTGGTCAATATTGTCCATGTATGGAGTGAACAGCAACTTGATACGGGCACTGAGGTCTCTCTATGAGGGTTCTAGTGCTTGTGTCAGGATCAACGGGGCCTGCACGGACTTCTTTCACATTGAAAAGGGTGTGAGACAGGGCTGTGTAGCGTCTCCGTGGCTGTTTAATCTATACATGGATAGTTGTCTGAAAGAACTGCAAGAGAGTATGTATGGCTTAAAAATGAATGAACTGACCGTCAAATGCCTCCTATACGCTGATGATCAGGTGATATTAGCATCATCAGCGGAGGAATTGCAGCTGATGGTTAATAGTATGAATGAGGCTCTAAAAAGTAGAGGAATGAAAGTTAATGTAAACAAGACGAAAGTTATGGTTTTTGAAAGAGAAGAAAGTATGACGAATTGCTCAATCTTCATTGAAGGGCAAAGAGTGGAACAGGTGAAAGAATTTGTATACTTGGGTTCCAAATTTGTAAGGGATGGAAAGTGTGACCAGGATATTGAGCGAAGAGTTTTGGCAGGAAATCAAGTGAATGGGGCTATGTACACCTTTATGAGCAGTCAAAATGTGTCTGAGAAGGCCAGGTTGGCTGTACATAGGGGAGTGCTCATCCCTACACTTATGTATGGTAGTGAAAGTTGGGTATGGCAGAAGAAGCATGAAAGCAAAATTAATGCCGTGGAAATGAGAAGTCTGCGAAGTATAGCTGGAGTGACTTTAATGGACAAAAAAAGAAATAGCGTGATAAGGGAAAAATGTGGTATAACAGAAGATGTAGTGACTAAGATCGAAAAAGGGATGCTTAGATGGTTTGGACACGTGGAGAGAATGGATGAGAATAGACTGACAAAGCTGATTTATGAGGCGAGAATGAATGGGCAAACTGGTAGGGGTAAACCTCGGCGTACGCATGCCGATCAAATCAGAGACGTTCTGGAAAAAGGCAAGGTCAAGAGTACCCTTAACCGGCGAGCGTGTATGAAAACAGTTATGAAAGTAGAAGAAGCGAAAGTTGTATGTCAGGATCGTAGCAAGTGGAAAGCCATAGTCTCTGCTTACCCCGATGGGAGACAAGCGTGATTATATGTATGTATGTATGTATATTGATACGAGTACACATTATGTACGCTGAATCGATTCCCATTGGCTCGATTTTGTAGGGAAATTATAATGCGCATTTGAGAGGCAGGCAGCTACAAGGAAGCTCTTTAATGTCATTTAATTTAAAGCAAAATATTTTTCATCAGCGTACATATTATTTTTAACCCAAAATATTAATCTGTAACTATTCCATATTAGCCATTCCATTAGTTAGAGAGTAGCGCACACACACAATGCGACAGACGGACGACAGTTGCGATACTTGCCACATCATCAACATTTCCTGCATACAAGCCATGGACATGCGCATTAGTGATGCAGAATGGAGTTATAATGACGGACTTCAAAGCTTGAATGTTTCAAATGATTTGACCAGTCACTGGCAGCCTATACAATAACGATGTCCGGTTAAAGCTTTGATTTTTTTTTACGAGTGAAAATTCTCATCGTGTACCAATCCTTACCGGACTCTTACCTTCTAAAACCACAAAAGCCCTTTATTTGCCCTCATAAGTGCCAGCATCTGCTTCCACTGCGGCCTCACCTACAGATTTGCGTAATATCCCACTTCTTTGGGGGATTGGTTCGGGTGTTACGCTAACTTTGTGTAACTTAGCTTGGTATAATAGATAATTAACCCTTTATAAGCATCTTCAGTTCAGTCGAAATGCTGTAGGTGGTAATTTCTCGTACCTGACTATCGTAGTTTTGTATTGGTATATTTGTTAACATTTATCTCTGATTTCACCCGCGTAGCTCCCGTTCCCGTGGAAATAAAATGGGATATTTTTAAATGCACCTCTGTTTAATTTTTCTGCACACTAGGTAACTCCACTAATTTACTGAATGCAAACCAGAAAATTAAATGCTGTGCAAAAAAACCAATTGATTAACTAAACATGTCCTACTTAAAAAACTTAAATATTACTCAGAACGAGATGACCTTTTTAATCGAATTCGCACCAAAAATGTGGTTCGTACATCGAATATATGATTTGTGAAACAGAAATACAAATTGCATATCAAAAATACTAACTTGCACTCTAAATAGTACTATCTTATAACGGAATAGGTTAGGTTAGGTTAGACTTTTATTTTTTTGATCAATAAAATTTAATTTTGTAGAGGTGACTGATTAAATTGAGGCTTAACTTAGAATAAACGATGCTCCTTAAAGTAAATTAGGCGATAGATTTCCTTAAAAAAGTTTTAATATTTTTGTTGAACAATGGAATTTTTAGATATACAATTCTGATAATAGTTATTCGTTCAGTAAAACAGTTCTGCAAATACCATTAAACAGCATAATGAATTTGGTATATTTAGTGTGCATAATTAGTGTGCAAGTCAGTATTTTTGGTTTAACTTTGAAATATTTTGTTCGGAAAAAGGGAATAAACAGATATCGATTTAAATACATGCCAAATAAAATATAGCCTATGTTACCAGCGGATAGTGTAGCTTCTCAAAAGTAGAAGAATTTTTCAAATCGGTCAAGTAGTGTCGGAGCCTATTCGATGCAAACAAATAAACAATCAAATCTTTCCTCTTTTTATTTAAAAAATGTCTTTATTTATGATAATCAGTTCCATTAAATTGCAACTTCCTGGTTCGTGTGTTATGCGACACGCACATACTCGTAATCTATCTAGTTGACACGTGGTCCCTCGGCGTCTGCACTGAGTGGGTTACAATCACCATTCATTCACCATGCGAGTGATCGAAGTGAGTGGGCAATATATTGACATAAAAACACCTTCATTAATCAGCGTCGCAACACAGTGAAGGGTTAGGTCTACGAACAACAATCTGTTATTCTTAGGGTTAGCTCTACATTGAGAATGTGTTTCTGTAGGCCTGCATCCAAGCGCTCGCAGCCCGCTGACTCAGAGTTCCGTGAACGATTATGCCCTGTATGTCTGTGTACGCTATGGCTGGTTCTCAGATGGATGACCAATTTGTGCCATTGCCATAGTACTGGTCTAGTAATAGGAAAATAGCGAAACATAGTACGCCTCTGTCTACCTTTTTGTGACTACCACCTGTCGATTACTGATAACGTTTGATCCGCTATACTCTACGACCCGTGGCTCACGCCTATACAGATAGATAAATAGATTGCACTTGGCTGTCAAATATTATCGACATCTGCGCCTTGTTGCAGCTGCTAGGAGTGTTATCACCACACGCAACTATACTCTCTAACTATAACGTAATATGGATCATATTTGTATCCCACAATATATTTCTCAGTCGTCACGCGCCTGTCATGTGAGAACCCTTCCGCGTGGACATGGATTACGTCGATACCAGAGCGCAGCAAGGGATCTGCCAAAAGGGTGGCATTATGTGGTTTCGGAAAGTACCTAATAACTGTTGTTGGTTTTTGTCTTTTTTTTTTTTGTTTAACGTGAGGGAAAATCCTCATAGGATGTTATGCTGGACTCTTACCGACTAAAAAACCTCACGCCACGCCTAACAGCCTATGGTTGAGAGCCCCGGGTAAGCCCTCAGGAAGGATGTCCCGTGACTCCCAACAGACCTACGGCCGCCAATGCGGCCTCGCCCAGGGGGTGGTTCGGGTGCAATCCCGCGTCTATGGGGGGTTTCGGGTGTGACCCCGCTTCTAAGGGGGGGGGGGGGCGTGCGTAAGTTGCTCACGTCACGCTGCCGTCATGGGCCTGCTTCTGTAAGGACGGTGAGCGGCCCTCTCACCGTCCTCAGACCCCCGGTCATGGAGGCCGATAGTCCTCGGCGAAGACACGTCGGCGGCGCCCAGGGCGCCGACTGCGGAACTCGGGTGGGAGAGTTCTCTCCCGCACCCGGCCCGCCGCCTCCTTCGCGAGCATGACCTGCTCGCAGAAAGAGGCGGCGCAGTCCCACTTACTCCCGCTGGAGAGCATGGCTCGCACCATGGCCTCGAGCGAGAGAGTGTCCACGCCCAGACCCACTACGAGGACCTGGCGCTGTTGTGCCCACGCCGTGCACTCCACCAGAGTGTGGAGCGCCGTGTCATCGCTGCGGTCCTCGCAGTGCTGACACTCGGCCGTGGTTTCCCGGTGTTTTCGCCACAGATACCTACCGAAGCTACCGTGCCCGGCAAGCATCTGTGTCAACCGGTTGTTGGTTTTTGTCTATATTTACCTTAGCGATTACGGCATTGAGTTTGGCGTGTTTCAAAATAATTATGTATTTAGGATTTTATTTATCTTATATCAAGTTTTCAAATAAGCAATAACCGTTAGACTCTTCCCTTTTCAATAATATTTGCATGTTGGTGAGTGTTTACTTTTTTTTGTCTTGGAATCAGCCAAGTGTACTGTCTCAAGATGAATTGAGCGGAGCGGTTAGTTAGACATAACTTTGAAAATCCATTTCTGTACCTTTACGAAATCACAAAATATTTAATGGGAAAATTAACATTTTTGTAGTTAGTTATTCTTTATTGTAACATCAAGAATATAAGCACAGTATAAAGAAAACTACTCTGTCGGCGGTGATATAAGGTTTTCACAAAATGATAATAATAATTTAAAATACTAAAGTGAGTAAGGCGCGGCCTAAAGTGAGTAAGGCGCGGCCTAATCGCACAAAGGCAATTTCTCTCACATTCAACCTTTGAAAGAGATTTATTTTAACCACTACATGGGGCATTGGTGGTGCTTTATTAAAATATTAGCTACCATTCTTGCATATAAATATTATATACCTACACGTATACACCTACAAAATGTACGTAGGCACTACCAGTACTTACCTACCTATTATTATTTGGTTAATAATATTTTAAGTTGATAGTATAGGGAATTTTGAATATGTGGGATTGCACAGACTTTTATGTAGGTCGGCTCTCTTAAACGTCTTACACACATTGTCACCTTTACGGCCTGGCCACGGGGATCGGCGGTGGCGGCGGCGGAGGCGACTAATCGTGCGGCATCGTTTGCAGGCCACGGGCACAGTATAAATATATGTTGTTTAACCAGTATTGTAGCTCCCTACAAACGGACGAAGCGCAAGCTATACCTACGATTCTCGTTCTCGGCAGGCCTTTCAGCACGCAAGCAGCGTCCGCAGTCGCGATTGTGCCGAGTAGACGAATGGACGGTGTCGTTTTTTAAATAGTAACCGCGCGTGTTTTATTTACTAAAAATATTTAATATGACAACTAGAGTCTATTGTGCTTGTTTTGGTTGCATGAATTCGTCAATAACGCACCCAGAGATAACGTTTTTTAGATTACCTGGAAACTCCGAAAGGTAAGACTATAAATTGATTTTACTGAAGTACTAATTGGTACTATACTACTAGTTGACTAAAGTTAAACAAAGTGATTGCCACGAGTGAACTAGTTAGTTACATGAAGTAGGTATGTTTGTGTTTAAAACTGGACTTGTGCTTGCTCAGTCAGTGAACGGTGCGATCCAATATAGTACAATATCCAAAAAAAAACTAGTTCAGAACTCTAGTACGTGTTGGTAGTACATTTAGTTCCGTTGTCAGTTCGTAGTTATTTAATTAAGAGCAATGAGGCTTTCTTCTGCGTACGCTTAGGTTGTGGAATGATCTCCCTGCTTCGGTTTTCCCAAACGCCTACAGTATGGGGTTCTTCAAAAGGGGACTTAGAAGGTTTTTAAAGAGTCGGCAGCGCGATTGTGGCGCCTCTGGTGTTGCAAACGTCCATAGGCTGCGGTGACCACCGGTACATCTGGTGGGGTCGTATGCTTGTCTGCCACTCTAGTGGTATAAAAAAAAAAGATTTAGGTATGTTTCAAGAGTATTCATTTCTTTGTGGATGACCGATGTTACAGTACACTTAGCACTGTATGACTGCCTCTGTGGCGCAGTCGGTATTGATACCGCCTGCGGCGCTGGAGGTCGTGGGTTCGATTCCTACCCGAGACAAATATTTGTGTGACCCATAAATGTTTGTCTCAAGAGTCTGGTTGTTTCTATGTATAATATGTATATATTTAAAAAGTATATTAGTATTAATATCCGTGGTCTGATACCCATAACACAAGCAGGTTATTCCTAGCTTACTTTGGGATCAGATAGCGTTGTTTGAAATGTCCGTGAATATTTATTTATTTATAAAAAAAAATTGACAGAATTTTTGTTACCTTTGATTTTTATTACACGCATAGAGATAAATATGAACTTCCAAAGTTTAACACAACTTGACAATTTACGAAAAGTACTAGTATACTAGAGACTGACTAGAACTTTCAAATCGAAAAATAGTTTTAATTTTGTAAATCAAAAATTTTACGCAATGATTATAAAGACAAGAATTCCGTGATTCTATCACTGACGAAACATGTGATGAGCCGATTATTATTGTCTACGCCGCTTACTCACGCGCCGCCACCCCGCGCCGCCAGCCGTTGTGGGGATATTATATTATTACTCACAAAGTATTTTTTTGCTTAAATAAAAAAGGTAAGTACATATTTACTCGAAATGAAAGCTAGTTGTCAGTAAAACAACAATCCTTAATACAAATTGAAGGCCTTGTGGGCGGATTGAAAAAAATCAACTGCATTAGGCTCACTATCTATTACGCGTACGTAAAACTATAAGATAAAATGTGGGTGTATACTATGCCTCTGCCTACACCTTCAGGGATAAAGGCGTGACTATATGAATGTATGTATGTACATATTTACAATCGCAATACTAAATAGAAAGTCAAAGTAGGCACATATTATTAAAATGCTGTAGGTGGGCAGCCCTATCGCATGCTTACGTACCGCGCGGCTGTAGGCATTTATTTCTAAAATCCGGCCGAGTCAAACTACAGTATACAGTGCCACGGGGTAGTCGCGTTCGCCGCCGCGACCAGTAATTTGATCACTGGCCTAGTCGCCGCGACTGCCGCCCGACGCCGTGGCTCGCGCCGTACTGATTCATGCATTTGTTTCACTCGCTCGCCGCACCGCCAGTCGCCGTGTCGTTCCTCGTTCGCTCGGTACATTTCGCCGGTCGCATCGCCGGTCGCCGTGCCGCGTGGCATGCTCAGTACATTTCTATTCATTTGTTTGAGTCGCTAGACGCTTCGTCGGTCGCGCCGCAAAAATTTTCGCTATGGCGACTGCCCCGTGGCCAGGCCGTTAGTTTATTCCCGCAGGACGACTAGACTCCACACTCAATTATATGCCCCAAGACTAACGTAATAAGAACCATATTGCCACGTCAGTCTTAAAGAACACAATAGTTGTCACACGCCTGTCATTTGAGCACCCTTCCGCGTGGACATGGGGTACGTTCCTGGCACCGCCGGGTCCGATAGTAAAGGATGAAGTTACGTACTATTATGAAGTAACGGTCCTTTTATCTATCCCAAATGATTCAGCAAGTTTGAAATGCTCAACATAAGTACGAAAGTTTGTGATTGTGAATGTTTGGATGTTTGTTAATCTTTCAAGGTCTAACTACGGATCTGGCTGAAATTTTGTACAGGGAAATATTATATTCCCATGGGAAGCTGGAATAAAATTCAATGCAGGCGTAGAAGAGGGCGCCATCTGTGTTTAATTAATGCTAACATACCGAACTTAATCGAAGCTTCGAAACTACCCATCATATTTCAAACTTCTACTGGCAACAGGCAGTTGCAGGTTGGGCATAGCATCCATCAAGACTTTCATAGTAGGTAAGTATAATGATTTTTCGTTGTCTTCTGTTGGTTTCTGTTGTCTAACATTACTATTTTTGTGACTTCATAAAGATCTTACGTATTGTCCAATCCAATGTGAATGCTATCATGAAAGGATCCCCCAAAGACTCCAAACAAACACAATACATAAATGTGAGTGAAAGGTTGTGAGGCGTCTCTGGGCACCCTTCTGCATGAACGTGTATTAAGTACTCCTCCTGCCAGCACCGCGGGGGCTGCTGCAGATAAAGGACAAGGTTGCGTGACGGACGGAGATGTAACTGTTCTTTGAGAGATAACGGGGCAATTTGGCATATTCAATATGCAAACATTCTTATAATTTATGTAGGTAGGTACCAGTTGTGCCTCACGGGTTACCTCTATCTTCTAATTACCAACATTTTTCTTTAAAACAAAAGTATCCTGAGTTGCTCCTTATGGTATCCGCTATCAGCCAGTGATGGTCTTGAAAGAAAGAAAAAGAAGAAAGAAAAAATATCTATTGTGAACCACAACGCACACACATATTACGACATTATAGGTATAAAGTACTTAACATTAATTAATAATATCTGCCACGTAGTGTGATCTGCTCAGGCTAAATTAAATCAATGCAGCAAAAACACGAAAAAAAAAACAAAATTAATAATTATGTACACTTATCTAAGTTAATACTGCAAAAAAATTATTCAAACTCCGAAACAAACATTTTTGTAGGCCATACAAATATTTGTTTGGACCCGGGAATCGAACCAGACCTGGCTTAAGTCGCAATCATATTAGAATGGCTTTCGGCTCGACTGACTTCAAATACAATTGTGTTTTCTCGAAGTATTGATATCAGCTGGGGTTTATGCTCCTTATTTACAACGTGACCAGCTTGTGAGATTTAATTTAAGATCGTTTCCGTGCTTCGGAAGGCACGTCAAGACGTTGGTGCTAGTTGTCAGTAACATAACAGTCGTTATGCTACAACAAAAACTGCGGTTTACCACTGTTGACCGAAATTCATTTCATCATTTGACGTGTGACCGAAAAAACATTAGACCATTCTACTACTGATCGAATGAACAATTGACCTAAAGAGTTTTTATCGAACAAACATTTGGTATTTTTACTACTGATCGAATGAACGTTTGGCCGAAAAACTGTTGACTAAAGAATATTTTAACAAGGGCTGAATCAAAATGGCTAGGTTAGGTTAGGTTAGAACTGCGACCATAACGCACGAGCCGAGCGAGCGAAGCGAGCGTGCCGCGGCAGCGGCCGGCGAGTGCCAGAACCGAATTCTACATATTTCGCTTTTATTCGTTAAAATATTCTTTAGTCAACTTTTTTTCGACCAAACGTTCAATCGACCAGTAGTAAAAATACCAAATGTTTGTTCGATAAAAACTCTATTCGTCAATTGTTCATTCGATCAGTTGTAGAATGGCCTAATGTTTTTTCGGTCACACGTCAGAGGTTCAAATTAATTTCGGTCACCAGTGGTAAACCCCAAAAACTGTTATGAGAAAATGTGGAGGCGAAAAATATTGAGGGATGGATAGGTAAAAACAACAATAAGATTTTATAATATTTAATTAACTTATAAGTACTTACATAAATGACTAAAATTAACTTATAATCTACTTATAAAAATAAATAAAACATAAAAACGAGATATTGAAGGATGTTTAAGTAAAAAACAATAGGTTTTTTTAAATATTTTATAACTAATCGGTAGGTACATACATGCAATAACAACTAAAATTAACTTATTATCTATACTTCTATACTAATATTATAAAGAAGTAAAGTTTGTGTGTTTGTTAAATTGTAAGGGGTAATCTCGGGATCTACTGAACCGATTTTAAAAATTCTTTCACCAATAGAAAGCTACGTTATTGTGGAGTGTCATAGGCTATATAGCATCACGGTACAACTAATAGGAGCGGAGCAGTAATAGCAAATGTTTCAAAAATGGGGGACGACGGAAACAGGTAATACTCTCTCTTATGTGGCGCAAACGAAGTTGCGCGGGTCAGCTAGTCTACTAATAAAAATAAAGAATACTAGCTGACCCTCGCAACTTCGTTTACGTTACATAAGGTCTATGAAAGTAGAGATATTTCTTTATCAGACGCCTAGGAGCGTGTGAAACTGCCCTGTTTGCTTAATCAGAAAATAACTTAAAGAAAACTGAATTATTTTAGAATACCGTTAATCTTTAAGTTCTTTTATGACTAAGTAAACACGCCATTTTAGAATGACTCTTACTTACAAATTACAAATAAAAATCATAAAAATTACAACGGTGACGGTGCGGTGGTGGGAAAAGTGGCTGCCCTGCCACGGGGCAGGAGCTCTCACGAGATGTGCCCCGCGCCATCCATTGAGACATACGCATCGGAAGCAGCCGACACGCTAACGATGCCTTCGGCGCGGTCGTCGCCTCCGCCGACTCGTGTGTGTCCCTATACTATGTAAAATATGGCTTGATCTCCGTGACAGTGCTACAAACGTTCACAAGAATAGACTTTGTGCCAACGGAATAAAGCTTTTGTGGTTGAAATGCAGAGAGTGAGAACACAGAGGTGCAAGGTACACACACAAATAAGTACCTACCTCATGAGGACTAAGGTTTCGGGAATATTTTTAATACGCTTTTATTAGGTCGTCGTGTATGTAACTAACAATGTAATGGAATCTAAGGAAACTAATTTAACCATCTTTCAAGGATCGTAGCGTCATCAAAATTGGCGGATGTATGTAGTTTTGATGACAACACAATAATATGGTACTGTCAAACTGATATGATGATGGAGCCGGAAGATAGGCACTGAAAACCGGTGAAATCTAAGGCAGCTAATTTAACCAGCTTCCAAGGATCGTAGGATCATGAAAATTGGCAGCTGTATGTAGTTCTGATGACAATACAATAATATGGTACTGTCAAACTGATATGATGATGGAGCCGGAAGATAGGCACTGAAACTTCGATGGAAAAAGTGGAATCTAAGGTAGCTAATTTAACCAGCTTCCAAGGATCGTAGCGTCATGAAAATTGGCAGCTGTACCTATGTAGTTCTGATGACAATACAATAATATGGTACTGTCGAACTGATATGATGATGAAGCCGGAAGATAGGCACTGAAAACAAGTGGAATCTAAGGTAGATAATTTAACCAGCTTCCAAGGATCGTAGGGTCATGAAAATTGGCAGTTGTATGTAGTTCTGATGACCATACAATAATATGGTACTGTCAAACTGATATGATGATGGAGCCGAAATATAATGCACGCTTTTGCAATCAAACATTATAACTAAAAGCACATAGTTTACACTTCAGCCTAGAAATAGAGGCAACTTGAACGATCCATAATTTATTTTTGATTTTTTCGTGCATTATAAAAGCGTATTTTTCTAGGGTTTTTTAAACCATTTATTTATTTAAAGTGTGAATATTATGTAATTCATATCCCTACGACTGTCTTGCCGGACTCGAACCAAATAAATTAACCACGCGGTCTCTGCGTATCCACCTTTAATTATCGTACTAGACTAGAGGATTTACCTTTGCCGACTTGCCCTAGGAGGGATTTGCCCTAGGACGCACTAGCTTTTACTGCTTTCGCGAAAACTAAACCTAACCTACACAATAACCCTTCTATCACATACCTACTTATACTTTTTATTTTATAACTAGCTTTTTATTTAAAAAAAAAATAATCAGCCACCTAAATGAAATCGTATTACACCTACATTTTAAGAAAATCAGGAGTTTTTATATATATGACTGCCTCTGTGGCGCAGTCGGTAGTGATACCGCCTGCGGCGCTGGAGGTCGTGGGTTCGATTCCCGCCGGAGACAAATATTTGTGTGACCCATAAATGTTTGTCTCAAGAGTCTGGGTGTTTCTATGTATAATATGTATGCATTTAAAAATATATAAGTATTAATTAATATCCGTGGTCTGATACCCATAACACAAGCAGGTTATTCCTAGCTTACTTTGGGATCAGATAGCGTTGTGTGAGATGTCCGTGAATATTTATTTATTTATTTATTTTATAGAAGTGAAGCTTCATAAAATTTAATTTCACTGCGACCAAAACTAAACTCAAATATTGTCTCTTTTCCTTTATATGCCCACGTCCAATTCAGAACACTAAGCCAATACAAGTTTGATTTAAATCCTCTTTTATTTTAAAAAAATATAAAACTGCCTTTTTTGACAAGAAAAAGTATCTATCCATCTTTTTTGTTTCAAAGCGAGCCAAAAGTCATGTCACTTCAGTAAAGCATGAAAGAAGCAGCGCTCACTGCAGTAAGCAACGTTCAGTATGGCTCCTCCTCAGATGAGTGACTACTTTGTGACATTTCATTTGCAAGTGGAAGGCACGTCAATTTATTGGTCCCGGTTCTCAGATAACGAAATAGAAGGCCTCATGGGCAGCTAAAAAAAATTGAGAAGGTTGTCGTCACACCTATTTACGTAGGACAAAAACCTATAGGGTGAAGTTTGAGCGTATGCTATGCTTCTGCCTACCCTTGGGATAACTTATGGAATTAGGCGTTGCGTGGCGGAAATCCATCCTAGAACGATAATAAAAGAGGGAAGGGAGAGGAACCATCACACCCTCGATTCGTCAATCCCAACGTACAACAGTTAAGGATAACCACAACTAATAGTAGGGGAGGAATGACGGATTACCCCTTGGGAGATTAATGCGTGACTATAGAATGTCTGTTGTATGTAAAACATAACAAAGTAAACATACTTATTAATGGTTATTCTGTTCAAGGTTTAGTTTTCGCTTCATGCAGGTAAATGCATGCTTCTTCCTCCCCTCTTCGAAGACACGCTCCAACATTATTTACTCCTCGTGGTCGTCAGCTTCGAGAGGTTCCTGCTGTTTGATCCGACGCTTGAAGCAGAGGCAGCTGAGCGGGCTGACATTGCTATATTTCCATGATGAAACATCTGTAGCATAGAAAGAAGTAGCTATATTTAATTTATCATATTCAAATGAACAACTCCTCCGATGTGATTATGGAGAGAGCTTGAAAATTGTGTGCCTTCATTATTTTAGTCGCCTATTTTAGATTTCTTCAAGGTTATGAAATATAAGATATGATGAGATAATGAATAATAAGATAAACACTGTCTAACTAAATTCTATTTGTATTGTCTAACTAAAGAGAAACCTTTGTTGCACATTTGATTCATCTTAGTATCTAACGAAGAGACTTAGCTGTATAAAGGTCTTGTATGTGAGTCACTATGTCTTATAGACCTTTCAACACGTTATTACACTCTTTCAGATACATAACTGCTAAAAGATGTGATGTGGATGTACTAACTTACATTTTTTTTAAATTTTGAAATCATAATATGAATCTGTCACACTATACCATCCCCAATTCCCAAATTAAGCTAATAGTAAACTTGTGTCACTACCCTAAAGAGGCAGTCAAATGTGAAATAACTTAAAATATAAGACTTGTTTGTGAATATTCATTATTATTACTTGTGTAATATAAACTCACCTCTAGGTGGACCAGTGCCCATGTGCAGTACAACACAATTTACTTGCTCAAGAAGACCAGCTTATTATAATCATTATTATTTTGTGGGGGACGCCGGCTATGCCGAGCGGACGATCCGACCGCCTTTTTTGCTGCCCATTTCGTCCATTTCCCTAGCCACCCCTCTCGGGAATGGATTGGGTATCCCAGCAATCTTCACGGCGCCCCTTCAAATCTTCTAGTATCCTTATAGAATCGGACTATCTGATGCACCTTCAAATGTTCCAGATCCTCTAGATTTAATCTATCCTTGCCAATAGTCTCCCATCTGCTTAGTGAGAAGACCAGCTTAAGTTCAGTCTTGATTTCGCGCAACTTGCGTCGATGGTGACTCTGCTTCGCGGCTAAGTTGTTCCGTAGTCTGCGTTGTCGGTATCCCTCGTGTTCCTGAGTAGCCTATCAGCAGCGTATTACCTTCACTCCGCTCAATCTCCGCCAGCGCTTCTCTTTCAAATATTTGGTATTCTTCGTCATCTGATCTGATAGGGATTCCGATGCAATCGGATTTTGTAATTTCAATGTAATCGCTATCCTAGGAGATACCGTAGGCATATGACGCACTGCCGGCCGGCCGAGGGAGTTCAGGCTCGATGTTTGGTGGTGCGCAAATATCTAAAAAAAGACACAATTCTTGAGATATATATCTACCAGTATATTATAGGTACTAGCAGGCCCGGCAAACGTTGATCACAAACCTGATAGCAACGTCTACCGCGTCCAATTGTGTTTTCAAATCATCTAGGAACACAAACAATGAAAACATCGAATCGGTCTCTCTAGCTATCATGGTTTCTGAGCGACAGTCGCATGACGGACAGACAGACGGACGGTGAAGCCTCATGGACAGGGTCCCATTATTACCCTTTGGGTAAATCAAAAATCCCTACTAATATTATAAATGCGAAAGTAACTCTGTTCTTTTGTTACGCTTCCACGCTTAAACTGCTAAATCGATTTAGATGAAATGTCATATACCGAGAGATAGTTAGTTAGTTGGTTAGCGAGTCCCTGAGAAGGGCATAGGCTACTTTTTAACCGACTACACAAAATATTACGCGATTATAATTTTACGCGATAGCTACTTCTACTACAAAAATATGGAACACCTAAACAAAATGAACTCACCTCTAGGAGACCCAGGGTCTATATGTAGTAGTAGTGGTACAACCCTGGCAGACACGCGAAGCCAAAGCCGCCTCCGCCGCAGCTATTTGTCTGGTCAAGAAGATCAGCTTAAGCTTCGTCTTGATTTCGCGCAACTTGCGGCGGTTGCGACTTTCCTTTGCTGCCATGTTGTTCCTTAGCCTGCGTTTTCGGTAGCCCTCGTCCTCCTGAGAAGTCTGTACGTTTCTCTTCATTCTTGGATTGCTCCGTAGTAAATCGCCTTCGTTCCGCTCAATCTCCGCCAGCGCTTCTCTCTCAAATTTTTGGAATTCCTCATCGTCTGACAGCGATTCCGATTTAATCGGTAACGAACGCCCAGGAGATACCGAAGGCGTTCGATGCACTGCCTCGCGAGGGAGTCCGGGCGAGATGTGTGGAATAGTAGGAGAAGTGTGGCTATGCGGTCTGGTGTAATAAATATCTGAAAAAAAGAAGCAATCTTGTAATATATACCAGTATACCTACTATACTAGCAGGCCCGGCCAACGTTGACCCGAAACCTGATAGCAACTTCTACCGGGTCTAATTGTGTTTTCAAATCATTTAGAAACACACAAATAATAAAAATAAATATCCGAATCAGTCATGTCATTCAGAAAGAGACTTTACGTTACAAGCACACGTAAACTAGAACTAAGTACTAAAACTTTGTTTTATTAATTAAAAATTATTATGTTTATCCCATAGAATAGACCAACGCGCGCCTCAGTATCCTTATTAAATACCTACTAGCTGACCCTCGCAGCTTTGTTTACGTCACTTAAGGTGAATGAAAGGAGAGGTATTTCTTCATCAAACTCAACAAGCAACGTGTGAAACTGCCCTGTTTGCTTAGTCATAAAAGCGCTTAAAGATTAAGCCTATTAACACGCCAAGTTAGATTTACCCTCACATTCAAAGAATTCTAGGTTTATTGAAATTTTGTGATGTCTCTAATTTCTGAACTTCAAAACCCTCAATATGAAACTTGTGTGGAATAATGCTTAAAATATTCTCTTTCCAACACTATAAAAATATTGGAAATCATATCACGCGTTGAGAAATTACACTTGAAAAAACCGACCAAGTGCAAGTAGGACTCGCGCACTTAGGGTTCCGTACCAAAAAAATCCCCTTGCTCCTACTTCTACGGCATAGAGTTTAACCACATAGCCATTTTTGGTTAACTCATTGGTCAAGTCAAAATTTTTATTTCCTTCGGTACGTTGGTCTCCCATGGCAACGTAAGCTCCACAAGCACCATAAGCTTATGTATCCTTGAAAACAGGAATATGTCGGGTCTTGATGGCAGGGCTTGACCGCCTCCCGTATGATTTCCAATATCCTATCATGTCGACGTGAGTAATGACCCCGGTCTAATAGCGTCCTACAACCCACCAGCAGGTGCCTAGCAGTTCCAATTGCTTCTCCACATACATTACATTTTATCTGTGGCTTTTTCCCACCTGACCTTTTTTTTACTTTGGTTTTTTTTTCTTTTTCTATGTAACGTGAGGGAAAATCCTTCATGGATACTATGCCGGAATCCTACCGACTAAAAAACCTCACGTTACGCCCAACAGCCTACGGATGGTCCCGGATAAGCCCTCGGAAGGATGTCCCAGTAAATATCCATTTCGTTTTAATTAATTATTTTTTATGAAAATACACTGCAGGATTAAAGTTGAATAGAGCATTTTGCCCCTATAACTTATATCACTACATATTGTAAAACACATTTGAATGATGAAACACGATACGTCTACAAAATCGGTGCATGTAATTGAATTGGTTCTCTGCCTTATCGCCAAAAATTGTTTTGCCAATTATCACTTGCCAACTAACTCTCGAAGAATAAACCGGCCAAGTGCGAGTTTGACTCGTCCATGAAGGGTTTCGTAGCAGCAAGTAACATAATATAAAAGTTCTTATAGTTCGTTGTAACTTTGATTGATGTTTTAACACGTTCGCAGTGGTAGTGATTTTTCTAACCGAAAATTGCGGTTTATGACGTATTAAAAAAAAACTACCGGCTCTATCTCGTTCAGAACAATTTTCGTTGGTAGTTTTTATGGCAATGTACATCATATATTTTTTTTAGATTTATCACTCTCTTAGTTTAGAAGTTAGAGGGGGGGGACACTCATTTTTCGACTTTGGAAGTCCCTCTTGCGTAAACTATTCACTTTAGAAAAAAATGATGTTAGAAACCTCAAAAGCATTTTGGAAGACCTATCTATAGATACCCCACACGTATGGGTTTGATGAAAATAAAAATTTTGAGTTTCAGTTCTGAGTATGGGGACCCCCAAAATTTACTGCATTTTTTCTAGTGTTATATAAGAATCTTAATGCGGTTCACAGAATACATCTACTTACCAAGTTTCAATAGCATAGGCCTTATAGTTTCGGAGAAAAGTGGCTGTGACACACGGACGGACAGACAGACAGACAGACAGACAGACAGACATGACGAATCTATAAGGGTTCCGTTTTTGCCATTTGGCTACGAAACCCTAAAAATCGTTAGTTCGCGGAATAATCATTTGCCAACTTTTCTTTTAACTTAGATTTATTTCCAAACCTCGCAGTTACCAACTGTATGTTTGGTCGCTTTTTTTATTAATAGCTTATAATAGGTCGGATCGTCGTGTATGTAACTAACAATGTAATGGAATCTAAGGAAACTAATTTAACCATCTTCTAAGGATCGTAGCGTCACGAAAATTGGCAGCTCTATGTAGTTCTGGTGACAATACAATAATATGGTACTGTCAAACTGATATGATGATGAAGCCAGAAGATAGGCACTGAAACTTCGATGGAACCAGTGGAATCTAAGGTAGCTAATTTAACCAGCTTCCAAAGATCGTAGCGTCATGAAAATTGGCAGCTGCATGTAGTTCTGATGACAATACAATAATATGGTACTGTTGAACTGATCTCATTACGGAGCCGGAAGATATGCACTGGAACTTCATAATGGAATATCGTATTATATCTGTTTTTGGATTCGTCAGAAAAGTCTTGTAATGAACTTTGACCAGGCTTAGGTTTCAAGTTTCTTTTGACTTGTAAAACTATGCAATGAAATCTCAAGTAACTAATTTAACCATCTTTCAAGGATCGTAGCGTCATGAAAATTGGCAGATGTTTGTAGTTCTGAGAACAATACAATAATATGGTGCTGTCAAACTGATCTGATGATGGAGTCGTACGATATGATCTGAAACTTCATGATTCAACATCGTATCATAGCTGTGTTTGAATTTGTTAGAAATGAACTTAAACCACGATTAGGGTTTAAGGTTATAACATACCTGTTATATATTGAAGTTAATATTGAGCGCTTTTGCAATCAAATATTATAATTAAAATCACATAGTTTACACTTCAGCCCAGAAATAAAGGCAACTTGAACGATCCATAATTTATTTTTGTTTTTTACGTGCATTATAAAAGCATTATTTTCTAGGGTTTTTTAAACCATTAATTTATTTTTATTATGAGACTTTTCGAAATGCCAACTTTCAAGTAGCAGAATGTTTTAGTTTGCGTAATATTCATTTTGTTGTTTATTGTTTACCAAATGATGTATCAAGTAACCGCGGGCGGAAAGCTAGTACCTTTTTAGGGTTTAGTAGCTGAATGGCAAAAAACGGAACCCTTATAGATTCGTCATGTCTGTCTGTCTGTCCGTCCGTATGTCACAGCCAGTTTTCTCCGAAACTATAAAGCCTATGCTGTTCATACTTGGTAAATAGATGTATTCTATGACCCGCATTAAGATTTTAACATAAAACTAGAACAAAAGCAGTTAATTTTGGGGGTCCCCATACTCAGAACTGAAACTCAAAAAATTTTTTTTCATCAAAACCAAACCTTATAGATAGGTCTTCAAAAATGCTCTTAGTATGTGACCCGTTTAATGTTCAATCATGGCGACACGAAATTAATTTTGTTGCGCAATATTTGATTGTGCAATACCTGCTAAAGTATTAATTTAATTTGCATGGTGTAATCGGAATAATAATCTTGATGATATGTTCAAGCCAACTAACGTATTTAAATTAAGAAGGATTCCTTATTACCTAATGTATAAAATAAAATGGCAAAAAATACATTTGATGTATGGGAGCCCCCATTAAATATTAATATGTTTTTGTTTTGTATTTGTTGTTATAGCGGCAACAAAAACACATAATCTGTGAAAATTTCAACTCTCTAGCTATCACCGTTCATGAGATACAGCCTCCTGACGGACATACAGACAGACAGACAGACAGACGGACAGCGAAGTCTTATGAATAGGGTCCCATTCTTTACCCTTTGGGTACGGAACCCTAAAAACCACTTTATCTTTCATCCCCTCTCCTGAAGGAACCGCGCAAAATATCGGGATCAGAAGTACCTATTCTGGAACCCTCTTCGGATCATAAGCTCAGATTGTGCCAAGTTTCATTCAATTTGATTCAGTAGTTTCGGCGTGATACTTATTCGGGATACAGACAGACACACATAATTTTTTTAATTTACATTTTCGGCTTCAGTGCCTATCGATTAGAGAACACCCTAAAATTAAAATTTTCAAAATATCTTCCATGTACAGACTCGACCCTCTACAGTTTTATTATGTAGATGTAGATGTAGGTGTGTACGTTACACATCGAAAACATCCAAACTCCGAATCACACATTTGCGGTTCTCACAAATATGAACCTAATTGTTCCGAAACCGGACCTCAGGACCCCGAGTCAGAAAAACTAAAATAATAGCAAAAAAAAATAATTATAGAGTCTATAATCTTACCTGATTCACACCGGTTTGCACTTTCAGCCCCGCTCTCTCGTACTGCTGGTAGACAGTAGCCCAGCGGTAATGGTCTTGAGACACTCGACTGCGGCGGCTGTTGAAGACCAAACGGCGGTATGACACCACTTGCATGAGGCATTGGCATATACCGCTCATAGTAAGCGGGAAACGCAATACGCTGAAAATTTGCACTTGCTTCTTGAGTCGACGTGGTATTAACAATCTTCTTGCTCAAATCTAGAGCCTCATTTTGATCGTGAGCGAAAGAAGCCATGGCGAGGGAGGAATAACTTCGAAAAGTTAAAGTTAAGTCCGCTGTAGTCAACTCTTGACGAGCGAATGGCGACTGATGTGGTAAAAGATCAGCAGGAGTGCGCGCGGGGTTGACAAGAGGCGGGGCTAGAGAGCGTCCCCGCGCGGGGAGGATTGAACAGGTAGTCGGCCTACGAGTGGGACATCCGTGACAAGGAACTATCGACCATATAGACCAACTGTCGCTGTACGTACAGTGTGATTCAGTCTTTTTTTATTCTTTTTCATAATATTACTATTCAATACTATATAAATGGAGACAGACTATATATTGAGACGAACCGAACTCCTCAGGAAAGGAATTTTCAACGAATCAATCGACACGTGTTTCGCCTACACACGAGGCATCTTCAGGACTACATGGCAGCAAATGCAGTCCACCTCGTGTGTAGGCGTAACACGTGTCGACTGATTTATAGTCACGTTGTTAAGTGGAGTAGTGCTAATTATTAACAATCTGGAGGGTTCAGGTAATTTTCCTATTCAACATCCAAATTTCCTTTCCTGAGGAGTTCGGTTCGTCATTCCTCCCAAACAATTAGTTGTGGTTATCCTTGACGGTTGTAAGTTAGGATTGACTAATCGAGGGTGTGAGGCGGGTTGCTCTCCCTCCCCTTCCTCCCCTTCCCTCCTTTATTATCGTTCTAGGATGGATTTCTGCCATGTAACGCCTGATTCCATTAGAACTGTCAAGAAATTACCTAACAACGAGTGTAACGGCGTATTTCCGACTTTCATAAATAACTCAAAGCAACTGTTCTCACAAACTTTCTTCTTTTGTAATTTTTGCAAAATAAGTAAAAGCTCGGCTTTCGTGCAAATAATATCATTGTTTAGCTCAGCAGCAACCATCCTTATGCAAATCTGAGACAATTAAATACTCTTTGCAAATTGTTGCAAGCTTTCTTTCTCAGTTGATAATAGTAAGTAACCGTTATTTTTATTGTTTGTGTTTACCTATTATATAAATTCTTTTAAATTCAATTGGAATTATTAGAAATGTTTGGGCATAACTAGAGGTTCTTCTAAATAAATCATTAAGTAACCAATTGTTTGTAGTTGGTTTTCAACTTAGTTGAATTGTCACAGATCACAAATAATTTATTTGACCATGAGTCGACATCTAGTCTCAAAAATATTTTTTCTCAACAATTTGCTCCAACGTTGACCAATTCCGATTCAATAGAAACGCGTTTAAATTTTTTTATAGGAAATGCTGGGTATTAATAATTTTATCTAAGTGCTTCTTTAGTAAGTTCTTTACTGGAACGAATACCTAAATAAATACTAATTTAAAACTACTTTGATAGAATCCTACCAAACCAAACTCAAACTATACCTAATTATGTTCGGTTCCTTCGATGAATCACACACGGCAAGTAATTGCAGATGCTAATAAATAAAAATTGCAAAAATGGTTGAAGTATTATAATATCAGAGACTTGGATCTAGTCACTAATTCTGTAGGCACGAATGGTATCTAACTCAAAGTCAAGTCTGCATTAACTCGTTTTGCAAAATCTTTGTACGCGGCCACAGTAATGTTGGTGGTCTTTCCTTCATGATTGTACAAATGAAGTGTCGCCATGATCTTTGAAGTTTGTGAGTCTCCAAATCCCGTGTGCGGTTTATTGGGCAGACGACAATAGCAGACGCAATGGTTGGAAGGATTTAGCTATAGACCACACAACGGTCACAGGAGCTGATGAGATTAGCTTAGTAGTCAAGCAGATACTAATTCTTTGCTGCATTAAGAATACGTTGTTCATTATTTATGCTCATCAACACACCGTCAAAGATCGGTAGCTTTGAATCGATAAATGTTAGACTGATTTATTCCGTTGTTGTATAATTTTAGCAAAAGTAATCTATACATATAATAAAACTGGTCGAGAATCTGTTTAGGGAAGATATTCTGAAAATTTAAAATAGTAGGGCATTCTCTTTGGGACATTCTTCCGAGGGCTTACCCGGGGCTCCCAACCGTAGCTAGTTGGGCGTTTCGCGAGGTTTTTTAGTCGGTAGGAGTCCGGCATAGCATCCATGAAGGATTTTACCTCACGTTAAACAAAAAAAAAGGCATTCTCTATTGATACTGAAGCCGAAAATGTAATTTTATTATTTTTGTCTCTGTCCACTACTGAATAAATTTGAATAAATCTTAGCAAAATCTGAGTTTATGATCAGAGGAAGGTTCTAATCATTTCTAAAAAGGTTCTAATAATTTGCGCGATTTCTGTGGGAGAGGGGATGAAAGACAAAATGGTTTTTAGTTGTAATTTCTCAACGCGTACCTAGTCCGATTTCCATTTTTTTTTGTCTCTGATAGAGAGAACTTTAAAGACTGTTACACAAGTTTCATTATGAGAGTCTCTTAGTTCAGAAATTAGAGACATCTAAACTTTCGCTAAACCTAGAATTTCAGGATTTCTTTGAATGTAAAGTGTAATTCTAAACTGGCGTGTTTGCTTGAATCATAAAATGGCTTAATGTTTAAGGGCACAGTGACCATCAAGTAGACGGCCTTGTGATGTGGCCCTTAATGCTGACGTTTTAAGAGGAATACATGTGCCCTGGCAAATAAATCCTAGTCTTTGTGGTTCCACAGAGAATAGATCTTATGAATCGCTCGGTAGCGTGTGTCGTGACTCGTGAGTCAGTGTGTAATGTAATGTAAGTGGTTCTTTTGGATCAGTTGGTAATACCATCTTATCCAAAAGAACCTAGAAATGGTCACTGTCAGTAGTATTGGAGACTGTGAAAGTGGCCACCATCGCTAGATGTTGACATGACTTTCTATCAGGCGGGTGCCATAACTTTTTCGCGCTGAATACATAAAGTAAAACATAAAAGAACTAGGTATTAACTTGAAGATGTCTCCAGTAGGAAATCAAAAATGTATTCTAACATTATTATGAAAGTAAGAGTTCTTTAAAAAAAGTAAAACTTTCGAAACCATTATACTAGATAGTAACGTAACGTAGTAATATTAGTTCAATGAATAGAGTACTATTTTATTATGCACCTTTGAAAGAACGCAAACACTCTTTTGTTAGAACCATTCCTAAGTGAACACAATGTTGTACTTGCACTACACTATAAAAACTAAAACAGCTGAGGGAAATCTGCTTTTAAAATAACTGTTTGTGTTTTTGCATAATTTACTAGACAACGCATTGAATGGATGACAAAACTTCGAAATTTTTTTAAAGTTTTTTTATTACAGAAAAGTAAACCTTCTAAAAACTGTGTCTAATACCTTTCTCTTAATATTCATCCCCAATTACCTTTCTGTTTAACAAATGTTTTGGAAACTGACCTTCCAATTTTGACTGTTGCATTACGAGTTCACTAAAATTGAGAATGAGTAAAAATGTCATAAATATACAAAATTGCAAGTTAGTGAAACCTTAGGGTACTAACTGCCGTACGCATTGGGATCGAGCCCTCAACAAAGCACCTAGGACCCTACGATTAGTTACTTGCTGACTGGTCACAAGATAATATTGGTATTAGGCTGTTTCTTCTTTTTTCTACCTTTTTCATCGTTTTGTCACCAATCCGTGAAAAGTGTTATTTTGCTCACGGTAACGCACCCAAAGAGAGCATGCTTATGCTTCCTCCACATTACTCGCGAAGTTGAACGAAGTTCGTCGGCGAAGTTGCGCTAGTCAAAGAAATTTTTTGACGAAGTAGGCCGAGGAGTCCCTCCACACTATCGTACTCGTCCAACTTCGTTCAACTTCGCGAGTAATGTGGAGGGAGCATTAGAAAGGACAGGTGTTAACTGTAGCACGGGATTAACCTTTTTATAGGATTCCACCAAGTGCTACTATAACTGTCGTTGTATTTATAAATAACCCTTACGTTACTGCACAAAAGATACATCAAATGTTTAGAATGAAAAGGAACGTTATACCTATTTGAGGCTTTCTTGCAATTCTTATAATGGACATTGTGTAGGCTTACGATTCCTTTAGATTCGCACAAACCCACAAGTTGCGTGGGACCCATAGCGAGGTGTGATTGACGTGTCAATATCTGTGGCCAGTTTATTTATACTTCTCAAACCCTTCTTCACAAAGAGCCACTCTTTGTGAAGAAGGGTTTGAGAAGTATGGAAAATTTGTAAAAGTTTGTACAAAAGGAAGAAATGATAAATTCTAAGTAGTTAAGTGCTAACTAATCCCTCCACACGCTGGTGGAGTGCACGGCGTGGGCGCAACAGCGCCAAGTCCTCGTAGTGGGTCTGGGCGTGGACACTCTCTCGCTCGAGACCATGGTGCAAGCCATGCTCTCGGCGCAGTCTCAAGTGGTACTGCGCCGCCTCTTTCTGCGAGCAGGTCATGCTCGTGAAGGAGGCGGCGGGGCGGGTTCGGGAGAGAGCTCTCCCACCCGAGTTCCGCAGTCGGCGGCCTGGGCGGTGCCGACGTGTCTTCGCCGAGGACTATCGGCCTCCATGACCGGGGGTCTGAGGACGGTGAGGGGGTCGCACACCGTCCTTACAGAAGCAGGCCCATGAAGGCAGCGTGACGTGAGCAACCCACGCACGCCCCCCCTTAGAAGCGGGATCACACCCGAAACCCCCCAAAGACGCGGGATAGCACCCGAAACACCCCCTGGGCGAGGCCGCAGTAGCAGCCGTAGGTCAGTTGGGAGTCCCGGGACATCCTTCCGAGGGCTTACCCGGGGCTCCCAACCACAGGCTGTTGGACGTTACGTGAGGTTTTTTAGTCGGTAAGAGTCCGGCATAACATCCTTTGAGGATTTTCCCTCACGTGAAAAAAAAAGTGCTAACTAATCAGTTGTAGATTTGGAACGCCGTGTATAGCATTTCCTTGGTATGTCCAAATGCCATTTATAAAATTGAAAAACAAATTAACTCCCTGGAATTATATCCTTTTCGACGCATTATAATCAGAAATCGATGAATTTTGTTCTTCCTCCCGAGGCTCACATACCTAAGTTATTTTCAACAATGCTTCATACATTGGTGAAAATATTAAAAATATTTAATCGTTAAAAATCATAAATACGTTTTGGTTAATAATTATTATGTGACAAAATAAGCATGTTCAATTTCACATCTTGCCCAATTTAGGTCAGTACCTACGTTAAAATGACTCTATTGCAGAAGGACAGATTTGCAAAGTCCCGGAATAATACATCACGATTGTCAAACACATACCACATACCTACTGTCTGATTCACAATGCAATGCGGTAGCTGCTGTGATGTATCACGAAACTAAATAATAATCAAATATAAAGTACAGTTAGCTAACTCCTCCGTCACAACGCGGAAGGGTTGTCCAATGAAAGGGGTGAGTGACAACCTTTCACCAACATTGTTGTGCCACAATTTGGGACTGCGTCACAATACGTTAGCGGTGGATGATGTAGACTGTAGCCGCAGCAGCTGCTACAAGGTGCAGATGTTCGAAAATATTTAACAGTTTATCTGCAATTTCCTTATCTCAGTAATCGGCTGAACAGAACTAAAAATTAGTCGATCAATAAAAAAATATACTTACCTACTAAGTTCGAAGTCTCACTTTTGCTACTGTCGGATAGTCCTCTCTACTAGTCTCTACTTCCCTGAGCTACTCGTAGCACGTCCTGCGAGACATGTCTGACGCTGACCCGTCAATCAGACATACATAACGCTGATAATATGAATATGCTTGGTACTCGTACCTAATCTATACTAATATTATAAAGCTGAAGACTTTGTTTGTTTGTTTGTTAAATAGTTAAAGATACGTAAAAATTGTGTACTACAATATTGTTCCTCTTAAAAAGTTCAAAAAAAAAGTCCGCATCAGCATATGTCTATCTCTTAAGGTTCGCTCACAATAGCCTAATTTGTCCGTTTCTTAAGGTTCGCTCAAAATATTATAAAACTGAAGAGTTTGTTTGTCCTAGGATCTCAGAAAGTACTGGTTGCATTTCGAAAAAATATTTTACAGTCTAATTGTCCATTTATTGAGGATGGCTAATGGCGATATCAAATCACTCTAATGCGAATAGGAGCGGAGCAGCCATAAATAATGTTTCGAGAACGGGGAAAATTTCTTTCTTTTGAGAGCTTCCACTGCGTACGTTGCGTAAATGGTTAAAGTTACGTGAAAATTTTGTATTACAAAAATGTTCCACTTTAAAGGTCACAAAAAAATGTCTTCAACAGAATATGCCTATGTATTAAGGTTCTCTTACAATAACCCGTTTTAATAAGTTTTGAAGTATGAGCGACGCGACGGGAGTTGGTTAACGTGGTCTGCAGTGGTTACCAATCAACAGAATGATAAAAACTGGCCAAGTGCGAGTCGGACATGCATGAGTTCCATACCAAAAAAGGACGGGTAAATGCAACGGGAAACATTATATCACTTTACATATTAATACTGCACCTCTCTCTTTCTCGCTCATGTAACGCAAACGAGGTTGTGCGGGTACGCTCTAATGTATATAAGCGACGCGACGGGACTAGGCGCGACGAGAGTAAATGCGACGGGAAACATTATATTACTTACTCAAAATATTAATACCATACCTCTCTTTTTCTAACTCTCATGTGCCGCAAACGAAGTTGCGCGGGTCAGCTAGTTTTACTTATATAGAAACCAACACAGAGGTTCTATTTTATGACTCAACCACTTATTCGGCCCCTTTCTTCTCCCAATATCTGTGGATCGATAGAGCTTAAATCTGATCAAGGTCGCCCCCTTGCATGGGGTTATGCCATTTTACATTGCGCTGTGTGCACAGAGAGAGGAGGGCGGACCCAACTCGATTGTTGTTGCACCCTCCGCGCAACGTGACGCGAGCAATGAAGGGCTGACACTGTGAGTCTCATTGTTGCCGTTTCATAGGGAACTTAAAATAAGTGAATTTACAATGTAGTTATATACCCACAAAACTGTTTTCCCAGTTTGTTTTCGAGTATATGAGAATTTTTTACATAATTTTGTGTTGTTATAATTTTTATACAACAATCACCCATAAAATAATTGTTTCTCGAAGCAAAAGTCTTGTCTAGGATCATACCTACGTATCGTATAATAAGTAGGTACATATAATAGAAGGTTGCGCAAGCGCATTGGTCCCGCGTATCTCAGGCGCGCCTTTGTGTGTTCAGTGGCGTTGGGTTGCACAATACACACTTTATGAGGATTATGTACACATTATGTAAGCTGGGTGGATTCTCATTGGCTCGATTTTGTAGCGAATACATTATACGCATTTGAGATGCAGGTAGGTATTATATGAGCGTCACCTGAATACAATAAGTAGGTATGTATTGCGCGTGGTATGTTTACAGGGCCTGCTATCTCATCCACTCACGCGCATATCCATAACCAAGTAATCGTCAGTCAAAGTCGGTCGTGCAATAATAATATCGCAACTGTCGTCCGTCTGTTGCATTGTGCGTTTGTAACTCTTTTCTATAAAGTTCATGGTGGTCCAGTGCAATGGATTTTAGTGTTGCAAATGTATTACTGCTAGCAATGGAAAAGATTAACTGTTAAAATGGTAAAGGAAGTGATTAAATAATCAAGATACTTTTTTGTAAAGAAATCCTGGTATAAGTATGATGGATTGAGTAAATAGTCGAAGACATCTGCCATTGCCATTGAGTTTAACATGACACCCACTGTGTAATCTATACTAATATTATAAAGAGTAAAGATTTGATTGTTTGTTTGTTTGTTTGCACAAATAGGAGAAAAATTCTTTCACTGTTGGGAAGCTACACTATTTGTGATGAACATAGGCTATGTTTTATTCCCGTATTCCCGCGGGAACGGGAATTACGCGAGTGAAATCGTGTGACATCCGCTAGTATCTTATAAACCGCTAAGGTGACAAAACTTCCCGCTAACCTTGTAGTGAAAATTGTTACCGCAGTCTATGCATTGTGTCTTAGCAACACCAAAGGTTTCGGGTCAGAAATCTCATTCCACTCACCAAGTGCTGTAAATTGCTAAAATTTCACTCTAAAATACTAAATCTGTTAATAATTCGCGTTTATTAAAATGCCACCAAACTTAGAAGCATTCAAATAACATAGCTTTCCTGATGGAAAGCCATAGGCTGTCCACAGCTAGAATACTGGTCAAGTTGATGCAGAAACACTAGATACCTAAGTAAACTATCTTGTTGGGTAATATAAGTAACTTATATTTTCTTTTAGGGAGACAAATGTGGTTATACCAATTTCGTACCTATTTGTGACGTGACGTTTCAATCTTGTTCCACCGACCTTGAGACCCTGAATCTGTCTTTAGTTATTTAATAACACACGAACTGTATCAAAGACCGTCACATTTTTTTTTCTTTAAGTGACTGGACATGCTATACGTTATAGAAATGTCAATTTCCGTGACGTCTTATTTCTGCAACTCATGCGCATGTCCGCGATTAATCGTCCGCAACTGTCGGCTCCGCAATGACAATCTCACACGAGAATTTAACTCTTTCTATCGCAATTATGAATCCGGTCATCGCGGCTTTCTGATAAGAATTGAATATTGGAAACATAACTATAACAAGGAAATAAAATCATTAGGACTGGGCAACTATCTAAGTGCAAGATGAGTGAATTCTGACATCTGCCTAATTTACCCACATTTTAGTTCTCGGTCAGAAACTCAGATATTACAGTATTAGCTTTTTGTATTCTAGGTATTTAGCTCGGTAAAATACTTAATGAAGCCCGCCGGATGGAGAATTAGTGACCAGTCTCACAATGCCCAAGACATATTATATTGACAACGACTCTTAATTGGCGGGCCAATGATGTGTCTCTTCACACTGCGCTTAAAGAACCCGAGAATGTAAGAGGAGGAGAACACGTCCAAGTATCTCTGGTTCAACGTGGGTTCAACCAAGAAACGAGTTTTTGAATCTCTCGGTTCCGGTGGAGATCCTTTCCACTGTATGAGTGAGTGGGTCTTCTGCCACTCTTGGGTTAGTTACCTAATTAACATTGGGAGTAACTTATATGCTACTTTTATTCCCCGAAATAAGTTCTCATGGGATTGTTACAAACTTATATAAATAGATCTATGAATGTTTGTTAACTACTCTTTCACGTTGGTACAGGGATAGATATTATCAAATTCGCGAAGAATAGACATTGTTAAAATAAAATTAATATCTAACCAGAAGTCTCGGAAAGTATCCCTATTGCATATTTTGGGTCTTCTTGACAAAAACAGTTATGATTACAGTGTGTGGTTCTTATACAAATATGATTTGCAATATTCTGGAAACCCTTTCATATTGTGCGAGATTTTTTTTCAAAAACAGTTCTCAAAGAAGAAGCATTAAGTTGTGAGTCCGTCATCTGCGGACAATGCCCACTATTAGCGGATTATAATCTGCAAAAAGAGCAGGTACTGTCGCGTGTGTGGTGCAAGTTGTAAGTTTTTAGAATATTGTAGTCTTTTCAATCAGAGATATCAAATGATTTGACTCTCTGGCGCTGTAGCGATTACTTACTATGTTTTATTTGAAGGAATTCTGGTCAAGATCTTGATGTTATGATTCTAATTCTGATCTTGATGGATCAGATTTAGACAGCTCAACGTGCACAGTGACAAACTGTGTTCTTCTGTCATGCTGGGGTCTTGGACTCGAATTCCGGGTCTATTAATATTTGAGCATACCAGTACTTAGTATTAATCATGATGGTCATAATAATAACACACTTGAGAAAAGTGCAAAAAATGTCCAGTAAAATGAACTACCGCTTGCTAATTTGCGTCGTCAATTTGCGTAAGCCGTAATCACTGCAGCCACAAAAGCCCGCTACCCGCTCGTCTCTTGTGCCATACACAGTCACATGTTTGTTGCATGAGCAGATGCAAGTTTGTCAGAAAGTGTATATTATAAGTAAAAAACCCGTCGCGTCGTCCAACGGGAAGTGCTAATACCAATACCAAACAACAACATACTATATAAGATAAGGTTAGGTTGTGAACTGTCCACAACCTAACCTTATCTTTGGCGTTTATTTTAAGTTTAAGAGATTCAAATTCCAGTATTTCACACCTTATCAGTATCAATATCAATCAATCAATATCAATACATATAATAAAATCGTAACAGTTTGCTGTTTGTACATTGAAGATATATTAGAAAAAAGTTTATAGGGGGGCTTTATGGACGCAATAGAACCCAAAACAATGGTTTTTAGAATTTTTGTCAGTTTGTCTGTACGTTTGTGCACGCTAATCTCAGCAACCGCTCAACCGATTGCGATGCCGTTTTCTTTATTGAGTTGCGGTTTACTCCACTTAACATTTAATGTTTGTTTCATGACAATCGGTTCATAAGTAAAAAAGTTAAATCAATCTAAAGATAATGCAGCGTACGAAGTCGCGGGCTTTTTTTTTTGTTTAATGTGAGGGAAAATCCTCATGGATGTTATGCCGTCCTCCTAACTCCTCCTACTGACTAAAAAACGGCACATAACGGCGAACAGCCTGTGGTTGGGAGCCCCGGGTAAGCCTCGGAAGGATGTCCCAGGACTCCCAACAGACCTACGGCCGCACTGCCGCCTAGTCCAGGGGGTGGTTCGGGTGCTATACCGCGTCTTTGGGGGGTTTCGGGTGTGATCCCGCTTCTAAGGGGGGGCGTGCGTGAGTTCCTCACGTCACGCTGCCATCATGGGCCTGCTTCTGTAAAGATATAAGTTTAACATGCGTGGAAATCCCGCGTTTCCTCTATCCATCTAGGATCGGATTCTTGAAGAGGATCGTAAAGAGGCGCTGGCAAGCTAATAATACCTATAATATATGCCTCAATATATTTATGTGATACTAGGGGACGTCACGCGGTTTCAGCCGCGTAGCTCCCGTTCCCGTGAGAATACGGGATTAACATATAGCTTATGTTTACCGGGAAGAGTGTAGCTTCCCAACAGAAAGAATTTTTCAAATCGGTCGAGTAGTTCCGAAGCCTATTCGATGCAAACAAACAAACATTCAAATATTTCCTCTTTATAATACTAATTTATGTATTATATTAGTATAGAAGTATAGAAAAGCACAGACGGCAATGAAAAGAGTTAAATTACAATTGAATTTTACACATTCATAAGACATCATAATTCTGGTCACTCACATTCATAGAACCATACCGTATACATCGTGTGCATTATAATCGTAACCCTTTCCTGACAAAGAACCATAAGCTGGCTAGAGATCTACACTAGATATAATAGATATGGACAAATATTCGAATCAAATAGTAAATAGTTTACGACCCTTTGATCAACAATATACCTTACTATTTGATTCGAATATCTGTCGAATAATGGCCACAAAGGTACAATGTCATTTGTAGGAACTCCTCAACACACGTTGTGTGAGTTATTTAAGTCAACAACGAACTTGCACGACACTATTTAGAAGCAGTTTAATCTTCAAAGTAAACATTATTCAGCATTTAAAGGTGAAACATCTTCAGGAGCGCTGGGCGTTTCAACGTGCGATACATTACATCAGAAAAAAAATATCTGTGACGACTTTTTTTCGTTTTCACTCCCGTCACTTTTACATTTTCACTTACAGTTGTTTTTTCTTTAAAACTATCGTTTTTCGTTGTGCAAGTTTTTTTTAGATGTAAATGCACTTTCGTTGCCTGAAGGTTGAACCAGGTTGTATTATAGGCCGTGGTCCCAAGCAGGTTGCCGTGGAGGTTTAAAAAATGAGAAGAAAGTAAAGCCTGAACTGAGCATTGTTGTACATGTACTCCCTGCCATTTCAGATTGCTTTTCAGCTATTCGCCATCAATATGATTTGCTCTAAAGAGTGGCGCACACGAACAATGAAAATGAAGAACGAACATTGCGACATTGTTGCCGAATGAACAACATTTCCTCACTTATGGCCGTGGATGCATGAGTCATAATAGTTCCCGAAACTTGAATGTATAAAATACTAGCTGACCCGCGCAACGTCGTTTGCGTGATAAATAAAGAACCGCTCGACTGATTTTGTGCAAACTTCACATAAACCATCTACGAAATAGTCCGAACAAAGCCTAAAAATTTGGTTTGAATAGGTGAGCCCGTTCTTGAGTTATAAAATTACAACGAAAAGTGGCATTGATTTTTATATATATAGACTAGCTGACCCGCGCAACTTCGTTTGCGCCACATAAGAGAGAGTATTACCTGTTCCCGTCGCATTTTCTCCCGTTGCGTTGCGTTTACTCCCGTAGCGTCTCGTCGTTAATATTCAATACTACGTGTGAGAGAGAGAGAGAGAAAGGTTTCTCGTCGCGTGTATTCCGTGGCATTATTGTAGAAAAATTAAAGAGAGAACAACTTTAGAATAACTTTTCCCCCGTTTTTGAAACATTTACTATTACTGCTCCGCTCCTATTCGTTGTAGCGTGATGCTATATAGCCTATGACACTCCACAATAACGTAGCTTTCTATTGGTAAAAGAATTTTTTAAATCGGTTCAGTAAATCCCGAGATTACCCCTTACAATTTAACAAACACACAAACTTTACTTCTTTATAATATTATTACTAGCTGACCCTCGCAACTTCGTTTACGTCACATAATGTGCACGTAAGGAGAGATAATTCTTCATCAGACTCGTCAAGCACCGTGTGAAACGGCCCTGTTTGCTTAATCATAAAAGAGCTAAAAGATTAAGGCTATTCTAAAATAATTCAGTCCACGCTTTCGGCGCGTACTGAATTATTTTACAACAGCCTTAATAATTAAGCTCTTTTATGATTAAGCCAACACGCCCGTTTAGATTTACCCTCTTATTCAAAGGAACCCTTGAATTCTAGGTTTGGCGAAAGTTGAGATGCCTCTAATTTCTGAACTACAAACCCCTCAATCTTGAATCTTGGGTCGAAAAATTCTTAAAGTACTCTCTTTCTAATACTAAAAAAATATTTGAAATCGCATCACGCGTTGAGAAATTACAACTGAAAAACCATTTTATCTTTCATTCCCTCTCCCGCAGGAACCGCGCAAAACTTCGGGATCAAAAGTATCCTAGAACCTTCCTCGGACTAAAAGCTCGGAATGTACCAAGTATCATTCAAATCGGTTCAGTAGTTTCGGCGTGATACTTATTCGGGATACAGACAGACAGACAGACAGACAGACAGACAGACATGAAAAGTTTAAATTACATTTTCGGCTTCAGTATCGATTAGAGAACGCCCTCCAATTAAAATTTTCAAAATATCTTCCATGTACAGACTCTCGACCCTCTACAGTTTTATTATATGTATAGATAAGTATAGATTATAATTATTTGTCCAGCCACTAGAAGCATGGTAACTCTATAAGATTTATTTCTGATCAGTTGAAATGTGTGCACGCGTTACTTTGGTTTGACAATATAATAATTTGACACAGTAAAAGCTTATAAGGAAAAAAAGTACATAAAACTGTTGCTGTCGAATTTTAACGGCCAATCGTTCTCTGCTTTTAGGAATCAATTTTAACATGAATCTATCAATCAATAACGGATTCTATTAATTAGCAATTTCCTGGTCAGTGTGTGGTCACAGGAACCGGGTTCATCAATCTTGTGGGTCTGTGCACCGCTGCGTCTGCACTGAATGGGTTACAATCACCATGTTGGACAACGAGTGATCGTTGACAGTGCGCAATATACACTGAATAGAAAGCGCCTTCATTAACCACCAACGCATCACAGTGGGTGTTATACATTGCTGCCCTGGTAACTAATATCCCGTTACTTTTATCTTACTGTTCTTTGTCGACAAACAAGAAGAAAATGAATTCCTAATTAAAGTGAAATAACAAACCTAGAAAAAAATCTGTTTAGACGTAGATCTTCTTTTTTTTAACGTGAAGGAAAATCCTTCATGGATCCTATGACGGACTCCTATCGACTAAAAAACCTAACGTAACGCCCAACAGCCTACAGTTGGGAGCCCCGGATAAGCCCTCAGAGGGATGTCGCAGGATAGATGTAGATCTATGCAGACCAGTAGCAACTAATAACCACATTTGACTTGCAGATCAAAGATGGCAATATTTTTGATTTGTCGATTACCACGGCAGATTTTGTGACTCTATATCTGTAAGTGGCCCATAGATAGTGTACTGAGATTTATATACTTGGCTTCATTTATTACAATTTTACATTATCTTAAATATTTTTTTCCATATAACATTAATTATCTCGAATCAGCCGGTGTAATTTATTCCATAACTCACGCTCAGCGTTTCTAACGGTACTCTTCATCAAATTAGTTTAGTTTTAAATGAATCTATTGCAACCATAATGACATCCATGTGTGAGAAATAACAGCAACAATCCAAAATACACTCTAAGTCAAATTAGTAAGCTTGAGATTTGTTTGGAAGTTGCAGACGCCCGCGGACATGCCTTTTATTGATTTATTTGAGAATCGATTTAGTGAGTATTCGCCCCCATCATTTTGAGGGGGTGATTGTCGTCACGCTGCTGGCTAGAGGGGTTCAGTACAGAGTTTAATTTAATAAAATAAGATTTATTCTCTTTCTCCTGAACTCAATCCTTCGACACAATTTGCAGGTGAGGCTGAGAGAATTCGAGATTCCAGAAATTACCAACAAACTACTTGATCCAAGGTACAACATTTTTTTTACAGATGCCTGCCTGCCTAGCAGACATAACTATGCTGGCTTTATTTATGCCTATTTAAGGGTCCTTCCGCAAAAAATGCACTTAGGAATTCGGAAATATTCAAGAACTCACTTCATTAAATGACACTAAAATGGATTCTTAAATTCTTAATAGATGAGACTACATTATCACCGTGTGCTATTTACAAAATAATTATTTACATGAGAAAAAGCACCTCTCAAAATTATTAAAAATCATCGAAATAGCAGGAATAATTAAATTAACAAAGGTAAATTTCGATGATTTTGTGAGGTTTTTTTGCAAGTAAATATTTTTTTCTAAATAGCACACTGTGCTAATTAGTATCATCTATTAAGGCGAAGTGCCATTGTGTCTCAAGCGATTCGGAGGGGGTGAAGCAGACGCAAGATGTTCGGGACGCTCCGTGCGTCGGAAACGTTTTCGCACGTTAACCCGTTCACTACGCAATTGAAAACATTGACAGAAGTACAAGTTTACATAACAATTTTTTTCGCCCTGTTTAGATAAACCTCTTTAGATCTTCTACTCGTGAGCAACTACGTAATTGATTTTGATGCATTTTTTATCACTATCATGTAATGAAATTCATTTTCATAATAAGAATAGAACATAATATATTTAAGAAGCACCTACTTCAATTTATTTTTTTACCTGTGACGATTTTTGCCAGGTTTATAGAAAAAGTAAGAATCTGCTGCCCCTATCCTTTGTTTATATTTTTTGGTACTTCCTGAAAAGGAAAAAGGAGGGTTCTGTACAAAAAAAGACTGAAAAATATACCTGTATGGGAGCCCTCCTTAATTTTTTTTCTGTTCTTAGGATTCGAAAATTTCAAATGCCTAGCTATTGCAGTGGTGCATAAGATGACAGATAGATAGTCTCAGTAATAGGGTCGCGTTATTACAGATTATTTATACTGTTGGCACTTGGTGGAACCTGCAGCGCATATTGAATAACCACCACTTGTACTGTTTTACAGCATTTATTTACTCTACACCTGACCGCTTTTGCCTCTTAGCATTTTCAAAAGGCAATACTTTCTCCTCGTTCCATTTTTACCCTTTGGATACGGAACTGTAAAAACGGCCGAGGTTCAAGTTGGACTGGCACACTGATGAGGATTTCGTTACAATAAAAAACGCCAGAAGATTACGTTGTATGGGAGTAACCTTATTTTTTTCTTTATCTAGTGTTATTATAGTCGTTACAGCGGTAGCAGAAACATATCTTTGAAATGTATTACTGCCTAGTTCATGAAATACAGATGAACAAACGGACTTCAAAGTCTCAGTAATAGGGTCCCGTTTGGCTAAGAAAACGAAGAATATACAAAAACGAATATTGCTATTTGCATATATGCAAGGGTGTAAAGGAATAAATTTCGATACTAGTTATTTAAACTAGACTAGGCTTTAGTCCTGTCCAAATGATTACCATTTCCTAAATTAAACATTCTACGTTTCACTTCGCATAGCTATTGCCCGCAGCTTCAGCTGTGTAGAATTCTGTTCGCGTTCCCTACTACCATTGGGTCATATCCAGGGATAAAATAGCCTTTATGCTATTTTCTAAGCTATCTTACTTCTTACTTAATATTATAAATGCGAAAGTTTGTGAGTGTAGATGTTTGTTACTCTTTTACGCTGTAACGGCTAAACGGATCTAGCTGAAATTTAGTACAGGGGTAGATATAGGCCTGGAATAACACATAGGCCCCTTTCTATCCCGGCAATCAGTTCCCACGGAAAGCGGAAATGGGAACAAAACTAGATGCGGGCAGAGCTGCGGGGGTCAGCTAGTGTATTATATGTCCAGGAATACATTGCAGTCTGGAAAAGCATAAAATAATTATAATAGGCCACCAATTACAGCCAGATCTGCTCAACCGTTGGAACGTGATTTTGTCACTAACATCTTCACAGACTTTCATATATCATAATTAAATAATTCGTAAGTCATATTAAATCATCAGGCCTTTTCAGTAACATATATTCACAAAATCAGCTTCTAGCGCTTAACATATAGGTACCACTATCCATTGAACATTGAATTACTATTTTACATTATGGCTTAAAAACAAAGTTAGGGTTGTATTGACTGTATCGGGTTGTATGTAAGCTGTTTATTTTCAGTTCACTGTTGGTTAAAATTCAAACTGAGGTGACGGGAGGCCTCTAACCGTTTTGGCGCCGCGAAGAACCATAGCGTCCTTGGCTGCCTTCTATCGAATGTACCACGGCGAATATTCTGATGAGCTCTTCAACCTGATCCCACCCTCTTCTTTCCGATCCCGAACAACACGTGCCGGGCAAAGATGACACTCACACACAGTGGAGAGAATCTTCGCCAGAACTGAACGTTTCAAAAGATCGTTCCTCTGTCAAACTATAAAAACATGGAACGACCTGCCCGCACACGTGTTTCCCTCATCTTACAATCCCAGGTTCTTCAAGAGGAGAGTGATGAGGCACATCACAGGGCCGCCAACTTGAGGACCACTGTAAGAAGTGGCCCCCAATCGCTAGATGCGCTACGGCTTTTCATCAGGCTGGTGGCGACGTCAATTTGGCGAGCTAAATATAAAAAAAAGAAACTCATACTTACAACTTCAAATTCAATACCTACCTACATCAACTACGACGTACGAGTAGTAAAGTAAGACTACGAGAATATCAACAATACGCAATACGTGCCTTGAAAGCTGTAATTTTGGATAGAAGTTTAATTTATTATATACTCAATTAAGGTTTATTCCTACTGTTATATTGTAAATTTAGGAGAATTGGCCCACTGATTTATCAGTCATTAGTATTACACTCGTTATGACATTGATTTTACTTAAATATTAATTTAAATAATGTACATGTTATACGCTCGGTCAGGGCGTCACATACATGAGCGCATTTATAGGTGAATCTTCTGGACTTATCTATTATGTGGCATCAGGCAAACTTTGTATTGGAAATTATGAAAACGTTACTATAACTTATATAATACACCAAAGAAACTTCCCCAAACAGATGCGATATTCTTACGCTTTTGAGCTTAAGCCTTGAATACTTCCTTTTTTGTTTTTTTTTATTACCTATTTTCGTTACTACGGCAGCGAATTACGTCAGCGGGCGTGACAAAGTTGACTGAGCGGGCTCTGTGAGGTGGCTGATAGCGGCAAAATGCACTCCCGCTCAACAAAACGTTTTTTTTTATTAAAGCAATATGTTTTTAATTAATAAATAACTGCATAGGACCTCGAGGTAACTTATTAGGGACATGGAAATAAAAAAATAGTGTGGTACATTATATAACTACTGAATGAAATTGATTATAGTCAAGGCGGTCACAGGTAAATTTACAGATTCGAGGGAACTTTGGGATTATTTTCTATCGAGCCGAATTTACTCAATCGTGTTTTGGAGAGCTGACATCCCTGGTCAATATACTTAATAACAATTATAAATTTAAAAAATTGTGAAATCTTTGTTAACACCGTTGCAAAATTGGTTCGAAATATGTCAAAATTATGTATTTTGAGTCCCACTTCACCTTAATAAGTAAAAATTTCATTTTAATGTCATTTAATGAAGCGAGTGCTTAAATATTTCCAAATTCCTAAACGTCTTTTTGTGCATTTTACGGACGAGCCCCTTTAGAGAAACATTTGTCGTCATAAATATATTGTAAAGTAAGTTTAAAACTTTTACGCAAAAGAAGTTCCAAAAAGGAAAAAAAAACAGTTTTTGCAACCTAAGTGGTACGTAACAAACTCTTCACCTTTATAATTTTAGTATTAAGATAATCAGTTCCGGCAATTTCACAGTGATGACGCAAGATCTTGGAACACAAAACGCGTTTCTTAATTTATTTCTAGCAAAGGCAAATGTTATATTGCTCAGTAATTACCACCTTTGAATGTACAGAGCTTACAAAGAATCATCAATTGTACGGTATGGCCCGTTACCAAGAGACAAAAGTAGGATTAAGAAAATTATGCTGTTTACAGATTTTACGTGTAATGAAAGCAATAACTTGAAAACATTTTTTGTTGACATTCCGCAAAAAAATGGCCGACTGAATTTGTATTTAAACTTATCGCACAAAGCATTAGCTCGGTGGTAAGAATGTCATAATTAGTTGGATTTATTTTTATACCACTGAGGTGGCAAAAGCGCTCGTTGTCCCGCGGACTGTGTTCTAGAAACGTTCACTGCAGTAGGCAACTTTCACTATGGCCGGTCTTTGGATGGGTAACCATCACGTGACCACTTTGTGACATTTTTTCGAGTATTTCCGTACTTCTGAGGGCACCTTATGTCGTTGGTCCCGGTTGCCAGTAAAATGGCAGTCGTTAAGCCAAATTGTAGGTCTTTATGAGCGGCTTAAAAATTTCAACGTTATGAACAGTCACAACCTGCGCCTGTTAATTTAAACACGTCAATACGGCCCACCACCTATTACGTAAGGCAATTTTTAAAAAACGTGAAAAGTAGGCATATATCTTATATGCTTCTGCCCCACCCCTTCGGGGATAAAGGCGTAACTACGTATGTATGTATGCGGTTGCAGACAAGCTCTGACCGTTGAGGTGCACCTACCTCCTAAGTAATTCTGACCTCCTAATGGTGAACTGGTTGAGGATGGTCCGCCAGAGTGTACTGTTTTATGCATATACCTAGAATAAAAAAAGTCAACTCGGTCAAGTGAGAGTAGGATCCGCGTAAGGAGGGTTCCGTACAAAAGAACAACTGCAACAAACGCTTGGATTAACTAGGTATTTAATTAATTTATTTCTTTACGGAGCCCGTGTTCACGCGACAACTAACGCCATCTGTCTCCCAAAGGATCAAGTTCAATCCCACAATATCACATTAGTTGTATGGGAGGGAGTCCCTCTTTTACGACAGTTTTCAGGGTTCCGTACCCGAAAGGTAAAAACGGGACCAAATTGCTGAGATTTTGCTATCCATCTGTCTGTCTGTCTGTCCGTCACGAGGCTGTACCTCAGGAACCCTAGATAATAGCTAGACAGCTGAAATTTTCACAGATGATGTATTTCTGTGCCGCTGTAACCAAAAATCTACTAAAGTCAGAAAAAAAGCTGAATTAAGGGGCGGTTATAGCGCACAAGTAGGCATTTGGCGCTCCCCTCGCCCCGGGCGCAAGACACACCGCGCGCCGGCAGCGGCAGTGAACTCTCATGCCACAGTTAGAGTAAAGTAGAAATATACAGCATGCTAAGATTGTTTGACGTAGTAAATGCATCTAACTTTGTTAAGTGTAGTGATTTATTAGAGTTTCCTAAATAAATGAAATTATATATAATTATACTATTATTTATGAGCTAAAGAGTTTGTTTGTTTGTTTAGTTGTTTGAACTATCGAGTCTAAGAGACTGCTAGTTGAATTTCAAAAGTTCCTTAAAAGAATGTCCATTTTTCAAAAATACCAAAATATATAACATCACGCTAAGGCGAATAAGAGCTGAGTAGCAACGAAACATTTTTCGAAAACTAGGATATTTCATTTCTTTTGAGAGTTTCCGTCGCGTACGTTTGCTAGATGGTTACAGTTGCGCAAAAAATGTAAATTACATAATAGCTGGTCATAAAAATTTCTAAAGTTTTCTTAAGTTGGTATGCTAAGTATGAATCACGTGGTCATTTTGCAATCCAAAATGGCCGCCGCTGTGTAATCACAAAATTTCATGATGGGTATCGTTTTAAGGGTTTTTTGGTATGCTGAGTACGAATCACGTACTAATTTTGCAATCCAATATGGGCGCCGCGCCGTTATCACAAAATTTCATGATGGGTATCGTTTAAGGGGTTTCTTGGTATGCTGAGTACGAATCACGTGATAATTTTGCAATCCAAAATGGTCGCCGCGGTGTAATGACAAAATTTCATGATGGGTATCGTTTACAGGGTTTTTTGGTATGCTTAGTACGAATCACGTACTAATTTTGCAATCCAACATGGCAGCCGCGCCGTAATCACAAAATTTTATGATGGGTATCATTTAAGGGGTTTCTTAGTATGCTGAGTACGAATCACGTGACAATTTCGCAATCCAAAATGGCCGCCGCGGTGTAATCACGAAATTTCATGATGGGTATCGTTTATGGGGTTTTATGGTATGCTGAGTACGAATCACGGGATAATTCTGCAATCCAATATGGCCGCCGTGCCGTAATCGCAAAAATCCATGATGGGTATCGTTTAAGGGGTTTTTTGGTATGCTGAGTACGAATCACATGATAATTTTGCAATCCAAAATGGCCATCGCTCCGTAATCACATAATTTCGTGATGGGTATCATTTAATGGGTTTTTTTGAATGCTGAGTACGAATAACATGATAATTTTGGAATTGAATTTGGCCGCCTAAGCTATTAACAGTAGTAAACTAAAATGATTTGCTTATTAAGTTTAGGCCTCGCAATGCGAAAATACTATGACAAAAGGTTTTTATTGTAAAATTAAGGCCAATTACATTAAATTGGTCTTAACTAGCATACGAAAAAATCCTTTAATCGATATCCATCATAAAATTTTGTGATTACGGCGCGGTGGCCATATTGGATTGCATATCCGTAGGTAATTCGTACTCAGCATACCAAAAAACCCCTTAAACGATACCCATCATGAAATTTTGTGATTATGGTGCGGCGGCCGTATTCGATTGCAAAATTAGTACGTGATTCGTACTCAGCATACCATAAAACCCCATAAATGATACCTATCATGAAATTTTGTGATTACGTCGCGGCGGGCATATTGGATTGCAAAAATATCCGTGATTCGTAATCAGCATACCAAAAAACCCCTTAAACGATACCCATCACGAAATTTTGTGATTATGGCGCGGTGGCCATATTGGATTGCAACATTATCACGTGATTCGTACTCAGCATACCAAAAACCCCTTAAACGATACCCATCATGAAATTTTGTGATTACGGCGCGGCGGCCATCTTGTATTGCAAAATTAGTACGTGATTCGTACTCAGCATACAAAAAACCCCTTAAACGATACTCATCATGAAATTTTGTGAATACAGCGCGGCGGCCATATTGGATTGCAAAATTATCACTTGATTCGTACTCAGCATACGAAAAAAACCTTTAAACGATACCCATCATGAAATTTTGTGATTACGGCGCGGCGGCCATATTGGATTGCAAAATTATCACGTACTTCTTACTCAGCATACTAAAAAACCCCTTAAACGATACCCATCATGAAATTTTGTGATTACGGAGTGGCCGCCATGTTGGATTGCAAAATTATCATTGAATTCGTAGACATTTTAATGCATTAGGTAGTTGGTTACCATGTCGTGAAATCACTTAAAAAGTCAAAGATCACCACATTTACCATGAGTCACGTTTGGGAATTTAAGTGAAATCCCTTCATCACACAGGAATTAAACTGATGGTCTTCAAAATGTATAGCTAAGTACCATCATGGATACATTGACTTACGATCAAAAATCAAAAAACCGCATCAAAATCGATCCACCCCTTGGGCCTTGACGAATTCACAGGACAGAGTTTTTAATTATGAGAGTTCGTTAATTTAATTAATGAGTGACTAGTTACAATGTAATTAGATTAACGTGTAATTCCATTACTCAGTAATTAGTTACTGCTAGTACTCATTGTAATTAATTACTCAAGTAATCTGTGACAGAGTAATTGAATTAAGCATTACAAAGTAATTGTAATTTGTAACGGTTAATCTAATTACATTTTGCCCATCACTGATATTTTTATACTGTGGCGCGATTTCAACGTAATTTGGCATAATAATTACGAAATAGTTGCGAAAAAAACTGACACAGGTCCTGCCTCCACAAGCGCTAGCGCGAGACTGATCGGCCGTCAGCGGCGCAATTCTATTGCGTTTGGTAGATATTCGTACATGATAACTATGTAAATACTTGTGTATAGAAAAACGCTTGGAAAATGTGTATAAAAACTTAATAGCTTTAATTGAGTGCAAAAAAAATATATAAAATGTGAATAGTTTAGCCACAGTATTGAAAAAACTTTTCTGAGAGAGTCAACTTTGGGATTTTTCTCTATCTAGTGATATTTATTGGATCGTGTAACGGGCTCGGAATATGTTTAGCTTATATCCTTAACTATTATATATATATTTATCAGAAGTAAAAACCCTTTACTTTTTGACTAGGATTGTTTCAAAAAACTCAAAATCTGACCCACGCGGCCTTAAGGGGCGCTTCCATACAACAAACTTCATTTTCACCGTTTTTTGTACGGAACCCTCTGTGCGCGTGACTCGCGCTTGGCTGGTTTTGTTTTAACTATGTAACTCATTTTCCTTCTGCTCTAGCTTTGCTTCGCGGCAACATTATTTCTTTCCCGCCGCTCCCTGTATGAATCGTCCGCCTGGCTCCTCTGCAGCACGCCTCGACGCATCCTTGAGTTCGATGGAATTATCGGTCCGTTTTGCTCAAGCCACCGCAGAGCTTTGCGCTCGAAAATTGGGTACTCTTCGTCAGCTAAGAGTTCGTCGGCTGCCAGAGTCCATGAGGGCTCAGCCTGGAGTGCGTCGGCACCGCAGTGCGACGACGCATCCTGGCTGATTTCTGACGACGGAGATGTCATCGAGGATGGAGTAGGCACACTGATGCCCGACGACCGTGCTTGGGTTCCGTGTCCGTTGGACGGTAAGTACGTATCAAAAGTTATTGTTTGCCGTCGATTGGGATCGACGTTCACCGAGCTGTTTGGGTCCGCCTGTCAACAATGTAAAAGATAGATGTAAAACTTGTTGGTCTAGCTGTTCTCTCTAAAGTATAACTATGATTTCCATTACGGGACCAAAATTCGTATGATCCAGTTATCTTTCAGTGGTCTTTCTGTATTTTATACACGAACATTTTCTCACCACGTTTTCTATAAGTTATAGTACCTAGTATGTGCAATATGTGCATACATATTTACAAAAAAAAAAGAATACGTATGGAATATCTGACATACCTACGGTACTTATAAGCTAGTTTAGGAACAAAAAGCGTGATTTATTGAGTAATAAAAGCTAAGCTATAATATATGCTAAGTTACAAATAGCTTTACTATTGTTGCCTCTAACTGTATTGAAATGATCGGTCCATAAGAGTGACACCACTTAAAAGAAAATTAAATTTCCGAGAATGTGAAATTGGTAGCGTTTGAATAAACTCAAAAATAACAAATGGCTGCAGTCTGGTCATGTACGTGGACAGTCCAGTCCCTACATCACGCTGTTATTATTCAACATCTGCTAATCCTGGGGGACAACGGTGGCCATTGACCAGCTTGCATCTGCCAATGCAAGAAATACAGCACTTGTAGGGGAGAAGGCATAAGCGGTTAGCGGAGCGGTCTGGCTTAAAATATATATGACTACTTTGTCATTGTAAGATGTTGTTGTATTTGTAGCTAGGATAGTATCAATGTTCAAAAATTTTATTTATAAGATCACTTGTTTTATTTTCTTCAAAGTGAACCGCTTTACTTATAAACCTAGTGTTTGTTTAAACCACTAAAGTAGCAGACAAGCTTACGGCCCCACCAGATAGATGTACCGGTGGTCACCGCAGCTTATGGACGTTTGCAACAACAGAGGCGCTGCCGACCTTGTAAAACCTTCTAAGACCCCTTTTGAAGAACCCCATATTGTAGGCGTAGTGTACTCAATTAATGGCTATTAGAAGAGCAATAATTGCCAAGATCTCTTCTTTCAGACTCTCGCTGTCGCCTTGCGAATCAAAATCCTTCATGTAAATAGAGAAGCCATAATCTTGACGTTCATAGTGTTAAGTACTTTGTGACCTACGCAAATAATCCATCCAAAAAACCTACAAGTGGTTTAATACGCAAAATTCCTTATGCATATTAAACCACTTGTAGGTTTTTATTCCATAGATTTAATTACGATTTAACAGCACCGGACTGGTTTTACGTCATTTTCAAACGTAATTATAGACTTTCGATAATTTCATTTTAAAATGTTTTGTATTTAGTCTTTAGAAAATAAATGAAAAGACGTCTATTAACCAACCGAAACCGGCCAGGTTATGTTAAATTGTACTAAAAATTTGGAATAAAGTATCTCTTATAAATTTTCTTTTCTTTTTACTTTAACAATAACCAATTAACTTCTAGAATCCGGATTAAGAGCGCGTCATCCCGGCAATATTACTTAATTCTATCAAAAGTATATAGATATAGCAAATAAGTATGATAATGTGTACATTAATCGTTAAATAATATTAAGTTCACAACTTGCCCCACACACGCGACAGTACCTGCTATATTTGCGGATCACAATCCGCTAATGGTGGGCATTGTCCACAGACGACGGACTTACAACTTAATGCAATCCTTTGACAACTAATTTTTTTTTATACCACTAAGGTGGCAGACAAGCATACGGCCCACCAGAAGGACTGGTGGTCACCGCAGTCTATGAACGTTTGCAACACCAGAGGCGCCACACTCGCGCTGCCGACCCTGTAAAAACCTTCTTAGACCCCTTTTGAAGAACCCTATACTGTAGGCGTTTGGGAAAACCGAGGCAGGAAGATCATTCCACAACCCCAGCGTGCGCGGAAGAAAACCCCTATCGGATCTAACCGTGCTCGAACGCTCCGGACGTAGGGTGTGAGGATGAAATCCCAGTCTATGGCGAGCGGTGCGATGATAGAACGTAGCCGTGGGCATCATGTCAAACAATTCCTCAGAGCACATACCATTGTACAGGCGGTAGAACACGCATAAGGAGGCAAAGTCTCTCCTGTCGCAAAGAGGTTCAACACCACATGTCAGTAAAGGATCGTTGACAACTCTCACAGCCCCGCCCAGACGTGACAGCAGTACTCCATGTGTGGCCGCACTTGCGACTTATAGAGAAGCAATGTTTGCGCCGCAGTAAAGTACCGCCGCACCCTGTTGAGCACACCGAGCTTCTTGGACGCCAGCTTGGCTTTGTCCTCCAAATGACTGCGGTACTGAACGTCACTGGAGATATCAACACCAAGGATCCCTATACTTTTAGAGATGGAAAGAGATGTGCCCTGGAATTTTGGCGTTACAGTAATTGGGGCTTTCTTAGCGGTGAAGAAACACGTCTGTGTCTTGAAGGGGTTGAACCGGACAAGGTTTTGTCTAAAGATATTTGAAATGGCGTCATGTGCAGAATTCTAACAGGAGACAATTATTGACACTGTCTCTTTGTTAGTTCTTGTTCGGATAAATGCAAAGGAGTTGCGGGACGGTTATATTAACTAATGTCATTTAGATTATCTAATTGACATTAGTTAGTTTAACCGTTCCCTCAATTCCTCTAGATATCTAGGCTTCTCCCGCATGGAATTCGGCTTCCGTTACCGCAGTCTGTGGTATAAACGTATTTCCTGGCATAAAAGCCTACATAATCATGGGTTATTTCAGACTGTAAACTGTCCCTGTGCCGAATTTGAGACTGATTCACTCAGCCATTAGAGCGTGATAAAATATCTAACCATACATCAACATAAAACTTTCGCATTAAAATTTTAATAGAATTTCCATGACACTCTGACAACTGTGGGACTCCCTGTAAACCCTCAAGTAAAATATTTCTTTTCCACTGATCATAGCAAATTAGAAAAATAGAAGAAGATACAGAACATTTTAACAACCTAACGGAGCGGCACTTACAAAACGTATAAACAAAATAAGCCCTAATAAATGCGGCCCCGTTTTTAGGGTTTCGTAGCCAAATGGCAAAAACGGAACCCTTATAGATTCGTCATGTCTGTCTGTCTGTCTGTCTGTCTGTCTGTCTGTCCGTCCGTGTGTCACAGCCACTTTTCTCCGAAACTATACGGCCTATGCTATTGAAACTTGGTAAGTAGATGTATTCTGTAAACCGCATTAAGATTCTTATATAAAACTAGAAAAAAAGCAGTAAATTTTGGGGGTCCCCATACTCAGAACTGAAACTCAAATTTTTAAGCTATTGCATAGCTTCTATCGCGGGCCTTGCGTGGAGACCGAATCCAGAAATTGTGTCACGAAAACGAGTCACACTCTCAGCTACCTTCGGCCACGTTCGTGTATCTAGTCTAGCAATTCATAATTTTTTTGTTTACGTCAATTATGAACTCTGCAGTCGTTATATATTATTATTATTATGTCAAATAATCCAAAAATTGATGCTTGTACCCAGAATCGATCTTGCGCCTTCTGCGTACCGATCCGCGTCTTAACCACTCGACCAAAGTTGAATTAAGAGTGTTGGTCGAATTTAGAGTTCTTAATGTGAAATGACAATTTCGATGCTGTCAATTACATTAGTTGCTGTCAATTTACTTCGTCTAAATAAAAATTCGACTATAGGTGTATAGGTATTCATCATCTATGTACAACAGTGAACTGTACTCGTATAATTTGTGTAAAAAGTGTTTTAAATATAAATAAACAAAGTGCATTTATTAATGTAGAAAGTCACGAAAAATAGTGAAAGAAAATGAGTGAGTACTCTATATACATACATTTTATTATTATTATCACCAATGCAGTATCATTTTTTGTTTTGTTAATTTATATATAATACTGCTATAAAGATAACCAAACCCGGGAGTACGTTCCCATGGGAAGCGGGAAGAAAATTTCACGCTGACGTAGCCGCGAGCGCCATCTATCCCATACCTATGTACTTTAAACGTGTCATAAAAGTCACAACAATACCATACATGCATATTTCAAAGAATGTCTATTATTACCATAAAATTTGTAAAAATAGTTTTTAAGTAGAAAGAAGAAACCTATTGTTTTATATTTTAACTAGCTGACCCTCGCAACTTTGTTTACGTCACACAAGGTCTATGAAATTAGAGGTATTTATTAATCATACTCATCAAGTAGCGTGTAAATCTGTCCTGTATGCTATATCAAAATAGAGCTTAATGGTTAAAACTATTCCTCAGTATAGAATTTTCCTCAATATAAACAATTTACATACAAACACCGGCGTGTTAGAATTTTATTACATGTATCAATGTAGTAGACGTAACGTGTATAAAATGACATCAATCAAATGTCATCAATATTCTGAAAAAGAAATTAAAAATAGAGTTCACAAACTCTTTTGAAAATACATACTGTACCTTAGAGGATCGTTATGAAGATAACAGGATAGTTAACAACCATCCATAGAAAATAGATGGTATAATGCTGAATACCGCAAAGAACAATCGGCGCGGCATAGAATGGGGCCTATACTGATATCCTGGAGGATATTAATGATGCCGATGTCCTGTGCCTGCTGAGGCACACACACGCCGTCATGCATGTCTGCAGGACAACGTGCAGGACAACGAGCAGGATGAGGCAGCGAATGGCTGGACTGAAATTAAAATCGACAGACGCAAGAGATGTGGTGGAGGCACGAATTCACGTACCTCGGGAGTGTCGTGTCAGAAACTGATGGAATAGAAGAGTACCCTACATCATTTCGAGTCTCGCCAAGGCCAGAATAACCTTTACACAGCTGCGCCCCGTATTCAGTTGCGAAAATAGACACGAAGAGTGAAACTCAAAACAAAGTAAACGTTAAAACTGTACTGCTAACTGCTATACGGATGCGAGACATGGAAGGTCACTAAAGTAAAGACATTTCGCACCAGCTACCAGCTATAAGTCTTCGTCAAACGCTGCCTCCAATGGATCCTCGGTACATATGGGCCCGAGAACATCACGAACGTAAGACTATTGGAACGCTGCAGTGAGACCCCAACAGATCAAACGTCGGAAGTGTAGCTGCTGCGCTGGATTGGACACACGCTGCAAAGGGACCATGAATCACATCATACCAAGGCAAGCCTTACTGAAACTACTGGTAGGCTGTCAAAAACTGTTCGATAGTAAGTAGGTACATTTTTTGATAGTGGCTATAGGCTACATAACATAATGCGAAGATTAATAGGAGTGGTGCAGCAATGAGGAATGTTTCGAAAACGGAAAACATTTAATCGTTATAAGAGTATCCGTTGCGCCTCTGCGTAAATGGTTGAAGTTACATAAAAATAATTTATTACAAAATAATTGTTCTTCTTAAAAAGTTCTAAAACAAAATTCCAAAAGCCCAAATGTCCACAGTCAAGTAGGCACTTGGTACTTTACTTTGTTGAACATAGGCCTTAAAATCTTACTTCTTACTAATATTATAAATGCGACAGTTTGTGAGTGTGGATGTTTATTACTCTTTCACGCTCAAACCGCTGAACGGATCGGGCTGAAATTTGGTACGGAGATACATTATAGTCTGGAATAACACATAGGCTACCTTTTATCCCGGGAATAACTTCCCGCGGTAACAAATTTTACGCAGGCGAAGCTGCGGGCATCAGCTAGTATTCTTATATAGAAATAATAATTATACTAGCATAGTTGGTAAAAAATGCTATGTAATAGCTTTACCGCGGCAGTCCCCGAGTGCCACACTTCTTTTTTTTTTTTTTCATCAAACCCATACGTGTGGGGTATCTATAGATAGGTCTTTAAAATTGCTATTGAGGTTTCTAACATCATTTTTTTCTATAGTGAATAGTTTGCGCAGGAGAGACTTCCAAAGTGGAAAAATGTGTGTCTCCCCCCTCTAACTTCTAAACTAAGAGAATGATAAATCTAAAAAAAACATATGATGTACGTTGCCATAAAAACTACCAACGAAAATTGGTTCGAACGAGATAGAGCTGGTAGTTTTTTTTTAATACGTCATAAACCGCAATTTTCGGTTAGCAAAATCACTACCACTGCGAACGTGTTAAAACATCAATCAAAGTTACAACAAACTATAAGAACTTTTATATTATGTTACTTGCTGCAACGAAACCCTTCATGGGCGAGTCCAACTCGCACTTGGCCGGTTTATTTCAAAAAGTTTGAATAGTTAATTGGCAGTATTGTGGCCTAGGTACTTACAAAAGGTAAAACAATAACATTTATTGTTTCAATTGCCTAGAGTTAGAGGAATCACGTAAATAATTTCAGTCTTCCTTATTGTCTTTATCAATGGTGTTTTTTTTCAAAGTTGGTACTTTTTTGTAAAGCCTTAAACATTTATTGTAGAAGACGTCGCTAATTTTACATAATTGACTACTATAGGCTGCAAAGCTGTTTCATATTTACTGTGTTTTTGTAACAACTAAGTTCAAACAGGGAAGATTTCATTGTTTGTGCTTTGAATAGGCTCCGAAACTACTGAACCGACTTGAAAAATTCTTTTACTCTTTAAAAGCTAAACTCTTCTGGGTGAACATAGGCTATATTTTATTCTCATATTTCGACGGGAACGGGAGCTACGCGGGTGAAACTGCGTGACGACCGCTAGTTTTTTTTTTAAATTTATGAAAAATATCAGCCAGGTTTGTTCAGGGATTAAAGCGTTATTGAATAACAAACTTATACACATTGTAATTCATTCATGGCGGGAAGTCGGGCTACAGATAGCACGTGGATCGCAGACCCCATCAATTAGGTTGCACAGGAGCTAGACTCAATTGATTTTAAAAATCTTTTCTTTCGCTCCTGAGAGTGGAATCATATAAGCTGTCAACCCATTTCGACGCGTGCCACTTTTTTCTGAGGTGCTTCCTTTATATATTATTTTTAAAATTTTCTTTTTGAATTTAAATTTCTAAATAAATACAACAACGCCACCCCTTGGGCATCATTAGAAAAAGCCAAATAATATAAATAACTGTTGCTGTGTCTTCAAATTCTTCGTAAAATTTTACATTTTTGGGTTACCTGACTCGGATTTGAACCCCGTGCATCAATGAACGGCACCCGCATCATTTTACCACTGGACCACAGAGTCAGTGACGCGGTGGACAAAATTTATGTGCATTCTGCACAGAGTGTGCTACGGTCATGCTACGACTGACTACGTCATTGTTCGTAGACAGACGATCGCTACACGCTACACGCGAGCTACACTGGCATTCCTGGCTGCACAATGCACTTTACGCTGCAATAGCGGATCACTAAATTTTAATCTTAAGGGGACTCGTTCAGTAAATGACGAAAAAGAGGTGCAAATGAAAGCGTTTTTGTTTATATGGTAGACGGAAGATAATAGCCAAAAAAATATTTTTTATCTAAAAGATGTGTGTCAAAATTTGCTTTTGTTGTAAATTGTATATTAATAATACTAAACGTGTAAAACGATCATAGAGTCACTTTTCTCGGAACTGTCATAATTCCAAAGACAATAAATATTCAAAATATTTACAACAGCTTTGTCGAACACCTTCAATACCTTTGTCGAACAAACAAATACGTACAATCAGCAATAAGCTGTTTTGAATAGAATCAAGAAGTCTTACGATTGCACTTTTTTTATTTGGTTCGTTTTGCAAAATTGTGTTAATGTTGGTTTATTGTCGCCAGTATGAAAAAAAGGGGTTGCTTCTAAGAAATATGGTTATGCAATTTATGTGCGCGAGGAGATATTATTTTAATTCTGTTCATCATGCTTGAATAGGCTAGTATTCAAATCGTATATACCTGTTTTAATCAAAGACTTCTATATAAACTGAGAAACCTCATTTTATATAGAAGTCTTTAGTTTTAATACCAACTTGGAGGTGAGACTCGTCTGGACGTCAAAATGGACTCGTCCAGTATTGTCGAAGCTTTTAAATGCGTAGCTCCTTCCAAAATTACGCAAAGTAATCAGTAGTTTGGCCCCAAGTCCCGAGTGGCAACGAAGAAGGCAACCATTTGGGACCCATCTTTGGCTCTTAAGTCGACCATGAACGACAGGGGTGCTTTGTCGCCCCACATCCCCTGGTGTGGCACTATCATACCAGAAATTAAATTTACTCAGCGGGAGATTTGGCGGGAAAGTAAAATAAAAACTCCACATCTATGCAAATTGTGTAACCTTGTTTCCAACCCTTTCCTTTTAATACTAGGGACAATTACTCAACGTAAAACCAATATTGGCAACAGAATAAGGTCCAAAAAAATGTGCAATTCTGAGACTTTCTTATTCGTTCAAAAGAAGCTTATTGCCATTGCATGTATTTGTAACTCGACAAAGGTTTTAAAATACAGTGTTTTGTATAGTTTAATATTTGAATAGTTATTGTTTTTAGTTATAATTACACTTCTGAGAAAAATTGTTTCAAAACTTTTTCAATACCAAGCAGCAGTCTTCGAGGTGCCACAAAAGTAGATTTTGACTCGATGTGCTGAAGCTAATATATAATAAATAAGGTGAAATTTGGGCGTATACTATGCCTCTGCCTACCCCCCTCGGGGATAAAGGCGAGATTATATGTATGTATGTTGCTGAGGCTCAAAACTGAAGTAGGTAGGTACCTAACCCTTCGTCAAGTCTTCCATGGCAACTCAACGATTCAAGAAACCAACAAGTGAGTTGGGCTCACCCACCGAGGGTTTTGTACATCCGTTCGTACATTAATGAACTAAATGAGACCCTATTCAAATTAGTCTTTCTAAATGTCATTAATAAAAACATCCTTGACAAGTTAACAAGCATTACAAATAATAGATAATAATAACAGTTACTCTGGCACAATTTTGAATAAGGCAAAAAGTGTTTCAGCAATTTGCTGAATCATCTCCAATTGTCTTCGATTTGCATTGAATTGTTTTTGGTTTTCCTGACAATGACAATTCTAAATTGCGCGAACGAGAGTATTCGCTTACTTCTGCGAATTTTATTTAAATAGAAAGAAGCATTATTATTATGTGTATGATAATAGACCATTATCTTTGGGCCGTCACAGTGAAAATAATAATGCTGGGACAGCACAAACGCGCGTGACGAATGTTGGTTTATTGTTCCTAGACACTAGAACTAGAACTAGACACCTAGACTTCCTTTTCCAGAAAATAGACTAAGCGCGAGTCGAACTCGCGCATGGAGGTTCCATACCAAAAAGCCCTCCATAGATAATATTTTATTTCTGATTTTTAGGGTTCCGTAGCCGAATGGCAAAAAACGGAACCCTTATAGATTCGTCATGTCTGTCTGTCTGTCCGTCCGTATGTCACAACCACTTTTTTCTGAAACTATAATACCTACGCTATTGAAACTTGGTAAATAGATGTATTCTGTGAACCGCATTAAGGTTTTTACTTAAAACTAGAAATAAAGCAGTAAATTTTGAAAAAAAAATATTTTCAATTCTGAGTATGGGGACATACTCAGAACTGATTTTTTTTTTTTTATCAAAATTATACCTGTGGGGTATCTATAGATAGGTTACGCAATACACGAATAGTTTGCGCAAGAGACACTTCCAAGTGGAAATATCTGTGTAACCCTCTAACTTCTAAACAAAGAAAATTATAAATGTAAAAAAAAATATAATGTAGGTACATTGCCATAAAAACTTTCAACGAAAATTAGTTTGAACGAGATCTAATAAGTAGTTTCTTTTTAAAATGTCATAAACCGCAAAATTATCGCCTAGAAAAATCATTAACACAGCGAACGTGTTAAAACATCAATCAAAGTTACAACGAACTACAAAAACCCTTCATGGGCGTGTTCGACTCGCACTTGGCCGGTTTTATTTGTTATAGCGGCAACCGAAATATTTTATCTCTAAAATTTCACCTCCCTTGCTATCACGGTTCTCGAGATATGTAGTATCTCGAGAACCGTGACAGACATACAGACGGATGGACAACGAAGTCTCTGTAATAGGGTCCTATTTTCCCTTTGACTAGGGAACCCTAAAAATCAGCTCAAAGGGATAACATTTTCGTCGCCGATAGATGCTCTTTCAACGTTCGTGCTAGCAGTAAACGCGGTACCTATATGCGGCGGACTGTAAAAGGGGGTTTCAAACACTGATTCAGACGCACATGTTGTAACTTTGTATAGAAACTGGTGGAGAGTACCTACTTTGAAAATAATATGTAACAAGAAATATATAACATCCCTGTATAACACTTTTTACTGTCTATCTATATTGATGACTGTCGCGAACATTTTGGAGTACCTATTCCACGTATCTATATGACTATTTTGTTAAGTCTAAAATTTCATCAAATACTTGCTGAATCAGCAAAACGGTACCTAGTTTGGCCGATAGTGCCTAGGAGAAAGTCCATTCTTTACTTTAGACTTAGAATAATGTCTTTGGTTCTAATTCGCCCATGTACAACAGAGACGCTTTGCTGTCCGATATCCCCTAGCGTGATACCTCTATACGAGAAATTAAATTCACTCAACGGGAGATCAGCGAGAAAGTAAGATAAAAACTCATAGTCTATACAAATTGTATAACCTTGTTTCCAAACCAAGCCATTTTTTTTTTCTTCATGACATACAATACACACACACACACAGAGCACATCTCACCAGGGCACAAATTTGCAAACTTAATGCCCGCCTTCCACTGCAAACGAGTCGGACCCATTACGGACTCCGCTATACTCGTAACGAGGATTTTCGATACATGTCATGTCCGCTTTGGTGGAAGGACATGTATTAAAATCGTCGTTACAAGTATAGCGAAGTCCGTAATGGGTCCGACTCGCTCGCAGTGTAAGGCGGGCATTAGACATTCGTTGAAAAAAATCTAATTTTAAAACTAAAAAGCAACATTTACTATGGCCGGACATGGATGGGTGGCCACCACGTGGACCACTTTGTGACTTTATTTACGAGCGTTTCCGTGCTTCGGAAGGCACGATAAGCCGTTGGTCCCGGTTGTCGGTAAAATGACAGTCGTTAAGCCAAGTTGAAGGCCTTACGGGCGGCTTGAAAAATTTCAACTGTGGATCGTCACAACCTGCGCCCGGGTCGGCAGCGCGTGTGTAGCGCCTCTGGTGTTGCAAACGTCTATAGGCTACGGTTACCAGCCTTCCCTTGGGCCGTAAGCTTGTCTGCCACCTAAGTAGTATAAAAAAAAAAAAAAAAAATTCCAATGCATGCATTTGTTTCTTCGACAAATGTTTTGAAATACAGTTGTACATATTTAAATAGTTATTGTCTTTGGTTATCTTTTATTTGCTCCATGGTTATTTTTGTTACATTTCTGTAACAATTACTGGTAGATATACCTACAACGGCTGTACAGCGAATTTTTCGAGGTGTGTATATATGATACGTCTTTGGGTGTGTATGCCTATAGAATACAATATATTATCTGTAGTACCTACCTATGCCGTGTCGCAAAGGAGGTAATAGATTCAGGTGATGGGCTTAAAATTAAATACCTAACTCTTTTATTCACAAACATCCGTAGATCGTAAAATTATAACATTGTTCATAAAATATTTATTCTTCAAAAATGTTTGTTTGAGAACATGTGTAACTTGAAGTATCAGGTTTAAAGAGGTTGTTAAATGATTATATAGGTTTCAATCACCAGCATGAACTGCGCTAACAGCTGAATGCATCAGGCTGAAATTTGGTACAGGGATAGATTATACTAACTCTGGAATAACACATAGGTTACTTTAAAAGTGTGTGAGGGTGGGTGGCTGTGAAAGTGGACTGCAGTTTGTAAATTTTGGGGTACCTCAGGGCAGTGTGCTCGGACCGACTCTGTTCATCATGTATATTAACAGCATACATGATAGTCTAAATGCGGAAATAATTTGTTACGCGGACGATTCCGCTATTGTATTTGGGGGCGACACCTGGTCTGAGGTTTGTGAGTCTGCGGAGACTGGAATGAGGCACGTAACTACTTGGTTGGAACACAATTTACTGACTCTTAATGCCAAAAAAACAAAATATCTATGTTTTCACAAAACTGCTCGATCAGCTCCTGGAAACGAAACTGATATCAGGATACACGGTTGCGCCGATCGGAGTATTCTGTGCACATGTCAGGAGCTGACAAGAGCCGACTCGCTGAAGTATCTCGGCGTAATTATTGACGAAAATCTTAACTTCAATGCTCACATAGCATCCCTCTCAACACGTGTACGTAAGTCGGCGAACATTTTGAAGTTGCTTCGTTCCTCAGCGGCGAATAGCACTCTTGAAACGGTTTATTACGCTTTGAGCCAGTCATTGATCAGTTACTGTTTGACCTGCTGGGGAAATGCTAATAAGACTGTTATGCTTCAAGCTGAGAGAGCACAACGGGCTGTGCTTAAAACCATGTATAACAAGCCGTATAGATACTCTACAACATTGCTGTACAGAGACCGTCGGATGCTTAATGTGAGGCAGTTGTTTATTCTTAAATCTATCTCAAAGACTCATAAAAATATCATAAATTCCACTGATTACCAGAAGCTTCTCCAGCGCCGTGTTTATAGAGTTCCATTACCTTCAATTAGTACCAAATTTGCTAGACGTTTCAGTCCGTATAAAGATAATTATATTTATAATAAAATAGTAGGTGCCTGTACTATTAAGCGCTCCTCTGTAAGGGAAGCTAGGGCAGTTGTTACGGAATGGCTCCAATCACTGACCTATAATTGTACTGAGGATATCTTTGTACACATATCATAATGGTAAACATAGTCGATGAATGTTAACTTATTGCGTATATCAAAATAAAAATATCAATTGCATTGTTTTGAAACATTTATTATTATTTATATGTATTTTAATTGTATGTTTTTGACTTTTTATTTTGATTTCATTATAATTTGTGATTGTATTTATTAAAAATAACATTTTTGTATTTATTATTATTATTTATTGATTATTTTCCTATGTTTTTTAGTTTTATTGAATTAATGATTTAATTATGTAATCAAAATATTTTATCAATTATTTTTAAGTATTGTTAATGTGCCTAATGTGACTTAAATAGTCACATTAATTAATCAATTTTAAATGTTGGTCGTATTTGACACCCACAGTACAGGTTTGCCTAGTGTGGGGTCACTGTAAATGATTCTGTAAATTTTAACTGAATAAATGAATTTATTATTATTATTATTATTAAAAGTGAGAACTTATTCCGGGAATTTCCCACGGGAAACGGAAACAAAATTCCAAGCATGCGTGTGGGACTGCAAGCGCCGCCATCTTGTTAAAAGTAAAGGACATTGAACATCATTGAATGAGTCAATCAACATCTATACTTCTATACTAATGTTATGAAAAGGAAAGATTTGATAGTTTGTTTGTTTGCATCGAATAGGCTCCGAAACTACTGGATCGATTTGAAACATTCTTTCACTGTTGGGAAGCTAGATACACTCCTCCTGGTGAAAATAGGTTATATTTTATTTCCGTATTCCCACGGAAACGGGAGCTACGCGGGTGAAACCGCGTGATGTCCACTAGTTTTAAAATAATTAGATTATAATTAGTGACCGACCGAAGTTTCGGTTTCGGTTTCGGTTTCGGCCAGTTTCGGCCAAAAATCGAGTTTCGGCCGCAGTTTCGGTTTCGGCCAGGCCGAAACTCACGTGTTCATGAATTTTGAGAGCCTGGCTCTGCTTGTGACGTGGTTGGGGTCAGCCCAACCAGTTAATATGTTACTAACCTAAGATTTTGAAACTTACAAACGAATTCCAATCACTAGTTACAATAATACAATTCTATTCAAACTACAAGCAATTACAATCATTGACAAGTATTAGACAATTACTCCTGTGTTATGTCTTTGACCACTTTTTTAGGGTCCCGTCCTTACATTTTGGTGACGGAATCCTAAAAAGGTGATCTAGCACATTACATGAACCCTTAGTAATTTTGGGGTTGCGTACAAAAAGGGTAGAAACAGGCCCCATTCCTAAGACTTCGTTGGTCGTCTGTCTGTCTGTCAGCAGGCTGCAACTCATGCACCGTGATAGTAAAACAGTTAAAATGTTCATGGAGATATTTCTAAAATGAACACTAGAGAAGATTTATACAGTTGATTGATAGCACTTGGTGGAACTTGCTGCATCTATTGACGAAAAAAACCCAGCCAAGTGCGAGTCGGACTCACGCACGGAGGGGTATAAGCGAGACCCTATGAACGAGACATGAGACTTAGCCGTCCGTCTGTCTGTTAGTCACGAGGTTTTATCGCTGAAATCGTGACAGATAGAGGCCCAAAAACTCTCAGAGATGATGTATTTATGTTGCTGTTTTTTTTTAACATAAGGAAAATCCTACAGAGATCCTACCTAACAGCCTACGGTTGGGAGCCCCGTGTATTCCCTCGCAAGAATGTCCAGAGGATTCCCAGCAGACCGATTGCTACTACTGCGGCCTCACCTGTGGGGAGGGGGGTTCGGGTACTATCCCTATCGTTGTTCAAGAGTCATCCCGCTTCTTGGGGAAGCGTGCGTGAATCTCACGTCACGCTGTTGTCTAGGACCTGCTCGCGCGCAGGAAGTAGCAGCGGACTCCCACTTACTCCAGCTGGAGATCATGGCTCGCACCATAGGCTTCAGCGAGAGAATGTCCACGTCCAGACATGCTACGAGGACCTGGCGCTGCCGCGCTTAGCTCCTGCTTCGCTCCTCGCAGTGCTAGCACTCAGCAGTGGGTTCCCGGTGTATTCGCCACAGATAATTTACGAATCTTCCGTGCCCGGTAAGCATCTGTGACAACGGGTAGGAGAGAGCGCCGCGGCTCTACTCAAGTGTGGCGATTCCACCTCTTGGTTGCTTGAGTCGCACCTTCCAGGTCTCCTTGGTTTTCTGGTAGAGTTCGGACCGCCGAGACTCGATTTCTCGAGACGCTCGCCTATGGCCTTGCTCCCAGGTCCCATGGTGGGGTCTCGGGTAGGAGACATACTGCCTCAACTGAGATCGTAAGGTATCCCCTTATCACCCTGACGGCCATAGCCTTCTGTGGCCTAAGCAATCTAGCCGCATTGCTGGCTGTCGGGATCTCCGCCCACACTGGGGCCCCATATAGGGCCATGCACTGCACTATCCCAAGGTACAGTCTCCGCTCAGACGTCAGACGCTCCCCAGGAGACTCAAGCGTTGGGTCTCCTGACGTAGGGCAACAACCGCGAGAATGTGACTGATGCCCTCTCTCAGTTTTGGGACCAAACTTCGGGACTGGTAGCCAAAGTTCCACCGGCTATCGAGTACGAGCCCCAAATATGTCATCGAGGGCTCAATGCCGATGCTGAAACCCCCTACATGTAAACTGGATCCGACAGGTGGCCACCTGTCCTTCCAAAGTTCCAAAGCACAGAGCCTCGGGTTTGTGAAAGGCGACCTCAAGACCCACACACCGTATGCAACCCACCACAGGACTGCATCGCGATGTTTTGCTCCTCACGCTGTAACGAGAGTGTCTTCGGCTTAACACAATAAGGAAAACTTAGCATCAGACCGCAGCGCCAATCGTAACCGATGTTCCAGAGATACGGTCCTAAGACCGATCCCTGTGGAACACCAAACGAAAACGTTTGAAAGTTTGCAATAACCAATTCGTCATCGTCAATAAAGTGACACATAACCAAGATAATTGTTTGTAAGTATAATAGTTTTCTTGTTATAATAGGGCTTTTATTGGAAAATGAAAACCTTTAGGCTGCTTATTTGGTCTGTCTGCACTGCAAAAAAACTCTTGGACTATCCAAAAGTCTGTATTTATAATGCCAAACCTTTACTAGCCCTACTTACTTTTTTCTTTTTTATATATTTAGCTCGCCAAATTGACGTCGCCACTAGCCTGATGGAAAGCCGTGCCGCATCTAGCGATTGGGGGCCACTTCTGACAGTGATGCTCAAGTTGGCGGCCCTGTGATGGGCCTCTTCACATGTCTTCACGCTCCTCTTGAAGAACCCGGGATTTTAAGATGAGGGAAACACGTGTGCGGGCAGGTCGTTCCATGTTTTTATAGTTCGACAGAGGAACGATCTTTTGAAACGCTCAGTTTTGGCGAAGAGTCTCTCCGCTGTGTATGAGTGGCATCTTTGCCCGGCACGTGTTGTTCGGGATCGGAAAGGAGAGAGTGGGATCAGGTTGAAGAGCGCTTCAGAACATTCGCCGTGATACATTCGATAGAAGGCAGCCAAGGACGCTATGGTTCTTCGCTGCGCCAACGGTTCGAGGCCTCCTGTCAGCTCAGGGCAACCAATTATTCGGATAGCACGTCTCTGCATAGCGTCAAGCGCGTCTAGTAAATACCTTGCGGAGTCACCCCAAAGGTGAGAACAGTATTCGACGCAGGGACGAATTTGCGTCTTGTACAGCAAACATCTCTGATGTGGAACCATTAGGAACGTTAGGGCTCCGCCCGTTCAACATTATTGAAGTGCCGATTTAACTTGGCTAGTAAAATGCAATTTGCCGCGTCCATTGACTCTGTCGACTGGGACAACGTCATGGAAAAGTGTCACCGGTGCTGCAGTTCGCTAGCAGAGTCCATAATAAATATCATAGTCAATAAAATCAACATCTGTTTTCCGCTAAAAAAATATTATGTAAATGCAAATCAAAAACACTGGGTGGATAAGGAAACATTAGACTCAAAATATTTAGTTTCTGATATATTACAACTAAAGGCTAAATTTCCTGCCTGACTGAGCTGGCTGACTCGGAGTCATTAGGATATAACAATCTTTTAAAAATAAAGCGCACTCAGTTTTATTCTGATCAAATAAATAAGGATTCAAATAAGCCAAAACGTATGTGGAGCATAATCAACAATGAATTGGGCCGTGGGAAACGCGAGCGTATCGACTACACCGACCAAATTAGAAAACGAGACGGGTTACGTTATGCTTATGAGTCTAAAGGGGAGTTGGTGGATGCGCTTAACGATGAATTTATTACAGCTGCGAGCCTATGTTTCTATGGGATTCGTGGTCCTGCGCTGGGGTTGTTTACATCCTTTATATCGCAAAGGACACAAGTGGTTGTGGGTGATGGGGGGCGCGTCAAATCCTCTGAGCGAGAAAACTTGATAGGTGTTCCGCAAGGCTCGTGTCTCTCTAATACGCTGTTCAGTTTGCTACTGAATGATTTGCCTGGGGCGATCATGAACACCGAAATATTTATGTATGCGGACGATGTGGCAGCTGTAATTGCCGCACCGACAGATCAGCTTCTGAAGCGTAGCCTGAATACTGTGGTCGAGCAGCTGGAGCGCTGGTTTCGGACAAATGGTCTAGCTCTAAACAGGGACAAAACCTGTTACATGGCGTTTAAACTGAATGGACAGTGTCGTCATAAGTTTCGGGTGGCCGCTACTGGCACTATTATTGAACAAGTCACCTCTGCAAAGCTGCTGGGTTTTCAAATAGACAGCGCTCTTGCCTGGGATGAACACATCGAACAGATGTGCGCAAAACTCAGGGGGGCGTGCTTCGCGTTACGTAAACTGGCGTTGACCGCGGAGCGTGACATAGCCGTATAGTGTACGGCGCTGAGCTGTGGGCGCGTTCGGCGGACACTCAACGTGTATTTGTTATGCAGAAGCGAGCCATACGTGCGATCGTAGGTGTGGCTGATGATGTTTCATGTACGGAGTATTTTAAAGATTTAAAAATATTGCCACTGCCGTGCGAGTTGATCCACCAGGTGGCACTTTTTACATTCCAAAACATTGACGTGTTTAAGCGCCATGGAGTGCACGGGAGCCGTGCGATGCGCAGTGATAAATACTATTACCGGCTTCTCACACCACCGCACAAGCTAAGTAAATCCGAAGCATCGGTTAATATAATGGGACCGTCAGTGTACAACAGATTACCGGAGAGGATTAGGGATGCAACCTCCATTGCGTCTTTCACTAACAGACTAAAAAAATGGTTACTTGAACGTAGTTTCTACAGCATAGACGAGTATTATGACCTGCCAGTACTGTGACTGGTAAACTAACGTGTTTTTTTATGTTATTGCTAATAAGCTGCTATGTATACCTAGTTGGAATGATAAATTGACCTGTAACAAATCTGTTATCAATAAAGATATTGTATTGTATTGTGGCGTGAAATACCGTCTCACCTTATTTAAGACTCCTAGTTTCCGCGAGTTACTGCCTACGGTTGAGAGCCCCGGGTAAGCCCTCGGAAATATATCCTAGGAGGGACCGATAGCTACTAAAGTCTCACGTAAGTGCAACCCACGTGCAACCAAAAATCATATCAACGATCACCCCACGCTTTTAATGTGGGTATGTATTTTATACTACTAAGGTGGCAGACAAGCTCAACCTGATGAACTGTTTGTGGTCACCGTAGCCTATCAACGTTTGCAGCATCAGATGTGCTAAACTCGCTGCTATACCTAAATTTTAAGATTATTATCCATTTTTAATTATTATATGTATTATTAAAGTGCTAATTTCACACCGTTAAAGCGAAAATTGAGCAGATCTTACCTGAGCAATATCGTTCCCTTATGACACCACAGATTCAGAGACTGCGCGACACAGTAGCAGAAGCGTCCAGCAGAAGAAGCATGTTCCAAATGCGTCTCTGTATTCGCCAGGCTATACGGTACAACGACGTATTATTTATTTATTTATTTATTTATTTATTGGGACACCAAACAGTTATACATTGTATCTTACATAAGAAACTAAGTTTAAAGAATTTGGTAAATGTATAACCCACACTTATGTCCACAAAATAATGTAGAAGGTAAGAAAGGTTAAATAAATTGTGCTAATCCTGTGCGATCATTTAATTTTGAATTTAAAGAAGTGAAGCTATTGCTTGCTTTTTAAATTGGTTATGTGAAAGAGCGAAAATATCTAAATGAACAAAGTGCGTGTTATAATTATCCAAAAGACGGCGCAGAGGGGCGCGTATCCCGGCATTGGTCTTACACCTCGCAGTGTGAAACAGCCTGGGCACACGCGCCTCTCGCCGGTTAACAGTTCTTGGTACAATATAGCATATGTTATTACAGATACTGGAACAGTCAAATTTATTGTTACACATTCCATGGAGCATCATAACTTTTAGAAGACTACGTCTAGACTCCAGACTGAGTAGCTTATGTTCTCTAAGAATCTCAGGGTATGACAAAGTCAATCTTGAGCGGTAGCACCTGTAATGCATTGATTTTAAGATTTTTTTTTGTACCGCTTCAAGTCTATTTTCATAGACATTGTAGAAAGGAGACCAAATTGGAACTGCGAATTCTAGCTGAGAGCGTATTAATGCTTGGTATAATAGAAGGTATGTAGACGTTCGTTTGAAATTAATTGAGGCTCGCATAATAAAGCCGTACATTCGGTATGCTTTATTGATAATGTTGTCAACATGTTGATCGAAATGCAACCTTGAATCGAATTTGATGCCGAGATCTCGGACGGAGTCAACAGTCTGTAGCGATGTAAGATGTAGACTGTACGCAAATGATATTTTGTTTTTGTTTTTTGTAAAAGATATTACGCTGCATTTAGGTAGACTAAGTTGGAGTTTATTACTTGTGCAGTACAACGACAGCCTGTCGAGGTCCTCCTGCAGTGCCTCACAGTCGTGAATGTTCTTACAGGGTTTGAATATTTTTATGTCGTCGGCATACATCAAAAACTGAGAATTGATAAAACAATCCTTGATGTCATTGACGTACAAAATGAAGAGGAGAGGGCCAATTATGGACCCCTGCGGAATTCCAGAGGTGGCAATAATGGCATCTGATTCGATACCATTGATGACCACTCTTTGAGTTCTATTCAAAACATAGGACATGAACCACCGCAACAGGTTTCCACGAATGCCATTGTAGGCTATTTTATCCAGAAGCAATTTATGATCCACCTTGTCGAATGCTTTCCGGAAGTCCGTATACACGGCGTCAACCTGGATTCGATTGTCCATGTTATCAAACAAATAATTGGTAAATAACATAAGATTTGTATTAGTCGAACGTCGTTGAACGAAACCATGTTGTTCCGGTATGATGATATGGTGAATATAAAAGTATAACCTGCTATGTACCAGGCGCTCAAATAATTTCGACAAGGTGGACAGTATGGATATTGGACGGTAGTTCTGAACATTGGACCTGTCACCACTCTTGTGTACGGGCGTGACAAATGCCTGCTTCCATACGCTTGGAAAAGTGCCCTCACCCAGACACTTATTAAATATTATGTGTAACGGAAGTGTAATATTTTTTGAAACCTTTTTAATGAAAAAGGGAGGTAGGCCGTCAGGCCCTGGGCCTTTGTTTACATCCAACCCCCTCAAAGCGCACGTGATCGAGTCAGTTGACAGCTGAAAGTCGGAGATACATATTGCGTTGTCAGCGTATGAGTTGCCAGTGAGAATCCAGAAAGGAGGGTTCGTATACTGATTTAAAGAAAGTGGAGAACATATTACTAATTTCGGATGCGTTATTGGATTTAACGCTGTCAAAATACATGCTGGCAGGGATACTCGACTTGCCTTTTCTGTGAGATACGTAAGCCCAGAACCGTTTAATATTAAGGGGAATGCTGTCCTCAACTGATTCAATATACTTCTTGAAGCACTTATCTGACTCTGCTTTGAATTGCTTACGGTAGAACGAGAAAGTTTCGTAATGGGAAAGGTTGCCGTATTTCTTCCATTTAACCCAGGCGCGTTCTTTATTTTTAAATATACGTATAAGAGCTGAGCTGAACCACACCGGAAAACGCGAAGACTTAGACCTACATAATGGTATGTGTTCTTTTATTAAACAGTACAACTTTTCATAAAAAATATGAACAGTTTGTTCAGCTGTAAGATCTCTCAGGCAATGATTCCAGTCGATTTCACCAAGCTCGCGATTGACTAACTCGTAATCTGCACTAAAAAAGTTGTATTTTGGGCGTAAGTGTCGCTTCATGGGGGCTGAATTGGTATTTAGCGCCGATAACACTGAGAAACTAGGATGAGGAGGAACCGGAGGGACAAGCGGTGTACACGCTGTAGCTTGGCAGTCAGTGTTGGATATGAATAAGTCCAATGTACGTCCAAGATTGTTCTTTAGTCCACTGTATTGCGAAGCATTTATAAAAGACATAAACTCACATAAGTACCGACTTGTGATGGTGGACGGCTGAGGGGTTAAGTAGTTACAATGGGGCTTATTTGTCCAATTAATATCAGGTCGGTTAAAATCTCCGGCGATGTAAAACGTGTCCGTGCTAACGTCATTCACAACCTGCTGTAACATTTCAAAGTGAGCCGTGTATATTTCCTCCCGGGTGCCAGGAGGTATGTACGTAGCACTTATAACATGACGTTTTGTGGGGTCGGATGCGGGCAGTTGCACTGCAATATGTTCCAGAATAGTCGCGTGATGCAACAAGATACCCGCAGGATGCAAGGTGCGCAGGACGGCAATCAAGACTCCTCCGCCCTCAAGCTTACCAGTGTCATCGCGGTCGCGATCGCATCTAAACACACTGTACCGGTCATCTATATACTCGCTGTCCGCAATGCTCGGCACCAACCATGTCTCCGTTAGCACTATGACATCATAGGAGTAGGACATTACGTTCATAAATAATGTATGTAGCTTAGTTCGCAATCCCTGACAATTCTGATAATAAAAGGACAGGTTGTATTTATCCATTGATAACAAGGGGTAAACGGTAATTAATATTGAAGAAATAATAATGGCTTGCTTTATACCCCTCATATCTCAATAGCAGCCTGGAGTCTGTAGTTGATAAGTAAATATTGTGTTTACTGTATAACTTCATAGGTGAATAATGTAATATAAATAGTGTAATACAAAAGTTGACATGGAATGCGCATAACATGATAACATCTTTTAATTTTTTTAGACGTAGGTAGTGCGAAATAGTAATATTATAACCTAGGCCATGAACAATAAATGTTGGACGACTAAGCGTGACTAGTAATAATTTTAATTGCAAAAACACTTGTACATGGGTATTAATTAGTATATGGTTATAGAAAGTCAAAATACATAGGTGGATTAGGTAGTTTTGAAAATATTTAAACACGAATACATCTAAGAACAAGAAACGACAGATAATAGAATACAATGTAGTAAACGCACAGAGTAGTGTATGTTTCAGAGGATGTAAAAAAATATAACAACACAGCGGAGTTGATTGTGCTAACTTATTATGTAGACTTACTGAAATATAGATAAATATAGTTATATTTACATTATATAGGTCCTTAATTGCGAGCAGTATATGGTTTGATTTTTGATAGGTCCTTTTCAGAACGAATGACAAAAGCAGGTTCGGTAATGTCCGCTCGAACAAGTATAACACCGTGCTTGATCCATGTAAAACGATGTCCGTTTTGCTTAGCCGCTTCCCTGGTTTGACGAAACAATTTTTTGTTCTGGAGTGTGAGATGCTCGTTGATATAAATTTTTGTAGGTGTACATTGTAACATCAGATCGTCAGTTGAGATACCTTTCTTCATGCGTACTGCTGCAAGTATATTGTCGCGTAGTATTTGGGTGGAGAATTTCACGACTATGTTTTTGGGACGAGAACTGTTCACGTTCAACTGGGGAACGCGGTGAATCGTCATAATGTCACGAGTAGAAATAGGCTGTTTTATGACGTTGGAAATATTTTCGATAAGTGATATAAGGTTTTCGCCGCGTTTCTCTGGTAAATTACTAATTTCGATGTTACAGTTACGAGCTTTTTGATCTGCATCTTCCAATTTAGCTTCCAAGGTAGCTATGCGCTGCTCGTATGCCTGAGATGAAGAAATTTGTTTTTCTAGGACTGATACGCGTGCTGTTACCTCACGGGATGTCTTTTCTAAATCATCATATTTATCGCTGAGAAACTTTATCGAAGATTTAACATCGCCGAACTCGGCGAGCAGCAGCGAAGTCTTCTCGTCTTGTTTCGCGAGCCAAGACTCGAGCATAGTTTTTATGTTTAGCTCAAGTGATTTGAAATCCTCCTGTAAATTGCCAGGTGTATTGATGCCGGTGCTGCTCGGTAAGCCCTTGCGAAAAGTGATGTAGGGTGGTGGAGACTTCTTTTCTATTAGGGATTCTTCTACACTCATTTCAACGGCATCACCAGGACGATCGAATGTACTGTTTTTAGCAGACATCTTTAGTCTCTGTACGCGGCACTACTCTGTGTCGAATAACGCTCGAAACACGGGTTGGACTACAGCGACACTGCAATCGTGATGCTACGCACGCACGACCCGATAGGCGATAACACCGACGATAGATCGCACGCACACACACGCAACTTTGCACTTCGAACTACTGCGAACGGAAATTATTGATGCAACGACCGGTTCGGGCTAGGACGCACGACGGAATGAACTAATGTATTATAATATAGACACGTCATGTACGAACATCACGGCTTTCAAAAACGGCAAATATTTTTTATATTCAAAAAAAGAATTTCTATGAAATTATCTATGGTAGCATGTATGAAAATTAAGTCAATTGCCTGACCTTTTTGTTGCCATTTTAAGTGTTGGTAACGTATCTATAGTTTTGTATAAATCATTGATACGGTAGGATAACGCCGTCATATACCATCCATCTGCGAAACAACATAGGTAAGTAATAATACTAGCTATTATCAGATATCAGCTATGGTCAGAGAACGGCATGCAGCCCTTCATAGCAAATGTTTAGCTATTTACATACTAGGTCAACCGGAAGTGGCTAAGAACCTTACTCAGACATGTCCCAATAATAATCTTTTCATTCCCCCATCTCGGAATGAGTATTTTTGCTCTTCGATATCTGAGTGAAAAAGTCGTTCTCATCCTCTAGAAGTCTAGAGGGTAAAGTAAATTTGAATTTGGAACATCGTCTGCACTATGTTTGTGAATTCAGAACCTTTTTACTTTAACCTCGGTGCTGAATTTTTAATATAACTTTTTTTTTTAATTTATTAAAAACTCGGACTCCGAACTTCTTTGGTGTACCCAATGATATATAAAAAACTATAGATACGTTACCAACACTTAAAAATGGCAACAAAAAAGTCAGGCAATTGCCTTAATTTTCATACATGCTACCATAAATAATTTCATAGAAATTCTTTTTTTGAATATAAAAAATATTTGCCATTTTTGAAAGCCGTGATGTTCGTACATGACGTGTCTATATTATAATACGTCGTTGGGTGTACCTACTTTTTTTATTTGCTTTGCGCGCGCTTTGTTCTTTTCACTTTTTACTATTAAAATCTTATGAACACAGGTGAAAAAACTAAATCAATAAACTTAACCTATTTAGAATCCAAAAAACCCGACTGCCAAGTAAACATACAACTGAAAAGCAAAAAACAAGCTCTACATTTCTTTTGTGATTTTCTTTAACTACTTACCTACTGTTTTACTTTGTCGGCAACATTTTCAGGCGGGAAGAAGCTATGTGGGATTCTTTGGCGGGAATTTGAAAAGAGCGCGCGTAATTTTTTTTTCAAATCTTACTAAATAATTAATTTTAATTTGTAAATAGTAAAAGTCTTGTATATAATACTCATTTTTTATTGATAATTCTTTTTTGATAATGTAGGAGGACGAGGGAGGGGGTGCTGCTCCCCCAAACCCTAAAGTAAGGAAGAGAAAGGAGGATTCATCACGGACTGACGGCGGTGGCGGTGAGGAAAGTGAATCACTTTATTTACCATTTTTTAAACCGTCATATCGTAGACTTTACCCAGAACATTCAACGAATATTGAATTTAACGTCTTTGTAGAAAGCAGGGAAAAAGAGCGCCTTGGGAATAAAAGTCCCATTTACCTCAACCACATCTTTGCCTCGGAAGTAAAGGGAGTGGTGGCGATTCGTCGCATAAATGCCAACAAAATAGTGGTAGTATTTAAGCAGTGCAACACAGCAAATAATTTACTTACCAATGAACATTTCTTAGACAAATACAAAATGAAAGCCTACATACACGCCGCTCAAATTGAGCGAATCGGTATTATTAGACATGTCCCATCAAACATCTCAAATAAAGAGTTATACAGAAAATTATCATCAATATATGAAATAGTAGCAGTACGGAGATTCAGTAAGAAAGTGGGATCAAATTGGACCCCACTTCAAACAGTCAGCATTACATTTCTGTCAAATACACTACCATCTAATGTTCAGTATGATTTGTTCTCATATAAAGTGTATGAATACATCCCACCTCTTCAGCAGTGCTATCGCTGCTTCAAATTTCACCACTCAGCCAAGGTATGTAACGGCAAACAGCGCTGTAGCTGTTGTGCAGGTGACCACAGCTATAAAGAGTGTGACAAGCCCAGCGAGCTTTGCTGTGTTAACTGCGGTGGCGCTCACTTGGCAGTATCTAGGACATGTCCAGTCAAAATGAGGAAAATAATTGAAAAAAAAAGAAAAAATTAGCTATTCTAGTGTAGCAAAAACTAATGATGACAAAGATTTTCCTTCTTTGCCAGATAAGTCCTGGATAAATAAGCCTGTAAATAAGCCTGTAAATAAACCTGTAAATAAGTTAATTGAAACTAAGACTGATAGAACTCTGTCTGAGAAACAGAGTAGTTCAACTGATGTAATTAAACAAATTTTAGGTAATAAAGATATATTAATGGCTCTTGTCAATACCCTAGTACAATTAGGAAATAAAACAGATGATGTACCTATCACCACAACATCTATTAAGGAGATGTTATTAAAAAAATTATCATTTTAACCTATGGATTTAAGTTCTTCCAATATTATTTCTCAATTACGGATTGCACAGTAACGTAAACGCACCTAATAACGACCCCTTAAAATCCGCGCTCATTACCGCCCTATTCAGAAAACTATCATTATAATGTGATGTGTTAAAGTTACACAAGTGGTTACTTTTGGAAAAATGTAGATATATTTGTATTGCAATTATTCATGTCTATTTTGGGTGCGTTACTCAATGATTTAAAGAATTATTGCCCATTTCTTCCGTGACTGCCGGCGATAGTGCATTTTCCATAGTGTGGCGTCTCCGATGACTTAAGTTCTCTTGCTTCTTTCTTAGCAGAATATTATATCCTAAAGCATTTTAATGCTACTTCTAGTTCTTTTTATGCATTTTGTATACTTTCAGGAACACAAATAATAATAAATTTTAATGAGATACTCTTTTATTTTGCTTAAAATTCAATATTAAAAATAGGCGGTAATAGGAACAAAAATCACAATTTTGTTCCTATTAACCCTTTCGACGCATATGACCAGAAACGCAAATGACCCGACACGCAAATGACCATATTTTCATCAGCAAATGACCAGATACGCATATGACCCGAATTTATTTACGCAAAAGACCAGTATTTAATAAATACGCATAAGACCAGAGACGCATATGACCTGAATTTCTTTTTGCATATTATCAGTATTTTAAAATACACTTATACGACCAGAAAACAAATGAAGACCGACAAAACAAATAAAGATCAAAAAAACAAATGAAGATCTAAAAAACAATGAAGAACAAAAAAAAACAAACAAATCGGCAAAACAAATGAAAATCGAAAAAACAATGAAGATAAAAAAAAACAAATGAAGATCGAAAAAACAAATTAAAATCGAAAACACAAATTAAGATCGGCGAAACATATGACGATCGAAAAACAAATGCAGATCATTAAAACAAGTCTATAAGCAAGTTGATAAGGTAAAAAATTACTTACAGCCATATTTTGTAATCTAGATTTGATTACCATTCAAAAAACAGGTGCAAGCAATTCTCGACCTTAATGACACTTATCTAAAAATGTACTTTTTGGCGTTTATAGCCATCAATGATCATGAATATGTAAAAATATAAATACATTCTATGCATGTTAATAAGGTCGAGAATTGCTTGCACCTATTTTTTTGAATGGCAATCGCATCTAGATTACAAAAAATGGGTCCAAGCGAATTTCGACCTTATGAGCAGTCATAATATCTATTTATTTTTAATAAATTCGTGATCAGAAATGTCTATAAGCGCCTAATAGCACATTTTCAGATAAGTGTCATTAAGGTCGGGAATTGCTTGCACCTATTTTTTTTAATGGTACACGCATCTAGATTACAAAATATGACTGCAAGTAATTTTGGACCTTGTCAACTTGCCTGTAGACTTTTGTTTTAATGATCTGCATATGTTTTTTCGATCGTCATTTGTTTATCCGACCGTCATTTATTTCACCGATCTTCATTTGTTTTTTCGATTTTCATTTATTTTGTCGATCCTCATTTGTTTCTTCGATCTTCATTTGTTTTTTGCCATTTTTATTTGTTTTACCGATATTAATTAGTTTTTTTCGATCTTCATTTGTTTTGTCGATCTTCATTTGTTTTTTTGATCTTCATTTGTTTTATCTAGAACTTTTGTAAATACCTGGTCGATTGCGTATTAATTTCTGGTCGTTTGCTTATCTGGTCGATTGCGATTAACATGTCAGGTCGTTTGCGTTTCTGGTCGAATGCGTTTTTATTCTGGTCATTCGCGTATCGGGTCATTTGCGTGTCTGGTCATTAGCGTATTTGAAATCTGGTCACTTGCGTATCGGGTCATTTGCGTATCGGGTCATTTGCGTATCTGGTCATATGCGTCGAAAGGCTATTAACGACCCATGTCGCTGATAAGAACTTTTCGTATCTTTCGTGTGTCATGATTTTTGCTAAAATACGTCAATTAATAGGCAGGAGGCTATACTAACTCAGTTCCTTAATATGTTAACTTGCATTTGAGCTATTAACGCCATATTATTTAAGAGCCTTAGTAGCCTTAAAAGAAACTTTGCTCTTAAGTAAATATTTTGTTGAATAAAGGAGGTGTAATTTATAAATATTGTATTTTTATAGTTAAAATATCATTATTATTAAATATTTATAGCAACCACACTATTTAAAATCATACAAATGTACAAAAACCACATGTATTTACCCAATTCATTCACATTCCATTGGGTCGGTAATAGGTTATACGATTTCCTTTAATAATACCTATTACCGATCTACTTTTACATTTACAACGAACTCCGTAGTCGTTCGTCGTTCCTTATAGTCAGTTCCAAGTACAGCAAGGGATGCTGTACAAAAATTGTTAATCTATATATATAAAAATCAATGCCACTTTTCGTTGTAATTTTATAACTCAAAAACGGGCTCACCTATCCAAACCAAGTCTTTAGGCTTTGTTCGGACTATTTAGTAGATGGTTTATGTGAAGTTTGCACAAAATCGGTCGAGCGGTTTTTCATCTATCACGCAAACGAAGTTGCGCGGGTCAGCTAGTTATATTTATAAATAAATGATAATAAAAAGAACTAAGAAGGTATCTCAATCTGCGTTCGAGCTCATGGAGGAGAGACATGGAATGGCACTACAGAGGCCGGATGATATGTAGATACAAGCGGCTCAATAGACTGATCTCTATATCTTTGAAAACCGTCCTGTGACACTACAACACAGACCACAATAAAGGGTCTAAGTATTTTTAAGGAATCGGTCTATAGGGCTGAGTCAGCTGTCAAAATTAAAAACCGGCGACAGTCTTCTTGGCCTAAGATACTGAACGAGGTTGAAAGCTTCTATGAACAGTTAGGTACACACATTTCCTGTCCTGGTCCTGGGAGACTTCAATGCCTGGTCACAGGCTTGGGGCTCCCGGGAAATCAGAGACAGGGGGAGGATACTGGAGGATTGGGTCACAACTCGTGGCCTAGTCATCCTGAACCGGGGGAATGTCGCAACCTGGACGCGGCGGGGGCTCAGCTCGGTCATAGACGTTTCGTTTGCGACCCCTGAGCTCGCCCGCCGTGTCCAGGGATGGCGTGTGGTGGAGGAGGAGGAGACGTCGTCGGATCACCGATATATTCGGTTCGACGTCTCCCCTCCACCTAAGCTGCCGCCAGCAATCGCGAATCCCCCGGAACCGCGTTGGGCACTCCATCGCCTTGATCGGGAGGCTCTCCTGGAGGCGGCCATCGTGCAGGCCTGGATTCCGACAGCGGACAGGCCTGCCGATGTTGATACCGAGGTGAAGTGGTTCGGGAGAGCCATGTCGCACATCTGCGATACGGCGATGCCCAGGGCTAGGCCCAGACCGGCGAGGAAACAGGTGTACTGGTGGACGTCGGAAATCGCGCAGTTGCGCGCGGATTGCGTTACCGCGCGCCGCCGGTACATCAGGTTCCGCCGGAGACATCGTCGACCAGATGATGCGGCAGCCCGAGAGACGGAGCTCTATGATGGGTACCGGGAGGCCAAAAGGGCCCTCCAGACGGCCATCAACCGGTCCAAAAAATTGACCCGCGAAAAGCTGATGGAGACTCTTCTTGGAGCGAGACCCGTGGGGGCGCCCGTACCTTATGGTAAGGGGCAAATTACGCCCTAAGGCGCCCCCACTGACCCAGAGTCTCCAGCCGGAGCAGCTGGAGGGGGTCCTGGACTGCTTGTTCCCGTCGAGAGCGGAGGAACACATTCCTCCGCGCATGGCTCCGTCTCAGGCGCCCAACGCGGAAGGCAGCGAGAACGACGTGCCCGTGGTCACCGAGGGTGAGTTAGGGGCGGCTATACTGCGGCTTAAATCCCGCTGAAACACCGCCCCTGGACCCGACGGCATTCCGGGCCGGGCGTGGGTCCTGGCTCTCGAGGAGCTTGGGCCTCGACTAGTTGGGCTCTTTAGCGCATGCCTCGAGAAAGGCCAGTTTCCCAAGGTCTGGAAGACAGGAAAACTGGTCTTGATTCGAAAGGCGGGGCGGCCGGCAAACTCCCCATCAGGGTACCGGCCGATCGTGTTGCTCGACGAGGTGTGCAAGCTCTTTGAGCGTATTATTGCACAACGCCTCGTCGGGCACCTCACACGCGTGGGGCCTGATCTGGCGGATAGCCAGTTTGGCTTCCGTCACGGACGCTCCACCGTGGACGCGATCATGCGCATTAGAGGCCTGACGGAGGAAGCAGTCTCACAGGGTGAGGTGGTGGTGGCGGTGTCTCTCGACATCGCCAACGCATTCAACACCTTGCCCTGGAGCTGCGTCAGGGAGGCGCTTATCTATCTATTAGTGCCTCCCTACCTCCGTCGAATTGTCAGGGCTTATCTCTCCGAGAGAGCCATAACTTACCCGAGCTGGCTAGGGCCAGGTCGGCGAGATGTGTCGTGCGGTGTTCCACAGGGATCGGTTTTAGGGCCGCTCCTGTGGAACATCGGTTACGACTGGGTGCTGCGTGGTCCGTTGCTCAGAGGGGTCGGCGTAACGTGTTACGCCGACGACACCCTCGTTACGGCGCGGGGAGCAACGCACCGTGCCGCTGCACTTAAGGCCACGGCAGGGGTTGCTCAGGTCGTGGGTCGGATTCGGCGGCTGGGTCTCGAGGTCGCCCTTCACAAATCCGAGGCTCTGTGCTTCCACGGACCTCGGATGGGGCCACCTGCGGGATCCAGCCTACAGGTAGGGGGCGTCAGCATCGGCATCGAGCCCTCGATGAAGTATTTGGGGCTCGTACTCGATGGCCGGTGGAACTTCGGACGTCACTTCCGAAGTTTGGTCCCGAAACTAAGGGGAGCATCTGCCGCACTCGCGCGGCTGATGCCCAACATCAGGGGACCCAACGCTCCCTACAGGAGACTGTACCTGGGGATCGTGCGAAGCATGGCCCAGTACGGGGCTCCCGTATGGGCGGAGACCCTGACGGCCAGCAATGTGGCTAGACTGCTGAGCCCGCAGAGAGTTATGGCCGTCAGGGTGATAAGAGGATACCGCACGATTTCCGGTGAGGCGGCATGTGTCCTGGCCGGGACCCCTCCATGGGACCTGGAAGCGAGAGCCCTTGCGTCACTGTTCAGATGGCGTAAGGAGGCGCTGGAGCGGGGCCAAAGGCCTGCGTCTCGAGAAATCGAGGCCCAGCGGACCCTGCTCCACCAGGAAACCGGGGAGACATGGAGGGTGCGACTTGAGCAACCAAAGGGGGGATTCGCCACAATCGCGGCCGTCAGCCAAAAAAAAAAAAAAAGGTACACACATTTGCAAAGCAACCCGTTTAGTATCATGTTAAAGTCCAGAGATCCAGATCGACTCAGCATATTACCGATGATATCCCAAACGTCAGCCTGTGCGAGATTAGTATGGGCCTGAAGCAGCTTTAAAACAGCAAGGTACCAGGAGACGACGGAAATATACTGCAGAGCTTCTAATGGCAGGTGGCAAACCGGTTCTTAAGGACATACAGAAGTTATTGAACTCCGTCATACTCGAGTGTAAAAAGCCACAGGTATGGAACAGGAGTGTGGTGGTTCTCTTCTTCAAAAAGGGCAATAAAGCCTTATTGAAGAATTACAAACCATCTAAATTTTATAAATAGCTCAACATACCTACACGCGCATTTTTATTTAACTTTAACGGTTCCATTTATTTAGTGGTCGGTATTAGGTGTCTCATAAACGGTATTAGGCACACGCCCTATATTTTGGATCGGTAATAGGGACATGGCCCCTTTTTTCTTTTAATCCATATTTAATTTATTAAGTAATTTTTTATATACTGTATCTATACATGACTGAAAAGTACGATAGTTTCAGTACTTGAAAAACTATTTTTGTTGACGCCACATATTAAGAATGTGCTTATTTTTTGGACATCAATCTCAACGCCGCTTAAACTGGCGGTAATAGGTGCGTTTACGTTACAATATACAAAGTGCCAATAGCAAAAAACAACTTTTGATATTTTTTTTACATAACAAAACTATTGATATTTGTTTACTGAATGAAACATGGTTCAAAGATAATCAACGGTTCAATTTTAGCATACCTGGTTACAATATACACTTTAAAAACTCAAGTAATAAACATAACGGTGTAGCAATTTTAATAAGACCTTATGTACAATACAATGTTTTGGATACAACTTTTTATGAGGAAATACAAACTATTGCTATTAGAGGAAGATCCCAGAGCCCCCAGACGTCACTCATTTTCTGATGGACAAAATATGTACGAGTGATTAGTGGTGGGGTGTACTATGATCAAGGGCAATGTTTGGCCCCTTGGATCGGTCTGTCCGTTTGCAAAACGTTTTAAAATAGTTGTCTGAATAACATATATAAAAATCAAGCATCAGAAAATAAGTGACCTTAATAAATTTTTTTCAGAGCTTTGAAGCGTCTGTAAGGTAAAACCGCCGATCGCATGTATCTGGGAGTAATGAATACTGATTTTTAACGATATTGTGTAAAATATATGTTAAAATCAGCTATCAGAATTTAAGTGAGGTGAGCAGCGTTTTTATGTACCTTGATTAATTGCTACCTGAAAATTGGCCGTCTGGCCAAGGTAGCAACTAGTCTTAGGATCATAGTACACCCCACCACTAATCACTCGTATATATTTTGTCCATCAGAAAATGAGTGACGTCTGGGGGCTCTGGGATCTTGGACTATATCACGTTATCAACGAAATTAGGAAACATTACTATTTTAAGTGTATACTGTCCTTCTAAAAGTAAACACATTCGATTGAACAGACTGCAGAATATCATATCCAATCTTCCAAAGCCCACATTTGTTAGTGGAGACTTCAACGCTCATCACATTGCCTTTGGGTGTTTGTGTACAAGAGGCCGCGGCCGAGATTAGTATAATATAATAGACGATAGTGATTTATGCATTTTAAATGATGGTAGGTTCACTACAGTCGGTAGACCTTCATGCAATCAATCAGCAATTGATGTTACTTTTGTCAGTGCTAACCTGGCACCAATTTGTGAGTGGTCCATACATGACGATGCCATGGGCAGCTACCACTACCCAACAATCACTAATATCGCAATATGTGTCGACAAGTACCAAGTTAATCCTCCTGTCGCAAAGTTTCTGTATAACAAAATGAGTGAAACGGATTGGCATAAATTTCGTGATGTATCGGAATCTATTTTTGAAGACCTGTCATTGACCATTGACAGTCCAGAATTTCAACTTGATCCAATGTCTGCATATCTGGCTTTTTGCACATGTCTGAATAAGCTTAAAGAATTACTTATCCCAAAGTTTGTTAAAACGAGTAACTTTAAAAGTAGGCCACCAGCACCCTGGTGGAATGAAACATGTGAAAAAAGCGTTAAGGCATCCTACAATGCTTTAAAAAAATATAGAAGTGATCCGTCTATGGCTAACTACATTTAATATAAAAAACTAGATGCATTAAAAAAGCGAACTATTTCTGAACAAAAAAGAAGTGGTTGGAATGATTTTTGTAATAAATTTAACAGGAACACTCCGTTAAGCACTATTTGGAATTTAATTAAACGGTTTAGGGGTTTGAAGGCTGGAAATAGATCTTATAAGGATGAATTCGTACAGCCATTTTTATCAAAATTGACAGAATCCGGTAATTTGATAGAGTTCAATTCATTTTCTAAATACTTTACTGTAAATAATAATAATCCCGACTCAGTGGTCCTATTGAATGACTTTACATGGAATGAACTAACAATGAGTTTGCAATCTAGGAAAAACACAACTCCAGGTCTTGACGATTTCCCATACATTTTAATCAAAAATCTTCATAAATCTGTACAAAATCTATTCCTCAAAATTATTAATATGCTATGGTCTCAAAAACTTGTTCCTGAACACTGGAAAACTCAGTGTGTCATTCCAATTCTCAAAGTAGATAAGCCACCTGAACTTTCAAATTCCTATCGACCCATCTCATTGTCGTCTTGTCTTGGGAAAATATTCGAAAATATGCTTAAAACTCGTATTGATTGGTATGTTGAAGCTAATAACATTATTCCTCAAATTCAGTATGGATTTCGTAGAGGTCGCAGCTGCGTAGACAGCTTCACTTCTCTTGTCGCGGATTTGAAAAGAGCCAGAAATATGCGGTTAAATACTATATGTGTATTTTTAGATGTCCAAGGTGCTTTTGACAGTGTGGACCCTGGAATTTTGGTTGAGGTTCTGACTGACAATCTAGGTATTCCTGGTCAAGTTTCAAAGTGGATACACGAGTTTTTAAACAGTAGAATATTGTATGTGAAATACAACAATATTCTGTACGGCCCGGAAATAGCTTGTAAAGGGACGATGCAAGGTGCTACCCTTTCACCCCTGTTGTACAATTTGTATACTTGTGAGATACTACATACTGTAGAGAATGTACAGATTCTTCAGTTTGCTGATGATTTAGTTATTTATAGTTCTGATAGTCAGTTATCTAAAACAATAAACAATATAAATGTAGCATTGGAACAACTGAAAGTCTACTACCATGATAAGCTGCATTTAAAAATAAATGCTGCCAAAAGCAGTATGATGATTTTCAGTGATGACATCCCTTGTACAAATGTTACTTACAATGGTGACACTATAGATAGGGTTACTCAACACAAATTTTTGGGCGTCGTCTTAGATCAGAAATTAAACTTCGAGGAGCATATTAAATACATATCCAAAAACGCCTTAAGAGCCGTTAATATCCTTCGATGCTTAGCTGGCGTCTCATGGGGTGCAGACCCAAAAACTCTGTCTATAGTGTACAAGGCAATTGTAAGAAGTCACTTCGACTACAGCACTTTAGCATATGTAAATAGTTCTTATGTACATAGATTAGATGTTATTCAAAACAAGGCCCTAAGAATTATTTCTGGAGCAATGTGCTCAACTCCAATTAGAGCAATGGAAATCGAAACTAAAATAATGCCTCTCATTATGAGACGGATAATGTTAGTTGAAAGATATTGCTTGAAATTACTAGCATTAGAGAATAGTGAAGTTACACGGAAAATTATTCCCCAATCTATTACCATATCAGAACCGCTAACTTCTGCCGATGAACTGTTGAGAGGCATCTCCCCTCAACTAAGTAGAGTATTTTTACACATTCAAAAACAGTGCACTCAAATTAGACGACAATCCCAATGGCCATGTCCCTCACTCAATCAATAGCATTATTTTTCCCATGACGATTGTCACTCATGAAGTTTCATGCAACCACGATATTTTACAATTCCTAGACGACAATCCTCATTATTATACATTGTATACTGACGGAAGTAAGTCTAAAGATCATGTAAGATCTGCAGTATTTGATCCACAGACGAATTTCTCTCAAAGCTATGTTTTGGATAATAATTGTTCCATATTTACCGCTGAGGCATATGCAGTTTTAGAAGCACTCAAATTAATCTACCATCTAAATACCAGCAAACACTTGTTAATTTTAACTGATTCCTTAAGTCTAATAGAAGGTTTGAAAAACCTAAAGATTAACTATAATACGAATTACATTCTATACCTAATTAAAGAATGTATATATAAATTACACATGACAAAAATCGATGTTGCTTTTATGTGGATACCCTCTCATAGAGGTATAACTGGCAATGAGATAGCCGATAAAACTGCATATGAAGGGATTAATTCATTAGATGTTAAGCTCATAGATTTAGAATTTTTCGCTACTCTCAATAGATATACAAAGCGTGCGAGCGAGACCTCATTATCCATAGCACTTAGCTCGAGAGGAAAAGAGAAAGCAAATTGTGTACTCTTAAGTCAGTATTTTGAATCGCTGAGCCCGGTGGGATCCTATGGCGGCTCTATGTTATTTATAATATCCAATAATCTGTAGTGATCTTACGATTAAAATAGAAAATTTTATATTTTCAACATTATTGTCGTGTTTAGTGTGTGAATAGGATATTACAAAACGCAATTATACGAAGAAAGACTCGTTTAACAGGTCATTTGTGACTTCGTTCATTCCATTTTTGCCGTACATATTTTGCCAAATTGGATGTGAAATTTCACTGAAAGTCCAACTTGTAACGTAGATTATGCATTTTCCTTCATACACAACACAACATTTAATGTGTAAATGCATTTTTGGAGGATATATAAGGCAGAAATAAAAACGGCTGTTTACAGTAAAATAGTCATGGGTAGGTATCGATAAGGATGTCGATAGTTCATTATAGTGGCATTGCTACAAACAAACTTATCTGGATTTAATTTATTATAAATATGATTGACTAGCTGATGCGCGTGGCTTCACCCGCGTGAAATTTGGTTCCCGTTCCCGCTTCCCGTGGGAACATTTTCCCTGTATCAAATTTCAGCCAGATCCATTCAGCCGTTAGAGCGTGATTGAGTAACAAACATCCAAACATCTTCACAAACTTTCACATTTATAATATTAGTAGGATAGGATTTTTACTCGAACTGTGTTATTTAACCTTTTTTTAAGGGATTTGTGCCTATTTTAATACAATATTTCCAAAATTTGTGAACCATTTTGAGTTGAATTTTTATAATTTTACTTCACTTAAGGTACTCCACGCCACACCGGGATGTTTGCTGTGCAAGGCGCAGATTAGCCTTTGCGTCGAATACTGTTCTCACCTTTGGGATGACTGTGCGAGGTACTTACTGGACGCGCTTGGCGCTATGCAGAGACGTGTTATCCGATTTGAATTATAGGTTGTCCTAAGATGACGGTAAGCCTCGAGCCGTTAGCGCAGCAAAGAACCATAGCGTCCTTGGCTGCCTTCTACCGAATGTATCACGGCGAATGTTCCGAAGAGCTCTTCAACCTGATCCCACGATCTCCTTTCAGATTCCAAACAACACGTCGGGCAGAGGCGCCACTCATCGGAGAGAATCTTCGCCAGAACTGAGCGTTTCAAAAGATCGTTCCTCTGTCAAACCAAACTACGAAATCCTGGAACGACCTGCCCGCACATGTGTTTCCCTCATTTTACAATCCCGGGTTCTACAAGCGGAGCGTGAAGAGGCACATCATAGGGCCGCCAACTTGAGGACTACTGTCAGAAGTCTTGTGTGCTGTAAGCATGGCCCCCATTCGCTAGATGCGCCACGGCTTTCCATTAGTTTCCATCAGTGGCGACATCAATTTGGCGAGGTTAATATATTTAAAAAAATCTTCGAGTAATATCTTTTATTGTTACTAGGGTTCAATAATAAATGAGTTTCTAGGTTTAGTATTACGATAAGAGTTGGATTTTCAGTAAAATTTCAAATTCAATTGGCAAAATATATATGTACGGCAACAATGCAATGTACGATGCCATAAATTACCTGTTAAAATCGTAAGATCACTACAGAATTTCAAATATTACAAGTTACCCCATATAATCCCATTTTTACTTTTTCATAGTCGATTACATTCAAATTAACAATTTATTCCCCAAAACAAGAAGATGAAACTTCTAAGCACTTTGTGAGCTTAGAAGTTTCATTTCCATTCCATCCATTTAAACAGATATTTTTATCGATAACATAGGTGTGACCATTCAACAACACTATTTAACTCACACATAGATCTTTCATTTTTGGTCTTGTCTTCAGTTTGACACTGTTCATCTTGTACATTCTAAATCTATGGTTAAGCTAGTGGTTAGTGTCCCGCTGACAGATTACTACAGCTCTATAAATATAAAAATATTAGATGAGTGGAAAAGCATGTGGAAGAAAGACCAAGAGGAAAAAGGAAAATGGTATGGTTCTCTGCAAGAAGATATACCAGCACACCCATGGTACTGGAAATTGGAGTCAGCAAGTCGCGACTTCATAACGACCATAAACAGACTTCGATTTGGACATACCACCACTCCCTCCCACCTGGCTAGGTTGGGAATTGTGTCAGATAATAGGTGCAAAGACTGCAATACTCCACAAGCGGATATTGAACATTTATTTTTCTCCTGCCAAACATACAATCTGCAAAGACTGATACTCGCTAGTGAAATTAGTGAAGTTTTATTGAATGATTCCTCCCGCCGCTTGCATGATTTATTAAGAAATGTGAAGTGCTACAAACACTTATTTGATTTTATTAAAAATACTATTGGAAGAATTTAATTATCCGCCGTGTATATAATATAATGCAGTGAACAAAGTGAAAAGTAAAGTGAACGCTTTTAAAAAACAAAGACATGGCTTAAAGGTCTTGTAACCAAGCCAAAACCATTAAAAAAAAGAGAGAAGCTATGTCAAGCGAGTGGTGGCATGTTCCCATAGCTTGTTCCCGCCTGCAAATGTTGCCGACAAAGTAAAACAGTAAGTAGCTAAAGAAAATCACAAAAGAAATGTAGAGCTTGTTTTTTGCTTTTCAGTTGTATGTATACTTGGCAGTCGGGTTTTTTGGGTTCTAAATAGGTAATTAAGTTTATTTAAAACTTTTTAGTTATGTTACATAGTAGTGGAGTTATTAATTTTCGTGTAGTGTAGGGACATCACCAAAATTCAACCTTAATTATTATATTTTTGGTCATATTTCTGGTGCGATTCTCAACCGATTGCAATCAAACAAATGTTAGAATTTAAGTCTGACCAAGACATAATCGAAATCGGTTCAGTAGTTTTGCGTTCATTGCAGTTAAATAATTATATCGCCAAAAGTCCGCCATTTTGATTTTCCATAAATTTTATTAAACCTGGTGTCACGCACACAATCACGACGAATCAAATGACACCTTGTATTTCAAAATCCATCAAGCCGTCAAGGCTGTAGAGCGTCCAAGAAAAAATATCAAACTTTACATTTTAGCGCCAAAAGTCTGCCATTTTCATTTTTCAAAACACTCACACAATCACGACGAATCAAATGACACTTCGTATGTCAAAATCCGTCAAGCCGTTCAGGCTGTAGGACGTGTTATATGGTCTACGGTAGGACGTGACAAAGAATTGGACATACATACATACATTATCTCGAAAAACATTACCCTTCTGTCTTCGGCAGTTCGGGTAAAAATAATGAACGATTCTAGCATCGATGAAATTTATTTGACGCCTACAGAATTGATCGTAACTATTAGATAGTAATGCGCAAATGAGCTTAAACGAAAGATTATTCTGTTTTATATACATATCACAATGTAGTATTTAATAACTAAACCGAAATAAAATTATGTTGTGATTGTAAACAATACATCCCGGGGGTGTCGTAAGAGGCGACTAAGGGAAGACTTTCGCAAAAAGATCCCGGTTGTCAGTGAATTGACAATCGTTATACCAAGTTGAAGGCCTTATGCGCGGCTTGAAAATTTTCAACTGCGGGTCGCGGCGACCTGCGCTTGTCCATTTCAACATGGCAATAGGCTCGCCACCTATTACGTGGGACATAAAACTATAAGGTGAAATGTGGGCGTATACCATGCCTCTGCCTACCCCTTCGGGAATAAAGGCGTGACTATAATAATTGAATTGAGGAATTTTATCATGCTGCAGAATCATTCAAAAATGAAAAAAAAATTAAATACTAGCAACATTTTTATGAGAAAACGTGTAGGTAAGTACTTAAAGTTACCTAGTTTATAATCAATACAAATAAATAAAATTGGAGTGTCTGTTTGTAATATTAAAATAACCGCTTTCTACTACATGCATATGAATGTATCCAAAAAATATTTTTTTAAAATTTTTGTCTGTCTGTCTGTTTGTTCCGGCTAATCTCAGTATTCAGTATTTCAATTTTTTTTCTCTGGAACGGCTGGACCCATTTGGACGGGACTTTCACTGGCAGATAGCGTAGGTATGTAATAAGGAGTAACTTAGGCTACTTTTATTTTAGAAAAAAAAAAGAAACTATTTTTTTTTATTACATTCCATACGGACGAAGTCGCGGGCACAGCTAGTGATCTATAAAAAGTGAATTTCGTGAAAGTAAATAATTACATTGACTTTACTCTGATGCTAATGTGGCGCCACCTTAATTTAATGCATTACAAAGGACATTTTTAAATGTACGTACTAAGCCATAGATTTAGAATTTTTCGCTACTCTCAATAGATAAACAAAGCGTGCGAGCGAGACCTCATTATCCATAGCACTTAGCTCGAGAGGAAAAGAGAAAGCAAATTGTGTACTCATATGTCAGTATTTTGAATCGCTGAGCCCGCTGGGATCCTATGGCGGCTCTATGTTATTCATAATATCCAGTAATCTGTAGTGATCTTACGATTAAAATAGAAAATTTTATATTTTCAACAATATTGTCGTGTTTAGTGTGTGAATAGGATATTACAAAACGCAATTATACGAAGAAAGACTCGTTTAACAGGTCATTTGTGACTTCGTTCATTCCATTTTTGACGTACATATTTTGCCAAATTGGATGTAAAATTTCACTGAAAGTCCAACTCATAACGTAGATTATGCATTTTCCTTCATACATAACACAATATTTAATGTGTAAATGCATTTTTGGAGGATATATAAGGCAGAAATAGAAAGAGCTGTTTACAGTAAAATAGTCATGGGTAGGTATCGATTAGGATGTCGATAGTTCATTATAGTGGCATTGCTGCAAACAAACTTATCTGGATTTAATTTACTATAAATATGATTGATTTTTACTCGAACTGTGTTATTTAACCTTTTTTTTAGGGTTTTGTGCCTATTTTAATATAATATTTCCAAAATTTGTGATCCATTTTGAGTTGAATTTTTACAATTATAGGCTTCACTTAAGGTACTCCACGCCACACCGGGATGTTTGCTGTGCAAGGCGCAGATGAGCCTCTGCGTCGAATACTGTTCTCACCTTTGGGATGACTGTGCGAGGTACTTACTGGACGCGCTTGGCGCTATGCAGAGACGTGTTATCCGATTTCAATTATAGGTTGTCCTAAGATGACGGTAAGCCTCGAGCCGTTAGCGCAGCAAAGAACCATAGCGTCCTTGGCTGCCTTCTACTGAATGTATCACGGCGAATGTTCTGAAGAGCTCTTCAACCTGATCCAACCATCTCCTTTCCGATTTCGAACAACACGTCGGGCAGAGGTGCCACTCATATATAGCGAAGAGAATCTTCGCCAGAACTGAGCGTTTCAAAAGATCGTTCCTCTGTCGAACTACAAAATCCTGGAACGACCTGCCCGCACATGTGTTTCCCTCATTTTACAATCCCGGGTTCTACAAGTGGAGCGTGAAGAGGCACATCATAGGGCCGCCAACTTGAGGACTACTGTCAGAAGTCTTGTGTGCTGTAAGCATGGCCCCCATTCGCTAGATGCGCCACGGCTTTCCATTAGTTTCCATCAGTGGCGACGTCAATTTGGCGAGGTTAATATATTTAAAAAAATCTACGAGTAATATCTTTTATTGTTACTAGGGTTCAATAATAAATGAGTTTCTAGGTTTAGTATTACGATAAGAGTTGGATTTTTAGTAAAATTTCAAATTCAATTGGCAAAATATATATGTAGGTACGGCAACAATGCAATGTACGATGCCATAAATTACATGTTAAAAGTGTATTTTCACCTTCACACACTGAATCAAAATTTGTAAAATCACTACAGAATTTCTAATATTACGAGTTACCCCATATAATCCCATTTTTACTTTTTCATAGTCGATTACATTCAAATTAACAATTTATTCCCCAAAACAAGAAGTTGGAGATGAAACTTCTAAGCACTTTGTGTGCTTAGAAGTTTCATTTCCATTCCATCCATTTATACAGATACTTTTATCGATAACATAGGTGTGACCATTCAACAACACTATTTAACCCACACATAGATCTTTCATTTTTGGTCTCGTCTTCAGTTTGACACTGTTCATCTTACTAAGCTGTTTTGCATATCTTCTAATCTCCGTGGAGCAAATTCTCTAGCATATTGACATTGTTTTTTGCTCTGGACGGTTTAAAGACTTTATACTCAAACAACCAAAGAAAACAAATTGAAATTCGTCCATAATGGACGGAATATCGGTGAACATCACTGATCTGTATTATTACCACGTGAACATACATAAATAAAAACATACAGACGAATTTTGAACCTCTTCCTTTTTTGAAGTCGGTTAAAAAGACTTACAAGCCTACATGAAAACAACTTGAAACAAAATTAAAGACATAGGTACTGATGCCGTCGTCATCTTTATCATTTAAGAAAGAAAAATCATAGTGGTATGAATTTAGTGTTGTTTACAGCAATGGTCATTCATTATGAGGTAGGCTACATCTATACCAACATTATAATGAGGAAAGATTTGATTGTTTGTTTGCATCGAATAGGCTCCGAAACTACTGGACTGATTTGAAAAAATATTTCACTGTTGAGAAGCTACACTCTTCCCTGTGAACATAGGCAATATATTATTCCCGTATTCTCACGGGAACAGGAGCTACGCGGGTGTAACTGCGTGACGTCAACTTTAGGTTTACTTTAATTTTTATTACATTTTATTTAATTTTCATGTGATTTTAGTTTAGATAATTTTCATTTAATTTTGATTCGATTTCAGTTTACTTTTAGTTTAATTCTAATTAGATGTACCTAATTTTGATTTAGTTTAATTTGGACTAAATTAATAAGACTACTTTAATAATACGTACCTACGTGCGTATAAGCAGAGTGGCTACCTTGAGAGGTCGCCAGTACCTAACCCTTTGAAGTCGCAGGCCATCGTCATTGGCAGTAGGTAAATATCAATGTGACAATCTGCCGGTGTCTGAACTAGATCCAGTTCTTTTGGCCGATATTCAGGTGCCTTACTCAGACACCATGAAGACCCTGGGAGTGACTATGGACACCACGCTATCCTGGAGTGCCCACAATAGTGACGTCAGCAAAAAGTGCATTTCTCCTATTATTCGTTAAAGTGACTCCAGAGCCTCTTGCCCTTGAGGACAAATTTTTTTTTCTTATTTTATTGTTATATCTACTGATTTTCCTGGTGGTAATTATGCAGTATAATACCTAGTTATGATTTTTAAACCACTATGGAAGGGGCAACCCGATAGGAAGTCATAAAGTAGAACAAAAGTAGCTGGGTAAAAAAGTTAACAATAATGGAGGCGCCACTGTGCAGAGCACATGGCAACTCCGGACACAGTCAAGTGACTTGAGTCAAGTCTTCTAAAATATGAAAGTAGTTTCGGTGTGCGTGATTTCTTTGCATGTGTATGTGCATCGACGCATAAGGAATGTAATTCTGAAAATTCTTGCAAAGACATCTGAAATACAGCAAAGATTCATCTTAATGACATACTTTAAACTATAATAAACAGTCGAAGGCTCAACACAATCTACCAATTTTAAATGAGTTTCATCAATGAATACCTAGATTTATAAACAGTGGGTACCTACTTATTATAATAATATTATAGGTGAAATTAAATTAAGAACTTTTATTACTATACTTTTGCATAAATCTCATCTCAAATTAAGTCATAATGTAAAAACATTGACTCAAATCTTCTAAAATATTAATGAAAGTAGCTTCAATATGCGTGATTTCTTTGCACGTGTATGTGCATCGACGCATAGGTACTTAAGTACCTAATGTATATTGACGAAGTTATTGATGGTTATTGACAGTGTCCGGAGTCCATTAGAAAGAATTTAACTAATCCTAATATCCTACTAATGTGAAAGTTTGTGAAGATGTTTGGATGTTTGAATGTTTAGATGTTTGTTACTCAATCCGCTCTAACGGCTGAACGGATTGGGCTGAAATTTGGTACAGAGATAGCTTATAGTCTGAAATAACACATACAAATTTGTCTATAAAGTCGTGAAATGAATGTTTGAAGAACTAAAAATAGTTTTTTTTTTGTAGGAACGTTTTATTCTGGGAATAAGTGCCTACGGATATAATAAACATACTAGTCATGGCGGAAAAGAGTTTTATTATAGAATAATGTAATCATTATTTTTACAAAAGCTAAAGAAGACTTTTTACTGCTACCACAGATTATATAATATATTCTATACAGATACACGAACAGGAACAAAAATCGGTTACACTCGTAACTCGCTCCACAGACCTGGCCGCCTACCTGTCAGTGTGGGAATCCTCAAATGTAACTAGATGGCGACGATATTTTTAGCAAAATGTTCAACTAGATTTCAAGGTCAAATTTGATTTCGTTTCAACTGTTTTGATAAAGTATTTAGTTATTTCGATCGTGACGCAGTCACTCAATTAGCACAGACGGGTAAGCGGGCGGTATCCGGTGCATGCAAGCCCCAGTTCGAATATCAGACCGTGAGTCCCACACGAAGCCGTCTTGTTCCCCCGAAACAAGGCGGCGAAGTGCCTAACCTGCAGTCCCCGCGTAAAAAAAAAAAAAAAAGCCCCAGTTCGAATCCCACTTTTCACACGATTCTTTTTATCTTTTTGAGTTTTACTTTTTGAACGTACCCTCATTACTACTCAATATTTCTATTAAGTGAAAAAAGACTACTTACTCACACGGGACTTTGTCATTTTTTATTATATAAGAAAAATATTATGAAAAAGTTGACATACTAATTGCTTTAAATCAGCATGTTATCTTTGTATTGAGTATTTATTTTTTGCAATTGATCTATTTAAAATTTAAATCAATCATCAACTGTTCTCATATATATAATGATATGAGAACAGTTGAATCTGATATGACTAAGTATTTCACTCCATACATCAGTCGCACAGTTGGCTCAGCGGGTAGGCGGGTGGCGCCTGATACGAGATGACCCAGTTCAAATCCAGCTCACGGTTCTTTTTGTTTTCTTTTTTTACTTAATATTTTTATCATGAAGTGAAAATGACAATAAGCTCACACAGGACTTGTCTTTTTTTTTATTTTACAATAAAAATAAATACCCACTATGGAAAAGTTGGCATATGTACTAAAAAATAAATATTTTATCTTGGTAGATACTTATTTTTACAGCGGGCGGCAGGCGGAATTATATTAAAAAAACAGGCCAAGTGCGAGTCGGACTCGCACACAGGAATCCGTACCAAAAAACGGCAATAAGTCACGATTTTTGAATGAGATTCCCCCGAATATTTCCTTTTTTTTTCTGATTTTAGTATTTGTTGTTATAGGGACAACAGGAATACATCTAGGGTTGCCAACTTTTTTTAGAAGAAAGAGAGTATATCTAATTTCAATGGGGTAAAAAAAGTACAGCCTTACAAAGAAGAGTACATTTTATTTACAATTTTAAAATTGTACTTTTTTAGAACCTTGGCAGTACACAAGTGCTTTTTATTATTTTTAAAACTATCGGACGTTACGTGGTTTCTCCCGCGTAATTCCCGTTCCCGTGGGAATTCGGGAATAAAATATAGACTAGGTTCACCGCAAAGAGATTAGCTTCCCAGCAGTGAAAGAGTTTTAGAAATCGGTTCTGTAGTTTCGGAGCCTATTCGATGCGAACAAACAAACAATCAAATCTTTCCACTTAATAAATAACAAGCGGAAGTCACGCGGTTCCGTTCCCGTGGGAATTCGGGAACCGTGGGAATTCTGATATCTGTGATCCTAACAGTAAAAGAATTTTTGATATCGGTTCAGTAGTTCCGGAGCCTATTCGATGCAAACAAACAATCAAATCTTTTCTCTTTATAGATAGCTAGCGGACATCACGCGGTTTCACCCGCGTAATTCTCGTTTCCGTGGGAATAGGTACGGGGATAAAATATAGCCTATGTTCACCAAAGAGTGTAACTTCCCAACAGTGAAAGAATTTTTCAAATCGGTCCAACAGTTTCGGAGACTATTCGATGCAAAAAAACAAACAAACAATCAAATCTTTCCTCTTTATAATATTAGTATAAACTAGCGGACGTCACGCGGTTTCACCCGCGTAGTTCCCGTTCCCGTGGGAATACGGGAATGAAATATAGCCTATGTTCACCGCGAAGAGTGTAGCTTCCCAACAGTTAAAGATTTTTTAAATCGGCCCAGTAGTTCCTGAGCTTATTCGATGCAAACAAACAAACAATCAAATCTTTCCTCTATATAATGTTAGTATAGATTGTAAGTCCATACCGGTAAACTCTAAACTTATGTACTTACTTAGATCAGGAGAAAAGATTCATACCTATTTCCTATAATTACTTAAGTCTGGCTCGGCCGGGGATCTTGGCCCATTCCGTTATACGAAAAAATATTCAGAGAAAACTTGTCGAAATCCCAGAAATAATCAAATCATGCGAAATAAAGTATTTTCGCGTACTTTATTGTTCTCATAAAGTATACAGTACAAATACCCGAAATAAAGTACAATAGGTACTTTATTATAAAGTACTGTTGGCAACCCTACAGTTTGTCTATAAAGTCGTGAAATTAAATGAGGGCGCTGCTGAATGCATGTATGCAACCCTATATAGTACGACCAAAATGATTTGATACGAGGAGTTCGTTCCGAGTAAAATCTTACTAATATTATAAATGCGACAGTTTGTGAGTGTGGATGTTTATTACTCTTACACGCTCGAACGGTTAAAGGGATCTGGCTGAAATTTGGTACAGGGATACATTATAATCTGGAATAACCATGGCTACTTTTTATTCCGGGAATAAGTTCTTACGGGAAGCGGGAACGGGAACAATACAAATATTATAAATGCGAAAGCTTATGAGTGTGGATGTGAGACTCTTTCACGCTCGAACAGTTGAACTGATCTGGCTGAAATTTGGTACAGGGATACATTATAGTCTGGAATAACACATAGGCTCTTTTTCATCCCGGGAATAAGTTCCTACGGGAAGCGGGAACGAGAACAAATTCGACACGGGCCAAGCTGCGGGCATCAGCTAGTGAGTTAATAAATAAAACACATTATACATTTTTAATTTTGTTTCTGTTTTATTGAATCAGATCCAGAATAAAGTTATTGAACAAGATCCAGAAGCCCCGGTCTAATAGCGTCTTACAACCCACCAGCAGGTGCCTAGCAGTCCCAATTGCTTAGCCACAATCATGTAATTACATGTTTTATCTGTAACTTTCCCCCATCTGACAAGGATTATTTGGCGCAGTGCTCAAATATTAAAATCGTCTATTTCTTTCTTTGCCGACCTTTTCTGTGTTTACCAGGAGTTTCAAACTTTCCTTCATTATTAAAACCTTCGTTAACTATTCGCCTAACTGTACTCTCTGATTTTCCTGAAAAGAGTAAAAAAAGAAAATTAATTACATATTGGAAACAAACTATTGACATGAAGCAATTAATTCAAAATAAAAATTGGTAGAAAACCAGATTGAACTGAGTATCAAAAATGTAGGTCGTACTATAAAATAACCATGTTGTTCTAACCACTGACTTACATTATAGGTAGATTGTAAGTTTAAGATTCTAACCTAAAAATATGCAAACAATGCCTTTTTTTTGTCTCCAAATCGTAAATTCAGTAAATTTGTAACTTCAGACAGATTCAAAACAAACAATAACACGATTACATACCCACCAAAGATGCTGTTCGCTCATAAACATCCTCAAAATCCCACAACAATTGTCCAGATTGGTACTCCGCGAAACATCACTGGAAAACTTTAAAAATCACTTCCTGCGCACCACTCCGATTTTCTTTACTCATTTCTCAAACCTTTATGCGTAGTTTGGTCTCAATTTGTTGCAGTTTAATCCAAACATTAAAGTTACGTGAGAGAGTAAACGAAATTCGACGATAGCATTGACAACTGACGTACTAATGTTTCTTGTTGCCAGTGTTGCCACACACATAACTATTTTTAGTTCCTCAAACATTCATTTCACGACTTTATAGACAAACTGTAAATACCTACATCATCTGTGAAAATTTCAGCTCTCTGGCCATAACAACAGACAGACAGATGGCGAAGTCTCATCAATAGGGTCCCGTTTTTACCCTTTGGAACCCTAATAAAAGCTGGTACATAATCTCGCTGGAACATATTTCTCTTACAATTATCACATAGATTACAGCTTTCATTTTTTATAACAATAACGTGAAACAATTCTTAAAGAAAAAAAAAGGATTATAAAGTTCGAGAAATAAGTAGGACTATTTAATAATCTATGTTAGATTAAGTAAAAAAGTAAAAAAAAATAGGAAAAATGAAAAAAGTAATGCAGTCAGTAGGGTTCGAACTAGAATTAACTCAAATATACGCTCAAAGCAGCTTGCGTACCCGCTGAGCTACCGTGCCACTGTGAGAATCGGCCAAATAACGCTTCATATTCCGCTTGCTTGTTTCGATAACGTAAACTGGCCGTTCGTAAAAACTAATGATATAATAATTTGCTTAACATCGATAAAAGATGGCGCTCATGTTTGATTAACATGCGCGCCATCTTTTATCTTAATCAAACGCTATCGAGAGATAATTTTTACACAATCTACGTTTATTCTATAATCAACGAGTTTGATGTGCTACTATAGCAGCCAATATCATGATTTAATTTTTTAAATAATTTGCCATGCATTATATATCTAAATAATATATTTTGAAATTTGAATTCCGGAATATGAAACTACTAGTGCCATCTTTTGATATTTTCTGTTTATTAAAGATAATCTGTATGAGTTGGGTACCCGTGCTGCTACGATACCTGTTATCGTAGGTTATAACAGGTATCGTAGCAGGAAAAAGTCTTCTTCATAAGGGGTCCCGACATGATCAATTGGCAATTGTCAAGCACGTAGAATTTCATGTGCACGTATACGTCGATGCACACACACATGCAAAGCAATCACGCACACTGAAGCAACTTCCATTCATATTTTACGTGATTGACAATTGCAAGGCATGATCGTCTCGGGACCCTATTACGAATCTAGTTTCAAAACTTTCAGAGAAAGAAGAATTATTCTTCGTAAGTACAACACTAGTTCAGTAGCCACGGTTTCGTTGGCGGGCGAAGGGGCAAAAAATAATTATTCACGATAAACTATTTAGTATTTACAACTAAATAAATATTTACGATCATGACTGACGGGCTTAATAAAACAGACTGCACAAATATTTGTTATCTGTGGTCGGCCATTTTGATTTTTGATAATCTGATTGACCGTAGAATCAAATAAGAATGTTTTTGTTCTACCTGTAATTGTAATAATAAATTACCTTTCTCAGCACGCGACTAGATCACCACCCTATCTTCACCATTGCTGCCTCGTGTGCCACACGCCTCCAAATCTGTTAAATTGTGGCTCGACAATCAGCTGTCACGTACTTCTGACGTGTAGAACACAAACAAATCTGGTATTTTGAGTCTGATTATGCTGTTTTCATGATGAACAGTACGTTTTATGACCAGCTCGGAGCCGTGGCAGGGGTGTTCGAGCATTGGGGTGCGTGCGAACAGACTGTGGTTGCATGTACGCTGGCTAGGCGGGTGCCTTGGCCAGGCCTGAAGCTGGTTCAGCAAGCAGTGGAAGCAGCTCTGCGGAGTCATGTCGAGGACGAGCGTTTGGAGCGCGAAGCGAACGATGAGGTGCTGCTTGCTAACCTGCTGACTTCACGCGAAGACGAGGACGATGACGGTATGTACAAGAAACACCTTGTTTTATTAAATATCTTATTTTTCTATTACTTAAAGTAGGCGAAAGTTTGCTAATTTATACAATATTATACGGCTATTAATATGCGGGTCATCATTTACTTTATCTAGAAACATTCAAACTTGTAGTATGTAAAGATTGATTTGATCAAAGAGCTACAGTTTAAATTTTTTTAGTTAAAAATTTATCTAAGATAGCCAAATTCCTAATATATTGTTAACAATCAATCTAATCTCATAATGGCTACATTGTATATTTTTACAATACGACTTGATTTTTAACAGATTTAGGCAGAAGTATAGTAATAAAAGTTCTAAATAAAATTTCAGTGATTATATTATAATAAGCAGGTACCCACTGTTTATCAAACTATTCATTGATGAAACTCATTTTAAATAGGTGGATTGTGTTGAACCTTGTAATACTGCAGCTTTTGAACCCAGGTGTGTAAAGTTTGTATTGGGTGTGTCTGTGGAATTTGAAATTTCAAATCAATGGGCCGATTATGATACAGTTTATCTTAGTTTCAAGAATGTGACCAAGTGTATTTGTAGAAAATCAATTCATTGTGTTAAAAATATATGTTTTGTGGTAATTGATTTATAAATTGCCATTTAAACCAAACACTACAAGTACAGTAACTTTTCTTCTTAACTAGGTCTGTGATAAGTCATTTGGTATTGTTGCAATGGCTTACCCGGGTCTCCCAACTCGCTGTTGGGCAGGATACATGAGATTTTTTATTCAGTATGAGTTTGGAATAGCATTCATGTAGCATTTTCACTCGTGCCAAAAAAATCATGTAACTGGTGCTGTGGCAGGAAAACAAATATGTTTACATTTATGAGCCAGCACAGTTGTTAGTGGAAAATGACTTTAACCTTTGCTATTGTTTTGCCAAAGTACAGATGAAGTCTCACATAGTTTTGTACTATAGATTTGGTACAATCTGAGCATTAATTCCTTGTGTGCGATAGAATTCCTTTCTGTGTCGAGTCACCATTTGTGAGGTTGAATTTCATTCTGTGTCATGTCACAAAATACAGTACCCCTATGTTTTTAATTGATAAATTAATATACAGCAGCACTACTGAATCTAGTTGGCATAAACTTTAAACTGGCAGCGGAGTAAAGCCTTACTGAACCTTATTTTGATCTTGGCCCTACACTATTGTATTGGATAGATGGACTATGATGCAAGGGTTTCAGATACTAACTGGATACAAAATGAGGGTGGTTGTTTTTTTTTAAGGGGGTAAATGTGAATTTTGTAGGGTATTGAAGCCTAGTCTTTTGTTTTTGTTGCACTAGCCATGGTTCATAATATGGTCATAGGCTGACTGTAGATTGTTATAGTGTTTTTTACACTACTAATGTGGTGCACAAGCCAAAGTCCACGTGATTAAAATGGTCACAGTAGTAGCTTAACCTGAGTATCTGTGTGTTTGCAGCATAATTTCTCCTAAAAAGTTGATTTTTTTATTAAATACTGGCTGCTGCCTGTAGGTTCCCGCCTAAATTGAGAACAATTTGCATTAATTAAAAGTAGCCTATCTGTTCAGTTGTTAGGTGTGTGATTGAGTATCAAACATCCAAAGAAGAGCTTGCCGAACAGGCATGATCTGAGTAAGCCAGTTTCAATGGTCCACAAACAGTCATGTAGTGTTAATCCGGTAAGGTCATCCCACTGTAAACTCAGATGGGGTAAAGTCCATTATAGAATTTATTCTGAAGTTAATATTGAGTTATGTTTTTTGACTTCCTTGATGGTGCATTCGGTAGTGTAACCGACTGCCGCACTTAAGTCCTGGGTTTGATTCCTGGGTTGTTCCAAATAGTTGTGTAATCCACACATATTTTTGATTCTGAATGTTGGTGTTGCTATGTGTATATTATGTATGTATTTAGAAATATAAGTAAAATAAGGGTCGGCAGCGCAAAAGTGGCGCCACTGGTGTTGCAAATGTTCATAGGCTGTGGTGACCACCAGTCCTTCTGGTGGGCCGTGTGCTTGTCTGCCATCATAGTGGTATGAAAAAAAATAAGTATGTAGTATCTTCAGTCGTCTAGATCCTATAGCACAAGCTTATATTAGCTTTATTTTTGTTATATCCAGGCGGCGAGCGTTTCCGCCGCCTCCTAACCCTGCTGCCGCTCCTCCGTACGGACAACGACCGCGGCAAGGACCTGTACGTGACGGCGGCGCCGGCCCTAGTGCAGAGGGTGATGGACGCTCCGCGCCGCTGTGCCGCCGCCCACGACCTGTGCCGCCAGCTACTTGCGTACTTGTTAGTGCATCCTGCTCTCACTCACCACGACCAAAGGTAAGCGTAAACAACGCACTTATCTTTTTATCTAGCCCGCCTTCTTCTTCTTCTTCGTCTTCTTCTTCTTCTTCTTAGAGTGCCTCTCCAACTAATAAAGGTTGGCGACCAGCATGGTGAAGTCCTCTCGGTCTCTCGCTCGTCGGAACAGTTCAGCCGCTTCAGATATTTCGGTCCACTTTCGGATGTTTCGTTTTTCTCCCTCCAATCCCAGCAACTTTAAATTCATTGCCAGTTACAAGAGCTCATAACGTTAGTGTCGGAGAACATGGCCCAGATATGAGATCTTACGTTTTTTCACATGATCTGGCCCGCCTTATGAATGGTGATAATGATGAAAACCATGGTGCACCATGACCAAAGATATGTGATGATTAGGATTCCGTGACCAAATGGTAAAGGCGGGACCCTTTTATTGAGACTCGCCTATTCGTCTAGCCGTCTATCTGTCACCAGGATGTATCTCATGAACCGTGATAGCTAGATGGTTGAAATTTACACAGATGATATTAATTTTGCCACTGTAATAACAAATACCAAAAATAGGGAAAACAAAATTTGACCCAAGAATAAATAATAAAACAAACGGGGTGAGCTAAATAAAACCGTTTAAAAAATAAAGGCTCTCCCATACAACTAATGTAATTTATATACCTTTTCTTGGTTCAGAACGTACCATACGTGATTTCGAACCGCACTTGGCTGTTTTTTTTTTGTGAAGATCACTAAAATGACGACGCACATCTAGCGAATTAAGGCCATTCTGACAGTCTTCAAGATTCTTAACAGAGCCCTCAAGGTGATTTCCTTCTCCCTGCACTCTTTCTTTCTTTTCTAAATAAAAATTAATAGACCTTTGTTAGTCTCACTAAACTCCATTACCGTTGGACCGATTTGGGCTAATTTTGGGTTTGAAAAAAAAAGGCCATTAAATGCTTAAAAAATGTAATAATTTAAAAAATTACATACTAACGCAATAGATTATTATTATTTTTTTTTTATTTATTTATTTATGTACACACAATAAATTTAAGAACCACGACATAAAGAAAGATAGGTACAATGGTACTGCTTATTTCTATAAGAAATATCTCCCAGCAGACCAGCGAAAGGAGAACATGAAGAATGAAAAATAAATTAGAAAAGTGTGTAAGGAATGTGTTAGAACTAGGTATATTATTCTGATGCAGAGCAAAGCCAGCTAAGTCTAGAATATAATAATTGTGTAGAAATTTTGGGGCCCACTTAGCAGTCCACTGCTGGACCTAGGCCATTTCCTTAGGAGTTTATGAAGCGCTCGTGGCCCCGCGGACTCAGTGTTCTGTAAACGATCACTGCAGTAAGCAACATTTACTATGGCCGGATATGGATGGGTGACCACCACGTGGACCACTTTGTGACATTTATTTACGAGCGTTTCCGTGCTTCGGAAGGCACGATAAGCCGTTGGTCCCGGTTGTCAGTAAAATGACAGTCGATAAGCCAAGTTGAAGGCCTTACGGGCGGCTTGAAAAATTTCAACTGTGGGTCGTCACAGCCTGCACCCGGGTCGGCAGCGCGTGTGTAGCGCCTCTGGTGTTGCAAACGTCTATAGGCTACGGTTACCAACCTTCCGATGGGCCGTAAGCTTGTCTGCCACCTAAGTAGTATCAAAAAAAAAATTCCAATTTTCGCCATAACATGCGGTCCTGCGCCAAATGTTGGATGCATTGGGCGCTACGCTACGGTCCTACCATGCGACCTGTACTTGCATAATATAACAAATATTTGGTGTCGTTTAAATTTCAGAATACTGACGCAATGGTTAAGATACCTAGAGAACCACATATCGGGCAACAGGAACCCAGAGAGCGTGTGGCAACAGAGGATAGACACGTGCCTCATACCAGACACCAACATTTGGAGCACAAACAATACCTTCCGACGAACCATTGGGAAAAACATCGACTTCCGAGGCATCTTGGATCCAGCTGACTTCAACGGCACAGATCTACTGCAAGAATCGTTTTCAAAGAATGGTCGGGATGTAGATATTAGTATAGATGAAGACAAGCTAAGTTTCGACCCAGCGATAACGCAGCCCAAATCACAAAGATCGAACAGCCTCACACCTCCATCAACCAACTTGATACACATGTCATCTTCGGCTGAGAATTTAAGTGACGAACCGTTTGTACAAAAACCTAGAAGCTTTTCGTTGTCGAGTGAACACAGTCTGAGCCAGATTAGGCCTATTAGTATAATGTACGGGACGACGGGCAGCGAGACTCGCTTGGACGACCTGAGGTCACATAACTTCGGGGAACACCCTGGAATGTCTACGGTGGCGCAGTGGCTGAAGAGTCTAAGGCTACACAAGTATATCTGGTTGTTCACGAACATGAGTTACGATCAGATGATGGCCATGGATGAGAAATACCTCGAGAAATTAGGTGAGTTATTTGGCTGTATTTTGTTTATATATACACTGTTACTGCTAATCCTACTATGGCTTAGTTGATTCATCATATGTCTTATTCTAATCTTAGTTGTGAGGAAAAGCCCAAAGTTTTTAGGCCACACCTATAGTGAGAGAACACTGGAAACTATTAAATTATATTAAAACTGCCTGTACCGCAGTAACAGCAGTGGTTTAACTACTCTTATAAGTGGTGTGTCATTGTTAGAACACGCTGTTGACTCATAGACTCCTCATTGCAAGGAACTGACCCACTTACTGTGAACTTAGATACTTGTTTTTCTAGAATGGATGGTGGTATTGTGCATGAGTTGCCTCGTCATTGTTTTACATTCATAATTTTAAATCAATCTTGTTGATTGATTTAAAATTATGAATGTGTATAGTAAAGGATTTTTCAAATACTATTCTGCTAATGTAGTGACTGAAAACGTTATTGATATACAAGCTTATTTATTACACCATTAGATTTGTTCTGCGTAATAGGTGGTGAATGAACCTATTGCAGTGTTGAAATGGTCAGGTGCAGGTCGTGACAGCTGGTAGTCCACGTATCCTCGTCGACATTTTAAGGGTTCCATACCCCAAGGGTAAAAACGGGATCTTATTATTGAGATTCCGCTGTCAATCTGTCATCAAGCTGTATCTCATGAACCATTATGGGTAAAAAGTTAAGATATTTACAGAGATTATGTATTTCTGTTGCCGCTAAACGACAAATTCTACGAACATAAAAAAACGAAGAGGTACCCCATACAGCAAACGTAATTTTTAGGGTTCGTAGCCACAGGGTAAAAATGGTAACCTATTCATGAGATTTCGCTGTCTGTCAGTCCGTCATGAGGCTGTATCTCAGCAACCGTGATAGCCAGAGAGCTAAAATTTTCACAGCTACAGCAGAGATAAAATTAGAATAAAGTGTGGATTTAAAGAGGTTTCCACTATTTTTTGTTACGGAACCCTTAGTGTGCGAGTCCGGCTCGCACTTGGCCGGTATTTTTTTAACGTTTCTAGGTACGGGACCATTTCTACGTTTTTTTCTGCAGATTAGCGAGGCGCCTGCGAGAAAAGAATCTACTCTTTTCCTATCGCTGGGCTTTCGTCTCGTGTCGTGTTCGTCGCAAGTACAGCTAGCAGTAATAATAATTATTATTATAATAAATCTTTATTTTCAAGCAACATTAGAGACAATTACAGGTGTTATTATTAACTTACTCTACGGTTCATAGATACATACCTTAATACTAAAAATACATATGCATATAACTTAACTTAATTGACAAGCACTGAGCGAGGGGTCCCCTGTGGCCTGTTGGCAGGCGTCCTCTAAAGCGCCTGTATTCCACCCCTCTCGGCCAGAAGTCAGGGTCCATGAAGGTGGTGATGCGGTCTGTAGGAACCCTCACCACAAATAAGACGTGAGGTGGTTGCAGGAGTAACAAAAGGCGCTCGCCACAAGCTCCTCCTCTCGATCAAGAAGCTGGGCGAGCGCGGCGCGTCGCTGGCGGCCGCTGAAGCTGAGCTATCGGCCGGGAGCCCGGGCTGCGTGGGGCGCGCGCTGGAGCGGGTGCGGGCGGTGCTGCTGAGTCCGCTGGCGCCGCACACGGACCTGCCGCCCGCCGTGGTGCGGGCGCTGCAGCTGGGTATGTGCACTCCACCACTTGTGGACACACTAACATTATTCTTACAATTTATCTTAACAATTAGGGTAAACCACCCAATCGTTGGCACTCCTCCAATTATTGGCACTTTAGGTAATTTTGCCCATTTCTAACAGAATAAGAATGCTATTTTACTTTTTAATGCATACCTACAACTACATAATGGGCAACACCGAACTGAAATAAACTAGGTTTCCCTTATTTTTCGAAATATACTCTAAACTAAAGAGCCAATAATTCATTCTAAAAGTGCCAATAATTGGGTGGTTTACCCTACTTATTTTACCTGTATGATTTAACGGGGCGCCGTGAAGAATGCTGGGATACCCAATCTAATCCCAGAGAGGTGGCTGGGGAAATGGACGAAATGGGCAGCAGACCAGGCGGTCGGATCGTCCGCTCGGCATGGCCGGCGTCCCCCACAAGAATATAATAATAATAATACCTGTATGCAATGTTTTCCATTTTTTGAAGTTATACTTCTTTAGGCGCGTTATGAAAAAATGATGAGAGTGAAATTTTAAGATCTGTGACACAAAATTAACAGTATGAAGTTGTCTGCTTAACCGCTCATTAAGTCTCGAAAAAAAAGCTACCAACAAAATAGAAATTGAACCTCGATATTAGTCGCGCATGTTGGTACGCTCGTCACCTCTGATCACTGTTTTCATATTTATAATTGTATAACTTCTCACGCGCGTACATAAGTACACGCACCCATTTTTTTATAAATTAAGTTTGCCGAGTTGACGTCGCCAACCTGATGGAAAGCCGTGGCGCATCTAGCGATTGGGGGCTACTCTCACAGTCCGTAGGAATTCTAACAGTGGTCCTCAAGTTGGCGGCCCTGTGATGTGCCTCTTCACGCTCCGCTTGAAGACAATTTATAACAATATCCGTTTCGCTTTACGGTTTATAATCGATGTATGAACGAAACCGGTCAATCAACAATTCAGATTTTGAGATAGTCGAAGACGAACATATTTTCGGTTCGCCGACGACATCGTTTTTGTAGTAGAAACTTTGAAATAGTATTAGTAGTCTTGACGTGTAGATCTGGACATCAACTTGAATAAAACTAAGGTCATGTTTAATGATCACGTCGTGTCGAAGAATCGAGATTTGAAGTTGTCCAGAAATACCGGGGCTCGGGCTGGGCGGCATTCAACAAACTATGTTAGGTTTTCCAATTCACCTACACAGCAATGCCTGAAAATAAAGATCTACGACCTGTGCTTCTTATTAATTACGAGTTATGGTGTCGAGAAGTGGATGCTGACAGTAGTGTTAGTTCATACCCTAAAAATTGTGGAACGAACTATATTAGGCTGTCTTAATTTCGGAATTTTGGAACGGGGTTATTTGACATAGAACAAGGATGGTCAACATGCTCACTGAATAAAAGATGAGTCACGCTAAACCGTGCCGAGTTCGAGCCGAGGCGGGACCGAGTTAATTTCCGAGCGTCGCCATTGTCCACTGCTCGGCCGTCACTCGGTTGCCGCTCGGTATAGCGTGAGTGTGTTCATAGAAAATATATGTAATATGGACCGTGCCGGGTCCGAGCTACGGCCGCCACTCGGCTCGGACCCGGCACGGTGTAGCGTGAGTCATCCTTTTGTCTTGGCTACGTCTATAGAAGAGCCGATCGCTAATCGGGCAAATAATTCCTGGAGTGGAAACTATAGCCCAATAAACGTAATGTTGGTGGACTGACGACCTGATGGTCGCAGGCAGAGACTGGACGTAGAAGGCGCAGAACAGAACCGTATGTTGTGGCGTAAATTGGGACAAGCCTACGTCCAACAGTGGACTGTCATAAGCTTATTTGATCAATCCTGATTTGACCATCTCTGTCGCGTTATTTGTAGCGAGGCCTAGAGATCTTCTAATTTACACTTTAAATTTATTGAGTAACATAACATGTTTGTTCCAGCCTCAAAATGCCTGAACGGCTCGTCTGGCGGGGGCGTGTGCTCGAGCGTGGGCGGCGGTATGGCCGGCGCGGGCGGCGAGGAGGCACCAGTCGAGCCGCTATCCCTGCACTGCTGGCTGGTGGAGCGCGCGTTGCACCACGAAGCCTTCGGTACGGCGGAGCGGGAGGCCCTCAGGGGACTGCGCCACCGCCTGCCGCCCAGACAGTTCTTCAGTCATGTGGGAGACACGCCTGCCGGGCCTGCGTTACTGCGGCGACCGCTCAAGCCCAGGTCAGTGTCTACGCTCTCATATAAAAAGTTTGGAAGTCGGTTGAGAATATTTTTTCTTTGAAACAGAATTATGTAAGGTTAAAACGTACAGGAGTTTCCCTTAATGCTAGGAACCAAATAACTCGCGGGACTATTCAGACATCTAGCTAAGCACTTCGCACCTAATATGGCCACTGTGATAGTATTTAATGTGTCTGAGCGTCTAGTGTGAATTTTTGTGACCGCTTAACATGATACGCGTATTTGTAAATTTGTATGGAACCGACACAAGTTCATATTTACTCCTAAGTGGCGGAGACTCGATTTATGAAATCGTATCAGCGTTCGTTTTTCTGTGTGAGAGAACAAATAAATAAAATTTATTATTATTTATTATTATTAACACGCTCACCAAGAATGTGAACAGGCGTATGCCAAAACTCGCACTTCACACTCTATAAAATACAAAGTGTAACAAAACTACCTGTTCAAATTTCGTCACGTGGCGTAGCATCAGTCAAGAAACATTACAAAAATAAAGGAAAAAAAATCACATGAATACTTTAACCGTAAATCCGTTTTAAAGGTCCTATAAATGTTCATTAACACCCTTTCTATCGCTACTGAGCGGCAGTAGAAAGCGACAGCGACAGCCAGACGGGTGCTCCGTGTTTGTTTTGCCACGGCGACCATGTTACCTCGAATTGCCGCGATAAAAAACGAATTCTTAATGTGCGACATAAATATTAAGTATAAGACGTAATCTCATGAAGTTTGGAGAGTCAATTTTGTTACACCCAATATAGCTTGATTTCTGTGACAGTTATGATATTAACGTAAAAAAATTGACTTTTATTATTTTCAAAGGTATAAAGTTGTTATTTACAGTTTGCACCTCTGTGTTCTCACTCTCTGCATTTCAACCACAACAGCTTTATGCCGTTGACATAAAGTCTATTCTCGTTTACGTTTGTAGTACTGTCATAGAGATCAAGCTATATTTTACAGAGTATAGAATCAAACCACTGAGTCACTTGACTCTTAGCAATTAGTTAAGCACCTATAATGTGTCTTTAACGTAATCCTTTGCTAGTTACAGGTGGCGTATAAACCCTCACAGCGGCTACCAGAAGCCGTTCCACCGGCGCGTGTGGTCGGGCTGCCGGGGGCCCCTGGTGCCGCGCCCCAAGTCGCACTCCTACCCGCCGCACGGGCCCCCGCCGCCCGGGGCCCGCGCGCCCGGGGCCCCCGCACCCATAGCGGGCCCCCCGACCGAGGACTACTCGTCGCTGGACGCGCTGTGCCTGCAGATGACAGAACAAGCCATCAACTGACCGCCGCCGCGCCGTCCCCGGGACGGTGTTGCATCCAGTCGACCACCCTACCCCCCGAGGGTCCCTGTGGCGACGCCCCGGCGACACTCAGTGGGGCCCTCACCGTTCCTCTGGACTCCAGCTGAGTTCCTCTCCTCGGTACTGTTCGACGAGTCGACGCGAAACGAGTACTCCGCCTTCGGACGACCCGGTCCGGACCGGGACTGCTAGATCACCCGGTCAAATGGAACCGGACGAAACCTACAGGAACGGTGTAGCCGTTTAACAAATCACCCGCATTTTCGTCACAAAACTGTACAACGTGTACCCGCTGGGTACTAAACTGTATGTTATAAGTAGTGCTAGTGTAATCGGTGACATCGAACTCGGTATCGTATACATCTATTTGTATCCTAAATTTCTCTGGTGCTAATTTGTGCAAGTTTTATGTCTAGTTAGCCGTTAGCTAGGGTAATTAGCTCCTGTTGTCGAGTAGTGTGTGTCGTGGAGCGTGTGACTGTGTGACTGTGACCGTGACTGTACCTACCCGGCGCCCGGCGAGGGACGTACCTGTACCGCGACTGTACTATACTTGTTGACTATATAATGTTATATTATATATACTATACTATATTGTACTACACTGACGCCGACGAGCGCCACGCGCCGCTCGCGGTCACGTTGTAATGAATTTGTTATATTGATGTTGTTGACTGATGTGTGCATAATTTATAATGTTCGCAAGTTATTATTTTATTGTTTTTTTATTAATATTATTATTTAGTATCGTGAAATATTCTATAGTAAATTAATTAATATTTTGACTGGATCAAAAATTTGATTGTAACGTGCAATTTATTATTATTTTTATTCGCAATAATTTACGTATACTATGATAATCGTTAGATGTAAACGTGAGCCGTACCGGCTCGTTGTATTTATAAGGGTTATTGTTTTGTACAAATATGTCGAGGACATAGATAATATATTATGATAAAATGAATTTTAATATAAAAGATGGACGAATATTAGTAATATTATTTAACGGAGGTGTTGGGCACTGCCCGCTGCCCGTAGCCAAATGTACAGATGTCTATTTATTGTTTGTTCCGTTGACACCCACACGTCTGTGTTCACAAGCTTTAGTTACTAATCTGTAGCGGACTGTGATACGGTTTGTTTTTGAATCATGATATTCATCAGCACTAAAATAAATATTGTATTACATTATGTTGCATTTTGATTTTATGTATTAGTACTTGCCTCATACCTAACCAAGTTCTATGTCTGAGAGCGCACAATTCACCACCGACTTTCAAAATAATATTTTATACACACATACTTATGATCACGCCTTTTATCCTCGAATGGGTAGGCAGAGGCATATTATATGCCCACATTTCACTTTTTAGATTTTTGTCCCACGTAATAGGTGATGAGCCGTATTGCCGTGTTGATATGGACAGGCGCAGGTTGTGACTACCCGTTGTTGAAATTTTTCAAGCCATCCATAAAGGCCTTCCGCAACTTGGCTTAGACTGCCATTTTACTGGCAACCGGAACCAACGGCTTAACGTGCCTTCCGAAGCACTGAAACACTCTCTAATAAATGTCACAAAGTGGTCATGAGGTGGTCAGCCATCCATAACCAGCTTTAGTACATGTTGCTTACTACAGTGATCGTTTACAGAACACCGAGTCCGCGGGGCCACGAGCGCTTCTGTTAAATACTTACATGACACATGACGTTCATACGGAAATGAACGTCATGATGGCGGGACCCCGCCAGATTTTGTGAATATCATGCAATAAGGATTTAATACACTTTCTCTAGTATTTCATACCTTCATAGTAAAATTATACACCCATAAAATTACTAAATATCCTACAAAGAAAGTGGTCCCGCTATTTTGACGTCATAATGGCGGGACCACTATTAAATTAAAGAAAAAGCATGACGTGATCGTAAATTAACCACACCAAATTTGAATACGATATAGTACAACTACATATGAATCATTGTTATACTTATAAAACTGCAATTTCAATAGCAAACACGATTATTATGTTTACATTAGAAAAGCGCCTAGAGAAAAAGTATCAAAGCCAATTAACATAAGTATTATTTTATGCACTTTCACTTTGAACAGGCGTTTTGTTTCTTACGATTTTATTTTGGAAGGGTTAGTTTTCTATTGAAATTGCAGTTTTATAAGTATAACAATGATTTATAAGTAGTTTTACTATATCGTATTAAAATTTCGTGTGGTTAGTTTTAAGATCACGTCATGTTTTTTCTTTAATTTAATAGTGGTCCCGCCATTATGACGTCAAAATAGCGGGACTACCTTCTTTGTAGGATATTTAGTAATTTAATAGGTGTATAATTTTACTATGAAAGTATGAAATACTAGAGAAAGTGTATTAAATCCTTATTGCATGATATTCACAAAATCTGGCGTGGTCACGCCATCATGACGTTCATAATTCCGTCATTCGACCGGTGATCTTGTGTACCCAGGGCCTGATTTACCCATAAGCTAACTAAGCTGAAGCTTAGGGCGCCAGGATCAAGGGGGCGCCTGGCGTTGGGATCGGTGTTGGGTTGTGACTTACGGTGCTCCCAAAAAGGAGCACACAAACCATCTAGCAATTTTTAACAGATTGTAACAACTCCTAACAACATATTTAAAATTGTTATAACATTTTGTAACACCAAAGCACATAATAATATTTGGTTATTTAGTGAAAATACAAATACGTGCGTTAAAATTAAATTCCTGCGCCCATCTCCCTGGCAGCGTGGTAGTAAATACGACAGCTCCACCCGTGTCGCGTTCAGGGCACCCAGGAACCAAAGTGAATGGGTGTCCAGCTTTTTGGCCGGTAGAAGCATCAGGGCCGTCATTGACGGCAGCTGTTCTAAATTCACAATTTCAGGGCACAACTCTCTCCATCTCTGACAGTATATGTATCCTTGGTGTTGACATCTCCAGTGACGTTCAGTTCCGAAGTGATTTGGAGAAATAAGGCCAAGCTGGCGTCCAAGCCGCTCGGTGTGCTCAACAGGGCGCAGCGGTACCTACTTTACTGCGGCGCAAACAGTGCTTCTGTTTAAGTCGCAAGTGCGGCCGCACATGGAGTAGGTACAGCTGCCACTGCTGGACGGGGGCACCTGAATATCAGAATGAATTGACTGAAGTCTTTCGTTCAACTCGGTGCAGAGGCGAGCCATGAGAGTGGTCAACGATCTCATGCTTGCAGGTGGTGTGGAACCTCTTCGCGACAGGAGAGACTTTGCCTCCTTGTGCGTGACCACCGGTATATCTGGTGGGCCGTATGCTGGTCTGCCACTGGTGGTATAAAAAAAAAGTGTGAGACGGTACTGTTGAGCCGGTGAAACCAGTCATGGAGGAGTGGCTGGAAAGGCACTATCGCAGCCTCACCTACCGAATGTCACTGGACACGAGTGCATCAGTACGAGTAAGTATCTGCGGCGGAAGTTAACATCCGAGTGTCAGCACTACGGTGATTGCAGCGAGGATACGCTCAGCTTATGTACTGCAACCTCGTTGTGGGCCTGGGCGTAAATGTTCTCACGCTGGAGACCGTGGTGAGAGCCATGGTCTTCAATGGGAGAAAATAGGACGCCACTGAGTCTTTTTGCGAGCAAGTCATATTTGCGATAGAGACAGCGGGAAAGGAACTCCCTCCCAAGTACGGCGAGTTGTCATCTTGCCATTCTTACAGAAGCAGATCAGGAAGATGGCGTGACTCTTCACTCCTCAAAGAAATAGGATAGCACCTATTTCCCCTTCCCGATACACCATTCGATGGCGTACAAAGTCTACGAAACAGACTTTGTGCGCCATCGCAGTTTTTCCCGTGGGTTTGGGTTTTAACTGATTTCTTGGGGAGATTCGGGTTTAGTCCAGTTTAGTTCAAATTGCCGGAACTGATCAGTAATGTCCCATCATATCGGAGACACCGCAAGGTTAAAGCAGCTTCTAGGACTGTTTGTTATTTTTCTTTTATTTCGTGTCAGTCAGGAAAGTTTTTTGGAAGAAGAAATAGATGTAATTACCGGAAAAACAACAGATCTCTTGTTTTATGTCGAAATGTCCGGATGGTAATCACCCGGACAAATCGAGCCGTTACATTCAGCTTACACCTAGGATTCAGCTTAGCTCTACTGTCGGTGGCATCGTAGCAGCCCAACAGATGAGCCAATTTTTCGGTTTTCTATGCTCGAAAGCCAATGTGCCGAGCCATCCCCAGAACATCGGCTTTCGAGCCGTTCTTATCTGTAAATTGTGCATATCATCAGCTCATTTCCTGAGTTATGAAGGGTTTTTACCAAGATTCACTGGTTCGATTTATAGGAAACTGGATGTACCGAGGTACTTTTAGGTGCTTTGATGGTATTTTTATCACGCTTTTACTGGCTGATGCATCAAGTAGTCTGCGGAATACCCAACTCCTCAGTAAACCATGGGTCATAAGTTCATAAGAAGTCTCAGGATCGGGTTTTATTTTATTTTCAAATTAACAAAGAATAACGATTAGGAACGTAGGATCAGCTTACGTAAAGTGTCTTTTGTAGGTAGGACTTGTAATTTAATTAGTTGCAGCTGGGGGCGCATATTCATAGCTAGCTTAGGGCGCGCGGAACCCTAAATCAGGCCCTGTGTGTACCCTTACATACCACTGGGCGGCGGCTATCGAGGGTAAGGGCGAGGCTCTCGCTGCAAGCCTCAACATCTCTAAAGCCTTTGACCGGGTCTGGTAGCCTTCTTACGAAATTACCCTCCTATGGACTGCCCGAGAGTTTATGCGCATGGGTGTCCAGCGTTCTGGCTGGAAGCATCATGGCCGTCGCTGACGGCAGCTGTTCTGTCTGCATGAGTCATGCCCATAAACGCTGGAGTAGGTACCACAAGGCTCAGTGTTATCATATCAACTACATATTGTCTATTGATGGCATTCATGGTTATGCGGACGACACCTGTTACATGGGCCGCCCCAGTAGGTATCTCTCGGACTGCAGTGGAAGAAAGTCGTGAACAACATGTGTCTGAAATCGAGGCTACTCTCACCAGAGTGTCCGATTGGAGTGTAAACAATCTTGGCCAACTTAACCCTCCCAAGACGCAAGTTTGTGTATTTACCGCGAAGAAAACCCCCATTTACTGTAGCGCCACAATTTCAGGGCAAATCTCTCCCCATATCTCAAAGAAGGTATCTTTTGGTGTTGACATCTCCAGTGATGTCCGATTCCGCAGTCATTTGGAGAATAAGGCCAAGCTGGCGGCCACGAAGCTCGGTGTGCTCAGCAGGGCGCGGCGGCATAAACACTGCTTTTGTATAAGTCGCAAGTGCGGCCGCACATCAGCACATGAAGTACCACTGTCATCTCTGTGCTGCCTGTGACACCTGAATATTAGATCAGCTTCTTCCGTTCGACTCGGTAAGATAGGTAAGATATTTATTTGCTTAACATGAGTATGCACAAATTATGTAAGATATGGTGCAAAGTCGGGCCATGAGTTGTCAACGTGTGATAAATAAGAACATTACCCGAAATATAGGCTTTATTTAGCAAAAATGTATTGACAGAATAATGACTAATAATGAGCGACGTATGACAGTATATTATGTTTTATAAACTTCTTATATGCCAATCATCACATTCTCCCCAGCGTCATTCGCAGACGTAGTCATCGAGGTGAACTGGTGGACGACATTGTCTAGTGGAGCGTCGTGGTTGTGGGCTCTCAGGTGTCGGTCCCGGCTGGTTCTCGTTGGTGCTGTGTTGTTCTTGGGCCTCCTCCCACTCCTCTTCATCGTCATCATCTATTTCCGGAAGACAGTTACCTGGAGGGGCTAAGTGGCGGTTTGCCACTACAGATTCTCTTCCATTAGGGAAACGGACACGGGAATGTTGCGGGTTTGCCTCGAGCAGCTCTACTTCCTCCACAATGGGGTCATACTTGCTTGTTCTGTGATGGTTCTTCAGCAAGACTCGCCCTGGACCATTTAACCACGTGGGTAAGGATTGACCACTTGCAGAACGCCTGGGATGCTTAAACATTCGCTCGTGGGGAGTACAATTTGTCGCTGTGCACAATAAGGAGCGTATAGCATGGAGAGCATCTGTAAGCACATGTTCCCACTTATTTATAGGTAAAACTTGTGATTTCAGCGCTAATTCTATTGTTTTCCAGATTATGCCATTATACCTCTCTGTTTGACCGTTACCTCGAGGGTTGTACGGTGTTGTATAGCTGGTTGCTATATTCTTCTTGTGTAAAAAATCTTTCAAGTCTTCTGATAAGAATGTGGCCCCACGATCACTGTGTACCTATGTATGTAGGCATTCCAAAAATTGAGAAAAGATCCGTTAGTTTTGCTTTAACTGTGTCCGTGTTGAGATTGGCACAAAGATATGCAAAAGGGTAACGAGAGTATTCATCGATGATAGTCAAGATATTACGATTAGGGCCTTCCGTCGGAAGGGGACCTTTAAAATCAATGGAGAGCCTTTCAAAAGAGGATGTTGCCTTTACAAGACTTCCTTGATATTTGTGAAATCGGGGTTTTAATTCAGCACATGTGCGACATGCTGATGTGATTTGTTTTACTTCTTCGATTGAGTAAGCTAGGTTTTTGGTACGTACCCAATGGACCATTCTCGTTACTCCTGGATGGCAAAGAGTTTCATGGAGTTTCTTCAGCTGGTTAATTCCTGTGGACGACGTTGTAGCTATCAGATTAGCTCGAGATAGAGCATCGGCGGCTTGATTTTCTTTACCGGGTCTGTACGCGATATCGAATTTGAATATATTATGAAAACTCACTCACTTGTACTATTCCACAACTTTTATTATAATTTTAATAATACCTAACCGGTTTCGCTATTATAGCATTCTCAAAGGTGTTTACACTAACTTTTGACATAAGTAGTTGTTGGGTAGCGGGACTTCGATGGGTTATTTGTGTAACTCCAAACGGAATACGAAACTTCGAGGTGAGATTTGAAAATAGGTTTTTATTGTGACTAACGGGACAACAATATGGAACGAGTGTCGCAGCCGTAGTGCATTACGATGCAAGTGATGCGCCGTCCCCGCCGATCCTCTCGCTCGCAGCCAATAGCGTTAACATACTCCCGGCCCTGGAAGCTCTCGGGTTCCTGAACTGTCATCAGCTGAAGACACCGCTTCGACAGGCAGTGGACAAATTTTGGCGAACGATCGCTGGACCTCCCCAGTAGCAGTGCGTATTCTAGCGACACGCGAGACGCCATCCTTCCCTGGGTAGACGTGTTGTACTCGCCCAAGACGCCACTTCAACGGCGGCAGGTTGTCCTCTTTGATAAGAACAAGCTTGTCAATAGGGATGTCGCTCTTGTGTACTTTCCATTTGGTCCTCGTTTGCAGCTCGCTGACGTATTCTTTAGACCACCGCTGCCAAAAATGTTGACGCATTTGTTCTATGCGGTCATAGCGTGGTAAGCGGTTGGTGACCATGTCGCGTAAGTCCTCGGTGATCGGAGATGTGAGAGGGCGGCCAATTAAAAAATGTCCTGGTGTCAAGGCTTGAAGATCGCTGGCGTCGGCAGAAAGAGGAGTTAGCGGACGGGAGTTCAGGACAGCCTCGATTTGAACCAGTACCGTGTAAAACTCCTCAAACGTGAGATTAGAGTTTCCTATAACGCGTTTCAAGTGATACTTGCAACTACGAATCCCGGACTCCCAGATCCCGCCAAAATGGGGCGAAAAAATAGGGATGAACTTGAAAGCAATATGGTCTAAGGCCATTATTTCAGTTATAGAAGTTGAATTTTTCAAAATAAATTTTCCTAACTCGTTGGCGGCACCAACATAGTTTTTGCCGTTATCGGAATAAATCTCGGCAGGTTTGCCCCTACGCGAGATGAATCTTTTAAGACAGAGTAAGTATCCTTCGGTAGATAAATTTGTCACTAACTCTAAGTGTACTGCACGAGTAGCAAAACAAACAAAAATGCATACGTAGCATTTCATTAAACGCGAACCTCTCCCTTGACGGTTCAAGATATATACTGGGCCACAGTAATCGGTACCCGTACGTAGAAACGGAAACCCAGGCATCAATCGTTCAGACGGTAGGTTACCCATGATCGGACTAAACGTTTTCCCATCTAACCTAACACATCTAACGCATTTATGAACGACGGAACGCGCTAAATTTCTACCACCGAGCGGCCACCACTCCTCGCGAATGGTTGACAGTAATAACTGAGGACCGGCATGACACAAATATTTGTGTTTGTAGTTAAATAGAAGAACGGTAAATGGGTGTTTACTACACAGCAGTATAGGGTGCTTTTTATCAAACGTAAACTCATCGGAGTTACTTAATCTCCCTCCTACTCTGATTAATAAATCTTCATTAAAAAATAAATTAAGTCCTGACATATTTCGTGAGTATTTCCTATTTAATAAATTATTTGATAATGATTTGTATTCCTGAGGGAATGATTCTATCTGAGACAAGCGCGCAAGCAAGCGGGTGGAGATACGTAATTCATTTAGTAACAGCGGACCTTGTTTACGGTTGGTCTTGTTGCGAGTATTATGAATGAACCGTAACATATAAGCGGCCGATCGAATCATTCGCATGTAGGATGAAAACCGATCGAAGGGAAACACATTACATGACAAATCTGAACCGGCTACATGTGATCTCAGTTCAGGCAGATCCGTCAGAGGCACATCCGTTGAGCGCTCATGAAAATTATCGTCGAGAACGAAACCCGGGCCGTTCCACCACAGTTTGTTATGTATGAGATCGGGTAGACTCACTCCGCGCGATAACATATCGGCCGGGTTATTCACGCCAGGAACATGTGACCACATGCAGTCGGAAGTCAAATCGTTAATTTCGACTACTCGGTTTTGAACGAACGTTTTCAACGAAGTTGGATGTGTACGCAACCAACCTAGTACGATAGTTGAATCAGTCCAAAAGAAAACTTTTTCGAAAGTTAAGTTCATTAAATCACAAATCTTTTTGTAAAGACGTGCACCAATTAATGCACCGCACAGTTCAAGACGCGGTATACTGACCGGTTTCAAAGGAGCAAGTTTACTTTTCGCACACAACAGTCTTACGGTGACGTCATTTGTGTTATCACAAACACTACGGATGTAAACACAAGCTCCGTACGCGTCCTGAGATGCGTCGGTGAAAATGTGTAATTGTAAATGGTTTGCATATTGAGTGGTTACATGCCGTGGTATTCGTACTTCATGTAAATGTTCCAATGATGTTAATATTTTACCGAAAGAACGTGACAAGTCTTCAGGTACCGGCTCGTCCCAGTCTACTTTGCGAAGCCATAGCTTTTGCATTAATATTTTAGCAGTAATTATAGTCGGTGCTAAGAAGCCAAGAGCATCGTAAACTTGTGAAATAATAGAAAGAATTTGTCGTTTTGTAATTTGAGAAATGTTCATATTGTAATTTAAATTTGATTTAAAATGTAACTCGTCACTAGTGTTACACCAACCCAATCCGAGTGTTTTACATTGTGCAGTATGGTCGAGCGATAACGATTTTATGAAATTGTCCGAATGACTGATATCAAAATTAAATGCCCATTTACGCAATGGAAAACAACCAGACTGCAAGATGTTCTTGATACTTTCGCACAACATCAATAGTTCTTTTTTATTATTGTGAGAAAATATCAAATCGTCAACGTAAAATGAATTTAAAATCAAGTAACCGGCCTTATCGTCGGCGCAGTCGTATGCGAGTTGTCGTATACATCTCATAGCTAGGTACGCTGCGGACGCGCACCCATAGCTAAGTGTATTTAGTTGGTATATAGATAACGGGTCGCCTTTGTTCTCGCGCCAAACGATCAGCTGTAGATTGCGCTGATCGGGGTGGACCGTCACCTGGCGATACATTTTTTCTACGTCAGCGCAAGCTACGAACGCATACTGTCTGAAACGTAAAAGAATGCCAACCAAATCGTTCAGTAAAGGTGGCCCGATCAGCTGTAAATCATTTAATGATTTACCAGAAGTTGTTTTCGCACTCGCATCGAAAACGACTCGTAGTTTGGTCGTCGTGCTATCCCTCTGTACACAATGCTGTGGTAAGAAATAACACGGTGAGGTAAAGGCGTCAATACGTGTCATGTGACCTAAACGTAAATATTCGTTCAAGAAGTCAGTATGCATACGTTTGAAGTCGGGTGAACGATCTAATTTTCGTTCTAAGGAATAAAACCTCTTCTTTGCTGATTCGAAAGAGTCGCCAAGCGAATCAGCTGTTTCGCGCAACGGTAGCCGGACTATGAACCTGCCATCATTATCGCGAGTGGGGGTGGAAGCAAAAAGATCTTCGCACACCTTCTCATCCTCGGTGAGAAATGTTGATTTGTTGTGATTAACTTCCTCCAACTCCCAGAAACGTTTTAACTGGTCGTCTAGCGAAGCTGAAACGAACAACAAATCATATTGTTAATCCCATTCCTACACTCACTTTTAGAATGACTATTACGTAGTATCGTACCTGAAATAATCCATCCCAAATGAGTATTTTGTAGGTAAGGCCCGTTGGATAAGCGTATCCGACCTTCGCGTAGCAAATCCCAGAACATGTCGGCACCAATCAGCATATCGATGTCTGATGGTATGTGATAGTCGGGATCGGCCAGTGTAACGTTTTGTGGTATTTGTAACCACTGAACATCTATATAAGTGTTCGGTAAACGATAAGTAATTTTAGGTAAAACGGAACAATTTAAACGAGTACTAAAATTACTAATTCTAGAACGTAATTGTAAGTCACAGGAATGTTGTGTTCGCACAACGCTGTTCCCTACACCTGTAATCGTGAGCGTGGACTGTATTTTATTTAAACGTAATTTTTGACATAACGAATCTGTAATAAAACTTCGTTGGCTGCCGTTATCGAGAAGCGCACGCGCAACGACGATAATGTCATTATTACAGACTTCAACGAGCGCAGTTGAAAGCAGAACCGGTTCTAATGTTGTAGATCGTACGGCTTGCTTCGCGTGATTTGAATGTGTGTGTAATTGAGTGAAATATTTTGAGGCATTTGAATCAGGCTCATAGTCAACGGAATTACAATTTATTGAACGATCATCTGTGTGGACGAGACTATTATGTTTCGCAGAACATTGTTTACAATGTCCGTATTGACAATCTTCTAGCGAATGACTCGAACGCAAACAGTTAATGCATATGTTTTTATCTTTAACGTATTTAATTCTATCTTGTACTGGCATATTAAGAAAAGTAATGCACGAGTACAATGCATGATTACCGTCACACATAATACACTTCATGCGCGATGACTTAAACGAAGTACTACCGCGAGAAGGTTGTTTTTGCAAAGTTAACGTGCGTATTTGTGAGGTAGGTTGAGATGTACTAATCGTGGACTTTTTTAACGTGTCATTACCGTGCTTATGACCTTGGGCTTGTAGCATTTCTAATACGTCCGAACGATCCTTTAAAAACTGCAATAATTCGTCTAAAGTCGTACTAGGAGAATTTTTATTGAGTAAACTTTTTCTGTTCTCCCATTCTTTACACGTAATGGGGTCCAGTTTACTGACAACTAAGTAAATAATTAACGTGTCCCAGTATTCGGTGGGTTCGCCCATAATTTTCAACGATCTGAGATTTTTCAAAACTAAATCAATTAATTTCCTAAGTTGATAGTGTGACTCCTTAGTAATCGACGGTAACGTAAATAAGGATTTAACGTGATTATTAATTAGTAACCTGCTATTATCGAATCTATTCGTCAATAAATCCCAAGCTACTTGATAGTTATCGGAACTAAATTCTACCGACTTGATAACCTGTAAAGCATTTCCCTTTAACGATGAACGGAGATAGTGAAACTTTTGTATGGGATTTATTTCGCTAGCATTATGTATTAACGAAATAAATGTATCTCGGTACTCTAACCAGTTTTCAAATGAACCGTCAAAGGAGGGTAACGATATGGTAGGCAATTTTATCACATTATTCGTATTATGAGAACACTTAGTAGCAATAACTTCACGCTTACCGGAACTACATTTAGCTGACGACATAACTAAATAATATTGCGATTCGATGGACTCCCTAATTTCGAACTGTTTAAATAATTCTGTCTCACTAGAAATATTCTCGATCTTAGATTGTACATCTTGAAATTCAATGAAAAGCTTCTCATTATTAGTTATGCGTAATTGTAATTCAACAGTTTGCTGCTCATCTAATGAAGGTTTATCTAACGAATTAATGTATTTGCTAAATAATGTTAATCTACCGCGTAAGTTACCTCTTTTTTTATTTAATTCTCGTAACTCTAAAATATCGCTTTCTGATATAATGCTGGGAGATTTTCCACTACTTTTTTCTTTGGAATCTAAACTCATTTTCACGAGAAAAGGAACGAAAATACGTACTTACAAGTATCACTGAAATATAACGTAGATGATTTACTACTAAAATGCACAAAAATGAAAAGTTGAACACGGCACTGACCCACCTCGAAACTAATCCGTTATCCTTCCGTGCTAACCTCTTGATGTAATTGTATGTAGTTCTTCGACGATATCCGGCCTCTGAAGGTCCAATGTTGGGTAGCGGGACTTCGATGGGTTATTTGTGTAACTCCAAACGGAATACGAAACTTCGAGGTGAGATTTGAAAATAGGTTTTTATTGTGACTAACGGGACAACAATATGGAACGAGTGTCGCAGCCGTAGTGCATTACGATGCAAGTGATGCGCCGTCCCCGCCGATCCTCTCGCTCGCAGCCAATAGCGTTAACAGTAGTACTTATGTTAAAAGTTAGTCACTGACCTGTATTATTATCTGGACTGGTGATCGGTTTCATAAAAGTGTGCCTAATTGAAAATCGCCATTTGGCGCTGACGGCAGCTAGCGAATGTACTTGGAACTAATACTAGTGATGTACAACACCTGTCTTGGTGTCGATAAAAACTTTACCAGATATCGACTACAATGTTAATTTTATTTTTGTACCAATGATGTTTACATAATATGAATGACTACTTTAAAGTACCTAAGTAGGCTAACCATCAGGCTCGCGAATTCAGTTTGGCGAGCTTAATATAAAAAAAAAGTGTTTGCTTAAACAGTGGTCGCAGGTATGTTGCCAAAGTAGTGTTACTATTGTAAATCGGCTGAAAAATGACACCGGACACAGCCCACACAGTCATTGGTTGTCTTTAATCATAATGGCGTCATGTTAGAACTTAAAGCTAGGCGTCCAATAGGCGGATGGGCCGGGCCGGGCCGCAACGCAAAAATCCGCATGCCATACGTTTTTAATGAAACTGCGTTTCGTTGCGGCCCGCCTCTAGTAAAGGCAGATGCTACACAATTTCATATGAAACGTACGGCACGCGAATTTTTGCTCTGCGCTGCGGCCCGGTCCGCCTGGTGGACGCCTCTCTTAACGTGAGCCGTGCGAGCGTGCTCCCCGAAGCAGCCAATGCCAACTTGCTATTCCGCCTCAATGGCAACTATTTTCCATTTACTTCCCGAAGCAGCCGCGCCCAGAGAGGAATTTTGTTAAGTGACAGGTTAATTAGGATTAGGATTTATTGTAGTTTTGTTTGTTTGCAGTAGGTAAGTACAGAGGAGGGTAGGTATTTAAAAAAGATAAGAAATCACACATTTATTACGGTATATTTTTAAATGCACATCTGTATAATTTTTAAAAGGAAATTATCTATATAAATATATCACATATTTTAAAAAGATTGAAAAACAAAGTAGATTCTCTTAAAATAGGCTTGTGTCCACTAAGAATAAATCTGATTGATGTGTGTTTCTAACGACTATGTCCAATATATAAATAACAAAAAGTAATATAAATTGGTACACAAATTAAGGATTAGGTACTATTATTTTTAGAACATAAGATTGGAATAAATAGGCATTCCGTCACGTCACATCAAATACCTCTATCAGAAAGTGTGACGTAACAGTTTGCTACTTTGACGTTTGACGCACTCAGGCAGACTTGAGTCTTCACATCTTATGTCACAAGTCGTGTCATCTTGTGTAATTGCTTAGATTCTCACACGTTTTCATAAAATACAACAGATTTCAACAGTAAAAGTTCACCCCTAAACGTTTCTTTTTAGTACTAAAACTTTTTAAAAATCTAAATCACAAAACAAATCATTGAAAGGACTCATAAAAAAATAATACACATTTTCTTTTTGTTTTATTTGGCAACAAGTGACGTCACACGAGGCACCATGACAGTTTGGAGCGTTTTCGATACAAATTTAAATTGGGATATTTTTAAATGTACATCTATATATTTTTTCTGCACACTAGGTAACTCCACCAATTAACTGAATGCACACCAGAAATCTGAATGCTGTACCGAAACCAAATTGATTAACTAAGCATGTATTGTTTAAAAAAACTAAAATTTTACACAAAACGAGATGACCTTTTTCAAATTATTGCCTGTGTAGATGAATACCAAATTATGTAAACTGTACGTGTATCCATATTTTTGCCCTTGACTGTACCTTAATTTGATTTATGTTTGTGTGTTATTCAGAACGATCAGTGTAATAATTCGTTTTTGGCGCCTTGTTGATGCAACACAAATTATTGATTGAACTTGGGGTTAGCAGTTAACTCTGGGTTAAACACGTTAAATCAGATCTGTGCAAGTGGGCCTTAGTGCAGCAGAAAGCATCACTGCTATAGAGAAAGAATACTTCAAATAACCCAATAGTCGTAGAGCATTGTTGACTTGGCATGAATAGGCCATTCAACTTGGAAACTACTACCTAGTGTTGACTCTTGTTACAAATGACTATGGTCATGGTAACTGTTTACTATCAGGCGGGCTGTATACTTGTTTGGAAATTTTGTGGTATTATAAAAAAAAACCTGCTTCCTCTGGATTCATTTGGCTATGCTGAGAATCATCAGTTGGTAACTGGACTTGCATATGTACTACAGGTGAATAAGATTTAGGTAAGTTGATTGGACTATCACGGGAGCATGGGTCATCATATGTAGATGAATCAGTTTCTGCAGTGACCAACGATGAATCAGTTTCTGAAAAATATTGAGTGTTGGTTATTTATATTCAATTATATTTCTTAAATACCAAAGAAGTATTCACTAACTAATTTACACCTACCAAGAAATATTGTAGGTATACTGCACTTTTTTAAAGCAGTCCGTGACCCATGTTTTAATAAACAGTCATCAGTAAAATGTTTTGAACAAAGATAATCTGATGTTTTCGGAGTCCAATTGACAAGCTTCATTTTTTTTAGCCACAGTTTTAAACTGTAATCGGAGGGAAACCTGTAATAAAAGAAACATTTAAATATTATGAACAAGAGTAAATAATTTAAATATTAACAAAAATAAGTCTCACTAAGTGTTATAATTCAATGTTAGTGCTAGAAAGTTATATTTCACACGCTAGTTAGTTACTGTTTCGATTATCAACTACAATTTTAAGTGTTTATTAATAATTTTAATATGTTCATTAAATTATAAAGAACTTTTACCATGCCTCTTGTTTTTTAAACTACGAATTTTGGCATTGGACAGAAAATTATCGATATACATTTTGACATCCCTATTAATCATTATAGGTTATAAAAATATTCGTAAAATCCCCGAAACTCGAAGGGTATTCGCTTATGATAGTAAAAAAAAAACCTAAATTATGGTTTTATAATAATTGTTTAAGAATTAGATTCTTAGATTTACTTACTAGTGAAAAGAGACGCCACAGCCCTTATCGTATCTTGTTTTACAATATACACACGATCTCATGCTAAATATCTACTTAATTACACTATGAACTAAATTTATACATCAAAACACTTCAAATTTATACCAATCACAGTAATAACTTAAAAATATTCGAAATTTCACACATAAACTCCTTCTGAAATAAACAAACAACGGCCATTTGCCAACTAGGGGTTTGCACCGGAGCAGTGAGTACCGGAGAAGCTCCGGTGAAGTACCGGTAAAAGTACTCGATTACAAGTACCGGAGTTCAATTGATTACTCTCCGGTTCATTATTGTTACACTGTGTAGGTATGTAGGTACCGTTTAAAGTATTCGATTGATTAATCCTCGCTGATATATTCTAACATGTGTTATGTATTCAATATTATTTAAATAATATTATACCTATATTAGACGACCTGTTTGGTGGGGAGGCAAAGATACTGTCTATTAATCAAGAGTCGCGGTTTCGATTCCCGCGCAAGACAAATATTTGTGTGCAAGAACATGTTTATTTGTCTTGTTGTGAGTGTTTCTATTGTATCATCAATCAATCAATCAATGTAAATACATATACTAAAATCGTAAGTGTGTGTTTGTCTGTACGTTTGTGCACGCTAATCTCAGCAACCGCTCAATCAATTGAAATGCGGTTTTCTATAATGCGTTGTAGTCTGCTCCACGTAACATTTAGTGTTTGCTTCATGTCAATCGGTCCATAAATAAAAAAGTTATGTCAATCTAAAGAATTAAATATAAAATGCAGCGTACGAAGTCGCAGGCAACATCTAGTAATAAATACGTATTTACAAACACAAATGTATCTTTATCTGTTAGTTCTTAAATGATACTTATCTTGGGCTCAGGGGTCGGCAACCTCGCGGCGGCTCGCGAGCCACTTGCGGCTCTTTAGTTCCCTAAGCAATTATCATAGTACATTTTCAAAAACATATTACTGTTGACATATATTCTACCGATAGACAGGAACGTCCATACATTGAATATGTTCCAGATTTGTACGCGCTTGAGCGAGAATGGACTCGCGCAACGGATGCTATAAAACTCATATCTTGGTATGAAAAAAAAAAGGGTTTAACATTGTATAATTAGCATTAACTTTAATATTTTTTCCTCTATACATTGCGTTTACAGCACTTTGTTTGATAATTCTACCACAATAAATTAAAATATCTCCGTCACGTGCGCTTCATGCCTCTAATGCCATATCTGTCAAGCTTTGGCAGTAGTATTTTATGAGATACCAGATCAAATGCTTTGGTCATGTCAAAAAAGATTACAATTACCGTTGTTTTATTGTCAATGTTTTCAATTACTTTACTAATTAAGTTGAAACATGCTAATGTTGTCGATTTACTCTTTTGGAAATCACACTGTTCATTATGTTAAAATGCTATGCTTTTGAATAAAACTTGTCAAACGTTTATGCATGGCTGCTTCAAAGACCTTTGACAAAATTGGTATTAACGATATTGGCCTATCATTGTCCAAACACGTCCATTCACCCTTTTTATATAAAGGTTTTACAATAGACAATTTTAACTCGCTAGGAAAACAGCCTTCTCTAAATGATAAATTTACTTTATGTGTAAGAATTGGGGTAAGTTCTAATATACAATATTTAAGTACCCTAGTTTATAGTTCATCGTAAGCTTCTGCATTGGTGTTATTTTAATTTGAAATTATAGAATGAATCTCTTTATAACCCGGTTCATTAAAGAAAGGAATCTTAAATGGCGGCGCTTATCATGTTCTCTTGCTCACACACTAGTGCCGTCTATACTCACTCTCGCGCGTACCGTAACCAAAAAAAAATCTTATTTTGATTCCACGCTGAGTTAATAAAAAATTTGTTCGTTCTTTATTTTAACCAACATCATGATCGCCATGTAATATACGTTGCCAGGTACTTTTTCCGTTTCCGTACAAATGGTCATAGTGTCCTATCTTTAATTTTAACCATCACGCGGGCGAAGCCGCTGGTAGAAGCTACTCAGAAATTAATACGACCCGGTCTTGTTTTTATTATTTTTAATTTGAAAAAAAAATAAGACTTAAATTTGATTTACTTTCCGTCAACGCAAGTACAAGTCGCCATTTAAGATTCCTTTCTTTAATGCATCGGCTTATACATATAAACGATAAACCTCCGAATAGACAAGATGGCCGATCGGAGCTCAATGCTTACCATGGGCTCTAGCCTGGTGCGCAGTTAATGAATGAGATCATCGCGCGCCCTAATATGCCAGCTCTTAATCTCTTTCGAAGACGGTTATTTGACATTTTGTCACACCAAAGAATTGGGCCGGTAGATTTCGGTCAGAACTGCGGCCTCTAGGTCCCACGACAGAAGCCTGTATGCCAGAAGAGGTACTAATGCTACGTTAACTAATATCTAGGTACGTGTGAACAAAAAAAAAAATTGTGGCTCTTTAAATTTTTTGGCTCTTCTGACTAAAAAGGTTGCCGACCCCTGGTCTAAGGCACAGTAATAATGTCTAAGGTTTTGGGCTGGATGTTGATGGTTTTATGATTTACATACTTAGGAGGTACAACTTTAAAAAATCCTGAAACGTGTTCATTTATTTTTAATTAGATGCAGGTACCTATACAAATTGTGAAGCAGTTTCCATTGAAGAAATGAAGAAATTCCCATACAAACTTACAACCCCTCGTTTACCTCCTTATTGATATAATTTAACAAATCAAAGATATGTATGTCTATTTTTTTATAACCAAAAACAGCTATACATAATTTCATGATGCTAACTTTAGTGACGAATTTCCATACAACTGTTTATACCTTATTTACCACCTTAATGGTGAAATTTCCCAAAATCCTTTCTTATAACTTACCTAGTTAATAAAAGGTACCTACTGTCCAAATTTCATCATTCTAGGTTCTGGGGTTTTTCTCTACGTTGATGAGTCAGTCGGTCAAAATCTCGCTTTATATTATTTATAGACTTTAAATTAAACTATTAGATAAGTACTTTTTAAAATATAGGTCCTCATAAAACTCTACTGGATCACCTACATACAAATTCTCTGATTGTACATGTTTATTTAAATCAAGAATTGCAAATTAGAAGACAATATTTTAAGGCATCAAATCTATGTACCTACACAAACGCGATGCTCCGGTTTTCACCGGAGAAAAACCGGAGCTTGCAAAAGTACCGGTGAATTTCACCGGAGCTCAAGATTCCGCTCCGGTGCAAACCACTATTGCCAACTAATTTAGTTCTCAGTGCACTCGGCAGAGGCGCTTTGAATCGGCCCAAAAAAGTAGCTGTCATTTTGTATGGAATAGCCAGTCCAGCGATTATTATTTATATTCTCCCTCTACGTTATTACAGGTCAGTGAAGTTAGTGTAAACACCTCTATGAATGCTTACCTACACTAACTTTTGACATAAGTAGTACTTATATCAAAAGTTAGTGTAAACACCTTTTAAGAATGCTATAATAGCGAAACCGGTTAGGTATTATTAAAATTATAATAAAAGTTGTGGAATAGTACAAGTGAGTGAGTTTTCATAATGTATAACAAGTTCCATCAAGTGCCAACAATCAAAAGTATAAAGGAAGAATTTGAATATGGCCAGCTCTAGTCTCCAGCGTTGAATTTTGTCATTTTTTATTCTAGATGAGTGGGTTTGATCTAACATATATGCGACTGACTTCTGATCCGTGATGAGCCGGAATGTTCTTCCGCAAAGGAACTGACGCCATCTCCTGATTGATTCGATTATTGCTGTAGCTTCCTTTTCAATTGCAGGATAATTTCGTTCGCAGCTGGTTAGGGTTCGAGAAAAAAAAGCGATTGGTCTTCCTTCTTGCGTTAAAGTTCCAGCAATTGCGTAGTCTGATGCGTCAGTTTCTACTGTGAAAGGAATTTTGTCATCAATGGCGTGAAGAGCAGAGTCTGCGATTTCTTGTTTAATTGCTTCAAACGCATTTGCTGCTTCTTGTGATATAGGAAACTTTTCTTGTATAAGAAGAGGATGAATCTTCTTGGAAAAGTTAAGGATCCACTTTGAATAATGTGCGAATAGTCCCAGAGCACGTCGTAGAGTGACTGTGTTTTCAGGGACAGGAAGCTCTAAAAGCGGGCGCAGACGATCCGGGTCGGGCTATAATACACCGTCCTAGATGTTAGTTATAGCCGAGTAAATTAATTTGTTGCTTAGAGAATTCGCTTTTGTCGAGGTTTACAGTAAGGTTGTAACGGGTAGCGATGTCAAGGAAGTGTTTCAGTTTTTCATTGTGGTCTTCTTGGTCTCGTCCGCAAACAGTAATATCATCGAGATATGCGTATATTCCTTTTGCATTTTCTTTGGTTAAAATTGTGTTGACTGCTCGCTGAAACGCAGCTACCCCGTTGGTTACTCCAAACGGAACTGTACAAAACTGATATAAGTTACCGTCAGCTTCGAAGGCCGTATATGGTTTCTCTTGCATCAAGATCGGTATCTGATGATAGGCACTTCGTAAGTCAATCTTGCTGAATACTCGGAATTTCGCTACCTTTGCTACTATGTCCTCGATGCTTGGTAGAGGATACGCATCCAGTTGGGTATATTTATTGATCGTGAGCGAGTAATCTATACACATCCGTTTCTTATGATTCTCGTTCGAAGTGACGAGGACTTGAGCTCGCCATGGCGATAGACTCGGTTCGATGATGTTGTCGTCCAGGAGTTTCTTTATCTCTGCGCTAATGAATGCTGCGTTATCAGGCGAGTGTTTCCTTGATTTGATGGTAATTGGCTTACAATCTGGTAGAAGATTTGGGAACAAGCTCACGGGCTCTATATTGGCGCGAGATAGGGAACAAAGTTTTAATGGGGCGCGTGGCCCGCCAAAGTGCATTTCGAGCGCATCGTGTTTCTGTAAAATATCATGCCCGATTATGACGTCAGCGCATAGTCCCCGCATGACAAGGAAATCGGCATCGATACTATGTCCTTGCAGATTGATCTTTAGTGAACAAATACCATCAACTGTAGAAGTTAAATGTGTTGCAGCCATAGTTATATTTTGATTACAGGCAGTCTTCTTTAAGTTATTTTTATCAACCAGTAAACTGTTGATAAAGCTTGTTGACGCGCCTGTGTCAACGAGTGCGCGAGCAGTTATAGATCCGTATATAGTAATATTAACGGTTGCTTTCTGCAGATCAGATGTCGCTGCTGTTAGGCAAGAAAATGATTTCGTTGTAGTGTTTAAATTTATATCAGCGGTATCGTCGCAAGCTACAAATGCGCTCTGCTGTTGCCCGCTCTTGCAAACCTTCGCGAAATGGCCCTTCTTACCGCACTTTAGGCAAGTAGCGTCGAAGGCGGGACATGACCGACGCAGGTGTCTCTTCGAACCACAGAAGTAGCAGGTATCCTTGTTTAATGACGTTTGTTTGAGGGCTGCGGTGGTATTGGCGAAGGTACTGGTAGATGGTTGTTGAAAGTTTCCGTTATGGACCTGTGCCATTTCTAGTGAGCGTGCTTGTGAGTGTGCATCGTCCAGGCTTAGTGACACTTTCTCTAGAAGTCTTTGGCGGGTAGCAGTCGACGATAACCCTGCTAAGAATGCGTCTCTCACGTATTCGTTTTCATTCTGTTCAGCAGAGACTGCTCCGAAGGCACAGTCTTTCGCTAATAATTTGAGCTCTTGAATGTACCTACTTATCTATCGTTTCACCTGACTGTTGTTGTCTTCTGGCAAGTTTGTAACGCGAATAAACTTCATTCGCAGGTTTAACAAAGAGCGCTTCCAGTTTCGCTATAGCCTCTCCGTATTTATTTACGTCACGTATATACTGGTAAACATTTGAAGATAAATGGTTTACTAACAGTTGGTACTTCTTCTCATCGTTGCAGGATTTCTCATCCGTTCCCAGTGCCGCGAGGAAGTTTTCAAATGTTTTCTTCCAGTGCGTCCAAGTCACTGCGTTTTCGGCGTTTGTTGCCGGATCTGCGTCGTACCGTTCGGGACGCAGGTATTTATCCATTTTGCTAAATAAATTGTGATAAATAAGAACATTACCCGAAATATAGGCTTTATTTAGCAAAAATGTAGGTAGGTATTGACAGAATAATGACTAGGTAATAATGAGCGACGTATGACAGTATATTTTGTTTTATAAACTTCTTATATGCCAATCATCACACAACGATCCTACGCTTGCAGGTGGTGTGGAACCTCTTTGTACCAGGAGAGACTTTGCCTCCTTGTGCGTATCTACCGCCTGTACAACGGTTTGTGCGCTGAGGAATTGTTTGATATGATGCCCACGGCTACTTTCTGTCATCGCACCGCTCGCCGCAGACAGGGTGTTCATCTCCAAGCTTTGCATCCGGAGGGTTCGAGCACAGTTAGATCACATAGAGGCTTTCTTCTGCGCACGCTTTCATTGTGGAATGATCTCTCTGCCTCGGTTTTCCCAAACGCCTACAGGATGAGGTTCTTCAAAAGGGGTCTTGGGTCGGCAGCGCGAGTATAGCGCCTCTGGTGTTGCAAACGTCCAGACTATGGTGACCACCAGTGCAACTGATGGGCCGTATGCTTGTCTGTCACCTTAGTGGTATAAAAAAAACATCCAAACGCTCGAAAACATATTTATTGTGGATCAAATGAATATAATGGACCTACCTGGAAATCAAAACCGAAACCTCAATATGGCAGTAACCTACATCACAGAGTATATTGAACACTAGCTGACCCGCGCAACTTCGTTTGCGCGACATGAGAGTGAGAAAGAGAGAGGTATGGTATTAATATTTTGAGTAATATAATGTTTCCCGTCGCATTTACTCTCGTCGCGCCTATCCCGACGCATTTATTTCCGCCCGTCCTTTATTTGGCACGGAACTTTACCAATTTACGAAACGTACGCAGTGGCAGCTCTCAAAAGAAAGAAATTTTCCCCGTTCTCAAAACATTATTTATGGCTACTCCGCTCCTATTCGTCTTAGCGTGGTGTTATATCGCAATTAGCCATCCTCAATAAATGGACTTAAAATTGTAAAATAATTTTCGAGGTGCAACCAGTAGTTTCTGAAATCCTAGGACAAACAAACTCTTCAGTCAAATATTGTGAGCGAACCTTAAGAAACAGACAAATTCGGTTGTTGTAAGCGAACCTTAAAAGATAGACATATGCTGTCGCGGACTTTTTTTTAGAACTTTTTAAGAGGAATAATATTGTAATACACAATTTTTACGTAACTTTTACCATTTATGCAGCGTACGCCTCGGAAGCTCTCAGACGGTAAAAAATATTCCCCGTTTTCGAAACATTCTTGATTGCTGCTTCGCTCCTCTTTCTCGTATCGTGATGTTATATAGCCTAGCCATCCTCAATAAATGGACTATCAAACTGTAAAAGAATTTTTCAAATCCATCCAGTAGTTCCTGAGATCCTAGCGTTCAAACAAACAAACAAACAAACAAACTCTTCAGCTTTATAATATTAGTATGGATATGGAGAGCCTCAGTCAGTCAGAGAGTCAGTTGCGGAAAGACGCAAAATTATGGTAGGTAACCATAATTTAAGTACCTACCACACAATAGAATCCCCGTCCTCCACCTACCCCTTCAGTGAAATAGGTGACTTCAAATAAACAAATAAATTGCTTTTCGTTATAGGTTAAAATACAAAGTATTTTTGACTAGATATTTGTTTATTGACCAGTACAAAATTTGGTTTAAGTACATATTTATAAAATCTTAAAAATCCAGAGCCATGTAAATTCGTAAAAACTTAATTTTATCTTGAGCTGAATACATAATGTAACATGTACTTAGAGCTCTATATAAATGATTCTCTTTCTTGATGACAATATTATACTAATCTCTCTTTATGAGTACCAATCTTATGCCTAGCAAGGTCATTCTTCCTGTAAAATGCTCTAGTACAGCGGTCACAAGGAAACGGTATGTGTGTACCATGAAGCTTAGCTCGGTGAAAATCTAGCATATTCTTCATAGGAAATGTCAATGAGCAGCCCTCAACTTCACATTTATATCTATCAGTCTTGGTATGTTTAATGTTAACATGTCGGGCGAGTGCCTTTGAATCAAAAAAGGTATTTGTGCAGAGCTCACATTTTAAGGGCCTTTCCCCAGTATGCCGCCACATGTGAGTGTGGTGGTTGGCTACATGCCTACAACACAATTCACAAAAACCAGACTTTTCAGAATGCTGTCTGCGAATATGTATCTTTAAGTTTCCCTTAAACTTGAAATTTTGCCCACAATAGTTACAAATGAAACCAAACGACTGATCATGCAGTCGTCTGTGTTTTGTCAAATTTGACTTGTACTTGAAGGTAGTATTACAAAGTGAACATGAATATTGTTTTTCTGTAGAATGCACTGCATCATGCAATTTCAGTTCTGTTTTAGTGCAGAATCTTTTTGAACAAATGGAACACAAATGGTTCTTCTCTCCTGTATGTCGTTTCTTATGTCTGATCAGGGCACACAATTGTGTGAACTTGGCCGAGCACTCTGTGCATTCATATGGCGTTTCTCCAGTGTGAGTCCTTATGTGAACCTTCACATCACTTTTACTGTAGAATGCCTTTCCACAAGTCTCACAAATATAGTTACGCTTTCTTAGTTCAGTATGATTTCTATTCACATGGCGTTTTAAATTACTACTATCCTTGTACTTCTTATCACACAACGAACAGGGAAACAAGTACTCATTAGTATGAGATCTCATATGTGTCTCTAGAGCTGACCGGTTGGGGCACTGTCGGCCACATACTTTGCACTTGATCAGCCGCTTGTTTCTAACTTTAGCTCTAATTTTGTATGGTTTTCGTTTGGCACTCTTAGAATCTTCTTCCTTTAAATCCGCTGCAGTTTGCCGTAGATCTTCGAGGGGAATATCATCGCTGTAGCTGTTTCCATGGCTTTCTTCATCACTTTTTATTTCCAACTTCAGCTCTGCAACTGATGCGTGGTCGCCAAAGTTATCTGTCACTTGTGAAGCTACAGCAAGTGGCTGTGAACGTAGTTGTTTGTCTGATTGCTCACATGTTACAACGAAATGGTAACAAGCGTGCACTTGCGTCTCGCAGTCCTTACAGATGAATGCTGGTAATCCATCCCCATCCTCAACAGTTATATGGGCGCAATACATTATTTTTGCACATAATTGTATATCATTTTGAACCTTGTGAAAGAGGAATGAATTTGCATATTTTTTGCAACACAGCCTACAAAAATAATTATTCTCCATTTGGAATCAAAGTGTAATCTATTAATTTACTGTTTATGATTGGATATATTCCTCGCTGGCTTCTTTTCCTGCTTGCTGTGCCTCAGAGGCATGTACTCCAAGAGACATTAATAAATTCAACTTCACTGTAACTGGTAATATTTAACACTGCATTAATAATATATAATAATTTATTTATTTTTAATGTAAACAAAAACAGACAGATCTATAGATAGATGCACAAACTGTCATCACATCCAGTGTTGCCAACCTTACACGAAGTAAAATCTGTAGGACCCCAATTCTCCGCCACTCGGATTCAATCCGTGGCCGACAATTTCCGCGATAAATGTCATCTTTCTCTTGATATGCCGTTTTGCCTATTCTCGGAGAGTCGTGGGCGACAATTGTCTGGCTATTTTCACCCGGATTACGTCGCATGGTTAGAGATGGGTAGCGGGTTATAACCCAATCTACCCATTTGGGTTAAAACTGGGTGATTTGGGTTTTAACCCAATTAAAACCCATAATCACCCATTTTGCAGGGTGATAATAAGTTTCGTAAACTAGTAAGAAGTGGGAGGGTGATAATAGGTTTCGTAAACTAGTAAGAAGTGGGAAGTAGTGTTTAGTAGTCTAGCAAATCAAAAATAAACTCCTTACCCTTAAAACAGATATATATTTTAAAAACAGAACTAATTAGTAGGCAATTTATTCAATAAATCGACGCTACCACTGCGGGTAGAGGTCGGAAAGCCAACCTCTACAGAACCAAGGGGAGGGTATCGGGCCGCCGGTAGATGTGCCCCCGCTGGACAGTGCCGGACAGCTAACGCAGCTACATTCTTCACATCAGATGTATCAGCGGCAAAACAGATAATGGCGTCTCTTGCTCGCATTTCTGGCGCCGTAAAAGGCGCCAAGAATGTAGCGGGCAGGAAGAAGATAGTGGCGGAAGCCGTCACAGGCGCTACTAAGGCGTTGGATGAGCACCTCGATAGGAGCATCTCCAACGAGGAGGGAAAACTCTGGGCTCGGGTTGCGAGCCTGGAGACTAAGCTTGCCGATTCCCGCAAACAGCAACAGCTGATGCAGGAGGAATTCGCCAAGCTAACGCAGCTGGCTTGGGTTGTGACAACCCCCGCTCTACAAAAGGCCCCTGCTCGTGCACCCAAAGTGACACCGAGCATGATTCAGCTACTGGAGGCCATCGAGAGACGCCTCGGCGTCCTCGAAGACCGGGCAAACCGCCCACCACTAGCGGCACTCGTCGTCACATAGTATGTGACGACGGCTGCATCCAGTTGGGCTCCCGGTCCCCAGCGAAAGGCCAACGCCTCCTCCCCGCCCCCAAGAAGATGGCGCATGGGGAGAGTGGCAATACCGCTTTCCCCAGCACAGCTAGCGCTTCCGCTGCACCCCAGAACCCCTCCAGAGAGAGGGTCCAGAAGGTAGCGGGAGCGAAAAAGAAGGCAGTTAAGACTGCCAAAAAGACGGCAAGGGCCGCCGCGGCGAAGGCGCCAAAGAGGCTCCATGCTCGCCACCGCCGTCGTCCTCACGGTGACGACAGAGGGCATGGCAAGGGGCGTGGGGTACGCTGAGGTCCTGAGGCAGGCGAAAGCCTCAGTGGACCTAAAGGACCTCGACACAGGAGGAGGCTCCGATGCAAGGTGACGCGCACAGTAGCACTCCTCCTCGAGATGAGGCCCTATAGCGGCTAAGCTGAGGGAGACACCGACACCCGTGTCGGTGTCTCCCTCAGCTTAGCCACTCGTGTGAAACCCCCCGGGGTTTCACACGCGTCAGCGTCACCAGACCCAATAAACGCGCCGGTCTGCGCATTACGGGTCTAGATGACGCGGCCACGACAGAGAAGATAATCTCCGCCGTCATGGAAGCGAGCGGCTGATGCCGTCGCGAAAATAAGATCTAGTGAAATTCGCTTTTGTCCCACTGGTCACGGGTCGGCAGTAGCGAGCTGCCCTGTTGCGGTGGCTCAGAAAGTGGCAGACTGACGGAGCCTTCTCAATGTGGGCTTCCTCAAGGCGCAGGTGCATCTTCTACATCACCTCGAATCCAGGTGGAGTCATGTGGGGGTGCAGTGCACAGCGGAAGTCACCGTGGGAGACCGGTGCTTCCGCTGTGGTTAGTCCGGTCACACGGCCCTTGCTTGTGACGCTCCGCGACTCTGTTTTGTGTCGTGGAGGGCAAGGCGGCTGACCACTGGGTGGGCACCAAGGCCTGCGCAGCCTCCAAGTTGAAGCCCCGTCCGTCCGTTCGGGGGAGCGTGGGTACCGCTCAAGAGCGTCCACTTTCGCGGTAGGGTACATAGATGGACGTCCATTAATGAATACCCATATCCGCATCCTGCAGGTGAACCTGAACCACTTCTCTGCTGCTCAGAATCTTCTGTACCAGAGCATCGCGCAGTGGTCCATAAACTGGAGGACTGGGTCACTACACGTGGCCTAGTAATCCTAAAACGGAGGACGCGGCGGGAGCTTAGTTCGGTCGTAGACGTATCGGTCGTAGACGTATTGGTCGTAGACGTATCGTTTGCGACCCCTGATCTCGCCCGCTGTGTCCAGGGATAGCGTGTAGTGAAGGAGAATGAGTCGTCATCAGACCACCGATATATCCCATTCGACGCCTCCCTTCCACCTAACCTACCGCCGCCGGTTATCGCAAATCCCCCGGAAGCGCGTTGGGCACTCAATTGCCTGGATCGGGAGGCTCTCTTGGAGGCGGCCATCGGGCAGGCCTGGATTCGACTGCAAACAAGCCTCCCGATGATGATGCCTTAGTGGGGTGGTTCAGAAGAGCCACCCCACTAAGACTAAGGTGGATGCCGGAAATCGCACAGCTGCGTGCAGCGTGCATTACCGCGCGCCATCAGTACGCCACCCCAGATTCCGCCGGAGGCGTCGCCGCCCAGACAATGCAGCAGCTCGAGAGATGGAGCTCTATGAGGGGCACAGGGTGGCCAAGTGGGCCCCTCAAGCAGCCATTAAGCGGTCCAAAAGATTGCCTGAGATCCTGGAGCGGAACCCATAGGGGCGCCCGTACCTTATGTTAAGAGGCAAACTAGGCCCTAAGGCACCCTTACTGACCCAGAGTCTCCAGCTGGAGGGTCCTGGGTTCCTTGTTCCCATCAAGGGTGGAGGAACAGGCTTCGTCTCAGTCATCTGAGTACCGGCCGGTCGTGTTGCTCGACGAGGTGTGCTAGCTCTTTGAGCGTATTTTTGCACAGCGCCTCGGCGGGCACCTCACACGCGTGGGGCCGGATCTGGCGGATAACCAGTTACGTTTCCGTCAGGGGCGCTCCACCGTGGACGCGATCATGCGCATTAGAGGACTGGCGGAGGAAGCAATATCACAGGGCGAAGTGGTGATGGCAGTGTCTCTTGACATCGCCAACGCATTCAACATCTTGCCCTGAAGCTGCATTAGGGAGGCACATATTTATCATGGAGTGCCTCCCTACCTCCGTCGAATTGTCGGGGCCTATCTTTACGAGAGGGCCAGCCACAGCGAATAACTTACCCGAGCTGGCAAGAGCCGGGTCGACAGAATCAAATTTCATAAGCAAATCGTAGTCAGGGTGTTCAAGCCAAGGTCATTCAGGTAAGAACTGGATCAGACCACAATAATAATGCAGAGTCGTAAATAAAAACAACAACAAATTCACACAAAACGCGCCCACTCTAACTGGCGTAGCGAAGTACACTAGAGAGTAAAGAGAGAGACAGTGAGTTTGAGCACGGGCGGGGCGCGGATCAACCCCCCCCCCCCTCCGGCACAGTTTCTCCACCCCGCAAAACGATCGCAGCGCGCTGCAAGTTTTATCGGCAATATTTTGTTTTCACCCGGCCAAACCACCCAGTGAATGGATTGAAACGGGTGATAACTAGGTTTTAACCCACTATCACCCGTTTCAAAAAGTGAGTTTTAACCCAGGTCGTTACCCATCTCTACCTACCACCCCGCTAACCGATCGCAGCGCGTTGCAAGTTTTATCGGCAATATTTTGTTTTCACCCGGCCAAACCACCCAGTGGGTGGATTGAAACGGGTGATAACTGGGTTTTAACCCACCGGTGGGTTTTAACCCGGGTCGTTACCCATCTCTACGCATGGTACAGATCACACGTATTTCCTAAGTCGTATGGTATTTTATCTGTAATCCCACACGTCTGTTGTCACTAGTTTTAAGTTTATAGTTTACCTAGTTAAGAGTTAATTTTCAAACGACAGTGAAATACACTAACAATATACAATCACTGAAAATGAAACGCCACGGAGCTGGAGGTGCATTACGTGGAGAGTAGAGGAGTTTGATTTACTCGATGTTTATTTACGAATATGCTATACTACTTTGTGAAGTTCAAGGCAAGTATTTACGCCACAGTCTAGTATAATCGGGGTTTGGTCTATCTATACAGACAGTAGAACATAGGTACTGTTGATAACATATCACCATTACATGTATCAATATGTTTTTAGTCCATTGTCTTGACAGTCTACTATTACAATCTAAAGCCCGGTATAAACATCGTAGAACATGTTAACATAATTTCGATTCGTCTGACTTAGGTAGGTATATTCCTCTGTCTTTGCAGTCTTCTACCCACTATGGCGCCCACGTGCACTATAGTGACAGAACTGTCATCGGCTCCGACGCCCACGGTCATCATAATGCCAGTTTATATCCGTTTATATCCGGTATTATCCTCTTTCATCCAGGCCGGAAATAATGCAGGATGAGTTTATAATAATGATTAACATAGCCTGCAGAGTAACATTAAAAGAAAAAACATCAGAAACTTCGAGTTGATTGTGATAAATAAATTTTCTGTTGAGCCGCCATTTTAGCGTTCCAATTAGTTACGGGGTAAGTATTTAATATTGTAGTTTATTCTGCTTTTATTTATGGTTTTATTTAATATATTGAATGATATATTATTTTATAATATATACTTATTTATTTCAGTGTATATTTATTAATTGTTTTTTTTATTGGCCAATGTAAATACGCAAAAAATTTATAACTTTAATACTTTTATTTTATTAATATTTTTGTTTATTTTGATTCAATTATTCTTGTTTTGCATTTAAAAGGTGTTGTTTAACAGCTGTTATAAATATTTCCGTCCCAAATCGAGGTAAAATTAATTATAATAGCATGTGAAGATGACAATTTTTGGCAATGAAAATACGCTAATATTGATAAATTTATTTTCGGAGATTTTGTATCTACAAATTCTTTTTTTTTATTTTTGGGTAACGTGTTTGTGTGTATATTTGGTAAATAAAAAAATATAAGACTTAAAACTGGTTTTATTTTGAATTACATGGTAAAACATAAGAATACTACTTCATTTTAACCATCGTAATTTTCAGCGACATTTCATTAATCCATTACACATCGGATATCCTCGGATTTAGTTTAGTTATTTTCGTCAGTTATCCAGCATGATGAAACAGTAAGTATTTCTGTAGTGCGACTCCTATAAAAGAAATAAGAATTAATTTTGTGAAGCTCGGCGCGCAACCGCTGTTCCCGCCAACGCTCGCGAAGGTGTTGGGCGTCGGCGGCCAGTGACGTTTGACAGTTCGGATGCGCGACTGGCTACTCTATTCAAAGCCCGGTCTATTCAATACAGACACTAGAACATACTGTTGATAACATTATATCGATATGTCTTTTATTCTACTATCTTGACAGTCTTCTACTCTTTTATAGGCGCTGTGTACGCTAATATCCTTAGTACTGGGTCAATATGCAATATGATACATACTAATACCATCGATATAGATAAGACTAGATGACTAACGACCGCGCCAACATAAAGCCTACCTAACGTAAGCCCACAGGCTTAGGTGAGCCAAACGTCAGTTCAGTCTGACGCCGTTACGCCAATCGTACGTACAAATTGAACCGGGCGAGAAAATGGGCAAATGCACAGTAAAAGATTGCGATTCTAAAACATAAAAACACAATTAGTCATGTAGAATTACTTTTAACACGTAATTATACTATTTACGCATTGATATCAGCGTAAATACCGCTATAATCGAATTTTGAAAATAAAATTTGTGAATCCATTCAGTGTTACCACAAAAATATCGGTTTGGTTTACCCACATCAGTGGGAGAATTAGTAATTAATTACCCATGTAAGATACATTAATATATACCCGATAAGGCAGGGTTATGATTTTGACAGGCTATATACGTAAGTATGTATGTTCATGTATTCCCTCAGAGCTCCTCAACTAGGTACTTATTAGAACTGGACTAATGAGATATTGTTAGAAGCGTCTTGACGTTCGACTGGTTATAAGCTATATATCGTGTCACTGAATTTAATGGTGCGCCCTCTAGTGGCAATTAAGTACTGTGTTAAAATAAATTTAAGAAAAGGGTTAGACGTTTTGTAAGTAAGTGCCTTTTTAATGGTCTATATAGAATACTAGCGGACGTCACGCGGTTTCAGCCGGGAATAAAATATAGCCTATGTTGACCGGGAAGAGTGTAGCTTCCCAACAGTGAAATAATTTTTCAAATCGGTCCAGTAGTTTCGGAGAGAGTTTGTTTAGTACACCGGGAACCAACCCTAAAGACGCGGAATAGGACCCCTATGCGAGACGGCAGTGTTAGCCAAGGTCTGTCGGGATGCGATGCGATATGGTCACGCCTTTATCCCCGAAAAGGTAGGCAGAGGCATTTTATATTGCCAAATGGCCAAAATTCACCTTTTTATAAGAATATAACCCACGTCATATGTGGTGAGACGTACTGCCGTTGCCGTGTTGAGATGGACAGGCACAGGTTGTGGCAGCCCGCTGTTGAAATTTTTCAACCTTGGTCAAGTCTTTAAACTTGGCTTAACGACTGCCATTTTACTGGCAACCAAGAGCAACGTGCCTTCTGAAGCACGGAAACGTCGGAAACGCTCAAATAAATGCCAGCCGGGACACCCTTCGTAGGCAGTAGCAGGGCGCAGTGTGGTTTTAGTCAGTAGGCGTTCGCAATAGCATCCATGCGTAATTTCAAACGTAAAAGAGGAAAACCCATCTTAAGGTAGAGAAATTTCTAAAATGGACATCAGAAAAGATTTATATCTACCGTTGATTAATGGCACTTGGTGTAACTTGCTGCACATATTGCAAAAAAACTGGCCAGGTGTGAGTCGGATTCGCGCACGGAGGGGCAAACGCGAGACTCTATGAACGAGACATGAGGCTTTGCCGTTCGTCTGTCTGTTAGTCACGAGGCTGTATTGCAGGAACTGTGGTTGATAGAGCAAATTTTTTCACATGTGATGTATGTTTCTGCCGCCATAACAAAAAATACCTACTAAAAGCAGAAAAAGACCCCACACAACAAACATAAATTGCCGTTTTTGTATGGGGACCTGAACTCTGTGCTTAAATTCGACTCGCACTTGGCCGGTTTTTTTTAATATGAACACGTAAGTTTCGGTTTCAATCGAAATAAAATAATAAATGAAATAGGTACATAATAATTTTAAATTTGTTTAGTAATTCTATAATTATCGTGGGTAAAAATTTCATACAGTAGTCAACACTGGCCCACGTTCGTCATGTTTATGTTTTTGTCTTTGTTTAATCGCAGTGGCGGCGGTGTTCACCGTACGCGTGTGAGTGAGACAGATATATATTTACCATTACTGCTTAAAAAGTTTCATAGTTGCGTCTTCTCAGCTCATAAGTAGCCGTGCTTTTGTCGAGACGCGATGTTCGTGCTTGCCTCTCTAATGATAATATATATAACTCTATGACTAATACAGTATTAGTATGTGTAAGGCATTGATGAATAAATACCTACAACTAAATGAACTGTTTCATATACAGAACTTGCCTTATTCACTTGTCATTTGCTTTCAGATCTATGGCTCAAAATAAAAAATCCTGAATGTTTATGCACGGTTTGCCGGAAGCTGCAATGTTTACCTTACCACATTTTGAATAGCTCCAATGCATTGACCCTAATAAAGCAATAAGAAGCCACAGGCAATACCACATAATCGGTTAGTTATATTTTATCACTTCTTTTATCTCCAAAAGGACCAGCAAGGGCATACTAACTTCACCTCATAGTATTTGTCCCACGTAATAGGTGGTGAGCTATGTAGTAATGTATGCAGGTGTGGGTTGTCACTGTCCGTTGTTGACATTTTTGAAGCATATGGTCTTCACTGTGGCTTAACAACTGCCATTTTAAAGGCAACCGGGATCAAAGTCTATACATGCCTTCTGAAGGTAGAAAACGCTCACAAATGAATGTCACAACGTGGTCCAGTGGTGGTAGATATAGCTTAGGTCTAGGATACTTACTGCAGTGATTGATAGTTGAGTCTGCTTCAAATTTAACTCCTTACCCCTTTTAACAATGCAAAATTTCCATCTTACTTAATAACAAATAAATGGTGATTATTTATTTCAGGAGATAATGGATATGCCCTAAGGCTATGGTGTCTTACACTTCAACAAGACTATGAGGAAGGACCCACCAACAAACCTGAATGATGACACCTTGTCATGTTAAAGACAAGTGATGCTGGTCACAGAACAAATTTATTAATAGCCACTAATTATCAGTCTGACCATCTTAGCTAGAATCACATTCCTCCGTCAACAGGTCCACCACTTGCAGGTCACAGAGCCACATTACATGCAGTAGAATATTAACAAGAATGTGTTAAGTGTTTTATTCAAGGAATAAATGAAAGTTAATTTCATTAATATAATAAGTTTTATTAACCCTTTTAATTTGCGAATTACAACTATACTATGTATGATTATCAATTTCAGTCAGTAAAATTACATTTAATTAGTGCATTTAATGACAGCATACAGCAGTTAAAGCATTCAGTTAATGTAAAGTGTATAAAATGTCGAAGTCTATTGATAGCCGAACATCACTATGGTCGCTACCATAGTGATGTTCGGCTATCAACCTTTTTGTATCAGTGACAGTTGCACTTTTCATTTTACTAACTGAGATTAATAATCCTATTTTAGAACTACTAACAACTAAGAAATAGCACAGTCACCAAAGAACCATTACAGGTTGACAGTTGAAAGATGAATTCTATTTCTGTTGCCGCTTTAAAGTTGGGATACAGGAACTACATGTTAGGATGATGTTGAAGTTAGCTTCATTTTTGTGATCCTGGTGTATAAGTACACTCCTTTTTACAGCCTATGGTATTGTTCAAACCTGAAATAGATGCAACAGATTGTATTAAGAAATTATAAAACATTACAATAAGTAACACAACATCTGTCTCTCCGTTCCGACCAACTGTTGCGATATGTATGACATAAAAGATATCATATTAACATGTTGCAATGCATTAGGTACATGATAAATTGCTGTTGTTCTAGGCTAGACTAGTAGCAGTTATAGATTAACCACTGACTATCTTGAAGAGACCCACCACAGTAGCATTCACAGAGAGTGACAACAATTTTGCATTATAAATAATAAAAGGTAAGTATTAATATAGCATTAGTACCACAGACATGCATGTGCCTGTTTATATAAAACCTAGCCTGCCACTCTCCTGACACCTACTGTGATGTCAAGTATTTGGACTAATTGACACCACATTGAAGTTTGAACGAAGAAATCTTGTATGTTTTGGCACACAAAGTACAGGCACTCGTGGTTTTTTGTTTTTGTTAATGCTACTATGTCTGTGCATAGTAGGTAAGTACCTACTTTTAAAACATCACTTAGGAGACAGGTAGGTATTCTAACATACTAACCTCTAAAAATTACTTTTGGCTCTTGAGTTTCTCATCTTCCTTTATAACTAGTTCGGGGAAACCTCCACGCATAGCTCCAGCTGATCAATTCATCGCTGACGACATCGTTTTATGTTATTCTCCTGTCTTGATAAATCTAAAAAGAAAAACGGATTAGTTGAGACTAGTAACGAAATTTGAATAATTCAAGACATTGCATGATAAGTATATTACTTACTTTTCTCTTCTCGCACCGAGTCTTGGGACCTTTAGGACGACACCAAGTTCAGCGTATTCTAGCAAACGGTGTATTTGCACATCGGAAGAATACGCTACTCCAAGTTCAGCATAATAATATAGTCTAGCAAACGATGTATTTGCACATCGGAAGCATACGCTGCTCTTTCCTTTTCTTTGAATTGTTATTTTCCGTTAGCTGGTTCTAATTCCATTATTTTGTTTGAATTATTTGAAATATTTATGATAACTAAAGTTCCCGACATTTGTCTTGTTTACATACTTGTTTTTTTTTTAATGCTAAGTAAATATTCCGTCTACACGCATACTGCTTACTTATTTCCTTCATTTAAAAATTAATATTTTTATTTAATATGATAGTTTGCGCCCCCAATAACAACTTATTATAAAAATTAAATGTATTCTCAATACGTTAGTATTATTTTGATATTATTATTAAGGTAAAATACGTAGAAAATTGCTAATCGATTTTATTGGTGCTAATATGTGAGAAAACCGGTAATACCCAAGAGAAAACGGAACGTTATTTGTTACATCACTGTGTGACATTCATAGACAATAACAAAAGCGGGGAATTTGAAGTCTACTGGATCAATTTTGAATTTGAAACGGGAGCGCAACACTTGAGACTGGCGTATCGCCATTTTTTAATGATTTAATTTGTATCTATTTATTTTACTGGAGACTGGCAAAATCGTTAATAAACGGAGGGCCATTAATTAAAAGAAGAAGAAGAAGAAGAAGTCTACTACCGCCCAGAATACACAATTTAGTGATCACCAGACAATTTTTAACAGCATTCAATCCACAGACTTGAGGTCTGGCGATAGACATAGGCGTGTGAATCGAGAATCGGCCTCCTGGCCCTACAAAATCTGTATAAATTCCGTATAGTCTTTAATATTACTAAAAATATTGAACAAAAATAATAATTGCTAAAAAATCATACAAGAAAGTACTTATTATATAGGTTATTAATTCATAAAAATACATATAGGTATCTAATATATAATTTGAATGACAAATGAACATAAGATTTGATTTAATTACCTATTTATTACATATTAGGTACTTACATTGGGATCAGATGGCGTTGTTTTATAAAATGTCTTTAAATATTTATTTATTTGAAATCATACATAGCTTTTGTGTTCATTTTATTTACAACTAGCTGTTACCCGCGACTTCGTCCGCGTGAAAATTATGTTATAAGTAAAGTTTGAACCGCATTCTATCGAGCCTCTAGGATAAGTCGTAACCAAAATGTGAGAACAAATTTAGGACATCCTCCAACTTACCCGGGGAGCTATGCGCTAGATGGATTTTTTTAACGTGAGGAAAATCCCACATGAATGTATTATGACTCCTACAGACTAAGAACCACACGTATCCTACCTAACAGCCTTCGGTTGGGAGCCCCGGGTAAGCCCTCTAAAGGATACCCCAGGACTGCGCTATATGGATAGGAAGAGACCTCATGGTTTTAGTGAGTCCAAGGCCGGTATGACGTACGTGTTTATTAATTAGCCCCTTTAATAATAAAAAGAGTAAGTATGGTGAAGCGCGAACACGAAACGTTTGTTAGATTAGGGCCAAAGACTGAAAACTTTGAGTATAACCAGAAGATTTGAGACGATAACACTAACGCTAACGGTAGCCAGTAAATGGCAGTCGTTAAACCAAGTTGAAGGCCTTATAGATTTAATAATTTTCAAAAGTAGGCAGTATCTACGCCTGTCCATTTCAACACGGCAATACGGTTCACCACCTATTACGTTACGTGGGACGAATTATAAAAAGTTGAACATATAATATGCCTCGATACCCCTTTGGGGATAAAGGCGTGACCGTATGCATGTACTTATTATGTTTAAGGTGACTTCATTTATGTACCTATGTCACTGTAGCCAAAGCTCAACATTTTCCAGTAAAGTTGTATTTTTAAGAGTGTTCATTATAAACTACGTTTGTGTGGCGTGTTGGCTTAATCATAAAAGAGCTTAATGGTTAAGGCTATTGTAAAATAATTCTATACTGACTTATTGCGAGGGTCAGCTAGTTTAATTTTAATTTTTCATGTCTGTCTATATCCCAAATAAGTATCACGCCGAAACTACTGATTCGATTTAAATAAAATTTGGTACAATCTGAGCTTATGATCCGAAGAAGGTGCTAGGATAATTTTGAACCCGATATTTTGCGCGGTTTCTTTGGGAGAGGGGATGAAAGACCAATGATTCATTAGTTGTAACTTCTCAATGTGTGGTCCGATTACATTTTTTTTTTCAGTTTCATAAAGGGAGTACGTAAAGAATTGTTTCACACAAGTTTCAATGTTGAGGGTTTTGTAGTTCAGAAATTAGAAACATCTCAACTTTCGCAAAACCTAGAATTCAAGAGTCCCTTTGAATGTGAGGGTAAATCGAAACTGGCGTGTTGGCTTAGTCATAAAAGAGGCGTGGACTGAATTGTTTTAGAATAGACTTAATCTTTAAGCTCTTTTTTGATTGAGCAAACAGGGCAGTTTCACACGCTGCTTAATGAGTCTGATGGAGAAATACCTCTTCTTTCATAGATCTTATGTGACGTAAACGAAGTTGCGAGGGTCACAGCTAGTCTATACATATAATAAACTGTAGAGGGTGGAGAGTCTGTACATGGAAGTTAATTTGAAAATTTTAATTGTAGGGGATTCTCTACCGAGGACTATCGACCTCTATCGGGGTCATAGGACGGTGAGAGGGTCGCTCACCGTCCTTACAGAAGCAGGCCCATGACGGCAGCGTGGCGTGAGGAACTCACGCACGCCCCCCTTTAGAAGCGGGATCACACCCGAAACCCCCCAAAGACACGGGATTGCACTCGAACCACCCCTGGGCGAGGCCGCAGTGGCGGCCGTAGGTCTGTTGGGAGTCCTGGGATATCCTTCCGTGGGCTTACCCGGGGCTCACAACCATAGGCTGTTGGACGTTACATGAGGTTTTTTGGTCGGTAGGAGTCCGGCATAACATCTATTAGGATTTTCCCGCACGTAAAAAAAAAGGGCAGTCTCAAATCGAAACTGAACCCGAAAATGTAATTTGAATTTTTCATGTCAGCCTGTCTGTCTGAATCCCTAATAAGTATCACGCCGAAACTACTGATTCGATTGTAATGAAATTTAGTACAATCTGAGCTTATGATCCGAGGTAGGTTCTGGGATACTTTTGATCCCTATATTTTGTGCGATTCCTTTGGGAGAGGGGATGAAAGACAGGATTGTTTCACACAAGTTTCAATGTTGAGGGTTTTGTAGTTCAGGAATTAGAGACATCTCAACTTTCGCAAAACCTAGAATTCAAGGATCCCTTTGAATGTGAGGGTAAATCTTTACTAAATGATTAAGGCTATTGTAAAATAATTCAGTCCGCGCCGAAGGCGTGGACTGAATTGATTTTGGAATAGACTTAATCTTAAGCTTTTATGTTTAAGCAAACAGGGCAGTTTCATACGCTGATTGATGAGTATGATGAAGAAATACCTCTCCTTTCATACACCATAATATATGTGACGTAAACGAAGTTGCGAGGGTCAGCTAGTATAAAATATAATTTCATTGACTGCCGCTGCGGCGTAGTCGGTGTAGTGATGCCGCCTGCCGCACCGAAGGTCCTGGGTTCGATTTCTAGTTTGGTCCAATTATTTGTTTGATCAACAAATGTTTCTATCGGAGTTTGGGTGTATTCTATGTATAATATGTATGTATTTAGAAAAATATAAGTATGTATATCAGTCGTCTGGATATCATAGCAAACACAGGATTTAATTTTTCTCTTTCGGGCTTCCAAGATATTTAGCGTGATAATATGTAGCGGGTGTGTAAAACCGATCTCTTACTAATATTCCTGCAACGTTTTAGCTTAATCAATCCCCATACTTACATATTTCATTGCCCTCTGCCTAGTCCCTAGGATATGTAGCGTGATAATATGTAGCCTATTTAAAGATCCTACCTCTAGATTTACTATTCAAGTAAAAGATTAATTAAATTTATTCATTAGTTTCTGTATTTTGCAAAAGTATGCAAACAGATTTTCATTGTTGTCTGCCGAGCTCCTAAAATATTTAGCGTAATAATATGTTGTCTTGGTGTAAAACCTATCTCTTACTAATATTCCTGCTACGTTTTAGTCGAATCAATCCACCGGTTTACACATTTTATTGCTCTCTGCTTAGCCTCTAGGATATGTAGCGTGATAATATATCGCCTATTTTAAGGCCCCACCTCTAAGTAATATTTGTGCAAAATTTGAACCAAATCTGTTCAGTACTTTTCGAGATCCTTCCGGACAAAGCAAAGCAAACAGACAAACAGACAAACAGACAAAAAATTTTCTAACTATATTTTTGGGTTTGGTATCTTACGTAGAACACCTAGCGAGTATTTTTTTTTAAATATTTCCAATGTACAGTTTTGGCTTTTCTATCATTTTATTATATGTATAGATTGATGAGTTTACTTCGAAATCAAAACAAGCTGTAATACCTAACAAATATTTAGTATATAGCAGTCCCTCTATTGTCTCAGTAGACAACTGATTTCTTTGTTTCGTTTTTATTATATTGATAGCCGAGAAAATTCTTTCCACAGCTGCACTGGAATGTGGCAAACTTAGCAACGATGTAACAAATTTAGACAGTTGTGGATATAACAAATTTCCATCAGCAGGATTCACGGTCGTCATAATTCGCTGCCAGTACGATTCTACTTCTTTGCTTGGATTTATAATAATGGAACTATTTCTTAATTCTCTCCATTCTGTATCTAGCTTTTGCACATTTTCTTGTTCAATCAAGTTTAGAAAATGAAGCGCCATATGTACAATTGACTGAATTCTGCGTGATGCCACTATTTCGGGACATAAAAATTCCAGGCCTTTATGTACCTCGTTTTCAAAATCGTAGCGCATTTTAATTTAATACGCCTAAAATTTCTCGTATTTCGTATCGTAAGCTAAATTTCTATTTGATTATACTGGTTGAATTTATAGTCGTTTTGGAACGGAAAGGTTTAGGCCCAGTTTCGATAACAGAACCGATCGGCACTGTCAATTTGAAAATCAACAATAAAAAATTACGAAAATGTCAAAATCTACATCGTTTGCCAAAATCAAAACGAGAACACCTGGTTATTCCTTTAAATTTCACGAAATACGTTTACTACGATTTTCTACTACAATTTTTCATTCAATGTCTAACGTTCCAATCAGTGAGAAGAGTCACCGCGCCGGGAAAATTCGCCCAATCACAACGCATGAACGCATCGGTCCACGTGGACTCGTTGCCAAGTAACGTCGGTAGGTACTCGACTAGTTACGTCTTGTCGCCGACCGGCGACCGCGGCGCGCAGTTCGACTATAACTCGCGCGCAGTATTGTCGTCGCGATCGACTTTTATTTGTGGTCGGAAATAAAACGATTAGTTTACACTCGAGAGTACGAATCTCGTGATGAATTACGCAGTGCGATAGTGGACGCCTTTGAAATAGTGAAAAGTGACAGAGACACATTGAATAAACTAAAAGACAATAGCCTAAAACGTGCCCGTTTGTGTATCGAACGTTCTGGACTCCATTTTGAGCAGTTGCTAAGGTACAGGGAAGTGTAAATAAACTGTGAATAGGTAGGTCTAGGTATTTAAGTTGATTATTTTGTAAATAGCTCCAATTTTTTAAATACGCCGGAAATACTCCCTATTTGTTCGTGTTTATTTTCGTTATTATTACATAAACCTTATTAATTCACCGTAAAATAGAACAATATTAAAGTATTTCCGACGGTCCTAAGCCCGCGTAAAGTATGAAGGAGAAATTGGAGTCCTTTATTATTATCTAAGTACCTATTATTATCGAAACGATGCATTCGGCCAATGAACTGATCACATGGAGACACGCACCGCGGCGTTAGGTACCTATGGGTTTCGGAGTTTCATTCATTGAAAAGTTCAATGAATAATCGAAGCGCTACTAATGTTTCAACTCGAACGAGTGATAAAGATTACATAGAAGTCATTTTTTTATTATAACCTGCACAGCTGTTTTGACACTCCGAAATGGTTCCATTATTGATTCCGAGTAACCCCTTCTCGGGTCCAGAACGACTATAAATTCAACCAGTATAAAATACTAATACTGTTTTTATTAAAAATACATAAATTATAGTTACTGTTATTTTATATTTCGGAACAAAAAATTCTGTATAAAAATCTGTAGGTTAGTGTTATCCGTATGTGACATTGAAAATCCGCATAAATACGGAAAAATCCGTATAGTTGGCAACACTGCACATCACTGTCATGCTCCTGCTTTGGTTACTTAGACCTAAATCTACATTCCATTAAATATAGCAGCGTATTCGTATATCCAAGTTTGGACTAAGTTCTACTCAAGTAAAGCGGTGGTACTTTACTAGAGATTGATGTGGAATTTGTCGATAAACGTAAAAAGTCACGTATCACTGCGCTTAAAAAAATTAACAGTTATAAGTAGTGTTACGTAATATTGTATTCTCTTTGGTAGTGTCAGGAATTTTGACACGAAATTGGAGACAAGCGAATTCTACTCCGTTGTATATTTTTCCAAAATAACTGTATTTCGAGTGTTTTATGACTAAAAAGTGGTGGATTTTTAAACACAAAAATTCGTAAGTCGAAAGTGATTTATTGCAATGAAACGTGACTTCATTTTTCGACAAACTCCAGACTCTTCTAGTATAGAATAGAGTCCCAACGCTTTACTAGAGAAAGGAGACTGTCCTTTCGGACTGTTGGTTCCACTGCTAAGTTCCACTAAGGGGTCCAACAGGATCTTCAAATACTCATGGACCTACTACATAATAATGGTGGGGCTATAAAGACTTTTAAATACTTATGTTCCCCCTGGTCTGTTAAATATACTGGACATAAAATGCACTTCAAATTGAATATCTATGATAGCTGTAAATACTATTGTAATGTACAATCAACAATAACACCTATATCATGTACAAGATCGACAAAATAAATGAAGATCGGCAAAACAAATGAAGGTCGAAAAAACAAATGAAGATCGAAAAAACAAACGAAGATCGTTAAAACAAATGAAGATCGAAAAAACAAATGAAGATCGGCAAAACAAAAGATCGAAAAACAACTTTATTGAATGGTTGCACAGGTGGCATATAGAACATGAAAAACAAAGTTAATAATATGTACGGAACTCTACAATTAGTCATAAAAAAAATTTAACAAAAAAACCGACTTCAAACAAAATTGAAAAATAAAATTAACTTAGCACAAAGTAATAAGTAGTAAATTTAGATTTATCAGATATTATTGAATGTAATACTGAAATCGGCGCCAAGTAAAACTATAGGTTTAGGTAGGTATTATTAATCTCTCATAGAAAAATATTGGCACCGACTTGAAATTATATCAGTCTAACTCTAGGGGTAAAGTCCTCGCCAATACAAATTAATCAAGCCCAAACACATGGTAACTGCTGTAAATCGTTAAGGAATTCCCTCGATTCGAGGGATTTCTTCGATTTCTCCCGGATCCCAACATCAGATTCTGACTTCCTGGGATCCACATGGGAAGCACCAGCTTTCAAATAAAAAAATAATTTTCAAAATCGGTTAACTTTTTCAAGCGATTTGCCGGTAAAAAACATAAAAAAATTAAAAAAATACAGACGAATCGAGAACCTCCTCCTTTTTTGGAAGTCGGTTAAAAAGCATCAAAAGCCACTTGACATTACCAGACATTATTTTTAACGTCATTTTAAATCACAGAGGTTAACGTCAAATATGGTTAGTGGTGGGGTCACTCGTCCCAAAAAATCAAGGATAAAACATGCATTGTTGGTTCCACTACCTAAATGGGTCCATGAATATTTGAAAATCCTGTTGGACCCCTTAGTGGAACTTAGCAGTGGAACCAACAGTCCGAAAGGAACTGACTTACGGCTGTACTTGACTTTGACTGGACGGACGAAAACTGAGAAAAAAATACAGACGAATTGAGAACCTCCTCCTTTTTTGGAAGTCTGTTAAAAATTACTTAAACAGCTGACTAATAATACAAGAGTTGACAGTATGGTTTTAAATACCTTCGCTTGTCCTTTAAACGAAAAAAGCAACAACAATATGTACGGGCTTCCGAGACGATCATGCCTTGCAATTGTCAAGCACGTTAAATATGAATGAAAGTTGCTTCAGGGTGCGTGATTTCTTTGCATGTGTATGTGCATCGACGTGTACGTGAACATGATATTGTACGTGCTTGACAATTGCTAATTGATCGTGTCGGGACCCCTTAATGTCATTTGTCATTCATACGCAGTGTTGTTCTGGATACGGCAATTGCCGTAATATACGGTATTCCGACATTGATTACACTCAAAATACGGTATACGGCAGCAAAGTAAGTGCCGTATAATAAAATACGGCAATTGGTAAAAAAAGAATTTTCAAGTTGTTTTAAAGACATATTGAAATGACATCGACTTAGATACCTTCATCCGGCAGAGACAGTCATGCGACCCGACTCAAATCTGTTGACAAATATTATAAAAAATAGCTTTCAGCTAATTTCAACTGATCCGAATAAAGTCGCCCGACTGTCTCCGGAGCCCATAACAGGCCACAAAAAAGTATCCAAGATAATGTCAATATCATGTCAATGTGTAATCACTTTTCATTCTATTTGAGATGAATAATAATTATTTTCGTGCTTCAAATTTTATTATTACATAGTAGATACAAACATTTACTATGTTCATTATTATTTGTGTTGTTTTTGTTTTTGTTTGTGCAATGTACTAGTAATAAGCTGTTTTATTTTGTTGGATACTTATTTTTAACTATCGTAAATTCAGACACAATTGTAAAAAAATGTTATTGAATAAATGAAATGAAATATTTAACCAAATAAAATCTATGATAAAAGTATTTTTAAATTATACGGCAATTTTTTTTATTTCTGTCCATAATCCGGCAATTTTGAATTTTAAATACGGCAACCCAGAATTCCATTGGAACAACACTGTTCATACGTCAAATGTCAATCAGATGTTTATTGTTTATACTATGATTTTTAATTCGAGTCAGTAAAATGACATTTTCAGTGTTGCGGGATTATTGTCACAAATAAATAGTGATGTGGTTGAATCGAGTTTTACAAATAAAGTTAGTCGAGATTATATTTTTTTTATGGAATATCAAACAGTAATTAAATATTACATAAAACCACTTATACCGTATTTCAACTCATTCAAATAATGCAGTAAACAAACAATTTGGATCTCGATTGCTCCATAATTATTTCCCTACATTTAAATATAATCACTTTTCTAGGAACCATAGTTTGTTTTATACAAACATTTTACACCAATTTACCTTGAGAATAATTTCATGAAAAGTACTTTGATGAAATTTTTTTTTTCTCATAGAAAGTGGATGAAAAGTAGAATATATTACATAAGAGCAAATTTTTTTGCCCTCGGGCGGTGTACTTGAATCCCTCACTGCGCACAGGATTCTACGTCAGAAACCCTCGCTGAGCTCGGGATTCTATTCGAGAATCCTTCGCTTCGCTCCGTGATTCAAAGTAGCGCCGTCTCCGTCAAAATACTATTTTGCTCCCTTGTTATACAACCTACTATTTTCTACGACCATTTGGTAATTTTCATACTACATAACCACAAGTCATATCTCAATAGTACTCATTCTGGCCAAGTCGTGTTACAATAACCATTTTCACACGGGTAAACCGTTCTACAATGAAACTTTTTTTTTAATGGTTTGGCATCAAAAAATCAACATAATGATTATGCCTAAAAGCGCGCGTATTTGCGTCACAATTAAACATCGCATGTAATAAGGCTGTATGGATGAATTGCCTTTACATTTCACTTGTGGGATTATAACAACAAAACAACTTGTATGAGACTGTATTTGGGGATCGTGCGAAGTATGGCCCCATACGGGGCCCCGTATGGGCGGAGACCCTGATGGTCAGCAATGTGGCTAGATAGCTGAGCCCGCAGAGGGCGATGGCCGTTAGGCAGTGCACGGCAAGATTAAGTCTATTATAAACAAATTCAGTCCAGTCAATTCAATTATTAAGTCAATTATTTTAAAATACCTTCCGGTGGGCCGTAAGCTTGTCTGCCACCTAAGTAGTATAAAAAAAAAAAATGCCTTAATCATCAATCTCTTTTATGATTAAGCCAACACGCCATTTTAGATTTACTATCACACATCAAAGAAACCCCTACAATTAAAATTTTCAAAACATCTTCGATGTAATAAATTCTTAAAAGTGTTTACTTTACTTGTTGTGTGTGTTTACTTTTTTATTTATCAACCGATTGACATGAAATAAACACTACATGTTAAGTAAAGCAAACCTCAACACAATAAAGAAACCGCATTGTAATCGGTTAAGCGGGTACTGAGATTAGCGCCCACAAACGTACAGACAAACAGATATACAGACAAACAGACAAAAATTCTAAAAATCATTGTTTTGAGTTCTATTGCGTTCATAAAGCCCCCTTATAATATTTTATCTTATTTATCTTCCATGTACAGACAGCGACCTGTTACGGTTTTATTATATGTATTAATTAATTAATTAATGATATGTATTTATGTAATAGATAGATATTATATATTTACAATATAAAACTTAAAATACAATACAAAAACACCTAATAAAATAAAGAATGACTAAAATGTCTAAGTCTATTGGTTGTTGAACATCACTATTGTAGCGGGTCACCCTTTTTTGTATCAGTGACAGTTGCACTTGTCATTTTACTGACTGACCTGAGATTAATAATCCGACTTTAGTTTAAAATCAATATTTCATTCAAATATTTTTTCAATAAACAGGAAAGAAATCAATGTTATAATAAGATTCTACGACTTTAGACGAAAATTAGAAGAAATTTACCTATTGTGATAAGTAATCGTAACTTACCTTTTTTATATTCATCTGTGCTTGTGTCATGTGTCATCAAGAGGTACAAAACAAAACATTGTACTGGCACACAATTATCAGTCCTCCTTAAACTTAAAGTTAGAATCTAATAAGCACACGAAATGGAGTCCAAAATATGCCGCATTTGTCTTAACAACTCTGCAACAATATCCATATTTGAGAAACAGGAAGATATGCAGTTGAGCACGAAGATAATGCGGTGTGCCAGTGTAGTTATTGTAGAAGGCGATGGGTTACCAGATGCTATATGTGTAACTTGTGCCGCAGAACTGTACACTTCGTACGACTTTGCGAGCAAGTGTGAGGCCTCCGATAAGGCACTCCGAGATACTAAAATTGTCGACCTTTTTGACGATGTGTTAACTAAAACAGAACCAGTAATCAAGGTTGAAGATATCAAACTTGAAGCCCATTTGGACGACAATGATCACTTTGACAATGTCTCTATGGAAGAGCATCAAGAATCCTTTGACTCTGATGACAAAACACCTGATTATAGTGGCATAAAACTTAGACGAAAATATACAAAAACAAAGAAATTTAGAGAGGGAGTTGATAGAAGGAGAACAGGAAGAGCAGGGCCATTCAAATGTGGTCTCTGTAGTCATTTAGCTGCAAGTCGCTCAGCATTGGAGGGTCATATGAGGACTCACACTGGGGAGAAACCTTTCAGGTGCCAACATTGCGATGCTAGGTTCAATCTTAAGGGCTCACTCAAACGGCATGTAGAGACACATCATACAGAGAGAGAACGGAAATACATCTGTGAATCCTGTGGCAATGGGTTCATGACCAAAAATTGCATTATAACTCACATGAGGGTGCACACAGATGAGAGACCGTATCCCTGTCCATTCTGTCCAAAAGCATTTAGACAAATTGCTTCAATGATTCGTCACAAACGTTTGCATACAGGGGAGCGCCCATACACATGTCCAATCTGCTATAAAACATTTGCCGACAAGAGCCACATGATGAGGCACCAAGTAAAACACTCGAGTGAGAAGAAATTCAGCTGCCTACTGTGTAATAAAGCAGTTAAAACAAAAAATGCACTTAAAACTCATATGACAACCCATTCTAATGAAAAGCACAATATTTGTAGTTACTGCGGTATGACGTTTTCTTTAAAAGGCAACCTTCAGGTTCATATAAAAAGAAAGCACTCCGAGAGATCTGGGGAATGTATACAGTGTAAAAAGACATTTTCGGATTTAGCATTACACATGCGCAAACATACAGGAGAGAAGCCATTTGCTTGTGACCTGTGTGACCAGGCATTCATAAGTAAAAACAGTTTATCAAACCATGTAGGATTCAAACATAAAAATGTTTCCAAATTCAAATGTTCCATCGGAGAATGTACCAAAACGTTTCCTGCTGCTAAGATGTTAGAGTTTCATTTGCTCAAATATCACACGAATCATACTCCGTACATCTGCCATCATTGCTCCAGAGGGTTTTTCCGAACTAGTGATCTGTCACGTCATCTGAAAATGAGTCACATGGAAACTGCTAAACTGGGACGTAAGCAATCTCAGAAACAGTGTTAAAGTGCAAAGATTGTACATTTCTGAATTCAGCGTCATAAAATAACAATATTTGCAAAACAATATGAGTTTAATTCCTTTCGGAGTATTTCATATAAATAATTGCTATCTGTGCTCCACGGCTGTGTCTGTGACATACTACTACTAGGAACCCCTTAGCATCCATTTAACTCTAACGTTCCCATTTTTATATACAACTAGCTGTTCCCCGCGACTTCGACCGCGTAGAAGTCTTTATCGCGTAAAATCATAAGCCTCCTTTTGTGCAGCTGGTTAAAAAGTAGCCTATATCCTTCCCTGGGCCTTGAACTATCCCTATACCAATTTTCATCTCAATCGCTCCAGCCGTTTAGGCGTGAAAGCGTAACAGACAGAGTTACTTTCGCATTTATAATATTAGTAGGGACAATGTATGGAAATATGAGTATTAGCATGATAAAGATTTAATAATTTGTTGTCATTCGTACACAACATCATCTAACCCAAATTAAGCTAATAAAAGCTTGTGTGATAATGATGCATGGGTGGTGCTTCGTTTCTACAAGACGGTAGAACAATGGTATTAGCCACGAAAATCTACATTGCCTTCTAAATTACTAAGTCAGCCACAATTTATGAGAGTCTGAATTTATAAATTTTAGCCACTAGTTATCTGTTAGCCACTTAAAAAAAGTAGCTGAGGATTAGTTTATTGTTTTGCACATCCCAATGAACTACACTCGAGAGCAATGAATCCGGGTCACTTAAAGAATCCTAAAAATCTCGGAAACTAAAAATGCTAGGTTAATGCAATAAATTGTATTTAATAGACAATGTAATACTCCTTAAATGAAGGTATTAAAACTTCTTAGTTATTGTAAAGTTATATCATAAAAAAATCAAATTTGAAAAAGGGCCACTTTCGAAGATAGAACTACGAAATTACAGCATTTGGTGTTGCTTTTGTTTGTAATCTGTCATTTATGTGGGTACATAAACCATGTTGATAGTGCTCTATATTCATTAATCAAGCTGAAATTATGTCGCTTACGCCTGAAGAATGCACCAGAATACTTACAATGCTGGAAACCGGCCGGAGTCAGCGCGATACAGCCAGGACTGTCGGTGTGTCGCTGTCAACAGTACAAAGAGTTCTCCGACGTTACGAAGAAACTGGTTCTAACCTACGCAGACCAGGAACGGGCAGAACCAGGTGTACCACAGCACGAGAAGACCGATACTTGGTGAACACCATGCTTCGAAATCGCTTTCTCACAGGAACTGAACTCACCAATCAGTTTCGACGCCTCGGAGGAAGTAACCCAAGTGCATGGACAGTAAGACGTCGGCTTGCTGAATCTAACTTAAAACCCCTTAGACCTGCAAACGGCCCTAAACTGGAGCGTGGGCATCGTATTTCGAGACTAAGGTATGCCCAGAGCCACGTAAATTGGAGTATTGAAGATTGGTCAAAAGTTATGTTCTCCGACGAATCAAAATTTATGCTCTACAAGCACGATGGAAGACACAGAGTGTATCGAAGACCAGGGGAAAGATTCAAGCAAGCATGCATCGAAGAAAAAGTAGCCTACGGTGGTGGGTCTGTACTTGTGTGGGCCGGAATTTCTTCTGAAAGTCGCACAGAGCTGGTGATCATAGAAAACGGCTCTTTAACTAGCGTAAGATATGTGGAAGAAATCCTCAATGATCACGTTGGTCCATTTATGGTCAATTTAGGTGAGGATGCTATATTTATGCATGACAATGCCCGACCTCATACAGGTAGGATTGTGAATGACTACCTTCAAGAGATGAACATTACTCGTATGGAGTGGCCAGCGCGCAGCCCGGATATCAACCCGATCGAGCATGCTTGGGACGAGCTAGGCAGATGCGTAAAACAACGAAACCCTCCCCCAATCACGCTTCGTGAGCTCAAAATTGCTCTCACAGAGGAATGGGAGAATATTCCCCAAAATCGTATAAGGAACTTGGTGTACAGCATGCCAAACCGCGTAAACGCAGTAATGGAAGCACGAGGAGGCAATACGAAGTATTAAAATTCAAGAAAATCGTAATAAAGTTCAAAAATTTCATGTTTCCTATTTTTGTTTTAAGGAGAGATCAGCAGTTTTTTCTTTATGTAATTTTGTGTTAATAAAATGTATGGTGACTCATATTTTTTTTACTTTCATTTAAGGAGTATTACATTGTCTATTAAATACAATTTATTGCATTAACCTATCATTTTTAGTTTCCGAGATTTTTAACATTCTTTAAGTGACCCGGATTCATTGCTCTCGAGTGTATTTAAAAACGTAACGCCTTACAGAAACAACATGGCAAACAGTGGTATCCAAGTTGGCACATTTTGTTGTAAAACAAAAAATATGACTTCATAGTAAATGTTGCCTACTGCAGTGATCCTGTAGGTATAGAACACAGTCTGCGGGGCCGCGAGCGCTCTATATAGCACTTTCGATAGTTTGGTATAAAACATATGTTCTGCGAATCCTTTGCGCTCGGTAAGACTAATTCGTAGTGGGCCTAACTCGCGTTACGTCTAAATGTCATTTAAAATTCGCTTTCAGCCTAATTTGCTGTATGTCTATATAGCAGTTGGTCTATTTCGTATATGGACTACTTCGACATATACCTAAATCTTAGTTGGTCTACATCGCGTTATGCCTAAAATATTTATTGAGTTGAATTCTTAATTTGTACATAGATGAAATCGTTGTCCTGCAGCTGTAAGGATATTTTGACTTTTTGATGAATAATATCAGTTTCATGTTATTTATACTTTTTTTTTACTTGGGAGAAAATCCGTCATGGATGCTATGCTGGACTCCTACCGACTAAAAAACCTCACGTGACGCCCAACAGCCTATGGTTGGGAGCCCCGGGTAAGCCCTCGGAAGGAGGGGTGCTGGGAAGGACAACCTCGCCGTGATGCATCCTGGTAACGTGGACGACGACGCGGGGCGCACGTCGTCGTCCATGGCCGGTAGTCCACCAAGGAGGGGGGGCGTTATGGCCGGTTTGTAGTTCTCCGCATACGCTCTGTTATGCAGAGCGTACTTAGCGGAGAACTCTCAGGGCGACGAGTACTTCGCCACTGAGCGATCAGTGGCGAAGTACACAGTCCCATGGGGACAATCGTTCAGCCGAGCCGTAACCCCGTCCCCGTGGCAACAGACGGGCACGGAGGCTCTTAGTACTTGTGAGGAAGCAAACCTCTATAAAAATTACCCCGAATCCTACGCTCTTACGCCCGGCTATGGGATGCATCGCTGGGGGGAACTCAGTGCCTAGGGCGTCACTCCCACCCTTCCCATCCTCACATCCATTCCCTCATCCCCACTCCCAGCCCCCTTTGCGCTCGGTAAGACTAATTCGCAGTACGCCTAACTCGCGTTATGACTAGTCAAAAGGAGAAGTAGGCATAACGCGAATTAGACCTACTGCGATGTAGGCCAACAGCTAAATAGGCCAAAGAATAACTAGACCTACTGAGATTTAGTCTTAAGCCTCTTAAGTTGGGCTAAATATTTACATGTGGCATCGAGGTCAGCCCACCTGATGGAAGGCGGTCACCGTATTCTAGGGACATTTGCAACGCCAGAGTGAGGTAATTTTTTACGCTTAATGTCCGCCGACGTAGGGCTGGGAGTGGGGATGAGGGAATGGATGTGAGGATGGGAAGGGTGGGAGTGACGCCCTAGGCACTGAGTTCCCCCCAGCGATGCATCCCATAGCCGGGCGTAAGAGCGTAGGATTCGGGGTAATTTTTATAGAGGTTTGCTTCCTCACAAGTACTAAGAGCCTCCGTGCCCGTCTGTTGCGACGGGGACGGGGTTACGCATCGGCTGAACGATTGTCCCCATGGGACCGTGTACTTCGCCACTGATCGCTCAGTGGCGAAGTACTCGTCGCCCTGAGAGTTCTCCGCTAAGTACGCTCTGCATAACAGAGCGTATGCGGAGAACTACAAACCGGCCATAACGCCCCCCCTCCTTGGTGGACTACCGGCCATGGACGACGACGTGCGCCCCGCGTCGTCGTCCACGTTACCAGGATGCACCACGGCGAGGTTGTCCTTCCCAGCACCCCTCCTTCCGAGGGCTTACCCGGGGCTCCCAACCATAGGCTGTTGGGCGTCACGTGAGGTTTTTTAGTCGGTAGGAGTCCAGCATAGCATCCATGACGGATTTTCTCCCAAGTAAAAAAAAAGTATAAATAACATGAAACTGATATTATTCATCAAAAAGTCAAAATATCCTTACAGCTGCAGGACAACGATTTCATCTATGTACAAATTAAGAATTCAACTCAATAAATATTTTAGGCATAACGCGATGTAGACCAACTAAGATTTAGGTATATGTCGAAGTAGTCCATATACGAAATAGACCAACTGCTATATAGACATACAGCAAATTAGGCTGAAAGCGAATTTTAAATGACATTTAGACGTAACGCGAGTTAGGCCCACTACGAATTAGTCTTACCGAGCGCAAAGGCCTAGCCCTACGTCGGCGGACATTAAGCGTAAAAAATTACCTCACTCTGGCGTTGCAAATGTCCCTAGAATACGGTGACCGCCTTCCATCAGGTGGGCTGACCTCGATGCCACATGTAAATATTTAGCCCAACTTAAGAGGCTTAAGACTAAATCTCAGTAGGTCTAGTTATTCTTTGACCTATTTAGCTGTTGGCCTACATCGCAGTAGGTCTAATTCGCGTTATGCCTACTTCTCCTTTTGACTAGTCATAACGCGAGTTAGGCGTACTGCGAATTAGTCTTACCGAGCGCAAAGGTTTGAACTGATGTAATTAATTTATCTACGATCATCGATTAGTTCATCCTAGGCAAAGCACTGGTAGGTATACTACAAAGGCTCAGGGCATAATAAGTATACGCCCACTTTTCACCATTTGCATTTTGTTCCAAGTAATAAAGGTGGTGAGCGCCTGTCCAATTCAACACAGCAATAGGTTGTGTTGAATTGGACAGGCGCAATTTTTCTAGCCACTCAAATATCGACTTCAACTTGTCCATGATAGATCTGGACCAGACGCTTAAAAAGGTACTTATTTAAATTCTAAATAGAGTATTGAGTGTGTTTTAACTAACCCTGGGAAAAGGAAATAACCAGTTCTGCCTATGCGGGGCAGTGGGCACTATTCAGCAAACTGCGCAAAATTTTCTATTCGCCTATGGGCGAATACCTGCAGACAAAAATATAACCAGTACGTTCTGCTAGTTATGACCTACGGTTACGAGACCTTAATCCTTAAGGCAGGGCTAGTCCATGCCCTTAAGGTTCTGCAACGAGCCATGGAGCAATCTACGCTCGGAGTGTCTCTGAGGGATACAATCTTGATTTGTTTGATGATTGATTGAATGTCGAAGTGCTAGCCCTGAGCTGTAGCTTTCAGTGGTGCACCTGCTACCTGGAAGACGAGATAATGGAGAAGATAAACCAATCTTGATCGTCTCGACCCATCTACTCAGTGTGGTACAATAGGGTAAATCACCCTCTCAGCATTATTGGGAGAAGTCTACGTAGAGCAGGGGACTACCTTATGTGGATTTGATTTATTGCTTCATTGAAAAAAAAAGTGCTCTTTGACCCGCGGGACTCGGTGTGTTCTCTAAACGATCACTGCAGTACCTAAGTAACTTTCGCTTTGGCCGAACATTGGGTGGGTGAATGCAACATGACAAGAAAGATAAAGAAAAACGTTTAGCGGACAAAGACGTTTTACAAATTATGTCCTTCCAAACCTAACCCCTTTATGACATTTATTTGAGAGCGTCTCCGTGCTTCAGAAGGCACGTAGGTAAAACGTTGGGTCCGGTTGTTAGTAACATGGCAGTCGTTAAGCCAAGTTGTAAGAAGTTATTATATTAGTAGGTATTCTTTCACGAAAATTGTAACATTTTGAGCTTGAGATATTATATCTGGTACTGCATGTATATAGTTATAGAGGAGTGAGACCACAGAGCATCGCGCGCCTCTACAGAGGGAGGGGCCAAAGCTTTCAAACCCCCTCTGGCAAAAATGTGACACATAATGTGACATATCGACGACAAAAAGTGCCCAGTTCCATACAAACTGAAGGAAGATTTCCCCCCGCCACCCGCAAAATATGACAGAAAATTTTGTACCGAGCAATCGTTCTATGCCGTCTCCCCTCAGAAAGTTCGCGTTGCTCTATGAGTGAGACCATCTAACACAGGTGTATTACACTTAATAGAAGGTTTCTACAACAACGATAGTTTTATGTACCTATCTTGTTAACGAAATAAAATATTTTCAAAAAAAAAAAAGAAAGTCTTATGGGCTAAGTGAGTCGTCACAACTTGCGCCTGGCCATTTCAACATAGCCACAGGCTCACCACGTGGAACAGAAAACTATTGGTAAAATATGGGCGCAGGTTTAACATACCTTTGCCTACCCCTCCGAGAATAAACGCGAGACTATTATGAATGTATGAAATAAATTAAAAATTTAAAAAACCCCCGACTCACAAAAAAAGAACAATAAAAAAATAACTAGATACTTATTATATTACTAGCTGACCCTCGCAACTTCGTTTACGTCACATAAGGTGTACGAAAGGAGGGGTAATTCTTCATGAGTCTCATCAAGTAGCGTGTGAAACGGACCTGTTTGTTTAATCATAAAAGAGCTTAAAGATTAAGTCTATTCTAAAACAATTCAATCCAGGCGCGGATTGAATTATTTTACAATAGCCTTAATCATTAAGCTCTTTTATGATTAAGCCAACACGCCCGTTTGGATTTACCCTCACATTCAAAAGAAACCTTGAATTCTAGGTTTACCGAAAGTTGAGATGCTCCTAATTTCTGAACTACATAACCCTCAATATCGAAACTTGTGTGGAATGATTCTTTAAGTACTCCCTTTCCTACACTGAAACAATATTTGAAATCGGACCACTCGTTGAGAAATTACAACTGAAAACCCATTTTGTCTTTCATCCCCTCTCCCGCAGGAACCACGCAAAATATCGGGATCAAAAGTATCCTAGAACCTTCCTCGGACTATAAGCTCGGAATGTACCAAGTATCATTCAATTCGGTTCAGTAGTTTCGGCGTGATACTTATTCGGGATACAGACATACAGACAGACAGACAGACATGAAAAATTTAAATTACATTTTCGGCTTCTGTACCGATTAGAGAACAACCTCCAATTAAAATTTTCTAAATATCTTCCATGTACAGACTCTCGACCCTCAACAGTTTTATTATAAGTATAGATATCTACCCTAAGTATTGAACCTTTATTATTATTGGTATTTTTTTTCACTCTTTTACCGTGAGTCGGGGGCTTTTTAAATTTTTTATTTCATGCTTTTCACAGGGATTTTATAGGGGTTTTTTAATATCAACATACGTATAGTCTATCAAAAATTATTCAGAGCTAATGCGAATTGCGCGGAGTGTGGTTACAGAATTAGAAATACATTCCACTCCTCATATTGTTGTACACTCAAAAAACTTGATGTATAAGTTATGACCTTTCATTTGATACCCAACACGGGTACATTTGAAAACATTCAATTTTTCATCACCACTTTCACCCCTCATATCTTTGAAATGGCTTAACCAATTTTTATAAAACATAGCTAAGAACACTCTCCCCTAACCCATCTTTCAAACAAAAGAAACAGAATCAAAATCGGTTCACCCGTTTGGGAGCTACGATGCCACAGACAGACTTACAAACACACACACACACACACACACACACACACATGCCCACACACACGTCAAACTTATAACACCCCGTCCGGGTTTCCGTCGGGGGTTAAAAATAAACAGAGACTTCCAGGAGTGTCTGTCCGAAACTATTTGAGATTTATAATTAAATGTATACTTAGGTACTCTGTACTGTAAGTGGTGTTGGTAACGGTAACAATGTTTCTATTTCGAGTTTAAATATTTTTATCGCATCTCTAAAAGTTCTCGCTCTAACGCTCATTCTAGCACCCACCAGCAGTACCTGAGCCTACGGGACGCGCTGTGTCGTTATGCTTCATGTTACATACATATTTTTCAAGCTGGCCATAAGTCCTTCAACTTGACTTGTCATTTTACTGACATTTTGAGTTTTCATTCTCTATGCAATGGATCGTTTGCGAAAGTGTACCCTTAGTCGCCTCCTATCCTACGACACCTTCGGGATGAATTAGGGTGCCGACATTTTGTACTCTCCGGTCGCCACGCGGGGTGGCACTTAATGTTCATGATATCAATCAACACTCAAACACTAGCACGCGTTGAGATCTTTTGGTTTCCGGTACAAATCCTTACTCAAATTCAAATGATTTACTTGTAACCAAGGTAAACCTTAAAATGTACATTCTGATTAATGTAAGAAAACATTAAGTTTTATATACATAAATACAGTCACACCTTTTATCCCCAAAGTAGCAGGCAGAGGCATTCACTTCTTGTATTGTTGAACCTTGCTGTGTTGAAAGTGACAGACGCTGATTGTGACTGCCTACCGATGAAATGTATCCAGCCTTTAACTTAATGACTCCGTTACTGGACCGCACAGAAATCAGAAAAAATGATGATGATATCTGTGGGCAACCAGGACCACGGCTTGCCTTCCGAAGCACGGAAACGCTCATAACTGGAAAAGCCAAAAGTTATCATCCATCTGTGGTCCACAGATAGGTGATCACTTTTGGCTATGACTGGTCTTTGACTATGACGCTATGACTGGTCAACAGACTGTGGACCATCATAGCGTAAGCAATCCTCAGTTTGATGCAGTTATATAATTAGGTATCTACATACCTCAATATTTATGTTAATTGCAACACTTAATAATGGTGAATTGAACTACAGTCCGGCTGCGGGAATAATAATAATAATAATAATGTATTAACTTGAAATCTCTTGAAACTTGAAATAATTAACATTGTGCTGTTCATTTGTTTATATCAAAACACCTCTCAAAAGGCCCAGCTCGCAGTACACAGTGCGGTGCTGATACCTTTGCTAAGATATGGAAGCGAGAGTTGGGTATGGCAGAGAACGCATGAAAGTAGATTAAACGCGGTCAAGATGCGCGCGCTTCTGCGGAGTAACACTCGCAGATCGCGTTCGGAATGAAGATGTAACACTGACCTGTATTATTATCTGGACTGGTGATCGGTTTCATAAAAGTGTGCCTAATTGAAAATCGCCATTTGGCGCTGACGGCAGCTAGCGAATGTACTTGGAACTAATACTAGTGATGTACAACACCTGTCTTGGTGTCGATAAAAACTTTACCAGATATCGACTACAATGTTAATTTTATTTTTGTACCAATGATGTTTACATAATATGAATGACTACTTTAAAGTACCTAAGTAGGCTAACCATCAGGCTCGCGAATTCAGTTTGGCGAGCTTAATATAAAAAAAAAAGTGTTTGCTTAAACAGTGGTCGCAGGTATGTTGCCAAAGTAGTGTTACTATTGTAAATCGGCTGAAAAATGACACCGGACACAGCCCACACAGTCATTGGTTGTCTTTAATCATAATGGCGTCATGTTAGAACTTAAAGCTAGGCGTCCAATAGGCGGATGGGCCGGGCCGGGCCGCAACGCAAAAATCCGCATGCCATACGTTTTTAATGAAACTGCGTTTCGTTGCGGCCCGCCTCTAGTAAAGGCAGATGCTACACAATTTCATATGAAACGTACGGCACGCGAATTTTTGCTCTGCGCTGCGGCCCGGTCCGCCTGGTGGACGCCTCTCTTAACGTGAGCCGTGCGAGCGTGCTCCCCGAAGCAGCCAATGCCAACTTGCTATTCCGCCTCAATGGCAACTATTTCCCATTTACTTCCCGAAGCAGCCGCGCCCAGAGAGGAATTTTGTTAAGTGACAGGTTAATTAGGATTAGGATTTATTGTAGTTTTTTTTTTTTTTTTTTTTTTTGTTGACGCGGGGAATGCATTTAGGCACCGTCATCCCAGCTACGGGGGTAGCTGGGACGGTGTGTGGGACTCACCGGTCCCAAGTAGGGACCGTCCTACCCACTAAACCCCGCGGTGTTCCAACTCACCCTTTTGCCGGACCGAAGGTTATGTAAAGTACTCACGTCGGCCCGGCAGGGTTGCCCCGTAAAATTTGAGGCTCTCCTCGGGGGAGCCAGATGCACGGCTCCCCCGGAGCTCCCTAAGGAGCTGAAGAAATCAAGCCCGCGTCGCACTGCTCTAGGAGGGTAGGTATTTAAAAAAAAAAAAAAAAAAAAAAAAAAAAAAAAAAAAGATAAGAAATCACACATTTATTACGGTATATTTTTAAATGCACATCTGTATAGTTTTTAAAAGGAAATTATCTATATAAATATATCACATATTTTAAAAAGATTGAAAAACAAAGTAGATTCTCTTAAAATAGGCTTGTGTCCACTAAGAATAAATCTGATTGATGTGTGTTTCTAACGACTATGTCCAATATATAAATAACAAAAAGTAATATAAATTGGTACACAAATTAAGGATTAGGTACTATTATTTTTAGAACATAAGATTGGAATAAATAGGCATTCCGTCACGTCACATCAAATACCTCTATCAGAAAGTGTGACGTAACAGTTTGCTACTTTGACGTTTGACGCACTCAGGCAGTCTTGAGTCTTGACATCTTATGTCACAAGTCGTGTCATCTTGTGTAATTGCTTAGATTCTCACACGTTTTCATAAAATACAACAGATTTCAACAGTAAAAGTTCACCCCTAAACGTTTCTTTTTAGTACTAAAACTTTTTAAAAATCTAAATCACAAAACAAATCATTGAAAGGACTCATAAAAAAATAATACACATTTTCTTTTTGTTTTATTTGGCAACAAGTGACGTCACACGAGGCACCATGACAGTTTGGAGCGTTTTCGATACAAATTTAAATTGGGATATTTTTAAATGTACATCTATATATTTTTTCTGCACACTAGGTAACTCCACCAATTAACTGAATGCACACCAGAAATCTGAATGCTGTACCGAAACCAAATTGATTAACTAAGCATGTACTGTTTAAAAAAACTAAAATTTTACACAAAACGAGATGACCTTTTTCAAATTATTGCCTGTGTAGATGAATACCAAATTATGTAAACTGTACGTGTATCCATATTTTTGCCCTTGACTGTACCTTAATTTGATTTATGTTTGTGTGTTATTCAGAACGATCAGTGTAATAATTCGTTTTTGGCGCCTTGTTGATGCAACACAAATTATTGATTGAACTTGGGGTTAGCAGTTAACTCTGGGTTAAACACGTTAAATCAGATCTGTGCAAGTGGGCCTTAGTGCAGCAGAAAGCATCACTGCTATAGAGAAAGAATACTTCAAATAACCCAATAGTCGTAGAGCATTGTTGACTTGGCATGAATAGGCCATTCAACTTGGAAACTACTACCTAGTGTTGACTCTTGTTACAAATGACTATGGTCATGGTAACTGTTTACTATCAGGCGGGCTGTATACTTGTTTGGAAATTTTGTGGTATTATAAAAAAAAACCTGCTTCCTCTGGATTCATTTGGCTATGCTGAGAATCATCAGTTGGTAACTGGACTTGCATATGTACTACAGGTGAATAAGATTTAGGTAAGGTGATTGGACTATCACGGGAGCATGGGTCATCATATGTAGATGAATCAGTTTCTGCAGTGACCAACGATGAATCAGTTTCTGAAAAATATTGAGTGTTGGTTATTTATATTCAATTATATTTCTTAAATACCAAAGAAGTATTCACTAACTAATTTACACCTACCAAGAAATATTGTAGGTATACTGCACTTTTTTAAAGCAGTCCGTGACCCATGTTTTAATAAACAGTCATCAGTAAAATGTTTTGAACAAAGATAATCTGATGTTTTCGGAGTCCAATTGACAAGCTTCATTTTTTTTAGCCACAGTTTTAAACTGTAATCGGAGGGAAACCTGTAATAAAAGGAACATTTAAATATTATGAACAAGAGTAAATAATTTAAATATTAACAAAAAATAGTCTCACTAAGTGTTATAATTCAATGTTAGTGCTAGAAAGTTATATTTCACACGCTAGTTAGTTACTGTTTCGATTATCAACTACAATTTTAAGTGTTTATTAATAATTTTAATATGTTCATTAAATTATTAAAGAACTTTTACCATGCCTCTTGTTTTTTAAACTACGAATTTTGGCATTGGACAGAAAATTATCGATATACATTTTGACGTCCCTATTAATCATTATAGGTTATAAAAATATTTTTAAAATCCCCGAAACTCGCTTATGATAGTAAAAAAAAAACCTAAATTATGGTTTTATAATAATTGTTTAAGAATTAGATTCTTAGATTTACTTACTAGTGAAAAGAGACGCCACAGCCCTTATCGTATCTTTTTTTACAATATACACACGATCTCATGCTAAATATCTACTTAATTACACTATGAACTAAATTTATACATCAAAACACTTCAAATTTATACCAATCACAGTAATAACTTAAAAATATTCGAAATTTCACACATAAACTCCTTCTGAAATAAACAAACAACGGCCATTTGCAAACTAATTTAGTTCTCAGTGCACTCGGCAGAGGCGCTTTGATTCGGCCCAAAAAAGTAGCTGTCATTTTGTATGGAATAGCCAGTCCAGCGATTATTATTACAGGTCAGTGAGATGTAAGAAAGAGAGTTGGTCTGGAAGAGAGTGTGGGTGTTAAAGGTAGGAAGGGTATGCTACGATGATGAAAGAATGGCAAAACAGATATACAAGGCGAAAGTGGATGGACGTGGGAGTCAGGGAAGGCCACGACACACCTACCACGACCAAATTAATCGTGTGTTAGCAGAAGGTGGTGTCAAGAGCCGAAGGAACCGACGTGCATGCATTAAAAGAAAAATGAAAGTTGAAGAAGCAAGTGAGGTGTGTATGGACCGTGCCGTGTGGCGCTCGGTTCTTTCTGCCTACCCCGCAAGAGATTTGCGTGAAGATAGTATAGTATAGTACCTCTCATCTTAGCGTGACGTCCGCCGCGTGACGTTTTAATCTCCGGGGTCCACTTCAATTGCCAGCTTGGGGCCGCTGTGATTGGACTTTAGTGCTAATTACGATATGTGTACAAAATAAGTACCCACGTAGCTAAGTATTAATTACATAAGCATACTTACCTAAAACCTACTTACTTATACTTACTTAAATCCAAAGCTTCTGTGAAATCAGCTATTATTTTTGCAAAAAAAGGCAAATGTTTAGATTACCTACTTAGTCTCTAGAATGAAACCACCAAATTAAGTAACATTTTATAATTAAGTAATAGATAGTTTCCCACAGCGAACGATGTTTTAATTACCGTTCCGTTACATATTGCCAACAGGTTTCTTAATGAATGCCTTCTTCCTGTCGGACAGTAGGGGAGCGCCGCCGTACGGCAGCCCCCGACGGTGACCCTCCCAGCCAAGCCAATGGTGCGGAAATCCGCGCTCAAATTTCAAACGCGCGCACTCACTGCTTCGATAAAACAGCCGTACGGTCGGCAAAACAGCGCTAGGTGCTCCAAGTTATTATATCTTTCTCTGTTGGTTGTTCGTTAAAGATGCGTCGTCTCGCTCCCTCGCCAATTAACCGGCCAGGTGAGTGATACGGAGGCTTCGCTGGCGGCGTAGAGGACGTTAGCCCGCGACCGCCGGCCGCCGCGCACGTACCGCTCCACGCGCGCACCTCACCCGTGGCAAGTGTCCGTGCCGTGATGGTTTAACTGAGTTACAGTCGGAGTGTACTAGACCCCCAATATTAGCCTGAACGGATTGTCGGATACCTTCGTGTCTCACGATGGGCGAAGTGAGTACAGTTTTATTTACTCTACGCGGACGGAATGTGAGTGTGCTCTAGTTTAGATCGCGGCCGAGAGGCTAGTCTGATCGTAATCGCAGGTTCGTAGGTCGTCGGCATGAGGTACAGTTGTGAACTTGTGAGGCTGCAGGGTGGAGCCAGCGGCGCGTGCGATGCTCGCCGTCGTACGCGTACTACGTAGATCGCGCGACCCTCGCCTCTACGACCACGTTAAGAGCCTACCAGACGCCAAATTGTTGAAAGAAGATAGAAGATATACATTTTAGCGTGCAAGACAGAGAGAAATGCGATCGGTTTTTGTGCGTTTTTAACGAAATAAATTAATTACAAATAAACTATAACCAATATTAAAAAAATGGTCTAGTGCAAATGAAGATTTTACTATTGTCTTTCTTATAAATATTTTATATTATAAAAACAACTTAAAACTTATGAGATCGAGGTTAAAATTACAAGAAATCGAAGTATTTTCAAATCAAAAATCTATCGAGGATTTTATCAGCAATCGTGTTTTTAGCCTAGTGCGTTTTTAGTTTATGAACTGAAGTTGTCAGTGTTAAAATTTTAATTCATTAGACCTCACGAGTCCTGAGATCTAGATCAATGTAATAGTCTATTTGGCGTCATACAGACTCTTAATTAACGCTTTCCTTTCCACTGTCCAAAATTATGGTGTTATGGGTTCGGCAATGTATGCCATGTTGAGCGACATCGGTGAATAGCTCCTACGAGATCACCACAAAATTGAAAAAAGTCAGTACTTTATAGTGCAGAATATTGTTCTGTTCCACAGCTGATAACGCGCCGATACATTATCACTGATACAATTCGATTTTTACATATTGGCGACGAACAATCTTGCAATAACAAGTGAGTGGCCATTGTCTTATCTGTAGGAATTAATGGCCTACGTGTACCTAAGTATTAGTCGATGACCACTTGGCAGTTATTGGTACGTGGAAGAAATCACGAACGCCGGTACTTGGAAAAGCTAAAGCATCCTCGTGTATACTGCGCGTAAACACTTAGGACACAATCATTATCAAGGTTGTACAATCTGATGCCCTAAATATTAGCGACACCGTCAGAGAGGTGGAGTGGACAGACCGGTGGCGGTGGGTGAAACTGTATATGGCAATGCGTAGGTCAACGTGAATTTATCGCACTGTGTAACAGTCGCCATATGCTGTGACCCCTTTAGCAAGACATATGGAATTGATAAATACCTACATTTCATATTGTGATCGTCAACAAAATTATTAGATATGTTTGTATATCAGAATTCCGCATAAACGCGACACGAAACTAAGCCTGCTACGGAAATGTATCGGTATGCGAAATGACCGGTTTGACATACATAGATGCTAATAACATCTTATTATAGAGGTCAGAGAAAAATTCTTTAGGTACCTACTACTTATTTAAAGAGAAAAAACACAGATCCCACGTACCTGCAGCAAGCACGCCATACAAGAGAGGTTTCTCATTGAACACAATGTTTTTTCATCATTAACATAAAAGAATGGCGGATGGCGCGCTACTAGTTCGTTTATGTGATTATAATTTGGTAATGTTTGAAAAGTGAAACTGTAAACATCATAACAACACTCATTGACGAGAAAGTTTATGAAACAGTACAGGGTGTTCCATTTTATTCGGTTTTAGCACCAGGCTACTGGAACAGTGTAGGTCAATGTAATCTGTGACCATAATCTTGTTGAGTCTTACTTGCGTCAAGACAACCGAAATACTTATGTATCTACCTTTTCCTCACTAGAAGCAGAAGAATCATCATCATAACAATGATCTTCCACAATGATAAAAATATCATATGAACATGTTTGATCGTACTCTTTCATATTTCCAAGCGAGTGTAGCGCCTTTGGTATTGCAAACGTCCACAGGCTGCGGTGACCACCGGTAGAACCAGCACAGGTGGACCGTATGCTTTTCTGCCAGCACAGTGGTATTAAGAAAAACGAACTAGGCCGTGCGTATTACGTTTTCCAAAGAAACAGCAGTTTCGGATTCCTATCGAAATAAGCGTTTTAAGTTGATTCAATTTATAAGCTTTCTCTCAAGTGAATTGTTAATTTTAATCTTCCTCATGGTACATATTGTACAAAAATGTAAATAACAGGAAAATGTAATGTTTGCATAGGACTCGCATGTTTCGCATCTTTAAATTAAAATTTACATAATTTGAATGTCATTTATGGACCTATTAATGTTAGACTTGTAACTTCAGCTTACACTGTGCGCTTGAAGAACACAGCTAACTTATTTCCTACAAATTGTGAGCATCTACAGACTAGTTTTTAGGTTTTAATACAATCTTTTTAAGTGTCTGATTTAAATAATCAAGGTTCCCATAAGAACGATCTTGTGACTTATTTTTTTCTAAAAAGTATTTAGGAGATTTTCATTTTTCTTTAGTCCTCGATTCTCGGGATATCTCATATCCCATGGTCAATTTAAACATGATTGTATTAGCAAGATGATGGGAGAAGGTGCGTTCGTAAAAAGCAAAAGTTGATAAAAGCAATCGCACCGGATAGTGAGTTCAAGTAACTCAAAAAAAACAAGCTCCGAGAATCCATTTATAAAGTCATGTATAAAATATAAAAAAATATCAAAACATGTTTAAGTATAGCTTTAAAATGAAATTAATTAATCGACCGATGCTATCTATCGATAATATTGAACAGATACGTGAAACAATGAAAGCCGTGGCAGTATTTTATAGGCAGGACTTATTTTGCTGACCTTATCATATACCTACCTTGTTTGATTGCAAATGCAGACAAGAGCGTTATATCGCCTAGATTGTCTAGAACTTATTATAATATAGGCAGCCAGTAGATAAACATTGCAGTTCTAGATGTTTCTGTGTAATCATGAAAGGAATTAAAGTGATGGTCAACAATTACCTTCGTGAGCCGGATGAAAAGGTCACTAACTCAATTTGAATGTAACACCTTGATTTGTAATAAAGTGATTGATTAGTTATTTTTATATTATGTAGAAATTGTTATAAGTGGTTCATGTGAAAAACAGTGTGCTATGGGAATGATGCGGTATGGAAGAAGATATTGTGATTATGACAGAAAAAGAGATGTTTAAGATAGTTCGAAGAAGATAGATGAAATATAAGGCGAAGAGTGAATAGATAATATGATAAGGGTCAATTTAGTTGCATTTGCATATAGCCAGGACAATATACAAGCACAAACACCTAGCGTTCACACGACATGATAACGTTGCTGTACGGCATTTTAATACATATTTTGAGATATCTTACGCAGTGCCATCTAGCCCAAACTAAGTTAATCTAATCTAAATTATAGATTCCTATGACTTAGATATTTATTTCTATATTTATGCGTACTATAGATTAATAATATCTAGAAATTATTAATCTGTCGATGCATCTGTCATGGGTGGAAATTAACAGACTTTTATTTATTTATTTATCACAACACAAAGCCATTATTACAATTAAACCCAATGCAATAGCGTAGTACATAAACAGAAAACCAGCAACAGTACACAACCATAATTTCACAACAAATAAAATTTTCAGTTTTTCATAGTCAGTTGTAACATTTTCCAATTGTTTTTTTTATTTTTTATTGAAACTACTGACATCAATACTTGTTGTGCCTGATATATGACTATAACCTGTGAATAGATATCACAACTTAGGTCGGGCGAGCAGAAATATTATTGCCCCTTTGAATTATAGTTCTATCGTATACCTAATGATCTTTGCTCACGGTTTTATCACGGTAATGTAATATATTACCGTGGGTATATCAATTGCTCAAGAATTGTTTTACATTTCGCAGAACTGTGCAATCCGTCAAGCTAAGCTTCATACGCTTCATGATTAGAATTAAGGACTTATGATATCTAATTAGTCTTTTGATGTGCATAAATCGTACCTACATCTCAAATTACTCAAGCCTTAGGTTCAGTTTAAAATTTATTGAGAGAATCCACTTGATTCTCTCAATAAATTTTCTAAACCCATGAAATTGTTTTTAGACCTTTAAACTGAGAATTGATAGATCTGAGCAAGTACACAAAACATTTGCTAGTCTTCGTAAACAGTGTCTTCGTGCTGCCGGCCGCCGAAAAGCTAGTAGACCCAGTAATTCAAACAAGGATACTAGACGTAAAGGCACTAAAGATCTAACTCGATCTCGTTTATATTTTCGTAGAACGCAATACTTGCAATGATACTCGTATATTTTTACTTACATAATATTATTGATAACTGGAACTGGTCTGATATCAGCCCGTATCTATAAGGTCGATACGAGTCGGTGCGACCGCGTGGTGTGCGGCAGCGACTGCTACGACCGAGACACACTTTCGGCTCATTCGCGATAGTCAAAAACCTGTACGATAAACCTGCCACTCTTGGAGAATCTGCGGAAAACAGACTACTTAACGTCTTAAATGTTGTTTTTTTATTCTATTAGAGTTGCCAATCTAGAGCAACATAAGAGTATGATGAACGCATAAGGCGGTAGACCTTTCACAACATTTTTGACCAACGACATGTGCATGTATGTGGCAATAGGTTGCTTCAGAATGGATGATATTTAGTTTGATAGTTGATGCGATCCATCTTGGTTCTTAAAACTATGATTTACTTAGAAGATTTGTTCAGACAATATCTTATTTTTTTCATTGACTGCGGGACCTGACTAACTTCCTTTGGATTCTGAATCTCCGTCGGCCCTCACGCTGAATATAGCAACGTCAAACCTACTAAAAGCTACCTAAGAACGATATCTGAGAACCCGGTCAATTAATTTATGATCTTAGTTTCACAAACTATGTGTGTCTCGACATCGTGTGACCCACAGAAATATATTTCCTAAACATTCGTTATTTTGTGTGAGGATGATGTGGAACAAACAAATGTGTGAACTGGTTAACTGATTTTTGATTGAATGAGGAAATTGTACATCTCCAAACTTTTTTTTTTACTTCAGCGTGCGAGAGAATCCACGGTCCTTCCACGAATACCCCTTATGCACATGACTGATAATTTAATGCTATATACTTAAACATTTCCTTTCTTGTTTCAGTCGTTGCTGAAAGAAGATCCCCTCTCTCGGATCCAGCGGGAGATCATCGAGGTCACTGAGAGGGAGCGAGAGTTCAAGGAAGGCCACTTCCGCATCAACAGACTCCTGTCAGAGTCCACCATTGAAGTTAACCTCCAGAATGGTCACCAGAATGGCCACCAGAACGGTCACCAGAATGGCCACCACAATGGCGATGTCGATACAATGCCTCATAAGCCACTTAATCGTGCAGTGTCCACGTCACACCTGCTCGGCCCCATCTCACCGTCTCCTCCCGTGACATCGACATTGCTCAATACAAATGGGTATACGCGCCGTTTCACACCCCAGACGGGAACTAAAGGCATCATGCAGCGGTTTATCGCCAACAAGGGCAAACTACCAAACGGTACTGGTGGCGGACCTGTACCCCACACGCCTTCTACGCCTCTAACAATTACACCACCGCTCATGTTCCCGTCGCTGCCTGTCATGGCACCAGTAGTCTCTCCGCCTGTCATATCGCGTACGCCTGAGGGCAAACCCGTCAGAAAAGGTTACGTACCCGTTGAGGAGAAAATACAGAAAGAGCTACAGGAGATGAAGGATAGAGAACATGAGCTAAAGAAAATGAGAAAAAAACAGAAGCCGTTTGATTTAGAGCTGAGCGAAAATGAGACAAGTTCGGAATCCGAAGATGAGGAAATTCCCATGCCTGGCAAGTTAAAGGCGACTAAATCCATTGGAGAGCTCTACGAGGCGCTTAACGAAGAGCTGCGGTCGCCATCGCCTAGGAATAGCTCGGGACAAGAGTCGATCGGCAGTCTCAAGCCGGCGAAATCATTGGCAGAGTTATGTGTGCTGGCACCCGGTGAAGAGTTCCTTGCCCCGAGTTCTACGCGGCTTATAGCGAAGTGGGAGTCGCTTATTCAACAGAAACAAGAAGCCGGTGCTGCATAGGACTGTCATGAGTGTTTGGAAAGGCTAACTGGTTTAAATGTTAATATATTGGGCGTTTGACGCCATCTATAAAGTGTCGCGTTTGGAGACGCATAGTGAAATTGTATGCAAGATCGAAAGTGCCAACGTGCCAACAGTCGGATTACGTGGACTGTTATTGTACGCAATAGAAGTGAGTGCAGTGTAGTTTTAATGAGCCGGCCACGTTAACAGCATCGCATAAATGATAACCCATAGTACATGTACGCGGCGGAGTCATGTTTAGTTAGTCGATTTCTTTAACCAGCCAATCGATTGTGGAGCTATTAATTTTCTCCAGATTGCAAACAATGCAAATGATGGTTATCGGTAACAGCAATTATGTACGCGCTCGCGCGGTTGGAAAGCGGCCGACACACGACGATCGCTGGTCTCATGAGTGTGAATGAAATGATTTCTTCCTATTGTTCATGTCACTGCAGAGTACAGAAAAACTTAATCGGAGTTTTTTTGGTACGGGGCGCTTTCCCGACGAGAGATTCGGCCCATGTTGCTGGTGTGACATGTCTTCGCGCGACAACCCGCTCGTAACTGTGGGAAAACTTGCGTGGAAAAATATGTGTAGCACCTTGAAATCGGCTCCCAGCATTGTCGATATGCCGCTGCGTAGATTTCAGTTCCATACCTTCCGGTTTATTTAGTACATTTGACAACTGCACGCTAGGTTAGCACTTTTCATAAACACTGAAGTTTAGCAAAGTTCTTATAAAATTAGCTTTCATTTTTAACGTGTTACTCATTATGAGCGTGAAATAAGACGATTATTTCTTATCTGCAGTACTTTCGTTTATTGCATTCACTATGCCTCGCGGTTACATGATTTATTCATTGTTCAAAAGATTAGAACCATTTGTACATTGATGGTGGAGAGGTAGATTCGCGCCGCGTTCGCACGCGAGCGGATCGCGAACGACGCGAACACGATCGACTAGTCGGAGTTACACTTCGTAAATTGTATTTCATTGTAAGGATTTTTTCTATTCTTTTTGTAGAAATGTTTTATTTTCTGTAAAGCTAATAACTACACAATGTTATATTCGAGTTATTTATTATATTAAAAGTCTGATGGAATATTTTCAAGTGCCCTTAGAAAATATCGCTGATATCAGCAATTACGGCTAACAAGGTTTAGTTGTATTCGTTATTTCGAATTTGTAATTATGAATTAAGCGTCCCTGAGAACGAAATGACAAAATTATTAATACCATGTTTTTATAAAATGTTTGAAAGCCCGAGGTCCGCTATGTCTGTCTGTTTGCTCCGTGGTATTTATGAGGGGGTTGCCGAGGGTGTTCGTAAAAAAAAGTAGATCGTGGGTACTGTAACTTCGGGCTCTAAGCAGAATATTATAGTCATGTTACGTGGAGACTTGTATCGGAGTCAAGGAACATGTAAATTATTCTAAATTGAGAAATGTGTGCCTAAACGACATTTGTGAATGTTAAAATTGTGCCTTAAAAGTAAATTTAGAGTTGAACACCAAATGTCAACATGCTTTACTAGAAAAGTGCATTTCTTTCATATTTATTTAAGAGCAATAAAACGAAATGTGACCCTTTTTCTACCTTTCAAACTATACTTTTGTGGAAAAGGAATCAAATTCAGAATTGGGGTCTTAGTAAACCTTTTCTTTAGCAACTTGTCTATTTATCTTTTACACTTGGCATTTTCATAAAGTATTGCAATCATAAGTCATAGTGAGCAACTTAATAAAGAGTAGGTATACATACCTACATTATATTAGCACTAGCAACACATTATCGTCACTAGTACTAAAGCTAAAAAAATATGTACTTATAAATTATTTTGATAGGGTTCATATCAAAACGTTTCCTTTAGCATAATAATAAAATTAGTCAATTTAATTTAATGTTGTAGAAAATATAGATCAAAATAAAAATCTACTGAGATTGATAGCGGTAATTGTTGCAATATTTTTAAGTAGTACTTATTTTTTTAGTTTTTTTTTCTATTTTATAATCTGTGCCACAGAGTAATGGTTAGGTATGTTGTGCTGCCTAGCCCATTTCCGAAGAAAAGAAATCGTCAACTAGCATAACAATGGATGGCAATTTCTGAGAATAAAATAACAAGGTTTTTTTATTGAATTTACCACTGCATAATGCAATGGCGTGATATAAAAATAATAGTAGAGTTACGCCTTCTATAACTGCCATTTGTTATTGAAGTTTTTTCGTCTAGATAACAATAAATCATTGATAAAAAACACATTTAAGATACGCAAAGGCCTTCAAAATACAAATCCTATTTATATGTACGAGCATGAAGGTAGCGTTTTAGAGTATACAACGATTGTGATATAAAATTGCCTTAAAATGTTATAATAAAATAATATATCTACATATTACCTATATGTCAAACTATCTAGCTACTCGCATACTTTACAAAAAGTACCTATACTGTCCATATTAGATAACAGATGTTAATTTATGTTTATTTAAGATTTTTTGAAATAAATATTGTAAAAATAACAAAGGTTTTTTATTGCCAACTAATAAGAACGATGTCGCATTGCGTAGCTGTGGAAGCATTTTGGTAAAAATTACGATGATATTTTCACATTTTCACCTTTTCCATCAAGGGGCGGTGACATTTTAAAAGGTCGTAGGATTGGGATGTATTGGTATCAGGCTATTGTTCATAGCTAGCAGAATATTACCTATGTAGGTAACGGCATAATGTTATACTGGGTTTACAAAACTATCAATAGACCTATAATTTTATATGGTTTTATGGAAGCGTGGCGAATGAAGATACTGTTGTGAAAAAACCTGTTGTAAGTCGTCGAAATTAGTCAAAGAATAGTATATTATGTGACTGTTCTCGTCTGAAAATTGCTTCTAAAATCTGCTGAAAGCAAGAATATCTTACTAACGAAATTAAAGATGTGATCAGTAGTAGAGGTGTGACACTGGTGTACGAAGTGCAGATTGGGGTAAAACACAAGTCATACCTACCTTGTGTTTTACCCCAATCTGCACAACAGTGCGAGCAATTTTGTGTGTGACTTACTGACTGTGTTTATTTATGGCACAGGCAAATTATTATTAGGTAACCTAATGATTTTTATTCTACCTGAAATAAATAGATTGTAAACTATAGCATAAGTCATAAATGGGAAAGAGCGTGCACGGAAATCCAGCGCAGACGTGTTTGAGTGACGAATTTATGACGTTCTAGCCAACCCGAGTCCATTCCTATTGCTAATACACTGTGGTAAAGCGCAATTTAAGGATGAGTTGTAGGTGGTTGTAGTACCAATAAAATGTTTTTTCCTTTAAAAACGTAACCACAGACCCGCATTACGCACTTCAGAGCAGTCATAAATTAAGCAGCTGGTAATTTGTTGGACTCTTTATTTTTCTAAAGTTCCAATCAGCCTGAACCTAAGCTAATAATATCGGATCAACTGATTAACATACTTATATATTTCTAAATACTTACTTATCATACATCCAAGCTCTCAAACAAACATTTGGGATTAGAACTGAAGACCGCTGCATGGCTGTTGCATCGGTATACTACTACTGCGCCAGATCAGAGGCAGACTGTTAGGTCAGAGTTTACTATATATATAGTAGAGAGGATCTGGTTATACTATGGTAAGGTGAAAACCATCATCATCATCGATGGAGCGTTACCTCCGGTTGCTTTTCCTTCCTTCGTTTCAGAACTAGAACTCCACGTCCCTGCTGTGAGGTTTCCCTTTCTCGAGATCTTCAGCATCACCGGCTGTGACACTATTCGCAAGTGTGTCATCTTCTACACTTCTAGAGCGTCAACTGTTAGCGTGGAATTGTTTTTTTAAAAATATTTTAGGAGTATGATAGGTTCCAATTGTAGTGATTCGCGTCCAGGAACTGTGAAAAAATAGACACACGTTCAAAAATGTGACTCGAGTTTGAATTTTTACCTCATTAAAATATTAATTGCTTTTCAATTAGGTAAGTACATAATTATTGTCTGCCAATAAGATTTTTATTTTCAGCCGTACTATCTTCACAGCCGACAGATCGTTTAGTAGTTCTCTTTATACTGTATATCTTAGAATGATAGTAGGTGCGTGCGACTGAAAATAAAAATTTGTATCTGTATTATGAATGTGAAAGTTTGTTCTAGCGGCTAAAAGGATCTGGTTGAAATTTGGTACAAGGAATGAGCTAAAGCAAAGGCTATAAATCGCTGGAACGGGATTATAACACGCTAATCGTGCAGCTAATGATGGTTATGACATCTGAAACTCTGAAAGAGTGACGCAACCACTAGTGATTGATTTTCAGTTACTAATGAACGTATATCTATAATTATAGGCATCATACATACATTTTCATACAATCACGTCTTATCCCCGATGGGCAGAGGCATAATACCACAGATTATATACCTAATATATTCTATAATAATACATTATATTTACTTAATTTTTCTCATCGTCATCTTAGACATTGCATTACAACCCTCTGCGTATGAAGCCTGAAGACCGCTATACAAATTTTTAATCATTGGTATGATTACAACAAAGTCCATCACATTACATCAAAACATTATATATCATGTAATTGATGTATGATAATAAATAATAATAAATAAATATTCACGGACATTTCACACAACGCTATCTGATCCTAAAGTAAGCTAGGAATAACCTGCTTGTGTTATGGGTATCAGACCACGGATATTAATATCTACTTATATACTTTTTAAATACCTACATACATATTATACATATAAGCACCCAGACTCTTGAGACAAACATATATGGGTCACACAAATATGATGGATTTGAGATGGTAGGTATGAGTCTGCAGATCTAGATGGGCTTCTCTACAGCCCTGCTCTTTTAAGATGAATGGCAACGCGTCTTCAGCTTGTTTTTACCTCTTTCTACTATGGATAACAAACCTTAAGAACGCGTATCTTCTGCCACGACCAGCATGTCTATGTATACTATAATATATGATATGTATAGTAATACCATATATTTACTCATGTGCTTTTTTTCGTAAGGAAATCCTTCATGGATGCTTTGCAGGACTCTTACCGATTAAAACGACACTGTGCCCTACCACCTCCTACAGTCAGGGGCTCCGGGTAAGTCCTCGAAAGGATGTTTCAGGATTTCAGACAGATTTTGGCTACCACCACGGCCTCACCTAAGGATTTATTCGTAATACGTGAAGCAAAAACTTTGTATGTATCAATTTTCACGAAAATTACGCTGAAGGATCGTAAAGATTAAATTAGTAAGTTTTAAACTTTATTTTGGAATTGAGTGCACGCAGTTCATATTTTTAATTTAGATAATACCAATCTATACAATATTAAATATTCGTAAAGCCAAACCCCTTTGCAAATGAAGGTGAACTTTGACACGACACAGTTAAAGATAATAATGTATCCTTATAAACTTTAACTGTGTCAAATTTTCGATCATCTGTTGGTGCGATTACCTTAAAAAGGGGTACAAATATATATTTATAAAGAATTATTGTCGAATTTCAACGGCCAACTGGTTTCTAGTCTATACTAAATAAAGTGAATTATTTTAAAACCTCCATATATTTGACACAAACATAAGATATGAAAATTGGTATAAATTCCAAGTTTAAAAGTAGAATGAATTACGATCGAATCTCAATGGCCAACGGGTCTTTAGCTTATTATAAAATTAGGTTTTTAGGTAATCTTTCCGTGAATAATAATAATTGTATTGAAACTGTAATGAGGTAATATTTAAGTGATACAAAACTATTCAGAGGGACACAATAGAATTACTACAAGCGTCGTGATATTGTCTATGGATGCTTCAATGGCTAAGAGCCGTACAGCCTTGTTTATCGCCTTCATAATAAAGAATTCAATTATTAATAATAGAACAATAGTCGTAGGCTGAAACGATGGTTTTAATGAGAACGTTTTTGTAATAATTCTTGTAATAAATAACGTGGAACAAACGCTGACATTGTTTTAGTCACGCCATAAGGCAGCTAAGAAACGATACGAGGATCCACGGTGATTTCAAATTAATCTCGTAGTGGTAAAGGTTAAAATTAAAACGACACTGTGCGACGCTTACGGTCAGGAGCTCCGGGTAAGTCCTCGGAAGGATGTTTCAGGATTCCAGACAGATTTTGGCTACCACCGCGGCCTCACCTAAGGATTTACTCGTAATACGTGAAGCAAAAACTTTGTAAGTACCAATTTTCACGAAAGTTACGCTGAGGATCGTAAAGATTGACGTATTTAGTTTTATACTTTATTTTGAAAAAGGGTACACGTAGTTCATATTTTTATTAATTTTTAATTTAGATAATACTATAGATTTTAATATTTAAAGCAATTAGTATGCTAACTTTTTTCATAATATTTTATTATAAAGTGAAAAAAGACAACTTGGCCCAGACGGGACTTGAACCCGCCACCTTTGCCTAATCCAGGGCAATGCTCTAACCAATTGAGCTACGGGAGCCGTACTGATACAAGTTGAAATTCTTCACCTTATTGTAACCGCCATTTAGTCTTGCCAAGTTGTCTTTTTTTCACTTTATAATAAAATATTAGATAATACTAATCTATACAATATTAAATATTCGTAAAGCCAAACCCCTTTGCAAATGAAGGTGAACTTTGACACGACGCAGTTAAAGACAATAATGTATCCTTATAAACTTAACTGTGTCAAATTTTCGATCGTCTGTTTGTGCGATTTCCTTAAATTAAAAAGGGGTACAAATACTCGCTTGAGGCCATGGTCTCGCTTGAGGCCATGGCTCGCTTGAGGCCATGGCTCGCTTGAGGCCATGGTGCGAGCCATGCTCTCCAGCGGGAGTAAGTGGGACTGCGCCGCCTCTTTCTGCGAGCAGGTCATGCTCGCGAAGGAGGCGGCGGGCCGGGTGCGGGAGAGAACTCTCCCACCCGAGTTCCGCAGTCGGCGCCCTGGGCGCCGCCGACGTGTCTTCGCTGAGGACTATCGGCCTCCATGACCGGGGGTCTGAGGACGGTGAGAGGGCCGCTCACCGTCCTTACAGAAGCAGGCCCATGACGGCAGCGTGACGTGAGCACTCACGCACGCCCCCCCTTAGAAGCGGGGTCACACCCGAAACCCCCCATAGACGCGGGATTGCACCCGAACCACCCCCTGGGCGAGGCCGCATTGGCGGCCGTAGGTCTGTTGGGAGTCACGGGACATCCTTCCTGAGGGCTTACCCGGGGCTCTCAACCATAGGCTGTTGGGCGTTACGTGAGGTTTTTTAGTCGGTAAGAGTCCGGCATAGCATCCTACGAGGATTTTCCCACACGTTAAAAAAAAAAAAAAAAAAAAAAAAAAAAGGGGTACAAATATATATTTATAAAGAATTATTGTCGAATTTCAACGGCCAACTGGTTTCTAGTCTATAATAAATAAAGTGAATTATTTTAAAACCTCCATAAATATTTGACACAAACATAAGATATGAAAATTGGTCAAAATTCCAAGTTTAAAAGTAGAATGAATTACGATCGAATCTCAATGGCCAACGGGTCTTTAGCTTATTATAAAATTAGGTTTTTAGGTAATCTCTCCGTGAATAATAATAATTGTATTGAAAACTGTAATGAGGTAATATTTAAGTGATACAAAACTATTCAGAGGGACACAATAGAATTACTACAAGCGTCGTGATATTGTCTGCAGATGCTTCAATGGCTAAGAGCCGTTCAGCCTTGTTTATCGCGTTCATAATAAAGAATTCAATTATTAATAATAGAACAATAGTCGTAGGCTGAAACGATGGTTTTAATGAGAACGTTTTTGTAATAATTCTTGTAATAAATAACGTGGAACAAACGCTGACATTGTTTTAGTCACGCCATAAGGCAGCTAAGAAACGATACGAGGATCCACGGTGATTTCAAATTAATCTCGTAGTGGTAAAGGTTAAAATTGCGTGACTATCGTTTTATAAAAATAAGTTTTCATGTTATGGTTGTTGTTTTAAATAATTAGCAACATGTTGAAAAGTGTTTACGTCCGTTTGAACTGAATCTGTACTAAGAAAGGTTTCACTCTACTTGAACTATATTTTTATACTTACCTACTATTGGGGTGGCAGATTAGCATATATAACCCTGCAGATTGAAAGTGATAACCATAGCCAAGGATGTTTGCAGCACCAGAGGTGTAATACGAGCGCTGCCGACCCTTTTGTCGTGTTAAAACGGAGAAGGACAATCAGTAGCTATCTACTGTGGTTTTTTTTCGGCACAACGCTCCTGCTAGATTTAACGAACTACCCTGTTACGGCAAACAGGAAAGGCAGTGGCCTTGCGACCTATCCGAAGCACGAAAACGGTCGTAAATGATGGATCGATCATAGTGTCTCTCATTACGTATTGTTCTGGATAGACTTTCCACCAGAAAACTATTTACATTAACCATTTACGCAGGAATCTCCTATCGGACTTTATTTTTGTATTAAACCGAATGCAGCAGAATTTATGCTACCGAAATTCTGCAACTCACGACTCACAAAATTACGCTCGTTTGGTTTTACCTTTACCCTAATCCGTCGAATGCTTACCTAGACCCTATGAAAATATTAATTAGTACAAAAGTTAATAAATACAATAAAGATAGTAAACCGTTGACAATAACCTCCATTATTAAAAGTTGTACGAAAAGTCGAGCATGGAGTTGAAGCTCAAGAATGAACACTAATACCATGCTATCACTATTATTAGATACAGGACCAATTAGATTAGGGCAAAGACAATATTTGTTCCTTTATATGGTTCCGTACCCGAGGGGTAAAAACAGGGTCCCGTTTTAACACTGAGACCCCGATGTCCGTCTGTCTTCACTTCTCCAGCCCGTATCTCAGGAACCGTGAAAGCTAGACAGCTGAATTTCTTACAGATCCCTACTAATATTATAAATGCGAAAGTAACTCTGTCTGTCTGTCTGTTACGCTTTCAAGCATAAACGGCTAGAGCGATTGAGATGAAATTTGGTATACGGATAGTTCAAGGTCCTTGGAAGAACATAGGCTACTTTTTAACCGACTGTGCAAAAGGAAGGTTATGATTTTACGATATAACGACGCGACGCGATTACGACTTCTACGCGGTCGAAGCCGCGGGAAACAGCAAGTTAAATATATGTATTTCTGTTGCCGCCATTACAACAAATTCTATTCAGAAAAAAAACTACTTCCATGTCTTCCATTCAACAAATGTGTTTTTTTTACGTTTTCAGGTACGGTACTCGCCGTGCATGAGTCCGACTCGCACTTGGCCGGATTTTAAATGCCGTGGTTGGCAACACCAATATTTGTTTAGGACCAGTTAAGGAACGTACGCTCTGTGTTATCTGTTCCTAACATCGTGTGGGTCACACGCTCCTGAAATGGGGTCATGGAGTTGAAGGCTCTCATTTTTTATGATTTCTCACGTAGGTACTTAGTAAGAATTTTGAACTTATGTTCAAAGCTCGCGACAGCTTTTCGTTGTAAATGTAAACTTACGAAAGGGTGTAATATAACATTTATTGCTAAAAATTAAAGTGAAACGTAATTACATTTACGTCGGGGTGTTCCCCCCTGTGCCAGGCTATGGACTCGGCGCGCTCGCATGGAGAATCCATGGAATGCTAAAAATAAGGTCTCTCTTTACATCTTTACTTATTACTATTTAAATTAAACCTAAATAAGGCCCCCGTGACATTTTAAAAAGATCGTTTCTCTTTCGAACCATAAATTAGGAACGCTCTGCTGTGTTTCCCTGTTTTTACTACCCCGAGTTCTTAAGCGGAGCGGAAAGAGGCACATCAATGCGCCGCTTGACGAACTTGAGGATCACTGTCAATATTCTTGTGAACTGGCTGGCAAGCCCCTAATTGATAGATGCCGTCATGGCTTTCATCAGGAGGGCAGCATCATACTGGCGAGCTAAATATGAAATAAATATTATCAGGAAGGTGATGCTATAATTATTTGTTAATATTTTCACTGCATAGCCATAGCTCCGGGGCTAAAAAAATACATTTTTAAGTTAGATAACCAGTAAAGTGATAATTTTAGGAAAATTCAATGTATCCCTATGGTATTCTTATTGTACCCATAAATATAGGACAGAACCTCTTTATTATACTTCTGGTAACACTCTCCTGTAGTCATATTAGTCAACATGTTCATTCATAACCCCGGCCTCAGTAACCTTTGTGATAAACTGCTCAGATTATTTTTTAAATGTACCTAGGTAATGTTATGTATGGTAATGGCAATAATTTTAGGTATGTTTGAAGTAAACCTTACGTAATTTAAACATTTTATACTTTAAATGACGTACGTAGGTGACTCTTACTTGTATAGAAATAATGTATTAAAAACAGTAAACTAAATGAAAGAAGTGCTGATTATCCAAAATTGGAAGCCGTTACGCCGTGTGTATTTCGACGATTGAAATGGTCTATATTATGAAAAACTTGCACACATACAAAAGTCAGCACAATAGCACGATATTAGCATGTCATTTACAGTAATTTTCTATATTTATATTTGTAACGTCATGCGTTATTTGATCGCTCGAAATCAATACAGCGCAGAGCGGTCATTTGGAAACAGCAAAAAATGTGTGACGAACGGGTTTCGGCAACCATTAAAGATAACTGCTTTTGGACCGAACGGCATATTGATATATCATTACACTAATCTGATTATTTTATCTGTATGCCCGTGTACATTCTTAAACCATTCACCTGATTGCGGTGAAATTTTATACAGTTATTATTGACGGTTCGCGTGAAGATTTCTGGTTTACACAATCTAGTACACGAGTTTCCCTACTCCTTACTACCCCAAGTTGTATACATACGCTTGATTAGGCAAATCATGTCTTTAGGCTTGAACACTGCTGGCAGCCTACAGTTCAGTTGACACTGTTGACAGTAACTGTTTACGTACAAGGGGATTAGGTAATTCTTTTTTTCAAGTAGCAAGAGAACATTCAGCCACGTAAAGGGAGTTTTTTTTTCTCCAAAAACTAAACGAATTTGGAAAGATCACAACGGGAGGTTGTAGTCTATCGTGGGCAAAGCTACAAGTCGTAAGGTAGTACGTCCAGATAAATATAATTTTGTCATGAGTAATTATTGTTACAAGGAAAATCCGTTTATCACTGCACTTGCGTTGATCACAGCAGATTGCGTCATTTGGAAAAATTCTAACTGTGAATACTTCGTACACAACATGTTTCTTATTTCGTAGAAGTTCCTTTAGTTAACAGTAACAGTGGAACAAAAAGGGTTGATATACGAGTACGTATGTTACCTTGAACGAGTAATAAAACAGAAGGCTTTTATGGCTGCGAGGAGCCCTAGACCTCACTTGGCGCTAGACGAAGATTGATTCATAACTGGCAGTGCCTGTAATTAGCTAGACCGAACGCTGATTGTAAATCTATCTTTATTGCTAATTGACAATCTTTAGATGGTAGGATTTTCTATTGCTGTAGTATGGATTTACCGATATCTAACGACGCGACGAGCAAACGGTTTTAAAATATATTGTCCTCTTTTGTTGTTAAGAGATGAAAGCACAACTTAGGTACTTAGAAGTTTCTTCTAAAATTGAGGTTTTCGGATTTGTAACATTTCAATGTTACTAATTCAAACCTTTTCAACAATATACGACTACTACAGGAAATTAGGTTAGGAAAATTTTAAAGGACAATCTTTTGTACCGCGGACTCAATTTCGGGAGCTGGGTGCAAACGCAAGCAACACCAGTCCACCACGCAGTCGAGAGTGCAGCCAGTGTGAGACCATGACAACTGGGGGTGGTGTGACTACGAGTCGGTAGGGAGAACACCCTGCCCTTTTACCCATAAGCTACAAGTCTAAACGGAGTGCATCGAGAAAAGGAACTTATTTTGAAGAATGGTAAATGGGGTAGGTAACAGTAACTACGGGCTAAATTTCCGAGTTATATACATATATGGACATTGGACAGTACAGCACACCTAATCTAAAGCCTGTGAGTATTTACAACGCCAGATAGTAAAATCAGTTAGACTCGCGAAGCTGTCTCAATTTTCTAAAACTCGTTTGATAAAACCCCATGCTGCATTTGACGAGGAAGTCAATTCGCGTACGCGAAAGAAGGAACCCGGACCTTTCCATATACGAACACTACATTTCTGTACCATAATAATGTTTTAACATTACATTTCATGAATGACTCCACGACCAGCTACGACAGACGGTCTACGCTCAGCCCTAGTAATGTCAAGTTCGGCGCTCGAGTGGCTTGCCTTGAGAGCAAGCTGTCACGCACAGCTGTCCCCTCACCTATCGTCACACAATATGGCTGACAACCTTGGTGGACACTGTCTCGAGTCCTTTAAGTTATCCCCTTTCTATTTGTGGGATCTTATTATACAGCGCCATCTATGCCGCATTATGGTAAGATAAGCGTGTGTTATGCGATCAAGACAATTTCTCAATTTTTTACATTTACAGGAGCAGGAAAGGTGTGACTATAATGATGTAGGTTGTTATGTTTATGAGAGTCATCCTTCAAGTATCGACCTGGCGTCCGCTTTTCTACTGCTTTTTTTTCCAGTTCTTCAGTAATTCGTAGATTAAAATTCTAAAATTTGGTAGATATTTGAATATGCGAATTAATATTATTTTGATTGTGAATATAAATTGCCATCTAAAATCCGATAGCTTTTACTTGGCCTTTACTATTTTGTGTTAAGGTAATGAAGCATGCATTATAGCGAGCGACGGAACCCAGCACGCGACACACCCCCGCTACGGAAGTAGGTGAGGCGTGGAAGGAAGCCACCGCTAATGGGATTATCCGAGCGCTCCTTAAGGTTATGTATGTCTCGGTTAGTTGAGCTAAACCTTAGTTATTACACAGTTTTACAAATCCAACTAATGTTATTAATTTTTGATACTAATCAATACTGTATGTTGGTCAGAGTGTCATCCTCTTATTAAGATTACAATAAAGAAACTTGGAACTTATCAATGTATACCTACGTGTTTCCCTCCTCTTACAACCCTGGGTTCTGCTCTCAGATCAGCGCCGCGCCGCCCGCCCGCCCAATGCATTCTATAAGGCAGTGATATCGTTTCGAAAACCAATAATTAAACTTTAAAACCCGTGAATTGTGATCCAGATTGACATAGCTCATAAAAGTCGGTTTGATTTTGATTTATCTGCTGAAGTAACTGTACCTAAGTAATACTTCTCTTTGTCAGGTTTATTGCAAGAATAGCATCAATGCCGAGTCTGGCATTTAGCAGATGCTTCAAGCTAGGGAGGATATTCTACAGTTTGACATGTATAATAATCTTCTTTTATCTTCAGTATGAAGTTCTTTAAAAGGGACTTCAGACGATTTTATGGCGTTTGTAGAACAAATAAATGTAACTATCGAAAATGGAATTATCGAATTCTTATAAGTAGGTAATACAAACTGTGATTCACTGGAGACTTTGTAGTGAAGTGTGATATCTCAAGTCCTCCATTATTTATTTATTTAATGTTATTTTCTTTCAACTGCCATTGTCTTGAAAGTGTATATAATCATGTTATTCAACTCATTTCGATCGGCATTTATTAAGAGCGATAAGATTGCTACTATCGACAATTAGCGATAGCTGTACTTGTAAGTAATAGCGATTGTAAAACTAATTCTAAGTATTTCACTTACTGGTGCCACTTTATTTGCTCGTAGGTATTTCTTAGAATGTTCCTAAGTTAGAAGAGATCGTAGCCTCGCTGCCTCACTGCAGTAGGTACACTAAAATTAAATAAATTTAAGCATCTTTTGCTATTTTTTGATCTTTAGATGTATGACCACCACGTGACCTTGTGACATTTTATTGACATCTTGGGAAGGCACGTTGAACTGTCGCTGGTCCCTGGTTCCAGTAACAGGACTGTAGTTAAGTCAAGTTGAAGGGCCAACGGAAAATTTTAATAGAGGGTCGTCGATACCTGTACCTGTCCATTTCCCATTTTCATTTCAACACGGCATTAGGCTCACCACCTGCTGGGGCCAGCCTTCCGAAGGTATACCCTGGACTCCTGGCCAAAGTCAGATGGTAGGGAACCGTGTGATTTTAGCCGCTAGAAGTCCGATATAATATCCATGAGGTTTCTACACGAGAAAAAATACAAAAAGTCTTACTGCCTATTACATGGGACAAAAAACTTGATGGTGAAATGCCTCAGTATCTAGTAGCTTCGGAGAAAACAGCCGCGTCCAGTTATTTAATCTTACTGACAATAGTGTTTTAGCAATAATTGTACCATTAAATTGTAGAATAGATTAACATTTTATGGTTATTGAAACTGCGCATAGGTACGTAATACTATTGGTTAAGGTAAACGCAGCTATTAACGACCCATCGAAAATTCGCAGGTATTACCGATCCATTTCATTAACCTGCAATTTTTACGTTACTGGAACAGTTTATGCTAGAGACATTTGACGAAATACGCACATTTGTTCATTGAGTGTCGCAAATACTTACGTTAGTGTGCGTGGCATTCCGGGAAAGAGACGAAATTCGTTTGTTTCTATGACGATAGTAAACTTGCCGATCGTGTGGTACAAATCCTTAATCTTACAAATAAGCACACCAAAACTTCGTTTAACAGTTTTTAAAGAATTGTATGAAACCTATGATTGTTCTGTATTATTGAATGTGTTCATTTAGATGTGAGGTCTTAATTTCTTACAGTATTTCATAAAGTTTGATTAATTAAATATTATAAGACTTCACATTTAATTAAAGCGGTAATACCTTCAATTATTTTAATAGTAGCAGCTATTGCCGACTCATGTGCCGGTGATTGCGATGCATATTAAATTTTGTTTTACCTCTTTCTCGTCGATATGTGACAATAAAGCAATTATTTTAATATGACATCTTAATCTAATACAGTCAGTCTTTGTAACACACAATTACCGATCTATACTATTTGGGCTAGTTTTCTTATTTAATCGTTTTTTGTTTACTACGAAATACAACTTTAATCATTCATTGTCATTATAAAGGAGCATTGTAAAATTACTTTTTATGGCATTACAATGTTTGTATTAATTAATATTATTTGCAACACTATTAATTTAAAATCTCTGCTATGGCTACAAAAATCAAATAAATACATATAATCTACTTTTTATGAGTCGGCCATACAATTTCGTAATTATGTATTATATCGACTATTACCGATCTATATGAGTCGGTGATAGCAAGTACGGGAAGCTATTGCCGATTCTATACAAATCCTGGTCGTTTATGTTACATAACACTAGTTTAATGAAATATTAGCTTATTATCCAAACAATATTTTGAAGATAAAAAAACCATAAAAGCTCTTTTACAACATAATGTCTTAGTCAAATAGCATGGACCAGACTATCTAAGTGACTTTTCCTATGAAGTATAATAATTATGAAAGTGTATGAAAGATAGTATGAAAGGACTTAGAGCAAACCTACATGATTTTCTGCAAAAACACCATAATGTGTTTCTTCTTAATTAAACAAAATACCTGCCTATACATTCTTCTTGTTTTTAACAGTCGGTAATAGGTTCATAAAAATCGTTAAATAGCTTCATAGCCTTTCGTATGGGTCGGTAATACAAACAATGGACTTGATCACTTAAATATTTTTTTATTTTATTAGTATTGTGTTTAAGGGAAATTTAGGGCTTTAAACATAAACTAGACAAACTAAAGTTTCATATAAAATCAAAACATTGGGTGTGAACTCAATCACCATTCTTAATAACTATCATCAATTTTAAAATTGTCTTAACAGGGTCGGTAATACCTGCATTTACCTTATTCTGTAATATAGGATTTGTATAATATACTACACATTTGAAAATACTCTCAACACTGAGGCTGTTCTAATAAGACATATCATGGTATACTATATATTGCAATTAAGTTTAAGCTGTAATTTTCTGAGGAGTTTGGTATACCTAACAAAGACTACGACTTGATGCAGCAGCAAATTCTAGGTTACCGGTCGTGGGAATAACATAAAATTGAACTTACAGTTCCCAGATCAAGCGGACCTATGGATTTTATTACCCAGAAAGTGACACCATCTCGATCACATCGGCTTTAGAAGAAAAAAAAGCAACACTAAAATTGGTTCATTCGTTAGAGAGCCATGATGCCACAGACAGACAGATAAGTAGGTGTACCTACACAGATTTAGTTTAAAACATCCCTCATTTTAGCGTCAGGGGTAATGATTGATTAATTTTCCTTTTCAAATTCTGTTTTCCATCTCTCCACCCACGGACCATGGCTACGACAGTGACAGTAATTAACATTCCGATCGACTTTCCATAGCAGAACGATCGACACAGTTGCTACCGTGGCGCCTACGCTTCCGGGCGCTTCGTGGACTAATACTTGTTGTAATATACGACTAATTACCGGTAATCACACGACCAATCATGCGATCAGTTTGCGTGACGTGAAAATTTGACTGATAAAAATGAACTTAATCGGAAAACGCCAAAAAATAATCAACTACGATGAAAATGCACCTAATAGTTTAAAATGGAATTTGTTCATTTTATATACAACTAAGGTCACGCTAAACGTTAGTCTGAGGTTAAACTATTAACAGAACACCTAATATGAAAGCTGTAAATCTATATTTAAAGACCTCAGGATACTTACTCTGCCATGTATGTATGTGTTGGAAGTTGCCACCTTCGTTAAAAAGAATATGCACTTTTATGCACATAGCAGCCGTCATCAATTTAAAATTAGGTATCAACCAAGTAAGACGACATTACTCAATAAGAGCGTACTGCTCGTTCGCTCTAACTTTGCCGCTCGGCTCCATACTAAAGTCGAATTTTTAATTAGACGAAGTAAATTGACAGCAACTAATGTCACTTCTTCATATAATGTTGCTCATTTTCTATGACGAAGTGACATTAGCTACTGTCAATTTACTTCGTGTAATTAAAAACTCGGGTATACGTCTCTACGCCAGCGGCAAAGTTAGAGCGAACGGGTAGTATTTTGTATGACTTCCAAAATTTATAATAAATTACCATTAGATATAAGAAAATTGAATAATGTACATAATTTTAAGTTGGTGTTAAAAAAAGTATTAATACAGAAGACATACTAGTGTCAAGGAATTCCTGGATAATAATTATATTTCTATAGACCTAAATAACTTGCTTTAAAATAATTTAGTTTGAGATGGTATAATTGACATATATAATTTTGACATAGTATAATTTGACATGGGTTTATTTGAAATAGTATAATTTGACATGGTATAACTTCATAGAAGTAATATAATTTGACAGTTTGCTACCACGACTGGTTCTGTATATCTGTGCTCACTATCTGTATGTGTACCTAATTTTAAATTTATTATAAAATACAACTTTGCATGCCGTAAGGTGGAATGTGGCGGACTTCTAAATATGTAACACCAATTTTGTACCCATTTTCGCTAATAAAGATATATTGATTGAATATCAATAACATTTTGATAAAATTTATGGATGACTGACCCGTGGTCCACCTATTTCGTCCACCTAAGGGATATACGATATACTCGAGTCACGATGTTCCACCCAAGTGTTCCGCGGTTAGCTTTTTGTACACCTGGTCCACCTAAATGTTCTACTGTTACTTTACACTCATGTCATAATAAAATATCCTTTTAATAAGTGTAATGGACTTGGTCACATTTTGTCCTTAAGAAGTCGAGCCAAGCCTTCATATACTATGATATTATGATGCTCTGAGCTGACGCTGGTCATGGGAAATGAAGTTCTACTACAGAAAAAATAAAGATGGTTTTCCTATTCATTCGTTGTTTGCATAGTTCTATATTATGTTTAGACTTTTCAATTAGAAAGTCCTCAATATTATTATGTTATAACGGTGGTTTCGTTGACAAAACTTGATTGTAGTTACAATACTCGTAGTCCTGTTATGTTGGTAATTATACAACATTAATGTTGTAGATCGTGTTCTGAAATAGTTACAAAATGTTGAGAAAGGTTTAGGTAACATCAAAGTCAATATTTTATCTGCTGATAAATCGACGTGTCTCTGGCATGGGGTCTGTTGCGTTGAAAGGTCCTACTGTAGTCGTTCCCAAAAATATCTTTCTCTTCTTGGCCGAAAGAATCAAGCAAAGTTTTCAGGGTCGGCAGCGCGAATGTAGTGCCTCTGGTGTTGCAAACGTTCATAGGCTTCGGTAACCACAGTCCTCAGGAGAGGCCGTAAGCTTGTCTGAAGTCTTAGTGGTATAAAAAATAACAATAAAAGCTAATACAAGACAACAAACGTAGACTTTGGAGGCTGTTGGCAAGAATAAGAGGAAAAACATATTTTGCATGCAAACGTCCTTATTTATTGCGAGTCAGCCTCGAGTACTGACGATAAAAAATCAATTTGAATGGCAGGTAAAGGTAGGCACGCAACCGAGACTTAGTATAACGCTGATGGTAGGTCGCATTTATCTAAAAATATATGACAGGCGTAAGGTTCGTGAAAGTTCAAATCAGTGCGATCACACATGGAGTAATACTAACTTTGAATTATACTCACAAGGACTAGGTGAGCCTATGAGGTGATCAATAGGCGGCGTCGAGCCCTTTCGGATATATTTCCCACGATGAAATGAATATGCCCACGGCTACTCGTGCGTTCCGTCCACGTACCGCACGCCACAGACAGGATGTACATCCTCACATACTACGTTCGGAGCGCTTCGGAATGAGTTTCGGATAGAGGGCTTCTTTCCGCGTATGCTTTGGTTGTGAAATGTGCCCTTCCTCTTTCTCCTGAAACGCCCATAGTTTGGGTCCGTAGCAGGTTTTTATAAGGTCGCTTGAATTCGACATGGCGAGTGTTTCACCTGTGTGGTAGTACAATATTTAACATTCTTAGGTGATCATCACTTTCGATCAAGGCACAGATTCTTGATTCATTCGACATGAATGCGTGGACGGAAATTTATGAGCGAAACCTCGTTTGTCTCATATTATTTAGGATCGGCAAAACATGACACAGATGAAGACCCGAAAATTTTCGTCCACGTATTAACCTCGTGTGGTCGAGAATCGTCGCACAGGTACACCTCGTATGTTTCTTTGCCTTACCTTAGTGGTTAAAAACCTACTCAGATTAACAATGAAGCCTCGTAACAATTGCATTGTTGCTTCAACTAGTAGTTCGGTATGTATGAGGTTGGTAAGCACCTAATTGAGGACTTTGTTTGACCGCAGTGTGGAGCGTGCACGAGTTGCTAACTACTGTCAATACGTGAGCTGCAAACGAATGCAGACTACAGAATCGGACTGATGATGACACTGAATCTACATACATACATATGGTCACGCCTTTATCCCCGAAGGGGTAGGCAGAGGCATATTATATGCCCACATTTCACCTTTGTATAATTTGTCCCACGTAATAGGTGGTGAGCCGTATTGCCGTGTTTAAATGGACAGGCGCAGGTTGTGACTGCCTGCTGTTGAAATAAAGCCTTGAACTTAGTTTAACGACTGCCATTTTACTGGCAACCGGGACCAACGGCTTAACGTGCCTTCCGAAACACGGAAACGCTCAAATAAATGTCACAAAGTGATCACATGGATGGTCACCCATTCATGGACCGGCCATAGTGAAAGTTGCTTACTGCAGTGATCGTTTACAGAACACTGAGTCCGCGGGGCCACGAGCGCTTCCTCTGAATCTATATGGACGTATTAGCAGGAATCACTGTACCGCGAAACAGGTCTTCGATCCTGAATATATATACTGTATATACTAGAAATTATTAATCTGAAACGAGAAAGCGAGTTCGTAAGACTTCGGAATTATATTATATATCGTCGTTTAACAACCCCCTATTGTTGCACATGTAAGAAAGCATGTCATCAAGGTGTCAACTGGAAAACCATAGTCGACTGCTGTAACTTCTCCTGGGTGCAAGATGAGGGAATTAAAGAAAAGCGTCCGAATTATTGTTGCACATTGCGTTCGTTGATGAAAACAAATTAGAGATAGGAATTGTTTTCAAGTAAGGTATAAATCGACACGTTTCTATTCGTAGCGAGAGATAACGTCATTTTAAAGAATAGCTTCATACAGCATAGGTACGTAGCATTAGCCAAGCACGTTTTTTAATAAATCCCTTGTAACGGGAGACGCGTTATACTACAATACGATCATATTTAAATGTCACCCAGACGGAGAAAATTCCTGACGCTAGAGAATGCGGAACGAAAGTGTCAGCGGTTCGTACCAACGTTCATTGTTATAGTTTATTATGAGATGCGCACGCGCCGGCCGTACACGACGCAGCCGCCATAACAAACAAACGTACCGGTAGCTTTTTATTTAATAACATATTATGTACCAACACTGGCCATTATTGTGCGTTATGGTAATGATGAAGTGTAGGTTGGTTGTACACAACCACAACACACCTAAATGGACGATGTTTACTTAGACTAGTTTTGAACTACCTTACATCTAGAAAGCGATAACAATGATCAACGTCTTAGCGGATTCCTATAATCAGAAGTTGGATATTTAATGGTATGTTAATAAAAAAAGGCATTGTATTGAATATCCAACTTTTGTATCCCTATTTTCATTCTTCATTTTTTCATTCAGTTATTGCAGGTGTGTTATGAAAGTCATGAAAAATTTTACAGGAAAATCATGGGAGAAAAGGGTGAGGGTTACTTTAGTTAGTATGTATTGGTGTTCTTACACATCTTCGACGTCATGCTAGCAGTCGTCTACTGATTCAAATGCTGGGAACATAATTCTGGGAAAGAATTAGCTTCAATACAATTCAAATATTTACAAGTGAAAATAATGGTGAGAAGACGGCATCATTGAATGCATTTCATATTTTTTTCAACACATTGAGAAATTATATTGTTGCCATAGTTTTGGTCTCGCGGTGCCTCAATGATCAAACTACATCCTTCAAACTTATTTTTAGTCACAACTTTTCAAATAGGTAAACCAGGGTGGGTCAATCCTCAGTCAACTACAAACAGAATCATTCTTTGTCTATACCTCATTTACCTTGACATTCTTTGACCTAGGTTGGCACTTGGTACTGATGACTATCACGTATTATACTATCCGTTCGCTCTAAAGTTTGCCAGCCGACTCCCCTACTACGAATCCATACCAGCCTCTACGTCAGCGGCATACTTAGAGCGAACAATTAGAACGTTAAAGCTAAGGACTATGATTCCTTACCTGTAGATACTATGATATTATATTATTACTTATGTCACAGTGCAAATTAGATGTAAAAGATATCGATGCTTATGCAGGGCATGTCGCATGACGCCACTGTCCCTGACCTGGACATGACTTACATACCTGCCTACTGTTACAAATTGTGATAAATCTTTTACTTTGCTATAATTATTGCAGATGCAAGTATAAACGTAAAGAGTCACAACCACTAGGCTCGATTAATAGCTGTAAGTGTACATAATAAAATAAGGCATGTATTTAAATCGATATCTGTATATTCCCTTTTTCTGATCTAAATATTTCAAAGTTATGTTAAAAATACTGACTTGCACACTAATATTATGCACACTAAATAAATCAAATTCATTATACTGATTAATGGTACTTGCATAACTGTTTTACTGAACGAATAACTATTATCAAAATAGTATATCTATAAATTCCATACTTCAACAAAAATATTAAAACTTTTTTAAGGAAAAGCGTCGCCTAATTTACTTTTAGGAACATCGTTTAATCTAGTAAAACCCCAATTTAATCAGTCAACTCTACAAAATTTAATTTGATTGATCAAAAAAATAAAAGTCTAACCTAACCTATTCCGTTAAAAGATTGTACAATTTAGAGTGCAACTTAGTATTTTTGTACAAATCATATATTCGATGAACGAACATTTTTGGTGTGAATTCGATGAAAAAGTTCATCTCGTTCTGAGTAATATTTGAGTTTTTTAAGTAGGACATGTTTAGTTAATCAATTGGTTTTTTTGCACAGCATTTAATTTTCTGGTTTGCCTTCAGTAAATTAGTGGAGTTACCTAGTGTGCAGAAAAATTAAACAGATGTGCATTTAAAAATATCCCATAAGATAAAAGAACATAGCAAACAAGTGAGACCGGCTACAGTATATACCGAGCACTTTGGGTCATAAATCTTGTAGCTTCGATCATACATTTCTAAAATATATGATCGAAGTTTATTTGTTTATTTATACTGATATACCTACACGAAGGGGTGTCGTTGTAAAACACCGCCCCTGGACCCTACGGCATTCCAGGCCGAGCGTGAGTCCTGGCTCTCGAGGAGCTTGGGCCTCGACTAATTGGGCTCTTCAGCGCATGCCTCGAGAAAGGCCAGTTTCCCAAGGTCTGGAAGACCGGGAAACTGGTCTTAATTCGAAAGGCGGGGCGGCCGGCAAATTCCCCATCAGGGTACCGGCCGATCGTGTTGCTCGACGAGGTGTGCAAGCTCTTTGAGCGTGTTATTGCACAACGCCTCGTCGGGCATCTCACACGCGTGGGGCCTGATCTGGCGGATAGCCAGTTTGGCTTCCGTCAGGGACGCTCCACCGTGGACGCGATCATGCGCATTAGAGGCCTGACGGAGGAAGCAGTCTCACAGGGTGAGGTGGTGGTGGCGGTGTCTCTCGACATCGCCAACGCATTCAACACCTTGCCCTGGAGCTGCGTCAGGGAGGCGCTTATCTATCATGGAGTGCCTCCCTACCTCCGTCGAATTGTCGGGGCTTATCTCTCCGAGAGAGCCATAACTTACCCGAGCTGGCTAGGGCCGGGTCGGCGAGATGTGTCGTGCGGTGTTCCACAGGGATCGGTTTTAGGGCCGCTCCTGTGGAACATCGGTTACGACTGGGTGCTGCGTGGTCCGTTGCTCAGAAGGGTCGGCGTAACGTGTTACGCCGACGACACCCTCGTTACGGCGCGGGGAGCAACGCACCGTGCCGCAGCACTTAAGGCCACGGCAGGGGTTGCTCAGGTCGTGGGTCGGATTCGGCGGCTGGGTCTCGAGGTCGCCCTTCACAAATCCGAGGCTCTGTGCTTCCACGGACCTCGGATGGGGCCACCTGCGGGATCCAGCCTACAGGTAGGGGGCGTCAGCATCGGCATCGAGCCCTCGATGAAGTATCTGGGGCTCGTACTCGATGGCCGGTGGAACTTCGGACATCACTTCCGAAGTTTGGTCCCAAAACTGAGGGGAGCATCGGCCGCACTCGCGCGGCTGATGCCCAACATCAGGGGACCCAACGCTCCCTACAGGAGACTGTACCTGGGGATCGTGCGAAGCATGGCCTTGTACGGGGCTCCCGTATGGGCGGAGACCCTGACGGCCAGCAATGAGGCTAGACTGCTGAGCCCGCAGAGAGTGATGGCCGTCAGGGTGATAAGAGGATACCGCACGATCTCCGGTGAGGCGGCATGTCTCCTAGCCGGGACCCCTCCATGGGACCTGGAAGCGAGAGCCCTTGCGTCACTGTTCAGATGGCGCAAGGAGGCGCTGGAGCGGGGCCAAAGACCTGCGTCTCGAGAAATCGAGGCCCAGCGGACCCTGCTCCACCAGGAAACCATAGAGACATGGAAGGTGCGACTTGAGCAACCAAAGGGGGGATTCGCCACAATCGCGGCCGTCAGACCGGTCATGGACGAGTGGCTGGAGAGAAGACACGGTGCTCTCTCCTACCGGTTGACACAGATACTTGCCGGGCACGGTAGCTTCGGTAGGTATCTGTGGCGAAAACACCGGGAAACCACGGCCGAGTGTCAGCACTGCGAGGACCGCAGCGATGACACGGCGCTCCACACTCTGGTGGAGTGCACGGCGTGGGCACAACAGCGCCAGGTCCTCGTAGTGGGTCTGGGCGTGGACACTCTCTCGCTCGAGGCCATGGTGCGAGCCATGCTCTCCAGCGGGAGTAAGTGGGACTGCGCCGCCTCTTTCTGCGAGCAGGTCATGCTCGCGAAGGAGGCGGCGGGCCGGGTGCGGGAGAGAACTCTCCCACCCGAGTTCCGCAGTCGGCGCCCTGGGCGCCGCCGACGTGTCTTTGCCGAAGACTATCGGCCTCCATGACCGGGGGTCTGAGGACGGTGAGAGGGCCGCTCACCGTCCTTACGGAAGCAGGCCCATGACGGCAGCGTGACGTGAGCAACTCACGCACGCCCCCCCTTAGAAGCGGGGTCACACCCGAAACCCCCCATAGACGCGGGATTGCACCCGAACCACCCCCTGGGCGAGGCCGCACTGGCGGCCGTGGGTCTGTTAGGAGTCACGGGACATCCTTCCTGAGGGCTTACCCGGGGCTCTCAACCATAGGCTGTTAGGCGTGGCGTGAGGTTTTTTTTTAGTCGGTAAGGGTCCGGCATAACATCCTATGAGGATTATCCCTCACGTTAAACAAAAAAAAAAAAAAAGGGGTGTCGTTGTACTTTCTTTTCAATTCCTCAATTTATTGATCTTCTATCTAATAATATATTTATTATATATGGAATTGCACTTACCTTGAACTCTTGTTGGTAGGTAGGCGCTGCTCCCAGCTTTGCGTTCGGGGTCTTGATTCACGACCGCGAAATATGCACACAGGAGTTATAACCGTAACTCTCGAGACTGTGGCTGATGATAAGCGATGTAGCGCGATATGATGGGTAATCACAGCGGCCGATAGCGGAGCGGAGCGTTAAGAGACGGGTGCGTGCGTATCTTCCAATAGCTATGGCGGAATGTGAATGTAGGAAGCGGGCGGGATAGTGTTGCCATAGACAATACATAAAAGTAAGATGCGTTTAGTGCGTGAGTGTTGACATATAATAATTATAATAAATACCATTAAATACATAAACTAAAAAATATGTATGCGTCGGTACTGGCGCATCCAACTTCGGGGGGCTTAGAGGATTCTTCCTCTACATTGAATAAACAAAATAAAAAAATAAAAGGAATGAAAACTTATGAACTAAAAAATAATTCAAAAGCGTAGGAGTTATTGCGTGGGTAACGGGCAAAGCCGAGTTACAGGACGAATGTATTCACCAGAAGAAGTCTTAATTCTGACGACTCTAATTACACCATCCTTCCCGGGAAACACCTCTGATACAACCGCGAGTGGCCACGATAAAGGATGCGTATTGTCATCCTTAACAACAACTACAGCTCCTATCGTCACAGGTTTGGACGGCATATTCCACTTATGTCTAAGTTGGAGAGAGGTAAGATATTCTTTGCTCCAACGTGTCCAGTAACTTTGAACAATTCTATTTAATAATTGATAGCGGGTGAGTCTGTTATCTGGTAATAGGGGTTCAATGTGTTCAGCGGGTAAATATTTAAGCGGAGTAACATTAAGAAAATGATTAGGCGTTAGGGGGGTTGGATCCGATGGATCCGAAGAAAGTATGCAAATCGGACGGCTATTCAAAATGCCTTCAATTTGCACCAATATTGTACTGAATTCTTCATAGGTGAGTATTTGACTCCCGATAGCTTTAAATAAATGAGACTTAACACATTTGACATTAATTTCAGGCAACGAATTAAAATTGGGCCCGAAAGGTGGGCTGTGCTGAAACTGAATCTTATGTTGAGTTAGATATTTATTCAGATCATTTTTATAATTAGTGGACTGTATAAGCGTGTAAATTTCGTTCAATTTTCGTTTCGCACCTATGAAATTAGTGCCTCCATCGCTGTACAACACTGAAACAGGACCCCTGCGTGAGATAAAACGTTTAAAGGCAGCGAGAAATAAATCTGTACTAAGATCACTTACTAACTCTAAATGGAGCGCCTTTGTTGTGAGACAGACGAACAAGCAAATATACGCTTTATGACTTTTTACTCCACGACGCCTTATGTGAGTTACGTAAAAGGGTCCCGCGTAATCAACTGCGGTATGCACAAACGACTTTACTTGTGAAACTCTAATGGATGGAAGATCACCCATAGGTGGAGTTGTAGAACGAGGCCTAGCTTTAAAACATAAATTACATTTATGTACTCGTTGGCGAATCAAATTTCGTGCAGAAAGAATCCAATACTTTTGGCGAGTCAATGCTAACACTAGTCCAGGACCGGTGTGTAAATTGTCGGTGTGATAGTGGTCTACTAAGAGCGACACTATACGTCCTTTAGGTGATAGCAGTATTGGATATTTTGTATTGTAATTTAGTTGAGAATGAGTAAGTCGACCACCTACTCTAATTAACCCTTGTTCGTCAAGAAAAGGGTTGAGTTTTAAAATAGCCTGATTTGGACAAATTTTAGTAGCCTTAAGTGCTTGTAATTCTACCTGAAAATACTTAGACTGATCGAAGCGAACCGCATAATATTCTGCGTATTCTAAATCGTATACAGAAAGTATACCGCGGGATTTGAGAATCTTAGTGAAACGTAATACATAAACCAGTGAACGAATAAATTTTACCCAACTCGAGCAACGCTCAGCAAGTTCGTCTATCATGTGAACGTGATCGGAGACAGGCATGGTATGTGCATGGAGAGAAGCTATTTTAATTTCCGGTAATTCTGTCTTCTCGTTATGATTGATTTTATATTCCTTCACAGGCCATGCATTTATAGGTGCGGACAGCCATTTCGGCCCGTGAAACCAAAGATAGTTATTTATTAACCCTTTAGGTGTCACAGGGCGCGAGACTATATCGGCGGGATTTTCAACCCCACGAACGTGATACCAATGGGAAGCAGGCAGATATTCATTTACCTGAGCGATGCGATTAGCTACAAAAGTTTGAAACTTATGAGCGGGAGAGTGAATCCAGGTAAGGGTTACCGTAGAATCAGAGAATGCGAATATATTGTTTATTTGACACCGCTTATTAAAAACAGTGCGCACAGAATTAATTAATTTTGCGAGTAAGACCGCCGCGCAGAGTTCTAAACGCGCTAGCGTTTTATTAGAATCTGACACTTTGGATTTAGCGGTCAGTAGATTTACATTAAGAGCGTTTCCGTTCTCAGCCGTTTCTATTCGTACATAGATAACAGCACCATAACATTGCTGGCTGGCATCCGAGAAGCCTATTAGAGTAATTCGACGAGCGGATGTTAAACCTATATGTCTCGGTATTTTTATTTCAGATAAACGCGACAACTCCCTATGAAAGTGTTTCCATTTAGACAGAATGCAACCCGGGACCGTCTCGTCCCAGTCCAGTTGTAATTTCCAACATTCTTGTATAAGCAACTTCATGTATGCGACCACTGGACTGATGATTCCAAGCGGATCGAACAAGCGCGCGGTTACGGAAAGGATCGAGCGTTTAGTGCATGTTAAAGGCATGTCGATCACTATTTTAAAGTTAAAGGTATCATCGTTAGGTTGCCATTGCATACCCACGATCTTAGTGTCAACATGAGGATCCTCATCAAACTTGACAGCGAGACAGCTCTTATGAATTGACGGGATACGTGACAATAGGGTATTGTCATTAGAGATCCACTTAGTTAAGTTAAAACCTCCAGATTTAAACATAGCGACCATTTCCCTATAGGTGTCTTCAGCTAAATCTACATTCTCTATGGAACTAACGTAGTCGTCAACATACATGTGATTGTCAGCTTCGTAAGCCGCCAGAGGATATAAAGCGCGACAGTCTGACGCGAGCTGGTTTACGACTCGCATTGCCAGGAAGGGTGAGCTGGAGACGCCAAAACAAACGCGGTTGAAATGATAGCTTTCAATAGGAGAATTGGAATCGAACCTAAATAATATTCTTTGATATGTATGATGATCTTGAGTAAGTTTCACTTGAAAATACATTTTTTCTATGTCCGCGGTTACAGCAACCGGGTACATACGCAAATTGAGAAGCAAATGAAAGATATTGTTCTGTAATATTGGTCCCGTATAAAGCAAATCGTTAAGCGATTTACCTGACGTGGTTTTACACCCAGCGTCTAAGACCACACGCGTTTTAGAGGTTTCTTTGTCAGGGCGATAAACGGCCCGATGCGGCATATAATAAACTTGAGAGTCCAGAAAGCTATTTGACACTTTAGTGAGATAACCTTGATCAATATATGTTTGAATAATGGCATTATAATCGTTGCGTAAGTTAGAAGCGTCTAACTTTTTTTCTAAATTTACAAACCTGCGTTTGGCGATTGTGTACGAGTGCCCTAGCTCACTGGGAGGGTATTTAAAGGGAAGACTAACCGTATATCTACCGGTATCGTCGCGTGAGTACGTAGACGAGAACAGCTTTTCACATGCTGCGTCGTCCGTGCTAATGTGCTTCTTATCTGGCACCTGTTCTATCTCCCAAAAGCGTTGCGTTAATTGTTCGAGAGACACATCTTGAGTGTGACATAAGAAGGCCTTGTCGGACACGGAGGAATGAGACATGCGATCGCGGGGATGCTTGTTTGCCACTAGCGAATAAGGTAAAGCATGCGCCTTTCCCATTGCGACGTATCCGAGCGTGGTTTCTATCGCGATTACTGATGAGGTTGGGGATGTAATTTTTTGTGACCCTAAAATCATGGGGAAGAGTTCATTACCTAACAAACAATCTATACCACCCGGAGTATAGTATCGTTCGTCAGCCATAGGTAAATTTTGTAAATGGGTTAATTCCGCTGTATCAATTTCTACGTTAGGCAAAAAATCTGTAATAGTGTCTATAACCCGTGCACTAACCGAATAAGAACAGCGGGCATCAAATCGCGAATATATTTTGAAATGCGTAATTCCATAAGATTGGCTTTCAAGTTGACCTATGCCTTTAATGACAGAAGGAGCGTTAAGTATTGTTAAGTGCAAACGCTCACAACAAGACTTCGTAATAAAGTTACTCATAGACCCTGAGTCCAAAAACAAACGTATACGATCCGATTTATAATTTGCATATACACAAGCAGTCGGCAACAAGACCGTGGTCGCGCTGTTTGAATTACGCGGCGGAGGGATCACAGCCGATAACGACGCGATATTGCCACTATGTGACCGCGCCTCCCGCGAGTGCGAGCGGGACGGATCATCTGCCGATGACGCACGAGTCGATATGGAATGCTCGGACGGCGCAGTAGACGCGTTTGCCTGCCTCGATGCGTTGCCGGCAGCATGATTTCTTGTTGAATTTGATGCGTTCAAATTATTTTTATAACACAGTAAACTATGATGAGACCGATTGCAAATCGAACACCTATTAACAGATCTGCAAGCACTCACGTGATGAAAACCTAAACAATTAACACAAAAGGAATGTTTACGAACTATTTCATTTCGCGTTTCAACAGTCTCTTGAATAAAATGTTGACATTTGAACAAAGGGTGAGCGGAATTATTGTTACATACGATACAATTTTTTATGGTAGAAGTATCGACTGATTTCAAATTAGTAGGGCGGGTTTGCGTAAAAAATGACTTAGGTTTATTTAAATGAGAGGCGGTTGAACTCCGCTGAGCGCGATAATCACCTTTTTGGGAATGTGATGGTGAGCGGAGCGTTTGGAGTTTGCTTTGTTCTGTCAAAAATGTTTTGACGTCACTATATGTAGGTACACTCAAATGTCTATGAGATTGTTCAAACAATTCAAGCATAGGTTTATCAAACTTGCTTAATGCTAAATGAGTTATTATGAAATCTGATAAATTTGTGATAGGTAGACGCTGCAGAGCTGCTTCAGCTGAACAAAAGTTCTCCAAGATCTGATCAGCCGATTGCCCTGGCTTCTGGTGTAACATTTGTTCTAAATAGCACGACGCCTGAACCCTGGTATCGTGGTATTTAGCCAGAAGGGCTTGCCAAATAACATCGTAATTTTGTGCGGTAGCAGCTATGCCTGAACAAACAGTAAGTGCCTTACCCGAAAGGCAACCTATCAAATATTGAACCTTTTCGGCGTTGGTGAGACGAGTATTCGTATGTATCACACTACAGAAATTTTCATAAAATATAGGCCACTTACCATAAGTACCATCGAAACCTGTGAGTTTAAGTGGGGGTAATTTGATATTAAAATTATCACTTTTCTTTTTATCGTCGAGTTCTTGTCTCAGAGTAGTTTCCGTTTGCTTTATGAAACAGTATAATTCATCAAATGTATTAAAAACACTATAACTCGGCTGTACCTGCGGATTATCTTTTAATTGTTCAATTAACAATTTATCGATAGTTTCGATGTAATCCGATCGGGTTTTATCGATAGATTGAACCCGAGCGAGAAACATCATGCGTACTGTTTCATCGGTAACCTTGAGACTTAAGTTGTACACTTCTTGAACTATGTGAAACAAACTTTGTTTTTTGTATTCTAAAAAATTTATCATGACCTGACTTTCGTCTGAACTTTTACTATGGGATTTGTCTTTAGAAGCCATGATAATATAATTGATACGAGATACGAGTATGTATATAAGTGGGTAGGTAATAGAAATATTCAGCGAAAAAGTATAAAATTCGAACAACGATCAGCTGTTAGCTTAAATCAGCTGTTTGCGGTAAAGTATTCAGAGAACAAACCCAATATGGAGTCTGCGTAACAATCAGCTGTTAATCGTTTGAATACCGTTATGTATCGGCTGCGTTGCCCAGTACCGTCACAATAAAATAAATATATGTGGGTATAAAATTAACGTATAAATATGAGTTTTATCTACGATTACAATTCGAAAGATAATATGAAATTGTAATGAAATTGGGGAAAACTACGTTAAATTTATGACGGTTGAGAAAATTGTTAATTTTGGATTGTCCGTTTTACTTTATGCCAAAACTCCTAATTACCAAAAAATATCAAAATGATTGCCTAGAATCGGACAACCGGACTAACATGGCCAGGATGGTCCAAGTCCTGGGTAGCGATAATTTCGGGGGGCGCTACCTGCCAGCGGGTTGATTATATATAGGTAAATATGATTATGATAAATAGCGTAAATGCGTTATAGAATATGAGTACTTATGAGTAATATAAAATATGCGGTGTGAAAAGATAATTAACTTTCTAATGCGTGCGGGTGGCGTTAAATATAATATTTGCGTTGAGTATTTATGAGTAATATACTAAATATATATATGCGTATGCGTGAATTTAATAGGAAAAGAGGTAATTAATATTATTAGTAGAAAGAATGCGTTAGATGGAATATCCGGACGGAGGACCACACTTGGAAGTGCATTTACCTTGAACTCTTGTTGGTAGGTAGGCGCTGCTCCCAGCTTTGCGTTCGGGGTCTTGATTCACGACCGCGAAATATGCACACAGGAGTTATAACCGTAACTCTCGAGACTGTGGCTGATGATAAGCGATGTAGCGCGATATGATGGGTAATCACAGCGGCCGATAGCGGAGCGGAGCGTTAAGAGACGGGTGCGTGCGTATCTTCCAATAGCTATGGCGGAATGTGAATGTAGGAAGCGGGCGGGATAGTGTTGCCATAGACAATACATAAAAGTAAGATGCGTTTAGTGCGTGAGTGTTGACATATAATAATTATAATAAATACCATTAAATACATAAACTAAAAAATATGTATGCGTCGGTACTGGCGCATCCAATATATTACTGCTTATTTATAATTATTATTTGTTTTAATCTGCTATATTATGTACATTATGTTAATTTTGTTTATGTAAATACTTATAGTGTAAATATGTTTGTTATAAATAATAGTATGTTAAAGAATTCACGTCGGGTACTATTATTGTTATTTAGTTTTAGTAACTATTGTCAATGGGTTGCAGCTGAAAATCAGCGTCGTTTGCCATTTAGGTAAAGGACATTTTGCTGAGCTGTGGTCCCTTTTGGTACAATGTCAGTGATATCTACCTAACTTGTGAACTGAAATCCTAAACCTGTAATATTGTGGCATTTTACCAAATAAAAGATTTTTCTGTTTCTATTTCTATTTCTAATTTATTTCAGCGCGGGTTCAAGAAGTTTTTCAAACTTCTCCTAGGACTACCAAGCTCGAACGCTGTGGAATTTTCTCGTCATGGTCATTACACTAGATATCTACTGGTTCACAAGGTGTCAAGGCAATAGGACTGCGGTTGGGTTATAGTCCCAGATTTACAGAAATATTCAGCCTTGGCCTATTTTCTCGAAGATATAACTAGGTCGCAGCACGTAACCACACTCATTTTGGTCGTATCCATACTATACTTTAGTTTGTAGTAATTTCCATGGATGCAGTGTCAAAGGTCTACGTCATACTTTGCGCAGGGGTCCGCCTGCTGCGCTGAGATCCTGGATTCCTGGGTCGGTCCAAATATTTGTGTGATTCATAAATGTTTGTTTCACAGCTTCGATGTTTTATATGTATGAATTTAGAAATATAGGTATGTCTATTTGTTTAGATCCCATAGCACAAACTTATAATGTGTATGCTTAATTTGGACTAGATGACGTTCGTTGTGTGAGAATGTCCACAAAAGTCGAAAAAACAGAAAAGGTATTATTGAAATACATTCAGAACACTTTAGGTTTTCATATTGTCGCCATAACAGTGTTATTATTGTAAACCAGATGTTTAGCGATGTGCCAGTTTACACTGTACTCATACAATATGTATGGGCCGGTCGCAATGGTGATGGTCACTTGCGCGCAGCTGGACTACATTTTATACATAAATATTTACTTATGATAATTTTAAACGCTGTACAAGTATTAAGGTAATAATCACCCACTTATTAGGGTGCCAATAATATCGTAATGTCAGGAGAAAGCATCAAATAAGTACAAGTTCAATACCTAATTAAATTTATAAACAAAATATTATTTTCTTTAATAAACAAACTTCTTATTAACAAGTGGGTCTAATGAACATAAAATGTATATTTTTACAAATAAAAGTGTGTAGCGAAACCCTGTGAAGAGTTCCCACCAGAGGCGCGTCAATCATAGCACAAAGGAACACTATGAGCTTAGGCAGTGGCGCGGGCGTGCCGTAATCAAGTGTTGACCGGCGAATTGGCGAGGTTAATCAATCTGACCGCGGTCAAGGTCTGCGATGGGATTCGTAGAAGTAGGTACACAACACACCCATCATCGCTAAAACGCTACGTCGAACGATCGAATTATGTCTTATAATACCTATCCGTGGTTTTGAAAGTAGCAATGTTTTATAACTGCTTTTCCCTGGTCTTTTATACCAAACTGAAGTATCGGATGTCACGGGACATCCTTCCTGAGGGCTTACCCGGAGCTCTCAACCATAGGCTGTTGGGCGTTACGTGAGGTTTTTTAGTCGGTAAGAGTCCGGCATAGCATCTACAGTGATTTTCCCTCACATTAAAAAAAAAAACAAAAAAAACCTGAAGTATCGGCGAGCTTGTGGTCCATCCAACATTAGCCAGAGAATCAATGGATAGAGAGACTTGCATTTTTATGGCATATACTTATTTACTGTAATCAACAAGAAACCCTTTTAAAATATCGGCGTATATTCTTCAGAGCTCTTATATTTGGTCCATGGTCCGATAAGAAGACTGATTGATTATTTTAAGCGCTCAGAAAAGACTCTTTGCTTGCATTACGTATTCAGTTTCAGTACCTACAAAGAAACTTTCAGTTTTTATAAAATGACGAAGATCTAAAAGTCGTGGGGTTTTTTTCTCCATTTTGAAGGTATCATACGTAACTTTTTTTCAGCAAATTATCGAACATGGTAGGCATAGATATTTATGGAATACCGGTATGGGGACAGAATGGGTCTGGTCTACTTTACTTATAAGGAGCATATTATGCGTTCCTAGCCTGCATGTGTGTGTGTGGCCCCCAAAACGTATCCGGAAGACATCAGCACTTAGTTGATTTTAAATCACGTACCTACTATGAAAGTTGGGCTACTCTTGTAGTGATTCAAGTAGCCCACCTAGCTAAAATAAGTATATGAAATTTAAATTTGGTACGTACATAAGTAAGTAAACTTAATTTTTCTAAGCGTTAAACATTTATATTCTTTCCCGTAAAATACGAATTAATGCAAAAATTGTTACAAGACCAAATGTGGTAGACGTTTTAAATGCCCCTACGGAAATACGACAGGTGATTATAAGCTTAACGTCCCAACAGTTGGATCAATGTTTAAGCGAATTTTGTTTATTCGAAAGTCAATGTCATCAAGGTGTCATACAGGTGACCGGTTGATCAATAATTTGGTTACGTTACTTTGATCGCATTACCACGACATAGGAAACTGCAACTTGCTGCTGCATTGAGTACCTAGGTTGCGGGATATCCAATCTCCTCAAAACATTACAGCATACATAGCTATGCCGTATTTTGACTTATGAAACAGTCGCAAAGTCGGGTAATTTTAATTATTAACTTGTATGCACTTAGGCTTAGCGTTACGCGAGTTGAATTATAATTTAACGGCCTACTGAGCTCTAGTGTCCGGACTTCTAATACCTAGCTGAATACCCCGACGTTTCTTTTTCAGTCAATTACTTCAATTCACTGCAATCTCCACAACCGGCATCGCCTTCAGATTCTGCAGTTACATTACTTACATAATTAGAATTACTTAATACAATTATAATTATTATAAAATTAATGAGTTACATTATTTGTTACGGAAATGAACAAGTGTTACGAATATTATTTGAAGTTGTTCGTATCAATACGACTGAATTAATCCTTTCGATAACAGCTTATCTAGAATATTTGCTATTCACACATGAACAATACTGTGTGTATATTATGTATGTGTGTCCGTGTGTTTGACAGTAATCAGCTGATCGATCGAGGCGTACAGATAGGTATATATTTATACTGGTACTCAATATCATGTGCACGAGGCGGAACACATAATTTTGTAAAACTCGAATCAGCTGTTTGTTCTCACAGCTGAAGAACCTTGGGACATGTTAATTGTTATGTAAATTTGTCTTCAGGTTATAATTAGGTGGGTATTACCTACATCAGTTTTATACAGTACCTAATAAGTCGAACGAGACACAAGACCGAATATTGTAGTGACCTTTGCAGAAGTTTTGTGCCCAGCAGTGAGAGTAAACTGGTTAATATGATGATAGGATCCCTATTCTTTAGCCTCACAGTTAGTTGAAATAATTCTTTACTGCTGTGTTCCTCATCTCCCTTACCTGCTTTATTATAGTTTTTCAGGTCTGCGACAGTGGATATAATCTGATATAATCGGTAAACTGCTCTTGTTTCTGATTGAGATATCCTGGCTGTTTCAGTATAGAGCGATACAATGTTGGGACACTTGGGACAGTTCTGATGGCGGTCGGTCCAGCAGTAAGTATATCATTATCAAGATTCTCGGTTTTACAGAAGAAGAAAGAAAGAAGATGAACGTAATCATCAACCATTGTAACCTCAAAACCAAAGTGCTGCGAGTACTATCAAGTAAACAGATGCCGATAAAGGATAGATAGTGTGACGTCATGACCTTAGCGAACAACTCGGATATATGTCAGGGTTCCTTTAAGGTCACGCTGCAGAGAACCCTGACCTATATTCCGGTTATGATTCAGGGCAAAGCTGTTTACCTACCTTTGGAATTCGGAAATCTGTTTGTATTTTTTTTTATCCTATCTACTAACGTCAACTGGAAAGCATTACCTTATTTAACTTATGCTAATCCTCGACAAAAAGTTTGGTATGTACCTACTTGCGCGAAGTGTGAAATTTATGATGTAGTAGTTCTTCTACAGCTTTCCCATTTACCTGGAAGCCAGGCGCCTGATCACAGACGAACGAGGCTCTGGCGGAACTTGTAAAGCAATTCTATTCGCTTCCAAAAAGTCAATCAATATTATTCAAGTTGGACCCGTCCAGTGTCCAGAATGCGTACAGAGAATGCAACCGGTCAATTCAAATCCTCTAAGATGATGTGAGCTACTGAATAAATTAATCTAAAACGCAAATTTCATAATCGTTGCATTTCTGGCGCAAGAGCGTAATGATGAAGCCGAGTGGTGCCACAGCAATTAGTATAAGTATTTTGTGTAGATATTATAAATGTCTAACGAAGCCATTATGTAAAACTGATGTGTACTGTTACGTGAATCGTGTCCGTTGTGAAACAAATTAAACTCCTATAAAACTGAATGCGTTCGTAAATCTAATTTCGTGCTATCTGTGTTGTGTTGTAATTGATAGTTTTTTCTTTTGGTTCGTCGTGCTTTCGTCAATATCAATTCAACACACCAGCTAATGGTTAGCTGTCAGTATTTGTTAAGAATGAAAGCAATTACTGCTGCCAACGATGGCCCACTTTTATTTCAAGTTATTTTATCAGCAGGTTTTCGTGCTTAATAAATTGAGACGGGGTTTTAGGATCAAAAATGCGAGCCCTTCCAACTCTTATGCTAAGCATAATACCTATATTGCTTTAATTTTCTGAGGATTGGGTATCTCGTAAACAGTTTGATTCATTATGCTGTGAGTTTTAATAAGTTGATGATCTTCAAAATTTATAGTTAATAACAATTTTAATCCCAACGGCTTTCGAACAAAACGACCAGATCAAAATTGGTCCATCTGTTCGCCAGCTAATGCGTATTAGACGGATACAAGGTAAACTTATATACATCCCCACAAAGGCACGTGTTCAATTATTAGCTCTTTCTATATACTTAGTGATAACGCGCGATCCAAAATATAATATCATAAAAAATATTTGCAGCATAACAATATTGATTCCAATTAAAGGCACAAGTTCAGTCGTAGATAAAGGCTTTATCAGTAGATACGAGATATCGCGCTTCGCCGTGAGTCACGGTCGTATCGTATCGTATCATCTAATACTGGTGACAATACATGCAGTAATAATGAACTATTTAATCTATATATATAAAAATCAATGCCACTTTTCGTTGTAATTTTATAACTGAAGAACGGGCTCACCTATCCAAACCAAATGTTTAGGCTTTGTTCGGACTATTTAGTAGGTGGTTTATGTGAAGTTTGCACAAAATCGGTCGAGCGGTTCTTCATTTATTACATTTTTTTGTAACAAATGAATTCAATAAGGCATCGGGAACGGGTGATATATCTCTATTATGAGACGCAAACGAAGTTGCGCGGGTCAGCTAGTCTTCTATGTATATAAAAATCAATGCCACTTTTCGTTGTAATTTTATAACTCAAGATCGGGCTCACCTAGCCAAACCAAATGTTTAGGCTTTGTTCGGACTATTTAGTAGATGGTTTATGTGAAGTTTGCACTAAATCGGTCGAGCGGTTCTTCATTTATCACGCATACGAAGTTGCGCGGGTCAGCTAGTATAATATATAATATGGTGGTTTTTAACGCGAGGAAAATCCTACAGGGGTGCTATGCCGGACTCCTACAGACTAAAAACCACACGTATCCTACCTAACTGTCTCCGGTGGGAGGGAGCCCCGGGTGAGCCCACGGAAGGATACCCCAGGACTAATTTATGCAAAATATATAACCTCCAAAATGTCTACGGTGTAGGTAGAGATAATTCAATTTAGATCTAAATTTTTGGTATAATTCAAAAATGTTAACGAATTTTCTTTTTCCTAGTTCATTTTGTCGCAACTATAAATTTTAAATTGATGACTGTTTATTTAAGTTAAGTTATATCTCGATATCGAATATATCACGGCGAGTGTTCTGAAGAGCTCTTCAACCTTATCCCGTCCTCTCCTTTCCGATCCCGAACAACGCGTGCCGGGCAGAGATGCCACTGACACATAGTGGAAAGAATCTTCGCCAGAACTGAGTGTTTCAAAAGATCGTTTCTCTGTTGAACTACAAAAACCTGGAACGTTTTCTACAATCCCGGGTTTTTCAAGCGAAGCGTGAAGAGTCACATCACAGGGCCACCAACTTGAGGACCACTGTCAGAAGTCTTACGGACTGTGAGAGTGGCCTCCAATCGCTAGATGCGCCACCACAGAATACATTTGTATATTATGTGCGCCACGGCTTTCCATCAGTGGCGACGTCAATTTGGCGAGCTTAATAAATATTTTAATAAAAAAGTTACTTTGGCACGAAATGCAACGAATTCTACGTTAATACCACATTATGTACCTACGTGCAGTTAAGTTACTTAAATAATTTATTTTTTTATGAAGATAATAATTACATCAGTTGCTATGTAAATTAGCCAAAATGTATAAACAACTTAAAATATATGAAAAATGATTAATAAAAAAGCAATCATGTTAAAATATGTATATGAGACATAACTAAGTGTTATAAAATTAGCCAGACATGATTGTAACTTTCATAATGTAAGTGAATTATGGGAGCCCTTTATGTTGGGCAACCCCTTATGTTTTATAATTCATCAAGACCGCGAGTAATGCTTACTTACTTGCAGCATCGAGAAGAAAACTATTCATGGGAATTACCTTTTGAAACTAGAGAACGGTAGAGCTAGTAGATAAACGAGAAAATCCCCACCGTCACACTACCCGGCACCGTAGCTAGTGAAATCATACAACAATGACTATTGCTGTCAGTTTAAGCACGCGTCGTCAGTTTTAATTAAATTAATAACAAATGTATGTAGTGGAAAATTTCTTTGATATCACAATTATCATTAGCTACAATGACGATAAGTAAACTAGAGATAGGTTGGACATCCGGTGAGGTGTCCGGTAATCCTCTTTAGTATATTAAATTAAGTAAAGCGTTATTTATATTTTTTTTATAAAGTTTTGAGATATATCTTACTTACCATAGGAATAGATCTTTCTGTTACTCAATCGCACTCAGTGACGCCATCTACCTGGAGGTAGTGCTGACCTTGGAAAAGGAAGAAGTTACCCTCTAAGCAGTGTTTCAGGAGATCAATATAGTTCAACGCCATCTCGTTGTCAATCAATTTGTCCCTTATGACGTCCGATGTGACCCGCATGCCGTTAAACAGCATGGTTGGGACACCGAAGGATGTACTGTTTTTACAAACACCGGTTTATAAAATAAACTGCAGCTGCGGGAGTTCCTACATAGGCCAAACTAAGCGGACTATAGCTGAAAGGGTTAAAGAACATATCGCGGCTGTAAAAAACCGACAGACCAACAAATCAGCGATTGCAGAGCATTTATTACAATCAGGCACTAACCACTGGATAGAATTTCACCGTCCGCAAGTCCTCTCTACTGACCGCCATTTTTATTCAAGAACAGTGCGTGAAGCTATAGAAATTAAAAAACATGCCAATTTCAATAGAGAGGACGGTTACAATTTATCTGCGACGTGGAATCCAGTAATCAACATCACGCAATCTCGCTCGTTTGCACAGTCGGGTAGTGATCGGAATACGGACGGCTTCCAGAATAGGGACACTGTCAGCGTAGTGTGTACTAGTGCGTGGATGGACAATGCGAGGGTAGATTTGAATGATTCTACCTCGCAATCGGAGTGACACCGCCTCTTCAGTCTGCTTGTGACCACGGCTGGTGCAACCCAGCCGAAACGTCAAGCCTCAATTTTAAGGTATGCATGATCGCGTTAATACCCGTTTTATATAATTAATAATATCATGCAACGCGAAAGTTTAAAAGTTAGTATATATAAATATGTATATCAGTCGTCTAGATCCCATAGCACAAGCTTATATTAGCTTAATTTGGGCTAGATGATGTTGTGTGGGAATGTCCACAAATATTTATTATCCTCAGAAGGATATCCCAGGATTCCCGGCAAACTTTGGTCACCACCGTGGCCTCTCCTGAGGTTTTGGTGCTGCTTAGGGTATATATGCTGTAGGGCGTGACGTGAGGTTTTTTAGTCGGTAGGAGTCCGGCATAACATCCATGAGGATTTTCCCTCACGTTAAACAAAAAAAAAGGGTATATATGCTATAGGGTTCTCAATTTTTTAAATACATTGAGCATATTACAGTTACACATAAACAGTAGGTAAAACTGTACAACCTACCAAACATTCAAGATGTGCTACAAACAAATAATTTAAAAATTCGCATTATCATAATTCGTTAATTTTATCAAGTGACCTGTATTATGCACACCAGTTTGTTTGATCAATAAATTGATGACTTGGTGTATATGTCGCGAATCATTGCCAGTAATTATGTGGTCAGACTGGTGTGGGTGGTGCGCTGACTTCGCCATCTTAATGAATTCGTATTAGTGATTTTGAACTAGATGCTTATTCTTTGAAAATCGCTTACCGTTGGCACTAATGTGATTGAGTGCATAGTGGACTCTCGATGGGTCATTATTCCAAGAATAGTTCAAGACTAGAACAGTCATTGTGTTATACACTGTCCAGATCGAAGTCAGGGTAAAAATTATGGATATACTACGGTCTTTTTCAGGCGTAATTCTTTTTGGCTTCCAAGTCGAGGTTCAAAAGACTGAATACAGTTATGAAAGAGAGCATACTTTTGCCCAAAGATTTTCTTTTTTCATGTGGAGACCAGGTTTAGCAGAATTCTAGACAAATCTATTAATCGACTTAATTAGCCTTTGGTAGTTTATTATCGATAGTAGTATCTCCTATAACAAATACAAGTTCCCTTTTAAAAAACAAACCCTATTTACCTACGAGAAGAGTTGCCAACGTCCATTCCAGTATGGAAATTTTCGCTCTGGTTGTGACTGTGTGGGTGTTAGGACACAAAATTCGATGAAAAACCGGCGCTTCGCTTTAATAACAATTTTAACCCTCTGCTACAGAAATGCACAATCATAAGACAAACATTAAGTCCAAGCTTTCTGTAAGCTGTGGGTGCACAATAACGGAGGGTCGCCTGGAGGCCGGACAAGCCCGCCGTGACCCAGTTTTGTACCGAAGATAAACGACCACCTTAACTTCAAGGGAAGCTATAGTATACGTAAGATCTATAGTTCTATATAGTGTGAATTTGGTGACAAGGCATTATATTTGATGAGGGTAGTTTTATACGGCTGGCAGTTGAATTTATTGTCATGTTTATTACTAAAGTAGCAAGAGAATAATCGCCACAGACAGGGAGTTCATCCTCACACTCTGCGTCCGGTGCGTTCCAGCACGGTTAGATCCGATAGGTGTTTTCTTCCGCGCACGCTTAGGTTGTGGAATGACCTCCCTGCCTCGGTTTTCCCAAACGCCTACAGTATGGGGTTCTTCAAAGGGGGTCTTAGAAGGTTTTTACAGGGTCGGCAGCGCGAGTGTGGCACCTCTGGTGTTGCAAACGTTCATAGGCTGCGGTGACCACCGGTCCTTCTGGTGGGCCGTATGCTTGTCTGCCACCTTAGTGGTATAAAAAAAAAAATAAAAAAAAAAAAAAAAACAGGACCAGATTTTTAGCCGGGATAGGTTCAAGTAGTTCAGTTCCTTGCATGGGTAGTCTCATTTTCAGATACCTCCTGTATTATTTTATTGTTGTACCTATTTATCTCCTGACTTGTAATTACTAAAACCAAAGTTGTGTCAAATAAGAATAATAGCGTCATCATATAAATGAATTCATAAAATACCTAATTAGACTTGTCTACTTCCCTGTCTCCCAACATTACTGAGTATTTATGAAGAACATACAGTTGGTCTGAGAACTAACCGGTATCTTTAAGAAGTGATTTGCTGCTAATATCCAAGGTCAATCCACGTAATTATCATTAAAGCTGACGAAAAATGAGTCATTAATAACTGCATTATGATTATTGCTATTATTTATATTACACATACACGATAAAAAGACAAGACATCAGACAGTAGTGTCTGGTGTAGTAAACATACGTAGACCGCGATGACCACTTCAGATCAGATGAAATGTACGCTTGTTTGCCACTTTTTATTTATATTTAGTTATCCGGCGCATCTGGCGATAGAAAGATAATGTGGTTATAGTCGGTTCGAGCTCGGCATTACAAACCAATACGATGATGATCATCACAAAAATATAGTAAGCATATGAATAGGTACCGCTAAACACTTCCCGCCGCAGGTGCTCTTTTCGGACGGTTGTGTGTTACAAGGGATCTTATCGTAGGTGTTTTTCTATTTGGTCCCAGTCGTTGGGTCTCGGCCAATAGGTTCGACGTCGCTTCCGCGATAATAGACAAAGGTTCCTCCAGGAAGGCGAGAATTCACTATAAGTACCACAAATTTATTGTAAGTTATGCAATATCTTAAAGCAGTAGTTACTAGTAAGAGATCGTACAATTACACGGCGCACCTGATGATAACAATTATATCCTCTCCACTGCTCATTGACCTCCAGAACTATAATACTCGTAAAAAAGATTCATTGCAACGCGAGAACAGTTTTGTGGCTTAGTGACATTCGCCCGTAATTAGCACGTTTGTGCAACGATTCGCAGGTAAACATCAAACAGTTTACACAATTAAGTATAATTAGGAAACTGTTGAAAATCCTCGGAGGCGGGCTGCAAAAACAGGAGTGACGAATTAATCCGTTGAGCGGGGAAAAGCGTGTAAGAGTTTTAATAGAACTCGTTACAATTTGGTGAATGAAGATTTACGCAAATTGAAACTGTACTTTTCAAGTTTTCCTGTCTTTTGGTACTGTAAAATCACAATGCGAACTCTAACGAAAGAATTTAAATCTGCCAGCTGATGAACCATCGAATTTAATGAAGCAATTCGGTGGCGTCAAATTCTTTTCATTTAAAAAATCACAGTATCATCTGTTACACTGCGACGATAGTATGTTACGCCTTTAATCGAACTTTATGCTTATTGACTACAAAAGCAATGAGAAATATTCTCTGTTTTACCTTCAGAAGATGTAGATTTCGAACATAGCAGTGTTCAAAACTTGACTGCTCGTTGACTATTCGACATAGTGTGGGGGACGAGCAGGAAATTATTTTGTACCTTTTGATGAAAAATAATACTCCAATGATCCTTTACATAGCTATTTATTCTTCTGTTCTTCGTATAATAACAGATACTACTCCTACATTCCACTTAATGGTATTACGAAATAATAATCCTATGATTGTAGATTCTTTACATTTTTATTTTCACAATCTAACTAATACTTGCACAACTAAGAACTAACTATTAATTAATACAAATATTCTACTTTAACTAATTAGCACTTTACTGAACTCGATCAGGAAACAGAATGTGTTCTTTTTCCAGAATATTCACTTTTTATCGCCTCTCAACAAATCCCACCTCCTACTGAACATTTATGTCAAATCAACTACCCACTATTTTCGAATAATCAATAAATGTTTTATGTACAGGCTAATCATTCTACTATGAGGCGGTGTTGACATCACAAAAATAACTTATTACTACTTAAAACTGAATGGTTTTAGCAAAATCACAACATTCGGCCATCAGACAGCGTGCTATCTCCGGAGCACGCAGTAATCACAACATTCGGACCTGTATATTGAACTAATCACATATTTTTATACATAACGTACATAACAATAATACCTTTATGCGGCTTTTTATAATATGCTAAATCAAAATCTTAAAGTTTAATTAAACCTAAACCTTCTCTATATCTTCTATCTACTCTGTCTATAGTCTATAGGCTTATAATATTAATTTCATCAAAATCATTATTTATTTTGTAAAACTATAAGTGAGAACTTGAGTCTGGCGAAACGTCAAGAATACAAAACAAAGGCAACAAGTAACCAGTTCACAGAGCAGACCGCCTGCTGAAACTATTTACAAATGTAAAATCTAAAAAGTGATCTCTTTTTTAAAACCCAGCAGAGTCTGCAGATCACTTCCAGGTTTCATTTTCCAGCAAAAGAAATCATTACATGTGTCAGCAATTAGTGTAAAATATATTTAATAGTGGAATACAACTAGTACAATCGAGTGATTTTTCATAAAAAAAATCATTAGGTATCTAATATTACCATCATAATAATATTACTTAAATAATATTTGTACGTACGTACGTAACGTCTAGTTTCAGGCAACGTGATGAAGCCACAATATACCTATACCTTAACCCTAAGGACACATATAAATATAGTATTTAAGGCAGCTCTTGTGTGTTATATCAACATCTATCCTTACAGGTTTCCCTAATTCGATAGTGTTACAATGTGTTTATTATAGGTGACAATTTTAATCAATGAATTGTAACTTAGGTCATAAATACATCAATAGATTAAATTCCGATACTGTAAACTAACTTTAATAAATTGTCATGCAAATAATAATGACTTTAGATAATCATTTTAAATATTAATAAAAATCTCAGATGATAATAACAAAAATATTGGTGTCTTATAATTAGTGACCGACCGAAGTTTCGGTTTCGGTTTCGGTTTCGGCCAGTTTCGGCCAAAAAATCGAGTTTCGGCCGCAGTTTCGGTTTCGGCCAAAACGGGCCGAAACTTTCGGTCGGGCCGAAACTCACGTGTTCATGAATTTTGAGTACCTGGCTCTGCTTGTGACGTGGTTAGGGTCAGCCCAACCAGTTAACATGTTACTAACCGAAGATTTAGAGATTTACAAAGAACTTCCAGTCAATAGTTATAATAATAATACAACTTTATTGAAACCACAAGCAATTACAATCATTGAGAAGTATTAGACAGTTACCCCTGTGTTATGTCCTTAGACTACCTTTGAAGGGTCCCGTTTTTACTCTTAGTTACCGTTACGGAATCCTAAAGATCTAGGACATTACATAACACTACCCCTTTGTTGTCGGTTCCGTTAACTTCGTTGGTCGTCTGTCTGTCTGTCAGCAGGCTGTAACTCACGCTCCGTGATAGTTAGACAGTATTTTTTTTTACAGACGATGATTTCTGTTGCCGCTATAGCAACAAATAATAAAAATATATAAAATAATAATATTAAAGGGGGCCTCCCATTAACATACGTGATTTTTTGCCGCTTTTCTTGTACGGAACCCTACGTGCGCGAGTCCGGCTCACTCTTGTCCAGTTTTAGTTATACACTTCTAGAATGTAACCAAAACCGGCCAAGAGCTATAAGCAGGGCACCGTGTGGTTTTAGTTGGTAGGAGTTCGCAATAGCATCTATGTGTAATTCCACACTTAAAAGAAAGAAACTCATCTTTAGGTGGAGATATTTCTAAAATGAACACTTGAGAAGATTTATACCATTGATTGATGGCACTTAGTGGGGTGGAACTTGCTGGCACTCATTTAAAAAAATAACCGGCGAAGTGCGAATCGGACTCTCGCACGGAGGGGTTGAAGCGGGACCCTATTAACGAAACATGAGGCCTAGCTGTCCGTCTGTCTATTAGTCACGAGGTTGTATCGCTGGAACCGTGCCAAATAGAGGCCTAAAATTTTCAGAATTTGTGTTGCCGCAATTTTTTTTAACGTGAGGAAAATCCTACAGGGAGTCCATGGCGGAGTCCTATCGACTAAAAACCACGCGTTAGGAGCCCCGAGTATACCCTCGGAATGATGCATACTGCGGCTGCGTCTTTGTTCAGTTGTTATCCCGCTTCTTGAGGGTGGAGTGCATGAATCTTTCACGTCACGCTATCGTCTAGGGCCTGCTTCTGTAAGGACAGTGAACAGCCCCGTCACCGTCCTCAGGTCCCCGCTCATGGAGGCTGATAGTATGGGGCGCGCCGCCGCAGACTGTGGAACTAGGGTGGGAGAGTTCTCTCCCGCTTCATCCCCGTCGTCTCTTTCACGAGCATGGCTTGCTCACAGGAAAAGGCCTATGGCCCCGCTCCAGCGCCTCTTTGCGCCATTTAAATAATGACGCAGGGGCCTTCGCTTCCAGATCCCATCAGAGAGGGGTCCCGGCTAGAAGACATGCCGCCTCAACTGAGATCGTGCGGTATCCCCTTATCACCCTGAAAGCAATCTAGCCGCATTGCTAGCCATCAGGATTTCCGCCCATACGGGGCCCCGTATAGGGCTACGCTCCGCACGATCCCAAGGTACAGTCTCCTGCAGGGAGCATTGGGGCACCTGATATTGGGCAACAAGCGCGAGAGTGGGGCTGATGCCCCCCACCCTCAGATTTGGGACCAATCATCGTAAGTGGTATACGAAGTTCCATCGGCTATTGAGTACGAGCCCCAGATACGTCATCGAGAGCCCGATGCCGATGCAGGATGCCGACGCCCCCTATATATAAGCTGGATCCCGCAGGTGGCTTTTAGGGCTGCACCTGGGCGCGTTGCTCCTCGCGCTGTAATTACGGTGTCCTCGTAACACCGTTACGCTCGTAACACATTACGCCGACACCGCGGAGCAACGGACAACGCAGCACCCAATCGTAAACGATGTTCCACAGAAGCGGTCCTAAGGCCGATCCCCGTGGAACACCGAACGACACAACATCTCGCCGACCCTTTTTTAGCCAGCTCGGGAAAGTTATCGCCCTCTCGGAAACATAGGCCCCGACAATTCGTCGGAGGTATGGAGGCATTCTATGGTAAATAAGCGCCTCCTAAACGCAGCTCCAGCGCAAGGTTTTGAAAGCGTTGGCGATGTCAAGAGACACTGCCATCACCAAACACCACGCTAACAAAAATTACCTACTCAAATTAGAAAAAAGCATCCACACAACAAACGTATTTTTATGTGCCAAATTTTTGTAACGGAACCCTCTGTGCGGGAATCTGACTCGCACTTGGCTGGTTTTTTTTTTTCAATATGAACACGTGAGTTTCGGTTTCGGTTTCGGTTTCGGCCGAAACTGACCCTGGGGCCGAAAGTTCGGTTTCGGTTTCGGTTTCGGCTGGAAAACCAGTTTCGGTCGGACACTACTTATAATGTAATAATAGTTTCATTCGTGTAATAATGTCAATAATTAATAATTTCATATCATACTATAATAAATTGTGTCAAACGTTTGCAAACATAAATCTGAAATAGGTACGAATTATGTCAAATAATAATAATAATATAAAGTAATCATGGTATGCGCATAAAATGTGTCAATGCAAAATGTATAAGTATTCTTAAGTCAATCACTGAGATACTCTGATTAATCTAACCATAGCAATACCTTCAAATTCGGTTGGTAGCCTGTCGCAAGAGCGTATACCTACCACTGTTTAACTGGGTAACTACCCATAAAGTGTCATTGACCTTATGCAGTCTACTATGATAACAAGAAAGACTTTTTTTATGGTTGATGTACATGTTATAAATTCGCAAGATTTATTGGGAACTTTTTGGTAAATAAAACCTTCCTATTTCACAAATACAGGATAAAAAACTAGACATATAATTATTAGACTACTACTTACTTAGAAATAGTATGGTATTACTTTAGAAATGGTATTTGAATAAAAGAAACTGCAAGGTACGATACCTATATTTCTTGTGAGGTGCAGCCACAAGATTCTGATGAATTTCTTATTCTCATAATGTTATGTACCTACTCTTTTTGCAGAGAGACTGTTGGACGTAATCTAAATTATAGAATATCGCTATTATGGACATTTTGTAAGTAGTGTCCGACCGAAACTGGTTTTCCGGCCGAAACCGAAACCGAACTTTCGGCCCCAGGGTCAGATTCGGCCGAAACCGAAACTGAAACCGAAACTCACGTGTTCATATTGAAAAAAAAAAAAGGCAAGTGCGAGTCGGATTCCCGCAGAGAGGGTTCCGTTTCAAAAATTGGGTACAAAAATTACGTTTGTTGTGTGGATGATTTTTTCTGATTTTAGTAGGTATTTTTTGTTATAGTGGCAATATAACAGGGTGAGGTGGTGGTTGCAGTGTCTCTTGACATCGCCAACGCTTTCAACATCTTGCCCTGGAGATGCGTTTGGGAGGCGCTTATTTACCATGGAATGCCTCCATACCTCCGTCGAATTGTCGGGGCCTATCTTTCCGAGAGGGCCTTATCCTACCAGAGCTGGCTAGGGCAGGGTCGTCGAGATGTGTTGTTTAGCGTTCCATAGGGTTATATATTAAAATACCAGAAATCAAAATGCCTTTACTTAAAATGCATTAGACCAAAATACCCGAATTCGAAATACCTTAACATTCAAAATACCTTATTTCAGTACACCTTACCGTAAAATGTCTAAATTTGAAATACAAATAATTATTATATCAGAATTCAAAATACAAATTTTCAAATATCCTTAATTTAAAATACCGAAAATAGAATACAATGTGTCACTGTCACTCACACGTTTTGTTATTTGGCTTTAACTTATTTACACGACCCCCCCCCCCACCTAAGTGAAGCCGCAGTTATAGCCGTAGGTCTGTTGGTCCTTGGGTATCCTTCCGAGGGCTTACCCGGGGCTCCCAACTGTAGGCTGTTATGTAGGATACGTGTGGTTTTTAGTCGGTAGGAGTCCGGCATAGTATCCATGTAGGATTTACCTCATGTTAAAACACTTTGATTAAGAGTTAAAAAAGTACTACAGTGGGCTAACGAAAAATAAAAAAAAATCGAGTCGGGATACTCTGAGTCGGGGTGTTAACCATTCACAGATATATAGCATCCATGTAGGATTTAAATCATGTTAAAAAAAAAGGTATTTTGTGTTTGAACATTTTAGGATAAGGTATTTGATAAATTTATTTTTTGGGTTTCGGTTATTCGACCGTAAGGCATTTTAAATTATTTATATTATAAATATTTGCCTTTTGAATATTGATATTTCGATTTCGGGTATTTTGGGCTACGATATTTTGAGTTAAGGCATTATAATTTCTGGTATTGTGACGGTATACCTTCCATAGGGATCGATCTTAGGACCGCTTCTATGGAACATCAGTTACGATTGGATGCTGCGTGGTCCGTTGCTCTAGAGGTGTCGGCGTAACGTGTTACGACGACACCCTCATTACAGCGCGAGGAGCAACGCACCGAGACGCAGCCCTAAAGGCCACCTGCGGGATCAAGCTTACATAGGGGGCGTCAGCATCGACATCGAGCTCTCGATGACGTATCTGGGGCTCGTACTCGATAGCCGGTGAACTTCGGATAGCACTTCCGAAGTTTGGTCCTATAGCTGAGGGAGCCCAATATCAGGAGACCCAACGCTCCCTGCAGGAGACTGTACCTTGGGATCGTGCGGAGCATGGCCCTATACGGGACCTAACGAGGCCCCCGTATGGTCGGAGATCCTGATGGCCAGCAACGCGGCTAGAGTGCTTAGTCCGCAGAAGGCGACGGCTGTCAGAGTGATAAGGGGATACCGCACGATCTCAGTTGAGGCGGCATGTCTTCTAGCCGGGACCCCTCTATGGGACCTGGAAGCGAGGAAACAAGGGCCCTTGCGTTAGTGTTTAAATGGCGCAAGGAGGCGATGGAGCGGGGCCATAGGCCTCGTCCTGTGAGCAGGTCATGCTCGTGAAAGAGACGGCGGGGAGAAAGCGGGAGAGAACTCTCCCACCTGAGTTCCACAGTCTGCGGTGGCGCCCCATACTATCAGCCTCCATGACCGGGGGCCTGAGGACGGTGACAGGGCTGCTAACCGTCCTTACAGAAGCAGGCCTTAGATGATAGTGTGACGTGAGAGATTCATGCACATCATCAAGAAGCGGGATAATAACTGAATAACCCCCCAAAGACGCGGCCGCGGTATGCATCATTCCGAGGGCATACTCGGGGCTCCCAACCTTAGGCTGTTAGGTAGGATACGTCTGGTTTTTAGTCGGTAGGACTACTGTAAAGTTAAAATTGTAGGCCTCTATCTGGCCCGGTTCCATCGATACAATCTCGTGACTAATAGACAGACTTACGGCTAGGCCTCATGTCTCGTTTATAGGGTCCCGCTTTAACCCCTCCGTGCAACAGTTCGACTTGCACGTGGCCGGTTATTTTTTCAATAGGGTGCAGCAAGTTCCACAAAGTGCCATCGATCAACGGTATAAATCTTCTCAAGTATTCATTTTAGAAATATCTCCACCTAAAGATGATGATTCTTTCTTCTACGTGTGGAATTACTCATAGATGCTATTGCGAACTTCTACCGACTAAAATCACACGGTGCCCTGCTACTAGCTCTTGGCTGGTTTTGGATGCATTCTAGAAGTTATTAACTAAAACTGGACTACAGTACGCACGTAGGGGTCCGTACAAGAAAAGCGGCTAAAAATCACGTATGTTTTATGGCAGACCCCCTTTAATATTATTAATATGTTGCTATAGCGGCAACAGAAATCTGCAAGATTTTTAACTGTCTAACTATCACGGTTCACGGTGCATGAGATAAAGCCTGCTGACAGACAGGCGACCAACAAAGTCAACGAAACCGACAACAAAGGGGTAGGGTTATGTAATGTCCTAGATCACCTTTTTAGGATTCCGAAAAAATTGTATTATTATAACTATTGATTGGAAGTCCTTTGTAAATCTGTAAATCTTCGGTTAGCAACATATTAACTGGTAGGGCTGACCCCAACCACGTCACAAGCAGAGTGAGGCACTCAAAATTCATGAACACGTGAGTTTCGGCCCGGCCGAAAGTTTCGGCCCATTTCGGCCGAAACCGAAACTGCGGCCGAAACTCGATTTTTTGGCCGAAACTGGCCGAAACCGAAACCGAAACTTCGGTCGGTCACTATTTGTAAGTTACAAGATTAGGTACTCCGCAGGAGGATACAGGTTAAATTTGACTACACTGTTAAAGTAACTCAAATTTACAATTCCATCTACATCTGTTAATGCCTCATCTTTTGCACAGCAAAAGCTGGTGAACTTAACCTTTAGCTAGTTTTAAATTGAATCAAATTATCTAAAATAAACTACTAGGAGCGGCTAACCCCACAAGTTCCAACTCTCGACCATTTAGTTAAGCATTGGTTTCTATGTGTTACAATAGTCACGGTAAATTTAAGACTTTAGAAGGTTTTCCTTTTCCATTTTTATCAGAATAAGAATATTAACGATATTTGTTAAAAAATATGAAAAAGAAAACTCCTAGTCGAGTCGACTGGCAGACTGCAGTCATCTATCTAAACCAATGGGTATAACTATTTAAAGGGGAAATGCTGCCAGTCTTTGGGTACAATGTCATTATTTAGATTTAGGTTAGTTTAGATAGTTATAATGTAAATAGATAATGTTACATTGGGATTATTTTGGTAAATAAATATGTAGCAAGTCTCATTCTGTCAGATGCTACAATACTTTCTAGGCAGCAGTCCCACGATCTGATAAAATTCTAGAAGAAACTCTGATAACGTAAGCTGTTCAGGGTTCTTTTTTTTCATTTTGCGAACCAGTCAACTTTTGTTAGAATATAGGCTATACATTTAATTCTAGCCTTTACCTCTAACAAAATGGCCCTAAGTGATCTAAGTGCATATATACTGTTAAAAGGCAGTTTTACCTTTTCTTCAGTCTTAGCGAAATTATAAATATTGCATTAGTAAACCAGTAAGACTGAATCTGTTCTAGCGTAGCCATAATAAGCATCAGAATTATACTTAGTTTACTTGGTTCTAAATTATCCCTATAGGGCATAATGTCTTAGTATACTCATTTGACTGGACACTAGTCCATGTTGAAGCGGGCTTAAAAGAAATCAACAACCTGACGCTCTTTGTGGTACTAAATCCCTCTTTGTCATAGTGGTACTACAGTATTAGGACTGCTGGTACGAAGTATGTTACAGCCGGTGTACAGCGTAAAATTAAGGCCTAATAGACACCTACGTACCCTTTTTTTTGCTAACAGTTTACAGGGCGTTCTTGTAGTGTAGTTTGTCGACTGAAATACGCAACTAGTATAATCTTATAAACTAAACTAGTCAGAGAATACCACCTAACCCTGGTGAACTGCAACCGTATGCACTTCGGTCAGGCTTCTGAAACTCGCCTACACCTACAGCAATAATTAACGCCCGAACGGAGACTTCTAAACCGCGTATGGCGCACGCAAAATGTTGTGATCTTTACTTAAATTTCTCTGTATATATATATATATATTTTGCGATTTGCAGGTACGTTTACCTATAAGATAGCACAAAATAGTTATTACTCTCTAGCACTGACTTTAACCAAGATCAAGGAAGTAAAACTTGTGTACGTACTACTAAAAGTTATTCCGAGAATCGGTGTTTCAATCAGGATTATCTACATTAATATTATAAGAAGGAAAGATTCGATTGCCTGTATGGTTGTTTTTTTTGCGTTGAATAGTCTCCAAAACCACTGAATCAATTTGAAAAACTCTTCCACTACTGCGAAGGCAAACCCTCCCCGAGTAACGTTCCCGTATCTCCACAGGAATGGGACTACGCAGGGAAAACCATGCGGCAACCGCTAGTATTGTCTTCGACCAGTAGAGGTCGTTCAACTAGGTCTCTTTACAAGGATCCAAGTGTAATATTTTGCTTAACTCATACAGTCCACTGCCGTTGTATAGCTCTTTCAATTAAAAAAAAACGGTCTTTATATTAGATATTGCTAGCTGTCTCACAAAGTCTTTTCACAAAACGTCGAAATTAGATAAGAAATCCTAAAATTGTCTACCCATGTACATTGCACGGTATCTCCCGGGATATTTTGAACACCTGATATGATATGATATGATATGGTACAATTGGTCAAAAAGGTCAACGTCTATTACAATTAGAAATTATATTATATTCCCCAATAATAGAGTCCATGCCTAAAATGGTCGCCAGGGATTTTTAATGTGCGCGACACACTAAAAACACGACGCGACTATGTGTAGATAGAATGTACTGCGTATGGTGGCGCATTGGATATTGATAGTGTAACTCTGGTCATAGAAAACAACACAAATTGATTCTACTCAACACGCGTTGCGTCGCGTTTTAACAATGTGTTTCCGCCTTAAACTTCCGACGTGTATTTGACACGGATAACTCTTGAGGAAACCCACACTATAACACATATAGATTGTTATGAAGCTAAAAAGTTCAACTAATCCTCAGGCATATCACATTTTTAAAACGTGATACATTATATCTATATCTATATAATTATAATTCCATAAATAATGCACTAAGAGTTCTTATCAATAAGGTACAACTAAAATAAGTTATAAATGACCACAATTCCTTGTCTGGAGGACTCGTGTCGCGGTTGCTCAAGGTCGTTAGCAATTATCCGAATCAAAGTCTTAATTTCACCTGTCGCTCGGCCCGATCCTCACCATTGCCTTCAGTATCGCCGCCACTGGTTAGATTCCGCCTACTGGCAGTCACACCGCTCCGCCGCGCCGCACTGTATTCCGACACGACAGTTCACCTGTCTTTCTGCTTGGGCGTGAATCTTTCACTTCAGTCACCTGGAATTGTCATTTTAAACGCAGTTACTGCTCTTTCAAGCTAACAATTTCCCATCTATCATCTCATCTAAGGCGTTTATTACGTCCAAGGCGCTTATATCTCGCCTGCTTGGCGTCCCCAAAAAAAATCTCTATGCCTTACTATGCATACGGCTAGTTATGAAAAGGGTACAGTTTGTTCCGTAATCTTTCTTGAGCGATTCCGTGATCGGGAAAGCTCACTAAGCCGCTGGTATGGAATCTAAATAACACTATAGGCATAAACAAGGCTGGAGGTGTTAAGTAAATCGAAAAACATCAATACTGTTTCACATACGCTCCATTTACTATTGGGCAACAAAATTTGTTATGCATTCCTGAGTGTGTAATCTAAACGCTCCACACATACCAATCCAAGTAAGCCTAATGTCAGCCAAAATTATTGAAAAAACTTCTATATTGTTATGATCGCCACCATAATAGCAGCACAACAATATGACTGCATAAAGCACAGATGATAATATGAATCATTCTCACTATACTCGCCTGGTTGAAATTGACAGCACACCTATACGGTTGCATACTAGCTGCACACTAACACGGCTCCATGTAGCATCGCTTCATGACTAAACAGATCAATCTCAACATACTTACATGATTGTGCACTGGCAGTCTACTTATTCACGGACATCTCACACATTCACAACGCTATCTGATCCCAAAGTAAGCTAGGAATAACCTGCTTGTGTTATGGGTAACAGACCACGGATATTAATACTTATATACTTTTAAATACATACATATTATACATAGAAACACCCAGACTCTTGAGACAAACATTTATGGGTCACACAAATATTTGTCCCCGGTGGGAATCGAACCCACGACCTCCAGCGCCGCAGGCGGTATCGCTACTTACATAGCTTATAGAAATCATTTGCCGCACCTACATGATTGCACTTCAACAGCACACCTACATTGCTATGAAACTAACTCTCAACATACCTACATGGTTGCGCTTTTACAGCTCACCTACATGACTGCAGACAGCACTCCTGCACGGCTATGGAAATAACTAACATCATACCTGCATGGTTGCGCTTCTACAGCGCACCTACATGGCTGCAGACAGCACACCTGCACGGCTATGGAAATAACTCACATCATACCTGCATGGTTGCGCTTCTACAGCACACCTACATGACTGTAGACAGCACACCTGCACGGCTATGGAAATAACTCACATCATACCTGCATGGTTGCGCTTTTGCAGCACACCTACATGACTGCAGACAGCACACCTGCACGGCTATGGCACTAACTCACATCATACCTGCATGGTTGCGCTTCTACAGCACACCTACATGGCTGTAAACAGCACACCTGCACGGCTATGGAAATAACTCACATCATACCTGCATGGTTGCGCTTCTACAGCACACCTACACGACTGTAGACAGCACACCTGCACGGCTATGGATATAACTCACATCATGCCTGCATGGTTGCGCTTCTACGGCACACCTACACGACTGTAGACAGCACACCTGCACGGCTATGGAAATAACTCACATCATACCTGCATGGTTGCGCTTCTGCAGCACACCTACATGACTGCAGACAGCACACCTGCACGGCTATGGCACTAACTCACATCATACCTGCATGGTTGCGCTTCTACAGCACACCTACATGACTGTAGACAGCACACCTGCACGGCTATGGAAATAACTGACATCATACCTGCATGGTTGCGCTTCTACAGCACACCTACACGACTGTAGACAGCACACCTGCACGGATATATATATATATAACTCACAAAATATCTGCATGGTTGTGCTTCCACAGCGCACCCACATGGCTGCAAACAGCACACCTGCACGGCTAATGGAACCGAGTCTCAACATACCTGCGTGGTTTCACCTTACAGCTCACCTGAATGGCTGCTAACAACACACCTTGCACGGCTATGGGACTAACACACATAATACCTGCATGGTTGGATAATCACTTGCAACGCTCAGGGTTGCACAGCAGCATTCATACTTAAATTAATAAAATAATGTCTAAATTTGTCATAGTACGTCTCGTTGATTGGAGATCCACGCACTAAATACAGTCTTTGCCCTTGAGAAGTCGTTAAGTATCTTAACCACATACTTTTAAAAACAAATAGCAAAGACTGCAAGTCTAGTCGGTCTTAACACAAAATATACATATTACACATCGTCGGTCGAAAACAGTACCGGTACATCTCCAAAAACACTGTTTCGAGTAAATGAGGATTTAAGATTTTAGAATTTTTTAAATGTTATTTTACCTATGAAATTGGTTATTATGTTTGAGTGTTTCAATTTAGTATGATGCCTATTTAGATGAGTTTTATGATGTGACAGCTAGAATTGAAATGTTAATAGTATTTTTTGAGTTGTCAATCTTTTATTTGAAATGTTCCAATAGTGCATCAAGAATTTCTTGAGAAAAATGAGATTTAAGTGGAATATTTCTATGTGAGTCGCTAGAAATCAATAAGTAAATCAGTTTTGAAGTCGCTTGTAGCTCAATTTTAAAATATAAAAGCATAAAATAATGTTATTTTTAAACTATTCCGAAATTTTACACTCACACTTATAGTAATCGGGACTTCACCAATAATACTTTTTACTTAAATGGACCGACGTTTCGGACACGTTGCAGCGCCTGTGGTCATGGTTGGACTGTAACGATTTGCTAATGTTTTTTTTTTAAACTATTGCGACTTTGTACACTCGTAATAATAGAATTTGGGTCTTCACGCGAGATACTTTTTACTTACGTACATGCACGACGTTTCGGAAAACGTTACAGCTCCCGTGGCTGTGGTTGGCATCAAGAGTTCATAAGTATGAACTTTAAATAAGTCTAGCTCTTCATATTCAATGTTATCTGCAGCCTGAACTTGCGTAATACTTATGGTACACTCTTGCAATAATATTGGGGTCGCATAAAGAGCGTAAATCTTTTCTTTTGTTGTGTTTCTTCTGTTTAGTTCACATGTTTTTTGCTTGTCAATGACGAAATGCCAAACAATTTTAGTTGTGCAATTTCTGCCGACGGATCACTAACTTATAAAGCCCAAGACAAACCAGAAATAATTTTGTTTTGAGACTCATTTCTGGGTTGACGACTATTGCAAGCAGTCCTCTGCCATCGTCAATGGTGGCAACTCAATGCCAGATGTGATCCGACGCGATGTACGGGCAGTGACACACGGAAAGCCAGTGATCTCGGCGAGTGGTGCTAATGTGATACCTGAAGGATGCCTTCGGCAGAGCTAGTGAGCAACTAGCATGTTACGCTTTTGGCAGTTAAGGATTTTGGATGCAAAATAAATACTGATTATTGGTCCTTTCCAAAGATCCTGAGGATATATTTTGACACTCTGGTATCTGGCACCGATACTTAAACCGGTAGTTTGGCCAGAGTATCAATGAGAAAGATTACCTTTTAACGCGACCATGGACGACGAAAGCGCCTTCCTCCTCGCCACCCTTGATGTGGAAATTTCAAAACAAAAATTTAATTCACATAGTGTCAGTTCTGGCGAGAGCTTCGGAGCCTGAACATTCATAAACCAGTGTACCAGGCGGTATACTCCCAAGAGTACTCAAGTAGCATCGTCGCGAGCTACGTTGGTTACTAACACGTTTTCTCATGCTTTCTTATTTCATGAAACAAGTTGCTTTATGAAAGACTGCACTCTAGCCTTTAAATTAATTTACTGTCTTTACCTCCCTTCACTCAAAGGTGATGAGACGTATAATTAATATACAGTAAATTAATATTCAGGCTCCCTGAAAACACTATCTTCTCGTGTGATTGACTATAAAAAGTAAGAGTGACGTTTTATTAATGAGCCTTGATATAATGTCGAAGTCCTTTAGCCGGGTTTAACACTATAGCATAGCATTACTCTGACGATAGCCTTTTATCCAAATTGCCTTAACAACGCGTTCTGCAGCTCCAGCCTTCCGTCCGTAGATGCACTAGGACCACATGAATACGTTACGATGACCACTTATATACACATTTATATAGTACTAACTGACCCGCGCAACTTCGTTTGCGTGACAAATCCAGAACCACTCGACCGATTTTGTGCAAACTTCACATAAACCATCTACTAAATAGTCCGAACAAAGCCTAAACATTTGGTTTGGATAGGTGAGCCTGATCTCGAGTTATAAAATTACAACGAAGAGTGGCATTGATCGATAATTCAGGATTTAGGGTGGCTTTGTCCACATCTTTAGAAAAATGGTCGTCGGGCCGATGGATCACACGAGTTTTGGAGAGCAGACCGTGACTGGTTAAACGTGGGTAAAACGAGCCCCCGCAAAATGAATCGACGTCCTGGAGACAGTCGCATGGAGAGACTGGATGTGGAAGGCGCAGGACTGTATATAGTGGCGTAATTTGGGAGAGCCCAGCAGTGGACTCATAGGCTGATTTGATTGATTGATGAACTCGCTTAAAAAGTTCTCACAATATCTTTGATCCAAATACTCCACTAAGAGTTCAGAGCGCCAATGGCACAAACCGCGCGAAAGCTTAGTTCTTAACTTAAAATTTCAAAGTCATGCTGGAACATTTCAAAATACACCGTTGATGAACTAGGGTAAACTGTAGATATTTGAAGTCTCAGTCAAACATTTCAAAATAATCTAATACAGCATGCGGAAAGTATATTAAAATTTATATTTCCTTATTGGAATTAGCGCTTTTCTGACAATTAGATTTAAAATTTGAGATATACTGTTAGTGATTTAGATAGATTTTAGAATTCTCCACCAAACCTCATACTTAACTCAAAACACGTCTGTGGGATCAAATATTGTGACCCACAAATAAATAAATAAATTTGTTACAGAATGCATTAACAACGTTATGCGATGAAGTCGTCGACATGCAGCAAGCCCCTCCTTCGGTGCAGAGCGACGGAGCGCAGAGCAATCTACCAGTGTGACCAATTGTGGCAGATTTCTGCCATTTTGGCAGATTTTGGTCCTAAATTTTGTCTGTGGCAGATCATGCTGACGATTTACTAAAATGGCAGATTTCGGCAGATTTAAAATATTTTAAGAAAATTCACATTACCTTATCTGAATTTTCAATGAATTCATTGTTTTAAAGTAATTACATCAGGTTTCTTATGAAATTAGATTACTTACACATTATTTTATCAAACTGGAAACTTCTGTTTCATGGCCAAATGTACAAGGATTTACCGCTTATTCTGTTTTTAAACAAATGAATCATATATTATGATTATGAACTGTAATAGAGTTCATATACTTATCTTCTTTATTGATTTTGTTTCCAATCAACTTTCGATTTTATTTCATTATTTTTCCTTTCATAGACCTTACCCATATGACGTTAAAGATGTTGCGCGGGTCAGCTGGTTGTTACAAATATTTGTTGAACCGAACTTCATCGAGTGCAGCAGAGCGAGCGCGCCTACTGGCTGTGGGGGAGAGTGAGTCGGGTGAATGGCTTCATGCTTTGCCTTCAAGTCATATTGGCACACGATTAGATAACAGTACTTTTCGCATTGCTGCTTGCTTACGCCTCGGTACGTCCTGCATCGCTCCCCATCGTTGTCACCGCGGTGAAACAGTCGACCGCCTAGGTCACCACGGTCTATCCTGCTACAAAAGTGCCGGTCGGTTTTCGCGACATGCTAGCATAAATGACATCATCCGTCGTGCCCTTTCTCTCGCTGGTATGCCAGTAATTCTTGAACCCAAGGGCTTGGCTCGAGACGATGGGAAGAATCCCGACGGGATGTCATTGGTGCCTTGCAAGATGGGAAAACCGCTTGTGTGGGATGCTACATGTGTGGATACCCTTGCGCCTTCCCATGTTCCAGGCACTGCTAGCTGCGCGAAAGCTCCTGCCGCGTCTGCGGAGACCCTGAAACGGCGAAAATACACAAATCTTGTCGGATTTATTTATTTGAGCCATTTGGGGTCGAGACTCTTGGACCGTGGGGCCCTAGTGCAAAGCTCATTTACAGAGCTATATGTAAACTTTTGGTCGACAGTTCTCGGGACCAAAATGCTGGTGTTTACGGCCAGAGGCTCTCCATTATCATACAACGTGGCAACGCCGCCATTATTTTGGGCACGGTTGTGGTTGACAGCGATGTGGAAGAGTTTTATGATGCATAATCTTATTCCGTATTGCCCTTTTCTTTTTAATTGATGTTGCTCTAATAAACATGTTATAAATTGTAGTATATTAGTGTATAGTAACTTTAGGTTGTTTATATTAAAAGTGTTATTTTTCCGTTAGTATATTTTTGGCAGTTTTGGCTATAAGTGTGGCAGATTTTGGCAGATTTTTTGCCCAGTCTGTGGCAGATTCGCCATTTCTGATATGGTCACACTGCAATCTACATCGCCGGCCAGTGCATCCAAATACTTCCGCACGACCGCACGCTGCTCTGACCGCCAATAAACCGTCGCGCCAACGCTAACGAATTCTATAGTTTTACGCGAATTTAATTTAATTTAATTAATCCCATTTGTATGTTTGTTTCGTCCAATACAATTATATTGTTAAAGTCATCAGTGTTCCTATTCATCTCTGAACGCGAGCCTACAAAGTGGTGACCCGACTTAGAAAATAAAAAGCGTAGTAACCGCGTTCTAAAAGTAAAATTAAATACGCGTCGCGTCTTTGCCGGTACCGCAGTTGCTGAAAAAAAAATCAACGATGCCGTTGGAAGATAAGGGAAGCTCATTACCGGCGGAATTAGCTGAGGCCCTGACAGCTTCGCTAGTAAAAGCGGAAACCGCGAAGATTAGGGTTCGAGTGCCACCATTTTGGGCAGAAAAACCGGCAATATGGTTTGCGCAAGTAGAAGCACAATTTGTGCTAGCTAACATTACCTCCGACTCGACAAAATATTTCACAATTGTCGGGAATTTAGATACCAGCGTTATGGCGGAACTGGAAGATATCGTTAGCAATCCTCCGGCAAGTAATAAATACGAAAAATTAAAATCGGAATTAATAAAGCGTTTGTCTGCCTCACAGGAGAAAAAGGTGCGTCAACTCTTGGTCCATGAAGAACTGGGTGACAGAAAACCATCGGCATTCTTCAGGCATCTGCAGAGTCTTGCAGGTCCAGGTATTCCTCCTGATTTTTTACGAACAATCTGGACCAGCCGATTACCCACAAATTTGCAAGCGGTAATTGCGTCGCAGGTGAACGCCCCTATGGAAGATTTGGTGGAACTTGCCGACCGGGTAATAGAAATTGCTCCTGTTAGTCCTGTGGCTCAAGTGGCAAGTACTTCACAAGGAAGCGAGATCGAGGTATTACGGGGTGAGATTGCACAACTTACTCGTCGACTAAATAGTTTTACTAACTTTTTCGACAAGAATAAACGTAGTCGAGGTTCTGGCAGACGTCGTGATAGACAATCGTCACGATCGAGGAGCCGTTCTAGAGGTAGATCTTTTACTACTGCTAATAATCGTACCCTCTGTTTTTATCATAATAAGTATGGAAATAATGCACACCGTTGTGTAAAACCATGCGATTACACTTCGGAAAACTCCAGCGCCAGTCGCTAATGACGGCAAGCGATTGTGGCGGTACCCCCGGCCGTCTATTTGTTACCGATGGATATAGTAAGAAAACTTTTTTGGTGGATACGGGATCAGACTTATGTGTATACCCCCATACTATGCTTTCGAAAAGGCGATCAAAGGTTAATTATGATTTAACTGCAGCTAATAATACCACTATATCTACGTACGGATATATTAATTTACAGCTGAATTTAGGCCTACGCAGAGAATTTAAATGGCGATTCATAGTGGCGGATGTGTCAAAACCTATAATTGGATATGATTTTCTTTCTTTTTATAATCTGTTGGTAGATTGCCGGAACAAGCGACTTATGGATGGCGTTACAAACCTTGCTGTAGCAGGAACACCGGCACACTCAGGCCCACCTAGCATAAAGGCGCTAGTGGGAAATTCGGAGTACCACGATTTATTACGTGAGTTTGTCGAGATTACACGGCCACCTGGATCGCCAAGGCAGGTACGTCATTCCACTGTCCATTATATAAATATTACACCTGGCCCACCTATATTCTGTAGACCTCGGAGATTGGCACCGGATAAGTTAAAAATAGCAAAACAGGAGTTCGAGGCTATGTTAAAGGATGGAACAATTCAGCACTCAAGTGGACCATGGGCGTCCCCACTACACTTAGTTCCCAAGCGTGACGGTACTTGGAGGCCATGCGGAGACTACAGAGCACTGAATGCAAGAACAGTGCCTGATAGGTATCCGGTACGCCATATAGAAGATTTTTCACAGCAATTAAATGGTTGTACCATCTTTTCTGTACTCGATTTAGTTAAGGCTTATCAACAGATACCGGTAAATCCTGATGACATTGAAAAGACTGCGATAACTACCCCCTTCGGAAAATTTTCCTTCAAATTTATGTGTTATGGATTAAGAAATGGTGCACAATCATTTCAACGCTTTATAGATGGCATTGTGCGAGATTTGGACTACTGTTTCCCATATATTGATGATATACTTATTGCTTCCAGAAATAAGCAGGAGCACTTGGAGCATTTGAGAACAGTTTTTACACGGTTCCAGGAATACGGCGTCGTGGTAAATACGACCAAGTGTAAATTTGGAGAGTCCCAGGTAACCTTTTTAGGTTATACAGTTTCCGCAGAAGGGGTACAACCTTTGCAGGAGAAAGTTCGAGTAATTCAAGACTACCCACCACCAAAAACTATAAAAGAGCTGAGAAGATTTCTTGGTATGATAAATTTTTATCGTCGTTTTCTTAAAGGTACAGCGGCTTTACAAGCTCCTCTTAATGACTTACTCTGTGGTCATAATATGAAGGGTTCAAAGCCAGTGAAATGGACCCCGGAACTTCTTGAAATATTTAAGAAATGTAAGCAAAGTCTGTCCGAGGCAGTATTACTAGCACATCCAGTTCCGGATGCGAAGCTGGCCCTAGTTACTGATGCCTCTAATGTTTCGATAGGGGCTGTATTACAGCAGAACGTCAACAACATATGGCAACCCCTAGCTTTTTACTCTAAAAAGATGAGTCCTACACAGCAGAAGTACAGCGCTTACGATAGGGAACTCCTAGCAGTATATCAGTCTATAAAACATTTTCGACACATGCTAGAAGGACGGCATTTCACTATATTCACTGATCATAAGCCGTTAATATTCGCCTTCAAACAAAAGACTCAACAAGGTTCTCCAAGGCAGATTAACCAATTTTACTATATTTCACAGTATACAACGGACATTCAACACATAAAGGGACAAGAGAATCAGGTGGCTGATGCATTGTCCAGGATAGAAGCCGTCACGACTCCGGTGGACATCACAGAGCTGGCACTATCCCAGAGAGATGATCCTGAGCTGCGGGGTCTACTAAAGGGTAACAGTTCTCTGAAATTAGAAGAAAGGAGATTTTCAGGTACAGATTTACCTATTTATTGTGACGTATCCAATAGACCTCGTCCATATGTAACAGCTGCCCACAGACGTCGAGTGTTTGAGACATTGCATAGTTTAAGCCACCCCGGCGCTAAGGCTTCAATTAAATTGGTGAGTGACCGTTTTATATGGCCATCTCTTAGAAAGGATGTCAGAACGTGGGTAAGAGAGTGTATCCCTTGCCAAACGTCGAAAGTAACAAGACATACAGTATCACCAGCAGGTAGTTTTGGTGTACCAGATATGCGTTTCGCCGAGATTCATATGGATTTAGTAGGACCACTGCCAGTGTCTTCTGGTTACAGATACTGTTTAACTATCATAGATAGGTTCACCAGATTTCCTGAGATTATACCTCTTCATAATATAACGGCCGAAACAGTGGCCAAAGCTTTTGTAGCCGAATGGATATCTAGGTATGGGTGTCCAAAAACAATAGTTACGGATCAGGGAAGGCAGTTCGAGTCCCATCTGTTTAAAAACCTGGCCAAGTTATGTGGAATTAAATTGGCCAGGACAACCGCTTACCACCCAATTTGCAACGGGATGATAGAACGACAACACCGTACCCTAAAAGCTGCCCTGATGGCTCATGGTGGTAAGGACTGGGTTGATATTATACCTGTAGTACTCTTAGGTATACGTACAGCATGGAAGGAGGACCTGCAAAGTTCACCAGCGGAATTGGTATACGGCGAGCAGCTCCGTATCCCCGGCGAGTTCTTCGTCACCACAACTGATAAGGTGGAGTACCCCGATTTTGTATCACAATTGCGTAGGAGGATTGCTAACGTGAAGCCAACCCCAGCATCGGCTCACTCAAATCAAAAAGTTTTCGTGCATAAGGAGTTAGCTACCAGTAGTCATATATTCTTGCGTCAGGAGTTACACCGTGGTTCGCTGGAACCACCATATACAGGACCTTACAAGGTGGTAGACCGGAGCCCTAAAACTATCGACATAATCATCGGTCAGAAGGTAGTTAAGGTCTCAATAGATAGAGTGAAGCCTGCCTTTATAAGTAAGGATGTTGGTGTAGGTAACAAAATACCTGATAGCACTAGACATGAGGATACTGGGTATAACACTCGTTCAGGCAGGAGAGTTCGATTCCCAGATCGTTACTTGTAACATGTACCATGTTATTCGTGGGGGGGTACTGTGGGATCAAATATTGTGACCCACAAATAAATAAATAAATTTGTTACAGAATGCATTAACAACGTTATGCGATGAAGTCGTCGACATGCAGCAAGCCCCTCCTTCGGTGCAGAGCGACGGAGCGCAGAGCAATCTACATCGCCGGCCAGTGCATCCAAATACTTCCGCACGACCGCACGCTGCTCTGACCGCCAATAAACCGTCGCGCCAACGCTAACGAATTCTATAGTTTTACGCGAATTTAATTTAATTTAATTAATCCCATTTGTATGTTTGTTTCGTCCAATACAATTATATTGTTAAAGTCATCAGTGTTCCTATTCATCTCTGAACGCGAGCCTACAACGTCATTTCGGAAATGTTCCGGTAATGAATCCGACCGACGACATAATAAAATTGATCTATGTAACTGCAATAAGAACGGTGCGTACCTATCGTATTTGGTCACATTTATTTGTCCTATGTAAAAATAAATTTTACCGTACCGGTAGAGGGTATTCACAAAATAAATCAAAATAACTAACTGTAATTATGTCCAAAATTTCTAATAGGACGTCTTATTAACTGAGGATCCACGAATTAAAATGAAGTCCTAGCCCTTGAGAAGTGGCTATGTAACTTAAATATGTACCTACTTTTGTTTCAAGGTAACTAATAGGTAGGTACATATGGGCATAATGGCGGGTATTACCACAATAAAAATATAGCTCTAAGCAACTACAATAAAACGATAAGGACCTTTTTGTCACATTTCTGTGTTCGATCTAAAACAAATGTATTCACCGTTCCGGTAGAGAATATTTCCTAAAACCCTTACCGGAGTTAAATAAAAACGTAGTTAAATGGACACCGCAGCCAATAGAGTTATGTAACCCCAGTTTGCAGCAATTCGTTAAAGTCAAATACCTTCTTGACTACAGTAGAAGTTGCTACGAATATAATACACGCTAATAGGAATAATCACGAACCATGATTAGAATTCGAATAAACTTATACTTACAGTTTTAACTTGTCACGGCTTGGCTCGCAGGATCCCACTTCTGACTTGATGAAAAATAATACTCCAATGATCCTTTACATAGCTATTTATTCTTCTGTTCTTCGTATAATAATAGATACTACTCCTACATTCCACTTAATGGTATTACGAAATAATAATCCTATGATTGTAGATTCTTTACATTTTTATTTTCACAATCTAACTAATAGTTGCACAACTAAGAACTAACTATTAATTAATACAAATATTCTACTTTAACTAATTAGCACTTTACTGAACTCGATCAGGAAACAGAATGTGTTCTTTTTCCAGAATATTCACTTTTTATCGCCTCTCAACAAATCCCACCTCCTACTGAACATTTATGTCAAATCAACTATGTACCCACTATTTTCGAATAATCAATAAATGTTTTATGTACAGGCTAATCATTCTACTATGAGGCGGTGTTGACATCACAAAAATAACTTATTACTACTTAAAACTGAATGGTTTTAGCAAAATCACAACACTTTCGTGTGTTCTTTAAGAACATTGATAATAGTATCCACATCACCATTCACTTATGATTCCTGGTTTGTACACTTTGAGCAATCTCTTTATAATATTACTTGTAGTAGGGATTATAACAACATTAACAAAAAACGTCTCAGCACTTGAGCTAACAACGCAGTTCCAAGGTTGTCACAAATATAACAAAACATGCATGTCATAATTAATGGAGTGTCCTTTTCAAATAATATTTTTAAAAAGCGCTGAGAATATTTCCACCTATGACGATCACATGTCGACGTCTTACATACAATTCATCAATGTGTCTGTTAGATGAAGGACCTTGCTTGACTTTTTGTATAATCTTCGTCATTTTGAATAACAAAAGCGTATTGTAGACTGTGACTTAATATTAAAGAGGTAAACTAAATTTACACAAAATGACGTGTGCGAGTTAAACGATGCAGTTCTAACCTTGCGACAATGACAGTTCTGTTGTTACCCGTAGGCGATGCGCTGGAGCACTACGAAATTGGTGAGATCTCATCATCGTCACAGAATAACAGTATGTACCACGAACTATCATCTGCATAGAGGCTGTCACACTTACCACCGTTGGGGAAACAGCTATCGACTAAATGACTAATGAGACGACCTCGCGCTCGGACAGAGACGTTAACTGTCTCGAAACCATTGATTTACTGGAAAGTATGTGTTGGGTTTCTAAGAAACACATTTCTCATCAGTAAAGCTTAATACACTGGCAACAACATAAAAGGGTAAGTTCACTTTACATGAGAAACCGTACCGTACAACGTTAAAATCAAAACAAATCCCACAGACGCACAAAATAGTCATCACAACAAGAATCTTGTACTGTAGATATTAACATTTAGTTCTTTAGATTCACAGATACCGTTTTCCTTAATACATACAAAATGAAACTAAATAAACAAGTTGTACTGTATACTGTAGAGATATATGCGCGGGCGCACAGGGAGGGACGTGGTGTTATTGTCGCTGCAGACGCGCTGGTATGTACGCACGTTTTTTTATGAAAATGCGGTAACCCGTGTCATCAGTCACTGACTACTCACTGACGCGCCGACGATATTTCACAATGTAGAGTTCATTAAGGTTCCATACCCAAAGGGTGAAAAATAGAACACTTTTCATGAGACTTTGCTGTCTGTCTGTCTGTCTGTCCGTCACGCACAGGAACCGTGATAGCTAGAGAGCTGAAATTATCACAGATGATGTATTTCGGTTATATATTAAAATACCAGAAATCAAAATGCCTTTACTTAAAATGCATTAGACCAAAATAGCCGAATTCGAAATACCTTAACATTCAAAATACCTTATTTCAGTACACCTTACCGTAAAATGTCTAAATTTAAAATACAAATAATTATTATATCAGAATTCAAAATACAAATTTTCAAATATCCTTAATTTAAAATACCGAAAATAGAATACAATGTGTCACTGTCACTCACACGTCTTGTTATTTGGCTTTAACTTATTTGCGCCCCCCCCCCCCCCGCCACCTAAGTGAAGTCGCAGTTGTAGCCCTAGGTCTGTAGGTCTGTTGGTCCTTGGGTATCCTTCTGAGGGCTTACCCGGGGCTTCCAACTGTAGGCTGTTATGTAGGATACGTGTGGTTTTTAGTCGGTAGGAGTCCGGCATAGTATCCATGTATCCTACATGTTAAAACGCTTTGATTCAGAGTTACAAAAGTACTACAGTGGGCTAACGAAAAATCAAAAAAAAATAACCACGAAGGCTAAGGCGGGAGCTCCGCTTCGCTTCTCTCCCGCCTTACGGCCTGGCCACGGGGCAGTCGCCATGGCGAAAATTTGTGCGGCGCGACCGGCGAAGCGTCTTGCGACTCAATCAAATGAATAGAAATGTACTGAGCATGCCACGCGGCACGGCGACCGGCGACGCGACCGGCGAAATGTACCGAGCGAACGACACGGCGACTGGCGGTGCGGCGAGCGAGTGAAACAAATGCATGAATCAGTACGACGCGAGCCACGGCGTCGGGCGGCAGTCGCGGCGACTAGGCCAGTGATCTAATTATTGGTCGCGGCGGCGAACGCGACTACCCCGTGGCCTGCAAACCATGGTGTTATCACTTAGAACTGAGCATTGAATTATAATGTAACCAACTTACGTAGGTTCTCAACGTTGCAGTTACATTGAGACCTGTCATGATATTTAATTTCGTTTCATTATAACGTAAGAGTTTCCAGAAACACGTGGTAGTTGGCGCTGTATGCAATATTAAAAAATCTATTATTTTAATTAAAAATTCACAACTAGATGGCGCTGTGCCTTTTTTTAAATCGCGGTATGGTTTCGTTACATAGGGTCATATAAGTAAGACTACTTTTCTGCCCATGGTAGTTTATTATTACTTTTTACGAACTTAAAACTATTTGTTCTAAAAGATTCAAGTTTACTTATTTATATTTGTTACACTCTATTTTTAATTCATGGCCACGCAGTCAGAAAGTTTCTTGTAATAGCTGCTTGGCACCGCTGTTGTCGTCACTTAGTCGAGTGACGTCTCTATCTCATAATATACAAATGTACTCTGTGCTGCAAACGATGCCGCACGATTAGTCGCCTCCGCCGCCGCCGCCGCCGCCGCCACCGCCGATCCCCGTGGCCAGGCCGTAGTCTTCTAACCTAACCTATCCGAGTCGGGATACTCTGAGTCGGGGTGTTAACCATTCACAGATATATAGCATCCATGTAGGTTTTAAATCATGTTAAAAAAAAGGTATTTTGTGTTTGAACATTTTAGGATAAGGTATTTGATAAATTTATATTTTGGGTTTCGGTTATTCGACCGTAAGGCATTTTAAATTATTTATATTATAAATATTTGCCTTTTGAATATTCATATTTCGATTTCGGGTATTTTGGGCTACGATATTTTGAGTTAAGGCATTAAAATTTCTGGTATTATGACGGTATACCTGTATTTCTGTTGCCGCTAAAGCAACAAATAAAAGAATTTGTATTTGTATTTGAAAAAAACAAATACTAAAATCAGAAAATAGGGGGCATTAAGGGGGTGGTAGTCTTAATAAATTACGGGGCAATCTTAGTTTAAAAAATTATAATAAAACGAAGAATCATTGGATTATGTTCAGTGATGAAATTGGGAGAGGTATGGGGTCGAAATCCCATGAAACGTGATTTTTAGTACAGAACCGTCATGCCGGAGTCCGACTCGCAATTGGCAGTGTCCTTCAAGTTTCGGGGAAGATAAATCTGGGATAGTAAGATAAGAGGTACACGGAACAACGGATCTCTCTAAAGATCCTAGAATAAACTCATCTGCAAACTTATACATATCATCAGTGTCACAACAGACTATAGGTAATACTCCGTCAGCAAGAACGCACTGAACGAGGTGCGAAGCTGCCTTTGACTACGCTTGCCTGTGGTTGTGGCAGCTGTAGCGAATATGAGAGATGTCTTTCCATTTCAATATCTGGGATATATTGTCTTTGGGCTGACATTACTACGTGGGTATAAACCTACACAGTTTTTCAAGAATCTGAAACGAGGAATGGAATGTTTATTTTCGAATTTCGATAAAAACGTTTTTATGACTCGGCAATAAAATTAACAATTTCATTTCGCTTATTACAATGTATCCTTTAGCAGCGCCCATTTTGTTTAACAGTAAAACTTTCACGACATTAAGGCAACAGACTGTATCTCTTACTATGACAAATAAATTTTAAGCGTACCGTGCCATGGCCGAGAGCTTTATCGATTATGAATGGTCCAAAAGTTGTTCCCAACGAGCCTGAACTAAACAAACAAACACATCACATTTCGTTATACTTTCACCGACGATTACGAGTTGAATAAATAAAGTAGATTGTCAAAAAGAACATCTCAAATTGAACGGTAGTCGCTTCTAGTTATCGTGTAAGTATTTTGCGTTTCCGGTATTTCGACATTGTTTTCAAGTGTCATGATCGCGGAAGAGCATCTTCTTTATTTTTTCAGATATTTCTGCTTGAATTACAAAATGTTTCGTCGGAAATAACGTTACTTTGTATTTTGTGGAAGAAGTGTTTTACTTAATTGTCTTAGTATTTATACAACATTGAGCTGTAGAATAACAGAGATTTTGACGGAATTCTACCATATCTATCTCTGCGAGTGTTCTGAATAGTTAACTTAATCCCATTCTCTCCTATGCGATCTCGAAAATGCCTACCGGGCAGAGGTGCCGCTCAGCGACTCAAAAGTTTGGAAGCTGTGATTTTCTTGTTGATATGTCTGTCTTGGAAACTCGGGATATCATTTCCCACTTTATAATAGTAGCACTGATTCCTAACTAGGAAGATATCGACTGAGAGGTGGAGAGTTGTGTACCTTTGAAGTTGCCTCACACCAGAAGTCTGCAGCACTGACAAATACATCAAGATATTTTTTATTCTTACGACATCATGCACATTACCTACATCTTTTGCTGCTGATGGATGCTATATGGCAATCAAATGTTTCTTTACGTAATCTATACATTTCAGTAATTACATGTTAAGCTAAGACAGGCATGTCCCGTAATGTAACGTGTTTCAAATCGACCCCAATCATTTTATCGTTAGCTATAAAAGAATATTATCTAAACGAGATGTTTCGTTGAAATGCGATGCTTTTACACCGTGTGGTGTGGACATAAAACTACACGAACTGTTGTTTGATAGTGTATTATAAAAATGACAATTAACATGGCTTTATGCATAATTCGTACAAGATCATGTTGTAATGAAACTGTAAAAGGAAAATGTTTCTTGTTTCTCTCTTTTTCCCAGTTGTTATAACTGTTATAAAAAATATAAATGTGCGTTGTTTACTGTATTTTTTAATTACTTACTGATGGAGCAGACAAGCATACGGCCCACCTGAATTAATGTTGATACGGTGCTGTAACGAAGCGGGACAGATCTGTAGCTATCCGCTGCTGTTGGAATTTTTTAAGCCACCGGAAGTCATCGACTTGAAATGTCTTCCGAAGCACACGATTTGAGATTTTTAAGGTGTGAAACACCTGAGTTAATAAGAAGAGGAACACGGTTAGGTGTTTGAAAAAAATAGGAGATTCATTGTCCCTGGTGCAATATTGAGTAGGGACAGATTCTATCGGCAGAATATGCCGAATATAATAATATGGCTGAGAAAACTTAAAAGGGGTTTTAGGTCTCTATCTCGCAAAACCCGGTAAAAATAGGCATCAAAATAGTTCGAATGACGTCATGGCCACAAGAAAATGCAAAACTAACAGTACCTAGGTACTTAAAATTGAAGTCATTAGTACTGACACTGTCCAGTACGCCTAACATCCATCCAAAACAATGATCTATAAATGACTTTAATCCGGATCACATAGCGAAATGATTAGGGAGAGAGCGTGATTATACGGACAGTGTACATAACGTCGTACGTGCGTGACAGATCACCCTCCGTGGGATGGTAGTGGCACGGTAGCTGTTATGTAAGCAGTAATTGGTGGTATTTTGGTGCAAAGGTCGGATCTGATGGACTGTTACCGACGCCACCGGCCGTGTGAAACGAATGCATACTCATAGATACTTTACTTTCATTTGTCATTAAAATAAGCAAAAAAATGTATCTCTCTACTTCTCTCATGAATGAATACTTATTGTGGGAAAAGTTTTAATCCATCTAGCTAATGTATAATTATGCTTGTGGTACGGAATCTAGACTACCTACTGATAAACATACTCCGTGGAAGATATACAAACTCCGAAACAAATATCAGTGAATCACACATGTATTCCGACTCGGGATTGAACTCAAGACCTCACCGACCCAAGACAGAGGCAGTCGCATGCACTACCACCACTGAGCCACAGAAGTTCCGTTTAAGTAGGTGCATGAGATTCTGATTGTATTCAAGATATCCTATTTGTAAAGAAGGATCCTCATAATTTGGTTGTTATTAGGTTACCTAGTTGGGATTTCACTATTGTATAGGAAACCGCTGGAAACCACTGCTATCTGATCTCCCATGAAGTCTGGGAGGTCTGACAGTAGTTTGGCAGGGGAGTGTGACTTTGGACCCGTGGATCGCTAAACGGGCAGTGAATAACTACCATCTTATTTGTACTTACTATTGAATTGAAATAAATAGTACGTGGATATTTAAGTAGACAGAGTTCATCTATTTCAAGCACGTGCACACGTTTTTTTTTTTTTTTTTTTTTTTTTTATTCGGAAAACAAACAGTTTACAATGTCTCCTTACTTAAATAAAAGAATATCTTAAAACCAATTACATCGTTTTCACATTTCAATTCTGAAAAATAGGTAGGTTGTTGTTTCTATCTATACTTATAATAAAACTGTAGAGGGTCGGGAGTCTGTACATGGAAGATATTTTGAAAATTTTAAGTGTAGGGCGTTCTCTAATCGATACTGAAGCCGAAAATGTAATTTAAAATTTTCATGTCTGTCTGTCTGTCTGTCTGTCTGTCTGTCTGTCTGTCTGTATCCCGACTAAGTATCACACCGAAACTACTGAACCGATTTGAATGATACTTTGTACGATCTAAGCTGATAGTCCGAGGAAGGTTCTTAGATACTTTTGATCCCGATATTTTGCGCGGTTCCTTCAGGAGAGGGGATGAAAGGCAAAATAGGTTTTTAGCTATAATTTCTCACTGCGTGGTTCGATTTCAAATATTTGTTTGGTGTCTGAAAGGGAGTACTTTAAGCATTATTCCATACAATTTTCAATATTGAGGGTTATGTAGTTCAGAAATTAGGGGCATCTCAACTTTCGGTAAATCTAGAATTCAACATTTCTTTTGAAAGTGAGTCTAAACGGGCGTGTTGGCTTAATCATAAAAGAGCTTAATGATTAAGGCTATTGTAAAATAATTCAGTCCGCGCCGAAGGCGTGGACTGAATTGTTTTAGAATCGACTTAATCTTTAAGCTCTTTTATGATTAAGCAAACAGGGCCGTTTCACACGCTGCTTGATGAGTCTCATGAAGAAGTACCCCTCCATTCGTACACCTTATGTGACGTAAACGAAGTTGCGAGGGTCAGCTAGTTTTATCTATACATATAATAAAATGATAGAAAAGCCAAAACTGTACATTGGAAATATTTAAAAAAAAATACTCGCTAGGTGTTCTACGTAAGATACCAAACCCAAAAATATAGTTAGAAAAATTTTTGTCTGTTTGTCTGTTTGTCTGTTTGTCTGTTTGCTTTGCTTTGTCCGGAAGGATCTCGAAAAGTACTGAACAGATTTGGTTCAAATTTTGCACAAATATTACTTAGAGGTGGGGCCTTAAAATAGGCGATATATTATCACGCTACATATCCTAGAGGCTAAGCAGAGAGCAATAAAATGTGTAAACCGGTGGATTGATTCGACTAAAACGTAGCAGGAATATTAGTAAGAGATAGGTTTTACACCAAGACAACATATTATTACGCTAAATATTTTAGGAGCTCGGCAGACAACAATGAAAATCTGTTTGCATACTTTTGCAAAATACAGAAACTAATGAATAAATTTAATTAATCTTTTACTTGAATAGTAAATCTAGAGGTAGGATCTTTAAATAGGCTACATATTATCACGCTACATATCCTAGGGACTAGGCAGAGGGCAATGAAATATGTAAGTATGGGGATTGATTAAGCTAAAACGTTGCAGGAATATTAGTAAGAGATCGGTTTTACACACCCGCTACATATTATCACGCTAAATATCTTGGAAGCCCGAAAGAGAAAAATTAAATCCTGTGTTTGCTATGATATCCAGACGACTGATATACATACTTATATTTTTCTAAATACATACATATTATACATAGAATACACCCAAACTCCGATAGAAACATTTGTTGATCAAACAAATAATTGGACCAAACTAGAAATCGAACCCAGGACCTTCGGTGCGGCAGGCGGCATCACTACACCGACTACGCCGCAGCGGCAGTCAATGAAATTATATTTTATACTAGCTGACCCTCGCAACTTCGTTTACGTCACATATATTATGGTGTATGAAAGGAGAGGTATTTCTTCATCATACTCATCAATCAGCGTATGAAACTGCCCTGTTTGCTTAAACATAAAAGAGCTTAAGATTAAGTCTATTCCAAAATCAATTCAGTCCGCGCCGAAGGTTTATTTTACAATAGCCTTAATCATTTAGTAAAGATTTACCCTCACATTCAAAGGGATCCTTGAATTCTAGGTTTTGCGAAAGTTGAGATGTCTCTAATTCCTGAACTACAAAACCCTCAACATTGAAACTTGTGTGAAACAATCCTGTCTTTCATCCCCTCTCCCAAAGGAATCGCACAAAATATAGGGATCAAAAGTATCCCAGAACCTACCTCGGATCATAAGCTCAGATTGTACTAAATTTCATTACAATCGAATCAGTAGTTTCGGCGTGATACTTATTAGGGATTCAGACAGACAGGCTGACATGAAAAATTCAAATTACATTTTCGGGTTCAGTTTCGATTTGAGACTGCCCTTTTTTTTACGTGCGGGAAAATCCTAATAGATGTTATGCCGGACTCCTACCGACCAAAAAACCTCATGTAACGTCCAACAGCCTATGGTTGTGAGCCCCGGGTAAGCCCACGGAAGGATATCCCAGGACTCCCAACAGACCTACGGCCGCCACTGCGGCCTCGCCCAGGGGTGGTTCGAGTGCAATCCCGTGTCTTTGGGGGGTTTCGGGTGTGATCCCGCTTCTAAAGGGGGGCGTGCGTCATGGGCCTGCTTCTGTAAGGACGGTGAGCGACCCTCTCACCGTCCTATGACCCCGATAGAGGTCGATAGTCCTCGGTAGAGAATCCCCTACAATTAAAATTTTCAAATTAACTTCCATGTACAGACTCTCCACCCTCTGCAGTTTATTATATGTATAGACTAGCTGTGACCCTCGAAACTTCGTTTACGTCACATAAGATCTATGAAAGAAGAGGTATTTCTCCATCAGACTCATTAAGCAGCGTGTGAAACTGCCCTGTTTGCTCAATCAAAAAAGAGCTTAAAGATTAAGTCTATTCTAAAACAATTCAGTCCACGCCTCTTTTATGACTAAGCCAACACGCCAGTTTCGATTTACCCTCACATTCAAAGGGACTCTTGAATTCTAGGTTTTGCGAAAGTTGAGATGTTTCTAATTTCTGAACTACAAAACCCTCAACATTGAAACTTGTGTGAAACAATTCTTAACGTACTCCCTTTATGAAACTGAAAAAAAAAATGTAATCGGACCACACATTGAGAAGTTACAACTAATGAATCATTGGTCTTTCATCCCCTCTCCCAAAGAAACCGCGCAAAATATCGGGTTCAAAATTATCCTAGCACCTTCTTCGGATCATAAGCTCAGATTGTACCAAATTTTATTTAAATCGAATCAGTAGTTTCGGCGTGATACTTATTTGGGATATAGACAGACATGAAAAATTAAAATTAAACTAGCTGACCCTCGCAATAAGTCAGTATAGAATTATTTTACAATAGCCTTAACCATTAAGCTCTTTTATGATTAAGCCAACACGCCACACAAACGTAGTTTATAATGAACACTCTTAAAAATACAACTTTACTGGAAAATGTTGAGCTTTGGCTACAGTGACATAGGTACATAAATTAAGTCACCTTAAACATAATAAGTACATGCATACGGTCACGCCTTTATCCCCAAAGGGGTATCGAGGCATATTATATGTTCAACTTTTTATAATTCGTCCCACGTAACGTAATAGGTGGTGAACCGTATTGCCGTGTTGAAATGGACAGGCGTAGATACTGCCTACTTTTGAAAATTATTAAATCTATAAGGCCTTCAACTTGGTTTAACGACTGCCATTTACTGGCTACCGTTAGCGTTAGTGTTATCGTCTCAAATCTTCTGGTTATACTCAAAGTTTTCAGTCTTTGGCCCTAATCTAACAAACGTTTCGTGTTCGCGCTTCACCATAGCACTTACTCTTTTTATTATTAAAGGGGCTAATTAATAAACACGTACGTCATACCGGCCTTGGACTCACTAAAACCATGAGGTCTCTTCCTATCCATATAGCGCAGTCCTGGGGTATCCTTTAGAGGGCTTACCCGGGGCTCCCAACCGAAGGCTGTTAGGTTGGATACGTGTGGTTCTTAGTCTGTAGGAGTCATAATACATTCATGTGGGATTTTCCTCACGTTAAAAAAATCCATCTAGCGCATAGCTCCCCGGGTAAGTTGGAGGATGTCTTAAATTTGTTCTCACATTTTGGTTACGACTTATCCTAGAGGCTCGATAGAATGCGGTTCAAACTTTACTTATAACATAATTTTCACGCGGACGAAGTCGCGGGTAACAGCTAGTAATAAGTATAAATTAGTCTAAGTGCCCTTAGGTTTTAACAGTAAGTGGTAAAACTTATTCTATATAATTACAGAATGAAGTTATCAGTTTCCATTGTTATCGGTTAAGTCGAAACATTACTTTAAGATGAAAATGTAACTCGACAGTTATGAGGATGCATGTTCAAACCAATTATTGGCAAGTATATCTCGTAGCTTAAGTGGAGATGAGTTAAACAGGTCAAAGTCCGGTGAATTAAGGCTGTTGAATAATTTTGAGGATCTGTTGGAAAACGATTTTTTTCTATAATTTGTACCACTTCTCGGGACGTGCAAGAAACCGAGGTCTGGATGCCGGCGTGTTCTCGTAGGTACCACGATGTTAATCTTGGACAGAAGTTCTGTGGAATCTATACGACACTGTGCTATCTTTATTAAGGTGACTATATCGGCAATTTTGCGTCTCTCTGCAGGTGGTAATATATGTTGCCTGACACACCTTGAAATGTAATCTTTATCACTAATATTGCATTTATACTGTAAGTACCTCAGAAATCTTTTCTGAATTGATTCTAGTCTATTTATATAGATGTTGTATTGTGGGTTCCAGATCTGCGAGCAGTATTCCAGTATACTGCGTACATAGGAACAATAGGGAATCTTTATTACTTTAATATTTTGAAATTGCGAGCTTGCCCGCATGATGAATCCCAATGCTCTGTTGGCTCTCATGGCTATATTTTCAATATGGCTCTCATACGTTAACTTGGAATCATGGATAATGCCAAGATCTCTCACTTCAGTTAAATTCCGTAAAGTCTGTCCGTCAAGTTTGTACATAAAATATATAGGTTCTGTTTTGCGGGTAAAGGTAACTGTATGACATTTTGATACGTTAATGCCCAATTTATTGATTATGCAATAAGTTTGAAATCTTAATAAGTCTTGTTGTAATAAGTAACAGTCACTAACGGTAGTGATGTGTTTAAAAACCTTCATGTCATCAGCGTAAAGAATGAAATTTGAATGTACGAAACATGAGCCTACGTTGTTAATAAAGATATTGAAAAGCAAAAGAGCCAACAAGGATCCCTGGGGAACACCCGAAGGCACGAAATTCCATGAAGATGAGTACCCATTTAGTACCACGGCCTGAGAGCGATTCCTGATGTAAGATGTAAACCATCGACGTTACATAGATGGCTTATTTTTTCCGAAATTTCATACAGGTTTTCGTTCTTTTTTATGGGAATACCTCTGATTTCGACATTGTTGGCCCTCGTCCATTGGTCCCTGTCGTTTAGTTCTTGCTGGAGTGAGGCAATTTCAGCCCGGAGAACAGTAACATCCGAGGCTGAGGTCTCAATTTTCTTTACTCTCGCATCCAAGGCCTTCACCGTCCCCGAAAAGTCATTAATCAGCTGGTGTGCCATTTCGACCGATTCTTTCAGGCCATTTATTTCCGATTTGATTGACCTTATATCTTCCGCCAAAGATGCTATCGGTGCCAGCTGCAGCATTACTTTGTTAAGTTGCTCCTGGATAATTTCAAGCTGATTAGGCATCGGGGTGGTCATGACTGGTGATGGTAATAGGCTGGATTTACATTTGGGGCAACACCAATTATTCTTCCTCGCATCTCCCCATCTGCGATAACTGCCCTCAGCAACTCCTGCACACTGATAGTCATAATGCAGCTTACAGTTACTGCATATTAGTCCCTCAGTATGCTGCGATCCAACTACCACATTTGAACATTTCGTTGAAAAGTATAGGTTACCGTTTCGGACAAAATAAACACGCGTGCGTACGTCAACAACACAACTCGCAATGAATGCGTTGCCGGTGCTTTACGCACAAATCACTACAAATCTATTAGCGATACAATAAAGCTGTTAGGTTCTGGTGGGTGGCGTTCGTATATTATACACAAGAGTGATTTTCTTATCTTCTAATTTAAGACCAGAATTTCCATTTTGATGATTTTAAAGTCGAAATTTTGAGTTATTTGTCTGCATAACATTTTAATTGCAATACGATATGTCCAGAACCAGTTTTGCCAAACATCGGCGAATAAGTCGAATAAGCCAAACAACTGCCTCCTTCAAAGTATATTATTATTTACATAGAGTATCTTTATATCAGGGAGTGCAGGATCGTAGAGTCGGTACGTAACCCCCAAATAATGAATGTTGCAACTTGAAAGCTTTTTGATAGAAATTATAATTATTCTTTCTTTAGAAATATTAGTAAAAAATAATTTTGTTAGGTAATGAACGTTTACAGTAAGCAAGCAATTAGTCGGTGGCATACAAAGTGCGTACGAGCTGTTAATTGAGCATAAAAATTATAAGTTACTGCGTACCTAATTACTGACGCCTCGAAAGTATTAGTTAAGAAACTAATTGTCAGGTGTCTCCATAATACGTTACTGACGAATGAACATTGCCTAAGCTGCAACGCACAAAAGTCAAGACCGCTTGGTGCGCAATGGTCATCGCTAATTTTTCACGAACTTTGTTGAAAAATGAAATGAACTTGAAAAATGAAAAAAGATTTCCCATTTCCCAAAAAAAATTTTTATCTCACTTACCAGACCAAATTTTTCAATTCTGCAAACAGCAACCGGATTATTGATAAATTGTTTATTTTACTGTGTATAATAATAAACAATAATGAAAACACATTATTTATAATAAAAAAACAAAACACACACGCACACTTGCACTTGGTACACACGCACTCAACAAAAAAAACATTGATTACTCTACCACCACACCATATTTTACGATCCTGTAAACACCAACCGGATTATTGATATATTGTTTATTTTACTGTGTATAATATAATTTAATAATAATGCAAACACATTATTTATAATAAAAACACGAAACACACACGTACTACACAAACGCACGCCATCCATGCGCAATCCACTCTCAACTTCAACTGTTCGATTTTTGTAAATAATTCTGGCCCATTGACGTCATTTTATAAGATTCCAAAAACAAGAAAATGTTATAAACTACACATGCAATAAACCTGTTCATAGAAAAGTAGGACGTAAGAAGGCTAAATTTAAGTTTAAAGTCGTCTGGGTAGGTGCGGCGACCGGTCGCCGCGCGGGGCTTTACGGAAAAGCTTGATTATTATGCGCGGCGACCGGTCGCCGCGAGGAGCTCTAAGGGTAATACCTTAAACAATATTTTTATGAAAAATACATCTTTTAGGACATGCGAGTGGAAAAGCTCCATTATAGGTTGTGGTAGGTATAACTTCAGATCTTTCATCGCTGTAGTTCACGACCGCATTATTCGTACAGATTAACAAAATATTCGGATCGACCCAGGGAGTCGAGCCCAGGATCTCACTGCAACAGGCGGCTACCGAATGCGCCACAGATACAGTCAAATCTTGTTTAAGCCATCCTCAGTTTTAGCTCGTTAAAGGGTGTTCCAAATATTTAAGTACCGCGTAACTATTAGTTAGACCAAGGTTGAGCTGGTTGAGCGTGAGGCCGCGACGCCATTAGATACATACAGTATTGTTATGTTAAAACAAGCTATAATGTGTGCTACAATGGGCGAAAGTACCCGCTAAGTACTGTGAGGTGCTGTAGCTGCTGACATCATGACGTCTTGTTCGACATGCTCTAGTGCCACCGAGAGGCAACGGTAAAATGAGACTATGAGGTGATATTTAATAGGTTCTCAGAACGTCTGTAAAAAATCTGAAGGTAGCAGCAATCATTTCTATTTGGCTGCCAGTGTTTCATACTTAGATACTATATATATTGTGGAGTCCTTTCCCATATAAGCTCCGTACCTTGGCTTTATAGAAGAATTTGAGGAGACCCATGAAGATTTTTAGTATTTAGGTAAGGTACATAAGATGACCCCTCCTGCAAATTGGGTAGTATTCTAACAACATTCGTATACCGCTACTTGAACGAAACAAATATGTGTTTATAGCTGGGTTATTACTGGTCATATAAACAGTGAAAGTCTTTTAGGTAGGTAAGTAATATATTATGTAAATTAAGGTTATGCGCTAAAATCCCTTTCCGAAAGATGTTTCTTTTTCACTCCATAATAGATTTATGAGAAAAAGTGAGCACCTATGGGTAGTATACACTCTACAATCTAACATAGCACTTTAATTAAGTAAACAAAGAATCAGGGACCAGGAAGGGATATGAGGACATTCCAATCACCCTCCCTGGACCCTAATTCGAGAATTTCCTTGGCGCCCTCTCATTACGAGAAAGTAGCATTTCACTGTGCTAAAAAATTCTTCCAATGACTAGCCATTTAGATATAATTTCGTTAATATTCAAGAACTAAGGAGTCTTCGAAAACACTAGCACTATAGCAGTGATTTTTCATATAGACGATTACTTGCAAATCGAACAAATTCTCTTTGTGACTAAGTTGGAGACGATTCAAAATTCTAAGTGGCCGTAACGAGGGTACACAATGTAAATAATGAGAGCCATGAGAGGTCATAATCATTGAACACTCGCCTCATTTATTCTAAAAGTCAGGCAATTTTTTCGGCTCTTAGGTAACTTGTTCACAAATAATATCCGGTAACTTTCAAATCACATGAAGTGGAGAAATTATAGCAATAAAATTGTATTATATACGACAGGTGTGCGTCTGGTTCGTGAACTATGGGTTCCGTACTTACTTACTTGTCTATCATCGACATCACAGAAAATCGGAAGGTCTTTTAAAATATCCTTTGTTCGACATATCGACCAGAAGGCGGGTGTTGACATATGCAGTGCATGTATGTTCTTATGAGAATTATTTTGGTCAGTCATTGGATTCGGTTTGCAGTAGAGTAGAGTACAGAGACACGGCAGTGGTTTACAGCAAGCAAACATTCCTTCTCTATAAGTCATATCAGGTGGTAAGTACTCCGTGAACCTATAACCAACTTCACCCTTCCCACACTACACGGTACAAAGACTTGATAAAACTGTTATTTCGTAACAGAGACTTCACTGGGCTGTTTGTAATTTCTGTGGTGCTACAGTTTGTACAAAAGTTTGTGCTTGAAGAGTTTACATTGCGGGACTTGGATTGGTGAAATCTCATCCTTGGTTTTCAGTTTGTGTAAACGAAACTCTAAATGTAATAAAGATCACGTTTGTCATTATGGTTAAGCACATCACGAGAAGTCAACCAATTCTCAGACAAAGTTCATACACAATTTTTTTTTATTGTTGTTCAAATTTAGGCGGATTATAGTGACGATACCGTGTTCATTGAGTAATGAGTTGAGTAATACAATGCGTGTTAAGTATTAATCATTTGTTTTCACTTTCTCACAAACGGATGGAAAGGTGATGCTCTTCGACCTCTCGCCGAAAGTCCTCAAGGAAGTTACGTCATCACAATCTGAATCATTAGCTATTGTGATCCGAACTTCCTGTAGGTCGTAAAGACATAATTAGTCATTAGAAATATTTTATGTAATTATTACTATTGTGACACAACGATAGACACGAGGATGATGAGACTACGAATGTGTTTAAATAGCGGATTGTAATTGTAATTATGAACACTGAATAGCTTCATAACGATGTAGGGTGTAGCTTTCTAGACATTTACTTTTTGGATTTTTCAATTTCATCATAAAACCTGCCTAACAGAACAGTTAGAAAATGTGAATTTTCTAACTGTTCTGTTAGGCAATACTAGCTGTTGCCCCCGACTTCGTACGCGTGAAAATTAGGTTACAAAATGCCAATTTGATTGCTATCTGCTTAGCCCCTAGGATATGTAGTGTGATAACATGTTGCCTATTTGAAGACCCTACCCCTAGTTAATATTTGTACAAAATTTGAAGCAAATCTATTGAGTACTTTTCAGATCCTTCCGGACAAAGCAAAGGAAACAGACAAAAAAATTCTAACTATATTTTCGGCTTCGGTATCATATATTATGTTGAACACAAAGCGAGTATTTTTTTCAATATACAGTTATGATTTTTCTATCATTTTATTATAATACTAGCTGAGCCCGCAACTTCGTTTACGTCACATAAGGTGTATGAAAGGAAAGAAGAGGTATTTCTTCATCAGACTCATCAAGCAGCGTGCGAAACTGCCCTGTTAGGCGTGGACTGAATTGTTTTAGAATAGACTTAATCATTAAGCTCTTTTATGATTAAGCCAACACGCCAGTTTAAATTTACCCATTTTTAGATTCATATGTCTATGTTTGATTCTTCAAAGTGATATAACTTTTTTTATTTATAAGCCGATTGACATGAAATAAACACTAAATGTTAAGTGGAGCAAACCTCAGCACATTATAGAAAATCGTATTGCAATTGGTTAAGCGGTTACTGAGATTAGCGTGCACAAACGTACAGACAAACAGATATACAGACATACAGACAAACAGACAAAAATTCAAAAAATCATTGTTTTGGGTTCTATTGCGTTCATAAAACCCCCCTATAATATTTTTTCTTATTTATCTTCCATGTACAGACAGCGACCAGTTACGATTATATGTATTGACTAGCTGACCCCGCAACTTCGTTTACGTCACATAAGGCGTATGAAAGGAGAGGTATTTCTTCACGGCCACATCACACGGCCGCCAACATGAGGACCACTGTCAGAAGTCTTAAGGGCTGTGAGAGTGGCCCCCAATCTCTAGATGAACCATGCCATCAGGTTGGTGAAGTCAATTTGGCGAGCTTAACATAAAAAAACAGAGATGAACGCACGCTTCAAGCTCGATGCACCGCGATCTGACTGAGACATGCACTATGGCGTGTCGCTGCGCTGGACGGATTGTATGTTCTCTTTGATTGTCATCTTCTTCATCAAGCTGGCTGCACGTCGTTGCAGCAGATAATGTATCAAGGATATATATTTAGGATAAGTAAGTATATATTTTTATGAAAATTGTCCTGTGTGAGTGCAGTTGGCTACCAACTTGTGCCTTGGCACACTTTAATTTTATTTGAACCAGACAGTTTTCAGTAAATATTAGTTTTGGACTGCACCAGTTAGCACATTTCACGAGACATTGATCATCTGCAGTATTCGCCAGCACCCAGTTCCCACGCCGCACAGTGGTCTGAAAATCGAGCTCCCCTTTCGTAGAAAGTCAATGTGGGATATTCATAATACCAAAATATGTAACGTGCCAGGTATACATTCCTTTAATGCATATTGTAGTATGAATGATTGTAGTTACTCCGCGCCAGAGAAAAAAAATATTTCGTTTTTTTTTGTATGGGAGAAATTACATAAAGTACATTTTCTTGCGACTGAATGAAACTGAAAGGCTGGTACTCATACGAGCTATTGCCGCTCTTAAGGCGATTACTTTGACATACCACTCATGTACCTTTAGGTGCCGCTTTACACGTAGGATTTTTTTGAAATTTCGAATTTCGGAATTGAATTTTTTAAGTATGTGACGCATTTAAATTCATTTGCTCCGAACCTTAATGAGGGTAGTTATACATAAATAGAATGTTTGGCATGAATTCTGTCAGTAACGTTTAGCACTTGTGCGCGTAAACTTTAATTTTTCTGTTCTTTCCAATTTTCTATTGCGATGGAAGGTTTTGGTACCAATCTTGATATTTTCATGTTTGTGGCCGACAACCCTTCTTTCTCAGATCCCAATGTGTTGTTTAAAGTGTTTGTGAATAGTGTTGATTGGTCAGAAAATGAAAAGAGAGACTTGAAAGAATTCTGCCAAACTTATGTGTGTGCATTGAAAAAGAAATGGATTTCATGTAATCGCACGCGACATACTTTCATTAAAAAATACGAAGCATGACTCCAAGAAGACATCAAGTGGCCTGAAGTCATCAAGGAAAAGATGACTTCCTCAGTAACGATAGATCAGTCACCATGTTCCAGTTCCGAATTTCCCGTAAACGAAGGTGTCTCAATATCCGCACAACCACAGACTTGTAGTGTTGGAACCTCAACATCTCTTGGAAACCAAATAAAGTAGTTTTCGGAGTTCAGCCCGTTACAGAAGAGAAGGAGAGTAGAAGAGCTTTTAAATTATCCAACGGAGAGTCTTGCATATGCAACTGGCTTTTGACTTCGTTGAAGCTTCAACGAAGTCAAAATACCTAAAGCTTTATCAGCAGAATATACGGGCACATTTTTCTTAGTTTTCAGTATATCTTTTATCTTTGTAGTCTCTTCGGGATTCTCTGTGACTAATTTTATTATGTCTGCTACATCTTTATTTTGCGCCTTCAAGCCAGTTGCATAAGCAAGACTTTCCGTTGGATAATTTAAAAGCTCTTTTACTCTCCTTCTCTTCTGTAACGGGCTTAACTCCGAAAGCTGCTTTCTTTACGGTATACGATCTCCAGGGACCCTAGTTGTAATGGGTGTCCTGCAGGGTTCAATCCTTGGCCCATTTCTCTTTTTAATATACATAAATGACTTACCTTATTATGTTAGGGATGAACATGAGATTGTTCTGTTCGCGGATGATACTTTTCTGACATTTAAAGTTAATAGACAGTTAATGGATTATTACGATGTTAACAGTGCACTCTCTAAAGTTGTTTATTGGTTTAGCGTTAATAACCTTCTTTTAAATGATAAAAAACTAAAGTAATAAAGTTTTCAACACCTAATGTGAGACAGGTGGCGACCAATGTACAACTAAATGGATCCGGGCTGGACTCTGTGGAGACTTAAGTATTTTTAGGCATTACAATTGACTCGAAGTTGCACTGGGGCCCGCATATAGAAAAATTGACAGGTAAATTAAGTTCAGCTGCATATGTAGTAAAAACAATTAGACGGCTCACTGATGTGTAAATGGCTAGAGTAGTCTATTTCAGTTATTTCCATAGTGTTATGTCATACGGAATTCTTCTCTGGAGAGATTCAGCGGACATCAATAACATATTTATATTACAAAAGAGAGCTGTGAGAGCAATATACCAGCTAGGTCCTAGAGTTTCTCTAAGAGAAAAGTTCAAAGAAATTAATATTCTAACTGTTATATCACAATACATTTATGAAAATTTAATTTATATGCATAAAAATAAGGACAAATTTCTAAAAACAAAATTGATATACACAATGTAAATACCAGGCATAAAGATAAGTACATAAGCAGTTCATTTGTCGGACAATGTTTAAAGTTTTATAATAAACTTCCCAAAGAAACTAGATTATTGTCAATAAACAAATTCAAAGCTACCATTAAAGCCAAATTATGTAGCAAGGTATATCATACAATTTCAGACTATATAGATGATAAAAATGCGTGAGTTTAAGGCGCTCCAAGTCAACACACAAAAAAAATGTACCTACTAAGACGAATTTTGTTTAAAAAAAGGATAATGCTTAATGAAAACTCGCGTGTACAAAACTCATTACACAAATCATTCAACAACTACACCTCTGTAGTTGTTGAATGATTTGTAATTACCTAATGGATGTTAAAAGAGTGGCCGGAGTTTTATTGCCAGGTTCTTTTTTCTCCAGCTCTACCTATTGCTTTGCGAATCTGGCAATAAATGATTGGTTCTACGCTTATGCGTTATATTGTGATTGTGACCTATATGAATAAAGATTTTTATTTAATTTTTTGATTTGGTTTCCAAGAGATGTTGTTCCACCTTCGTTTACGGGAAATTCGGAACTGGAACATGGTGACTGATCTATCGCTACTGAGGAAGTCATCTTTTCCTTGATGACGTCAGGCCATTGGATGTCTTCTTGGAGCCATGCTTCGTACTTTTTAATGAAAGCACGTCGCGTGCGATTACATGAGATCCCTTTCCTTTTCAATGCACACATAAGTTTAGCAGAATTGTTTCAAGTCTCTCTTTTCATTTTCTGACAAATCAACACTATTCACAAACACTTCAAACAATACATTGGGATACGATAAAGAAGTGTTGTTGGCCACAAACATGAAAATATCAAGATTGGTACCAAAACCTTCCATCGCAATAGAAAATTGGAAAGAACAGAAAAATTAAAGTGTACGCGCACAAGTGCTAAACGTTACTGACAGAATTCATGCCAAACATTCTATTTATGTAAAACTACCTTCATTAAGGGTCGGAGCAAATTAATTTAAATGCGTCACATACTTAAAAAAATCAATACCGAAAATTCGAAATTTCAAAAAAATCCTACGTGTGAAGCGGCACCTAAAGGTACATGAGTGGTATGTCAAAGTAATCGCCTTAAGAGCGGCAATAGCTCGTATGAGTACCAGCCTTTCAGTTTCATTCAGTCGCAAGATAATGTACTTTATGTAATTTCTCCCATACAAAAAAATAACTAAATATTTTTTTTCTCAGGCGCGGAGTAACTAAAATCATTCATACTACAATATGCATTAAAGGAATGTATACCTGACACGTTCCATATTTTGGTTTTATGAATATCCCACATTGACTTTCTACGAAAGGGGAGCTCGATTTTCAGACCACTGTGCGCCGCCCACGCCGGGGCGTCGCACTAACAAGCGCGGTCGCCGTCACGCCCGACTGTGCTAATCGACACGGTGACCAGCTCTTTGTCACGGCTAATGACTTAATCATCGCACCGATAACCGCTCATCTTTAAACCTGTTCAGTGTACCTAAAGGCTTGGAACTGGTTATGGGCTCGCGTGTTTACCATCTCTTAATATCATGGGGCCGTTTAACAGCCGTGAAAATGTACTCAGGCCTACAGTCTTAGAAGACAATAGCAGTTGGATAGGCTCAGGCCTCCAGGTAAGGCAGATAATCACACAGGTATATTTCGAAACATTGAACAAATTATCAACTACGTTCACAGTTATAGTGATTACATTTTGGTATCAGTAACACTATTTATTCTGTAACACTGGATTTTGCCGTGACCATTCCAAAGACATATCACCGCAAATTCAGCTTCATGTTATGATCTATCAAGTCGCCAGTCGACATAGCAAGTGTAGCACATCTGGTGTCCATAGGCTACGGTGGCCATTCCCATCAGTTGGGACGTATGTCTGTATGTCATCTCATTTGTGTATAAAAATGATGATGATTGAATAACAGTAGTTCAAAACCCGTAGTGAGTCAATCAGCGGCGCGAGGTTGTCATAGATTTGCGTGCGCGCATGTATCGACTTCATGCGTATAATCACCGCGTGCGCATCGCGTTAGTTCCATTCGACGGTGATCAGCAGCGAGGAGACGAACCATTGTGATGCTAAACGGCTACAGTTGTAATTTATATTGTGGTAATAAAATGTTGCGTTTTGTGTCATTGGACCTTCGATCAAATAGTTTTATTTGATCTGATCCAAGCTTTGGACGAACAGCGCATGCGTAACATTACAATCTCCGAGCGTTTCCGTGTTTGGGAAGGCAAATGCGACAAACCGTGTAGGTCCCGGTTTCCTATAACATGGCAATTGTTGAGTTAAGTTGAGAGCCTTATAGATAACTTGATAATTTTGACTTTGGATAGTTACAACATGTATACCTGTAAGTACAGAAAAAAAGGTAAAATGTAGACATCTGTATCACTTTCGGGGATAAAGACGTGACTGTATCTGGTATGAACCATCAAGTCAATGTGATGAACATAAGCTGGTAAGCAGTCCTTTGGTACCGCAATGTCGTCCACACGCGCAAAAACTGAGGCGTGACGACGAGCACGCGCACGCTCTTGCGCCAACGACCCCATCACATAATACTGTTGATTTTAAGCGAACTTAGAGTTTGTTATGTTTTGGTAAAAATCCCAATAGCTTACAATGTAAAGTAAGTAGGTAACGCGGGTCAAAGTAGCGAAGTATCTGTAGAGGCAATTACTCCAAATTTACAAGTGTAATGTGCTGCTAGATTTTCAACCCACACGGACTATGACCTGAAGAATGTAATGGCTGGTAAAACGGCAGGGAAAACATTGTTTAACTTTAGAACAATTTTTTTCCATTAGTGAGGGCGCTGTCATCTTTCTTGCATTCATTTATTTACGAACCTACTCGTGTTCGCTCTCCAGTTGACAGTAATTCTTAGAGGAATTACCTACCTATTGGTTGCATACCACACAGCAGTTATTTTCTATCCACGTTGGAAAAACTAAACAATAATTAAAAGTACCTCTTGACTAATCTTAACTATTAATCTTAAATGAAATGAACAAAATGCAACTGTTCCACGTTGTGTTTATCTCAAATCATCTTAGGGATTAGAAAGTAGCCGTGGTAGGTACGAGTACTAAGGCAGGCAGCACGAGATGACGCTATGTTAATGGTACACAATCATTTTGTACTGAGGAAATACGACAATATGCTTTATGAGTTATGATTATGAGCCACTTATATTGCAGACATTGCTACGAGTAGCAAGAGCTAAATAACGACAAATATACTGTAAATATACCCGAGATGTTATACGTTGACCTAAACTATAATGGCTCTGCTAAGTATTCAATCGAGGACAAGAGATGATTCCATTATGTATCCACTGTGCCTTATAGCACTTAATAGACAGGCTACTTCTTGTGTCATATGTTTGTAAAGTAAGAGAATATTTTTAACCGTCATTTTCGCAGCAGTCACGTATGTTAATGAGCATCAATATGATTACGATTTGAAAATAATAAGAGAAAGTAATTTGCAATACATCCTGTACCTACCACATATAGTGGAATTCCGGCGTACTCAAAGGTCGTCCGCGGCGCCTACGCGAGCGCACAGCGTGACTCACGCAAGCGTTTGTTTACACAGCAGCATCTGCGGCCGCCGGAGTCACTACTGACACAGGTGAAAATGATAACTATTAGCATTGTACTTTAAAGAATACTACCAGGGTCGTGTGCTGACGACGCAGATCGAGAAAAGGGTGAAATGCGTAGTAGGAGCAGGAAATCTTTGAATTTCTAAGAAGGTATGTAAAAAAGAAAGATTGAATTTGTTTCTTTGGTGGCCTTTAAGATGCATAAATAAAAATCCGTTCGGCATGTGCTAGACTGCCCAGTCACAGAATAACTACTAGTAGGTACTTGGCCCAGTGCTGGTTAGGTTTAGCCTCTCGGATTAGCATTAGCTACAGTTTGTCTATAAAGTCGTGAAATTAAATGAGGGCGCTGCTGAATGCACGTATGCAACCCTATATAGTACGACCAAAATGATTTTGATACGAGGAGTTCGTTCCGAGTAAAATCTTACTAATATTATAAATGCGACAGTTTGTGAGTGTGGATGTTTATCACTCTTACACGCTCGAACGGTTAAAGGGATCTGGCTGAAATTTGGTACAGGGATACATTATAATCTGGAATAACCATGGCTACTTTTTATTCCGGGAATAAGTTCTTACGGGAAGCGGGAACGGGAACAATACAAATATTATAAATGCGAAAGCTTATGAGTGTGGATGTGAGACTCTTTCACGCTCGAACAGTTGAACTGATCTGGCTGAAATTTGATACAGGGATACATTATAGTCTGGAATAACACATAGGCTACTTTTCATCCCGGGAATAAGTTCCTAACGAGAACAAATTCGACGCGGGCGAAGCTGCGGGCATCAGCTAGTGAGTTAATAAATAAAACACATTATACATTTTTAATTTTGTTTCTGTTTTATTGAATCAGATCCAGAATAAAGTTATTGAACCAGATCCAGAAGCCCCGGTCTAATAGCGTCTTACAACCCACCAGCAGGTGCCTAGCAGTCCCAATTGCTTTGCCACAATCATGTAATTACATGTTTTATCTGTAACTTTCCCCCATCTGACAAGGATTTTTTTGGCGCAGTGCTCAAATATTAAAATCGTCTATTTCTTTCTTTGCCGACCTTTTCTGTGTTTACCAGGAGTTTCAAACTTTCCTTCATTATTAAAACCTTCGTTAACTATTCGCCTAACTGTACTCTCTGATTTTCCTGAAAAGAGTAAAAAAAGAAAATTAATTACATATTGGAAACCAACTATTGACATAAAGCAATTAATTCAAAATAAAAATTGGTAGAAAACCAGATTGAACTGAGTATCAAAAATGTAGGTCGTACTATAAAATAACCATGTTGTTCTAACCACTGACTTACAATAAAGGTAGATTGTAAGTTTAAGATTCTAACCTAAAAATATGTAAACAATGCCTTTTTTTTGTCTCCAAATCGTAAATTCAGTGAATTTGTAACTTCAGACAGATTCAAAACAAACAATAACACGATTACATACCCACCAAAGATGCTTTTCGCTCATAAACATCCTCAAAATCGCACAACAATTTAGTACTTTAGTACCAGCTTAGTACTCCGCGAAACATCACTGGAAAACTTTAAAAATCACTTCCTGCGCACCACTCCGATTTTCTTTACTCATTTCTGAAACCTTTATGCGTAGTTTGATCTCAATTTGTTGCAGTTTAATACAAACATTAAAGTTACGTAAGAGAGTAAACGAAATTCGACGATAGCATTGACAACTGACGTACATATGTTTCGTGTTGCCAGTGTTGCCACACACATAACTATTTTTAGTTCCTCAAACATTCATGTCACGACTTTATAGACAAACTGTATGTGCGTAGACTACCTGCCTTCCTAGAGAAGGATGCCCACCTAATCGGTGCCTTATAGGCCTATAGGTAAATTCTGTTAATACCCGTCATTACCCGTCCAATTCTATCTTTTTGATGAACAGACTCGATTAAGGAACAGTGTGCCTCTCTTTACATAGCTACAAACACATGTGAGATAGTGATTGACAAAACATCAACTGCAGTAATAGTGTAACTACTAACAGAAGTACCTAGGTAACCTTCCATACATGCAAAGCCGGAACCGTTATGAAACTGCCGATAAATGTGCTAAGCTTTTAACTGGGCTTCAATACAAAGTATATTAAAATAACAGTAAAAAAGTGTGGGGCCGTTTGCACGAGGTCGGCAAGCACACAGGTGCGGGTGGTCGTGGTCCCACAAGTACTACGCGTGCGTTAGTTGAAGCACGGTTGAAAAGGGTTTCCTCGATACCTTGGTTCAACTTGTCGTGCACGAGTGGTATGTACGCAATCACTTTCTCCTGCACATGCGCCGCCAAATAATTGAAAGCACATTAATCCGTTTACTTTACATACTGAATACTTACTCGCTTTAATGAGAGGCCTCAATACCGGAGTTCCTGTTAACTAGTCAACACACTGTCTACAATCGTGTTTTAATGAGAATGAACCATACGTCACGAATAAGAATGCTGTTTCATGTTGCAGTATTTATCCTAATATGTATTGCATACTGATAAAAAATGGAGTTTGTTTCGGTAGTTTTAAGAGTTACTTGCCCCTGTAATTTACACGTATTACCAAAATAACTTGCTTGTATCTGTAGCACACCGGTTGACCCCATTTACTGTAGCTTAGTACTTGACATAATCCACAAGTTTACTAAAAACCAAATGACAACTGCCATAACTATTGTTCATTACCAGTTCAACCAGTTTAGTTTTTGTTCATATAATTTCTCCACTCTGCTCATCCGCTGTAGTCACTAGTCGGCAAGAATGTGAAAATATGAGGTCAAACCTTAGACCATATAACACACATGGTTAGATGATCTAAGGGTCAAACGGATATGACGTTATTATAAGTTCCATTTCCAAATCCAAATCTTTTTCTAAAAATAATAACGGTTGACAATTTCTTATTACCAAGTACTGATGTTCCCATAGATTTAGGATTCTTCGTTACGATGTTCCTGTATGTATTCTAGTGCTTATAATAATCTGTACCTTTCCTGTGCTGTTCTTGTGAAAAGGAATGCTCTTCGGTCCAGGAGTCAATATCTTAGAAAGTAATTTCCTAGGAACCTCAGGGTCATATGTATAGGTATGTAGTTTCAATTTTTTTTTCGAATAATGTAAGTACCTGAGCAATTAGCAATGAGCAAACACTAGATTCAATAACAACTTGTACGTCGATACAGATAGGTGCATGCGCTCTCTGTGTGGCAGAGAGTCATCGAGACACGAAGCAATATATAATCAATATTGAGTCATACACGCTTTCGTTCTCGGAATATTTTTACAAAGGAAATAAATCATTTCAGAGAATCTTCTCAGTCGTTGTTGTGACCAGGCAACTTCCACTCCAAAAGAGGTTACACAGCGTTACGCCACGATCTCAGAAGCTCAAGTCAACCGCGTGGTACCCCCAACTGATGACAGGCTGTAGCGTAGTAAGCGTAGTAGTAAAGAGCTTGGGATGTTCGAAGACAGTTGCTTCCAAGGTTGTCGACAAAGTATCATAAAAAAACTTACCAGCTAATCAAAGTGAACCTGGTTCAGCTTGAGGAGCAACTGGAACTTTACAACGTAAAACTCGACCTAGTGCTAGTCGGACTAGCACAGAGAGGGTACGCCCCAAAAAATGGTTAAAAATCGCGTTTGTTGTGTGGGAGCCCCCCAATTTCAGCTTCCTAGCTATCACGGTTCCTGAGATACACTGCGGGTGACGGACAGCCAGACAGACATACGTTCGGCGAAGTCTCATGAATAGGGTCCCGTTTAACCCTTTGAGCACGGAACCCTAAAAAGAACGGTACCTACTTATGTCGCATATTGTACAGAAAATCGCTATTTCTCTTTAAAACAATAAAATTGCAGACCAAGGTTGCCGGCATTGACTGTGACTAAGATAAGATAACCATTGTTAATTACAAATTGCACGTTGCAATATTGCAATGGCGCTAAATTAATTCAGAAGATGTAAAGTTCTCGAGGTTCTTATCTAAGAAAATCATAAATTAAACAGGCACAGTGCAAAATTTCAGAGGGTTTGGGGCAAAATTGGCTCTCAAACTTGAGATCTCAGCCGTGACTTTCCGAAAGGACACTACGGTTTTCTGTAACTGTTGTAGGATTATCTTGCCATCGTATTCGAAATAGCTGCAGAGATTGGAAAAAATGTATGTGAAAGTACCTAACTGGCTAAACTTATTATTTACATGTGTATATACTACAAGCGCTCATTTAGCCCCTTGTCTCTGTGTTGCTGTTCTGCTACGTGAATGTTTTCAGACTACTCAGAGGGGTGACCACTGTTTCCGTGCTTGGGAAGGCACGTAAATACGTAATGCCGTTGGACCAAGTCCAAGTAGCTTGAAAATGTTGGACACTAGCCTCAACCTGTATCTGTCAATATTAACATGACAATAGGCTCGCTGCCTGTTGCTGAGAAGATTCGACACATCTTTTCACAAAACTCGGCTAATACTACTTAATCCGTTTTTCAGTATCCGCCTGTTCGTAGCTCTTACTGTCGAGTGCATTCAACTGTTGTGTTGCCGAAATAAGTAGTGGCTGCAATAGCACTGGTACGTAATGAATAATGAATCTTAGAGTTATTTATTTTTGTCACAATTACACTAGATCTATATAAGTGTATTGAAATTATATTATGTAAGCCTTAACGTATTATCGTATTTTGTTAGAGATTGTTACATAGCTGAAGGTGTCATCACAACTTTAGTTTTAGTACACTCTTACTGAGGCAAAAGTAGTTCTGAAACGATAGCTAAGTCGATTGCAGTAGAGATTAATAAAGTGTTATTAGTTTTTTATAGGTACGTTATTATGTACGAGTTGGAGGTTTATGTAACAGACGTAGGTAATATATTATGTATATTACCATGAGTCTTGTTGGATTACAAATGTATTCTAACTATGGCTACTATTTCCAGCCTTACTTTATCCCTATTTGTTTGGAATCTTGACTTCAAACACGGATATAGTCAGCAAGGTGACTGCATGGCCTCGTGGTCCAGTAGTTAGTGTGCCTGACTACGGATTCGGAGGTCGTGGGTTCGATTCCCACCCAGGACAAATCTCTTTGTGTGATGAGCACATTGATTTGTTCTGTGACTGGGTGTAATTTATCTACAATATGTATGTATTTAGAATTTATATAAGTATGTTTATCAGTCGTATAGATCCCATAGCACAAGCTTATTTTAGCTTAATTTGGGTTGCGTGAGATGTCCACAAATATTTATTAATGTATTTAAAAAAAACAAAAAAAAGGACTTACAGAGAAAGTCCGGTTCATTTTTGTGTAAAGATTTTCTGAAAGAAATCCCTTATCATAGGATCGCCAAAGAGAGTCTCTGTCAATAGTCTTGTGGACTGTGAGAGTAGCCTCCGATTTACTAGATAGCTAGCTTTCCATTATTTCAGAGGCGTCATTATGGCGACCTAAATATACAAAAAACTATACTCATCGATCGACTAACAGACATGTTTGTTTCAGCGCTTTACAGACGCTGTCGCCGCATCACCAGCACCACAGTGCACCGTTGACATACCTGTAGGTACTCATGATGGGAAAAAATAGGTACCTATTGTCCATAATGATATCAGACAATACAATCCCACCAAAAACATTCTGTAAAAAACTAGCCAAGTCTCGTTGGAGCTACTTGTTTATCTCTAAAAAGTAATGAGATCTAGACAAAGTCGTGCCAAGTCTAAGGTTCCTTACTGCGATTAATTTATTATTATAGTTAATGTTGTGTGACTTGGCCGTTGAAAATTCTTTATACGTGAGTGTGTACAAGTTAATTATGTTTACACGTAATGTTATATCTGTTGTAACTACCTATGTTTGTTAAGCGAGATAAAAGCCCATACTGGTATTGGTAATTGGACGCTAGTGTCTCATTTTAGGCTGTTATTGATTGGGCAACACATGCATTCAGCATTGACAATGCTGACTTCTGCTCTCTTCTTTTTGAAGCGGCAAATCGACCACCGATCTAACATAAAATAGACGTACAGAAGGACTTCTATCAATGATTATAATAATAATAATTGACTAGTTATTGAATTAACGTTCTCTAAGTGGCAATTTTCGATCGTCAATGGGTAGCGGTTCTGGCGACAGATTGGTGCAATGGTGTCATGAAGCATCTTGTTTTGTACCCTTGTGTACCCTTCAACGGCCAAGTCACACAACACTAACTATAATAATAAAGTAATCGCAGTAAGGAACCTTAGACTTGGCACGACTTTGTCTAGATCTCATTACTTTTTAGAGATAAACAAGTAGCTCCAACGAGACTTGGCTAGTTTTTTACAGAATGTTTTTGGTGGGATTTCACTTCTTTTTGTAGAAACGTGGGCATATTGATTTATTTTATTAGATTTTCTTATTAGACGCAGTTTTTTTCTTTTAGGAGTAGTTTTTTTATTATTACAGATCTTTCTTTTCTTTTTTTCCGGTTCTGATTCTTGTACAACAGTTTTTTGTATTGCCCATTCGCGTGCATGCGATATTTTGACCAAATTTTGAGCGAAATTAATATTTTAGTGTAATTTGTTTATTTAATTTGTGTAATTTTCGAGTAGAATAAAGATAATCATTCGACTATTTCTTCTTGTAAACTTGTAAGTGTAAGTATAAAAGCCAGTCTAGTCTTATCCAGAGTTTTCCTTTAATTTTATTTATATTTGTACTAGCTGACCCGCGCAACTTCGTTTGCGTCTTATAGGAGAGAAAGAGAGAGAGAGAGAGAAAGAGCGCGGTGTGCTATTGTTATTTTGATATCATGTTTCACGTCATTTGTTCCCGTCGCGTTTACTTCCGTCGCGTCGCTACTATTCATTATTTTAGAAATAATTAACGTTACTGTGATCGAAAACCTCCCAAAGACGCGGGATAGCTCCCGCATCCCCATAGGTGAGGCCGCAGTGGTAGCCGTAGCTCCGCTTACCCGGGGCTCCCAACGGTAGGTTGTTAAGCAGGATGCGTGTGTTTTTAGTCGGTATGAGTCCGGCATAGCATACATGTAGGATTTTCCTCATGTTAATAAAAAGGTAACTGTGATCGAACGAAATGAATAGATCGAAAATAGGTTTTTTGTTTAAGAATTTTTCAACTTTTCAATTTTGTAATACATTATTTTTATGTAACTTTAACCATTTACGCAGAGGCGCAACGGATACTCTTATATCGATTAAATTTTCCCCGTTTTCAAAACATTTCACATTGCTGCTCCGCTCTTTCAGTAGTTTCAGTAAGGCTTGCCTTGGTATTTGATCATGGTCCCTTTGCAGCGTGTGTCTAATCCAGCTAAACTTCCGACGTTTGATCTGTTAGTGGATAGGGGTCTCACTGCAGCGTTCCAATAGGCTTACGTTCGTGATTTTAACGGGCCCGTATAATACCGAAGATCCGTTAGAGGTCAACTTGGAACTTGTAGCTGGTGCGAAATGTCTTTATTGACCTTCCATGTCTTGCATCCGTATAGTAGTACAGTTTTAACGTTGACTTTGTTTTGGGTTTCACCAGGTTTCACTTTTCGAGTCAATTTTCGCAACTGCCATACGGGGCGCAGCTGTGTGAAGTTTCCTTTTTTTTTTTTTTTTTTTTTTTTTTTTTTATACCACTAAGGTGGCAGACAAGCATACGGCCCACCAGGAGGACTGGTGGTCCTCTTGTGCTCTTGCCTTGGCGAGCCTCGAAATGATGTAGGTACTCTTCTAACCCATCAGTTTCCGACACGACACTCCCAAGTTACGTGAATTAGTGAACGCGCTCGACATCTGTGCCAATGCGCAGCGAAACAGACTCTTCTCCCCACACCTCATCTCCTGCGTCTGTCGATTTTATTTTCAGTCCTTCCATTCGCTGTCTCATTTTGCACGTTGTCCTGTAGACATGCATGACGGCATGTGTCCAAATTGGAGATAGTACAGATGGAAAACTCATGTATGTACTTTTTTGCGGTTTACCACTGTTGACCGAAATTCATTTGATCATTTGACGTGTGACCGAAAAAACATTAGGCCATTCTACTACTGATCGAATGAACAATTGACCAAAAGAGTTTTTATCGAACAAACATTTGGTATTTTTACTACTGATCGAATGAACGTTTGGCCGAAAAACAGTTGGCTAAAGAATATTTTAACAGGGGCTGAATCAAAATGGCTAGGTTAGGTTAGGTTAGAACTGCGACCACAACGCACGAGCCGAGCGAGCGAAGCGAGCGTGCCGCGGCAGCGGCCGGCGAGTGCCAGTACCGAATTCTACTTATTTCGCTTTTGTTTGTTAAAATATTCTTTAGTCAACTGTTTTTCGGTCAAACGTTCATTCGATCAGTAGTAAAAGTACCAAATGTTTGTTCGATAAAAACGCTTTTGGTCAATTGTTCATTCGATCAGTAGTAGAATGGCCTAATGTTTTTTCGGTCACACGTCAAATGATCAAATGAATTTCGGTCAACAGTGGTAAACCCACTTTTTTGTCACACCTACCCTCTGCTACACACACTCCCGCACAAATCAGTACCTATCGAAAATTCGGTTGAGACCGCCTGACCTCGTGTCTGTGAATGTGTTGTCTATGTGTGCGTAGCCTCAGCGAATTTAGTATGTAGGTTTCCATCTGTACTATCTCTAATTTGTGGCGTGTGAGTGCCTCAGCAAGCACAGGTCATCGGCGTCATCTAAATCCTTCAGGATATCAGGATAGTCCCTATTCTATGCCACGCCGCTTGTTCTTTGCGGTATTCAGCATTATGCCAACTATTTTCTATGGATGACCCGAACAAAGGTACCTCTCATAGTGGTTATCACAGAGAAACACAGCTACACGCTGGAGAAGCGTATTGCTTAGTGGTGGCTGTTTACTATCATGTTATTTTCATAACGATCCTCTAAGGTAGGTACAGTATGTGTTTGTGGCGTAAGTTGTGCACCCAACTCGATAGAGGGCGCTGTCGATAAATCTACATCGCACTATAACTTCGATCGTGTACGTTACATACCAGTGGCCGATTAATTAGTATAGAGGAGCGAAAGGAACATTAGTACTTTGGTAAATTGTAATACTATATAAGCAAACAAGTGTTTTGTTTGAATACAAGTTTAATTAGTCAGTCTAGTGTTTCATTCAATCAACTGGGGCAGACGAACCAGTATAAGAAGATCCCCGTTCATTTTGGTCCTTCGAGCCGGATTCTTCGGTGTGGTACGGGACTATACCACCAGCCCCGGTTAGGATTACTGGGTAGTGGATCGCTATCCAGAGTACAGCCTACACACTAGGCGAGGCGCTATACCATACAAGGTGCGTGTGGTATTGGCGGTGTCGTCACTGTGTGTGTGTGGGCAGCCGTCGAGTCTTCTGGCAAGAACAGCGGTCATTCGGTGGTGCATCCGGAAGGCGGGCGCTGGTTGCAGCGGAACTACGGCAGGCGCTGATTGCAGTGAACATATGGCAGGCGCTAGTTGCAGCGAACATACAGGCAGGCGCTGATTGCAGTGAAGATACAGGCAGGCGCAAGTGGTCAGCTGATAGACGAACGAAGCGGACAAGTATCAGTGAGTGCTGTGAACAACCGTGAGTACATTTTGTTAAATATTATCAAAGTTTAAAAGAAAGTGTTTTGCAAATAGTAAGTTGCAGTGAAGTAAATATTTTGGACTTTAATATTTTTATAACAGTTTCATTGTTAAATTAATAGTAGTTAGGACTTGTAATAGTTTTAAGCTAAAAGTGTTTGAGACGGGGAATCCACGCCCGATTTCCCTCAGAATTATCGGCCAAACACTTGTAAAAATTTAAGGATTTTTAAGGACTTAGAATTTATGAGTATTGATTTAGCTACTAAGAATAACAACAAGTCTTGAGTTTTTATATTGGTTTGACAATTAGTGGTCAACTTATGTACCTACCGAGTTAGTTAGCCTTTGTTCGTAATTTTTGAAATTGAGAAGTCCTGAGTTTGTAGTTTATAATTGGTATCAACTTAAGGAATTAAATTAGTAGGTATATAAAGTGCTTGTATACATATTTCCAGTGTACGATTGTTTTGTGATTCATTTTATTATTAAGATTTACAATGGAAACATTGAGTAGCTTGCAAGAGGATACTAAGACTAGGATTTTAAAGGCTAAAACTAATTTTAAAAAGTCGCCAAAAGACAGGTTGACGCTGTCATATATGGAAACTAGGCTTGAATCTTTGGAACAACAATGGCAGTCGTTTTCAGACACTCATATTAAAATAGTCTCTCAAGTAAATAGAGTGGAACTAAAGGCTTCAGATTATGAGAAAAACGGCGTGTACGATGAAGTTGAGGAATTGTATGTATCGTTTAAAACCTCACTAAAAGAAATATTGTATAAGTTACAAGCTGCTGAAGCAAGCTCTAAACTTAGCATTCCCTCTGCCTCTGCTGTATCAGAACAATCAAGGACTCGGGTAAAGTTACCAGAAATAAAAATACCAACCTTTTCTGGTCAATATACAGAATGGCAGACGTTCAGGGACTTGTTCTTAGGACTAGTTCATGAAAACAAGTCTCTGGACGATGCACAAAGGTTCTATTATTTAAGAGGACATTTGTCTGGTGAGGCTGAACAGTTACTAAGAAACTTTAAAATAACGGCAGATAGCTATAGGACTGCGTGGGCTAAGTTAGATGAAACCTATAACAATAAGCGATTTTTAGCTAACGCAATTTTAAGAAGGTTGCTAAATCAAAAAGGTTTGATATCTGAGTCGGCTGCTGAGATAAAAAATCTTGTAGGTACGACCTCTGACTGTTTGGAGGCTATCAACAATCTAGGAGTGGATGTATCTTCTTGGGACATCCTGATCATCCACCTTATCAGTGCCAAATTAGATAGGGACACACGAAAGGCTTGGGAATTAAAGGTGTCTTCAGATTCAACGGATGAATTACCGACCTTTAACCAATTTTCTGAATTTTTAGTAAGCCGTTATCGAGGTTTAGAATATTTAGGTGATAGTGAGAAGCCTGCTGAAAAAAGGATCTCTAAGTCTTTTCACATTGTTAGAGAGAATTCGGGTGCTTCATGTGCGTATTGTTCAGGACCTCATAAAATAACTGCTTGCAAACAGTTTTGTAAGCAATCCAATGACACGCGCCGGACTTTTGTCATGGATAAAAAATTATGTTTCCTCTGTTTGAACAGCAACCACTCTGCCAAGCAGTGTAACAATATAGTTCGTTGCCAGGTGTGCCAGCGTCGCCACCACTCAATCCTACACCCAAGCGGTATTTCTGGGTCTCAGGGGGACGATTATTCTCTTCCGCAGAACTCATCGTCGCCTGAAGTCAGTTCGATAAAGGAACAGGTGGTGGCTAAGAGCGACACGGACACCTCAGAAGTGGAAGTATCCAAGAACCCTCTAGTGTCTTGTCTTTCTACAGGTTACAGTAGTAAGACTGTTTTATTGACTACAGCTGTGGTGCAAGCTAAGTCAAAGGACGGCACGCCGCGTTCATTGAGAGCCTTATTGGATCAGGGATCGCAGGGTTCCTTTATTTCTGAGAACGTGGTCAACTACTTAGGGCTTCGAAAGACTGCGTCTATAAACGCCATTATAGGTGTCGGAGGTGACAAAAGCATAATCTCAAAATTCACTGTCACTTTGAGCATAAGCTCAAGACTTAATCCAGGGTTACAGTTTAAAGTTAGTGCCTTCGTATTAGAGTCAGTTACCACACTTCTTCCAGTTACGAAAGTAACTCGGATAGAATGGGCGGATCTGACTAAGGATGAATTGGCTGATCCCGAGTATCACAGGCCTAATAAAATAGATATTTTGTTAGGTGCTGAGGTATTCAGCCAAATCATCCACGAAGGTATTAAAAAGAATGCAAACGGAACCCAGTTGGCACAAAATACTGCCTTTGGGTGGATCATTTCCGGAGTCTGTGAAGTCGATTATTCCTCAAGGATTTACTCCCACATCACAGTTATGCACGCATGCGTAGTGGGAGAACCTTGTGAAGGGAAAAAGTTCTTAGCAGATGAGAAAAGCAAATGTGAAAAATTAATCAGAAGCACGACTGCACGGCATGAAAGTGGTCGGAATGTTGTAGGGTTGCCCTTTCGTGAACCTAACCTGATGGTTGGTGAGTCACAGTCAATAGCTGCGAAAAGTTTAGAGTTTAATATAGGTTTGGAAAAGTTAACAAATTATAATTCTAATAATAAGGTAACTATGAACTTACCTGATTATGCTATCAGGGAGTACCGGGTCACTACTGCAGTTTGTGTTGTTGTCGTCTTTGATGCATCCTGCAAAGGGTTGTTATCATTAAAGAAACTATTTTTAGTAGAGCCAATGGTGCAGGTAATGGGTTGGAAAATTAATTTCATTTTCCATAGTGAATGTAGCAGAGACAAATTCGGAATCGCGAATAGCATTTTTTATAAGTTTTACATGTATGCCTATATTCTTATGTTTAGTGCTGAAAATATAGATCAAGCTCACGAGCTTGATTTTAAGATAAATACAGTCCAATCGAAGGGTAAATTCCAATTAACATATTGGAGTAGTACACAGTTAGTAGATAAAATAAGTGAAAAGATAAGGGGTACGAAAAAGCTAAAAATAATAAGGAATAATATAGTGAGAATACTCGGACTTACCTGGGACTTACAGGGTGATGTCTTCGGGTACTTTGTTATGCTTTCTTTTCCGGCCACATCTGTAACAAAGAAGAAAATTATATCCTACGTATCTTGGCTCTCCGACCCATCCCGATGGCTGACACCCAGCATAATTAAAGCAATGGGTCTAATAGAGAAGCTTTGGGTGGCATGTATCGGTTGGGACGAAGAGGTATCAAACAATTCAATAGATGAATGGGTTACTTACCGTCGAGACTTACCTGTGCCAGCTAGTATTATTTTTCCAAGAAGGTCTCACTGTCGCACAATATCCGATGATCTTACATCTAATACGTATTGTGCAGCAGTAGTGTACCTAAAAGTGCAAAGCCTTAAGGGCCTACACGTGACGCAAGTTGTGCTTATGAAACAAGTTTTAATAAGTAGCTTAAAGTTTGGCGGTGTTGTTTTATTGGTCAGGGTGACGGCAGAGGCAGCTAACATGCTTAAAATTGCCTTTGAGAGTTTGCGCTCGTGGACGGTCTCTGGAGTAGTACTCGCCTGGCTAAACAGCCATCCTGCTTGGCGGAGGGTCTTCTATTCATCTGCACCTTGGATATTGGTTACAAGTTGTATCAAACCCCGTTGTACCTAGTAAATTTTGAATAAGGAAGGCATTTATTTCAAATGAATATTGTAAAATGTAATAAAGATGTATAGAGAATAAGATTTCCATTTAGCATAAGTTTAAGTCTTTCTTTTGTATTGTTTACCTATCGATCTTTGGTCAAAGTTCATTATGGTTAAGTAAAAAAAAAAATCTGAAATGTGTAACTTAAGAGCAATCTTTGTACTGAAAATATTTATTTTATGGTTGGAAAGTAAAAGTTAGTGTACTGAAGTTAATTTTTCAACAATTTATGTATTTTTACCATGTTGCATGGTGGGCGGCCCAGTGTATGTTAAGGACATTTGCCAATATGTCCTTGGTGGGCGGTATGTTTGTGGCGTAAGTTGTGCACCCAACTCGATAGAGGGCGCTGTCGATAAATCTACATCGCACTATAACTTCGATCGTGTACGTTACATACCAGTGGCCGATTAATTAGTATAGAGGAGCGAAAGGAACATTAGTACTTTGGTAAATTGTAATACTATATAAGCAAACAAGTGTTTTGTTTGAATACAAGTTTAATTAGTCAGTCTAGTGTTTCATTCAATCAACTGGGGCAGACGAACCAGTATAAGAAGATCCCCGTTCAGTATGTATTTTCAAAAGAGTTTGTGAACTCTATGTTTAATTTCTTTTTCAGAATATTGATGACATTTGATTGATGCTATTTTATACACGTTACGATTGATGCATGTAATAAAATTGTAACACGCCGATGTTTGTATGTAAATGGCTAATACTGAAGAAAATTCTAAAATAAAGGCTCTTTGTTTACTATTTTCTATGAAATTGCTTATTTTGAAATATTACACCTACCTAAAGTAATCTGCTGTAAGCGTTATTCACTTTTAACGAAAAAATATTTGCGATAAAAGTAGAAGAATAAGTTAGTATGTGACCCGTATAATGACCCAGTTCAATCATGGCGACACAAAATTAATTTCGTTGCGCATTATTTTGATTTGCTATATCTCCTAAGGTATTCATTTAATTTGCATGGTGTAAAGGGAACAAATAATTTTCATTATATTTTCATGCCCACTAATGTATTTAAATTGAGATGGGTTAACACTTTCTTGGTGTAAATAGCATTCCAATTACCACTTTATAATTGCTAAATTTTTAAAGAATGAACATGGTTATTGTATGTTATCCTTAAGAGAAAAACATATGCTGCCGCGGACTTTTCAGTAGGCCTATATAAGATACACAATTCCATGGTCCATTATTTTGTAATACCTCGAAGGGTTTAGGCAGCGTTTTCCTTAAGAGCTCCCAGACGCCTTATTTTTTTCTGACCTCTCCAACTAATGTCGTAATATTTTAGTCAATGTCAACAAAAACTCAACAAATTATATACGAAAACCTTCCTCGAGAACCACTCTCTCGATTGGTGATCTCAGCCTGAAACTCCATGCAGTGGTTTTTAAGTTTATCGTGAACAAACAGACAGACAGACGGACAGGCGCGGCTGGGGACTTTGTTTTATAATATCTAGTGATTAAAAGCAGAAGGGGAGGCATTCGCCCAGCAGTGGGATGCTATAGGCTAGATTAAATTAAAAGATGTGTCAGATGTCGATTTTTTATGTCCCAATAGTAGAAGGGGGCATTACCATATCTCTAATACACCTGAGACCAGCTGAAGGTTCTTCATCAGATACTTCAGACCTTCGATTTTTGACTTCAAATAAAGCGGCCCACCAAGTTGAATATTATTTGTAAAGGCGGTATGTCGATCTCTAATAGTTTGGTTGGGCTCTTGTGTTTTCTAATCAGGGTCACCAGGTATCTTCGATTATTCTAGTTTTTATAGTTTTCCCTTTATGTGGTGATTAAACCCTAACTCTGTACCAAATTTCAGCTCTCTGAGTTTATGGGAAGTACTAGTTGTATTTTGATGATCATGAGTGAATGAGTGTCATAAATGCGAAACTTTGCTTTCGCTTAACTCCGGAAGTAAATGACCTACAGACTTGAAATTTTGGATTTTAAGTATGTGATTATAGCTTACTAGATGACGAAAATTTCTGCGTTCTGGTCTTATCCAGAGGTTCTCTACTAGGGGCCTGAAAATGCGGCGAAATGGTTCCTGTAAAGGATGGTACGGCAGTGTTTGCTTCGCGCTCGACTTGGCTTGGGGGCACTGCCGTGCCCCCAAATAATGCACTAGTTTGTGTTTACGCACGGACCCGGTGAGATATTGAATAATAGAATGAATAGAAAGTAAACGCTCCGTGATGACTGCCAAATTTCAAAATATATTGTGTTCGCAATTTGAGGATTGGACTGAAGGTAAAGAAATACTCATACTAAATGTAAGAAATGCCTAAAGGGTTGAGTCAAAATCAAAAGTCATTTGAACCCCCGACGAGGGCCTCAGGACGGTGAGGGACTGAGGGGGCTGCTCACTGTCCTCACAGAAGCAGGCCCTAAACGTTATTATTATTATTATTATAAACGACAGCGTGACGTGAGGGATTCACGCATGCCACACCCCATCCAAGAAGCGGGAAAACACCCGAACAACCCTCCAAAGACGCGGAATAGCACCCGAATAACCCTCCAAAGACGCGGCATAGCACCCGAACCCCTCCTAGGTGAGGCCTCAGTGGTAGCTGTAGGTCTGTTAGGAGCCCTGGGGTATCATTCCGAGGGCTTACCCGGGGCACCAAGCAGTAGGCATTAGGTAGGAAACGTGTGATTTTTAGTCGGTAGGACTCCGGCATAGCATCCATGTAGGATTTTCCTCACGTTAAAAGACCCCGAGGTTATTATAAGTATGGGCGGTATGTGAGAGGTGGTGGTGACATACCTACTGTTTTTTTGCGGTCTCTTCTTATATCATTGGCCTACAGGTGTACGTCGTGCTTACCCACGTCTTCTAAATTAAGGTTAATACAATTATTTGCGGAGTTTGTTTATGTAATTGAATTCGTAAAAATGTGTCTACAGTCACGCTCACAGCGCAGACTTCACGAGGAAGGCTCGGCTTAATTGGATTTGGTTTTGGCATGTGTTCTATTTTGTCTCGACATTGACTGTCCAATCAACTACTTCATTGTCACATATATACATGAGACCATTTCCTCAGCATTCCACGGATTGCTGAGGTCCATAGCGTGGCACAGAGGGAAACAACTGTGAGGGTGTCTGGGACTTGCGACCTATTTGAGTAGGTTTAGCGTCGCCACCTCAAGACGCATCAGCGCTCATCCTCCACGGTTCACAATGTTCCCCCCTCTGCCTAACCAGATTTGGTAAGATCTTATCAATGCCGCTTTGGATATTCGTTTTAGTAAAGAGCTTACTTTAGCTCTTGAAAATTCTAGGTCTCTTTACGCCTTTATCCTCGTAAGGGTAAGCAAAGGTAAGCCTCCTACATACTCACATTTTATTATTTTGTATTTTATCCCACTTATAGTAGGTGGGGCTAAAGGCCGTGTAGAAACAGACAAGCGCAGGTTGTGGCTACCTGTTTATACCTACTATTCAAGTCGTCCATAACACTCGGCTTAAGTCAGAAACTGAACGCAATTTCACACGGTTTTCTCCAATAGATAAAGGTTTATTTGCATGCGGGTGAAGCCGCGGGCATTCTTTAGTACGTTTAATAGGTGTTGGTGTGGTCATTGTTTGGTAAAACGGTGTGTAAAGTTGTTTCACACCATTTGTGCGCCCGATGTACCGGTACAATGGTATCAAATAATCGTGAATAATTGCGGAGGCCGAATAACTGAATTGTGTTATACTTTTCTGTTACGAACAGTTTACTACTGGATAGGTACTTACATGCACATTGTTGCAATATCATTGAGGTGTGAAACATTATTCCAGTAAACTTTACAACCCCCGGGTTCATGAAACACGCCTGCCGTGGAAACTATCTCTCGGAATCTTAGGCCCGGTATCCACCAAAGCAGAAAAGAGATGAGACGAGAAAATAAAATGCATTTTGTCAATGTTTATTAGAACAAATTTCAACAGTGGGTCGGTCGTCACAACCAAGTGGTCTCATGGATCGACACGCGTGCGTAGCGCTTTTGGTGTTGCAAACTGATTTATTTATGGGCTTCGCTGACTATGACTGATAGTCACACACACCAAGAATTTATAGGTAATACTTATATTTTTTAAATTGAACTTCCCGAAACGGCCGCCCAGCTTGATTCGGATAGTTTCAAAGAGTGCTATTGTGATTGGGTTCAAAATTGGAGAGTCCATAGATGCAAACGAAACCTAGCGTGTAAAATTGTTAAACCCCCAACCTACCACTTAAATTAATTTGACTGTTCTCTTTAGAAAGTGCTGTTCGAAGACAATCCTTAATCAATTCAATTATAACAACAAGCTGATCCAATTAATGCCAATAACCGTTCGCCAGGTAGCGCCCGTCTAATGAGATTTGCCAGGTTGTCGTTTTCGTGCGACATTGAGCGACACGTGCGACACGGACCTACTTCTATATAGCCCGTTCGCTCTAACTTTGCCGCTCGGCTCCATACTAAAGTAGAATTTTTAATTAGACGAAGTAAATTGACAGCAACAATTGTCACTTCTTTATACAATGTTGCGTATTTTCTATGACGAAGTGACATTAGCTACTGTCAATTTACTTCGTCTAATTAACAATTCGGGTATACGCCCGAATTGTTAATTAAACGGAACGGGTAGTACTAATTAAGGGCATTCCACTATTATTGCATGAAACAAACATGATGCTCTTGTACCTAATGCTGTGAAGAAAGAAATTAGTTCAGAATAGATTAAGATTTGCAGGTCGTCCTACAAGGTCCTTGCTGATTGATGATTAATAGCAAAGAGCTTCCCTCTAATAAATGGTATTAAAAGCATATGTTCTTCCAAAACTGCATACGTTTTAGCAGTTACACCTTTCGCACTCTAGACACTCAAAAAGTCAAAAAACATTTATTTCACATAATCCTAATACATAGGCACTTGCGACGACACCTCAATGAATACAAACCAAATAGTATCTACCACGCTGTCTACCTTCGGAACTAAAACAGTTTAATGTAACTGCATGTAGGCCTAGATGATCTCTAATTGATGATATGATCTCTAATTATAGAACGTGTCAATCAATTAACATAAGTTTAGTGGTTACATGGCTGAAGTCAGATGTCAAAATGAGGACATACAAGTGGATTTTTTATCGTGTGGAAATTGGCACCGATGTCATAACGAACTAGAACCAAATCAAAATAACACACACGATTCCTACCAATCTGTCTAGCACCGGTCGCCCCAGATAACTCCTAGGCAGGATGTCCCAGGAAACTGCACTAGATTGAAGTAAAAAGTCAACGTTATGACGCTGACGTCCGAATATTAAACTCAGTGATGTTAATAGTATACGCCTTACAGTATAAGCATAGCAATGTGCCGCCAAACAACGTAGGCTGCATTACAGGCGCGGCGTTTAGTTTCCTTTTGCCTACAGAAGCCAATGATTAAAGGTTCAATGGAGTGTCGTTGGCATGCACAGTTCAATATGAACTATTTATTTAAGTTCAAAGGTCAATTTGCGGCTTCAGCATTCATTTTGCGATTAAGTGTTGTTGTGTTCCGCAATTTCTTTATTAGTCAATAGATACAAAAAAAATCTCCTTGACTATTTGTTTCTGTCCTTTATTTTCTTTCTCATATATTTTGAGTCATTTGGTCGATTACAAGCGCCTCATTCAATGCCACCTGTAAACTTGCGTACCTACCAATGGCGATGTTATTGCTATACTAATAACTAAATATGAAATGTGCCTACATTCAGGGCCTGATTTAGGGTTCCGCGCGCCCTAAGCTAGCTATGAATATGCGCCCCCAGCTGCAACTAATTAAATAACAAGACACTTTACGTTAGCTGATAATATATATAGCTGATGATAGCGTTCCTAATCGTTTTTCCTGAAAAATTTACAGACAAGAACGGCTCGAAAGCCGATGTGCTGGGGATGGCCCTGGCACATTGGCTTTCGAGCATAGAAAACCGAAAAAATGGCTCATCTGTTGGGCTGCTACGATGCCACAGACAGACACACACATGCACAGATACACAGGTCAAACTTATAACACTTCTCGTTTTTCGGCGGGGTTAATTAAATCGTCAGTAATTAGGTAGACGAAATACGAAAGGTACCAAATAAGGTACTAGAGCTAAGCTGAATCCTAGGTGTAAGCTGAATGTAACGGCTCGATTTGTCCGGGTGATTACCATCCGGACATTTCGATATAAACAAGAGATCTGTTGTTTTTCCGGTAATTACATCTACTTCTTCTTCAAAAAAACTTTCCTGACTGTCACGAAATAAAAGAAAAATAACAAACAGTCCTAAAATCTGCTTTAACGTTGCAGTGTCCCCGATATGATGGGACATTACTGATCACCTCCGGCAATTTGGACTAAACCCGAATCCCCCCAAGAAATCAGATAAAACCCAAACCCACGGGAGGAACTGCGATGGCGGACAAGGTCTACGAAACAGACATTGTACGCCATCGCAGTTCCTCCCGTGGGTTTGGGTTTTATCTGATTTCGGGGAGATTCGGGTGAATCGGGGAGGGGAAATAGGTGCTACCCTATTATAGGTACCCTATATAGGTGCTGCCTCTATCGCAAATATGACTTGCTCGCAAAAAGACTCAGTGGCGTCCTGTTTTCTCCCATTGAAGACCATGGCTCTCACCACGGTCTCCAGCGTGAGAACATCTACGCCCAGGCCCGCAACGAGGTTGCAGTGCATAAGCTGATCGTAACCTCGCTGCAGTCACCGTAGTGCTGACACTCGGATGTTAACTTCCGCCGCAGATACTTAGGTAGACACGCTTCTGGGAAGTCCAGAGTTTTCCCCAGGAGTTCCCAGGCGGTTCAGTAGTTTAGGTAGGTAGGATAATTTGTCCTGAAGTCAATAACGCAACGATTGAAGAATAATTGACATTTATTTGCCAGTTCACAAAATAAACTTAATCTAACTTAAAACTAGGTACTCATCCGAATCTTTCAGGGATGGGACTTCCTTCCTTCAGGAATATGTAGCAACATAAGAATATGGCTCTACGCCTATATTATTAACTAGCTGACCCGCGCAACTTCGTTTGCGCCACATAAGAGAGATGGTAATACACCTGTTCCCGTCGCATTTACTCCCGTCGCGTTGCGTTTACTCCCGTAGCGTCTCGTCGTTAATATTAAATACTACGTGAGAGAGAGAGAGAGAGAGAGACAGAGAGAAAAAGGTTTCTCGTCGCGTGTATTCCCGTTGCATTATTTTTAAGAACAATTTCGTTTATGAAAGAGGTATCCCGTGACATTATTGTAGAAAATATTTGATTGCCATTAAAATGGTTATTGTGCACCAACCCAACGATAGGGATTACTCTCAACGAGTCACCCTAAAACGGGTCACAGTGTGACTCGTTGAGAAAAAAACTCGCAAGGAGTAACAGTGAGACCCGTTGTTGACATTTTATTCTCATCTAGTACCACTGGGTCTTGTAGTGTGACTCGTTAGGAAAATATCGTCGTATCGAGTAACAGTGCTACTCGATGCGAGTTTTAATTCTCATCTAGTATCACGAGTGTTACTCGTTTATCGTCGATTTTTTATTCTTATCAAGTAGTTAGTACATCATATACATAGTATATCATGTAAGTATAAGTATTATAATAAGTTAAATATGTATGCCGAATATGATGAAAATAAAAAAAAATAACAAAAAAAGACACCAACTTCAAATAAAACTAAATACTGAAAAATAAAATTTACTTAGCACAAAGTCAGTATATTCTGATTTATCAGATATCATTAAATATAATACAGAAATCGGTGCCCAGTAAAACTATACAGGATGAATTTTTCAAAAAGGATTGGATGGCCAAATCCGTAACTATAAGGAATAGCGAAAAATGCTTAAAGGAGTCACGAGCCCGATTTTGATGAAACTTAAAACCTCATCATTAGATTTTTGAAAAACAGATAATCCTAGCTGGGAATCGAACCCATTGATTTTGAAAAAAAAAACACACCCTATATTATTGCACCATACGATAGTGTTGCTATTAAGGGTCTTATTCTGGGAAGTAATAACATACGGCAAACTAAAGGAAAATGCTCATCTTTAACAATATAAAATTTATTTGCTTACATTAACTGATTAGTTGTTCAAAATGTAGACCATTGTCTTCAATACATAGCTGGATTCGAGACCTCAAGGATCGTACTGCATTCAATATTATTAATTCCGTTTAGAATATTCTCCAAAGAATCATTCTGAGCATGATTTAAAACACGGAATAGTTACGATCTATTCTGGGATTTCGAACGAAACAAATTATGATACAAAATTTAGGTACATGAAATATGAATTCTATTAAAATTCCAAACTTTCCTTAAATTTGCCGTATATCATAACTTCGCAGAATTTGATCCTTATCAGCGACACTATCGTATGGTGTAATAATAAAGGATGTATTTTTTTTTTACAAAATCAATGGGTTCGATTCCTAGCTAGGATTATTGGTTTTTCAAAAATCTAATGATGAGGTTTTAAGTTTTATCAAAATCGGACTCGTGACTCCTTTGAGCATTTTTAGATATTCCTTATAGTTTCGGATTTGGCCATCCAAGCCCTTTTCAAAAATTCACCCTGTATAGGCTTAGGTAGGCATTATTAATCTCTCAGTCATATTGGCACCGACTTTAGTTATTTTTTTTTATTTTCTACTTTTTAGTGTACATAAATAGAAAAGTACCTATTTATGAGGTTTACTATGTACAGAGGCATCAAAAACAGAATTTTTGCCGTAAATTTGATGATTTACCTCGATTTTCCTAAGATCCCAGCATCAGATCTTGATACTCTGTATACGGGACCAACTCAGAAGTAGCCTCTTTCAAACAAAAAAAAAATCAAAATCCATCCATAAATTGGCGCCGCTATCGCGTAACATACATACAAAAAAATAGCGTACGAATTGAGAACCTCCTCCTTTTTTGAAGTTGATTAACAAATTTTCATGTCACTTTATTAACTTAATACTGAATGACACAAGCTTTCTTCGTTGTTTCATAGTAAATCGTTTATCAATGTTTATTTAAATATAAAAATAAAATCTTGTTCAGAATAGGTATACTTAGCAAACAATGAAAACTCTAAATTTTTTTTTTTGCTCAAGTATTTATTTGGTTCAATCTGGTAATCGAATACGGGACCTCAGCAGGGTTCTGAGGTACCCAGTAAAGAGGAGTATGAGAGTGCACCTTTGCCGGCCTTGCATTGTACGGGATCGAAAAACCGAACAATCAATACCTATTCTTAATATCAATTTATTTTTTATAATTTTTGGGTAACTTCTCTAAAAGACAAGTAAATTAATAACTTTTGGAGAAGTTACTAATATAATCTTGTTAGTTAATTACAAAAATAATATATTACGAGTACTTACAGGTGTTACTTCAAGAGAATAAAAATTCCACAACGAGTCACACTGTTACTAGTAGAGATTTGTTTGTCCGAACCAGTAACACTCGTGATACTAGATGAGAATTAAAACTCGCATCGAGTAGCACTGTTACTCGATACGACGATTTTTTCCTAACGAGTCACACTACAAGACCCAGTGGTACTAGATGAGAATAAAATGTCAACAACGGGTCACACTGTTACTCCTTGCGAGTTTTTTTCTCAACGAGTCACACTGTGACTCGTTTTAGGGTACTCGATGAGAATAAAGGAACGATAGACACATGACATGGCGCAATTTTTTTAGAACTTTTTTAAGAGAAACAATTTTTTACTACATATTTTTTATATAACTATAAATATTTACGCAGCACACGCAACAAAGCTCTCAAAAGGAATAACTTTTCCCCCGTTTTTGAAACATTTACTATTACTGCTCCGCTTCTATTCGTTGTAGCGTAATGCTATATAGCCTATGACACTCCACAATAACGTAGCTTTCTATTGGTGAAAGAATTTTCAAAATCGGTTCAGTAGATTCCGAGATTACCCCTTACAATTTAACAAATATACAAACACACAAACTTTACTTCTTTATAATATTAGTATAGATAAATAGCTGCCTTAAGGTATAGGCAGGGTTTTTAAACCAAAACTTGGAAGCTCATTCAGAGCTTCCGTTTTCAAATATTAAAATTTAGTTAAATAATTGGGCTATGTACGCCACTTACTGTTATTTCAGTGAAATATATTTTATATAATAATTTACTTTGATGTGAAATTTCTTCGACAGTATGAAGTAAAATAAATTAATTTTAGTTAGTTCCTGATTTTTTTCTTCTACTATTGCGCACGCTTATATATAGCTTACATCCCACCATATCTCCTTCCATTAACTATCCCTACTTTGACACTAATAAGGACACACCACTGACCTGTAATAATAATCGCTGGACTGGCTATTCCATACAAAATGACAGCTACTTTTTTGTGCCGATTCAAAGCGCCTCTGTCGAGTGCACTGAGAACTAAATTAGTTTGCAAATGGCCGTTGTTTGTTTATTTCAGAAGGAGTTTATGTGTGAAATTTCGAATATTTTTAAGTTATTACTGTGATTGGTATAAATTTGAAGTGTTTTGATGTATAAATTTAGTTCATAGTGTAATTAAGTAGATATTTAGCATGAGATCGTGTGTATATTGTAAAACAAGATACGAGAAGGGCTGTGGCGTCTCTTTTCACAAGTAAGTAAATCTAAGAATCTAATTCTTAAACAATTATTATAAAACCATAATTTAGGTTTTTTTTTACTATCATAAGCGAATACCCTTCGAGTTTCGGGGATTTTACGAATATTTTTATAACCTATAATGATTAATAGGGATGTCAAAATGTATATCGATAATTTTCTGTCCAATGCCAAAATTCGTAGTTTAAAAAACAAGAGGCATGGTAAAAGTTCTTTAATAATTTAATGAACATATTAAAATTATTAATAAACACTTAAAATTGTAGTAGATAATCGAAACAGTAACTAACTAGCGTGTGAAATATAACTTTTACGTTACGTTACGTTACGTTACGTCACACTTTCTGATAGAGGTATTTGATGTGACGTGACGGAATGCCTATTTATTCCAATCTTATTTTCTAAAAATAATGTAACTAATCCTTAATTTGTGTACCAATTTATATTACTTTTTGTTATTTATATATTGGACATAGTCGTTAGAAACACACATCAATCAGATTTATTCTTAGTGGACACAAGCCTATTTTAAGAGAATCTACTTTGTTTTTCAATCTTTTTAAAATATGTGACATATTTATATAGATAATTTCCTTTTAAAAATTATACAGATGTGCATTTAAAAATATACCGTAATAAATGTGTGATTTCATATTTTTTTTAAATGCCTACCCTCCTCTGTACTTACCTACTGCAAACAAACAAAACTACAATAAATCCTAATCCTAATTAACCTGTCACTTAACAAAATTCCTCTCTGGGCACGCCTGCTTCGGGAAGTAAATGGGAAATAGTTGCCGTTAAGGCGGAATAGCAAGTTGGCATTGGCTGCTTCGGGGAGCACGCTCGCACGGCTCACGTTAAGCGAGGCGTCCACCAGGCGGACCGGGCCGCAGCGCAGAGCAAAAATTCGCGTGCCGTACGTTTCATATGAAATTATGTAGCATCTGCCTTTACTAGAGGCGGGCCGCAACGAAACGCAGTTTCATTAAAAACGTATGGCATGCGGATTGTTGCGTTGCGGCCCGGCCCGGCCCATCCGCCTATTGGACGCCTAGCTTTAAGTTCTAACATGACCCAATTAAGATTAAAGACAACCAATGACTGTGTGGGCTGTGTCCGGTGTCATTTTTCAGCCGATTTACAATAGTAACACTACTTTGGCAACATACCTGCGACCACTGTTTAAGCAAACACTTTTTTTTTATATTAAGCTCGCCAAACTGAATTCGCGAGCCTGATGGTTAGCCTACTTAGGTACTTTAAAGTAGTCATTCATATTATGTAAACATCATTGGTACAAAAATAAAATTAATATTGTAGTCGATATCTGGTAAAGTTTTTATCGACACCAAGACAGGTGTTGTACATCACTAGTATTAGTTCCAAGTACATTCGCTAGCTGCCGTCAGCGCCAAATGGCGATTTTCAATTAGGCACACTTTTATGAAACCGATCACCTGTCCAGATACTATTACAGGTCAGTGGGACACACCCATTATACCGACCTAAGTATACCCAGATATACCTACGCTTAACAGCGCCTAATAAACTAATATAGCAAATCTATGATTTACGCCACAAGGTACTCGTACTGATGCACTCGTGTCCAGTAAGTATCTGTGACATTCGGTAGGGGAAGCTGCGATGGTGCCTTTCCAGCCACTCCTCCATGACCAGTTTCACCATCTCAACAGTACCGTCTCACACTTTTTTTTATACCACCAAAATGGCAGACAAGCATACGGCCTACCAGATGTACCGGTGGTCACGCACAAGGAGGCAAAGTCTCTCCTGTCGCGAAGAGGTTCCACACCACCTGCAAGCATGGGATCGTTGACCACTCTCATGGCTCGCCTCTGCACCGAGTCGAACGGAAGACTTCAGTCAATTCATTCTGAAATTCAGGTGCCCCCGCCCAGCAGTGGCAGCTGTACTCCATGTGCGGCCGCACTTGCGACTTAAACAGACGCACTGTTTGCGCCGCAGTAAAGTACCGCCGCGCCCTGTTCAGCACACCTAGCGGCTTGGACGCCAGCTTGGCCTTATTCTCCAAATCACTTCGGAACTGAACGTCACTGGAGATGTCAACACCAAGGATACCTATACTGTCAGAGATGGAGAGAGTTGTGCCCTGAAATTGTGAATTCAGAACAGCTGCCGTCAATGACGGCCCTGATGCTTCTACCGGCCAAAAAGCTAGACACCCATTCACTTTGGTTCCTGGGTGCCTTGAACGCGACACGGGTGGAGCTGTCGTATTTACTACCACGCTGCCAGGGAGATGGTCGCAGGAAATTTCAACCCACGTATTTGTATTTTCACTAAATTACCAAATATTATTATGTGCTTTGGTGTTACAAAATGTTAAATAACAATTTTAAATATGTTGTTAGGAGTTGTTACAATCTGTTAAAAATTGCTAGATGGTTTGTGTGCTCCTTTTTGGCAGCACCGTAAGTCACAACCCAGCGCCGATCCCAACGCCAGGCGCCCCTTGATCCTAGCGCCCTAAGCTTCAGCTTAGTTAGCTTATGGGTAAATCAGGCCCTGCCTACATTTCATACCTACTTAGTTTTTGTCTGGAGTATTTTCTGTCTGCCCTAGTCAGGGATAGAAATTCTACCGTATGTTTGTAGTTTTACAGTAAGTATTTAAATGCAGCCACAGAAGTCAAATCAACAACTAAACTACCTACTTAATTACAATCATGAATAAGAGCTTGAGCAACGAATATAATAATTAAACATCTGAATCAATATCCAAGGCCTATAGACACGGTTTGGTCTAGACACAATATAGGGTAAGGTTGCTCAAGTCGTACCACAGCCTAAGTCGTACCGCAGCTGTATCTCGTGTGATAACAATAAATTTCACCCCCTAGTGGTGCCAACCCGAACTATTTAGTCGACCGAGCTAGCAAAAACAAATGGTCCGCTGACCGTCGTCGTCGTGCAGCAGAAATAATTAAAAAGTTAGTTTTTTACGCTTTAGGCTGTGGTACGACTTGAGCAACCTTACCCTAAAGGGTTTCACAAACTCACCAACTGTCCCCAATGAACAAACCGACCCAAATTGTCCACCACTACATGACATTCGCCTCATTGTTTAGTTTTTCTACCACACAATAATTAACTTTCAGTTATGTGGCAACACCAATGATATCGCCTTTGCTTACATACTTTATTTAGTCTCTATGAATCAATTTACAAATGTAATATTGGCTAAAAAATAGTCAACCACAAATTAGGCATACCATGTTGAAATGAAAATAATTTAAAATAGGTTGATAACAATTACAGCGTCTGCAACAAATCTACTGTCGCTTTTAGAACAAGATACACAATAATTATTTAGAACTCTTATCTCTAGGGGGCAATCACAGGTATACTCGTCCTCCCATTTAGGTACATCCCTCAATCGCATTTTGTCCTAAGCTGAACCTATTGCCATGTTGAAAATGGGAGGCGTAGGTAGGTGTGGAAAATGCGTTATGAATGCTATGCCGGAGTCTTACCGACTAAAAACCGTACGTTCCCTACTACTGCTTACGATTAGGAGCCCCGGGTAAACCCTCGGAAGGGCGTCCCCAGGATTCCCAACAGACCTTGGCCACCAGTGTGGCCTCACCTAGGGGCTTCCAGCTTCCAGTGTTCTTTGCGGGTTTGTTCGGGTTTTATCCCGCTTCTTTGGGCGTGTGGCGCGCGTGAATCCCTCACGTCACGCTGTCGCCTTGGGCCTGCTTATGTAAGGACGGTGAGCCGACCATTAGGGCTTCAAATTGTCGACCGCCATATTACTGGCAATTGAGATCAACGGCTTAACGTGCCTTTCAAAGCACGGAAATGCTTGTAAATGGAAATGCCACAAAGTCACCCATCTCAGGAGTAGAACCATACCAAAGATAATATAATAGTTTTGACCATACCATAAGATGGAAGCAATGATCTTTATTCAGAAGTTATTTATATTTTTAGATCAAGTTTTTACGAGCTCCATCTTGGAAGCGGGTTACAATAATTAGAATAGCAAATACATGTTTCGGTTGTAAGAGTAACAAGGTAGGCTAGTTCAGCAGATATATTTTAGTGTCGAGAGAAATTTGTGTCACAAATCAGTAGGTAGGCTTACGATGAGAATCTCCATTTTTTATCAGTCGGACGTAACAAAATGCACTTCCTGCATTATTTTACATAATTAAAACCCATGAAGTTGCTTCGAATAGTTAGCAGCTGTCAACTTAATATATCTGCATCTGCAATATAAAATAAAAACTCATTGCTAACATCGACATTTTTGCCCGGCAATATCAACAAGAAAATGGTAATTAAAACATAGTTCAATAGTCCCACAAAAACTCAATCTGCAATAATGTGAAACCGATCGATTATACTAGGTAATGGTAGGATTGAAACGATCGATTTCTAGAACCCATAGACTGGAGCACTATAATATGCGTACAAGGTACAGGAGTAGAATTAACTATGTTCGAATGCATTGTACGGTTTATTAACAAATTAATATTTTAATGATTGTCAATAAGACCGTGGTCGTCGGAGCGTGACTGCGTTTGAGCAACGGCGAGCGCGACAAAACGGAGCGCGGGCCCTCCCGCGCGCCAGTACCTCCACAGCGCCATGCGCCGCGCCGCGCCACTCTTGCTGCTGGCCGCGCTCGCCGCGGCCCGCCCCGCGCCCGACGAGCTCGCCACCAGCACCTTCGTCATCGACGACCCCGGCCACCGCCTCACCGTCGAGGACTCCAACGGAACGGTGATCCTCCGCGACAACAACGGAACCGTCATCGAGCTGGACGCCGATCAGGCGGAGATCGTGCGCAAGAAGAGAACCTTCGGGGACATAGTGTTCAGGGGCCTGGCCGACGTGCTAGGATACAACGTCGCCAGGAAGCCACCGCAGGCTTTTGATTTTCCACCACCGGTGGCGCCCGTGCCCGGAATAGACACGCCCCTGGCCGCAGCCGCCGCGGCACCCGCACCCGCGCCGGCCCCGTGCGGACAGCCCCGAGCGGCGCCGCCCTGCAGAGCACCGCCTCCTGCTCCAAAAGCGGTCCCGCCGTGCGCGCGGCCCCGAGCCGCGCCGCGCCCCCGGCCCAAACCCAAGCCAGCCCCGCCACCGCCGCCGCCACCACCGCCACCGCCACCGCCCTGCGCCAGGCCCCGCGCGAATCCTGCGACACCGCCTCCCTGCGCTCCACCACCGCCGCCTCCAAAGTTACAGGCCGATACGAATCTCGAAAGGATCACATCAAATCTGAGGTTGAATTTCAACTTTAACCGAAACCCGGTGACCCCAGCGGCGGCCCCCGCAGCCGAGGCCGTGGCCGAGGAGCAGGTGGAGGCGCAGGACGACGACGCGGACCTGATTCTTCCGATCGCTATTCAACCGCAGGCGGCCAGGTTGCCCGTTGAGGAGCCGCGGAAACCGCGAGTGTTCGTGGACGCCTTCGTAGTTCAGAATGGAATAGCCAAACGAGTGGATACCGTAGACGCAAAACAGCTGAATAATGCACGCGATGCCGGCGATGACTATCTCGCTTACGACGACGATGGTGCTCAGCAGCAGTTGGACGACGACTATGAGGATGTTCAGGAATCCCGCGATCGCGAGGCTGCTGTGCGACAGTTCGGTCACGCCGTGGACCGTTTTTGGGATCAGAAACAACAGCAGGATAGACCTTATACGCGACAGAAGGCTCAGCCGCGTCCCGCGGCTCGGCTTCCCGTCAATCACTACCAAAATGTCCATTTTGGTGATCGTCAACTAGCAAACGCATATCCGCGTAGTGAGTCCCACCAAAGTCTCCAACGAGAGAGTCCACCTACACATAGGATACCGTTGCTTCTCCCGGACGCAGAGGACGATTCTGAAGTGACTACGACCACAGAAGATCCCAAAAAAAAATTGAAGCCACGTATTCTACCACCCACTGAACACAATCCTAACCAAATTGACACAGTAACTGTGCGAGTACCACCGATTTACAGAGAAAAACGACCGAAAAAATTACACCGCGACCGGCCCGACCCACCGGACAGGGACGAAGAGGACGAAGAATACCACGTTTCAGACAGCTACAGTAGAGAAAGAGGAGACGAGGACAGCGATGGGTACGACAGCTCATTTGCACAGCTCATCGAGCAGCCTAGACGTAAGCGTCGGCGGAAGCAGAGTCGTAAAACACGGTCAGCGGAAAAGAGCAACGAGGAAGATGAGAATGAGAAATATTCATTAGCCTACGACTATTTCGGTAATAAAGTCCCCATATCGGCAGAAGAGAAGTTCTACATGGAACTAACGGTACCCACCCCAACCGTAGACGCTGACGTGGCACGTCACGAGTCACCCGTTAAGAGCGGGTACTTTTTAGAAGATCATGAACGTATTCGAGAAGACCCCAAGCATAGAATACCAGATAACGACGAGAAAAGCGACGAGTCTGATGATATTGACGAGTCGGAACGCTCAGGCTCGTCGGAACGCGCCGGCTCGTCGGAGCGCAGCGCCGAGGACGAACGAGCAGGAGAACACGAACGTACAGATAAACTAAGTCCCAATGCACGAGTACGAGAATCAGGTTACCAAAACAAGTACATCGAAGCATCTGACGTACAAGTCGACGAACCCAATTCGGACGTGGCGATCGTCAAGCGAAGAACAGTAAAACTCGGGCAAGGAAAGGCGTGAATAACGCCAAAAAACACGCCATAATTGTAATAATTATTTATTTGAGGGAAGGTGCGCATGTTGGCCGTGACCGACAAAACCAATGTTATATAGTCGCGGAGGCTTACGGGTCGCGAGGCGATCGTCTGTGATGATGTAGATGTAAGGTACCTGCTAAGCATGCTCTGTACAATAGTCTTGTTATTTTTATATTTAGATCTAAGCGAGCTGTACTTAATGTATTTCTAAATAAACTGTTTCGTAAAGGATTGATTTATTTGAGATGGCGAGTCGAATCTGTGTGAAATCAGTGCAGGTCGGGGACCGTCACCACTAACTGGGTGAAGGTCCGCGTCTAGAAAACGAATAGAAAAGGCCGCGACGTTTCGAGACAAGTGCAATGACCTAATTGGTTTTCGCAAAAGTACGAGCCTTCGTGGTTATCGCTCGGCAGTATGGACAGTAGATCGTAGCATCTCCGATCACTGTTTCCGGCCACTGTTATTCTATTCATTCGCAATATCTCATAATTTTGTATCGTCCGTACTTATCTAACTTATGATTATTACAATAATGTAAGTAATTGGTATGATCATATTGCAGATATAGTTAAAATATACCATAACATTTCGTTAAAACAGGCCATAATCTGTGATCAGCGTGACCCACACAGTTGGCCATGACCGCACACCACAGCATCCAGATTTCACTTAAAACCACATGGTCTTTGGCGTGACTTTGCAAAAACTTCACAGGTAGGTACCCGACTTAGCCTTCGATACGGTTTATATTAGGTAATGCGTAAGCACAGTACACTACTATCTATAAAAAGCAACCGGTGCTGCATTTTTCTATAGTTACTAAATTGTAAAGAGGAAAGATTTGTTTGTAATCGAGAAACTCTGGAATTACTGAACCAATTTAATTTTTTTTTGGCCACTACAATATTAAATTATTGTGAAGGGTATAGGATATGTATAACTATGCTAAAACCCGAGGAAGCGGAAGAGTACCTACCAAATAAATGTTCAAAAATATGGTATAATTCCATACAATAATGTTAATACGGACATGTTTGAGCTGAATGCGTGCTGCAGGGCCTACAGGGTTCGTAGTATATCACAGGCGCAGTCGTGTGGCACAGCTAGCCTTAAATATGATTGCAATGCCCACTCGACCGTCCAGTTCAGTTTCTAGGGGCAAGTAAGCATCTACCAAGAGAAACTGTGGTTATTTCGGTATCTTGCAAGTGACGTTCAGGCGACGGGTTCCAAAAACAATGCGATTGGTATAGAATTGGTCTAGAAAGGAGTTGGTCTCATCAGCGGTTAGGAAATCTCTAAAAGAAAATAAATGCATTGATTGCAATCTAGTTTAGGAATTATGAAATTAGACTGGACAAAATTTAGCTCACAATTAAGAATGCACTTCCTAAACTTGCCCAACGCATTCGCTCGCCGGGTTTTTGTGGGAACTGAGGTTACTTGATCAATTAACTAAGCTTCTTTTCTTGTCAGCACTACATTTTTTGCGCCATTAAAGTTTGACGTCACAAAGTTATATTAACCTAATACGAGGAGGTGGCTGACCAGTAGAATCATGCAGGCACACGTATTATATCCACAAAAGGGAAGTCGGAGGCAAATCATTCGCCTTCATTGTACCTACCGTTTCTTTGTATCTCAGGTGTGGAGTGTATTGCTGTGTTGAAATAAACGGACGCAGGGACTTCACCTTGGTATAAAGACTGCTACGTCGGAAGGTGGCAACCAGGTTCAACCAGGTGCACTTAGCATGCCTTCTGAAGCACCAAAACGCTTGTAAATGAAAATTTCACTAAGTGTTCATCCATCTAAAGACCAGCCATAACGTATTTTTTTTTTATTTTGATATCACGCGGGGAATGCATTTACGCATCCCCATCCCTGCTGCGGGCGCAGCTACAGACGGGTTGCTCTCGCTTCGGCCGAAATCAGCCGGAGTAGCACAGCTCCCCCACAGAGGAAGTGGTCGCTATTCCTTTGTCCAGAAAGCACCGCGAGGATTCGAACCATTGGGAGTATTTGTGAGTCCCGAAGAAGTTGTTGGACCAGTCATCCCAGCCATATCGTTAGATGCTAAACGCAGTCTGTACGTTAACAGAACGCTGAATCAATGGAGCTATAACGGTCTCAGCCCGGTACGAACAGGCAGAAATAATAAAAAAATAATTCATCACATTTTAATTTCCAGCTAGCAACAATCAATATTGGAAGGGATGCCATATTGAAATAAATAAAGATATTTACATTTGTACTGACCGCGCTACTTTGGTACCTAGTAACTTTCTGCGCGTTTAACTAGTGTTGCAATAAATTATTCTTTGGTTGGAGCACTCCGGCCCATGTCTGCGGGCAAAGATTTCTGTAACAAAGCGAACACATAATTAAACTTGTAAAGTAATACACGCCACTCTATCTAACAACTAAATGCATACCTTTAAAACTTACTATAGCTTGGCAAAAAAGTCTAGAAATGGAACTAATATTTTGCTGACTGGCTACATTGTCGAAAAGCTGCCAATAACGTCACATAATATGTCTGTCAGCCAATGACGTTATACAATTTGATTGGTGGGTTTTATTGACGGTTGTTGACAACTGGATACTGATTGGTGGTTCTTTTTAACGGGTTGCCATATGAACAGCACAGTGGCTCCTCCATTATTTTCTTCTCTTTTTTGCCAAGCTGTACATTGTTTAATCGTGCTGAGCTAAGCTAAGACGGTTCAATTTCAGCAGTAGCTTACACGGCACAAAACATGCTCCTCCTACAGATCAGAAATCTAAAGGCCTCTCGGGGGCCCAATGCTAGTGTATGCGACTACCGTATTGGGGGCTCAGATACGATTTCAGCAACCCGTAGTATTAATATTATTGGTGTGCTATTATTATTTATATTATTGTTTCTTACCAGGGTCTTTATCTATACATATAATAAAATGATAAAAAAGTCAAAACTGTACATTGGAAATATTAAAAAAAAATACTCGCTGGGTGTTCAACATATAAAGATACCGAAGCCGAAAATATAGTTAGAAACTTTTTTGTCTGTTTGTCGGTTTGTCTGTTTGTCTGTTTGTCTGTTTGCTTTACTTTGTCCGGAAGGATCTCGAAAAGTACTGAATGGATTTGGTTCAAATTTTGAACAAATATTAGCCAGGGGTAGGGTCTTAAAATAGGCTATATATTATCACGCTACATATCCTAGGGGCTAAGCAGAGAGCAATCAAATTGGTATTATAAAATAATTTTCACGCGTACGAAGTCGCGGGCATCAGCTAGTATGAAAATAATTTTAAAGCCATCCTAGCGGGAAATGTCACTATGTATTTAAGCAACGTATGATGGTCCTGCATGGTATTGCTTGTGGACTGCTCGGTGGTGCAGTCGGTAGTGTGACCGCCTGCCGCGCTTGAGGTCCTAGGTTCGATTCCCGGGTTGCGGGTCGGTCCAAATATTTGTGTGATCCACAAATGTTTGTTTTGGAGTTTGGGTGTTTCTATGTATAATTATGTATGTATTTAGAATTGTATACACTTAAGTATAAGTGTGTCTATCAGTCGTCTAGATCCCATAGCACAAGCTTATATTAGCTTAGGCTAGTTGATGTTGTGTGAGAATGTCCACAAATATTTTTTTATTTATTTATGTGGGCTGTGAGAGAGGCTCCCAGTTCCTTAAAATTAGCTATGTGCCAGGCGTGCGACGTAATTGCGGTCAGATAAATAAAAATTGTGTGTCGTCGCGGAACCCTTGGCACAAGTGAAATATCGAAACTATTGCGTAAATATCCAAAATTGAAATGTTGAAATCCAAAAACTTAAAGCTTCGCCACAAGAAAAATTCAGTTACCTCCACGGCTATATATTGGGTGTAACAAAATTACCTATCCAAATTTCGTCACGTGACGTGGCATCAGTCAAGAAACATTACAAAAATGAAGAAAAAAAATCACATGAATACTTTAACCGTAAGGCCGTTTTAAAGGTCCTATTTTATCCTATTTTCACCCTTTCTATCGCTACTGAGCGGCAGTAGAAAGCGACAACGACCGCCAGACGGGTGCTCTGTGTTTGTTTTGCCACGGCGACCATGTTACCTCGAATTGCCGCGGTAAAAAATGAATTCTTAATGTGCGACAAAAAAAAAATTTAAAAAAAATTAAAAATTTACCCCCCTTTTTTATTCAATATTTGTATTTGATTTCCGATGCCAAGTCATCTCATGAAATTTGGAGAGGTAATTTTGTTACACCCAGTATATAGATGTTTTGAACCAAAAATGTCATTAAATTTTCTTTTGAAAATCGATTTTTCAGAGTTAACGGTCATTGGACTTTGCTCCAAAATAAGTGTCTCATCGCAGCCTACCAGCATACAATAGCTTGGCAAATTCGTACGCGACTCTCTCATGGTCTGCGGGCGACGGGGGGAGGCGTCAGCGGTGGTGAGGAACTTGTGTGCGGGACGCAGTAACTATGCGGCTAAATCATCGCTTCAGACAGTCAGTTCATACATAGTGCTTTAATTTAGAACAAAATGTATATTTTACTATTAACCAACGAGTTATGTAGATATAGAAAATCCGATTACGAATGGACCTTTCAATGACAATAACTCACGGCAGTATTATAAATATTATAATATGACAGAGTAGTTCTTTCTTTCTTTAATTACTATGTATAAATCCTGAAGTGTTTGTTGAGTTTATCTATTCTTACCTTGTAACGCACAAATTTTATTCATAGCTTTGATAATTTCATAATTATGTTGCTTCAAACCTTTCAGATTTAATTTAAATGATTTTACAGTTATTGCAGATACTTCAGAGATAATTTATATTTTTTTCATTAAAAATTCAAATCAATTATTTGAATTATTAACGTCGATAGGAGTCCACCGCAACTAATAGATTAAATCAAATAAATCGATTTGTAAAACTGAGAAAGTACGAATTTGTCAAGCCAAGGTATCCCATGTGTCCCTGGGACATTTTTCCGAGGGCTTACCCGGGACTTCCGGTCATAGACTATTGTAAGGCATTGTGTGGTTTTAGTCGGTAGGAGTCATGTAGGATTTCCACACATAAAAAGAAAAAGGTATCCCATGTGAGTCACGCGGGGTTACTTACTCCTGAGTGAGAGGCTTGACAGTGGCTGTCGTGGCACTGACCTGGTGGTGGCGCCTCCGTATGTGCTTGTTGAGTGACTGGCGGTGGCGGTAGCGCGCCGGGCACACGGTACAGGCGTGCGTGGGCGGGGCGGGGGCGCGGGGGGCGGCGGCGCGGGGGCGGGGGCGCGACGAGTGCGTGGCGAGGTGCGCGGATAGCTTGTTAGTCCGGAAGCGCTTGCCGCACACCGGGCACACGTAGGGGAGCGCGCCTGGGGTAGATGGACCATGGTCACAATATGTGTCAATAAACAGAACAAGGGCTAAGCTCTGTACAAACGCGGGAATCGGTTGTGCCACTACAAGCACGCCGGGCATGTGTGTGCGTGTCAACTGGCCGCACGTCCTGTACGCGGGAAGAGCGGTGTGTGCCAGCCTCCTCAAGCTTAGCCTCTGTTCGCTTTACTTACTCATGTGCAATGATAACATAGACGTGGTAGGACACCCTCCCATGGTGCGCGCTGGGGGTCAGGAGACGTTGCTGCCCACAGACAATACGAGTAACGCATTCACGTCGTGTGGTCGAGAATCGGCGCCCAGGGCTTCCGAAAACTGTGCGTCGCGACGCCCTGGCGAGTGACAGGGCGTCGCGAGCGATCAAGTGATTGCCAAGTATTTTCTGATAATCTGAGCAATAAATCTGGTCCACAAACCTTTCCAGACATAGAAAAAAACTATAGAAGTGTCAAGGGACACCCGGATGGAACGCAGTTCCTTTCGATTAATTAGTGAAGAAATTGTAATATTTTTTTATATTACTACTACTACTACTACCACTACTACCACTACTACCACTTACTACCACTTACTACCACTTACTACCACTTACTGCCACTTACTACCACTTTCTACCACAAAAGACTTCTTACTACCACTTCGTACAACTTACTACCACATACTAACACTTCCTACCGCTTACTACCGCTTACTACCACTTACTACCACTTACTACCACCTACTACCACTTTCTACCACTTCCTACCACATATTAACATATACTACTACTTACTACCACTTACTGACACTTACTGCCACTTACTACCACTTTTTTCCACATACTAGTTCTTACTACCACTTCCTACAACTTACTACCACATACTACCACTTCCTACCACTTACTGCCGCTTACTTCAGCTTACTACCACTTACTCACACTTACTCCCACTTACTACCACTTACTACTACTTCCTACCACTTACTACCACTTACTTACTCCCTAGTCGCGCCTAAAGAAGTTTTACTTCAAAAATCTGAGTTACCTACTCCCTAGTCGCGCCTCAAGAAGTTTTATTTCAAAAATCTGAGTTACTTCCTAGTCGCGCATAAAGCAGTTTTACCTTAAGAATCTGAGTTGCTCCTTAGTCGCGACTGAAGCAGTTTTACTTCAAAAATCTGAGTTACTCCCGCGACTAGGGTAAAGCAGTTTACTTGAAAAATCTGAGTTACTCCCTAGTCGCGCCTAAAGTGTTTTACTTCAAAAATCTGAGTTACTCCCTAGTCGCGCCTAAAGAAGTTTTACTTCAAAAATCTGAGTTACTCCTTAGTCGCGAATAAAGAAGTTTTACTTCAAAAATCTGAGTTACTCCCTAGTCGCGCTTAAATAAGTTTTACTTCAAAAATCTGAGTTACTCCCTAGTCGCGCCTAAAGAAGTTTTACTTAAAAAATCTGAGTTAATCCCTAGTCGCGCCTAATGAAGTTTTACTTCAAAAATCTGAGTTACTACCTAGTCGCGCCTAAAGTGTTTTACTTCAAAAACCTGAGTTACTCCCTAGTCGCGCCTAAAGAAGTTTTACTTCAAAAAAAATTTTCAAAGCGAAGCTCCTATTTGCTTTGTTGTTGCTCGTAGAGTTGATGTTCGTCCCCTGGCTAGCACTGCCACTACCACTACCAAAATTGTCGTGCCTACTTTTGGTGATAATTTTTTCCGTCTAGCAATAAGGAACGCGCGATAAGGAACTTCGTTCCAAAAGAAGTCATAGTTGTGGAGGCGGCTACACGCACTCTCTGGCTCCCACAGATTAGGGCTCAGCCTGGTCAGCCTTCGCGCGGCGCGGTGTACGTCAATAACTTCGCACTTTGAGGGGCGTCGTGTAAAAATGGCCGAATCCCAAGCGTCGTAGAACAAATAAGTTTGGAAAGCCCTGAGTTAACCAACTAAAGTGTAATTCTAGTTACCTGTGTGTATCCTCACGTGGTCACTTAACGTGTTTTTACTTGTGAATTTCTTCCCACAATCACTGCATTCAAAAGGTCTCTCGCCTGCAACAAGGTTTATAGCAAGATTTACTTAAGTAACGCACTAAACAAATATAAATAAATATTCACGGACATTACACAACGCTATCTGATCCCAAAGTAAGCTAGGAATAACCTGCTTGTGTTATGGGTATCAGACCACGGATATCAATCAATACTTATATACTTTTTAAATACATACATATTATAAATAGAAACATCCAGACTCTTGAGACAAATATGTCTTCGGTGGGAATCGAACCCACGACCTCCAGCGCCGCAGGCGGTATCACTACCAACTGCGCCACAGAGGCAGTCATAATATATTTTCAACACAGCTTTTCCAAATCAATACTGTTTGGAGTTATTCAAAATGCATTAGGTTTATAAGGTGCAACCAGATATTTGTGTGTTGCAGACATCCATCGTCTCAAGTAGGCAGTACTTTCGTTTAAGAACCTACAACTCATCTTTTTATTCGCCATCTCATTAGTATTAATAAGCTATACCTGTTCCCCCTCTAGGCGAACCCGCAGTGGTAGCCGAGGTCTGTTGGGAGTCCTGAGACATCCTTCTGAGGGCTTAACCGGCGCTCCCAACCATAGGCTGTTAGGAGTTATAGCGATACCTGCCCAAACATTAGAGATAATTTTGAAAAGCAATTAGTATGGTGACTCAATCACCAATTTAATGTGAAAAATTTTTTCAGCATACTAATCGCTTTTCAAAATTATCTCTAACCATTTGTGGGATTTGCAATATTTATTTCAGAGTTTGGATGTTTTTAATATTGTATTTTAATTATCTGTTTCGATATCTGGATTCTCTGTTTCGGTCTGGATTAGCCTGCGGTTTGAGAATCGCTGCCCGCAAGTTGCTGGTGGTGTGTTACAACTAGCACTGTGTCACCTCATTGTGCATTTGAATATTTCGAAAAAAAGTATAAAACTATCTTATTTTATAATTATAATATGGTAACCCAAATTAGAACTTATCCTACTTAAAAAATTAATATATAAAAAATATAAATAGGTATATAAAAAAAAAAAAAAAAAAAAAAAAAAAAAAAAAAAAAAAAACAGAGCTCATTTTCTATTGTACCGTGTTGGGAATTCCCTATCAGTTAAACTTCAATAGCCGTCGTATTTCTATTGATAACTGGTTTATAGGAGTCTTTCAAAGTTCGCCAGTCAATCGTCACTGTGTCTTATTTTACTTACTACTACCGTCAAACTTTAATCTATCACGAACCCACTGTCGTTTAGTATTGAATAATTTTAAGGTATCTTTTTTCAATTTTATGATGAGATTGATCGTTTTTTCGTATCATAATAATGTATTAATTAGTAATATAATAATAGTAAGGCCTAGCAATGTCTGTACTTAAAAATTATCAAAATGTACGCGGTTTACGTACAAAAACTCGAACTTTCTTGAGAAATTTGTGTTTAAGTTCATACGACGTAATTATAATCACGGAGACATGGTTATTAGACGGCATTTATGACAGTGAGCTATTTGATATGAGATATACGGTGTATAGACGTGATCGTGATTATAAACGTACTTTGGAGGAGAAAGGTGGTGGTGTATTGGTGGCAGTGAGGAATGACTTGACTGTCGTTGAGAGATGTGATTGGCGTAGTTCTGCCGAGGACATTTCGGTCTCCCTTACACTGAAGAGGTCAAGACCATCGGTAAGTTACAGCATTCATATCTGTGCCCTGTACCTGTGTAATGAAAAACTAGGGAATTCGTACACAATCCAATTACAAAACTTTACAAGCAGACTCAACGATCTAATGCTATCCCACGTATTGGACAAATTTGTAGTGGTAGGTGATTTTAATTTTAATAAAATGGTAGAATGGGCTACCAACACTGATGTTTCTTATTTATCCCCAATAAATATTACTAGTCAGCTGACGGAGTTCTTTGATACGGTTAATACTTGCAATTTATCCCAATTCAATAGCTTTAGAAATAATACTACCGGTCGTATCTTAGATCTAGTTCTGTCCAATGGGTCTGTGACAGTAACTAAGTGCACCGCTCCGCTGGTGCCTATTGATAATCATCATATACCTATTGTTGTTTGTGCGGAATTTGCGGAGTTGCATAGATTGAAAGAAAATACCTGTAACAAATATCTTTATTACAAGGGTGACTACAACTCCATTAAGTCGGCGCTCAATGATATAAACTGGAACTTATTATTACTTACTGAGTCACTGGACAACGCTGTTAGTCTTCTCTATAAAACACTGTACGACCTAAGAGACAAATATATTCCTAATAAATCTGTAAGACAAACATCACACCCTCCATGGTATAATTCTGCATTGGTAAAGATTTTGAAGGAAAAACATAAATTTCATCAAAAATTTAAAGAATATGGTAACTTGTCTGATTATAACTCATTTTCTCTTTTACGTAGTAGAGTAGTCTATTTAGAAAAAGAATGCTTCGAAAAATATATTAATCGTGTAGAATCATCTATTAAAAGCAATCCTAAGTTGTTTTGGTCCTTCGTAAAGAGGAGTAAAAGTAATTTTGGACTTCTAAATAAGATGAATTATCAGGGTTTGACTGCTGATACGGGCGAGGCAATTAGTAACTTATTTTCGGAGTACTTCAGGTCCACCTTCCAAAATTCTGACTCGAATAGTAGGATTGATGAGATTAATGCGTACCATAATGTAAATTACATAGGCTCAGTGGACATATCAAAAAATAACGTTCTGAAGCTATTGAAAGCATTGGATATGACTAAATCCGGCGGTCCTGACATGATATCACCCGTATTCATCGTTGACTGTGCGGACTCCTTGGTTGAGCCTATCTTTATGCTTTTTAAGCGATCACTTGATGAGGGTGAGGTGCCGCAGATATGGAAATCGGCTTTTATCACGCCTGTGCTGAAGAAAGGTAACAAATCTAGCGTGGAAAACTACCGTCCAATATCGAAGTTATGCTTATTTGCTAAGACACTAGAACGGATAGTTTATAATGCTGTCTACCCTGCTGTACAGCATAGTTTGGGTGACGAGCAGCATGGGTTTATTCCTAAACGATCCACTACTTCAAATCTGGTCCTAGCTAATGATTTCATCGTAAAAGGAATGGAGCAACATGGACAGGTAGACGTTATTTATACAGATTATTGCAAATGTTTCGATCGTATCAATCATAGAGTGCTCTTGCAAAAGTTACAGGCGGCTGGGATACACGGTGACTTGTATCGGTGGTTCTGTTCTTATATTGACAATCGCACACAGGCTGTTGTGCTGCATGGGTACACATCTGGATGGAGTGGGGTGCCTTCCGGCGTGCCTCAGGGATCACTCCTGGGACCTCTTTTGTTCAATATATTTATATCAGACATTAAAGACTGTTTCCTCAATTCTAAAATATTGTTGTACGCAGACGACATGAAGATTTTAAAAGTAATAAATAGTTTGGATGATTCTACTCTGCTCCAAGAAGATCTTGACAGATTTGTTGCCTACTGCTCGCGTAACAGGCTGCAGTTAAATATCACAAAATGTTGCTACATGAGTTTTACGCGGCGGCCTGTATATATAGATAGTAGGTACACATTAAACAACCAAAGTATTAATAGAGTGGATCATATTCGCGACCTAGGAGTTATCCAAGATAGCAAAGTAATATATGACAAACACATAGATTATGTAGTTAAAAAAGCTTTAAAATTGATGGGTTTTATCATAAGATCTTCAGCATTGTTCCGATCACTGAAGCCGGTAAAAATACTATTTTGTTCATACGTCCGTAGTCACCTTGAGTACGCATCCCAGGTGTGGAACCCGCAGTACGATACTTATATATCCCGTATAGAAAAAGTACAGGCTAAATTCCTACGATACCTAGATTTTAAAGCTAAACAGTTTTCGTCCGACTACATTGCTAGATGTAAAAAATATCATTTTCTCCCGCTTCAATATAGGCGTGACGTGAGTGACGTCAGTTACTTGGCTAGAATCGTGAATGGCTCTGTAGACTGTCAGGATCTTCTAGCTAATGTGGGCCTCCGCACCAACCTACTGGGCCTAAGACAGCGGCCAGTATTGAGTGTCCCTGTAGCCTCAACTAATTATAGACGCGGTGGGTTTCTTATCCGAAGTGTAAAAAAGTTTAATGAGGTCTCGATACCCCTCGATATAGATTTGTTCTGTACAAGCTCAAACATAATTAAAAGACGCATGGGTGATAAGTTCTTTGGTACGGGTGCTGTGCGCCGTCGAAGAACCCAATCAGTTTAGAGTTAAACATGCCGCAGGTTGATCTAGTGCTTTATACGTCTGTTTTGAATTTTTTTTTTCTGTTTTGTGCATGTCTTTTTTTTTTTTTTTTTTTATTTTTTTTATACCACTAAGGTGGCAGACAAGCATACGGCCCACCAGAAGGACTGGTGGTCACCGCAGCCTATGAACGTTTGCAACACCAGAGGCGCCACACTCGCGCTGCCGACCCTGTAAAAACCTTCTTAGACCCCTTTTGAAGAACCCCATACTGTAGGCGTTTGGGAAAACCGAGGCAGGAAGATCATTCCACAACCTAAGCGTTCGCGGAAGAAAACCCCTATCGGATCTAACCGTGCTCGAACGCTCCGGACGTAGGGTGTGAGGATAAAATCCCTGTCTATGGCGAGCGGTGCGATGATAGAACGTAGCCGTGGGCATCATGTCAAACAATTCCTCAGAGCACATACCATTGTACAGGCGGTAGAACACGCATAAGGAGGCAAAGTCTCTCCTGTCGCGAAGAGGTTCAACACCACCTGTCAGTATAGGATCGTTGACAACTCTCACAGCTCGCCTCTGCACCGAGTCAAATGGACGAAGCTGATATTCAGGTGCCCCCGCCCAAAGGTGACAGCAGTACTCCATGTGTGGCCGCACTTGCGACTTATAGAGAAGCAGTGTTTGCGCCGCAGTAAAGTACCGCCGCGCCCTGTTGAGCACACCGAGCTTCTTGGACGCCAGCTTGGCCTTGTCCTCCAAATGACTGCGGAACTGAACGTCACTGGAGATGTCAACACCAAGGATCCCTATACTTTTAGAGATGGAAAGAGATGTGCCCTGGAATTGTGGCGCTACAGTAATTGGGGCTTTCTTAGCGGTGAAGAAACACGCCTGTGTCTTCGAAGGGTTGAACTGGACAAGGTTTTGTCTACCCCAATCGGACACTCTAGTAAGAGTAGCCTCGATTTCAGACACAAGCTGTTCACGACTTTCTTCCACTGCGTCCCGAGAGATACCGGGGCGGCCCGTGTAACAAGTGTCCCCCGTACTGTCGTCCGCATAACAATGAATGCCGTCAATAGACAACATGTCATTGATATGCAGCAGAAATAGAGTAGGGGACAACACTGACCCTTGCGGTACTCCAGCGTTTATGGCCATGCAGTCTGAACAGCTGCCGTCAACGACGGCCCTGATGCTTCTACCGGCCAGGAAGCTGGACACCCATCCACATAATCTCTCGGGCAGTCCATATGAGGGCAATTTTTTAAGAAGACCACGGTGCCAGACCCGGTCAAAGGCTTTAGAAATGTCGAGGCTCACTGCTAGAGCCTCGCCCTTACTCTCGATAGCCGTCGCCCATCGGTGTGTGAGGCACACGAGAAGATCGCCCGTCGAGCGACCGTGACGGAAACCGTACTGCCGGTCACTGAGCAGGTCGTTTTCCTCAAGGTACCTCAGGAGCTGTGTATTAATTACACGCTCCATCACCTTAGACAATAGGGAGGTGACGGCTATAGGCCTGTAATTGGCCGGGTCGGTCCTATCACCCTTCTTGGGCACAGGATGCACATACGCGATCTTCCACGACGCCGGGACTTGTCGCATGGAATATGAAAGCGTGAAAAGACGTGTAAGTACCGGACACAACTCTGGACCACACTGCTTAAGTACCACCGCGGGTATACCGTCCGGCCCACTCGACTTATGAACGTCCAGAGAACGAAGCTCCCGTCGGACGTCCCGCTGCGTAAATTTAACTTCCGGCATGGAAGTTCCACACCACGGAACGTCCGGCGGCACAGCACCCCCGTCGCTCATGGTCGAGTTAGAGGCAAATAGAAAACCCAGAAGGTCGGCCTTCTCCCTGGCACTCTGGGCGAGACTACCGTCGGGTTTAAGCAAAGGTGGTAAACCAGACTGACAGAAGTTTCCCTCGGCAGCTTTGGCAAGCGACCAGAATTCACGACTCCCTGAAGGGTACCCTGCTAGCCGCTCACCAATTCTGCCGACGAAGTCGAATTTAGCCCTGACAATTGCTTTTTTGCTGGCCCTCGAGGCGGCATTTAATTTGCGTTTCACCTCAGAGATGTTAGGATCTGAATTTGCACGAGCCGTGGTCCAGGCTCTGTAGGCAGATTCTTTCAGCATCAAAGCTTCTCTGCAGAGCCGATTGAACCACGGTCGCTTTTTAGCTCCCACAGGGATCCAGCGGTTGGGAATGAAGCACTCCATGCCCTCCAAGATCCCCTCAGCGACTGCTGCAGCGCAGGAATCCAGATCGTCTGAGGCAAAACAAAGCCGCCTCCACGGGTACGACGCGAAGAACTCCCGCAGTCCATCCCAGTCTGCTGACCTATAGTGCCACACATGTCGCCACTCCTTGCAGGGCCGTCTTTATCCTATTGGAGGCCCTGGGCATATTAGGATAATGGGGCCCTATGACTTTGACAGGACACTATTTTCATAGAATATACAAAGAAAGTAGATAAACCATGTTAAACATTTATTTTTATTGACAACTAGCGGTTCCCTGCAACGCTTCGCTGTGTCTTTTTTTGTGGTCGTTTCATGTACCTATGAGAAATGAGTAACAAACCAAAGGATGGGTACATTTCAAAAAAGTTTAATGTTGAGCCGCAACCCAAAATTATAAATCTTTCAGAAAATCCAATTAAGATCCGAATCAAAAGCAGCTTCACTTGAAAAAAAAACTATTCTGTGATCAATGTTCAGTTTCTGTAAAACATCGTGCGCACGCTTCAAAAAATCAAATTCACTCTGCTAAACATACTTTGCTACCGCGCCAAAACAGCTTAAAAAAACATGCAAAACATACCTATCTGACCTCTTTTTAAGGTAGGTACTCTCTTTTTTATTCTGAATGCAAGGAGGCCGCAATCAAACTTAGAGAAGTTTCTTCAGAATTCAGAGTTTTCAAGCGAAAAAATAAATTGAAACTTTTACTGATGGTCTTAAGGTGCGTATCGATTTCGCGCGGCCGCCGCGCGAGCCTTGTTCGACCGCGGCAAATCTGTGTTTTGGTTTGCGAGCCATTTTTAGCGTACAATTTCATTACAGCGAGGCAGCCGCGCGCGGCAGCCGATCCATGAACGAGCGTACGTTTTATGCGCGACAACCATGGACGTATCAAGCAAGCCGGCCCAGTGCCGCTGCTGCTTTTTAATTTTTAATTGTTTAGTGCCATGCCTATAATCTAATTAAAGTACGACACTTCTCGTTATCCATGTTTTAGCTGCGCGTATCCACTAAAAATGCGTGAGTAGTCGTCAGGTACTCAAGTACGTCCCAATTACGCGCGCACAAAGCACTGTCACTCCTTTGCCGCGCCGTCAAAAACCGACACAAAATGGTTCGTCGCGCGGCATGTTCGAGCGCGCCGATGTTCGAGTTGCCGCGCGCGGCAGCTCAGTACCCATAATGCGCGGCCGCCGTGCGAGCCAATGTTCGTTGGTTTGCCGCGCGCAGTCGATACGCGCCTTTATATGAACTTAGTCGCTGTTTTAAATGAACGCTGAGGGTATCAATTATGGGAAGAAAGGTTTCTATTTTAAATTTCTCTCTTCCATTAAGTCGAACTGACGGCGCAGAGCCATCAAAAAAATCATTTAAAAATTAAAAATTAAAATTTAAAAATCATCAATTTTTTTAGAACTTTTTTAAGAGAAACAATTTTGTAGTACATATTTTTTACATAACTATAAATATTTACGCAGCACACGCAACGAAGCTCTCAAATGAAATAACTTTTCCCCCGTAAAATCGGTTCGGTAGATCCCGAGATTACCCCCTACAATTTAACAAATATACAAACACACAAACTTTACTTCTCTATAATATTAGTATAGAAGTATAGATATACCTAATATAATTTATAAAACATAAAAATAATAATTAAATATGTTGCATCAGAGGCCCCATACACGTACAATAATATTGATCAATATAGGTAATAGTTCAAGAAATTCACTGGGTAGGGATAGCATTGTGGTTGGGGTAAGAACAGACATGTACTCGGACGGAAATAAATATCGATGCAATGTTATTGAGTCAATATTATTGTAGGTGTATGGGACGGGGGACCTCTTAGAGATTGCACTAAAGATAAAAACATATTAATATAGGTATATAATTTTATTAAAAAATCACAGAAAATCTTTACTGTGGTTTTTGAAGGCCGTCGCTCGTACGCCTAGGGACTAGGGTCTAGGACTAGGGACTTTGTATTTGGTCTGAGGGGGCCCTTTCGATCGCGGGGCCCTGGGCAAGTGCCCATAGTGCCCAGTGGAAAAGACGGCCCTGACTCCTTGGGCCGAGGTGGTTCAGGCCTTGCGAGAGGCACATGCGCCCGAATGATACAGTGGTCCGACGAACCGAGCGGAGCATCCACTGAGACGGTGTATCCATCCGGACGCGTTGTCAGCAGGAGGTCCAGCAATGCACTGTGCTCGTTCACCTTGTCTGGTATTCTCGTATGGGATTTAACCAGTTGTGAGAACCCATAGGTCAGGGCAAATTCGTGAGCAGCATTCCCCGCAAAGTTGGTCATCCGGGAGCCCAACCAGTCAACATGATGACCGTTGAAATCCCCCAGAATCACTATCTCCGCAGAGGGATACCGCTCAATCACCTTGTCAGTCGATTGTTGCAGGTGGTCAAAAAGGCGAACTGTGTCCGTGTTACCGCTGTGAGACCTGTACACGCACGCGTAGATCCGAGTGTGGCCCCCGTGATCCACGCGCGCCCATAACGTAGACAGGTCCCTGTCTTCAAGGCTTGTGAGACGGCGACAGCAGACATCATCACGGACGTACATACATACCCCGGCTTTCGGCTTGAAGTTGTACTCAAGCTTATAGCCAGGGTACATTAAGTAAGATGTATCGCCCGGGCATGAAATCTGCGTCTCCGTCAAGAAAAAGAGTGTCGGCTTCGCAGTTTCGAGATGGTGGTGGACTACGTTGAGGTTCTTGTGCATTCCTCTGATGTTGCAAAGGTCCATGTAGAGTGTGGACGACGATGCCGCTGTGTATACTGTTTCTCTTTTCTTACCTTTAGCCATGTTGTTTTTGTGAAAAAAAGGGGGGTTAAAAAAGTGAAGGAGTGCCTGTGTGCCGGTGGCGCAAGAGACTAATCGAGACTCTAACAAACCAAAGGCAGACAGAGGTAGTGCGGTAGACTGGCACGGCGTACGGAAGGGCCCCCGGTCCCCCCCCGATGCAGTGGCCGCGTCCACTCCGGTATCCTCCTCCGGCACGACCACAGCACCAGGGACTTTACACAGGCTGCTGGTTCAGCCTCCTGGGGCGGAGATTATGTGATCCCCAGGTTCGGGTTCCGTACAGCCTGCGGGCGGTCAGCGGTCAACCGTTTCACCGGGTCTCCCTGACCGCCGTACCAATATTCCGCGCCTCAATCTGCCAATGGAGACAGATTAAGCCTCTGGTCTCACCGTCACCGGCACAGAGTCACCCCAATGAGCTCTGGATCCCTGCTTACCGACGGAGAACATAACCCGACCGGAGTCAGGTTACTATTACCGCGGTCTTCTGCAGGGCGGAGGTACTGCCCCAGGCGGGCTGCTCACCGAACGGAGTACCGTTATGCCCTTCCTCCTAATGTGGGCTTTTTCGTTAATCCCTAAGATATTCAATCTTAGGGATCTGATTGAAGAAGCCACTACTGTACCCTCAGGGTGTAACGTTAGCTCCATGAGGAGTAACGCATGACCCCTAAACCCCGAGGGGGAGAAATGTCTTTCATTGTTATTGTTATTTTTTTATAAATTGTTTTTGTAGGAAAAACATTGTTTCCTCTTTTTGTTCTCATCACATCGTACTTTACATATCTTTTGTTATTGTGTAAGCTTTGTTAAACCAGAATCTGAAACTGAGGTTTTTAGGAGTAACTAAGTGCTAAGATAGATATATATATGTGTAGGCTTGTAATTAGCTATATTGTAACCATAAAGTAATAATATATACATTGTTATTAGTCTGTAAGCCTTCCTAAAACAAATAAATAAATAAATAAATATTTGTAACATTGAATAGAACGCCTGCCTCGGTTTCCCCAAACGCCTACAGTATGGGGTTCTTCGAAAGGGTTCTCCCCCCTCGGGGTTTAGGGGTCATGCGTTACTTCTCATGGAGCTAACGTTACACCCTGAGGGTACAGTAGTGGCTTCTTCAATCAGATCCCTAAGATTCAATATCTTAGGGATTAACGAAAAAGCCCACATTAGGAGGAAGGGCATAACGGTACTCCGTTCGTTGAGCAGCCCGCCTGGGGCAGTACCTCCGCCCTGCAGAAGACCGCGGTAATAGTAACCTGACTCCGGTTGGGTTATGTTCTCCGTCGGTTAGCAGGGATCCAGAGCTCATTGGGGTGAATCTGTGCCGGTGACGGTGAGACCAGAGGCTTAATCTGTCTCCATTGGCAGATAGAGGCGCGGAATATTGGTACGGCGGTCAGGGAGACCCGGTGAAACGGTTGACCGCTGACCGCCCGCAGGCTGTACGGAACCCGAACCTGGGGATTACATAATCTCCGCCCCAGGAGGCTGAACCAGCAGCCTGTGTAAAGTCCCTGGTGCGGTGGTCGTGCCGGAGGAGGATACCGGAGTGGACGCGGCATCTGCATCGGGGGGGGACCGGGGGCCCTTCCGTACGCCGTGCCAATCTACCGCAATCTACACAGCGGCTTCGTCGTCCACACTTTACATGGACCTTTGCAACATCAGAGGTATGCACAAGAACCTCAACGTAGTCCACCACCATCTGGAAACTGCGAAGCCGACCCTTTTTTTCCTGACGGAGACGCAGATTTCATGCCCGAGCGATACATCCTACTTAATGTACCCTGGCTATAAGCTTGAGTACAACTTCAAGCCGAAAGCCGGGGTATGTATGTACGTCCGTGATGATGTCTGCTGTCGCCGTCTTACAAGCCTTGAAGACAGGGACCTGTCTACGTTATGGGCGCGCGTGGATCACGGGGGCCACACCCGGATCTACGCGTGCGTGTACAGGTCTCACAGCGGTAACACGGACACAGTTCGCCTTATTGACCACCTGCAACAATCGACTGACAAGGTGATTGAGCAGTATCCTTCTGCGGAGATTGTGATTCTGGGGGACTTCAACGGTCATCATGTTGACTGGTTGGGCTCCCGGATGACCAACTTTGCGGGGAACGCTGCACACGAATTTGCCCTGACCTATGGGTTCTCCCAACTGGTTAAATCCCATACGAGGATACCAGATAAGGAGAACGAGCATAGTGCATTGCTGGACCTCTTGCTGACAACGCGTCCGGATGGATACAACGTCTCAGTGGATGCTCCGCTCGGATCGTCGGACCACTGTATCATTCGGGCGCATGTGCCTCTCGCAAGGCCTGAACCACCTCGGCCCAAGGAGTGGCGACATGTGTGGCACTATAAGTCAGCAGACTGGGATGGACTGCGGGAGTTCTTCGCGTCGTACCCGTGGAGGCGGCTTTGTTTTGCCTCAGACGATCTGGATTCCTGCGCTGCAGCAGTCGCTGAGGGGATCTTGGAGGGAATGGAGTGCTATATTCCCAACCGCTGGATCCCTGTAGGAGCAAAAAAGCGACCGTGGTTCAATCGGCTCTGCAGAGAAGCTTTGATGCTGAAAGAATCTGCCTACAGAGCCTGGACCACGGCTCGTGCAAATTCAGATCCTAACATCTCTGAGGTGAAACGCAAATTAAATGCCGCCTCGAGGGCCAGCAAAAGAGCAATTGTCAGGGCTAAATTCGATTTCGTCGGCAGAATTGGTGAGCGGCTAGCAGGGTACCCTTCAGGGAGTCGTGAATTCTGGTCGCTTGCCAAAGCTGCCGAGGGAAACTTCTGTCAGTCAGGTTTACCACCTTTGCTTAAACCCGACGGTAGTCTGGCCCAGAGTGCCAGGGAGAAGGCCGACCTTTTGGGTTTTCTCATTGCCTCTAACTCGACCATGAGCGACGGGGGTGCTGTGCCGCGGGACGTTCCGTGGTGTGGAACTTCCATGCCGGAAGTTAAATTTACGCAGCGGGACGTCCGGCGGGAGCTTCGTTCTCTGGACGTTCATAAGTCGAGTGGGCCAGACGGTATACCCGCGGTAGTACTTAAGCAGTGTGGTCCAGAGTTGTGTCCGGTACTTACACGTCTTTTCTCGCTTTCTTATTCCATGCGGCAAGTCCCGGCGTCGTGGAAGATCGCGTATGTGCATCCTGTGCCCAAGAAGGGTGATAGGACCGACCCGGCCAATTACAGGCCTATAGCCGTCACCTCACTATTGTCTAAGGTGATGGAGCGTGTAATTAATACACAGCTCCTGAGGTACCTTGAGGAAAACGACCTGCTCAGTGACCGGCAGTACGGTTTCCGTCACGGTCGCTCGACGGGCGATCTTCTCGTGTGCCTCACACACCGATGGGCGACGGCTATCGAGAGTAAGGGCGAGGCTCTAGCAGTGAGCCTCGACATTTCTAAAGCCTTTGACCGGGTCTGGCACCGTGGTCTTCTTAAAAAATTGCCCTCCTACGGACTGACCGAGAGATTATGCGGATGGGTGTCCAGCTTTTTGGCCGATAGAAGTATCAGGGCTGTTGTCGATGGCAGCTGTTCTGACTGCATGGCCATAAACGCTGGAGTACCGCAAGGCTCAGTGTTGTCCCCTACCCTGTTTCTGCTGCATATCAATGACATGTTGTCTATTGACGGCATTCATTGTTATGCGGACGACAGTACAGGGGACACTTGTTACACAGGCCGTCCCGGTATCTCTCGGGACGCAGTGGAGGAAAGTCGTGAACAGCTCTTACTAGAGTGTCCGATTGGGGTAGACAAAACCTTGTCCAGTTCAATCCCTCCAAGACACAGGCGTGTTTCTTCACCGCTAAGAAAGCCCCAATTACTGTAGCGCCACGATTCCAGGGCACATCTCTTTCCATCTCTAAAAGTATAGGGATCCTTGGTGTTGACATCTCCAGTGACGTTCAGTTCTGCAGTCATTTGGAGGACAAGGCCAATCTGGCGTCCAAGAAGCTCGGTGTGCTCAACAGGGCGCGGCGGTACTTTACTGCGGCGCAAACACTGCTTCTCTATAAGTCGCAAGTGCGGCCACACATGGAGTACTGCTGTCACCTCTGGGCGGGGGCACCTGAATATCAGCTTCGCCCATTTGACTCGGTGCAGAGGCGAGCTGTGAGAGTTGTCAACGATCCTATACTGACAGGTGGTGTGGAACCTCTTCGCGACAGGAGAGACTATGCCTCCTTATGCGTGTTCTACCGCCTGTACAATGGTATGTGCTCCGAGGAATTGTTTGACATGATGCCCACGGCTACCTTCTATCATCGCACCGCTCGCCATAGACAGGGATTTCATCCTCACACCTAGGCTTGCCAACTTCAAAATGCGAATTTGCGGGAAATGTTGATTTCAAATGCGGGACAAGGATTTAAAAAGCGGGATTTTACGAATTTTCTTCAGAATACTAAAAAACGTGAACTTTAACGGGTACCTACTGAATTTCACGCGGGAGAAGCCGTGAGCATCATTTAGTTTAAATATTATTTTCGTACGTTTTTTGCTATGTTGTAAGTTTTACACGACAACGCATTTTCTTTCTCCAAACGCATGATACTGTAACTGTACTGATTTTTTTAAAAAAAGCGGTCAAAAAAGCCTAGATAGCAATCGGTCTTTTTACCCCTATTCCTTGTCAAAAAATTTCTACAAAGCGATTGGAAAGTTTTCTCCAAGAAACGAAAAATAACTTTTTAAGGCAGGAATCCCGTTTAGAATTTTCTCGACAGGAGGATGTAATGAGAGCCATCTTGTTACTTGTTATCACATGTCTCACTATTGTATTTGTATACTTTAGATGAGCATCAGCGAAAAATTATTTAAGTGTTTGAACTCTCTGTGCATGATACGACAGGTGACCATATACTTTTAAAACAAAAGTTTCCACATCAAATTCACACTTTGCACTAGCATGCGCAACAGCATCATGCAACATGTGTGCTGAGCATCCATGTATTCCGTAAATGTGTAAAAACTGAATTATTTCACCCGAAATTAATATTAGCATTATTAGCGGAATACGCAGATGCGTTTCGCAAATCAAAAGGGGCCTGGTTTAGAAAATGACGAAAAAGAGGTGCAAATCAAAGCATTTTTTGTCTGGAGAAGTAGACGGAAAATTATAGCCAAAAAACTATTTTTAATCTAGGTACAAGATGTGTGTCAAAATATGCTTTTGTTGTTATACCTAGTATATTAATTATACATAATGTCTAAAACGATCATAAAGTCAGCCCCAAATTTTTAGATGAATGCATTTTATGACTTCAATTTTTATCGACGCGCAAGAAAAAAATACCTATGCCAACTTAAAAAGAAAATATACATCTATAATTTGGTTTTCTTCGATTTTGAATAAGCAATAGTATTAGCTGAGTGCAACAAAAGTAAGATCTAAAATACAACAGTTCCTAGCTTGAAGGACGCGAGTTTTGTATGGTCAAGGTCGTTAGCCCTATGAACGGCGCCATAATGTTATTGAATATAGATATCTATCGCTTTCTATTGGGGTCTTCATAGAAATCAAGAAAACATGTGCAAATACCCTCCTCTGGACAGTAGAATCTTACAACTACATATACGAAATAACTTCACATTTCCTTGATTTGATGCATCGCTAGAAATAAACACTGTAAACGTAAACGTTTGTTGCTAGATCAAGAAAAGCGGGATATCACGCGTCCCGCTCAGGGTGTGAGCGGGACGTCTTGATATGAGTCTCAGAAACGGGACGTCCCGCGTATAGCGGGACGGTTGGCAACCCTACTCACACCCTACGTCCGGAGCGTTTGAGCACGGTTAGATCCGGTAGGAGTTTTCTTCCGCGCACGCTTAGGTTGTGGAATGATCTTCCTGCCTCGGTTTTCCCAAACGCCTACAGTATGGGGTTCTTCAAAAGGGGTCTAAGAAGGTTTTTACAGGGTCGGCAGCGCGAGTGTGGCGCCTCTGGTGTTGCAAACGTTCATAGGCTGCGGTGACCACCGGTCCTTCTGGTGGGCCGTGTGCTTGTCTGCCACCTTAGTGGTATAAAAAAAAAAAAAAAAAAAAAAAAAAGGGTCTTAGAAGGTTTTTACAGTGTCGGCAGCGCGAGAGTGGCGCCTCTGGTATTGCAAACGTTCATAGGCTGCGGTGACCACCGGTCCTTCTGGTGGGCCGTATGCTTGTCGGCCACCTTAGTGGTACAAAAAAAACAACAAACCTGTATGAATCCTCATATGCGTGTTCAGGTTAGTGTTGGTGGTGTACGTCTTGCCGCAGCCGGGCACGGGGCAGGCGCGCCGCGGCCTCTGCGCGCAGTGCGCGGCGGCCAGCCAGCGGGACAGCGTGCGGGCGCCGCACGACCGACACCACCAGTCCACCGACCCGCTGTGCCGAGCCCTGGAACATACAACATACGCTAGTTAATAATAACTCACAATATTGACACTGAACAGAGAGTCTTCTAATAAGACCAACATCTAAACTAATATTATAAAGAGGAAAGATTTGTTTGTTTGCATCGAATAGGCTCCGAAACGACTGAACTGATTTGAAAAATTATTTCACTTTTTGGGGAGCTACACTCTCGCCGGTGAACATATTTTGTTACAACACAGGCTATATTTGGTTCCCGTATCCCCAAGGGAACAGTAGCTACGCAGGCGAAACCGGGTGATGTCCTCTAGCGGTAAAAAAATTCCATATTGGATATGGATGCCCTCCTCCTCAGATGGGTGAGAGTCTGAAATACAGCCTGGAGATAGATAGACAGCCAGCGGACTCTCAGTAATAAGCTACAGTTTTTACCCTTTGGGTATGGGACCCTACAAAGCAATCCTACATAAGGTCCTTGCATTGATTTGACTAACTATTATTGCCTGATGCACTTAATGTAAATCTTCATAGATTTATATTCAGTCAATGTGCTGCACACACAAAGGCATATTGCCGCCTCATCTACAATGTGTCCTCATTATCTACTTACAATGCAACACATGCCTCATATGTGATTTTACTGCACTCAGTAAGTACCTTTGTGATTTTACTTTCACTTTGAAGGACACTCAAAGTTGTGTCATATCGACAAGCAACATTCTTTATTGGACTAAGCATAAACAAAAGGTTTTAGAAATCCTTGTGAATAACATGAAATAAAAATGTTATCGTTTAACCCACATCTAAAGTACCTAACTCTCTCTCATCCTGGCCTATAATCCCAGTTGCATTATGTCTACTACGTAGAGCTTTGATTCCTTTTTTTGATGGGTTGCTAAAATATGAATTGACATTGTAGGATAAATGTCAAATATTTTGTCTTACAGGGCGAACAATTACTTGATTACTTGAAAAAGACTGGTATACTCACAGATGTATCTTAAAATTGAATTTCCTACTAAAAACTTTCTGACAATATGGACAAGTGTGCATTGTAGGTGGTGTCCAGTGCTGACAGCGTCGCTTGGACCCACATTCTGGACACTTTGACTCTTCCAGATTCATAGCAACATCCCCATTACATTTCTTATCTGCTAGGCTGTCAACATTTACTTCTAAACTATTGTCTTCTTGATTATTTTCTGTATTACAGGCACTATTTTCTTCATTGATCGCATCATCATTACAAATATTATTTTGCTCTGAGCCTAGTCTGCGAGATAAGTGAGCTAAGATTTGATTTGATTGTTCACATTTTTTAAGGAAGCCTATGGTAATGTTTAGCTCCTGTAGGCAATCGTAGCATATACACGTAGGACCGGCGTCGTTAGCATCGGCCTTCACACCCACTTTTTTAAGTGTTTCGTAAGGATAAATACCTTTTTGTTTACGAAATAAGGAGTACACTTTATCTTGTTTCTTCAGACATATCCTGCAAGTGCTTTCATTTGCATATTCGTCCATATTAGTGATTAAATTTATAAAAATTGACTAAAATTGTATATGCACAAGTACTTATCTCAATAAATGAAGATATTTTTCATTTATTTATTTTCAGTTTCAACAATTACATTTTGTTTACAAAATAAAGGTCATCTCATCATGATCAGCTGGGCACCGGCAGCAGCAGTCAGTCAGTGTCAGTCAATACGTCAAAATACCTGATACTTAATTATAATATAGCTAAAGCCAAGGTCAGTGACCATGCTGCCAATTCTTTTTATCCAGTACCTATTTGTGAAATGTTATGCTTTTGCAGTTTTGCTTCCTCCATATGTACTCGCGAAGTTGAACGAAGTTCGTCGGCGAAGTTGCCCGAGTCAAAGAAAAATTTTGACGAAGTAGGCCGAGGAGTCCCTCTACAGCCAGTGGTTCCCAAACTTATTTTGTCTACTGCCCACTTTGAGAATAAATATTTTTAAGCGCCCCCATTTTTTCACCTATTTAAAAACCACTATAACTTCAAATTAAATTAATTAATTATTGTGACCTATATATGTGATGTCGTGAAAAAAAAATGTATATTATGTATATTAAAGAGAATTCTAAACGAAACTTTTACTATAACCCGCAACTTGAAACCTGAGTGCAGTAGGTAACATACAATGGCGCTTAGGTCTCAAGTTAACTCTTACGGGCTCCACCTGCCAATAAGAATGATTATTGAAACGCAACTTTATAGTATTAAAACAGAGTATCTTTTATTAAAAATATAAATAAAATAATCAATCCTTATATAAAAACTAATGTGAAGGATGAATCTGATGCTGTTTAATAAGTTGTTGATATCAGGTTCCAATTTACTCAAGAACAGTCGCAAGTCGCCACGTTCGGTAACAAGCAAATGATTTCTCTTTTTAGGCGCTAGACAGACGACGGGGCGGGCCGGGCTTTTTGCCCGCGATGTAATAAAGACCGCGTCTGTCCGCCGATGCCCGCGACTGCCCGCCCCGCGAACGCAACGCACACGACGGCGACGGGCGGGCAGTTAGTTCACTACGTTCGTTTTAGTGAAGAGCGCGTCAGTGAAAATGGATACCCAGAGAATTCGAGTAGTTGCTTATTTAATGTACAAAAAAAGAAAGAGACGCAATCGTAATTTAGTCCATTGAAATGTTACATGAGCTTTGCATTTATTAGAGGACGCAATTTTATTTTCGGGAGCTATGTGGGGGGTCAATAGAAGCTTAACCTCAAGTTTGTGGGGTCGCCACCCTTGTCCCCCGGCCGCCATCTTGAAAAGAGTGGGGAAAAAAACACTTTTTTCGCAACATTTCGGAAACTATGAGTCTTACAAAAAAATTGTTTATGCATAATTTGTAGCATATTGTGTTGCCTACAAATGTGTATATAACTTAACAAAAAATTTTGAATTTTTTTATAAAAAAATTCTTTTTTGCTCTTTAACTTTTTTTATACATTTTACAAAAATAATACCTCAGACTAATCTTGTAGATGATCTTTAAAGAGAAATTTAAAAAAAAATGCCACAGAGCAAAAAAGAAAATTTTTATAATATTATTTTCAATTTTTTGTTTATAATTTTTAATTTAGGACAAAAATTTGTTTGACATATTTGTAGGCAAAACAATTTGCTACAAATTAAGTTTTCACAATTTTTTTGTAAGACTCATAGTTTCCGAGATATTGAGTAAAAAGTGTTTTCACCCCTTTTTAAGATTGCGGCCGGGGGACAAGGGTGGCAACCCCACAAACTTGAGGTTAAGCTTCTATTGACCCCCCACACATGTCCTAAAAATAAAATTGCGTCCTCTAACAAATGCAATATTCGGTCCTTAAATTGTAACATTTCAATGGACTAATAGGGAGTACTGGGTACTCGATGACAACTCATCCCATACTGCAGGCGTATATATTGCCTGGCATTTTTGGTTCCATAGCTTCATCTTTTCATTTACATCGTGATATTCTTTTAATGCCGTATTATAAATCGGCGATCTTTTTTCGACTTGAGAAATTAAATTTTCGACGTCGAAGGCGTCCATCACTAGAAAACGTGCGGCGAGGACTGAGCCTGGCCGGCCCGCGCCGCCCCGCGCCGCCCCGTCTGCGTTACTTCATACAAACTGGTTTGTGTGATTCATGGCGGCGAGCCACGGACATGCCGCGCCGCCAGTGCCCGGCGGACAGCGGCGGCGCGGTCTTTTTGCCCTTCGTGTGCGTTGGTAGTATAGGATTCCTTTAGCGCTATCGTTCGCGGCGAAATTGACCGGCCCGGCCCGCCCCGTCGTTTGTTTTACGCCTTAGTAAGCAGTGTTGTCACAGCACTGAATCCACGTTCACACAAATATGACGATGGGAATGCTATCAAGAATCGTTGAACGATTGACCACAATCCAGGGTACAATTGAGGGATCGGTTTTTGAAGCCAAAATTCTTGGTAACCATTTTTGAACTTGATTTTTATTTCCTCGTTTGTTGTCAATTCTATAAGTTCTTCTTCCAGCTGAGGTGACATTGCTGTGTTGACATTTGAAAACGTATCCAACACCCAGTTTGGTATTTCCAAGTTCAAAATGTCCTGGTATCGTTCGGTGAAGTCAATGTGGAGGTTTTCCAAATGTTGGCAGTAGGCAAACAATTCGTCGTTACTGCATGATACTGATAAATTTGGAAAATTGTGAAACTCACGTCTGCCCAGATTCTTTTTGTGTAGAAGCAGTTTGGCTGCGAAAGCAGCAACGACGTTTTTTGTTTTAATTAAATTTAGTTTATCGCCTTGCAGTTGGAGATTCATGTCGTTGAACAATTTATACATGTCTGTCATGTAAGCTATATCATTCTTTGATGTTATGAGCTTGTCGTGCAATTCTGTATCTTTAGTTTCCAAGAACTCTATAACAGAGTCAAACAGGTTGTAAAATCAAGTCAGACAATTGCCTCTTGATAGCCAACGAACTTCAGTATGAAACAACAAACGGTTGAAATCCTCGTCATTAGTAACACAAAGCTGATGAAATAATCTATCATTCAAAGAGCTGTTGCGGATTTTATTGACTGCTTTGATGACATATTGCAGTGATTGAAATAGTTTTTCACTTAAGTTTCTAGCAACTAAATGTTGTCTATGAATAACGCAATGTACACCAAGGACATCTGGAATTTTATTTTTTAAGTACGTTATGAAGCCTTTATGGCACCCTGTCATAGCCGGAGCGCCATCCGTAGCAACTGAAATAATATTTTTCAAAGGAATCTCTTTCTCATCACAAAACTTTTCCAATGTATTGAATATGGTTTCACTTTTTGTATCGGTCTCTAAATTTCTAGCAAATAATAGTTCTTCACATATTTTCTCATCTTTAATAAACCTCACGTAAGACAACAACAATGCTTCATTAGTTGGTAAAGTGGACTCATCGAGCTGAATTGAGAATTGACTTGTCCTCAGGTGATCGCACAATGATTCTTCAATGTTTTCAGCCATTTCATCAATTCGTCTTTGCACAGAATTATTACTCAAAGGATTTTTTCGGATAATATCTGCGGCCGGTTTATGAAGCACAGTAGTTATTACTTCATTTATTGCTGGCAATATTAACTCTTCTCCGATGTTATGTGGTTTGCCTTTTTGAGCAATTAACAAAGAGATATTGTACGAAGCTCGAAGTCCGTCGTCATCTTGCTTAGCAGCCGCCGAAAATAGTTTTACTACACTTGGCTGAGTATTATGCTTCTTCTCTAGGTCTTGAAAATATGCTACATTCTTGTCTTTCTTATCTGGATGCATTTTATTCAAATGATCTTGCAGCCTTGAAGGCTTCATTGCTTCATTCAAAAATGTTTTTAGACATAGAAGACACAAAGGCGACGATCGGTTTGTGGGATTTTCTATAAATCCGAATTTAATATATTCCGCAGAGTATTGCCGTCTCTTCTTTTTTACTTCCGACATTGTTTTGCTTTGAGAAATACGTTCAACTTCGCGAGTAGAGGAGGCGTAAGTACTGCTCATCTATTGTGCGCGAGACCACAAATGAAAATAAAATAAATATTACATTGTTTATATAGGAATGCTTAAGCAGCACGCACCGACAGGAATAAAACAAACATGCATAAACTCGTTTATCTCATTCGACGCTCAATCTTACTCAACAAGTCCGAACAAGCATTCAATGAACCAGCCGACTGATACAGGAATGCACAATTCGGGTTATTTAACAAAAACTTGTTAAAACATGATAGACTTAAGCAGCACGCACCGACAGGAATAAAACAAACATGCATAAACTCGTTTATCTCATTCGACGCTCAATCGTACTCAACAAGTCCGAACAAGCATTCAATGAACCAGCCGACTGATACAGGAATGCACAATTCGGGTTATTTAACAAAAACTTGTTAAAACATGATAGATATCTACGAGTACTAATAACTATTATTTTTTTCTATATTAAATAAAATAGGACAGATATATGAACTACGCGAAGAGATATATAGAACCGAGTTTGAGCAATCTTTTAAATCATATTAGTTGATGTTCACAAGTTGTTGTTGAGAGTCAAGAGCTCTTGCAGTTGTTGTTTAAGAGGCCTCTTAGCTAAATAATGTTACAAATCACCCCCTGCCCGCCCGCCTCGACACAACGCCCCCATTTTCTTCTGGATCTCTTACCGCCCCCCTTGAGACCTGCAGCGCCCACAAGGGGGCGTTATCGCCCACTTTGGGAAAGACTGCTCTACACTATCGTACTCGTCCAACTTCGTTCAACTTCGCGATACTTCCTCCACATTACTCGCGAAGTTGAACGAAGTTCGTCCGCGAAGTTGCCGGAGTCAAAGAAAATTTTTGACGAAGTAGGCCGAGGAGCCCCTCAACACTATCGTACTCGGCCAACTTCGTTCAACTTCGCGAGTAATGTGGAGGAAGCATAAGAATTTCTGCTGGAACCTTCTGATGGTCTGAGAAGATTAGAAAGATAAAACTATCATTGTTCATTGTGATAATTTTATCGTGCGATGGATGTATTCCTTTTCTGCAAACCATTGTACAGTATGGTTTATTTAACAACTATAAATTAAACTATTGTTTCTTCTTAGTAATTCTTAGTAGGTAATAAGGAAGCGGAGGACCTACACACCCTCGCTTCGAGAGCTTCGACAATCAAGGATCGCTCCATCGTGAAGCTCTTCAAGGAAATAAAGCAAGGTTGAATATTTTCAAGGTTCAAGGCGTTGAAAATATCTCACACAAGAAGTTTGATTTTTACGAGTGGATTCCCCCCCTCCTTCAGTGCGAGGAAAGATTTATTTTCACCACGTCTGTCAATAGTGCATCGCCTGATATCATTAGCCACGGTGAATTGACGACTTTTATTATACCTATTGTTGCATTATTCTAGACCTGGAATACAAAATGATGTTTGAAAATTCTATCACACCATTCTATCTAGGCACTTACCTAACAAATACCTTAGGTACATGAATTTAAAATTATTACGAAATAACTTAATTTCCACCAGTAGGTAAAATCGGTACTAAGCATGCCCAACATTCTCAAGTAGTTTAGCTAGGTTCAATAACTTAATTGGAATAGGTTATGCAAGTTTCGTTCGACAATGTTCGGCCAAGTTCGGCATCGGCCACGGACGGATCGTAGCTAACTGCGGCAGGTGCGTACACGCAGTGAGAGCCAAGGAAAGTGATCGTGGTGTATTTGGTAACCACCGGACATGTGATGGCACATTGATGTCCTGGCGTCTCGGGGACGGATTTGGACCTGAGCGAAATTGTTTAATAACAATTAAACTGTTTAAAGAAATACACACACACGTTTATACGTTTCTACCGAGAGACCCTCCCAAGAAGCTCTGGTCACAGCTCGAGTCTGGGTCACAGTCAATTTCACATGCAAGCTCGTGCACATGATAATTGGTGATGACTTAGATGGATCAGTGCTAACGGTTGGTGGAAATTTGCGTTAGTCGCATCCAGCAATGATGTCGAGTTTACGTTATGAGGAAATGCGTGTCTTCTTTTCTCTAAGTTTTGCTTATTACACTATCATAAGAGCAATAGAATCCCAAAAAATCATTCAAACAGTGTGGAGTTTGTATTGTTATCAGATCCCTATTTGTAAAAAAATTACAACTGATAATGAAAATGCAAATCATCCATTTCCACGCGTAAAAAAATAAACAAAATTTAGGTAAATAAAGTATCCTCTCTTTTCGTTACTGCTTTTTCAATTTCGTCCCTGTGTCGTTTGGTACAGTTTTCTCTTGATTACGTTAGCTTGTCGTTTGGTATGCACATCCACACACATGTTACATGGAATGACGAAGCCACCTACATGTTGACTAAAACGATGAACCTCGTTTTAATTTCAACTTTATTCATGTGAAATACAGTACAATGTCGGTTGAACTTTAACTTCATTCGGAAGAACGGTAACTGCATTAATTTAGGTACAATCGAAAGCATTATCGCGTAAGGATGAAGTTCGCGGTGGGCACGTCCGGCTACCCCCGAGAGAAATTGCAACGCCTGCTACATACTAATTTGATATTCTTTAAATTATAAGTATGAGTGGTCTTACTCGGTTCCTATCGGTACCTTAGTAGTTGTCGCGGCGACCGGGCGACCGCATCGACATGAAACTTACCATAGTAAGTACTGTTGTGGATAATTGAAAAATTGGTGTGAAGTGGTACAGTGACTAGTGCAGATGATCAGGTTCACGAATAAAGATGTGCGTAATGTGTTTCAGATAGCGTTGGTGTTGTGCGTGTGCGTGTGGTTATCAGCGGGAGATGTCACCCACCTCAAGTCGGTGAAGACCAAGCTCCTGGGAAGAATAGTGCGCGCTAAGCACCACAAGAGAGGAGTATTATCTGCAATTCCGCCCTATAAACTTGGCTACGACATCCCCGTAGTGACTCATTCTGTAGTTAAACCTGTAGTTGTATCATACCCACCTGCCGCTGCTGTTACAGCAGTTAAAGTTCCACTAGCTAATCCTCTAGCATCCCGTTATCCAGTACCAGTAGGACATAGAGTACCAGTACCTCATCCACACTACGGTCTCCAATTTCCACATCATCACCATACAAAAACTGTATTAGTACCCCAGTCAGATAACCACTTCCATCACCATCATCATCACGTAGAGCCTAAGCCGCACATTCATGTTCCAGCTCATATCCCTGTCCCGGCTACTCCGCTAATACCTATTGAGCCAACAGCAACCGTACATGCACATCCCATACCGGTCTCTTCCCCTCCAGTGCTTTTACAACCTCAACCGATCCCAGCGCCCACTGCCGTATTACCAGACCCGGCTATTGCACCCACACCTCAATTTGTACCTGAAGACCATTTTCACCTTAGACCAGCACACGTTCCAATTGCTCCAGCGCCTCCGCTTGCCCCTATAACTCCGTTACTACCAATACAATCTCATTTTCCATATGTTCTCCGTCCTGGTAATGCACTACAAACTTCTTACTTCGCAAACTATCCAAGATATCCCTTATTACACTACCAGCAGTCAATCTATCCACTAGCGCAAGCCGCAGCCCCACCAGCTCATCAATTTTTCTTCGAACAACCTCAGATACCTCATTTACATCCACACTTGCACTTAGCTCCGCAGGCTGGCCATCAGGATGGCGTAGTAATTGAACAATCAGGTGTTCATGGACCTGTTCAGCCCGGCACTTTACTCAACGCTCACCCCGACGTCCCTCACTTTCATTTACAGCCTACGCAACCCACCTTGCATTTGCACCCGACGCAACCCGCTGTACATCTGCAGCCAGACGTACACCTAGCCCAGCCTGATATACATGTTCATGGTGGGCAATCTGAAATTCATCTCCACTCAGCTCACCCTGGTCTTCTACAACCGACACAACCCACTCTTCATGTACAACCAACAGGTCACGTGCATCCTACACAACCAAATATTCATCAGGTCCCTCTTGAACATGATGGCTGGTCTCCAGTACAGCCTACACCTCATGACATAGCGGTATCACAAGGAGCTCACTTTGGTCATGATGCGAGCTTTGGTCACGGCACACAATTCGGACAAGAAGGTCAGTTTGGTCAAGGGAATCAATATGACCAAGGTAACCAATTTGGACAAGCCGGTCAATTCGGCCAAGATGGCAATTTCGGTCAAAGTGGCCACCATCAATTCACTCAGGAACAGGGCACACAAGTATACGAGCATCACACTGGAGATGAGCAGTATAATTACCAGAATGAGCTGCAGCACCATATTCAACAGCAGTTAGATCAAGCGCAATACGATCAAATTTTTAACAATCAACATCATCAACAAGCAAGTGTGCCTCACGATTCATATGGAGCGCCTTTAAACCAAGACTATGGGCAGCCTAACCAAGATATCGGGCATTCTGCACAAAGTTTTGGGCAAGGCGATTTTAACCACCAGCACGGTCAAGATTTTGGTCAGGGTCAGAATTTCAATCAGCCACAACCGGCTGCAGAATATGGTGTTCCTCAAAATGCTGAGGGTCGTAGTTCTGAAGGAGACGATGAATTCCACAATCATATTCCCTTAAAACTTCAGCCGCCGCTTGAGAAAACGCTCGAACATTTCAGGAGATAGTAAGAACTAGGTACTTATAGTTAAAGGAGTGATGTTCTGCATCTGTTCTATCCCATAAATACAGAGAGTCAGCGCTATAAGTGCAAGGCCTTGATAAGCAAGAACATAATTTAAGTACTAAGTAAATATTGCCTTTCTTGATTCCTCTACTAAATCTCTGTAAACAATATTTTGGAAAAGTAGGATAGTTTGTGAAGGACAATAATTTATGTACATCATTGTACAAGTGATGCTGTGTGTATTTAATAAGTTAAAAGTTTATATCGATGTTTTGCCTTTAACATTAAATATTTTAAGTTTGACATAGATTAACTGTATATTGTGTTAAGGATGACTTATTTATTTATTTTTGTAAATAAAAATGCTCTCAATTGTTTTTGCGCTTTACTGAACATCCGTCCCATACTTAAGACACATGAGTAAATAACGGATCTACTTAATACTTTATGTGCCATGTGCCCTAGAAAAGAGTGCGAAAGAGTACCTACGTAGCTGAGCTAATAAACCCAATACCTTCAACCAGGGGGATTGATCTACAGACTATGTACCTAGACAGGTCCATGATTTCTTATCGCTGATTGTAAGTGTACACAGAGCATCGCGCGTTTTTACAGAGACAGACTAGACTTTACCTAGACAGTTTGCGTTGCTCTATGTAAGTGTATGATATGAACACTTTATGCTGGAGTAACGGAAAAAGTGCCTGTTCCAAAAGTGCGAGCAACATTTACGTACACACATTGCAAGTATTTTATTTTGTACATTGTTAATTATTTTGTTACCTATTTTGTTCTATTTCTCAAAACGTTCATATTCATATTCATTTATTCATTGTTTGTTACAGGTTTTTAAGATGTTACAAATTTACAATTATTGGTCTACCGTAACATGCCTTACTGGCGTACAATAACGTAAATGGCGTAAATAATGTACGTAATCCGTCGATATCACTCAACTCTATACCACGTTAATAGGTGCTAACACTATGCCAGTCTATATTGGGATACTGTATCAGTATTTCAACTTGGGGAGGTGCAGGAAAGAGTCACCCAATTCACGTCGAAAGAGCCCAAAGAGCGGTGCTTAAGGTGTGCACATTCAAACCTTATCTTTTCCCAACAAGAAGTTTATACGAATATTGTGAAGTGCCCACAGTGCGTCAAATATTTATTCTCCAAATATTACTAAAACAACACAAACATAACTATAGTACAGGAATATCGCAACTGATAACATCTTCTCAGACACGCACAATTCGTAAATATAAGATTCCAATAACCACCACTTGCACAACATCTTTCGGAAAAAAGTTTTATTTCTTCTTAGGTCGCTACTTATATAATAAAATTAACGGTATCTTACGTTTTCACGAGAAAACCAAATATGAAGCCAAAAAAATACTCACGAGCTATCTCCTAAGCCTTTCATATGAAGAAACAGAGACTATTCTTCACCCTCCAGTATAGAATATACCTCTAACTCTCCTCTAAAACATATTGTACTCATCACACACCCACATAAACACACACACACACACACACACGCACACACACACACACACACACACATACACACACACACACACACACACAAACATACACAATTGTTTGTATAAACATAAATTGAGTGAGACATCAAACTATAATACATACTCGTATTGTATTTTTGTTTAATGGTACACGGCAAACCACAATCAATATAATGTACCTATGTGTATAAAACTGTGTTACTGGAAGGCAGCTGGTACTTATACCTCAGGTTTACCTTTTTAAGTACCAACAGCATTTGTAATAATATGTTAAATAGCTAAAATTATCGCCCTTGTGTTTTGATTTATTATGTATTATTTTTATTTATTATTTATCAAAGGGGGAATGCTGCTAGTCTTTTGGGCACAATGCCGCGGAGGCCTTATTTAGGTTTAGTTTAGATAGTAATAATGTAAATATAGATATGTAATAATTATGTTTCTCTGTAATTTTTAACAATAAATGTATATTAAACCAATTTATTATGTTATGTTAAATTTACATCGAATAAATACATTTATTATATTATTTATTATTATATTATAGGTAGGTACTAATGTTACTTCTGACCACCAGGATGTTGAAACACTTCGTTCTGGACAAATCAAATCAGACACATATGTTCTAATAGGTACTACACATTAATTTACGGTAGATTCTGTCTATTATCTTACATTTTTTTGACATAGTGTACAAAGCTTGATTTTGGTGGAGTTGGAAGGATTGAGGATTTAAGGTCCGTTATCTAGAATTCAGTGTTTAGGCAAATATGGGTAACTTAATAATATTTCTTACTTCGGCTCGTGACCTGATAACTCATAGAATTATGCCCTCAGCAAGCAAACCTTGAATACAGAATCTAGGGTCTAAATTACTACAGGTATTGACTATCAGACTGTTTTTAAAACAATACATTCGGTTGAGCGGGCCATAGAGCAACACGACCTATCAGGTGGGGAGGCGGCTTATTGAGATTGAGACTTTCCCCTCGGTCGAAGCGTACTCCAAAAGGAACTCGCATTTAACACACATATAATAATATAAGAAATATATGTGTGTGTCTGAAACTATGGGTGTATAATTCTAATAGTTTAATGTAGGTTCCATAGTGACAGCCTAATGATTATGTGGTGGTGTATAAGAATACGATTTCCCCCGCAACATATGACTGACATATTTACATAAGGGCGTCCCACGGCTATGCCACATGGAGGAAAAGTACCTTAAATATTGTAGATGGAACAATTTACTGAAAGAAAACATTATTTAATTAAAAAAACAAATTAGAAAAAAAAAAATAGAAAAATACAAATAATCCTTATGATGAAGCCTTTCGTTCGGTATGATAAGCTACAGGGTAAATTTTTTCTCGTGTAGCGGGTTCGATTCCCGGCTCAACCATGTAATTATTTAAAAATCTATGAATGCAGTTAAAGTTGTCTTTTAAATTAAAATTTTTAACAAAAAAAAAACCGACTTCAAACATAAACTGAAAATTGAAAAATAAGATTAACTTAGCACAAAGTAATAGGTAGTATATTTAGTTTTATATCAGATTTTATTGAATGTAATACTGAAATCGGCGCCAAGTAAAACTATAGGTTTAGGTAGATATTATTAATCTCTCATAGAAATATTGGCACCGACTTCAGTATTACGGTCAATAATATCTGATATAAAACTAAATATACTACCTATTACTTTGTGCTAAGTTAATCTTATTTTTCAATTTTCAGTTTTTGTTTGAAGTCGGTTTTTTTTTGTTAAAATTTTTTTTTTTCATGATTTTCAGTGACGGGTAGACTGAAATTATATCTGTGTAGTGTAATGTTCTCCCCAATACAAATTAATCAAGCCCAAACACAAGATAACTGCTGTAAATCGTTAAGGAATGCCCTCGGTTCGAGGGATTTCTTCGATTTCTCCAGGATCCCAGCATCCGATTCTGACTTCCTGTATATGGGACCACATGGGAAGCACCAACTTTCAAACAAAAAAAGAATTTTCAAAATCGGTTAACTCCTTCTAGCGATTTGCCGGTAACAAACATAAAAAAAAAAAAAAAAAAAACAGACAAATTGAGAACCTCCGCCTTTTTTGGAAGTCGGTTAAAAATAATGTCTTCTTTCAGTAAAATGTTCTATCTACAATATTTAAGGTACTTTCCCGCCATGTGGCATAGCCGTGGGACACCCTGTATAGATCAAAATGCTACCCTGGTCGTGTTGCTCTATTGTGCGGTCGCACTGACACGTACTCGTTGTATCCTGCCAGGATATACGGACTCATTAGAAAGGAACGCCGTTCCACATTTGAATGACAGAGTACGTACATATCTATGCTATTAAACACGAGGTTACTTCGCGCCCGACTGTTTCGGTACTTTGATTGTCATGAGCCTTGCGCTTGAGACTGTACCTCCATAAATACAAGTGTACTATGTGACTGTACCTTGTTTTGATATCATGTTTTGAGGAAATAGGATGACGTGTATTAAAAAATATTAAAGGGGGGCCTTATGAACGCAATAGAACCCAAAACAATGATTTTTAAAATTTTTGTCTGTTTGTGTGTGTCTGTTTGTCTGTACGTTTGTGCACGCTAATCTCAGCAACCGCTTAACCGATTGCAATGCGGTTTTCTTTATTGTGTTAAGGTTAGCTCCGCTTAACATTTAGTGTTTATTTCATGTCAATCGGTTTATAAATAAAAAAGTTATATGGCTTTAAAGAATCATACATAGGTTTATGAATCTAAAAGTGGGGAAATCTAAACTGGCGTGTTGGCTTAATCATAAAAGAGCTTATGATTAATACTATTTTAAAACTATTCTGAATTGTTATAGAATATACTTAATCTTTAAGCTCTTTTATGATTAAGCCAACAGGGCAGTTTCACACGCTGCTTGATGAGTCTGATGAAGAAGTACCTCTCCTTTCATACACCTTATGTGACGTACGAAGTTGCGGGCTCAGCTAGTAATTAATATACATAGATAACAGATTCTGATAGTGTTTATAAATGATCCAGCTCGGCACGCGTTTAACTCTTTTATATGGAATGTGTAAGAGCGGTTTACGAATAATTAACTATCATCATAATTTAATAATATAATATATGTAATATAATAAATCTAATCCTCCAGGTGCATTTACTTTTTATGAAGTCTTTATACAAACAGCGATCAGTGCTGCAGGCCATTCTCTACTAAATCCTAGATTGAACTTTTATAGAATAGATAATGGAGTTCACGAGCAAACCAAATGGTCATGGTCTCATGGTGGAATTTTGCACAAACGTAGGAGTCGGGGAAGGCCACGACACACCTACCACGACCAAATTAATAATGTGTTAGTGGAGGGTGGTGTCAAGAGCCGTAGGAACCGACGTGCATGCATGAAAAGAAAAATGAAAGTTGAAGAGGCGAGTGAGGTGTGTATGGACCGTGCCGTGTGGCGCTCGGTTCTTTCTGCCTACCCCGCCAGGGATTTGGCGTGAAGATAGTATAGTATAGTATAAATTATCATGTTCGCAAGTAAGTAAAAGAAAGTTCTGAAATGCTACATTCTGTCATTCGACCGAATTTTTTGTGTTTTCTTAAATAAAATAAATTAATAATAAAATGAAATTTATTCTCTGTGACATAAAAAAATAGAATGAGCGTTCTAAAATGCACAGAACAGACCGAGGAAAACTCCTCAAGAAATTCTGTACGGTTTTCCAATGTATTTCTGATAGGTATAGTTACACAAGCAGTTCTAATAAAACGCATGAATCAAACATTGGTTAACTACTAGACGCGTGGGTACACTCTTTCACAACCCTCACAGTTTGCCTTCACTGTTGACTGTACGCATCAGAGCTTCTCCTCTAGTTCATTATCACTTCGCTGTCAATGATATTACGTGGAACTGTATTACAATAGCACACACAGACCAGCGCGCACAGGACTAAGTGGTCATGGCAATGATAGCGCCTTGGTTTATTCAAGTAAGGATTTTTTGTTTGACGCTGGAATTTAAATTTCGCACCGTCATCCCAGGGACGGGGGCAGCTGAGACTGTGTGTGGGACTCGACCGGCCTCGGAGAGGGACTATCCTACCCACTACACGCCCCGGTGTTCTTACTCATTCTAGTCGGGACTTGGGACAAAGGACATCAAATGTTATTATCCACATCAACCCGGCATAGTAAGGATATTATATCCATACCATTATTTATAATAATAGGAAAGTGTATTCACTTCCTAAGATTCTTAAAATCATAGCAAAATGTTAGACAATAGTTCATGAAATATAATGGATTGTATCCTAGTCATACAGATTCAGTCAACAGTTGAACTTAAAGCTGTAGGTATAGCTAAGTTCGCCTTTATATCGCGGCGCCTTCTCACGAACACGAGGTGCTCTATCGTAGGGCCGCGGCCGGTTACACCTATACCTTACCTATTGTTAAAGGTTATCTGAGGATTGAGACTATAAATCAAACAAATTGAATGAATGTGTAAGCACGAAGCGTCCAGGTAAACACCTGTACAGTATACAATATAATTATTTGTATACCTATTTATTATATCAACGTCCAATATGATACTGTATCAAGATAATAATGTTGATTGATATAATAGTTGAAAAAACTACGCTTGTACTGTTCCACAATACCTATTTAATAAATATACCTGATCCGTTTCGCCTCACTGCATTTTCAAAGGTCTAGATAACTACGTACTGTATCGAAAACTGTACTCAGAAGTAGTTCGTAGCAAGAGTTACGGCAATCTTTCCTACATTGTGCTAGAACATGATAGCTTCGATAAGTATCTGTGACCAATACACCGGGAGATCATGGCTGCAGCGATGACACAGCACTTTGACGACACTTTGGCGGAATGCTCAGCGTGGGCGAAGTAGCGCCAGGTTCTCGTGGTAAGTCTAGAGGTGAACAATCTCCTGCTAGAACCCATGATGGAATCCACGAGCTCCAGCGGGAGTAAGTGGGACTCCGCTGCAACTTCCTGCGAGCAAGTCATGCTTGTGAAACAGGGCGGCAGAAATAAACAGGGTAGAACTCTTCCACCCAAGTCCTGTGGTCTGCAGCGAGGGCCCCGCAGACTTGTCTTGGCCCAAGACGACGGCCCTGGGGACGGCGAGGGAGCTGCTATCTTCACAGGTTCGTACAGAAGCAGGTCCAAAATGGCGGTCTGACGTGATTACCCTGAACGTAGACAATTTGAAAGGCACTGTGTCTTTAGTTGTTAGGAGTTCGGCATGACATTCATGAGTTTAGAGTTTTCTTTCTCTTCACCACGACTTCATCCGTAACTCAGCGGATGTTTAACTTGCAGATGAGGCTGGCTCGGGCCCCGACAATCTCGGTGTCGACCCTATCGCACCAGCTTGTCAGTAAAGTATTACTTTTGTGATATATGATAGTCACAAACCCTACATCGACATTGTGGCAGCAGTTAAATATAATAGTAGTGTGTCAGTAAATTAATATCGTGTCGTAATCCGCACATGTGGCCGGTCCCGCCCTACGGAGAAGTGTGTCGTATCCGTAGTACCTGCAGTACTGGCGGCAGTACGCGTGCCCGCGCGGGGGTCGCCAGGACCACTTATATAGTGCGCAGGCGCCGACGCAGGACTAGTGCTCCACTGACCACACAATCAAACACCAACATGAAGTCTGCTGTAAGTATAGAGTTTAAAATAAAATATATTGTGTCGCTTATATTTGCGTAATATCAATCAAAAGTCTTATGTATAACTTGAAATTGCGTTAAAAGCGAAGGTTTTTTTTGTTAGTATCTAGTGTGCAGGGTAGGTGCATGATTTTTCTAAATTGCTCTGTACTCTTACAACTAACAATATTGTACCATTTTAACTAAAAAACTCAAGAATCTGATAATGACAACGACTTCCTGACTTGTTCGAAATTTTCTATCTATAATATTAATGCAACTTTTCCACTTTTCAAGTGCATGTCATCGTGAAACATGACAAGAGCATTACCTTTGTATTTTATGAAGATATCGCTATGTCAGTTATATCTTAGAACCTGTTCTATCTAAACCTTTTTTGCTCTCAATCAAATCAGCCTATGGCAGGCCACTGCTGGACGTAGGCTTCCAATTTACCGGTCAATCTCTGCAACCTTATTCTTTCTTTTTTGCTCTAAAATGGAAACATTTCTTTCATAACCATCGCGGCATCGGTTTAGTTGCCTTTAGTATAATTTCAAACACAACGCATTCTAAAAAACCCAATAAAAAGGTTTGCATGCATTTTCACAGCTGTGTATCCTCCTCCTGGTCGTTGCCGTAGCCACTGCGGTAGAAGAAAAGAAGAACGAGAAGCGAGGCCTCCTCGGGCTCGGGTACGGAGGCTATGGAGGCTACGGCCACGGGTACTACGGCCACGGCCTCGGGCTGTACTCGCACGGGTACAGCGCGCCCCTCGTCGGCCACGGCTACGGACTAGGACACGGCTACGGGCTGGGACTCGGTCATGGATTGGGATACGGCGGACTCGGATACGGTAAGGATTACTTACGCTCTTCGTAGGAAGCGCTCGTGGCCCCGCGGACTCAGTGTTCTGTAAACGATCACTGCAGTAAGCAATATTTACTATGACTGGTCCTTGGATGGGTGACCACTACGTGACCACTTTGTGACATATGTTTGCAAGCGTTACCGTGCTTCGGTAGGCACGTTAAGCCGTTGGTCCCGGTTGTCAGTAAAATGGCAGTCGTTAAGCCAAGTTGAAAGCCTTTATGGGAGGCTTGAAAATTTTCAACTGCAGGCAGTCATACCCTGCGCAGGACAAAAGTGTGACCATATGAATGTTTGTAGGAAACAAAATATACGGAACAAGATGTACAGCGTTCGCACATTATCATTCTATAGCAATAAAAACGCTAACAGTAATTCAGCTAAGTATAATGAACCATTAATTGTTTCAGGTTACGGCCATGGACTCGGCTACTCCGCCCCCCTACATTACGGGGCCCCACTGCTGGGCCTGGGCCACGGGGCCTGGCATTGAGCGCTTCAAGTCTACTTTAGTGTTAAATAGTAAGTTCGCGTAAATATTTTGTATGAATTTTATTTTGGAATAAATTTTTACACCAATTCGTAATTTGATTTCCTTTCTTATGGCATAACCATTTTTGTAATATAGGATGAACGCATATTATGTCCTTGAAGTAATGTTCAACTTCAGCTGCAAGTGGTGTACCTGCTCATTCTCAACAGAAGGAACTCTGACTCTACTCCAGACGGGTTGCAGATTTTTCTTTCCGCTTTTCTTTAACGTCATGAGTTCGTCCGTTAATCGACAGGTGTACTGCCAGCAAATAAGACTGGTCTAAAGATCTTGTCAGAACCTCATTGCACCGTGGTGTTCTAAACACAAACGAGATAGAGAAAGAGAGAGAGAGAACGCTAGCTGACGAAAGTGGTCAAATAGGTACAGATTTACGGAGTGAAACGGCTAAAGAAGATATTAACGTAGTTTTAACATTTAGCACTGATCGTAGTATAGACCATATGGAAAGAACAAAGATAATTATAATTATTGAAAATCATCAGATAATTACGGCTTTTATCTTTGGGTACAGCAGCTACAATACATGGAGTATGGGTTACATGTTCTGATGTTTCACTCACTCGATGTTCGTGAGGTGCAGCTCCAAGGCGGAGGCGTGACATGAGAGTTTCATGCACGCTTAAAACTCTCACGCCACAATCAGTAGGATAGCACCCGAACGAAGTGCTATCCCATAGCACCCGACCCTTAGGCGAAAAGATATATTTCAGAGGAGTTAATCGAGGTGCCTGGCGCTAGACAGATGGGTAGGGATCGTGTGGTAAGTAGTGATTTCTTCACGAAAAAAAATCACAATAATCCTGATTCTACAAACTTTATTGCTGTCAGCTTAAAGAGTTCACCCAAAGATTGATTACCCGTAATTTCATACAACACTGCGTATTATTGCTATTTACAAACATATTGCCAATAATTGGATAAGTAGGTATTGTACTCCGCCATTGGCACAGGTCACAAGTTGACTGACCGTGCTCAAGTATTTTCCTTGTTAATTAAAGTACATTATAGTAATCAGTAATCGCCAGGTGGCGCTGTCGCAACCGGAAGCTGCGCCGGCGGCATCGGAAATTTACGAAACTTGTAATGGCACCTTAATCGCGGTGACATCTAGTCGTAGCAGGTAGGTAAATCGATTGCAATTTGCAAAATGCGTACGCTGATTAACACAACACCTAAGAAATATTTTAATATCCGTAGTAGCACCAGTATTTGATAAGGTGCTATTCGACTTATAGTTATACAAGGTATCCCTTACTTAAGAAATAATTTGTCTTTCTTTACAAAAACAAGAAAAATATTGCCGACTGCCATGTTTATGTCAACTGGGAACAACTGATTAACGTCCCTTTCAAAGCACGGAAAGGCTCGTAAGTAAAGAAATTTAACAGCGTAAGAGGCTCAAGGCGTGAGTTATATACAGATACGTTGTGCACCTTATACCGATCCTGTATAATTGACGCCTAGGACAGTGATAGTTCACAGAACGCAGAGCAGGACTCAGATCACTTGATAATTTGGTTAATATACTGCTGATGTATTCCACGAGAGTGAAGTAACAGGCGTCAAGTAGTAATGAATTTCAAAAAATGGTTTCATAATAATGCATTTTTCACAACGTAAGTAAATAGAACTACGTGAGACAGGGTCGGCAGCACGAGTGTAGTGCCTCTGGTGTTGAAATGGAAGCGTCCAAAGGCTACGGTGACCACCGCCCGTTGCATTTGGTGGGCCGTATTCTTGTCTGCCACCGTAGTTGCATAAAAAAGTCATTACCAGATGTTAACTGCAAAATCACATAATAGTTTAGAGAGTTAAACATATTCAATGAAAATATTCATTCAGATTTAAGATCAAATGTCTAGATAATGCTTGTCTTAGAACCGGGTTATTCTAGACCACACCTGCTCACACATATTCATTCTTCGCTAAAAATCCCGTTCTAGGTTTCCTCATAGCGCGCATGCGACTTGACCACACGCACACACACGTGCGTTTTATATAGAGCACTGCCCATTGCACTACTATTTCGCAATTCCTCCACATGTTTGTCAATTACGATATGGTTTAGTTAGATACTTCCTTGACTGAGAGAACTTGCTGTCAGAAAATAGTTCCATATCGACATCTATACATACCTAATCATTGTAGGGTATGCTTACTTGGAACTGTCACCAGTGTGAAGTCTTGATTAGGTTGCATTGGATATCCGAATGGAAAAACTGAAGAATGTGGCTCTTCTTGTAGTGGGGTTCCAATCCGAGCTCCCAAACCCTTTCAAAGTGAAGTCTTTAAGGACGTTAGAGATTTATAGTCGTCTCATGAGATAGGTATTTTTTTTGTCGCGGTTGTTTCGTATTTTTTGTTGCATTCGAGCAGATCAGACTGGCAGTGGTCACAGGGGCGATTATTTGACTTTTCAGCCTGTGATAACTGGTCAAAACGTAATACATTATTATTAATGAAATAAGGTATAATAAGTATGGAGCCTCATGGGTTAAATTAAAAGTAAGTAATAATGATTGCCCTACCGCATTCAAAAGTATCGCGACATTCAAAAATTAACCTTCGTCACTTTTTTCCGCAGTGATTATGTCCCAAGTTCAGTTTCCGACAAAAACAAACAATTTTAATTATCTTTACCATATCAGTTCTGTTTCGTGACGTCACACGCTTGTTGGAATGAGCACACGACACTACAGCACTGGGAACCGCAACAGCATACAAGGCAACCACTGAATGTTATTGACTAACACTTGTGAAAAGAACTTGCTTGAAAGAACTAGGTCAGTTCATTCCCTGAATATGACTAGGGGTCGATGACCATTTCAGACATGATGCACTTAAAAGAAAATTTTAAGGAGCGATTGAGGAGGGACAGACTCTTTAAGTTTTGGATAAATTTGCAAGTTCAATGAATAAACTAAATGTGTAGGCAACCATAATAAGTTTTTTTGATGAATATTTTTCTTTTATTGAGATCTTTCACCGACTAAATTGGTGATCGTCAAGGCTCTTTCGACTCCTTGTTACTCAGTAATAATAACATGGAGCGCGATATTTCATATTCTTGAATACTGCCGCACTCTCTCTTGAATAATGACTACCTAATGATGATACTCAGTCGACATTGGTGTTAGTTTCCACTAAGAGAATATTTAATATGCTAATGAACGTGTGCCCAATTACCATTTTACTTCACTTTGCAGCCATTGTTACTAGTTTCTGGAAATCTCTCTCCAGACAGCCTGGTTCCATATCACCTTCAGACATTCATTCATTATTAAACGCCTACGACTATTCACATAAAAGTACGTGCATTGCAGTTTTATACTAGACAGGCACATTGGAGAACTTTGTACTGAATGTTTTAAAAATAGAAGTGCAGTAAAAGGGTTGATGATATGCGTAAATAACATATGAATCACACTTTTAGTTCAACGACACTGAATTTCATAAGGTAACCCATAATAAACTGAATGTGGGCAACATTTCACACTTGGCAGATGTACAAAATGGAACAGCAGTTTGTAGGAGTGCAGGTATTTTTCTTTTCCAACATCCAAATTTCCTTTATTTCCCGCAATAAATGATTTATTGTTATTATTATTATATTATTTACTGAGGAGTTCAGCTCGTCAATCCTCACTTACATTACGGTTTGTAATGTTAACGGTTGGTTCTGGTTATCCTTAACCGTTGTACGTCTGGATTGACAAATCGAGGGTGTGAGGTGGCTCTCCCTCCCCTCGTTGTACGATGGGTTGCCGCCATGTAACGCCTGATTCTATAGCAACAAAATGATTATAAACATAACTGTCAGGTAGGTACTTGCAGCTTTGCAGTCTTCAGCAAAGAAATAAAGTTTGATACACAGTCGTGGCAAGGTAGAAGATTACTAAGGGTTGTCTCAAGAAGTTGTCCAAGCTTCCACAGGATCTCATCAAACACATTGCTCATGACATGAAGGATAAATATAGAAACCTTAAGTGTTAAAGCAAAGTGGTCTTCTGCGTGTTGCTATTCATGGAAAACAGGCACTATTAAAAGTTCCTCTCTCGTTCTAAGTCCCGTTTAGCTTCAGATCACCGCCATGTTCAAGCAACTCCATCCACGAATTTACCCGTAACATCAACCTTAATAAGTTTTGCGGTGGCTAATTGCTTTGACCAACCACCTCATTACGAGAGAGTCACGGCCACACTAGTTGTTTATTAATCAAAGCAACTGGTTACCGTGCATTAATTCATCTTCATTAACCAGTTAGCTATTAATCCAAACAGTTTCATTATTACTATTGCGTAAACCAGTAACCTCGGAAGGGCAGACGACGAGGGCATGGTTATGCAACCCCATCATCAATTCCGATCGAGTTAGTATATATTGTGACCGGAACTGGTGCAGTGTCAAACCTTTGTCGATATCGTGACCCTACACTCGGAGACATGAAGCTGTTTGTGAGTATACCTGTGCCTGTTCATCATTTTATCGTATACTAGCTGTGTCCCAGTCCTAAGGTTTCGCCTAAAAACACATACTGCGAACCCCGTAGGACCTATTCAACCCATACTTGATCGTATGTACGTGTCCAGAGTATGGAGTTCATTGCCTCCAGACAAACCAGCTTCTCCTGTAGTGTTCCTTTCAATAACTCGCATAAATCTGTCCTCTTAGCAATATAATGATAGATATGAAAGTTTGTGAAGATGTTTCAATGTTTGTTAGGTACTTGTATAAATAAGAAATACCAACTGAATAGATCTGACTTGTAAAATTTTGACAGCGGGCTGTCATAACCAGCGCCTATACATTAGCAATGGCTCACTATCGATTTCGTGGAACAATAACTGTGAAATGTAGGCATATAGCGTGCCTGTGCTAACCCCTGATCCTCCTACCTCTTCCCACCCTCTCCATTCCGTTCCCGAACAACCCGTGCCGGGCAAAGGTGCCAATTATACACAGTGGAGAGAATTTCCGCTAGTGCTGAGCGTTTCAAAAGATTGTTGTCCTGTCGAACTATGAAAACATGGAAGTACCTGCCCGCACACGTGTTTCCCTCATCTTACAATCCCGGGTTGAAGTTGAATACAGTGTGAAGAGGCACATCACAGGGCCGCCAGCTTCAGGACCACTGTCAGAAGCCTTACGGACTATGAGAGTGGCCCCCAATCGCTAGATGCGAAATGACTTTCCAGCAGGCTGGCGACGTCAATTTGACGAGCTTAATATTAGAAAAAACCCCCTTCGAGGTTAAACTCGCAACTATATGCATGTATGTAAATATTAAACGATGAAATGCAAGCAGTACAATTTATACATATATTGCTATTGTTTGTTTGGCTGAAGGTTGATCTCCGTCGAAGATACTTGTGCTAGTAATGATCTGTACCCAACGCCCACATTCCAAGTTTACTCTGACCTCCGCTACCGAACCATCCTCAACATTAAAAGTATATTATTATGTAAATTAGATACTAAATGTATAATCCGGTCCAGTAAATACATATTAATATTGTTTGGAATAACGCGTTGTGCAACATTCAACTCGATAATAAATCTCTTCATTGCCAAACAGATTTAATAGATACGATAAAATATGACAGATGTTATTAAAGTATAAATATGGACATCGACTGTGTCATTTAATTAAACTAAATTAGATTAGGTTCACCGAGCAAGCGTCTACCGGTATCTTCGATCAACTAGGTACCTATACCGATGTGCTCGCAAATAATTACCTAGATCAAAGCCGTGCCGACTAACGATTCTCTTGGACACTTCAATCGACGATGATGAGTGGCAAATTAACGGAACTATATTACAATGGAAGTATCCGGAGAAAAATAGTAAAGAAATAAAACATAAAACGACTGGGAACGCAATTAAAGCTGTAGATTACACTCGTTAGGGGTAAATTCAATGACATAGACATTATCTCAGTTGATCCTGAACCCAAGATATTACTTCTTGTCTTGATAAAGGCAAAGAGATTGTCACTAACTGAAGTTCGCCAATTCGTTGTGTATCTAATGTTTATTTGATGTCATTAGGTGTGCACAGTGCTGCTGGTAGCAAGTTCGTCGGCGGTCCGCATCAAGCGCGGCATCTACGGCGGGCTGGACGAAGTGCTGGCCCACGGCCTGGACCACACCTCGCTGCACCATGCACCACTGCACCACGCACCACTCCACCACGCACCACTGCACCACGCACCACTGCACCACGCACCACTGCACCACGCACCACTCCACTCCCACGCACTGCACTCAGCACCGTTGTACTCCGCCCCGCTCCACCACCACCACTCGAGCCTGCACGCTGCCCCCTTGATCAGCTCTTACGCGGCACACTCGGCTCCATTACATCTCAGTCACGGAGGACCTCTGCTTACAGCACATTCAGCTCACTTGAGTCATTCTCTTCCTTTATCTTTAAGCCACTCAACCCTAGCTGTACCTCACTATGCGGAACCCTTACATTTAAGTCACTCAGCTCCTTTATCCCTGCACCATTCCCATCACTCCTATCCCCTTTCCCATGCTCATCATTCCCATGGTCCAGTCCTGAAGGTCATTCATGGTTCGCCGTCGAGATATGCGTCTGGCTGGTGGTAATGAATGTACTGTAGACAAAAAAAAACACATAGTTAACAACATAAATTATTAAATAAAAAAATAAAATATTCACGGACATTTCACACAACGCTATCTGATCCCAAAGTAAGCTAGGAATAACCTGCTTGTGCCATGGGTATCAGTCTACGGATATTAATAGGTACTTATATACTTTTAAATACAAACTTATCATACATAGAATACATGACGTATGGTAGTTTTGGTTCCTTTTTTTTTCATTTAGCGCTCTATCTTGGTATTTCGTAGGAGAAGCGCCCCATAGAAAAGCACAATACACCTATCAGGAGATACACGTACTTATAAACCTAACTTGAATTCAAGATGTGTAGCAAGTTAGGCACCCCAAGTGCCATCAAGGCACAGTATTAAATAGTAAAATTTATTTACTTTTTAATTAATAAGTAAACTTGATCCATTGTTTTTGTTTTGAATACAATGTTACATTGGTGTCGTTTATTAAAAATTGCAAGTAAATATCTTAACTCGTTGTCTATTATTTAAAACCAAAAAAATATAGCCTCCAGGCTCTAAGGTAAGTTGTACAACTCGAAATAGTAACAAAAGCATATAACTGTCTACTGTTTAAAATTTAACGACTGCGGTCTGTTCGCTAACGACAGCTATAAAACGGCCGTCGACAGCGACGGGCGACCAGCGAGCCCCACGGCCCTCGGCTAAGGCACAGGATCTATTGCACAATGTCACCTCGCCGTACTACACTATACTTGTAAATATTAAAATTATTTGCATAAAAACGTTGTGAGTTGCGCAAGGACTCTTTCAATGACGAATTTAGATAAATGTCCAAAAAAATTGCTGCGATCCGTACATGGTACGGAAATCAATACATATAATAAAATCGTAACAGGTCGCTGTCTGTACATGGAAGATAAATAAGAAAAAATATTATAGGGGGGCTTTATGAACGCAATAGAACCCAAAACAATGATTTTTAGAATTTTTGTCTGTTTGTCTGTATGTCTGTATGTCTGTATATCTGTTTGTCTGTACGGTTGTGCACGCTAATCTCAGTAACCGCTCAACCGATTGCAATGCGGTTTTTTTTATTGTGTTGAGGTTTGCTCCAGTTAACATTTAGCGTTTGTTTTATGTAAATCGGTTTAGAAATAAAAGAGTTATAACACTTTTAAGAATCAGATATTTTGAAAATTTTAATTGTAGGGGTTTATTTGAATGTGAGTGAACCTAAACTGGCGTGTTGGCTTCGGCGCGGACTGAATTGTTTAAAAATAGTCTTAATCATTAAGCTCTTTTATGATTAAGCAAACAGGGCAGTTTCAGACGCTGATTGATGACTCTGATGAAGAAATACCTTTCCTTTCATACACCTTATGTGACGTAAACGAAGTTGCGGGCTCAGCTAGTAGCTAATAAAGTACGTTTGCGTAAAGGGAACTTCCCTTAATATGTTTCTTTTGTTTTTATTATTTGTTGTTATAGCTGTAACAGAAATACGGGGGAACATTTCGAATGTCTAGCTAAAATGGTTTATGAGATACAGCCTGATGACAGAAAGACAGCTGAATCTCAGAAAAGGGGTTCCGTTTTTATTATTTGGATACAGAACCCTAAAAATGATGAGTACTTCAGCCTCAGAAAGTTCCGATATACTAGATTCATGAATCATTTATCCACGTTGTTACAAATTGAGTACTACATGTTGAGAATACACTTATAGAAATTAAGAGCAACTTTCGTTGCTACCCGTACAAAGAGTGGCCAGAGGCACAAAATAGGCGTTGATACTGATTTCGGTGCTAATATTGCGTCAGGTACTTAGTTTGTGCTGTACGTGAGATATTCGACGACATGTTTCATTTTGAGGTTAAGCAATTTTCTCATCGTCTCGCGCCGGAGGATGTGAGCTAACATTATATTTCCTTCTTGACATTGACTATGTAGCAGCTGAGAACAGTAGTTTCCAAACTATAGCTCGCGACCCACTAGTGGGCGAACGATAAGTCGACCAGAACAGCTTGAGTCAAATTGATAGAATTCGGGACTTCACTTGAAATACTATTTACTTACATTCACCGACGTTTCGCGCACGTTTCAACGCCCGTGGTCATGGTTGGACTGAAGCGAGGATCGACAAAAACCACGAAGTTATTTCTTGTCGAACTACCCTCTGTTGTTATTACAACGAAGGATAAGGCTGGCAACACACCACACTCACTACGTCAGTGTTAATTGGCACAGTTTTACGTTCAAGTTCAATCACTGAATTCCACATCCCGGAGAGCTTATATCCATCATCCCTATGGAAATTTTTATGTTCTTTGATTTCAATGGCTTTACGCACCATACGTTGATAATAATGGCGATCCTGGAGAGGACTTTGTCCGATCCAGTCATTAATTCCTGAATCATGGTGTTCTGCTATATAGCCGATTTGTTCAACTGACGATTTTTCTGTCAAGCTTGAGTCAAAAGCCGTACGGTATAGAATATATTATATTATCTGTGGTACGGCACTGTTTCAGCCGGTATCAAACAGTCAAAAGGTGGGCCTCAACATTGGAAAGTTTTATTGGAAGAATTAGGGCCCATCAACCTTGAGAGCCACTGGCTTGTAGACTTGAGCTTATGAATGACTGATAGGTGTTTTTGGTTTAAATCCAACTAACTGCGTAAATCACTGAGATAAAGTTTCCATCGGTAGTAAAATAGTCCAAGTGAATCATTGATGAGATTTCAAACTATCAAAACCGGAAAGATTGAGAAAGATGATTATCATTGATTGCTGTCTCTGTTAATACACATACTACTAATAATACAGTTACTCTTAGAAAATTGTCTAGTCGGCAGAGAATGAACTGCTTAGGAGAGGGGTCACAATATTATTACTGTTTTACACCGATAGTAAGTAAAAATATGTTTAACCAGTGACGCTGCACTTAAATTGTGATATCCTCTAACGTACATTAGAAGACATTCAGCTTATGTGCAGTAGCTTAAAATATTATAACTGCAAACCTCCTTACATACTTAATCAAATGTTTATGTTTTGATCGTAAACTTCATCGTATTCACCACACTTTACGCCAACGCTTTAGGCGGCATAGAAATTAACTCATTTTCGTAAATACGTTGACATTTGAATATCTACAGTAAAACTTACATAATCTTAAACCATAGGTTGTTGTTGTGGTTTTTATCAGTAACAGGTTATTTTTAATACCTAAGTACTTCAGTGGCTTAAAATAAGAGCAGCATTGTGACGTGGATGTCACTTCATAGTTCTATCACTTAGAATATTTTGAGATTGATGAACTGAGGATGTATGGCGCTCATATCCTCCATGCTCAGTACTTTAGCTTGTACTGCCACGCATTCCACACCTCCTTATTTCTGTAAACCAATATCATAAACAACCAATGTAGATATTGCAAAGCAATCAGCTCACACGTAACTGTGGTAATACTGGTAATTGGTTTAATATGGTTTCGCTGCACTTTACCTACAGCGTCGGTCGTTACATTGAAACGACTGGACAGTTTAAGAGCGAATTTGCCCAACTATGGACAGTTCACCGGTAACCGGCGGTCCGTGACCTTTATGATACTATTATCGTACTTTAGCCTTGTTACTTATGTCTCTGAATGGTCCACTGAGGCAAGAAAGCGATGAAAGTTTGGTAAATTTCTGGCCGTTCGCACAATGGGGCATAAATATATCGACACTTATTGTTTTGTCATCGCAAGTAATACTTACTGACAAGAAAATGCATACAGAGTGCATTTTTAAATCTGGCAGATTTAGCGTCAGCATATTTTTTTTACATTATGGTCCCGTCTGAATTGAAAATCGCACTGCGAATTATTTTAGAAATCTAGTTTTTGGTACCGCTGTTGGTCAGTATAAATAATTGCAACGCATTTCCAACTCACCTGGCCGACTCATATTATGTCAAAATCTTAGTGGGAACAGCATTTTTAACCACACAGATAGACATTTTATTCCCGCTCACGACCGATCTACGAATATCTATATCAGTGGTTCCCAACCAGTGGTCCGCGGACCACCAGTGGTCCGCAGGAGCAAAAATATGGTCCCTGAAGGATTTTAAATTTATCGGGTGGTGAGCCGTTGCAATGAGCGATTAGAGCGCGAGTAGTGGGAGCGGTTGGTACGCCCATTGGCTCGGCGAGCAAAGACAACACAAAGTCTGGGATTTGCCCACGATTGAATGTGTTTCCAGGCCGAGCGTGGATCTTGGCTAAAGAGCAGTTTCCTAAAGTCTAAAGTTTGGGAAACTGGTTCTGATCCGAAAGGCCGGGCGGACGGTGGACACGCCATCGGGGTACCGACCGATGGTGTTCCTCGTCGAGGTTTGCAAGCTTGAGCGTATCATTACAGAGCGACACCATTTCCGAAGTTAAGTCTTAAAACAGAGGGGGCAACAGCTGCGCTCTCGCGGTTGGTACCCAACATAAGAGTACCCAACGCTCCCTGCAAGAGACCTTCGGGGTCGTGCGGAGTATGGCACTATACGGGACCCCCGTATGGGCGGAGGCCCTGACGACTGGCAACGTGGTGAAAAGCTATGGGCTTTCAGGAAGAGGAGAAGAGAGAAATAATACTATAGAATTTAGAACATGAAAATCAATAATTTATTTAAATTAAGCACTTGGGGGTCGTGGGTGTGGTAACTTCAGGCAGCAAGGATTTTAGCGATTCCCGAAGGATTTCGCAGGGTTTCGACTTATCTTAGTATTGGTCTTCCTGTAGAATGCTGCAGTTGTTGATGTAGCCGTGCCGTTCACAACTTCGTCTGGCACGGTGTTTTCAACCCGGAGAGTAAAATCTTTCCCGTAGCCCGGAGGGTGAACCTCTGGAACCCGTAGGGCGGACGTTCCTGCTTGGAACCCGAAGGTGGTTCTCTGGATACCGTAGGGTGGACGTTCCTGCTTGGAACCCGCAGGGTGGACCCTGGAATGTTCCAGATGACGGTTTAGCCGGAACCCTTTTTCCCGCCTATTGCTAAGACAGCCGATCCCTGTTAATCATTTCAGGAATCGGGTGCCTTACAATGTTTGCTTATACTCTAATTTTACAGAGATATTTTTTCACACCCCCGCAACTACCTCCCTAAAAGAGGGTTGACCAACAGCCGTTAATTTTCACTGTTTTAAAATCTAGATTACATTATAATTAATTTAACTCACCCAATGATGGGGTAATTGACGCTTGCAGCTAAATCACTGTTTACTCAGGGAGTATTTCGCTCCCTATAACTTATCTTTATTTCGATTAAATGATTTACTGACACACATACGCCTTCGCGACGAGTATATTTTAATTTTTCGAATAATGGTGCTTTGAAATTCGCGCGCGGTCGTATTTATATCTTTGTACAGCGCCTCTCGCGGCAATTCGGGTCCCTACGTCTGACGTCACTTGGTAACGTCAGAGCTGTAGATGAGACTCGTTGTCGGCAGATGGCGCTTTCATTTATTTTCATAAAAAAAAAAAAAAAAAAAAATATTTTCATTATATTTCAATTTTAATACTCTAATATTAATCAATATCTGCACCCGTTGTTCCACAACGTTACATACTCCCCCTCCCCGGTGAGCGTTTGACGTATGATAACACGTCAAATGCTGCGTTCGTCCTCGAACGCCCCTAACTTAAGACCTACTACTCGTCTATGTGTGTGTGTATGTTAGTGTGCTGTGTGAATGAGGTGATACTGGGTATAGCGAAGAGCTAGCCTTCACCTTAATGAAACCAACTCGCAGGATGTATTTGGGTGATCCTGAAGAACTTTATGGGACAGAGTGATAAAAGACGTATTTGAGGCTTTGGGTTGAAGGTTCAGGTAATACGCACCGCCTGAAAGTGGGGTGTGTATAATAAGGCTTTTTGCTGAAGGCTGGGATTTATACAACCGTCCCAGAGAAGAACATCCTACTAGGGCTAGTGTAACACTTCCGACTCATAGGATGGACTATCCCCCAGGGCAAGCCTCTAGCTTCCGATTGGTAGGCGTAGCCATATGACGAAAATAAACCTAAAGGTGACTTACACCTAAGACTCTTAGGGCAAGACAAATGCTGCCAAATAACAGTCCACCATAACTCTGTTCGGGTAAGCCTCATGCTTCCTCGTAACAGTAACAACTCACAGCATAAATCTGTTAGGGCAAGACCATGCTGCCAACTAACAGTTAACGACGAACTCTGTTAGGGATAGACTCATGCTTCCAACTAACAGAAACTCCCAACTAAACCAAGAAACAGAAAAGTGATAGAAAATAATTTACTTGCAGAATCCTTCGTGATGCTAATTAACCCCTATGTCCCCATGACGAACACGGCATGTGTTTGTCACGTTGTTATATGTAGTTATTTGTAAGTCGTGTGTAGTGTGTAGTGTCCCTAACTAATTACTAGGCTATTTAGCCCTTTAACAAAATAAAATAAAAAAAAACTAAGTGCTTATTCGCAATCTTAGCAGTAGAATGTTGACTATGACTATTATGTCAACCCTAAAAATGACGACCGTAAATAATATTTGGCTATAACGTCAATTATATAAAACAAAAATGGGACCCTTGTGTGTCACCATAGTAGTATAAAATGTATGTGCGTGCTTAAATGAATAGTATGTATGTATGTACGTATGAAATTTCCCTTGTGTAAGTTCTGTTTTGTTTGCGCGTAAGAAGTTGACGTAATAATGTTGATGTAAACGTGTTGTTTATCGTTGCATCTAAGGCCAGTGTCACACTACATTCCATGCTATATTAACCCGTCAGCTTTGGTCGGGAACAAAACTTAGGACATTTGAGTCACCTTCTATTATCAACGAATGTGACTCGCCTGTAGCTAGTTTGTCCCTTCCTTCCGCCTTTGGGAGTCACACAACATGAAATGCAAGTGTCACTGTGTAAACGAACAAAAAAAAAAACTGCTTATTAAGTGTTTGGAATTGTGTGTGAAGATAATTGTGATGAATATGTGATGATCATCTATTACCTAATTATTATGTAAGTGTAATTGTGAAACTTCCGTATGATAACATGTATGCGTGTAACATGACACGAAATGTGGTACCTATATGTGCCACCTAAGTACTAAAATTATATGACGGTGTGCTAACACCCTTATATTTTCCAAAAATAATTATCAAAAACACTATTGTGTAACTGTACTGATGTACTAGATACCTTTACCGTTATCTGCATTCGTCTTTGTAAGTTAAGGACTGACCAACCAGGTGGATAACTCAGGTGGTCGGTTGGGAATGGGGGTATTTTTCGACCCACCCGCGGAATAACGAAAATAAATTTGTTCTTTTTAGGGTTCGTTGAACCGAATTATAAATTGAACCTTTATACAACTTAGTATTTGCTTTAGTAAATACTTAAGTTTGGAAATATTATCTTTTAGGGTTCCTTCACTCAATTGTTAAATTGGACCCTTCTAGATATTACTTGTCTGTCTGTCTGTCTGTGTTTAATTTAAATGTAATCTAATCCGAAGCAGTAAGTAGTGAAAGTGAGGTGTATGATGATGGGTTGATGAAGTTAGCTAAATGTTTGACAGTTTTAATGGATTGATGCAAGTTTTGACCTTAATCTTGTTTTTATTTAAATGTAACAATTCCCACGAACGTGCCCAGAGTTAATCGTATCTGGACTCGTTCCAACTAATTTTTCTTTTAAAATAGTTCCTTACTACTACGGAACCCTTAATTATTACGAACCGTGTCAAAGACGATTCGCACTTGGACGGTTCTTGAAATAAACTATATAGTAGTAACTAACTTTTTATGTAAATTGTTCCTTACCACTACGGAACCCTTGAATATTTCGAATTGTTTGAAAAACCGATTCGTACTTGGACGATTCTGGAAATATTTTGTATCAGATTGTTGGTGTCAGGAGTGTATTTAATTCACTTCCACCCACAGTTTATATAAAAAAAAAATTCCGCTACTATCGAGCTAGTAAATCAACTTACTTGTAAACGTTATGAAAGCAAAATCTGCCGTTGTTTATTCAGAACACGAATCAAAGTTATTAGTTTAAAATTGTTTTTGGCAAGAATGTTTTCACTGCGTGATCTACGTTTGGAATGTTTTTAAGCTATTGCATAGCTTCTATCGCGGGCCTTGCGTGGAGACCGAATCCAGAAATTCTGTCACGAAAACGAATCACACTCTCGGCTACCTTCGGCCACGTTCGTGTATCTTTCAAACAATGTAGTAAACAAACAGATTGGATCTCGTCTCTTCATAATTACTTACATTTAAATATCAATCCTGATCATATTCGTTTTAAGGAACCATAGTTAGATTTATGCGGCCATTTCGACACTAATTTACCTTTAGAATATAAAATAATTTCATGAAAAATACTTCGATGATAAAAATTTAAACCTGTCATTCTTGCTTGTCATTAAATTATTTTTTCTCAGTCTTGTTTGTCTTTGGCATAGTGTTGTTTAACGGCTGTACTCGCTTATTGATTATGAAAAGAGGTTTAATATTAGTCAGTTTGACAACAATTAGTTTAATAGTGTAATAAATTATTTAAAAATGAACTTTAACTTTAAATAATTATAATCGGTAATCGTAAAACAGTACTGTGTGAGTGTGTATTGTTCTGAAGTTCTGCGAGGTTTTTCTATTATCTCTAATTAGGTATATCAACGACTTTGCTTCAAGTACTTTGGCTTTTGGACATTTTCTTTGCGATCTAATTAAAACTTTTTTATACATACTCATATAATTTCTTAGTATGCATACATACGGAGAATTTAAAACGGCAGTAACTGAGTGATTAAAACCAATGGAATATGAATCTGTGGAAGACCTTCTACAAGTTCTTTAAAATCAACTCACATAAACATACATGCAACACACACACACACACTCACACACACACTTACACACACACACTCAAAAATCAACTCACATAAACACACATGCAACAAACACACACACACACCCACACACACACACACACACACACACACACACACACACACTCACACACACACACACTCACACACTCACACACACACTCACTTACACACACACTCACGCACACTCACACGCACACACACACACACAGAGACACACACAGGCACACACTGACACACACACACACACACACACACACACACACACACACACACACACAGAGACACTCATACACACATACACACACACACACACACACACACACACACACACACGCACACACACGAAAGCCTAAGCATGCTTTAAGATTTTGTATTGGTTTTGTTTCATATTTTATCGTTTTCTCTATGTAAAATTATTATAAGTTTATAAGTTAGTAGGAAACAATTTTAATATTTTAATAGTTCTGTGTAAACATATTGTCAAGTGTCAATATTTTGGGGGAGAACACTGATATCTGCAACACAGTTTGTACTAGCGCAGGTATCAGGGAACTCCAATTTCATGTATGTACACAATTAATGGCAATAAAGAATTTATCTATTTATTTATACATACCTATTATACTTAGAAAACATCAAATCTTCGAAACAAACATTGGTAGATCCCACGATTTTTTGGCCTGCCCGGGAATCGAACCCAGGACCCCAGCGCGACAGTCAGTTATATTACCGAATGCCACCGAGGCAGGCAAATAAGAATCTGGAGGGTAGGGGTACAGATATTGTTCTTCTCCTACATCCAAATTTCCTCCGATGAGGAGTTCGATTCGTCAATCCTATCCTGGTTATCCGTAACTGTTGTACGTTAGGATTGAAGAATCGAGGATGGGTACCTCTGAAAAAAAGCCAATAACACCAGGATATTTTATAATTATTTTAAAGTTTTTAGGTATATTCAACAAAAAAAACAAGCCTTGCCGTGTACCTGAGATACGTCTCGATGGCGCAGTACTGAAGTGTTGCAGAATTTGGGACTTTTGGGACTTTTTGGGACTTTTGGGACTTTTGGGTCTTTTGGGACTTTTGGGTCTTTTGGGACTTTTGGGTCTTTTGGGACTTTTGGGATTTTTGAGACTTTTGGGACTTTTGGGACTTTTGGAACTTTTGGGACTTTTGGTACCTACGACTTTTAAGTCCAAAAAGGCCAAAAGTCCAAAAGTACAAAAGTCCAAAGGTCCAAAAGTCCAAAAGTTCTAAAGTCCAAAAGTCCATAAGTTCAAAAGTCCAAAAGTCCAAAAGTCCAAAAGTCCAAAAGTCCAAAAGTCCAAAAGTCCAAAAGTCCAAAGTACAAAAGTCCGAAAGTCCAAAAGTCCAAAAGTCCAAAAGTCCAAAAGTCCAAAAGTACAAAAGTCCAAAGTACAAAAGTCCAAAAGTCCAAAAGTCCAAAAGTCCAAAAGTCCAAAAGTCCGAAAGTCCGAAAGTCCAAAAGTCCAAAAGTCCAAAAGTCCAAAAGTCCAAAAGTCCAAAAGTCCAATAGTCCAAAAGTCCAACAGTCCAACAGTCCAAAAGTCCAAAAGTCCAACAGTCCAAAAGTCCAAAAGTCCAAAAGCCCAAATGTCGACAGTCAAGTAGGTACTTGGTACTTTACTTTGTTGAACATAGGCCTTAAAATCTTACTTATATATAATACTAGCTGACCCGCGCAACTTCGTTTGCGCCACATAAGTGAGAGTATTACTGTAGTTCAGTACTCCCGTAGCGTCTCGTCGTTAATATTCAATACTACGTGAGAGAGAGAGAGAGAGAGAGAGAGAGAGAGAGAGAGAGAGAGAGAGAGAAAGGTTTCTCGTCGCGTGTATTCCCGTCGCATTATATTTAAAAATAATTTCGTTTATGAAAGAGGTATCCCGTGGCATTATTGTAGAAAAAAAATGATTGCCATTAAAATGGTTATTGCGCACCAACCCAAAGATAGACACATGTTATCGCGCAATTTTTTTAGAACTTTTTTAAGAGAGTAAATTTTGTAGTACATATTTTTTACATAACTATACATATTTACGCAGCACACGCAACGAAGCTCTCAAAAGGAATATCTTCTCCCCCGTTTTTGAAACATTAACTATTACTGCTCCGCTCCTATTCGTTGTAGCGTGATGATATATACTATATAGCCTATGATACTCCACAATAACGTAGCTTTCTATTGGTAAAAGAATTTTTAAAATCGGTTCAGTAGATCCCGAGATTACCCCTTATAATTTAACAAATATACAAATACACAAACTTTACTTCTTTATAATATTAGTATAGAAGTATAGATGAAAGAGGTATCTCGTGGCATTATTGTAAAAAAAAATTGATTGCCATTAAAATGGGTATTGCGCACCACGCAAAGATAGACACATGCTATCGCGCAATTTTTTTTAGAACTTTTTTTAAGAGAGTAAAGGGGATTGACCACCTTTCAATGGACCGCCGTTTCATAACAAATAATGTAGTATGACAGCGAAAATCGGATATTAAATTGGATGGATATCCTACTTTCAAAGGAAATAAAAAATATTCTCTTATTTTCTTCGTTTTGCTGCACAAATTAGAGGTTAGTTTTGAAGCAAATGTTCATCGATCCGAACAAATCAATTTGTCCAAAAATGCTAATCGTTACATTTAATTAAAAAAAGATAGAAGTATTTGTTCCAAAACACTTATAAATGACCCTGAAAATGTATACATATACTTACCACATTGAAACTTATTCAGATAACGTAGTAAATAAACAAATTGGATCTCGATAGTTCCATAATTACTTACCATTTAAATTATCAATCCAGATCATAATCACTTCATAAGGAACCATACAATTATTTTATACGAACATTTTACACCAATTTACCTTTAGAACATAAAATAATAATATCGAGTTATCTGGAGTTTGTCGAAAAATTAAAGAGTAACGTTTCACTGCATTATATCACTTTCCAACACTTGTGCACGTTGTCGACCTTTTAGATTTAAAAATCCTTTAGTTTAGTTAGATTTAGAATTTTTTGATACTAAATCTATGATCTCAACAACATTGATGCATGAACTAATCCATTTGAAACTGATAAGTGCATTTGAGTACCCCACACATTGATATTTGCAATTGGCGGCCATCTTCGTCACGTCAGTACCATTGATTTGGTCAGTCTGCGACGCGTAAAAACGATAACACTACGAATTATATCAAAGTTTAAACGCCGCAAAATATATTGATCAAATGAATTAAAAGATTGTTAAAATAATATTAAATGATTTGTCGATCTACTTAGATAGCCATACACTTTCTATTAAGGTTTTTCAAAAAGAAACGATCTGTGGGCTTTCTCCTTTGTAGTACATATTTTTTACATAACTATAAATATTTACGCAGCACACGCAACGAAGCTCTCAAAAGGAATAACTTTTCCCCCGTTTTTGAAACATTTACTATTACTGCTCCGCTCCTATTCGTTGTAGCGTGATGCTATATAGCCTATGACACTCCACAATAACGTAGCCTTCTATTGGTGAAAGAATTTTTAAAATCGGTTCAGTAGATCCCGAGATTACCCCTTACAATTTAACAAATATACAAACACACAAACTTTACTTCTTTATAATATTAGTATAGATTATAAATGCGAAAGTTTGTGAGAGTGGATGTTTGTTACTCTTTCACGCTCAAACCGCTGAACGGATCGGGCTGAAATTTGGTACAGAGATAGGTACATTATAGTCTGGAATAACACATAGGCTACCTTTTATCCCGGGAATAACTTCCCGCGGGAACAAATTTTACGCGGGCGAAGCTGCGGGCATCAGCTAGTATTCTTATATAGAAATAATTATACTAGCATAGTTGATAAAAAATGCTATGTAATAGCTTTACCGCGGCAGTCCCCGAGTGCCACACGTCTTTTTTTTTTCTTACAGTTTTATTTCAGTGTGTCAGAATTCAACGTAATTCGAAAAGTGAAACAATTATAAATCTTTAATTATTTACGTGAAGTGAAATTCGTTAAATATTTGTTCTACCGTTTTGCTAACGTGAAATTTCGATAGGGATTGTTACCCAGAAGTGTGATTATCGGCTGTTGGTCTCGCTGTAAATTCACATATAGGAAATACAACAAAATAATGCACAAATTGAGGCGGTTTGACGCCGTAAGAAAAATAAAAATTGTGGTGGTGATTTACTGTGACTACTTTTTACGATGAATATATGCTATACAACTTGCTTACGAAAATTAATGTAAGCGTTTCAAATCAGACGATTTACTTCAGAACTTTAACAAATGTAGTATTTAAAATTGAAGAAAAAACTTTTACTTTAAATTTACTTAAAAAAAATTCCACCATAAAATAAATACTTGAGGGTGTGAAAATAAATTGGGGACCGTTAAAATTTGGAAAAATTACAATTATGTTGAGAAAAATTCAAATTTGGCCATGTTCTTGTTTTTGCCGAAATATGCCTAAAATTAATAAAAATACACAAAATAAGCCGGAAAGAACAAGTTGGCAGCAGAGGTCAGGAGAGCCAAATTCCTGGTTTTGATTTTTGTTAATTTGGAGGGAAACTACCCCGCTAACGGGCACTCTTAAAACTATTTTGCACAACTTAAAATTTCTTATAACTATGACCTCCCGACTCCCGTCGGAAATCGCCTTCTCGCTACCTGAAACCACGATATGGGCGCCACTGAAAAGCTATGGGCTTTCAGGAAGAGGAGAAGAGAGAAATAATACTATAGAATTTAGAACATGAAAATCAATAATTTATTTAAATTAAGCACTTGGGGGTCGTGGGTGTGGTAACTTCAGGCAGCAAGGATTTTAGCGATTCCCGAAGGATTTCGCAGGGTTTCGACTTATCTTAGTATTGGTCTTCCTGTAGAATGCTGCAGTTGTTGATGTAGCCGTGCCGTTCACAACTTCGTCTGGCACGGTGTTTTCAACCCGGAGAGTAAAATCTTTCCCGTAGCCCGGAGGGTGAACCTCTGGAACCCGTAGGGCGGACGTTCCTGCTTGGAACCCGAAGGTGGTTCTCTGGATACCGTAGGGTGGACGTTCCTGCTTGGAACCCGCAGGGTGGACCCTGGAATGTTCCAGATGACGGTTTAGCCGGAACCCTTTTTCCCGCCTATTGCTAAGACAGCCGATCCCTGTTAATCATTTCAGGAATCGGGTGCCTTACAATGTTTGCTTATACTCTAATTTTACAGAGATATTTTTTCACACCCCCGCAACTACCTCCCTAAAAGAGGGTTGACCAACAGCCGTTAATTTTCACTGTTTTAAAATCTAGATTACATTATAATTAATTTAACTCACCCAATGATGGGGTAATTGACGCTTGCAGCTAAATCACTGTTTACTCAGGGAGTATTTCGCTCCCTATAACTTATCTTTATTTCGATTAAATGATTTACTGACACACATACGCCTTCGCGACGAGTATATTTTAATTTTTCGAATAATGGTGCTTTGAAATTCGCGCGCGGTCGTATTTATATCTTTGTACAGCGCCTCTCGCGGCAATTCGGGTCCCTACGTCTGACGTCACTTGGTAACGTCAGAGCTGTAGATGAGACTCGTTGTCGGCAGATGGCGCTTTCATTTATTTTCATTAAATTTCAATTTTAATACTCTAATATTAATCAATATCTGCACCCGTTGTTCCACAACGTTACAGTGGCTAGACTGCATAGCCCGCTAAAGGCGATGGCGGTCAGGAGAGGGTACCGCCCGATATCCGTTGAGGCGGCATGTCTCCTAGTCAAGACCCCTCCATGGGACCTGGAAAACAGGGCTCTTGCGTCGTTGTATCAATGGTGCAAGAAGGCGCTGGATCGGGACCACAGGCCTGTGCCCAAAGAAATAGAGGCATAGTGATCCCTGTTTCGCCAGAAGCTCATGGAGACATGGAAGGTATGACTTGAGCTACCAAAGTGAGGACTCACCACTAATTCGGCGCCATGGTAGCCTCACCTACCGAGTGTCACAGATGTTTACCGGGCACGAGTGCTTCGTTAAGTATCTACAGCGGGGACACGGCACTACATGGGCATAGCAGCGACAAGGGCTTACTGGCCTGGGCGAGAATATTCTCACGCTGGACACCATGTTAAGGGCTCTGGTCTCCAACGGGAGAAAGTGTGACGTAACTGTGTCTTTCTGCAAGCAAGTGATGCTCGCGAAGAATGCAGCGGGAGAGAAATCTCCATTCCAAGTTCCGTAGTCGGTGGCACGGTCGTCCACCATGACTGAGAGTCTGAGAGCGGCGAGTTGGCTGCTCACCGCTCTTTCACAGAAGCCGGCCTAGACGGTGGCGTGTCACTTCACCCCTCGAAGAAGTGGAATAGTACCCCCCCCCCCCCCTTCCTAATCCTTTTAGCACGGACGCTGGTGAAGTTAATGAAGGAATCCAGGAAGAACACAAAAAATTCACTTGAGTGGTTTGGTGTTTAAAAGCAATTTCTTATACGAAACTCCAGGTTAGCAGATCTCGTGAAGAAGATGCAAGCCAGAAATCACATTATTAGATACAAAAATACGAAAGTTTCCTGTTTATGCAATTTCCTACTGCGTTTTTTTAAGTTTCAGATTGATTATCACAGTTTGTTTACATTATGCCTTTATAGTGGTCCCTGTTAACAAGAAAAATATAAAAGTGGTCCCTGACCACGAAAAGGTTGGGAACCCCTGATCTATATACTGATATACAGAATCGCCATTAATGTACCTAACCTGTAAGCAAACGGCTGTCTGGAACTTACACAAATAAATACAATACACTCATTATTTCAAACATCCACTTAGGGATTTTTATACCTATGAAGTACGCTTTGACAGAGGGGAAGTTTCAGTAGGTATAGTACCTCCCATAGAGCAACGCTAACTTGTAAAGGCACTCGTTGCTCTGTCGCACCTCCCCTCCCGATAAAGTCATAGATCGTGTTGCTCTAGCTCTAGTGTTGCTCTATAGCTGAGTTCATTAAAGGAGATCCGCCTTATAACAATATACCCACAGCTCTGTAATCTCAATAAATCAGAGGGAACATATTTGTATGACGTGTTGCTATAATTATTACACAATACAATTTAGTTACTGACCTTGATATTTAGCGCTATGTATTTTTCTTAGATTTGAGTTATCTATAATTGATCTTTATGGAATATAATAATTATAGGTAAGTAAACAATATTCAGCATGGCAACGGGCTGACCACATCTGTATCTGTTAAAGAACCGACGCACAGTGGATCGATTCATACAAATCGGCGGACATAGGAATCTTGAAAAACTTTTCACTGATTTTGCAAAAACTAATGATGCCAATGTGTTTATCTTAATAATTGTAATCGAAAACATTAGGACACAATTTCGATTAGACTTCAATTTTAAAAAATATTCGACAAAAACTGATTTCAATGTATGGAAAAGCATATTGTAAAAGGGATAGCTTGCGATTTTCTCGTGTTTTCTTATTTTAACGCTTATAGTGACTTTGAATGGGTTGTTAGCAAAATATCTGCCAAACATTTTAGGTACCCCTAGGCGCCGCTCTGGGAGCTATATGACAAAATATAATTTTTCTCATTTTCTTTAAGAAAATATGTATAGTTGGTTTTTTTAACAGTATAATTGTTGAAAATCTACATTTTAGCTTAGTACTGTCCTACCCACATCAAAACTAATATGACTAGCATACGGGATCGGGAGTTTTTGAGAGATACTTATTAGCAGGCGACTATAAGTCTTTCCTACTTTTTTAGCAAAATTTTGGAATTGTATAGTGATTTTCCATTAAGATTTTTCAGAAAATAACGTATTAATCAAATAAAACAATAACGCGTTTTATAAAACACATATCATAGTTATACAAAAACATACTTATAAAATGAAAAGTGGTAAAATAATAGCTTAAAAAAAATAAAAATATAGAACAGAAACGATTCAATTCACATGTATTTACATTAAATAATCAAACAAAATTAGTAATATGTAGACAAAAAAAATCATTATCCCAAGCTTCCGTTTCCGAATCTTCTTCTGCTGGTGTTAAGCCTAATTATTCATCAGTATCTATGAATTCAATTTCAGAAACTTCTAGAATTAGTAACTTATAAAATAACTTATGAATACTAGATGGCATGAAGTACCACGGGTACAATTCTATGTAAAGCTCTGCCACCCTAGTACTACATGCCATCAAGTATTCATAACTTATTAGTTCACGGGCCGCAAATTATTCAACATTTATCTATAGTTCCGATAGGACTTCTTTCGGAAAAGGTATCTGTCTTATCAAGTAATAAGGATTACAGAAAATACAGAGAACAACATTCACGTAAAATAAATAGCATTGCTTGCAATGAAGATGTTCTAAATAATTTGCTGATTACATCCAACCCAATTTTAGCACAAATACGGCCATGGATGGATAAAAAGCAAAAGAAGGCATTGTAAATTGCAAAGAAACTTTAAATCTATCAATTACTAGCTGCAGCCCGCGACTTTGTACGCAGCATTTTCTTTAGATTGATATAACTTTTTTATTTATTAATCGATTGACATGAAACAAACACTAAATGTTAAGTGGAACAAATCGCAATGCGAAAAAGAAAACTGGATCGCATTCGGATGAGCGGTTGCTGAGTTTAGCGTGCACAAACGTACAGACAAACAGACAAAAATTCTAAAAACCAATGTTTTCGGTTCTATTGCGTTCATAAAGCCCCCCTATACATTTTTCTTATATATCTTCAATGTACAGACAGCAACCTGTTACGATTTTATTATATGTATTGATAGAAGTTCCTAAAATTGAATTCATAGATACTGATGAATTGGTTAGGTTTATTTTGAGCTAAAGCATCTCACACCTTCGATTTGCTGACGACATCGTCATAATTGCGGAAACGCTGGAACAGTTGAGCGGGATGCTGCACAGTCTAAGCGGAGAGTCTCGACGTGTTGGCCTCGGCATGAACTTGGATAAAACCAAGGTCATGTTCAATAAATATGTCATGCCGGGACCAATCTACGTTGAAGGATCGAGGCTTGAGGTTGTCCAGGAATATACCTACCTTGGGCAAGAAATCACACTAGGCAACAACCTGGAAAAGGCAATAGCCAGAAGGATCCGCTTGGGCTGGGCAGCGTTCAGCAAACTACGTAGGGTTTTTCAATTCACCTATTCCGCAATGCCTGAAGACAAGGGTCTATAACCAGTGCGTTCTACCAGTTATGACCTACGGTGCCGAGACGTGGACACTCACAGAGAAGCTAGTCCGGGCCCTTATGGTTACCCAGCGCGCAATGGAACGAGCTATGCTTGGGGTGTCTCTGAGGGATAGAATCCGGAACGATGTTATCCGTCAGAAGACTAGAGTGGTCGACATAGCTCGCAGAGTATGCAGTTTGAAGTGGCAGTGGGCTGGTCATATCTGTAGGAGAACCGATCGTAGGTAGAGCAAACGAGTTCTGGAGTGGAGACCGCGACTTGGTACGCGTGGGGTAGGACGACCCCCCGCCAGATGGACCGATGACCTGAAAAAGGTCGCAGGGACTGGCTGGATGCGGAAGGCGCAGGACCGTGTGTTGTGGCGTGATTTGGGAGAGACTTCGTCCAGCATTGGACTGAGATAGGCTGATTTAATTGATTGATTGATTGATTTTGAGCTACTATTTTTTTAAGTTTATTTAATTCTGGTTTTGTTTGATTATTTAACTTACATACATGTTAATTAAATCGTTTCTGTTCCATATTTTCATTTATTTTAAGCTATTATTTTACCACTTTTTATTTTATAAGTAAGTTTTTGTATTTTTATTACTATGATATAAGTTTTATATTACGCGTTATTGTTTTATTTGATTAATACGTTATTTTCTTAAAAATCTTAATGGATTATCACTATACAATACAAAAATGTTGCTAAAAAAGTAGGATAAACTTATAGTCGCCTGCTTATAAGTAACTCTATGCTAGATCCCGTATGCTAGTCATATTATTTTTCATGTGGGTAGGACAGTACTAAGCTAAAATGTAGATTATTAACAATTATACTGTTAAAAAAACCAACTAGACATATTTTCTTAAAGAAAATGATATTTTGTCATATAGCTTCCAGAGCGGCGCCTAGGGGTACGTAAAATGTTTGGCAGATATTTTGCTAACAACCCATTCAAAGTCACTATAAGCGGTAAAATAAGAAAACACGAGTAAATCGCAAGCTATCCCTTTGTTAATGTGCTTTTCCGTACATTGAAATCAGTTTTTGTCGAATATTTTTTAAAATTGAAGTCTAATCAAAATTGTGTTAATGTTTTCGACTACAATTATTAAGATAAATACATTGGCATCATTAGTTTTTGCAAAATCAGTAATAAATTTTTCAAGATTCCTATGTCCGCCGATTTGTATGAATCGATCCACTGTGCGACGCGGCGACGGCCGACGGAGCAAATGAGTTCTAGAGTGGAGACCGCGACTTGACAAACGTGGGGTAGGACGTCTATCTGCCAGATGGACCGACGACCGAGAAAAGGTCGCGGACAGGGACTAGATGCGCAAGACGCAGGACCGTGTTTTGTGGTATGAACTCGGAAAGACCAATGTCCAGCTGCGGACTGCTTTTAGCTGATTTGATTGATTAAAACATTCTATTATTTGGTTGACTGCCTCCTCAATGATCAGGCAAAATTGTTATCTAAATTTACAAAATTGACTCGTGTCCACCCTGGTCGACACCTTGGGTAAGACAACATGACCTTCCCAGTCCTGATGTCCCCTAAGCTGGAGGAGATATCAGTACAAGGTTTTAATTATATATTTTAAGTTACGAGTCTCATGTCGTTACGAGTTTAATAAGACGGAGAATTGCGCATTCGGAACGCATCGCAGAAGTGGAATGTACATACATACATATTAAATGTATTTATGTATGTATATTCCACTTCCGCTTCATAGAGAAGGTCAGGATATATCACAGTGTTGGACTCAATCACAGTTTCAATCAGAACAATTAAAAAAAAATCTATATCCAATCACGTCAGTACTTCCACAACATAGAACTGTCGGTCATTCGCATTCCAATGTTTATTTTTAACCCCGACAAAATTGAGTCTTAATATGTGTCTGCAATGTCATTTTGTGGCATTACAACAGTAAACACGATATTTGAGTCTGAGTTCTGTAGTGCCGATTTTGATTAATTATGTCTAACTAAACAAAGAAAAAATAATTTTATTAAATAAAGTTTGCTTTTGTAGTAACCAGATCGAAATTTAAAATTTTAACAAAATCCTGACTTTTTGTTTCAGTAGAAAACAATACCAAGAAAAACAAATTTAATTTATATGTCAATCACATTTATTTACAAATAACAATAAAGATGCATCTCAAAATATATAAAAAGAAACAGAAAAAACCTTTAAAAATGAATATTTTTTGTTTTTCTTCTGTGTTAGTACGCACTTTCTCGTATTAGACTCCAAATGTAGTCACCCATCATGTTCTCATTGTACTGTCCTTGATAACGCTGTTCAAACTTCATCACATCTTGATGAAAGCGTTCTCCTTGCTCTTCTGAATTTATGCTCCCAAGTTATCTTTAAACTGGTCTAAGTGAGCATGCAGTATGTACTTTAAGGACATTCTGCAGCCCATGAGTTTAATGCTTTCAAGCAAATTAAAAATGAGCTCTTTGTAATTTGCAGCTTTATTATTGCCAAGAAAGCCATGGATCACTGCTTTAAGGCTGAGCCACGCTTGTTTCTCGTGGCCATTCAGCAACTCGGGAAAATTTTCGCATCTCATTGTTTTCTTAATTTGTGGACCGACGAAAATACCAGCTTTGACTTTAGCCTCTGACAATTTAGGAAAAAACTTTTTAAGTATTCAAAAGCTGGAGAGTTCTGACGAAGAGCCTTCACAAATTGCTTCATGAGACCCAATTTTAACTTAGGCATCAAGATTTGATCGGCCTTCACAATCGGTTCATACTTGACATTATGTTTTCCTTTCTGAAATTCAACCCGTTTCGGCCATGATTGCTGGTTGTAGTGAATTAATTTTCATTGTACAATGTACAAAAGCAAACTTTATTTACAATAAATGAAGCCTTTGGTTACTTTTAGCTGTAGACAATCAGAAATTATTAATTTAACAAGAAACCCAAATAAAAACTTTTTTTTGTTGACTTGTGTTATTCCTCTACAACGGTTGCACCAATTTTGAGGCGTATTTTTTGTTCGATAGCCAATTAAATCGACTGCCTCTGTGGTGCAGTCGGTGGTGTAATAGCCTGCTACGCTCGAGTCCTGGGTTCGATTCCTGGGTCGGTTCAAATATTTGTGTGATCCACAAAATTTTTTGTTCCGGAGTTTCACATCTCCTAGGTTCGAATCCCGGCTCAAGTAGGTGATTTTTCAAAAATCGATAAATTCAGTTTTACTTACTTTTGAAAATAAAGGAATGTTTCCTTTCAGCAAAACTTGCCATTATCAATATTAAGGGTACTTTACCTCCAACTACCGTCTTTAAATTCCACCCTGTATATGTATTTAGAAGTACCTATATAAGTATGTCTATCAGTCGTCTTGATCCCATAACACAAGCTTATATTAGCTTACTTTGAGCTAGATGATGTTGTGTGAGATTGACCACCAATATTTATTTATTTATTGGATCAAGATGGTGGATTTTCTAGTTAGCTATCATTAGCTCACTTTCTAGGAGATGAAGGGATCTAACTAAAATTCACTGTTAACTGCTGATCGAATGTAAATCTTCGACGTAGACGACGTCCAGCCCTCGGGGTTTAGGGGACATGCGTTACTTCTCATGGAGCTAACGTTACACCCTGAGGGTACAGTAGTGGCTTCTTCAATCAGATCCCTAAGATTCAATATCTTAGGGATTAACGAAAAAGCCCACATTAGGAGGAAGGGCATAACGGTACTCCGTTCGTTGAGCAGCCCGCCTGGGGCAGTACCTCCGCCCTGCAGAAGACCGCGGTAATAGTAACCTGACTCCGGTTGGGTTATGTTCTCCGTCGGTTAGCAGGGATCCAGAGCTCATTGGGGCGACTTTGTGCCGGTGACGGTGAGACCAGAGGCTTATCTGGCTCCATTGGCGGATAGAGGCGCGGAGTATTGGTACGGCGGTCAGGGAGACCCGGTGAAACGGTTGACCGCTGACCGCCCGCAGGCTGTACGGGACCCGAACCTGGGGATCACTTAATCTCCGCCCCAGGAGGCTGAACCAGCAGCCTGTGTAAAGTCCCTGGTGCTGTGGTCGTGCCGGAGGAGGATACCGGAGTGGACGCGGCCACTGCATTGGGGGGGGACCGGGGGCCCTTCCGTACGCCGTGCCAATCTTCCGCATTACCTTTGTCTGCCTTTGGTGATTTGGAGCCTCGCTTAGTCTCCTGCGCCAGCGGCACACAGGCGCCCCCTCAACCTTCTTAATACCCCTTTTTTAAAAAACAACCATGGCTGCAAAAAAGAAAAATAAAAAGGTATCCACAGCGGCATCGGCGTCCACACTTCAAGTGGACTTTTGCAACATCAGAGGCATGCGCGCGAACATCAACGTAGTCCACCACCATCTTGAAACTGCGAAGCCGACCCTTTTTTTCTTGACGGAGACGCAGATCTCATGCCCGAAAGACACATCTGACTTGATGTACCCTGGCTACAAGCTGGAGTACAACTTCAGGCGGAAAGCCGGGGTGTGTATGTACGTCCGGGATGATGTCTGCTGTCGCCGTCTTACAAGCCTCGAAGACAGGGACCTGTCTACATTATGGGCACGCGTGGATCACGGGGGCCACACCCGGATCTACGCGTGCGTGTATAGGTCTCACAGCGGTAATACGGACACAGTTCGCCTTTATGACCACCTGCAGCAATCGACTGACAGGGTGATTGAGCAGTGTCCCTCCGCTGAGATAGTGGTTTTGGGAGATTTCAACGGTCATCATGTTGACTGGTTGGGCTCCCGGACCACCGACTTTGCGGGAAAAGCTGCTCACGAATTTGCCTTGACCTATGGGTTCTCCCAGCTGGTTAAATCCCATACAAGGATACCAGACAAGGAGAAAGAGCATAGTGCATTGCTGGACCTTCTGCTGACAACGCGTCCGGACAGATACAACGTTTCAGTGGATGCTCCGCTAGGATCGTCGGACCACTGTGTCGTTCGGACGCATGTGCCTCTCGCAAGGCCTGAACCACCTAGGCCCAAGGAGTGGCGACATGTGTGGCACTACAAGTCAGCAGACTGGGATGGACTGCGAGAGTTCTATGCGTCGTACCCGTGGCGGCGGCTTTGTTTTGCCTCAGAGGATCTGGATTCTTGTGCTGTAGCAGTCGCTGAGGGGATCTTGGAGGGTATGGAATGCTACATTCCCAACCGATGGATCCCTGTAGGTGCAAAAAAGCGACCGTGGTTCAATCGGCTCTGCAGAGAAGCTCTAATACAGAAAGAATCTGCCTACAGAGCTTGGACCACGGCTCGTGCAAATTCAGATCCAAACATCTCTGAGGTGAAACGCAAATTAAATGCCGCCTCGAGGTCCAGTAAAAGAGCAATTGTCAAGGCCAAGTTCGATTTCGTCGGCAGAATTGGCGAACGGCTAGCAGGCTACCCTTCAGGAAGTCGTGAATTTTGGTCGCTTGCCAAAGCTGCCGAGGGAAACTTCTGTCGGTCAGGATTACCACCCTTGCTTAAACCCGACGGTAGTTTGGCCCAGAGTGCCAAGGAGAAAGCCGACCTTTTGGGTAATCTCTTTGCCTCTAACTCGACCATGAGCGACGGGGGTGCTTTACCGCCGGGCATTCCGAGTTGTGGCACTTCCATGCCGGAAGTTAAATTTACACAGCGGAATGTCCGGCGGGAGCTTCAATCTCTGGACGTTCATAAGTCGAGTGGGCCAGACGGCATTCCCGCGGTGGTACTTAAGCATTGTGGTTCAGAGTTGTGTCCGGTACTTACACGTCTTTTCACACTTTCCTATTCTATGCAACAAGTCCCGGCGTCGTGGAAGATCGCGTATGTACATCCTGTACCCAAGAAGGGTGACAGAACCGACCCGGCCAATTACAGGCCTATAGCCGTCACCTCCCTTTTATCCAAGGTGATGGAGCGTGTAATTAATACACAGCTCCTGGGGTACCTTGAGGAACACGACCTGCTCAGCGACCGGCAGTACGGTTTCCGTCACGGTCGCTCGACGGGCGATCTTCTTGTGTACCTAACACACCGATGGGCGGCGGCTATCGAGAGTAAGGGTGAGGCTCTAGCTGTGAGCCTCGACATCTCTAAAGCCTTTGACCGGGTCTGGCACCGTGGTCTTCTTACGAAACTGCCCTCATATGGACTACCCGAGAGATTATGCGGATGGGTGTCCAGCTTCTTGGCCGGTAGAAAAGCATCAGGGCCGTCGTTGACGGCAGCTGTTCAGACTGCATGGCCATAAACGCTGGAGTACCGCAAGGCTCAGTGTTGTCCCCTACTCTGTTTCTGCTGCATATCAATGACATGTTGTCTATTGACGGCATTCATTGTTATGCGGACGACAGTACGGGGGACACTTGTTACACGGGCCGCCCCGGTATCTCTCGGGACACAGTGGAGGAAAATCGTGAACAGCTTGTGTCTGAAATCGAGGCTACTCTTACTAGAGTGTCCGATTGGGGTGGACAAAATCTTGTCCAGTTCAACCCTTCCAAGACACAAGCGTGTTTTTTCACCGCTAAGCAAACCCCAATTACTGTAGCGCCGCAATTTCAGGGCACATCTCTTTCCATCTCCAAAAGTATAGGGATCCTTGGCGTTGACATCTCCAGTGACGTTCAGTTCCGTAGTCATTTGGAGGACAAGGCTAAGCTGGCGTCCAAAAAGCTAGGTGTGCTCAACAGGGCGCGGCGGAACTTCACTGCGGCGCAAACACTGCTTCTCTATAAGTCGCAAGTGCGGCCGCATATGGAGTACTGCTGTCACCTCTGGGCGGGAGCACCTGAATATCAGCTTCGTCCATTTGACTCGGTGCAAAGGCGAGCTGTAAGAATTGTCAACGATCCTGTACTTACAGCTGGTGTGGAACCTCTTCGCGACAGGAGAGACTTTGCCTCCTTATGCGTGTTCTACCGCCTGTACAATGGTATGTGCTCTGAGGAATTGTTTGATATGATGCCCACGGCTACGTTCTATCATCGCACCGCTCGCCACAGCCAGGGAGTTCATCCTCACACTCTGCGTCCGGTGCGTTCCAGCACGGTTAGATCCGATAGGTGTTTTCTTCCGCGCACGCTTAGGTTGTGGAATGACCTCCCTGCCTCGGTTTTCCCAAACGCCTACAGTATGGGGTTCTTCAAAGGGGGTCTTAGAAGGTTTTTACAGGGTCGGCAGCGCGAGTGTGGCACCTCTGGTGTTGCAAACGTTCATAGGCTGCGGTGACCACCGGTCCTTCTGGTGGGCCGTATGCTTGTCTGCCACCTTAGTGGTATATAAAAAAAAAAAAAAAAAAAAAAAACGTAGTAACCGGCCAGATACTCAAGTCCTCAGAAAATTGCAGATTAAATACAATGTTTGAACTTATTAGAACAGTGTCAGTGTCGGGGGTTTTTCATTTGTTACAAATTAATCACTTGTGTGGCACTTAGCTACTGCCAACAATCAACATTATAAATGTGTGTACCTCCGACCACAAGGCGAGTTTATTTATGACATCATTATATATAGGTAATTAACTTTACTTACCTTCGTATTATTTCACGAGCCATGTATAGAGGAATTAATTTATGGGTAGTTTATTAACGTCGGCAAGCAGGGAGCATCGCTACATTCGCTACGTACCACACCTCGTTCAGTGAGAAACAGATAGAATGCTTTGTTATTTTGTTTTCTCTCAGGCTTAAGGGGCGGTTAACCCGCACAAGTAGGCATTTGGCGCTCCCCTCGCCCCGGGCGCAAGACACACCGCGCGCCGGCAGCGGCAGTCAACTCTCATGCCACAGTATACAGTATAGTAGAAAGAAACAGCATGCTAACTTTGTTTGACGTAGTAAATGCATCTAACTTTATTAAGTGTAGTGATTTATTAGTTTCGTAAATAAAAATAAATTAGTTAATCGGAAATAAATTATGTATATTATACTATTATTTTTAAGCTAAAGAGTTTGTTTGTTTGTTTAGTTGTTCTAACTCTAGAGTCTAAGAGACTGCTAGGTGAATTTCAAGAGTTTCTTAACAGAATGTCCATTTTTGAAAAATACCAAAATATATAACATCACGCTAAGGCGAATAAGAGCTTAGCAGCAACGAAACATTTTTCGACAACTAGGATATTTCATTTCTTTTGAGAGTTTCCGTTGCGTACGTTTGCTACAGTTGCATAAAAAATGTAAATTACATAATAGCTGGTCATAAAAACATCTAAAGTTTTCTAAAGTTGGTATGCTAAGTATGAATCACGGGATCATTGTGCAATCCAAAATGGCCGCCGCGGTGTAATCACAAAATTTCATGATGGGTGTCGTTTAAAGGGTTTTTTGGTATGCTGAGTACGAATCACGTACTAATTTTGCAATCCAATATGGACGCCGCGCCGTAATCACAAAATGTCATGATGGGTATCGTTTAAGGGGTTTCTTGGTATGCTGAGTACGAATCACGTGATAATTTTGCAATCCAAAATGGCGGCCACGGTGTAATCACAAAAATTCATGATGGGTATCGTTTAAAGGGTTTTTTGGTATGCTGAGTACGAATTACGTACTAATTTTGCAATCCAATATGGCCACCGCGCCGTAATCACAAAATTTCATGATGGGTATAGTTTAAGGGAATTCTTGGTATGCTAAGTATGAATCACATGATAATTTTGAAATCCAATATGGCCACCGCGGTGTGATCACAAAATTTCATGATGGGTATCGTTTAAGGGGTTTTTTGGTATGCTGAGTACGAATCACATGATAATTTTGCAATCCAATATGGGCGCCGCGCCGTAATCACAAAATTTCATGATGGGTATCGTTTAAGGGGTTTCTTGGTATGCTGAGTACGAATCACGTGATAATTTTGCAATCCAAAATGGCGGCCGCGGTGTAATCACAATAATTCATGATGGGTATCATTTAAAGGGTTTTTTGGTATGCTGAGTACGAATTACGTACTAATTTTGCAATCCAATATGGCCACCGCGCCGTAATCACACAATTTCATGATGGGTATAGTTGAAGGGAATTCTTGGTATGCTAAGTATGAATCACATGATAATTTTGCAATCCAATATGGGCGCCGCGCCGTAATCACAAAATTTCATGATGGGTATCGTTTAAAGGGTTTTTGGTATGCTGAGTACGAATTACGTGATAATTTTGCAATACAATATGGCCGCCGCGCCGTAATCACAAAATATCATGATGGGTATCATTTAAGGGGTGTATTGGTATGATGAGTACGAATCCTGTGATAATTTTGAAATGCAATATGGCCGCCGCGCCGTAATTGCAAAAATCCATGATGGTTATCGTTTAAGGGGTTTTTTGGTATGCTGAGTACGAATAACATGATCATTTTGGAATTCAATTTGGCCACCTAAGCTATTTAGGCCCACTTGCGCGAAGAGTCGAGTTAAATATATAAATATAGAGTTAGTAAGCTCTGAGTTAAATAAATAACTTCTTAACTCTGACCACGTCTTGCACAATTGCAAATTGGCACGCGGTTAACTAACTCACAGTAAACCGAACAAGTTTTTTTAGTCTGTGTCGTTCCATGCAATCCAACCACACACAAATGTTAGAACGAAGAATGGAACATGTGTCTCTATCTCTTTTACACTACAGTCTGCTACGTATGATTTACGATACTACCATTTACGATACCAATCATAAATTTTTCTGATTACGGCGCGGCGGGCATATTGGATTGCAAAATTATCACGTGATTCGTACTCAGCATACCAAAAAACCCCTTAAACGATACCCATCATTATCACGTGATTCGTACTCAGCATACCAAAAAACCCCTTAAACGATACCCATCATGAAATTTTGTGATTATGGCACGGCGGCCATATTGGATTGCAAAATTATCACGTGATTCGTACTCAGCATACCAAAAAACCCCTTAAACGATACCCATCATGAAATTTTGTGATTACGGCGCGGCGGCCATCTTGTATTGCAAAATTAGTACGCGATTCGTACTCAGCATACCAAAAAACCCCTTAAACGATACCCATCATAAAATTTTCTGATTACGGCGCGGTGGGCATATTGGATTGCAAAATTATCACGTGATTCGTACTGAGCATACCAAAAAAACCCTTAAACGATACCCATCATGAAATTTTGTGATTATGGCACGGCGGCCATATTGGATTGCAAAATTATCACGTGATTCGTACTCAGCATACCAAAAAACCCCTTAAACGATACCCATCATGAAATTTTGTGATTACGGCGCGGCGGTCATCTTGTATTGCAAAATTAGTACGCGATTCGTACTCAGCATACCAAAAAACCCCTTAAACGATACCCATCATGAAATTTTGTGATTAAGGCGCGGCGGCTATATTCGATTGCAAAAATATCACGTGATTCGTACTCAGCATACCAAAAAACCCCTTAAACGATACCCATCATGAAATTTTGTGATTACGGCGCGGCGACCATATTGGATTGCAAAATTATCACGTACTTCGTACTCAGCATACCAAAAAACCCCTTAAACGATACCCATCATGAAATTTTGTGATTACGGCGTGGCCGCCATGTTGGATTGCGAAATTATCATGTAATTCGTAGACATTTTAATGCATTAGGTAGCTGGTTACCATGTCGTGAAAACACTTAAAAAGTAAAAGATCACCACATTTTTACCATGAGTCGCGTATGTATTTGTAACGGTTAATCTAATTACATTTTGCCCATTTCTGATATTTTTATACTGTGGCGCGATTTCAACGTAATTTGGCATAATAATTACGAAATAGTTGCGAAAAAAACTGACACAGGTCCTGCCTCCACAAGCGCCAGGGCGAGACTGATCGGCCGTCAGCGGCGCAATTCTATTGCGTTTGGTAGATATTCGTACATGATAACTATGTAAATAGTTGTTTATAGAAAAACGCTCGGAAAATGTGTATAAAAACTTAATACCTTTAATTGAGTGCAAAAAAAATATATAAAATGTTAATAGTTTAGCCACAGTATTGAAAAAACTTTTCTGAGAGAGTCAACTTTGGGATTTTTTTCTATCTAGTGAAATTTATTGCATCGTGTAACGGGCTCGGAATATGTTTAGCTTATATCCTTAACTATTATATATATATTTTTCAGATTTAAAAACCCTTTACTTTTTGACTATGATTGTTTCAAAAAACTCAAAATCTGACCCACGCGGCCTTAAACAAAGTAGACAGCTGATGTTATCTCAAGTCAGCCTATGGCCGTCCACTCCTGGACGTAGCCCTCTCCCAGTTTACGTCACACACACGGTCCTGCGCCTGCCGCATCCAGTCCAAGCAGATAAGCCGTTGACCTTTTTCAGGTCCTCGGTTCATCTGGTGAATGGACGTGGAAAAACACGTTTGCTCCATCGGCAACAAGACTCTTTATATATTTTGTTTTGAGGTGATCTAAGTTTCTAATGTTCCTGGGTCCATCAATTTACCACAATGTTTTTTTTAAACTTTTATCTATGCCTAGCTAGAGGGTCTGTTGCTTACGAATGTGTGCTCGTGGCCCCGCGGACTCAGTGTTCTCTAAACGATCACTGCAGTAAGCAACTTTCACTATGGCCAGTCCTTGGATGGGTGACCATCCATGTGACATTTATTTGAGCGTTTCCGTGCTTCGGAAGGTACGTTAAGCCGTTGGTTCCGGTTGCGAGTGAAATAGCAGACGTTAAGCCAAATTAAAGGCTTTTTAGGCCGCTTGAAAAATTTTAACAGCAGGCAGTCACAACCTGCGCCTGTCCATCTCAACACGGCAATACGGCTCACCACCTATTACGTGAGACCATTTCTAAAAAAAGGTGAAATGTGGTGTGTGCATATAATAGCCTCTGCTTACGGGAATAAAGGCGTGACCAAATGTATGTACCTACGTGTGTATTAAAGAATTAATAACGAAAATGTCGTGAAGGATCTTCGTTGTTTTTTTAATTAGAATCCCAGTATTTACTCAACGGAACTAATGAGGCATTGTGTGGCATCGGGCACTATTATTATCATCATCAATACATATAATAAAATCGTAACAGGTCGCTGTCTGTACATGGAAGATAAATAAGAAAAAATATTATAGGGGGGCTTTATGAACGCAATAGAACCCAAAACAATGATTTTTAGAATTTTTGTCTGTTTGTCTGTATGTCTGTATGTCTGTATATCTGTTTGTCTGTTTGTCTGTACGGTTGTGCACGCTAATCTCAGTAACCGCTCAACCGATTGCAATGCGGTTTTTTTTATTGTGTTGAGGTTTGCTCCAGTTAACATTTAGCGTTTGTTTTATGTAAATCGGTTAAGAAATAAAAGAGTTATAACACTTTTAAGAATCAGATATTTTCTTCGAATGTGAGTTTCTTTGAATGTGAGTGAACCTAAACTGGCGTGTTGGCTTAATCATAAAAGAGCTTAATGATTAAGACTATTTTTAAACAATTCAGTCCGCGCCGAAGGCGTGGACTGAATTGTTTTAAAATAGACTTAATCATTAAGCTCTTTTATGATTAAGCAAACAGGGCAGTTTCAGACGCTGCTTGATGACTCTGATGAAGAAATACCTTTCCTTTCATACACCTTATGTGACGTAAACGAAGTTGCGGGCTCAGCTAGTAATTAATATTAACTTGATTATAATGTTCGGACATGATCGTACATTGCGTTGTGTCACATTACCCGTAATTGATTGATTACAGGTAGCGTGCAATTAACTGTGGGTGTGAATAGAGCCGCAGATTCTAGACACGAACTATGTTTTCAGAATACAAGTAAGTACCAATTACTTAATAACTAAATGCTTCTAAATATTAATAATACTTACTATTATAAAACGGCATTAGGCTTACCTATCACTCACTTATAGAATTCGGGACTTCACGCGACGTTCATTTATTACGTTGGACAAAAACTGAAAAGTTGACAATATACAGGATGGAATTTAAAGACGGTAGTTGGAGGTAAAGTACCCTTAATATTGATAATGGCAAGTTTTGCTGAAAGGAAACATTCCTTTATTTTCAAAAGTAAGTAGAACTGAATTTATCGATTTTTTAAAAATCACCTACTTGAGCCGGGAATCGAACCTAGGAGATGTGAAAAAAAAGATCCTGTATTTTATGATACCAACCGAAAGAGTCTTTAATAAGGAACAATTTCTTTGAAACAACATAGTATCTTAAATTAAAGGAAGATCAAGTAAAATATGTTTTTATTGTAAAGCTTACTCACTATCCAAAGAAAAAAAAACAGTCTTATTGAGATTCTTTTCCTTTTTTTTTTAAGTTGGTTAAAAAAATGTTTTAGTTTCTGTGAATGGGAATATTCGTTCTGGTCACATAAACAAACAACTTCAAAAAAAAATAGGAGTTTCTAAATTAGATTTTTTTTTTCTTTAGATAGTGAGTGAGCTTTACAATAAAAACATATTTTACTTGATCTTTCTTTATTATAAGATAGTATGTTACTTCAAAGAAATTGTTTCTTATTAAAGACTTTTTCGGTTGGTATCATAAAATATAGGAAGTTTTTTTTTCACATTTCCCAGGTTCGATTCCCGGCTCAAGCAGGTCATTTTTCAAAAATCTTTGAATGCAGTTTAACTTACTTTTGAAAATAAAGGAATGTTTCCTTTCAGCAAAACTTGCCATTTTCAATATTAAGAGTACTTTCCCTCCAACTACCGTCTGTAAATTCCACCCTGGATAGGTGTATATGCTTCCGCCTACACTTCCGAGATAATGGTGTTTTATTTTTACGCGTGGAAATTCTACATGGATGCTATGCCAGACTCTTACCAGACAGCGAAGTCTCATGAATAGGGTCCCGTTCTTTACCCTTTGGGTACGGAACCCTAAAAAGGATAAAATAATTTTTAAAAACACCCACGAATTCAAAATTTAAAAACCCCTGTCATGAAAAATTCCTCCAATAAGTTATAATTAGCGTTGTTGTGTCGGGGGACGTGGGATCGTTCAGATAACATGTGGTAGTGCTTTACCAGTTAGAGGTCCCCCGACACGACACGGAGTATTCCCGTTCGTCCCCTTGACTTCGTCCCCCCGAGGGGGACGAACGGGAATTCACAAAAATAATATTTAATCAGTTCCCGATCGTCCCCCTCCTAATTCAAGAGGGGACGAATGAGAGCGGTCCGTCCTAATACAGGCATCATTTGCTTAAAAGGAGGGTCCAGTATACTATTATGTAAATGTTTAAATTGTTAACGTAAATAAATATTTTGTATTTGTATTTTATTGTATATATGTAGACCTAGCTGACGTATGCAACCATGTTCGACTGATGCGCACAAGTTTCAATACTGAGGTTTTAGTAGTTCAGAAATTAGATAGAGACAACTTTCGCTAAACGTAGAATTCAAGGATTCCTCTGAAGTGTCATTCTAAACCAGCGCGTTTGCTTAATCATAAAAGAGCTTCATGATTTAGACTATTGTAAAATAATTGGGGGCAATCAAGGCTACTTAATGCCCTGAATCATTTAGGTTTTAGCATGGGAAACACACCAGATTAGATTTACCCTTACATTCACAGTATACTAGAATTCTGGGATTAGCAAAAGTTGAGATTCAATATTGAAACTTGTGCGGAACGATCCTTAAAGTAGTCCCTTTCTGACACTAAAAAATATTTGAAATCGGATTAAGCGTTGAGGAATTAAAACCATTTTGTCTTTCATCCCCTTTCCCAAAGGAACCATGCAAAATATCGAGATGAAAAGTAGGTAGGTACCTATCTATCCTACCTATCCTGAAGCCTTCCTCGGATCAAAAGCGCAGATTATGTTAAGTATCATTCGAATTGATTCAGTATTTTTGGCGTGATTCTTATCCGGGATACATATACAAACAGTCAAAAACTTTTTATTACATTTTCGCCTTCAGTATTGATTAGAGAACACCCTTCAATTAAAATTCATAATCTTCCATGTACAGATTCTCGACCCTCTACCGTTTTATTATATGTATAGAATAGGTATTTAGAATATATCACTATAGATTAATGGCGTTTATGAAACAACAGGGCAATAAAGCGCAATCGCGGATGAGAACTCTCCACCACGAGAAGCAGGCCTAAGAGAACGATGTGACGTTAAAGTTCACGCACGCCTCACTCCCCAAGATACGGGATCACACACATTCGAATTAACATGACATATACCTACATAGGTAAATACTGCCCGTTCGCTCTAACTTTGCCGCTCGGCTCTATACTAAAGTCGAATTTTTGATTAGACGAAGTAAATTGACAGCAACTAATGTCACTTCTTCTTGTAGTGTTGCGTACTTTCTATGACGAAGTGACATTAGCTACTGTCAATTTACTTCGTATAATTAACAATTCGGGTATACGCCTCTACGCCAGCGGCAAAGTTAGAGCGAACGGGTAGTATATGAGGATTTCGGCACCTTAAAAAAAAGGGCCTGTCTGCGTATGGCCACGGCTGGTGAAATGGACGAGGACAAGGACGATGATAAACGAGGTGTCACTAATCTACGTATATCGAATTGGTGTCATTGAATCCTAAACACATATTGGACGGAGAGCCCGTGATGCTAAATTTGTAGTAGAGAGAGAGTCCTATTAGAATTGGTAGATTAGACGATGCTACGATAGGGAGAAAAAAGCATTGTACCACTTTTAGCGGTAGAGGAAGCGAAAAAAAAACCGGCTAAGTGATAGTCGGAGATGCGCACGGAGGCAAAAACATCACGTCATTTTTTGTATGGGAGCCCCCCCCCCCCCCTTAAATATTATTGTTTTTCTATTTGTCATAGTTGCAACAGAAATACATAAGCTGTGAAAATTTCAGCTCTCTAGCTATCACCGTTCCTGAGATACAGCCTCGTGAGTCGTGACGGACAGACGGACATTGAGGTCTCAGTAATAGGGTCCCGTTCTTTATCCTTCGGGTACGTAACCCTAAAAACGAATTGTAAACAAAACGGTAAAAAATCTATGACTCCTGGAAAAAAGGCCAAGATATTGAATAATAATAAATATTTATAAATTGAAGATTTTTGTCCTGGATTGACGAATTTTGTTGTGCATACGGGAGGGATGGAAACCAAAGAAAAGTATTGAAAACTTTACTCGATCGCGTTAGATTTTCATCAGGGTTTTTTGATTTTTTGATTTGATTACGTGAGGAAAATCCTACAGTGATTCTATGCCGGACCTCCTACCGACAAAAACCACACGTGTCCCACCTACTGATGGGAGCCCCGGATAAGCCCTCGGAAGGATTACCCCTGGACATTGTTAGGGTTCCGTAGCCGAATGGCAAAAGCGGAACCCTTATATGTAGATTCGTCATGTCTGTCTGTCTGTCCATCCGTATGTCACAGCCACTTTTCTCCGAAAATAATTTGAGACCATCATACATTTTAACTTGGTGTTTTTTATTTATTTTATAATTGTCCAGTTGGTTATCAATAGTCTGTTTGTTTTTTTATATTTGTTATTATTATTTTTTAAATTTAAGTGCATAATAATATCATGTAGATTGGGCCATGAATAAATACTTTTTCTTTAAAAAAAAAAAAAAAATATGTTCTTCGATTAAGTGCCATTCGTCCCCCTTTCGTCCCCCTCGACCAAAGTCAAATGAAAAAAAAAACAAATGACGATAAACAGATGAAAAAAAAAACAAATGAAGATCGACAAAACAAATGACCTTCGGATAAACAAATGATGATCGAAAAAGCAAGTGACGATCGGATAAACAAATGACGATCGAAAAAACAAATGAAGATCTATGAAACAAATGACGATCGGATAAACAAAATATGATGAACGAAAAAACAAATAAAGATCTATAAAACAAATGACGATCGGATAAATAAATGACGATCGAAAAAACAAATGAAGATCTATAAAACAAATGACGATCGGCATAACAAATGACGGTCGGATAAACAAATGACGATGACGAACCATGCAGATCAGTAAAACAAAAGACTATAAGCAAGTTGATAAGGTCAAAAATTACTTGCAGCTATATTTTGTAATCTAGATGCCATTCAAAAAGATAGGTGCAAGTAAATCTCGATCTTAATAACACTTCTCCAAAAATGTGCTTTTTGGCGTTTATAGACATCACTGATCATGAATATGTAAAAAATAAATAAATATTATGCATGTCCATAAGGTAAAGAATTGCTTGCACCTATTTTTTTGAATGTTTATCGCATCTAGAATACAAAAAGGGTCTAAGCAAATTTCGACCTTATGAGCATGCATAATGTCTATTTAATTTTTAATTATATTCGTGATCAGTGATGTCCATAAACGCCTAAAAGCACATTTTTAGATAAATGTCATTAAGGTCGAGAATTGCTAGCACCTATTTGTTGAATGATTATCGTATCTAGATTACAAAAAATGGGTCCAAGCAAATTTCGACCTCATGAGCATGCATAATATCTATTTATTTTTTATATATTTGTGATCAGTGATGTCTAAAAACGCCTAAAAGCACATTTTTAGGTAAGTGTCATTAAGGTCGAGAATTGCTTGCACCTATTTTTTTGATATTTATTTATACATATACAGGATGGAATTTTGTAATGCCACCTGAAGGTTAAGTACTCTTAATACTGTAGATTGAATTTTTTTCTCAAAGAAAACATTCCTTTATTTTTGAAAAGAAAGAAAACTGCATTTAATGTGTTCTAAAAATTCGCTTGCCGCATCCGGTAATCGAACTGACTAAAATCTGTAAAAGTTGCACCCTGTACTTTTATTGCATCGATCGGTAGGGTCAATTATAAGAATGCCATCTCTCTAACAAACTTCATCAATTACATGTTGCAATTACAAAACACAATTGAAAGGAAAACAATGAAATCTTAAATTATTTTAATTATTTACGAAAAAAATGGTAAACTAACTAGGTAATTAATTGCTCGAAATGGGCTCTATTTTCTTGGATACACAAATTTATTCTTCTAACGAATTCATTTCTAGTAACCTTTAATAACGCGTTGTGGTGAATGTTACAAATCGTATTCGGAACTTTAACTCTCAACTCGTTTACATACTCATAAGATTTAATGTAAGTAAATTAGATTTTTGTGTGCAGAAAAAAAAATCTAAAGGGGTGTGATCTGTTAGTTTACCATTTTTTGTAAATAATGAAAATAATTTAAGATTTTATTATTTTCCTTTCATTTAATTTATGAAGTTTGTTAGAGAGATGTCATCCTTATAATTGACCCTACCGATCGATGCAATAAAAGTACAGGGTGCAACTTTTACAGATTTTAGTCAGTTCGATTACCGGGTGCGGCCGCTTGCCGCACCCGGTAATCGAACCGACATTACAAACATTCCACCCTGTATACAACTATGAACATATTTCTAGATTACAAAATATGGCTGCATGCATGTTTCGCCGATCTTCATTTGTTTCGTCGATCTTCCTTTGTTTCGTCGATCTTCATTTGTTTTGTCGATCTTCATTTATTTCGACGATCTTCATTTGTTTTGTCGATCTTCATTTGTTTTGACGATCTTCATTTGTTTCGTCGATCTTCATTTGTTTTGTCGATCTTCATTTGTTTTGACGATCTTCATTTGTTTCGTCGGTCTTCATTTGTTTTGTCGATCTTCATTTGTTTCGACGATCTTCATTTGTTTTGTCGATCTTCATTTGTTTTGTCGATCTTCATTTGTTTCGCCAATCTTCATTTGTTTCGTCGATCTTCATTTGTTTCGTCGATCTTCATTTGTTTTGTCGATCTTCATTTGTTTCGACGATCTTCATTTGTTTTGTCGATCTTCATTTGTTTTGACGATCTTCATTTGTTTCGTCGATCTTCATTTGTTTTGTCGATCTTCATTTGTTTCGACGATCTTCATTTGTTTTGTCGATCGTCATTTGTTTTGACGATCTTCATTTGTTTTGACGATCTTCATTTGTTTTGTTGAGCTTCATTTGTTTTGACGATCTTCATTTGTTTTGTTGATCTTCATTTGTAAATAAAAATAAAATTTCAAATTTGATTTTTTACCAACGCACCTATCTTATATTATTTGTTGGGAGCAATAAAACAAAAAAAAAGAATGAAAAAATTATTCCCGTTCGTCCCCCCAAAAAAATTAAGGGGACCATCGGGAAAATAAAATATTGAATTCCCGTTCGTCCCCCTAGGGGGACGAAGTCAAGAGGACGAACGGGAATACTCCCCCCACAACAACGCTATTATAACTATTTGGAGGAATTTTTCATGTCAGGGGTTTTTAAATTTTGAAGTCGGGGGCGTTTTAAAATTATTTTATCCTTTTTTCAATTACTTCTAGCAGTCGTGGGTTTTTTTTAAATTTTAAAATTTTATTTTTTTATATTGTTAGCAATTTAGCATACAGTAAAGGTGTCTGTATGATATTATCAGTGCTAACATCAACCCACATTAAGTATTTTTTAGTATTATTGTTTTTTCATATTTGTGGACAATCTCACACATCATCTAGCCCAAATTAAGCTAATATAAGCTAGGGCTATGGGATCTAGACGACTGATAGACATACTTATTTAGATACATAGAAAACACTGAAACTCCGAAACAAATGTGATCTTCGTAGAGGCCATTCCCGTATTTTACAAAGACTTAGTGAGTCTGTGTCCTGCACCGAATGCAGCCAGCACTATAGAATAAAGTTCATACTTTCCATGACCAGTCGCTGAGGGCTGCCTACAATCTTTCATTCTAATGCACAGTGGACACTGCCTGAAGCGTGGTCTTTCATTATTCCTGGCTAGCCATCTTCGATTTTACTTCTTCTTTCACATTATTTAGTTTTTGTTATACAAAATTTTAAAAACTTAACAATAATATTTCCGATAGTACTTTAAAGCAAAATCATGAAAATGACTATGTCAATCGGATTGAACTTCCACAAATGTGTCAAAATAAAAAGTAATTGAAATCAAAAATAAGGGCATGTATTTAAATCGATATCTGTATATTCCCTTTTTCTGAACTAAATATTTTAAAGTTAAACCAAAAATACTAACTTGCACACTAATTATGCACACTAAATAAATCAAATTCATTATACTGATTAATGGTACTTGCATAACTGTTTTACTGAACGAATAACTATTATCAAAATAGTTTATCTAATAATTCCTTAGTTCAACAAAAATATTTAAACTTTTTTAAGGAAAACCATCGCCTAAATTACTTTTAGGAACATCATTTATTCTAAGTTAAACCCCAATTTAATCAGTCACCTCTTCAAAATTTAATTTGATAGATCAATAAAATAAAAGTCTAACCTAACCTAACCTATTCTGTTATAAGATTGTACAATTTGGAGTGCAAGTTAGTATTTTTGATATACAATTCGTATTTCTGGTTTACAAATCATATATTCGATGTACGAACTACATTTTTGGTGTGAATTCGATTTAAAAAGTTCATCTCGTTCTGAGTAATATTTAAGTTGTTTAAGTAGGACATGTGTAGTTAATCAATTGGATTTTTTGCACAGCATTTAATTTTCTGGTTTGCATTTAGTAAATTAGTGGAGTTACCTATCGTGCAGAAAAATTAAACAGATGTGCATTTTAATATCCCAAAAATAAGAGTATTTAAGAAGTATTGATATCAACTCCGGAGAAAATCAGCTCCAAAATAATTTACATTCCCTTTTTAGGTCGATTATGTATAAATTTCAATAAAATAAGGAACACGTCTTCCATCAAAAATTTTAAGTAGATCGGACAAAGGAATCGCGTTGTCCCATACAAACTTGACCCTCCTTTTTATACCTTTGGAGGTGGAATTTGCAGTAATGGTAAAATTACTTATTTCAAATTGTAACAAACAACGTTCATGCTGAATTTCATAATTGATAATAACTTTATACGACTTAAGTTCGTTTTTTAGGGTTCCGTACCCAAAGGGTAAAGAACGGGACCCTATTCATGAGACTTCGCTGTCCGTCTGTCTGTCTGTCTGTCTGTCTGTCTGTCTGTCCGTCAGGAGGCTGCTGATCTCATGAACGGTGATAGCTAGAGAGTTGAAATTTTCACATATTATGTGTTTTTGTTGCCGCTATAACAACAAATACTGAAAACAAAAACATAATAATATTTAAGGGGGGCTTCCATACAACAAACGTGTTTTTTAGCGACTTTATCTTATATATTCGGTAATAAGGTATCCTTCAGAATTTAAATACGTTAGTTAATTTGAACATTTCATCAAGATCATTCATTCCCTTTACACTATGCAAAATAAATGAATACTTTAGGAGGTATAGCACAATCAAATGTTGCTCACTGAAATTAATTTCGTGTCGCCATGATTGAACATTATACGGATCACATACTAACTTATTTTTCGACTTTCATCGTAAATATTTGTTCTTTAAAAAGTGAACAACGCTTTCAGCAGATTACTTTAGGTACGTGTAATATTTCAAAGATAGCTATTTCATAGAAAATCGTAAATAAATAGTTCATATTTAAGATTTTTCTCCAGTATAAACAATTTACGTACAAACACACAATTTATGTTGTAGACGTAGATATCGTGTTTATAATGCCATCATTCAAATGTCATCAATATTCTGAAAAAGAAATTAAACAGAGTTCACAAACTCTTTTTGAAATATATACTGTACCTACCGTAGAGGAACTATACAAGGATAGTTAACACTATAGAGCAACGCGACCTGTCTAAAGACGCGCGTTGTATAACACTATAGAGCAATGCGAACTGTCTATAGTCTTTTTCTGGACAGCTCAGCAATCATGTAAACATGTCATGTTTTGACAAAAGTTGTCTATGATCATAGTGCTGTAACTATACTGATTCTATGTATGTACATAATCATTGAGTTATATCTAGTTCACCGTACATTCATTTACTTCGGTATATCAATCGCCAAATTCATCAAATCATGAAATTCGGTATATCGGTATATCAATATAATTATATTATGTGCAATAATTAAAGGATCTTTAAAAAAAAAAGAAACTTTTAGAACATTTAATAGTATAATCATTTATTTACAGTAATAAATTACTTTAGGGATGATAAAAAGTGTAGACGCCTCGCTAACTGCTCGCCGTTCTTACAGAAGCAGACTAAGACATCTTGAGAGATTTCTAATGTGGGGTTTTTAAATCTGAAAACTGAAAATATTAATACTACCTACCTTTTTTTCACTCATAACTCTCATAAGTGACGTGACGCAAACGAAGTTGCGCGGGCCAGCTAGTCTAATATACAAATCGTAGGAATGCTTCATATCAAGAACCCTTCGGCCACATTCGAAACCAAGTTTTGAAATGTTTCTAACCATATAAGTATTTAGGAATGTATCTATATCTAATACTAAGTACCTCATTGCTGTGTCTTATACTACAACATTACGTTTTATTAAGTTTTCCTAATTTTATTTGTGTATCAATTCATTCAGCCTGCTATTCAAACCAGCCGACACAATAATCCTTCTTTTGTGTCGCGCAGTAGGGTAAAATTAAATATAAAATGTTTAGAACACCTGAGGTCATAATTGTGCCGGACTTACCTCTCAAGACATTTGAATGGCCATAATGTTAAATCTATACCTTACCTATATTCAATCCACAAAGTATTAATCAGATTGTCATTGATTGAAGTCGTTCCATTATAATCTGCACGACTCCATAACTATCACCAATCAGATAATAAGGACCCCAGACGGACTTGCCTCGCATCGTCAGGGAAGTCAGTCTAAGCGACCAGTTTGACAGAAACCTGTTTATTTAGTTGCCGGGTAGCCGGTGCCGGGTAACCGACGGCGAATGCAAGCGGTTGCCGGGCAAATCACGCCGGTACGTGTGAAAGCTACAGTACACGGCCATACCCTACCCGGCACCCGGCAACCGGTACGTGTGAAAAGGGGCAAAGACTCGCACTCTTAGCTCTCTGGGTCAATAAGTTATATTATTAAAATAAGTACATTTTTTCGAACTGACAGATTGATAAAACAATAACCTCCTTTTAAAATCAATTGGCCAGTACAACAGTTTTACAACACTATGGCAAAGACAAACAAGTCTGAGAAAAAATAATTTAATGACAAGCAAAAATGACAGTCTTAAATTTTTACCATCCGAGTATTTTTCATGAAATTATTCTATAATCTAAAGGTTTATTAGTATAGAAATGTCTGCATAAATCTAACTAGAGTTCCTTGAAAGGACTATGAACAGGATTGATAATTAAATGTAAGTAATTATGGAGTAGTCGAGATCCAATTTCTTTGTTTACTATATTATTTAGGTCTGTTGAATGCCACTATAAAGACGTGCGTTGTATAACACTATAGAGCAACGCGAACTGTCTAAAGACGCGCGTTGTATAACACTATAGAGCAACGCGAACTGTCTAAGGCGCGCGTTGCTATGTGTTAATAGGTAATGAGGGCAACCAGTAGACGCTTGAAATACTTACAGAATATCGAGCATTGTATTTTCATAAAAAAAAAAATTGAAACATAATGGACCTTTACTGGGACATCCTTTCGAGAGCTTGTCTTGTTGAGAGAGAGGAGTCCGGCACATCATCCATTAAGGATTTTCCATCTCGTTAAATAAAAAGAAAAAGGGGGGCTCCCATGCAACAAATAGGTACGACTTTTGTTGTTTTTTGGTACGGAACCCTCCGTGCGGGAGTCCGACTCGCACTTGGCCGGTTTTTTATTTTATAATAAGTATACTTTTCCGGGATAAAAAGTACCCAGTGTGGTGCCCAGGATATTAAAGAATAATTATACCAAGTTTCATCGTAATCGAACTGGTAGTTTTTGCGTGATGCCTGAACAAACAGACAGACAGACAAAAATTTTTTGACGTGACAACGTCTTATAATTCGACGGAGCCGGCTGCACGAACGAAAAAAGATGACGCAATATGTCGTTACCTCCCTCGCGTTACCTCGCTCTGCCTCGCTCTGAGGCGTTCCATTTATTTTAGTAATGTTTTCAACACATGGCACTATAATCAATTGATGTGTTTTTTATATTTCTTTTTGTTTTGTAATGTTATTTTTATTTTCTTATGACGATGTCACGTTCAACCATCGTGTCAGTAAACCGACTTAACAGACAACCGATTTTTTTTAAATCACATTTTTGGGTTCGGTGTCGGTCTAGTAACACCCTGTGCCATTTATTATTTTTATATTTTCGATGTACAGAATTTTCACTTCTCATAGATAGTTAAGAAACATAGTTAAGAATATGGACTAAGGGATTTTAACCTTGTATTTAAGTATAGATAATCTTTTTTTTTATCCTTTCTGCGTCACTAATACGAGGTTGAAACTGTAACTTTTAATTTTTTGTTCTTTTATTAGAAACAAGATCTTGATATCGCTCTTTTGTTGCTGTAGCTATTTGTTTCTGGGCTTTTAAAATATATTTATTTACAACTTCTGTTAATGGATCAAATATCTTTTGATCATTTATTGATTGCTCTATTATGGTCAAATTTAGTAGACAAATTCGGTGAGCGTGTCCATTATGTATTTATGTATCATGGTTGTATCAAATGTTGTTAGAGATGTGTAAATACGTATAGCAGTTGTTTGGATCCTTTGGACTTTGTGGGTACAAAAGCTAAACATGGAACACCAGTACACCAACGTGAGTTAATCGTGGACCACTTAGGTGGACCACGAATCAGAAGGGTTATTTTGGGTTCAGTAAAAATGTCCCAAAAATTTGCATTGTATAATGTATTTTTAGATAAGTCCGATATTATCTCCATTTTTTTAAAAAAAGGCTCTGTAGGTAGGTGAAAGGTTCTTAATTAATAACGAGGTAAGAAAATCGAAATAAAAACCTTTATCAGTAGCTGCTGCCTATGAAACCAAGAAAAAAGTCCTAGTTCCTAGCTGGTTGTGAAAGATAAGGTACTACCCGTTGTATACGTATGTTGATAAAAAGGAAATAAATATGTATGTGATTGAACTTTTGACTTGACAAGATAAAGTTTCTTTGTTCAATTCGAGTACTGAGATGTTTATACCTTATTGGGTGTGAGGAAGTATATTTTAAATTGCCAAAAAAACGATTTATTTTCCATTTATAAATTAATTATCCATTAAAAATACCCGAGTGCCAAATCCCACGCCTTTGTCAATGTCGACAGAATAATTTAGAATTGGAACAAATCATTTCCGAAATTTTGCGGCTGATTGACCTAGATAACTCTAATTTATGTCGAATACATTGCCGCTTTTGTAAATTGTATCAAAACTTTTTAATCAACAAAACAAGCAATGATCTCAATTCGATCATGTTAAATTGCAGATTTTTCACATTAGACGATGCGATGTCCTTTGCGGCTACAGCCTTAAATAAATTGATTGAATATTTATTCTGCAACGTCATTCAGCTGAATAACTGGTTGGGCTACTGCGCTCCAGTGTGACGTAGTGTGTGACGTGGGCTTGTCCTCAAGGAGTGCGGCCGGTATATAAGCCTGAGGACACAGCCACAGGCATGCAGTACAGTGTCTTCCTCACTTGGACTTAAACATGAAGCTGTTTGTAAGTGTTTGTCGTTGTTAATTACTTGTTAACACATAGCCTGCTCAAGGATTCATATTGAATTGGAAATTGTCGAGCGCGGTTTGTCAATCCACAATCTCACGTTATGGCGTGTGTCACTCGAAGATTAATTGCTCTATTGTAATGTTTATGGCTTTAATGACAATATGCGATAACACACGGATTGATTCGATATGTCGCATAAAATTATGAACAGTGCCTTAAACTAGATAGGTAGTCTTGTAATTAAGTGCAATGTGTGAGAAAGTAGACGGTGGTGCTAATGCGAATGTTGTCCAACTTGAAAAGACCTGGATGCCTACCTCAAAGAAGTGTGATACTCGTAGTACCTTCACCCAAAAGACGCAGGATAACCTACCTAACCCGAAACATCCAACCCTCAAGAAGTGGGATAAGACCCAAACCCATGGGGAGAGTCCGCGATGGAGGACAAAGTCCGAGTCGGGAGCCCTGGAGTTATCCTTCCGAGGGCGTACACAGAAATGGTAGGATATCCTGTGGTTTTAATCGGTAGGAGTACGGCATTGTATCCATGAGGATCTCCTCACGTCAAAAAAGTAACGATCCTGATGCCTTTTGTAGAAGATTTTACGTTGGGATCATGATCCATAATGGTCGAGTATGTGAACACGTAGCGAGTAAATAGTGCTCCTACGTCCTTCAAGTCATGGAAAACTATCATGAAAAAGTGTCTGAGGCACATCGTAGCCTATCGCACTTTTTGACGTAGACGCTTATCGGCCGGACACGGTAGCCAAGAGTCAAGGGTGATATTTCCAGGACACGTTCCTCCGTTAGGGGGGAATTATAAGGCTAGTCCCTGGTGGTGGACGTTAGGGCTAGTGACCATGCAGTTCTTAGAGTAATTTTTTTGTTGTGTTTCACAAATGTTTGACTAGGAGTTTAGTGTTTTCTTTGTATATTTATCATTGTCTAAATCTCATAGTTTATTAAGGGCTAGATGGGGTTGTGTGAGAATATTCCAAGAAAGAACATAATGTTTCTGAACGAATATACCACATAGATTACACGGACACGGTAGCCAAGAGTCAAGGGTGATATTTCCAGGACACGTTCCTTCGTTAGGGGTGAATTTTAAGGCTGTCCCTGGTCCACCACGTTAGGGCTAGTGACCATTCAGTTCTTAGAGTATAACTTTTTGTTGTGTTCCGCAAATGTTTGATTCGGAGTTTAGTGCTTTCTTTGTATATTTATCATTGTCTAAATCTCATAGTTTATTTAGCGCTAGATGGGGTTGTGTGAGAATATTCCAAGAAAGAATATAATGTTTCTGAACGGATATACCACATAGATTACTTAACATTTGGTAAGCTACACTGGTTAGTGCCCTGCGCACACGCTGGTGTTAGGTACCTAGTTGATATCCGCAACCACTTCATTACGACACGTGTGCAATGGGATGCGGTGAGCCGCTTGCGCTGCTCTCAACCAAACCACAACACATTTGCGTAAACTGCAGTTTGACGATTCGATTTTATGTTTGTCGCGCCCTCCGTCCCTTGATATTACTGAAACTGTGGGTTTTCACAGTCCCAGCAGAGTTAACTCATCATGGCTAGTTTTAACTTCGATTGCTTGTTTTCATAACCTTACGTACAAGATCAGAGGCATAGGGTTTTTCTCACTACATAATCATCTGCTATGGGTATAATGTAAGGGTTTAAACTAAAAACATTAAAATAGAGCGATTCCATTCGGTTAGTAACCAAACTCATCTCCTTTCTACATTGACCAAGTAAGGATCTAGCACCTGTAGTCGGTACCGGTCTAGGTCAGAACAAAATGACAGTACTTATACATTACATTACATACGATCAGGCCTTTCATCACCGAAGGGGTAAGCAGAGGCGTATTATATGCCCACATTTTACTTTTTAATAATTGTCCCACGTAGTAGGTAATGAGCCGTATTGCTATATTGATATGGACAGGCGAAGGTTGTGACTGCCTTCAACTTGATTTAACGAATGCCATTTTACTGGCAACCGGGACCAACGGCTTAACGTGCCTTCCGAAGGATGGAAACGCTCGCAAATAAATGTCACAAATTGGTCATGTGATGGTCACCCATCTATAACTAGCCAAAGTAAATGTTTCTTACTACAGTGATCGTTAACAGAACACTGAGTCCGCGGGGCCACGAGTGCTTCGACAAATTACCACCAGTTATAATCAAATAGGTGCAAAAAAAACACGTTTCTTGTATGATAGTTCCACTTAAATATCAATTTCTTATTGTTGTAAGCAGGTATTTAAAATTATAGGGGCAAGAAAATAACATCATCTGTACAAATTACAAGTCTCTAGCTTCCACGGTTCATGAGATACAGCTTCGTGACTCGTGACAGTCGTAGCGGACAGCAGAGTCTCTGTAGTAAGGTGACGTCTATCTTTCTCTTCGAATACGGAATCATTAAGCAGAAACCAAAATAGATCTATCATCACCCTTTCTAAAAGCCGACTTTCTAGTTAGAGGTATCGGGGGTGAATTAGACGGTTACCAAGACTCCTCTTTCGAGGCAGAACTGTGCTAATGAGTTTTAATGATTATTCTCAGTGTCCCTCACAATGTTTCACGTATAGGCATTGTTTGTCTGTAAGCGGGTCACTTCTGTAAAAACATCGTAACTTTCTAGTAATATAATCGACGGATCAAAGAACAAGAACAAACTCGCTTCGGCCGACTAGGAAACTAAACTAATAAATACCTAGGCTAGGCTCGATGCAAAAGTATTCGACATTTTCGGTTCATTGGTTCATCGTATCATAAAATAGTGGCTAAGCTAATTATCCGGCAATAGCTTAAGTGCCAATAAGACTTTAACTAGACCTACAACCTTAATGTTTGTGTGAACAATGATTTATGGCTGGTGATTATTGCCAGTCGTTGAAGTGTACGATCAGCATATTCAACGATACTTTGAAGTGACAAAACGGTATCACCCAACTGTGTAAAGTTTTGAGGCTAACGTCGCAGTCGTAAGTGGCCTTACCACTTACGACTGCGACATTAGCCTCAAAACTTTGTTCAGTTGTCATCAAATTGGTGCAAAGTACTAGGACCATTACAAGAACTTCCAGGAAGTCATACTATGGGCATGCTTGCGATCGATGGATTATTTAAAAACATTATAAATGGTGGCCTATACTCGCGTTGTTTTGGTGGCTATCAAAATTGGCAACATTCATGCAATAACTAGTCAATTTGTCACGTGCTGTCTGTACCAAATTACAGATTAAAATTGCCTCTGGAGTCATAAATTTATAATAGCTACCTAACTCTTATAACCACACTGTGCATTTATAAGTTTTTTATTAACATACATATAAGTATATAACATAAAGCAGGTGCGTAAATGTTTGGTGTTTGTGGCGATGAGAGAGATTTTTTGGATCAGACGAGACCTGGGACTCTGTTGCCACACTGTGCATTTATAAGCTTATTATTAACATACATATAAGTATATAACATAAAGCAGGTGCCTAAATGTTTAGTGTTTGTGACTATGAGAGAGATTTTTGTCTCAGACGAGACCTGGGACTCTATTGCAATGTCTTCAGAGCAGTGCCAAATAAATTCATAATCGATACATCGCAATATTGTAGTACTTGCAAAAAAATACTCCGTCCGGTCTATCAGCTCAGTCATTGCCAGCAATCGATCAGCTTAAATATAGGAGTGTAAGAAAAACGCCAGTCACAAACTGCAAAGTAGTCTGAGGACCTCATAAACGTTGAACAAAACGGGAGTCTACAGTATGCGAGTGGCGTAAGGCTGAATGTTATGGCGATCTTCGAGGGAGGCTTATGGCTAGCAGTGCGTGTCAATCAGCTTAGATGATGAGGACATCTACTGCTGCTATTGTGTGGCAAATATTTTACAGTAGCGTACCTCAATAGGTAGCACACCATTCCAGTGCAATGTATTGTAAAGAATACAAAAGCTTTCTCTAATTACGGGTAATCTAACACTTTACTGTTCTGCTTTCAGTTGGCAATTGTCTCCCTCGCCGTGCTACTGGCGGTCGCGTCTGCTGGCTACATCCGAAGCGGATGGAGCGGCTACCCAGGCGGCTGGAACAGCTATCCCAGCAGCGGATGGAACGGCGGCCGAGGATGGTCTGGAGGCTGGAGCGGCTACCCGAGTGGATGGTCGTACGGAGGTAGCGGATGGGGCGGCCGCGGATGGAACTACGGCGGAGGCTGGCGCAACGGGTGGTGGTAGACAGGACAACTTCTTACGAAATTTTGGCCAAATATCTATGTTTGTAAATAAAAAGAATATATTGCGACATTAAAAATATGTAATTGTGTATTAAATAACTTTATTATATCTTACTTACTTCACGTGTATGACGTAGGTACTCGTGGTTGTATGAATTATGTACCTCCTTCATGTAAGCATCTTTCTAGTTGTACACAGAGCTTGTATCGAAATTCGGAGTCCGTCTTTATTGCCTTAGGGTCCAAAGGTCTTGGTTGTGGCTACGGGTCAGATGTGAAACGAAGGTTGAACCAGTATATACTCCAAGTTTTGTACAGTGTTGTACTGTGGTTATAGTGAGTTATGGATTCTGTAGTCTACAGTCAAGTACTGGCACTAAAGAAATATGGAATAACTTTCCTGATTGAGATTCTTAACGATGCAACAAAATAATGTAGGTGACATTTTCATATAGGCACACCTTTGTACCGACATTATCACTTCGACAATGCTGGAGAGATTGCAACTCAAGTCTGGATAGAACATCAGTCAATATAAGTGGCTCTCTTAGACCTCAAACGCCAAGCACATGAGCCGGTTCTACTCTACGACATCGATGTCAATTATACCGCTATTGGCTAATTGCTTGAAGTAATTTAGCTAAAGTGGTTTATTTCTGCTCCTATTTGGCAGTGTTGCCATGATGCAACTTTGCCTAAAATTACGTAGGTATCTAGGTACTGGTGATAATATATTTCTTCACCACATTACACCGACGCACGCAACTGTGACCTAGGAAACGGATTAGCCGCAATCTACGGTTAGCAGCTAAAAGGCGCGAGTGAGTAAATGCGTTATGTCACAAAATAATTAATTAAAGAACTAATTGTAGTGGAATCTGGAATATATTATTATACTCCAACTGTATAACTCTTCTGTGGTTGTGTAAGGACCTCGGTAAACGTACTAGGCAGGCACTCACTTCGTTCACACATAATATGTATATTCATAGACATATAACACCTATTATAATATATTCGCACACGATGTAGATAACATCAAACAGAGTAGAATGAGCCTTACTTGGAAGACCGAATGTGTATTTTGTTCAGAGAAAAAACATGTTTTACTTATTTTAATGCATACTATACCTACTTTTTTTATTTTATTTTTTTTTTACCGCTAAATTTACGTCGCCACCAGCCTGATGGAAAGCCGCGGCGCATCTAGCGATTGGAGGCCACTTCTGACAGTGGTCCTCAAGTGGGCGGCCCTGTGATGTGCCTCTTCACGCTCCTCTTAAAGACCCCGGAATTGTAAGATGAGGGAAACACGTGTGCGGGCAGGTCGTTCCAAGTTTTTATAGTTCGACAGAGGAACGATCTTTTGAAACGCTCGGTTCTGGCGAAGATTCTCTCCACTGTGTATGAGTGGCATCTCTGCCCGGCACGCGTTGTTCGGGATCGGAAAGGAGATGGTGGGATGAGGTTGAAGAGCGCTTCAGAACATTCGCCGTGATACATTCGGTAGAAGGCAGCCAAGGACGCTATGGTTCTTCGCTGCGCCAACGGTTCGAGGCCTCCCGTCACCTCAGGACAACCAATTATTCGGATAGCACGTCTCTGCATAGCGTCAAGCGCGTCTAGTAAGTACCTCGTGGAGTCATCCCAAAGGTGAGAACAGTACTCGACACAGGGACGAATCTGCGTCTTGTACAGTAAACATCTCTGATGTGGCGTGAAGTACCGTCTCACCTCATTTACTATATCTATATTCCTGTATGCCTCTCCCAAAGTGTACTTACCAATAGTTTAACCAACGCTTCATTATATATATATATATATATATAGGTATACCACCTGTGCCAACATCCTACAAAGTACTATTTATTTCTATCTATTTCAAGTTGTGGTTTTTGGTGTGACTTTTTCAATCAACTCATCATGACATACAAGCATACGTTAGGTACGACTCTGTTATTAAACAATACGCGCCGCTCCGCCTCTGTGCTATCCCTTGCCTGACTTGTAAGACCCTTTTTGTAACTTAACCAACAGAAAAATTCCTGAATGAAATTTCAACCAGGTAACGCTACAGCACGCAGCGGGCAAGGGAACTGCAGTGCTCTCTGAAGCACTAGCTAATGCAGCGGTTGAGCCAAATTTTCCATTGAGTATGCCATTGACATATATTCTACCGATAGTACATAGATCGATGGAGTAGGCATTTTGTGTGAACGCTCTTCAATCCTTCTCGCACCCACAAATTAGGTAAGAATGCTAATGCTTTGTTATAACCTCGTCAGCAGGTGCACCACTTGTGCTCTGGATGGGTTCCCACACCTATTGTAGATGCACATCTTGATGTATGTTCACTAATACAATTTCATCACCTGTCTATCAATATCAAAGTTTTCTGGTCGGTAGAGCAGGTACCAAAGCTATTTCCACCAAAGTTACCAAACGGCAAACACATAAAAGCATGACAAAGTATTCGGGAACGATTATCGCCTTACCTGTCTACTGCTAGAGAGGTGGACCCCGCCAGTAACAGATCCCCGAGTATTCGGCTGCAGATGTAGGACTGTAGTAAGACTGTTAGATAGGAATGAGGAAAAATAAATATAAATAAAATTGTAATGGCATTAACCCCAAAGGTGCTGAAAGCTTTGATGAAAACACACCTTGTAGGCACATTTATTATGTATCTGTTCCATAGTGCAGTGAAACACAGTAGGTACACAGAACGTAGGACTTTATTATACAAATACATTAACGTAATGTATCAATAAACATTAGTATAATATAAGTAGAGGTATTTACACAGGAGGGTTATTTGTAGTGTCCGACCGAAACTGGTTTTCCAGCCGAAACCGAAACCGAAACCGAACTTTCGGCCGCAGGGTCAGTTTCGGCCGAAACCGAAACCGAAACTCACGTGTTCGTATTAAAAAAAATCCAGCCAAGTGCGAGTCGGATTCCCGCACAGAGGGTTCCGATACAAAAATTGGGCACAAAAATTACGTTTGTTGTGTGGATGCTTTTTTCTGATTTTAGTAGGTATTTTTTGTTATAACGGCAACAGAACAGGGTGAGGTGGTGGTGGCAGTGTCTCTTGACATCGTCAACGCTTTCAACACCTTGCCCTGGCTGCGTTTGGGAGGTGCTTATTTACCATAGAATGACTCCATACCTCCATCGAATTGTCGGGGCCTGTCTTTCCGAGAGGGCCATAACTTACCCGAGCTGGCTAGGGCTGGGTCGGCGAGATGTGTCGTTCAGTTTTCCATAGGGATCGGTCTTAGGATCGCTTCTGTGGAGCATCGGTTACGATTGGGTGCTGCATGGTCCGTTGCTCAGAGGTGTCGGCATAACGTGTTACGTGCGTAACGTGTTACGACGACAACCTCATTACAGCGCGAGGAGCAACGCACCGAGACGCAGCCCTAAAGGCCACCTGCGGAATCCAGCTTACATATAGGGGGCATCAGCAACGGCATCGAGCTCTCGATGACGTATCTGGGGCTCGTACTCGATAGTCGGTGGAACTTCGGATACCACTTCCGAAGTTTGGTCCCATAGCTGAGGAAGGGGGACATCAGCCGCACTCTCGCGGTTGTTGCCCAATGTCAGGAGACCCAACGCTCCCTGCAGGAGACTGTACCTTCGGATCGTGCGGAGCATGGCCCTATACGGGGCCCCCGTATGGACGGAGATCCTGATGGCCAGCAATGCGACTAGATTGCTTAGCCCGCAGAAGGCGACGGCTGTCAGGGTGATAAGGGGAAACCGCACGATCTCAGTTGAGACGGCATGTCTCAACCGGGACCCCTCTATAGGACCTGGAATCTCTATAGGCGCTGGAGCGGGGCCATAGGCCTCTTCCTGTGAGCAGGTCATGCTCGTGCAAGAGACGGGGGAGGAAGCGGGATAGAAGCCTCCCACCCGCGTTCCATAGTCTGCGGCAGCGCCCCATTCTATCAGCCTACACGACCGGGGGCCTGAGGACGGCGACGGGGCTACTCACCGTCCTTACAGAAGCAGGCCTTAGACAATAGCGTGACGTGGGAGATTCATGCACGCCCCCCTCAAAAGCGGGATAACAACTGAGCAACCCCCCAAAGACGCGGCCGCAGTATGCATCATTCCGAGGGCATACTCGGGTCTCCCAACCGTAGGCTGTTAGGTAGGATACCCGTGGTTTTTAGTCGGTAGGACTACTGTACAGTGAAAATTTTAGGCCTCTATCTGGCACAGTTCCAGCGATACAACCTCGTGACTAATAGACAGACGAACGGCTAGGCCTCAATGTCTCGTTAATAGGGTCCCGCTAACCCCTCCGTGCGAGAGTTCGACTAGCACTTGGCCGTTTACTTTTTCAGTAGGTGTAGCAAGTTCTACCAAGGGTATATATCTTCTCAAGTGTTCATTTTAGAAATATCTCCACCTAAATATGAGTTTATTTCTTTTACGTATGGAATTACTCATAGATATTGCGATTTCCTACCGACTAAAACCACACGGTGCCCTGCTACAGCTCTTGGCTGGTTTTGGTTACATTCTAGAAGTATATAACGAAAACTGGACAATAGTGAGCCGGACTAGCGCACGTAGGGTTCCGTACAAGAAAAGCGGCAAAAAATCACGTAATGTTGTATGGGAGGCCCCCTTTAATATTATTAATTTGTCTATTTTTATTATTTGTTGCTATAGCGGCAATAGAAATGCATCATCTGTAAAAATTTTAACTGCCTAACTATCACGTTGCATGCGGTCCGATAATCGAGCAAGAGTCAGTCTTAAGACAGTCGCGTCTCCAATGTGCGCTCAGCCTAACAGTCTACTGACAGATAGACAGACGACCAACGAAGTCAACGGAACCGACAACAAAGGGGTAGGGTTATGTAATGTCCTAGATCATCTTTTTAGGATTCCGTATAAATTGTATTATTACTATTGATTGGAAGTCCTTTGTAAATCTGCAAATCTTCGGTTAGTAACATTTTTAACTGGTTGGGCTGACCCCATCCACGTCACAAGCAGAGCCAGGCACTCAAATTTCATAAGCACGTGAGTTTCGGCCGGGCCGAAAGTTTCGGCCCATTTTGGCCGAAACCGAAACTGCGGCCGAAACTCGTTTTTTTGGCCGAAACTGGCCGAAACCGAAACCGAAACCGAAACTTCGGTCGGTCACTAGTTATTTGTTAATCAATTAGCTGCAGTGTAGGGAGGTACACGCCGGTGGAGTACCTATTGGGATGTGATGTACTTCGTATTTTTCGCTGCTGCTGAATATTTGTAAAAAACCCTAGCAAGAGTTCATGTAGCAAGAATTTCATTTTAAAATACAACGGTTCTTCATTGCATTAGGTAATTCGCATTACCTAAGTAGGTATATCAGCAACGACGCACATAGTCTATCAGTAATTCTGTGATATTAGTATTCAACTACATATATATTACTTCATCTACAAAACTGGAGTCTGTAAAGAAATGAGCCATTGGAAACAATAACTTCTAAAGTCATTGCCGAACGATAAAGATTTCTGACAACAAATTAATTCATTTCGATCATATGGAAGTTTGCTTTAGTTTACTAACTTGAATGGCATTGTCGGTATTCTCAAACTCGCCGTGACAACGCATAACAAATAATTGCTGTGCCTGTGATAGGTATATGTAGCAGTATTCGTCAACAACTGCTTTGGGTAAGCTAGACAGCTTTTATGCATGGTCGTCGGGTAAGATGGGAGATAAATAATTTCGTTATATCTTTAAATTTTAAATAGTTTAGAACATATAGAAATAAAACATGCACCGAAACAAAGACTTCTATTATATAGAAGTATTTGCACCGAAAAGGCTCAGCAGTATGACTTATCTACAGATCCCTCCTGTTCCTCCTGTTGTAATAGATTTGTCTTCAATCTTGACATTCTCATGCGGTAGTTTTAACCATGATTTAGACTGAAAACATTCTCAGATCCATGGGCTTTTAAAATTTTGTAATCTCCTCGCCTCACTTTACAGTTCAATAAAGCTTGCTACAATTTATTTTCAGCTCACAAATGGCACTTTATATGTATAACAAAGGCTGTCTCACAGGCTACCTTTTAGAAGGAGAGATAATTTTGGTAGGTATTGATTTGTTTGTGGTAGGCCCGGTTCCTGAAAGAGGAAACCGTAACACACAGACTTTTTTTTATTCCACTGAGGTGACAGACAAGCATACGTACGACCCACCAGATGTACTGGTGGTCACCTAAGTCTTCATGACATACAACAAAGTGATCCTTATAACTTTTCAGTTTCATTTTTTGAGGTCTGGATCTCTAAATACTTATGTATACAGTTACTCGGAGAAACATAATAATGTAAACGTAGTAAGATGACTTCTGTTAGTCCATTAGTGACACTCTTGCATAAATAGTTTGTATACTAGAAGTCGGGATCAACGACACCATAACCGTCGCACAATAAATACAAACGTTTCTAAGTGACGTAACCAGATGGCGTGTGCGCAGCGTGACGCTTGCGCAACTCACGCGCAGGTCACTGTCAAGGTCACGGCGCGCGATGCGACCACGCTCCGCGCACCAGATAGCGTCCAAGAGAAAGTTAGCTGTTGCACTTGCTACAGGCGGAGCCTGCGTTCTTTTGGCTAATTCTGTGACACTGGATTTGTATTACTACAACTTACTACCTACAATACATTGACGACTCCCTGCCAGATGGACCGACGGCGACGACCTGAAAAACGTTGCAGGAAGTAACTGGATGCGGAAGGCGTGATCGTGTATTGTGACGTAAATTGGGAGAGGCCTACGTGCAGCAGCGAACTGCGCTAGCAATTTTAGTTCAATGAGTGTCATAGGCTGATTAATTTGATAGATTGTCAATACAACTCTTGTACCTACTCCATTTGTGTCATGCGTTTACCAGACCTTCCTTGCTCCTTCCTTGGTAACGTGTGGGCATACGTACATTCATAGTTGTGATGAGCTCCTTGTAAATTTAGGGTGCCGCAATATTTATTTAAGAGGTCGTCGACGAAGCACATAGCGACACAAAATTTATCTGATTTTTTATATCAGATATTATAGCTCAAAGAATGGTTCTTGTTCAATTATTCAGGTTTTCGACGAACATACGTGCTTTTATACCTACTCTTATGTGGAGTGGATTTATTGAACCGTAAAATGAAATAGGTCCTGAAGACATTGCTGCCTATTGATATCTCATTCATAGATTTAGGATTTTTCGTAGGTACATTCTAAATCTATGATCTCATTACAAGAATCCGGACTATTGTTTTTAATAGTTTACCTAATTAACACTCATTTATCTTACACTGTACATTACAGGATGTTGATTCATCTGGAAAGGTATCTGCTGTTCTTCCTAAAGGATCTCACCACGACAAAGAAGATTTATACCAAGAAACCATCGTCACTTTACCTATCATACATAGTTGGTATCGCAATACTTTTATTTGTTGTCTTTGTCTATCGAATGGCTTGAATGTTTATCCATCTAATAAATAGGTGCATTAATTTCTTAAACTTTCTGTAAAACTACTTAGTACAAGTTTGTTAATAGGTACTGTGTAGCTGAATGTGATAAAATCAGGATTACGTTTCGATGATTCTTGTAAATTCATGATTATGCGTAGGTACAATATAACTTAGCATTTATATTACACAACCTTTATTTCTAGAAGTCTTAAAGTAAATATTTGAACTTTAAACTCAAATTAAACCACTTGTGGAAGTATTTATTACAAAAAATATTGCCAAGTGCGTGTGAAGCTACATTTTAGGCATTTTAATTGTTTTATAATTACGGAGTATTCATTATTTTCTCTGATAAAGCCGCATTTATATTTTTTACAAACTGTGTGAGGTCGAACGCGGCCAATCATGGCTTTTGACATCATTTGTCACTTGCTGCCCTTTCCATACTGAACAAGAGCAAGCAGAGTACAAAAAAGGTAATTTTCTCAGCGGAAGTTTTAGCGGAACCTTTATGGTATAATTTAATTTGCTTAAAATCCGCATATTATGGTAATACACTATTATACTACGACATGATAATAACATAGCAGCAATATAGGATCCTGACGAGGGACGGTCCCATGTCCAGTTCTGTCTAGAAAAATTAGAACCTTGGTCATAGCTAGGATTCATTTAATATTAAAAATATTAGCGAAGTTCCAAAAACATTAACACATTGTCATGCTGGTCTAGGCCACATATTCAACTAGCGTCAATTAGAAAGCAATACTACGGCATGTCTTTTGTTTGACGCTAAATAACAGCATCTCCGGCATCTTATTTCATTCACATTCTTTCAATCCATGGCCGTGTCACACTTGGCCTAAACATTACTAAATTCCGAAACAAATAAACATTTTACCAAATAAATGGATTCCCAGGACGCGCAAAGGTCAAGCATTCTTGAACTAACATTATCTAATTAAAGCAACCTAATGTTATGAGACCTTTGGTGAATTTACATAACGACATGTTTATTAGTAATAACTTTGATATATTTGTGGCAGAAATAGACGAACTTAATTGGTGTTCAACTTCGCCAAATTGCTCGCATACTTCCCAAAAATATTCATATTCTATTAAGGTGAATGAGCCATTAATGTTAAAATACCACGCTACGGGGAGATGATTAGAAATGGTCTTACTATGAGGCGGTTATAGGAATGCGTATACTGGCTTAGGCAACTCGCCGTCAAAAAAATTGCTGTTGTACCACTAACGCTACGTAGAGAAGGTAATGTTTATGAAAACCAACAAAAATAGCCCGCCGAACACATTGCTCAGGGCGTGGCCGAGTTGTGAAGTCTAGTGGCTATTCTATTTTAAGTTTTTTGTAAGATATTAGAGCTGTGATTCAATATAAATGTAACATTGTACGTCTACTTTCATCAGGTCTCTAGTTCCCGCGGGCTCACGAGGTGAAACCCTTGTACCAAACGAGACCAAATATTTTCGTATGTGTTATGATACATCTCAACGTGCGTACGCGCCACTCTCATAACGGCAACCTTCATACTTCGTTCTTCATTGACATTTGAATTTAATGGAAACATGCAATTAAACACCATTAGTGTAACTCATATAAATCATGTCAGCGGGCCTAAAAAGGCAACATTGTGTGTTTCATTATATGAAACATACAATTTATATAATTTGAAATACAGAACATACAAAGCATACCAAACATTTTACGTTTCATAATATGAAACATACAATGTTGCCTTTTTAGACCCTCAGGTAAGGACTTATTGATGGCTCAGTAAGAGCTACAAGATACTACAACTGTACCATTTTAACCGCACCTGCAACCATTTTATGTTTATGACGTTGTATGACGTTAATTTGCCAAAAAAATATTAAAAATATTTTCATCTGCTATGCGCGTCAATCGACTATTCCACCTACCCCACCTGGCCATCCCACCTGGGTGGGAAAAGTGAAACATTTCAATTCCGGTTTTGTGACGCGACATGGGCACTTTGGCAGCATTCCTGCTGTCTTTTCGTGGGAATTTTCTCTGATACTGCCAGTGCTACGTTCGAGTTGGTTTCGGCAAATACTATATTTACTGGAGTTTAACCAAAGTTTATTATGAGTTAACTGTTCTCAGTTTATTATGTGCTTAGTGGTTTCATTGTACTAATTTAAACATTCATCAATGAAATCCATCTCTGTCGGTGGACTCAGACAAAAACGAAGTCACTATACTCCTTGAACCATCTTGCGCATAGTCAACCCATGTTACATTATTAATGTACCTACATCAGAGATTGTCTTTTTTGGAGACTCGGTTTAGTACTTGGAAAATGTCGACACAAGTCATTCTAGAACCTTCAGAAACAAGATCACAGATTCTTAAATATTCTATCTAATATCTAGCTATCTAATATCTATATATATAAAAATCAATGCCACTTTTCGTTGTAATTTTATAACTCAAGAACGGGCTCACCTATCCAAACCAAATGTTTAGGCTTTGTTCGGACTATTTAGTAGATGGTTTATGTGAAGTTTGCACAAAATCGGTCGAGCGGTTCTTCATTTATCACGCAAACGAAGTTGCGCGGGTCAGCTAGTCTATGTATAATATTCATTAACAAAGAAATATTATTGCAAATGCATATCAATTTCTATAATTTGTGTTACTTGATTCCTGTCACTTCTTGAAATATTATCGTAACGTTTCAAAACTTTGAAAGCTACACTACGATGCGTGAACGAACGACACATTAGGGTGGACCTACTTTCCATACATAATGAATACTTTGAATGACGCACGGGCAATCTGTCAAACTTGGGCACTGAACAATGAATGCTGCCTAGAAGGTTCTGCTCAGGGCTTAATTGCGGAGTGAAGCGAAATAGACGTATAGTAGATTCGTAATATTTAAAAAAAAAAGGAAATATCATTCGTTATCGTCAAGTTCAGCGCTTTTGGATAGAAAATATTTGAACGTTTCATTGCAGTATCAGTATTGAAAGTGGCTGCCCCTATAGTCACCGGTCTAGACTTAGCTGTTAAGAGGGACCGATGCGCTGAACAAACAAACAAAAATGTAAACGAAACTTAGCTCAATTTTCGGTTCTGGCAAGAATTGGTCGCCGTAAAAGTAGACCCCAGTACTTACAAACAAACGGGAACACATTAGAATAAGCAGAAAACTATTTCAACTAGAACTACGAAATACATACATTAACGGACAAATAAGTAAACGTTAATTCATATATTATACAGACAGCAATTACAGAAACCACTTAGCAAGTGTTTAGTAAACTAATTGGACACGCGCAGTTATTGCTCATTCATTATTATACCTAGGTAGATGCATTAGTGCTTAGTGCCGACCCAGGTGATGTGCTTACACCATTCTGCCACGCCCTACGAGAAGGCGTATAACAGGGAATCCCGTTTGTGTGTGAATGCAACCGGACCACACAAATATTTTCAGTGTCCACACAGAATTTTACATTTTTTAATCGTATAACTACGGAAAACTAATATTTTCCATGGTCCGGTTGATCGGACAACTGAACCGTACCATGGGCAACAGATGGACGATCAACACCCACGTTCGTTATTATTATGTGAGTTCCTGGAATTTTTCGGGGAGGTTCTTCACTAGGGTCACCCACGAAATCCGCTATTCTTTTGCGCAACTGACGAGGTAAATTTACACGTTCCTTTCGCGTTTGGAACTGATCATGAACTAGAGCGAGTCCCAGTAATTTCAAAAAATGTCTTCTTTTAGTGCCTGTATCATTGTTATTAGCCCGATGTATTATGTTCGCATTAATGCCAGATATATTGAACATTGCATAGAAAATCGTCAGTGGACATTGTTTAGAATTTCTGCTCACGTTGTAAGTAGCACTAAGTTCATCAGCTACATCTACACCACTTTTAGTGTGATTATAATAAGTTATAATCTCGGGTTTCTGTTTGTGGCCAGTGGTATTATCAATGTTAGCATCATGGTGTAAGCTCGACATCAAAAGAACAACTTTGCTTTTCTTTGGAGCAGCTTCCAAGTCTTCATTGTCGGAATCAGACTCTTCTAACAACGCCACAATTCTTGCTGGATCATTATACAATGCCATTTTCTCTAAAAACGTAGAAGCAAACAAGTTTAATTAACATCTATCACTTAGAAAGAAAATAAACTTAAGTCATGAAATAACAACGCCAGCGATGACGCTGGGTCATAATTACCCGCTTTCACTTGACGCACGTGTATCTCCCAGCGCTCGCGGCGTCACACAGAGTGTATCGATAAAACGGGTAAAGGGGGAACGTATCTCCAGCTACACAAACGTTCAAACCCTAAGAACATCACAAAAATGAATTAATGTTAGTTAACATTTGCCTCGGGTCAATATGACCCAGCGTCATTGGCGCCGGGACAGAACCGGAAGCTGAGTTCAGGAACATCACCATTGTTCAAGAGTTATTTTGTAAAGCATCGAATTGATTCTATTATCTGGCAGTTTGCAATCTTTAAAATCAATAACAATTCGTTTAACTCCCACAATGCGAAATGTACTTAAACCACAAAATAATTGAAGAAAATTTATTCTGAACACAGAACTCTAATAATAATATGCAGACGACACTTTGAAAGTTACGGTAAGATTGAAATAATGGACGATAAAAGCAGTCCCTTGCTAAAGCAAAATAAGGACTGGAAACCGAGGTCTACTTTTCCTTTAAGCTTCCATTTCCCGCCAATGTTACTGACAACTGGGACCAACGACTGACGTGCCTCCCGAAGCATGGAAATGCTCAAACTGGAAAGACCACAGACGATCATTCCAACGTACGTATGATGCTACGCACTACGCAGTGATTGTTTACAGAACATGACTTAGTGAGAGTCAGATCAAATGCAGCTTTAGAGCTCGGGGTATAGTCGGTAGCAATCTCAAAGATTTGCGCGACCTTCAAAGTACCCATCCCTTGTTTTAAACATTCACTGTTACTAAAAACACACTAAAATCCTATTGTTTCCTTTATTTATGTAGCTACAGTCGGGCAACATCCCGTCGCCGCCGCTCGTGTTCAAATAGTTGCTAGAGCTGGCCGACGACGACGATGCGTACAAAAACTGTTTGTTGTCGGTGTTGTGTCGTAACACTGTTTGACTTTGATAACATTCGTTGAAAGAGGTTGTTTCGGATGTTGGTTCTCGCCTCGCTTTACTTACATAATGTTTTACGAGTACTAACAATGAAATGTTCCATTCAAAATTCCGAAAATTACCTACTTACATATTTATTCTGATGTTATTTTCATAATTTTATTAAGTGTACTGACACTAATTATGTTATACCTACCAATAATGCATAAAGACTTTGTCCTGAGCCCTAAGAAACATGGTACGAGCCTTCATGAAACATCAAATTCCGGATTAGGACCATCTACCAATTTATTATTAGACTGTTCTACTAATGTAGTTTGGAAACCGGCTCGGACAGAATTGGAGCGTGCAAATTATAAATTAATGTGCTCGATGATGATATCACACATTTTTTGTTTACATCCTGTTGGTATCGAGTGGCATTTGATAAATCTACAGGCGGAGACGATTCTTGCAACAGAAATCAAAAACACATATATATATATATATATATATATATATATATATATATACCGGCTGTAGATTTAGTAGTGTGCAATACTTGCACACGTGACTCTACTGCCTACACTCGTTAATATTTCGTGATAAAAAAAATGATTTTTTTTTTCATGTCAAATTTGATTTTATTTGCAAAGAACCTCTGCCTGTACCCACTGGCCAATAATACGTGAACTTAAATTTAAGTAAGTACTTAATAATTATTAATAAATCTAAAAAGCGAAAGATTGTAAATGATCTCGCATAATGCCTATTTATTACCCAGTGCTATGACCTCTAGCGTCCAGCTGATCGTTTGTAGGTATTAGGCATACTGGCTGCGTTCGACGTTCACTGCTCACTTTTTGCCGTTTTTTGGTACGGAACTCGCCCTTGACCGGTTTTTCTGTTTCATAGGTTCACGTATTATTCGTCAGTGGAGGTTAGGCAGAGTTCCCGTTGGAATTAAAAAACGAATTCAATATAAAAAAAGACTAAAAAAAAATGTTTTTTTTTTATCACGAAGTATTAACGAGTGTAGGCAGTAGAGTCACGTGTGCAAGTATTGCACACTACTAAATCTACAGCTTGTATATTTATATATATATATATATATATATATATATATATATATATATATATATATATATATATATATATATATATATATATATATATACATATATATATATATAGTAAATCTGTAGAGGATCAAATACTTAAAAGTAATTTTTATGAAAAATCGATCTTTTAGGACATGCGAGTGGAATAACATCCATTATAGGTTGTGGTATACGAAGAACATCTAAAAGTCAAAATGTATAAAGTAATTAAATAATTTTCAAAACAAATGAAGATCGATCAAACAAATGAAGATCGACGAAACGAATGAAGATCGGTAAAACAAATGAAGGTCGATGAAACAAATGAAGATCAATGAAACAAATGATGATCGATCAAACAAATGAAGATCAACCGAAACAAATAAAGATCAATGAAACAAATGAAGATCGATCAAACAAATGAAGATCAACGAAACAAATGAAGATCGGTAAAACAAATGAAGATCGACAAAATAAATGAAGATCGGTAAAACAAATGAAGATCGAACTATGTATGTAAGAAAATTTTGGAATGTTAATTTGACCCACTTCCCGTCCTTCGATCAGGCTGAAATTTTGCACACGCTCTGAGTTCTGATGACAATACATGACTAGCTAAAAAACTTCATTACAAATCCAATATGGCAGCCTTCCCAAAATGTCGGACTGGCTGTTTGAAATCCACCCCCATGATATGGGTATCGAATGAAAGGGTTTGCTGTCAGGAATAGGAAAAAATAGTCACGTGACTTAAATCCAACATGGCGGACATCCAAGATAAACTATAAAAAAACAAGCGTGTTTTTTAGTTTTTTAAAGTATTAAAATTTTTTAATTAACACGCTTTTATTAGCTTCACTTGTAACTATGTATGTAAGAAAATCTTGGAATGTTAATTTGACCCAGTTTCCATCCTTCGATCAGGCTGAAATTTTGCACACGCTCTGAGTTCTGATGACAATATACGAATAGCTAAAAAACGTCATTACAAATCCAATATGGCGGCCTCCCCAAAATGGCGGACTGGCTGTTTGAAATCCACCCCCATTATATGGGTATCGAATGAAGGGGTTTGCCGTCAGGAATACGAAAAAAATAGTCACGTGACTTAAATTCAATATGGCGGACGTCCAAGATGGCGGACAGGCTATTTGAAAAGCACCTCCATGATATGGGTATCAAATGAAAGGGTTTGCTGTCAGGAATACGAAAAAAATAGTCACGTGACTTAAATCCAACATGGCGGACATCCAAGATGGCGGATCGGCTATTTGAAATGCATCCCCATGATATGGGTATTAAATGAAAGGGTTTGCTGAATGGTACGAAAAAATAATATAATAATAATAATATATATCTTTATTTGCTAGAACATTGTATAAAAGATGTTACAATTATGCTTAAGATTAAGTACATCATGTTCTGCCTAAACTGGGCATGCAAACATTATTTTATTCAGCCTGCCTATTAATATTTTAAATTAGTAAGTAGTAAATTAAGTTTGAATAATAAGAAGACTAAAAAGTATAAATAAATGTTTAGTGCGTGCTAAAAGCGTGTTTTTTAGTTTTTTAAACTATTATGTATATTAATGTATTCAAATTGACAGGGTGTAGTGGGGCCCTACCAACAGGGTGTAGTGGGGCCCTACCAACACCTTCGGGCCCAAGTCAACCTCACGTGCAAGCTCGTGCACCTGCTGAACAACGGACGAGGCTCTGACGGCGGCGGTCCATTTCAACACGGCGATGGGCTCACCACCTGTTACGTGGGACCGAATTGTACACGGTGAAATGTGGGCCGGTATAGGCCTCTGCCTACCCCTTCGGGGATAAAGGCGTGAGTATATGTATGTATGTATGTATGTAAATTGACATAGAAAAGTATAAATCTGTAATAATAATTTGATTCCAACATTGCACTGTTTTAATCTAATAACACTTGGGGTTGACTATCTATACTTATAATAAATCTGTAGAAGTAAAAATTCTGTACATTCAAAATATCAAAAAAATAAATAGCAGGGGGTGTTACTAGACCGACACCGAACCCAAAAATGTGATTAAAAAAAAATTCGTCTGTCGTCTGCTTGTTCAGGCATCACGCAAAAACTACCGGTTCGATTACGATGAAACTTGGTATAATTATTTTTAATACGCTTTTATTAGGTCGTCGTGTATGTAACTAACAATGTAATGGAATCTAAGGAAACTACTTTAACCATCTTTCAAGGATCGTAGCGTCATGAAAATTGACAGATGTATGTAGTTCTGATAACAATACAATAATATGGTACTGTCAAACTGATATGATGATGGAGCCGGAAGATAGGCACTGAAAACAAGTGGAATCCAAGGTAGCTAATTTAACCAGCTTCCAAGGATCGTAGGGTCATGAAAATTGGCAGCTGTATGTAGTTCTGATGACGATACAATAATATGGTACTGTCAAACTGATATGATGATGGAGCCGGAAGATAGGCACTGAAACTTCGATGGAACAAGTGGAATCTCAGGTAACTAATTTAACCATCTTCCATGGATCGTAGCGTCATGAAAATTGGCAGATGTTTGTAGTTCTGAGAACAATACAATAATATGGAACTGTCAAACTGATCTGATGATGGATTCGTAAGATATGAACTGTAACTTCATGATTGAACATCGTATCATAGCTGTGTTTGGATTGGTTAGAAAAGTCGTGTAATGAACTTTGACCACGATTAGGGTTTAAGGTTATAACAAACCTGTTATATATTGAAGTTAATATTGAGTGTAAATATTGACATAGCAGGCAGCAACACCACATTTTATGCAGGTACGCATAAAATGTATATGTATTAGAGTAATAATGAAATATTTTCACATTAGTCAAACTCAGACTAAACACCATGTAAAACAGAAATCCCTACTAATATTATAAATGTGAAAGTAACTCTGTCTGTAACGTTTTCACGCCTAAACCACTGAACCGATTTTGATGAAATTTGTTATAAAGATAGTTTGAGTTTAAGGGAAGGACATGGGCTACTTTTTATCTGACTGCGCAAAAGGAGGGTAATGATTTTATGCGATAACGACTTCTACGATATATTTATGAAAGATCGATTTTTCATAAAAATTACTTTTAAGTATTTGATCCTCTACAGATTTACTATATATATATATAGTAAATCTGTAGAGGATCAAATACTTAAAAGTAATTTTTATGAAAAATCGATCTTTTAGGACATGCGAGTGGAATAACATCCATTATAGGTTGTGGTATACGAAGAACATCTAAAAGTCAAAATGTATAAAGTAATTAAATAATTTTCAAAACAAATGAAGATCGATCAAACAAATGAAGATCGACGAAACGAATGAAGATCGGTAAAACAAATGAAGGTCGACGAAACAAATGAAGATCAATGAAACAAATGATGATCGATCAAACAAATGAAGATCAACCGAAACAAATAAAGATCAATGAAACAAATGAAGATCGATCAAACAAATGAAGATCAACGAAACAAATGAAGATCGGTAAAACAAATGAAGATCGACAAAATAAATGAAGATCGGTAAAACAAATGAAGATCGACTAAATAAATGAAGATCAGCAAAATAAATGAAGTTCGGTAAAACAAAAGAACATCGGTAAAACAAAAGAAGATCGCCAAAATAAATAAAGTTCGGTAAAACGGAAATTTTGTGACGAGACTATTTCTCTCACACAAATAAATAAATGCGTAGCACATCCGCGTAGAAGTCGTTATCGCATAAAATCATTACCCTCCTTTTGCGCAGTCAGATAAAAAGTAGCCCATGTCCTTCCCTTAAACTCAAACTATCTTTATAACAAATTTCATCAAAATCGGTTCAGTGGTTTAGGCGTGAAAACGTTACAGACAGAGTTACTTTCACATTTATAATATTAGTAGGGATTTCTGTTTTACATGGTGTTTAGTCTGAGTTTGACTAATGTGAAAATATTTCATTATTACTCTAATACATATACATTTTATGCGTACCTGCATAAAATGTGGTGTTGCTGCCTGCTATGTCAATATTTACACTCAATATTAACTTCAATATATAACAGGTTTGTTATAACCTTAAACCCTAATCGTGGTCAAAGTTCATTACACGACTTTTCTAACCAATCCAAACACAGCTATGATACGATGTTCAATCATGAAGTTACAGTTCATATCTTACGAATCCATCATCAGATCAGTTTGACAGTTCCATATTATTGTATTGTTCTCAGAACTACAAACATCTGCCAATTTTCATGACGCTACGATCCATGGAAGATGGTTAAATTAGTTACCTGAGATTCCACTTGTTCCATCGAAGTTTCAGTGCCTATCTTCCGGCTCCATCATCATATCAGTTTGACAGTACCATATTATTGTATCGTCATCAGAACTACATACAGCTGCCAATTTTCATGACCCTACGATCCTTGGAAGCTGGTTAAATTAGCTACCTTGGATTCCACTTGTTTTCAGTGCCTATCTTCCGGCTCCATCATCATATCAGTTTGACAGTACCATATTATTGTATTGTTATCAGAACTACATACATCTGTCAATTTTCATGACGCTACGATCCTTGAAAGATGGTTAAAGTAGTTTCCTTAGATTCCATTACATTGTTAGTTACATACACGACGACCTAATAAAAGCGTATTAAAAATAATTATACCAAGTTTCATCGTAATCGAACCGGTAGTTTTTGCGTGATGCCTGAACAAGCAGACGACAGACGAATTTTTTTTAAATCACATTTTTGGGTTCGGTGTCGGTCTAGTAACACCCCCTGCTATTTATTTTTTTGATATTTTGAATGTACAGAATTTTTACTTCTACAGATTTATTATAAGTATAGATAGTCAACCCCAAGTGTTATTAGATTAAAACAGTGCAATGTTGGAATCAAATTATTATTACAGATTTATACTTTTCTATGTCAATTTGAATACATTAATATATGTAGGATTGAGTGGTGTCAGGTGGCACGTTGCTACATTCCGATGTAACCATCACTTTGTAGGTAGTTCGGCGAGGAAACCAGGAATCGTGGTATAAAGAACTAATGCGTGATTTAGTTAACACTCATTTAGTCAATCGTATAACTAACACTAAACACAAAGAACCTCCTAGGACTAACTAAATCTACACTGTTATAACATTCCACCAGAGCACGTGGGCGCGTGCGCACCGGTCGATCGTTGCACCAATAATGACCTAGACTCGACTGACGACGTCCTGATATGTCGTGCGTGGCCGCCCCTCCAGCGCTCGGTGTTATGTCACCTGTCAATGTCACTTGTCATTAGGATCACATTTGAAGTGTGCCGTCACGGCCAACCCTGACTATCGCACGTCCTCGGGCGAAACACCTGTAGAAATTTAAGAATGCGTTAATGATCGCTCGTCCATTCCTGACAGAAATTGTGAACTTAACTTCCTTTCCCAATAAGCCGGGCGTACTAAGCCCTTTAAACCAAACAGTACTTGAAACGGGTTGAGGCATCCGAGGCCTCTTGAACTAGCTAGCGCAACACACAGACATGGCTCAGGCATACGAGGCCTTCCCAACCAGTCCAACCTTCAACAAAGACGTGGCCCAGGCGTACGTACCTCTTTTAACCAGTTCAAGTAGACGTGGCCTGGGTATACGCAGCCTCTTCAACCAGCCCTACCAACATAGACGTGGCTCGGGCGCACGTACACATTTCAAGCGTACGCGGCCTTTTTAACCAGCCCGACCAACACAGACGTGGCCCGGGCGCACGTACACATTACAAGCGTACGCGGCCCCTTCAACCAGTCCGACCAACACAGACGTGGCCCGGGCGCACGTACACATTTCAAGCGTACGCGGCCCCTTCAACCAGTCCGACCAACACAGACGTGGCCCGGGCGCACTTACACATTTCAAGCGTACGCGGCCCCTTCAACCAGTCCGACCAACACAGACGTGGCCCGGGCGCACGTACACATTACAAGCGTACGCGGCCCCTTCAACCAGTCCGACCAACACAGACGTGGCCCGGGCGCACGTACACATTTCAAGCGTACGCGGCCCCTTCAACCAGTCCGACCAACACAGACGTGGCCCGGGCGCACTTACACATTTCAAGCGTACGCGGCCCCTTCAACCAGTCCGACCAACACAGACGTGGCCCGGGCGCACGTACACATTTCAAGCGTACGTGGCCCCTTCAACCAGTCCGACCAACACAGACGTGGCCCGGGCGCACGTACACATTTCAAGCGTACGTGGCCCCTTCAACCAGTCCGACCAACACAGACGTGGCCCGGGCGCACGTACACATTTCAAGCGTACGTGGCCCCTTCAACCAGTCCGACCAACACAGACGTGGCCCGGGCGCACGTACACATTTCAAGCGTACGTGGCCCCTTCAACCAGTCCGACCAACACAGACGTGGCCCGGGCGCACGTACACATTTCAAGCGTACGCGGCCCCTTCAACCAGTCCGACCAACACAGACGTGGCCCAGGCGCACGTAACCTTTTCAACCAGTCCAACCAGACGTGGTCTAGGCTTACGCGGCCTCTCCAACCAGTCTGACCAACAAAGACGTGGCCCAGGCGCACATATCCTTTTGAACCAGCCTGAACAGACGTGGCTCAGGCATACGTGACCTCTTCAACCAGTCTTCCCCATAACAAAAGCGTGACTTTGTATAGCGGCAGAGGTTCATACATAAATCGACTCACGAATCTGTAGAACGTGAAAGAGGCACACAAAGGTCGCAAATCCTGGCGATTTGCTTCAGAAAGAAAAGGAACAGTCTCACCGGATGACGTCAGCAGTGCACCTCCAGCTGTGATGTTAGTTCTGCGACACGGCCATCACGACGACTCACACGTCCTCGTGTGAAGCATCGCAAACATTTACAGCATCTGAAACAACAGTTTATCCAAAGTACAGAATCTTTTGCTCGACCTTCCTGACCGAAGAGTCGGGCATCAGCTAAATAAACTCGACATATTAAGTCTGCATTATTTTATTCTAAACAGTTCGCAACGCTTATTAAATCTGATCACAATACATACATGCAAACACATACACACAGTCACGCTCCCATAGGCAGAGGCACAGTATACGCCCACATTTCACCTTATGGTTTTATGTCCCACGCAATAGGTGGTGAGCCTATTGCTGTGTTTCTGCTATTTTTTTACTCTTGATTATTTTGATCTCTTGAGTATTGCTGATCACAATAGGTACTCAATTAAATCGAAATCGGCTAGTTCAGTATGCAATACTCTTAACTCAACCTAAAGCCTCCATACGGCCGGGTAGTGGGACTTCCATCCTGTACCCACTTCAGATAATGGTATGAATTGAACCAGAAAATGCCTACCTTCGGCACTTTTTTTTTATACCACTAAGGTGGCAGACAAGGACTGGTGGTCACCGTAGCATATGAACGCTTGCAACACCAGAGGCGCCACCACTCCCGTGCTGCCGACCCTGTAAAAACCTTCAAAGACCCCTTTCAAAGAACCCTATGCTGTAGGCTTTTCCTTACGGCTTGACGACGTAGGTCACTATAAAGACCCATGGCTAGCATGAATCTGCGCGCGGCCAGAGTAATTCGCATACTACACTCACTCACTCACGTGAAGGTCTTACTCCTTCATCATCATTTGTCAGGTAAGTCTTTAAAGAATCTACTCACATGAAGGTCTAACCCCTTCGTCATCTCAACGACCTACTTAATGGAAAAAGAAAAGGACTACGTGACCTGTAATTTGCAAGGTCCATCCTCGTAGCACGTCGATCTTCATAACTACCCAGCAGCTCGATGAGGATACGCCTCCCGTAGCTCCGGCACAACATAATCTGCTAGTGACCGCGCCGCCCGTGCCGCACGCTGTTAGTTTTCACACCAGTGCTCGCGCAAGCCGCTGTCGACCCGCGCTCTGCTTCTCCGCTGCGCTGGCGATGGAGCACCCACAGCGGCCACAGCGCAACCGTTCACGAAGAAGTTACATGAAAATTAACAAAATTTAGAGTTAAAGTACACCGGTAACAAGTTACTGTACATGTCTTCCGCCAAAACGTTATGAGGGATGACATAATATTGGTTCCATTCCCTGAATAGATTATTTTTTTGCCCATTATATAAGCGGCGGTTGCTCATACCTACATTTCATTATTTATAACCAATATTTTGAGGAAAGATTATGTCACATTGGAATAATCAAACCATTCGAACTTGTATCACTCCTGGTCAACAAAACACTCATTGGGCAACCATTAAACCATCTTGTAGCCGGTACCGTCAGTTACAACTAAAATCACTGGTCTGATAATTACACTAAGAAATTACGATCAGATAACATACGAATTTTATTCACAGCTTGTAATCTATCAAAAATTTAAACCTTACAATCTTACCTATTAAAAGTTCTAAGGGACTAGCCTGCGTGACCTAATTCATGGTGCAATTGAGAGAGAGCTGTACGTTTGAACAGAGCATCCCGTCACGAGCGACTACTTAGTTCCATATATGTTCATACATGGAGTTCATCTTCAGTATCTCGGATTCTCTCTTCCTGGTTGTAGGCTTTCGAATTACATGTTGCTATTAAATAAAGCTTGATAATAACGGACTCACAAAATTCCTTGAAGTCTCTGCTGGCGGAGTACCGTCCTTGATCGCCAATCATGTAGATAAGTATGCCGAATAACGAACACTATAATTCAGTGTCTTATACCGCTGCTTATATCGATGCCAAGTGTAGGATGAAATGATGCGTACTTAGTACCTGGTATAATGACAGCCATTTCATCGACAACCGGGACCTTACCGCTAACCTCCGAAGCCCGAAAGTGCTTGTACATGAAAGAGTCACAAAGTGGTTACCCATCCAAGGACTGCCACAGTAAAAGCTGCTTACGACAAAATGAATTTACAGAACACCAAGACCGCAGGACTCCAAGCGCTTCTATTGAACTGATAACTTCCTTTTGGTTGTTCATACACTAAGTTTTCTGGTCGCATCAATGTGTGTGGTGTGTCAGGGTAGTGCCACCCTGGTATTGGTGTTCGTTTTAACCTGTACTTTACCTGATAAATGATATCGCGCGGCTGTCTGTAAATTTATTTAAATTTTCTTATAACCCTCGGCATGTTCTTGAAGCAATAAAGTTCATAAGCGTGAACGCAGTAACCTCTCGTGGACATCGTTGATGACAGAACATCAGAACGATCTAAGGACCATTTGCAAACAAAGAGTTTTACCAAATCGCTAGATTTCCGGTGTAGCACATCTGATCCTGGCCCTTTGGGTCCTGAGTGATCCCCGAGGAAGCTTTCCATTATTCAGGTAGGATACGAGTTTTAAGAGCTCTCCATCCTTCTGCTGTTCCGCAATCAGCTATTGGTCAGCAAATTCCGCTGATTGATCAATACACTCTCTTTGCAGTACTGTAGGGGATTATTTTCTGAAAAGAAGTGTGCATGTAATATTTCCTAGCCAATGCCTTCCTAACCAATTCGACATCACCATATGAAATTCAAATGAGACAAGCGGCACTATGTCCGCTTTCGCCCATGTGGACTGCATGAATGCAGTCTTTGACCACACCAAACTTGCTGTTATGCAAATGATGATAACATAATTTCCAACTGCATGAGTGAGAGCTTCGAACATTTTCTGACGCTAAATCTAAGATCGTAGAGAGATCGACCTCCATGTAACCTTACTAATTGTTCCGAGAAGCAACAAAAAAAAATATAACGGTTTAGGACTGTGTGTCCTCAATCGCAGTAGTCTACACACATCCTGTCCGTACAGTCTTGTTTCATTTTAAACTACAGAATGGAACTTGCAAATAATGATCAACTACAGCGAATTATATTGGCTCTTAAGTATGTACGAGAACCGACTGGTGTGCTCCTCCAGGGTCAAACTGCAAGGGTATCACCGATAATAAACGTGTGATTGAAGAATTCAAGTTTCTGATTTCAGTTTCCTTATAGGAGGGATGTTATTGTCTCACGTACTGGTCAATCTAATTTCTATTTTTTTTTTTTGTGAAGGGCGCCATGTGATACGGTTGGACGTAAAATTACGTCAAATCATGATCGTTTCTAGCCAGGCTAGTGGCCTAGTAAAACAAAGAAAAAGGGATTTCAAAAGTTACGCCGTCAGTATCAGTGGTCAGAATTTCTACAGGCGATCTCACGAAAGTTAATCCAGTATCTGTTGCAGTCACACTATAACAAAGTCTTTAATTCTTAAATTTACAGAAGATAGATTCTTCCACTGCCGAATATTCGGTATCAGAATAGAAATAAACATGAAACTGCTCACCAAAGTAATCCTGAAGGTGCGTGCGTACTTTCTGTGACCGAAATTACCGCGTTACTGCTGCTTCAACAGAAAATGCCATATTTCCGTTTCTGTATCGCCATAAAAATGCATACTCTATCGCCACGTGGGCGACTGAGTTTCATCCCACTTCTGATGTAGGATTGAGTGGTGTCAGGTGGCACGTTGCTACATTCCGATGTAACCATCACTTTGTAGGTAGTTCGGCGAGGAAACCAGGAATCGTGGTATAAAGAACTAATGCGTGATTTAGTTAACACTCATTTAGTCAATCGTATAACTAACACTAAACACAAAGAACCTCCTAGGACTAACTAAATCTACACTGTTATAACATTCCACCAGAGCACGTGGGCGCGTGCGCACCGGTCGATCGTTGCACCAATAATGACCTAGACTCGACTGACGACGTCCTGATATGTCGTGCGTGGCCGCCCCTCCAGCGCTCGGTGTTATGTCACCTGTCAATGTCACTTGTCATTAGGATCACATTTGAAGTGTGCCGTCATATACATAATAGTTTAAAAAACTAAAAAACACGCTTTTAGCACGCACTAAACATTTATTTTATACTTTTTAGTCTTCTTATTATTCAAACTTAATTTACTACTTACTAATTTAAAATATTAATAGGCATTTAAAGATATTTATTATATGACGAAGTAAATCTATGCTGAATAAAATAATGTTTGCATGCCCAGTTTAGGCAGAACATGATGTACTTAATCTTAAGCATAATTGTAACATCTTTTATACAATGTTCTAGCAAATAAAGATATATATTATTATTATTATATTATTTTTTCGTACCATTCAGCAAACCCTTTCATTTAATACCCATATCATGGGGATGCATTTCAAATAGCCGATCCGCCATCTTGGATGTCCGCCATGTTGGATTTAAGTCACGTGACTATTTTTTTCGTATTCCTGACAGCAAACCCTTTCATTTGATACCCATATCATGGAGGTGCTTTTCAAATAGCCTGTCCGCCATCTTGGACGTCCGCCATATTGAATTTAAGTCACGTGACTATTTTTTTCGTATTCCTGACGGCAAACCCCTTCATTCGATATCCATATAATGGGGGTGGATTTCAAACAGCCAGTCCGCCATTTTGGGGAGGCCGCCATATTGGATTTGTAATGACGTTTTTTAGCTATTCGTATATTGTCATCAGAACTCAGAGCGTGTGCAAAATTTCAGCCTGATCGAAGGATGGAAACTGGGTCAAATTAACATTCCAAGATTTTCTTACATACATAGTTACAAGTGAAGCTAATAAAAGCGTGTTAATTAAAAAATTTTAATACTTTAAAAAACTAAAAAACACGCTTGTTTTTTTATAGTTTATCTTGGATGTCCGCCATGTTGGATTTAAGTCACGTGACTATTTTTTCCTATTCCTGACAGCAAACCCTTTCATTCGATACCCATATCATGGGGGTGGATTTCAAACAGCCAGTCCGACATTTTGGGAAGGCTGCCATATTGGATTTGTAATGAAGTTTTTTAGCTAGTCATGTATTGTCATCAGAACTCAGAGCGTGTGCAAAATTTCAGCCTGATCGAAGGACGGGAAGTGGGTCAAATTAACATTCCAAAATTTTCTTACATACATAGTTACAAGTGAAGCTAATAAAAGCATGTTAAAAATAATTGTACTAACCCCACACTTCCGATTCAAAATTGCTGTTTCTCGAAATTATAACAAAAAGATTTATAACGTTAACAAGCTGGTAGAAGCAAAAGTTAGCGACGGAGATTTAAAAGGAGCCGCACGTCTCCTGTTTTCAAGAGATGTAGGTACTGTCTCCAGATACAACAGACACCCTTCCGGCTTTACAGACAAAACATCCCTCGGCTCCAGTCTCGGCCCGTTGGCGTTTTACGTTTTCTGGACCCGCCTACATCACCCGATGTGTGTTTACTTGCACCGGGTAAGGACACAGTGAGTGCGATTAATGCTTTTAAAGTCGGATCAGCTGCTGGTCTTGATGCTCTTTCTCCACAACACCTAAAAGACCTAACCTCTCACTTTGTGGGTGATGCAGGTAAGCACCTCATCGGTTGTTTAACAAATTAGTAAACCTCATGCTCTCTGGTAACATTAACCCTGAGATCGCTCCAGTTATCTATGGAGCTAATCTCATTGCCCTCACTAAAAAAGACGGAGGAGTCCGTCCTATTGCTGTTGGGTCCAGCCAAAATTTCTGTGCGTTACATCTTGTCAAAATTGTAACAAAAATTTGAACCAACTCAATTAGGGTTTGGTACCAAAGGTGCGTGTGAAGCGGCGGTCCATGCCTTACACACCTACCTTAATAAAGATGAGTGTGAGGTTTTACTAAAAATTTATGTCAAAAATGCTTTTAATTCGGTAAACCGTGACACCCTGCTGTCAGAAATTAGAGGCAATATTCCTAAAATTTATAACTATTTGCTTAACTGTTGTCACAAACCACCAAAATTAATGTATAAATGCAACGAACTTTCTTCTGAAGTAGGTTACCAGCAGAGTGATCCCCTCGGACCAGCCATTTTCAGCCTAGCTATTAACCCCATCATTCAAAATTTAAAGTCAAAATTTAACGTCTGGTATTTAGATAACGGGACTACTGGAGGTGATGCAGTTTCTGTTCTGTCAGATCTTATAGAAATTAAAAATAAATTTCATTTAATTGGTTTAAAACTATAAGTGTGAATTATAAGTATATTCATTACAATCACAACAATTCGGAAATTATTGAAAAATTCAATTCCTTATGTCCGAGTATCAAAATTGTTAAAAGAGAGAATCTTTACCTCCTAGCTAGTGTCCCCTATATTTGAAGATGCTATTACGCACAATTAATAATATATTAATAGCACAAAAAAATTCAAAATTTGAAGTCAATGTAGATCGGCTTCTTAATATTAGTTCACATTACGCAATCACGATTCTAAAATTTTGTATGTTTGTTCCCAAATCTATTTATTTGCTTCGCTGTTGTCCTTTTTGGAAAAATCAAAATCATTTATTTTCTATTAATTCGCTAATCAAATCTTTGGAATCGATTCTCAATATACAACTGAGCGAACAATCTTGGTCACAGGCATCTCTTCCCATTAAATATAGTGGGCTAGGGATCCGCAAAATTTCTAGTGTAGCTTTGCCAGCCTTTTTGTCATCTGTACACGCCACGTCGAGTCTCGTAGGTAAAATTCTGACGAATTGTCTTACAACAGACTATGAGACGACTGGCCTTACAGATGCCAAGAATGCTTGGCTAATGGCTTGTCCGGGATAAAATATTCTCACCCATCCAAATTCACAACGGAGTTGGGACGACGCTATTTCAAAATTAACCTTTGACTCCTTGTTAAACGCCAGCTTAGGCCCAGATCGGGCCAGATTATTAGCGCTCAGTAGAAAGGAATCCGGTGATTGGCTGAAAGCTTTCCCTACAGCCAACACCGGAACTTTTTTGAAACCGGACATCCTACGAATTTTAGTTGATTTGAGACTTGGTGTCACGCTTTGCGCTCCACATCGATGCCCTTTGGTGCATCATGGTCTTTCATGTTTAAAGAGCGCAGGCCGCTTCTCACGCCACGCTGCGCTGCTCAGAAGTCGAGAACTGCTTTTGCTCAGCGCCATTTCCGTGTTATTGGAAGTCACCTGTATAATGCAATAAATAGGGTGTGCAAAATCTACCCTCTTTGCAGACAGAAATGCAAAAAAATTGTGTCTAAATGGTTACAGACAAAAATTACAAAGACGCCGAGAGTCTATTACCGGTATCCACTCTCTGATGCCCGGTCAACGATATTAAATAATGCTCGCACTAATAATACTCACACACAAATCTACGTCTCACACACCAAATATCAGTACATACTCGCATACACCATCACTCAAACATGTGTGTGTTTGAGTGATGGTGTATGCCATGCACACACACACACACACACTTTTTCATATTGTTATTGGTAGGTAATACTCGTAATATGTATGTTAAAAGTACTTGACCGTAATTCGAAGCTTATATAATGAGATAGGCATATCCGTTACCCGTAGGCTTATCTTACTCATGTTTGATGACGTATTTCCGTCGACTCACCAGCAGATGGCGCCACCTGTGAACTTATAAAAGAAGTAAGAACATGGCGTCTACTTTGTCCTCATTGGCGTTTTGATTCCCGTAGCAAAAGGTTATAGCAGGAACACCTGCTAGTGCATTTATTTCTTCTAGTTACTAGTTATATACCTAGTAAAGTTATAAAAAGTGACTTGGGATGAAGTAAGTGAATTTACAGAAATAATTATTTAACGGCTTTGCCGTTCGTTTAAGTCTCAGGTATGTTTTAACTTCATATTTTTACGATCACATATGAGTGTGATACGTCATAACGTGAAATAACCTATTATTTTAAAATAGCACGTAAACCTTTCGAGGTTGCAGTTTCTTTTATTTAATATCTTTAGTTACAGCTAATATCAAACTGATTTTATAGATTGTATTCATAGGTACTAATATTTTTTTTTAGATATTATTTGCTTCGTGTATGTACAGCGTAAGTACCACCGAATATAGAAAATGTTTTCAAAATATTTTTATACCTACCCACATAAAGGCACATTAATTACTAGATGTTCCTATACATGTAAAAATATGGCCTATTATGGGTAAAATCGTAATCATCCCAAGTTTCTGAATACATGAAAGTAATACTTAAATTTTAGGTACCTAACATAATACTATTTCTTTTAGTTTGGTTTCTTGATAGAAATGAATCCTCCATCCTTAGAAAGTGAGCTAGTTCCAAGTGGAGTATTTCAGAAGCGCGCTCTGAGCTCCAGTTACTGTATTAGGTACGTCAAATAGCGACAGTTCCAGCTCATTTAGCTCGAACTTCAAATAAGGGCGATCGCGACGCCACGTGCATTGTCGTAAGTGGAGTAAAAGAAGCCGACTTCTACTTAACCAGATAAGGATGATGGAAATAGGTGAGTTATTTCTTATTACCTAACACTGGTCCTGACCAAGTGTAAATTTCTTCACAGATCAGAGGTTAAATTACGAGGATGATAGAAACAATCATCCTTGCTTCGTATTTTGTATAGGGACAGCATTAAAAGAGATTTCGGTTACCCAAGATCCTAAGACACAGTATAACCTAAGAGGTTAATAGACACGTTTTGGCGACAAATTGCCTTGATAAGATAATATGCTGATAGCCACTATTGTAAAATCATAGTCCTGGGTTCGTCAACCTAAACAAAAACGGGGAGATCCGACAATTCGAATCCCTGCTACATTTTGAAAAAGCTGACAAGGTTCTTTCTGCCAAAAGGCTTTTGCTGCCAAAACCTTTTGTATTTTTAAACAAAGAGAATCTTTTGAAAAACTTAAGTTTCTTCGAAAATATTTATGACAAAATTGAAGACCTACTTTAATAATAGGATTTCCATAAATCTTTTATCAATTTATTACAAATGGCTTGCGGCCATAGATCTGATTTCATATATTATTCTCAGAATTGTCAAAGACCCAATTCTTAAAAATGAACTTTGATAAAATATCGTTTTCAAACACATACATTTTCGAGGCTGAAGCCTTTTCAACGGCACTCGGGAAGGCATGTATTTTGGTCTTCGATCTCCAAAAAGGATGACCCCGAAAAAAGTTCATCCAAATCATTACGCCAGCCTTCGAGAGGATCAGGCGTCAAGATCAGATCTCCATCGAATGGAGTCCAGATTCCATTGTACCAAGAGCCTTTTTAGGCCTGTATTACAGTTACCACTCTCGAGGGGTGTGTACAATATCCATAATAATTGGGCATACGACAGTAAATGTCCCTTCAATTAAGAAATTTCTGAGCTTTAGGCTCTCAAGCTGAGAAGTTTAACATCCCCTGCCCATACCAGCAAAGGAAACACTAACCAGTAACCACCCTCGAGGGGTATGTACAATATTGTGTATCTATAATAATTGTAATATACGATAGTAACCAGGCGTACGATAACATACTAAGTAACCATGCAAGGATGTCCCTTCAATTACGAAATTTCCGAGCTCGAGGCTCTCAAAGAGACGAGGAGAGTTCTAACATCCTCTGCCCACACCAGCAAAGGAAACACTAAATGATATGACCCTGTCATTCTATGTTGGTCAGTTAACTCTGTACAAAATACGTTGGTAAGGAACGAGAGTACCAAAAAGTTTTAAATTTATAAAAGGGTACCGCATTCCCTTTATCCAGAAACTCCAATCCGTCCTGCACGGTATTCGAGAGGACGCAGGTTCGAATCCTGCTCGAAACTGATAACCTTCCCACATTTAAATTTACACCGAACTCTGTTCAAGTCCCGTCCTGGCAAAGTTGTAAATTTTCACTTTATGTTAAAATGCTATGGAAAACTTGACTAAGGTGGAATTAGTGAAATTTAAAGCAATTAGTTGCTTTAAATACTTAAGAATCCATACAGGTTTCCTTTTTAACTGAAATGACCACATTGTGCAATGGTTCAAAAGATGAATGCTCAAGGCACTCTAAAACTAGTTCCTTTGTCACCAAGTTTGGTTTCTCCACTTTTCCTAACTTCAAATAGCGATGGGTCATCCGCCCAGAATTCAGTTTTAGGACATTTTACGCCTTTGTGAAGCCAGAATAATTCTATCTTTCAGCATGTTCCGTTTACCAGATTTCCTCCAACCACGAGATTGGATGTGCAAAATACATCTCAGTCAAGCTTATTTTCATGATAAAGCTGATGTAGTGTACATTATTCTTTCTCAGAGCACATTCTTGTCTTCCGCTCGGGTAAGCCGCACCCAAAACATTTTCGTTTCTCGCCATCTGGGTGCCTCGATTTCTATAGAATAAGAGTACCTATTCAAATACTCGTCTACCTACACAAAATCTCATTTTGCGCATCAAAATCCTGTTACTCTTCACAAACACGTACAAATAGCCTTGAAAACTCTTCAAACCCAGGGATGGTAAGACAATTGGGAGAAAACAATAATAGGTTCCCAAAGAAACCTCTCATATCGTTATGCGATAGACATAGAACTACCTAAAAGTCCAATACCAAAAGAAAAGATATTAGACATAAAAGAAAGATTTATTTAATTCCAAATCAAAGAAACTTAGTTCTTTTGAAGAAAAATCAAACTTGGTGGGTCTTTTGAATTTTTACCACTTTCGCAGTGCCTAGAGGTAGCTTTACCTCAGCGTCACATTCGGTCAATCCCCTAACCGACAACCCACTGAAGAAAATAGTAGTGCACGGAGTGGTACAAGTGGAACTCCAATAGTGGGTCCGCAATTACCGGTTGTCGACAATTTTACAAGCTTTCCATCCGAGATGCTTTCTTACCACGGACGCGTCAGATTTCGCTTGGGAGCCCAGCTAGAAAACATTTCTCTAACAGGCTCGAGGGCCTAGAATAACAAAGATTGCACTGCATCAAAGAGAGATGTTGATAATCTTACACATGATTCGAAATCATATACCGGTACTGTGTTACAGTCTGTACTCATTCAAAGCAGTTGTAGTCCATCCCCCCAGAGGGACGAGACCAAATCAATTGCCTTGACGAACTTAACTCGTCAGCTTGCGTGTAATGGTCCGACATCAAATTGACTTCACCATACACTGCATTCCGAGCCGATACCATATGTATCAGCTCCTCCGGGTATTTGTTGTGAGCATCCTGCTTCAAACACCACTAAGGCAAGATTGCCTACAAACAATATTCCTATTATGAAATGGAGAACACTACACATGATAGGCCTGTTTGTAATGTGTGGATATTACTTCCACCACCATTTTTAATACCCGAGATGCTGTCACACCTTAATCGGTCAACAGGAGTGTTTGTGGTGCCGCGATGGCACAAGGTAATAATAGAGGGCAGATCTCAAAGCGAGAGCTCTGTAAGCTTCATTCGTTCTGCAGAACCTGCAAAAGAACCTAATAAACATTATTTCTTTCCTTCTACTAAACACCTCGACAGGTCTCCCACCACCTCACATAGAGAATCTGTGAAAAAGTGTGGGGGGGGGGGGGCAAAGAGGTAAATAACAGATATTAAATCAAAAACTTCTACTATTGAGCTCCTTGAGACCTACCTTTTAAGATACTTATAAATTTTACAGTTATAACCGACTTGCATTTTATTCATGGTTATTATTTAATACGATTCTGTTACATAAATCTGTTGTTGCTGTTCTTGATAATATAGAAACCGTTAGTCAACTTTACATAGTTCGCATGTTTTGGTTAAACATATTATCTTGGTCGATTTCTTTAAAAAATGTAAAGAAAGTTAAGTCACATATTTATTGATATTGGGATTGATGACTTAGTTCAATATTACCAAGTATTGATACAAAGAGAACATTTTTCAGGTTTCTCGTCATAGTGATTTTATGCTTAGGTCGCCGCAACCACGATCTAACTTTGCTCGATTGTATTAACTCACGTCATTGGTACTACTTTCAGGCCCGAATCAAAAGTCCGAAACTGATCATTTTCATTTCAGACAATCTGGTTGGAAAACTATTGTAAACAAAGATAACACCTACGACTAATCAATTGAATCCTTTATTCTAGATAGAAATTAGGATATCAGAGTAACCGATATGAGACTACACAGTCTAATAGTTTATTTATGACTGTTAGAGGTTCTCCAACTATTCTAGCCCCGGCACTACCCGGTCAACAGCAGCTTCTAAGAATTGGTGGTGGTGGTAAGATCAAAATAATCCTTAACACGAGGTAATTGACGATGGATTTCAAAAAAAAAAAAAAAATTATCGTCGAGTGTTAATGTCAGCTACTACCACCAATCAAATATAATAATAATTCGCAATTATTTAATCCTGTCAATAGAAGGAATACTTACTACTCCTTAAATAAGATTCCTTATTTAGTCTGTTTAAGATTACATATGAAGTTGTTCAAGATGGTAAAGATTATAAATCTAGATACCATACATACAACATTGTATAATATTATTTTCCTAAAAATAAATTAGAATCACATTGGCGTTTCCGTCACTCACCAGGCGAAAACAAACATTTCTCATTATATAAGCTTCGAATTACGGTCAAGTACTTTTAATAGCGGCGTTTTCCCTGAAAGAAAACGCATATTAAAATACTTACCTAATTCGAAGCTTACTTTTTAAATCTGCCTGGTGAATAAAAGCCAATGAGGACAAAGTAGACGCCATGTTCTTACTTCTTTTATAAGTTCACAGGTGGCGCCATCTGCTGGTGAGTCGACGGAAATACGTCATCAAACATGAGTAAGATAAGCCTACGGGTAACGGATATGCCTATCTCATTATATAAGCTTCGAATTAGGTAAGTATTTTAATATGCGTTTTCTTTCAGGGAAAACGCCGCTATTTTATACACTTAATTCTCGTTGCGTTGTGAATCATGTTATATGTGAGAATCCTGGTACCCATAACACAAGTTAAATCTTACCGTGGGTACCAGTGTTCAAAAAAAAAAACACTAACTTTTAAATGTCTATCCTAAGCATATAATGTATGAAAAAATCTGAGTGTTTATTGTACAACCGTTGGATACTTAGATCATCTAACCACAGGATGCGCCTTACTTAAGCATTGTTTTCTGCCATTGCACATGACCATTTGGTCTTTTGGCTTTATGAAAAGCCTGTACATCAGTACATCATTTTATATGATTAAACTAGTACATTACATTGTAGTTGACTGTACAATAACAATTAACACACAACAGCCATTACGCGTTTGTCGATTAATACATTTTTAAATGCAATGAAATTTTATATGTCTTTGTGTTTCCCCCTTCACTTGTATGAAAACTGGCAGAATATTTTTGTATGCGGTGGTTCGCAAAGGCTAGTCCCGTGTTATATGGTCTAAGGTTGGATATCAAATAAATTATATTATATTATATTATATTATATTTTTTATTAGTGTTTAGGTCAAATTATAATTTATTAAATACAAAATGTCAACATACAATTTACACACACAATCAAACACAAAAAAAAAACAAAAAATATTCACCCGTTCCTTCATGGCTGGACCTGGTCAAGTTAACCTACCTATTCTGTACGGGATAACCCACCCCCGCCCATACCTGGCCCAAATGTGCCCAATACACTCGCGGCGTTGCCTCTCTGTATGGCTATGGCTATCCTTTGTACCAGATATGACCAGGCGCGGGTGTCCCGAGTCTTATCACGTACTCTACGCCCTATCTCCGAAATCAAAGCCTTGGCCTCGACCCCCCTACAGCCCATCGTTTCCACGGCCACCGGTACTACAAGGTACTGCAACTCTATCCCCGCGTATTTCAGTCGCTTTTTGTAGGCGGCATCCTATGCTGCGGCTGCCGGTGAGTGGACGGTGCGAGGAAGGTAGTCACCTTCCCCGCACCGTATACTTTTGCTGCCAGTCGGCAGCAAAAGTATTGACGCATGTTGCGTCCCACACCAAGCACCTGCCATTCCTCCAAGGCACCAGGGTCAGACCATCTGGTCTTTTGCCATCAGTGCGGGACAATCCTGGTGGTTCGAGCACACACGGTACATCAGCCGACACCAGCGCTCGTCGGATTAAATCATTAAGAGCATGGTGACGCGGATGCGTGCCCGTGCAGCGACGACAACTCAATCCGTGATGACCATCACTCTCCACCCGGGCACCGCAGATGCATACGTGAGGTTCGCAAAAACCCTGCAGCCAAGTCGGAGAGCCACAGCCACCCGCAAAGAGTCGTCTTCCAATTCCCTTTGCATAGCAATACCTATTCGCTGCTAGTCTTTTGGGCACAATGTCACGGGAGCCTTATTTAGGTTTAGTTTAGAATCTAAACTACTATCTAAACTTTAGATAGTAATAATGTAAATTTATAGATATGTAAAAATTGTGTTTCTCTGTAATTTTAAATAATAAATGTATAAATATTAATGATACTTAGCAATGGCTTATATTCCAAGAAAGTCTTTTGAGGCCTCTTCATAATAACATGGAACCGGGATCTTAGGGAGAGAGGTTGAAAGATAAAAAGTGTTTCCTGTTGCAGCTTTTTAACGCGTGGTCCGAATTTAATATTTTTTTCGGTATTAGAAAGGGAATACTTTTGGGATTATTCCAGACAACTTTTAATATTGAGACTATTGAGAGTTATACAGTTTAGAAACTGGAGACATATCGGCCTTTGTTATATCTATAAACAACAGCCCACGCTCAGCATATTTTTAACATAAATTTGTTTTGGTGTCAAAATCGTGAGTAGTATTATAACAACGCTCTGTATACACAAAGCAAAATAAAATTGTGTTCATTATCAATTTAAATGAGTCCCCGAAATAGTTGTATAATGTCAAACAAGCTTTTACTATAAACTTAGTAAATTCCAAAGACAATAGGTACGAGCATTCATTTTCTATTTGTTTTGAATGTATACTTGATATAAATGTGAAGAAGTAGCTACGTATATCTATCTATGTACCTATTACCACCTAACATATGGGTTACAAAATATCTAATAGCCTAGACCTTTATTTTGGACTAAGTACATAATTCTTATATATCTTTGAAATTAAAAAAAAATGTTTGGCCTTGATAAAATTGTTGTGACTCTATCGAGGTTTCAAATAGCAACAAACCGAAAGGACTCCTTAAAAAAATTTACCATAATATACTTATAAGCTTATGGGTATACTTAGTATCTTTAAGTCTAGAAAATGGCCAGTCCTGAACATTGGCATGGTGATGAAGCGCTCGTGGCCCCGCGGACTCAGTGTTCTGTAAACGATCACTGCAGTAAGCAGCATTTACTATGGCCAGACACGGATGGGTGACCACCACGTGGACCACTTTGTGACATTTATTTACGAGCGTTTCCGTGCTTCGGAAGGCACGATAAGCCGTTGGTCCCGGTTGTCGGTAAAATGACAGTCGTTAAGCCAAGTTGAAGGCCTTACGGGCGGCTTGAAAAATTTCAACTGTGGGTCGTCACAACCTGCGCCCGGGTCGGCAGCGCGTGTGTAGCGCCGCTGGTGTTGCAAACGTCTATAAGCTACGGTAACCAACCTTCCGGTGGGCCGTAAGCTTGTCTACCACCTAAGTAGTATAAAAAAAAATGGCCATTTACTAAATCATAACAACGAGAACTGCCAAGACCTGGTGAAGTAAAGAAAGTACAGGAGAAGCTTTTGTCAATGATAGCTTCCAAGAGGGATTTTCTGACGTAAAGAAACTTAGGCGCTAATGATTCTCAAAGCGTAGGTATGTAGGTAGGTACTTCTATAAATTGGTCAATTATAATTGTGCATGAAATTCAGGGAAAGTAAAAAAAATCAATGAATGTAGTACCACGCCAAATTCGATCCATTGGTGCCACTTTTGGTCACTATAACAATAATTTTGTAACAAAATATTTGAACTCCAATAAAGTTCAAACATCCACTCAAATGTCATAAAGTTCAAGCTACATAATGACATAACAGTTTTTGTTTTTTGGATGGACGCTGGTCCATCGGAGCGACCTGCGCGGGCCGCGCCGTGTACTCGTATACGGTACGACCTCGTATATATGTCGTAGAGTCCTTGTAAAGGATTCACTGGCACTCGTCCACCTCGACATTCAACATGAAAGCCTTCGTGAGTACATATTATGATATTTTGTGATTTTATAAGTTACCTACACAGATTGTTATCATTTGAGTGACATAAGAATTTCGGCCAGCTTTTTATCTTTTACCAAAGCCAATTTATTTAATTGTCCGATTATAAATTTTGTGATTATCTCTTCCCTGTCAGTGTGTGTGTTAAGTGTAACCTAAACTTTTAATTACAAACGAGTTCTACATTAGCGAAGTCACTATTTTCTCTAGACTTTATAGTAGAATGCGACCATGAGATGCTAATAGAACTTTGAAATTTAATTTCGTGTTCTTATTATAATATAAGCAGATGAGTTCTGAAATAATAACTGTGACATGTGCACAAACAAATACATTATGAAAACTCACTCACTTGTACTATTTGCTCCACAACTTTTATTGTAATTTTAACAATACCTGACCGGTTTCGCTGTTATAGCACTCACACCCATGCAAAGGTGCCAACAATCAAAAGTATAAAGGACACACAAACAAACTCACGACAATTCCAATCGCCATAATGTAAAATTTGTACCGTTGGAGTATTCCCGTTCGTCTCCTTGACTTCGTCCCCCCGAGGGGGACGAACGGGAATTCACAAAAATAATATTTAATCAGTTCCCGATCGTCCCCCTCTTAATTCAAGAGGGGACGAGTAGCATAGAATTTTTCCCCCGAGAATTATACGCAAATGATGTGTCATTCTGAAGGATCTTATTATTATCGTCTTGAAAATTCACAAATTAGCGTGTTACTTTCTAATTTCTGTTTGTTTTTAGTTTTATCTGAACTTATATCATCGGAATCTTTACATAGCCTTATACTATAGAGCGTTAAAATATCAAACTCCCTGAAAGCATCGCCAAAGGAAATTGTAGCCGACGTTAATGAATCCAACAATGAACTCAGCACACACATGTCTCTTAAAATCTGTACCATAGTTACCTGACGTATCCCTTGTTTGTTGTTTTCAGGTAATACTATGCGCCTTCATAGCGCTGGTGTGCGCTGACGAAGAGCGCACCAAGCGCTCTTGGCCCGCTAATTATTGGGGCACTAATGGCATCTACAGCTCATACGGCACAGGCTACAACAATGGATACTCACTAGCCCCGAAATCTGGCAGCAGCCTCTACGGCTCGGGGTGGCGGTCTGTACCCACCTGGGGCTCGAGCTACGCCTCCAGCTATGGTTATAACAAAGGCTCCATCAACAGTGCCTATATCTATCCCGTTCCCGTGGTTGGCTACGGACGGTCGGCTTCCTACTCCGATTACTACTCTCCCGCCCCATCTTACAAGTACTATTCCGTTCCCTCGCAATATTACCGCTACTCTACGCCGTACAAATACGCCTATTCCGTCCCGACGTTCAGATACAGTTACGACATCCCCTCGTACGGTTACTCCGCCCCCATTCATTCGCATGGATATAGCTTCTCCACAGCATCACAGGACTATAGCCCGGTGTACTCAGTTCCTGCTAAGGCCTACAGGTTGACTCCTGCGTACACTGTTCCTTCAACAAAGTTGTTCCCTTCAGTGAATTACAATCTACCATCTGTGAGTTACGTCCAGAAACCTGCTTACAAAGTTGTAAATGTCAAGAAAGTTGTAAATGTACAACGCGAGGTAGTGGTTCCCCAGGTCGTCCAAGTGAAGAAGATCATTTCCGAACTCAAGGTGATCACTGAGCAGCAGGTCGTGCCCGTCAACACCGGTTACTACAATGGGTACGGTAACGGTATCTCAAACACCTACGCTAGCAGTGGCACTTCTTCTGGACATAGCGTAGCCGGTGTACCTTCCACCACTCAGAGTCAGAGCTCTGTTGCTGCCATTCCTTCAGCCAGCAGCTCAGTGTTCAACAGTGGTTCGTCCGTTGCTGCCACTACCTCCACCAATAGCGGTTCATCTGCTGTCAAACCCGGTGTTACGCCTCCAAGCAGTGTCCCTAAACCCGATGCCTCACTGAGGGGCCCCTGGTGAAGGATCTAGTCAATCCTCTAATACATTAGTGTTATATAACTAGTTAGATTATTACACACTGTTTCTTTGTATAAAATTAGATATGGAAATGGTTTGTTAATTATGTAAAAAACTTAGCGCACTAAAAAACATACCTAAAGATTGAAATGACCATAATAATAAAAAGTAAGTTAATTACATTTTGCTCTTTTGATATTTTTTATTTACACAAGTTTCAGCTGCACCTCTTTGTTGCATGTTTAATGCATTATGCATGCAACAAAACGGATCCCGCCCAATGTTCTCACTTGTAAAAGCATATTTAATTAACACGCAGATATTCATTTACATAACTAAAACAATTTTACCATGTTCAGAAGCTTAGAGAATTTAACCAAGTATTAATGAGTCGAGAGAGGTCTCCGACCTACGTCCAGCGGTGGACTGCCACAGTCTGATTTGATTGATTGATTGATTGATGAGTTAACCAAGTAGAATAATGTTGACCTCAAAGTTTAAACCTAATGAACACCGCTCCATCCAAATCAGAACTGCCTTTAGCAGTCAACCATAAGGGCTGCAGGGCTCGGAGATTGAGATAGATGTGATGTCACCATCTTCACGCTGAGGCGAGATATCATCGGTATGTCCTACATTCTTAATGACTGCGTGTGGCCATTTTGAAAACACGATAAACATTAAGTTCTTAGTTATGTATTTATGTATATGGAATGTGTTACACTGGTTACACAATACAATATAGTACCGCGAGCAATATTAGGATACAGATCAAGGCTTTAGACACAAGTTCAATGTTTGTTGTCGCGTGAAATGTTCGCGAACGTGTTAAAGGCAAAGCAAGCTGTCGACATTATCTTATCTACGACTTTTAATAGTTTTTACATCTTTGAATCTCATTATTGCGTCAGGTTCCAATTGCACTTAATAATAAGATTTAAGGCTCTGTTTTTTTGATTTGCTTATTATTGGGGTTCCCAAAGTCAAGTGGATTATTACGGAATTCATAAATATTAATGAAAAGTACTATAAAGACAATCGAATCGCACGTCATTCTGCAGGAACTTGATCTCTGACACATTAGGTCAGTTTAACATTTTCTTTTTTCAAGAAAATGTACATTTATTATTGCCGTTCTCGCACCTATCTGACATCATTTTTAGGGTTTCGTAGCCAAATGGCAAAAACGGAACCCTTATAGATTCGTCATGTCTGTCTGTCCGTCCGTGTGTCACAGTCATTTTGCTCCGAAACTATAAGCCCTATGCTATTGAAACTTGGTAACTAGATGTATTCTGTAAACCGCATTAAGATTCTTATATAACACTGGAAAAAAAGTAGTAAATTTTGGGGATCCCCATACTCAGAACTGAAACTCAAAATTTTTTTTTCATCAAACTCATACGTGTGGGGTATCTATAGATAGGTCTTTAAAAATGCTATTGAGGTTTCCAACATCATTTTTTTCTAAAATTAATAGTCTGCGCAAGAGACACTTCCAAAGTGGAAAAATGTGTCACCCCCCCCCCCCCCCCACCTCTAACTTCTAAACTAAGAGAATGATAAATCTAAAAAAAATATATGATGTACGTTGCCATAAAAACTACCAACAAAAATTGGTTTGAACGAGATAGAGCTGGTAGTTTTTTTTAATACGTCATAAACCGCAATTTTCGGTTAGAAAAATCACTATCACTGCGAACGTGTTAAAACATCAATCAAAGTTACAACGAACTATAACGAACTTTTATATTATGTTACTTGCTGCAACGAAACCCTTCATGGGCGAGTCCAACTCGCACTTGGCCGGTTTTTTTTTTGCCTATGAACGTTTACAACACTGGAGGCACCACACTCGATCGACCAATAAAAGGAGGTGACGACTGTAGGCCTGTAATTGACTGTCCTGGGTCGGCCCTGTCACCCTTCTTGGGACTTGCTTCATGGAATATGAAACCGTGAAAACACGTGTAAGTACCGGACACAAACCGCGGGTATTCCGTCCGGCCTACTCGACTTATGAACGTCTAAGAATTGAAGCTCCCGTTGGACATGACGCTGTGTTATAAATTTAGGCATTTCACATCACGGAATGACCAGCGGCACAGCACTTCTGTCGTTCATGGTCTTTGGTGGTGGTATTTGAATTTGAATTTGAATTTTAATATGGTCGAGTTAGAGGCAAAGAGAAAACCCAAAAGGTCGGCTTTCTCCTTGGCACCTGGGCGAAACTACCATTGAGTTTAAGTGAAGGTGGTAAACCATACTGACAGAAGTTTCCCTCGGCAAGCGACCAGAAGTCACGACTCCCTGAAGGGTAGCCTGCCAGTTCACCAATTCTGCAAATTCTTTAACATGATGCAAATTAGATTAGAACTTATCCTTATTAGGGCCCAGAGCCAGAAGCCTTGGCCAGCAGGCCATAGCTACCATCATTTACACGAATAACAACAGAACAAAGTTTCTCGTCTACACTGGAGTAGGCAGTAGGTTACCGTTGAGACCTAATTATTTAGCTTACCATGAATAACAGATAGTAAATACTACCTTTGTTATACCTACCTAGTTGCTCAAGAGCGTACAAGGTGATAAAGCTCAGGTTATCAGTTATTTTAGACTAGCTGTTACCCGCGACTTCGTCCGCGTGAAAATTATGTTATAAGTAAAGTTTGAACCGCATTCTATCGAGCCTCTAGGATAAGTCGTAACCAAAATGTGAGAACAAATTTAGGACATCCTCCAACTTACCCGGGGAGCTATGCGCTAGATGGATTTTTTTAACGTGAGGAAAATCCCACATGAATGTATTATGACTCCTACAGACTAAGAACCACACGTATCCTACCTAACAGCCTTCGGTTGGGAGCCCCGGGTAAGCCCTCTAAAGGATACCCCAGGACTGCGCTATATGGATAGGAAGAGACCTCATGGTTTTAGTGAGTCCAAGGCCGGTATGACGTACGTGTTTATTAATTAGCCCCTTTAATAATAAAAAGAGTAAGTAGTATGGTGAAGCGCGAACACGAAACGTTTGTTAGATTAGGGCCAAAGACTGAAAACTTTGAGTATAACCAGAAGATTTGAGACGATAACACTAACGCTAACGGTAGCCAGTAAATGGCAGTCGTTAAACCAAGTTGAAGGCCTTATAGATTTAATAATTTTCAAAAGTAGGCAGTATCTACGCCTGTCCATTTCAACACGGCAATACGGTTCACCACCTATTACGTTACGTGGGACGAATTATAAAAAGTTGAACATATAATATGCCTCGATACCCCTTTGGGGATAAAGGCGTGACCGTATGCATGTACTTATTATGTTTAAGGTGACTTAATTTATGTACCTATGTCACTGTAGCCAAAGCTCAACATTTTCCAGTAAAGTTGTATTTTTAAGAGTGTTCATTATAAACTACGTTTGTGTGGCGTGTTGGCTTAATCATAAAAGAGCTTAATGGTTAAGGCTATTGTAAAATAATTCTATAATGACTTATTGCGAGGGTCAGCTAGTTTAATTTTAATTTTTCATGTCTGTCTATATCCCAAATAAGTATCACGCCGAAACTACTGATTCGATTTAAATAAAATTTGGTACAATCTGAGCTTATGATCCGAAGAAGGTGCTAGGATAATTTTGAACCCGATATTTTGCGCGGTTTCTTTGGGAGAGGGGATGAAAGACCAATGATTCATTAGTTGTAACTTCTCAATGTGTGGTCCGATTACATTTTTTTTTTCAGTTTCATAAAGGGAGTACGTAAAGAATTGTTTCACACAAGTTTCAATGTTGAGGGTTTTGTAGTTCAGAAATTAGAAACATCTCAACTTTCAAAACCTAGAATTCAAGAGTCCCTTTGAATGTGAGGGTAAATCGAAACTGGCGTGTTGGCTTAGTCATAAAAGAGGCGTGGACTGAATTGTTTTAGAATAGACTTAATCTTTAAGCTCTTTTTTGATTGAGCAAACAGGTCAGTTTCACACGCTGCTTAATGAGTCTGATGGAGAAATACCTCTTCTTTCATAGATCTTATGTGACGTAAACGAAGTTGCGAGGGTCACAGCTAGTCTATACATATAATAAACTGTAGAGGGTGGAGAGTCTGTACATGGAAGTTAATTTGAAAATTTTAATTGTAGGGGATTCTCTACCGAGGACTATCGATCTCTATCGGGGTCATAGGACGGTGAGAGGGTCGCTCACCGTCCTTACAGAAGCAGGCCCATGACGGCAGCGTGGCGTGAGGAACTCACGCACGCCCCCCTTTAGAAGCGGGATCACACCCGAAACCCCCCAAAGACACGGGATTGCACTCGAACCACCCCTGGGCGAGGCCGCAGTGGCGGCCGTAGGTCTGTTGGGAGTCCTGGGATATCCTTCCGTGGGCTTACCCGGGGCTCACAACCATAGGCTGTTGGACGTTACATGAGGTTTTTCGGTCGGTAGGAGTCCGGCATAACATCTATTAGGATTTTCCCGCACGTAAAAAAAAGGGCAGTCTCAAATCGAAACTGAACCCGAAAATGTAATTTGAATTTTTCATGTCAGCCTGTCTGTCTGAATCCCTAATAAGTATCACGCCGAAACTGCTGATTCGATTGTAATGAAATTTAGTACAATCTGAGCTTATGATCCGAGGTAGGTTCTGGGATACTTTTGATCCCTATATTTTGTGCGATTCCTTTGGGAGAGGGGATGAAAGACAGGATTGTTTCACACAAGTTTCAATGTTGAGGGTTTTGTAGTTCAGGAATTAGAGACATCTCAACTTTCGCAAAACCTAGAATTCAAGGATCCCTTTGAATGTGAGGGTAAATCTTTACTAAATGATTAAGGCTATTGTAAAATAATTCAGTCCGCGCTGAAGACGTGGACTGAATTGATTTTGGAATAGACTTAATCTTAAGCTCTTTTATGTTTAAGCAAACAGGGCAGTTTCATACGCTGATTGATGAGTATGATGAAGAAATACCTCTCCTTTCATACACCATAATATATGTGACGTAAACGAAGTTGCGAGGGTCAGCTAGTATAAAATATAATTTCATTGACTGCCGCTGCGGCGTAGTCGGTGTAGTGATGCCGCCTGCCGCACCGAAGGTCCTGGGTTCGATTTCTAGTTTGGTCCAATTATTTGTTTGATCAACAAATGTTTCTATCGGAGTTTGGGTGTATTCTATGTATAATATGTATGTATTTAGAAAAATATAAGTATGTATATCAGTCGTCTGGATATCATAGCAAACACAGGATTTAATTTTTCTCTTTCGGGCTTCCAAGATATTTAGCGTGATAATATGTAGCGGGTGTGTAAAACCGATCTCTTACTAATATTCCTGCAACGTTTTAGCATAATCAATCCCCATACTTACATATTTCATTGCCCTCTGCCTAGTCCCTAGGATATGTAGCGTGATAATATGTAGCCTATTTAAAGATCCTACCTCTAGATTTACTATTCAAGTAAAAGATTAATTAAATTTATTCATTAGTTTCTGTATTTTGCAAAAGTATGCAAACAGATTTTCATTGTTGTCTGCCGAGCTCCTAAAATATTTAGCGTAATAATATGTTGTCTTGGTGTAAAACCTATCTCTTACTAATATTCCTGCTACGTTTTAGTCGAATCAATCCACCGGTTTACACATTTTATTGCTCTCTGCTTAGCCTCTAGGATATGTAGCGTGATAATATATCGCCTATTTTAAGGCCCCACCTCTAAGTAATATTTGTGCAAAATTTGAACCAAATCTGTTCAGTACTTTTCGAGATCCTTCCGGACAAAGCAAAGCAAACAGACAAACAGACAAACAGACAAACAGACAAACAGACAAACAGACAAACAGACAAAAAATTTTATAACTATATTTTTGGGTTTGGTATCTTACGTAGAACACCTAGCGAGTATTTTTTTTAAATATTTCCAATGTACAGTTTTGGCTTTTCTATCATTTTATTATATGTATAGATTCCAAGCGCAAGAGGGTATATCTAGTAACGCGACAACTCGACAAATCAGGGTCACAACCCTAACTATGGCAAACAGGGAAATGCAAATCCTTTCAACTGTTAACGTAAAACACGAAATATTGAACTTCGCATTGAATCGAAAAATGAAATGCAATCTGTTGATAGATAACATTAGCAGCTCTCAGTGAACAGAACAACTCGTGAACCTCTAATCGAACTTCTAAATTCTCCCCATCTTAGCAGTCTCAATGCCCATAGGCAATGGGGCATTGGGACTGTGAATTAAATGATAAATTGCGGTCAAGCTGCCTAAAATGACACCAATCACGTCTCACCTTTCGGACACGAGCAATAAGTTGAAAAACTAAAAGATTGACATACAGGCTAACAGTTACACTTACACTTACAGACATGCTAGATATCGTGCAAAGTACAATATTCAAACAGTTAATCGAACTATTTTGTATCTCTTGTATTATAATGGCCATGTCTGTGTAAACTGCTCACCACAAATTTGAAACTATATTCTCATTATTTAGGCTGAGCTGAGCTTTATATGCTCTTCTTCTTATTCGAGCACAAATTCCGCTGCACCCACTGCTGCCTGCTTTAAATAATTATTACATTTATTTTGCCTTATATGGTTCAATGTTTTGCTATAGATAAATTATGCATGATGTACCCGAGAGCCGGCTCCTTTGGTCGCAAGGACGTCATTGCGCAAGACTCCATGCCACTTGTATAAATATACAAGGGAGGTATCAACGCAACATCACACAACCACCACATTTAACAACCTCAACATGAAATCCATCGTGAGTACCCTCGCGTAGTGTAGCAATTAATATAAATTCACCTTCAAAAAGCCTATTTCAGTATTTCAATGTCGTAATTAAGATAAACTGTCACATAATTGTAATTTTGAAATTCATCATGTCGCCGATTTGGATATCAGTTTCATTTATGAAACGTTATCTGTGTTGCAAATCGTTAATGTGCAGGTGTCGGGTGAAACAAACGAAACAATCAACTTATGGGTACCCTGATGGTGTACCGCCATGTGTGTGTGTATGTATGTATGTATATACATACAGGTTTGGAAGTCATGTAGAGCCACTTACCACAGTGCTAAAAGTATTTTTTCCATTGCATTAGAAAAAGCAAGCAAGTATAAGTATAACCTGCAGTGTCTACGGCTTGGATCGCTTTAGCTCTGTATAGTTTTCGTAGTTCAAACTGATCCACCATTAGTTTGCTATGAAGCATACCTTTGTGTGTACTTCTTTATGTGCTTCTTCCTTCTCAATGATCGACTTCAAACTTCCCAAACTTCTCTTATCTGTTCCTTCAAAAATAGAATAATTTCTCATTCGACAGACATGCATTTAGTTCACTCTGATATTGTACGGCCACAACTTCTTACTTTTTGAAGTATATAAATGATTACCGATTGCACATTAGTTTATTGAGTTGTTCAGGGTATGGGATTTTTGAAAAATATGTAGGCACACCAAGGTATTGATCGACCAGAGAAACAGTGCCTAGCTTAAATACGTATTGTTGCACCTAACCTATTTTCATGAGTAAGAAACTTAGTGCGGATAGCTTAGATTGTTTGTTTATGTGGTGTGTGTTTCTTTCATTTACTTTTATTGGAACAGGTCGCCTTCTGCGCGCTAGTGGCCGTCTGTGCTGGCGCGGCAGTGCGTGAGAAACGCGGCTGGAGCAGTGGCTGGAATAGCGGCTGGGACAGTGGGTTACCCATCAGCACCGGATGGAATGGAGGCTGGAATAGTGGCTGGAATGATGGGTGGAAAGGTGGTTGGAATGGTGGCTGGAGTGGCGTTCCTGCAGAGAAGGTTATAGCTGTCAATAAAGTAGTGAACGTACAGCGTGAGGTGAGCGTGCCTCAAGTGGTGCATGTGCGCAAGATCATCTCCGAGCCGCGCGTCGTCACCGTCAAGAAAGTTGTCCCTATCTCCACCGGATACGTCGGTGGGCTTTCTAGTGGGTACGGTAGTGGCTATGCCTCTGGTTGGTGGTGATCGATCTAGTCCAAAAACGATACTATTTAAATACACTATTTTTACATAGATGTTTGTTTTTTTGCAACATAGAAGCTTCGTAAAATAATTGAAAGTCCCCCAACCAGTTCCTTTGACATTGGTAAAGTCTAAACTGTGTAATATGTGTCAAATGAATCTCGTCCAAATGTGTTACTCAAGAATGAGTCATGCTGCTATAGTTACAGTGTTACATATCGCAAATAGGCCGACATTTGTTTAGCAACAGTTCTTTATTATAACGACGTAAACTGCAAACAGCATCACCAAAGAAGGCTCTTGGATATAACTGCTGTACGTGACGTGTGGCTCAATGCACAAGCTTCTCTATGTGTCACAATAGCCAACATTTTACTTAATGACACACATGTTAACCTGAATGCATATCTGGATAATGTTCTCCACTGTGTGAGATTGACACCTCTAGCCGTCACGCGTTGTTCGGGGTCGGAAAGCAGAGGAAGGCATTAGGTTGAAAAGTTCTTCAGAACACTCGCCGTAATAGATTCTGTAGAAGGCAGCCAGATACACTATGGTTCTAAGTTTTCTCTTTCAGCATCGAAACCCTTAAAAGTGAATATTACGCACCCGCCGACCTTGAACCCTACTTTCGAAACATAAGTTTAATTCGTCTGATTGCTCTCAAAAGTGTTGTGCCTTCCGCAGCCGTTTCGAAACAGTAAAAGGTTACAGAAACTAGTTGTAAACACAATCTGAGCACAGAAATATAAAGTGTCGTTACTGAGTATTGGTTGTAATCGGAAAATGAAATAGTTAAACACTTTCGTTAACCAGATTTCGGAACCTCGCCTCGGCGCGTCTCGACACCACGTCCGGTGACCGCTGCTCACGCCCGCATCGCTTCACCTTGAACTATGCGCCGAAGATTATCTAACCGCCCGCCCGAGATACACAACATAAATAATGTCCTTACTTGGACCGATCGACATACTAGGAGGTCAAGTTCCTCGAAATTCCAAACTAGTCAACTACGAGAATGTGGCTTGTTTTAGATATTTTGAGCGGTAAAAGATAAGAAAAAACTCGTTGCTATGTACCATTCCTCTAACAATGCATCTGCGCCAGATCCCGTCGACCGATCAGCAGGTGCGCCACGGCGGGCTAGAGGCAGGGTACCTGGGCTGGCTGGACTCCTGTTAACCTTGGTGAAGATGCAACTTCGTCTTTGTAGAATGCCACGGTTTTTGTCTCAAAACAAGTCTATTATTTGTAGCGATAACAATAATCGAATTTCGAAAATAGCATCATTAAAAACGGGAGCCGCCGGGCGCCTCCTCTAGTTTATAACAAGAATAGAGTAACTGTGCAAATGATTCACAAGTAAATATATAAGTACTGAACCAACCTATTTTATACCAAAGCTCAGCTCTAGAAGCATCGCTTTCGAGATGTACATAACTTGAAACACTGAGTGTCGTGAAAGTGAGACAAAAGTAGATACACTATAATAGTACAATGTGTGAACTTTAGAGTGACCAAGGCGAGACCTGTAGGTACTCGTTTTGTGCGAGTTACGTTACCGAAGAAAGCTTCCTTGCAATAGCCCATAACCGGTAGGCACAAAATGCCACCAAAATGTTAGTTGAAATCAAACCGAAGGACGTTTAGTTGTTGAATGAGAATATCATACATTTTGGGAACTTGATTATATGTATACTAGATGACACTCGCTATTTCGCCAGCGTGGAATTCGTTTCCCCGTTGGAACATATTCTGGGGACAAAAATAGCCTACTTTGTTATGACGGACTACAATCTATCCTTCTATGTTGCAAATTTCAGCCAGTCCCGTTCAGCCGTTAGAGCGTGAATGAATAACAAACATCCAAACAACTTACCAAATTTTCTCGTATATAATATTAGTGAGATGTACGGCTATTGATTCTAGATAAGATAAGCTGAGGAGAACCATCTCTGCATGCATAATATAACATTTGCATCCTAATTGATTCACCAACGCACAGCTCTACCGCTGATCAAATTGATACAGAGGTAATGTCACACTTGAGAAAGTCCCGCGGTAGCCCGACTGTTCCCCAATAATTGGATATAATGGTGACGCTTTAATCCCCGGAGGGGTAGACAGGGCTTAGTATACGCATACGTCCACATTTCTTCTTCGAGCGTGTCAATGAGAGATACTTCCCGTCTTCTTTTTAAACAGTTTTGGAATAAAACTCCGCCAGCTCAACTGCACTGTCGGTGGCTTCATTGTGATAGCTCTTTACCAGGATGTAGGACAAAGACATGGACTGCACGGGGACGCCGCAGTCACATGCGGTTAGGCCCGAATCTTGCATAGAAAAATGAAAATGAAATGATAAAAATGACCTCGCCTTTTATCCCCGTAGAGGTAGGCAAAGGCATATTAAATGCGCACATTTCATTAATATTATATCACAAATTTCCAACAAACATTCCCACCTGCATAGGTTTTGTCTGGACCGACTGATGATTCACCTTTACTAATTTTATATTAATAAAATTAATGTAAGTAGTTTAAATAATCCGGTGTCTCGCTCAACAAAATACTGTATTGCTTTTCCGAATTTTACGCTTCCCCAATCAACACCCAACCGAAACCGTCGAACGCATTAAAGTTGAAGTTTTCGCAGCCACTCAAGTTTCTTTCTTGTTTCAAAATCCCATACAAAGGAGTAAAATAGCCTTTCGCTTGCAAAAATGACGAGGGATGGAGTCATAATATTAGTGTACAAGACGCAGGCGCAGATTCGTCCCTGCGTCGAGTACTGTTCTCACCTTTGGGATGACTCCGCGAGGTACTTACTATAGAGACGTGCTATCCGGATAATTGGGTGTCCTAAGGTGACGGGAGGCCTCGAACCGTTAGCGCAACGAAGAACAATAGAGGGTTGAAGTTTTGTAGCCCTGATCCCAAAATCGTAAACTAAATTAACTAAGCACCTACATAACAGTCTAAATCTTAGTGTTTACCTTTTTGAGATGCGCACGTGCTTAATTATTTTATTATTAGTTAACAAACAGATAAATGAAACGTACTTACACAAATTTTGTATTTATCTAAGGATTGTTAAAATTACAATGAAACTTGAGGACATAAAAAATTGAAAATTTTAGGGTAAGTGGAAGCGCAAGTTACAGGGGGGCATTGAAAATCACATTATTTGGAATGGCCCCCTGTAACTTCGCATCAACCTATAGCAAGCTGGAAGTGCCGTAGCACCTTCTTAATTAACCCACCCTTGTGCAGTATCATATTCCCAGATGGGTCAAACCGTTTGGAAACTACGCGTGGAACAACCAAGAAAATAATCCACTTCTGGTGTAATATTAGTTCAATGCTTCCGGTTAACTATTTGGAACCAGAAATACACGGACGGGCACAACAGCGCCAGGTCCTCGTAGTGGGCCTGGGCGTGGACACTCTCTCGCTCGAGACCATGGTCTCGACCCATGGTGCGAGCCATGCTCTCCAGCGGGAGTAAGTGGGACTGCGCCGCCTCTTGCTGCGAGCAAGTCATGCTCGTGAAGGACGCGGCGGGCCGGGTGCGGGAGAGAGCTCTCCCACCCGAGTTCCGCCGTCGGGCCTGGACGCCGCCGACGTGTCTTCGCCGAGGACTATCGGCCTCCAAGACCGGGGGTCTGAGGACGGTGAGAGGGTCGCTCACCGTCCTTACAGAAGCAGGCCCACGACGGCAGCGTGACGTGAGCAACTCACGCATGCCCCCCCCTTAGAAGCGGGATAACACCCGAAACCCCCCAAAGACGCGGGATAACACCCGAACCACCCCTGGGCGAGGCCGCAGTGGCGGCCGTAGGTCTGTTGTGTGTCCCGGGACATCCTTCCGAGGGCTTACCCGGGGCTCCCAACCACAGGCTATTGGGCGTTACGTGAGGTTTTTTTGTCGGTAAGAGTCCGGCATAACATCCTCTGAGGATTTTCCCTCACGTAAAAAAAAATAAAAATACACCATATGAAGATTTTTTATCATTACTACTTTCTTTATTGACATACGCAATAAAAAAAAACCGGCCAAGAGCGAGTTGGACTCGCCCATGAAGGGTTTCGTAGCAGCAAGTAACATAATATAAAAGTTCGTTCTAACTTTGATGTTTTAACACGTTCGCAGTGGTAGTGATTTTGCTAACCGAAAATTGCGGTTTATGACGTATTAAAAAAAAACTACCAGCTCTATCAGGTTCAAACTAATTTTCTTTGGTAGTTTTTATGGCAATGTACATCATATATTTTTTTTTTAGATTTATCATTCTGTTAGTTTAGAAGTTAGAGGCGGGGGAACACACATTTTTCCACTTTGGAAGTGTCTCTTGCGCAAACTATTCATTTTAGAAAAAATGATGTTATGAACCTCAAAAACATTTTTGAAGACCTTTCTATAGATATCCCACACGTATGGGTTTGATGAAAAAAAAAATTTTGAGTTTCAATTCTAAGAATGGGGGACCCCCAAAATTTACTACTTTTTTTCTAGTTTTCTATAAGAATCTTGATGTGGTTCACAGAATACATCTAGTTACCAAGTTTCAATAGCATTCGGAGAAAAATGGCTGTGACACACGGACGGACAGACAGACGGACAGACAGACAGACAGACATGACGAATCTATAAGGGTTCCGTTTTTGCCCTTTGGCTACGAAACCCTAAAAATATGCATGTAAACTATCATGTTGGCAGAGAATTTAACCCACTTGGGGTAGTTTTGGAGGAACAGTAAGGGGGATGTGCGATATAGCCTCGTCTGTTGCCGGTCAGCAGGTGCACTACTTACACTGAACGCGGCTGGTTTTAGGCTATGGGAATGCAGATGGGATCCCAGTACACTCTACAAAATAACCATCCCCCACCCATTTTATCTGAAAATTTAGAGAAGCTTTCACATTTATAACCTTTAGTAGGCAGGTACCTATAGCGGTACAGTCATTTTAATTCATTATTTTTTATTTCTAACTAGATGACGCTTGCGGCCTCGCCCGCGTGAAATATGGTACCCGCTCCCGCTTCCTGTGGGAACATATTCCCAGGATGAAAAGCCTATGTGTTATTCCAGACGATAAGCTATCTCTGTACCTTTCAGCCCAATCCGTTCAGCTGTAACAGCATGATTGAGTAACTAACATCCAAATATCTAAACATCCAAACATCGCCACAAACTTTCACATTTATAATATTAGTAGGAAGTAGGACTAGAATGAGATAACTCGGGTTACACCATGGAAATGGCTAAACGTGACTTTATGCAACCTGTGGATCGGAAGCTAATTTTAAGCTATTTAAAACAAGTCTCAATATTGTGCATTCACTGCCCTACCAAGGTTAATTTAATAGTTTTTGTACGTATCGAAATTGTAACATCTAATTTAATTGCTCAAATACTATCACATAAATCATGTTTTAAATGTATAAAAAAAATTATGGCTGCCAATAATGCCTCGGGTCGATGTGTGGCGAGGACACGTTTGCGCAACGCCCCTGCCGCCCGGCGCCCGTATATATACGTCGCGGGAATCTCGACACAGCATCACACCACTACCACTCACTACCTTATCAACATGAAATCCTTCGTGAGTACCTACCATTTCTTCAATACCTTCATGTGACGTAGAAAGCTCTACTTTGCTAGATGTGCTGAATAACGACAACACGTGTATCGCGACAATGTACATCGCTAGTGCAACAGTTTGTGGTGAAGCATATCAGTTTATGGTTTTGCAATACCGTTTAAATGCACTAATCAAAATGTTATCTAACTAGTGATTCTAACACGGGATAGATTCCTCACTTGAGGGGTTTACTTGGTTTTAGTGTATCAAATGGCTTTAAGAATACCTTGTTTCCTCAGCTCGTCCTGTGCGCCCTGGTGGCCGTCTGCGCCGGCGCTGCGGTGCGCGAAAAACGTGGCTACAGCAGCGGCTGGAACAATGGCTGGAACAACGGTTGGAACGGCGGCGGCGGCTGGAACAACGGCTGGAATAACGGCTGGAACGGTGACTCGCTGTCCGCTGGCTGGAGCGCACCGGCCTCAAAGGTCATCGCAGTCAACAAGGTTGTGAACGTACAACGCGAGGTCAGCGTGCCCCAGGTGGTCCAGGTCCGCAAAGTCATCTCTGAGCCACGCGTCATCACCGTCAAGAAAGTAGTACCCGTCTCCACCGGGTGGTCCGGCGGCAGCGGGTGGACCGGTGGCTACTCGGGCGGCAGTGGCTGGACCGGTGGCTACTCCGGCGGCAGCGGTTGGTGGTGAACACTCTAGTCAGTGAAAACGGCCATTTAGTATTTACAATTTCGAAATAAAGATTTTTTATTTTTTTACAACGCTCTTGTTACTTGAAAAGTGTGGGTGGGTTTATGTCACCATGTGTGATAAGGTAGGTACTGTGTCTGTGTGTGTCTGCTAAACAATACGTTTATTGTTTCATGATTCACAATCACTGTAGGACGTAGGAGAAAAAAAAATCATGATTTTCCATGCCTTTTATGTGTGCCACTAAACAACCTCACCTCACCTACTAGCTCGTGTTTACCTACTGACTGATGAGAGTCAAATCCAAATACCAAGACACAATCGTAATTCAATGCCTATTAGATATAACGTTGTGCCTAATCACAAGAAGGTCGGTCAAATTATTAGGACTGGTGGACTTATATTTTTCGGTTCGACAACATTGTAGGTGATTGTAGATAACATACCTATGAGAGATAACGATCGAAAAATAAATGACTGAATTGTTTTAGAATAGACTTAAGCTTTAAGCACTTTTATTCATATGGCAAAGAGGGCAGTTGCACGCGCTCCTATTAACCTGATGAAGAATTTTTTTTTTTTTTTTTTTTTTTTTGTTTGTCCAGGGAAATCTTTTGTGGATACCACCTGTATATGAACAGAGTGGTTATGTGGGGCTCCCCAAAAATTGGTATACCCACTAAAACCCTGGAGTGTTCCTTCACGTCGCTATTGTTGGGTTACAGGTAAGGCAAGTGTTCAACCCAACAAGCGTTGCCTGCGACAGGCTCGACACTGGGGGGAAAATACCCCCCGAAACTGCACTGACTGTGACCCCGGAACACGAGGGGCGCACCACCTGATGAAGAAATACCTCATACCTCTCCTTCCATACACCTATCTCTCTTTTATGTGACGTAAAGGAAGTTGCGAGGTTCAGCTCAGCTATTTATTTTTCATTTTAATTATTTTTTTCTTGTAGTTAATTACCTAATCGTTCAGTTTTAGCATAGTAAATTTTATAGTGTCCTATTATAATAAATAGTAGGTAGGTACTTTTCAGTCCTTCGAAATGGTGTTTCGAACATTCATATCAGTTTTAAGTCTATGCTAGATAGATATTTTATTGGTTGTAATATCCTTAGTCCTTGGCATAACGTGTATAATTAGACTGAATTAAGTGTTCACTCTGTCTGTGTTCTGTAAATTATCACTACAGTAAACGACTTTCGCTGTGGCTCGATTGAAATATTTCAACAGTGGTTGTTCACAGCCTGTCCACTTCATCAAGGCAGTAGGCTGCTGTAGGCTCACTACCTATTACGAGGGACAAAAAATTATAAGGTGAGATGTGTGCGTACACGTGGCGTACACTATGAACCTGCTGCTTCTAGAATAAAGGCGTGATTACATAGATGTATGTACTTTATGTATACATATATATATTTCAAATAGCTGGTGATCGGAGGCCTGAATAAATTTGATGCATTATAAACGCCCTATCTGTTTCGGAGTTTAATTGATATAGAGATCCATAGGTACCGTTGAAAAAAGGGGACGGGAGGAAGATGTCGCGTCTTTATACGTTTCTGCAAGTTTTTCTAGTTTTTAGGGAACTAACGAAGGAATCTTGCAATAATAATGGTCACTAGCTGTTCCCCGCGGCTTCGAACGCGTAGAAGTCGTTATCGCGTAAGAGTCGTTATATCGTAAAATCATAACCCTCCTTTTGCACAGTCGCTTAAAAAGTAAGTGTCCTTCCCAGGGCCTCGAACTATCCCTAGACTAAATTTCATATCAATCGCTCGAGCCGTTTAGGCGTGAAAGCGTAACTGACAGAAAGACAGAGTTACTTTAGCATTTATAATATTAGTAAGGAGTAGGGATTAATAATATCAGTATTGACTTTTATAGTTCCCGGTCCCTTGTAAATATGGGAATTAAATATAGCCGGGGATAGTGTAGCTTCCCAACAGTGAGGGCGGGGGTGGGGGTAGGGCCATTTCACTCTAGGAAAGGTGAAAACCCTCCTAGGCTAATTAATTAGCAGTGGCATAGGGCTACACCTATTCAGATCATCTGTCCGATGATTTGTCTGACTACTGGTCATAGGGGTAGCGCAGGTCGTGATGATCCCTATGGCAAGACTGAAGGACTAGCCTGTTCGAGGTTGTCGTCTACTTTTGGTCTGTATAGGTCTGATACAGACTTAGCAAAAACCTTCGGTCGACTCTCTCAATCCCTGTTCCTATCCAAATCCCATATCCTCTCCTATCCCCAACAAGCCAACCCACATATGGTGTGTACAACCGTGCCGATGGATGCGTGACTGGGGGCGTGCCCAGCCATGAACGGTGTCTCGTGAAACCGGGGCGAATCACGTAGTAGCCCTTCAGGCACCAAGCGGGGCTCTGTTGACTGCGACCGTTTTTTCCCTAGCTTCTCGTGGGACCTGAATGGACCAAACAAATTTTAAAACTTTAAGAAAGGCTCTGGACGAAATCCAGAACGAGGATGTTGCACTGGTGAGGAGGCCTGAAAAGGACTCCGAACCAGAGCAGAGCTCGCAGTCGAAGGAGGAGATTGTGGCCGACGGAGGCAGCCTCGAGCAGCTCCGTAGTACCCAATGTAACTACCAAGACTGCGAAAAGAAGACGAATTTCGGGGACTGCCAAGAAGAGGTTCCGGAAGCTTGTCGCAGAATCGGGGCTGGCCAAAGAGCAGGCCTGCGAATTGTGTGTCAAGTCCTGGAATGAACTTCCCCTGGAGCCGCCGGCCTCGGTAAAGCCCTCCTTCAAAAGGGGGCGATCCGAGGGTGAATCCCCCGGGGGAAATCCAAAGAAGGCGACGGCATGGGCGTCGTAAGACCACCCAGTTTCAGAGAAGTGGTAAGAGCTTCACGAGTGGAATTCGGAATTCGGAACCCATGAGTGAAGATCAAATGAACTTGGTGCACCGACATCTGATCCTTGCTTTATTAGCGCCAGAGGAGTCGGACGGTAAAGCACCAAGCTTTACAATCTTCTCTCACAAGACAGGCTGGGTACTGGTAACCTGCAAGGACCAGTACAGTCAAGACTGGCTTGTGAGGAAGTACCGAACCTGAAGCCGTGGCCGGAGGCGAACCTCTCCATAATATCGGAGGAGGATTTGCCCAAGCAAGCCACGGCCTTCATTTTCATTCCTCTTACAGAGGTGGCCTCGATAGAGGAAGCCTTTGCTCTAATCAAGAGGCAAAACAACGGGCTCAACACCTCAGCTTGGAGGGTGCTCAACCAGAGAGAGGAAAGTGGTGGCAGGTTGGTAACCAAAGACATCGGTCGAGGATACTGCAGGCCAACCTACATCACTCGACGGCAGCTACAGGCATTTTGGAAGCCCAACTGGCAAACCAAAGGGCTGACTCGCCCTTTTACAAGAGCCTTGGGTCCGCGAAGGTACTATACAAGGCCTGGACTCAGCCGGTAATGTTTTATACAACACTGGCGGAACAAAGCCTAGATCATGTATCGTTTTCAACAAGGATGTTGAATTTCTACCTGCCCAGAGTTGTGCACGGATGACCTGGTGGCAGCGTATGTAAACCTGCGGGGATGGCAGAGAGCGAATGTGATCTTTTGCTCGGCTTACCTTCCCGGGGAGAAGAAGGACCCTTCAGAAGAACTAAGAACAGTAGTGAAATATGCCCGGAAGCACAACCGGAGCTACTGGTGGGTTGCGATTGCGACGCCAATGCCCACCACTCCAGCTGGGGAAGCATGGACATCCACTATAGAGGTGAGTTACTTTTTGATTTTCTTCTTACTAACTGTCTTGAAATCCTGAACAAAGGATGTGAGCCAACCTTTGTGACCAGAACAAGACAGGAAGTATTAGATTTAACATTCGCTACTAAAAACTTAGCTAGACTAATTGTTGACTGGGAAGTTAGTAGGGAAACCTCCTTGTCAGATCATAGGCACATAATCTTCGGACTGACAACACAATTACGCAATGTAACACAAACATTTAAGGATCCCACGTGCACTGACTGGGAGGGCTATTGCAGCTCTCTAGATCGGGAACTAGAATCAATGCCAAAAAGTATGAGATCGCGAGAATGTATTGAAGTAGCTACGAACATTTTCTCCAGAGGCATAACAAGGGCCTTTAAAAGTAATTGTCCACTAAAAACAAAAACTTCAAAACGACAAGTGCCGTGGTAGAACTCTGAGCTGATGAAACTCAGAACCAAAACACGGAAGCTTTTCAATAGGGCTAAGAGGACTGGAGAATGGGACTCATACAGACAAGCTCTAAATGACTACAGCAAGGAAATTAGGAAGGCTAAAAGGGCATCGTGGAGAAAGTTCTGTGGGGAAATTAACAACACGCCTCAAAGTGCAAGACTCCACAAGTTAATTGCCAAAGCCAGAACTAACCAAATTGGTCTTTTGAAAAAGCCAAGCGGATCCTTTAAGGTAGATGAAAAGGAAACACTGAAGTTGCTGGCCCTTACTCACTTTCCAGAAGCTCACGAGGTGCAACTGCCCTCAGACGAGCCCAATCTCGTGCGTTTGATAATACGCCCACTGGTACTTTGATTAGAGGACTGCGCGAAAAAGATGTAGACTCTACAACGGTTAAATGGGTAAATGAAATGCTCTCTATTTATTTATTTATTTATTTATTTTAAGGAACATCTACAGTATACATACGCAGCTTACACAAAAAATAAATTACAGTAACGGTACAGTTTCTTATATGCATACCTTTTAGCGACGTCCACAACATTCTCCGCACAAGTCATGTCAACAGATATTATTTCGAAAAACATAATTATAAAAAACTACAGTATAAATAAAAGATAAAGTAAACTGTCACCAACATTCTCAAAAACAACAACAATTCACAATTTATAGAAGTATGTACTCACAATTGATTTAAAAATAAATAATTCTACCTACCCACATCAATGCACAAAAACCAATATGGGCATGCCAGTCGTCAAAATTAAGAAAACTACCTATTTGCAATACGTACTAGTAGAATGTCACAAACCAAAACTTTAAACTCAGTAAATTTATACAATATCTATCGTCCATTACATATAATTGTCAATTCATAGTTAAATTAAATCATTTCATCATTATCAAATTAGTAATTGTATGTTAGATTATTATGTCAATAAATGGTTAAAACAATTTGGGATTGCTTTAGAATCGTGCCAATCGAATTAAGGGGGGAGAGGGGTGGGAGGGGGTAGGGGGAGGGGGGAGTACCCCCCCGGCAACTCCCCCCCTGCGGAAACGCTTAGTTTTTAAGTTATGAACATTTTCATAAACTAACCTAAAAGTATATTTTTGAAGGCTAAGTAAGTTTCTTATACCTGCTCCCTAGCCCCCATTTACCTACTCCCCCACCCCTATGTACCTACTCCCTAACCATTATCAACCTAAGTGGGGCCTGGCCTGGATGCAATTTATTACCAATGAACCCGAGTATCTGTCCCCACACGGGTCCGTTGGGAATTGAAGATAATTTCATGGACAAGGGCTTGCCAAGGACGTGGGGTCCGTTGGGAAAAAAAAAATCCATACTGACCTCTCCACCCTGATAATAAAAAAAATTGTTTAGGTTGCTACAAAAAAAATAACCACGAAGGCTAATGCGGGAGCTCCGCTCCCGCCTTAGCCTTCTAACCTAATCTATCCAAGTCGGATTGCGCGAGGTGTATACTGCACTACATGGTGGTTGTACTAGGTAATCACTTTATCGTTTTTTATTAATTATTGCATTATTAAATAATACAAGTGCTAAAATATATTCAAATAGTAAAAAAATAGTAAATTTTTTAAAATTAACTATATTTAATTGTATAAAAATAATAATATAGCGTTTTATTATGCACTAGCGGACGTCACGCGGTTTCACCCGCGTAGTTCCCGTTCCCGTGGGAATATGGGAATAAAATATAGCCTATGTTACCCGCAAAGAGTGTAGCTTTCCAACAGTGAAAGAATTTTTCAAATCGGTCCAGTAGTTCCGGAGCCTATTCGTTACAAACAAACAAACAAACAAAAAAACAAATCTTTCCTCTTTATAATATTAGTATAGATTACTTAGTCCCGTTCCCGGAAACTTTAAGGTTGTTTTTATCATTTTATGCAATTTTAAATAATACAGACGTTAATATATATTCAAATAGTAAAATTATTAAAATAAACTATATTTATAACATATATAAATAATAATATAGCGTTCTATTATGCATTTTTTATTTCATTTCACGCAACTTTAAACAGCCATAAAAAAAAAACCATGCATCTCCTCACTGGGGGAGGGGTATTTTTGAGAAGGGGAGACCCACCCCTATCCAACGCAACCCCTAAAAACCCTAAAATCGATTGGCACGATTCTAAAGCCCACCCAACAATTTTTTAACACAATTCAATAAAATACATTAAAAATATAATTTACATAAAATGTCTGTTTCTTTTTTTTTTCTTTTTCAATTAAACAATGATAAATTAGCTATTAGACTTATTAGTATCTACCTATTAACAGTAAAATAACACAAAATAAATAAAACAAAATGAAATAAATTAAATAAATTAAATTAAATTAAATAAATTAAAATGAAATAAATTAACATTATTGTCTCTCGATCTCCAAGAGGTATTTTCTAAATTTGTGTAAGGAATCCGCAAATATGTCAAGACTGGCCGTAGCTCCTGAGCCCCCCGCACACAGGGCGTTGTACTCGGAACAGATCCGTATAACTGGCGATTGCATACCGACTTGCGTCCTACAGCGCGGGATGTAAAACGTTCTTGCCGTAGGGTGCCTTGGAATCCGACTAGGTACGTTGAGTCCAATGCTGAAGAGCAACTGATCACAGTCGATCTTGGCATTAACGATTTTGTGTAGGTACACCAGATCCTGGACCTTGCGTCGTTGATGCAGCGTGTTCATTTCAAAGTAGGCGAGTCTTTGGTTATATGGGATCCTGTGCGATATTCCGGGAGATATGTAGGCCAAAAAATAATAGAAGCGCTCGTGGCCCCGCGGACTCAGTGTTCTGTAAACGATCACTGCAGTAAGCAACTTTCACTATGGCCGGTCCATGGATGGGTGACCATCCATGTGATCACTTTGTGACATTTATTTGAGCGTTTCCGTGCTTCGGAAGGCACGTTAAGCCGTTGGTCCCGGTTGCCAGTAAAATGGCAGTCGTTAAGCTAAGTTGAAGGCTTTATTTCAACAGCAGGCAGTCACAACCTGCGCCTGTCCATTTAAACACGGCAATACGGCTCACCACCTATTACGTGGGACACATTATACAAAGGTGAAATGTGGGCATATAATATGCCTCTGCCTACCCCTTCGGGGATAAAGGCGTGACCATATGTATGTATGTATGTAGGCCAAATGCCTGGTGAACGCACGTTGAATACTCTCTATTCGCTGAGAGTGCACAGCATAGAAAGGACTCCAGACCACACTCGCATACTCCAGGTGACTACGAACGAGTGCATTATAGAGTATTATTCTAGTGCTTACTTGGCGGAATTCCCTTGTACTCCTTTTGATGAACCCAAGCATCTGAGCACCCTTCCTGGCAACAGTGTCTATGTGAGATGTAAATTTCAATTTGCCATCTAAGACTACTCCCAGGTCCTTAACCTCACTAACCTCCCGGACCTGTGTTCCCCCTATACCGTAGGTTGATCGTATGGGATGCATTTTTTTTGTGTATTTTATATGAAGGCATTTCTGGGCGTTCAGAGTCATACAGTTATGTAGACACCACTCGTGGACTCCATCAATGTCACTCTGTAACTTTTCAGTGTCAGATTGTGACTCGATTACCCGGTATATCTTCAGGTCGTCAGCAAAAAGTGAACATCTCGAATGTTTGATGTATTTAGTGATATCGTCAATGAAAAGAGAAAAAAGAACAGGGCCAAGATGGGACCCCTGCGGAACGCCAGAGGACGCAAAGTACACCTCCGAGTTCTATCCCTTCACGGATACAGTCTGCGATCTAGCCTGGAGGTAAGACCGAAACCAGTTCAGGAGACTTCCATGCACTCCATGACCCTCCAGCTTAGACAACAACAATGAGTGGTTCACCCTATCAAATGCACTGGAAAAATCCGTATAGATTGCATCAACCTGCCTGCCCTTGTCGATGTCCGCAGCAAGATCGGACACGAATGAGGTCAGATTTGAGTTCACAGAGCGACCCGCCTTAGGGCGGGTCGCTCTGTGTACTCAAATCTGACCTCGAAGAATCGACTCAGCCGTGCTGAGTTGTGGTAATGGCCTTATTTATGTGATGCGTTATAATAGGACATACAAGTGACTCGCACAGTTTTGAGAAGCAAGAGAGTATCGAAATGGGACGGTAATTCACGACGCTGTTCTGGTCCCCCTTTTTGTACACTGGTATTATGCGAGCCATCTTCCACTCATTTGGAAAAACTCCATCCTTGAGGGAGCGATTTATAATCAGAGAGAGTGGCAGAGCAAGTGTCGGACCGCAGCGCTTTACGAATACAGGGGGTATGAAATCCAGCCCCGCCCCTTTCTTTGCATTAATTAATTTAATCTGCCTTAGAACTTCTGCTTCAGTAAATGAAATATTGCACAATGAATTTCCAGTCCCTCCATCGGGAATGGCACGAGCAAGGTGTTTGGGGGGTACGCTACTGAAAACAGATGAGAAGTATTTCGCAAAAAGATCCGCGATTTCCAAACCAGTCTCACCACTCAAGTCAGCGAAGTACATCTTTGCAGGCAAGGATTGTTGATCTTTGCGTTTATCCCTAATGAAAGTCCACAAGGTCTTTGGGTCTTTTGAGATATTTTTTTCGATTTGAGATATATAGTTATTATAGCATACCTTTACCTGCTTGTGGCACCGGTGCCTTAATATGTCATATTCCATTTTATCTCTTGGATTTTTGTATTTTTTATATCTAAGCCGTATTTTATTTTTCTCCGAAAGAATGCGAGTCAACCCGGCGTCAAACCACGGCGGATGCCTAGACGACCGTGTCTTACGCTTTGGTACGTGCTGTGAAATTATTTCATGAAGATGATCATATAATAACCCCACCATGTCATTCACCGTAGCGGATTCGGAAAAAAAATCAGTCCAGACGACTTCACTTAGCTTATTTGAAATGTTTGCATAGTCAGCCTTGAAAAAGTTAAAATCATTCCTAGGATTTGGTTTAAGGTACTCCCGAGAGACCTCAACTGGGACACTTAGTAATAAGGGTGGGTGCTTTTTGTCGATTTTACTAATAGAAATTGAGAGGGAGCTGACGTTGGTGTCTGTAAGGTTAGTCAATATTAGATCCAAGAAATTACCGTCTACATTACTAATATTATTAACTTGCTTCATATCGTTTAGGGACATAAAATCTATGAGAGAATTCCCCAAAGCACAGTTATAGTTAGAAGGGGTCATACAGTGATCTGCAGAATCCTCAGTCCATTTTATGAATCGTAGGTTGAAGTCACCCAATATCACTATGTCATTTACGTGATGCATGATGTTCGAGGTGTTGTCAAGAAATTCATTAAGCGAATTAACTGCAACCGGAGGAGGCAAGTAAACTGCGCATATGGCTATTTTTTTGGTTACATTTTCTACTTTTATTTGCAGTGTAATCCACATGTCCTCACGGCCACACTTCCAAGACTGCATGCGAACAGAGGGAATGTCTCGAGATATTGCAATTAAGATTCCACCCCCATCTTTCTTCCCAGAACTCTCCAAAGATCGATCCCTACGATATACTACATACCTTGAGTCTATCAATTCACGATTAAACACATTCTCGTTAAGCCAAGTTTCGGTTATTACTATCACAGAATGGTTACACATAGAAATATTTTTATAGATATCAGCAGTTTTGGTGCGAGTACCACCGGCATTCTGGTAATATATATCAAGCATTTTAATAGATAATAGTACCAGTACATTACCTAAAATTATATCTAAACAATAATATTTAATTAGGACTAAACTATTGTCTTTAAGCTTTCAATAGACCGTATAACAATTGCCTGACTTTGTTCGTCCTTTCTAAGAAAAATTCTACCGTTACGAACCCAAACGAATTTATAAGATAGTTCCTTGGCTTTCTTACGTGCTGCAGCGTGGAGGGACTTGTTCTTCGGTGTAAGGTGCTCAGCGACGAATACAGGAACCTTCGCACCACCTAGACCCAGATGATGTGAGTTTAATTTATCTTTAGGATTCCTCTTGTTAAACGTATAGACTCCGGCGAGTAAAGTATCTCGCTTAAGAGGACTACGAAGTTTAAGAATTATGGAGCGAGGCCTATTGCTATCTCTATTTATTTTTGCAACTCGAGTCACGTGAAGTATGTCTTCTTGGTTAAAAGGGCATGCTACGGATTTCGCCAGTTGCAGTGCCGTGTTTATCAAATTTTCGTTCCGAAATTCGGGCAAACCCACAATCTCGACGTTGCTATCCCTCATGTTCTGTTCTATATTGGACAGACGTTCTGAGAGATCTGTTACAGTACCTCTCAGCTCTGAGTTTTCTTTTTGCAACTCTCTTAATACAGTGGACTCTTTCTCCATTTTATTTTTGAGATCTTCATACAGGTTGTTAAAAAATGACACAGTCTCCTGGAACCCCAAAATCTGCTCATTAATAGCCTTCAGTTGGTTCGGTATTATCTCTTCAATCGTGGATCTAATAATCGCTTTCATATCGTGGTTCAAAATTGTGCGCAATTGACTCTCTGAAACGTATTTATCTTTACCTTCCGACTGCTCGAGACCTGTATGACTTGGTTTGCCCCGCCGTGTCACGTTGTTTGTTTCTGAAGGGCTCAATGTTATCGTTGGACAATTCTGAGATCTTATAGGCGTGTTGGTATTATCAGTCTTCGGTAGCTTGCATCGGCATTCCGGGCACTGCCAAGTGCTTTTGAGGTCGTTGTTCATGGCGTTAAACTTCCTCTGCGTTAAATTAGCACAGTCAAAGTCATATTTACTACCGCAAGTTGCACACTTGATGCACTCCTTGGTTTTGATTGGTCTGTTACAGCCGCCGCAGTTGTTTGCAGTTGAAGCCATTATAAATATGACGGAGCCAGACACGAAGCCCGTATAATTGTGCAACACTGTCAGATACTACCAATTTATTAGTATTTTGCTGCTCTTGCAACACTTTAGAGACAATATATTTTGAGCTCACTACGGTATGCGGTAGACGTAAGATTTTATACTTGATGGTCAGAAGGCGGGGTCTAACTCAATTTGACAGCTGGTTTCTGTACACATGAAATTATCTTGTTCTTGTTGGGTAATTGTTAATTACACGGATATTCTAACAATGCACTTATCCATGTGTTGGTGCTGTTTTAAATCTTGTTGACGTTATCGGATCTCTTCTATAGTGATATTTTGCAATAAATATGCCGATTTTTGACTGCGATATACGCCCAAAACATCCGCGGCAGGTCTGTACACATATCACTGTCACTGAATCAAGGTCCGACTTGAAGAAACTTTATTTATCAATTTCCTCCAACACGAGTACAAAAAACACCTGTTGACTGCTCTCTGAAAGAACAGTTCATCTTGAACTACACAATAAATTACACACTAGAATTGGCAACTGTCAGAGGATGCCCGCAGAACTGATGATCTGCAACAGGCTTGCAGGAGGGAGATGGGGACTAAAACCCCATATAATCCTCTGGCTCTTTAAGGCCATTGTGAGGCCGATGGTGTCTTACGCCTCAGTGGTATGGTGGAGAAAGCTGGAGCAGAAAACAATAATCACAAAACTGAGCAGCCTACAAAGGGCTGCTTGTATTATCACAACAGGGGCCGTGTCAACATCACCGATCAGGGCACTAGAGGCACTGCTAAACCTTGCTCCTTTACATATCTATTTGGAGAGAGAGAGGCAAAGGCCAGCATGCACAGAGTCTGCAACTCGGAGAAGGTGGCATGGCTCTCACAAAACGTGAGATCTTTACAGGACGCTGTTGATGATATCCCAGTTTTGGGCATGCCATTGGACACAATGCACCCAAAAATTCATACACAGAAACTATATTCTGTGGAAATTCCGTCTAGAGAAGACTGGAACGAGGGTAATATTACCTGGAAACCAGGTAGTCTCAGATGGTACACAGATGGATCAAAATCCGGTTCTAAGGTAGGATGCGGAGTTTATGGGGAGGAACCAAAAAGAAGACTGAGTGTGAATCTTGGAAAGTACTTCTCGATATTCCAGGCAGAGGTTTACGCCATCATTGAATGTGCAGCAATGAATCTGCAAAGCAACTACCGTAACAAAACTATCTATATAAATTCAGATAGTCAAGCAGCACTATTGGCCGTGGCCTCAGATGTTCTCACCTCGAGACTGGCCGAAAGTTGCATGCAATTGCTAAACACCCTGGGAGCGAAAAACATGGTGATTTTAAGATGGGTGCCAGGTACAGCGGGGCACGAAGGCAATGATATTGACGACGAACTCGCTAGAGCAGGAGCCGAACAGAAGAGCTTTGGTCCAGAACCGATCTGCGGTATACCAAAGGGTCTTGTTAAGCTCACCCTGGACACCTTCTGTCTCTTTGCAGCTATCCAACTCTAGAGGAATACCCCAGGAATGGAACATTCAAAGAAACTAATTCCTGCCTTCCGCAAAAAGACTTCCTCGGAAATCTTGGCGTTGAGCAGGAATAACTTGCGCATTCTGGTTAGGGCACTTACTGGGCATTGTGGGTTGAACAAACACATGCACAATCTGGGGATTAGTGACACACGACAGTGTAGGCTGTGTATAGAGGCCGATGAAACACCTGTGCACATCCTGACAGAATGCCCAGCCTTGATGCGTAGTCGCAGTTTTCTACTTGGAGGCCACATATTGGATCCAAGTGAGATCAAACGAATCGGGGCTATGAACATACTGCACTTCCTGGAATTTGCAGGACTCAGCCTAGAACTTTACGCAGTGGCGATCACAACAGATCAGTAATGGTCGCAGTGAGACTAGCTTTAAAGGCTAGAAAAGCCACTCTCCCTCGAATAATAATAAATTCCCAACAGTGAACGAATTTTTCAAATCAGTTCATTAGTTTTGGTTTTGTTGAAACATACCAACAAATAAATAATACATTTTTTTTCCTCTATATAATAAACTAGCTGTCCCGCGCAACTTCGTTTGCGTCACATGGGAGTGAGAAAGAGAGAAGTGTGGTATAAATATTTAGTGATATAATGTTTCCCGTCGCATTTACTCCATCGCATAGTTCATTAGAGCTGACCTGCACAACTTCGGTTGCGTCACATGAGAGTGAGAAGGAGTGAGGCGTGGTATTGATATGTAAAGTGACATAATGTTTCCCGTCACATTTACTTCCGCCCGTCCTTTTTTAGTACGGATCCGACTCGCACTTGAACGGTTTTTATCGTTCATTTGACTGGCTACTACTGCAGACCACGATTATTGCCGTTCGTCGCCTGGCTCAAATTTGAAAACTTAATATGAGGGTTATTATAAGCGAACCGTAAGGGATAGGCATATGCTGTTAAGGACTTTTTTTTATAACTTTTTAAGAGAAACAATTTTATAATACACTACATTTTTACGTAACTTTAACCATTTCCGCAGTGTACGCAATGGAAGCTCTGAAAAGAAAGAAATTTTCCCCGCTCTCAAAACATTATTCATGGCTGCTCCGCCACTATTCGTCTTAGCGTGATGGTATATTGTCATTAACTTTCCTCAATAAATTGACTATTAAACTGTAAAATTATTTTTGAAATGCAGCCAGTAGTTTCTGAGATCCTAACACAAACAAACTCTTCAGTTTTAAAATATTGTGAGCGGACCTTAAGAGACAGACAAATTAGGTTATTGTGAGCGAACCTTAAAAGATAGACATATGCTGTCGCGGACTTTTTTTGGAATTTCTAAGTGAAACAATTTTGTAGTACAGAATTTTTACGTAACTTTAACCATTTATGCAGCGTACGCCTTGGAAGCTCTCAGACGATAAAAAATATTCCCCGTTTTCGAAACATTCTTGATTGCTGCTCCGCTTGTATTCGCCTTAGCGTGATGTTATATAGCCTATAGCCATCCTCAATAGATAGACTATCAAACTGTAAAAAAAAATCCGAAATCCAACCAGTAGTTCCTGAGATCCTAGCGTTCAAACAAACAAACAAACAAACTCTTCAGCTTTATAATATTAGTATGGATACAGATTATAATGTGTCGATGGGCATAAAAGTTAGAGCAAATAGAGCAAACGTTCTCTTACATGGCTAGAAAAACGATCTATTGTAGCTAAATGGACTAAAATTCATTGTAATCATCAAAGATGTTGCTTAGATGTGCGATCTCACCTAGCGCTTACGAAGAGTAGATCTTACTATGGCTTAGGGAATACCCCCATATAACCCTTAAAATATTAAGCAATCAATTAAGGACTGTGTGCACCATTCAAATCGATTAGAATGATATTTCGATACTTAGGTACCTATTATATTAATCTTTATTGAACAATAAGAGAAACCGAAGCAGTAAATTCATATTCATCATGCACTGATAAAGTATAATATATTCTATGACTGTGCAGGCCTGAAGCGATTACTACAATAGTAATTAAACTACTTTAGTTTTTTACAATTTTAAAAAACAAAAATTCTAATTTGATAATTTGAGTAACACTGAGGTAATATTTGTGGGTCGCGTGCTCGTATATATACACCGCAGGACGTCTCGACAGCACATTACAACAACTACTCACAACCACAACGACATGAAACCCTTTGTGAGTATTAAATTAAATTATTATAGTAAGAATATTTACTATAATAAACAATAATCAGATTACATTATTTCGTCACCAACCATGGATTCCAACATAATTCACGTTTTATTTTTAAATTTCAGGTAGTCCTGTGCGCTTTGGTCGCCGCCTGCTCTGCTGCTACTACGGTGCGGGAGAAGCGTGGATACGGCAACGGCTGGGAAGGCGGGTACGGCGGTGAACAGAGCGCCAACGACGTTGGGTGGAACGACGGTGTTGCATCGGCTGTTGGCAGCGGTGGTTGGAGTAAGAATAACGACGGTTGGAAACAAAACAGTGGGTGGAATAGTGGCGGAGATGGTTGGAACCAGGACAATGGACGGCACAAAGACGAAGGACTGAACGCTGCAAACATTATCTGGAATTATGGCAGCGGCGGTTGGCGTAAGGACGAAGGACACAGCACTGGAAATATTGTCTGGAATAATGGCGGCGACGGTTGGCGAAAGGACGTGGTACTAAATGCAGGCAACACTGTCTGGAATTATGGTAGTAGCGGTTGGCGCAAGGACGAAGGGCAGAGCGCTGGAAACAATGGCTGGAATAATGGCAACGACGGTTGGCGCAAGGACGAAGGACTGAGCGCTGGAAACAATGGCTGGAATAATGGCAACGACGGCTGGCGCAAGGACCAAAGACAGAACATTGGAAACAATGGCTGGAATAATGGCAACGACGGCTGGCACAATAACGAAGGACAGATCATTGGAAACAATGGCTGGAATAATGGCAACGATGGCTGGCGCAATAACGAAGGACAGAACATTGGAAACAATGGCTGGAATAATGGTAACGACGGCTGGCGCAATAACGAAGGACAGAACATTGGAAACAATGGCTGGAATAATGGTAACGACGGCTGGCGCAATAACGAAGGACAGAACATTGGAAACAATGGCTGGAATAATGGCAACGACGGCTGGCGCAATAACGAAGGACAGAACATTGGAAACAATGGCTGGAATAATGGCAACGACGGCTGGCGCAATAACGAAGGACAGAGTGCTGTAAATAAAGGCAAAGACGGCTGGCACAAGGATCAAGGACAGAGCGCTGGAAACATTGTATGGAATAATGGCGGCAACGGTTGGCCCAAGGACGTAGGACTGAGCGCTGGAAACATTGTATGGAATAATGGCGGTAACGGTTGGCGTAAGGACGTAGGACTGATCGCTGGAAACAATGGCTGGAATAATGGCAACGACGGTTGGCGCAAGGATGAAGGACAGAGCGCTGGAAACATTATATCATGGAATAATGGCGGCGATGGTTGGGGCAAGGACATAGGAATAAACGCAGGCAACATTGTATGGAATTATGGTAGTGGCGGTTATCGCAAAGACGAAGGACAGAGCGTTGAATACAATGACTGGAACAATGGCGGCAGCGATTGGCGCAAGGACGAAGGACAGAGCGCTGGAATCAATGTTTGGAATAATGGCAACGTCGGTTGGCACAAGGACGAAGCACAGAGCGCTGGAAACAATGGCTTGAATAATGGTAACGACGGTTGGCGCAAGGACGAAGCACTGAGCGCTGGAAACAATGGCTGGAATAGTGGCAGTGTTGGCTGGAGCAAGAATGCAGGTGACAACGGTTGGACTGAGAATGATGGAATAACTACCAGACAGAGGTACGCCAACGGTGGTTATGAATGGAGCCTCACCACGCCATATACTAAAGTTTTCGACATCAGGAAAGTCTTGGGCGTACACTCCGCAGGTTCCGGCAGTGGACTCTATCAAGGGGTATCTGGAGTGTACGCCGGCGGTTACAATGATTGGCGGTGAACACTCTTTTCCCCTTTATAAGACATCGTGAACTGATTAATTTAAGTACATTATTTAATTAATATAATACTTAATTATGCCTAAACATTTTTATTTATTTTGTTGCCCCGTATGGCGACGGGAAAGAGTACAAAATGTCGCCACCCCAATTCATCCCGAGGGTGTCCTAAGAGGGAACACTTTCGCAACACTATCCATTGCGTAGAGAAGGTCAACTTGAAATTAGTCAGTAAAATGACAATCGTTAAGCCAAGTTGAACACCTTAAGGGCGGTATGAAAAATTTCAACTGCTGGTCGCGGCGACCTGCGCCTGTCCATTTCAACACGACGATAGGCTCGCCACCTACTATGTGGGACATAAAACTACAAGGTGAAATGTGGGCGTATACTATGCCTCTGCCTACCCCTTCGGGGATAAAGGCGTGACTATATGTATGTATGTATTTATGTATCAAGAATGTTTCTGATATGAATGTATTATGCTTAGCTTTCTATGAGAAACATTCAAACATATACAGTACGGGGCCATAACGAATGCACATCGGCAATCATCGCATTTCCGAATGCAAACGAATGCTCATTTCCATGCACATCAATTATTAGATTAGTCGTTTATCAGAATTTGAATTTAGCACTAAGTACTTTATTGTTGTTTTGTTTTGATTTCACGTGAAATACATAGAGCTGTAAAACACGATGTAACTATTTTTAATTATTGCTATATTCTTGTTAGGAAAAAATAATCTTCAAATAATCTTCATAAATATATATTTTATATAAGATCGACAAAAAGTGTAATATTGTGGTGACAAATTGCTAGGCCATCGGCCACAACACGGTTTAACCCTGTACCCTTAGTCGACTTATGCGACATATTATTTTTCTTATTCTAATAGAACACCGCACGGGGAAAAATACGGAATTAGTATAATAAAAACAAAATCATGTATATTCAATTCCTTCCATTTCACTATCTGTGCTCTCATTGAGGTCTGTGTCACTGCCACTATCAGCTGTATTTATTACTAGCCTATCCAATCTATCTATTTTGTCGTCCATAGCGTGTTGAATTCCTCGATATTCATTCTCGCATTTTATCGCATGATCGCAAACCTTTTTCCACTCATCAGCCCCGATCATGTTTAATTTTTCAGTTAATAATGTCTTTATTGAACTTAAATTCATATCCATGTTTCTCGCGGCTACATAGCCTTTTAGTTGAGACCATATATTTTCAATTGGATTAAAATCCGGATGGTACGGTGGCAATCGCAACACAGTGTGCCCATGTTCGGCTGATATCTTGTTCACGGAAAACTCTGTAAATCTGTCCTTGTGCTGACATATAATATTATATATCTGAGGTTTTGTTAATTTATGATCAACGGAAATTTCGTGTCTTTGTAACCAATTGATCATTTCCGGTTTATTGGTGTTTGAGTTGCGGGGTCTTTCAACATATTTATTGTGATAGGGTGCGTTGTCGATAACCAGAACAGAATCATTAGGTATATTTGGAATTAATTGATTAACCAGCCACTTCTCGTAGTTTTCGTTATTCATTTCGTTGTGATAATCACCTTTAGCGTCCGTGGAATTATACGTTAAAAAGGCTCCTGGTACAAAGCCTTTTTCGTTACCTGCGTGAAAAATTATCAAATGTTGACCTTTTGAAATCGGTTTTTTTACCCCTATTTGCTTATCATCATCGTATTTTGTCCAGATATTCAATTCGTTTGAGAGCTACATCGTGCTTTTCCATTAGAACTTTTCTATTGTCTTTTATTTTTGTGAACGCAAATCCCATTTTTATTGTAGGCAGTTGTTTGTAACGCAGATGAAAATCGTACACCATTCTTCTAACAACATCATAATCAAAATCGTCCATATCTAAACGAAATTGTTTTTTTGGTCTCCCATTTTTTCGAGAGCTGGATTTTGTTCCACTGGAATGTGTATTATCAGTGCCAGTGCCGACTTCGTTTAATATATTGTTCAAAGTTCTTTTTGAAATTCCAGTGGCATCTGCAACTCTCTGTTGAACCTTCTTAAAATAATTACTTACATTAACATCCTCATGTTTTTTAAATTGGTTGGCTTCAGATAAAAAATATTTATAAACATTATGGATAATTTCGCGTGACTGGTAGACTAACGGCTTACCTTTTTTCCCTATAGATGCCATAGAATAGAATAGAATAAAACTTTATTTGCACACCATGTTATACTTTACAGAAATAAATAATTGCAGATATTGTACAAAGGGCGGCCTTATCGCTAAATAGCAATTTCTGCCAGGTAACCTTGGGATGGACAGAGAAAGATATAGATTATAAGACAAATGGGTAGTTTAGGTGTAGAAATAATATGATACAAAACAATAAAACATACCAGTAGGTATGTAAATAAACAAAGAACTAAGTACATATTATAGATATATCTCACATATACACATACAAATATCCCTACATACAAAATACATACATACAAATATACATACATACCTACTAATATACATACAAACTAATATACATACATATAAATATACACACAAATATACATAGCTAAATGTATACATTTCAGTGTGGAAACCACATATCAAGCTTAGGAACATGCTACCGGGCTAAATAGTGTTCCTTCACCATGCGCTTAAAGGCAACCATAGACTGTGCCTTTTTAATCGTTATAGGCAGCGCATTCCACAATCGCACAGCCTGTACGGTGAAAGATTTATCATAAAAACCGGAAGAGTGAATAGGCATAGCCAATACCAAGGATTCCGACGACCTCAAGGATCTTGAATGTGTGTCATTAAGGTACATGAATCGTTCTTTGAGATAAGTTGGGGAACATGGATTGAATAGTATACTGTAAAGCATAAAGAGGATATGAGCATTCCGACGAAAACGAATTGGAAGCCACTCGAGCTGTTTGCGATACTCAGATACATGATCATATTTGCGTAATCCAAATATGAATCTTATGCAGAAGTTTTGAAGGCGCTCAAGTTTATCAAGTTGCTCCTCTGTGATATCGAGATAACTATCTAATCTAGAATAGGGCGAAGGAGAGATTGAGCAAGCGTAATTTTAGTGGTAATTGGCAGAAAATTGCGTAGTCGACGCAAAGACCCTGCAGATGCGAACATTTTCCGGCTGACTTCTTGTAGTTGGGGACGCCAGGATAGCGTGCCATCAATCAAAATTCCCAGATTTTTAACTGTTGCGCTACTGGGTATTGCAATACCGTTAAACATTATGTCAGGCAGTTGAACCCCGTCCAATCGTGACACCATATTGGGACTGCCGATAACGGAAACTTGAGTCATAGTAGGTACTAATTTAATTTTATAGGGGTTTTAGCAGCTCTATATATATATTGGCTTAGATAAGCGACTGCACTCTCTAGCATTTGGACCATGACTGACAAAACAAACGTCATGGTGTGTGCGACACAGATATCGCTATACGAAGTAGAAATTAGCCGATTGCCTCTTTCTAAAGCTCGATGTGCATTCTTTTTGGCCCTTTACTGTATGTATATTTCATAGTGATGCCGCCTGCGGCGCTGGAGGTCCTGGGTTCGATTCCTAGGTCGGTCCAAATATTTGTGTGATCCACAAATGTTTGTTTCGGAGTTTGGGTGTTTCCTTTGTTTACCTAACTAGCGGACGTAACGCGGTTTCACCCGCGTAGTTCCCGTTCCCGTGGGTATACGGGAATAAAATATAGCCTATGTTCACCGCAAAGAGTGTAGCTTCCCAACAGTGAAAGAATTTTTTAAATCGGACCAGTAGTTCCGGAGCCTATTCGTTACAAACAAACAAACAAAAAAACAAAAATACAAAAAGCAAATAAACAAATTTTTCCTCTTTATAATATTAGTATAGATATGTAAGTATTTAGAAATTTATAAGTATGTCTATTAGTCGTCTAGATCCCATAACACAAGCTTATAAATATTAGCTTACTTTGGGCTAGATGGTATTGTGTATGAATGTCCACAAATATTATTATTATTATTCATCGGTATTCCCCTTTAACTTAGAGGTGGTGGTGTATCTTAGTGTAGATAACCAGAACGGTCAAGTAGAGGTAGCGGTGGAGAAGAAGGGGGAACCTGATAACCTGACAATGAACATGTGCAATTTAATATTCTGAACCCTTCAATCCCCTTGGAAATGCACTTACCTTGAACTCTTGTTGGTAGGTAGGCGCTGCTCCCAGCTTTGCGTTCGGGGTCTTGATTCACGACCGCGAAATATGCACACAGGAGTTATAACCGTAACTCTCGAGACTGTGGCTGATGATAAGCGATGTAGCGCGATATGATGGGTAATCACAGCGGCCGATAGCGGAGCGGAGCGTTAAGAGACGGGTGCGTGCGTATCTTCCAATAGCTATGGCGGAATGTGAATGTAGGAAGCGGGCGGGATAGTGTTGCCATAGACAATACATAAAAGTAAGATGCGTTTAGTGCGTGAGTGTTGACATATAATAATTATAATAAATACCATTAAATACATAAACTAAAAAATATGTATGCGTCGGTACTGGCGCATCCAACTTCGGGGGGCTTAGAGGATTCTTCCTCTACATTGAATAAACAAAATAAAAAAATAAAAGGAATGAAAACTTATGAACTAAAAAATAATTCAAAAGCGTAGGAGTTATTGCGTGGGTAACGGGCAAAGCCGAGTTACAGGACGAATGTATTCACCAGAAGAAGTCTTAATTCTGACGACTCTAATTACACCATCCTTCCCGGGAAACACCTCTGATACAACCGCGAGTGGCCACGATAAAGGATGCGTATTGTCATCCTTAACAACAACTACAGTTCCTATCGTCACAGGTTTGGACGGCATATTCCACTTATGTCTAAGTTGGAGAGAGGTAAGATATTCTTTGCTCCAACGTGTCCAGTAACTTTGAACAATTCTATTTAATAATTGATAGCGGGTGAGTCTGTTATCTGGTAATAGGGGTTCAATGTGTTCAGCGGGTAAATATTTAAGCGGAGTAACATTAAGAAAATGATTAGGCGTTAGGGGGGTTGGATCCGATGGATCCGAAGAAAGTATGCAAATCGGACGGCTATTCAAAATGCCTTCAATTTGCACCAATATTGTACTGAATTCTTCATAGGTGAGTATTTGACTCCCGATAGCTTTAAATAAATGAGACTTAACACATTTGACATTAATTTCAGGCAACGAATTAAAATTGGGCCCGAAAGGTGGGCTGTGCTGAAACTGAATCTTATGTTGAGTTAGATATTTATTCAGATCATTTTTATAATTAGTGGACTGTATAAGCGTGTAAATTTCGTTCAATTTTCGTTTCGCACCTATGAAATTAGTGCCTCCATCGCTGTACAACACTGAAACAGGACCCCTGCGTGAGATAAAACGTTTAAAGGCAGCGAGAAATAAATCTGTACTAAGATCACTTACTAACTCTAAATGGAGCGCCTTTGTTGTGAGACAGACGAACAAGCAAATATACGCTTTATGACTTTTTACTCCACGACGCCTTATGTGAGTTACGTAAAAGGGTCCCGCGTAATCAACTGCGGTATGCACAAACGACTTTACTTGTGAAACTCTAATGGATGGAAGATCACCCATAGGTGGAGTTGTAGAACGAGGCCTAGCTTTAAAACATAAATTACATTTATGTACTCGTTGGCGAATCAAATTTCGTGCAGAAAGAATCCAATACTTTTGGCGAGTCAATGCTAACACTAGTCCAGGACCGGTGTGTAAATTGTCGGTGTGATAGTGGTCTACTAAGAGCGACACTATACGTCCTTTAGGTGATAGCAGTATTGGATATTTTGTATTGTAATTTAGTTGAGAATGAGTAAGTCGACCACCTACTCTAATTAACCCTTGTTCGTCAAGAAAAGGGTTGAGTTTTAAAATAGCCTGATTTGGACAAATTTTAGTAGCCTTAAGTGCTTGTAATTCTACCTGAAAATACTTAGACTGATCGAAGAGGACCGCATAATATTCTGCGTATTCTAAATCGTATACAGAAAGTATACCGCGGGATTTGAGAATCCTTGTGAAACGTAATACATAAACCAGTGAACGAATAAATTTTACCCAACTCGAGCAACGCTCGGCAAGTTCGTCTATCATGTGAACGTGATCGGAGACAGGTATGGTATGTGCATGGAGAGAAGCTATTTTAATTTCCGGTAATTCTGTCTTCTCGTTATGATTGATTTTATATTCCTTCACAGGCCATGCATTTATAGGTGCGGACAGCCATTTCGGCCCGTGAAACCAAAGATAGTTATTTATTAACCCTTTAGGTGTCACAGGGCGCGAGACTATATCGGCGGGATTTTCAACCCCACGAACGTGATACCAATGGGAAGCAGGCAGATATTCATTTACCTGAGCGATGCGATTAGCTACAAAAGTTTGAAACTTATGAGCGGGAGAATGAATCCAGGTAAGGGTTACCGTAGAATCAGAGAATGCGAATATATTGTTTATTTGACACCGCTTATTAAAAACAGTGCGCACAGAATTAATTAATTTTGCGAGTAAGACCGCCGCGCAGAGTTCTAAACGCGCTAGCGTTTTATTAGAATCTGACACTTTGGATTTAGCGGTCAGTAGATTCACATTAAGAGCGTTTCCGTTCTCAGCCGTTTCTATTCGTACATAGATAACAGCACCATAACATTGCTGGCTGGCATCCGAGAAGCCTATTAGAGTAATTCGACGAGCGGATGTTAAACCTATATGTCTCGGTATTTTTATTTCAGATAAACGCGACAACTCCCTATGAAAGTGTTTCCATTTAGACAGAATGCAACCCGGGACCGTCTCGTCCCAGTCCAGTTGTAATTTCCAACATTCTTGTATAAGCAACTTCATGTATGCGACCACTGGACTGATGATTCCAAGCGGATCGAACAAGCGCGCGGTTACGGAAAGGATCGAGCGTTTAGTGCATGTTAAAGGCATGTCGATCACTATTTTAAAGTTAAAGGTGTCATCGTTAGGTTGCCATTGCATACCCACGATCTTAGTGTCAACATGAGGATCCTCATCAAACTTGACAGCGAGACAGCTCTTATGAATTGACGGGATACGTGACAATAGGGTATTGTCATTAGAGATCCACTTAGTTAAGTTAAAACCTCCAGATTTAAACATAGCGACCATTTCCCTATAGGTGTCTTCAGCTAAATCTACATTCTCTATGGAACTAACGTAGTCGTCAACATACATGTGATTGTCAGCTTCGTAAGCCGCCAGAGGATATAAAGCGCGACAGTCTGACGCGAGCTGGTTTACGACTCGCATTGCCAGGAAGGGTGAGCTGGAGACGCCAAAACAAACGCGGTTGAAATGATAGCTTTCAATAGGAGAATTGGAATCGAACCTAAATAATATTCTTTGATATGTATGATGATCTTGAGTAAGTTTCACTCGAAAATACATTTTTTCTATGTCCGCGGTTACAGCAACCGGGTACATACGCAAATTGAGAAGCAAATGAAAGATATTGTTCTGTAATATTGGTCCCGTATAAAGCAAATCGTTAAGCGATTTACCTGACGTGGTTTTACACCCAGCGTCTAAGACCACACGCGTTTTAGAGGTTTCTTTGTCAGGGCGATAAACGGCCCGATGCGGCATATAATAAACTTGAGAGTCTAGAAAGCTATTTGACACTTTAGTGAGATAACCTTGATCAATATATGTTTGAATAATGGCATTATAATCGTTGCGTAAGTTAGAAGCGTCTAACTTTTTTTCTAAATTTAAAAACCTGCGTTTGGCGATTGTGTACGAATGCCCTAGCTCACTGGGAGGGTATTTAAAGGGAAGACTAACCGTATATCTACCGGTATCGTCGCGTGAGTACGTAGACGAGAACAGCTTTTCACATGCTGCGTCGTCCGTGCTAATGTGCTTCTTATCTGGCACCTGTTCTATCTCCCAAAAGCGTTGCGTTAATTGTTCGAGAGACACATCTTGAGTGTGACATAAGAAGGCCTTGTCGGACACGGAGGAATGAGACATGCGATCGCGGGGATGCTTGTTTGCCACTAGCGAATAAGGTAAAGCATGCGCCTTTCCCATTGCGACGTATCCGAGCGTGGTTTCTATCGCGATTACTGATGAGGTTGGGGATGTAATTTTTTGCGACCCTAAAATCATGGGGAAGAGTTCATTACCTAACAAACAATCTATACCACCCGGAGTATAGTATCGTTCGTCAGCCATAGGTAAATTTTGTAAATGGGTTAATTCCGGTGTATCAATTTCCACGTTAGGCAAAAAATCTGTAATAGTGTCTATAACCCGTGCACTAACCGAATAAGAACAGCGGGCATCAAATCGCGAATATATTTTGAAATGCGTAATTCCATAAGATTGGCTTTCAAGTTGACCTATGCCTTTAATGACAGAAGGAGCGTTAAGTATGGTTAAGTGCAAACGCTCACAACAAGACTTCGTAATAAAGTTACTCATAGACCCTGAGTCCAAAAACAAACGTATACGATCCGATTTATAATTTGCATATACACAAGCAGTCGGCAACAAAACCGTGGTCGCGCTGCTTGAATTACGCGGCGGAGGGATCACAGCCGATAACGACGCGATATTGCCACTATGTGACCGCGCCTCCCGCGAGTGCGAGCGGGACGGATCATCTGCCGATGACGCATGAGTCGACATGGAATGCTCGGACGGCGCAGTAGACGCGTTTGCCTGCCTCGATGCGTTGCCGGTAGCATGATTTCTTGTTGAATTTGATGCGTTCAAATTATTTTTATAACACAGTAAACTATGATGAGACCGATTGCAAATCGAACACCTATTAACAGATCTGCAAGCACTCACGTGATGAAAACCTAAACAATTAACACAAAAGGAATGTTTACGAACTATTTCATTTCGCGTTTCAACAGTCTCTTGAATAAAATGTTGACATTTGAACAAAGGGTGAGCGGAATTATTGTTACATACGATACAATTTTTTATGTTAGAAGTATCGACTGATTTCAAATTAGTAGGGCGGGTTTGCGTAAAAAATGACTTAGGTTTATTTAAATGAGAGGCGGTTGAACTCCGCTGAGCGCGATAATCACCTTTTTGGGAATGTGATGGTGAGCGGAGCGTTTGGAGTTTGCTTTGTTCTGTCAAAAATGTTTTGACGTCACTATATGTAGGTACACTCAAATGTCTATGAGATTGTTCAAACAATTCAAGCATAGGTTTATCAAACTTGCTTAATGCTAAATGAGTTATTATGAAATCTGATAAATTTGTGATAGGTAGACGCTGCAGAGCTGCTTCAGCTGAACAAAAGTTCTCCAAGATCTGATCAGCCGATTGCCCTGGCTTCTGGTGTAACATTTGTTCTAAATAGCACGACGCCTGAACCCTGGTATCGTGGTATTTAGCCAGAAGGGCTTGCCAAATAACATCGTAATTTTGTGCGGTAGCAGCTATGCCTGAACAAACAGTAAGTGCCTTACCCGAAAGGCAACCTATCAAATATTGAACCTTTTCGGCGTTGGTGAGACGAGTATTCGTATGTATCACACTACAGAAATTTTCATAAAATATAGGCCACTTACCATAAGTACCATCGAAACCTGTGAGTTTAAGTGGGGGTAATTTGATATTAAAATTATCACTTTTCTTTTTATCGTCGAGTTCTTGTCTCAGAGTAGTTTCCGTTTGCTTTATGAAACAGTATAATTCATCAAATGTATTAAAAACACTATAACTCGGCTGTACCTGCGGATTATCTTTTAATTGTTCAATTAACAATTTATCGATAGTTTCGATGTAATCCGATCGGGTTTTATCGATAGATTGAACCCGAGCGAGAAACATCATGCGTACTGTTTCATCGGTAACCTTGAGACTTAAGTTGTACACTTCTTGAACTATGTGAAACAAACTTTGTTTTTTGTATTCTAAAAAATTTATCATGACCTGACTTTCGTCTGAACTTTTACTATGGGATTTGTCTTTAGAAGCCATGATAATATAATTGATACGAGATACGAGTATGTATATAAGTGGGTAGGTAATAGAAATATTCAGCGAAAAAGTATAAAATTCGAACAACGATCAGCTGTTAGCTTAAATCAGCTGTTTGCGGTAAAGTATTCAGAGAACAAACCCAATATGGAGTCTGCGTAACAATCAGCTGTTAATCGTTTGAATACCGTTATGTATCGGCTGCGTTGCCCAGTACCGTCACAATAAAATAAATATATGTGGGTATAAAATTAACGTATAAATATGAGTTTTATCTACGATTACAATTCGAAAGATAATATGAAATTGTAATGAAATTGGGGAAAACTACGTTAAATTTATGACGGTTGAGAAAATTGTTAATTTTGGATTGTCCGTTTTACTTTATGCCAAAACTCCTAATTACCAAAAAATATCAAAATGATTGCCTAGAATCGGACAACCGGACTAACATGGCCAGGATGGTCCAAGTCCTGGGTAGCGATAATTTCGGGGGGCGCTACCTGCCAGCGGGTTGATTATATATAGGTAAATATGATTATGATAAATAGCGTAAATGCGTTATAGAATATGAGTACTTATGAGTAATATAAAATATGCGGTGTGAAAAGATAATTAACTTTTCTAATGCGTGCGGGTGGCGTTAAATATAATATTTGCGTTGAGTATTTATGAGTAATATACTAAATATATATATGCGTATGCGTGAATTTAATAGGAAAAGAGGTAATTAATATTATTAGTAGAAAGAATGCGTTAGATGGAATATCCGGACGGAGGACCACACTTGGAAATGCACTTACCTTGAACTCTTGTTGGTAGGTAGGCGCTGCTCCCAGCTTTGCGTTCGGGGTCTTGATTCACGACCGCGAAATATGCACACAGGAGTTATAACCGTAACTCTCGAGACTGTGGCTGATGATAAGCGATGTAGCGCGATATGATGGGTAATCACAGCGGCCGATAGCGGAGCGGAGCGTTAAGAGACGGGTGCGTGCGTATCTTCCAATAGCTATGGCGGAATGTGAATGTAGGAAGCGGGCGGGATAGTGTTGCCATAGACAATACATAAAAGTAAGATGCGTTTAGTGCGTGAGTGTTGACATATAATAATTATAATAAATACCATTAAATACATAAACTAAAAAATATGTATGCGTCGGTACTGGCGCATCCACCCCTTGTGTGAAATATTAAGCAATCAATTAAAGATCTGTGTCTGAGAAGATAATCTTTACTGTAGGGCACAACGAATTTATAAGGGAACTTATTAAAATTAATTTTATACAAAAATTATAGTAAGAACACAGTCGGCACAGTTTTCTATTTTTTTGAAGTCCCAATGCGTATCGTACGCGTTGGGACTTCAAAAAAATAGAAAACATCAAAAACGTTCTTGAGTTAGGGAGTTGAGTTTAGGTGTTGGGTAGATAGGTAGGTATCATAACACTATGAAGATTAAAGCGCTCCACACATTGTGGAGTGCTCAGTGTGGGCGCAATAGCGTCAGGTCCTCCGTCCTCGAGGTAAGTCTGGATGTCGACGTTCTCTCGCTGGAGACCTTTGTGCGAGCCGTCATCTCCAGTGGGAGTAAGTGGGACGTCGCTTTTAGCGAGCTAGTCATTATTTTACAAAGTACGCTACGCACTTCATAAAAGTTTTTAAATGTGTTTAATAAACCATACTATACAGTCCCTGTTTCCGACACACGCACAGAAACGACTATAGTAGGCTGACTTTGACGCCTGAAGTTTTTGACTTTTACTACCTATTGCAGTAGCGTCAGAGCTCGCGCTGTGCTCTGATGCTGATATGATTTGAAGATTATCGTGAGCGAACCCTTAAAGATAGAGATAATATGCCTATAAGAACCAATTACGCAGAGTAAGAACCTACCTAATATAAAGACTGCGACATGGAACTGTTTAAGTACTGTAAAGTAATGGATGTATTTGAAAAAACCAAATTCAACATTCTTACAGAAATAAAATACTATATCTATATTATACTAGCTGATGCCCGCAGCTTCGCCCGCGATGGCGCTGTATGTGAAATTTTGCTAAATTCTTTGCTATAAACCTCACGGAGCCCGAGACCTTTCCAACGAATGCAAAATCGTGGAAATCGGTTCGTGCGTTCTAAAGTTATAGCGTCAGGAAGGAAAACCCGACTTATTTTTATATAATAGATAACAAATAGCGGCTCGCTGTGGCCCAGATAGACCCTGTGAGGTCTTCGTGGCACGGCGTTACTGTGTAGTATAATTGTAAATTTTGATTGTATTGGAAAAATAAAAAAAAACCTACGTAACGGAATTAATGGGCTTTCGAACTCATAAAGAATAAATTGTAACCTGTGCCTAGTTCCTGAGACCAATGCGTTCAGAAATTCAAATAACGTCTTCAGCATTACAATATTAGCATACATAATTAGATAGTGAGTAATAGACGAGCTAATTGAAACACGCCAAATAGTAACGTTTTAGTCTGTGGTGTGTTTCTTTGATTACACTTTTGTTACCTTGAAAATTTTGCTACATATTTTATAACTGCTTAAGAAATATATTTTAAATTATTAATACCCGAAAGGGTAGGCAGAGGCTTAGTATAAGACCACATTTGACAATGGTTATTTTCCAGTCCTACGTAAAAGCTGGCGTGGTGAACCTATTGCTGTGTTAAAATGGACAGGCATAGGTTGTGATGACCCCCTGTTATAATTATTCAGGCCTCCCTAAGGTGTTCAATTTAGCTTTACGATTATCATGTTACTGATAATCGTGACTAAAGGCTTAAGGTGCCTTCAGAAGCACGGAAACGCTCGCAAATAATAGTCACAAGGACCAGCCCCAGCAATATTTACTTGCCGTGGTCGTTTATAAAACACTGTCACACGGCCCACGTATCTCATCACTGTTGTAAGTAGTTGCAGGGCCGGCAGAGCGTAACGCTCATTATGCAAACTTGATTATAATGAAGTATGATCATGTTCAATCCAATCGAAAAGGTTATTTGCTTGTTTATGAAAGTTTGCTGCTAGATCTGATTAAAAATATTTCTGCTCACAATTTATGCAGTACCTAATGTAGGTTTGGGGTGCGGGTCAGGAAGCCTCCATCCACGGTCTAGTATTATCCCACTTCGGGTAGCTCAGGGGGAGCGGAAACACGGGGCTTCGACTATTTTCTGAGAATCAGGGCTCCAAGGAAACCATATGGAACCCTGCAACGGCCTTCACACCCAGCATTCGCAGCTGGTCCTAGCCACCTCAAGAGGAGTCATGGCTCTGATTTACCTATAAGCTTATTTTTATCCGCTTCGGCTCCTTTATACTATTACCCGTCGTGTGATAAATAATACACTACGTTTAATATGAAGTATGAATGCCTTCCTATTTTCCTACTAGGCTCGAATTATGTATGAGTGATAAATATTAATAAAAACTTACAATGTTTAAAAATATAAATATTTTTATTATTTTATAAGTAGGTACTTAGTATAGATTATATTATTCATACCAGGCTCGTCGACTTGAGTATTCACCACCAGCCACTGCCGGATCCGATGGCGTAGCTTTTGCCGTATCCACTGGCGTAACCCCCGGAGTACCCGTCAAAGAGTCCGTCCTTGACAATGATCACTTTGTGTTGCGGTGCGATAACATCGTGGTCGGCGTACACTACCTCCTTGGTATCGGAGACTTGGGAGTGAGGCGTGGAGACGCTCCATTTATAACCATCGCCGTACCTCTGGCTAGTGCTGTATCCACCGACACCTTTGTTCCAAGCCGACAGTCCTTTTTCCTTGCTCCAACCCTCATTACCGCTATTCCAGCCACTCTTACCAGCGCTGAGTCCTTCATCTTTGCTCCAGCCATCGCTGCCACTGTTCCAGCCAATGTTACCAGCGCTGAGACCTTCGTCTTTGGCCCAACCATCATCGCTACTCCAGCCACTACTCCAGCCATTCTTACCGGCACCCAGTATTTCGTCCTTGTTCCAATCATCGCTGTCGCTGTTCCAGCCAATCTTTCCAGAGTCTAGTCCATCGTACTTGCTCCAGCCATCGCTGTCACCATCCCAACCACTGTTACCAGCACTCAGTACTTCGTCCTTGCCCCAACCGTCGTCCTTGCCCCAGACACCGCTGCCCGTCCAGCCGGTATTGTCGCTACTCAGCTCAATGCCTTTCCAACCATCGTTATTCTCACTCCAACCACTACCGTCCCAGCCGCTGCCGTATCCACGCTTCCCACGTACTGCAGCAGCAGAACAGGCGGCGACCAGAGCGCAGAGGACTACCTAAAAACAGACAATTAAAATTTAATTGTGTAAAACAAATCTGAGCTGAACGCATGTATGTAACAGCAATAGGTACCTACTAAAATAGCATAATTATTATTATCAAGATATATCTATACTCACAAAGGATTTCATGTTGTTGTTGTTGTTGTAGTTGTACGTTGTCGAGACATCCTGCGGCGTATATATACGAGGGGTGTAGATAGTTGAGTAAAAATATGCTAACAATTGGGTAAGGGTAACAAACTTGCCTCAGCATTTCTCATATTATGTACACATATTACATGTATTTTGTCAAAATTGTAAGAATTAAAATGAAGTAGGTAGTAAGCTTACTAATTTGTGGTAATTGTTTCTGGTCTGTAGGTACAGTCGTTTACTGACATTAACATTATAATGTACTTGTGACTGTTTGAGAGCAGTAGGCTTCAAGAGCATTTTTGTCGAATTTTTATCTTTTCTCAATCAAATCATGTAAATTGTGTCGATTGGCAGTGTAAGTTCCTACAACCGGCACCGCATATAAATATGTGGCTAGTAAGTATTATTGTTATACAAAACACATTCAAGCATAAAACGGCTACTAGTAAAAGTGATAACTAGGTATTTATCGGAAAAACTGGAAAGGGTGAAAATTTAAGTGATCAACCATTTTAAAGTTGCATAAAATTTTGTTATTTGGAACAGAATGTTCAAAACTTGACTTTTAGCCCCTCTCTATAAAATAGAGTGCAGAGGGGCTTATGTCGAGACTTTGTCTGTAGTTTGTGACTCTATCGCATTAAACTACGTCACTAGGTCACGTGGATCATCTGTAGATGATCATACATCAAAGAGTAGCGAAAAATTCTAAATCGATGGTTCAAAGTTTGAAATAAAACAAAAATAACAACGCCAATCGGATTGAACTTTCACAATAAAAGTGTTAGAGAGGGGCAGTCGGGTGAGAACGATCTCACGACTTCTTGTTATAGTAGGTATTGTTTGCGTTTTCATTTAGCTGTGTGACAACGCAATGTTCGTTAGTTTGCTTGGTCAAAAGTAGGTTCTAGAATAAATTCAGTATACGAAGTAAAGCAGTAAACCAGCGTTCGGAAAAAGGAACCGCCAAAGGTTCCTGTTTGCCTGTGAATCTGACATAACCTGAAGAGTTACATAAACATCGCCAAGTAAAATCTAGATCTAAACAAGGAGATATATTGGAGTGCGCTTCATCCTGCAATGATACACTTTCCTTGTTTCGTAACTGTGCTCGCACTGGCATCCGTTACTCCACGATAACAAGCCACTGGGCACAGCCTTCGGTTAGCGTTATCACAGCCCGATCAACGTTTTGATGAAGTAATATAATTGCAATTTAAAAAAAGAAACGTCTCTCAAATTCCAATAAATGTTGCTCTTGAGCAACGTCTACACTCGTACTGTTCTAATTCTGTTGCGTCGTTCGGAGCACCAGCCTTTCTTTAATTCTTGCTCGACCTTGTCTTGGCTGCTTCTCTAGGCCTTCTGTTCATTATCAATGTTATTGTAATAAAAATCATATAAGCAGTTAGATTAATGTTATTATCGTCAAGCTTCATGCTATTTACTACTTAGAAGTGGCGTCGCTGTTATATCATTCGGACCGACGCGACGCGATGCTGGAATTATAGTCCTTGGAAAGTCGTGATGGACGCATTAGAGGCATATTTTATAATTTTACGTACATATCACAATATTTTTTTGTAGTTCAATGTGGCAATTGTCAGTCGAGGACCACGACGACTGCCTAATAAATGAAAGACTCATTGTTTCTGGAATTAACAATTGGAAGCCTTAGTGGAATTAGTCATTTTAACTGGCTATTCTGAATTACAGTCACGTCTTGAAGTTTCTATTTGCGTTGACAGCCACGGCGATAACCTACAACCCGAAACCATTATGATTTCAATAGGTATTAAAAGCAGGTTAATATCAGTGGGGCGCTCGCTATCCGGTGAGCTACTTAGGTACATTGCTGCATTCACCGCCCTTTGAACTATTTACCTCCGTTAGGTCCGTAACTAGTTGGTATTATATACTTCTATTTCTAAGGTTGGTTTTTTTCACGTGTGGTTCAAGATGTGAACAGAATGTTTTGCGTAATCACATAAAAATAGGAGAATCACTTTAAAAATGTTAAATTTGCTTACCTGAAGTAGTTCTTAATTTTATCAAATAAACTAGAGTGGAGACATAGCTTAAGCTTTTGCTTTCCTCAAATATCATTCTGCCTATTAAGGTAAAGTGATATTTGCCGAAACAACCAACAGCTTCATCGACTCACTTTGGTGAATTATTCGGCCGCATCAGGGGGCCGAGTCTGCTATTTTCCATCAAAAAGCCGGTCCAGTGCGATTCTATTACGATATTAAAGTGATTGGTCCTAAATTTGCTAGTCGCGTAAATCTTGTCTATCGCCACTATAGAACATCGATAGAATGTAAATAGAATCGCAAAAGCAGAGACAAGGGCTTTATTTTTGTTTTGACTCTTGTCAGTCAGTACTAGTAGGTGTTTTTTAGGTTATCTACAAATTACATAAAAGAGACTTTTGTAGAGAATTACAATGTAAAATTGTGAACTTTACCTATAAACAAACGTGAACTTTATAAACGGCTTCAAAGCAAAGAGTGACAGTGTTATCCAGAAGAACTATCAATCAAATCAGCCTATCGCAGTCCACTGCTTGACGTAGGCCTTTGCCAATTTACGCCACAATTCACAGTCCTGCGCCTTCTGCATTCAGTCCCAGCCTACGACCTTTACCAGGGTCGTCGGTCCATCTAACGGGTGACCCCACGGTTGCCGAGACGCGGTTGGAAGAACTTTGAGAGAAATTTGAGACAAAACTCAAATGTAAAAAACTGGTCCAGCAATGAATTTCATTTTGAAGAAAGGGCTTTGGATGCTAAAATTCATAGATTAAACACAGGAGACTGTATATTTTCATATACATATATAACAGCAGATTCAAGTCTTCTACAAATACATCTTTACAGAAAAAATATTGAACAATAACCTCATGATAACTCAAGATTGTGAATAGTGAAAGTTTTTATCTACAAACAACTACTCTGTCATATGAAAGTTGGTTTTTAAATTGATTAACACTAGTGTAACTACTCAATGGACTTAAAAAGTTATTTCATCATTGTGAAATCACGGTATTCCACAGCAACTATGTGATATAGCCAAACAATCTCAATACAGACAGCTTTTATTAGTGCTCGTGTGTGATAGATAATATGATGGATAGTAAAAATAAATATGCTATTATCATTTTGTTAAAACTCAAGGAAGCTGAGCAGTGATAATTTTAATACTTAGATCTTGTATTTACTGGCATGTATGGGTTCATAGTATGACACAGGTAAAGCCGTCAACTACAGCTAGTATGTTGGATTATGAAAGAGTAATGTGCATGTACAGAGATCTTGGCCATCCAAGCCTGCCATGATGAGAAGCCATGCGTTCGATTCCAATGACCAATGCACTAGAGCTAGACTAATGTCAATTTGTTGTTTTGACTGGCCTCGTGGTTACTACTCTAGTGTACGTTACCCCAGCAAAAAAGTAGGTCCTAAACTGATTTGAGTGGAACCTATATTTAGAGCGTATTATGCCATATATGTGCGCCGAAAAAAAAATTTGTGCGTATTGACCTTGTGGAAAAAAAAGGAAAAAACGATTTCTGCTGGAGTAACGCCGTTCCAGCAGGAAAATTCTAAACGAATAATCTTAGAGAGCATGCACCGAGGGCTCATACTTTTACAAATATGTGCCCTTAAAATAAAATTTGTGCGTCTTAAGGTTTTCGTTATATTGAGTTTTTTGCTGGGGTAACGTTTTGTGAAATGCTGTATCTCGGAAACCACTACATGTGCGCCTCTAGAATAAACTTACACGAGTAGCTCTTAATTTGTGCGAATTTGTGTCATAATCAGATTCAGGAAAATGTGTATAGTTTTCAAGTAATCACGCTTTGTTGAAAATCTGAAAAAAAGTTGCACCACCTAAACGAGAACACCTACGAACTCGCTAAAAACTGTATTCGATCCTGCTCGACACTTACAGTAATCGTAAAAAGTTTCATAAGTGCACATGCATGCGTTAACGAATAATATTACTAAAACTCAAAAAAACGGCGTCAAAACTTTGACATCAAAATACAAAGACTGGCTCAACGCAAGATAAGGAAGTATAAATAAAAATTTTGTGCGTATAATTAAATAATATATGGTGAAAATTCAGCGTGAAATATTTCGTATTTAAGAAGAAATAAACAAAAAACAAAACATACTAACAACGGATGGTTATCCGACTAAATTCGAATGACTACAAAAAAGCGACTGTTTAATACATATCGATGACCTTCTTAACTGAACGGATTATACCTAAAGTGTTGACCGAACAGTCGCGTTCAAAAGTTTGTAACCTAATTTTAGAGTTTAATTATGACCATATCAAATGATAGACCTTGTTGATATGTAATTATTTTTTTATTATTGACTCTTAAACTAATTATTGCATCAAATCACAGATCAAATTTCCTACCTATAAATATCAAAACAAAAATAAAATTATATTATTTATATGTATACTATGTGTAGTCCTTATAAATTTAAATCACAGATCAGGTTTTCATTTAAGTATGATTTTACAAATAGCGAAGTCGCATAATCACAGAAAATCACAGTTTGGTATTAAATCTATCTACAGGGTAATTTTACCTGACTGCGCCAGAAGTAGGGTAATCTTTGTCGAGTGTGTGTACATATGGTTGGCGTTTTCTACAGCTTACATGGCTTGACGGATTTTAATAATCGAGGTGTCGTTAGATTCGTCTCAATTGGAGAGGTACCTACTGCATTAAGATACATAATGTTAAAAAATTACCCCCGCAGTTGAGTTTTTGTTTCATTATAATTTACTTGTTAAATCGTCAACCACCTCTCGCTGGCAGGTTCTATACATAATTCCCATCAATATTGGCATCTAGAATTAAAATGATATAAATATGTACCATGTGTAGTCCTTATTAATTTAAATCACAGATCAGATTTTCATTTCAGTTTTAAAATACAAATAGCGGAGTCGCATAATCACAGAAAATCACAATTTGGTAATTAAATCTATCTACAGGGCTATTTTACCCGACTGCGACAGAAGAAGGGTAAAGGTTCTGTTGACTTTAGGTACATTTACACCAAGCACAGCTTTCAAAACTGTACCTAACCTATATATGTTTACCATGGCTAGAACACTGTTATTATGAATGAATAAATAAATTAAGCAATACTTAAGTGTACAAAGTTTCTATATCATTTTTATATCTCTAATTTCATCTTTACCGTCAATGTATCTAAAAAATCCTTTCACATCGAAGCCTCAGGTCTACAGGAATGACAGCAGATTAGCAGATGTACTAGTTGATAGGTGAGTTTGGGTTGGACAGTTTGGCTTGGACAGGTTGGCTTGTGCTTTTAACACTGTTGGAAATGCATTCTGGACCCATAGGATAATCCGGGGGTGCCATGTTAACTTATGAGAAGGATTGTGCCACATCCAGGAATAATACATTCCGGACTCATGGTACCCTCCAAAAGATATCCCTGGGGGTGTCATATAATCTTTGGAGGAGGGTCCATGGTACCCCTAGGATTACGAACCCATGCCACAACCCCATGAGGTACCATTGTGGGTGCCATGTAAATATTGGAGAAAGATTTGTGGCTCCCTTAGGATTGGTCAATCCGGAATAATGGCAAATAAGATATCTCTGTCTCGATATGTAGGTCTTCTTTGCTAGCCCAAAAGGGGCTTATAAATCCAACAATTAATGCATTCTGGACCCATAGCACATCCCATAAGCTACCACTGCGGATGCCATGTGAACTTAGAAGGACCCGTGGCACTCCCTGAAACATTGTGACACGTAGGTAGCCCAAAAAGGTTATTTATACTGTTGATTGATAACACTTGGTGGAACCTGCTGCTCATATTGAATAACACCACTCATACTGTTCTACAACATTTATTTACTTTACAACTGACTGGTTTCGCCTTTCAGCATTCTCAAAGGTAAGGTTGTTATAACTTGATGACCACTATATCATGTTAAAAGGCTAAGGTGACATTATAATATTCCGAGAGCTGGCACGAATTTTTGGGTAGGTATTTGAGGCAAGCTGAAAACTTGTCAGATACCTCTCCTATTATATCCCAACTCGGAATTGCAGACCTGGCTGGTGAGTAGCGGGGCTAAATCAACCCCTAAATTTTTAAAAATATTATTTTTTTTTTCTCAAAAAATATATTTGAGGCACAACGCAATTTATATATGTTGCAGTGTAATACTTAATGAATACGAAAAAAAATGAGCCAGATAAATTAATCGGGGTTTTAACATTGCCAGACGCGTGCAAAAATATTTTGCAAAAAATTATAAAAAATGTTTTTGAGGCAGCTTGAAATTTTAATGGAGCGTTATTTATAAATAAAAAATAAGATTCCCAAAAAGACAGATCGTTTCGGTGGGGCTTACTACCTGCCAGGTGATCAAACAAATAATGAATGGGTACGAGCCTGTAGTGCTATAGACAAGCTGGAGTGTGAGAGAGCGCATAACGACAGCTGTCTTCGTTCTTGCTTGCCGCGTTACTATTAGCTCTGGCGAAGCCACGTGCGACCCATGAGGTTTCTAGTTAAAATTTCGGAGTTAAAAATATTAAATTTTCTGAATTTCTACTAAGAACATTTTGCGTAAAAGAGATTGTATTGATTTATGGACGTTACGTATTAAAAAAAGCAATAATTAAAATAAAAAATCGCAAAACCAGGTTTATAAAAATATAATAACTCTCCAGTAGTACAATTATTTCAAGTATAAAATAAAATTGAAATAAATTCTATTCATTTATTAATATTTTAGAGATATTGAGTTAATATAAATGTAGGAACCTACTTATAATATGGTCAAACTAATTTTATTGTATATTTTATACAACCCGTTTTATTTTATTTATCTTTTAATTTTTTAAATGTTTAAAATTACATAATTAAACATATTTCGGAATAGGAATAATAATAAAGTATATATTATATATTATTAGTATATATTATTATTATATATTATTAGTATTATAATGTGCTCTCTTGTTTGCTTAGTCAGATGAACGTCTGAGACACAGGATTGTCATCCTAGTTCAGACAAGGATCTGATAATACACTGTAACAACTTCTTGCCGTAGCTGATAGGTATTCCATTACTTTAGTCAAGTGTAAGTTAAACCATGAATTGTGAGATATTAACGATTGTACTGCTTTTATTACTTTGATATAGAAAAAGAAAATATGAATATATAAAAAAAATATAGAAAATATAAAAAATAATATAATATGTACCTATATATAAAAAAAATATAGAAAATATATTTCTCTCTCACACTACAGCTTGTCTTAGCACTACAGGCTCGTACCCATTCATTATTTGTTTGATCACCTGGCAGGTAGAAAGCCCCACCGAAACGATCTGTCTTTTTGGGAATCTTATTTTTTACTTATAAATAACGCTCCATTAAAATTTCAAGCTGCCTCAAAAACATTTTTTATAATTTTTTGCAAAATATTTTTGCACGCGTCTGGCAATGTTAAAACCCCGATTAAATTATCTGGCTTATTTTTTTTCGTATTCATTAAGTATTACACTGCAACATATATAAATTGCGTAGTGCCTCAAATATATTTTTTGGAAAAAAAAATAATATTTTTAAAAATTTAGGGGTTGATTTAGCCCCGCTACTCACCAGCCAGGTCTGCAATTCCGAGTTGGGATATAGTAGGAGAGGTATCTGACAAGTTTTCAGCTTGCCTCAAATACCTATCCAAAAATTCGTGCCAGCTCTCGGACTATAAGTATCTTAGAGTATTTATTAGGTTTAGGTATATAATTATATACCTAATGTCACCTTAGCCTTTTGATTTCACAACTTTTATCATAATTTTAATAATACCTAACCGGTTTCGCTATTATAGCATGCTCAAAGGTCTCAAAGGAGCTTTGAGAATGCTATAATAGCGAAACCGGTTAGGTATTATTAAAATTATAATAAAAGTTGTGGAATAGTACAAGTGAGTGAGTTTTCATAATGTATAACAAGTTCCATCAAGTGCCAACAATCAAAATTATAAAGGTTACACTGTTCATTAATGAAAATACGAGTTTATCTGGACGTGTACGCTTTAAAAAGTTTCTATAGAGTTCCAAGTCTGCAATTTTGTCCAAAAGAACTTAAAAACACACTAATGACAATAAAAATGCTAAATTTAAACGTGAAATCTTAGTCCCCCCCTTACCAATCTAATAATTCACCAATTTGAACATAGAATTTCACATTATTAATAAATAATTATTCATGGATGTGGCCATTTTACGAATTTCCATACAAAACTGTCAATTCAGATGATTTACAATGAGATTCATTATGAGATTCTTCAAGACAATTTAGTGAATGACAATTTAGTGAAGAGAAACACTATAAGATCCATAAAAGAAACGTACAATGTGGCCTTTTTAGGCCTACTGTTGTTATCGATAAACGCATCTACACATACAACGCGCATCTCTGTGTATGTGTGACGTCATCCATAAACAGTGCAAGTGTGACAGAGAGCATGATGTGCGCTTTTTCTTTTGCATGTTTTATTACCTCCGCCTGCCACGAGCTGTTCTTTTGACTTTTTTTAAAATGATGAATATGAATATGATATATTGATAGTATCGAACCTAGTGTTAATTACCTTTTTATTTATTAACTTACTTTTATTTAGTGTCTGCCTCTGTGGCGCAGTCGGTAGTAATATCGCCTGCGGCGCTGGAGGTCGTGGGTTCAATTCCCATCGGAGACAAATATTTGTGTGGCCCATAAATGTTTGTCTCAAGAGTCTGGGTGTTTCTATGTATATAATATGTATGTATTTAAAAGTATAATTATACCTAAGTATTAATATCCGTGGTCTGATACCCATAACACAAGCAGGTTATTCCTATTACTTTAGGATCAGATAGCGTTGTGTAAAATGTCCGGGAATATTTAAAAAAAACTGTGTCTGTGACACAAGTATGTCACGTTTTTGCTTTTTTCTACCTACTCTTTTATAAGTAGTAGGTAGTATAAACTAATTTTAATGCAAATATAATATGGATGTACTTAATCATGTGCAATTTCGTGGAAACCGCTGGTAAGAATATAATCCAAGAGCAAGTTTATTTAATTTAATAGTACTTTTCTACTTCACTGTACTCAGACACAATAAGTTTCAAATTGTTCGAGAGTAAAATTAAGAAGGTCATCGATATGTATTAAACAGTCGCTTTTTTGTAGTCATTCGAATTTAGTCGGATAACCATCCGTTGTTAGTATGTTTTGTTTTTTGTTTATTTCTTCTTAAATACGAAATATTTTACGCTGAATTTTCACCATATATATTATTTAATTATACGCACAAAATTTTTATTTATACTCCCTTATCTTGCGTTGAGCCAGTCTTTGTATTTTGATGTCAAAGTTTTGACGCCGTTTTTTTGAGTTTTAGTAATATTATTCGTTAACGCATGCATGTGCACTTATGAAACTTTTTACGATCACTGTAAGTGTCGAGCAGGATCGAATACAGTTTTTAGCGAGTTCGTAGGTGTTCTCGTTTAGGTGGTGCAACTTTTTTTCAGATTTTCAACAAAGCGTGATTACTTGAAAACTATACACATTTTCCTGAATCTGATTATGACACAAATTCGCACAAATTAAGAGCTACTCGTGTAAGTTTATCCTAGAGGCGCAAATGTAGTGGTTTCCGAGATACAGCATTTCACAAAACGTTACCCCAGCAAAAAACTCAATATAACGAAAAACTTAAGACGCACAAATTTTATTTTAAGGGCACATATTTGTAAAAGTATGAGCCCTCGGTGCATGCAAAATATTTCTCTCTAAGATTATTCGTTTAGAATTTTCCTGCTGGAACGGCGTTACTCCAGCAGAAATCGTTTTTTCCTTTTTTTTCCACAACGTCAATACGCACAAATTTTTTTTTCGGCGCACATATATGGCATAATACGCTCTAAATATAGGTTCCACTCAAATCAGTTTAGGACCTACTTTTTTGCTGGGGTAACGTACACACTACTCTAACCACTAACATGTAACTCACATACTAACTGCAACTGTAATGTGTAGTCAGGTACTCCGTCTACGGATTTAGAGGTTGTGGGTTCGATTCCCACCCAGGACAAATCTCTTCGTGTGATGATCATATTGCTTTGTTGTGTCTGGGTGTAATTTATCTATAATAAGTATGTATATAGAAATATAAGTATGTCTATCAGGCGTCTAGATCCCATAGCCCGGTTTTTAGCTTAGTTTGGGCTAGACGGTGTTGTGTGAGAATGTCCAACAACAATATTTCTATTAATACCTCCTCAAAATGAAATTGGGTAAGGCCTAGGTCTGAGCATAGTGGTCGACTGTAATAGGGTTATTTAATAGCTTATTTTGGATTTGGAAACATTAAAAATGATGAAATATGGAAAAATATTTTTAATATTGATATTTTACAATTATTGTTTTTACATTATCTTCATCTTGCCAAAAATACTATTGTAATAGCCACGCTGCTTGAAGATCAGGGTTAACACTTCAATTTTCAACTCGAGTATCCTGAAATAGATTACAATACAATTAGTTTTATTTCAGGTATTGCAAGCTTGTGAATTATGATTGATGATTAAAAAGTGATTTCAAAATGTTGTTAAAAGGAAATGAGATTTATCTGATAGAAATATTAAATGACTGTTTTAAGTGTCAAACATTGATTTAAATAAACAATTTTACCAATTTTGTCAACTCTTATTTACCCACCTCATGTTTCCATGGCCATTGTGAGTTCTTCTTCTAAAGGAGAGATAGGAAGTACTACAGATGTTTTATAACACAGTTATGTCATGCACAACATGCATTAACAATCTTCCCTGCTATTTTGAGACCATAATGTAATGAATGTACTCGCAGCAAATATCTGCAATTAACATAAAATGGTAAGGACTTAATCATCTTCACCAAGCTTGATGATCTGGATCACATTTATTAGGGTATTAGGAGCACTGTGAGTTGACCAGTTTTGTATCAGCATTGTTAGATGTGAATGTGACTATCATCGGGCTGCTCTCCAACCAAACCAGTCCTTGTCCGTCGGTGTACTGGTGCACTAGGTGCCAGTTACTTTAAATTTGGAACCGGAAGATAGTTTGTAAACTCAGAATTTAAATGATCTGTTAGAATATTGACCAATTTTAGTAATGAAGTCTCATACTCCCATCAACACTACTTACAGGTGAGGTTTGCTTGGAATGGTACAGTAGAGTTCAAAAAGTGATTGATTTTTTATTTATAACTAAGTATACTCTAATATTCCCATTTAACACCTGACTTATTTCAGTTTCTTGAGAGTTTATAGGTATATAAGTCATTAGGGATGCCTATATAATTTAAAACCTGCAGTCTCTATACCAATATTATTAGGTATGAGGAAAGATAGGATGTTTGTTTGTTTGCATCGGAATAGGCTCCAAAACTTCTGGACCGATTAATAAATTCTTTCAGTGTTGGGAAGCTAGTCTCTTCCCGGTGAACATAGGCTATATTTTAGTCCCATATTCCCTTGGGAACAGGAGCTATGTGGGTGAAACGGTGAAAATATGCTGTGCACCCGGGTAAACTGGGTATTTTAAATGTTCATAAAAACTGTAAAAAACAATTAAGTAAGTATATTGGGAATTGAGTGTACATAGGTAAGTACCTATGTACTAAAACAATAATAACTACCTACTGTAAGTATTAGAAATGTGACTTGTAATTTAGATATAAGTGATTGTAAAGAATATTGGACAGTACTTACAGAAAATAGATGCATGTCAATTACATACATGTCTTCTTATTATTTTGCTGATCTTGTTGAGTTGGCTACTTAGAATAGTTGCCATCTATGTATCTATAACTAATAAAGTTCATTGACCTTGCGACAATGGCTCACTCACAGCTCTAAATTCACTTTTTGGAGACTTATTATAGCACTACGACCATCCAATGTATGAGTGAAATAAATAAAGTCTGCTTCGGATAAAGTTAGGCTATGTCTTACAATTAATCAATCTTCATCATTTTGATGTAAATTGTAAACTTGCTTCTATTTAGTTTATCTGCAAATTGGTTAATTTAAACAATAGTATCTATTGTATGTATACCGAACGAAAATAACCAGCCTCGCACTTTCTATTTCTAGCTGTCAAACATTAATTACGCGACTTCCAAAACAAATCCCATCAAATATTAGCAGACTACGCATAAATGTCAAATACACTGGCGATTCTATCGAGAGGCCATCGGTCGACCATAATCGCACTTCAATAGAAACAAGATAGAAGCTATTGAGTTAGCGACTACGAAAACTGTCAAATTGTACCGATGAGCTTCTATTTTGCTACGATATCTATTTTAATCTGATGCGATTGAAATAGCAGACTCGGCCCCCAGGATCCCAGCACAGCACGGCAATCTTACTCTTGCTCGTTTCAACGCACCCAGCCACCGTCAACTAACCAATAAAGTTTATGTCTCGCAAGATGTTCGTTGGAAATCGTTTAGTATTGCGTTTAGGTCCACTGAAAAATACAGTTTAGTATTATTGTTTATTTTTTATTTATTGGACACCTGTAGTTATGACACATTATTTCCTTTCTAAAACGCTACTAACTCAATTATAGAATTTCAGATGCACATTCAAAGTATTATGGTTATGATTAAATGACACATGATTTATGAATAGCACATAATATTGCAATTTAATACTTTATTAGTTTTATAGATAGATGAGTATCGTTGAAAACTTCTCCAGCAAGAAGATCTTCAGGCGCGAGAGCACAGGCACGCCTGCGCAACTCGGCGCACAGCTTGTATAAATACTGGTCAGGAGTCTCGCCAATCAATCACACAGCATCTACTCTCCTCTACAGCAACATGAAGTCTCTTGTGAGTAGCTGTTGAATAAAAATCAACTACGTAGACTACTGGTTCAGTCTACTGTTAATTTCATCAACTTTAAAACCATCAGCTTCTTGTATCGTTCTTCAACTCGTTCAACCTAATGTCATTTGTTCAGGTGATCCTGTGCCTTCTAGTCGTCGCCTATGCTAGTGGTGCAGTGCGCAATAAGCGCGGCTACAGCAGTGGATGGAGCAGCGGCTACACCAGTGGACTGAGCACCAGCGGCGGCTGGAGCGACTCATACGGCGATGGATTGAGCTCGGGCGTCGACGGTTCGAAAGAGAGCTTCTCTGCTCCCGCCGAGCAGCTTGTCGACGTTAAAAAGTTGGTGAACGTTCAACGCGAGGTCACCGTCCCACAGGTCATCCAAGTTCGCAAAATCATCTCGGAGCCACGCGTCATCACTGTCCAGAAAGTCGTCCCTGTCACGAGCGGATTCTCTGGAGGTTACGGCGGCGGGCTCTCCTCGGGGTACTCCAGCGGATACACCAGCGGGAGCGGATACAGCAGTGATTATACCAGTAAATCCGGCAGTGACTGGTGGTGAATATTCTACTTAGCATTAATGCTCTTTGTATATAATTTAATTTATTTTAAATAAAATCTGGTGCTACATTAAAATATATTTAATTCCTATACTCATGTTTCTCAGATTATGAAGTACTGATGAGCTCTTCAAGATTTCCCTAGAGTTTAATTGCAAGTATGAAAGATATTCTCAGTCAATCTCGTAGAGTTCGTAGACTTCACGTTCTGTAAAGATGACTACTTAACACTTGGTTTGTGCTCCAGCGAGGCTGATTTGTTCATGATCCCCTTTCTTGTATGGCAGATATACAATGCTGAAAAGGTGAAGTCGAGAGTGAACCAATGACCAGAATACCTATTTACTACTTTAGTTTTACTGAGAAATCCGAATACAGCGGCTGTCAAAGGGTGGTCTAAGTACTTTAGTAGTCCGCATGTCAGCTATATTTCCAGATCCTGGCTCAACCCACACGTCTATCACAGGATCGGGACATCTGGAAAGTTTATCGACAAATGTAAAAAGCCGGCTAAGTACGATTCGAAATCGCACAAAGAGTTTTTTTATACCATTCCATTTTTTTTATAATTCAAGAACCTTTATGCTATGGTACTTGCTGCTACGGAACCCTTCATGGGCGAGTCCGACTCGCACTTGGCTGGTTTTTTACCATAGCGATCACTAGCCGTTTATATAGATTCCCCCGGAATAGGAATAGACACAAGTTTGAATCCTGTTCGAACATGAAATTTTAGGAAACTAAATTATGTTATCTATAATCAGGATTTATTGCATTTCAAAATTATTGATGAAGTTAATTAAATAACTTGATGGCGGTGATAAGGCATTTAGTTCCAAAAGGGATTCTTATATTATTATTAGAGTTAACGGGATATTTACCATGTACTTTTGAGTTTGTCCGATATTTCGGCGCTGTTGCAAGCACCATGATCACGGAGGAACTGTCTCAGTTCCTCCGTGATCATGGTGTATAATCTCTAATAATAGTGTAAGTGACCATGAAAGGGATTCTTATATGTTGGGAAGCGAAAGTTTTATAGAATGATTTAATAGGAACGCAGCATGTCTGTGGTAAGCCCAAAGAATTCCATATAAACAGAGGAGAGAGAAAGACCAAAGACTTTTATAAACATCTGTTTTTAAAGAAGACTTTGCGAAAGTCAGCCTAGTCTCTGTCTACCGCGACGGGGACCGGCGCGATGATACGCAATCAGGTATGTAATAATTGGATTTTATTTATTGATTGCTAATAAATAGTCTTGGGTACACCACACCGCTCCTGAGGTTTGTAGTTAAATAAACCCACTCAAGCTCGAATATAGCGAGGCAATTAGGCGCCGTATAACACAGTAACGATAATGATCTGAAAGCCAACATCATATTAAACACTTTATAACGCACTAAAGAGCGGTGTCGTAACTACCATACTCCTTGAGAAATAAAGTGCTGGGTACTTTAAGGTGGCCATGTTGATCCAACGACTGAATCAGCTAGGTACTAGAACAATATACACTCGAGAGCTTCGATCAATAATACAACGACAGCAATGAATACAGGTCACATAAAATATTCGGCCAAGTGCGAGTCGGACTCGCCTTTGAAGGGTTCCTTGGCAGCAAGTAACAATATAAAATGTTTTTGTAGTTCGTTGCAGGGTACGCATCATAATATATCATTTCAAAATACATGGTTGGAATCTATAAAGTTAAAATACCGAAAATCAAAATAATAGGGGTTAAAGTATGAAATTGCCGTTTTATTGCAATAGGTTCTTTGAATTGACATGGAATCTTCGTGGTTTGAGGTTTTCGAATGAAACTTTTTTAACATAGTTTAGAATAGAATAGAATAAACTTTATTTGCACACCAAGTTATACTTTACAGAAATAAATAATTGCAGATATTGTATAAAGGGCGGCCTTATTGCTAAAAGCAATTTCTGCCAGGCAACCTTGGGATGGACAGAAAAAAGATATAAACTATAAAACAAATGGGTAGTTTAGGTGTAGAAATAATATGATACAAGACAGTATAAACATACCAGTAGGTATGTAAATAAACACAGAAATAAGTACATATTATACGAGTAAATACATCACACATATACCTACGCACACAAATATACCTACATACATATCTACAAATATACATACATACAAATATACATATATACAAACATACAAACATATAAATATATACACATACAAATATACATACTTAAATGCATACATTTCAGTGTGGTAAAGGCTTATCAAGCTTAGGAACATGCTATCGGGTTAAATAGTGTTCCTTCACCAAACGCTTAAAGACAACCATAGACTGTGCTTTTTTAATCGTTATAGGCAGCACATTCCACAATCGCACAGCCTGTACGGTGAAAGATTTATCATAAAATCCGGGAGAGTTAATTATGAATATAGCTTCAGTAATTTCATCCACTGGAGCTTGCATGTAGATCTGAAGATCATCTGCATAAAGGTGGTAGGATGATAGTAATGATTTAGAGATGGAATTTATAAAAATGGAGAATAATAAAGGAGATAGAACGCCACCCTGTGGTACTCCCGCAGTCGTGTCACACCAAGAAGAAAAAGATTCCTCAATGCGTACACGCTGCCGCCGCCCGAACAGGTAACTGTGAAACCAATCAATAACTGTTGGAGATATGTTAATCGAGCGCAGTATACCGAGCAAGATATGGAAATCCACTGTATTAAAAGCATTGCTGAAATCAAGTAAGGATAGTACAGTAAGATTTCCGTTCTCCATGCCCAGCCTAATATCGTCAGTGATACTAACCAACGCACTAGTAGTACTATATCCCGGACGAAATCCTGATTGGTACGGGTTAAGGAGAAGGTTTATGTTAAGGAATGTCCTTAGTTGGATATGAACAAGCCGTTCTAGGACTTTTGAGAGGAAAGGTAAAATGGAAATGGGACGATACTCGGCAAAGGATGCGGGGTTAGGCTTTTTGGGAATGGGAACAATTTGTGCCTCTTTCCACATTGTCGGAAATACACTGTAGGTTAAGGAGTGGTTAGAGAGATGACACAAGATGGGAAGAATTTCATCCAGAATAGGCACGACCATGTTTCGACTTATGCAGTCTGTACCCACTGCGTTGGAACTAAGCGATATTATGCACCTCTTAACATCGCAAGCTAGTTTCTATGATGTTCTTCTTTTAAAAAATGTACCGTACGGCAATCCGTGTTTAAATGGACAGGCGCAGGTTGTGACTGCCTGCTGTTGAAAATAAAGCCTTCAACTTAGCTTAACGACTGCCATTTTACTATCAACCGGGACCAACGGCTTAACGTGCCTTCCGAAGCACGGAAACGCTCAAATAAATGTCACAAAGTGATCACATGGATGGTCACCCATCTATGGACCGGCCATAGTGAAAGTTGCTTATTGCAGTGATCCTTTACAGAACACTGAGTCCGCGGGGCCACGAGCGCTTCCTTCTTGTAAAAATATATGACAGGGACCGCTGGGCCTCGATTTCTCGAGGCGCAGGCCTTTGGCCCCGATCCAGTGCCTCCTTGCGCCATCTAAACAGTGACGCAAGGAATCTCGCTTCCAGGTCCCATGGAGGGGCGTTATTTGATGCTTACAAGGGAATGTTTAGGTGACCTTGTAATGACGACGAATTAGTATATTAGAGCAGTCTTTCCCAAAGTGGGCGATAACGCCCCCTTGTGGGCGCTGCAGGTCTCAAGGGGGGAGGTAAGAGACCCAGAAGAAAATGGGGGCGTTGTGTAGAGGCGGGCGGGGGGGTTGTGATTTGTAACTTTATTTAGCTAAGAGGCCTCTTAAACAACAACTGCAAGAGCTCTCGACTCTCAACAATAACTTGTGAACATCAACTAATATGAATTAAAAGATTGCTTAAACTCGGTTCTATATTTCTCTTCTCGTAGTTCATATATCTGTCCTATTTTATTTAATATAGAAAAAATTAATAGTTATTAGTACTCGTAGATATCTATCATGTTTTAACAAGTTTTTGTTAAATAACCCGAATTGTGCATTCCTGTATCAGTCGGCTGGTTCATTGAATGCTTGTTCGGACTTGTTGAGTACGATTGAGCGTCGAATGAGATAAACGAGTTTATGCATGTTTGTTTTATTCCTGCCGGTGCGTGCTGCTTAAGTCTATCATGTTTTAACAAGTTTTTGTTAAATAACCCGAATTGTGCATTCCTGTATCAGTCGGCTGGTTCATTGAATGCTTGTTCGGACTTGTTGAGTACGATTGAGCGTCGAATGAGATAAAGTTATGCATGTTTGTTTTATTCCTGTCGGTGCGTGCTGCTTCAGCTATCCTATATAAACAATGTAATATTTATTTTATTTTCATTTGTGATCTCGCGCGCAATAGATGAGCAGTACTTACGCCTCCTCTACTCGCGAAGTTGAACGTATTTCTCAAAGCAAAACAATGTTGGAAGTAAAAAAGAAGAGACGGCAATACTCTGCGGAATATATTAAATTCGGATTTATTGAAAATCCCACAAACCGATCGTCGCCTTTGTGTCTTCTATGTCTAAAACTAAAAACATTTTCGAATGAATCAATGAAGCCTTCAAGGCTGCAAGATCATTTGAATAAAATGCATCCAGATAAGAAAGACAAGAATGTAGCATATTTTTAAGGGGAACACCCAAAAATTCCGAAATATGTTTTTCCGAATTTCAATATTCCGATGTTCAAAATTCCGAAGATTATAATTCCTAAGAAACAAAGCTCCGAATATTCAAAAGGACGATATTCATTTATCCGAAAGTCATAAGTACGAATTTTTATTATTCCTAATTTCATTAGTACGAATAATCAAAAGACCGGACTGTTATTTTTCCGAAAAACATTATTCAGAATTTCAAATATCCGAAAATTCACTGTTTAAGTTTAATATAAAGTACGGTCAAGTCTAACTACCGAAGATATTATTTCCAAGTGAGTGGAAGGCAAACGACAAACAAAAAAACATAACTACGATGGCTAAGGCTGGAGCTCCGCTCCGCTTCGCTTTCGCCTTAGCCTTCTAACCTAACCTATCCGAGTCGAGGTGTTAACCATAATAACAGAATGGTTAACACCCCGACTCGGATAGGTTAGGTTAGAAGGCCAAGGCGGGAGCGAAGCGGAGCAGAGCTCCCGCCTTAGCCTTCGTGGTTATTTTTTTTTTGTTTTGTCGTTTGCCTTCCACTCACTTGGAAATAATATTTTTGGTAGTTAGACTTGACTATACTTTTAAAAAAACGGGTGAAATCGGGAACATAAATAATCGTCTTTAATGATAAGTTTTCAGGTTAAAACAGGAACGGGTGGAAACGACATTCACCCTTCGTATTTATGATATTTCGGATTTTTGATAATCGCAGTTCGTATTTATAATATGGCGGATTTTTAATGATTCGGAATTCAACGATTCGGTTTCTTGAAATTCGGCATTCTGACAGTCGGAATTGTAAACATTCGGAATTTTAAAATTATGACATTTTATAAAAAGGATTTATGAAACATCGGATTTTTGACTTTCGGGATTTCGCATCATTCGGACTTATGAAATTCGGAATTAGGAAATTCGTGATTGTGACTTTCGGAATTAAGTTTTTCGTATTAATGTAGTGTACCCATTTTTAAGACCTAGAGAAGAAGCATAATAGTAGTTGGGAATTAGGGTTTCTGGATCAGAGGAGATCCATAAACCGCTAATTCCCAACCATTCAACTATTCAATCTAGTATTCAAATAATTATCTGTCATGCATGATAGACTTTCTGGATCCGTCAACGCCCAATCCCATCTATTCAGTCAGTATGTATGGGTTCGCTAATTCCCAACCATTCAACCATTCAACTATTCAATCTAGTATTCAAATATTTATCTGTCATGCATGATAGACTTTCTGGATCCGTCAACGCCCAATCCCATCTATTCAGTCAGTATGTATGGGTTCGCTAATTCCCAACCATTCAACCATTCAACTATTCAATCTAGTATTCAAATAATTATCTGTCATGCATGACAGACTTTCTGGATCCGTCAACGCCCAATCCCATCTATTCAGTCAGTATGTATGGGTTCTATGATTCTCATTCAAGCTCGGGTTAGGTCTACAAAACCTAGACTATTATCTATTCTAATTATTCGAGTCCATACCGTAAAACCTTTACCATTCAATCATTCAGCCTAGTATTCATATTTGAAATAATGTGAAAGCCAAAAACATTGAACTGAGTGCCGAGTGCGAGTTTTTTTCTTATGCGTTTGCGAGCAATTTTTCGTGAATTTGTATTCATATAGAGCTGCACACATCTAGAAACATTGATTGTGTGAGTCAGTTTTGCACGTCCTTGTCGCAAGCCCCGCCCATTGTCGACACTGGGTCTCACGAGGATGATGATAATGGCACGTCATTGGTTGTTTAAAACTTTGCCCAAGTGCGAGTTGCAATTTTGACATTTCGTTTCGTAAACTTTGGTTTACGTGATCGAATACGCTGTCACCTATAATTTCCTAGTGAAAGCACAGTGACTACGTTTACGTGTTGTTATTAAAGCTTAAATATGATTTTAAAATATGGCTGAAATGTATTTTTTCGCGTGGAGGATGCTTGCTGTTGCTACGGAATAAGATAATCGACAATATTCTATCTATCTAACACAAGGATGGAGGCAAGAGCTCGGGCTTCCTTGAATGGAGACAGTTTGGTGTTCTTTACCTACATAAAACACAAAAAATGTGCAGTTTTTATATTCAACAAGTGCCAGAAGCGTTACCTACTGTGTACCAGAATTTTAAGGGCTATGTAGGTACATTAAACACAGCCACACAATGTTTTATTGGCCTCGGGATCAAAGTTCTAATTCCTATATAAATTTCAGAAACGTGAAAGTGATTCTAATATATATACAAATTTTTCTTTACAATGACAACAAAATATTCTATAGAAAGTGTTAAATAAAGATCAATAAATTATGGTAAATTGTCCTTCATAATTAGCTACATAATCACCTAAATTAACTAAATGGTATCTAAATATAGTGCATGAGGCTTCATTTGCGTGGAATTATGTTCCTGCATCCCATGGGAACATATTCCAGGGATAAAAAGTAACCCATGTGAATTGCAGACTGATCTATTCCTGTAGGTACCAGTTTGTTCAGTTGAGTGTGGTTTAATAACATACAGCACAATATTTCACATTTTAATATTAGTAGGATTGTGTATGTGTAATGGGATTCCATATTACCACCTTATTTAACTGGAAGGTGCCAGTGACTTCATCTGTGAGGAATTTTGTTCCTGTATCCCATGGGAACAAATTCCTTGGATAAAAAGTAGCTTATGTAAATTCCAGCACGGCAATACAGCTCACCACCTATAACGTGGAACAAATTCTAAAAAAGGTGAAATGTGGGCATATAATATGCCTCAGCCTACCCCATCGGGATAAAGGTGTGCCCATATGTATGTGTATTCCAGACTATAATCTATTCCTATAGGTACCAGATGTCAGCCTGATCCGTTTAGCGGAGTGTGATTCGGAGTGTGATTCAGTAATAAACGGCACAATATTTCACATTGTACCTAATATTAACAGGATTGTGTTGTGTATGTGTAGTGGGATCCCTTATTACCACTTATTTAACTAGAAGCACCTTCTAGTTAAAAACGCAGTCACCCTGTTGCTTCATCTGTGTGGAATTTTGTTCCTGCGACCCATGGGAAAAGGGTTAAAAAGTAACCAATGTGTATTATTTCAGACCATATTTTTGTAGGTACCAGATCTGCTCAGCCAAGTGTGATTTAATATGTAATGGGACCCCATTACACATTCCAAGGCCCGAACCAACCTCATTTGCAAGTTGTGCACCTGCTGATCATGGAAAGGAAGGAAAAATAATTCATTGAAAAGGCATGTAATTAAAAGTTTATTGTACACCGAACATGGATTAAATTACAAAAAGCATGGATTAAATTACAAAAAGTATAGCTTAAAATATGTTCATATAAATATCTAGGTCCCTAATGAAAACAATTTCTCTTCAAAGAATATCTTCAAACCTGTCCACTTATGGTTCAGCCTAGTTTGTTGTCAAGTTAATATTATATTGGTGCCGGTGAGCTTGTTTTGTCATCAAGATTTCTTAGCTTGGAGATAATGCCGAGTTTCCTGCTTGATGGGGGTGGGCCTCAAACTATGTCTAGGTGATGCCCTTACTCTTTTACCATTTCTATACTCTGGTCCATGGTTTAGTTGAGCCAGATGGAGATTGTAGTGGCTGGTTCCTGTGGTACCAACTGGCGTATCACCACTGTCATCTGTAAAATAAGTAAGTAAATGAGATGACGAATTAGAGCAAAATCAAAAGAGGACAATGATTCTGACATGACATTTCTTTAATAAGTAACTTCTTAACTATATATTTATCAAAATCAAATATTATGAGGCATAATATAGACAATAATGATAAGGTTTTCATTAAACTAAGCAAGTCTTGTACTATGAGGAAGAGATATAATAGTAGGGAGAGGCATTATGGTATGTCTACATTTTAGTTTCGTAGAATTTGTCCCACATAATAGGTGGCAAGCAGTATTGACATGTTAAAATGGAGCGGCTCAGGTTGTGGCTGGCTGCTATTGAATTTTTTCAAGCTACCCATAATGACTTCAACTTGGCTTAACATTCCTTCTGCAAAACGAAAACATCTGCAAATGCAAAAGTGGTCACCTCCATCCGAGGACCGGCCAGTGAAAATTGTTGACTATATTGATCATTTACAGAACGCTGAGTCCGCAGGGTCTCAAACCTTTCACTTTTGGAGGTAAATATGGTTTCTAAGAATAATAGGGCATACAACGATAGCTTTACCTTATTAATGTGCATGTTTTATAAAGTAATTGAAGTTATTAGTTCTTTACTACTTATTTGTTGATTTTCCTTTGAAATGAATGGAGATTTGGTGTTGTAATATCTTAGTTTATCATTCCGGCATGACTCAGGCTTGTTCCGAGGTTGTCTAGCTGAAATAACATACAGATATATTAAATAATCAGTTAAACTTTTATACTATTATTATTCTAAATGTTACTTTGTTGGGATGTTGGGATTTTGAATGGTTGCTACTACTTAATGAGGTTGACATTTGGTAAAAAATTGATTATACCTAGTCTACAATAACACTTAAGCTACTTTTTGTCCCTAGAATATTATATTATGTTATAAATATTCCCATGGGATCCTAAACCGGGAACGACATTCAGGCGGGCATCAGCTGGTAGTATTATATTACCCCAAAACCATCAAAGAATCACTATATTAAAGTGTGTCTTATTGACTTGAACCTCGACTACAAACCTGTCTTCTGTAGCTTCAACTCAACAACTTTTGTCAGGATAGATCAACTACGTTGTCGATGTTGTACGCATTGTTTTGTTTGTTTACTTTATGCTGTGTATTTTAGAAAAATTTAGAAAAATTTAGAAAAATAAAATATTATGTAATGATGTAATGTTCTTTGACATTGACGTAAGGGTTTCAATTTCATATCATGTTCAAAAATCGAGGCGAAGGAGTTCGAAACTATTCGGCCATGCTGCCAGCGGTCTGTAAAATAAAACAATTTTTTGTTTGTTTGTTGTGTAAGTTTCAGAACACCTTTAATTAATAACCAATACACATAAACATCAAAAATACACTTGTTTTACGCGTTTTGGCGTAAGTGTCCCGGTAAATCCATATTACATTACTTATTGTCATTTTTTATATAGATAACATGTTAAGGGCTCGCTACCCACACGGTCAAACTGCGCTTGTCATGCACGTTAAATAATAATTATAAATATTCACGGACATTTCACACAACGCTATCTGATCCCAAAGTAAGCTAGGAATAACCTGCATGTGTTATGGGTATCAGACCACGAATATTAATACCTGTATACTTTTTTTTAAATACGTACATAATTATTATACATAGAAACACCCAGACTCCTGAGACAAACATTTATGGGTCACACAAATATTTGTCTCCGGTGGGAATAAAACTCACGACCTCCAGCGCCGCAGGTGGTATCACTACCTACTGCGCCACAGAGGCAGTCAAATATGAATGGAAGTTGCTTCAGTGTACGTGATTTCTTTGCATTTGTGTGTGCATCGACGTATATACACATGAGATTTAACGTGCTTGACAATTGCCAATTGTTCGTGCCGGGGCCCCTTAACGGTTTCCGCATTCGGTTTGCTGGTCAAGAATCAGATTCGAAATCCGTCCTATGCACTGAGTTTTTTTTCTAGTTTTCCATCTTGGCTGCATGTAGTCTTGAACTTAGTGGACCCTCGAAAGGAAATCTCATGGATCCTGACCAACCGTGATCGCGTATGGACGTGCTCGATCACGACGTGCCACTACCTAGGGTTTGCCTTTGTTAGGACGACAGTTAGCCCAAAGTGTCGCCCTCAGCCTCATATGTATGGAGGACGGAGATCGTTTTGGGATCTCCAACGCCCTGTGTGTCTTGAAAGAACTATTTTAATAATGAATTACGAATTCATTACGGGAATGATGTGTAATGGGAAGTCCTCGAACTAAAGACTTTTAGTAGTTACTAGCTGACCCTATAAAAGGAGAAGTAGGAGAGAAAGGAGAGGTATTTCTTCATCGGACTTAAAAGCAGCGTGTGAAACTGCCCTGTTTGCTTAATCATAAAAGAGCTTAAAGATTAAGTCTATTCTAAAATAATTCAGTTTACACCTTTGGCGCGGACTGAATTATTTTACAATAGCCTTAATCATTAAGCTATTTTATGACTAAGCCAACACGCCAGTTTAGATTTACCGTCACATTCAAAGGAACTCTTGAATTCTAGGTTTAGCGAAAGTTTAGGTTTCTCTAATTTCTGAGCTACAAAACCTTAATGTTGAAACTTGTGTGGAACAACGCTTAAAATACTCCCTTTCTGATGCCATAAAAATATTTTAAATCAGACCTTGCGGTGAGAAATTACAGCTAAAAAGCTATTTTATCTTTCATCCCCTCTCCTGAAGGAACCGCGCAAAATATCAGGTTCAAAAGTATCATAGAACTTTCCTCGGATCATAAACTAAGACGGAAAACGGCTATAATAAATGTGTTCTTCCTCCTTCTGTGGGACAACTATTTTAAAATGGCTTCCATCGATGCAGCCAAACAGCCAATTACTCCAGGAAACCCATATTTTCTGTAAAATCTACACTTAGGTACATGTTAATTTGGTAAGTATATTTATTAGATGTAGGGTTAGTATTGCAAAGGGGATAAATGGCATGATTCATGAAGTACCTATAGTATAAACATAAGATAATACCTTTGACTAATTTCTTGCCTAGCTGCCACAGTAGCTGGAAACTTTATATTTACTAATAATATCATTGGACATTAGTGCTCTATATACAGGGTGAATTTTTGAAAAGGGCTTGGATGGCCAACTCCGAAACTATAAGGAATAGCTAAAAATGCTCAAAGGAGTCACGAGCCCGATTTTGATAAAACTTAAAACCTCATCATTAGATTTTTGAAAAACCAATAATCCTAGGTGAGAATCGAACCTATTGATTTTTGAAAAAAAAAACACACCCTTTATTATTACACCATACGATAGTGTCGCTGATAAGGATCAAATTCTGCGAAGTAATGATATACGGCAAATTTAAGGAAAGTTTGGAATTTTAATACAATTCATATTTCATGTACCTAAATTTTGTATCATAGTTTGTTTCGTTCAAAATCCCAGAATAGATAGTAACTATACCGTGTTTTAAATCATGCTCAGAATGATTATTTGGAGAATATTCTAAACGGAATCAATAATATTGAATGCAGTACTATCTTTGAGGTCTCGAATCCAGCTATGTATTGAAAACAATGGTCTACATTTTGAACAGTACGGGTGAGTCAACGTAAGCAAAATAAATTGTATTTTGTTAAAGATGAGCACTTTCCTTTAGTTTGCCGTATGTCATTACTTCCCAGAATAAGATCCTTAATAGCAACACTATCGTATGGTGAAATAATATAGGGTGTGTTTTTTTCATAACCAATGGGTTCGATTCCCAGCTAGGATTATTAGTTTTTCAAAAATCTAATGATGAGGTTTTCAGTTTCGTCAAAATCGGGCTCGTGACTCCTTTGAGCATTTTTCGCTATTCCTTATAGTTTCGGATTTGGCCATCCAATCCCTTTTGAAAAATTCACCTGTATAGGTACGCTGCACATTTTCTGGGATAAATGTTTGGCTACTCCGACTGGTTTCTGGTAGGACCCAGAGGCATAAAAAAATAGAGCAGTGAGCACCTGCAAACAAAATGAGTAGGTATGTAGCAAAACGATAGGTCTATGTGCCTCGTAGTCCCCGGAACAAATAAAACAGTCTAGATTTTATACATACTTTATGTTCTAAAGACACACGTTGAGTGGATCTTAGATTCGTCAACCGCCTTAGCTCGATGCACAAAAACTTAAACGCACTCTTAGAAAGGCGGTAACGATTTCGAAATTGGTTTTTCGAGAGGTGTAATAACGGGTCGAACAAAGCTCTAGCTCTTGCCTGCCTTCTAGTGCTTGAATCTCGATCGTCTTGTGCCGTCGCAGCAGCAAGCATCCTCCACGCAAAAAAATACGGTGCTGCCATATTTTATATCAATCAATTATATGAAAGTAATAAGTATAGTAGCCACCAACTATGATTTGATCACAAAATGAACACTATTTTATTTTCTTTGAAATGAACTAGTTTCACTGTATTGTACATACAAAAATGTTCTTTACTTTTTTTTTCTAAAAATTGTCGCTATAAAACTTATGGGCTCCGGAGACGGTCAATGCGATTTGACAAGTCTCATGTCGCACATCTGTGGCAAACTCGTGAATGAGCAGTTAAAATATATCGAAATTTATGGAGGATTCGTAAACTTCCAGACATACACAAATACGTGTACAATTATTATAAAGAAAGCACGCACACTTAAAGCTACTTTCAAATTTCTAATGCTCTGAGATTTATTGATGTCCAGTTAGTGATCGTAATTGACAGTCTCCGGAGCCCATTAAATTCACTTTTATTTGCTAACGACTTAAAAAAATATGAAAGTGAAAAGTGGGAGGAGTTAACGCCGAGCGACACGAGCAACTTGAAGCGATTGGTTCGTCGGGTGTCACCGGTGACAATTTCACGAGACTTTATAAAAAACTCACACTAGGCACTCAGATCGTTTAATGAATAAATCGATCATTAAATCACTTCAAGTTTCGAAGATAAAATTAGTCTTTAAGTTATCTATAGCAATATAGGTGATATAACTCAATGGATTATGTGATTGAACTATCGAGAATGGTATGCGCTCAGATTACCTCTCTCAGCTTCATACCTGTATAAGTACTAAAGTATGCGTTTAGTTACATTGTAGTTACACATATTGAGTGAAATAAAAAGACAAATATATTTATTTAGTATTTAAGTACAAAATAAATCTTCATCCAAATATATCCAAAGCCATAACAATAAATTACTAGATATTAGTAGGTAAGTACTTATTATTATGGTTTTGGATCAATTTCGTCCTGAATTTTATTTATTAGTTGCCTGGCACAATTGTATATATCATCATATAAAACAGTTTTAACCACATGTTGCGCACAAACATCCGCATCACACTCACATAACAGTTCTCCTAATTTGGGGGCACTGTGCACATCATATATCTCAATTTTTATTACTTTTATTCCTCGTGTCACCGGTTTTTTTATAAATTGATACATTTTCTGCTCCGAATTTGGTCTCTTATGTGTAAGACCCAACGTTTTTTGCATAGATTTTTGTGGTGGTTGGTTGGCTGGTATAAAATTGAATAATTCTTCACTGTCCTGTAAAGAAACGTTTACTTAAATTACCTTGTACTGAAAAACCATCTGATTATGTACAATTGTAATACGAAATACTACGGCTACTACCACACTCGTCTAGCGGTTAAGGCGTCAGACTTGTGATCAAGACCTTGCGTATTCGTATCACAGTAATTACACTACCAGCTTGGACTTATTTCTAACACATAATATTTAGATTATCTCGCTAGAATACTTCTAATTTTGGTACCTATTAATCTTAAAACACTAATAGCGATCCATCTTCAACGTGAGAGTTACCAACCCTTGTATTGCTAGCATCCATTTTCTACAGTTACCAGTTTCTGTTGGATGGTTAGTATTAGCCAACATTTAACTATCTATTAAAGAAAGATAATATCTTAACTTACCGACATTATGCTGCACTTATAACGCACTGTTCAAGACTATAGCAAATGATGGAATAACATTAAATGTAAGCATAACAATATATTTGTTTGAGAAGTATAGATGTTGGAATGTCGCCATAAATGGATGAAATTGATACCACCCAACATCGCGTCGCGACATGTTAACGAAGTCAATATTATAAATATATTATGTACTAGCTGACCCGCGCAACTTCGTTTGCGTGATAGAGAGAGAGACAGAGAGAGAGAAATAGAGAAGTTTCCCGTCGCGGGTACATATATGCTATACGGAAGTATTATTGCTAATTTATTCAGCCAGATCCGTTCAGCCGTTACAGCGTAAAAGAGTAACAAACATCCACACTCACAAACATTCGCATTAATAATAATATCTAGTTAGATAGATTTCTGATTCACAAATTCATAATGCATAATTATATGAGCCAAGTAAATTTATTTATTAAATACATTTCTTAATTCAATGGCTAAACTACTACTTGACACAGCTTCTCTTTTAAGCAATTGACATCGTAACTTAGTTCCTTCTTCAGGTAGTCCCAGTTTACGACGTTTGGACAAATCGAACTACTGTAGGCTTTGTCCTCCTAATACAGATGGTCCAATCAAGACCTGGTAACGTAATAACAATGTAAATTTCATCAGCTGAGCGTTCATGTTATTGTAATGGCTCTTTTCAGTCCTGTCGAATGTAAATCTTCGTAGAGGCCATTCCCGTATTTTACAAAGACTTAGTGAATCTATTTCCTGACAGAATGTAGTCAGCACTATATGTAGTATAAAGTTCATGCCTTCCATGATCAGTCTGCTGACAATATTTGTCGTAAGGAGAGGTAGATGGTAACATGCGGTGTTATTTTATTGACCAGTGGAGACTACCTGAAGCGTGGTCTTTCATTTTTTCTGGCTAGCCATCTTAGAATTTCTTCTTCTTTTCACAAATGTATTTTTGTCACTAAATTGTTTGTGAATAAATTACCAATTATACTTCCGTATAGCATATTTGGTTAATATTATACCAAAATAGCGCTTTTTATTTAACTTTATGACTTTGTAGTAAAATCATCACTTTGAAGTCTGAAGTAAAACCACATAAATGACAACGCTTTCACAAATTATGTGTCAAAATAAAAAGTAATTTAAGTATAAAATAAGAGTATTTAAGGAGTATTGATATCAACTTCGGAGAAAATCAGCTCCAAAATAATTTACATTCCCTTTTTAGCTCGTTATAGTTATAAAATTCAATAAAATACGAAACACGTCTTCCATCAATTATGTTAATAATGCTATATGCAAAATTTTAAGTAGATCGGACCAAGGAATCACGTTGTCCCATACAAACTTTACCCTCCTTTTTTATACCTATGGAGGTGGAATTTGCAAAAATGTTAAAATTACTTTTTTCATATTATAACCAACAACGCTCATGCTTAGTTTCATCATCGTACCGTTAACCGTTTAAGCAATAATTGATTATAACTTTGGGTCTAGGGATCGAACCGCTAAATTAAGTTTGGTTTGAATTCTGTATACTTTTCCGTGATAAAAAGTACCCAGTGTGGTGCCCAGGCTACTAAAGAATAATTATACTAAGTTTCAACGTAATCGAACCGTTAGTTTTTGCGTGATGCCTGAACAAACAGACAGACAGACAGACAGACAGACAGACAGACAGACAAAAATTTTTTAAATCACATTTTTGGGTTCGGTGTCGGTCTAGTAACACCCCCTGCTATTTATTTTTTTGATATCTTGAATGTACAGAATTTTCACTTCTACAGATTTATTATAAGTATAGATGATTGTAGGTACTTTTATTCATTGTTTTTTTCCATACAACTCGCTGAGAAAATATAACAAGCTTAGTCGCGGTACATTATTAGTATGTCCTCATTCACAATATAGCTATGTCAGCGGTTTTTATTCGTTGACTTCTTAATATTTATCAAAATTTGAACCCGTGTCACATACTATCATTAAACACGGGTTTATCTGCATTTATTATATCTCCTAATTTTAAGAAAACCAATCAACACTAACATTTTTCTAAGCATATTTTCGACAAACAGAAGAGAGGATAATAATATTTTATTGTCTACTAGCAAGCTATAAGCTTGTGCTATGCGATCTAGACAACTGATAAACTAACTTATATATTTCTCAATACATAGGTACATAGATAATATACATAGGAAAGACCAAAATTAAGAAAATATACATTCATGGATCACATTAACATTTGTTCCGATCCGGGAATCGAACCAAACACCTCAATGGCAGTCGCATACTACTTACGCAATATAATATTAACATTAAATCATCTCTTTGAGGTGTTGCTTAAAATATAAGGTAAACTACACACTAGGAGCATTGGCGTATATTATATAATTACGAATTTTGCTCTCGCATATGGTAAGTACATATGGTCACATGTTAGTTTTACAGTTCAACGTAAATTTTAATTCAGCGTTTTTCTTTTATCGCTATATTAATTTAGTTTATAATTTATGCAGTTTAGATAGCTTTAATTGAAGAGTTTATGTACCTAATGTAGTAAGTTTGAACTGAATGGCTAAACAAAATAAATATAAATTCGTTTTCAAATGATTTACCTACTCTGAAACAAAGTTGAATACAAACTATTGAACTTGAACAGTCATAGTGAGAATCAACCCTAACCGCAGCGATGTGTAGCAGAGGTAAGTAATTCAATATTGTATAAAACACAAATCTATTTGGGTGCAGTATTCTTGACACAGCACTTTAGCAACACGTGGCCAGCACCATATTCGGGATAATATGCGGAGTAAGTAATTCTATATTGTTTAAAAGACAATCGTATTTGGATGCAGGGATCTGACATAGCATTTTAGAAACACGTGCCCGTTACCATATTCGGGATGATGTGACGTAGATTTACCATTATTTAAGAGACTGCCTCTCAAAGCTATGTCGCAGATACTCTACCGGAGCTGAAGTGATTACCACAACGAGCTTACGTATACCTGCCTATCGGATCCTGTACCTACAAAATGTAAGTCACTATTATATTATTTATTAATACGTGATTAAAAAGCACTCGTGCTATCATTCAGCAATCCTATTATTCAATCGTTCAACTATTCAATCGTTCCACTATTCAATCGTTCCACTATTCAATCGTTCCACTATTCAATCGTTCCACTATTCAATCGTTCCACTATTCAATCGTTCCACTATTAATTCATTCTAATTTGCAATCATCCATACTAATATTATAAAGCTGAAGAGTTTGTTTGTTTGTTTGTTTGTTTGTTTGTTTGTTTGTTTGAACGCTAGGATCTCAAGAACTACTGGTTGGATTTCGAAAATTCTTTTACAGTTCGATAGTCCATTTATCGAGGATGGCTATAGGCTATATATCATCACGCTAAGACGAATAGGAGCGGAGCAGCAATCAAGAATGTTTTGAAAACGGGGAAGATTTTTTACCGTCTGGGAGCTTCCGAGGCGTACGCTGCGTAAATGGTTAAAGTTAGGTAAAAATTGTGTATTACAAAATTGTTTCTCTTAAAAAGTTCTACAAAAAAGTCCGCGACAGCATATGTCTATCTTTTAAGGTTCGCTCACAATAACCTAATTTGTCTATCTCTTAAGGTTCGCTCACGATATAATGAAACTGAAGAGTTTGTTGTGCTAGGATGTCAGAAACTACTGGTTGCATTTCAAAAATTATTTTACAGTTTAGTAGTCCATTTATTGAGGCTGGCTAATGGCGATATAACATCACGCTAAGACGAATAGGAGCGGAGCAGCCATGAATAATGTTTCGAGAACGGGGATTATTTCTTTCTTTTGAGAGCTCCCATTGCGGACGCTGCATTAATTGCCAGTCAACTGAACGATAAAAACCGGCCAAGTGCGAGTCGGACTCGCACACGATGAGTTCCATACCGACAAACGGATGGGTGGAAGTAAAAGCGACGGGAAACATTATATCACTTTAACACCTCTTTCCTTCTCACTCTCATGTGATGCAAACGAAGATATGCGGTTCAGCTCTAATGAATTCAAGCGACGCGACGCGACGGGGGTAAATGCAACGGGAAACATCAAATACTCAAAATATTAATACCATACCTCTCTCTTTCTCACTCTCATGTGACGCAAACGAAGTTGCGCGGGTCAGCTAGTTCATGATATACATAGTATCTAAATTCTATCAACCTGTTATTCAAATATTTCATATTTTATTGATAGATACTACAAATTATTGTTATAAGTTATTTATATGAATGTCTTTGTTTTCAGGTCCAAACAAATGGCTGACCAATTATTCCCGTCTTCAGACGAGTCAGAAGTTAACATCCCGGTGAAGACCAAGAATAAGAAGCGAAAGTTTGCAGAAAAAGCATCAACCAGCCAGCCTGTGAGCAGTTCAGCTACAGGCAGTCAGCCATCAACTAGTCAACCAACCAGTAAGAAACAGAAGTCGAGGGCTACGATCCGCGATCTCTTCGGAGCCGATAGCGATGATTGCAGCACCCCCACTGGTAAAAATCCTGCACCTATTTATTCATATCTAACACGTAGGTTGGCTAATGGATTCTCGCGTCAAATAGATGAAGGAAAATCTGGAAACTTTTTCATTGAATTAAAAATTTATGATTGTGAGGAAATTGAACGAGTGCCACCAATGAACCGATGGAGACACGCTATAATAACTGTTAAAAATAAAACAAGTTTAGATTCAAAGTCCTGGAAGCATTTAAGTGAATTTGTGAAAGAGACAGGGAATGAATTTAAAAATTGTGCAGCCACGTTTATAAACTCTTATCAGTAAATAGGTAAAGAGAAATCTGATTATTCATTAATCATTATATACCTATTGCTATACACATTAAACTGTATTTAATCCCTAGCATAAGACTACTATGTATATGAATCAGACCATGCATTGTTTCTCTTTTCAGTGCTACCACTCACCTCTTATTCATCAGGCAGTTATATTAATTGTGATAAATGTAAAATTGGAATACCGATTCATGAATACAGATATCATAAACGAACTAATATTCATAAATCTAACTGTTTAATAAAATCGAAATTTGAACATATAGACATAATAGCTACAGCCTTTAAGAACAGAATAATGACATATCGCTTAAACCCATCGAAAGAAGACGAGTACCTCTTCCTAGAGGCGTTCTTAGATGACAAGCGAGATGATGTATACAAAGTAATTGAGTTATCGCTTATTAAACATACTTGTATTAAAGTAAACTTTGAGTTGTTTGCATACTTTGTTTTACCTAAATATGGTGAACAGCAGCAGCAGCTGAAGTCATTTAATACAAAATATGAAGTTTTGTATAAAAGTACTGATTTGAATAATATTTATCTGAATTTAAAAGAGATTTTTAAAACGAAATTAACCATATTACTGATAACGAGTATTCACATGCACAGACCATTTGGAATACATTTGCCAGTAGTCTTGGTGAATATACTGATTTATATTTAAAGTCTGATGTGCTATTATTATGCGATATATTTGAAAACTTTAGAAAAATATGTCTTCAACATTATAATCTAGATCCTGCATATTATGTAAGTTCACCCGGCTTAAGTTGGGATGCTATGCTCCTTTACACTGGTGTACAATTAGAGTTAATTCATGATCTAGAAATGTATAACATGATTGAAAAAGGAATACGCGGTGGATTAGCACAGTGCTCTCATCGGTATGCTCAAGCAAATAATATTTACACACCTAATTTCGAGGATGTAATCACTGAGTTTGTTGGCTTGAGAGCAAAACTTTATTGTATTGAGTCAATAAAAGCATGCATTAATAAAGCTAAAGGTGTATCAAAGCCCATTACTAAGAATTTGAGAATGACTGACTATAAGAGAGTTTTATTTCAGAACATTACTTTAAAATGTAAAATGCAAATGATTAAATCAAACAAACATGTAATTTATTCGCAGGAAGTGAATAAAGTAATGTTAAATAGATTAGATGATAAACGACTAGTTCGACCAAATCAAATAGATACATTCTCTTGGGGTCACTGTGATGGCATATGATTGTGTAAATTTATATGGATACGCAATGATTTATGTATATATTAGACATTTAATAAATGGTATTATGTTCAATCATTGTTTTTTATTTTTCATATACCTAAGTTACATGATAAGATTCCTGGCTTATTTAAAGATGAGTTGGGTGGTGATGTAATCACTGAGTTTGTTGGCTTGAGAGCAAAACTTTATTGTATTGAGTCAATAAAAGCATGCATTAATAAAGCTAAAGGTGTATCAAAGCCCATTACTAAGAATTTGAGAATGACTGACTATAAGAGAGTTTTATTTCAGAACATTACTTTGAAATGTAAAATGCAAATGATTAAATCAAACAAACATGTAATTTATTCGCAGGAAGTTAATAAAGTAATGTTAAATAGATTAGATGATAAACGACTAGTTCGACCAAATCAAATAGATACATTCTCTTGGGGTCACTGTGATGGCATATGATTGTGTAAATTTATATGGATACGCAATGATTTATGTATATTAGACATTTAATAAATGGTATTATGTTCAATCATTGTTTTTTATTTTTCATTTTAATTTCACCTTGGGTAGGAAATAGTATGAAAAACAAACACACTATAGAAATAAAACATTTATTAAGTTAATTAAAATTATGAAATACAAAAGTTATTTTTTAAACACCATCGCTTAATACACAATACATTCCTTAAAGCACAATAGTTCTTATGAGCAAAACAATTATACAAAGATAGATCTTTACAGTAAAGATCACTAAGAGTTTCTAAATTAGGAACACTTTTATTTTCACATATGTCAGAAACATTATTATGACCACATAGCTCTTGAACCCACTTTATTTTCTCACTACCTTTAACAAGAACCTTTTTTTCCTTCAAATAGGGTTTGATTATTTTAGAAAATTCTCTGTAATCAATATATCCTTCGCTCCAGCGGTAACCTCTATTCCTTTCAATCCACCAAATGCGTCTTTTTTCTTCATCAGTCAGCGAGGAGAACGGATAAGGAGGTTTTATTAAGAATATGTGAGTATATTCCAACGTAGCTATAGCTAATTCCTTGACTATGAAGTTATTATAAAGATCTTTAAAACCTTGAACATCTACTATAATAGTATTTTTGTTCATGATATCTTTCTCACGGTGCTACTTAACGGTTTATACTCGATTATACAGTCGTTCAATATAAGACAATATGCTGAAGTTTGATCTGGTATATCAATGTCACTTTCAATTTCCACTCTGACATCGACAACAGGTCCTGACTTAAGATTATCTGGTTGTCTAGAACAATCTACGACAAATAACGGAGCAATATTTTTAAATTGTTTCTCACTTAATAACGGTTCACCGCGACGACCTCCGTAATACGAGTGTTGGAATCTGGTGTATTGTTCATATATTAAAGCAATTCTGTTATTTGAGAAACTTGAATTTAAATTTTCGTAAGGGAAGTAGGTTGAATTTAGGTATACTCTAACATCACGAACGGTACAGTGATCAAACTGAGACATATCCAATTTTGAATTATTTTTTCTATTTGTTTGCAGACCAATAATAACAAATCTTGGTTTCTCTATTTGCGATGATGTTTTTATGGACCAAGTATGTTTAGTAGTTTTTGGTAGAGCTGGATATTCATATAAATCCCAATTCCTGAATATCATCTGGAGTGCTCGATCTTTTTCTAACAGTTTTAACATATTTATTTTTTCTTTATCGGATACTTTGACATGTGGTACACGCCATATTATTTTATTTATAATAATATCTTCTACCGTTTCACCATCGTTAAGTTTTAGGGCGTTCAGATTAGTATTACTTCGCAACAATATTAATTCATGTTTGCTGTTTATCACTACTTTCTTGAAATCTTCTGCAAAACCAAGAATGTTACAGAGGGGTATAGAAGCAGAAAAGTTACCCCCATTTGTACTATTTATGCCATCGATATTCCAACCCCAAGCATTAGATACTTTAGCCTCGTTTTCGTTCATTGATATTAATGATTTCATTGTGGTAGTTATACCAGCGTTTTTTATTTTATCTATTTCCACTCCATTTATCTCATACCTTATATCTTGAAACAAGTAAAGTAAACTATTGTTTGTGAAATGAACGCTACTGACTCTCTCTTTCGAATTTCCACCCTTGTTTACAACAACAGTTCCTTCCAAAAACAAAGTGCTTGCTGATGGTAATATATACAAGTCTTGTTGATTAATAGGTATCCTGATTTCATCGCTTCTATTGAAACTTGTTACGTAAGGCTTGTAAGAGTGAAATTCAATTCCTTCCACAGAGTTGTTGTATGCAGGAGTGGATAAAACATCTAGTATATTCATTTTAACAAACCAATCGCTTTAAGAAATGCTTTATTATTGTTATTCAATTTTATGACCTTTTTGGAGCGACCTCTTATTGGTTTGATAGTTTGAGTAGGACTGTTATTTTTAGTTGGACGAACCACATATTTATTATAATCTATCATTGTTTTCTTCTGATATGTAGATACAACTGCACTTCTTCACCTCGCAAATTTATTAAGTTATTATTTATATCTAACAGCCGTATCTGTATGCAGCTTATATTGGTTTGGTTTATTGGAAAGTAGATTGCGTTTTTAGGAATTTCTATAATCCTGTATCCAGGTGGAACATTAAGTGCAAATTCGTGCAAGATGTGACTGGATTGACCGTTTATATAAGAACCGCTAACTATGTCACATTCAATCCTTATGACAGTCGTAGGCAAAATGTTAACTGGAAACTCTGATACATGATATTTATTTGCTTCTAAGATCTGTTTTTCAAATCCCAATAAACTTCCGAATGTACCTTCTTTAGTAAAATCTATAGTTGATGTACAAAATAACATAGTTTTTAAGGTGTTGTTATTACAATGGAGTTTTATGGATGCATCTTTTATCTCAGTTTTTAAATAGTCACCAATATCTTGCAATTCATAAGTTCCTTCAGGTATCTCAAGAACATTTTTAGAACCATAATATAATTTATTGTTTGTATTATCAAAATTTGGAATAGAATTATATGTAGAGAAATGTAATAATGCACATTCATACTCCCCAACTAATGGCAACGTGTTTGGATAATAGGTAGATAATACTGATGAGTTTCCAGTTATCGATAAGGTGAGTGACATCTTCCAAATGATGGAAATGAAAGAGTGATATAAAATTTATAGTATTTATTCCAAAAAGTTTGCAAATAACTTAAACACATATGTCCACAAACTATTGTGTTGAATTGTTGATATCTATTATAGTTATAATGAACATCACAGTTCTTAAAATATAGCATCAATTCTCTTGGCGGTTTTAAATCACCAAAGCTATCAAAATATTCCCAATAATTGTTTATTTTAACATAAGCTACCCAATGCGTTCCATCATTTCTCGAATTATCTAGGTTAACTATAGCACATTCAATTCGTTTAGGTATTTTTGGTAATTGATCCTTCATATAAACTCCTCGAAAGTAGGGAATACAATAGCCATACTTCTGAATATCGATATTAGTTAAAGCGCGATTAGGTAGCTGATCAATTAGTTTTTTGATGGATTTATAAACAATCCCTGACCTTGCTTATGTGGTTTAATGTATAGACCTTTACCTATTGCTATAGCCTCCATAGTTTTATTATGATCTGACCGTGTTTATAATCATTCACAGTTTTTGCAATACCAGCTGCACCACCAGCTAATGCTCCTAAAGCAGATAAACCAGCAAAAATTGGGATTAAAGGTAGAATGCCTCCAGTTTTTGGTATAGGTATCATTCGAGGTACTCGAACTTTTGGAATGCATGGAACTAATTTTCTGGCAACCATATAAGCTATATTTATTAATGACAAAATTATATTATTATTATATTTATCTTTAGGTGAGAGTTTTTTGATTTTTCTTTTTATTTTTCTAACAAAGTTATTAAAAGTCTTAACACCAGCACCAGACTTCAATTTAGCTTTCATAACTTTGTTTACTATCCACGAACTAATCTTTTCCCCTGTTCGAGCATCTTTTGCTTTAAGTCTTTGTTTAGCCATATCTATAAGACGTAAGTCGGCTTTGTGACGGTTAGGTAGGTCTGTGTAGTTTGCGTATGCAATATCGTGATGCATACAAGCTTCGTCTAACTTGTTTACACCTTTATCACCACGTAGTAATCGTTTTGAAAGCTTTGTTCCTGGTCCACAATAGTTATAACCGGGTATGTGTAGTTCGAATGGTAAATGATTAATGATACTGTTTATTAGTCCACCACCTTGCATCGTCCAAAGAATAATGAATATACTTTTAAATTATATACCACTTATATAATTAACTTATTCTACTATTGCAGTCTTATCAATCCAACTGTTCTCTTTGTTATTTAAACCCAACCATTTTACAAACAGTTTGTTTCCTTTCTTTTTTAATACTTTTTCTATCAAATAGACACCAGGGCAGGACGACTTTTGAAGCTCTTGTTCGTAAAAAGTACCCAATATGACTTGTTTCTGATTATCTTCAATGCGATACGTTATTGGTACAGTGTTATTTATCTTTTTTATAGTAAATAATTCTGTTGACCAGTTAGGAGTGTATCCTTTCTCAAATATATGTTTGTACTTACTAATTCGAACTTTGTCACCAATTATAAACTTTGGACGAGATTTTTGGGTTGCCTTTATCATGAAATTCGTAATATTATTTTTAATGTCCGTTTCATTAAACTTATTGACATTAACAGGTGCAAATTTAATAGTACGATGTTTTGTGTTGTTATATGTCTTCACAACATCGTTCAAGCCACCATCTATCCACTTATAGTGTCCGTTCAAGCTAAAGTATTTGTACAATTTATTTTTAATAGTTTTAATAACTCGTTCTACAATTGAAGCCTTTTTGGTTGAAAATGTAGAGTAGTGATTAATATTATAGTTCTGTAAAAGCTTTTGAAATGTAGAATTATAGAACTCAGTACCCATATCAGTTTGCAGATGAGTTGGTATCCTGTGATTAGTAGAAAGTAATTTTTCAAATGCATGAGAGACATCATGTTTGGATTTAGTTTTTAATGGTTCCACCCAAACGTACTTTGAGAAGCAGTCAATAACTATTAAAATATAGTTATATCCTTTATTAAAGGTTTTTAGGTTTTGCATATCAGCTAAATCTGCTTGCCACAAATCATCAATACCTTTTAAAATTACAGATCGTCGAGGAAAATTTTTTCGTGCTGCTTTATGTATTTCATTGACGATTTGTTGTTTTGTCATTTTAACAAAATTTAAGGTCTATGTTTTTCGATCTTTTAATATAGATTGAATTGCGTCTTGAACTAGTCTATCAACTGCTTTCCTTGTGTAAAATTTGCTTTCCAAATGAGTCTCTATCTCAGACATTATTGTTTTTAAAGCTTTCTCTATGTGGTTTTGAACACTATTTGGAATAGAACTTTGCAATTTTCGTAAGTCATTGATTAGTACACCTTTCAATTCATCTACATAGGCTTTATTTACTGCATCGTCTGCGTCTTGTGGAGGTTTGACACCTTTTAGCCTCGATGTCTTCAAGTCATAATCTCCATAATCAGATTTTATTAATGCGTTATCATTAAAATCAAGTATTTCCGATATACGCATTCGCTTATGAATATAATGTCCAAATTTGTCTACATTCATATTAAAGGTGTGTTATGTTGAACGGTATATAGTAAAATGACACACATATAATATTAGTTGATTTATTTATTTAATAATTTTGCTTTCACATAGTTCTTCAATGATAGATATTATTTCATTATCTAGTCCTGTGTTACCAGCATCTCGAGAAGCAATTAATAACTTTAATCTATCAACCAATTCATTGGGATCATCCCAATATACAAAATCTGTGTTTTTTTTCCACATTTTTGTTAAAGGTAATCCTTTTCCTACTTTCTGTCTACAACTTGGACTTCTACTTTCTTGATCGAAAAGTGGTTTAATAACTTGCAAATATTTTTGTCCTTTATTACTTTTAATTGGTTTTTTTGAATCGAAATCACGACGATGTGCATTCGTTACAAGTAACATTGCCTTATAATTTTGCTTGTCATGCTCATTAACCAAGCTCAGATCAATGTCTTTGTTTAACAGTAACTCTCGCAACCCAGGTGTACTTTCGTACTTGCGTCCGGCTACAGTAATAACTTTATCCCCAATAGTTATGTTAGAGGAACCCAACATTAACTTTCCACGTTCATTTCTTATACCAAATGGTACATCTGATAGTACTTGTGAAGATAACGACCAAGATGATGCATCTGGATTAGTACCGACTAATGACTGAAATGAAGAGTCCGATGAGGGTTCCGATTCATTACTAGCAATACTGCTATCATCTGTTTCTTTCATATCTTGGTCTTGTGGTAATTGGGGTTCTACTTTTTCCTCCTTTTTTGTTAGAGCTAAGTGGTTATTAGTGTTGGCTATTAAATTGAGAGACTCTGTAACAGGCTTAAAAACTGTATCAAGAGCATACTTATTACTATCTTCAAAATCCTTCATTTTACGTATTTTTTTCTTGACAGCTTCTGTCGCATCAACAATTTGTTTTTTCAATGATTTATCCATTATGTAAAATATGTGGTAATCGAATAAGAACCAATTACAGAATAACAATAAAGTGACTGCAGTCTACTTAAATATTCAAATATCATCTAATAATACAAAAGTGTCAAACGTTTTTCTATAGCAACCGTTGTTTCTAGAACAATCTTTATTAATTACCACATAATCAAAAGGCTCTTTCCATATTAGGGAACACATTTCTCGAAATTTCAACCATGACATATCGGTGTTAACATGTTCTTCGTAAACATGTTTCAAATTAACTTCATCTTGCTTAAAAAGCACAATTAAGTTAGCATTATCTCTTACAAGTTGTTTAGGTATTTTGGTGTAAGTTTGATTTAAATAAAAACTGTCAATTAATTTATGTCTTCCCATGGCAAAATAATCACGCATATTACTTTGATTTTCACATGCTACATCATCAAAAATAATCACAGAATTAGGTTTTGCATCTGCAACCTTTAAAACGTCATCATTTGCTTGGTATGTCTGGAGAGTGATACCTGGTACTCGTCGTAAAACCTTTTCTAAAAAGATGTACTTTGGTTGAAGTAGCGTTTTAGAATATACATAAACATTCTGAAATGTCAATCCATTTTCGTGCAATAGAAGACCAATTAATAAGTTAGTTTTTCCACAATTTGATGGTCCGCATATGATGCAGCGTACTGTATTTGGTAATAATTCTCCATGGCGTAACTTATTTTTTGTTAAATCGTCACAGATTGTATTGACCTGCAACGATTGTGTTTGTTTAACGAATTTCATGTTTGCTATGCAATACTGATCGACTCGTAATGAAAAGATGAATTTATAACATAAATATTTATAACTACAAGTAGTCGAACCAAACTGGTTACAGAAAACCTGTAGGTTATAAAGGAACGGAAGGTGGTGAAAATGCGACTGTAATAAATCGAATTTCAATCGAAAGTCATAAACGCGTTATACGGAGTGAACGGTAAGTCATTTTATGATATTGGGCACGCTAGATCACTTTTGTGACGAAGACGAACGAAGTGAGTCGTAGGAACGATAAAAGTGGTCTAGAATGGCACAAAATAATACACTACTTACATACTGACTGAATAGATGGGATTGGGTGTTAAGGGATCCAGAAAGTCTATCATGATGGATCATTATTAGAATACTATATTGAATAGTTGAATGGTTGGGAATTAGTGGTTTATGGATCTCCTCTGATCCAGAAACCCTAATTCCCAACTACTCATAATACTCAGCCAAGTGTAGTAAAACTATTTTCGGCGGCTGCTAAGCAAGATGACGACGGACTTCGAGCTTCGTACAATATCTCTTTGTTAATTGCTCAAAAAGGCAAACCACATAACATCGGAGAAGAGTTAATATTGCCAGCAATAAATGAAGTAATAACTACTGTGCTTCATAAACCGGCCGCAGATATTATCCGAAAAATTCCTTTGAGTAATAATTCTGTGCAAAGACGAATTGATGAAATGGCTGAAAACATTGAAGAATCATTGTGCGATCACCTGAGGACAAGTCAATTCTAAATTCAGCTCGATGAGTCCACTTTACCAACTAATGAAGCATTGTTGTTGTCTTACGTGAGGTTTATTAAAGATGAGAAAATATGTGAAGAACTATTATTTGCTAGAAATTTAGAGACCGATACAAAAGGTGAAACCATATTCAATACATTGGAAAAGTTTTGCATTGAGAAAGAGATTCCTTTGAAAAATATTATTTCAGTTGCTACGGATGGCGCTCCGGCTATGACAGGGTGTCATAAAGGCTTCATAGCGTACTTAAAAAATAAAATTCCAGATGTCCTTGGTGTACATTGCGTTATTCATAGACAACATTTAGTTGCTAGAAACTTAAGTGAAAAACTATTTCAATCACTGCAATATGTCATCAAAGCAGTCAATAAAATCCGCAACAGCTCTTTGAATGATAGATTATTTCATCGACTATGTGTTACTAATGACGAGGATTTCAACCGTTTGTTGTTTCATACTGAAGTTCGTTGGCTATCAAGAGGCAATTGTCTGTCTCGATTTTACAACCTGTTTGACTCTGTTATAGAGTTCTTGGAAACTAAAGATACAGAATTGCACGACAAGCTCATAACATCAAAGAATGATATAGCTTACATGACAGACCTGTATAAATTGTTCAACGACATGAATCTCCAACTGCAAGGCGATAAACTAAATTTAATTAAAACAAAAAACGTCGTTGCTGCTTTCGCAGCCAAACTGCTTCTACACAAAAGAATCTGGGCAGACGTGAGTTTCACAATTTTCCAAATTTATCAGTATCATGCAGTAACGACGAATTGTTTGCCTACTGCCAACATTTGGAAAACCTCCACATTGACTTCACCGAACGATACCAGGACATTTTGAACTTGGAAATACCAGACTGGGTGTTGGATCCGGTTTCAAATGTCAACACAGCAATGTCACCTCAGCTGGAAGAAGAACTTATAGAATTGACAACAAACGAGGAAATAAAAATCAAGTTCAAAAATGGTTACCAAGAATTTTGGCTTCAAAAACCGATCCCTCAATTGTACCCTGGATTGTGGTCAATCGTTCAACGATTCTTGATAGCATTCCCATAGTCATATTTGTGTGAACGTGGATTTAGTGCTGTGACAACACTGCTTACTAAAAAGAGAAATCGTTTGCTTGTTACCGATCGTGGCGACTTGCGACTGTTCTTGAGTAAATTGGAACCTGATATCAACAAACTTATTAAACAGCATCAGATTCATCCTTCACATTAGTTTTTATATAAGGATTGATTCTTTTAGTTTTATTTTTAATAAAAGATACTCTGTTTTAATACTATAAAGTTGCGTTTCAATAATCATTCTTATTGGCAGGTGGAGCCCGTAAGAGTTAACTTGAGACCTAAGCGCCGTTGTATGTTACCTACTGCGCTCAGGTTTCAAGTTGCGGGTTATAGTAAAAGTTTCGTTTAGAATTCTCTGTTAATATACATAATATACATTTTTTTTTACACAACATCACATATATAGGTCACAATAATTAATTAATTTAATTTGAAGTTATAGTGGTTTTTAAATAGGTGAAAAAATGGGGGCACTAAAAAAATATTTATTCTCAAAGTGGGCAGTAGACAAAATAAGTTTGGGAACCACTGTATTAGAGGCTAATTCATTTTCGCGTGGCTTAGTTATTAAATCAGAAGCTAAATGCCGTGGCCGATAAAAACTTTTGAGGCTCGCTTTCCTAGAGCTACGTTTTATAATATATAATTTCAAAACAATCCGATTTCGATAGGTTAGGTTCAATGGCTAAGGCTAGCCTTAGCTTTTGAGAAAAGGACATTATGAGATGAGACCGATTAACCCCGCGTAATCCGACTTGGATAGGTTAGGTTAGAAGGCTAAGGCGGTAGCGGAGCGCAGCGGAGCTTCCGCTTCGCGGTTATTTTTTTATAATCACAAGTTACCACCATTCACTTGGTAAGTTTGATGTAATTTTTTTATAACCACCTAAATAAAACATAGGTGGTAGTTTAAAAAATAACAAACACGAAGGCTAATGCGGAAGCTCCGCTCCTGCCTTCCCAACAAACAAAATAAACTTATAAAACTCCTTCTTTAAAGCTATAAGTGCTGTATGGGTTTTAATAGAGAGTTAATAATACTAATGTACGCTATTACGACGTATTATAAGAATATTTAACTAATAATACCTCTATTCTTATAATTAAGCTGATTAAAAGTTTATAAACCCAATTAATATAACTACAATAAGAACTTAAAATGTAATGCTCATATTATTATAAAGCTTAGGTACTTATATCGCTTTTTAGCTGTAATGTCATATAAGGGTGTAGAATATGGTCAATTATAGTTATAATAGTAATATACAAGGTAACTACAATGCTTTCAAACTTGTAGTGGTATTTTTATTATTTCTATATAACAAACGATTTATAGTGTTTCATGTAACCTTTACAGTATGAAGGCAATTGATTTCTACTTATAGAGTAATTATAAAAGCTTTGTTCATTAGATGATTATATTGAAGAGCTTTACATGCTCAGATTCGCCATTTTAAAAGTGTATATACCTTCAATTTTAAAAATAATTCTATAGACTGGAAGAGATGTTATGGAAGTGGTGGTTATAGAACTTAAGGCCATACCCAGGGCTAACGACCTTGAGCAAATGGGCGATATGACTCGCTAACATAGAGTAGCGCAACTACAGAGACATCAGAGTAAAAGAACCACGGAAGAAGAAGAAACATAGTAGCGGAAATGCGTTCCTCGCTTCACCAAATAAACAAAAAGCTGAAAGACGGTCTCACCCGACTGCCCTTCTCTAAAACGTTTATTGTGAGAGTTCAATCCGATTGACGTTGTCATTTTTGTTTTATTTCAAACGTTGAACAGATGATCCACGTGACCTAGTGACGTAGTTTAATGCAACAGAGTCACAGACTACAGACAAAGTCTCGCCATAGGCCCCTCTGCACTCTATTTTATAGAGAGAGGCGAAAAGTAAATTAAAAACAAAGGAACGTTTGTATTTCAATTTTCCTTTGTTTTTAAGTGTAGTAAAATACACTGCAAAAAATGTGATTGATCATTACGTAAAACTTAAATGTGACGAATTCACAAAGACGAATGTTCTTATATTCCACAGACATATAGATATATTCATTGTTTTGTACTTAAATTATTACAAATCCAGAAAGGGGGGTCTTCCACTCGCTTAAAATTTTTGTTACTTTTGGAACAAAATTTCATTTCATTTTATTATTACAAACAAACAAAAATAGACGTAAACGCAGTTGCGAGGGTCAGCTAGTTATGTATAAATAAGAAGCGCTCGTGGCACCGCGGACTTAGTGTTCTGTAAGCGATCACTGTAGTAAGCTCATTCACTATGGCCAGTCCTTGGATGGGTGACCATCCATGTGACCACTTTGTGACAGTTATTTGAGCGTCGTTTCCGTGTTTCGGAAGGCACGTTAAGCCATTGGTCCTCGTTGCCCGTAAAATGGCAGTCGTTAAGCGAAGTTGAAGGACGTTTTGGCGACTTGATTAATTTTAACAGCAGGTAGATACAACCTGCGCCTGTCTATCTCAACACGGCAATACAGCTCACCGCCTATTACGTGGGACAAATTCTAAAAAGGTGAAATGTGGGGACATAATAAGATGCCTCTGCCTACCTCTTCGGGGATAAAGGTGTGACCATATGTATGTATGTAACTAGCTGACTCTCACAACTTCGTTTACGACGCTTAAGGTGTATGAAACATGAGGTATTTCTTCATCAGTCTCATCAACCGGCGGGTGAAACTGCCCTGTTTGCTTAACCATAAACGAATTTAAAGATTAAGCATATTGTAAAACTAGCTGACCCTCGCAACTTCGTTTACGTCACATAAGGTTTGCAAAAGGAGAGGCACTTCTTCATCAGACTCATTAAGCAGCGTGTGAAACGCCCCTGTTTGCTTTATCATAAAAGAGCTTAAAGATTAAGTTTATTCTAAAACAATTCAGTCCCCGACTTCGGCGCGGACAGAATTATTTTACAACAGCCTTAATCATTAAGCTCTTTAATGATTCAGCCAACACGCCTGTTTAGAATTACCGTCACATTCCAAGGAACCCTTGAATTATAGGTTTTGAGAAAGTTGAGATATCTCTAATTCCTGAACTACAAAACCCTCAGCACTGAAACTTGTGTGAAGCAATCCTAGGTTGAATTCTAGGTTTAGAGAAGTTGAGATGTCTTTAACTCCTGAACTTCCTCGGATCAATTTTCATTAAAATCAGTAGTTTCGGCGTGATACATATTCGGAATACAGACGGACATGAAAATTTTAAATTTCGTTTTGGCTTAAGTAGGTATCGATTAGAGAACGCGTTCTTTTTTTTTTAAATAGCTTCCATATTCAGACTCTCGACCCTCAACAGTTTTATTATTATGTATAGATATAGACTAGCAAGAAACTCGGCGGGCACTCACTTTATTCACTTTTATACCTTAACCAATTTGCCGGTAGATGGTGCCTACTTGTGGCGACCCACAAGACGTAATAAGCTAAAAGAGTCAATTCTTTCAGCTTAGGTTGAGAGCAGTGTCTCAAAAAAGCAGTGTGTTAATAATAACTATAATATAAGTATTTTCATCAGTAGACAACTGATGAAAATACTTAACTATAATATAAGTATTTTCATCAGTAGACAACTGATGAAAATACTTATATTATAGTATCCCTTAGCACAAGTTTATATTAGCTTAAGTTGTGTGCGAATGTCCACAAATATTTCTTCATTTATTTATATTGAAATGATTAAGTACCGCTTACAATATAAGCATGATTACCTTTCGAAGTAATTTAATAAAACAATACGAAAAATAAGTTGAAATGCATTATATTCTCATGTAATGCAGCATGCATTGTGTAACTCGGGCTCTGGCTCTGTTGCACGCATTACTCTGTACATGAATGAAAATATAACATTTTACGAGAATATTTTGCAGACCAGAGCGACACACGTCCGTCTAGCAACACGACTCCCCCCGCACTAGATTTTCGGGCGAGCGCGGGGAAGCAAGCAACATGATGTATTCTTTGAATACATTATTAGTTATAATTAGTTGAAACTTATACTAATTCAAAATTGAAGAAAATCATTTTAGAGGTCTATGTTTTCTTTAGTCTCTGATATAAATTTTATTATCATTCATTAATAAATAGATGTCATACAACGACTTCTTCTAAAAAATTATGGGCTATTTCAGTGATGTTTTACTAGTTATTTATAATAAACACACAATTTCTGATGAAACCATCCTCTGGAACACATCTTGTAGATTTCAAATCTACTTTTGGCTGTCATTTTTCGTATACTAATACCGAGAAGAACGTCTTTATTTGCACCTCTATTTCGCAAACTTTGTCAACCACTCCCCTTAAAGGTAAAAAACAAAACGAAAACATGGTTTAGCATTAGCCCATCACTTCCACTCCTATAAGGCTACGACCGTGGACCAAAGACCCATCCAGTGGTTCCGCAGAGTATTAATTTATGTAGTATAATAATAGAAAAAAACATTGACATTTTTTTATTAAAGTAAGCTATGGAGTAACCTGCTGTGTTATGAATATCCGACAATGGATATTAATACTTACTTAAGTATTTATTTATTTTTTGCAAATACATATTTTAGTTACATTGCAACATGACATATAATATTTCATGTAGAATATAATTCGATAAACAATTTAATCCACACTATGTGAAATAAACCGGTAATTTGAAAATCATGTTTTTATTAATCAGTCATCAATAAAGCATCTTTATAGTACCGTTGTAAAAATTGCGGGCAAAGAAAATATTATAATCAGCAAGGTACGGGATTTGACGAGTGAGAAAGGAACCCTAACGATAATGTAAAATGGCAGTAGCTTATGCCACATATTATAAGATACATTACCCCTCGGGGTTTAGGGGATACGCGTTACTTCTCATGAAGCTAACGTAATACCCTGAGGGCACAGTGTTTGGCTTCTTCAATTCGGTCTCTAAGATCTAATATCCTAGGGATTAATGAAGGAGCCTACATTAGGAGGAAGGGCATAACGGAATTCCGTTCGGTGAGCAGCCCGCCTGGGGCAGTACCTCCACCCTGCAGAAGACCGCGGTAATAGTAACCTGGCTTCGTGCTGGGTTATGTTCTCCGTCGGTTAGCAGGGTTCCAGTGCTCATTGGGGTGACTTTGTGCCGGTGGCGGTGAGACCACAGGCTCATATGTCTCCATTGGCTAGCATAGGCGCGGAATATTGGTACGGCGGTCAGGGAGACCCGGTGAAACGGTTGACCGCTGACCGCCCGCAGGCTGTACGGGACCCGAACCTGGGGATTACGTAATCTCCGCCCCAGGAGGCTGAACCAGCAGCCTGTGTAAAGTCCCTGGTGCTGTGGTCGTGCCGGAGGAGGATACCGGAGTGGACGCGGCTACTGCATTGGGGGGGGACCGGGGGCCCTTCCGTACGCCGTGCCAATCTACCGCACTACCTGTGCCTGCCTTTGGGGAATTAGAGCCTCGCTTAGTCTCTTGCGTCACCGACACACAGGCACCCCCTACCTTCTTTTATCCCCTTACACATAACATCATGGCAAAAGGTTTAAAGAGAAAAAAGGTTTCCACAGCGGTTTCGTCGTCGTCCACACTAAATGTGGACTTTTGCAACATTAGAGGAATGCACTCAAACATCAACGTGATCCACCGCCATCTGGAATCTGCGAGGCCGTACTTATTTTTCCTGACGGAGACTAAGATATGCCCGAAGGACACATCTTACTTGATGTACCCTGGCTATAAGCTTGAGGCTAATTTCAGGCGTCAAGCTGGGGTATGCATGTTCGTTCGGGAGGATATCTGCTGTCGCCGTCTCAGTGACCTGGAAGACAGGAACCTGTCTACATTATGGGCGCGCGTGGATCATGGGGGCCACACTCGGATCTACGCGTGCATTTACAGGTCCCATAGCGGTGATACGGAGACAGTTCGCCTTTTTGACCACCTGAAACAATCAACCGACAAGGCTATTGAGCGGTATCCCTCCGCAGAGATAGTGATTGTGGGGGACTTTAATGGTCACCATATTGACTGGTTGGGTTCCGTGCGCACTGACTTTGCGGGGAGGGCTGCTTACGAATTTGCCCTGACCTACGGTTTCTCCCAACTGGTAAAATCTCATACGAGAATACCAGATAGGGAGAACGAGCAGAGTGCATTGCTGGACCTTCTGCTGACTACGCGGCCCGACGGATACACCACTTCAGTGGATGCACCACTTGGTTCATCGGACCACTGCCTCGTTCGGTCGCGAGTGCCTCTCGCAAGGCCTGAACCACCTCGGCCCAAGGAGTGGCGTCATGTGTGGCACTACAAGTCAGCAGATTGGGATGGACTTCGAGAGTTCTTTGCGTCGTACCCGTGGAGGCGGCTTTGCTTCACTTCAGATGATTTGGACTCCTGCGCTGCAGCAGTAGCTGAGGGGATCTTGGCGGGCATGGAATGTTTTATTCCTAACCGGTGGATCCCAGCAGGAGCTAGGAAACGACCGTGGTTTAATCGGCTTTGTAGAGAAACTAGGATGTTGAAAGAAACTGCCTACAGAGCTTGGACCACGGCTCGCGCTAACTCAGATCCTAGCATCTCTGAAGTGAAACGCAAACTGAATGCCGCTTCGAGGGCCAGTAAAAGAGCGGTTGCCAGGGCTAAATTCGATTTCGTCGGCAGAATTGGTCAGCGACTAGCCGGCTACCCTTCTGGAAGTCGTGAATTCTGGTCGCTCGCCAAAGCTGCCGAAGGAAACTTTTGTCGGTCGGGATTACCACCTCTACATAGACTGGATGGTAGTCTGGCCCAGAGTGCCAAGGAGAAGGCCGACCTTTTGGGTTCTCTCTTTGCCTCCAACTCGACCATGGACGATGGAGGTGTGCTTCCGCCTGGTATCCCTCGGTGTGGCACTTCCATGCCAGAAATTAAGTTCAAGCAACGGGACGTCAGGCGGGAGCTTCAATCCCTAGATATTCATAAGTCGAGTGGGCCGGACGGCATTCCAGCGGTGGTACTTAAGCGGTGTGGTCCGGAGTTGTGCCCGGTACTTACACGTCTTTTCACGCTTTCATACTCCATGAAGCAAGTCCCGGCGTCGTGGAAGATCGCGCACGTGCATCCTGTGCCCAAGAAGGGTGACAGGACCGACCCGGCCAATTATAGGCCTATAGCCGTCACCTCCCTTTTATCTAAGGTGATGGAGCGTGTAATTAATACACAGCTCCTGAGGTACCTTGAGGAACATGACCTGCTCAGTGACCGGCAGTACGGTTTCCGTCACGGTCGCTCGACGGGCGATCTTCTTGTGTACCTCACACACCGCTGGGCGGCGGCTATCGAGAGTAAAGGTGAGGCTCTAGCAGTGAGCCTCGACATCTCGAAAGCCTTTGACCGAGTCTGGCACCGTGGTCTTCTTACGAAATTGCCCTGCTATGGACTGCCCGAGAGTTTATGCGGATGGGTGTCCAGCTTTTTGGCCGGTAGAAGCATCAGGGCCGTCGTTGACGGCAGCTGTTCTGACTGTATGGCCATAAACGCTGGAGTACCACAAGGCTCAGTGTTGTCCCCTACTTTGTTTCTGCTGCATATCAATGACATGTTGTCTATTGACGGCATTCATTGTTATGCGGACGACAGTACGGGCGACACGTATTACACGGGCCGCCCCGGTATCTCTCGGGTTGCAATGGAAGAAAGTCGTGAACAACTTGTGTCTGAAGTCGAGGCTACTCTCAATAGGGTGTCCGATTGGGGTCGACAAAATCTTGTCCAATTCAACCCTTCCAAGACACAAGTTTGTGTTTTCACCGCAAAAAAGACCCCATTCACTGTGGCGCCACAATTTCAGAGCACATCTCTCACCATCTCTGAAAGTATAGGGATCCTTGGTGTTGACATCTCCAGTGATGTGCAGTTCCGCAGTCACTTGGAGGGCAAGGCCAAGCTGGCGTCCAGGAAGCTCGGAGTGCTCAGAAGGGCGCGGCGATACTTTACTGCGGCGCAAGCGCTGCTTCTCTATAAGTCGCAAGTGCGTCCGCATATGGAGTACTGCTGTCACCTCTGGGCGGGGGCACCCGAATACCAGCTTCGTCCATTTGACTCGGTGCAAAGGCGAGCTATGAGAGTTGTCAGCGATCCCATACTTGCAGGTGGTGTGGAACCTCTTAGTGACAGGAGAGACTTTGCTTCTCTGTGTGTGTTCTACCGCCTGTACAACGGTTTGTGCTCTGAAGAATTGTTTGATATGATGCCTACGGCTACATTCTATCATCGCACCGCTCGCCATAGACAGGGTGTTCATCCTCACACGTTGCGTCCTGAGCGCTCGAGCACGGTGAGATCTAATAGAGGCTTTCTTCCACGTACGCTTAGGTTGTGGAATGATCTCCCTGCTTCGGTTTTCCCAAACACCTACAGTATGGGGTTCTTCAAAAGGGGACTTAGAAGGTTTTTAAAGAGTCGGCAGCGCGATTGTGGCGCCTCTGGTGTTGCAAACGTCCATAGGCTGCGGTGACCACCGGTACATCTGGTGGGGCCGTATGCTTGTCTGCCACTCTAGTGGTATAAAAAAAAAAAAAAAAAAAAAAAAAAAAAAAAACTAAGCTTTCAATCTTATAGATTCCGTGTAGACGATGTGGCGATCGCTTTTGCTCCTATAGTAGCGGTTTATGAGACCTGGCTAAATAAATTAACCGCATTTGTAGCACAAAACAGCTGAAATTCAAGGGCGCGTTGATAATACAAGGTAAAGCGTATCACTTTATATCATGAGTTTTAATTCCCACTTAGTTTTCACTATGAACGAGAAAAAAATTGAGGTGAATACATAAAACATTAGATACTTACCTACCGTTTCCATTTTATTAAAATGGTTGACGCTTTCTCTATTCTGTCAAAATATCTTTGCGAAGAAGTAAATTAATTATCAAAAACACTCATAACAGTGTCCTAAACCATGTAAACACGAAGCACGAAGCAAAAAAGGATTATATGAGCATTTGTTTTGCTGTTATGAATACTACTCCATTGTTTGTCGCCATAATAAAGCACATATAACACAAAATAGCTGCCAATACAGCAAATATACGGGGGTTATAAAGCCACTGTCCTTATAATTTGTGCCCAAATCCAGTCGTATAAACGTTTATATAGCTTTTTTTGTGGTGTTTTGAACAATAAATAAATAAATAATAAGAGTATTTTTTTGGCTTAATCAGAAACTAGAAGAGTATTTTTAGCATTTGTTGTTTGTTGGGATAGCCTTTTAACCTAACATATCCAAGTCGGATTGAGCGGGGTTAATCCTGTAGTGCAGATATTTTAAAAAAGGGACATTTTGAGAAAAGGACATTTCGCGAAAAGGACATTTTGAGAAAAGGACTTTTCGCGAAAAGGACATTTTGAGTAAAGGACATTTCGAGAAAAGGACATTTTGGAAAAAGGACTTTTCGCGAAAAGGACATTTTGAGTAAAGGACATTTCAAGAAAAGGACATTTTGGGAAAAGGACATTTTGAGAAAGGACATTTCGAGATATATAGATGGTGCGTTAACTTGGAAGCCACATATACGACAACTATGTCGAAACATTAATAAGTCAGTCTATGCCCTGCACGAATTAGCACATCGTGTAAGTTTGGGTACCTTATTGACAGCATATCATGGTTTAGTAGAATCAGCATTACGCTATGGAGTATTGTACCAGTTGTACTGGGGAAACTCAACAAACAGAGATATTGTATTCAAAGCACAGAAAAGATGTATTAGAGCTAACACAAACTACCAAAACAATTAAAAGCAATGAACACAATGTATAAGAAAAATTTAAAACGACTTTTGGTAGGCAAATGTTACTATAGTTTGACTGACTATTTAAATGACAAAAATATATTTTTTAATTCTAAAACGAAAGTGACATACGTATGACATTATATAATCTGTGGTATAACTAAGTTTTATGATTTTAATTTATGATTTAATTTGATTTAATTTTATGATTTAACGTCACGGGTAGTGTCGAACAAACGCTTTAATTTTGTAGGTACTAATTTTATGTTTGTTGTATTAATTTTATGACTCAATTTTCTTACTACATATTTGTACACCACGAAATGTGGTAGGACATAGCGAACGGTTTCATTGTTATTTTTCAAGACTTGTACATAACCTATGTTTCACAAATAAATTATTATGATTATGATTATGATTATTATGAGAAAAGGACATAATGAGAAAGGACATTTCGAGAAAAGGACATTATAAAATGAGACGCTTCGAATTAACACTACTATAGGCCTTATAGTTTCGGAGAAAAGTGACTGTGACATACGGACGGACAAACAGACAGACATGACGAATCTATAAGGGTTCCGTTTTTTGCCATTTGGCTACGGAACCCTAAAAACCTATAAATCTTGGAAACTAAGAATGCTAGCTTAATGAAATAAACGGTATTTAAAAGACAATTTAACCCGTTAAATGAAAGTAATAAAATTTGTAAGTCACTACATTTCGTTTATTTAAAAATACAAAAAAAAACCTGCTGATATCGCCTAAACAAAAATAGGAAACATGACATTTTCGTACAACATTATGATTTTCTTAAATTTTAATACTTAAGTATTGCCTCCTCGTGCTTCCATTACTGCGTTTATGTGATTTGGCATGCTCTGCATCAAGTTTCTTATACGATTTTTTTTATATTTATATTTAGCTCACCAAATTGACGTCGCCACCAGCCTGATGGAAAGCCGTGGCGCATCTAGCAATTGGGGGCCACTTCTGACAGTGGTCCTCAAGTTGGCGGCCCTGTGATGTGCCTCTTCACGCTCCTCTTGAAGGACCCGGAATTGTAAGATGAGGGAAACACGTGTGCGGGCAGGTCAATCCAGATTTTTATAGTTTGCTTTATATTCAACGCAGGGGCGAATCAGCGTCTTGTACAGTAAACATCTCTGATGTGGCGTGAAATACCGTCTCACCTTATTCAGGATTCCTAGTTTCCGCGAGACCAGCCCAATACAGATGCTGAAAGAGATCAGATAACATTTAGCTCCAGGGGCGCAGAGCCGCGGACAGTGTTATCCCAGGATAACTTATTTATTTATTTATTTACTCTTGAAGGAAGCTTACGGACTAATAACAATTATAGGTAACATTATACATTATCATTTCACCAACAACAAGCTCCCATTGATAGAAACATTATAAGAAATTTGGTTATGATAAGCATACAAGCAGTGATGTAAATCACAGGTTTAAGTACAGAACCAGGTAAATGTAGGCAACCAAATGTAAATGTAAATGTACACGCCACAGTTTGAGCACCGAACCACAGACACACTCATCTTTTTTCGAAGAACTGTTTGGCCAACAGCTACATCAACACAGCAACTTATACACCGCTTTGTGTATTTTTTCTATTTTTCATCTTATCATCTGAAAAATAACACTAGATAACGATAAGATTTTAGATTTGAGCAATTACTTGCGGAACAGATTAAGATCTAGCTATTTCGCACTCGATAAAATACAATGTAGTTTAGTTAAAATATAGTAATATACGCACGAATTTAGCAATAGATCTGACAATACAAATGTGAGTCATGCTCTCGTATCAGCAGACGATCTCAGGGAAAGCTGTCCGTCTCCGGGCGAGGGCGAGGGCGCGTTGACGCAACTCATTGCGCCGCTCGTATAAATACTCCGCGGGAGGCTCTGGTCCACGTCACACTGCAACCACACACCATGAACATGAAGTCCCTCGTGAGTAACTTACAGTACAATGTATATTAATCCTACTAATATTATTAATGTGAAAGTTTCTGAAGTGATGCACGTTTGTTATTCAACCACGGGATGAGGGAACTTCAACAGGTTTCCAGACGGGCGAAACAGCGAGCACTATCTTGTGTACCGCGAAGGACATATACCCACGAAATACAAGGAATCCCAATAGGCTGGTACATAAATTTGTGCCAAGAACTGTAATGTACCGGGAAAATTGCTATGCTATGTGCATAAAATTGTACAATAAATTACCACAACGCTTTAAAGATCTACCACTGACTCAATTTAAGAAAAAACTAAAAACCTGGCTAATAGAGAGTGCGTTTTATGAAATTAAGGAAATGTGCTAGTATCTAGGTTTATTAATTGCATGCAACTGTCTCATTTCTGTGCATGATAAATTGTCTGATCACTGATGTTACTGCGTGACATGATTGTAACTAATGTTTATGTATATTTCACATGCCTGTGTGGCTAAATAGAAGATCTGTAATCTATGTAACTAGTGAACACCTAATGTACTCTATTTATATGTGAATAAATATTATCATTATCATTATCATTATGTAATAATCATCAAGTTTAGCGATATGGTCAACACCTTTGAAACCTTTAGTGGTCCTTTAACTCATTGAACTCATACTTAATTGCCATAAAAGAATTCTGTTGTTTTAAAATGTATCGTGAACTCGCTCAGTTATTACTTTTGCTAGGCATTCCAAATTCAAAAAAATAGCAGCATAGCGTGGTCAGTTGCATGAGATAAGCTTAATTTGTTCAGGTGATCCTGTGCGCTCTAGTCGCCGCCTGTGCTAGTGGCGCGGTACGAGAGAAGCGCGGCTACAGCAGTGGATGGAGCAGCGGATACGGCGGTGGATTGAGTGGAGGCAGTAGTGGCTGGAGTGGTGGACACAGCGGTGGGTTGGGCTCGGGCATTGGTGGTTCGAGCGGAGGCTACTCCGCGCCCGCCACGCAGATAGTGGCCGTTCAAAAGGTGGTGAACGTACAACGAGAGGTCACCGTGCCGCAGGTGATCCAGGTCCGCAAGGTCATCTCCGAGCCGCGCGTCATCACCGTCAAGAAAGTCGTGCCCGTCTCCACCGGATACTCCGGAGGTTACAGCGGTGGACTCTCAGGTGGCTACTCTGGAGGCCACGGTGGCGGATATTCTGGTGGATCCAATGGTTGGTGGTGAATGCTTTAGTGAACAAGAACTCTATACTATGTAAATTAATTTAATTAAAAATGTAAAAGAAAATATCTTTTTATTCACTTCGTGTAACCTGAACATTACATACATATCACATAATTTTCCCCTTTTACAGCTTCTCAGTGAGGTGCATTGTAGTGCGTAAAGTTTTCGATGAACAAATTACGGGCCCTTAAAAAGTCGCTTCCCTATCTAATAGATTCGAAAATGCAAGTGGAGTTTGTGGATCATGGCCAAATCCAATAGCTATTAACAACTCCTAGGCATTACACAGTTTGTCATGTAGTTACTATGGGCTAGTATCATCATCATCTGACATTTCTTCAAGACCAATTTCCGTACCTTCCCCCGTTCACCGACTCCGAAACGCTTTTCCAATTCCAGCGCAAAAAAATTAAATGCCTTTGCCGAAAGGCTCACGTTCTTCTGAATCAGACAGCATGAAAAAGATTAAAGAAATATTCTCAGCACTCCATCGATTCTCCGCGCAAACGCCGGGTCCATAGCGTGGTACTTAGAGGGGTATACTGTGTCGATGTCTGGGACTTGTAATCTAGAATGTAAGCTTAGGGTGATCACCTTACAACGCGACAGTGCTGAGTTTCACCGTCCACAATGTCTGTCTAACAAGAGTTTGCTGAATTATCTTGGCAATCCTAGATTTTAAAATAAGTTCCTATCTATTTTGCTGCAATTCTCCTCGTTCTTGCCCTCTTTGGTTAACTTATTGTTCAAGTCAAAGTATAGTTTATTTTCATAGCATCTAGCATTATCTTTTGTTAAGTACCTATGTTAATTTCCCACGGTCGTGGCCCCGCGGACTCGGTGTTCTGTAAATGATCACTCTAGTAAGCAACATTTACTATGGCCGGTTCTTGGATGGGTGCAATGAAGTAGCCTACAACTCCAAGCGCTTTTTCAAGGGATTTCGCAAAAAATATATTTTTCGCAAAATATTACCTACCTACTACCTTGGTTTTAACGGGCCCTCAACCCTTTCCACCGGGTGTATAGAATGTTTAATCATAATTATAAACGTCAATCCGGAATGGTGGTATGAGCAATGTGCTTAAGGGGCGGTTATAGCGCACAAGTAGGCATTTGGCGCTCAGCTCGCCCCGGGCGCAAGACACACCGCGCGCCGGCAGCGGCAGTGAACTCTCATGCCACAGTATACAGTATAGTAGAAAGAAACAACACGCTAACTTTGTTTGACGTAGTAAATGCATCTAACTTTAATAAGTGTAGTGATTTATTAGTTTTGGAAATAAATGAGTTAATTATATACTGGGCGTAACAAAATGACCTCTCCAAATTTCATGAGATGACTTGGCATCGGAAATCAAATATATTACACTATTATTTTTAAGCTAAAGAGTTTATTTTGTTTGTTTAGTATTTTAAACTCTAGAGTCAAAGAGATTGCTAGTTGAATTTCAAAAGTTCCTTAACAGAATGTCCATTTTTCAAAAATACCAAAATATATAACATCACGCTAAGGCCAATAAGAGCTGAGCAGCAACGAAACATTTTTCGGAAACAAGGATATTTCATTTCTTTTGAGAGTTTCCGTTGCGTACGTTTGCTAGATGGTTACAGTTGCGTAAAAGATGTAAATGACATAATTGGTGGTCATAAAAATTTATAAAGTTTTCTAAACTTGGTATGCTAAGTATGAATCACGTGATCATTTTGCAATCCAATATGGCAGCTGCGCCGTAATCACAAAATTTCATGATGGGTATCGTTTAAGGGGTGTTTTGGTATGCTGAGTACGAATCACGTGATAATTTTGCAATCCAATATGGCCGCCGCGCCGTAATCGCAAAATTCCATGATGAAACAATCGCTTAATCGATACCCATCATGAAATTTTGTGATAACGGCACAGCGGCCATATTGGATTGCAAAATTAGTACGTGATTCGTACTCAGCATACCAAAACACCCCTTAAACGATACCCATCATGAAATTTTGTGATTACGGCGCAGCTGCCATATTGGATTGCAAAATTATCACGTGATTCGTACTCAGCATACCAAAAAACCCCTTAAACGATACCCATCATGAAATTTTGTGATCACACCGCGGCGGGCATATTGGATAGCAAAATTATCACGTGATTCGTACTCAGCATACGGAAATACCCCTTAAACGATACCCATCATGAAATTTTGTGATTACGGCGTGGCGGCCATATTGAATTGCAAAATTATCACGTGATTCGTACTCAGCATACCAAAAAACCCCTTAAACGATACCCATCGTGAAATTTTGTGATTACGGCGCGGCGGCCATATTGGATTGCAAAATTATCACGTAATTCGTACTCAGCGTACCAAAAAACCCCTTAAACAATACCCATCATGAAATTTTGTGATTACGGCGCGGCGACCATATTGGATTGCAAAATTATCACTTGATTCGTACTCAGCATACCAAAAACCCCTTAAACGATACCCATCATGAAATTTTGTGATTACGGCGTGGCCGCCATGTTGGATTGCAAAATTATCATGTAATTCGTGGACATTTTAAAGCTTTAGGTAGCTGGTTACCATGTCGTGAAAACACTTAAAAAGTAAAAGATCACCACATTTACCATGAGTCGCATATGGGAATTTATTGAAATCCCTTCATCACTCAGGAATTAAGCGGATGGTCTTCAAAATGTATAGCTAAGTACCATCATGGATACATTGACTTACGATCAAAAAACCGCATCAAAATCGATCCACCCCTTGGACCGTGACGAATTCACAGGACAGAGTTGTTAATTATGAGAGTTCGTTAATTGAATTAATGAGTAACTAGTTACAATGTAATTAGATTAACGAGTAATTCCATTACTCAGTAATTAGTTATTGCTAGTACTCATTGTAATTAATTACTCAAGTAATCTGTTACAGAGTAATTGAATTAAGCATTACAAAGTAATTGTAATTTGTAACGGTTAATCTAATCACATTTTGCCCATCACTGATATTTTTATACTGTGGCGCGGTTTCAACGTAATTTGGCATAATAATTACGTAATAGTTGCGAAAAAAATGACACAGGTCCTGCCTCCACAAGCGCTAGAGCGAGACTCACAGAGTACATTTGTATATTATGAGAGCGAGACTGATCGGCCGTCAGCGCCAGCGCGGCGCAATTCTCTTGCGTTTGGTAGATATTCGTACATGATAACTATGTAAATACTTGTGTATAGAAAAATGATTGGAAAATGTGTATAAAAACTCAATAGCTTTAATTGAGTGCAAAAAAATGTATAAAATGTTAATAGTTTAGCCACAGTATTGAAAAAACTTTTCTGAGAGAGTCAACTTTGGTATTTTTTCTATCTAGTGAAATTTATTGGATCGTGTAACGGAATTGGAATATGTTTAGCTTATATCCTTAACTATTATAAATATATTTATCAGAATTAAAAACCCTTTACTTTTTGACTAGGATTGTTTCAAAAAACTCAAAATCTGACCCACGCGGCCTTAAGACCATTCTCTGGCAAGCTGAGCCAAAGAAGAGTTGGGTTGAAGAGTTGGGTAGAAGTGTAGAGCTGGTATGAGCTCAGACCAGTATTTTATTATTAGATTTTATGAGATACTATAAAACCATCGACATCCAAGCTAGTACCGGTCGAATTGGGCCTGAAAGTCCGGAATCAATCATGCTTCCCTACCTTATATTTGCTCCATGTTCCCCACACGGCAAGACAACACTTACAATACTTAAGGCAATTCTTCGTCTATATAGAATAGAAAAAACATTGACGCAGACAAGACCAAGTCAAAGTAGTACTATTAGTTAATTCTGTGGTCAAATCAAAGTCTGAAAAGTTATAAACACTATTGTCACGATAAGTATTAATCGATCAATTTTATAATACAACATATAACATACATAATACATCGTGATGCGTAAAAATAAATTAATTAATCGGTATTGACACAAGGCTAAAATTAATGGTGTAATCTTCTTAGTTTTCCATCTACACTTCTATCCATACTAATATTATAAAGCTGAAGAGTTTGTTTGTTTGTTTGCTTGAACGCTAGGATCTTTTTTTTTTTTTTTAATTCAATTCAATTTATTTGCTTTGTAAATAAATTGAATTGAATTAAAAAAAAAAAATCTCAGGAACTACTGGTTGGATTTCGGAAATTATTTAACAGTTTGATAGTCCATCTATTGAGGATGGCTATAGGCTATATAACATCACGCTAATTGTGTTTTTTTTTTATATTTATTTTTGTTTTGTAATGTTAATTTTATGTTTATTTTTATTATATAAATACCGTAAATACGAACCGTTGAGTTGTACTACGTACATATAACTCAATGATACGAACAAGTGTTATCATGTGTCAAAGAGTGTGGACTGCAGACTGTATGCAGTCCACACTCTCTGATGATTGATTCATTGAGGATGAAGTGACACATGATTTTTTTTTACGTGAGGGATAATCCTGAATGCAAGCTATACCGGACTCCTACCGCCTAAAACACCTCACGTATCCTGTCCTGCCTAACAGCCTGGTTGGGAGCCCCGGGTAAGCCATCGGAATTATATTCCCAGCCCCAGGACTCCCAACAGACCTACGGCTACCACTGCGGCCTCATCTAAGGGGGGGGTTCGGTTGCTATCCCGCGTCTTTGGGGGGGTTTCGGGTGTTATGTTATCCCGCTTCTTAAGGGGGCGTGCGTGAATCCCTCACGTCACACTGTCGTCTAGGGCCTGCTTCTGTAAGGACGGTGAGTAGCCCCCTCACCGTCCTCATGTCCCCGGTCATGGAGGCCGATAGTCTTGGGTGAAGACATGTCTTGCTCTAACTTGCGGAACTCGGGTGGAAATCTCTCCCGTTCCCGTCCCGCCGCGCCGCCTCTTTCACGCGCAGTGCTGGCATTCGGCCGCGCGCGCGGTATCCCGGTGTATTCGCCACAAATACTTACCGAAGCTCTCGTGCCGGACAAGTAGGTATCTGTGACAACCGGTAGGAGAGGGAACAGTCGTGGCTCCTCTCCAGCCACTCGTCTCTGACACATGATACTGAATGTTTTAAGGTTTTTATGCTAATTTCGAGTTGCACACGAACAAAGTCGCAGGCGCTGCTAATGTTAAACATTATTTACATTGTTTTGATCTTGAATTAGAATGTCGGCCGTCGGGCGTTAAAGAATAATTTGTGAACAGGTGTGACTCATACGCGTATGTTTTACTTGGCATTCGAATGTTTTACGTCCGAATTTGTAATTATGCATGCCTATATATCCATAGTTGTGAATTTGTTTATATCGGTGTTCCACATGCACTATACAGTCCTTACTTACTAATTCATAGGGGTCTTTACGACATCAACACGTACAAGAAAGTGGCACCCTTCATCAAACGTGGACCTTTCGTTCTGTGTTCCATCAAAAGTTGGACAATCCTACCTATGCTGTATTGACACCGACAGCGTAGTACTATGAAAGTAGGTAAAAGAATTTCCACCTTAAGGTGACAATGACCACAGGGAAAAGGTTGTAAGGAATTCATGCACCCACAAATGTTCACCCTTAAATTTAATATCATCTCCCGTGATTTAACCAGTAGTTAGAGCAAGCCGAAGGTCTGCAAAATAAATTTACGTGGTAATATAGTTACGTGGTAAAAACGTAAGGATGTCCATGGAGCAACTTACTTTCGATTCTGTCAAGATTTTACAGTGAGTGGTTTGTGTGTGTCTCCAATAACCGACCTAATTCTAGAAGAAGCTAGTGTATTTTGTCTATGAAGCTGAAGCATAACCATTTTTATCGTTACCGACCGAGTAACGACAAATGTTATTAAAGTTTCTTTTAAAACATTTTAACAGTAGCAGCAAGCCAAAGATAATGTCAGGTCGAAAGGTCATATTGTTGTTTTAAAGATTCAAGAACTGATGTTAATGTATCAAATATCATTACTGAATACCTTACTGCCTGATACTGATACGCTTCTGTCTGTAGCCTTCACATTATTACAGGCAGGCAGGCGTTAGTACATCGAAAAAAGCTTATTGTTAACCTCATAATCTTAAAAATATACACTAAAGTTGTCTACTTATTGTATATTATGAGTAACATACGATTATCGGAGGTAACGCTCTCCGGGCTCGAGGGCGCGTTGCGCAATCCTCCGCGTCGCTCGTATATATAGTGTGCGGGAGATCTCTGCCACCACACACCACTACCACTCTTCACCACACCAACATGAAGTCTCTCGTGAGTATCTCACACCACGGAATCATCCCTATAATATACCCCTCCCGGTCGAATTTGAAGCCTTCAGTTAGAAGTCTAGGGAGAACTGTTCTAAAAGCCATTGTCAAATTACAGTAGCGTTATACCAACGCCGATAGTGTTGTTACTAGTTATTATGCAGACTTTGCTGCTCCTTTTTCAATAACTATAACTCTGCTGTGCTAATTTGAAATCCGAAAATGTATGAGTCATTTCACAAGCGTTTCTATACTATTGAACAAGGGCAAATCGTCATATTATAATGTGTATCATTACATTTCAGGTGATCCTGTGCGCTCTTGTATCCGCTTGCGCTGGTGGCGCAGTACGCGAGAAGCGCGGCGGCAGTGGTTGGAGCAGTGGATTGAGCTCCGGCAGCGGTGGCTGGAGCAGTGGATTGGGCTCCGGCACCGGTGGCTGGAGTAATGGATACGGCGGTGGATTGAGTTCTGGTATTGGAGGCTGGAGCAACGGATACAGCGGTGGATTGAGCAGTGGCAGCAGTGGTTGGAGCGGTGGATTGAGCTCCGGTATTGGAGGTTGGAGCAACGGATACGGTGGTGGATTAAGCAGTGGCAGCAGTGGTTGGAGTGGTGGATTGAGCTCGGGCAGCGGAGGTTGGAGCAAAGGATACGGCAGTGGCAGCAATGGTTGGAGCGGTGGACTAAGCTCCGGCAGCGGAGGTTGGAGCAACGGATACGGTAGTGGCAGCAGTGGTTGGAGCGGTGGACTGAGCTCCGGCAGCGGAGGTTGGAGCAACGGATACGGCAGTGGCAGCAGTGGTTGGAGCGGTGGATTGAGCTCCGGTATTGGAGGTTTGGGTGGAGGTCACTCTGCACCTGCAACAAAAGTTGTCGCCGTCAAGAAGGTAGTGAACGTACAACGAGAGGTCACCGTGCCGCAGGTGATCCAGGTCCGCAAGGTCATCTCTGAGCCGCGCGTCATCACCGTCAAGAAAGTCGTGCCCGTCTCCACCGGGTGGTCCGGAGGTTACGGTGGTGGACTCTCTGGTGGGTGGTCTGGAGCTTCCAAAGGATACGGTAGCGGATATGGCGGTGGCTACTCCAGTGGATCAGGCAGTGGTTGGTGGTAAATATTCTAGTCAAAAAATTTCCTCAATGTAAGTTATTAAAGAAACAGTATTTTAAAGCTATTTTGTTTTTTATTCATATTAAGTGTACGCGTAGGGGAGTACTTAACTAATTGCTATAAAAATGTACCCGCTAAGTCAAATCAAGTCTTAACAAATATCAACAAGTCGTGAAACCACTTTAAACAGCAATAGGTACATAAACTTTTCTGGCCTAATATAATATTTACTTAGTATACAACCGACCACCTTCACGTTAGACGTAGGTGGTAAGTAGGGGTACCAAAATATATCATAACTAGCTGATGGCCGCGTTCCCGCTTCCCATATGAACATATTTCACATTTAAAGCCTATGGTATGCATTATTCCAGTTCCGTTCAACCCTTAGAGCGTGATTGAGTTATTAACATACAAACATCCACATTCCACATAACCAATCATCCAAACATCCAAACGTCTCCGCAAACTTCCACATTTATAATATTAGTAGACGCACGAGGCGAAGGCAGTGCTCTGGTTGGGTGCCAGCCTGCCGGGCCAGGTGGGAACCTAATGAGTTGTGATCTTTGCGAGGCACGTCCTAGGGTTACTTACCTAAAGGGTAAAAACGACGGACGAGCGATGATTTTTTTATTATTTTAAAAGTTCTCTCTCTCCGCAAGACTGTACTGCTCGTCTTCAAAATGCTATGGGGAAAGAAGCACCTTCTTTGAACACCGTGAGGCGATGGTTTGCTGAATTTGATAGAGGTCGAGTTTGTTTACCATGACGAATTTCGTGAAGGGCGACCTTCAAATGCCGTCTACAAAAATGATGTGGCTACAGTTAAGCGGCTTATTGAAGAAAACCCGCGGATTACCTGTGAGGTAACTCGAGGACTATTGGCGATTGGTATGGCCCAAATTCATAAAATTTTACACGAAGATTTAAAAGGCCCTCATGAACTGACAGCGGAGCAGAAGCGTGCTCGCATGGAATGGTGCTCATATATGCTACTGAAGTGCGACCACAGACATTCTAATGCTTTTTATGCATCGATATACAAAACGTAAATCAATGTGTTTATGACATTGTCACAGGCGACGAAACGTGGATTTATTGTTTTGAACCCGAAAAGGAACAGCAACCCTGTCCTTCGTGTTTGGGTGGAGAGGACACACGGAGCGCCGGCGTACCACCTCACGCAGCTCCTCACCGGACATGGCTGTCTCGCCAAGTACCTGTGGGAGATGGCGGGCGTGGAGTCGGATCCTGTGTGCCGTCACTGCCCAAGCGGCGCCGTAGACTCGGCGGAACACACTCTCGCCGAGTGTGTGGCGTGGGATGGACATTAACACTCTTTTGATCTTCAAGTGGAATTGTGCAGGTGGGACCCGTAGCTGAGAAAAAAAACGCGATCATTTTTTACCAACGTTTCTCGCTTGCCTCACTTTATTAAACACTTTCATTGAAAGTGTCTAACCTGCAGTCCCCGCGTTTAAAAAAAGCAGCTTCTTGTCAATGGTGTTTGAAAATGAGAACAGGCCAAATAAAGTGAGGCAAGCGAGAAACGTTGGTAAAAAATGATCGCGTTTTTGAAGTGAAACTTCTTTATCGGCGTTGGAAAAAAATTTGCGTCACGTCACGTCACGATTTTTGGTTACGCGCCGTCTTTGTTCTGTTCCCCACCACGGTGGATTCGAATTAAGAGTACTTTATCCAGGGATAGCATGTCATTTAAGGGTTTTTGGACTTTTGGGCTTTTGGACTTTTGGATGGGACTTTGGGACTTTGGGACTTTGGGACTTTGGGACTTTTGGACTTTTGGACTTTTGGACTTTTGGATGGGACCTTGGTACTTTGGGTCTTTGGGACTTTTGGACTTTTGGACTTTTTGGACTTTTAGACTTTGAGACTTTGGGACTTTGGGACTTTGGGACTTTGGGACTTTGGGACTTTGGGACTTTGGGACTTTGGGACTTTGGGACTTTGGGACTTTGGGACTTTGGGACTTTGGGACTTTGGGACTTTGGGACTTTGGGACTTTGGGACTTTGGGACTTTGGGACTTTGGGACTTTGGGACTTTGGGACTTTGGGACTTTGGGACTTTGGGACTTTGGGACTTTGGGACTTTGGGACTTTGGGACTTTGGGACTTTGGGACTTTGGGACTTTGGGACTTTGGGACTTTGGGACTTTGGGACTTTGGGACTTTGGGACTTTGGGACTTTGGGACTTTGGGACTTTTGGCCTTTTGGACTTTTGGACTTTTGTACTTTTTGACTTAATTTAAGGTGAGGTGAAAATTAAGTTTATGAAGAAGTTTCACTTCTTACGTGTGTACACTAAGTACACGCAATTTTTTTTTTCTCAGCTACGGGTCCCACCTGCACAATTCCACTTGAAGATCAAAAGAGTGTTAATGTGTGCAAGTGAGATGTATCTATATTATGAAGGGTAAACCACCCAATCGTTGGCACTCCTCCAATTATTGGCACTTTAGGTAATTTTGCCCATTTCTAACAGAAAAAGAATGCTATTTTACTTTTTAATGCATACCTACAACTACATAATGGGCAACACCGAACTGAAATAAACTAGGTTTCCCTTATTTTTCGAAATATACTCTTAACTACATACATACATATGGTCACGCCTTTATCCCCGAAGGGGTAGGCAGAGGCATATTATATGCCCACATTTCACCTTTGTATAATTTGTCCCACGTAATAGGTGGTGAGCCGTATTGCCGTGTTTTTAAATGGACAGGCGCAGGTTGTGACTGCCTGCTGTTGAAATAAAGCCTTCAACTTAGCTTAACGACTGCCATTTTACTGGCAACCGGGACCAACGGCTTAACGTGCCTTCCGAAGCACGGAAACGCTCAAATAAATGTCACAAAGTGATCACATGGATGGTCACCCATCCAAGGACCGGCCATAGTGAAAGTTGCTTACTGCAGTGATCGTTTACAGAACACTGAGTCCGCGGGGCCACGAGCGCTTCTAAAGTGCCAATAATTCATTCTAAAAGTGCCAATAATTGGGTGGTTTACCCTACTTAGTTCTTTGTTTATTTACAGACCACTGGTATGTTTTTATTGTTTTGTATAATATATTATTTTATTTCTACACCTAAACTACCCATTTGTCTTATAATCTATATAATTTTCTGTCCATCCCAAGGTTACTTGGCAGAAATTCTGTCCATCCCAAGGTTGCCTGGCAGAAATTGCTTTTAGCGATAAGGCTGCCCTTTGTACAATACCTGCATTTAATTTATTTCTGTAAAGAATAACATGGTAAACAAATAAAAGTCTGGAGTCGATCTGATGATGGAGATAAAAGACAATCACAAATTTGTTCGGTGTATGTTCTGCGAGGTCGACCTCGGCTTGCCTGTCCACTAACATGCGCCTTCCATACTTGGTGTGTCAGTCGCTCAGTACTCATTCGTTCTAAATGCCCAAACCACCTTAGCATATTCTTTTCAATTCTTGTTACAACATCCTCTTTCAGGCCATAATATTTAATAAATATTTAATAATATCTGATAAATCATTAGGTACTATAACTTTGTGCTCAATAAATTTTAAATTTCAGTTTTTGTTTGAAATCTTGGATTTTTTTGTAATTTTTTGGCGTTTTTTTGTACGGAACCCTCCGTGCGCGTTCCACTTATGTCATGTAAATAATATCTACATTTTGCAATCTCAAAGAAGAGTCCTTGAATCTCTTCAAAAATCATCTAAGTAGGGTAAGTAGGTAGGTATGTAATTCCGAATCATATTCAGAGAAATTGTCTTTATCGCAAAACGTCTACTGCTCCGAAAAAGTCTCTTTCGCTGAATGTCGCTTTCGCTGAATATCGCTTTCGGTGAATGTCTTTTTTGCTGAATGTCTCTTTCGGTAAATGTTTCTTTCGCTGAAAGTCTTTTTCGCAGAATGTCTCTTTCGGTTAAAGTCTCTTTCGCCGATTGTCTCTTTCGCTGAATGCCTCTATCGGTGAATGTCTCTTTTGGGAAATGTCTCTTTCCGTGAATTTCTCTTTCGCTGAATGGCTCTTTCACTTATTGACTAAACTGTATGCTGAATTGAGCATCACCGCCAAAACACCAGCCTTCAAATGAAAAAAATGCATCGATATTGGAAGAGTTACTATACCACAACAGGCTAACCAATTTTCATGCATTTTTAGGGTTTCGTAGCCAAATGGCAAAAACGGAACCCTTATAGATTCGTCATGTCTGTCTGTCTGTCTGTCTGTCCGTCCGTGTGCCATTTTTCTCCGAAACTATAAGGTCTATGATATTGAAACTTGGTAACTAGATGTATTCTGTGAACCGCATTAAGACTATTTTATAAAATTAGAAAAAAAACAGTAAATTTTAGGGGTCCCCATACTCAGAACTGAAACTCGAAATTTTTTTTTTCATCAAAACCATACGTGTGGGGTATCTATAGATAGGTCTTTAAAAATGCCATTGAGGTTTCTGATAACATTTTTTTCTAAACTGAATAGTTTGCGCAAGAGACACTTCCAAAGTGGCAAAATGTGTGTCCCCCCCCCCCCCCCCCTCTAACTTCTAAACTAAGAGGATGATAAATCTAAAAAGAATATATGAAGTACATTGCCATAAAAACTACCAACGAAAATTGGTTTGAACCAGATAGAGCTGGTAGTTTTTTTTGTAATTCGTCATAAACCGCAATTTTCGGTTAGAAAAATCACTACCACTGCTAACGTGTTTTATGTTACTTGCTGCTACGAAACCCTTCATGGGCGAGTCCAACTCGCACTTGGCCGGTTTATTTTTATTTGAAGGCAGTTCGTTTGGCAGAGATGGTCATTTCAGCATACATTATTAGTGACTTTTTGCGAAAGAGACAATCAGCTGAAGATTAAATAGACATTCAGCTAAAGAGACATTCAGCGAAAGAGACATTCAGCTAAAGAGATATTCAGCGAAAGAGACATTCGGCTAAAGAGATATTCAGCGAAAACGACAATCAGCAAGAGCCATTTGGCGCTTGCGCATTGCACGATATCGTCCAACGAAATCGGTTTTGACACGATATTGTAGAAGAACATTTTGGGTTGATCCTATTCAAAAAGTGCGGTATTTAAAGGGAACATAAGAGTATTACCTTCTCTTCCACAAACTGTGTGCGCAAAGTGTAGTTATGTTTCATATTTTTTTCCGAATGACCCATGACACTTTCAAGTTTATATTGTCTCATCTGGTGGAGTTTTAAAAAAACCGGACAGGTGCGAGTTGCACTCGCTTACCGAGCGTTCCATAGTTCCGTACTGGATTGTTCTGAGCTTCCTGTTTTTCGAACAAGAAATAGCTTCAAGAGACCATAGACTTAAACATAATGGTATTAATTTCAGTTTTAAAACCTTCACGCATTCCCGAGTTAAAGGGACAGACAGACGGACGAACGGACAATAAAGTGATACTAAAAGGGTTCCGTTTTTACCTTTGAGTTACGGAACCCTAAAAACAAGACACTAACTTCCGGATCGCAATACTACCGCGAGAAATGTTAGTAATAACTTTATGGTCAGATTTTAAAATAAAAGATTACCAATTATACAATACACTATATTTTTCTATGAAGTTACACTACTGTTTGTTTCTGTACATTGTGACAGTCATCTATCGGCATTAATCGGCAACGATATCGTCGCAGTGTTAAAAGCGTATAGTAGGGAATTGTATCACAATCACAACACCAATCCGACGATATCGTTATCGTGCAATGTGCAAGCGCCCATTTCCGGAGCACTTGGTACCTGGCGGTTGCCGTACCTCTACTTGCCACGTCATAATGTATATCAGACTAATATTATAAATGCGAAAGTTTGTGAGTGTGGATGTTTGTTACTCTTTCACGCTCAAACCGCTGAACGAATCTAGCTGAAATTCGGTACAGAGATACATTATACCGGGGGCCTGAGGACGGTGAGAGGGCGGCTCACCGTCCTTACAGAAGCAGGCCCATGACGGCAGCGTGACGTGAGTAATTCACGCACGCCCCCCCCCCCCTCGCCCCCCCCCCCCCCCCCCCCCTAGAAGCGGAATCACACCCGAAACCCCCCAAAGACGCGAGATAGCACCCGAACCACCCCCTGGGCGAGGCCGCGGTGGCGGCCGTGAGTCTGTTGGGAGTTCTGGGACATCCTTCCGAGGGCTTCCCCGGGACTCCCAACCACAGGCTGTTGGGCGTGACGTGAGGTTTTTTAGTCGGTAGGAGTCCGACATAACATCCATGAGGATTTTCCTTCACGTTAAACAAAAACAAGAAGAACAGAGATACATTATAGTCTGGAATAACACATAGGCTACCTACTATTTATCCCGGGAAAAAGTTCCCACGGGAATAAATTACACGCGGGGCGAAGCTGCGGACATCAGCTAGTGTATTATCAGTTTAATAACTTATGTATGAGTAGGACTGTTTATGGTTGCTACCGGAGCAACTTCAAAAATATGCAAACGAAGTTTGCGGGAACAGCTAGTTTTATTAAGCCTATTTGTCTGTTGTCTGTAACGATGTCGATAGTTCGGTTCAAGTTATTCAAGCGTTTGCAACGAAACCATACCTCGTTTAAATCTCAGTTAGCGCCATCTAGGGAGATATGCGTAAACTTATACTAATAATAAAAATGTTGAAATATGTTTCACTCTCAATTAAATTTATATATTATACTTAGTGCTTTTTAAAATTATATATAATACTAATAATAACGCTTGACTGCAGTTGTGCTTCATAACTAATTTTCACGTGGGTACGCGAGTTTCGGTGTGATAATTCAAGATTCTACATTTTAACAAAAAAGATGTAATAAAAACGCTCCGCGCTCGTCTGTCACTGATAAATCTGATAATATAATATATTCTATGTACTGTGAACTTAGATCATTTAACTATTATGAAATTCAAATAGTATAATGTTTGTTGTTATTAATTTAGTTTACACGTAGCTGCCTAGATGGCGCTTGCAATGCTTTTAGTACGTAGTATAACTATTTAGTAATCTGTGCTTTCAGCGAGATTTGGCTGCACTTTTAAATTACCTCTTTATTTTGATTTGACTATAGACCTTCGCGTCTTGTTGTTACGTTTTAATAGGATTAAACATTCCGTTTTAAAAGGAATATTGAATTAAATTCATGTAGGTATTGGTGACGCGAAAAATACAGACATTGCGACAGTGAGACGCTACATAAACACTTTGTTACATTGCGCATATTTTTATATACCTTAATGAATAAAAAAATATATAAATAAAAGGCAAAGTTACTGTAGTATGGCAAATCACTAACATCACTAGGTAGCCGGATAGTACCCCGTGATATGCCTAACCTACTACTAATAGGTATAGTTGCAAGTATGCATTTTGCAGCGTGTTAGTGTTTTTAATTCGTGTTAGTTAATTCACTATATTATATACTAGCTGAAACCCGCAGCTTCGCCCGCGAAAAAAATTGTGCCCGTTCTGACTTCCCGTGGGAACTTATTCCCGGGATAATAATTTCAGAAAGATTCGTTCAGCCGTTAGAGCGTGAAAGAGTAACAAACATCCGCACATCCGCACTCACAAACTTCCACATTTATAATACCTATTAGTAAGATTATGGAGTATACGAAATATTATTTATTTATTTATTTTACACTTTATTGTACGCCAAGTAAATACAATTAAGGTACACGAATACACTGCAAGAAGATGTACAATGGGCGGCCTTATCGCTAAAAAGCAATTTCTACCAGGCAACCTTTGGATGGAGAAAGTTGATTGAAGGTAACGAGTGGTAGTTCTTAGGCGTAGGTACTCTTAGATCGAATAATGCTTTTTAATTATAGGTATAAAAATTTCTACATTTAACACATAAATATTGAAAATATATACAGCATAATAAGAATATATATAAACACAACATACATACATACGAATACACATACATAGATACATACACACATACGTACATACGAATATAAATACATACATAATCTACATATTACACAGATAGATACTGATCCTTCACCATTTTTTTGAAATTTGCTATCGTCTGCGCTCGTCTTATCCCTACTGGAAGTTTATTCCATAGTCTTATGGCCGTAACCGTGAAAGATTTGTCAAAGAACGTAGATGAGTGAGACGGCATCTTTAATATTAAGTTTTCCGATGACCTCAGACATTTCGAATGCGTATTGTGGAGGAACTCGAAGCGTTCCTTTAGATAGGAAGGAGTTGAAGGGTTAAATAAGATACTATACAGTTGTGAAAGAACGTGAGCATCCCGGCGAAGTCGTATTGATAACCACCCAAGCTGCGTTCTGAATTGAGAAACATGGTCATATTTGCGTAAACCAAAAATGAACCTTATGCAAACATTTTGAAGACGCTCAAGTTTGTCTAACTGGTTTTCGGCAAGATCAGGATAGCTGACATCTGCATAATCGAGTATGGGCAACAGTAGCGCGTTTGCAAGCGCAATTTTGGTGGTCATAGGCAGAAGGCTTTGTAACTTCCGTAATGAGCCCACCGATACAAACATCTTACGGCTCAATTCCTGCATCTGTGGCTCCCATGATAGCGTAGAGTCCAGGTATACTCCCAAGTTCCTAACCTTATCACTAATTGGAATAATAATGTTTTCAAATATTACCGGGGGAATATTTGCCCACACAATTTTTGATTTCATTTGGGCACTGCCCAAGATTGCGACTTGTGTCTTGCTAGGGTTTACCTTGAGACCATGAGATCTACTCCACTCGCTTATATGACCCAAGTCCTTATTTATAGACTCCACAGCATCACTCAACTGTAGAATTGGTGTCTGGCAGTATATTTGCAAATCATCTGCATATAGGTGGTAAGAAGAAGATATATGAGTTGAGATGGAATTAATGAAAATTGAGAAAAGTAAAGGAGAGAGAACGCCACCCTGGGGTACGCCAACCGTAGTATCACACCAATTTGATAGAGCGTTGTCAATACATACACGTTGCCGGCGACCACACAGGTAACTTTGAAGCCAATCGATCACTGTTGGAGATATATTCAGAGAGCGGCAAACATATAGCAATACATCAAAGTCAACGGTATTGAAAGCATCGCTGAAATCCAGTAAAGCGAGAATTGTTAACTTTCCAGATTCCATACCGGATCTAATGTCATCAGTAATATTGATAAGAGCTGTGGCTGTACTATGACCAGGACGGAAGCCGGATTGAAAGGGATTAAGGACATTATGTTTACAGAGGAATCTACTGATTTGTGAGTGCACCAGACGCTCAAGGACTTTGGATAGGAATGGGAGAATAGATATTGGCCGGTAGTCCGTGAAAGTCTGGGGCTTAGGTTTTTTAGGTATAGGAATTATGTAACTGCTTTTCCAAGAAGTTGGGAAGACACCGCTGGAGATGGAATAGTTTAAAATGTAACATATAATGGGAAGGAGTTCATTGAGGATGGGAAGGATCATTTTACGACTGATGCAGTCAACGCCTGTTGAATCGGATGAAATTGATGTAATAGCTCTCCGAACATCACTTGCAGTGAAAAAATCAAAGACGAATGGTGGATAGATGGGTTTTGGAAGAGATGAAAGAAAATCAATCGTTTGTGCTTTTGTTATCCCATCAAAGTTGGAAGAGGCCGCGAAGTGTTGAATTAGCAAATCAACATTTATATCCTTTGGATTTGTGTCTTGTCGTTTACTTCCAACCCCCAAAGATTTAAGAAATTTCCACACTTTACCAGTGTCTCCATTTTGTATATTATTGTGAATGAAATATTCAATAGGGAACGAAGATATGGCGGAAAATTGGAGGCCTCCTATGATCAGCGTGCACGTGCTTATCCAACCATCATCGAATATCACTTTCCACGCTGACCTTATAACACAATAAGAAAAAGAAGTGGGTATGCCAAATAAAATCAAAAAATCTTTCCAAAATCACAGCTAATTTTAAATTTTTTTAAATTTAGAATTTTGTGTCTTTTCCAGCCAAAGATGTAGGGAGCTGGAAGAAGACGAAAGGGAAGGTTTTGTGCTTAGCTGCTAGCACCACCAATTAACGTCCTGGAGCGTCTCGGACGATTCCAGAATGGTTTCGCCAGAGGTAACCACCTATGCACACACACTAGACAGAGACTACCGCAGAGTAGTTCTCAGAGTCTTGTTACTACGTTGGGAGCCAAGCACAAAACCTTCCCTTTCGTCTTCTTCCAGCTCCCTACATCTTTGGCTGGAAAAGACACAAAATTCTAAATTTAAAAAAAATTAAAATTAGCTGTGATTTTGGAAAGATTTTTTGATTTTATTTGGCATACCCACTTCTTTTTCTTATTGTGTTATAAATTGGCGCCCAACGTGGGGCAAAATCATCGGGCCGTGCCACAGACAAAACTTGTCACTTGTGTCAAAGCAAAACCACAGATCACAAAACCAGCGATGAATTGATTAAGGGCGGCTTTACACATTGTCAAGCCCGAGTACCAGATTGCTACACAAAAAATAAATGCTACAACCTGACGTTGATTGGTAGAATGATAGATTCCCTCCGGCCGTACCTACTTTGATGAAATCCTAATTTTATTATGACGTGTTTAAATTGCCACCCTGTAATACCTCGAAAGCGTGCCGCTGTCGGTAGTACCTAGGTAGTAATGACATCAATATTACCGATATTTATCTTCATTCGGTAACGGTATCATTCATTGGCAGTGGCAGCGACATTATATTATGCTGCAACACACAAACGAGCGTTAAGGTATTCTTAATCTAGTAGGCGCCATTACAAAGCACACCAAACGATCAAAATGATTCTTGGGCCCGTTCACACAGACCGGCTCGGAGAGGAGAGCAGATTCTTATCACGTTGAAAACAGAGTTTTTATTATTTGAAGTAAGGTTTATTTTTGCATGTGCACTGTTTTTGTCATTGAGAATGCTTGAACGCGCTTGGTGTGAAATAATAAGAGGAGCTGACCGGCTCCGATCGCGTACTTTTCTCGTTCGCGCAGCCGTTCGGCTCCGATTTCATGCTCTTTCCCGCTCGCGCAGCCGAACGGCTCCAATTGCATGCTCTTTCTAGCTCGAGCAGCCGATCGGCTCCGATTGCGTGCTCTTTCCCGCTCGCGCAGCCGATCGGCTCCGATTGCGTGCGCGCCTCCCCACGCCGACCGCCATTTTGATAGTACAATTTAAACAGAACAGTTGTGTGCACATATACAAAAACATGAGTGATGAAAAATTAATATATTTCTTCATCGGAGTTATCTAAAGCCATGTTCCGAAAAGCACCCGTTAACACCGAAAACAAAACTTGGAATACTGGTACTGCCTTTGTAGTGAATCGATGCACTCGATGCATCCGACCGGCTGCGAGCGCATCCGACCGGCTGCGAGCGCATCCGACCGGCTCCGAGCGCATCCGATCCGGCCTGTGTGAAAAGAAAAGTGCGCGCCGATGCTCTCCGAGCCGGTCTGTGTGAACGGACCCTTAGTAGGTAGGTACCTGTACCTAATTGTACGAATTTGTAAAGATTTCCGCAGCGCGAATTGAGGCAGTGGGAAAGTGTACAGATATTATTATGCAAATAGTTAGGCGTCTTTTTTAACCGACTTCCAAAAAAGGAGGAGGTTCTCAATTCGTCTGTATTTTTTTTTTATGTTTGTTACCGGCAAATCGATAGAACGAGTTAACCGATTTTGATAATTCTTTTTTTATTTGAAAGCTGGTGCTTCCCATGTGGTCCCATATACAGGAAGTCAGAATCGGATGGTGGGATCCTAGAGAAATCGAAGAAATCCCGCATACAGCAGTTACCTTGTGTTTGGGCTTGATTAATTTGTATTTGGGAGAACAATACCCCTAGACAAATATATTTTCAGTCTATCCGTCACTAAAATAATAAAAAAAAAATTAACAAAAATAAACCGACTTCAACAAAAACTAAAAATTATATATAATACCTACCTAAACCTATAGTTTTACTTGGCGCCGATTTCAGTATTACATTCAATAATATCTGATAAATCTAAATTTACTACCTATTACTTAGTGCTAAGTTAATTTTATTTTGCAATTTTTAGTTTTTGTTTGAAGTCGGTTTTTAATATTAAGGGTCATCGTAGTCATCTCCGCCTGATGGAGTCTGGAGCACGGTTCCAGCTTCTGAGAGCAGGCTGCGACCAAAGATTTCTATATAAAATGAGGTAGATACGCTCTACTATAAGAAACGAAAGCATAAAAGCAATCCTCATACACACACATTGCTAAAACTATACTCACTAATAAACTATATTTACGTTATTGTAACGCAATAGCAATATACGAATAGAATAAGAGTAAAAGAGAAGGCGTATGGACTCCAATTACAAGCCGAGTACCACCGAATACTCTCGAAGTTTTACGATTCTGTATCACAGGTACAGACTGCAGAAAAATGTTAATCTATACTTATAATAAATCTGTAGAGAGGTCAATTCTGTACATGAAATATATTTTCAAAATAACTATCAGGGGGTGATTAGTGATCGATACTGATGCCAAAAATGCAATCAGTAAAATTTTTGTCTGTCTGTCTGTCTGTCTGTCTGTCTGTATGTTCCTTATAGAAACAAAAACTACTCGACGGATTTTAACGAAAATTGATACAATTATTCTTCATACTCCTGGGCAGGTTATAGTATACTTTTCATCACGCTAAAACGAATAGGAGCGGAGCAGCAATCAAGAATGTTTTGAAAACGGGGAATATTTTTTACCGTCTGAGAGCTTCCGAGGCGTACGCTGCGTAAATGGTTACAGTTAGGTAAAAATTGTGTATTACGAAATTGTTTCTCTTAAAAAGTTCTAAAAAAAAATCCACGACAGCATATGTCTATCTTTTAAGGTTCGCTCACAATATCCTAATTTCTCTATCTCTTAAGGTTTGCTCACGATATAATGAAACTGAAGAGTTTGTTTGTGCTAGGATCTCAGAAACTACTGGTTGCATTTCAAAAATTATTTCATAGTTTAATAGTCCATTTATTTAGGCTGGCTAATGGCAATATAACATCACGCTAAGACGAATAGGAGCGGAGCAGCCATGAATAATGTTTCGAGAACGGGGATTATTTCTTTCTTTTGAGAGCTTCCATTGCTTACGCTGCATAAATAGTTAAAGTTACGTAAAAATTGAATACTACAAAATTGTTTCTCTTAAAAAGTTATAAAAAAAGTCCTTGACAGCATATGCCTATCTTTTAAGGTTCACTTACAATAACCCTCTTATTAAGTTTTAAAGTATGTGCGACGTGACGGGAGTAAATCTGGTCTGCAGTGGCAGCCAGTCAACTGAACGATCAAAACCGGCCAAGTGCGAGTCGGACTCGCACGCGATGAGTTCCATACCGGAAAACGGATGGGTGGAAGTAAAAGCGACGGGAAACATTATATCACTTTAACGAGAGGTGTTAAAGTCACATCCTTCTCACTCTCATGTGATGCGCCATAATGAATACAAGCGACGCGACACGACTATAATAAGCGCGACGGGGGTAAATGCAACGGGAAACATTATAATACCTACTCGAAATATTAATACCATACCTCACTCTCATGTGACGCAAACAAAGTTGCGCGGGTCAGCTAGTTAGGTATAAAGGAAGACTGCAGAAAATTTTAAGTAGGTATAAAGGAATAAAATGCAAAATTTACCAATAATAAATAAACACTAATTATGCACACCAAATAAATCAAATTAAATGTACTATTTAATGGTATTTGCACAACTGTTTTACTGAACGAATAACTATTTTCAAAATAGTTTAGCTAACAATTCCATAGTTCAACAAACATAATATCTAAACGTTTTGAAGGAAATCCGACGACTAATATTACCGAAAACGATTATTATTATTGAATAAAAAAATTCAAACATAACCTAACCTATTCAGTTATAAGATTGTACCATTTAGAGTCTGGTATGCATTCAGTTAGTGGAGTTACCTGGTGTGCTGAAAATTACACAGATGTGTATATAAAAATATCCCATTAATTAATTACCTACAAATTTTTATTAAAAAATTACCTGTGAATGGTAACTCCACAAGATTTGTTGCATTTTGATGTGTAATTTTTACAAAATCTTAGTACACAAGATGGCATTATAATGACTGACTCGATCACAATCGTTGTAAGTACCTTAAAAGTAAAACATATAAATTAAATTTTCTTGCAAACCGTACTTGCGAAGAACTATAACTATCCGGGGAATCCCCGTGCCTTGACTCTCGCTTGGCATATTCAGCAAGTATTATGCTGTCAAAATACGAAGTACAACAAAAGCATTGGGCGCGTCAGATTAGTTAGGCCTATACAATTTGGTGGGTTAATAAGATTAAAAATAATCATAAAATTGATGAAAAATAATTAATTACGCATAAATTGTGCGTACTTACCAAATAAATTAGTACTCCTTTGTAAACTACCTAATCTTAAGCACTTTTAAGACGTTAATTATGTACTTTTCCACGTTAAAAATACACATTTGTTGTTAAATCGTGGGAGATACGACAGTGACATAGTGTCAGCGCGAACTGCGCGCAACCGCGCTAACTAGCTCAGTTTATACGCTTCAAAAATTGGTGCGTAGGGCAGGTCTACCTCTTTATATAGAAGTCTGCGACTTGGTTCGTTGTAAACCACTGCCGTACCATCCGTCTACGGTTGTGGTTCGGTGCGGTCATATCATCTTGGTTGGAGTCCTGAGTCCGTTAGTTACACCATAGTAAAACCAAGTTACACCTCAGGTTATATTTTACAGTCGTGCGTAATAGTTTATGTTTACATTGCACTTGTACCTACTGTTCCACAACATTAACAGTACAAGTACAAGTGCCGTTATTCAATATGTGCAGCAGGTTCCACCAAGTGCCATCAATCAACAGTATAAATAATATTTACACTGATTTTCTATCCAACTTACATCGCGAATACGTAAACTATCTACCTAATCATGAACGTGAGCCACTATGCGCGTGATACCGTAACGTAATTATGTAGGTATGTGCCTATGTCTATACAAAGTATCTAGTTATGTACATAATGCGTTACCTATGTATACTTATCTAATAACAATATGCCCATTGAGTTTCCAGTTAATTTAGCGAAATCCCGACTAATTTATGAATGCGGAATTATGCAAGTGTGATGGTGCAATTTTAAACAGGGTAAGTTTGTAAATATAAGTAGGATAAGTTTGTATAAGAGTCCTGGGATATCATTCCTAGGGCTTACCCGGGGCTCACAACAGTCACAACCGTAGGCTTATGGGCAGGATAGGTACGTGAGGTTTTTTACATCCATGAGGATTTTCCCTCAAGTTAAAAAAGGGTAGGTACTTAAGTAGAAGTTCACATACAATCCTAATATTGGATTTTTTTTTTTAATTTGATGATTTATGGACTTCCACACTTAGATCAAGAATAATGATCTAAGCTTCCACAGCACTGCACTCCACGGTGTGTCGCTTAACATAATAAAATAATCAATGAATTACTCCACAGAGTAAAGCCATAAGACCAAACAAAATGCAGATAGCTCAAGTCATGCATGAAACATGTCGATGTCCCAACATGTGTGTAAACTTGACATATGGCGAAGGTCGTACCGGACATGTGAGTGTTCATTGTCGTTGTCGCTGACCAACAAAGAACTGAACTTGCAGGTACACAATCAAAGCAATACTGCTCTTTATTCATCTAATCCTAGCCGATCTCACGAGGTGTGACTAGAGTAGTATCCGTTCCCGTAGAAATAAAATAGAATAGAATTTTATTGATACAGGTGATAAAGGACTTACTCTAGGATTACTTTTAACCAATTTCGTAAATAGTAGTAAAATAGTCAAAGTAGTAGGTAGTAGGTTTATTTACGACTAGCGGACGTCACGCGGTTTCACCCACGTAGTTTCCGTTCCCTTGGGAATACGGGAATAAAATATAGCCTATGTTCACCGCAAAGAGTGTAGCTACCTAACAGGGGCGAATTCTCCATACAAGCCGATTCCTTGTGGCTTCCCTTTGCAGATCTGGCAGTGACATGTAATATTTACTCATAACTAATAAACACAATAATATATTCTCGAACACTCATTCATCAATATAAAAATATTTGCAAATTTACATGGTAAGTCGGCATTTTCATCTCAACCCCTACAAAACTCATAGCAATTAATTTTCGAGTCAAAGTTCAAAGACCCTATCTCTGACATCACGCGGTAAGCCCGGCTTCCTAATCATTTTCCGTCTACTTCGTTAGTACTACGCAAATGTATATAAATATGCGTCCTATTCTCTCACATTTTTTTCAAGATTTGATTCGTGGATTTTCGCCTAAAGTAAGCCACGAGTTCGTGGCTTATACCTGACACAGTCATATTAATAGAAAAGGACAACGTATTTGACTTGACAACTCGACCAATTTAAATGCACTTAACGCACGTCGAAACGTTTTGCAGCGAAGTGTGTTTTTAATTTGATGGGTTGTTATTACTTCATTTCACATGCGTTTCCCGTGAATAATAATAAAACATAACATAGTTTCAATTGACTTCATAAAGTATTGTGCTGTGTTTTAGTTAATTATAAATAATTATCTACTTCAAGTACTAAATACATCGTGAAAGTGTGTAAAATTGTGTTTTGTGTACTGTGTTTTGTTGTGATTTCTCTACACATGATTATTGTTTTGGAGTCACATACAATGCTTACTGATGGACGGGGCCTACGGTAGGTATTACGGTTTCGATAAAAAATATAAGTCAGTTCTTTTGTATTTATCAAGGATCTCAGAATACGCAAGTGTTATTAGTTCAATAGCTTGGGATAATAAGATTTACTTTGGCTGAATGTTTCATTAATAGTTTATAAGATAATAAAGCAGTTGATAATAAATCACTTTGTCAGATATTTCTGATAAAATTGATAGGTATTTATTTCAATTTTGTATTGTAAAATATAGCGGTTTTTAATACTCTATACTTAAAATACATGCAAAATATATTATTAATAACATTAGTAGTACCTACTTATTTTGCGTAAAGTCCCAAATTTATGAATTATTTTCAATTAACTTCAATCGAGACAAATAGAAATAGGTTGTATGAGCATGCAGAGAGAAGTAGAATAATTTCGAAACATGGTTAGGGGTTAGGTATGTAGTGTAAATTTGATTATCTTTTTAGTCATTAGTACATGGATAATTTATGACAGTAGGTAAGGAACTAAGGATCAAGTCAGATTCGCCTTTTTAAAAGCCAATTTATTATGCACACATACGACATTGTTTTAAATTACATGAACCTTACGAGTATAGTACCTACAGCTGCCGGCAAACAAAACCCAAAAGGCATTACACCGCGCCGGGCTATCGCACCGCCGCCGCGCGCCGCCCCGATAAGATTTCATAAGTACGCAAAATATACTACAGTACAGGCACGTGACCAACTGGATAATATTTTTTTTTACCGGCTTACCTTTTGAAAATATTCATCCAACGCTACTGCTACCTAACAGTGAAAGAATTTTTCAAATCGGTCCAGTAGTTCCGGAGCCTATTTATTCGTTACAAACAAAAAAACAAATCTTTCCTCTTTATAACATTAGTATAGACAATAAAAACATAGCAAATTGTAAATAGATTAAAGTACTTCTATATGGTTTAAATTATCTTAAGTAGGTCTGAACTAACAAATGTTTTTGTTGATTTTTTAATAAATTCGTTCAAATTTAACAGACTTGCAGAGACATAATGAAATAAAATTGACCAAAAATGATTATTCGCCGGTCTGCTGGTAGAAAGTTATTTTAGAATTTTAAGCAGTACCATTGTACATGTTTCCTCTTGTTGTTTGTTAAGTACTTTGTGCTTGCATCCTTAGTGTGTACAAGAATAAATAAATAAATAAAATTGACTATTCAATTCAGTAGAAGCTTCCGTACTTTAGAAAAAGTCGTGGGGATTTCGGCGGGAAACTTTCAGACAAGTGTTACATTGTGTTCTAATAATTTTTCAAAACTAGTGTAATTTAGAGTGTTTATGTGTAATTTATGGTGGATTATTAAACATAAAGGTTCTACAACGTGCAAAAGTGTTGGAAAGTGATAAAGCGCAGTGAAACGCGAGTTTTTTGGGTTTGTCGACGAATTCCACAGCAAGCCCTAGTAAGGTACCACCGCCTTACTAGAGTAGAACTTAGTCCAAACTTGGACATACATGAATACGCTGCTTATATGAAGAATCATAACATGAAAATGATTTATATTTTACAATGTTTACTTGTTTACTTGACTTTGGCATACTCTCAAACCGAGAAAGTCCAAGAACAAGAAGAAAAAAAAAAAAAAAAAAGTCGTGGGCAGAGGTTTTTAGGCAAAACTCTCTCTAGAACTCACACGACATAAAGAGCTCAAATGCCATCACTGACATGTCCTACTTTTTCGACGCCAACGTAACAATTTGCACAGGCAGAGCCAGTAAATTAAACTTCTCATAATGTGATTATTCTGTATTCAGCCAGTGGAACTCTAAACACGTGTACCTACCATTTTCTTTGCATTAGCTGCATATGTATCAAGTATCAATCACAATCTATTACGTAAATATAAAAAAAATCTGCACTATTACATACCTGTAGTGGAGTGTAATGAGTGTTGTTGCGTGTTATACTCAGTAGCACAATAAATATGCATGTTCAGCTCCAGCGGGGTGGAATTATAACATAGCAAACAAGGAGGACGATTCGCTTGATGCTAATGAAAGCCCCGTTGACACGGAGCGAGTTTACAGGTTATAAGCTAGCGAGTTCGCTAGTAGCTGGCAGACTCGCTACGTCTCATCTAGGCTTTGAAATGAACAATACGACTAGGCCTATGCCATGCCTGTTCTTAATAAACATACAGAAGATCTTTAAGGAGTTGGCAAGACTGAAAACAGGGTTAAGTTCCATTGGAACTAAATTTTAGAAACAGGAACAGAATTTTTTTTATTCTGAAATCTGGGTTTAGTTAAATAAAACTAATTTTCAGAAAAGAAAATTTCTGTTGGACAGACAAACAGTGGAACAAACTTATAACATTGACCAGATTGCAACATACTTCGTCCTTATTCATAACCTAGCCCAAATAGCCGAGTTCACATAAACCACATTTTACTGATTAATGACATTATTTACTTACTTAATATAATATTATCGAAATGTTGAATATCACCAATGAACTTGGCTAGAGTAAACAAGGCCACACACAATGTTGAGTAACAATTTGCATTAATTATTATGTATTTCGGTGAGCAAACCACTATATCAGCTGATGCAAATTAATCCCAATAACTTCGGATTAAGTTCATTGAGTGAGATTACCTATTAGTACATAGGTACCTAATTACTTAATGCTAAATTATTATTGATTTCATCAATTCTTTTAGATTAAATCTATGAACAATATCTGAGTAACGATGCTGATCTAAAAGTTTTATATTTGTTTTTAATTTACGTCAGGTTAAATGGTCATGGATGCTATGCCGGACTCCTACCGATTAAAAACCTCACGTATCCACAGCAGGACTCCTAACAGACCTACGACTACCAACGGCCTCACCTATACCTGCAGAACTACCAGTACCTACCTGTAGATATCTAGTTAGGTCCGCGATGTGCTTTGTCTGAACTAATTATGATAGTGGATGCCTATGAGCCAACTTGTATGTTCAGTGGTTAGAGCTGGGCTCTGATGAGCCTCTTGCCTTGAAATAGACCGGTGCGGGTGGTGGCTCTAAAGTCGCCCAAGGTTAATCTTGCCTTAATGTCTGTCGTGTTCCTGGCAACCCCGGGAGCAACGACTTAACGTGGCTTAAGAAGCATAATGGAAACGTTAGTAAACGGAAAGTTCATAAAGTGGCGTGTCCACCCATCACAGGAGCAGACATACCGTAAAGCGCTTAACTCAGTGAACGATTACGGAGCATTGAGTTAGTAGGATTACCAGAGCTTAATTTTTTTTATTATTACACACAACTAGAAAGGTAACAAAAAAAATATAAAAAATTGTCTAACTTCTGAATGGATGTGAACCTTAGAGTAAAACATTAGCTACTTGTTGTAACTCTATGCTGTGAACACAATTTCAATCTTGTCTTAAGGCTTGTGTGTAAGTGCAATTAACAGCGAAAAAACAGGTCGCACCCGTTTAAAAAAAACGTTTTAGGTAATTACTTGGTAACCCACATTAATATTCTAGTGCTTGTAGACGCAAGCTCTAGGCTATGCGCCTGCGCCGCCCGGTGGAGATGACTAGGCTAGACTTTGCACAATTAGACAGCTTTTTGTGGCGCACGCAGCGGCACCCTTAGCTATCAATCACTCGATAAATAAATAATTCTCCGCGACCACGAGTGATGTGCCCACTGAACTGCGAATGTATTTTAAACTTAATTATAATAAAACATGAGTTTTGCAACTGAGGTAAAGATTTTGCGTTTAATTTTGTAACATTTGTCACAAGGTGCGTATATAACGCCGCCGCAGACCAGCGCTCCACATCAGTTCCTCTCTGTCGTCCCACAACCACCCACACACGACCACCATGAAGACTTTCGTGAGTATCTCACACTTGTCACACAACACTTACAAATCGGCTCATCTATTAATGTAATTTTAAATAGTGCATACAAAATACATTAATCCTATCTGCATCTGCAGCTTGCAAACTGACTATTATTTCTAACCCACCGTAAATCACTGAACGCAAATATTCTCATTTAAGTGTGTGTGTGTGTGTGTGTACTTAAGAACAATTGTATCTTATCTGCAGCTGTGCGTAGCTCTCCTCGCCGCGGTAGCCCTGGCGGCTCCTGAAGGCAAGCGTGACAAGCGCGGCTACCTCTCCTCCGGCCTCCTGGGCTCCAGCTACGGCACGCTTGGCTACGGGGGTCTCGGCTACAGCTCACTCGGCTACGGCTGGCCCGGTTACGGCTCGCTCGGTCACGGCTCGCTCGGCTACGGCTCGCTCGGTCACGGCTCGCTCGGCTACGGCTCGCTCGGCTACGGCTCGCTCGGCTACGGCTCGCTCGGCTACGGCTCCGGCTACGGCTCCGGCTACGCGACACTGGGTCACTACGGGTCGCTCGGCGCCCACTCCGTGATCGCCAAGCCCGCCTTGCTCCATGAGCCTGCCATCATCAATGAGCCTGCCATTGTCAACGTTAAGAAGATTGTGGACGTCCCCAAGGTAGAAAAAAATACTTATCTTTTGTAGTATCAAAGATAATTAATAGTATTACATAGTAGTATCGGAACTAGCAAATTTGCTATATTTAGTAAGGTACCTGCGCATGTCCATGTCAACACGGCAATAAGCTCACCTCCTACTACGTGGGACATAAAACTATAAGGCGAAATGTGGACGTTTACTATGCCTCTGGCTATCCCCTCGGGGATAAAGGCGTGAGTGACTATATGTATGTATATTTAATCTCTCCTGAACACTTGACTCCAGCTGTGTATTCAGTATCCTGACCCTCTGTGCTCTCCGCAGGTGGTGTCGGTGCCCCGCGTGGTGTCGGTGCCGAACCATGTCGGGCTGGGCTACGAGCCGGCCCTCTCCGCCAGCTGGTTGTGAGCACCCACGCCACCCACCACACGTCTTCTGTACATACCTACTCGAATTAAGTGTTAATAATAAAACTGTTATACATACCTAGTTAAAACTGTTTCAATATCCTCTCGTAATATTACATTGTTACTTTCTGAACTCCCTGTCTCGTTTATCCCAAACATCACAGTCAAGTTTTATAAAAGGGGTATTAGAAGGTATTAAAGGCAGGCAGTGCGAGTGTAGCACCGTATGCAGCCTTAGTTGCCAGCGTCCATAGGTTACTGAAATCACTTTCGATCTAGTGGCACAGCCGACATATCAGTAGTTCTCATTATAGTGTGTTGGGAAAGACATACATACAGTATAATACAGTATAGACATATCATAATGTAGTTCTCTTTATACTGTGCTAGTGGGCTGGAGGAATGACTGTCACCTTACTGGTATTTTAAAATGAATAGTGAAGCAAACCTCTTCTGTAAATGTCAATACTTAATGTGAACCGTGAGTCGAGCGATCAGTCAGGCGTAAGTAAACCAAATATCATATTCCGTATTCAGTTCGAGCTATGTCCCAATGTCGTCATAACTTGATATCACGGAGGCACGCAGCGGCCTCCAAATTAAACAGCACCAGATGACACTTTCTAAATAAATCCGTCTCCTTGAATAGAAGAAATTAATCAGTTCAGATCTTGGAATTAATATTAATTTATGAGATTGTTACGCATCAACAACCTTCAAGGTGAATCAAATCAACACAAACAGATAATATCAAAGAAGTCAAGGTTCTAATACCTAATTCTTCTTCTTCATCTTAGCGTGTTTCCAGTTGCTCCCAGCTGACCCTAGGCTGACTTGTACGAGTGTTATGTTATAGTGCTTAATTTTTTAAATTGTTAGATGGACTGCCTACGGAGTTATGGAACTAGCGCCAGTGCGTCGTCCATTAGTAGGTAAACAGGTACACCACTTGCAGGTATGAAGTTGAATTGGGTAGAAAAAGTAGTGCATTTTCTGCTTTCCGACTACGTATACCTACGTATGAACGTTTCTCAAAAGTCAAGAAACATTGGCGTGTGGTTTACGTACCCTAAGCGTTTCTATGTAGGTATCGAGTAATTATACTTTTTTATCCGGCCCTTAGAGAACATTCAGTTTTGTGACTTCACATAAGTCAGGTATCGGTAGCATTGGTCTCAGTTACACCTAAACTCACGATCGTATGTCTTTCTCCACCACTTGAAGCCAGCGCTTCCTGGGCTTACTTCTCCTGACGGCACCTATCTAATGTTATATGGCCAGACACTTGTTTGCTAGGCATCTGGATGATCATTACGACGACTCTCTCGAAAGTAAATACGTCGCAGATGAGTACTATCTCACAATAAGTAAGTACCTACATAATATTAAAACGTTCAATATTCTCCCATCAATCAATCATCAAAACAACATATAACAGTTCTCTGCTGAATGTAGGTCTCTCAATTGACGCCATATCCAGCGCCTTCCGCATCCAGTCCCAGCCTGCGACCTAGCTCGTCGCGTCGCGTCGGTCCATTTGGCACTCCAGAACTCGTTTTCTCCATCGGCCGTCGGTCGTTTTGCTGATGTGGCCAGCCCACTGCCACTTTTATGTGCTAGTTCTGCGAGCTAGTTATGTAAACTACTTTAGTTCTCGGGTGCATAACCTCGTGTCGGAGTATATATTTACCAAAAATGCTCCAAGCAAAGCCCGATACATAGATCGCTGAGCCACTTTGAGTGCATGGACTAACCTGACCGGAAGTGTCCTCCTTATTCCATATTCTTCCATTGAAGAAAACATATTCCTTGTCTCAATCGACTACAAATATGAACCTGATACCAACCCAGCCACCCCGCCCTCTCTGCTATTGCTATTAAACATGTATTGATTAATCGAATTGTCCATTGTTGCAGGAAACTATTTGATAAATGCCTCAATTTGCTTTAAAAAACTAATAATGCAGTTTTTTAGTGCAGTTTGGTAATTAAACCGAACGCAATGGCATCGTGACACGAGCGTATACGCACACGCGTGCGCACGCGCCGGGCGCGGCGGCGCGGGCGGACGCGGAAGGAAGCGTACTGCGCCCACCTCGTATAGAGCTGCACGATACCCGCCGTTATTATGATTCTATCAATTACTTAAGTAATGAAAAATTTGCAAAATTTATAGTCACCGTTTCATTAACCTCCAAAATAGTGGGATAACACCCGAACGCTGGTAGTCAAAGCCTGACGCAAATCCAGAAACATTCTGCCGAGCTATGGATCATGTGGGTTAGTCGGTTCAAGTCTGACACAACATCCGTGGGAGTTTGCTCATGTTAAAAAAGTGTATATATTTATACATACAGGCGTTAGAAATCTACTTTATTGATATGACATCGAATTGAAAAACAGCTAAACGTTTTTCTGGATCTTGCGTTCAGTCTGCACTTTGATCATTATAAGAAATATTCCAATTACCGACTAAAAAACCTCACGTAACGCCCAACAGCCTATGGTTGTGAGCCCCGGGTAAGCCCTCGGGAGGATGTCCCAGGACTCCCAACAGACCTACAGCCACCTCTGCAGCCTCGCCCAGGGGGTGGTTCGGGTGCTAACCCGCGTCTTTGGGGGGTTTCGAGTGTGATCCCGCTTCTAAGGGGGGGACGTGCGTGAGTTCCTCACGTCACGCTGCCGTCATGGGCCTGCTTCTGTAAGGACGGTGAGCGGCCCTCTCACCGTCCTCAGACCCCCGGTCATGGAGGCCGATAGTCCTCGGCGAAGACACGTCGGCGGCGCCCAGGCCGCCGACTGCGGAACTCGGGGGTGAGTTCTCTCCCGTACTCGCCCCGCCGCCTCTTTCACGAGCATGACCTGCTCGCAGAAAGAGGTATTCCAATTACCTATTTCTGATCAACTTCATCTATCCAATTTTTCGTGACATCTCACAGTTTACGTTTCATTGACATCTTCAACGTATATAATTAAACAACATTATAATAATAAAACGTATAATATTCAAAATATTCATTCCTAGGCGTCAACAAATGTTATTAAGGTTATTTAAATCTGCTCAACACGTATACTTCTACTATTATCATATTATATAAAACAAAGACGGGTTTGTTACAACATTTATAACTCAAGAACGGCCGTACCGATTTGGCTGAAAATTGGTGGGGAGGTAGCTTAAAACCAGGAGACGGACATAGGATACTCTTTATCCCGTTTGACTTCGCTTTTTTTTCGCTTTTTTTGGTCGATTCACTATTCTGCTAGCGACGTACACCAGTAGTCCACGTCCTATGCATGAATATGCGCAATTTCTACAATAATGCGACGGGAAACATCTATCGTTAACGAAATTATTCTGACGGGAGTAAATGCGACGGGAACGGGTGATTTACTCTCTTATGTGACGCATACGAAGTTGCGCGAGTCAGCTAGTAGGTAATAAAGCAACGGTGCCTTCGTCAGTTCCCGCAGTTTTTATGAGAGTTGTGTTCTGCAGAACGATATGTCGGTCATTTTCTCCAAAGCAAGGAAAAAGTTTAGCAACCTATTATGTTATTATTTGTACCTATGGGAAAAAAATGATGATTACTTAATTTTAACATCACGAGTTCACGAGTGATTTAAACATCATTTTCGCTTTTGGCATAATGATCCTTTGACATAGGAAAGCTAATAAATCAAGTTAAGTCAACCGATCGTGTCACATGAAGTGTGACAGTAATCACACCGCTGCAGGTCGACAGCTCTATACAATATACGACAGGGACCACCGCCCCTGCTGAAACTGAAACGAAACGGGCCGTTGCGCGCGCGCACCCCTGAGCCCGGCGCAGTGCTTTGCATGACACGCGCCGCGGACGACATGAACTCGCCTGTGAGTTTACATTTCTTTGTCAAATATGTAAATTATTTCATCGTTTTTTAAAATCCCATTTTGACAACAGATATCCAGTGTAATACGAAAAAAGTGAAAACTTAAATCAAAATAATTTTAAAATTGCTTTCAGACGCGACTTCTGGTGATATACCTATGCGTTTGGGCCCACAGTATAACACTGGGCGACGCGCTTCTGCAATACAAAGGAGGCTACAACGAGGCCCCCTACGCCAACAACCAAGAGGGTGACGCCAACAAGTTCATTTACGCCGCGATACCTCTGCACGGGCCGGTGCCAGTGCTGCAAGTGCTATCTAAGAAGCCGTTGTCCAACATACACACACAACCCTCGGTGTCGCGTCCCGTGTACGTGCGCGCGCCCTACGAGGACAACAGCTACGCGTCGTCCCTGCGCGAGGACGACGAGTACGCCGCGCCCGACGACCGCCCGGACCCGGCCTATCTCGGCCCTTATGGCATCACTCCGCACCAGCTCGACAGACCGGCACCGTCGCCCTCGCAGAACGACTTCACGATTATTTACGCTCGTCCGAACCCGAACGGAGGCTACTCGTATCGCCGACGACCCACGAGATCCAAGCCGGCCGCCAAGAGACCCTCAGTTCTGGTCACCACTACTGAGTCACCGGTCGTTCTCAGAGTGCACAAGTACAGGATAGTCCGAGACGTTTAGATCAATCAATCGTTTATTTGCGTCGACGAATGAATAGATATAGATGTCTATCTATCTATTCATTCGTCCGTAGGCACATCTCCACCACAAATATTTATATTAATTATGTAAATTGTTTTGAATTTTTAAAATAATGTAATATGCTATGTTAACGCCTACAATATGGCTGGTAGTAGTGGTATATAGGTAACCTAGTGTACTTACATAACTAGTACATAGATAATTATTTTTATAAGTAGAAAAGTTCCACTTCACTTTCGTTTTTACTCTTTATCCTACTTTAAGCCCATATTTAAACCCGCTATCTAATAATGTTCATCAAAACGTTGGAAATGAAGTTCCTGAAATTAACGAACTCACCAGGTAGGTACTGATCCAAACAAACACGCAACCGTTTCACGCCTGACAGAGCAGTCCGCTGCGCCGCGCCGTGCTCGCACTTTTAACGATGGAAGAAGTAAGTATGATGATCAGTTGATCAAACTTGAAGTAAATGGGTGGAATCATAACCTATCCTTCATCACTAATAATACCTTCGAGCGCATGGAGTCAGCGAAATCCTTCATCTGCGTCAGCTCTGAGCTCAGATAATGGCTTTAATCTTTAATACCTGATTTTAATCATTTCTGTCTCAATTTTTCAATTAAAAAAAGTGGAGCTAAAAGATTATGAAACCACGCCAAAAGCTGTTCGAATTAACTGTCACTTTGATTGACAATGTCAACAAAACGTCAGACTCAAAAAAAAATAGTGGCTTGGCGGGCATTTTTACTTTTGCCAAACTTTACAATTTTTCGACAAAACAAACCGATACATAAAATCTTAAATGTAAATACCTTTTGTTTAATAGTAGTAAATCTAATCAAGCAATGCCTCGAGTAAAAATAGATTACATCGTGAGTTTTAGTAGCGAAGATCCTGTAAGTATTTCGTACTTCGTAGTAATTCGTGTCCGTCCTACGATAAAAACAAAGTGTTTATAAAATAGTTATAACATTATTTCATTAGCTTTAATCTACTTATTTTTATTCATCTAAAGAAGTGACAGCATCACTGATGATTATTATTAGGGCTATCAAGTAAAAAATGTTTAAACATTGCTTAGTTTCGCGGTATTCTTGAAGGTGTAGTTACTAGTTATTAGCCAATCAGCTGTTATTGTGATGTGATGTGATGTAAATACTATCTATTTGCGATTCTCATAATATACAAATGAACTCTGTGTTTGCGATTCGTGTTCTGTCCTGAGTCCTGTCGCTAACATTCTGTTGTTGGTTTGGTGTTAATCTAGGAGCACCCAGCAAGCAATCTATTGGCATGGGAAGTCAGCAAGAAAAAGTGGTTATGTAAAAAGGGAGAGTCTTCCTGTTCTGTGGTTCTACAGTTAACTAAGGCCGTCAAGGTAAGCTATCAACCTTACTGATATTTAGACTTATTTTTACCAGAAAACTGGGACTGTTCTAAGCTGAACTCTTAGGGGATAACTATTCATAGCTTATCACAGGTCTCATTGTGTGAGACAAATAATGTCTGGTTGAGAATTGAAGTCAGTTGTGGGCTCATTAGAGAGGCAATATTGTTTCATATTTAAACAGTTACATCTTCAGGCGAGGCAATTCAATTCAATTGTATGGTTGATGTTGTTGTCTCTGCAGTACTTGATGATGATTAACTCCGCATAAAAATAATTTACATAATTGAATGATAAACAACACAGAAAAAAAATGTGGTTTCAAATTATATACTATCTTGTCTCTGGCTTATTTTATTATTGTGTTGAAGATGAGAGATGCATCACTTGTGAAACAATATACTTTTGTTGTTTAGTTTTTGTATTGTTTTTGAATACCTACTAAACAAGTTGGTCTAACAAAGTTTTTAATCTGCTGTAAGACATCCTTCAGTTGTATTTAAAGCCTAGGAACAACAACCAAAAAGTTTTACTGGGGTCTCCTTTCTGTTAGATTTATTCATTACTGAATAGAACATTATAAGCCTCATTACTGAAAGATAATGAGATATCTATTGTGGGTCTGAATAAGGTTATTAGGTTATTACACATTTGGAAGCTCTCAAAAGAACTACATTTTCCCCCTTTTGGTTCAAATTTCATTATGCATTAATAGTCAGCTTTTATTTTTTTGTAGTATGTTGTTATGAAGCCTTTCTTAATAAATGGGCTATCAAACTACCAATATAAAGTTCCTGGGATCTTTGTTTTCAATCAAACTCTTCATGTGTTGCAGATATCTGCGGTCCAGATCGGCGCCTACCACTCATCCCTGGTGGAGGTGCTGGTCGCTCGCTCCGAGACAGCCAGCGATCAGTTTCAGGTATGCTAACTGCCCATTGTCTTTGAAGTCCTGAACTGAAAGGCTACTGTATTAAATATAGACCAGTTTCAATTCTCATAAGTATATTTGGAGCAAGAGGACTGAATTTCATCTGAATGATGTATTTCTTCAATGCACAGGAAAATAAATCATTCTTATATAATCACACATCAGAGCCAGAACATTCGCTGTGCTGGTGTTTTTGTGGCCCCTCAGAGCCCAGAGAGCTATTTGTACTGTACAAGTACTTTTTATTTTTCCTTTCTCTGTGGTTTTTCTCACCTTGAAAGTTTGTTATAGTTAAATAACTTAATAGTACAAAATATAAGACTTAGCAATAAAATTTAGGTAGCATGCAACATGTTTATGTCCAAGTTCAGTCAAAGTTTTACTCTAGCACAGCAGTGAAACTTTACTGGAGATCTCTGTGGAGTTGGGAGAGTAACAAAAAATGTGCTGTGGATTGGTCATCTGTAGCCAATGGCGTCTAGTTGAGTGCGTGTCGTCTGTACGCTCCTGCCTAACCCGCTGCAGGTGCTGGTCCCGAGCGGCGTGTTCGTGAGCCCGCTGGAGGCGCGCCGCGACGCGCCGGTGGAGCGCGTGCGCCAGTTCAGCGCCGAGCAGCTGGCGGCCGACTGTCGGCTGCAGGCCTGGGACCGCGTGCGCGTCGTGTGCTCGCAGCCATACAACCGACACTGCAAGGTAAGGTATCTACTCTATGAATTTAAGCACCTTAGGCGTACGTGTGGAAAGGGGAGAGGTAGATATCTGGATAAGGATAAAGATGACAATTAACAATTTGTAGAGAGCAATGTGCGTAGGTCACTGGCAAGCGAGGGTGCAATTCCAGTGATTCGGCTTGTCTAACCAGTAGGTTGGAACACTACCATGAGGTGGAGGTGGGTTTGCTCTCCGTGACTGGGCCCCACCTTCGTGCTGGTGTTCCACGCGTGGCTCAGCTATGACCGATCCGTGAACTTGACACGGCATATTATTATGTTCAGGTGAATTAAAAGAGCAACAACGACACTGTCGCTTGTAGAAGGAAATCACAGGGGCGACTTACAACAGTCAATGGTTACAATAAGTCAGTTAGTTTCGAATGCAAAGTTTGGACGGCAGATTACCAAGTCGTGAGTTCAATTCCCACTACGACTGTGTGTTTGTGTTTGTGGCATAATAGCGGGCGAATGGTGTGAAACATCTACTTCCGAGGGGTAACTAATATAATAATATGTATAAAGAGGAAAGATTTTTTTAATAGGATTTATATAGGCATCGAATAGGCTCTGAAACTACTGAACCGATTTGAAAAATGATTTTACTGCTGGAAAGTACCACTATTCTAGGTGAACATAGACTATATTTTATTACTATATTCCCTCGGGAACGGGAACACCGCGGGTGAAACCGCGTGACGTCCGCTAGTGTTTTAAAACTGGAAATCGGAATTTAGATTTTTTTTTATACCACTAAGGTGGCAGACAAGCATACGGCCCACTAAAAGGACTGGTGGTCACCGCAGCCTTTGAACGTTTACAACACCAGAGGCGCCACACTCGCGCTGCTGACCCTTTAGATTTTGGATTGTCGATAACGAAATACATGGGTACAAAATAATTACTTTAGATGTTTCACATTTGCCAGGCGACCCACTCATTCGCCGTTTTACGCGGGTTTGATCTCAATCGGATTAGGCTTGTTAGGGTTCCGTAGCCAAATGGCAAAAAACGGAACCCTTATAGATTCGTCATGTCTGTCTGTCTGTTTGTCCGTCCGTATGTAAGGCCTATGCTGTTGAAACTTTTTAAGTAGATGTATTCTGCGAACCGCATTAAGATTTTCACATAAAACTAAAAAAACGCAGTAAACTTTGGGGGTCCCCCATACTCAGAACTGATCTATGTATCTATAGATAGGTCTTCAAAAATGCTATTGAGGTTTCTAACATCATTTATTTCTAACATGAACAGTTTGCGCAAGATACACTTCCAAAGTGGAAAAATGTGTCCCCCCCCCCCCCCCTCTAACTTCTAAACTAAGAGAATGATAAATATATGATGTACAGACGAATTTGAGAATGCATGGTCAATCCGAAACGAAATTGCTTTGCACTGAGAATTGACGCCATCTCTCGGATAACATTGGAAGTCAAGTATCTAGCGTTGCCGATTTTTTTAATACCTCACACAGGAACGCGATTATTGTCAAAATAGCAACTCATTAATCTTTTGAGTAATGTAAATATGCCATCTAGTACATTTTTTGTGATTCTAAGGTGTCTATGCAATATTATATTCGAGTAAAGTTGCGCCATCTAGCGGAGTTTTTGTAGTTTGGACTCAAATGTGCATGGGAATATAGATCTTAAGGGGCCCATGCAATATTGGAGGTGACTGTACATTGTCATAAAAACTTCCAACGAAAATTGGTTTGAACGAGATCTAGTTGGTAGTTTTTTTTTAATACGGTATAAACCGCAATTTTCGCCTAGCAAAATCACTTCCACAGCGAACGTGTTAAAACATCAATGAAAGTTACAAAGATCTACAAGAACTTTTATATTATGTTACTTGCTGCTACGGAACCCTTCATGGGCGAGTCCGACTCGCACTTGGCCGGTTTTTTTAATGAATCACTTGTCTCTTGCTAACTCATGAGCGACGGGACGCGACACGTAGCGAGCCACACTTATCGAGTGCCGTTTCAGTGCGACGACAAACGCCGCAATATACAACAGCGGCTACTCGATACTATCGCATCTTGTTGTCTACGTCGCAATGCAAAAATGTCGCATCTATCTAGGACAATAACGCCTAAAAACAAAATGTTCTAATTCTAGTTCGGACTGTCGTTCATCCACATCGACTCCCCTGAAGCCCCCCCGCCGACCCCCCAGCCAGCCCCCCCACTCGCCCCGCAGGCCCGCATGTTCTCCCTGGAGGGGCTGTCCGAGGAAGAAGAAGATTTCCGTCCCGGGGAGCTGTTCTCTCAGCATCTGCAGAGGAGCAGCGACTCGCAGGGCACGCTGTCGGATACCGGTATGGGTGCACTACTACACTATTATCTATACTTCTCTACTAATAATATAACGCCTACAGTATGGGGTTCTTCAGAAAGGGTCTTAGAAGGTGTACGGGTTCTTGGCAACCTGTGCGCCTTTGTGTTGATAATTGAATGTAAAGTCACTTGGATGGAAAACTAATTTTATTGTAATTAATTAATTATTGCTAAATGAACTGATATGCTATTTTGATGATTAGTGAGGACACGCGGCGTTCTTGCTAGCTACACGCGAACTAATGATTTTAACGAATATGAATTATAATGAGCGTTTACAAAAATGCTGATGAAATGGAAAACTGTATTAAAATGATGATGTGCTGAAAACTGTACAGTTAGACTGTACATGCTCCCGAGGGAAAATGAGAGTAATGAGTTATATCTAGGTTACAAGGTGATACCATTGATTGCTTAAATTAATGGTGATTTAAAGTCTCTAAATAAATTGCGTTTTTCTAGGCATTGGGGTAAGAGACTTGTCCACTGTATTTATTTTAGTAACTTCACTGTAACCACATTCACTTTGTCTTTCACTGACACCACTGCTTTGATTTTCGCTGACACTCGGCACATTGTCTTGATCATGATTCTTACTAATACTATATACACGAAGCTTAGATGATGACGGTCTCTTTGATAAAGGCCGCTCATAAATCACAATTGGCTCTGAAGTCGCTTGGTCGACCTTCGCCGCCGCCTGAGTGGGCTGGTAGTACTGATAACTTAACGATTGGTCGTTTTATAAGCCCATTTTTTGTTTTTAATGTGACCACCCTGACGTGGCCATCAGTACCCGGGTGTAATTCCACAACTCTACCCATTGCCCACTTGCCAGGTGGTAGATTTGCGTCGTCAATTGTCACAACGTCATTTATTTGAATATTTGGTTGTGATTTTCTCCACTTGCTTCTTGCTGTCAATTGGCTTAAATATTCTGTGCGCCATCGCTTCCATATGTCTTGTACGATTTTCTGTGTAAGATACCACCTAGTACGCATGTCCGTCTCTGTTTCTAATGTGGTCATATCTTGTGAAATGTTAATAAAACTCGAGGGTGTGAGATAATCCAAATCGTTAACATCTTCCGATAAGGGACACAATGGTCTCGAGTTAAGCACCGCTTCTACTTGTGTAAGAACGGTTGAATATTCTTCGAAGGTTAAGCGTTGTTCGCCAATAACTCTACGAAGATGTCGTTTCATGCAGCAAATCCCGGATTCCCAGATTCCGGCTGCCGAGGGAAATAAAGGTACATTAAAGTGCCACTCAATCTCCATTGTTGTAATTTCACTGATAAATTCCTGATTAAAATTACTAACCATATACTGGTATTCGTTTATAAATAATTTGTATTGTTGTTCCAAATTTATGTTCCGTTTAAATTTTTGTTCTAATTGGCGGAATTGGGCAATAGCACTGTTTTTAGAGGCTCCTAAATGCTCCTGAAAGTTTTGTTTCAGTGGGATTCCGACTTCATATGAACCATCAGATCGCCTAGTGGTAGTCAACTTGTAATGTTGAACACATTGGCTGTCCTCTTCTGATAACGTGGATGGTTCAGAAATATCTTCGACTTCCCAGAATTTTTGAATATCTTCAACGTGATTCAAGACCACGTTGCAGTGCAGTGTTTGCACATTTCCACACAAAATCCAGCCTAAGCGGGTTTGTTGTGCTATAGGTACTGCTTGATCTGATCTGCTTATTCCATCCATAATGATGTGCGAATATACATCTGCTCCAAATAATATATCCACTGGACGGCTAACATTAAAGTCCGGGTCTGAAAGTTGGACGCCTTCCAAATGCGACCAGAACGGTTTGCTAAACGAACAACTAGGCAAGTTTTTCACGAGCTGTTTCATGATAAAAACTTCTGTTGTTAGTGAAAAATCGCTATATAAAGAAGAACATGATAGTTTAGCGAGGCCCTTACAACTGCTTTCCTTGGCTCCGATACCTGATACTACTCCCTTACAGTGGCGTCTTGTTAGTGCTAAAATCTGTGCCGCTTTTTCTGAAATAAGGGAGACTTGGGACCCCTGGTCTATAAGGGCTCGCATCTGATGATAAGTTCCATTGCTGGCTTGAACCCTTACCATCGCTGTTGCTAGTAATGTTTCCCTGTTGCCATGTTGCAACAAAGAATTTTTGTTGAAATCTTCCTCTTCAAGTGTAATGTTGCAAGAGGGGTTATTGAACGATTCGTGCAATAAAGTATTATGGGCTGCATTGCATTCATTGCATGTTTTTGCTGATGTGCATGTTTTGTCTTTGTGAACGTGTAGACAATTTTCGCAAATGTTGAATTTTTTGATTGTGTTTAATTTTTGTTGTGGAGTCATATTTATGAATTTGTTGCAAAAATAAATTCCATGCGGTTCTTTGCAGAGTACACAAATTGTATTATTTCTTGTGAAATTCTTGACATAGGAAGTTGATTGACCTTCTTTGTATGCGGGAAAAGACTGCTTAGCGTTATTATTTGATGTAAATGGTTTATATTTATGAATTGTATTGCTTGAGCTATTATTTGTAGGTTTGGAATTGTCGAGCTTTTTCTTAGCAGATTCTAACATTGTAAATCTGTTTTCTAGGAAACGCAAAAAATCATGTAATTTTGGCAACTCCCTAGGCTTCGGTAGCAATTCCAGATAATGATTGTGAGACTCTGTATCCATTTTCTGGAGTAATATGTGGACAATCAAGGGATCCCAGCTGCTAGTATCGACGCCTAGATTTTTAATGGCATTCATACATTCCTGGGTAGTGTCATGTATCCTTTTTATGTGGGTTATTGCAGGTTGTTGACTGGTTGGCAAGTTCAGTAACGTATTAACATGTGACGTAAATATTAATCGAATATTGTTATACCGATTATTCAGTATTTCCCAACTTACGGAGTAATTATCACTACTTATGTTTAAATGCTGGATCAAACGCTCAGCCTCTCCTCTCAACTTGCCTTTGAGAAATTGCATCTTCTGGGCGTTTGAAATGGATAAGTTGTTGTGTATTACCTCCGTAAATAGATCTTTAAAAGAGACCCAATTCTTGTAGTCCCCATTAAAGACGGGTATTTCCAGTTTTGGGGTCCAACTGTCCTTGTGAACAACTGACCACAGCTTGGCATTCAGCTGCCTTTTCATCTCATTGAATGCCCTTTCGTGCCTGCTGAATGCATTTTGGTAATAGTCATCTGAACCTTCCAGTTCACTATCTATTTCTAGATGCAAAGTGTCGATTGTTGACCATCGAGACTTCAACGTCTTCAACGCATCTTCTAATTCCCACTTCTGTGTGAAACTCTCAATATCCATATTATCCATCGTACGGAGAAAAGCTCTAAAATTACTGGCCTGTTTCCTCCGCATTTCGTCGAGTTTGCTAGATGATCCTGTTGACCGTGACTCCAATGGTGGGGGTGGTTGACTGTGCTCAGTCGCACCGGTCCCGGTAGCGGTTTCTTCTCGAGCTGTCACTGCTGAGGTCCCCTGCTGGCCCTGCTTCAGCTCTAAGTACGCCTTAATTTTGTCATTGATGTACATTTTAGTTTGACTATAAGTGTTTTGAACCCTATCATACTGCTTGTCAGTAAAATATGGATGACTAGGGCTTACCTCTGTCGTAAGACGGTCATGGTTATACTGGAAGTCAGCCCAATAGGCTTCCAGCATTTCCTGACGCCTTTTGAAGTAGTCCACAGACTTACGATCAGCAGAATCCTTTTTTATGTTCCGGGTCATGTTACCCATGAGTCCTGCTAACTCCATCTGCGTTGCTACGATGCTCTCCATCTTGGGACTTAAATTAAGTAAAAGGCAACGATCTTACTTGTATACTCGTCGGCTTCTTACGTCTGCAGCTTGTTCTGCTTTTCACCTGCTCCTTGTTGACCAGGAAATAAACAGGCTCTCCGTAGACAGCTAACAGTAACACTTGATAGCACTGATAGTTAAGAGAGTCTATAGATTGGCTGATTATTCACTCGCGGTAAAGTGTACTTTGTCGACCGTAGGACGAGAACGTTTCCGATAAACCCGACGGCACGGCAAGAACGACTTTGGTTTCAAATTACCACGACGACTTCGAAGGACCAAAAAAGGTGTACGGGTTCTTGGCAACCTGTGCGCCTTTGTGTTGATTTGAATGTAAAGTCACTTGGATGGAAAACTAATTTTATTGTAATTAATTAATTATTGCTAAATGAACTGATATGCTATTTTGATGATTAGTGAGGACACGCGGCGTTCTTGCTAGCTACACGCGAACTAATGATTTTAACGAATATGAATTATAATGAGCGTTTACAAAAATGCTGATGAAATGGAAAACTGTATTAAAATGATGATGTGCTGAAAACTGTACAGTTAGACTGTACATGATCCGGCTCGAAGGACCAAAAAAGGTGTACGGGTTCTTGGCAACCTGTGCGCCTTTGTGTTGATAATTGAATGTAAAGTCACTTGGATGGAAAACTAATTTTATTGTAATTAATTAATTATTGCTAAATGAACTGATATGCTATTTTGATGATTAGTGAGGACACGCGGCGTTCTTGCTAGCTACACGCGAACTAATGATTTTAACGAATATGAATTATAATGAGCGTTTACAAAAATGCTGATGAAATGGAAAACTGTATTAAAATGATGATGTGCTGAAAACTGTACAGTTAGACTGTACATGATCCGGCTCGAAGGACCAAAAAAGGTGTACGGGTTCTTGGCAACCTGTGCGCCTTTGTGTTGATAATTGAATGTAAAGTCACTTGGATGGAAAACTAATTTTATTGTAATTAATTAATTATTGCTAAATGAACTGATATGCTATTTTGATGATTAGTGAGGACACGCGGCGTTCTTGCTAGCTACACGCGAACTAATGATTTTAACGAATATGAATTATAATGAGCGTTTACAAAAATGCTGATGAAATGGAAAACTGTATTAAAATGATGATGTGCTGAAAACTGTACAGTTAGACTGTACATGATCCGGCTCGAAGGACCAAAAAAGGTGTACGGGTTCTTGGCAACCTGTGCGCCTTTGTGTTGATAATTGAATGTAAAGTCACTTGGATGGAAAACTAATTTTATTGTAATTAATTAATTATTGCTAAATGAACTGATATGCTATTTTGATGATTAGTGAGGACACGCGGCGTTCTTGCTAGCTACACGCGAACTAATGATTTTAACGAATATGAATTATAATGAGCGTTTACAAAAATGCTGATGAAATGGAAAACTGTATTAAAATGATGATGTGCTGAAAACTGTACAGTTAGACTGTACATGATCCGGCTCGAAGGACCAAAAAAGGTGTACGGGTTCTTGGCAACCTGTGCGCCTTTGTGTTGATAATTGAATGTAAAGTCACTTGGATGGAAAACTAATTTTATTGTAATTAATTAATTATTGCTAAATGAACTGATATGCTATTTTGATGATTAGTGAGGACACGCGGCGTTCTTGCTAGCTACACGCGAACTAATGATTTTAACGAATATGAATTATAATGAGCGTTTACAAAAATGCTGATGAAATGGAAAACTGTATTAAAATGATGATGTGCTGAAAACTGTACAGTTAGACTGTACATGATCCGGCTCGAAGGACCAAAAAAGGTGTACGGGTTCTTGGCAACCTGTGCGCCTTTGTGTTGATAATTGAATGTAAAGTCACTTGGATGGAAAACTAATTTTATTGTAATTAATTAATTATTGCTAAATGAACTGATATGCTATTTTGATGATTAGTGAGGACACGCGGCGTTCTTGCTAGCTACACGCGAACTAATGATTTTAACGAATATGAATTATAATGAGCGTTTACAAAAATGCTGATGAAATGGAAAACTGTATTAAAATGATGATGTGCTGAAAACTGTACAGTTAGACTGTACAGAAGGTTTTAACAGGGTCGGCAGCGCGAGAGCGGCGCCCCCGTTGTTGCAAACGTTCATAGGCTGCGATGACCACCGGTCCTTCTGGTGGGCCGTATGCTTGTCTGCTACCTTAGTGGTATAAAAAAGAAGTTTGATGAATTTGATTGTTTGTTTGCAGTGGATAAACTCCGAATCTACTGAACCATTTGAAAAATTCATTCACTATTGGGAAACTGCACTACCCCATGATTTGAGTATTTGTTTTGAATATGCATTGAAATTACTGAACCGATTTAAAATATTCTTTCACAGTGAAAGCTAGGTACACTATCCACGGGCTACACAGGCTATCTATATATTGTCCGCGTATTGACACGGGAATGGGATCGATACGAGTGATACCGCGTGATACCCTCTAGTACAGTAGCATGGAGTAACTTTGATAATAGAGTTCTTGGTTCGAAACATTGATAGCCGATAGGTAAACTGATTTTTACGGTGGTGATGATATCGTATTGGAACTGTGAATTTTGAGTTATGGTGCTGGAAAACCCTATACCGGCCTATCTGACAGGCGCAATGTAATAAAATCAAAAACATTTCTCGCCGAATGATATTTCCAGAGGGCAGCAATCGACCAGATTTAGCAGTATTTAGCAGTTTAGTGTTACTTTTTAATCCTTTGTACTTGTTCTGGAGAAACGATTTCCATAATAAGTAACAATATGCTGGCGAATGTGCTATCGGTATTGCCAGCAGCGCTTCACCTGCGTTTTCCTTCAATTTCCAAACACACCCCTATTGTATCTTCATCAAAGTAAAATAACCTCATTTTTAACCACAATACTAGCCTTGCATGGCGATTTGCCCAGAATTAGTAGTACGAACATCCCAACTTCGATTTCCAGGTGCGCAAATCAGACAAGCAACATCTCAGGCGCTAAAAAACATCCCTGAATCATCCACAAAACTGGTGAAAGCTGCCATCGGCAAGGCTCCCAGCAAGCGAGAGGCCCCCACCACAGCACCTAGTGTGGATAGGTCGAGGGACTCTCTCCTGTACACAGACGACGATCGTAAACCACACGCCAAGATCGACCACGTCGTCGAACGACACAGGCAGGTGCAGAAGGACGACAGCTCCAAAGCAGCCGAGAGAAGGATGGATGCGCAAGGGGAGGACAAGCGGACCCCTAAAAGGAGGCCGGGCTCCCCCCCTACCGCCACGGACGCTACTGATAGCAAGAGGGCCAGGAACGAGGGCGGCGGCAGGAGGGGGGAGCGGACACCTGCTGGGGACGATAGTGACCAAGGTATAATCCAAATAACATGTTTTGTGTTTTTGAAAGCTTTTTACATGTTGCTGTTTAGATTTAAACTTGAACGATTAAGATTCAATATTTCAGTTTATTTTTATTTCAATATCATAACAAACCTCTTAATTCTATTTAAAAAAACATGAGAGGTGTCAAGGGACACCCGGATGGAACGAAGTTCCTTTCGATTAAAGTGAAGGAATTGTAATAAAATTTTATTTTAATTTTAAAATTTTATTGTAAGCAAAAACAAAAACAGAAACAAAAACAAAAAGAAAACAAATATAAAAAAAAGTGAGTGCGTGTAACCTTTACGCGCGACTGAAACTGAACAGAGCGAAACTCCTATTTGCTTTGGTGTTGCTCGTAGAGTTCATGTTCATCCCCGGGCTAGCACTAGCACTATCACTACCACTATCACTATCACTACCACTACCACTATCATTACTGCTATTACTACCACTAGCACTACCACTACCACTATCACTACCTCTACCACTATCACTACCACTACCACTACCACTATCACTACCTCTACCACTATCACTACCACTATCACTACCACTATCACTACCACTATCACTACCACTATTACTACCACTATCACTACCACTATCACTAGCACTACCACTATCACTACCACACCACTATCACTACCACTACCAAAAGTGTCGTGACAACTTTTCGTAAGAATTTTTTCCGTCTAGCCCCCTTTCACAACGCGCGATAAGGAACTTCGTTCCAACAATAAACAAAGTAGCACAGCAAGGTGGACGCTTCTGGAAAATAGAATTAACTACGGTGTCTGTGCTGTGCGACGAGTAGCACATTACATTTCAGATTGAACACCAAGAAATATGTCCAAAATAAATTATACATATAAGTTCCTTTAAAAGTATCATATTAATAAAAAATATTTTTACAAAAAAATTAAAAAACAAATAAATAAATAATTATCATTGAACATTGGAATAATTGGCATCAAATAAAATCTTTTTTATAGGTACTTGTAGTATATGTTGTTGTGGATCTAAATAATCTAGATAATTAATAAAACAAATGGGCCAAGTGCGAGTCGGACTAGCGCATGATGGGTTCTGTACTAAAAAATTGGCAAAAAGTCACGTCTGTTGTATGGGAGTCGTTTTACTGTTGTTATAGCGACAACAGAAATATATCATTTGTGACAATTTCAGCTCTCTAGTTATCACGGTTCCTATAGAACATTTGACGATAACATAACATAATAAGTGTCATTGGTCCGAGAGACGTTAAAAATAGTAGTAGAAGGTTTTTTATATGAATAGTTTTGTTATTAGATAGTAGCTGATGCGCGCGGCTTCGTCCGCGTGAAATTCGGTACCCGTTCCCGTTCCCGCTTCCCGTGGGAACATTTTCCCGGGATGAAAAGTAGCCTATGTGTTATTCCAGACTATAAGCTATCTCTTTGTACCAAATTTCAGCCCGATCCATTCAGATGTTAGAGCGTGATTGAGTCACAAACATCCAAACATCTTCACAACTTTCACATGTATAATATTAGTTGGATGTACTTAAAAGTATCAAATTGTATGCTGTAACATAGTGAACACAGCGTGCTTAATAAATAGTGTATACCCAATGTTCCAGAGGGCGCCCAATCGTCCCAGCCGCACAGCCTCCTGCGCGGCGTGGTGCTGGTGCTGAGCGGCTACGTGAACCCGGAGCGGGCGCAGCTGCGCAACACCGCGCTGGCTCTGGGCGCCCGGGTGGAGCGGGACTGGGGGCCGCGGTGCACGCACCTCGTGTGAGTACTGGCTCTCGTTTGTGTGTAGCACGGCCCCGCGGCCCCTTCCCTCGGACTCAGGGTTCTGGAAACGATCACTGCAGTAAGCTACTTTCACTGTGGCCGGTCCTTGGATGGGTGACTATCAGTATGAACCACTTTGTGACATTTATTTGAGCGTTTCGATGCTTCGGAAGGCATGTTAAACCGTTGGTCCTGGTTGCCAGTAAAAATTTTGCTTGAAAAGTTCAACAGCGAACAGTCAATGGCAAAGAAGTTTTATTTCAATCGCGCGTAAAGGTTACACGCACACATTTTTTGAAGTGAAACTTCTTTATCGGCGTTGGAAAAAAATTTGCGTCACGTCACGTCACGTCACGATTTTTGGTTACGCGCCATCTTTGTTCTGTTCCCCACCACGGTGGATTCGAATTAAGAGTACTTTATCCAGGGATAGCATGTCCTTTAAGGGTTTTTGGACTTTTGGGCTTTTGGACTTTTGGATGGGACATTGGTACTTTGGGTCTTTGGGACTTTGAGACTTTGGGACTTTTGAACTTTTGAACTTTTAGACTTTTGGACTTTTGGATGGGACCTTGGTACTTTGTGTCTTTGGGACTTTTGGACTTTTGAATGGGACCTTGGTACTTTGGGTCTTTTGGACTTTGGGACTTTTGGACTTTTGGACTTTTTGACTTTTAGACTTTGGGACTTTGGGACTTTTGGATGGGACTTTGGAACTTTGGGACTTTTGGCCTTTTGGACTTTGGACTTTGGACTTTTGGACTTTTGTACTTTTGTGCTTTTGTACTTTTTGACTTAATTTAAGGTGAGATGAAAATTAAGTTTATGAAGAAGTTTTACTTCTTACGTGTGTACACTAAGTTAAAATTTTTATATATATCTTCATTGTACAGACAGCGACCTGTTAAGATTTTATAATATGCATTGACATTGATAACTATTAAGTATAATAAAGTGCAGTTACTTATGACCTGGTGGTATTCATTCGTGTGTTAATACATCCCGTACAAGTGAGTCCGCGATCCCCATTTCAAGAAGCATTCCGTATGTCCTTAGATGCGCGTTCCCCAACACGCCCAAGGCCCGCCAAGCGCGCAGCGAGGGCGGCTCCGCGGTGCCCGTGGTGCGCGGCGCCTGGCTCGCTGCCGTGGCGGCGCGGCGCCGGCGGCTGCCGTGGCGCTGGTACGCGACCGACCCGAAGGAGGCGCGGCAGAGGCCCGACACGCCGCCGTCCACCACCGCCCCCACACACCACTCTACTGGTAACGTATACGCGCTTTTAGCTCCATTGCTCCTCTAAGCGCTCGTGTCTCAGCGACTCAGTGTTCACTAGTAGCCAACTTTCACTATGATCAATCCTTGGATGGGTGACCATCCATGTGACCACTTTGTGACATTTATTTAAGCGTTTCCGTGCTTCGGAAGACACGTTAAGCCGTTGGTCCCGGTTGCCAGTAAAATAGCAGTTATTAAGCCAAGTTGAAGGCCTTTTTAGGCAGCTTGAAAATTTTCACCTACAAGCAATCACAACCTGCGCCTGTCCATCTCAACACGGCAATACGACTCACCACCTTATTACGTGGGACAAATTCTAAGAAAGGTGAAATGTGGACATATAATTATATGCCTCTGCCTACCCCTTCGGGGATAAAGGCGTAAACATATATGTATATATGTGCGCTCCTCTAAGGGCTAAGTTAATGGTCGCGTGGTAGCGCCGCCACGCTGCACGCTGCAATGGTCGCGCCACCACTAACTACTACGGCGCTGTATGCAGTCTCGCTCGGCCGCCAGTCCGGCCGGCAACCTTAATGTTACAAACAACTGTTCTTCAGAACTGACTGATTTTCTTAAAATTGTGTGTCTTGTTTCAACATAGTAGTTTTCGATACAAGTGTGGGATTTCTGTTATTACAACGAGTTACGACAGGTGTTGACCCGAGCCGAAGGCGAGGGTAGACAGTCGGAACGAGTTTAAATAACAGTCCCACACGTTGTATTGAACAACTATTTTTAATACAGTTGCGAAAAAATTAAGCAATTTACTAAAATAATAAAAACACAATAAACCTGAATATCCAAAATGGCGCCAACCGTAAAAGAGTATATACCTTCATAAGCAGAGACTATGGCAATGCACTTCATACAGCCAACGTTTTTTATATTTATAATTTTAATTTGGCCGATACTTATATTAATTTATGCTTAAAATTTAATTAAAATTACTTTTAATCTGAAATTGAAACAAGTTAGTATCTTTTTTTAGAAATATTTGCATGAATCACAGACATTATTTTGACTATTGGGAAAGAAAACGCACGAGTGCGGGAATAAAAAATATTTTTGGAACAAAGTTCCTTATCGCGCGTTGTGAAAGGGGGCTAGACGGAAAAAATTCTTACGAAAAGTTGTCACGACACTTTTTGCTATAGCCTCTACCCTCCATATGCTATTGTAAGCTGTGCGGCGTGCGCATGTTTCTCTGTCTGTCTGTCTCTCTCTCTCTCTCTCTTATAGAAAGCCAGCAAAAATAATAATTTTTGAATAAAATTTTAAAATTAAAATAAAATTTTATTACAATTCCTGCACTAATTAATTGAAAGGAACTTCGTTCCATTCGGGTGTCCCTTGACACCTCTCAAGTTTTTTTAATACAGTTGCTCAAAAAGTGGCATATTACAGGGACGTATAGCGTTCGGGATGTGGACTATTACACACACGTGCCTTTTCTTTACGTTTCCCGCACTCGTGCGCATTCTTTCCCAACTGTCAAAATAATGTCAATTAAATTAAAAAAGCAACCAAAAATTCATAGAAATTTTAGTGATTCATGCAAATATTTCTAAAAAAGGATAATAACTTGTTTCAATATCAGATTAATGGTAATTTTAATTAAAACAATCGGCCAAGTTAAATTTATAAAGATAAAAAAAGTTGGCTGTTTGAAGTGCACTGCCATAGGCTCTGCTTAGGAAGGTATATATTCTTTTACGGTTGGCGCCATTTTGGATATTCAGGTTTGTTGTGTTTTTATTATTTTATAAAATTGCTTAATTTTTTCGCAACTGTATTGAAAATAGTTGTTCAATACAACGTGTGGGACTGTTATTTAAACTCGTTCCGACTGTCTACCCTCGCCTTCGGCTCGGGTCGACACCTGTCGTAACTCGTTGTAATAACAGAAATCCCACACTTGTATCGAAAACTACTATTTTACACAAAGTCAGTAACTCATCAAAGTACCTCACGGACATCTCATAGCTAAAATACCTTTTCCGGAAATCTTCTTAGATCGCCGTATATGTTAACGAATTGTCCTTTCTTACAGCGATCTGCTAAATAAGGATAAACCCACCACTGTTTCTTTATTTTATTGATTTTTTTTTCCTTTGCACATACAGCAGTAGTGCTATCTCCTCGACGTCCATTTCGATATTGTCTCAGTGTGGTGTCGCTACTCTGGTGTCTGTTTGGTAGCTATCAGACACCATGGTTGCGCGACTGGTTGCGCCGCCATGGCACCCCAGTGAAATATAGCCCCCTAATACAATACGGTTCACCACCATCATCATTACAGCCGATTAGGCGTCCACTGCTGGTCATTCATAGGCCTCCCCCAAAGATCGCCACAACGTTCGGTCTTGTGCCACCATAATATATCGCTGCCTACCCGTTCAAAAATAAAGGCATGACCACATTTGTATACAGAGTGTAACATTCGGAGCGGTCAGTATGGGTAAGTCTGTTAAATATAAGACATACAAAAATCTGCTCTTACTTATGAGCTATGTCATCGATTTTAGAGATAATAAAAACTGCACTCATAAACTTCAAATAATACTCTTGCACAGTTCAGAAATCGAGCATTCGAGCCCAGTCGTTTTGAAAAATAAAACTTACATTATTTCTGTTTAAATATTGATTGTATAGGTTATGATTAGGGACCTTAAAAACCCGACGGAACTCGGAATTCGAAACAGACAACAGGGAGTATGGAAAAGGATACGCTTGGTGCAGGGAACTCGGAACCCAGAAACACGAACTGGGAACGGAGAACAGGAAACAGTAAACCAGTATAGGGGACCGGGAATGCCGATACCAAACCTCGACTTGCAAAGAAAAATACTATCAAATAAATAAAGACGTTATAGTTCATTTATTTCTTGCATAAGGGAAAACAAACAGTAGCATTTATGGAGTATACATAACATTTTTTCAGTAAACTTTACAAATATGAGCCTAGAACGTTAATCCGAAACTCGTTTGTTCGAATTATCTGTGTACAGACAGAATCATTTTTTGCAGACGTCTCCTTTCATAGAAAGCACGGTTGGCAGAAATCACTACTCGTAGAAGGCACGGTTCGCCGAAGAATCCTTTCATAGAAAGCACGGTTGGCAGAAATCACTATTCGTAGAAAGCACGATTCGCCGAAGTATTGGTTGATAGAATCATTATTGCACAGATATCATGGTTGTTCGAAAGCGCGGTTGGCAGAAACCTCTGTTAGTACTCTTTATACTGTGCCTCTGTACATAGATAAAACTTCATTCCGAAAGCTTTTTTGATAGAAACCACTTTTTCCAGATACATCGAGTCACAGAAAGCTCGTTACAAAGAATAATCTAATAACTTTGGTCGTTTTAAGCTTTCCTCAAAATAAAGGCCCGTTTCTTGCCCTCGATACTATCGTTGGGGTAGAACTACAGGTAAAAAAAGTATCCGAGGGACTATTAAGCTATCCAGCAGTACTTTACGAACCCTTTGCTTTCTGTGATCCGATGTATCTGGAAAAAGTGGTTTCTATGATGAGTCGGACACTTGTTTTTTTTTAAGTGTAAAGAATATTATTCATTGCTTTCATTGGTTCTTTCTTTTTAAATGAGTAATTGTTTTGGGTACATAGGTAATTACGTAACTTATTAAACTTTATTTTATTATACGTGCGGCGCGCGTCACGTTTGGCTGAATGAATTGCCAGGAGAAAATCCTCTGACGTAATAGTGTTGGTACGCGTCGCTAGATGGCGCCACGCTTCATTTTAAAAGTCGGTGTAGAGATTCTCCGCAAGCGAATGACTACCCCGTACGACTCTAGCGAAATCATACTTACCTGGCATAGGGGACACCGTGATCACAAAGGCGGTTCCCCCAGGGCGAGGCCCTCCCATTGCACTGCGGTTGGGTTGACCCTTGCGATTATCCCTAATGTGGGTAACTCGGATGCGTAATTTTTGGTAGTGGGGACTGCGTACGCGCTGTCCCCCTTGTTCATTCAATATATTGTCTACTAGTACCAAGGGTTTACGGTACGGACGGTTGTTTATGGTTGATTGAACGGAAAATTGTTCGCAAAAGCCAAGAATTCGAAGCAGTATCTTTATGAAATGTAGTGAAAGTAGAATTTTGAGAGATTTCTCATCTTAGCACTACATAGATTCGACGTGCGGTCCAGAGGGATACCCTACTTAGCATGCTATTATTGTTATTCGAGAGTGAATGCTCTGAGAAATAAACTAAAAATTTTGTCTAAGATTAATTCAAATTAATACAAATTCCATGAACTGCAGTATCTATATCTCACTTGGGTCCAATAGTGTCCTCCGAGTAGAAAACTGCGACTACGCGAAGGTTCCATATTAAGTAGGGATTGAATAAATTAACCGACTTGGTTTTTTTGCAAGTTTTGTTTTTGATGGCATTCATTATTTTTAACCCCCGACGGAAACCCGAACGGGATGTTATATGTTTGACGTGTGCGGGTGTGTGTGTGTGTGTGAGTTTGTAAGTCTGTCTGTGGCATCGTAGCTCCCAAACGGATGAACCGATTTTGATTCTGTTTCTTTTTAAAACTATGTAATTAAGGTTTTTGTGAGCGAACCTTAAAGGATGACAATTTTATTATGCTATTGAGGATTTATTTAGAACTTTTCAAGAGGAACAAAAATTTTCCCCTTTCATCACACAACTAGTGAGACTGTCTAAATAAACACCCACACTTAACTAATTTAACCCTAAATTTACTTCCAGATGGCGACACCGACGATGAAATCGAGAAAGTTCTCCAAAAGGACAGGAAGGCTACACAGCCGACCACGGCTCCGGAGGTGGAGGGTCCCCCCACGGACGAGGAGAGCGAGGCGGGGAGCCCCGTGGCGCGGTTCGGCGGCGCGCTGGCGCAGTTCTTCGAGGGGTACACGTTCGCGCTGGGGGAGGTGGGGGAGGGGGCGGACGCGGGGCGGGTGGCGCGCTACATCGTGGCGTACGGCGGCCTGGTGCTGCAGGTGGGTGTCTACTGTATTATATAGTCACGGTTCGGCGGCGCGCTGGCGCAGTTCTTCGAGGGGTACACGTTCGCGCTGGGGGAGGTGGGGGAGGGGGCGGACGCGGGGCGGGTGGCGCGCTACATCGTGGCGTACGGCGGCCTGGTGCTGCAGGTGGGTGTCTACTGTATTATATAGTCACGGTTCGGCGGCGCGCTGGCGCAGTTCTTCGAGGGGTACACGTTCGCGCTGGGGGAGGTGGGGGAGGGGGCGGACGCGGGGCGGGTGGCGCGCTACATCGTGGCGTACGGCGGCCTGCTGCTGCAGGTGGGTGTCTACTGTATTATATAGTCACGGTTCGGCGGCGCGCTGGCGCAGTTCTTCGAGGGGTACACGTTCGCGCTGGGGGAGGTGGGGGAGGGGGCGGACGCGGGGCGGGTGGCGCGCTACATCGTGGCGTACGGCGGCCTGGTGCTGCAGGTGGGTGTCTACTGTATTATATAGTCACGGTTCGGCGGCGCGCTGGCGCAGTTCTTCGAGGGGTACACGTTCGCGCTGGGGGAGGTGGGGGAGGGGGCGGACGCGGGGCGGGTGGCGCGCTACATCGTGGCGTACGGCGGCCTGGTGCTGCAGGTGGGTGTCTACTGTATTATATAGTCACGGTTCGGCGGCGCGCTGGCGCAGTTCTTCGAGGGGTACACGTTCGCGCTGGGGGAGGTGGGGGAGGGGGCGGACGCGGGGCGGGTGGCGCGCTACATCGTGGCGTACGGCGGCCTGGTGCTGCAGGTGGGTGTCTACTGTATTATATAGTCACGGTTCGGCGGCGCGCTGGCGCAGTTCTTCGAGGGGTACACGTTCGCGCTGGGGGAGGTGGGGGAGGGGGCGGACGCGGGGCGGGTGGCGCGCTACATCGTGGCGTACGGCGGCCTGGTGCTGCAGGTGGGTGTCTACTGTATTATATAGTCACGGTTCGGCGGCGCGCTGGCGCAGTTCTTCGAGGGGTACACGTTCGCGCTGGGGGAGGTGGGGGAGGGGGCGGACGCGGGGCGGGTGGCGCGCTACATCGTGGCGTACGGCGGCCTGCTGCTGCAGGTGGGTGTCTACTGTATTATATAGTCACGGTTCGGCGGCGCGCTGGCGCAGTTCTTCGAGGGGTACACGTTCGCGCTGGGGGAGGTGGGGGAGGGGGCGGACGCGGGGCGGGTGGCGCGCTACATCGTGGCGTACGGCGGCCTGGTGCTGCAGGTGGGTGTCTACTGTATTATATAGTCACGGTTCGGCGGCGCGCTGGCGCAGTTCTTCGAGGGGTACACGTTCGCGCTGGGGGAGGTGGGGGAGGGGGCGGACGCGGGGCGGGTGGCGCGCTACATCGTGGCGTACGGCGGCCTGGTGCTGCAGGTGGGTGTCTACTGTATTATATAGTCACGGTTCGGCGGCGCGCTGGCGCAGTTCTTCGAGGGGTACACGTTCGCGCTGGGGGAGGTGGGGGAGGGGGCGGACGCGGGGCGGGTGGCGCGCTACATCGTGGCGTACGGCGGCCTGGTGCTGCAGGTGGGTGTCTACTGTATTATATAGTCACGGTTCGGCGGCGCGCTGGCGCAGTTCTTCGAGGGGTACACGTTCGCGCTGGGGGAGGTGGGGGAGGGGGCGGACGCGGGGCGGGTGGCGCGCTACATCGTGGCGTACGGCGGCCTGGTGCTGCAGGTGGGTGTCTACTGTATTATATAGTCACGGTTCGGCGGCGCGCTGGCGCAGTTCTTCGAGGGGTACACGTTCGCGCTGGGGGAGGTGGGGGAGGGGGCGGACGCGGGGCGGGTGGCGCGCTACATCGTGGCGTACGGCGGCCTGGAGGCCGATTCTCGATTCACACGCCTATGTCTATCGCCAGACCTCAAGTCTGTGGATTGAATGCTGTTAAAAATTGTCTGGTGATCACTAAATTGTGTATTCTGGGCGGTAGTAGACTTCAAATTCCCCGCTTTTGTTATTGTCTATGAATGTCACACAGTGATGTTAACAAATAACGTTCCGTTTTCTCTTGGGTATTACCGGTTTTCTCAAATATTAGCACCAATAAAATCGATTAGCAATTTTCTACGTATTTTACCTTAATATTAATATCAAAATAATACTAACGTATTGAGAATACATTAAATTTTTATTATAAGTTGTTATTGGGGGCGCAAACTATCATATTAAATAAAAATAATAATTTTTAAATGAAGGAAATAAGTAAGCAGTATGCGTGTAGACGGAATATTTACTTAGGATTAAAAAAAAACAAGTATGTAAACAAGACAAATGTCGGGAACTTTATTTATCATAAATATTTCAAATAATTCAAACAAAATAATGGAATTAGAACCAGCTAACGGAAAATAACAATTCAAAGAAAAGGAAAGAGCAGCGTATGCTTCCGATGTGCAAATACATCGTTTGCTAGACTATATTATTATGCTGAACTTGGAGTAGCGTATTCTTCCGATGTGCAATTACACCGTTTGCTAGACTATGCTGAACTTGGTGTCGTCCTAAAGGTCCCAAAACTCGGAGCGAGAAGAGAAAAGTAAGTAATACTTATCATGCAATGTCTTGAATTATTCAAATTTCGTTACTAGTCTCAACTAATCCGTTTTTCTTTTTAGATTTATCAAGACAAGAGAATAACATAAAGCGATGTCGTCAGCGATGAATTGATCAGCTGGAGCTATGCGTGGAGGTTTCCCCGAACCAGTTGTAAAGGAAGATGAGAAACTCAAGAGCCAAAAGTAATTTTTAGAGGTCAGTCTATTAGAATACCTACCTGTCTCCTAAGTGATGTTCTAAAAGTAGGTACTTACCTACTATGCACAGTCATAGTAGTATTAACAAAAACAAAAAACCACGAGTGCCTGTACTTTGTGTGCCAAAAGATACAAGATTTCTTCGTTCAAACTTCAATGTGGTGTCAATTAATCCAAATACTTGACATCACAGTAGGTGTCAGGAGAGTGGCAGGCTAGGTTTTATATAAACACAGGCACATGCATGTCTGTGGTACTAATGCTATATTAATACTTACCTTTTATTATTTATAATGCAAAATTGTTGTCACTCTCTGTGAATGCTACTGTGGTGGGTCTCTTCAAGATAGTCAGTGGTTAATCTATAACTGCTACTAGTCTAGCCTAGAACAACAGCAATTTATCATGTACCTAATGCATTGCAACATGTTAATATGATATCTTTTATGTCATACATATCACAACAGTTGGTCGGAACGGAGAGACAGATGTTGTGTTACTTATTGTAATGTTTTATAATTTCTTAATACAATCTGTTGCATCTATTTCAGGTTTGAACAATACCATAGGCTGTAAAAAGGAGTGTACTTATACACCAGGATCACAAAAATGAAGCTAACTTCAACATCATCCTAACATGTAGTTCCTGTATCCCAACTTTAAAGCGGCAACAGAAATAGAATTCATCTTTCAACTGTCAACCTGTAATAGTTCTTTAGTGACTGTGCTATTTCTTAGTTGTTAGTAGTTCTAAAATAGGATTATTAATCTCAGTTAGTAAAATGAAAAGTGCAACTGTCACTGATACCTAAAGAGTGACCCGCTACCATAGTGATGTTCGGCTATCAATAGACTTCGACATTTTATACACTTTACATTAATTGAATGCTTTAACTGCTGTATGCTGTCATTAAATGCACTAATTAAATGTCATTTTACTGACTGAAATTGATAATCATACATAGTATAGTTGTAATTCGCAAATTAAAAGGGTTAATAAAACTTATTATATTAATGAAATTAACTTTCATTTTATTCCTTGAATAAAACACTTAACACATTCTTCTTAATATTCTACTGCATGTAATGTAATGTGGCTCTGTGACCTGCAAGTGGTGGACCTGTTGACGGAGGAATGTGATTCTAGCTAAGATGGTCAGACTGATAAATTAGTGGCTATTAATAAATTTGTTCTGTGACCAGCATCACTTGTCTTTAACATGACAAGGTGTCATCATTCAGGTTTGTTGGTGGGTCCTTCCTCATAGTCTTGTTGAAGTGTAAGACACCATAGCCTTAGGGCATATCCATTATCTCCTGAAATAAATAATCACCATTTATTTGTTATTAAGTAAGATGGGAATTTTGTGTTGTTAAAAGAGGTAAGGAGTTAAATTTGAAGCAGACTCAACTATCAATCACTGCAGTAAGTATCCTAGACCTAAGCTATATCTACCACCACTGGACCACGTTGTGACATTCATTTGTGAGCGTTTTCTAGCTTCAGAAGGCATGTATAGACTTTGATCCCGGTTGCCTTTAAAATGGCAGTTGTTAAGCCTCAGTGAAGACCATATGCTTCAAAAATGTCAACAACGGACAGTGACAACCCACACCTGCATACATTACCAAATAGGTCACCACCTATTATGTGGGACAAATACTATAAGGTGAAGTTAGTATGCCCTTGCTGGCCTTTTTGGAGATAAAAGAAGTGATAAAATATAACTAACTGATTATGTGGTATTGCCTGTGGCTTCTTATTGCTTCATTAGGGTCAATGCATTGGAGCTATTCAAAATGTGGTAAAGTAAACATTGCAGCTTCCGGCAAACCGTGCATAAACATTCAGGATTTTTTATTTTGAGCCATAGATCTGAAAGCAAATGACAAGTGAATATGGCAAGTTCTGTATATGAAACAGTTCATTTAGTTGTAGGTATTTATTCACCAATGCCTTACACATACTAATACTGTATTAGTATGTATCATGTTGCATATTGACCCAGTACTAAGGATATTAGCGTACACAGCGCCTATAAAAGAGTAGAAGACTGTCAAGAAAGTAGAATAAAAGACATATCGATATAATGTTATCAACAGTATGTTCTAGTGTCTGTTTTGAATAGACCGGGCTTTGAATAGAGTAAAAGACTGCCAAGACAGAGGAATATACCTACCTAAGTCAGACGAATCGAAATTATGTTAACATGTTCTACGATGTTTATACCGGGCTTTAGATTGTAATAGTAGACTGTCAAGACAGTGGACTAAAAACATATTGATACATGTAATGGTGATATGTTATCAACAGTACCTATGTTCTACTGTCTGTATACATAGACCAAACCCCGATTATACTAGACTGTGGCGTAAATACTTGCCTTGAACTTCACAAAGTTGTATACTTAGCATATTCGTAAATTAACATCGCGTAAATCAAACTCCTCTACTCTCCACGTAATGCACCTCTAGCTTCGTGGCGTTCCATTTTCAGTGATTGTATATTGTTAGTGTATTTCACTGTCGTTTGAAAATTAACTTTTAAAAACTTAAAACTAGTGACAAGACAACAGAAGTGTGGGATTACAGATAAAATACCATACGACTTAGGAAATACGTGTGATCTGTACCATGCGACGTAATCCGGGTGAAAATAGCCAGACAATTGTCGCCCACGACTCTCCGAGAATAGGCAAAACGGCATATCAAGAGAAAGATGACATTTATCGCGGAAATTGTCGGCCACGGATTCAATCCGAGTGGCGGAGAATTGGGGTCCTGGTGCTGCAGGTGGGTGTCTACTGTATTATATAGTCACGGTTCGGCGGCGCGCTGGCGCAGTTCTTCGAGGGGTACACGTTCGCGCTGGGGGAGGGGGCGGACGCGGGGCGGGTGGCGCGCTACATCGTGGCGTACGGCGGCCTGCTGCTGCAGGTGGGTGTCTACTGTATTATATAGTCACGGTTCGGCGGCGCGCTGGCGCAGTTCTTCGAGGGGTACACGTTCGCGCTGGGGGAGGTGGGGGAGGGGGCGGACGCGGGGCGGGTGGCGCGCTACATCGTGGCGTACGGCGGCCTGGTGCTGCAGGTGGGTGTCTACTGTATTATATAGTCACGGTTCGGCGGCGCGCTGGCGCAGTTCTTCGAGGGGTACACGTTCGCGCTGGGGGAGGTGGGGGAGGGGGCGGACGCGGGGCGGGTGGCGCGCTACATCGTGGCGTACGGCGGCCTGGTGCTGCAGGTGGGTGTCTACTGTATTATATAGTCACGGTTCGGCGGCGCGCTGGCGCAGTTCTTCGAGGGGTACACGTTCGCGCTGGGGGAGGTGGGGGAGGGGGCGGACGCGGGGCGGGTGGCGCGCTACATCGTGGCGTACGGCGGCCTGGTGCTGCAGGTGGGTGTCTACTGTATTATATAGTCACGGTTCGGCGGCGCGCTGGCGCAGTTCTTCGAGGGGTACACGTTCGCGCTGGGGGAGGTGGGGGAGGGGGCGGACGCGGGGCGGGTGGCGCGCTACATCGTGGCGTACGGCGGCCTGGTGCTGCAGGTGGGTGTCTACTGTATTATATAGTCACGGTTCGGCGGCGCGCTGGCGCAGTTCTTCGAGGGGTACACGTTCGCGCTGGGGGAGGTGGGGGAGGGGGCGGACGCGGGGCGGGTGGCGCGCTACATCGTGGCGTACGGCGGCCTGGTGCTGCAGGTGGGTGTCTACTGTATTATATAGTCACGGTTCGGCGGCGCGCTGGCGCAGTTCTTCGAGGGGTACACGTTCGCGCTGGGGGAGGTGGGGGAGGGGGCGGACGCGGGGCGGGTGGCGCGCTACATCGTGGCGTACGGCGGCCTGGTGCTGCAGGTGGGTGTCTACTGTATTATATAGTCACGGTTCGGCGGCGCGCTGGCGCAGTTCTTCGAGGGGTACACGTTCGCGCTGGGGGAGGTGGGGGAGGGGGCGGACGCGGGGCGGGTGGCGCGCTACATCGTGGCGTACGGCGGCCTGGTGCTGCAGGTGGGTGTCTACTGTATTATATAGTCACGGTTCGGCGGCGCGCTGGCGCAGTTCTTCGAGGGGTACACGTTCGCGCTGGGGGAGGTGGGGGAGGGGGCGGACGCGGGGCGGGTGGCGCGCTACATCGTGGCGTACGGCGGCCTGGTGCTGCAGGTGGGTGTCTACTGTATTATATAGTCACGGTTCGGCGGCGCGCTGGCGCAGTTCTTCGAGGGGTACACGTTCGCGCTGGGGGAGGTGGGGGAGGGGGCGGACGCGGGGCGGGTGGCGCGCTACATCGTGGCGTACGGCGGCCTGGTGCTGCAGGTGGGTGTCTACTGTATTATATAGTCACGGTTCGGCGGCGCGCTGGCGCAGTTCTTCGAGGGGTACACGTTCGCGCTGGGGGAGGTGGGGGAGGGGGCGGACGCGGGGCGGGTGGCGCGCTACATCGTGGCGTACGGCGGCCTGGTGCTGCAGGTGGGTGTCTACTGTATTATATAGTCACGGTTCGGCGGCGCGCTGGCGCAGTTCTTCGAGGGGTACACGTTCGCGCTGGGGGAGGTGGGGGAGGGGGCGGACGCGGGGCGGGTGGCGCGCTACATCGTGGCGTACGGCGGCCTGGTGCTGCAGGTGGGTGCTTGTGCCTACTGATATAGTCACGCCTTTTTCGCCCGACGGTAGGCAGAGTCATGGTGTATCTTTCACGTTTTTGTACCACGTAATAGATTGACGTATTGACGTGTTGAAATAGACAGGCGCAGGTTGTGACGATCCACAATTTTTTTAATTACACTTACACGGCAGGGCAGACAAGCTTACAGCCTTACCCGGTGGACTTTGGTCAATTGATTTTTTTTTCCGAAAACTGATAGTGATGAGTGGTGATAATCGCTCAATGCCACCAGTGACAATGTGTACTGAACAATGTGTTAGAAGTGAAAACATCTCTGATCTGCTGCCTTCTGACTAAAGGAATAAGGAGTACCTATTGTAAGTCTGCAATGACACTATTAGCTATGAGCCTATACGCGACACGTGACGCTGGTCCCCAGATGTCGGAGCTGGAGGAGGACAGCGCGGTGGACTTCCTGGTGGGCGCGGGGGCGGAGCGGGGCGGGGCCAAGCGTGTGTCGGCCGCCTGGGTGGCGCGCTGCCATGAGCAGGGGGCACTGCTGTCGCCGCGCTGATCTCCAACGTATGCACGGGTTCACTACCGAGGTATAGGGGCTCGATTCCCACATCGGGTCTAATGTGTACCGCAAATGTTTGTTTTAAATTTGAATGTTTAATATGTAAATGATAAGTATTTTCATCACTTGTCTGGATTGCATAGCTGTTATTGAAGAAGGTGGCGCTGTGTGACAGTGTCCCTAAATATTGTGTACAGATAAATAATAAAAGTATTTGACAAAGAATTACTGTTGTTTAATAATTGTTTTGCTGCGCACATCGTGCAAAAAATAATAAATCCCTGCTAATAGTGCGGTCTAGATGCCAGACATCACGCCACCATCATACCACGTACCACGCACCATACTCAACAGCCAACCAGGCGCCGACGCCGCCTCCACGCCGCGCTGCCCTGGGTGCATTCCAGTTCAGATACCAAGCGAGTACGCACATAATACAGCATTTATATATCCGTAATCCACTAAACTTTAAAGTAATACATTATATTTTGCTTAATAAGTTTCCTATATTATTGTAATATTAGAATAAACACAGACTTATTGAATAAAGCAAAAGGAATTATTGTAAAACCATTTACTTGTTTGATTTCATCTCAAACACACGTACAAATTACAACACATATAAATGCAAAAGTAACTCTGTCTGTCTATCTTTTACGTTTTCACGCCTAAACCGCTGAACCGATTTTGATGAAATTTGGTATAGAGATAGTTTGAATCCCCGGGAAGGACATAGGCTACCTTTTAACTGACTACGCAAAAGAAGAGTAATGATTTTACGCGATAAACGACTTCTACGCGAACGAAACCCCGAGGAATAGCTAGTTTATAAGAATTAGTGTCCGACCGAAACTGGTTTTCCAGCCGAAACCGAAACCGAAACCGAACTTTCGGCCCCAGGGTCAGTTTCGGCCGAAACCGAAACTCACGTGTTCATATTGGAAAAAAAAACCAGCCAAGTGCGAGTCGGATTCCCGCACAGATGGTTCCGTTACAAAATTGGGTACAAAAGTTACGTTTGTTGTGTCGATTCTTTTTTCTGATCTTACTCGTAGTAGGTATTTTTTGTTATAGCGGCAACAGAACAGAGTGAGGTGGTGGTGGCAGTGTTTCTTGACATCGCCAACGCTTTTAACCCCTTGCCGTGGAGCTGCGTTTGGGAGGCGCTTTTTTACCATGGAATACCTCTCCTTCTAATTGCCGGGGCCTATCTTTTCGAGAGGGCCATAACTTACCCGAGCTGGCTAGGGTAGGGTCGGCGAGATGTGTCGTACGGTGTTCCATAGGGATCGGTCTTAGGACCGCTTCTGGGGAACATCGCATACGATTGGGTTGCTCAGAGGTGTCGGCGTAACGTGTTACGACGACACCCTCATTACAGCGCGAGGAGCAACGCACTAAGACGCAGCCCTAAAGGCCACCTGCGGGATCCAGCTGCTATATGTATGTAGGGGGCGTCAGAATCGGCATCGAGCTCTCAATGACGTATCTGGGGTTCGCACTCGATACAGCCGTTGGAACTTCGGATACCACTTCAGAAGTTTGGTCCCATAGCTGAGGGAGGAGGGCATCAGCCGCACTCTAGCGGTTGTTGCCCAATATCAGGAGACCCAACGCTCCCTGCAGGAGACTGTACCTGTTGTACTGGGATCGTGCGGAGCATGGCCCTGTACTGGGCCCCCGTATGGGCGGAGATCCTGATGGCCAGCAATGCGGCTAGATTGCATTGCCCGTAGATGGCGACAGCCGTCAGGGTGATAATGGGATACCGCACGATCTCAGTTGTGGCGGTATGTCTTCTAGCCGGAACCCCTCTATGTAACCTGGAAGCGAGGAAGCGAGGGCCCTTGTGTCATTGTTTAAATGGCGCAAGGAGGTGCTGGAGCGGTGCCATAGGCTTCTTCCTGTAAGCAGGTCATGCTCGTGAAAGAGATGGCGGGGAGGAAGCGGGAGAGAAATCTCCCACCCGAGTTCCACAGTCTGAGGCGGCGCGGCGCCCCGTACTATCAGCCTCCATGACCGGGGGCCTGAGGACGGTGACGGGGCTGCTCACCGTCCTTACAGAAGTAGGCCTTGGACGATAGCGTGATGTGAGAGACTCATGCACGCTCCCCTCAAGAAGCGAGATAACAACGGAAAAACCCCCCAAAGACGCGGCCGCAGTAAGCATCATTCTGAGGGCATACTCGGGGCTCCCAACCGTAGACTGTTAGGTAGGATACGCGTAGTTTTTAGCCGGTAGGACTAGGACTACTGTAAAGTGAAATTTTTAGGCCTCTATCTGGCACGTTCCAGCGATACGACCTCGTGACTAAAACTGCACAACAGTGAGTCGGACTAGCGCACGTAGGGTTCCGTACAAAAAAAGCTGCAAATAATCACGTTTGTTGTATGGGAGACCCCCTTTAATATTATTAATTTGTCTATTTTTATTATTTGTTGCTATAGCGGCAACAGAAAGACATCATCTGTAAAAATTTCAACTGTCTAACTATCACGGTGCATGAGTTACAGCTTGCTGACAGACAAATAGACAACCAACGAAGTCAACGAAACCGACAACAAAGTGGTAGGGTTATGTAATGTCCTATAGTAGAATTTTTAATTGACGAAGTAAATTGACAGCAACTAATGTCACTTCTTCATACAATGTTGCTTATTTTCTATGACGAAGTGACATTAGTTGCTGTCAATTTACTTCGTCTAATTAAAAATTCGACTTTAGATCACCTTTTTAGGATTCTGTAAAAAAAATATTTTTATAACTATTGATTGGAAGTCCTTTGTAAATCTATAAACCTTTGGTTAGTAACATATTAACTGGTTGGGCTGACCCCAACCACGTCGAAAGCAGGGCCAGGCACTCAAAATTCATGAACACGTGAGTTTCGGCCCAGCCGAAAGTTTCGGCCCATTTTGGCCGAAACCGAAACTCGATTTTTTGGCCGAAACCGAAACCAAAACTTCGGTCGGTCACTAATAAGAATATTTAACCAAACACGAGGCACCTGGTGACCTATAAATACAGATACTGTAGTATCTAGCATACGGGTAACATCTGCACGTACGCAGCGCAACAAACCCTAGGGTTGGGTAAAAAAAATCGATATATCAAAATATCGATATTTTTTCAGAAATTAATCGATATTTATAGGCGATATTTATTTTATCGATATATCGATTTTCGATATTTATTTTCGGATATCGAAAACGATATTATTTCTGTTCGAGAGATTCGTTAAACTGTCTGCACTTGTAGTTAAAATTTTAGCTACCAAAAGCGAAACAAATAAAAATACCCCCGACATGGTTATAACTTCACAACTTAATATAATACGCGACCTTATTATTCTTGGCCCGTTGAAAAAAGCTACTGAAGAAATAAGTAGTGCCAATTACGTGACCTTTCGAAGGGGTAGGCAGAAGCATATTATGTGCCCACATTTCATCTTTTTAGAATTTGTCCCCTTAAGCCGTATTGCCGTGTTGATATGTTCAATATGTATATGTGTTGGTATGATGAATAAATAAAATAATAAATACACTCATTTGCAAAAAAAACGGACACCTAAGCAATGAACCATTTCAAATGTTAATATTGCTTTGTTTGATAATTATAGGTATTTATATCCTCACAATTTGGTAAATTAATAAGAAAATAATCGTTTTCATCAGTATTTCATAAAATTTTGTTACAATTTATGGGAAATAATGCTAAACCTCGCTAGTAGTGTATGTTCGCTAGAAGTGCATATGCTCATGAAGTAAAAATAAAAAAGTTTTTTTGTTTGTTTTTCTTTAATAAAGTAAAAGCAGATAAATGTTTAGTATCGAGTGTGACCCCCTCTAGCTAAAGTCACAGCTTGAATTCGTCTGGGCATGCTAGCGAGTATATCCCGGATACTTGCTTGCGGAATACGTTCCCACTCCGCAGTAATCACATTCTTCAGCTCTCTGATGGTCTGCGGAGCCGGGTGTACTGATCTCACACGCCGTTTCAGAACGTCCCAGATATGTTCTATGGGGATTGAGGTCGGGACTTCGAGCTGGCCAATCCAAACGACGAATGCCGACCTCTTGCACATACGCATTAACATCGCGGAATCGGTGGGCGCGAGCATTGTCGTCCATAAAAATCGAGTCTTGACCTAGAGCGGCCAATGCGGGTTGTGCATGAGGAATTAGAACTTCCGTTATGTATCGATGCCCAGTCAGTGAGCCGTTTTCAATGAAGACTAACTCTGTACGTTCCATTGAATTTATTCCTGCCCAAAACATAACAGAGCCCCCACCATATGTGTGATTTCTTCGAAACATGCATCTGCAAAGCGCTCTCCTTGTCTTCTTAGCACTCGCCGACGTCGATCTTCACCGAATAGAAATATCCTGGCTTCATCAGAGAACAAAACCCTATTCCAATCTTCTTGAGTCCATGATTCACAATTTCTAGCGAACCTAAGCCTGTGAACTCTGTGCTCACGGAGTAATTTGGGGCCGCGGGCCGGGCGGTGACTGCGTATATTGGCAGCGAGAAGCCTCCTCCTGACCGTCCATAGACTAATATGCACATTTCTTACTTCTTGGAGGTTGTTCTTAAGATCCACATACGAAGATTTGCGATTTCTCAATGCGCGACTCACAAGAAAACGATCATCCCGTGGTTGGGTACATGGTTTTCTTCCAGAACCAGGCCTTCTCTCGACGGAACCAGTCTCCTGATATCGCTGCCAGGTCCTTTAGACCGTCGAGCGACTAACATTTAGCCTCCTAGCCACGAAACATTGGCTCTAACCCTCTTCAAGCAGCGCGGTAATTTTGGTAGCTTTTACCACTTTATCTACCATTTTTGATACAGCCAAACAGCAATAAATAAAGCTTTGACAGTCAAGGATATGAAATTAATCGATAAAAATTGAATAAAAGTAGTGAAAGTCGATGTTAACTTCTGGAACTTCGCACCAAAAATGTAGGATAAAAAGGGGTTTTCTGTAAAAATGAGCATCAAATGAAAATTTGAATTTAGAACGTACTTTTTTAAATACCACGGCATTTTTAAAACCGGCCAGTAACGTGTACAAACGATTGGAACCTTTTTGGTATTGTAACTTTTTAAAGATGAATGAAAATCAAAACCGCCCGTTTTTTTTGCAAATGAGTGTATATCTGATGTGTATTTTTATTTTTGATAATCAAATTTTTAAAATTGCAAAATATATAGGTAATCTTTTCTTTAGCAAAAAAATATCGATATATCGGAATATCGATATTTTTTGAAAATAATTATCGATACATTTGAAAAGTATCGATTCGATATATATCGATATATTTTTTCCATTTGCCCATCCCTAACAAACCCCCTAAACAAGGTAACACAGTGCTCATAGCACTACTCTTGAACAGACTGGGACAGTCTTCATGATTACTTTGCGGCCGTCTTAAAGAGCCAGCACTACTTTACACTCACTTTAAAGTATTAGAGATAGTGGAAAAAACAGAGGTCGCTATCATCGGGGCTCATAAGGCCTGAAAAGAAAGCAGAAATGTTTGCTAATCTCTTTGCAGATGGTTCCCAGGGACAACAAGCCGGACATTGAGATCCGGCAATTCGACGTTCAACTCCGTTCAAGGTGGTCGGGGTGTCTCGACACGTTGACAGTCAGTGGCCCTGATCGCATTCAGATGGTACTAAAAAAAATGTGCAGCCAAATTGTCTCTAACGCTAACTCCATTGTTGCTCGTGGTCCTACCATGCCTTACTGGACCATCCTACTCTTCGAGGGAAGTGCCAGACATTTGGAAGCGATCGTTTTGAAGGGAGGGATCGACGGGAACTTTTTACATTTTATTTATAATGGTGTTCTGAAAATCCATATCAATTTTAGCTGTGTGCGAATTATGGTAGACTTGTCCCTATTTTTCGGGCAAAATTGACTGAACTACACTCATTTGCAAAAAAAACGGGCGGTTTTGATTTTCATTCATCTTTAAAAAGATACAATCCCAAAAAGGTTTCAATCGTTTGTACACGTTACTGGCCGGTTTTAAAAATGCCGTGGTATTTAAAAAAGTACGTTCTAAATTCAAATTTTCATTCTATGCTCATTTTTACAGAAAACCCCCCTTTATCCTACATTTTTGGCGCGAAGTTCCAGGAGTTAACATCGACTTTCACAACTTTTATTCAATTTTTATCGATTAATTTCATATCCTTGACTGTCAAAGCTTTATTTATTGCTGTTTGGCTGTATCAAAAATGGTAGATAAAGTGGTAAAATCTACCAAAATTATCGCGCTGCTTGAGAGGGTTGCAGCCAATGTTTCGTGGCTAGGAGGCTAAATGTTAGTCGCTCGACGGTCCAAAGGACCTGGCAGCGATATCAGGAGACTGGTTACGTCGAGAGAAGGCCTGGTTCTGAAAGAAAACCATGTACCCAACCACGGGATGATCGTTTTCTTGTGAGTCGCGCATTGAGAAATCGCAAATCTTCGTATGTGGATCTTAAGAACAACCTCCAAGAAGTAAGAAATGTGCATATTAATCTATGGACGGTCAGGAGGAGGCTTCTCGCTGTCAATATACGCAGTCACCGCCCGGCCCGCGGCCCTAAATTACTCCGTGAGCACAGAGTTCACAGACTTAGGTTCGCTAGAAATTGTGAATCATGGACTAAAGAAGATTGGAATAGGGTTTTGTTCTCTGATGAAGCCAGGATATCTCTGTTCGGTGAAGATCGACGTCGGCAGTAGGGGGATATTGAGGCGGCTGCGTCACTTCACCTCGCATTCGCTCGGTTCGCGACGCAGTACGCCCCAATATTTTATATGATCTGCACTGAGGTGCAGTTTGCAATACAGATCGAGTGTAATTTGTTTATTCAACAGCATAACATCGAACTGATACAATGTAGCATCGCATCGCATGTACACCACAACTCAATAGATATTAATATCAATTTCAATAGCCCGCGATGTTGCATTGAAAAGAATTAGTCATATGCTAGCCTCGCGCTGTAATCTGATGTCTACATAATATTATTATAACAATTAAAGCGGCTTGTTAACTTTGAACTAATCAGATGCGCTGATCGCTCTATACAAATCTTGATATTCAACCGCATCTGTTTAGACTTAGACCGGTAATCGACTCCGCAAAGTCAGGAAAACGCTGGACTTATATGAAATCGATATAATTATAGCGAGTCGTTCATTATTTTATAAGTTAGGTACATGCTTACGAAGTTATTAAAAAATTGATACCCAATAACATACATACATACACACATACAGTCGCGCCTCTTTCCCTCCGGGGTAGGCAGAGACAACAGACCGCCATTTGAATCTGTCATAATATGATATTGTAAATGAGACATTCATTTCATCACACAATTTTCAGACATTTTCACGTAACACCATCTAATCTAAATTAAGCATCTTACTAGCTTACTCGCATATAGGTAAGCTATATGATCTAGACAACTGATTAACATGCATCTTTCATCTTTAAATTATACAATGCCTTAAATATAAGGCATTCTAGTCCTACAAGTTTTATACATAATGTGTATAAAAACCTATGCATATAAATAGACCTTTTCGAATAATTATATTACGTAGGTACATGTATGAAACGATTAATGAATCTGCAGGAAGCGAAAGAAGTATGCATGGATCGCGATACCTGGCGATCTGTCCTCTCTGACTACCCCGTCAGGGATACAGCGTGAAGATAGATAGTTAGTTAGTTCTATTATTATAATGTTCACAATGATTTACTGATAATTAATTGCACGCCGCATTTTATTAACTTTTAGTTTTTTTACATGTATGAAACGATTACTCGCTGAGAAGCGCTCGTGGCCCCGCGGACTCAGTGTTCTGTAAACGATCACTGCAGTAAGCAACTTTCACTATGGCCGGTCCATGGATGGGTGACCATCCATGTGATCACTTTGTGACATTTATTTGAGCGTTTCCGTGCTTCGGAAGGCACGTTAAGCCGTTGGTCCCGGTTGCCAGTAAAATGGCAGTCGTTAAGCTAAGTTGAAGGTTTTATTTCAACAGCAGGCAGTCACAACCTGCGCCTGTCCATTTAAACACGGCAATACGGCTCACCACCTATTACGTGGGACAAATTATACAAAGGTGAAATGTGGGCATATAATATGCCTCTGCCTACCCCTTCGGGGGATAAAGGCGTGACCATATGTATGTATGTATGTAGTTTTTTTACTGCTTGATAGAGCATGTTGAAAATCATCTTGCAATATGGAAGTCCTGGGTTCCATCCTCTCGGGTTGGATAATTTTGACTTTATACAAATTCTTGGTGGACTAGGAACGATAATATGGGACCTACATTTGTACTTGTTTTACCATATGGGCCAAGCGGGGCTGTGAGTAGGATGCGAATGTTGAAATCAAAGTGATTAAAACCGGATCTCCTTCAGACGGCATTCGTCCTATAAGTTAGGCCACTAGTCGAGCAGGTCTCCATCACCCTTGAGCCCGCAAGAGAGACTTTAAAAAATGCTCTCTAAAGTCTCTTCAACCATCGAGCACAAGCCTGAAGATTGAATCCTACAGTGATTATGAAACCCGTGAAAATGCTCTGCATACTCCATTCGGGAAAAAGCGTGAGTATAAAAGCCCGAGCTCAGATTATGCTGGTTTATATATATGAAAATCCCAATAACCAGTTATAAAAGACACTTCTTTTAAACAGTTGAGGTGCAGATAAGGTACATACGACTTCCTTTTTAGAATTTCGTCTCAGATATCCGCGACAGTGCGTCGCCGCATCCGAATTAGGGAGATTAAGGCGGTGGTCATAGTGTAAAAGCAATGGCAAACAATTACAGACTTTATTTTAGAGTACTTTAAATATAACTTTCAACAAAAATAATAGTAAAATGCATAATTAATGTTTGCAAAAATTAATAAAACCGCTACCTTACAATAAACGGGTATAAATAACATGATTTTATCTGATCATCCATCAGTCAAAAATTCATAATTGTTGAACACGCTCTAGTACTGTCTATCGGCGCAGCTACTGTTGTGAATTGTAAAAAGTTCCGTCAAATCTAATATCGTCAGCAACAAGTAAGTATGTATGTGTCACTATGGTTTTTTATTTTACTTATTATCCCAGTGTAGCTTAATAGTTATTTAATTTATCACATTTCATCTAAGCACTGATCCCGGTTACATAAAAAATTTAGACTTTGGAGCCTAGGACCTAGCCTATGAGTTCTTTTGAGAGAGAGAGAGTTCTTTTTTTCTGATTGACGAGCGCACTGCTTGTCGGAGAGGTTGGCTTGAACCTCCCGCAGGTCTCGACGGAGTTTTACGCTCCAATTTGATTTATTACTGATGATAATGTGTGTAGTCAGATAAATTCTATTTCCAATTCTAATTAATGTAGAGTTTTAATACTATTTCCTTGTTGTACCCGAGCGAAAGCTTTTGCAATGTCAGCTAATTTATATCCAACTTTTATTTTATTTCAGGTCGACAATTGTGAATCCCTTTGATTCCGAAGTGGAGTCGGCTGAGCCTTCGTCCCGAAAAAGGACAAAGACTTTGAAGCCGAAATCTGTCAAAGTCAAATCTAAGAAACCAGCGCCACACCCGAAGGATTTAAAAGAAAGCGATTCGGATTCGGAAGAGCCTCCAAAAAGACCCAGAAAATATAATCGCATCGACCTATTTGAGTCCTCGGTGAGTTTAACATTTTTTACTTCAATGAACATAAACCTTATTTCTAGAATTCGGGCATTCAGACTGAAATCAATATCAGCCGCAGATCATGCAAATATTTGCCTCATACGGAATCGAACCCACGGACCTCGATGCAACGAGATGACTACTATGACAGTCATTGTGTCAATTTTATCAACTGATTTTAACAGCTGCTTTTAAACCTAAGTGTTAGACGTGTTTATTTATATAACATCATGTTTATATTCCCCCGGAGGTTAGTCTGAGATATTTATAGGTATCTAGATCATGCTATGTCTATTATTTCCATTGTTTCTCATTCCCATATATTGTTGGTAATGTTAGGTACATTAATACACACATATAGTCACGCCTTTATTCCCGAGGGGATAGGCAGAGGCATATATAATATGCCCACATTTCACCTTATTAGAATTTGTCCCACATAATGATGGTGAGCCTATTGCCGTGTTGAAATGGACTGGCGCAGGCTGTGGCTGCCCGCTCGATTCTATAACAGTTTATCGAATATGAATAAATAACAAACTAATAAAGGTTTATTTTTATTTACAGGAAGAGGAGGAAAAGCCTGAACCGGTGCGAGCAACGGTGCTGAAGTCATCGCTGAGTCGAAGAACGGCATCAGGATACACCTTCCAGCAGGACTTAACTCGTACCGGAGACTATTACATTGAATTAAGGGTTTATAACCGTCGGGATGCTGAGAAGTTGGGGAACAACAGATGGAAACAGTCACTTCTAAATTACAAGGCTTCTTTATATGCCAATTCGCCGACTTGGAAAGCTGTTACCGGGCTAGTTGCATCGGCAAAAGCTGAATTTAAGGGTATACAGCCGATACTGTATCCATACAATACTATTTGAAAGAGATTGTTAGTATTTATATAGATACGGTTAATTATACCCCTTGTTAAATGCGTAATTATATTATTCTTTAGTTATAGTTGAAATGGTTGCTTAATTATTCTTTCTTGCATGGTGTGTACTTAATATGTCTATTTTACAGGAAGTTCAAATATATAAAATAATAGATATGTATTATTTTGTATTTATTTAAACTCGAAACCTCGAAACTAAAAACCTCGAAAACTCGAATGCTTAAAACCTCGATAACTCGAAACATCGATAACTCGAAACCTCGATAATCGAAACCTCGATAACTCGAAACATCGATAACTCGAAACCTCGATAACTCGAAACCTCGATAACTCGAAACCTCGATAACTCGAAACCTCGATAACTCGAAACCTCGATAACTCGAAACCTCGATAACTCGAAACCTCGATAACTCGAAACCTCGATAATCGAAACCTCAATAATCGAAACCTAGATAACTCGAAACCTCGATCATCGAAACCTCAATAATCGAAACCTCGATAACACGAAACCTCGATAATTCAAAATTTCTATACCTCGAAAACTCGAAATTGGAGATCTTGAAACCTTGAAATCTCGAAACCTTATAACCCCAATTTTCTTTGTCTCGAAACATAGAAACTGCAGTTCTCGATTTATATTGACTCGATAGATTTATATTGTAAACCCCCGATGTTACTCAGGACTAATATTTTCGATATTGATATACTCAGATTTAAAAATAATAGATACATAGTTACTCATTTATTAGTAATTTACAATCGTTAAAAATCTACTTTACTTAAAAATAGTTAAATATATCAAAATATTATTTAAACTAATCATGTTTTACTGTCAAGTTTGTAATGTTTCAGTACCGAAATATTCTGCACATAAAAAAACAAATGCACACAAATCGAATTGTTTGCTACAAACACGTTTTGATAATGTTCATATTGTTGCAACTGCTTTTAGGAACCGAATAATAAGTTATAGAGTTAAACCTAAAGTAAATAACATTTCGCCTGATTTGTTTATGAAGTAAATTTCAGAAACAGTTTGTTATTTAATCAAAGACATGCTCATGAAACATACGTCAATAAAGGTCAATTTTGAACTATTTATTTGGTATATCCTACCAAAAAATTATGAGAAATCTTTAAAATCGTTTAATACAAAATATAATGCAGTTTTACAAAACACGAATATTTCATCCCTTTATAAAAAGTTTTGTTCTAAACTTATTTGCAAAACTTCTGAATTTGATCTATCCGAGTCAGGCTGGACAGTTGATTCAATTGGTCATTTAGAAATTAACATAGTAAAATATAACCCTTTGCGAGCAGGTTCTTATTTACCACTACCTAAGCGTATTATAAGCACAAAATCATGTCTCAATATTAAAAACAGCGACCAGCATTGTTTTCTTTGGAGTATTGTAGCTGATATGTTTCCAACACAGAGCAATCCAAATAGAACAACTTCATATCCACATTATTCTGATTTATTAAATATTTCTGATATGAGTTTTCCTCCCAGTTTTAATGATATTAAGCGCTTTGAAATAAACAATCCTAATATCAGCGTTAACATTTACGGCTTAGATTATAATGATACAGTTACAGGTCCATTGTATAAAACATCATCACGTCGAATAGACCACATTAATCTGCTTTGCTTTACCAAATATGAAAAGACTCATTTTTGTTTAATTAAAAATTTTGAAAAACTTGTGCACAAACAATTGACTAAACATAAAAAAAAAATATATTTATGTGAGGAATGTTTTATTTACTTTGATAGTCAAGACAAATTGAATTGCCACGAATGTACAGGAGTACAAACTATTTTACCTGAGGAGGGAAGCAAAATAAGATTTTTGAATTACGAGAGAACTCAGACAGTGCCAATAGTAATATATGGAGACTTTGAAAGTTTATTGCGCGAGTATTCTGATAAAAATAAATCTACATATGTTGAAAATGTGCAAGTTCATGAGGCTACATGTTTTGCTTATTATATTTGTTGCAATACAAATCCAGATTTAAATAATTATGTATGTTATCGAGGGCCTAATTGTTCTAAGAACTTTGTAAAATCTTTGACCAATGATGTGCAACGTTTACCTATATAAATTATTATTAGAAAGTAAAAATATGATTCCGCTTACTGAAGAAGAACAAATAAATTTTATCAGCGGAACCGTGTGTCATATATGTAGAAATAAGTTTTTATACAATGATATTATTGTTAAAGACCATGACCACTTTACTGGAAAATACCGAGGACCTGCGCATAACACATGTAACTTGAGCGCAAAACAATGTACTTTTATACCAATAGTGTTCCATAACTTATCTGGATATGACTGTCATTTGTTTATTAATGAACTTTCAAATATAAATGGTCGAATCCATCTTATACCAAGAACCAAAGAGAAATATATTTCATTTACAAAATTCATACCAATCAATGCTACAAACGTCGCACGATTGAAATTTATAGACTCTTTCAATTTTTTATCCTCTAGCATGGATAAATTGGTTAAAACGATGAACCCTGAAGACTTCAAAAATTTAAAGTCTTTCTTTACTAATAAAAAATTATTTGATATTGTACGTAGAAAAGGAATATACTGCTATGAATATATGGACTCTTGGGAACGATATGATGAAACTAAATTACCAGAACCATCCAAATTCTTTAACAAACTTACATCTGAAACTATTAGCGATGAAGACTATAAGCACGCCATAAAGGTTTGGAACTCTTTTGGTATAAAGAATTTAGGCGAATATACAGATTTGTACCTTAAATGCGATGTTTTACTTCTTTGTGACGTATTTGAAAAATTCAGAAAAATGAGTTTAAAGCATTATGGCCTGGATCCTTGTTACTACGTTTCATCACCATCTCTAAGTTGGGATGCTATGTTATTGTATACCAAAATAGAGTTAGATCTAATCTTTAATGTGGAAATATATCAAATGATAGAAAAAGGAATAAGAGGAGGACTTGCTCAATGTTCGCTGAGATATGCTAAGGCCAATAATGCATACCTCCCAGATTATAATAGTGCAGAGCCTGATAATTTTCTAGTTTACCTTGATTGTGTAAATTTATATGGATACGCAATGATGCAAAAGTTGCCAGTAGGCTGTTTTAGATTTCTCCTTGAAAGCGAAATATTAAGTTTTGACGTTATGAGATTCACATCTGATTCTGAAAAAGGGTTCATTTTAGAAGTAGACCTTCATTACCCGAGCTACTTACATGATAGTCATTCTGATTTACCATTCGCGCCTGAAAAATTTGTGCCATTTGGTGGTCAAAATGCGAAACTCATTGCAAATCTATATGACAAACATAGATATATCATTCATTACATTCATTTGAAGGAGTGCTTAAAGAATGGTTTGCAACTATTGAAAATATATAGAATACTTGAATTCCAGCAAGCTAATTTCTTAGAACCATATATTTCTTTAAATACTATGCTAAGGCAAAAAGCAACATCGGATTTTGAAAGAGACTTTTTTAAGAAACAAAATAATTCTATATTCGGTAAAACCATTGAGAATAAAAGAAAACAAGTTGATGTTAAACTTGTCAATATTTGGAGAGATCATTCTAATCGAACTAACAAGTTTTGCGGGGCAGAAAAATATGTAAGTGCTCCCAATTTTAAAAACTTTTTAGTTATTTCAGAATCTCTAGTATCAATTCAAATGCAACAAACAAAAATAATTCTGGATCGTCCTATCTACATTGGTTTCAGTATTTTAGAAATCGCGAAAAGTCACTTATATAGATTTCATTATTCAATAATGAAAAAGATTTATGAAAATAAATTGAGACTTTGCTATACAGACACCGACAGTCTTTTGTATTTAATACGCACAAAAGATTTTTACAAAGATATGAAGACACATTTGAAATATTTTGATACTAGTAATTTTGAAAAAGATAATATTTTTAATGTACCAAATGTTAATGCTAAGATACCTGGCTACTTTAAAGATGAGATGGGTGGAAAAATAATATCTGAATTTGTGGGCTTAGGTGCAAAATTGTATTGTATAGATACTAATGTGGTATCGATAAAGAAAGCAAAAGGGGTTAAGAAGTGTGTTACTAAAAAATTGAATATAGATATTTATAAAAAAGTTTTACTGGGGAATGAAATACTTAGAGATGATATGTATACAATTAGATCTAAAAGTCATAGAATATTTACTCAAAAAATTAATAAAGTAATTTTGTCAAGAAATGACGATAAAAGACAAATAATGGATGATAGAATAAGTACTTTAGCATGGGGTCATTACAAAACAGCATTTTAATTGAAACAAATATTCGATTTCTCGCATATTATTTATTAGAAAATATCAATGATTGAAGCTTCTTGTAATAAAGTTTGTCTATGCTATGTAACAAAGTATAATATATTCTATAAGCAATTGTTTATTTTACGATTTTATAATTAGATATACAATTGTAATAATTTTATTTATAACTAATTAATTTAACAAATTATATCTTAATGTATTGTTGTAATGTAAAGAGTATAATAAAAAAATTATAATCGTAAACAGTTTTTATTTTATTGTTCCATTATAATTCACACAATTCCATTAAAGTGTAATTGATTGACAAAATTAAACAATGATTAATTTTTTAAAATTCGTCCTACAACAATTTACATTATTTATTACATTATGAAAAGATTAAATACTAGGTTTACTCAATTTCTTCACTATTTTACCCACTAAATGCTCAGTCTCATTTATAATATCATCATAGTCACTTGTCACCAAATATTGCACATTAACACTCGCATTATCAGGATCAGTGTTTATATTATCCATATTTTGATTTTCAAAATCATGTATAAAAATTTTTATGAGATGACGAGCTCGCCCCGACTCCTTACGCATTATAAACGATGATTTGCTCGAAATTTTAGATTTTTGTTTCTTTTTCTTTAATGTTTGAGCCTCTGCATTTTGCTGTCGATATTCCTCGCTGGATTTTGCCGCTACTTCTGCGTACCAGCCCTCTCTGTCTTGGGCATAATAAAATGGATTCGTAATTGGGTTGGAGTCTTCTATCAGATTCTGAAAGAAAGAAAAAATATAAATTATAAACGTAATTTATGCCTTAAGATTAAACAAAATAATTATGCAGTTATATACACCTACCTCACGCATGTTGTCTATGATATCAATAGAGGGACTGTAGGACGGTGAGTTAGCCATGGTTCTGTAAACAAATATGGATTACATATTATAATATTGTGAAATTAAAAAAGAAAAGTAAAAATAAAAATAAAACTTACCTCAAAAACGTGCTGAAATCTGGACGACCTGCTAATTGGCGAGACAATGATGGAATGATGCAATTGTTATTACTTAGTTGTAAATTATTTTAAACAAGCGACAAACTATATTACAGTAATATGAGACTAGAATGTTTTCATTCATGATATAAACGTGTCTAAACCTGTAGAAATGCGACAACCTATACTAAAGTAATATGAGACTAGAATGTTTTCATTCATGATAGAAACATGTCTAAACCTGTAGAAATGCGACAGCCTATATTAAAGTAATATGAGACTAGAATGTTTTCATTCATGATAGAAACATGTCTAAACCTGTAGAAATGCGACAGCTTATATTAAAGTAATATGAGACTAGAATGTTTTCATTCATGATAGAAACGTGTCTAAACCTGTAGAAATGCATTAACTAAATAATACACCGTGTTTACTATAATTATATTTAAAACAAGCGACATCCTATATTAGTTATAATGAGAATATAGAGTTTTATCATGATGCAACCTGTTTAAACCTGCAGAAACGCGTTAGTTGAATACTGCTGTGTTCAATATAATTTATATGTAGGTACCTATATAACTTGCATAATATGAGAATATATATGATGATCAATCAAACATATAAGCAGAAACAAAGATGAAGTTGATCAAACAACCCATATCACTAAATGTTAATAGTCTAAATTTTATTGATCCTGCGCAACAGATAAGACATAGCACGCTATTGCCAAATACAATTCGTTGTATAATATGCGGTCCATCGAATTGCGGCAAAACAAATGTTATGATCAGTTTACTCATGCATGAAAATGGACTCAAGTTTAAAAACCTTTATCTCTACTCGAAAACTAATTTTCAACCAAAATATAGTTTTTTACGAGAAGTCCTAAGTACGATACCGCAGATTAAGTTTTATGAGTTCAATGATGATAAAGATGTAATACCGCCGAGTGAAGCTTTGACCAATTCTATATTTATATTTGATGATGTTGCTTGCGAAAATCAAATTAATATTCGTAATTATTTCTCTATGGGTAGACATAAACAGATAGACTGCTTTTATTTATCTCAAACTTACTCAAAAATTCCAAAACAGTTGCTGCGTGATAATGCTAATTTTCTTATAATATTCAAACAAGATGATATAAACTTAAAGCATATTTACGAAGAACATGCGAGTTCTGATATGTCGTGGAGTCAATTCAAAAATGTTTGTAATACAGTTTGGAGTAACCCATATAATTTCGTTTGCATTAACAAAGACTGCTCATTGAACAGCGGGAGATACAGAAAAAATTTCGATGTTTTTTTTCACTTTGAATGAAAATAATAATGCGAACAGGTATATAAATTAACTTCATTCATAAAAATATATTCAGTGTTAATGATTCACCGGCTGAATACAGTATTAAGTAATAATATGGAGCAAAATATTAAAATGGAATTAATTAAGTCTGCTGACTCCATTAAAAATAAGTTAACCCAAATGAAAAATCAGGAACATGTGATTAACTTATCGCTTGATAAAATGCTAAAATCTGTCACAGACCCGCTTAAAATATTAGTTTATTCAAAGAAAGCTCCAGATAATATTCAACATACAGAAAAATTGTCCCGTGCCAACTCTGAAGCAATCGAGTCAGATGAAAACAATGCAAGCTTTTCTACCATGCATGATGACTTTTACGATGCTGATGTAAATTTTACAGAATATCCTAAAAATGAAGATAATTTAGAAATTTCGTTAGAACGCGATGATATTTACGATATTCATGATGGGCTAAATGTTCCGTTTGGAATAAGAAAAGAAAATAATACTCTAATGATGGGTAATTCAGTGGTAGCACTCTCTAAAAGTTTGGATAAAGGAAATATGTTTTTGATTAGAATTGGAGATAAAACCTATAATTTAACACCAGGGTTAAAAGAACTTTTATTTCGGAAAAAACCTGAATTAAGTACAATATCAAACAAAGATAAACTTGATTACAAAGATATGTTACATCGTACAAATGCTCATAAAAGAGATTTTAGTTCTAAAGGTCAGCTAAGAGGGGACAAAGGAATCAAATATCGAGAAATTATTAAACCGCTATTTTCAGAGACTTCAAGCGATGTCATTTTAAAACATGGAGGCAGTCTGCCAAAACTCAAAAAATATAAAACAAGCACTGATTTGGTATATTGGGACGATCCTAATGAATTGGTTGAGAGATTGAAGTTATTGGTAGCTTCAAGAGATGCAGGCAATTCAAACCATGATAATGAAATTTTATCCATAATTGAAGAATTGAAAGAAGCTAATATAATAAAAGAATAAATGCTATGCATAGCAAACTTTCAATTCAGTATCATATAGTTCTTCATACTGAACATTGTTAAACATAAAAATCTAAATAATGAGCAAAGTTGATGTGGTAAATGAAATTCATAAAAATGCTAGGGTGAACTTCCAAAGACGAAATGTTATTATGAAAGATATAGATGATCTGTGGCAAGCGGATTTAATTGATATGCAATCAATTTGTAAAGAAAATAAAAAAATTAGATTTATTTTGGCCATTATCGATACATTTTCAAAATTTGCATGGGTATTTCCTATGAAAAGTAAAAAGAAAGACATTGTATGTAAGAGTCTTAAAATTTTGTTGGATAAAGGGCGCATACCTAAAAATCTGCAAACCGATAATGGAGCAGAATTTTATAATAATAAATTTAATAATCTTATGAAATCATATCATATTAATCATTATTCAACATTTTCCACTAAGAAGGCTTCAATAGTTGAAAGATTTATTAGAACATTGAAATCAAAATTATACAAAGAATTTAGTTTACAAGGTAATTATGATTGGATAACTAGCGCTCTTCAAAATGTTATATATAAATATAATCATACCTACCATCGTACTATAGATGAGCTACCAGCAAACGTTGATAATAATAATAAAAAACGCATATTACAAAGATATATACCGCTGGCAGAAAAAGTTAATGTAAAGAATAAGTTTAAAGCAGGAGATTATGTGCGAATCAGTAAGTACAAAGGAACATTTGAAAAGGGCTATACTCCTAACTGGTCGACTGAAATATTCAAAATTCGAAAAATACAAAACACAGCTCCAATTACTTATTTAATTGAAGATACAATTAAAGGTCAGCCTATTTTAGGAGCATTTTATGCTGAAGAACTTCAAAAAACAATGCATCCTGAAATATACTTAGTCGAAAAAATTCTTAAGCGGAAAGGCAGCAAGGTTTTAGTGAAATGGCTAGGCTTGTCCTCTGCTGAAAATACCTGGATTGATAAATGGAATATATTATAATAAAACATATTTATTCAGCGTTCAAACCATTATCTACCAGTCTCGTGATGTGTTTTAGAGAGAGCGGTCTTCTCAATTGGCTTATAAATCATTTACCATTTGAATTGCATTTACCTGGATACAATTATTGCGGCCCTGGCACAAAATTAATGAAGAGACTTAAACGTGGTGAAAAAGGTGTTAATAAATTAGACGAATATTGTAAAGAGCACGATATTGCTTATCACAGATCAGCAAACTTAAAAGATAGACATAAAGCAGATTTCATATTGTTAGAAATGGCAAAAAAACGTGCAGATGCTTCTGATGCGAGTGCAGGTGAAAAATTCGCAGCTCATCTAGTAAGCAAAGCTATGCTAGCAAAAATTAAAACAGGTGCAGGTCTTAAAAGAAACTGTAAAAAAATGGGTTCCAGAAAAGCTTTAGACAGCGGCTTGAAAAATAAGTTAGCAAATGTTATTAGTAAAACGAAAAAACATATACAAAAATTAAAACCAAAATGCAAGAAAACGGCAATAGAATTAGCTATGGCTGCTGCTAGAGAATTAGTTGATAATTCATCTATTAAACTTCCTCGTATTATTCCAATACCAAAAACTGGCGGAGTATTGCCTTTAATTCCTATTTTTGCGGGACTGTCAGCTGCGGGAGCCTTAGCAGGAGGTGCATCTGGTATTGCTAAAACTATTACTGAATACAGGATGGCTAAAAAGCGTTTAGCTGAATTGAAAAGACATAATGAAAAAATGGAAGCTCTTTGCATTGGAAAGGGATTACATCTTAAGCCACATAAGGATGGATTTGGAATTTATGTCTCTAAAGAAAAAAACTAAAGAATCGGCTACCCAATCGAGCCTTAACTAATTTAGATATTTTAAAATACGGAAATAACATTCCCTATTTTCGAGGAGTCTTTATGAGAGATGAGCTCCCAAATCGACCCTTTAGAAAAGAATGTGGGATCATTAATTTAGATAGTTCTAAAAATCCTGGTTCTCATTGGGTAGCCTATGTAAAATATAATTATAATAAATCTGTAGAAGTGAAAATTCTGTACATTCAAAATATCAAAAAAATAAATAGCAGGGGGTGTTACTAGACCGACACCGAACCCAAAAATGTGATTAAAAAAATTTTTGTCTGTCTGTCTGTCTGTCTGTCTGTCTGTTTGTTCAGGCATCACGCAAAAACTACCGGTTCGATTACGATGAAACTTGGTATAATTATTCTTTAATAGCCTGGGCACAACACTGGGTACTTTTTATCCCGGAAAAGTATATAGAATTCAAACCAAACTTACCCAAAGTTATTATCAATTATTGCTTAAACAGTTAATGGTACGATGATGAAACTAAGCATAAGCGTTGTTTGTTATAATTTGAAAAAAGTAATTTTAACATTTTTGCTAATTCCACCTCCAAAGGTATAAAAAAGGAGGGTAAAGTTTGTATGGGACAACGTGATTCCTTGGTCCGATCTACTTAAAATTTGGCATATAGCATTACCAACATAATTGATGGAAGACGTGTTTCGTATTTTATTGAAATTTACACTATAACGAGCTAAAAAGGGAATGTAAATTATTTTGGGAGTGATTTTCTCCGGAGTTGATATCAATACTCCTTAAATACTCTTATTTTATACTTAAATTACTTTTTATTTTGACACATAATTTGTGAAAGTTCAATACAATTGACGTTTTCATTTATGTTTTACTTCAAACTTTAAACAGATGATTTTACTACAAAGCCATAAAGTTAAATAAAAAGCGCTATATTGGTATAATATTAACCAAATATGCTTTATGGAAGTATTATTGCTAATTTATTAAAATTTTGTGTGACAAAAATACATTTGTGAAAAGAAGAAGAAAATTCTAAGATGGCTAGCCAGAAAAATGAAAGACCACGCTTCAGGTAGTATTCACTGCATGTTACCATCTACGCTCAATCCTTACGACAAAGTTTGTCAGGAGCCCTAAGCGACTGGTCATGGAAGGCATGAACTTTATTCTACATAGTGCCGACTGCATTCTGTCAGGAAACAGACTCAGTCTTTGTAAAATACGGGAATGGCCTCTACGTAGACTACATTCGAGAGGACTGAAAAGAGCCATTACAATGAACATTAACGCTCGGCTGACGAAATTTACATTGTTATTACGTTACTAGGTCTTGGTTGGACCACCTGTATTAGGAGGACAAAGCCTACAGTAGTTCGGTTTGTCCAAACGTCGTAGGCTGGGACTACCTGAAGAAGGAAATAAGTTACGATGTCAATGGCTTAGAAGAGAAGTTGTGTCAAGTAATAGTTTAGCCATTGAATTAAGAAATGTATTTAAGAAATAAATTTACTTAGCTCATATTACTTTGCGTTATGAATTTGTTAATCAGAAATCTAACTAGGTATTATTATAAATGCGAATGTTTGTGAGTGTGGATGTTTGTTACTCTTTCACGCTGTAACGGCTGCACGGATCTAGCTGAAATTTGGTGCCTACAGAGATATGTTATAGTCTAGGAACAAAATTTCACGCAGGCGAAGCTGCGGGCATCAGCTAGTGTAAAATATAATACCTATATAGAATATTTCGACAGTTATGGTAATCTTAAACCCCCAAAGGAATTTATAAGATATGCAGGCCCTAAAGTTCATTATAATTATGATAATATACAGGGAAATCATCCTTTTAATTGCGGACATCTATGTTTGAACTTTTTAAACAACTTTTGGAGTGATCAAAGGATAAAATAAAGAAGACCTTTGAAACAAGTTCAGTATGTAAGCTTGTCTCCAGCTATTACTATCTCTATTAATATACATTTTAAAGAAGATCATATTGAACTACATTTGCAGTATCTAAGAAAAACAAAATGATATTGTATTATAAAAACTCTATAGCCAATATAAAGCGCCTTACTTCTACTAAGACGTTCAAGGAGCGAAGACGTAAGAAAAAATTAATAAACTTGACGAAGTCGAATAAAGATTTTCTTAAAGCTCTAGGTTTCACACTATGAATATACTACAGGTTACTGAATTACCGCGCTTCGATACTTCGATTGAAAGTTATCAAATCCATTCTTATAATCCCTATAACAATAGCTTTAGAGAAAACGATGAAATCAGAATCCCCATACACCAGCAAGACATATATGCGCTACCATCAGCCAGTTCAATTTACATCGAAGGCGAGGCAAAAATCTTCGGTAAAGATGGGAAACCGCTTAAGAAAAGCATTGCATTCACTAATAATTTCGTTATGTATTTGTTTCAAGACATCAGATATGAAGTGAATGGTATAGAAATAGATCGAATTAAAAATTCAGGTATAACGTCGACGATAAAATCATATATTTCATTAAATGAAGGAGAAAATAAAGTTGCTGCCTTATGGGGATGGAACTTGGATGGATTCAAAAGTGATGGTCATTTTAGTGCTTTTATACCGTTAAATAAAATTTTAGGATTTGCTGAAGATTATAATAAGATCGTGATAAATTGTAAGCATGAACTTATACTGAATAGAAGTAATTCGAATTTAAATAGTATAATACTTACTGATGACATTGCGCATTTTCAAATAGACGTACTAAGAGTACAATGGAAAGTACCTCATATAAAAGTGTCAGATCGTGAACGATTGACACTTTTAAGACATTTAGAAAGAGATAAACCTATCCAAATGGCGTTTAGAAATTGGGACTTATATGAATATCCTTTACTGCCGAAAAGCACAAAACATTCTTGGTCAGTTAAAACGGCGTCACAATTAGAAAAACCTCGATATGTAATTTTCTGCTTACAAACTAATAGAAAGAGTAATAAACTCATAGATAGCTCGCTTTTCGATCATTGTGAAGTAACTAATGTAACATTGTTTTTGAATTCAGAATATTATCCATATGAGCCTTTGGGTTTAAAGTTCTCTGAGAATAAATACAGTATATTATACGATATGTATGTGAAATTTCGCCAGTCGTATTACAACAGCCCTGTCGATCCCTTGCTTGATTTGAAAGACTTTAAAGAAAAGGCACCGCTTTTCATCTTAGATTGTTCAAGGCAAAACGATAGTTTAAAAACAGGACCAGTTGATGTGCGCTTAGAATTTGAATGTTCAACGCTGGTCCCAGATAATACAACCGCATATTGTTTAATTATAAATGACAGAGTTGTGGAATACAGACCTCTGAGTAATATTGTGCGTTGATTATCATGACGGCTATTGTAGATGTTCAAGGTTTTAAAACAGAAGCAAATGAATTTATTGTAAAAGAAATTGCCATAATTGGTAATAAAAAAATGCAGATGTTTCTAATAAAACCACCGTTTCCATTTTATGCTTTGACAAAACAAGAAAGAAGGCAAGTAAGCTGGATTGAACGTAATCGTAAAATATACTGGAATGAGGGAATTGTACCGTACGAAAATCATCAGAATTTGATTCAAGATATTTTGAGACGTAAATGTGTTTATGTCAAAGGTGTTGAAAAAGTGCAATGGTTAAAAAATATATTAAATAGTGATAACGTATGTAATTTAGAAGATAAAGGCTGTCCTAATTTGTTAAGCTTATATGACAAATACGATCATTCCCTTGATGTGTATAGTTGTATTTATCATGACTCTATTTGCGCTTTAAAAAATGTTATGTGTTTAAAGAAATGGTGTTCAGATAATAAGAAACATATCTTTAATAAAATTTACTTTATACAATAAAATATTTTAGTGAACAATATAATCGTTTCATTTGCTAATAATCTAAAATCAAAGATTTCTTAACATGACCTTAAAAATTGGAGATCTAGTTCAGGTAGTAATAGTAGAATGGCGATTATGTGGACTTCATATTGTAAAAATCATAAACTACGAGCAGTACAGTGCTATATTAATACCTACCAGAAAACAAAACGGTAGATTCTTTGAAATTTGTTTTGAAGGACTGATGCTGTGGGCTCGGATAATTAGAATCGATAATAATCTTATTGATTTAACTAGTATATGACAATACTGGAACACCTTATAATACAATGGAGTATAGCTGTTCAAGCCCATACTTAGTTAAAGGCAGTTGAGCTCTAAATCACGATATCGTTTATTTACCCAACAGTATTGTCTGCATCGCGCTATTGTTTATTTACATAACAATAAAGTTAATCACAATATAATATTGTCTGCTTCGCGATATTGTTTGTTTACACACCAATATTGTCTGAATCACGATAGTGTTTATTTACATGACAATATTATTAATCCCATTACAATATTGTCTGAATCGCGATAGTGTTTAGTTACATGACAATATTGTTAATCCCATTACAATATTGTCTGAATCGCGATATTGTTTGTATACACGACAATATAGTCTGAATCGCGATAGTGTTTGTTTACGCGACAATATTGTCTGAATCGCGATATTGTTTATTTACACGACAATATTGCCTGAATCGCGTATCAGTGTGAATCGCGATATTGAAATTTTTATGTATTGTATATAAGTCAGCAATTTAATTAAATATATTAAGTACTCTCTCAGATTGTTTTATTTCAATCTCGTGGCGCGTACATTTGGTCCTGACGAGTCGGATGGACAGGAGGCATAGAAATTAGAGTGGATCGCTCCGTAATGCCGCATAACCAACGCCCTGCGTGGTGGTTGGGGAACGACCTGAAGAAATTCAGTGCCGTTCAAAAGTGAAGTAGTGCAGTGTATCTACGAACAGTATAGTAGTATAGATTACGAACAGTATAGTAGTGCAATTTACGAACAATATGGTAGTGCAGTTTGAAAGAACAGTTCAGTAGTGAAGTTAAGTGTAGTGCTTCTGGAGACGTTGTGCTGGCGTACAAGTGCCAGCGCACAGCTGCTGAAGAAGTCCTGCTGAAGAAGTCCTGCTGGAGAAGACCCGATGAAGAACACCTGCCAAGAAGACCTGGTGGAAAAGAGGTGCTGAAGCAGAACTGTTGGCGCGCAGGTGGTGCTGCTACTGGAGCGCAACTGCTGGCGCACAGGTGCTGGAGCACAACTGCTGGCACACAACTGCTGGCACACAACTGCTGGCACACAACTGCTGGCGCACAGGTGGCGCTGCTGCTGGAGCGTGACGGCTGGCGCACAGGTGCCGCTGCTGAAGACAAGGTGCTGCTGCTGGAGAACAGCTGCTGACGCACAACTGCTGGCGCACAGGTGCTGCGGTTGGAACGCAAGTGCTGGGTTCTGCTACCGTGGTCGTCGTGCACTGGTGCTGGAACTGATGCTGAGGCTGGCGCTGACCTGACTTCGAGGTTTCCCGACAAGGGGCGCTACCAGGCCGTTGTTGAAAGTAGTGCGTGTGCATAGATACTTGTCTTAGTTCAGTGCGTTGGTCTTATCGGAATGCAGTGAGTGCGGAGAAAATATCTTAGTGCATTGGTGTTTATTGGATTGCAGTGATTTGGATTTCAGTGACTGGTGTGCAAGGACAAACTGTAAGTAGAACTGTAATACTTTCTGTGTGTTTTCCCACTGTGTATGAAACACAGATTATTTTTAATTTATCTGACTTTGTAATTTTAAGTATTCAGTTAGATTGTTTCAGTAAGGTCTGTAGTTTCAAAGATTTAGTTAGATTAGTTAGTAATTTTCAATAAGTTCATAAATTCTTGACTCTTGACTACTTAGCTGTTGCCTGTAGATAATCTTGACATTGTTTATTTTTATTGACTTGTGTTGCATAAATTATAAAAATGGAAACTTTAATGAAGGTCCAACTTAATAATAAAGTTATTATTGAAAAGGGTTTCATCAACTTCAAAAAGTCTACCAAGGAAAGATTAACTCTAACATATGCAACCACTAGATTAGAAGCTTTAGAAGAGCAATGGAAAGAGTTTAGTAAGACACATAGAAGTATCATTGAACGGGCAACGGACTCAGACGTAAAGAGTTGTAACTATTTCACGAATGACTTGTATGATGAAACCGAAGAAACTTATTTCACGTATAAGTCAGAATTAAAAGAACTTATTCACAGTAAAAACACTTTAAATAATAGTAGCAGTGATGAAAGTAATAGCAAACAATCAAATGTCAGATTGCCAAAAATTTCCTTGCCTACATTTTCGGGACTGTATTCAGAATGGATCTCATTTCGCGATCTATTCTTATCGTTAATACATAATAATCATTCATTGGATACAGTTCAAAAATTGTATTATTTAAAAGGTCATCTTTCTGGGGAAGCAGAACAGTTACTTCGCCACACTCCTGTAACTGCATCAAATTATCAGGAATGCTGGTCTACTCTTACAAAGAGATATGGCAACAAACGGTTTCTTGCAAATTGTATGCTTAAACGCTTTATAAACCAACCCAGTATCACTCGAGAATCCTCGCATAGTATTAAGAATTTATTAGATACTACAGTAGACTGCTTGCATGGCTTGCGTACTTTAGACGTTGATGTCAGTTCTTGGGACGCTATTGTTGTTTATTTAGTTAGTGGTAAATTAGATGCCGAGTCACGAAAATTATGGGAAACCAACATTGGTTCAAGTGAACAATTGCCCACATTTGAAGATTTCAAACTATTTCTTGAGTCTAGATTTCGATCATTGGAGTATTTGGACACAAAATCTGATAGATCAAGTAATGGCAACAACAGTAGTCGTGCCGAGGCTGTCAATTCATTTCATGTCACTCAACAATCTTGTGTGTTATGTGCAGGTGACCATAAGTTATGTCACTGTAAACAGTTTGCAGGGAAATCTTGCGACGAGCGTCGTAGGTTTGTCCGAGTCAGCAAGTTATGTTTTAACTGTTTAGCAAGACATCACTTTGTTAATGAATGTCGCCAATTTACAACATGTCGTGTTTGTAAAAAGAAACACCACTCATTACTTCACCCCAAAACGATAGCCACTTCTAGTCATTCTGTTGAAAACTCAGCAGAAAATAATGTTGTTGTTGCTTCCGCATCCATTTCATCTACGCAAAGGGATACTCACCCCGTTTGTTGTAATCACGGGCTGCTAGCCACAGCTCTGGTCCACGTTGCGTCAAGAACGGGAACTGCTAAGGTTTTAAGAGCTGTGTTAGATCAGGGCTCTCAAGTCTCATTTATCACTGAGGCTGCAGTTCGGTTCTTGGGACTTCGCAAGAGACCTACTCACACAGGCATACACAGGTTAGGTGATGACGAGGGTAGCGCTGTACCCTCTAGGTCACTTGTGACATTCAATTTACAGTCTCGCCTAGACCCCAAGTTTAATTTGGTCGTTGATGCCTATGTGTTAAAAAAGCTCACAAATCATCTTCCCGATAAAAAGATTACTAAGGTTTCACAATCCATTTCCAGTCTACAATTAGCTGATCCATTATTCCATTTGCCTGCAAACGTAGACTTGTTGTTAGGCACTAGTGTAGTCAGCGAGGTGTTATTAGAGGGCTTGTTTAAAGGTCCACCTGGAACACCAGTAGCTCAAAATACCAAACTGGGATGGATCGTATCGGGTAAGATCCAATCGTCTGCAGTTTCTAGTGTTTCTATGTGTTATCACACGGTGATAGCACCGGATGTCAATGATCTCCGTCAACAATTAGCGTCGGAACCTTCTTTCAATACAGTCCTCTTGACAAAGGAAGAACAAAAATGTAAAGACTTCTACTCCAGTACAACTAAATGTGATACAACAGAGCGCTATGTAGAAAAACTATCATTGAAAACCGATCAACCATGTTGTATCACTGGCAGTTCAGAGATCCTTGCTCGTAGACGTTTTCTAAACCTAGAAAAACGATTGAAGGAATCACAACTTAGAATACAGTCCACTGATGCTATCAATGAAAATATTCAGCTGTGTCACGCTGAAATTGTTCCACAGGTAGAATCGCAAAATGATGCCTTCTATCTACCGCATCACGCAGTAGTGCGTGAACATAAAAGCACTCAACAAGATGGTCTACTGGAACTCCATGGAATATCCGACGCCTCTAACGTCGCTCACGCTTCCGATGGAGTAGTTTACACCAGTCCAGCCGTATCTAAGAATAGGGTGGCCCCTGTACTTTTCTCAAAACTTCATTGTGAAGTTTCGGGCACCTTAGACATCTTTAAGAAAATTATTCATGTCTGGACTGACTCAACAGTAGCTCTCGTCTGGTTGAGTTATCATCGCAGCCGCTGGAAAATATTTGTAGACAATCCAGTATCAGAAGCGATTTCCACCAAGGAAATCAAGCAATGGTCATATAAGCGTACCTTGTATGGCGGACCTCAATCAATATTTGTGCTTGGTTACTTGTGATACAAGTATAGAATAACACGGAGACTTGTTAAGCACGATGGCAGAAACAAAGAAGATCAACTTCCAAACTTGTTTCCATTTTTACTCATCCGAAAGTACCTTAACAGGTTGCATCCGGTCATTTTTGGAGGCGAATGGTGAAACCTCTAATCTTAGCAAATAGAACGCTGGCAATTGTCTCAACGCATGGTATAGAGCTTTTGGCACAAGTATTCTCATAAATATATCTTGTTCAGTTCATCTATCACAGTAACAACTTCTCGCACAGTAACTCTACAGGCTCATAGCAGAGAAACATGCTGGCTCGGACAAGGTCACCAGAGTTGTTTCCCTACGTTTTAGGATATATATAATTATTGAATCTGTATCAAAATTAATCATATTGATTGTTACCTTTTAATTGTTTTAATATTATTGTTATTGTTATCATGTTTAGTTATGCCTTTAATGTCTGTTATTTTTTATTTTATAAGCACTGGTTCTGGACATTCTGTCCATGGTGGGCGGTATGTTCAAGCCCATACTTAGTTAAAGGCAGTTGAGCTCTAAATCACGATATCGTTTATTTACCCAACAGTATTGTCTGCATCGCGCTATTGTTTATTTACATAACAATAAAGTTAATCACAATATAATATTGTCTGCTTCGCGATATTGTTTGTTTACACACCAATATTGTCTGAATCACGATAGTGTTTATTTACATGACAATATTATTAATCCCATTACAATATTGTCTGAATCGCGATAGTGTTTAGTTACATGACAATATTGTTAATCCCATTACAATATTGTCTGAATCGCGATATTGTTTGTATACACGACAATATAGTCTGAATCGCGATAGTGTTTGTTTACGCGACAATATTGTCTGAATCGCGATATTGTTTATTTACACGACAATATTGCCTGAATCGCGTATCAGTGTGAATCGCGATATTGAAATTTTTATGTATTGTATATAAGTCAGCAATTTAATTAAATATATTAAGTACTCTCTCAGATTGTTTTATTTCAATCTCGTGGCGCGTACAATAGCAGATCATCGTAGTAGTGTTATATGGGAGCGCTCTGCATTGCGAACCGAGCGCAGATTAGCTTAATAGTGTAATATTGGGGCGTACTGCATTGCGAACCGAGCGCAGATCAGCTTAATAGTGTAATATTGGGGCGTACTGCATCGTGAACCGAGCGAATGCGAGGTGAAGTGATGCAGAAGCCCCAATATTACCCTACTGTCGGCGAGTGCTAAGAAGACAAGGAGAACGCTTTGCAGAGGCATGTTTCGAAGAAATCACACCTTATGGTGGGGGCTCTGTTATGTTTTGGGCAGGAATAAATTCAATGGAACGTACAGAGTTAGTCTTCATTGAAAACGGCTCACTGACTGGGCATCGATACATAACGGAAGTTCTAATTCCTAATGCACAACCCGCATTGGCCGCTCTAGGTTAAGACTCGATTTTTATGGACGACAATGCTCGCGCCCACCGATCCCGCGATGTTAATGCGTATGTGCAAGAGGTCGGCATTCGTCGTTTGGATTGGCCAGCTCGAAGTCCCGACCTCAATCCCATAGAGCATGTCTGGGACGTTCTAAAACGGCGTGTGAGATCAGTACACCCGGCTTCGCAGACCATCAGAGAGCTGAAGAATGTGATTACTGCAGAGTGGGAACGTATTCCGCAAGCAAGTATCCGGGATATACTCGCTAGCATGCCCAGACGAATTCAAGCTGTGATTTTAGCTAAAGGGGGTCACACTCGATACTAAACATTTATCTGCTTTTACTTTATTAAAGAAAAACAAACAAAAAAACCTTTTTATTTTTACTTCATGAGCATAATGCACTACTAGCGAACATACACTACTAGCGAGGTTTAGCATTATTTCCCATAAATTGTAACAAAATTTTATGAAATACTGATGAAAACGATTATTTTCTTATTAATTTACCAAATTGTGAGTATAAAACTACCTATAAATAAATATCAAACAAAGCAATATTAACATTTAAAATGGTTCATTGCTTAGGTGCCCGTTTTTTTTGCAAATGAGTGTATTATTTGGTTTATTCATATAGGTGTATGTAGTATAAATATTAGTGACCGACCGAAGGTTCGGTTTCGGCCAAAAAATCAAGTTCCGGCCGCAGTTTCGGTACAGTTTCGGGGTTATAGATTTACAAACGACTTCCAATCAACAGTTATAATAATATATATTTTACAGAATCCTAAAAAGGTGATCTAGGACATTACATAACCCTGCCCCTTTGTTGTCGGTTCCGTTGACTTCGTTGGTCATCTTTTTTTTTTATATTCAGCTCGCCAAATTGACGTCGCCACCAACCTGATGGTAAGCCGTGGCGCATCTAGCGATTGGGGGCCAGTCTCACAGCCCTTAAGACTTTCGACAGTGGTCCTCAAGTTGGCGGCCCTGTGATGTGCCTCTTCACGCTCCTGTTGAAGAACCCGGGATTGTAAGATGAGGGAAACACGTGTGCAGGCAGGTCGTTCCATGTTTTTATAGTTCGACAGAGGAACGATCTTTTGAAACGCTCGGTTCTGGCGAAAATTCTCTCCACTGTGTATGAGTGGCATCTCTGCCCGGCACGCGTTGTTCGGGATCGGAAAGGAGATGGGATCAGGTTGAAGAGCTCTTCAGAACATTCGCCGTGATACATTCGGTAGAAGGCAGTCAAGGACGCTATGGTTCTTCGCTGCGCCAACGTGCAACGGTTCGAGGACTCCCGTCGCCTGAGGACAACCAATTACTCGGACAGCACGTCTCTGCATAGCGTCAAGCGCGTCTAGTAGGTACCTCGAGGAGTCATCCCAAAGGTGAGAGCAGTACTCGACGCAGGGGCGAATCTGCGTCTTGTACAGTAAACATCTCTGATGTGGCGTGCAATACCGTCTCACCTTATTTAAGACTCCTAGTTTCCGCGAGGCGAGCCCAATACAGCTCTCTATGTAGTTTTTGTGATTGAGCTCACGCCGGACGTCTATACCGAAGTAGAGTAATATTGAGAGTTCTAACTCACTCCGCTCGTTAAAACTCTCAATATTACTGATCTATAACTCTCAATAGCACATGCACGATTGAGAGTTCTAACTCACTTCGTTATTACAGGTGGTGGTGCAATATAATAACTCTTTGTAAAATCATTTACCTAAGCCAACGTTCGACATTTTAATGCTGTTCAATACACTACCGTTCAATCGGCTCTCTGCGATCCCCTGCGTCGTAATTGTGAAGAAAGATGCTCTGTTAGTTAGCGATAGAGTTATTTCATAAACAGTACAATCTTACGTTTACCTATTGTGTTGTCTGTAAGCAGTTTTGGTATACCTATTTACGGTTATAAATACATAATGTCATAATTACATCTGTTCATAACCAGCCCGTCAGCATTGCATCAAACATGAAATTCATTAAACAAGCACAATCGTTACAGATTAGTATAATCTGTAATGATTTACCAAAAATCGAGTTACGCCATGGAGAATTATTGCCGAATACAGTACGTTGCATCATTTGCGGACCATCAAATTGTGGAAAAACCAATTTGTTAATTGGTCTCCTTTTGCACGAAAATGGATTGACATTTCATAATGTTTATGTATATTCTAAAACTCTATATCAACCAAAGTACATTTTTTTAGAAAAGGTTTTACGAGGAGTACCAGGAGTCAGTTTTCAGAAATATCAGGCAAATGATGACGTTATGAAAGTTTCAGATGCAAAACCTAATTCAGTGATTATTTTTGACGATGTAGCATGTGAAAATCAAAGTAATATGCGTGATTATTTTGCCATGGGAAGACATAAATTGATTGACAGTTTTTATTTAAATCAAACTTATAGTAAAATACCTAAACAACTAATAAGAGATAACGCTAACTTAATTGTGCTTTTTAAGCAAGATGAAATTAATTTGAAACATGTTTATGAAGAACATGTTAACACTGACATGACGTGGTTGGAATTTCGTAACATGTGTTCTCAAATATGGAAAGAGCCTTATGACTATGTTGTGATTAATAAAGACTGTCCTAAAAACAACGGGTGCTATAGAAAAAAGTTTGACACTTTTGTAGAATTAGATAAAATTTGAATATTTAAATAGACAGCTTTCAGTTTCTTGTTATTCTTTAATCGGCTCTTATTGGATTACCATCTATTTCACATAATGGAAAAATCATTGAAAAAACAAATTGTAGATGCAACACAAGCTGTAAGGAAAAAAATACGTACCATGAAGGATTTTGAAGAAAATAACAGACAAGTGCTTGATACAGTTTTTAAGCCTGTTACAGAATCTCTCAATTTAATAGCCAACACTAATAACCACTTAGCTCTAACAAAAAAGGAGGAAAAAATAGAACCCCAAGAACCACAAGACCAAGATATGAAAGAAACAGATGATAGCAGTATTGCTAGTAACGAATCGGAACCCTCATCGGACTCTTCATTTCAGTCATTAGTCGGTACTAATCCAGATGCATCATCTTGGTCGTTATCTTCACAAGTACTATTAGATGTACCATTTGGTATAAGAAAAGAACGTGGAAAGTTAATGTTAGGTTCTGCTAACATAACAATTGGGGATAAAGTTATTACTGTAGCCGGACACAAGTACGAAAGTACACCTGGGTTGCGAGAGTTACTGTTAAAAAAAGACATTGATCTGAGCTTGGTTAATGACCATGACAAACAAAATTATAAGGCAATGTTACTTGTAACGAATGCACATCGTCGTGATTTCGATTCAAAAAAACCAATTAAAAGTAATAAAGGACAAAAATATTTGCAAGTTATTAAACCACTTTTCGATCAAGAAAGTAGAAGTCCCAGCTGTAGACAGAAAGTAGGAAAAGGATTACCCTTAACAAAAATGTGGAAAAAAAATACAGATTTTGTATATTGGGATGATCCCAATGAATTGGTTGATAGATTAAAGTTATTAATTGCTTCTCGAGATGCTGGTAACACAGGACTAGACAATGAAATAATATCTATCATTGAAGAACTGCGTGAAAGCAAAATCATTAAATAAATAAATCTACTAATATTATATGTGTGTCATTTTACTATATACCGTACAACATAATACACCTATAATATGAATGTAGACAAATTTGGTCATTATATTCATAAGCGAATGCGTATATCGGAAATACTTGATTTTAATGATAACGCATTAATAAAATCTGATAATGGAGATTATGACTTGAAGACATCAAGGTTAAAAGGCGTCAAACCTCCTCAAGACGCAGATGATGCAGTAAATAAAGCTTATGTAGATGAATTGAAAGGTGTACTAATGAATGACTTACAAAAATTACAAAGTTCTATTCCAAATAGTGTTCAAAACCACATTGAGAAAGCTTTAAAAACAATAATGTCTGAGATAATGACTCATTTGGAAAATACATTTTATACAAGAAAAGCAGTTGATAGACTAATTCAAGACGCAATTCAATCTATATTAAAAGATCGAAAAATATAGGCCTTAAAGTTTGTTAAAATGACGAAACAACAAATCGTTAATGAAATACATAAAGCAGCACGAAAAAATTTTCCTCGAAGATCTGTAATTTTAAAAGGTGTTGATGATTTGTGGCAAGCAGATTTAGTTGATATGCAAAATCTAAAAACCTTTAATAAAGGATATAATTATATTTTAATTGTTATTGACTGCTTCTCAAAGTACGTTTGGGTGGAACCGTTAAAAACTAAATCCAAACATGATGTCTCTCATGCATTTGAAAAATTACTTTTTACTAATCACAGGAAACCAACTCATCTGCAAACTGATATGGGTACTGAGTTCTATAATTCTACATTTCAAAAGCTTTTACAGAACTATAATATTAATCACTATTCTACATTTTCAACCAAAAAGGCTTCAATTGTAGAACGAGTTATTAAAACAATTAAAAATAAATTGTACAAATACTTTAGCTTGAACGGTCACTATAAGTGGATAGATGGTGGCTTGAACGGTGTTGTGAAGACATATAACAACACAAAACATCGTACTATTAAATTGGCACCTGTTAATGTCAATAAGTTTAATGAAACGGACATTAAAAATAATATTATGAACTCCGTGATAAAGGTAACCCGAAAATGTCGTCCAAAGTTTATAATTGGTGATAAAGTTCGAATTAGTAAGTACAAACATATATTTGAGAAAGGATACACTCCTAACTGGTCAACAGAATTATTTTCTATAAAAAAGATAAATAACACTGTACCAATAACATATCATATTGAAGATAATCAAAAACAACTCATATTGGGAACTTTTTACGAACAAGAGCTTCAAAAGTCGTCCTGCCCTGGTGTCTATTTGATAGAAAAGGTATTAAAAAAGAAAGGAAACAAACTGTTTGTAAAATGGTTGGGTTTAAATAACAAAGAGAACAGTTGGATTGATAAGACTGCAATAGTGGAATAAGTTAATTATATAAGTGATACATAATTTTAAAGTATATTCATTAGTCTTTGGACGATGCAAGGTGGTGGACTAATAAACAGTATCATTAATCATTTACCATTCGAACTACACATACCCGGTTATAACTATTGTGGACCAGGAACAAAGCTTTCAAAACGATTACTACGTGGTGATAAAGGTGTAAACAAGTTAGACGAAGCTTGTATGCATCACGATATCGCATACGCAAACTACACGGACCTACCTAACCGTCAAAAAGCTGACTTACGTCTTATAGATATGGCTAAACAAAGACTTAAGGCAAAAGATGCTCAAACAGGGGAAAAGATTAGTTCGTGGATAGTAAACAAAGTTATGAAAGCTAAATTGAAGTCTGGTGCTGGTGTTAAGACCTTTAATAACTTTGTTAAAAAAATAAAAAGAAAAATCAAAAAACTCTCACCTAAAGATGATAAGTCATTAATAAATATGGCTTATATGGTTGCTCGAAAATTAGTTCCATGCCTTCCAAAAGTTCGAGTACCTCGAATGATACCTATACCAAAAACTGGAGGCATTCTACCTTTAATCCCAATTTTTGCTGGTTTGTCTGCTTTAGGAGCATTAGCCGGTGGTGCAGCTGGTATTGCAAAAACAGTGAATGATTATAAACACGGTCAGAAAAAATTGCAAGAAACTGAACGTCATAATAAAACTATGGAGGCTATAGCAATAGGCAAAGGTTTATACATTAAACCACATAAGCAAGGTCAGGGATTGTTTATAAATCCTTCAAAAAACTAATTGATCAGCTACCTAATCGCGCTTTAACTAATATCGATATTCAGAAGTTTGACTATTGTATTCCCCACTTTCGAGGAGTTTATATGAGGGATCAGTTACCAAAAACCCCAAAACGAATTGAATGTGCTATAGTTAACCTAGATAATTCGAGAAATGATGGAACGCATTGGGTAGCTTATGTTAAAATAAACAATTATTGTGAATATTTTGATAGCTATGGTGATTTAAAACCGCCAAGAGAATTAATGCTATATTTTAAGAACTGTGATGTTCATTATAACTATGATAGATATCAACAATTTAACACAATAGTTTGTGGACATATGTGTTTAAGTTATTTGCAAACTTTTTGGATTAAATACTATAAATCTTTATTATAATTATAATACTTTAAATAAAAATACTATAAATCTTATATCACTCTTTCATTTCCATCATTTGCAAGATGTCACTCACCTTATCGATAACTGGAAACTCATCGGTATTATCTACCTATTATCCAAACACGTTGCCATTAGTTGGGGAGTATGAATGTGCATTATTACATTTCTCTACGTATAATTCTATTCCAAATTTTGATAATACAAACAATAAATTATACTATGGTTCTAAAAATGTTATTGAGATACCTGAAGGAACTTATGAATTACAAGATATTGGTGACTATTTAAAAACTGAGATAAAAGATGCATCCATAAAACTCCATTGTAATAACAACACCTTAAAAACTATTTTATTTTGTACATCAACTATAGATTTTACTAAAGAAGGTACATTTGGAAGTTTATTGGGATTTAAAAAACAGATCTTAGAAGCAAATAAATATCATGTATCAGAGTTTCCAGTTAACATTTTACCTACGACTGTCATAAGGATTGAATGTGACATAGTTAGCGGTTCTTATATAAACGGTCAATCCAGTCACATCTTGCACGAATTTGCACTTAATGTTCCACCTGGATACAGGATTATAGAAATTCCGAAAAACGCAATCTACTTTCCAATAAACCAAACCAATATAAGCTGCATACAGATAAGGCTGTTAGATATAAATAATAACTTAATAAATTTGCGAGGTGAAGAAGTGCAGTTGTATCTACATATCAGAAGAAAACAATGATAGATTATAATAAATATGTGGTTCGTCCAACTAAAAATAACAGTCCTACTAAAACTATCAAACCAATAAGAGCTCGCTCCAAAAAGGTCATAAAATTGAATAACAATAATAAAGCATTTCTTAAAGCGATTGGTTTGTTAAAATGAATATACTAGATGTTTTATCCGCTCCTGTATACAACAACTCTGTGGAAGGAATTGAATTTCACTCTTACAAGCCTTACGTAACAAGTTTCAATAGAAGCGATGAAATCAGGATACCTATTAATCAACAAGACTTGTATATATTACCATCAGCAAGCACTTTGTTTTTGGAAGGAACTGTTGTTGTAAACAAGGGTGGAAATTCGAAAGAGAGAGTCAGTAGCGTTCATTTCACAAACAATAGTTTACTTTACTTGTTTCAAGATATAAGGTATGAGATAAATGGAGTGGAAATAGATAAAATAAAAAACGCTGGTATAACTACCACAATGAAATCATTAATATCAATGAACGAAAACGAGGCTAAAGTATCTAATGCTTGGGGTTGGAATATCGATGGCATAAATAGCACAAATGGGGGTAGCTTTTCTGCTTCTATACCCCTCTGTAACATTCTTGGTTTTGCAGAAGATTTCAAGAAAGTAGTGATAAACAGCAAACATGAATTAATATTGTTGCGAAGTAATACTAATCTGAACGCCCTAAAACTTAACGATGGTGAAACGGTAGAAGATATTATTATAAATAAAATAATATGGCGCGTACCACATGTCAAAGTATCCGATAGAGAAAAAATAAATATGTTAAAACTGCTAGAAAAAGATCGACCACTCCAGATGATATTCAGGAATTGGGATTTATATGAATATCCGGCTCTACCAAAAACTACTAAACATACTTGGTCCATAAAAACATCATCGCAAATAGAGAAACCAAGATTTGTTATTATTGGTCTGCAAACAAATAGAAAAAATAATTCAAAATTGGATATGTCTCGGTTTGATCACTGTGACGTTCGTGATGTTAGAGTATACCTAAATTCAACCTACTTCCCTTACGAAAATTTAAATTCAAGTTTCTCGAATAGCAGAATTGCTTTAATATATGAACAATACACCAGATTCCAACACTCATATTACGGAGGTCTTCGCGGTGAACCGTTATTAAGTGAGAAACAATTTAAAAATATTGCTCCGTTATTTGTCGTAGATTGTTCTAGACAACCAGATAATCTTAAATCAGGTCCTGTTGTGGATGTTAGAGTGGAAATTGAAAGTGATATTGATATACCAGATCAAACTTCCGCATATTGTCTTATATTGAACGATTGTATAATCGAGTATAAGCCGTTAAGTAGCACCGTGAGAAAGATATCATGAACAAAAATACTATTATAGTAGATGTTCAGGGTTTTAAAGACACTTGTAATAACTTTATAGTCAAAGAATTAGCTCTGGCCACCTGTGTTTATACCCAAACATTCTTAATAAAGCCCCCATACTTATTTAAATACTTAACTACGAATGAAAAAAAACAAGTTACGTGGTTGGAGAGAAACAGAGGGATTTACTGGAATGAAGGTTATATCGACTATAGAGAATTTCGACGCATAATTGTTCCTTATCTAGAAAATAAAGAAATTTTTGTAAAGGGCTTAGAAAAAGTTAAGTGGATTCAAGATCTTTGTATGAATTGTATTTGTATAGATCTTGGTGAAGACAAGTGCCCAAATTTATCACTGTTGCATAACAAATATTCAAATAATGAGACAAGTTTTAATTGTATTAATCATACTAAACAATGTGCACTTAAAAATGTTTTATGTATAAAGAACTATTTAACAGAGCAAGAAAGGTAATTTGTCTTCCTATACACAGTTTTAATAAATAAAACAATTTTTTAAAGTAAATGGTTTTTATTTTTAACCCACATTTTAAATACCTATCTATATTTATTTAACACATTATTTTCACAGTACACACAATAAAATTTTAATAAAATATAAATATGACATCAGCAATTGAAATTTGTATAAAAAATGGTATAATGATAATCATCAAGCTGTATACAGCCTAGACTCAACTATTTTTGTGTGGCTCGAGTCTAAAAGACAGCCCGAAATGCGGCAATGGGCTCACCATCTATTACGTAGGGCTCAAATATTCGGTGAAACGTGGGTGTTTACTCATCTCTGCCTAACCCTCCGGGAATAAAGGCGTGATTATATGTATGTATGTACATTTTTACTGATAAATATTTCAATAAAACAAATTTAAAATATTCATTAATTTTTATTTCTTAATATAACTTTTAATGCATATTATCATTTTTACACTAAATAATAATAAAACATAAATTATTTATGAAATATTAATTTCAATACAAATGACGAACACATTTATTTACAAACTTACACAAAATTAATCTAGTAAGGAATATTTTAAAACAAGAACTATTATTAATAAATGTTAGGGAAAGAATAGCCGCATATTTTTTTTGATATATTATGAATTAAATTTTCGGCTTGATCAGAAATTTCATCAACTGGATCTTTGACAATATATTGTGCCTTTATTATCTCCTCTTCACTCTCACTTGATCCGCCCAGGTCCGTAATCTCAATTTTGATCAAACGCCGTCCTTTTGTTGATTCACAGTTTATGATGTATGAAGGTTGTCTATGTTTCTTTAATATTTTACTCACTATTTTTGATTCTGACTTGCGCGTGGATTTCTTTCTCTCGGTGTTTTTTTTAGGCGTTTCACGGTGTGTACTTTGAGCTGCGATCCATAATCGTTCAGTTTCTTCGTCAAATGCATATGGATCTTGCGCATTTGGAAGCGATTCTGGTGAATACAATCCATTTGGCAAACCGTTTCTTTCTTCAGTGTCTTCTGTGGTTTCTATCGTGAATATATTCTTATTTGTGTTCTGAAAATAAAAAAAACGTTAGTATGTTATCTACGTTACGTGACGTGTTACCTTTTCTATAAACACAATATTATATAAGTTTATCAAATAAAATATCTTACCATGTTGTATGTCGATTTGTAAACTAATATATAAATTTAAAGTTGCTCGTATAATGTATGTCCTCGTCGTTAGTGATAAATTTAGAATGAAACAATGAACTTATAAAATTAACAACGGGATTATATACCCACAGTTTCTGAAATATGATACTATTTCTAATACATATTTCTTTAAACAACAAAATACTTACGACGTACAAGTTGAAACATGAAAGTCCTATCATGTAAAAACACGTATTGTGCTTAGCAAAGCAAAAGAAATAATTCTATGACGTGTTACCTCACTACTGCAATAATTATTATATAGATGGTTGTGCGGATGTTGATGCCCCTTCGTTTCAAGAACAGGTTGAGACATGAAAATTTTAACAAACCTGATTTGGGTACAGTTTACCCTTTACTTATGTGTGTCGCAAAAGTATTCTATAATGTATGTCACTAGTTGAGAATGAAGTAAAATAAAACGAAAATATGATTACAACATTATGTAGGCATTTATTTATAAATAAGAGTAAAAGACATAGGTAGGTAGGTACATTCTTATGAGATAAAAACTTAAAGTACTTAAATACATTTTTAAACATCACAATGTCATACTTATGAAAAACTAAAACCCATCATAAATTTCAATTAAACGTCCTAAAATTCAACCTAAAATTGAGCAATTACCCCAGGAAACAGTGTGAATGTTGTCCTTTAATATATACCGCTTATCATCATTGGATGATAATACAACTTTGTTGACACTACGGGTTACTAACTCGTGTTTCAAGGATTTAAATAATAAATTTTGTTTACGAGTTATTTCATTATTGGTTAACGTTTTTTTATAATCTGCTTTTACTAAGTCTCTCACTACGCATTTCTTAACACCTTTAGCTTTTTTTAAAGTACATTGCTCAGATTGAATACAATATAATTTGGGACGTAGACCAATGAATTCCCTGATTATTTTACCTCCCATTTCGTCTTTAAATAGACCTGGCACCTTTTTATTCAAAATCGGTAAACTAAACGGATTACTTTTACTATAATTACTAGTATCAAAATAACTAATAAAGTAGTTTTTCATATCATTGTAAAAGTCGTTAGTTTCAATTTTATAAATAAAACTGTCTGTATCCGTATAGCATAACTTGATAAGTTCTCTATAATGTGGGCGCATAATAGAATAGTGAAAATCGTACATATGTTTTTTTGATAGTTCTAATACAGAGAAACCTATATATAGGGGTTTATCCATAACAATTTTTTCGGGTTTCATTTGAATCGCAACCAAATTCTCAGAAAATATAGAAGCACTATGGAAGTTAGGTCTGGCAACCAAGGTATCTGCACTTAATCTCTTTTTTGTTTTATTATCGCTATCACTCCACTGATTTACTAAATGAACTTTTACACGATTTTCATTATTTTCTAGCGTTTTACCGAATATACTGTTATTAAGCAATTTAAAAAAGTCTTGTTCAAATTCGGTCACTGCTTTTTGTCTAAGCTCGGTATTGAGGTCTATATATTGTTTTAAAAAAGCTTTCTGCCTAAAAGTTATAACGCGATGCACTTTGTTTAATATTAATCCATGCTTAATACAATTTTTCAAATGTACGTAATGTATTACGTATTTATATTTATCATATAAAGTTGTGACAAGTTTAGAAATTTTACCTCCAGGAGGCACACATTTCTCAGGACAAAATGGCAAGTCATTATGCAAACGGTGTAAATATTTAGGATAAAGTAAATCTACCTCTAATATGAACCCATAATCTGCATCATCTTTTATATTCTCGATGTTTAGATTTTCTATCTCATTTTTATCAAGAAACCTGAAGTTTGATAAAGGTAAAGGTTGGCACATAGCATACCCATATAAATTATTGCAATCTAAGTATACAATAAATATATCATCTTGTTGAGGGTCATAATCTTCCATATATTTATTATTACTCATTGGGATCATCCCAATATACAAAATCTGTATTTTTTTTCCACATTTTTGTTAAGGGTAATCCTTTTCCTACTTTCTGTCTACAGCTGGGACTTCTACTTTCTTGATCGAAAAGTGGTTTAATAACTTGCAAATATTTTTGTCCTTTATTACTTTTAATTGGTTTTTTTGAATCGAAATCACGACGATGTGCATTCGTTACAAGTAACATTGCCTTATAATTTTGTTTGTCATGGTCATTAACCAAGCTCAGATCAATGTCTTTTTTTAACAGTAACTCTCGCAACCCAGGTGTACTTTCGTACTTGTGTCCGGCTACAGTAATAACTTTATCCCCAATTGTTATGTTAGCAGAACCTAACATTAACTTTCCACGTTCTTTTCTTATACCAAATGGTACATCTAATAGTACTTGTGAAGATAACGACCAAGATGATGCATCTGGATTAGTACCGACTAATGACTGAAATGAAGAGTCCGATGAGGGTTCCGATTCGTTACTAGCAATACTGCTATCATCTGTTTCTTTCATATCTTGGTCTTGTGGTTCTTGGGGTTCTATTTTTTCCTCCTTTTTTGTTAGAGCTAAGTGGTTATTAGTGTTGGCTATTAAATTGAGAGATTCTGTAACAGGCTTAAAAACTGTATCAAGCACTTGTCTGTTATTTTCTTCAAAATCCTTCATGGTACGTATTTTTTTCCTTACAGCTTGTGTTGCATCTACAATTTGTTTTTTCAATGATTTTTCCATTATGTGAAATAGATGGTAATCCAATAAGAGCCGATTAAAGAATAACAAGAAACTGAAAGCTGTCTATTTAAATATTCAAATTTTATCTAATTCTACAAAAGTGTCAAACTTTTTTCTATAGCACCCGTTGTTTTTAGGACAGTCTTTATTAATCACAACATAGTCATAAGGCTCTTTCCATATTTGAGAACACATGTTACGAAATTCCAACCACGTCATGTCAGTGTTAACATGTTCTTCATAAACATGTTTCAAATTAATTTCATCTTGCTTAAAAAGCACAATTAAGTTAGCGTTATCTCTTATTAGTTGTTTAGGTATTTTACTATAAGTTTGATTTAAATAAAAACTGTCAATCAATTTATGTCTTCCCATGGCAAAATAATCACGCATATTACTTTGATTTTCACATGCTACATCGTCAAAAATAATCACTGAATTAGGTTTTGCATCTGAAACTTTCATAACGTCATCATTTGCCTGATATTTCTGAAAACTGACTCCTGGTACTCCTCGTAAAACCTTTTCTAAAAAAATGTACTTTGGTTGATATAGAGTTTTAGAATATACATAAACATTATGAAATGTCAATCCATTTTCGTGCAAAAGGAGACCAATTAACAAATTGGTTTTTCCACAATTTGATGGTCCGCAAATGATGCAACGTACTGTATTCGGCAATAATTCTCCATGGCGTAACTCGATTTTTGGTAAATCATTACAGATTATACTAATCTGTAACGATTGTGCTTGTTTAATGAATTTCATGTTTGATGCAATGCTGACGGGCTGGTTATGAACAGATGTAATTATGACATTATGTATTTATAACCGTAAATAGGTATACCAAAACTGCTTACAGACAACACAATAGGTAAACGTAAGATTGTACTGTTTATGAAATAACTCTATCGCTAACTAACAGAGCATCTTTCTTCACAATTACGACGCAGGGGATCGCAGAGAGCCGATTGAACGGTAGTGTATTGAACAGCATTAAAATGTCGAACGTTGGCTTAGGTAAATGATTTTACAAAGAGTTATTATATTGCACCACCACCTGTAATAACGAAGTGAGTTAGAACTCTCAATCGTGCATGTGCTATTGAGAGTTATAGATCAGTAATATTGAGAGTTTTAACGAGCGGAGTGAGTTAGAACTCTCAATATTACTCTACTTACCGAGGATCTCCATATTTTCCTTTAGTGGAACCGTAATGTTCTGAAGAGAGGGTAGGGGTAGGAATGGGGACTTCTTAGCTGTAAACGCACATGCCTGCGTTTTTCTTCTGGCATTAAACTCGACCAAGTTGTCCGAACCTCATTGGGAAATGCGACCCAGGTCCCGGTCGAGATCCGCCACGAGTTGTCGTCTCTTTCCCTCCACGTCACCCCGCCCCTCCGCTGGACGGCCAGAATAGCTCCCATGCAGAGTACTATCATCCGCATAACAATGCATGCACCCAAGGGACAGCATGTCATTGATATGTTGAAGAAAGAGAGTAGGGGACAATACCGATCCCTGTGGTACTCCGGCATTTACCTGCAAAAAGCAGGAAGCCTGACCATCACAGAGAACCCGTAGGTATACGTCGCCCGTGCAGGAAGCTGGCCATCCTAATCTGTCTGTCAGCAGGCTGTAACTCATGCACCGTGATAGTTAAACAGTTAAAAATTTTTACAGATGATGTATTTATGTTGCCGCTATAGCAACAAATAATAAAAATAGACAAATTAATAATAGTAACTGACGCAGACGCCCCCTATATGTGCTGGATCCCGCAGGTGGACTTTAGGGCTGCGTCTCGGTGCGTTGCTCCTCGCGCTTGTAATGAAGGTGTCGTCGTAATACGTTACGCCGACACCACTGAGCAACGGCCCACGCAGCAACCAATCGTAACCGATGTTCCACAGAAGCGGTCCTAAGACCGATCCCTATAGAACACCGAACGAACACATCTCACCGACCCTGTCCTAGCCAGCTCGGGTAAGTTATGGCCCTCTCGGAAAGATAGGCTCCGACAATTCGACGGAGGTATGGAGGCATTCCATGGTAAAGAAGCGCCTCCCAAACGCAGCTCCAGGGCAAGGTGCTGAAAGCATTGGCGATGTCGAGAGACACTGCTACCCTGTTCTGTTGCCGCTATAACAAAAAATACCTACTAAAATCAGAGAAAAGCATCCACACAACAAACGTAATTTTTGTGCCCAATTTTTGTAACGGAGCCCCCTGTGCGGGAATCCGACTCGCACTTGGCTTTTTTTTTATTTGAACACGAGTTTCGGTTTCGGCCGAAACTGACCCTGGGGCCGAAAGTTCATGAACGTCATGATGGCTGGACCCCGCCAGATTTTGTGAATATCATGTATTGGATTATAGGATTTAATACACTTTCTCTACTACACTCGAGAGCAATGAATCCGGGTCACTTAAAGAATCCTAAAAATCTCGGAAACTAAAAATGCTAGGTTAATGCAATAAATTGTATTTAATAGACAATGTAATACTCCTTAAATGAAGGTATTAAAACTTCTTAGTTATTGTAAAGTTATATCATAAAAAAATCAAATTTGAAAAAGGGCCACTTTCGAAGATGGAACTACGAAATTACAGCATTTGGTGTTGCTTTTGTTTGTAATCTGTCATTTATGTGGGTACATAAACCATGTTGATAGTGCTCTATATTCATTAATCAAGCTGAAATTATGTCGCTTACGCCTGAAGAATGCACCAGAATACTTACAATGCTGGAAACCGGCCGGAGTCAGCGCGATACAGCCAGGACTGTCGGTGTGTCGCTGTCAACAGTACAAAGAGTTCTCCGACGTTACGAAGAAACTGGTTCTAACCTACGCAGACCAGGAACGGGCAGAACCAGGTGTACCACAGCACGAGAAGACCGATACTTGGTGAACACCATGCTTCGAAATCGCTTTCTCACAGGAACTGAACTCACCAATCAGTTTCGACGCCTCGGAGGAAGTAACCCAAGTGCATGGACAGTAAGACGTCGGCTTGCTGAATCTAACTTAAAACCCCTTAGACCTGCAAACGGCCCTAAACTGGAGCGTGGGCATCGTATTTCGAGACTAAGGTATGCCCAGAGCCACGTAAATTGGAGTATTGAAGATTGGTCAAAAGTTATGTTCTCCGACGAATCAAAATTTATGCTCTACAAGCACGATGGAAGACACAGAGTGTATCGAAGACCAGGGGAAAGATTCAAGCAAGCATGCATCGAAGAAAAAGTAGCCTACGGTGGTGGGTCTGTACTTGTGTGGGCCGGAATTTCTTCTGAAAGTCGCACAGAGCTGGTGATCATAGAAAACGGCTCTTTAACTAGCGTAAGATATGTGGAAGAAATCCTCAATGATCACGTTGGTCCATTTATGGTCAATTTAGGTGAGGATGCTATATTTATGCATGACAATGCCCGACCTCATACAGGTAGGATTGTGAATGACTACCTTCAAGAGATGAACATTACTCGTATGGAGTGGCCAGCGCGCAGCCCGGATATCAACCCGATCGAGCATGCTTGGGACGAGCTAGGCAGATGCGTAAAACAACGAAACCCTCCCCCAATCACGCTTCGTGAGCTCAAAATTGCTCTCACAGAGGAATGGGAGAATATTCCCCAAAATCGTATAAGGAACTTGGTGTACAGCATGCCAAACCGCGTAAACGCAGTAATGGAAGCACGAGGAGGCAATACGAAGTATTAAAATTCAAGAAAATCGTAATAAAGTTCAAAAATTTCATGTTTCCTATTTTTGTTTTAAGGAGAGATCGGCAGTTTTTTCTTTATGTAATTTTGTGTTAATAAAATGTATGGTGACTCATATTTTTTTTACTTTCATTTAAGGAGTATTACATTGTCTATTAAATACAATTTATTGCATTAACCTATCATTTTTAGTTTCCGAGATTTTTAACATTCTTTAAGTGACCCGGATTCATTGCTCTCGAGTGTATTTCATACTTTCATAGTAAAATTCTACACCCATAAAATTACTAAATATCCTACAAAGAAGTGGTCCCGCTATTTTGACGTCATAATGGCGGGACCACTATTAAATTAAAGAAAAAACATGACGTGATCTTAAACTAACCACACCAAATTTTAATACGATATAGTACAACTACTTAAGAATCATTGTTATACTTATAAAACTGCAATTTCAATAGAAAACACGTTTATTATGTTTACATTAGAAAAGCGCCTAAAGAAAAAGTATCAAAGCTAATTAACATAAGTATTATTTTTTGCTTTTGCAATTTGTACAGGCGTTTTGTTTCTTACGGTTTTATTTTGGAAGGGTTAGTTTTCTATAGAAATTGCAGTTTTATAAGAAAAACAATGATTCTTAAGTAGTTGTACTAAATCGTATTAAAAATTGGTGTTGTTAGTTTTAAGATCACGTCATGTTTTTTCTTTAATTCAATACTGGTCCCGCCATTATGACGTCAAAATAGCGGGACCACTTTCTTTGTAGGATATTAAGTAATTTTATGGGTGTAGAATTTTACTATGAGAGTATGAAATAGTAGAGAAAGTGTATTAAATCCTTATTGCATGATATTCATAAAATCTGGCGGGGTCTCGCCATCATGACGTTCATGAAAGTTCGGTTTTGGCTGGAAAACCAGTTTCGGTCGGACACTAATATGATAGAATAATAACACTTTATCTAGATTATGATAAAAAAAAAGTGTGCGTGTAACCTTTACGCGTGATTTAAGTAAAACTTCTTTGCCATTGACGACAGCATCAAATGTTACATTCATTCGAATTTTGAATAGCGGAAGTACGTAGTTTCCGCTATTCAAAATTCAAATAGCGTTACTTCCGTCAGAAAAAAAATCTGAGTTAGTCGCGCCTAAAGAAGTTTTACTTCAAAAATTACAAAAAGGCAACACTATATAACTTGATAAATAACACTGAGGGGGCCTCATCCAACGAATTTGCCACGGACCCCGGTTGGTGTAGTTACGCCACTGGTGGTGGTCATGAGTAGGAGTGCTGGAGTATACAAATGAAAGTCGTGAGTGGTGTTAAACAGATATATTGTAGTGGCGGCGTTACTGCGAGGTGAGCAGCGTGAGCTTCTCGTTGAGCTGCAGCTGCGTCTTGATGAGCTGTGCCAGGGTCACCACCTGCGGGGGACGTGTCACGTGCGTTACATATACATAGCTAACTACTCGGTACCAATATATACACACACACATACATGATAGCAATAATACAATGTAATGAACACCTCTCACTCCAAAATAATTGTCAAGAAGTCTATCAAATACCTACTCCCAAATCAGTCAACCTTGCTTTCAAAAAAAGTCCAGCACTTTTTAATATGCAGCATTTTGGTGCAAGATACAAATCCCTACTAATATTATAAATGCGAAAGTAGCACTGTCAGTCTGTCTATCTGTTACGCTTTCACGCCTAAACGGCTAGAGCAATTGAGATGAAATTGGTGGAGGGATAGTTCGAGGCATTGGGAAGGACATAGGCTACATTTTAACCGACTATGCAACAGACGGGTTATGATTTTACGCGATAACCGATTTCTACGCGGTCGAAGCCGCGGGGAATAGGTAGTAGAAATATAATTATGTATGAAAATCCGGTTCCGGTGCAGTCAAGTATATACACGTAAAAACTAGCTCCAGTATTTTATAAAAATATTTGTGGAAATTTTGTGCAAAAGTGCTTTAAAACATCATAATTGTTTGAGACTAGAGACACATCACTGAAAACAATAAGAAAAGTGCTAAAACAAGTGCAAAATAGAACTATAAACAACTTAAGAATAGTGACTTTCAAGGTTATTAAAATTTATTCGATGACACTTTTTGTCATTGAATTTGTTGTCTACCCTACACTGTCATAACAAAAAATACATACGACATACATTGCGTGCTGGATTTACGCGTACATTGCGTTCTGAAGTGTCGCCACACCAAGAAGATTTGCACAAACTTGGGGGAAAATCAAAATTGAAACTAGGATGGAAGAACAAATAAATTTAATGTGGAAAAAATTAAAAGAAGAACTAAAATTACAAACCGCCGCTATAACACAAAGTGTTACTAATTCTATATCAGAAACTATCGAACAAAAAATGCGACCCTTGGTTGAAGAGAATAAAAAATTAAAGGAAGAGGTTAATTGTATGAAAAGCAAAATATACCACTTGGAGAAAGAAAATAGGAAGGCCAATATTATTTTACATGGAGTCGTAGAAAAAGAAAAGACTAACCAAGATCTCATGCAATTAGTCCTAGAGACTCTTAACTTTATGGGTGCGAAAGCAAACATTAGGGAATGGGACATGTGGGAAATTAGAAACGTAACACGCATCGGCAAGAAAAATGAAAATAGAATCAGACCAATACTTTTGAAACTGACACTTGAATGGCGCAAAATTGAAATTTTGAAGCATAACAAGTACTTTGCGGAAAACATCTATGCCTCAGACGACTACCCAAAAGACGTCTTAGAAAAAAGGCGTGAGCTGAAAAACAAAGTTAAAGAAGAGGTAGAAAAGGGGAACATAGCTTACATCCGCTACGACAAACTAATAATAAAAGGTAAAATAGGAAACAGCGAAAAAAGGAAAAGATTGCCATCCACACCACCCACAGATGGTCCAGCTACAAGGAACCCTATTAAAGCTCCAAACAAAATTAACAAAACTAGTACCTTCAGCAAAATAAGAGGCGAACCTCGCGGTCATATAAACAGTGACCAATAACAATCAACAGACATCGTCAACCGGACAAGTAAACAAGTGTTATCAGCAACTAAATCAAGCCATATGGCATATCCCAACCCGGCTGGTCTCCGTGGGATATTAGACCACCACCCTCCATACAAGCAAAACTACGCAAGTATAACTTCAGAGAGTAAATCAGAAAAACAAAGCAATGAACACACAACAAAAAGACAGAGAAAAAATGAACACTTATATATATCGACTCTAAATACAAGAACTTTAGGCACAGAGGATAGACTGGACGAACTAAGACATGCATTAAGAACAGTAAAATGGGATATTCTCGGATTAAGCGAAGTCAGACGAATAGGCGAAGAAATCAGAGAATACGATGACTTCATTTTCTACTACTATGGACAGAAAAAAGGCATGTACGGAGTAGGCTTCATCATTAAAAAAGAATACAGATGTCACATAGAGAAATTTACTGGAATATCCGATAGAATTGCGGTACTAAACATCAGATTACCTGGCCATAAAAATCCAACATCCTTAATTCAAATATATGCTCCAACAGAGGACACAGAAGATAAAGAAAAAGATAAATTCTACCAAAGTCTGCATGAAACCATGGAAAAGACGCATAAGCAAAAAATCGTACTAGGAGATTTCAACAGTAAAGTGGGCACATTGCAGGACGGAGAAAGATTCGTAATGGGCCACTTTAGTTCAGGAAAAAGAAATAAAAACGGACAGAGATTACTGGACTTTGCAATGCAATATAACTTGAAAATAATGAACACCTTTTATAAAAGAAAACCCAATAGAAAATGGACATGGTTATCACCAGACGGTAAATACAAAAACGAAATAGACTTTATAACAACAAATATGTCGCACCACTTTATAAATGTAGAAACAATCAACAAGTTAAATTTTAGTACAAATTATAGAATGGTGCGGGCAACTGTTAAAAAAGCAAACACTAAACCATCAAGAAAACACTGCAAAACAACACAATCTCAAATAGACGTGAAGATATCTGATGAAATGATCACACAATTGACAGAACAACCTCCACAATTCAGCCCGGATAAAACAATGCAACAAAATTATGATGAAATGGAAAAATACATATTGGAAATGGGGAAAAAACTAGCTATAGTCAGGCAAAAAAAGGACTAAATTGGAAACGAGGCAAGAGATCTTATGAAGGAAAGAAGAAACATGTTACTGGACAGAAAAAATAACATAAGAAAAATAGAACTTATTAGCAAACAGATAACTTCAAGCATAAGAAAACATAAGCAATCCACAAGAATAGAAGCCATACAGAGAGAAATAGAGAAAACAGGTGGTGTAAAAAAAGCATTAAAACAACTTAAGGAGTATGAGACATGGATGCCAAGCATAAAAAGTAAAGACAATGCAAGAAACGACAAATCAATAACAAACAGGTCTGAAATAGGAAAAATTGCAACGGACTTCTACAGAAACCTCTACAATATTGAACATACCGAAAATATAGATTGTATTATAAACACCATGGAAGAACATGAAACAGTTCCTAAGATCCTCACATGTGAAACCAGACGAGCAATCATTTCACAGAAAAACTATAAGGCACCAGGTGAAGACAAAATTTCTAATGAGCTGCTAAAACACCTAATTAATAGAATAGATGAACCCTTAACAACATTATTTAATGAAATACTGTATAAAGAACAAATACCAAGACAATGGACATGTTCAACAATTGTATTAATTCATAAGAAAGGTGACAAAAATAAAATAGATAACTACAGGCCGATAAGTTTGATGAGTAACATTTACAAAAATTTTTCAAAAATAATATTAGGACGACTAGCAAAAACTCTAGATGAAGAACAACCAAAAGAGCAAGCTGGATTTCGGAGGGATTTCTCTACTGTGGACCATATGCATGTACTAAAACAATTAATAGAGAAACTCAATGAATATGGAAAACTATACTATATTGCATTTGTAGACTACAACAAAGCCTTTGATTCCCTATTTCACAGCTACATATACAAAGCTCTACATAATCAAGGAGTAAATAAAAAGTATACAAAAATTCTCTACTTGATATATAAAAACAGCACAGCCAAAGTCCAATTAGAAAGACTTGGTGAGCCATTTAAAGTAAAAAAAGGGGTGAGACAGGGTGACCCATTATCCCCCAAGCTGTTCACAGCAGTCCTGGAGGAAATCTTCCGAAGCTTGGCGTGGGATTCAGGAGTAAATGTGAACGGCAGTAGACTACACCACCTTCGATTCGCTGATGATCTAGTGTTATTTGCAGAAGATCCGCAAAGCTTACAAAAAATGCTACAATCACTTTCCGAAGAAAGCAAAAAAGCAGGTCTGTATATGAATACCGCAAAGACGAAGGCGATGACTAATAGTATAAGAACCAAAATAACAGTAGATAACAGGGAGATTGAGTATGAGGATGAGTACATATACCTGGGTCAACTGATTTCACCAAGTGGCCAAATTACAAAAGAAATACAGAGGAGGGTAAACAACAGCTGGGCAAGATATTGGTCACTCAAGGAAATCATGAAAAGCAAGTCCATACCAATCGCTGAGAAGAAAAAAGTCTTCAACACCTGCATATTGCCTGTGCTGACTTATGGGTGCCAGACATGGCCATTCACAGCTGCTTCGACACAAAAATTACGAGTCTGCCAACATAGTATGGAAAGAAGTATGCTAAGCATAAAATTAAAGGACAGACAAAGACTTAAAGACATCAGGGAAAGAACAAGAGTTGTGGATGTAATAAGTAAAGCAAAAAGCTTGAAATGGCGTTGGACTGGCCATATGATGAGATCCAAACCTGAGAAATGGACTAAAGATATTAGCGAATGGTACCCAAGAGATGGGAAACGGAAGAGAGGTAGGCAGGTAAGGAGATGGGAAGATGACCTACCTAAAGGATGGAGAAGGACGGCAAAGAATAGAGACGATTGGAAGAGTATGGAGGAGGCCTATGTCAACGGACAGCCTGATCCTATAGCGGCAGACGATGTCACAAATTAAAGAAACTAGAAGCAATATATATATTTAAGTCTTTTATATTATTTTAAGTTATGTTTCTTATATTCATAGTTGTAATGGTCAGAGAATAAAGGCTATTATCTTATTTTATCTTATCTATATAATTATGTGTTGGAATTCAGAATTTAAACTTGGATTGATTGGAATGAAAACATCTCGGATTAGATTCATGATCCAAGATGCATCATTTCTAACACTATCGCCTCGCCTATTGAAGTTTCACATTACATAAAACGCAATAACAAGTAGTAAGTATCGTACCATGAGCAGGTCCTTGACCCCCGCGGCGAAGGCGTCCGCGAAGGTGTCGGCGGCCAGGTTGGGCACGGAGTTGACCAGCTCCAGCAGCTGGCGGCCGGCCGCGCTGTCGGGCGCGGTGCGCTCGGCCAGCACGTCCTCCACGTACTGCAGCACCTGGTCCAGCAGCGCCGACAGCTTGGCGGCCGCCTCGCCCACCTGCGCCAGGTCGGCGGCGGGCTGCACCTGCCGCGAGCGCCCGCCGCCGCCCATCGTCTTCTGGCACAGGCTCAGCCCCACGATCTGGAAACCACCAGCATGCTCGTCATTACAATTGGTCGCTTAATAAAATGTGACACTGCAATATACGGCAACGAACCGCACACGTAGGCGCGCGCCCTGCAGCGACGTGTAGACACACCGACAGAGCTACAGCTACGAGCTAGCACGCACCTCGGGCTCGTAGCAGGTGAGCGACACGTCGATGGGCGTGAACATGCAGCCCGGCTTGCCGCGCGGCACGCCCAGCGCCACGCACACGTAGGCGCGCGCCCTGCAGCGACGTGTAGACACACCGACAGAGCTACAGCTACGAGCTAGCACGCACCTCGGGCTCGTAGCAGGTGAGCGACACGTCGATGGGCGTGAACATGCAGCCCGGCTTGCCGCGCGGCACACCCAGCGCCACGCACACGTAGGCGCGCAGCCCCATGCGCGCGCCCTGCAGGGACGTGTCCAGCGTCACGTGCACCGGCTCGCGGCACTCGCGCGCGTAGTACTCGTGGATCACCGACGAGTGGTTCGTCACCTCGTTGCCCGTCGCCCACCACCCTACACACAACACACAAATGAACTCTGCTACTATGCAAGATATGTGAATAGGCCATCACCTCCTTCATTAGTCAGTAGATGGCTTAGTAAGTTCTTTATAATGAGAAAAGTAAAACAACAGTGGCATGAGAAGTTAATTATTTGAAGAACAGAGGCTTTTCCTGATGTGATGATGACAATTGGCAATCGGACAAAAGTAGGAGGATTAAGAATTAACATAATTCTTAACTCCTACTTTTGATATTTATACAGTTGATTGATGGCACTTGATGGAACTTGCTACACATTTTTCATTATGTAAAAAATAGTAAGTATGTGAATCAATGTAATTGGGAATAGAATAAAAACAAAGTAAAGATTCAAAAGCTTGTTTCATTGTTAAACAACAAAAATCTGGAACAACTTGCCATCGAATGTTCAACCACAGGGTTCTCTTCAAGCAGAGCATGAAGAGACATATCATAGACAATGACCCCTAAATGCTAGATATCAACATGGATTTCCATCAGACAGACGGCATCATTTTGGCAAGCTTAAGAAAAAAAAAACATTATCATAGGCATCACAAAACAAATCAACCACAGTAAAACCTTGGTGATTTGCGCTTGAATTTGAAAGTAGAAGGTTCACATACACAAAGCTAAGTGTTGAAAGCTCTGCTTGTGTGAAAAACATATTCGCCACTCAAGGTTACAGTCAAATATGATGTATAGGTATTTACTACAGCACTGAAAAGTTCAACATAACAGGCACCAATGTGGTTAGAATCTTCAGATACATTTTAAGGTAAGAAAGCAAGAAGTGATGGAAGATCTTAGAGGCATTCATCCACAAACTTATGCATCATCACCTTTTTAGGAAGTCTTTGTTGCAAATTTTATTTATTTATTATTTGGGAATTCAATTTATGTGTCATATCTAGGAACTTACTTAAGAAAATTGATGTAAATCATTGAATAATATTTTACTACTAGCTGACCCGCGCAACTTCGTTTGCGCCACATAAGAGAGAGTATTACATGTTGCCGTCGTCCCCCATTTTTGAAACATTTACTATTACTGCTCTGCTCCTATTAGTTGTAGCGTGATGCTATATAGCCTATGACACTCCACAATAACGTACCTTTCAATTGGTGAAAGAATTTTTAAAATCGGTTCAGTAGATCCCGAGATTACCCCTTACAATTTAACAAACACACAAACTTTACTTCTTTATAATTTAGTATAGAAGTATAGATTAAGTAAAAAAAGACAACCTGACCCAGACATGACTTGAAACCGCAACCTTTGCCTAAAACAAGTTTCTTCACTGTATTGTAACCGCCGTTTGAAAGTATTGCCCGTCTGGGTCAAGTTGTCTTTTTTCACTTAATAATAAAATATTATGAAAAAGTTAGCCTACTAATTGCTTTAAATATTTTATCCATTGATGAATATATTGAACTTTTGAATTTTATAACAATAATTCTTACTATTTCTTAGATATAATATCCAGTAATGGCAAAATTTAATAGGTAGGTAGATATTTATCCTAAAAAACAAAAATAACTCACCAACAATGTTTTCTGAGGCATTTACGCGTCTATTCAGCTCATATACATCCATCGCGTAGTTCAATTCAGCCTCCACTTGGTCGGCATGTTCCTTGTGAGGCACGCAGAAGCAGTTTGTTACCTCCACAACCCCCTTGTCACTAGTTCCTGAGCATCATAACATAACCTCAAACATCATTCAATGTTTATTATCAACGTACCTCCTCATTAAATATTGCATGGCAATCAATAATTAAATATATTGGGCACGACAAGTGCCTTTTACATTGACTGGAGAATATATAAATCGTTAAAACATTTTAAGAGAGTTTAAGCAATGATGACATGATGAGACAGCGGTTGGGACATACAGATTTATACTTTTTTAAACTTTGCAAATAATATTTACCTAACAAGGTACCGATAACTCTGTGAGAATCCGCATTTCTTCGTTCATATGCGTCCACAATTTGAAATAATACGACAGGATGAATCTTAACACTTAAGTTGAGCGCCATGTTGGAAATAAGAACGATGTCGAATTCGACTACTGCTGTCGCTGTCAGTGCAGTGTGTTGGTGATACTGGAATGACAAATGACTGACATTGACAAATCGTCAGTGTCAAAGCGTGACAGCTTTTTTTTTATATTACGGCCTTTGCCTTCAACCGACTATAGCCAACGACCTGAATGTTCAGGCAGGACGTACATTTTTTCAAATCCGCGGAAGCAGATGTTGGCCCCAATCATAACGCAGATACCTATTAGATTTAAAATTATTCCTAATGCGACTTCATAATGGTGACTATGTATGTTTGTTTATCTATAGCAGTAATGGGCATAGTACGGCCCGCGGGCCAGCTCCGACTCCGGCACGCCGCGCCGCCGCGACGCTTGTTCTGATCGCCGCATCTAGTACGTAGTACATATAGATCGATGTATTTTTATGTACCTATTTGAAGGGTACAGCCATGGAGCAAATTACAGCATGCACCATCGTCTGGGCTTCCTTTTTTTGGTAGGTACTTATTTCTATTTTTTATTTTAATATTTATAAGATAAAAATGTGCTAATGCATACATTAATAAGGCCCCTGCACTGTCTTCCATTCCGGAATACGGTCGAGAACGGAGTGAGAAGGTCGCTGAGTGTGAACACCTTCTCGCTTCTCGCGCAAAATCTCGGCGAGACGCTCGCCGTGAATTTGTATGAGGCTTCAGACTTTTTGGTGCCAGCTTTGCAAGAACTTCAAGGCAATACCTCACAGTGTGGTTTCAACAAGATTGGGCCACATGTCTTACGGCTAAGGTATCCATAGAGCTGCTGAAAAATGTTTCTTCCAGAAAACTGATTGCGAAAAGGGGGGATATTGAATGGCCACCACGTAGCCCCGATCTCTCTCCATGCGATTATTTTCTACGGGGTTACCTCAAATCGGTGGTGTACAAGAATAATCCGACCAATTTAGAGCACACAGATATATAAATGGACGCATGGTTTGCTATGATGATACTTAATATGCAAAAAATGTATGTTAGTAAAAATGAATCACTTTTTTTTTTTTAAGGGAAACTTCTTTATCGGCGTTGGAAAAAAATTTGCGTCACGTCACGTCACGTCACGATTTTTGGTTACGCGCCATCTTTGTTCTGTTCCCCACCACGGTGGATTCGAATTAAGAGTACTTTATCCAGGGATAGCATGTCATTTAAGGGTTTTTGGACTTTTGGGCTTTTGGACTTTTGGATGGGACATTGGTACTTTGGGTCTTTGGGACTTTGGAACTTTGAGACTTTGGGACTTTGGGACTTTTGAACTTTTGATCTTTTGAACTTTTGGACTTTTGGACTTTTGGATGGGACCTTGGTACTTTGGGTCTTTGGGACTTTGGAACTTTGGGACTTTGGGACTTTGGGACTTTGGGACTTTGGGACTTTGGGACTTAGGGACTTTTGGACTTTGGGACTTTTGGACTTTTGGACTTTTGGACTTTTGGATGGGATCTTGGTACTTTGGGTCTTTGGGACTTTGGAACTTTGGGACTTTTGGCCTTTGGGACTTTGGGACTTTGGGACTTTTGGATGGGATCTTGGTACTTTGGGTCTTTGGGACTTTGGAACTTTGGGACTTTTGGCCTTTGGGACTTTGGGACTTTGGGACTTTGGGACTTTTGGACTTTTGGCCTTTGGGACTTTTGGACTTTTAGATGGGACCTTGGTACTTTGGGTCTTTGGGACTTTGGAACTTTGGGAGTTTGGGACTTTGGGACTTTGGGACTTTGGGACTTTGGGACTTTGGGACTTTGGGACTTTGGGACCTTGAGACCTTGGGACCTTGGGACTTTGGGACTTTTGGACTTTTGGCCTTTTGGACTTTTGGACTTTGGACTTTGGACTTTTGGACTTTTGGACTTTTGGACTTTTGGACTTTTGTACTTTTGTACTTTTTGACTTAATTTAAGGTGAGGTGAAAATTAAGTTTATGAAGAAGTTTCACTTCTTACGTGTGTACACTAAGTACACGCAATTTTTTTCATATACAGGATGTCCCACGGCTATGCCACATGGAGGAAAAGTATCTTAAATATTGTAGATGGAACATTTTACTGAAAGAACACATTATTTTTATTTTAAAAAAAATTTAAACTGCACTCATAGATTTTTTTAATAATTACATGGTTGAGCCGGGAATCGAATCCGCAACACGAGAAAAAATAATTAACCTGTAGTGTAGCTTTATCATACCGATCGAACAGCTTCATTAAAAGGATTATTTTTTGCTAAATAACATAGTGTCAGAAATAAAAGGAAGACCATGAATTTTAAAATTTTAATACAGAAGTCCGATAATGTTGTAGGTATACGAAGTCGCACTCTTTTGATAATTTTACTCCTTGTCGATCTTTTGATCTTGCTGTGGTGGATATTTATAATAATACGTCCAAGTTCTATTTGTAGCTCATGGACATTTTCATTTCTTGTAAACTACATTTAATTTAAATAATGTCATAACCCCATAAAAATATCTAACGTTGTTAGATCTGTGAATCTCGGCGGCCTTCTTATTTGTCCCGATCCAGGGACGAAAGTCTTCATTGAGATAGTCCCTTGTTCTGTGACTGTTATGAGCGGAAAAAACATTAATTAAAAAAATCATAATAGGGAAATGATGCGTACTTCTCAAGTGGGTACATTAATTAGTACTTAATAGATACTTATGACAATGCCAGTACTTGTATGTCCTTATGGCGATGCCAGCTTTTCATTTTTCTGAACACAATTTCACATCAAATGATAAAATGCATTGTCTTCCTTTTATTTCTGACACTATGTTACTTAGCAAAAAATAATCCTTATGATGAAGCCTTTCGATTGGTATGATAAAGCTACAGGATAATTATTTTTTTCGTGTAGCGTAGCGGGTTCGATTCCCGGCTCAACCATGTAATTATTTAAAAATCTATGAATGCAGTTTAAATTGTTTTTTAAATTAAAATAATGACTTCTTTCAGTAAATTGTTCCATCTACAATATTTAAGGTACTTTCCCTCCATGTGGCATAGCCGTGGGACGCCCTGTATAGGTACATACCTACTTAGTGCGCTTTCACACTAGCGTAGTCGTTCGATGGACGTATGAGCGGCGTAGACGCGACGTATACGCGGCGTATACGCTGCGCTAGCGTCACACAATTTCGTTGGCGTTTTGGTATCATCGTTAACAAAACAGATTCTGACCAGGAAACAATATTGATGGCTTTACATTTAAATAAACCGGCCAAGTGCGAGTTGGACTCGCCCATGAAGGGTTTCGTAGCAGCAAGTAACATAATATAAAAGTTCTTATAGTTCTTTGTAACTTTGACTGATGTTTTAACACGTTCGCAGTGGTAGTGATTTCACTAACCGGAAATTGCGGTTTATGACGTATTAAAAAAAATCTACCAGCTCTATCTCGTTCAAACTAATTTTCGTTGGTAGTTTTTATGGCAATGTACATCATATATTTTTTTTAGATTTATCATTATCTTAGTTTAGAAGTTAGAGGGAGGGGGGGGGGGGACACACATTTTTCCACTTTGGAAGTGTCTCTTGCGCAAACTATTCACTTTAGAAAAAAATGATGTTAGAAACCTCCATAGCATTTTTAAAGACCTGTCTATAGATACACCACACGTATGGGTTTGATGAAAAAAAAAATTTAGAGTTTCAGTTCTGAGTATGGGGACCCCAAAAATTTACTGCTTTTTTTCTAGTTTTATATAAGAATCTTAATGCGGTTCACAGAATACATCTAGCTTCTATGTTTCAATAGCATAGACCTTATAGTAAAAGTGGCTGTGACACACGGACGGACAGACAGACGGACAGACAGACAGACAGACATGACGAATCTATAAAGAATAAAGAATCTATAAGGGTTCCGTTTTTGCCATTTGGCTACGAAACCCTAAAAAGAAGATTAGTGCGAACTGCGAATAAAATTTTGTTCGTGGTTCGGGAAAAGCTACTCAGCACCTCGGGACCGTATGCTATTATTTTTTTTTATCGATTTCTTTCATTAATTACACAATAATTAAAACGATGCATACGAAAATAGGTACATGTTAATTTGCAATCCAACATGGCCGCCGCCGCGCCGTAGGATTTACAATATTTCATGATGGGTATCGTTTTAGGGGTTAGTACCTATGCTGAGTACGAATTGCATGACGATTTTGAAATCCAATATCGCCGCCGCGCTGTAATTATAAAATGATGGATATCGTTTGAGGGTTTCTTCGCATGCTGAGTACGAATTACATGATAATTTTGCAATCCAACATGGCCACTTCACCGTTATTACAAAATTTTACAGTGGTCATATTGGATTGCTAAATTACTTATAATGTAATTCGTACTTACTTAGAATAATCAAACCATTGCAAAATTATCTGTTAATTACCTGCCCGCACACGTGTTGGATGGACGTATGCGTGGCCCCCAATCGCTAGATGCACCACGGTTTTCCATCAGGCTGGTGGCGACGTCAATTTGGCGAGCTAGATATTTTTAAAAAATCGTGTAATTCGTACTCAGTATACTCAAAAACCCCATAAGCGATACCCATCATGTAATTTCGTAATTCCGGCGCGGCGGCCATTGTAACCTTAGGGGTTAGGAGAGAGAGAGAGAGGAAGAAAACAATTTAATAGTAATACAAAATTTATTTTAAAAATAGGGGTATGTAGATGAAGTTTCACTCAGGGGGGGTTCGGTATGCTCGTAACCGTAGGTTGCAATTACAAGAAAAAGGAATGCCACTGTCCTGCGTTAGTCCCCGGGTAGGATCGGAGCAGCGGCCGTGCAGCAGCAGTAGGCAGGGCTCTGGCCGTGCAGGTAGGTGCAGCGGCAATGTGACCGACGTCACGTAGATGATGTGTAGATGAAGGCGAAGAGTGAAGGTGGACGTAAAAGTGAACCCTGGAATCGAAATTTAGTCGATTCACAGTTTGTCCTAGTTTTCCTACTGACTGCAACATCACGAACACCACAACGACCACTCCCGGAGAGGGCTAAGCAGGAAGCAAGTGGCATCATAGGCTACTATGGTGTTCAATGATGAGGCAGTCATACAAAGCAAAGTTATAGAATAGTAAGAAGACTTTACACAATGGGAATGATGAATTGCGTGATAGACTGGTTTGGCTGTAGGTAGTTGCCATTAAAATTTAGCAGTGCAATCCTTACATAAAATGTTATTAAGCCCTACATATATTCCATAAGCACTAGCAAGGCTGTACTAAACAAAATTAGAAAGAATCTAGCAATTATGAAATGATGTATTTAGATGTATTTCTAAGTTCTAGATTCGAGTTACCTACATAGTAATAAATATAGATTATGCAACACTCACCCAATAAACTCGGGGTTCACACACTGAATTTAATTTTACTATATTCATTATAAAAATTAATAAAATTTACTGTTTAAATATAATATTAGTTGCCGGCGCGCGGTACGTGCACACGTTAAGACGATCTAAGGTTCTGTGTCCAGTGTCAAGTCTCGAATGATCTCCTCAGCGCGCGCGCGCCGCGCGTCGGTACTGGTTCGGTATAGATAAATGTAGATATAGCTGCGCGAACAAAAGAATATTTATACTACTCGTTTGCGCGAGGTTTGCCTCCGTATTATTTACTTAGATCTATTAACTGTAGTATTAAATATATTAAGCATAGTTTTAGTGTAGCTAAGCTATGATAATAGCAGGAAGTGTAACGAACCGTTACACCATATTGGATTGCAAATTAATCATATAATTGATCCTAGTATAATTCCCACTCAGCATATAAAATAACCAGGATCCTGCCGTTTGGCAGAATTTGTTTCGTCAATTTTCACTCCCCAAAAAACTTATCGCATAGTTTCATTTCCTAAAAGAATCTTTAGCAAGTTTATATTTCGCATTTTAATTGCTTCGTCAAATACGTCATCACGACAACTCATAAGCACCCCTTCTTACCCACCACACTACCAAGCCACACTACCGGTAGTGTCGTGGGGAAATTTCTTTCCCTTCTACACTACCAGCTAGTAGTGTCGCGGGTAATTTCTAAAAGGTCTTACATCTCCGTTCCCATCGACACTACTATAAGATACCGCACTACCAAATACTCTACCGGTAGTGTCGTAGGGAATAATTCTGCACTAGCAGCTCTTTTTACCCACTACACTACCAAGCCACACTACCGGTAGTGTCGTCCCCTCCGGTAAAGTTCTTTTAATCTGAGTTGGCATATTCTCACAATCGGTTCAGTAGTTTCGCGCCCTTACGCCCTTACGCCAGTCCCAGTTATCATCAGAACACCTTTTTTTATTTAGTAGTTTCCTTTTTAAGTTCACAAAAAATGCAAATTTTGATAAATTTAAGCTTAAAACGAACCTGAACGCACGCCAACAGCTATCAGACTTAAGCCACGCCCACTGTGACCTACGGAATGTAGATGAATAGTGCACAGTTGGTTATCTCAAGGAACTTATACTTCTAACTGGAATGCTTACGAAATCACAAAAACAAATTAAAATTGAACTTTATTTTCAACGTCATTCAGTTTATATTGCATTACTTCATGTCAGAGGTAAAAAACGTTCCCGAGCAGGACAACGACTTAAGGGGATTCTTCTCTTTCTTGCAACGCAGTGTGTTGTAAGTGGTAATAAAAAGAAACAGACGGTAGTTTTTATGACCAGTAGTAGACCAGATCAGAGGTAACAGTTTTCATACGTGCTGGTCAATACGCGTTAATGTTTATTATAATAATTAATGTTTTAACTTCAAAATTCTATTATTTCAATATTTCATACATTATTGGTGTTACTTAGAATAAATTTATTTGAAAAATAATAACTATTGGTAGTAACTCATAAATTACGCATGGCAACTCTGAAGATTCATTGTGGTGCCAACACGGTACGTTCTAGATCGGACTTACTTTTAATAAAATAAATATAAAATAAATATTTGTGGATGTAGCCCAAATTAAGCTAAAACAAGCTTGTGCTATGGAATCTAGACGACTGATATACATACTTATATAATTCTAAATACATACATATTATACATAAAAAACACCCTAACTCCGAAACAAACATTTGTGGATCACACAAACATTTGTACCGACCCAGGAATCGAACCCAGGACCTCCAGCGCTAATGAACAAGTATTAAATTACTAGGAAATTGGATTGATGTGAGATTTTTGTGTAGGTAGAATGAAATTTCTCTTTCCCAATATTCTTACCGAAAGCAAAAAGGGATTAGATACTTCGGTAAAAATATATAACGGGTGTTTTTTTTAGAGGTATAGAACTTTAAGTTGGCATAACTGTTTTAACTGGCGGTATTATTAAGGCATTGGAAGGCATTCCAAGATCAATTTATGTCTACGCTGACACTTGGAGCCAATGAAACTCAGAAAAGGTTGATATCTTGAATATATTGAAGTAAGGTAAAAACAGCTGCTCGCGGCGCGACGAATATTGGAAGTGAAGAGAACCGTTAAAATTTAGTGTATGAGTAAGTTGATCTAGTTATTGTAGGTAATTGCAAAAATAATAAGTACTTTATATAATGCAAGTTGCGCTGCGAGCTTCTAGGTACAAATTATTATTGAGTAAAATTAGTTGAGAGAATAAGACTTGCTGTTCAAAATCCATCAGGCGCTTTGTGCCTGAACATACTCCCGCCCCGTTGAAAGCGGTTAAGGTTTCAACCTCTGATGTCGTCAGCAGGGAGCGGACACAGTCGCACGAACGGCCTTCTTATGCGACCCCTGACAGTGTTGATGTCCGCTACGCGTGAGATACCGTCAGCTCCAGGGTAGAGGCGTAGTACTCGGCCTAGTCTCCAGTTTAAGGGTGGTACATTGTCTTCCTGGATCAGTACCATGTCTCCCACATTGAGTTTGGCGCCATCAGTCTTCCATTTAGTCCGATTTTGCAGCTCGGAAAAGTATTCCTTCTGCCACCGGTTCCAGAAATGCTGGCGTATTTTTTCTATGCGCTCATAGCGTCGCAACTGGCTTTCGCTGGCAGTCTGTAGGCACGGTGATGGTAGCGACGTCAACGGCCTCCCGATGAGAAAGTGACCTGGAGAGAGAGGTAGGTAGTCGTTAGGAGAGGATGACATAGGACACAAAGGACGACTATTTAGTATGGCCTCCACTTGTGCAAATAATGTGAGTATCTCTTCGAACGTCAAGTGACCATTACCCATTACTCTTTTTATGTGATATTTAGCACTTCTCATCCCGCGCTCCCAGATTCCGCAAAAGTGGGGAGAATAGGGTACCATGAAGTTAAATTTAATGTTATTATGATTTCCAAACTCAACTAAATGCTCTGAATTATTCTTTATGAAAACGCCTATCTCTTTAGACGCTGCAACAAAATTTCGACCGTTATCAGAGAATACCTCCATCGGCTTTCCTCTGCGAGATATAAACCTTCGAAATGCCATCAAAAAACCATCCTTTGATAGATCACTGACAGCCTCTAAATGTATGCATTTATAACGTAAACAAATGAACAGACACATGTAACATTTGGTTATTTTACTACCGCGACCCTTGCGGTTTATAATATTAAAGGGACCAGTATAGTCTACACCTACTGATTTAAACGGGTAATCAGGCGTTATTCTTTGTGCAGGTAAATCGCCCATTTTTGGTTGTAACGTTTTACCCACCATTCTTCTGCATAGAACACAGCGATTGAATACACGCCTAGCTAGCTTCCTACCATTTATTGGCCATACCGATTCACGCACTATATACAACAGCTGCTGCGGCCCAGCATGCATGTTGAGAGAATGCTCCCGCTCAAACAGTAACTCGGTAAGCCGGTGAGATCCGTGCAACAGTACGGGATGCTTTTTCTCATAAGTAATACAATCGGACGCAGCAAGCCTCCCGCCCACTCGTATGACGTTGTAAACATTATCGAAATATGGTGCCAAAGATAATATTTTAGATGTAGTATTTAAAGATTTTTTTTTAATTAATTGATCATATTCAACCGGGAATGACTGTCGTTGAGCGATTGAACATAGTAAATAAAATGCATCATTTAACTCGCTTGCGCTTAAACTAGATAAAATTCTATCATGAGGATTTTTACAATTATGAATAAATCGTTTAATGTAAGCTAACGTTCTTTGTAATCGGTTTAATTTAGAAAATCGATTAAAATCAATGACTGATTCAAAAATTGTAACAGTGTTAGCCTTAAGCTCAGGTAATAATTCTGTACTAACCTTTTTAAGCGTGGGCCACTCCGACTCGTCTTTGTTTAGAAAATCTGGGCCATGCCACCACAACCCCATCGACAACATCTGTCTCGCATTTACACCACGGGTTATAAGATCTGCGGGGTTACAATGGGTGGGGACATAACGCCACGATAATGTATTTGTTAACTCCGAAATTTCTAATGTTCTATTAGCCACAAAAGGTTTTAACTTCTTAGGGTCATTACTCAACCATGCCAGAACTACACTCGAGTCACACCAATGAACACAACGCGTTGGTTTGTATCGCAATGCATCGTTAACTGACTTGCATAGGCGAGCAGCGAGTAAGCAAGCCGATAATTCCAGTTTCGGAATTGTGAGTTGCTTCACAGGTGCGACCCGAGAACGCGCGCATAAGAGAGAGACACGAACATTGTTATAGGTATCTGTAGAACGCATATATATACACGCACCATATGCGCTTTGTGACGCATCACTGAATGAATGCATTTCTATAGATACAGGTTCGTTACACAGTACACGTCTAGGTATATAATAGTTCTGTATGTATGTTATACTATCTTGGAATGCCTTCCAGCTGTTTTCAATATCGTGAGATACAGGATCATCCCAATCCAACCGTTGCATCCATAATTTCTGAATTAACATTTTAGGTATTATTATCACAGGACTAAGCATACCCAACGGGTCAAAGATTTTGAATGACTGTGATAATATAGATCTTTTAGTTACGGTTGCGCAATTTAACATAGTGTTTACAGGAAAATGCAAATTATCAGTGCTCGGATCCCATCCGAGCCCAAGTGTGCTGGTTGATTTACTAATCGTCAGCTTTTCGGTGAAATTTAATAAATCAGAATTTTGTGAGAATATAGACGAATTACTCTTGTATTTTCTCAAGTTAAAGCAACCCGACTTTAATTTGCTTGAGATAGCCTTTTGTATGTAAATAAGCTGATTTTCATCGTCACAACCGGTTATCAAATCGTCAACAAAGAAATCGGATTGTATTATTGTTTTTATAAAATCATCATCGCATTCTTCACCGAGCGCATATAGACATCGCGTGCTTAGATAACTTGCACTGGCAGTGCCGTATGTTAGTGTATTTAATTTTAATATTTTGAATGGCATGGATGCATGTTCACGCCATAATATGAGTTGTAAATGAGAATCAGATTCGGTAACCTGTACTTGTCGGCAGTGGCGGCTGTACCTTAAGTGCGCTCGTGCAGTGAACCACCACAACCACACCGCTCAGAGGATTTAAAATAACAAAATGTATTAATAAATTACTTACAATTAGGTACCTATTTACCTACCACTTTTTCTTTAAACATATAAAAACTCAAAACTAATAACATGTCTAATTATGACGAAACAATTTAAGCTCTTTGCTACATTACTAAAGCCTAGATTCCCTGTAACCAAAAATCGGCGTGCGCTTTCCCGAGTGCACGAGGGCTGCTCATACAACTTGTACTAGATACGAGCTAATACGCCTGGCGCGTGAGACAAAACATCGTTCATAGAAAATGTACCGGGCAATGAGTCGCTTTTCGTGCGCCGCACGCGCTCGGGCAATCCGAAGATTACCGAGAGTCCTCGATGTTTTGTTGATGACGAAATTTGAATTCTCCCGGTATTGTTTCGCTGCATCTGTGACGCGTTAAATATGTATTGATTGTTTTGATTTTTAAATTGTAAGTTGTTTTGTTTTATTTTGTTTTTAGTTCAATTCTATATTGCGTGCAAAGTGTGTGGAGTGTGTGAAAATGAGCATAAACAATAACTAAGTACCTAAGTACTTAAAACTATACAAAACTTTTCAAAATAAACTTGACTGGTATAAAATTAACGCTTACTACCTAAATTTTAAACAAGAAAGCAGGTAAAGTGCACCACCAGATCGAGGACCCACCAGCCGCCACTGCTTGTCGGTACATTTTCTCAATGTCTCCGGTCAAAAGGTATTTGTACTGCCTAGCTCTTATAAGTATGGAGAACAGGGAATCTTGGATATTAGGACCTGCCATTAAGATGTCATTTAGGGCATAACCCGACGAGGATTTTGCCGAGCCATCAAATACGACTCTTAACTTAGTGGATTCGCTTGAATCCTTAAGAACGGCATGATGACATAAAAAGTAGGAAGGGTCCGGTTGTGTATGTACCTCGGAAAGTTGACCTAATCTTTTATACTCTGCTATAAATTCCGAATATTCGATTTTTAAACTAGGATCCCGTTTGAAACGTCTTTCCAAACTAATAAATCTTTTTTTAGCTAACGGGTAGGTATCACCTAAACAGTCTGGTGTATCTGCTAACGGTAACTTGACCTGAAACCTACCGTCACTTAATCTTATTGTGTTTGATACAAAATGTTGTTCGCAATATTTATCGTTTGGAGTTAAACTCGGTTTTTGTGAAATGCTTTCAAGCTCCCAAAATTTAGGAAGTAGGCTGTCTATAGCCTCAGATTGTTCTGTTGATGAACTGTGATTACATTGAATTTGTTTATTAAGCTTATTTGTATATATGGGGCCGGAGATTAACCAACCAAGCTTTGAATTTTGAAGTCTAGGTAATTGGGGCCCTAAAGAACATTGTTCATTTCCTATTAAGTCCCAAAATAGATCCGCACCGATCAGCACATCAATCATAGATGGCTTGTAAAAAGTAGGATCGGCCAGAATAATATTATTAGGAATCCTAAGACCCTTTATATTGATAGGAGTCCGCGGTAATTCCGACGTTAACTCATTTAGCACAAGGCATGAAATCTGTACACTAAAGTTCGTATTAATGGAATTGAATTGGGCAGTACAAGTGTGTACTGCGTGATCTGTGCGATTGTTACCTATGCCTATCACCTGTAAATTATTTATCTGAGTCGATGGAAGTGCTAAGGCTGTTTGTAATGATTTGGTAATGAAGGTTGATTGACTTCCGCTGTCTAGCAACGCCCGAGCCCTAACTCGTTGATTTGTGCTTGTATTACAAACTTCTATGATGGCAGTTGATAACAAGACTTGTTGATTTTGTGTGGTATAATTTACGAGCGTGTTAGGCTCTGAAATGTCTATCGAATTGTTCGCCACCGCAGCGGTAGGAGTATGAATTAACGAATTATGCCTTGCTTTGCACTGAGGGCATGGTCCCATCCGACATTGACTTAGGTTGTGACCTTGACGAAGGCAATTCCTACATAAATTGTATTTATTAACGTCCTTCAACCTATCGTGCACACTTTTAGATTTGAACACAACGCAGTCATAAATTCTATGACTACCTCCACAAACCACGCACGAAAAACCTGATGTACCTTGCGCGTTGAAACTAGTGAGCGCCTTCGTTTGCGGTACAGGTTTTTTATGGTTGTTATACGATTCACTATGACCACGAGAGTTTGTAGGTAACATTACACCAAAATTACCACGATTATTTCTATTTATAGATTCTAAAACATCGGCGCGATCGGTTAAAAATTTATGAAACTGTATTAATGTGGGTATATCATCAATTGTATTACGGTACTCTTCCCACTTGGTCAGAGTCTCGCTATCCAATTTTGAAGAGAATATATAGATAAGCAACATATCCCACTTGTCCGTAGGCTGTCCTAAAGTATTTAAAGCACGTAAATTTTTTGTTACATGATCGACTAAAAATCGCAAAGACTTCTCTGACTCACGCGTTATGGGTTGAATATTTAATAAAGATTTAAGATGATGGTTAGTGAGAATACGCTTATTATTGTAGCGATCACAGAGAAGCTTCCATGCCTCAGAATAATTTCTTGATGACACCTCAAGATTGCTGACAATTCTAGAAGCTTCACCATCCAAATATGATAATAGATAATGAAATTTGTGAACATCAGAAATTCTAGAATTATTATGTATCAGGCTTTCAAAAGTGTCATGAAACTCCAACCAACGGAAGTACGCTCCATCAAATTTTGAAATATTAATTTGAGGTAGTTTGAACCCCATCAAGCTACCACCTCCATGATCATGAGAGCAGTGAGCAAAGGTATCATGGAGTGATGAGTCACGCCTTTGTTCAACCTTATTGTAATCATCAATTATTTTCTTAGTCGAGGCAATGTTCGATACAAAATCCTGCTCAATGCCTTCACGCTCATCTAATTCCCTATATAAATTATCCGAATTCAGAACCTCTATTTGAGTTTGCAAATCATCAAACCTAATCGACAGAGCTTCGAATTTGCCAAGTTTTAGAGTCAACTCCGCTAAATCTATACTTGACAACTCCTGTTTCTGACCCAGGTTGTTTAGAAAATGTTTGTATTTTGTAATTTGACCTTTGATCGAACTACGTCTTACAATTAACTCTTTCAACTTAATTTGTTCCACATCAACCTGAGTACTCATAGTGACCGAGTAATGCAAAATAGAAATTAGATAACAATTTTTTCAACAGATTCCAACGGTCGTATATAGATTACGCAGGCAAATGTAGGTAGATTCAAATATATATACGGGTATGGGCCACCAACTCGGCGTAGCAACAATGCTTTTAAAATATGCAGCTAGATTGTGGTGCTAAAGGCGCCGAGTAACCTATGATTGAATTAAATTTATAGGGAAATATGAAATTATTATAACGTTCTAGAAACAGACTGGGATTTCGGTTTCATCTACCGGTAGGTACCTACATAATATGCTATTTGGCAACCACCGGACTCGAAATGTCTTTCGAGCAAGTAAATGAAAGTAGTTAATTACGAATTACGAATAAAATTTAAAATTAACACCAAATGAAAAATAAAAAACACGTCTATGCTCTAAACACAATAGCGGTAATGTGTAGGTAGTTAGACAAATTCCTTAAAGTCTTCAAATTGCATCAAACTTACACTGACTAATAATCAACTGTCGCTTCAAAAGAAACACTTTAGTTAAATGCAACAAGTCTTGACCATTACTAAATGGAATTCAAGGACTTTAGGGAAGGAATAGAGTAAGAAAAAGGAATTTGGACACTTATCTCTTGGGATCCGCTGACGTCGCTCGGTGTACAGCTTTTAGATGCTCCACTGCCCGGGACTGCAAATCGCCAAGATGTTGAGTGCGTCGCTCGGTGTGTAGCTTTGGCCGCTCCACTGCCCGAGTGCTTCGGTGGGTTGACTTCTTGCCGCGAGCAGCTGATGAAATTGCTTGATTGAGTCTTGATTGATTCTTGATGCTTTAATTGTTGCTTCGGTTCCCCTCATGGGCCTCCAATTTATGTCTACGCTGACACTTGGAGCCAATGAAACTCAGAAAAGGTTGATATCTTGAATATATTGAAGTAAGGTAAAAACAGCTGCTCGCGGCGCGACGAATATTGGAAGTGAAGAGAACCGTTAAAATTTAGTGTATGAGTAAGTTGATCTAGTTATTGTAGGTAATTGCAAAAATAATAAGTACTTTATATAATGCAAGTTGCGCTGCGAGCTTCTAGGTACAAATTATTATTGAGTAAAATTAGTTGAGAGAATAAGACTTGCTGTTCAAAATCCATCAGGCGCTTTGTGTCTGAACATCAGCTGTAAAGTGATTTATGTTTAGTTTGGTTGGGCATTTCAACATGAATAGACTGAAGCCTGAACAACGCTTCCAAATTGTGCAAATTTATTTTGAAAATATTGGTTCTGTCCGTAATGCGTATCGTGATTTTCATAAGCGAATTTTGTTTAGCGGTGCCGCTCACTTTTGGTTGAATGGATACGTCAATAAACAAAACTGCCATATTTGGGGTGAAGATGATCCTCAAGTGTATGTTGAGACACCGTTACATCCAGAAAAACTGACTGTGTGGTGTGCTTTATAGGCTGGTGAAATAATTGGTCCGTACTTCTTTAGAAACGATGCTGACCAGAACGTTACAGTCAATTGTGACTGCTATAGAGCGATGATTACTGACTTTTTTGTTCATCAATTGAACAACCATGATGTGCTGTAGTAGTGGTTTCAACAAGACGGCACAACATGTCACATAGCTCGTGCCACAATTGATTTATTGAAGGAAACGTTTGGTTACCGCATAGTTTCGCGTTTTGGACAAGTGGATTGGCCTCCAGGGTCGTGCGATTTTACGCCACTTGACTATTTTCTGTCGAAGTCGCTCGTCTACGCCGATAAGCCCGAAACGATTGACCACTTGGAGGACAACATTCGGCGCGTTATTGTCGATATACGGCCAAAAATGTTGGGAAAGTCATCGAAAATTGGACCTCTAGATTAGACTACGTCCGAGCCAGCCGTGGCGGTTATTTGCCAGAAATCATATTTTAATTATAATGCCAGAAGATTTCCTTTCGAATAAAGTCATTTTCATATCAATAAAAACAATCACCTTCGTTTTATTCCATTTCAAAGTTCTATACCTCTAAAAAGAACACCCTTTACATATAATACCTATTTGATTGTATGATACGATAGTTGGTTTTACGTAGTTTCCATCCCCTCTTTCCTTTGTGTATGAAAAGCATAGGCCGACATCCTACAACCCTGGCTGCGTAATATTTGATACGTAAGAATCTAAACAAAAATATAAGTTTGGTTTCCGACTTTTTGATAATGATAAATAAGACGTTCGGCCCCTCTCCCCTAAACCGTCATACGTAATTATACGTGCGGCACGCTATAATTTTTGACATATCAACTAAGTTACGATATTGACCGAGTAAAACGGTCTAGTCATTAGTAGTTGAGTTGATAAAGTAGTAGATATTAGGTGATACTAAAAGGCCTTATAAAAAAAGAGAGAGCAAGCAAGCTCTGCCAAATTCTCTTCGTACCTACTTAACGGCCATCATACCGACCCGGTAGTGTAAGAATGGCTCCACATAGGTAATAATAACTGATCTAGTATCTTATTCATTAATTTTAAAAAATTCACGTCAATTCAAGTCGTTCAATTCGTCAAATTATTAAATTGTCTTCTGCAAGACCTAATTAAAACATACATAACTGTAAGTTCCATAGATATCATTTATTTCATTATTGTGTACCTATGTCTTTCAACTTAATAAGAAAATATTGTCTCACTAGCTGAAGCGTCTGCATGGACACATTAGTAGAAAGAGATAGCATCCCCTTTTCTAGCTTTCCTTTTCCGGAACGCTTTTGATGTGCACGTGAGCATTCCAGTTAGAAGTATAAGTTCCTTGGGTTACATATCTATCTTTTATTATTTTAGTCTGTTTCAAGATTTTCTCATCAGTCTTATTCATTGTCAACAGGTCTGTCTTTCCATTTCGACCAACCGTTGTACAGAATGGAACTCATTAAGGGACTTTATTCCTATCGGACCAACTGGTAGGTCCTAAACCTGCAGAGTTAGGCTTAGGCGTCCTACCTCAAAAATATCTAGACCTTTGGTATAGGTTCATAATAAAATTACACTGTCAACAAGTAGGTAACAAATATAATTTAGTTCTTACAAATTTCAGAGTCACTAACTTATAAACAAACCAGTCTAACATCTAGTATCAACAAAGTTGCAATGATTATACTTTAAACTAGATCTAAGCCAATGTGCATCATGTTCAAATTCTCTTACAACATAAACACAATTTGCTATGCCATATATACGAGCTTGCATTGGGTCATTTAATTTCAGGTGATGGTGCAGTGTGTATACGGATGCCATGCATTTCTGCAATTTCAGTTTTCAAAGAATCCGTTACTAAGCGATGTTGCTTCACACGTGTCAGGCCGGCAAACTCCTTTGCTTCTACATTAACCTGAAATCAATCAAATATAAAAAATCAAACAAATAACGGGTGTTTTTTTTAGAGGTATAGAACTTTAAGTTGGCCTAGCTGTTTTAACCGGCGGTATTTTTGTCAGCTGTAAAGTGATTTATGTTAAGTATGGTTTGGCATTTTAACATAAATAGACTGAAGCCTGAACAATGCTTCCAAATTGTGCAAATTTATTTTGAAAATCATGGTTCTTTCCGAAATGCGTATCGTGATTTTCATAAGCGAATTTTCTTTAGCGGTGCAGCTCACTTTTGGTTGAATGGATACATCAATAAACAAAACTGCCATATTTGGGGTGATGATGATCCTCAAGTGTATGTTGAGACACCGTTACATCCAGTAAAACTGACTGTGTGGTGTGCTTTATAGGCTGGTGGAATAATTGGTCCGTACTTCTTTAGAAACGATGCTGACCAGAATGTTACAGTCAATCGTGACTGCTATAGAGCGAAGATTACTGACTTTTTCGTTCATCAATTGAACAACCATGTTGTGCAGGAGTAGTGGTTTCAACAAGACGGCGCAACATGTCACATAGCTCGTGCCACAATTGATTTATTGAAGGAAACGTTTGGTACCCGCATAGTTTCACGTTTTGGACACGTGGATTGGCCTCCAGAGTCGTGCGATTTTACGCCACTTGACTATTTTCTGTGGAGATATGTGAAGTCGCTCGTCTACGCCGATAAGCCCGAAACGATTGACCACTTGGAGGATAACATTCGGAGCGATATTGTCGCTATACGGCCACAAATGTTGGGAAAGTCATCGAAAATTGGACCTCTAGATTAGACTACGTCCGAGCCAGCCCTGGCGGTTATATGCCAGAAATCATATTTAAATTATAATGCCAGAAGATTTCCTTTCGAATAAAGTCATTTCCATATCAATAAAAACAATCACCTTCGTTTTATTCCATTTCAAAGTTCTATACCTCGAAAAAAAACACCCTTTATAAAAAATCTATCATTTTATAATTTCATCCAGGAGACGTTTAACTCCTCTTGCATGCCATTATGCCATGCCTGTGACATATTATTTGACTAATACTGCTGCAGGCTTACTAAAATATTGTTATCAATGGCACAAACTATAATATAACACCATTCTAGTTATATCACCACAGTTTATATGTATAAAATGTCTAGAAATCTGCTACATTTATGATCAGTACTCCACTCTCTTGGATAGTAGCACAGTGTAGATAATAATACAGCCTCCAGTCATCCTCTGTCCCATCTAACACTAATAATGACCTTAAAATTCAGAACAGTTCTTCAATCAAATCAAATCAAATCAACCTATCGCAGTTCTTATGACTAGCATATTCAATGAAACAAATTAACTCTTTAGCTTTACAGTATAAGTCTAGAAATAACAGTTATAAAATAATAGTACCTCGAACATGGCTCCACAGCCTCCGGAGATGTCTTGTACACTTATGTAAGTGATGCCAGGCAGAGAGCGTTTCAAGGCTTCTGAAAGTTGCTGCTCCTTAGTCACACTATTCCGCTGAAATGCAGTTCCACCACTTAGGGCACCGGTGCTAGTGTTGTCTGCTACAGTGCGACTATACTGAAAATTCAAATGATAGGTATGTTACCAATAATTTGTCGGACCTCACAATAGTTTTCTATGAATCACAATGTTCGAGCATAATTAGATCAGCAAGAAAATGTATTCTAAAAATCCAATTTTTACTCACCAGGTGATTTCGTACAGGTTTCAAAATATTTATTAAGTGGCGAAACATTTTGCCAATGTACGGTTTAATAAATCGGAAACACAATTAACAAAATATAACTTAACGCAATTTATTTAAAAGAACCGTTGACCCATATTGTTATGACAACCTACTTATTAACATATTTATTTTAATATAACCTCTCAATTGTAAAATAAATGAACAGCAAACAGCGAAATCACACTATCCATCCATGGAAGGAAATCATCACAAATTCACAAATCAGAATCACAACTGACAACCACCTGACAACTGACAACTGACAAGTAGTTTATCCATTTTCGGATAGGCAAAGGCAATCTGAGCCATATAGCCTAGTTTTGTCTTATTTAAGACACAATTGTATAATTATCATAATATAAATTATTTTTCCTCAGTCCTCGTCCTCTAAGTCCAGTCAAAGTCAAGTGCAGCCCTAAGTCAAATACAAAGTCAGTCTTTTCTAGTAACGCTTTTGTGGGACTTTACTTAAAGTGTCTCTGGAGTTTGTCGAGAAATGGAAGAGTCACGTTTCACTGCGTTTTATCACTTTCCAATACTTGTGCACGTTGTGGAACTTAAAAATCCACCACTTTTACTCATAAATCACTCGAAATACACCAATTTTGAAAAAAAAAATGAGTAGGTATGACGTATGAGTTATAATAATAGAATGGCCAGATCAAAATAATTTCAATATTTTTAATTTTTGGTTGTCCAGTTTAGACTAGGGTCACTGATCTGAAAACCATGTAGCGTAAAATTCTAAATCTATGCTGAAAACACTCTGAAATCATCGCAGACTGCTCTATGGAAATCATAGACTTTTCGATATATTTTTTTATGTTTTATTCACTATGAACACTGACCTGTAATAATAATCGCTATTACTATTACAGGTCAGTGACTATGAAGTTAAGTTCCTTGTTCAATAAATAACGTAGAGGGAGAATATCTACGATAAATAATAGTGACCGACCGAAGTTTCGGTTTCGGTTTCGGTTTCGGCCAGTTTCGGCCAAAAAATCGAGTTTCGGCCGCAGTTTCGGTTTCGGCCAAAATGGGCCGAAACCTTCGGCCGGGCCGAAACTCACATGTTCATGTATTTGGGTGTCTGGCTCTGCTCGCGACGTGGTTAAACCACAAGCAATTACAATCATTGAGAAGTATTAGACAATTACCCCTGTGTCATGTCTTAGACCTCCTTTTTAGGATCCCGTTTTTACTTTTGGTTACTGAATCCTAAAGATCTAGGGCATTACATAACCCTATCCCTTTGTTGTCGGTTCCGTTGACTGTGTTGGTCGTCTGTCTGTCTGTCAGCAGGCTGTAACTCATCCACCGTGATAGTTAGACCGTTATTTTTTTTACAGATGATGTATAGCAACAAATAATAAAAATAGACAAAATAATAGTCCTACTAATATTATAAATGTGAAAGTTTGTGAAGATGTTTGGATGTTTAGATGTTTGGATGTTTGTTACTCAATCACGCTCTAACGGCTAGACGGATTGGGCTGAAATTTGGTACAGAGATAGCTTATAGTCTGGAATAACACATAGGCTACTTTTCATCCCAGGAATATGTTCCCACGGGAAGCGGGAACGGGAACCAAATTTCACGCGGGCGAAGCCGCGCGCATCAGCTAGTATTAAATAATAGTATCCTATACAACTTACGTGACTTTTTTACCACTTTTCTTGTACGGAACCCTACGTGCGCGAGTCCAGCTCACTCTTGTCTAGTTTTAGTTATACACTTCTAGAATGTAACCAAAACCGGCCAAGAGCTAGTAGCAGGGCACCATATTGGCTTTAGTCTTTAGGAATTCGATGGCATCTATGTGTAGTTCGACACGTAAAAGAAAGAAACTCATCTTTAGGTGGAGATATTTCTAAAATAAACACTTGAGAAGATTTATACCGTTGATTGATGGCCCTTGGTGGAACTTACTGCACCAATTGAAAAAATAACCGACTAAGTGCGAGTCGGACTCTCACACGGAGGGGTTAAAGCGGGACCCTATTAACGAGACATGAGGCCTAGCCATCCGTCTGTCTCTTAGTCACGAGGTTGTATCGCTGGAACCGCGCCAGATAGAGGCCTAAAATTTTCACTGATGATGTATTTCTGTTGACGCTGTTTTTTTTAACGTGGGGGAAATCCAACAGTGATGCTATGCTCCCTAACTCCGGTCCTACCGACTAAAAACCATGCGTTGGGTATGCCCTCGGAATGATGCATACTGCGGTTGTTCATTTGTTATCCCGCTACTTGAGGGGGGCGTTCATGAATCTTACACTTAACGCTATCGTCTAGGGCCTGCTTCTATAAGGACGGTGAGCAGACGTCCTCAGGCCCCTGTTCATAGAGGCTGATAGTATAGGGCGCACCGTCGCAGCCTGTGCATCTTGGGTGGGAAAGTTCTGTCCCGCTCCCTCCCCGGTGCCGTCTCTTTTACAAGCATGACCTGTTCACAGGAAGAGGCTTATGGCACCGCTCCAGCGCCTTCTTGCGCCATTTGAACAATGACGCAAGGCCCTCGCTTCTAGGTCCCATAGAGGGGTCCCGGCTAGAAGACATTCCGCCTCAACTGAGATCATGCGGTATCCCCTTAACCTTACCCTGACAGCCATCGCCTTCTGCGGGCTAAGCAATCTAGCCGCATTGCTAGCCATCAGGATCTCCGCCCACACGGGGGCCTCATATAGGGTCATGCTCCGCATGATCCCGAAGTGTACCCCCCTGCAGGGAGCGTTGGCTACCCTGATATTGTGCAACAACCGCGAGAGTGCGGCTGATACCCCCTCCCTCAGTTTTGGAACCAAACTTCGGAAGTGGTATCCGAAGTTACACCGGTTATCAAGTTCGAGCCCCGGATACGTCGTCGGGAGCTCGGTGCCGATGCTCGATGCTGACGCCCCCTATATGTAAGCTGGATCCCGCAGGTGGCCTTTAGGGCTGCGTCTCGGTGCGTTGCTCCTCGCGCTGTAATTAGTGTGTCGTCGTAACACGTTACGCACGTAACAGGTTACGCCGACACCTTTGAGCAACGGACCACGCAGCACCCAATCGTAACCGATGTTCCACAGAAGCGGTCCTAAGAACGATCCCTGTGGAACACCGAACGACTCATGTCTCCGACCCTGCCCTAGCTCGAGTAAGTTATGGCCCTCTCGGAAAGATAGGCCCCGACAATACGACGGAGGTATTGAGGCATTCCATGGTAAATAAGCGCCTCCTAAACGCAGCTCCAGGGCAAGGTGTTGAAAGCGTTGAAGATTACAAATGACACTGCCATCACCAACCAATTCACCATTTGTGCTGTTGCCGCTATAACAAAAAATACTACTAAAATCAGAAAAAAACATTCACACAAAAACGTAATTTTTGTAACGGATTTCTCTGTGCGGGAATACGACTCGCACTTGGTTTTTTATTTTTTTTTTCAATATGAACACGTGAGTTTCGGTTTCGGTTTCGGCCGAAACTGACCCTGGGGCCGAAAGTTCGGTTTCGGTTTCGGTTTCGGCCGGAAAACCAGTTTCGGTCGGACACTAATAAATAATGATGAGGTTGCCTCACTGACCTGTAATAGGTTGCCTACACTGATTGCTGTGTGACAAAACTAAGTTATTGGTTTTCCCATGTACGCCAACTTTCCGTCGAAGCAAAGATAAATTTTATTATAATATTACATACAGATAGGCAACTCCATGCCGCGCCACAGCTATCATCATAGTTAACAGACGTGTTGAGGGAACATTTGCTTAGCTTACACGCACACATTCAAGCTGGAGTTTCCGCCCTGTGGTCAAAGCTTAAGTACTTTCTTCTTTTACTGGCGATTTCAGGCGTGGCCATTATCAGAGCTATGGAACTTTGTGGAAGCACTAAGCAGCAACTTCGCCTTGGTTGATGATAGTACCGAACGCTTTTTTATTTCAAATATTCATATAAATAAAAATCAAACTTAATTACAAGTGTATAGTAGGTAGGAGTAGCACTTGTTAGGCAAAGTTAAGTATAATATGACATGAAAAACAAAACTAATAGTTCTAACAGTCAAATCTCATAATCTCCACTAAAATTCGGTAAAATATCTTACGCTGGCACTCAAAGAGCGACTTTACTGTAATGCCAACACACAGAAAACGATATGTCAAAGTTAAAAATAACTGTGAATAAATATATAGTCCGTTCATAGTTAATTTACCTCTAGCTGTGAGGTTGGCTTCCCTGATTTTCGTGTTACCACACTAAGATTTTTTTTCTCCCATGTATTCCAACCTTAAGTCGAAACTTATTTTCTTCTTTTGCTGCCGTTTTTTCGGGCGTGGAAATTATTTGAGATGTGGAAGCAGCACCTTTGCCCTCCTTGGTGACGATGATGAGTGTCTTTTTTGAATTACATATCCATTTTATGTAAATAAAAATGAAACTTAAGAAGAATCTTTTAGTAACAGAACTAAGTCTTTAGTAATGTTAATTATACTGACTAATGGATATTTACATTTTAAAAAACTCCCAGTCTTAACGGTTCCATCTTATAATCTCCCCTAATATGCAGTAAAATGTCTGAAGCTGGCACTCATAGGGGGACTTTACTGCAATACCAACTTACAGAAAACGATCTGTCAGAGGTAAATAAACTGTGAACGGACTATACATACTTCAGTCAGTTCGTGTTCTGTGACTTGTACAGAGCAGTACAGATTAGTTCTGTGATGTCTGAAATCACGTCGCGCGAGTGTTTGTTTACAACAACAATTTGTTTGTAAATAATAATCTCAAAAAATAGTCGCAATATTGCTGAGTACCTGTATTTTATGATACAAATATTTTAGTGTGACTCTTCGACTGAGTAACAAAGCAATAAGTGCAATGCTACATTAATAAATACACAGTAAAAAATAACCAAACGATGCCGTGAAAGCAGTCGCTTTATCCCGTCGGTGAACGTTATTTTTGTTTCGTTAAATCGTTGAAGCCGGACGTAATCAGAATCTGTTTGTGTAGTGCATTCATTTTGGTTTAATGCTTGATAATTGAGTTGTGATATTAATCTAATAATATAACTATTTTAAATTTGAGGCACGAGCGCACCGTACGCTTGAACTGTTATGTTGTGGCGACACAGTGTGTGATTTACAAAGTGTCGGAAGCATCATCTTCGACATGTCCGGTGGAACGACGCCAACGGCGGTGGATGCGCCGCCGCTGGACGACCGCGATGTCGAACCCCGCACTCCCATGAAGCGGCTTGGCTCTACGAGAAAGTTGGCTGCGTTTAACAGTGAGTATGGTCCTTTAGCCTGAGACCTTACATCTGGCTGTATTCCTCAGTTAAAATTACCTACCTACTATTAAAACACAAGGTCTATTATTTCATAATTATCCTAGCTTGGGTATTAAATCGACGAGAGATGCTGGAAAAAGCTTTATATTTCTTTTCTTTCTAAAAATATGTCTAGTGTGCAAGACTCATGTTCCTGTTCTTTGTTCTGTTATGTATTGTGACAATAAGCTGCAACTTTTCTGCAGAGCTTTCATTTTACAACATATTCATATCATCCCTAGAGTTAGTAAATCAGAACAAAATATAGTTATTGAGATGCCTCTTACTTCTTGTCATATTATAAACAAAAGACAGAATTTTCATTATTTATAAGTATTTATAACTCAAAATATTAAAAAAAATCCATAGTAGTGCATCAACTGAATAAATGGGCTGTTGATACATTTTCTAAAGCACTGAGGGTGTATTAGCTTCTGAATAATAAAATTTGTTTACTGACCAGGGGTGGTTGGTTTGATGTAGCTAGGATATGCCCATGTCACAAGCACAATGAATTGATCTATTTAATGATGTAGCATTTGCCTAATTAATATTTTTTTACACCACTGATTTGGCAGGCAAGCTTACGGCTCACCTGATAGAAAGTGGTTACAGTTAGCAAACATAAATAGGCCTATCTTGACGTACCTGTCTTGTAGTAAATATCAATAAATAAGGGTAGTTATCAACTGTCTCATCCCCACAGTACAAACAGTTGCTAGGTAGGGTTTGGAATTAGATGACTGTGTGATTAATGCCATATTACAAGATGGGCAAGAGTGTTTTGTTGTTATTTTTACACGCTTTTGTACATTTCTCACATCTTTTAGGGAGAAAAAGCTTGTAACCAATAGAACATTCACAAACTGGAATAAATGCCTTGATATTACCTAGTACTATAATTAATAATCATAATCAAATTTTTTAATAGGAATTTAAATCTTTGACCTCTGGCAAAACTGTACCAACCTATTTCACTTTAAAAAATTATACTGCAGGTGTTTGAGAATACAGGCAGGGAGATCATTGCATAATTTATTCTCATGCTAAAAAAAAGTATTCAATTATTATGGTCTTACATTGTAAAAGAAGGACAAACAAAAACACTTTATCTATAATATGTATGTACCTATATCAATACATACATACATTCATTCATATTACAATAAAATCGTAACTGTCTGTTTGTCTGTATGTTTGTGCACGCTAGTCTCAGCAACGCTCAACCGATTGCAATGTGGTTTTCTTTATTGCGTTGTGGTTTACTCCACTTAACATTTAGTGTTTGTTTCATGTCAATCGGTTCTTCTTCGGTCAGTCTAAACAATAACATATAAAATGCAGCGTACGAAGTCGCAGGCAAACTAGCCGTTAGTTTAAAAATATATAAGTATGTTTATCAGTTGTCTAGATCCTATAGCACAAGCTTATATTAACTTAATTTGGACTAGATGATGTTGTGTGCTATTGTCCACAAATATTTATTTATTCTATTTATACTGTTGATTGATGGCACTTGGTGGAACTTGCTGCACATTTTCAAAACGACACTTGTACTATTCCACAATATTTATTATTATAAACCTGACCGGTTTTGCTTTACAGTATTTTCAAAGGTCTAGATGGAAGAACGGACTCAGTGTTCTGTAAACGATCACTGCAGTAAGCAACTTTCACTATGGCCGGTCCATGGATGGGTGACCATCCATGTGATCACTTTGTGGCATTTATTTGAGCGTTTCCGTGCTTCGGAAGGCATGTTAAGCCGTTGGTCCCGGTTGCCAGTAAAATGGCAGTCGTTAAGCTAAGTTGAAGGCTTTATTTCAACAGCAGGCAGTCTCAACCACTCGCCTGTCCATTTAAACACGGCAATACGGCTCACCACCTATTACGTGGGACAAATTATACAAAGGTGAAATGTGGGCATACAATATGCCTCTGCTTACCCCTTCGGGGATAAAGGCGTGATCATATGTATGTATGTAGATGGAAGAACAAGGTATGACTGTAATACCTTGTCCTTTGTGAGCAGCCCTCTCACCGTCCTCAGGCCTCCGGTACTATGATATTAACTACCTAGTATAGATAAAATAAAACTGTAGTGGGTTGAAAGGGCATTCTATAGTCAATACTGAAATACTGAAGACGATAATGTAATTTCAAAGCTTTTGGTCTGTCTGTGTGTATTCTGAATAGCATCACACCACAATTAGTGAATCAATTTAAATGATAACTTGGCGTAATCTAAGCTTAGATCAAGAATAACAACCTTAATCTAAGAATCTAAGCTTATAGTCCAAAAACGACTAAGATACTTTGACCCTGATCTTCTGTGTGGTTCTTTGGGATAGATAGGGGTGAAGGCAAAATGCTTTTTCAGTTGTAATTTCTCAATATTTTATTTTGGTATCAGAAAGAGAAAAAGGGGTTACCAATAAATAATGACTATACACATAATTCCAATTTTTTGTACCTTCTCTCATTCTCTGTGCGTTTCTCTCTCGTGAGTGCATCTGGGCGTGAGTTTGTATTTGCCTGCAGAAAAAACCTACGTTTGTAGGGTTCCGTACCCAAAGGGTAAAAACAGAACCATAGTTACGGACAGACTTCGCCTTCCGTCTGTCTGTCTGTTTGTCGTCCGTCCGTCCGTCTGTATCTTAGGCGCCGTGATAGCTAGAGAACTAAAATTTTTACAGATGTATTTTTAACAAATACATGCCGCTATAACAATAAATACATATAAAATCAGAAAATAAAGGGGGATTAAGCGGGGCTCCCATGGAACAAACGGTATTTTGGTACGGAACCCTCTGTGTGTGAGTCCGACTCGCACTTGGCCGTTTTTTGTTTCTGAAGAATGTTTGTTATGTGTATCTGACTGAAGCAAACAATCACAGAAATTTGCATTCATCACAATTATCAAAACAAGATGATACCCTTCCCTTTATACTCCGGAAGGTGACTCCATTCTAACTAATGTCTATTATAACTTCCTGCACTTTCTTTGTCTCTCTACGCATTGTTTAGTTACATACTCGTAGGGCATTCCATACAACATGGAATTTCAGTTTTTACTTTGTATAGGTAGGATATAGTGACAATGATAAATAGCATGCCGCACGCCTATCTAAGATTACAAGCACGGCTGGATGGAGCTGTACCTCCCGTACAGGTCGACCGGCCATTTTCTGCCTGCAACGAACCTAGTTCAGGGATCTATTTAAGACTAACTCTTAAGCTGAGAGTCTGTTGTTGTGAACTTGCCATTTGAGAACCTCGTTCATTTTAGAACCTGGCGATTACACATGGGGGGCGGCGCGATCCTTTCCGTTCGGAGGGTCGGCTTTCGCCATGCCGCAAACACAAAAAAATCATTCCTGCGCTTTGTCACCCGCCTATAGCACTTACAATCTTTTTACAAAGACCGTTCATAACGACGGATACCTTCCATCTGTACAATAAAACCTGGCCAGCCTGGCTCTTCCTCACAGAGGCGCTACAACATTGACCATACTAGGTAATCTCTTTGGTATAAGACGAGATACGATTGTGGGAACGGCTTATCATTGTGATGGTTCGCATTTTTGTAATACCTTGCCCTGAACTTCAACACCCATAGCTGATTCTTGACTGGTGTCTGTTAGAACTGCCCTTGAACGTGGTATAAAGTGTATTGAAAGACAAGGAGACGGTTCACCTCTACGGTGGATAATGTGTTGAAGGTTCTGTATTGAGAACGACGCTGCATTAATATAAGTGTCGAGCAGGTATATCACTCAGTACTTGAGCAGAATGCTCGATAACCTCAGCAAGGCGTCCGAAGGCTAAAAATGAACATGGAGAAGACGAAAATCATAGCGAACGTCCATATTGTGGTGCCCACTATGTTGCAATCGGACTGTCTTGATTTAGTCTCCAAGTTCTCGACAAATACATCTACGGTTAGGGCGTGAGTGTGACCCTTCTTTGTAAGTAGCACCCCACATCAACATATAATAAAAGCAGACGGACATTTGAGAAGAGCTCAAAGTCTACCACCCCGCCCGCCTTCTTATCCCGAAGGAGTTCTAATTGATATCTGCATTTTCTCAACAACTTGGCTTAGAAATGTATCTATGTCAAGCATAGGTACATGTCTAAGCCGAGTTATGAGAAAATATTATAGTAGGTAGGTACTCGTCGTAGGTCCAATATCCACCAAAGATGTGTTTCTACTACATTATTGTGTAATTTTGCATTGCACGTCATATAATAAGTATAACGTTCGTGCCTAATAAGGTGACCTCGTATTAGGACGGAAGATTTTCGAGTGCAGGAAATGTTGAATAAAAATAATCCAGATTTGTGGCGTTGAGCAATCGCTTTCATCCTCGTTCTCGCAAAACAAGCGGCTTCCGGTTCGATCACCGGCCCGTGCAAGATGAATAATACATAAGATTATTTTAAAATGGAATAATGGATTGTGGTCAATGAGTGTTTGTTTACGAAACGCCGCAGTTTCAAGCGGACACGATATTATGTACCGTACCGTTGAAGTTTGAACCCATCCATTGCGACACCCAACAGGGAATAAAATCTACTGCATTCACTTTCAATAAATTAGGCCCGATAAGTAGGTATCCACCAAAGCGGAGAAGATTCATATAATCGATCAGATTTTGTTATTTCCAATAAATAATATCGAAATCTGATTGGTTATAAGGTAAAACTGTGATACGTACTTTTGATAAGTCATATAGGATGACATGACACAGAACACCTTGCCAGTTGGCAACCAACACGGCAACGCGCCAGGTGTGCGCGCCGTGATCCTGTTTTTGTTACAGTCTTTGTAACGCCCCGCCCCCCGCTGCTGTAACTTTGCAATTCCAAGGTTTTGTACCCTAATATAATAATGAACCTCATATTGCTTACACATATTTGGTGGTAGAAGTATAGGTAACAATATCAGGTACCATTTAAATTCCAATATGAAGGCCGGCCCTCCTCGTATATATTTCTTATCTTGAATCTTAAATAGGCTGTACCATTGTACCTGTGTTTCCTCCTACTGTTATTATAACATTCCTAGTGTGTACACAAATAAATACAACCCGCTTACTGTAGAGTTGTAGCGTCAGGGACGGCGGCTGTGGCTTAGGGGACAAACCTTTAAGTGTACTCGAGACCTTTCTCTTTGCGCGCCGCTGGCGCTGTTCTCGCACAAGAACATTACTGATATAAACAGAGATGCAAGATTCGATAGTTACTTCCGACATGTACACAGAGGACAGAACAGTGAAGCGACACACATTTGCTCGACGACGTCGAAAGCACTAAATAGTTATTGACTTCGGAGCTACGCTTAACGGGCCCCACGGACCACTCCTCACTTAACAATCCTGTTGCTAATACCTGCCAATACGCTGAACAATCCAGAATAAGGACTAATGGGTGAGCTTTTAACTTTGGCCGTTACTAGATGCTGCTAGTCTTTGTCTTCCCACATTTTGTATTTCTACACCGATGCTGATGGTCGGAGGCGATGAAGTACTTACAAATGATGTAATGCGGCACTAGGGTTTAAGTATGACGCTTGTCTCGTTCATTGGCGACTTCCTTCGGGCGAGTGGCCGACTCCCACGCCCACGCCCGCGCCCGCACCCGCGCCAGTGCATTATCCTCCCCACGGCTCCGTCGCTGTCTGCTCGCGGAGCCTGCCCTGGCCCTAACGATACGGAATGTTATCTCGCCGATCCCAATCTGTAGAGCTGAGCCGAGCACAAAGGGTCGCGGGCCACGCCGTCAATCCTTTGTGTCCCGTGTCGCCAGTTTTGGTTAATGTATGTCGAACTGTGTAACTTCATCTTGTTGATAGATAAAGCTCCACCGACTCCCTATACTCTCTAGAACCAATTCGTGTTTGTGGTAGAGCGATCTGATATGTAGGGTCATTAAACTTGACTGTTATCTTTCTATCATGTTTAGGCGTTAGTTAGTAGTGCACACAAATAATAACATTAGAACAATTACCTAGTACAAGTAATGGCTTGGTACGTGCACCAGTAAGTAATGCATAATGCAATAAGCTTCGTCGTGTCGCCGTCGTCGCCGTGGACCGCGTGCTTGGGGTAAATTAGCTAGCTACCGATAATGTACCTCTACCTACCTAACTACTTCAATAATCATGTTGTGGCAAATGACGCATTAAATTACACATTTGTAATTAATAACTGAACAGTCGCTACAAGTATAAAGATTATAGTACAGTCATGCCATGAGCGACGCGCAGTGGGCACAGTGGGGCGCTGGCGGGGTGGGACTCGCCGTCTGCACCGCTCCCCTCTTTCTGCGAACATACATACATGCGTATATAAAACATTTAGTGCATATTTTGTAATAAATGTAAGGCAGCAGTCCCCATGGAATTAATAATGTAGAGTGGTTTCGCGAGACCTGTGCTTGATCGAGCGAGTGGTGTACCTACAGTAGGATAGGAAGGAACACATGAGTGGGGGCATTGTCCTGACATGTTTACTTGCCGTGGCCGTGGTGTACTGGCAGCGATCTATCGCCGGCTCCGGCTCGTTGTGCTCCCCGCTGACCCAATTAGCCATTTGTTAATCAGTTTCCCTTACACATAAATAGCTTTACGAATGCATGCATGATCGAAAAGTACATACCTACGTTACAAAATAAACTGAACCGAGTGCTAGTTTTGTTATTGTAAGCCATAATAAGGTTCTACAATGGAACCTTATTATGGCTTTTGATGTAAAAGGGTTCTACGAAGATAGCCCAAGCTAACTTAACCAGAAAGCTCATACTCCTGCTGCCCGGTAGGCGAGGCTCAGGTGAAAGCTTGGACAGTCAGATCACAACCGCTTCCAACATTACCGATGGCATCAGTTCAGTACATGATTCATGACGACTGAGGTGAGGCGAAAGGACGTGGTGGTGTAGTGGGTGGTCAGACTCTTGTTCAGGACTGGGTGGGAGTGGGAGTCACACGCATAGCCGCTGTATTACCCCCGCTGCGGGCTAATTAAATCCATTTCGCAACGTACAAAGAGAATGAAGCTTAAATTAGCTTAATTTCGGCTTCGGTGAGAATGTTCTAAAAAAATATTACAAATATTTGTACGCCTTTTGTTTCTATGTACATTCGTACTTTCATCTTCGATATTTTTCTTCAAAACAGCAAACAAAGCTTCCAGCAGATTTAATAGGTAATAATAGTAATGAATAGCACCTTAGTTCGGTAATTATCGTACTATCTACTGGACTAAGACTACATTTTAGTCTGCATATTGTGACTAAAGCCACAAAATTATGTATTATTTGTGCTACAGCGTCTGGCTTAGCACACACATGACCGCTGTGACTTTTAAATTACAAAATGTTAGCATTAGTGACCGACCGAAGTTTCGGTTTCGGCCAGTTTCGACCAAAAAATCGAGTTTCGGCCGCAGTTTCGGTTTCGGCCAAAATGGGCCGAAACTCACGTGTTCATGAATTTTGAGTGCCTAGCTCTGCTTGTGACGTGGTTAGGGTCAGCCCAACCAGTTAATATGTTACTAACCGAAGATTTACAGATTTACAAAGGACTTCCAACACAGATTACTAAATAGTTACTACGTAACTTCCAATCAATAGTTATACTTATAAAATTTTTACGGAATCCTAAAAAGGTGATCTAGGACATTACATAACCCTACCCCTTTGTTGTCGGTTCCGTTGACTTCGTTGGTCGTCTGTCTGTCTGTCAGCAGACTCATCCACCGTGATAGTTAGACAGTTAACATTTTTACAGATGATGTATTTCTGTTGCCGCTATAGCAACAAATAATAAAAATAGACAAATTAATAATATTTAAAGGGCCCTCCCAAACAACATACGTGATTTTTTTCTGATTTGCTTATACGGAACCCTACGCGCGCTAGTCCGGCTCACTGTTGTCCAGTTTTAGTTATATACTCTAGAACAGTCTTTCCCAAAGTGGGCGATAACGCCCCCTTGTGGGCGCTGCAGGTCTCAAGGGGGGCGGTAAGAGACCCAGAAGAAAATGGGGGCGTTGTGTCGAGGCGGGCGGGCAGGGGGTGATTTGTAACATTATTTAGCTAAGAGGCCTCTTAAACAACAACTGCAAGAGCTCTTGACTCTCAACAACAACGTGTGAACATCAACTAATATGATTTAAAAGATTGCTCAAACTCGGTTCTATATATCTCTTCGCGTAGTTCATATATATCTGTCCTATTTTATTTAATATAGAAAAAAATAATAGTTATTAGTACTCGTAGATATCTATCATGTTTTAACAAGTTTTTGTTAAATAACCCGAATTGTGCATTCCTGTATCAGTCGGCTGGTTCATTGAATTGCTTGTTCGGACTTGTTGAGTACGATTGAGCGTCGAATGAGATAAACGAGTTTATGCATGTTTGTTTTATTCCTGTCGGTGCGTGCTGCTTAAGTCTATCATGTTTTAACAAGTTTTTGTTAAATAACCCGAATTGTGCATTCCTGTATCAGTCGGCTGGTTCATTGAATGCTTGTTCGGACTTGTTGAGTAAGATTGAGCGTCGAATGAGATAAACGAGTTTATGCATGTTTGTTTTATTCCTGTCGGTGCGTGCTGCTTAAGCATTCCTATATAAACAATGTAATATTTATTTTATTTTCATTTGTGGTCTCGCGCACAATAGATGAGCAGTACTCACGCCTCCTCTACTCGCGAAGTTGAACGTATTTCTCAAAGCAAAACAATGTCGGAAGTAAAAAAGAAGAGACGGCAATACTCTGCCGAATATATTAAATTCGGATTTATAGAAAATCCCACAAACCGATCGTCGCCTTTGTGTCTTCTATGTCTAAAAACATTTTTGAATGAAGCAATGAAGCCTTCAAGGCTGCAAGATCATTTGAATAAAATGCATCCAGATAAGAAAGACAAGAATGTAGCATATTTTCAAGACCTAGAGAAGAAGCATAATACTCAGCCAAGTGTAGTAAAACTATTTTCGGCGGCTGCTAAGCAAGATGACGACGGACTTCGAGCTTCGTACAATATCTCTTTGTTAATTGCTCAAAAAGGCAAACCACATAACATCGGAGAAGAGTTAATATTGCCAGCAATAAATGAAGTAATAACTACTGTGCTTCATAAACCGGCCGCAGATATTATCCGAAAAAATCCTTTGAGTAATAATTCTGTGCAAAGACGAATTGATGAAATGGCTGAAAACATTGAAGAATCATTGTGCGATCACCTGAGGACAAGTCAATTCTCAATTCAGCTCGATGAGTCCACTTTACCAACTAATGAAGCATTGTTGTTGTCTTACGTGAGGTTTATTAAAGATGAGAAAATATGTGAAGAACTATTATTTGCTAGAAATTTAGAGACCGATACAAAAAGTGAAACCATATTCAATACATTGGAAAAGTTTTGTGATGAGAAAGAGATTCCTTTGAAAAATATTATTTCAGTTGCTACGGATGGCGCTCCGGCTATGACAGGGTGCCATAAAGGCTTCATAACGTACTTAAAAAATAAAATTCCAGATGTCCTTGGTGTACATTGCGTTATTCATAGACAACATTTAGTTGCTAGAAACTTAAGTGAAAAACTATTTCAATCACTGCAATATGTCATCAAAGCAGTCAATAAAATCCGCAACAGCTCTTTGAATGATAGATTATTTCATCAGCTTTGTGTTACTAATGACGAGGATTTCAACCGTTTGTTGTTTCATACTGAAGTTCGTTGGCTATCAAGAGGCAATTGTCTGACTCTGATTTTACAACCTGTTTGACTCTGTTATAGAGTTCTTGGAAACTTAAGATACAGAATTGCACGACAAGCTCATAACATCAAAGAATGATATAGCTTACATGACAGACATGTATAAATTGTTCAACGACATGAATCTCCAACTGCAAGGCGATAAACTAAATTTAATTAAAACAAAAAACGTCGTTGCTGCTTTCGCAGCCAAACTGCTTCTACACAAAAAGAATCTGGGCAGACGTGAGTTTCACAATTTTCCAAATTTATCAGTATCATGCAGTAACGACGAATTGTTTGCCTACTGCCAACATTTGGAAAACCTCCACATTGACTTCACCGAACGATACCAGGACATTTTGAACTTGGAAATACCAAACTGGGTGTTGGATACGTTTTCAAATGTCAACACAGCAATGTCACCTCAGCTGGAAGAAGAACTTATAGAATTGACAACAAACGAGGAAATAAAAATCAAGTTCAAAAATGGTTACCAAGAATTTTGGCTTCAAAAACCGATCCCTCAATTGTACCCTGGATTGTGGTCAATCGTTCAACGATTCTTGATAGCATTCCCATCGTCATATTTGTGTGAACGTGGATTCAGTGCTGTGACAACACTGCTTACTAAAAAGAGAAATCATTTGCTTGTTACCGAACGTGGCGACTTGCGACTGTTCTTGAGTAAATTGGAACCTGATATCAACAACTTATTAAACAGCATCAGATTCATCCTTCACATTCGTTTTTATATAAGGATTGATTATTTTATTTATATTTTTAATAAAAGATACTCTGTTTTAATACTATAAAGTTGCGTTTCAATAATCATTCTTATTGGCAGGTGGAGCCCGTAAGAGTTAACTTGAGACCTAAGCGCCGTTGTATGTTACCTACTGCACTCAGGTTTCAAGTTGCGGGTTATAGTAAAAGTTTCGTTTAGAATTCTCTTTAATATACATAATATACATTTTTTTTTCACAACATCACATATATAGGTCACAATAATTAATTAATTTAATTTGAAGTTATAGTGGTTTTTAAATAGGTGAAAAAATGGGGGCGCTAAAAAAATATTTATTCTCAAAGTGGGCAGTAGACAAAATAAGTTTGGGAACCACTGCTCTAGAATGTAAACAAAACCAGCCAAGAGCTAGTAGCAGGGCACCGTTTAGTCGGTAGGATTTCGCAATAGCATCTATGAGTAATTCCACACGTAAAGGAAAAAAACTCATCTTTAGGTGGAGATATTTCTAAAATGAACACTTGAGAAGATTTTTACCGTTGATTGATGGCACTTAGTGGAACTTGCTGCACCTATTGAAAAATAACCGGCCAAGTGCGAGTCTAACTCACACACGGAGGGGTTAAAGCCTATTAACGAGACATGAGGCCTAACCGTCCGTCTGTCACGAGCATAAAAATTTCACTGTACAGTAGTCCTTACCGACTAAAAACCACACGTATCCGTAGGCTGATTGGCATGCGTAGGTCACAAGGGGCTTGGTTGAAAATCAGCGCTAGGCACCGGTCTAGCACATGCTGAACCAGACCCCATTCGGCATGTTTGCAGATATAGGTACCTACATAGTGTTATAACTAGTTTGCTATTATTCTATTATGTAAGTTAAGGATGTGTATCTCAAAGGCTGAATGAAATTTTCTTTCATTCTTAACCTATGAGCCTACAGTTGGGAGCCCCGAATATGCTCTCGAAATGATGCATACTGCGGCCGCGTCTTTGGGGGGGTTTTTCAGTTGTTATCCCGCTTCTTGAGCGGGGCGTGAATCAATGTCTCACGTCATGCTATCGTCTAGAGCCTGCTTATGTAAAGACGGTAAGCAGCCCCATCACTGTCCTCAGGCCCCGGTCATGGAGGCTGATAGTATGGGGCGCCGCCGCAGACTGTGGAACTCGGGTGGCAGAGTTCTCTCCCGCTTCCTCCCCAACGTCTCTTTTACGAGCATGACCTGCTCACAGGAAGAGGCCTATGGCCCCACTCCAGTGCCTCCTTGAGCCATTTTAAAGAATGATGCAAGGGCCCTTGCTTCCAGGTCCCATAGAGGGTACCCGGCTAGGAGACATGCCGCCTCAAATGAGATCGTGCGGTATCTACTTATTACCCTGACAGCCGTCGCCTTCTGCGGACTAAGCAATCTAGCCGCATTGCTGGCCATCAGGATCTCCGCCCATACGAGGGCCCCGTATAGGGCCATGCTCCGCACGACCCCTAGGTACAGTCTCCTGCAGGGAGCGTTGGGTCTCCTGATATTGGGCAACAACCGCGAGAGTGCGGCTGATGTCCCCTCCCTCAGCTATGGGACCAAACTTCGGAAGTGGTATCCGAAGTTCCACCGGCTATCGAGTACGAGCCCCAGATACGTCATCAAGAGCTCGATGCCGGTGCTGACGCCCCTATATGTATGTGGCCTCAGGGATGCGTCTCGGTGCGTTGCTCCTCGCGCTGTAATGAGGGTGGCGTCGTAACAAGTTACGCCGATACCTCTGAGCAACGGACCACGCAGCACCCAACCGTAACCGATATTCTTTAGAAGCGGTCCTAAGACCGATCCCTACGGAACACCGAACGACGCATCTCGCTGACCCAGCCCTAGCCAGCTCGGGTAAGTTATGACCCTCTCGGAAAGACAGGCCCCGACAATTCGACGGAGGTATGGAGGCATTCCATGGTAAATAAGCACCTCCAAACGCAGCTCCAGTGCAAGGTGCTGAAAGCGTTGGCGATGTCAAGAGACACTGCCACCACCACTTCACCCTGTTCTGATGCCGATAACAAAAAATACCTACTAAAATCAGAAAAAAAGCGTCCACACAACAAACGTAATTTTTATGCCCAATTTTTGTAACGGAACCCTCTGTGCGGAATCCGACTCGCACTTGGCCGTTTTTTTTTTAATATGAACACGTGAGTTTCGGTTTCGGTTTCGGCCGAAACTGACCCTGGGGCCGAAAGTTCGGTTTCGGTTTCGGTTTCGGCCGGAAAACCAGTTTCGGTCGGACACTAGTGCTAACTAGTGTCCGACCGACGTATGCTAATACGTTTTCAGGATAGACTGTCGCAGGTCGCGAATATTACTATTAGTCATACAATATTGCTCGAAAGTGAAGTAAATATTCTAAAACACCTTTCATACTTCTTACGAAGTGAGCTAACATCGACTTCCACGCGAACGAAGTCGTGGACACAGCAGTAAATTTATATATCTTTTCGATGAGTTGTTAACTAATCCAAGTGAGTGTTGACTACTTGAGTGCTGAGAGCGGTACTTTGTATACCAGTGACGAGGGGAACTAGGACAAGAGATTATAGCTGACAAGACTCACTACGTAGGCACATGATGTGGTGCGCGTAGCTGAGCTTGAGTCGGTGAAGCTAGAGCCATCACGAACCACATGTGGCGCGCAAATGGGGTCGCCATCGCCATTGGACTCTATCGAACAACGACTGTGACACAACACTTCCGATTGCGCTATGCTACTGGGATCCGTGAGCGGTGCCAGTGTGATGTGTATTGAGTGATAGATAGGAGAACAATCAATGTCCATAGGTCAATATTTGATGTAAATACTATCTGCATTAAAGAGATAAAGTCGCTAAATAACGACTTCTGCCTTTCATTCTTAATGAAAAAAAGTAACTTTCATGCCCTCTCTGCCGAACCTATCGTCATTTTAGTGTGCAGATATGATCTGTCTTGTCTTTCTGGTCGCATTCATCCCTCCCTCTATCAAATGCAGATTCACTTCCACATCTTAGCTCTTTATTGCGTGGCATGCAAGACATCGCCATCGGCTGCAATTCGTGACTAATTTCACCCTGTAGCCAAATCAGAGCTCTGTATTGATCCGGTGCGATCTTTTGACAGTTGATTCAAGCCATTATTATCGTTGATTAATAGGTATATTGAATGGCGCCTCCACAACTAATGGATAAACTGTCAAGTACGAGATCCATATTATGGGATCGAAATGCAACTTTGCATCACCCAGCGGATCATCGACATGCTTGTTACCAGCACTCTTCCAGATCTCTCAAACTATTGTCTACGAATAGATTGACCATCACATCACCGACCTATTATAGGGACATTCCATATTATTAGGTAGTGAAGTTTACCGAGAGGCCTCGCCGCTTGCACAACACTGATGTACTTGTATTGTAGAGCCACTGGGGAGGGAGTTTATGGTTTGGAGTGTCATGTGGGGATAGATTATAGTGTTTGTCCCATGTCTGGCCATGTCCATGGCCTCTAAGCAACTAAGAACAGTTAAATTAAACAACATAATTTACTTGTGTATAAAATCATTAAATGAGTAGATAACAATAAGCACAGTAATGTACAGTCCCACCAACTTATCTGTGAAATGGCAAAAGTAGGAACTACGGCCGCCATGTTGAAATGTCATTCGATTGTCAGTATCTACTACATTCGGGTTCTGTGATTTCTGTTGCTAAATTTAATTATGCCGAAAGCGATTAAAAGTGATGCTCGAAGCATTATTCTAAAGGTTAAATCCTTTTTTGAAGAAGAAGCTCGGGCGGAGGCTCCGATTATACCATTTAAGGCGAAGTGCAATTGTGTCACCAGCGATTCGGAGGGGGTGAAGCAGACGCAAGATGTTCGGGACGCTCCGTGTGTCGGAAACGTTTTCGCGCGTTAGCCCGTTCACTACGCAATTGAAATCATTGACAGAAGTACAAGTTTACATAACTATTTTTTTCGCCCTGTTTAGATAAACCTCTTAGATTTTCTACTCGTTAGCAACTACATAATTGATTTTGATGCAGTTTTTATCACTAACATGTAATGAAATTCATTTTCATAATATTAGTCCAGTCAAAATAGACATTCCAGTTTGCATTAATTCCCAACAAGCTGGTTTTTTGTGCAGGCCTTGAATACGTCATTACAAATGATATGTCAAAAGTATAAGGATAGAAAATAATAAATTTGAGAAGAACTTCAATTTATTTTTTTACCTGTGACGATTTTTGCCAGGTTGAATGAAAAAGTAAGAATCTGCTGACCCTCTCCTTCATAGTTTTTATTTTTTGATACTTTACTGTACTGTGTAATGGTACGGTACTGTACAAATAAAACTGAAAAATATACCTGTATGGGAGCCCTCCTTAATTTTTTTTCTGTTTTTAGTATTCGTTAATTTCAAATGCCTAGCGATTGCAGTGGTGCATGAGATAGGGTCGCGTTATTACAGATTGTTTATACTGTTGGTTGATGGCACTTGGTGGAACCTGCAGCGCATATTGAATACCCACCACTTGTACTGTTCCACAGCATTTATTTACTCTACACCTGACCGCTTTCGCCTCTTCGCATTTTCAAAAGGCAAAACTAACTTCATGTCATCAAGTTATTCTCTCCTCGTCTCATTTTATCCTTTGGATACGGAACTGTAAAAAACGGCCAAGTTGAAGTTGGACTGGCACACTGATGAGGATTTCGCAACAAAAAAAAACGCCAAAAGATTACGTTGTAGGTATGGGAGTAACCTTATTCATTCTTTATCTAGTACTAGCGGACGTCACGCGGTTTCACCCGCGTAGTTCCCGTTCCCGTAGGAATACGGGAATAAAATATAAACTATGTTCACCGCAAAGAGTGCAGCTTTCCAACAGTGAAAGAATTTTTTAAATCGGTCCAGTAGTTCCGGAGCCTATTTGTTACAAACAAACAAAAAAACAAATCTTTCCTCTTTAGAAATATTCACGGACTTTTCACACAACGCTTTCTGATCCCAAAGTAAGCTAGGAATAACCTGCTTGTGTTATGGGTATCAAACCACGGATATTAATACTTATATACTTTTAAATACATACATATTATACATAGAAACACCCAGACTCTTAAGACAAACATTTATGGGTCACACAAATATTTGTCTCCGGTGGGAATCGAACCCACGACCTCCATCGCCGCAGGCGGTATCACTACCGACTGCGCCACAGAGGCATATAATATTAGTATAGACTAGCGGACGTCACGCGGTTTTACCCGAGTAGTTCCTGTTCCCGTGTGAATACGGGAATAAAATATAGCCTATGTTCACTGCAAAGAGTGTAGCTTCCCAACAGTGAAAGATTTTTCAAATCGGTTCAGTAGTTCCGGAGCCTATTCGTTACAAACAAACAAACAAAAAAACAAATCTATCCTCTTTATAATATAAGTATAGTGTAGCATTTATTTTCTATAGATGCAGTATTCAGGATGTGAAAGCAGCTTAATCGAGTTATCTTTTTTTAATCGGTTGTCAGTGGTGACATTTCTGCTGTCAGAATGACAGGATGTCATAAGTTCGTGGACGAATCGTTTTCGGATTTAAAGGAACAGGTTTTGTTAAGATTTTTGGTGAAAGACGGGACTTTGACCGAGACCTGCTTTGGGGTAGTTGGAGGTCCTTGGGCTTTTGGCTCTGAGACTGTGCCGCGAATCAGTTTTTCGCTCAAGTGCGATTATTTGTTGCCTCGCATGGCCTAGCGGGCTGTGATTGGGTTGCTGCATTGCATCTTACTACATTTTACCCAGAAAACTGGTGAGTCACTTCTTCTTTTGCAAAGCGGGTCGATTGTCGTCTGTCGCGCAGCCAAGATCTTAATTTGTCGTTTCTTTCATGACAGGGTTTTTTACTACGGGGAAAAGCGGCCCGTCCGCGGTTAGCAAAAACCACACCCAATGACACGTGGACTACATGAGCGAGGTGTTTTAAGAGGGACCAGCCGCCTCCACGTGGCATTCTCGGGCTGTGCTGCTCTCCGCTTACTCAAGGCCTGTAATTGTCACCCTATTACAGTGTAGTTAGCTGCTTACCCGTGTTACCTGCTCACGCGGCAGTGGTCTATTTAGTAGCTTTAGTACCTAAACTCTGACTATACTTCTGTGTACATGTGATATTTGTGTCTATCAGTGAATAAGCTCTCTGTGTGTCTCTGTGTATCTCTGTGTTATATAAATATATGTGTGTACACCCTACCTGACTGTTTTCGTCAGAGCCCTGGCCTACCCTTGCACGCACACTGGAATCTCTGTAGTAAGGCGCCCTGGGAAAGAGTTCTCTGCATAGCTACCTCGCGCTAGTTGGTGAGTAACACCGATCATCACTGTGTTATAAATTGGCTCCCAACGTAGTGGCAAATCTCTGGGTCTACTCTGCGGTAGCCTCAGTCTAGTGTGTGTGCATAGGTGGTTACCTCTGGCGAAACCATCCTGGTGTATCGTCCGAGACGCTCCAGGACGTTAATTGGTGGTGCTAGCAGCTAAGCACAAAACCTTCCCTTTCGTCTTCTTCCAGCTTCCTACATCTTTGGCTGAAAAAGACACAAAATTCTAAATTCAAAAATTTAAAATAGCTGTGATTTTGGAAAAACTTTTTGATTTTATTTGGCATACCCACTTTTTTTTCTTATTGTGTTTTATGTTCCTTTCTTTTTATGGTGCACACATGTATTTATCATTAGTGTATTATTGTATATTATTCTATAGCTTTACCTTGTAGGGTAAACTTGGTAAACTTCTCACTGTGTAAACTTTGTGAATTTCTCTGTGTAACTTAAAACTTTTTTTATAAGGTGTGTACATACCTTGTAATTTTGAATGTTAACCTGAACAGTGTTATCAGAAAATTTAGAAACTTTTCTCTCTTAGTATACCCTTAATCTTTGTTAAATTCTAAAAGTCAATTTGAAACATAAGTACCTAACTTAGTACACTTTGTTGTAACTCAATTTACATTTTTACTTTGTAATTGATCCCTATCTGTGCCATCTTATCTTTATAATTGTTGTAAGTAAATTTTTACATAATGGCACAGAGGAAAAAATATATTAATTATTTAAGAAAGGATGAACTTGCTAACGAGCTGTCCCACATGGATATTTCAGTGGAACCGGAAACGACAGTGTCTGGCCTTCGGAGTGAGCTAAGAACGGCACACCGACTCGTCCGTCGAGGTAGCATTAAAGCGAGTGCCCCGGTACCCGCTGATGCATCGGCTGAGCTCTCGACCTGTCTTCCGAAGGTCTCCGAGTTGGAGGAGGCTATTCAGTCAGGTGAGTTTTTGGCCAATAATAATAGTCGTCTTAGGGTGTATATCAGGGCCAACTACTTATTGAGTAGGTTAGCTCGTTGTGGTCTGGATTGCCCCGACCTGGTGGATATTCGTGGTAGGCTAGTGAAGATCATCGCTAGGGCTGAACCCAGTAGTGATTCTGAATCCGAAGGTTCGGATGATGATGGTGATGATCCTTCGGGTCGTGACCAGGTGGAATATACTTCACCAGTAGTGAGAGAGGACCGCTCGGTGCGAGCTAGTTCAAGTAGGAATAGTTCTACATGTAACATAGTGTATAAAGAACGTCCCCTTAACTTATGTTCATTTAACTTAAAATATGATGGTTCTACTTGTGTACGTGTGTTTTTAGAGAGATTAGAGGAACTTAGATGTGCTCGGGAGGTTACTAAGCCTAGACTCCTTATGGCTTTCTCCGACCTGTTGGATGGACCGGCTTTGTCTTGGTTTCGTACAAACAAAGCTAACTTCATCTCATATGAGGATCTTATTAGTGAGCTTAGAGATACCTTCGATATTCCTGATTATGATTACCGCCTCAGGAACGAGATAAGACAGCGTACACAAGCCCGCTCTGAGTCCTTGGTTAACTATATATGTACAATGCAAGCCATGTTCTCAAGGTTGTCATGTAAGATGCCCAGTGAGGAACAGCTGGACATTCTCATGCACAACATTAGACCTGACTACATGAAGGAACTGGCCTTGCATGATGTCAACTCTGTAGATGACTTGAGACGTTTGGGTAAGCGCTTGGAGCTTGCGCGTACTAGGGCAGACGCTTTCCATGAGCCTGCTCTTGACAAGTTTGAGATTACATCTGACTTACACCAGCTTAAGAACAAAGGTGTACAAAAGCCCGCTAAGCAGGTGTCTGCAGTGGAGACGCCGGTTACCCCCCACGATCGCAAATGCTTTCGTTGCGGCGGGGGCGGTCACACTGCATACAGCTGCACACAGTCAAGGGAGCTGGTGTGTTTCCGGTGTGGTCTCAAAGGAGTCAAGACCCCAGACTGCTCACACTGTACTAGCAAGTCAAAAAACGCGTAGGCCAGGGCCTTATTAGGAACTCTGTGCATCACTCTGTATCTGAGTCTATTTCTGATAAGGTCCTGTTTCCTAAACGGGATAGTGACATTAGACCGTATCTAGTTGTTAAGGTTTTAAATTTAAATGTCTTAGGCCTTCTAGATTCCGGTGCCTCCTGCTCTATACTAGGTAAGGGAGCGCACCGCATCTTCTTGGAACTGGGTTTTGATCTTGTGAGTATCAATCCTACTTTTCGTATTACAACTGCAGACAGCACTCACTTGCAATGTCTGGGTTGTATCTCTTTGCCAATTGAGTACAATTCGGTTATCCGAGTTGTCAAGTTCTATGTTGTCCCAGGTATAACCACCTCCATGATATTTGGAGTGGATTTCTGGCAACAATTTAAGTTAAGTGATAAGTTAATTTTACAAAATATTAGTCTTGATAGCTTTAGTGATAATAATCCTATAGAGTCTGTGTCCCTTAACGGTGGCCTCGAGGATTACAACAACTTGACTGCTAAACAAAGGTGTGTAATCAACGGGGTCATTGAGAAATTTGACTCATTGAACACTGATAAGGTGGGCTTAGGTCGGACCTCACTTGTACATCATGTCATTGACACTGGTGACAGCAAGCCGATAAAGCAGCGTTATTATCCGCTCTCTCCCCTTAAACAGAAGGCCCTGGAAGCCGAGTTGGACCGAATGCTGGAGATGGGAGTAGTGTCCCCGTCTCAGTCCGCGTGGAACTCTCCAGTGGTCATGGTGGAGAAGGCAAACGGTGACCTCAGATTGTGCTTGGACTCTCGCAAGCTGAACTCTGTGTCTAAGAGTGACGCCTACCCCTTACCCTATATCAATCAAATCTTGGACCACCTTAATAACGCTAAGTATTTAACTTCTGTAGATTTGAGTGCGGCTTACTGGCAGATTCCATTTGACTCACCCCAGTCTGCTGAGAAGACTGCTTTTACGGTTCCCCGGAGAGGATTATTCCAATACAATTCGATGTGCTTCGGTCTTGTCGGTGCCAGTGCCACGATGCAACGCCTCATGGACCGTCTGTTTGGTCCCGAGTTCGACAACAAGGTATTTGCGTTTCAGGATGACATAGTCTGTGTGTCCAGCACCTTTGAGGAGCATGTAGAGCTCTTACATAGAGTCTATCAGCAACTCAAGGATGCTGGCCTAACTATCAACATGAAAAAATCTCACTTTTGTCGGAGTGAACTCAAATACCTGGGGTATTATGTGGACAAACATGGCCTACGGACAGACCCGGGTAAAGTTGAGGTTATCCTCAACTATCCCACCCCTTCTAACCCTAAGGAGGTTAAGAGATTTCTGGGAATGGCCGGCTGGTATCGTCGCTTTGTTAACAACTTCTCGAAGATTAGTAAACCTCTGTGCAAACTCACTTCTACGAACCTTAAGTTCGAATGGACCCCTGAGGCTGAACAGTCCTTTAACCTGCTAAAGTCAGCCTTGGTTTCTGCCCCTATATTAAAAATGCCTAACTTTGAGATGCCCTTCCGCATTCTTAGTGACGCGTCAGCTTACTCAGTTGCTGCTGTACTGACACAAACCCACGATGGTGTTGAGCACCCTATCGCCTACTGTAGCCGTTCTCTCAACAAGAACGAGGTGAACTACAGCACAACTGAGCGAGAACTTCTGGCCGTGATTTTCGCTTTGGAACAATTTCGACAGTACGTCGAAGGCCAAAAATGTACGGTCGTCACGGATCATTCATCTCTTCTGTGGTTCCATAAGCTAAAAAATCCCACGGGTCGTCTAGCACGTTGGAGCATGAGGCTCAGTCAATTCGATTTTGACATAGAGCATCGAAAAGGTAAAGACCACGTTGTACCTGATGCTCTGTCTCGTATCAAAATTGATTCCCTCGATGCAGTACCCACTAAAGACCCGTGGTATGACCACACCATGAATAGTGTTCGGAAGAACCCTAGGAAGTCACCAAATTATGACATTCGTGACAACCTTCTATATAGGTTAACTAAAAATAAATATTCTTTGACTTCAGACTTTGACTGGAAGCTGGTGGTACCTCAGGAGGATCGCTTGCCCCTGCTCTCTAAGTACCACGATGACACACTTAGTGCCCATGGTGGCGTTTGGAAGACGCATAAAAGGTTAGCCCTAAATTATTACTGGCCCAAGATGTACGAGGACGTCAAAGAATATGTTGGGAATTGCGAAACATGCAAGCAGTACAAACCCGTAAATACGTCTCGTCCCGGCCTAATGGGTAGCCCGAAGCGGGTTTCGAAGCCATTCGAAGCTATCTCTGTCGATCTGCTTGGTCCCTTTCCCACTTCGAGCAATAGAAACGTACACCTGATCGTGGTCTCCGACTACTTTAGCAAATACGTCATGTTGTGCCCTGTTCGGGTTGCCACAGGCGCTGTAGTCGCGAGGTTCATAGAGAAGAGTGTGTTTCTCGTGCACGGAGTCTGCAAGACTATTTACATGGATAATGGCCCTCAGTTTGTGAGTAAGCCATTTAAGGATCTGTTGGCTAAATATAATGTACCTAATATATATTATAACCCTAGGTATCATGCCCAAACTAATCAGGCGGAACGAGCTATTCGCAATGTGGTTCAAGCGATCTCATGCTATGTGAAGTCACAACACAAGTCTTGGGATCAGTTCTTGGTTGAGATACAGTGTGCTTTAAACACTGCAGTTAACGAAGCAACTCGTTTCACCCCTTACTTTTTGGTACATGGTAGGGAATTTATTGGGGATGGAGTGTTATACAGGCAGACAGATATCGCGTGCCATCCTACTTCAGTCTCTGTAGACGATCCATCAGCCTTCGGTGTCAAGCTGAGAGAAATACAACGCATTTACGACCAGGTGAGGAAACATTTGAACGTTGCCCACCAGCGTAATGAAAAGTATTACAATCTCAGAAAAAGGCATGTAGAGCTGAAAGTGGGACAGATAGTTTACAAACGCACGTTCTACCTGTCCAACAAGGCCAAGAATTTTACTTCTAAGCTAGCCCCTAAGTTCCTTAAATGTGTGGTGACTGCTAAACGATCCCCTTTAGTATATAGGCTGTCAGATCTGGACGGTAAGGATCTTGGGGAGTACCATATCAAGGACATCCTGAAGTATCAGGAGGAGCAGTCTCCAATACCTAACGTAACTACATAGCACTGTTTCTCTAGTTTATTAAACCAGTGCTATGTGATCATTATGTAAGACTATTTTAATCTTTTGTTTGTATTTCTATATGTGTACGTGACTTTAAATTGTCACGTTGTAGTTTCTTCTATGCACCACACCGAGCGTTTTTCTCTCATTCGCTCCTCAGTACTCTACAATATCCTGAGAGCTTGGGTAGTGTTAGGGTATCGGCAGTGAGTAAAGGGAGCATTCGTTTTCTATGAAGGGCATTAGACTCTAGTTACTTAGCCTAACCGGTATACGAGTCAGTGTCTAGTTAGGTACATAGGAGGATCTTTCTTTGGTATTGTAATGGTCGTAGTCAGCTGGTGTTTGAAGGACCTAGCTGGTTGTCTTTGTTTATTAGTCAATACTTTTCTGTTTTCTTTATTGTGTATTTCCAGCGTGTCATATCCGCAGGAAATACTATTAAAGGGGGGGTGGTTGTAGCATTTATTTTCTATAGATGCAGTATTCAGGATGTGAAAGCAGCTTAATCGAGTTATCTTTTTTTAATCGGTTGTCAGTGGTGACATTTCTGCTGTCAGAATGACAGGATGTCATAAGTTCGTGGACGAATCGTTTTCGGATTTAAAGGAACAGGTTTTGTTAAGATTTTTGGTGAAAGACGGGACTTTGACCGAGACCTGCTTTGGGGTAGTTGGAGGTCCTTGGGCTTTTGGCTCTGAGACTGTGCCGCGAATCAGTTTTTCGCTCAAGTGCGATTATTTGTTGCCTCGCATGGCCTAGCGGGCTGTGATTGGGTTGCTGCATTGCATCTTACTACATTTTACCCAGAAAACTGGTGAGTCACTTCTTCTTTTGCAAAGCGGGTCGATTGTCGTCTGTCGCGCAGCCAAGATCTTAATTTGTCGTTTCTTTCATGACAGGGTTTTTTACTACGGGGAAAAGCGGCCCGTCCGCGGTTAGCAAAAACCACACCCAATGACACGTGGACTACATGAGCGAGGTGTTTTAAGAGGGACCAGCCGCCTCCACGTGGCATTCTCGGGCTGTGCTGCTCTCCGCTTACTCAAGGCCTGTAATTGTCACCCTATTACAGTGTAGTTAGCTGCTTACCCGTGTTACCTGCTCACGCGGCAGTGGTCTATTTAGTAGCTTTAGTACCTAAACTCTGACTATACTTCTGTGTACATGTGATATTTGTGTCTATCAGTGAATAAGCTCTCTGTGTGTCTCTGTGTATCTCTGTGTTATATAAATATATGTGTGTACACCCTACCTGACTGTTTTCGTCAGAGCCCTGGCCTACCCTTGCACGCACACTGGAATCTCTGTAGTAAGGCGCCCTGGGAAAGAGTTCTCTGCATAGCTACCTCGCGCTAGTTGGTGAGTAACACCGATCATCACTGTGTTATAATAGATTTAGATTATTATAGTTGTTACAGCGGCACCAGAAACACATCTTTGAAATGTATAACTGCCTAGTTCATGAGATACAGATGGACAAACGGACTTCGAAGTCTCAGTAATAGGGTCCCGTTTGGATACGAAACCGAAGAATATACAAAAACAAATATTCCTATATGCATATAATGCAAGGGTGTATAAAGGAATAAATTTCGATACTAGTTATTTAGACTAGACAAGGCTTTAGTCCTGTCCAAACTATTACCATTACCCAAATTAAACCTTCTACGTTTCATTTCGCATAGGTCTTGCCCGCAGCTTCAGCTGTGTAGAATTCTGTTCACGTTCCCACCTACCATTGGATCATATCCAGGGATAAAATAGCCTTTATGCTATTTTCTAAATTATATATAATATATCCAAGAATATATTGCAGTCTGGAAAAGCATAAAATAATTTTAATAGGCCACCAATTACAGCCAGATCTGCTCAACCGTTGGAACGTGATTTTGTCGCAAACATCTTCACAGACTTCAATTATAATAATGAAATAATTCGAAAATTATATTAAATCATCAGGCAGTTCTGAATATTTTGCTTTTCCGTGCTTCTGAGCCGTTGGTCCCGGTTTTCAGTAACAAATATTCACAAAATCATCTTCTAGCGCTTAACATATAGGTACCACTATCCATTAAACATTGTATTACTGTTTTACATTATAGCTTAAAAACAAAGTTAGGGTTGTATTGACTGTATCGGGTTGTAAGCTGTTTATTTTCAGTTCACTGTTGGTTCAAATTCAAACTCATACTTTCAAATTCAATACCTATCTACATCAACTACGACGTACTAGTAGTAAAGTAAGACTACCAGAATATCAATACGCAATACGTACATTGAAAACTGTAATTTTGGATAGGAGAATACCAATTTTTTGAGTTTTAATTTATTATAGACTCAATTAAGGTTTATACCTACTGTTATATTGTAAATTTAGGAGAATTGGCCCACTGATTCATCATTCATTAGTATTATACTCGTAATAACATTGATTTTGCTTAAATATTAATATAAATAATGTACATGTTATAAGCTCGGTCAGGGCGTCACATACATGAGCGCTTTTATAGGTGAATCTTCTGGACTTATCTGTTATGTGGCATCAGGCGGACTTTGTATTGGAAAGTATGAAAACGTTACTATAACTTATATAATACACCAAAGAAATTTACCCAAACAGATGCGATATTTTTACGCTCTTGAGCTTAAGCCTTGAATACTTTCTTTCTTTTTTTTTTTTATTACCCATTTTCGTTACTACGGCAGCGAATTACGTCAGCGGGCGCGACAAAGTTGTATACGGGTGTCCTCAACGAAGCCTGTCGGCTGACTGAGCGGGCGATGTGAGGTGGCTGATACCGGCAAAATGCACTCCCGCTCAACAAAACGTATTTTATATTCAAACAATATGATTTTAATAAATAAATAACATCATAGGGCCTCGAGGTAACTTATTAGGGACATGGAAATAAAAAAAATAGTGTGGTACATTATATAACTACTGAATAAAATTGGTTATAGTCAAGGCGGTCACAGGTAAATTTACAGATTCGAGGCAACTTTGGGATAAATTTCTATCGAGCCGAATTTACTCAATCGTGTTTTGGAGAGCTGACAACCCTAGTCAATATACTTAATAATAATTATCCATTTCAAAAATTGTGAAATCCTTGGTAACACCATTGCAAAATTGGTTTGAAATATGTCAAAATATGTATTTTGAGTCCCACTTCACCTTAATCAAATATAATAAACGAATTTCGGCAGCTACAGGTTAGTGTTCCCAACTTTCTTTTTGTAAATTTCCCGATATTTATGAATTTGATCGATGTAAGAGTCAACTAACCCGCAACAAGAAATAGGTACATATCTACTGATATTTACTTTTAATATTGCCACTATTCATTCGTACTTACATATAGCAAACATTGTGTGTGTGGCGTTAAGGGGTTGATGATGATAATGTGTTATTTATTTCAGTTGTGAGTCAAGGGCTCATATCTAAAATAGTAAAAGAAGGGCATGTAGCAGAAGAGACTGGTATAAAAATTCGGACCCCAGGCAAGGAGAGGCAGCGTAAAACGGGATTTATACATGTTGATGATATTGACATGGGAGTTATTCGAAGAAAAGTACATGAGTTCTAGAGGTCTTAAAGACAGAAATTAATTACACAGGACAGAGAGAAAGTCTTCGAAAACGGCTTCACAAGATGGCTTTTCGTTTTAAAAAGTCTCAGAGTAACCCTAAGTTACTAATGGAGCGTAATGAAGTATCAGCTTGGAGAGCAAAGTACTTGCATGCAGTGGAAAAAAATAATAAAGGTCCACAACCACAGCCGCTAATTTATTTAGACGAGACATATATTCACTCATCGCATACATCAGGCAAATGTTGGCAAGGAGAGGGTGTAGACGGAGTATTAGAGCCTGTATCAAAAGGACAAAGGTATATTATTATACACGCAGGAGGGGACACTGGATTTGTTAATAATGCACTTCTCGTTTTCAAGTCTAATACTAAAAGTGGTGATTGTCACGATGAAATGAACAGTACTAACTTTAAAAAGTGGGTTATTCAAAAACTGGTGCCTAACTTACAGCAGCCATCAATAATTGTAATGGATAATGCTCCCTATCACCGTGTTTGCATAAATAAGGCTCCAAATACGAATTCTTTAAAAAGAGATATGCAACTTTGGTTGACACAAAATAATGTTGACTTTGGAGAAGAGTTCACAAAACCTCAGCTGTTAGAAATAATAAAAAGAAACAAGCCTGAACCTGAATATGAAATTGAAACGCTTGTTCAAATGCTTGTACTTACCTCCCTATCACTGTGATCTTAACCCCATTGAATTCATTTGGAGCACAATGAAAAGAAAAGTAGCTGAAGTAAATATTGACCATAAAAATGCTGAGGTTCAAGAAGCCTTTGAAACCATTACAGTTAATGAGTGGGCACAGCATTGCAAACATGTTCACAAGTTAGAAGAAGAATATTTGAAACAAGATTCGTATTTGGTTAAGCCTTTTATAATAGAAGTAAGAAGTGACACAGAAACAGAAAGTGATAGTGATGATGGTTGCATGGAAATAAGAGGTATATTTCCTCACAGCCTGGATGAAGTTGGGCGTGCAGGTTGTTCAAAAGACCATAATTATTGTAAACCTGGTTTCAATAAATGAATTATTCTAAAACTCATGTTTTATTATATCCAATTGCTAGGTCAGCTCCTGTATCTATCCTGTAGATATGAAACTAGCCGACCGCCAGCGACCTCGTCCACTGACAACTTTGTCTGCCCTATCCCGTCGCTCTTATTGGTCGCAGCGTGATGTTATACATATAGCCTAAAGCCTTCCCTTTAAAAATGGACTGTCCAACAGCAGCTAACATGAATTTTAGGTTACAGTTACAGGTTATCTACCCCTAATCAATTCATCTTTGCCATTTTTTCGAATATTTTTTACACACTTAATGAATGTATTAATGTATAGGCATAGATAATAAAGTACTAATTATATAGATTATCTTAATAACGTATCTAATTTATTACTAGGAAATGACCTGCTCTACTGGATTCTCAAAAAAATTGTAAAAATGCATAGTTTTTAGATTCATTTTGTAAATAGAGCTCTAAAAAGAATAACCCGCTGAGTTTCTTGCCAGTTCTTCTCAGGTGGGTCGCGTTGTGAACTGGTGGTAGATTTTGATTTATATTCTGGACGTTTTACAAGAGCATCTGTATGCCTATGTGAAATAAATTTATTTTCTTTCTTTCTTTCTTACTACGCTAAATACTAGGCAAACATGCCCAATTCTGGGAAATCTATATTAACTTGCAACACTATGTCGATGGTGTCGCCGCCACTCAGTTCACAGATAAGTTGGTGGGACTGTAAGGGCAGTTACAATATTATAAAGGAATTTACATTAAGGCGTCCCTCGATGCGTTCCCTTTGACTTAGGAACTGCACGAGACTCACGAGAGCAATTTCGTATTCACGGCCTCGATACCTTGCACGATCGTTAGCCAGAACTGGAATTCTGTATGCACATAGCTATTCGCGCGTTCCTCGTTATATTGTGCACCTCATTAATATTGTAATGGAACTGCTCTAATGAATCGATAACAGGCAGCGCCATAACACCGACGAGGGAAACAGCCTCGCACCTTGGTTGTGCGGTGCGTCACCAAGCTACATTCAATTGTCACTCCCTGGATTTTGTTGTAAGGAGGATGTCCTGTCAGTGTCACGCTAAGTCGTGTGCGATGGTCCGATGTAATGACTGTGGGCTATAGTACGCGCCACTCGCTCTATAATGTCAACTGTTCAGTTATAATTGACGCGTGTGACTCCATCCGCGTAACATTTAGTCATCCCGGAGGAACCTTCACAATTGTTTCAGACAACATCTTGACATGCATTGATATCGTATTGAATTGATACAGAACCCCAAATCACGGCAAGGTCAGGTTCATTTGTAAAGAATTAGTCATAATCCATAAAATTGACGATGAGTTTTTTGATACAGAACCCTCCGTGCGCGAGTGTGACTCGCACTTGGCTGGTTTCCCTTGCGAACCATGTTTGTTGTGTATGCGAAATATTCTCCTTGTGCTAACTTGTGGACATAACGACATATTCGTTGCCACTTGGACTTGGCAGCGTCCATATCTTGACAAATTACCGATGTACTCGCGTTTAATTAGCAGATTAGTGAAACTGTTGAGATAAGATTAGGCCATATTGAACGAGTACCTTATCCATCACGGTGGGCGTCAGTACAGTACCAGTAGCTAGTAGCTAGGGCGGATCTCCGTATCGCGTTCTATTTATACCTTACGCCTCTCCGTCTCACTGCACGCGAACAATACACACTTATGTGTTGGGCAATTTTATATCCCATACGGACCGTCAAAGTTACGCTGTCGCTGTCACCGTTCTTACTTCTCCAAATCTCCAACTCTCTCTGAAGAAGATCTCTAAAATACCGGTGCGCGGTTTTCCCAGAAGTCATAAATTTATGTCTCTTTGCTTTCGTGGATTGGTTTATCGACAGATTTCGGTGTTGTAAAGAAAATTATCTGATTCACGGACCTTGTTACTTTAGAATTAATTATAGCAGTAGGGTTAGGTATTAGGTACCTCCTTTAATCATCGGAAGTACAGTCCTCGTCAAACTAAACCTGTCACGTACACAGCACGACCGTCCCGGCGTCGGCACCTGACTCATTTGAAATGTGAGCACAATGTTTCTATTTCTTCGTGCACTTCTTGTGCATCGCACGCACGGGTGCATACACCTGCCAGAATGATGGGGTCCACACTACCCAGTACAGTATAGACTGTGTCCTTGTATCGGACTGCATATAAAATTTTAGCTAGCATTCGCGTTAATAAATCTATCGTACGAGTATATTGTACTTTACTCTTAGTAGTGTATGGTGATGTGAAGTATCTACATACTTACCTCGCGTAGTGTAAATTTATGTAAAGTATGTACCTACTCGAAATTGTTTAGAGAAGTAGCGAAGTAGTAGGTACCTAGGTTGTAAAATGTTTTCCAAGTTATTTTATTTAGATGCTAATAAAAAGGTCGTCCATGATCCTATTAATTCTAACTTACAACCAAGTACCTAATCTATAAAAGAGTATCACTATTCTTAATTTATTGCCCATCTAGTATCGTCGGAGCTATCAAAACATGAATGTTTCTTTGTAATAAATCCAGGATTAGTTGGAGCGCAGTATAGCTAGCGGTGGTCGTGCTCACTCAGTCCCGCTGTCTTGTGTGTGAATCAGTGGCCAGTGGGCGCGGGCGGGGCGGGCGGCGGCGGCGCCGGCGCTATATTTAGAGTCGCGCGCCGCCGCCATGCCGGAGCCGACTCGCTCCTGCCGCCCTCCCTGCTGCTCGTGACTGGACTCGCTCGACGTGGACGCATTACTACCCTGTCCAAATATACATGTCGACCATGTCGTGTCGGTGTGAACGAGTCGTGGAGCGCGCAGCTCGCCCCTTGGCCCCGGTGGCCGGTGGCCGCTGGGCATGGGGAGCCGCCGCGCCGCACCCTCGCTACACCGCCAATTATGACACGCCAACTAAAAAGTAGACAATAGAATGTTGTTTGATAAATTAATTAGTTTACATGTGTACTACGTACGACTAACGATGCATTGTTTATCCGCAACGCGTATGGGAAGTGAGCTACAACTAGTGTTGCCAGGTCCTATCGGATAAAAATCGGTACAAAGGGTAAAAATAATCGGGACTTAGGGTTTTAAATCGGGACAAAATAAAAAAACCAGCCAAGTGCGAGTTGGACTCGCGCACAATGAAGTTTCGTACTAAAAATCGGCAAAAAAAATTGTTGTGGGGTTTAACGGAGGGGGGGGGGGGGGGCTGGTTAATTTATTTTTTCTGATTTTAGTATTTTTTGTTATAATGGCAACATTTGTGAAAATTTCAGCTGTTTGTTGCGATTTCTTGTTCGATAGCTGACGTGACCGGGATGGTTCTTGGCTTAGATACATTTTAGAAATCAACAGTTCACTTCTTGAGTGATAAAGGTATTCTACTAAAATTTACTCAGGAAATTACAGGCCATGTTTGGGTTTATTAGAGCAGTCGCGGGATAGGGAAAGTCGGGGATTGGAGAAATCGACGCCCATATTGAAACTCATGTAAACGCTCGTTTCATGATTATAGCCCCAACCGTTTTACCAGAACTGCTCCATGGGACCTGAAAGCGAGAGCCCTGGTGTCATTGTTTAAATGGCGCTAGAAGCCACTGGAGCTGGGCCATAGGCCTGCGCCCCGGGAAATCGAGGCTCAGTGGTCCCATCTCTGCCAGAAATCATAGTCTTGATAGATGCGACCTGAGCAACCAAGATGGGGAAACGCCACATCAAGGTGATCAGACCGGTCATGGACGAGTAGCTGGAGACGAGCTATGGCAACCTCTCCTACCTGTGGTGAATACACCGGGATACCACAGCATAGTGCCAGCACTGACCGCAGCGAGCACATATCGCTCCATACATTGGTGGAGTGCGCCAGATCCTCGTAGACATACTTTCGCTGTGAAAGGTGCAACCTGAGCAACCAAGATGGGGAAATGCCACAATCAAGGTCATGGACAAGTGGCTAGAGACAAGCTATGGCAACCGCTCCTACCTGTTGTTACAGATGATTATCGAGCACGTGTGCTTCGGCAAATATCTGTGGCGAATACACCAGGAGACCACAGCGTAGACGACATACTTTGCTGAAGACGTACGAGCTATAATCTCTAGCGGGAAGAAGTGAAACGCAAGCGCCGCCGCATCTTTCTGCAAGCAAGTTTACGGAAGTTACTCGGCGCGTCCAGCAACCTCGAGAACTGATGTTGAAGAAAGGAGATGGCAACTTGTGGCTGATCTCGACGGGGACCTGGACCGCATATCACAATGGGGATCCTCGAACTTGGTTGAGTTCAATGCCCGTAAAACACAGGCGTGTGCGTTTACAGCTAAAAAATCCCCTATCCTACCCTTACCCTCTCTTCAGAATACGACGATTCCACTTGGAGATAATCTGGACATCCTTGGCATAGACGTCCCGCCAGAGCTCAATCACAAATACTATATTGAGCGATGTATTGGGCTAGCCTCGAGAAAACTAGGAGTTCTAAACAAGGTGAAGCGGTTCTTTACGCCAAACCAGAGGTGTCTGCTGTACAAGACGCAAATACGTCCTTGCGTCGAATACTGCTCTCACTTTTGGAACGACTCCAACAGGTACTTGCTTGACGCGCTGGACTCTATGCAGCGGCGAGCTATTCGCATTATCAACTGCCCTGAGGTAACGGAAAGTCTGGAGCCATTGACGCAGCGAAGAACTATTGCATCTTTGGCTGCTTTCTACCGTATCTATCACGGTGAGTGTTCTGAAGAACTCTTCAACCTAATCCCACCCTCTCCTTTCCGATCCCGAACAACGCGTGTTGGACAGAGGTGCCACTCTCACACAGTAGAGAAAATCTTTGCTAGAACTGAACTATTCAAAAGATCGTTTCTCTGGCGAACCATAAAAATCTGGAACGACCTGCCAGCGCACGTGATTCCCTCCTCTTACAATCCTGGGTTCTTCAAGCGGAGCGTGAAGAGGCACATCATAGGGCCGCCAAGTTGAGGGCCGCTTTCTATAGTCTTACAGACTGCGACGGTGGCCCCCAATCGCTAGATGTCGCTGTGGCTTTCCATCAGGCATCATTTTGGCGAGCTATATAAAAAAAAAAAGTAGCAAGTCTTGTTCGAAAAAGAGCAGCGGGGAGAGAGCGGGAGGCTCCACGACCGGGGGCCTGACGACAACGAAAGGGCTGCTCGCCGTTCTTACAAAAGCAAGCTCAAAACGACGGTGTCACGTAAGAAGCGGTATAACATCCCAAATCCCAACCAACCCCCTAAAGACGTGGGATAGTACCCGAACTCCTAGGTGAAGCCGCGGTGGAAGCCAAAGTCTATCGGGAATCTTAGTTCCTGGGGCTCTCGGCCATAGGCAGTGGTAGGGAACCGTGTGGTTTCCGATGTGGTCGATAAGAATCTAGCATTGCATCCATCAAGGATTTCCAAACGCAATAAAAATAGGTCACCACAACCATTTACATTACATCACAAAAATAAACAACTTTCCAATGACGAGTCAATGATATTCATAAAAATTTTGATCCCTTAATTTTACATCTTAAAAGGGTAGAAATAAAACAAAAGCATAAAACATGTCTATCTCAATTTTGCGGAAAGGCCACTTTTAAAATGTTGATTTTTAGTTTTAAAATGTAGGTAACCTTTAAAACTGTAAAGAAGGGCTAGTTTTGGGGGTTTAAAATCTAAAACACGTTCATTTATTTTTATTGTTGAATTTTAAGATCTACAAGAATTAGGTTATTTCTTTCGTACAATACATACATAACTTGCCACTTCGTTTCACCCCGAATTTCGACGAATCTGCTATGGATATTTACGTCAGAAAAAATAATTAGGTACTTTTCAAATGTCATGATTATATCTTTTGTATGAGTCGGCTAGGCGTTGATGATTAACCCCACCCAGTTTTTTTATACAGTTTAAGTAGATGATTGACTTATCATGATGTTAATACATAATTATTCTTGGTTATCATAAATCGGGACATTTAGCGTCCCGATCAAGTACAAATCGGGACGCGTCCTCAGACCCTGAAAATCGGGACGTTCCGCCCAAATCGGGACACCTGGCAACACTAGCTACAACTCATAAAAGGTGATCGTAGAGAGGTTATTGCCTGCGCTCGGTGACTCGGGGCAGGTGCGCGAAGAAGCCCGATAGAAGGTGACCGATTTATGAGAACAACATCACGCAGATAAGAATACGACAGGGAAATATAGGCATTCACTTGTACTATCTACTGATCTTTTCATTTCCACTTGACTTTCACGATAACGACCAGGCCTATTCCCCGAAAGTGTAGGCAGAGGTATACTCAGCGCACTTCTTCATCAGATGTATTTGATCGCACTTAATATGTGGTGATCTTATTATCCTGTTGACAGGCGTGTACTCATCCCAAACAAATAACATGATTAGGTACAAATTGTACATGTAGGTCAAAGACTTCTATATAAACTGAGGTAGACGCGCCGTACTCTAACAAACGAGATCAACAGTGCGAGCAACGCTGCTAATTAGCTCAGTTTATTGGTTTCAAAAATCGGTGCGTAGGGCATGTCTACCTCAGTTTATATAGAAGTCTTTGATGTAGGTACCTATTATGAATTGTGTGTGTAGAACCACAGAAATCAGAAAATGATATCTGTGTGTAGAACCGACCTAGTTCTGCATTCTCAAATTGCCTAGCTACATGCTAAGATTCATGACGATGCACAGGCACGTAGACGGTTCAGTTTGCGGCAAAATGATCGCATCAGCAGAAGATGAGATGCCATCAGCAGGAACACGAACATTAAAGCCGTTTCTACCTCGACTGTCCTATCTATTGTATGTAGTTTTTGCCAAATAACTTGGCACACCTCTGTTTACGAGACCCGATCCCAATCCCTTCCCCATTCAGCTTCGACAATAACATTCTCTACCTGCGTTTAAACACGGTTCACTTCTCTATTTTGATTGTCGTATTTTTCCATTTGACGTTGAAATTTTCCGTGAACTGTGTGGGTAGCCATTGCTCTAATAATATCGTTAGAGTGTAAAGCGGTTCCACCAAGATGTCCAGGCTCCACGCCAGTTCCCGCGCCAGCTGCCACATCTGCTGGACTGCCAGGCAAAATGTATAGTCCTAAGGCCTAACTCGTCGATCACGCGAGATTTTTATTTTAAAAACATGAGGAAAATTGTATCCGTAAGTAAATGCGTCGGCCTAGTTGTTTGTTGCACATTGACTCGTGGGTTCTCAGAAGCGAGTCAGTGAATACAATTTAGTAGTGGAGGTGTTCTGTGCTGTCCGTTGCAGTACTTGTCAGGTCACTCAGTAGTCAATAGGCGCACGGCGTTCTCGCGAGCTTCCGACGGGATGCACCACCTCGCACTGCAATAAACCGTTTATACATATAGGCACAGGCACGAAGCCAGCATAATTTACATTATGATTTTAGGTTTAACATTTTTCTTTACTTACGTACTATTATATGTATACTATATATATTTTTTTTCAACTTTCTTTCTTTCATTCCTTCCTAACTTCTCCTGAAAATACAAACTCAACATAAAACGAATTAGCGAAATTGATCCAGCAGTTCACGTGTGATGCGGTGACCAAGGGAAATAGGGATTCATCATAAGTTTGTTTTGTAGTAACAACCAATCGATACCCAAATTGATTTGAAGTCGATCGAGAAAATGTTTCCTTAAAGTCGCAGTGTTGAACATAGACTGGGCGGCTACAAGACGAGGTGCAACGACCCTGCTACGTGTGTGTGACTGTGTCGCGCCCGTTATCGCTCAAGGTTACTACCTCTGTTACTACAGATACAGATTATGTAACGCCACGCTACGTGTGTGATTAAGCTCTATGGACGTGCTACGGTGACCTCCTGTCTACGAACGATACGTTGATAAAAAAATTATGTCAAACCTGCAACGAAATCCCCAAACAAGATTTTCCTACATTTAGGTAGGTATTTTAAGTACAGTCTCGATTCGATTGTTACTCGCGAACTTATTTGCGATGGTTTTCCTTTTTTATGTAAGTAGGTACCTACTTAATTTGCGATTATTCCCAGTTGTTCCGTTGAAGTAGTTCCGTGGCGGAACTAGTGAGACTTTTTTTCCCAGTTGTCCCGCGGAACAAAGCATCAATAATTCCGTTCCCATTAGTTCCGCGGAACAAAGTAGAAATGAAATAATAATAAATTCATTCCCAGTAGTCCCGCGGGAGAAAGCATCTCTTACATACAAATATTTTATGTTCCCATTAGTTCCCTACGGTGTCTTACGGCTATTTTCTCATACAATTAAAAAAAAATGAAGATCGACAAAACAAATGAAGATCGGTACAACAAATGAAGACTGACAAAACAAATGAAGATCGACAAAACAAATGAAGATTGACGAAACAAACGAAGATCGATGAAACAAATGAAGATCAATGAAACAAAATATGAAGATCAACAAAACAAATGACGGTTGGAAAAACAAATCACGGTTGGAAAAACAAATGACGATCGAAAACAAAATTATGCAGATCAATAAAACAAAAGACTATAAGCAAGTTGATAAGGTCGAAAGTTTCTTGCAGCCATATTTTGTAAGCTAAATGCGATTACCATTCAAAAAACAGGTGCAAGCAATTCTCGACCTTAAGAATATGCATAATATCTATTTATTTTTTATATATTCGTGATCTGTGATGTCTATAAACGCCTAAAAGCACATTTTTAGGGAAGTGTCATTAAGGTCGAGAATTGCTTGCAGCTATTTTTTTGAATGGTTATCGCATCTAGATTACAAAAAAGGTCCATGCCAATTTCGACCTTATGAGCATGCATAATATCTATTTATTTTTTATATAATCGTGATCTGTGATGTCTATAAACGCCTAAAAGCACATTTTAAAATAAGTGCCATTAAGGTCGAGAATTGCTTGCACCTATTTTTTTTAATGCTAATCGCATTTTGATTACAAAACATGGCTGCAAGTAAGTTTTGACCTTATCAATTTGCTTATAGTCTTTTGTTTTATTGATCTGCATAATGTTTTTTGAATCGTTATTTGTTTTTCCAACTGTCATTTGTTTTGCTGATCTTCATTTGTTTCGGCGATCTTCATTTGCTTTTGTAGATCTTTATTTGTTTTGAAAATTACTTAACTACTTTATACTTTTAAACTAGATGTTCTTCGTATAATGGATCTTTTTCCACTCGCATGTCCTAAAAGATCCATATTCATAAAAAATAAAATACTTTAAGGCTTTAAGATATTAAAGTGGACATAATATAATGTCCATAAAGATCCATGATAGTTCCGCTACGGAACTATTGGGAATAGAAAAGTCTCACTAGTTCCGCTACGGAACTACTGGGAATAGAAAAGTCTCACTAGTTCCGCCACGGAACTACTGAGAATAAAAATGTCTCAGTAGTTCCGTGGTGCGGAACTACTGAGAAAAAAAAGTCTCACTAGTTCCGCCACGGAACTATTGGGACAAAAAGTCTCACTAGTTCCGTCGCGGAACAACTGCCGCGGAACTACTGGGAATGAAGGTTAATTTGTTTAGTACATATGCCCAAATCCCTAATGTACTGTTTATCATGCACAGTAACAACAGACTCTTAGAATATAGACTCTTAGACAGTTTACTCTAAAATCTAAGCAACAGACTATAGCAAGAGTTTAGAGTGGATACTACAAGGAAATTCTGATGCAGCGCTTTACGATGAATATTTTGGAAACGGATCCCTTTGATTTTTTTTAACTAATATGCTGGCAAAAAAATCTCACGGCCCAAGCATCGATAGTGTTCATCATAATCTATGAACGTTTGCACATCCAGAGGCGTTACACTTGCGCTGCCAACCCCGCAGTAATCTGTGACCCTTTTAAAGAATCCCATACAGGAAACGTTCAGGAAAACCGAAGACGGGAGCTCTTTACAACTTAGGGGAAGCTATGTCTGCCTAACTCCCCCTGCCTGACAAACGACGGTAAGCTACCTTGCGTCGTCGTCTCATAGGTAAACTACGTTTGAGATAGTCATCAAAACTATCGTCTATCGTTCTAAACTAAATGATTGTCGCCCTTGCCACAACTACGATCACTAATTTTACTGTCAGTCCGCACAGAGAAGGAAGCATAGCAAAATTGAAATTATCTATATTGTGTTCTATTTCATTCAAGTTTCTTAAATATGTAGTTTAGATAACGCATTCCTTCTAGGCTCAGACTAAAAGAATATACTTAGGCTCTACTTATCGAAAGACATCATCAATCAATATCAATATCAATATCAATCTATCAATACATATAATAAAATCGTAACAGGTCGCTGTCTGTACATGAAAGATAAATGAGAAAAAATATTATAGGGGGGCTTTATGAACGCAATAGAACCCAAAACAATGATTTTTAGAATTTTTGTCTGTATGTCTGTATGTCTCTTTGTCTGTACGTTTGTGCACGCTAATCTCAGCAACCGCTCAACCGATTGCAATGCGGTTTTCTTTATTGTGTTAAGGTTAGCTCCGCTTAACATTTAGTGTTTATTTCATGTCAATCGGTTTATAAATAAAAAAGTTATATCACTTTAAAGAATCATACATAGACTTACGAATCTAAAAGTGGGTAAATCTAAACTGGCGTGTTGGCTTAATCATAAAAGAGCATTTATGATTAAGACAACAGGGCAGTTTCACACGCTGCTTGATGAGTCTGATGAAGAAGTACCTCTCCTTTCATACACCTTATGTGACGTAAACGAAGTTGCGGGCTCAGCTAGTCTTAAATAAATAAATAAATAAATATTCACCGACATTTCACACAACGCTATCTGATCCCAAAGTAAGCTAGGAATAACCTGCTTGTGTTATGGGTATCAGACCACGGATATTAATACTTATAATACTTTTAAATACATACATATTATACATAGAAACACCCAGACTCTTGAGACAAACATTTATTTGTCTCCGGTGGGAATCGAACCCACGACCTCCAGCGCCGCAGGCGGTATCACTACCGACAGCGCCACAGAGGCAGTCGTATGGTTCATTATCCATAGGATAGTATTTACCTAGTAGTTAAACGAGTCTTTTATTAAATAAATTAACACGTAGATAGCACACCGCCACAGAATAACTAATAGTAGGTCCTACTACCACTAGCGCACTGGTAGCAGGCAATACCTTGCAAACTATTCTTGATTGGTTCAACAACAATCGCATAGAGTGTGTCCAATAAAGCGCTCCACACGCTGGTGGAGTGCACGGCGCCGGCGTGGGCGCAACAGGTCCTCGTGGTGAGTCTGGACGTGGACGCCCAATCGTCGTTATGTGAAACAAAGGTAAATAGTTGTTGTGTGTAGTCCAATCCTGCCCGATCTGGCTATAATGTAAACATGTCATGTTTTGACAATCGTTGTCTAAGACAGATGAGTAGAAAAATATAGTACCTACATTATGACAAATCATTGAATTTTTACTATTCTGAGTAGGTATTTTAAATGAAAATAAACTGTCATAAAGAAGTTATTTGGTGTCGAAATGATTGTACGAACACTGTATGACTCCTGGATACTGGAATATAATCAGGGTGAATACTCAATTGCAAGTAACTATGAATATTATATAGGATCAAATGTGTTTGTTTACATTTTTGCGCAAAGCTATTGAAATACAGTAGATATAGATGGACGCATTATTTGCGTGCGACGACAATGGACAAGAGCTAAAGCATGAAGCTTGCGATACGCGGGCACTTTGGGCGGCTGGCCACTGCCACGAACCGGCAAGGCGCGACCGGTTCCCGCCGAGCACCCTGCCTCCACCCCGCCTCTCGCTAACCCGCATGCAGAGAACCGCTGCCTCCGCGCCGCAGCCTCCTAACATGTTTGGCTAACCGACCACACAGCCACAGTATACACAGCTCCTCCGCCACTTGTTCAATTTAGCATGGGCCGGGCTCCTTGACTTGCTTGAAATCTTTCCAATACAGAATGTATTTTTGAAACGGGGCAGTAAGGGCAACTACCTTAACCGTTGTAGTTACAGCAAAACGTTCTTAGAAGACCTTCCCTAACTTTTTGAGATATTTTGAAATGCATTCACAGATTTTGCAAAAAATTTACAGTTAGCAAAAAAATAAGTATGCAAAATGTGTTGTTCCATTCGGTCCTATTTCATGTGGGGATCATAAAGACTCTATGGGATCATTTTAGCTTTAAGTACAAGGAAGCACAGAAATCTCCAAAAACGTTTCCCATACATGTGACCTTTTCGTCGTTTTTTGGTACGGAACCCTCCGTGCGCGAGTCCGACTCGCACTTGGCTGGAGTTTATTTCCACTCGATAGCGCCACGCGTCTCCGAGATAAAAGTATTGACTTACAGACAGGATGGAGAACAAAGTCTTCCTGTGATTGATTCTGTGGTCCTTTTTGAAAGTACGAGACCCTGGATAATTATCAAGTACGACTCACTTCATGGATTAAATTATTTTTGTGTCGATTCTTTTACTTTATTGTAAAATTTACAATAATAGCATAGTAGAAATATAAATAAAATAAAAAACATTTATAAAAACAAAAAACTCTGATTAGTCCCAGCGCACTCCTCTAGGGTACGCCATATTTTATTTTCTGGTTCGGAACTCATGCTGTATGGAAAACGTAGTCTTCCACACACATTGCCTGCGGTAACGCAGGGCTAAAGAAATAAAGTTAATGATTTAAGATGAAGGTCTTACCTTGACTCCGGCTGTCTTCTGGTAATAAACCTCCCTGTGAATGTGTAGTGTATCCCTAGCTACAATGTACCTATATAATTATAAACTATACAACTTAATACGTGTGAGTGTATTGCTGGTGCCGTCAGATCCGCGCCAGTCGCGTTCAGCCTGGAAGACCCCGATGATCCAGCCGACGTCCGGTAACACCTTCAGCACTCACAACAGCGGAGACCGGTTCTCAACGCCACCGATAGTACCGAGCGCTCACGTCCCGTATGGCGCAACTTAAACTATCGCAATAATGGATGGGTAACCGTACCCCGAATCCGTAGCCACCCGATGTGGTGAATTTACCGTGCTTTCCTGTACACGAAATATAACCTCAAAATATTACAACCTTCTATGCCGACCGTTTTTACGAAGTAAGTAACCGAAGTGAAGTTTGTCGCGCTCTCAACGACCCGTTCGTTGTGTGAAGTTTACGCGTTCCGAACGACCGATACGTTCCGAGTCGCGCAGTTATGGGTGCGTTCCAGAAATGACCATCTTTACTAAACATCCCCCCGCTCCGGACAGAGGGATCTCTGTTCGCTAAGAAATAGGCAAACGAGAGAGTGTAGCTACCGCGCGACGCAGAATGGAATCTCCAACAGAAACCTCTGCAAACCGTGGAGTACCGTCCGAACCCGGATACAGCCGAAGAATGCGTGCCCGACGCCATTTTAAAGAAGGCTGGTTAGTGTCCTTAATGAGGACTAGATCTCCTACCCGTGCAGGAGTTGTTTTGTCAGCCCATTTGATGCGCTGCTGCAGAATGTTCAGATACTCCAATGAAAACCGATGAGTGAAGTTCTGAGCCATTTGCTGAAGCATCTGAAATCTTGATAATCTACTCTGGGGAGTATCAAGATAAGGATATTCCGGTAAAGCCGTTAAGGGTTGACCAATGAGGAAATGACCCGGTGTCAAGACCTCCAGGTCATTAGGGTCCGTAGACAGTGGACACAAGGGCCGAGAATTTAGAGTTGCCTCAACTCTGCAGAGGACCGTGGCGAGTTCCTCAAAGGTAAGGATAGTGTCACCAATGACACGCCGCATATGTGTCTTGGCCGATTTCACTGTGGCCTCAAATATTCCGCCCCAGTGTGCGCAAGCTGGTGGATCAAACTTCCAGGTGATGCCACGCTTGCCCAACATTTGACCTAACTCCGTGTTCCTATCCGTTAAGAACTGATGCACCTCCCGTAGGTAACGATCAGCTCCCTGATAATTAGTGCCACAGTCCGACCGTATAAGACTTGGCAGACCCCGCCGTGAAACGAAGCGCTCAAGCGTTGCAATAAATGCTTCCGTACTTAGTGAAGACACTAACTCCAAGTGAACCGCCTTGGTAGAAAGACAAACGAAAACACATAAGTACGCCTTATAGGTCTTCGCGTTCCGTAAATGCGAAGCCTTGACCGTAAATGGACCCGCAAAATCTGTGCCCACGCCCTCAAAGGGCCGAGTGACCGTCACTCGATCAGCCGGTAAGTCACCCATCATTGGCTGCATTGTAGCCGCCTTTAACCGATAACAGGATAAACATTTGAAAATAATTGAGCGCACACACCGACGTGCAGATAAGATCCAAAACTCGCGTTGTAAAATCGCTAGAAGTGCGTTACAACCCGCGTGCGAATTAGTAATGTGCCGATCACTAACCAAGAGCTGAACAAAGTCACCGTCCTTAGGTAACAAGAGAGGGTGACGCGCCCCGTAAGGCAGCTGAGAGTTTCTGAGTCGACCGCCGACTCGTAGCAAACCCGATTGGTCGAGGAAGGGATTCAACCTTGCAATCGCTCCCTTTAATCGACCCGATGACCCAACAATCCGTATTTCATCAGCGAATCGATTCGCTTGAACTCGTTTCACCCAAAACATAAGTGCGGCTCGCCGTTCGTCTACCGATAGATAAGGTGAGGTGTCCCGTACACTCACCCTCCGACAATTCCGAATAAACCTGTGAATCCAGCCCGTAACTGCCAGAAGTTTCCCAAGCGAGCTATACCTCGCTAAGAGGGGGTCCGCACCTGTAACCGTTGTTTCAGCCGCCGCAACGCGAATACCAGGCAGAGTATTCGTGGATTCCAAAACCGTGGTGGGCCAGGTTTTTGTCGAATCTGCTAGCCACTTTGGGCCCCACCAGAGGGGATGATCAACCAAAGTGGGGGCATCACAACCCCGTGATGCCACATCAGCAGGATTGAGTTCACCTGGCACGTGTCTCCAGATCAACTTCGCCTCCGAAGCCTGTATCTGAGACACCCGATTGGCCACAAAAACTTCCAACCTATGAGGGGAAGCCTGTAACCATGCCAAGACGATCTGGCTATCCGACCAGGCATAAGTTTCCGATAACTCCACCGATTTGCCCAGGGTGGAGTAAATGTGATTCAATAGCTTTGTAAGTAAGACAGCCCCTGACAGCTCCAATTTAGGAATAGTCAATCTAGTCCGTAAGGGGGCTACCTTACTCTTAGCCGTCACTAAGTGAACTGCTGTAGTACCATCCTGTTTTACGGTACGCAAGTACACAACCGCGGCGTATCCCGACGCCGAAGCATCGCAAAACCCGTGAAGCGATGCTTTACATCTACCTGATGGAAGAAAATGACGAGGCACCGATACCAATGTGATTGCCTTCAACCTATCCAAAAAATCTGTCCAGTCGGAGAAGTAATCACCCGTGAGAGGCTCGTCCCATGAGAGCTCTGCGACCCACAGCCGCTGTAGGAAGAATTTGGCCCAGAATATAACCGGTGCGATCCAGCCGTTCGGATCGAATATTCTGGCCACCGTAGAGAGTACCAACCGCTTAGTCCAAACCTTTGCAGTCACCTCCACGTACCGAAACGAGAAGGTATCCTGAACCGGTTGATACTGTACTCCTAAGACCGAAGTGGAGTGAGGACTATCCGGGTCCTCAAATAGAAGTGGATCCTGCCTGTGATCCTCCGGAAGGTCAGCCAACAACCTTGGAGAATTAGATATCCACTTGCGCAACTCATAGCCACCCGCAGCTAGAATTCCAATTAATTCATCCCGAAGAAGCAGTGCTTCACGTTCAGATGATGCCCCGGAGCATATATCATCAACGTAAACATCCGATTCCAATATGGCCGCCGCTCGGGGAAAGGCTACTCGCTCCCGTTGAGCCAATTCGAGCAGACCCCTGATTGCCATCCATGGACTAGGCTTAAGACCGTATGTGTTTGTATTCAATTCGTAGACCTTGAGTGGATGCGAAGGATCCTCTCTCCAGAGGATCAATTGAAACCGCCTGTCATCCGGATGTATGACTGTCTGCCGGAACATCATACGTATATCCGTCGCAAACACCACCAGATGTCTACGGAAAGCTGTAATTATATCCGAAATCTCCTTATGAAGTTTAGGGCCTGAATGCAAACACTGATTAAGGGAAACACCGCTAGATGAGGGAGCCGACCCGTCAAATACAACCCGAATCTTACCACCATCAGCCTTGAACACAGCGTGATGGGGAATGAAGAAATGTTCCACCGAAGAATAATCCGTACGCGAGGGTGACATATGTCCAAGATCCTCGTATTCGCGCATGAATTGCACGTATTTATCACGAAATACCGAATCTCGTTTCATGCGTCGTTCCATTGACGACATGCGTTTCTCCGCTAGGCCGAACGATTGACCGAGTCGTGGCCGCGAAGATAAAAATGGCAAACGTGCCATGAGCCGACCCGACGGCAAATGTACCAAAGTCTGTCTAAAATGACTTTCACATTCCTCGTGAATTGGGTCCACCCGTGAGACCGAGGGCACCTCCTCCAGTGCCCAAAATCTCTGTACTACGTCTGTCAGAGAAATACCGGTAAATGACGCTTCATCAGTACTGCGACTGATAGGAAATGCAGGGCCCAAAATCAGATAACCGAAAACTGATGGTAAGGCCACCAACCCGTCCCGATGCAAGGTGACTAGCGTACCCGAACACAACACCTGACCTGCGACATCTGAACCGAGCAGCAGTTCCACTGAACTGGGTTTCCAAAAATCAGGATCCGCAAGATGCAAATCCGAAGCTGAATGACGAACAATAGGAGGCAGGGAAACCAAGGGATGAATGCCTATTACCTGGTCCATGACCAAAGCCGTAACCAAAATGGTGGGGGTAGAGCCGGAAACCCCTGTCACCACAAATCTAACCTGACCATAAATTGCTGTAACCCTATCACCTCCTATTCCCTTTATAGTATTAAAGTCCCGTGACATTGTTAGGCCTAATTTCCTCACCAGACCAATAGTAATAATGCAGCCCTGTGCCCCGGTATCTAAAAAGGCCCGTGCCTTTACCGTGACACCATCAGTGCCCTTGACCCGAAGTGACACCGTGGGAAGAAGAACCGTCTTCGAAAAGGCTGCATCTGGTGAGGAGGCCGCAAATACCTATAAGCTACTAGGGGGGTCAGGCCGTGCCGAACCTGAGGGGAGAACGGGCCACTCCCAAGAGGGAACCTGATGAGCGAACCCACGACTCATCACCGGTGCCCGATAATAACCGTATAGAGGGGTGGGTACCTGTACACGCCTCTGTGACATAAGGGAGGGAGGGGAGGCCTCCGGTGCTGCCCGAGCAGCATAAGTTGCAGCCGTAATGTGGGCCTCCACATCCGTATGTTGACGATCCCGACCGCGGCTCACGTCAACCGTTGGACGTGAACCATAATAGTCCCGAGAGGGGGAGGGGGGACCCCCGCCCCTGCGAGAATCCCGTTGGTGAGATGGGGGGTACTCTGTGTCCTGGTGACCAGAGGTATCCCCACTTCTGGGAACATCCCGATGTTCCATTTGGGCAGTGTCCCGATAATTGGGGGCGCCCCCGCCCCTGACGGCTTCCCGTTTTACGTAACCCTTACCCGAGGGACGACGCTGTTCCGGAGTATGCCTACCTGTACGGCTTCCTCCGGACCGATCACCAACCCCACTTTCATACGTACAAAGCATGGGGTGGTGGGGACCACCACAGCGGGAGCACGACCTTGGCGACCCGCAGTCTCTGGCCAAGTGTGCTTTCATACACATCCAGCAGTGTCCCGAACCGTAGACAAACCTACGCCGAGACCCGACGTCAGCGTTTCTGAACTGACCACAGTTCAGTAGGGGGTGAACTGGCCCATTACAAAAATGACAGCGAGGTTCAGAATGGCCCGCTGCCATTGCAACACCCCTAGGTGGAGCCCGAGCTCGCACCGGTGTCTGACCTCCTCCCCCCCACCTTGGGGGGTGGTCTACCTGCCTACCCGATTTGACTATAGGAGGTGTACCCGGTTCCTCCACATTGTCCAACATCCTACACTCCTCTTCCAGGAAGTGAAGAAGTTCCGAAAACAAAGGGACATCCGTGGATGACTTCCCCACAAACTGATGTTCAAATCGAAGCTTTAGTTCGGCCGGGAGCTTGCCAAGCGTTACATGAAGTAAAATAAAGGACCATTCCTTTACCGGAAATCCGAGCTTTCCGAGAGCATTGTATGCTACTGCCAGTGGGTTCAGTAGCTGTGACCTAAGCTGGGTGACCCTGGTCACCTTTGGCAACCCTAACAACCGACTGAGGTGAGCGTCCCCCAAACGACGCGTATTCTGATACCGCTCCGTCAACAGCATACGAGCCGTCTCGTAGCTGTCATTGGTGACATCCAGGTGCGCCACCAAATCCTGGGCCTCACCAGACAAGGCCGTCCTAAGATATCCCATTTTTTGTGCAGGCGTTATATCCGAACGCGTATGCACGAGACTATCAAACAAATTAATGAAACCCATCCAGTGCTCATACCCACCGGAGAAATGAGGCAAATTTAAGGATGGGAGCCGTGTGACCAATCCCGGTTGCACCCTTAGTCCTTCTGACTGGGTGGTGCTAGGTGAAGACGTCATGCGTGAATATGCAGCAGCAATCGCATCCGCGGCTTCCGAAGCCTGATCATAATCTAAGTGGTACCGTGACAACCCTACCTTGGCCGGTCCATCCTCCATGTCGACCTCCGCCTCCTGAATTTCCTGGTACGCCTCATCCAAATCCTTTAGATAAGACGCCAACCTACCATAGCGGAATTTCAACTCCTCAGCCCTATCCGGACGTCCGATCAATCCGGTGGCTGCCTGTAACCATCGAAGGACACGGCTCACGGTTGCTTTGGCTGTCGTTAACGACATTCTAAAAATAGGCCGAAAGTACACCCGTAGTACAATGGTCGTCAAATAAGAATGAATAATTAATTTACCGAAATAATAAACTCTGTCCGTAACGGAACCCAAACTTATCCTACGGAACCCTAAATTTACCGTACGGCACTCTAAACCGAAAACAAACAAAAAAAAATATCGTTTACCTATACGATAAAATTATGTTAATGAAACAGTATACGGAACCGTACTTCCTTGGTTACTGTACCTACTGTACCCTAATAGCTAAATAAGTTTATGAAAAACACCGAATAAAATGCATACAAATTAAATGATGCTGACGAGTAGGTATAATGTAAACTCCAGTAGAATAATTATCGTACCAATAAGATCGTACGATAATTATTTGAAATCACCCACCGTTATGCACTTTATAACTTAAGGAAAAAAGTTAACCTACATTAACAAAATGTTAATGATATATTAATCTGAACCGTATCAGATTAATATCCCGAAATAACCCATGTAGAAAACAAATCAACCGTATGATTTGTATTCTTGGGTACCTAATGCCCACCTGGGCCCGTAGTAATAGTATAAAACCACGCTCTGCTACCAGAATTTATGTATGGAAAACGTAGTCTTCCACACACATTGCCTGCGGTAACGCAGGGCTAAAGAAATAAAGTTAATGATTTAAGATGAAGGTCTTACCTTGACTCCGGCTGTCTTCTGGTAATAAACCTCCCTGTGAATGTGTAGTGTATCCCTAGCTACAATGTACCTATATAATTATAAACCATACAACTTAATACGTGTGAGTGTATTGCTGGTGCCGTCAGATCCGCGCCAGTCGCGTTCAGCCTGGAAGACCCCGATGATCCAGCCGACGTCCGGTAACACCTTCAGCACTCACAACAGCGGAGACCGGTTCTCAACGCCACCGATAGTACCGAGCGCTCACGTCCCGTATGGCGCAACTTAAACTATCGCAATAATGGATGGGTAACCGTACCCCGAATCCGTAGCCACCCGATGTGGTGAATTTACCGTGCTTTCCTGTACACGAAATATAACCTCAAAATATTACAACCTTCTATGCCGACCGTTTTTACGAAGTAAGTAACCGAAGTGAAGTTTGTCGCGCTCTCAACGACCCGTTCGTTGTGTGAAGTTTACGCGTTCCGAACGACCGATACGTTCCGAGTCGCGCAGTTATGGGTGCGTTCCAGAAATAACCATCTTTACTAAACACATGCTTATCAATCAATTTTATAAAATTGTATATCCTCGCTAAAACTTATTTATGTCATACTACTCTTTATACTGTGGTCATACTTTCTAGCGGTGACATGACGTTTTACGAAGTTCATTCTTTTGTCAAGAAATGTAACCAGATGTGTACTAAATTGTACGCTATACAGGTTGGAATTTAAAGACGGTAGTTGGAGGTAAAGTACCGTTAATTTTGATAATGGCAAGTTTTGCTAAAAGGAGACATTCCTTTATTTTCAAAAGTAAGTAAAACTGCATTTAAAGATTTTTGAAAAATCACCTGCTTGAGCCGGGAATCGAACCTGGGATATGTGAAAAAAAACATCCTGTATTTTATGATACCAACCTTAACAGTCTTTAATATGGAACAATTTCTTTTCAAAAACATAGTATCTTAAATTAAAGGAATACCAAGTAAAATATGTTTTTATTGTAGGTAAAGCTTACCTACTCACTATCTGAAGAAAAATAAATAACAGTCTAATTGAGAACCTCCTGCTTTTTGACGTGACAACGTCTTATAATTCGATGGAGCCGGCTGCACGAACGAACAAAGATGACGCAATACGTCGTTACCTCGCTCTGAGGCGTTCCATTTATTTTAGTAATGTTTTCTACAGATGGCACTATAATCAATTGATGTGTTTTTATGTTTCTTTTTGTTTTGTAATGTTAACTTTATTTGTATTTGTATTTTTATTTTTATTATTATTTTATTTTCTTATGACGTTGTCTCGTTCAACCATCGTTAGTAAACCGACTTTACAGACAACCGATTTTTTTTGAAGTTACACTACAATGCAAAACTTCTGACCATACTATTTTCTTTGAACTGGATAAAAACATAGTCATAAAAGATATTCCAAATGAAATAACTTTACAAAATAAGTCGTTTATACTTACATCTGTTATTGAGTACATTCTTGGTGGGAATGGTCACTACTGCTCGTTCGCTCTAACTTTGCCGTTCGGCTCCATACTAAAGGTGAATTTTTAATTAGACGAAGTAAATTGACAGCAACTAATGTCACTTCTTCATACAATGTTGCGTATTTTCTATGACGAAGTGACATTATCTACTGTCAATTTACTTCGTGTAATTAACAAATCGAGTATACGCCTCTACGCCAGCGGCAAAGTTAGAGCGAACGGGTAGTACCGAGCGCACTGCAAAATGAATGAGAAATGGGAACAATTTAATGATATGGCCAAAAAAGTATCAAGATCAACCACTATCAAGGCGATTACATGTGTCATTTATTGATGTGCATAAAGTGTGATTATTTAAACTTCATCAATAATAGTAATTTAACATCAAATTTGTTTTATTTCGAAAAAACTACTTGCAAGTACATAATGCCCCATATTATATTATAAGGTAAACGAACATTTCTAGTACATTATTCTGGCTAACTGCAAAACCAAAAGGTCCATTAGTACTCTGCGAAGTAGATAGCGCCTGCTAGAAAGGATACTTCTTAACGGTGACAATTCGATTGTTGTTTTCTCTTAATTCTTTAATGTACATTTTTTTATATAGTTAAAGCGTACAATTTAGTACAAGAAATGTACCAGCATTTCTTGACAAAAGAATTAACTTCGTAAAACGTCATGTCACCGCTAGAAAGTATGACATATTGATTTTAATTGATTGATCCTGCCGCATGCTGCTGATGTCACGTCCATACTACATTGTCACACCTGCTGACTAGGACAGTCCCCCCCCCCCCTCTGGAACAGTCTGTAACAGTAATACAACTGATTAGTCCGTGCGCAGTTATTATCTGTAAATGTAAATGAGATAGGTGCTTATTATTTTTTTTGGTATTGCCGTTACTATCGAACAACCCAAACAATATAATATTTAGTTGGCGGGTTGAAGCCCGCACACGAGGATTGTAGGTATGCGTCACACATACAGGAAAAAAATAGCCAATGGTTAGCCTCAACCAGTCAGTGGGCATGTTGGCAAATACATATGAAATGTCATTCATCGCGTTCACTCTCAGATAATGAGTTGGTTTCAGTGTTTACGTGCAGCAAGTGATTGCTCATATTGGGGCTATTATTAGGTCGTTACATACTAGAGCTTCAAAAATATTTTGGAAACATTACTTTCGAAATGCAGCTGTGTTTGTTAGTGAAGTGAACCGGTGCTGATCACAGCGGCGTATCGTGATATCGTGACGTAGGAGGGTGCAAACGAGCGTCGGAAGAGCGCGGGCGGGCGGTCGGGGGGTGCGCATCCCGCGGAGGCTGCGCGGCTGCGGCAGTGCGGCCGCAGTCGCAGTCGCCCGGCGCCGGCCGCGGGCGTCATGTTCCACTGCATCGTGCAGCCGCGCCACGACTGGGGCCCGCCCGAACTCGCCAATGCATTCCTCGGTACGCCTCCATCTCGCTGTGGTGTCACTGTCATGACCGTCCTGAGCGTGTGACATAGCGCTATATATAAGCCGTGTTTACTACTAGACAATAAGCCGGTGCCTCGGTGCTTTCGTGTGATAACGATGGTAACAGGAGAACCTGCCGCCTCGGTTCGACATTCCCCTCCCGTTTTGTTTTGTTGTATTGTGGTAGGTTTACGGTGTGTCAATAGGAACAAAACAGTTCTCTCCCCCAAACATCTGCGTCTAGTGTACAACAAACACAATACAATAGAACAGATTACATGCAGCCTTTTTGTATCGGAGTAGTCCTCATCCTCGCCACAAACATACGCATTGTTTGTTATAATCAATCGGCAACAGGTAGCTATCGGATACATTATTCGGTGAAGTTATAACTTGAACAACAAACGAACGGTTGATGGTTGAGGTGAGCGCCGTTATAACATAAATAAGCTGGCAGGCTTACCGTTTGTGTTCGGTATTTACGAGCTCAGCCAGCCTTATTATACGGAGCATTAATAAGTGAAAAGGCATATTTTTTATGAAGATATGAAATGTTACTTACTAAAACTTATTTTTAGTTTCATTTTTAGAATTTGTCTCACGTAATGGTGCTCACGGTGGTGAGCCGTATAGCCGCGTTGAGATGGACAGGCGCAGGTTGTGACTGCCTGCTGTTGAAAATTTTCAAGCCGCCTAAAAAGGTCTTCAACTTGACATAACACTGCCATTTTACTGGCAACCGGAACCAATGGCGTATCGTGCCTTTCGACGCAGGGAAACGCTCAAATAAATGTCACCAAGTGGTTACATGGAGGACCTATCCAAAGACTGGCCATAGTGAAAGTTGCAACGACATCATAAAAGTGTTTGGATCTATTAATGTTAAAAAACCGCTGATATTTGAGGGTTACCAGTAAAATTCGTATCAACTATTATAGATGTCATTGCCCACCACTTGGCAACTGTGTTTAACGATTGCGTCTCAAGTGGTGTATTTCCTGATTTGATGAAACACAGTAAAGTCATACCACTATTCAAGGCTGGCAGCGCTTCAATCTCGGTGGTGCCGACCTCGAGCAAGATATTTGAAAAATTAATACTTACTAGAGCAGATGCTGATCTATTTTAATGGTCACAAATTGTTTCATGAGAAACAATTTGACTTCACTCAAGGACGCTCGACTACCGATGCTATGCCGATATACCGATGCGATGTAGGGTTATTGAAATGTATTTATGAGACCTGGGAGAATAAACAACATGCAATTCGTGTGTTTTGCGATTTGTCAAAGGCTTTTGATTGCGTCCTACATGAAACTTAATCAGGAAATTACATCATTATGGCATAAGGAGCAAGGCTCTTGATCGTCTGACTTCATATTTAAACAATAGAATTCAGAGGGTCGATGTTAATGGTACACGCTCAGAGTGATCTGTAGTTACTATGGGCGTCCAGCAGGGTTCAATACTCGGGCCATTTTTATTACTTATATATTTTAATGACCTACCCTTTTAAATGGGGGACAACAACAGGATTGTTTTGTTTGCAGATGATACTTTTTTGATTTTCAAAGTTAAAAGAAAAATAGATAACTATGACGATGTCAACAATGCAATCTTGAAAGTGGTTTAACACTAACAATCTTTGACTGAATGATAATAACACTAAATGTAAGTATTAAATTTACCTTGCCTAATCTAACACAGTCAGAAACCAATGTTCAACTTAATAGTCGAGAGTAGGAACCTGTGGAATCAACGACGTTCCTAGGGTTAACGGTTGATGCTGGTTTACAATGGGGTCCACATATTGTAAAACTAGCTAGTGGATGAAGTTCAGCAGCATTTTCTGTACAAAAGATAAGGCACTTGACTGATCTAGATACGCCTAGAATAGTTTTATTTCAGTTACTTTCACAGTATAATGTCTTACGGTATTCTACTGTGGGGAAATGCTGCAGATACAAATTAATTTTTTATTTTACAAAAGCGGGCCATAATAGCTATAATATATATGTATAGATTAGGTCCAAGGGTCTCTGCGCGAAATATTCAAAGAGGTTAATATTCATACTGAAGCATCACAATATAGTTTTGAAAACCTTATGTACCTATGTGCAAAGAAATTTACATAGTTTCGCTAAGTGATAGACACAATGTCAACACTAGAAATAAACCCTTGCTGTTTATTATAGCAGATTCCATAAAATCAGCAATTCTTTCATTAGCCAAACGAAGTTAAAAGTATGTTGCTAAATAAGTTCAAAAAGTTTATAAAAAGTAAATATACTACAAGGGCTACTATACAATTAATGATTATTTGCTGGATAAAGTAGCCTGGAAATGACCTGCTCTGCTGGATTCTCAAAAAAAAATTGTTGAAATGCATAGTTTTTAGATTCATTAAAATTGTAAATAGAGCACTAATAAGAATAACCCGCTGAGTTTCTTGCCAGTTCTACTTCTACTCGATCATCGATTAGAATAATCGGGTTGCACGTACGGCTAAATAATTGAAACAAGGAGTGACGAGCGATCGATCGGTTGCAGACATCCGGCTGCAGCTGGCGGAGCAGACGCGAGTGCTGGAGGCGCGCGCCGAGGCCACGGCGGGCGTGGCTGGCGAGCTGCACGAGTACTGCCGCCGCCGCGCCGACCTGGAGCACGAGTACTCGCGCGCGCTGGACAAGCTGGCGCGCGCGCAGGCGGCGCGCCACCGCGACCAGCGCGCGCGCCGCGAGCAGTGGCCGCTGGTGGACGCGCACGGCGTGTGGACCGCCGCGCTGGACGGCACGCGCGCGCTTGCCCGCGACCACGCCGCGCTGGGCGCGCTGTACGGCGGCGCGCTGGCGGCGCGGCTGGCGCGCGCGGCCGACCACGCGGCGCGCCTGCACCGCAAGTGCCGCGACGTGCTGGCCGAGCGCCACGACGAGCTCGCCGCCGCGCTGGCCGAGGCCGCCGCGCTCGCCAAGGCGCACCGCGCCGCCGCCGCCGACTGGCGCGCCGCCGCGCTCAAGCTGCGCCACGCGTACGACGCGCGCCAGCGCCTGGCGCCCGCCCCGTCCGGCGCAGATAACGCCGACCCGCCGCGTCCCAAGAAGCTCAAGGCGCTGGACAAGGAGCTGGGCAAGCGGCGCGCGCGGCACAGCGAGGCGCGCGTGCGGGCGCTGCGAGCGCGCGCCGACTACGTGCTGAGCCTGGAGGCCGCCAACGCCACGCTGCAGCGCTACTACCTCGACGACGTCGCCGATGTCATACTGGTTAGTGACGCACCCCGCCTCGCACCGCCTTACATGGCACTACATCGCTACTCTAAAATAAACTGCAATAAATTTAATGACTGGATCTCAGTTTCATCTGGGCAAAATCACAGCTTTCGGTTTTGAATCTTTTACCTGTCTTATAGTCATTGACAAAGCCGCCCACAAGGCCTTCAACTTGGCTTAACCCAAGTTGAAGGCCTTGTGAGCGGCTTGAAAATTTCAACTGCGGGCCGCGGCAACCTGCGCCTGTCCATTTCAACAGGGAAATGGGCTCACTACCTATTAAGTAGGACATAAAACTATAAGGTGAAATGTGGGCGTTTACTATGCCTCTGCATACCCCTTCGGCGTAACGGCCGCGATCACTACCGCTACGCCATAGACGTTGTTTCGGCCTGAGTGTATGTGCTGTGATATCATGTTATGTCTGGAACTGCGTCCACGGTACTGCAGAAAATATTAAAGTGGACAGTGTGAATCAATAAAAACGTAGGTTTTTTTTTAAAGCAAAACAATTGATCTGAGTGTAATGTAAAACAATTTAATCAATACAATTGCATTTGTTCTAATCAGAATCTACAATACTTTCATCACCACAATAACACACTTATGTATCAAAACATTTGAAACGATCACGGAATTTGTGAAATGACACAACACGTACTGACTTGACGTGATTGACAACTGACAAAACAGTGTTGCCATTGATGAAATATTTTAGTTCCGTTTCACGACTTTTTTTGCCAAGCTGTATGTATCTACCTGTCATATCTAAAAAATGAATGGTATTTGGTATCAGCTACCCCGTGAAACTTTGTTTACATCACAGACGTGTAAGATTAGCATTAAACGTCACGGAGACGATCAATAACTTGACAAGACTGACGTCAGGTCAATCTCAGATCATGCGAAAGTAGCTTCAAGTGTGCATGCCTTAGTTTGCACGTGTGAGTGCATTGTGTATTGATTGTCTCCAGGACGCGTTAGCGAAACAGACTCAACATTAGCGAAAAACTGGATAACTATTACATAGTACATACACATAGACATAGTCTAGCTGAATCCAGCTATCAATTTAGAAATAACTAATTGACCCGCGTTACATTGTCTACGTTACAGCTCAGCTTTTTAGGGTTTCGTAGCCAAATGGCAAAAACGGAACCCTTATAGATTCGTCATGTCTGTCTGTCTGTCTGTCTGTTTGTCTGTCCGTCCGTGTGTCACAGCCATTTTTTTCCGAAACTAACGGGTGTTTTTTTTAGAGGTATAGAACTTTAAGTTGGCCTAGCTGTTTTAACCGGCGGTATTTTTGTCAGCTGTAAAGTGATTTATGTTTAGTATGGTTTGGCATTTTAACATAAATAGACTGAAGCCTGAACAATGCTTCCAAATTGTGCAAATTTATTTTGAAAATCATGGTTCTTTCCGAAATGCGTATCGTGATTTTCATAAGCGAATTTTCTTTAGCGGTGCAGCTCACTTTTGGTTGAATGGATACATCAATAAACAAAACTGCCATATTTGGGGTGATGATGATCCTCAAGTGTATGTTGAGACACCGTTACATCCAGTAAAACTGACTGTGTGGTGTGCTTTATAGGCTGGTGGAATAATTGGTCCGTACTTCTTTAGAAACGATGCTGACCAGAATGTTACAGTCAATCGTGACTGCTATAGAGCGAAGATTACTGACTTTTTCGTTCATCAATTGAACAACCATGTTGTGCAGGAGTAGTGGTTTCAACAAGACGGCGCAACATGTCACATAGCTCGTGCCACAATTGATTTATTGAAGGAAACGTTTGGTACCCGCATAGTTTCACGTTTTGGACACGTGGATTGGCCTCCAGAGTCGTGCGATTTTACGCCACTTGACTATTTTCTGTGGAGATATGTGAAGTCGCTCGTCTACGCCGATAAGCCCGAAACGATTGACCACTTGGAGGATAACATTCGGAGCGATATTGTCGCTATACGGCCACAAATGTTGGGAAAGTCATCGAAAATTGGACCTCTAGATTAGACTACGTCCGAGCCAGCCCTGGCGGTTATATGCCAGAAATCATATTTAAATTATAATGCCAGAAGATTTCCTTTCGAATAAAGTCATTTCCATATCAATAAAAACAATCACCTTCGTTTTATTCCATTTCAAAGTTCTATACCTCGAAAAAAAACACCCTTTATAAGGCCTATGCTGTTGAAACTTGGTAACTAGATGTATTCTGTCAACCGCATTAAGATTCTTATATAAAAAAAACTAGACAAAAAGTAGTAAATTTTGGGGGTCCCCAATTCCCCATACTCAGAACTGAAACTCAAAAATGTTTTTTTCATCAAACCCATACGTGTGGGATATCTATAGATAGGTCTTCAAAAATGCTATTGAGGTTCCTAACATATTTTTTTTCTTAAATGAATAGTTTGCGCAACAGACACTTCCAAAGTGGAAAAATGTCCCCCCCCCTCTAACTTCTAAACTAAGAGAATGAGAAATCTAAAAAGAAGATATAATGTACATTGCCATAAAAACTACCAACGAAAATTGGTTTGAACGAGATAGAGCTGGTAGTTTTTTTTAATACGTCATAAACCGCAATTTTTGGTTAGAAACATCACTACCATAGCGAACGTGTTAAAACATCAATCAAAGTTACAACGAACTATTAAAACTTTTATATTATGTTACTTGCTGCTACGAAACCCTTCATGGGCGAGTCCAACTCGCACTTGACCGGTTTTATTTTGTAAATATGAGGCTTATAAATTTAAAGCTTTCTCTTAACTCCTTCAATCTATTGCTGAAAATTGCATCAATATCCGTTGAGTAGTTTACAAGAGTTGTGTAGTTTATAGACTACCACGATTCAGTGAGATACAGTCTGCAGCTCGGTGACAAACGGACCGACGCGACAGACTGACAGCGAAATCTCGTAGTGGATCTTTACGTCTGAGAAGACAGCTAGGTACTCTCCAAATTTTATGTTTCTATTATCAGGAGGTAGTTCCTATATTAAGGTAGCGATGCAAGATATAAGTCGAAGCGATCGGCTCGAGGCTACACATTTAGTCCTTCGAGCCGGATCAGCCCATTCGTAGATGACACTTGGAGTGTGACGCGAGTGTGCGGTTGGTGTGCGCAGTGCATGGAGGTGGGCTTCGAGGCGGTGGTGGGGCGCGCCGCGCGCTGTGCGGCCGAGGCGGAGAGCGCGCGCGCCGCCAGCGCGGAGGGCGCCGCCGCCTCGCTGCGCGCCGCCGCCGACGCGCTGGACGCCGTGGCGGCGCGCGCGCGCCTGCTGGACGCGCACGCCGCCACCTTCGCGCCGCCGCGCCCGCTCGCCTACCAGGTATGTGTGTGTGTTGTGCGCCGCCGCCTCGCTGCGCGCCGCCGCCGACGCGCTGGACGCCGTGGCGGCGCGCGCGCGCCTGCTGGACGCGCACGCCGCCACCTTCGCGCCGCCGCGCCCGCTCGCCTACCAGGTATGTGTGTGTGTTGTGCGCCGCCGCCTCGCTGCGCGCCGCCGCCGACGCGCTGGACGCCGTGGCGGCGCGCGCGCGCCTGCTGGACGCGCACGCCGCCACCTTCGCGCCGCCGCGCCCGCTCGCCTACCAGGTATGTGTGTGTGTTGTGCGCCGCCGCCTCGCTGCGCGCCGCCGCCGACGCGCTGGACGCCGTGGCGGCGCGCGCGCGCCTGCTGGACGCGCACGCCGCCACCTTCGCGCCGCCGCGCCCGCTCGCCTACCAGGTATGTGTGTGTGTTGTGCGCCGCCGCCTCGCTGCGCGCCGCCGCCGACGCGCTGGACGCCGTGGCGGCGCGCGCGCGCCTGCTGGACGCGCACGCCGCCACCTTCGCGCCGCCGCGCCCGCTCGCCTACCAGGTATGTGTGTGTGTTGTGCGCCGCCGCCTCGCTGCGCGCCGCCGCACAGTGGATCGATTCATACAAATCGGCGGACATAGGAATCTTGAAACACTTTTTACTGAATTTAAAAAAACTAATGATGCCAATGTGTTTATCTTAGTAATTGTAGTCGAAAACAATATGACACAATTTTGATTAGACTTCAATTTTAAAAAATATTCGACAGAAACTGATTTCAATGTATGGAAAAGCACATTAAAAAAGGGATGGCTTGCGATTTTCTCGTGTTTTCTTATTTTAACGCTTATAGTGACTTTGAATGGGTTGTTAGCAAAATATCTGCCAAACATTTTAGGTACCCCTAGGCACCCCTCTGGGAGCTATATGACAAAATATCATTTTTCTCATTTTCTTAAAGAAAATATGACTAGTTCGTTTTTTTTTTACAGTTATAATTGTTGATAAACTACATTTTAGCTTAGTACTGACCTACCCAGATCAAAAATAATATGACTAGCATACGGGATCGGGAGTTTTTAAGAGATACTTATAAGCAGGCGACTATAAGTTTATCCTACTTTTTTAGCAACATTTATGTATTGTATAGTGATTTTCCATTACTATTTGTAGAAAATAATGTATTAATCAAATAAAACAATAACGCGTTATATAAAACATATATATATCATAGTCATAAAAATACAAAAACTTACTTATAAAATAAAAAGTAGTAAAATATTAGCTTAAAATAAATAAACATCTGGAACAGAAACGATTCAATTAACATTATATATGTACATTAAATAATCAAAAAAAAAAATAGAAAAGTGTAGACAAAAAAATCATTATCCGAAGCTTCTATTTCTGAATCTTCTTCTGCTTGTGCAGAGCCTAATTATTCATCAGTATCTATGTATTCAATTTCAGGAACTTCTAGAATTAGTAACTAATAAAATAACTTATGAATACTTGTGGCATGAAGTACCAAGGGTACAATTCTATGTAAAGCTCTGCCACCCAGGTACTACATGCCATCAAGTATTCATAAGTTATTATTTCACGGGCCGTTAATTATTAAACATTTATCTATAGTTCCGATAGGACTTTTTTCGGAAGAGTTATGTGAGTCAAGTAATAAGGATTTCAGAAAATACAGAGAACACCATTCACGTAAAATAAATAGCATTTCTTGCAATGAAGATGTTCTAAATAATTTGCTGATTTCATCCAACCCAATTTTAGCACAAATACGGCCACGGATATATAAAAAGCAAAAGAAGGCATTGTTTAAAGAAACTTTAAATCTACTAATTCTAGAAGTTTCTGAAATTGAATTTATAGGTACTGTTGAATTGTTAGTCTCTGCGCAGGCAGAAGAAGATTCAGAAACGGAAGCTTCGGATAATGATGTTTTTTGTCTACATATTTCTAATTTTGTTTGATCATTTAATGTACATAGTTTTAATTTAATAGAACTTTAATGGCTTGGCAAAAAATACTTACAATAATGTACAATCATAAACAAAAATTGAACCTATCTTACCATAAATTAAAATAAAAGCAAAAAAAACTAATCATAATATATAATACATACATACATAATTACATACATGCGTCGTAGAATTCCTCCGAATCATTAATTGTCTTTGTTATATATTTTTGTTTATTTTAAGCAACTATTTTTTTAAAGTTTATGTAATTCTAATTTTGTTTGATTATTTAATGTAAATACATGATAATTGAATCGTTTCTGTTCCATATTTTATTTATTTTAAGCTGTATTTTACAACTTTTTATTTTATAAGTAAGTTTTTGTATTTTTATAACTAAAAAATATGTTTTATATAACGCGTTATTGTTTTTTTTTTATTAATACATTATTTTCTTCAATATTAATGGTAAATAACACTATACAATACATAAATGTTGCTAAAAAAGTAGGATAAACTTATAATCACCTGCTTACAAGTATCTCTCAAAAACTCCCGATCCCGTATGCTAGTCATATTATTTTGATGTGGGTAGGTCAGTACTAAGCTAAAATGTAGTTTATTAACAATTATAACTGTAAAAAAACGAACTAGACATATTTTCTTAAAGAAAATGAGAAAAATGATATTTTGCCACATAGCTCCCAGAGGGGTGCCTAGGGGTACCTAAAATGTTTGGCAGATATTTTGCTAACAACCCATTAAAAGTCACTATAAGCGTTAAAATCAGAAAACACGAGAAAATCGCAAGCTATTCCTTTTTTAATGTGCTTTTCCATACATTGAAATCAGTTTTTGTCGAATATTTTTTAAAATTGAAGTCTAATCAAAATTGTGTCATATTGTTTTCGACTACAATTACTAAGATAAACACAATGGCATCATTAGTTTTTGTAAAATCAGTAAATGTTTTCCAAGATTCCTATGTCCGCCGATTTGTATGAATCGATCCACTGTGGCGGCGGCGCGGCGAACGGCGATGCGACCGGCGAAATGTACCGAGTGAACGGCACGGGCGACTGGCGGTGCAGCGGGCGAGTGGAACAAATACATGAATCAGTACGGCGGCCGGCGCGGCGCGAGCCACAGCGTCGCGCGGCAGTCGCGGCGACTAGGCCAGTGATGAAATTACTGGTCGCGTCGGCGAACGCGACTATACCGTGGCCTGCAAACGATGCCGCGCGATTAGGCATAAAGCAAACGACGGGGCGGGCCGGGCCGGGCAATAGCACTATGGGAATCCTATACTATCAACGCACACGAAGGGCAAAAAGACCGCACCGCAGTTGTCCGCCGGTCAGTGGCGGCGCGGCTAGCCGCCATGGATCACACAAACCAGTTTGTATGAAGTAACGCAGACGGCGCACAGTGGATCGATTCATACAAATCGGCGGACATAGGAATCTTGAAACACTTTTTAACGATTTTAAAAAAACTAATGATGCCAATGTGTTTATCTTAATAATTGTAGTCGAAAACAATATGACACAATTTTGATTAGACTTCAATTTTAAAAAATATTCGACAAAAACTGATTTCAATGTATGGAAAAGCTCATTAAAAAAGGGATAGCTTGCGATTTTCTCGTGTTTTCTGATTTTTCCGCTTATAGTGACTTTTAATGGGTTGTTAGCAAAATAGCTGCCAAACATTTTAGGTACCCCTAGGCACCCCTCTGGGAGCTATGTGACCAAATATCATATTTCTCATTTTCTTTAAGAAAATATGTCTAGTTCGTTTTTTTACAGTTATAATTGTTGATAAACTACATTTTAGCTTAGTACTGACCTACCCACATCAAACATAATATGACTAGCATACGGGATCGGGAGTTTTTGAGAGATACTTATAAGCAGGCGACTATAAGTTTATCCTACTTTATTAGCAATATTTATGTATTGTATAGTGATTTTCCATTATGATTTGAAGAAAATAATGTATTAGTCAAATAAAACAATAACGAGTTATATAAAACATATATCATAGTCATAAAAATACAAAAACTTACTTATAAAATAAAAAGTGGTAAAATATTAGCTTAAAATAAATAAACACCTGGAACAGAAACGATTCAATTAACATGTATGTACATTAAATAATCAAACAAAATTATGTATTCAATTTATTAATAACAAATACATACAATGTCAATGAGCAACAAGAAATAATGAAATAATTACAATTAATTAATTAAAAGTAGTCACATTAATTAAAATAATTTTATCAACTACCTATTCAAAAACCCGCCCCTGACCGCTCCCGGCGCAAAAGTGCCCATTACACTTGCTGCGTTTCCACGCTGGATTGCAATGGCCAGCCTTTGTACCAAGAATGATCCGGACCGAGAGTCACCCGTGGTTTCTGTGAGCCTATGTCCAATCTCATTTATAAAGTCCTTGGCTTCTTTGCCCCAGCTCCCCAGGGTCTCCACCGCTACGGGCACAAAATAGTACATCGGTTCCAGCTCGGTGTATTTGTTTCCTTCCTTGAGCTGGCCCCTTCCGCTGCGGCAGAAGGGGAATGAACAGTGCGCCCGAGATGGCTGGCGGCGACTGTGCTGACGCAAGTTGCATCCGAGATAAGGCACCTGCCGTTTTTCCAGGGGATCAAGGTCAGCCCATCCGGTCTTTTACCGTCCAACCTGCTAAGACCCGGAGGCTCAAGCACGCAAGGTAGGTTCGCCGACAAAAGGGCCCTGCGGATGATATCATTCAGAGCGTGGTGCCGCGGAAACCTCCCAGTACACCGCCGGCAGCACTAGGCATGATGGCCATCCGCTTCCACCGTGGAACCGCAGGTGCATGTATGGGGTTCGCACACCTTACAGCCCAGGCAAAAAGCTACTGCCACACGCAAGGAGTCGTTATCCAGCAGGGTGCCCAGGTGAGGGGAAGGTAACGCCTGCAACCACGCTCCAGATTCAGGTTGTGACACCGCCCGCAGTCTAGCCTTATCGGCTCCTGCCGCGCCCTCTAATAATTGAGCTTGAAGCCGTCTCACCCCCACATCATCCCATGCCCGCTGAAGGTGCCGCGCCTCAGGGATCGACGCACCCGCGCTGAGGACCAATCACGCTGACACAGCATCCGACACAAAGGGTATGCTCCCCCGTCACCATGAGAATTGACATCAAACAAAATTAGAAAAATGTAGACAAAAAAAATCATTATCCGAAGCTTCCGTTTCTGAATCTTCTTCTGGTTGTGCAGAGCCTAATTATTCATCAGTATCTATGGATTCAATTTCAGAAACTTCTAGAATTAGTAACTAATAAAATAACTTATGAATACTTGTGGCATGAAGTACCAAGAGTACAATTCTATGTAAAGCTCTGCCACCCTGGTACTACATGCCATCAAGTATTCATAAGTTATTAGTTCACGGGCCGTAAATTATTCAACATTTATCTATAAGAATAAGTTTAAGAATAAGTTCTTCTAACACCATTCACGTAAAATAAATAGCATTGCTTGCAATGAAGATGTTCTAAATAATTTGCTGATTTCATCCAAACCAATTTTAGCACAAATACGGCCACGGATATTTATAAAGCAAAAGGCATCGTTTAAAGAAACTTTAAATCTACTAATTCTAGAAGTTTCTGAAATTGAATTTATAGATACTTACTGTTGAATTGTTAGTCTCTGCGCAAGCAGAAGAAGATTCAGAAACGGAAGCTTCGGATAATGATGTTTTTTGTCTACATATTTCTAATTTGTTTGATCATTTAATGTACATAGTTTTAATTTAATAGAACTTTAATGGCTCGGCAAAAAATACTTACCATAATGTACAATCGTAAATAAAAATTGAACCTATCTTACCATAAATTAAAAATAAAAGCAAAAAAACTAATCATAATATATAATACATACAAACATTTACATACATGCGTCGTAGAATTCCTCCGAATCATTATTTGTCTTTGTTATATATTTTTGTTTATTTTAAGCTACTATTTTTTTAAAGTTTATGTAATTCTAATTTTGTTTCATTATTTAATGTACATACATGTTAATTAATCGTTTCTGTTCAATATTTTTATTTATTTTAAGCTAATATTTTACCACTTTTTATTTTATAAGTAACTTTTTGTATTTTATGACTATAATATATGTTTTATATAACGCGTTATTGTTTTATTTGATTAATACATTATTTTCTTCATATCATAAGGAAAAATCACTATACAATACATAAATGTCACTAAAAAAGTAGGATAAACTTATAGTCGCCTGCTTATAAGTAACTCTCAAAAACTCAAGATCCCGTATGCTAGTCATATTATTTTTGATGTGGGTAGGTCAGTACTAAGCTAAAATGTAGTTTATCAACATTATAACTGCAAAAAAACGAACTAGACATATTTTCTTAAAGAAAATGAGAAATATGAAATTTGGTCACATAGCTCCCAGAGGGGTGCCTAGGGGTACCTAAAATGTTCGGCAGATATTTTGCTAACAACCCACTAAAAGTCACTATAAGCGTTAAAATCAGAAAACAAGAGAAAATCGCAAGCTATTCCTTTTTTAATGTGCTTTTCCATACATTAAAATCAGTTTTTGCCGAATATTTTTTAAAATTGAAGTCTAATCAAAATTGTGTTGTATTGTTTTCGACTACAATTACTAAGATAAACACAATGGCATCATTAGTTTTTGTAAAATCAGTAAAAAGTTTTCCAAGATTCCTATGTCCGCCGATTTGTATGAATCGATCCACTGTGCGCCGCCGACGCGCTGGACGCCGTGGCGGCGCGCGCGCGCCTGCTGGACGCGCACGCCGCCACCTTCGCGCCGCCGCGCCCGCTCGCCTACCAGGTATGTGTGTGTGTTGTGCGCCGCCGCCTCGCTGCGCGCCGCCGCCGACGCGCTGGACGCCGTGGCGGCGCGCGCGCGCCTGCTGGACGCGCACGCCGCCACCTTCGCGCCGCCGCGCCCGCTCGCCTACCAGGTATGTGTGTGTGTTGTGCGCCGCCGCCTCGCTGCGCGCCGCCGCCGACGCGCTGGACGCCGTGGCGGCGCGCGCGCGCCTGCTGGACGCGCACGCCGCCACCTTCGCGCCGCCGCGCCCGCTCGCCTACCAGGTATGTGTGTGTGTTGTGCGCCGCCGCCTCGCTGCGCGCCGCCGCCGACGCGCTGGACGCCGTGGCGGCGCGCGCGCGCCTGCTGGACGCGCACGCCGCCACCTTCGCGCCGCCGCGCCCGCTCGCCTACCAGGTATGTGTGTGTGTTGTGCGCCGCCGCCTCGCTGCGCGCCGCCGCCGACGCGCTGGACGCCGTGGCGGCGCGCGCGCGCCTGCTGGACGCGCACGCCGCCACCTTCGCGCCGCCGCGCCCGCTCGCCTACCAGGTATGTGTGTGTGTTGTGCGCCGCCGCCTCGCTGCGCGCCGTGCCGACGCGCTGGACGCCGTGGCGGCGCGCGCGCGCCTGCTGGACGCGCACGCCGCCACCTTCGCGCCGCCGCGCCCGCTCGCCTACCAGGTATGTGTGTGTGTTGTGCGCCGCCGCCTCGCTGCGCGCCGCCGCCGACGCGCTGGACGCCGTGGCGGCGCGCGCGCGCCTGCTGGACGCGCACGCCGCCACCTTCGCGCCGCCGCGCCCGCTCGCCTACCAGGTATGTGTATGTGTGCAATATTGGTGCGGGAGTCCCGCAGCGGGACGTGCCGTGCAGGGAACCACAGCGAAATGGCTCGAATGCAAATCGTTCATTCATTCGGAGGGTTTGGCCCTACTGTATGGCAATAGCCACACGGGTTGGCACAAAATTTTTTTCAAGTTAACCCTCTCTGGGCATTATGGTCTCATCGGTCATCCAGCAGGTGCACCGCTCGCAGGTGGGGCCGGCTCGAGCTCCGACGGTCCCGGTGAGTCGCCGCTATTTTTATTTGTCGTTCACGATTCCCATAGTCATTCCCAATTTCCAAATTCATACTTAGAATTCCTGGCAGGGATCGAAATAATCCGATTTTTATAATAAAAAAAAAATCCAATTTTTTTTTAATGAAAGTTCCTTAAATATTGTAGATGGAACATTTTACTAAAAGGAGGCATTATTTTAATTTAAAAAACCATTAAAATTGCATTCATAGATTTTAAAATAATTACATGGTTGAGACGGCAATCGAACTCGCTACACGAAAATAAATGAAATTGAATTGAAATTGAATTGAATTGAAAAAAATAATTACTCTGTAGCTTGATCATACCGATCGACAAGCTTCAACATAAGGATTATTTTTTGCTAAATAGTGTCACAAATAAAAGGAAGGCCATGAATTTTAACATTTTTAATACGAATATAATCAATTTGTTAAATGCTCAAAATTAGTCCCATAGTGTTGAATACAAAGTCGCACTCTTTTGATTATTTCACTCCCTTTCCATTTTTTGATTTTTTGTGGTTGTTTGAGGCGTAAGTTGTGCACCCACCTCGATAGATGGCGCTGTCGAGAAATCTACATCGCACTATTATTTCGATCTTGTACATTACATACCAGTGGCCGATTAATTAGTTGAGATGAGCGAAAGGAACATTAGTACTTTGGATATTGTATTACTAGATAAGCAAACAAGGGTTTTGTTTGAATACAAGTTTATTAATATAGTCTAGTGTAGGGGAGGATGTAGTGTGCCTTCACGAAGAGCGTTACCTGTGCTCGGGCCCTCCCCGTAAGTAGCGGCGAAAGCGAAAACGCGAAACCAATCACTACCGAGAAATGAGTCCCGACAGGGCTAGGGCGTCCCCCCGAGGCGACGCATACCGGTGTGCCCCCGTCGGTATGACTGCATGCGCACGCGGCGAAGGGGGCCGCCACCCTTCACGCAGCGCCAACTCTGGCGGGATGCGAGGAGCCGAGTGCCGGATAGGCACGTGGAATGTGCGTGGTGGTATGGAAGGTAAGATGAATGAATTGATAGATGTAATGAAAGAGCGATGCCTGGATGTATTGTGTGTCACAGAGACGAAGCGGAAGGGGAGCGGCATTGACGATCTTCCTGGCGGCATAATTGCTTTGTGGTCCGGAGTGGACCAAGAGGATCATGCCAGTAAGGGAGTGGGTGTCTTGCTCTCCTCCCGTTTCGCTTCTGGAGTGAAAGATTATGGATTGGCAGGCCCAAGACTCCTGTGGGTACGTATAAAACTGGGGATCACGAGAGTTTTTTTGGTCGCAGCCTATGCTCCCGTCAGCTCGGCTAATCCCCAAGTGCTCGCGGAGTTCTGGGATTCCGTTAGGGACGTCCTCGATTTGGCTGAGGGGAATGAAAAGTTGATCATGTGTGGTGATTTGAATGGATGGGTGGGGACCAAGCGAGATGGCTTCGATGCTGTCCTTGGTCCGTATGGAGATAAGAGAGCGAATGATGCTGGTAAGTCAATCTTAGACGTATGCTTGGAACGAGACCTCCTTGTGGCGAACAGTTTATTCCGTCACAAAGATATCCACACGTATACTTGGAGACGGAAGGAAGAAAAAAGTGTAATTGATTTGATTTTGATAGACAGTCGTCTCCGAGAGGCTATAAGGGATACAAGGGCCTACAGAGGCCCCACTCTTGAAACTGACCACTACCTGGTGGTAAGCCGGTTTGTTGGTCTTTTCAAGAAGTGGAGGCACTGGCGAGTGCGTGTCCCCTTCGGAGACTATGAAAGGATAAAGAGTGAAAAACTGGAAGATGAAAGCGTAAGGAGTATGTATGTAGGCTTAGTCAGTGAAAGGCTTGCAAACGCGAGCCTTTCCGACTTAGATGTGGATGAATGCTGGAATATTATGAAAGAAAGTATAGTGGATAGTGCAAAAGAAGCATGTGGGAGTGCAAAGAGACATGAACATTCGAAAGGTGATGCCTGGTGGGATGCAGAGGTACAATCCTGCGTAGCAAGAAAGAAGAAAGCGTGGTTGGATTATGTCTCATCTTTGCAACTGAATGACAGTATGAAAGACACGAAGAAAGAAATTTACCGCCTCTGCAAGAATGAAGCCAAAGCTTTAGTGAAAGAGAAGCGTGAAAGAATAAATTTGATTGCGGAAGAGAAGCTGACGAGGAACTTCGAGACAAATACCAAACTCTTTTGGAGGGAGGTCAAGAAGTCTCGGAGCTGTTCGTCAGTTTCCAGAATGGATAAGATAAAGAGTAAAGCTGGGGACATTCTTGCGGACCCATTAGAGGTGTTAGAGCGGTGGAATGAGTACTTTGGAGAAATGTATGAATATCTCCCGGATGCGGGCACTGCGAGGGAGTCGATGACTGATCTTGCGGTGCAAGCATCAAGCGGAGATATTACTTTGGAAGAGATTGAATGGTCGATACGAAGCTTGAAAAATGGAAAGTCTGCGGGAATTGATAGGATATCTGCTGAAATGATCAAATTAGGTGGTCCTTGCGTCCGAGACGCCTTCTGGTCATTGAGCAATCTATGCTGGAAGACTGGAAGGGTCCCAATGGACTGGAGGCGTGCTATCATCGTGCCCTTGTATAAAGGCAAGGGCTCACGTATGGAGTGCGCCAACTATAGGGCCATCAGTTTGATCAGTATAGCAGCTAAAGTGTATGGCAAAATTATTGAAAGGAGAATGAGGGTGGAATCTGACGGATTACTGTGGGAGGCGCAGGGTGGTTTCCGAAATGGAAGGGGATGTATGGACCAAGTTTTCTCTCTCCGCAACATCGTAGAGAAGCAGCTGGCTGTAGGCCGGAAGGTTTTCTGCGGTTTTGTGGACATGGAGAAAGCATTTGACAGAGTTGTACGGAAGGATCTCTGGGATATATTGCCAGGATACGGGATTGATGGTGCGCTGCTTCGTGCTGTGCAGTCTACATATGTGGGATGTACGGCATGTGTGCGGGTGGGCGGCAGCCTGTCTCCCTGGTTTGACGTCAACATTGGCGTCAGACAGGGCTGCGTGCTGTCGGCTCTGCTGTTTGTCCTGTACCTGGACGATTGTCTTAAGAGAGTAAGATCGATGAATGTTGGATTGCGAATGGGTGACTTACTTGTGAACTGTTTGCTGTATGCAGATGATGCCGTGCTCATAGCCGAATCGCCATCAGAACTACAGTCACTAGTCACAACGATGAAAGATGATTGTCTAATGAGAGGCTTACAATTGAACGCGACTAAAACGAAAGTGATGGTATTCGAAAGAGAAGAGGACAGAACGAATGCCAGGATAACTGTAAATGATGTAGTGCTGGAACAGGTGGATGAGTTTGTATATCTTGGATGTGCATTTAGCAGGGATGGACGGTACACCGCTGATGTAGAAAAGAGGGTAACTGCGGGCAATAGTGTGAATGGAGCGTTAGGCAAACTTTTAGGTACCAAGGGCTTAAGTCAAAAAGCCCAGCTCGCAGTACACAATGCGGTGCTGATACCTACGCTAACGTATGGAAGCGAGAGTTGGGTATGGCAGGAAACGCATGAAAGTAGAATAAACGCGGTCGAGATGCGCGCGCTACGCAAAATCTGCGGAGTAACGCTCGCAGATCGCGTTCGGAATGAAGATGTAAGAAAGAGAGTTGGTCTGAAAGAGAGTGTCGGTGTTAAAGTAAGGAAGGGCATGCTACGATGGTTCGGGCATGTGGAACGAATGGGAGATGAAAGAATGACAAAACAGATATACAACGCGAAAGTGGATGGACGTAGGAGTCGGGGAAGGCCACGACACACCTACCACGACCAAATTAATCGTGTGTTAGTTGAAGGTGATGTCAAGAGCCGTAGGAACCGACGTGCATGCATGAAAAGAAAAATGAAAGTTGAAGAAGCAAGTGAGGTGTGTATGGACCGTGCCGTGTGGCGCTCGGTTCTTTCTGCCTACCCCGCAAGGGATTTGGCGTGAAGATAGTTAGTTAGTTAGTTAGTGTTTCATTCAATCAACTGGGGCAGACGAACCAGTATAAGAAGATCCCCGTTCAGTGGTGGATATTTAGAATAATACGTCTAAGTTCTGTTTCTAGCTCGTGGACATTTTCATACTGGTTCTTGTAAACTAAATTTATTACATGTCATAACCCCATAAAAAAATGTTACTTTGTTCGATCTGGGGATCTCGGCGTCTATCTTATTTGTCCCGATCCCGGGATGAAAGTCTTCATTGAGATAGTCCCTTGTTCTGTGACTGTTATGAGCCGGAAAATATTAATAAACAAAGTGATAATAGGGAAATGATGCGTACTTATCAATTGGATACATTTATTAGTGATAGGTACTTATGAGAATGCCAGTTGTGTGTCCTTGCGGCAATGTCAGCTTTCCATTTTTCTGAACAAAATTTCACATCAAATGTTAAAATTCATGGTCTTTCTTTTATTTCAGACCCTATGTTATTTAGCAAAATCTGATCTTTTTGATGAAACCCTTCGATCAGTATGATAAAACTACAGGGTGATTTTTTTTTCTCGTGTAGCGGGTTGGAATCCTGGCTCAACCATGTAATTATTAAAAAATCTATAAATGCAGTTAAAATTGTTTTTGAAATTAAAATAATGTCTTCTTTCAGTAAAATGTTCCATCTACAATATTTAAGGTACTTTCCCTCCATGTGGCATAGCCGTGGGACGCCCTGTATATCGGCGAACCCTGATTCCTGGCGATATTGGCTCCCAGACCGCGCCCTGTATTATTAATATTGAGTTGCGGGGACGCTGACGCTGACACCGCCGTCGCATCTGTACGCTTGCAGGGCAGCGAGCCGGCGGCGCAGGACGCGGAGATGCGCGCGCTGCTGGGCGAGGTGGAGGGCGCGGTGGGCGGGGAGGGGGAGGGGGCGGGGGAGGGCGCGGTGGACGCGGACGCCGAGCTGGTGCGCGGCGAGCTGGCGGCGCGCCTGGCGCAGCTGGAGGCCGGGGCGCGGACGCTGCGCGCCGAGTGCGGCGAGCACGCCAAGACGCTGGACGCGGCGGAGGCGGAGCTGCTGCGGCTGCTGGAGGGCGGCGCGCCCGCCTGGCGCGTGGCGCCCGCCTTCGGGCCCGGGCCCGGCGCCGCCGCGCTGCCGCCGCTGCCGCCGCCGCCGCCCGACGACCAGGAGGACTACTACCTCGCGGTGAGTACAACCTTACAGCCGTTACAGCTGCAGCGGTCCTCGCCGTCGTGTCGGCTCGACGAGGCAGGCTCTACATTTTGAGCGCATTTTCATAAAATTATGGATAATGATTTCCGGGTTGAAGCTGTTTACACAGATTTCTCCAAAGCGTTTGATAAAATAAATCACTCTACGCTTACCCATATTTAAACTCCTAAATTTCGGTATTCACGATGATTTATTGCGTTGGTTACATTGTTATATTTCCAATGGAAGCCAAGCTATTGCTCTAAAAGGATATACATCCAAGTTCCTTATCATCCTTTCTGGAATTCCGCAGGGTTCAAGGTTTTTTTTTATACCACTAGAGTGGCAGACAAGCATACGGCCCCACCAGATGTACCGGTGGTCACCGCAGCCTATGGACCTTTGCAACACCAGAGGCGCCACAATCGCGCTGCCGACTCTTTAAAAATCTTCTAAGTCCCCTTTTGAAGAACCCCATACCTTAGGCGTTTGGAAAAACCGAAGCAGGGAGATCATTCCACAACCTAAGCGTACGCGGAAGAAAGCCTCTATTAGATCTCACCGTGTTCGAGCGCTCAGGACGCAACGTGTAAGGTTGAACACCCTGTCTATGGCGAGCGGTGCGATGATAGAATGTAGCCGTAGGCATCATATCAAACACTTCTTCAGAGCACAAACCGTTGTACAGGCGGTAGAACACACACAGAGAAGCAAAGTCTCTCCTGTCACTAAGAGGTTCCACACTACCTGCAATTAAGGGATCGCTGACAACTCTCATAGCTCGCCTTTGCACCGAGTCAAATGGACGAAGCTGGTATTCGGGTGCCCCCGCCCAGAGGTGACAGCAGTACTCCATATGCGGACGCACTTGCGACTTATAGAGAAGCAGTGCTTGCGCCGCAGTAAAGCACCGCCGCGCCCTTCTGAGCACTCCGAACTTCCTGGACGCCAGCCTGGCCTTGCCTTCCAAGTGACTGCGGAACTGCACATCACTGGAGATGTCAACACCTAGGATCCCTATACTTTAATAATAGAAGAGTAAGGCAGGGACAGAGTGCACAAGGAGTTTATATATAGTAGGAAGAGGGTTGGGCCAAGGATTGGTCCCTGAGGAACGCCAAAAAGAAGAGGTGCGTTACTACTAACAATGTCATCTATCCGTACGCACTGCGTTCTATCAGACAGATAATCCCTAAATATTCTAAGCGAATATCCGCGAATGCCCATCCTCTCCATCTTGTTCAGAAGGTGTGGAACAGAGACGGTATCAAAAGCCTTGGTGAGATCAAGAAAAATAGAGAGGCATTTTTTTCCATCATCAAGACTCTTCACTATTTTATCCACCAGAGAAGCCACTGCATTTTCAGTCGATAGTCCTACCCTAAAACCAAATTGATTCGGTGCCAATATATTATTTTTATTTAGAAATTTTCTTAAACGCGTGTTTAATACCTTCTCCAGGACTTTAGATAAAGCCGGTAGGACAGATATGGGCCTATAGTTATTGACACCGTCTCTGTTTCCACTCTTATAGATGGGATGCACAATAGCTTTTTTGAAAGTTTTAGGGAAAATCCCCTCTGCCATACTAATATTACATATGTGGGTTATTACTGGTACAGTCAAGAGCAATAATATGTATACATTGTCACGGCTCCTAAAATATGTAAACACCTTCGGCTCGAAAACGAAGTGCTCAACGTGAAGAGCATAAAATTGTAACCACGAGTTCACATCATAAATATATATACACTCTTTGCTTCAATAACATGTATTCACGCGTTGATTCATATGATATACTCATCTTAAATTCCATTAGGGGGGGATGTAGTGTGCCTTCACGAAGAGCGATACCTGTGCTCGGGCCCTCCCCGTAAGTAGCGGCGAAAGCGAAAACGCGAAACAAAACACTACCGATGAGTGCCGACAGGGCTAGGGCGTCCCCCCAAGGCGACGCGTACCGGTATGCCCCCGTCGGTACGACTGCATGCGCACGCGGCGAAGGGGGCCGCCACCCTTCACGCAGCGCCAACTCTGGCGGGATGCGAGGAGCCGAGTGCCGGATAGGCACGTGGAATGTGCGTGGTGGTATGGAAGGTAAGATGAATGAATTGATGGATGTAATGAAAGAGCGATGCCTGGATGTATTGTGTGTCACAGAGACTAAGCGGAAGGGGAGCGGCATCGACGATCTTCCTGGCGGAATAATTGCTTTGTGGTCCGGAGTGGACCAAGAGGATCATGCCAGTAAGGGAGTGGGTGTCTTGCTCTCCTCCCGTTTGGCCTCTGGAGTGAAAGATTATGGATTGGTAGGCCCAAGACTCCTGTGGGTACGTATAAAACTGGGGATCACGAGAGTTTTTTTGGTCGCAGCCTATGCTCCCGTCAGCTCGGCTAATCCCCAAGTGCTCGCGGAGTTCTGGGAATCCGTTAGGGACGTCCTCGATTTGGCTGACGGGAATGAAAAGTTGATCTTGTGTGGTGATTTGAATGGATGGGTGGGGACCAAGCGAGATGGCTTCGATGCTGTCCTTGGTCCGTATGGAGATAAGAGATCGAATGATGCTGGTAAGTCAATCTTAGACGTATGCTTGGAACGAGACCTCCTTGTGGCGAACAGTTTATTCCGTCACAAAGATATCCACACGTATACATGGAGACGGAAGGAAGAAAAAAGTGTGATTGATTTGATTTTGATAGACAATCGTCTTCGACAGGCTATAAGGGATACAAGAGCCTACAGAGGCCCCACTCTTGAAACTGATCACTACCTGGTGGTAAGCCGGTTTGTTGGTCTTTTCAAGAAGTGGAGGCACTGGCGAGTGCGTGTCCCTTTCGGAGACTATGAAAGGATAAAGAGTGAAAAACTGGAAGATGAAAGCGTAAGGAGTATGTATGTTGGCTTAGTCAGTGAAAGGCTTGCAAACGCGAGCCTTTCCGACTTAGATGTGGATGAATGCTGGAATATTATGAAAGAAAGTATAGTGGATAGTGCAAAAGAAGCATGTGGGAGTGCAAAGAGACATGAACATTCGAAAGGTGATGCCTGGTGGGATGCAGAAGTTCAATCCTGCGTAGCAAGAAAGAAGAAAGCGTGGTTGGATTATGTCTCATCTTTGCAACTGAATGACAGTATGAAAGACACGAAGAAAGAAATTTACCGCCTCTGCAAGAATGAAGCCAAAGCTTTAGTGAAAGAGAAGCGTGAAAGGATAAATATGATTGCGGAAGAGAAGCTGACGAGGAACTTCGAGACGAATACCAAACTCTTTTGGAGGGAGGTCAAGAAGTCTCGGAGCTGTTCGTCAGTTTCCAGAATGGATAAGATAAAGAGTAAAGCTGGGGACATTCTTGCGGACCCCTTAGAGGTGTTAGAGCGGTGGAATGAGTACTTTGGAGAAATGTATGAATATCTCCCGGATGCGGGCACTGCGAGGGAGGCGATAACTGATCTTGCGGTGCAAGCATCAAGCGGAGATATTACTTTGGAAGAGATTGAATGGTCGATACGAAGCTTGAAAAATGGAAAGTCTGCGGGAATTGATAGGATATCTGCTGAAATGATCAAATTAGGTGGTCCTTGCGTCCGGGACGCCTTCTGGTCATTGAGCAATCTATGCTGGAAGACTGGAAGGGTCCCAATGGACTGGAGGCGTGCTATCGTCGTGCCCTTGTATAAAGGCAAGGGCTCACGTATGGAGTGCGCCAACTATAGGGCCATCAGTTTGATCAGTATAGCAGCTAAAGTGTATGGCAAAATTATTGAAAGGAGAATGAGGGTGGAATCTGACGGATTACTGTGGGAGGCGCAGGGTGGTTTCCGAAATGGAAGGGGATGTATGGATAAACTGACCATACGTCCCGTTTTGAACGGGACTGTCCCTTTTCTCGGTCCCTTGTCCCGTTGTCCCCAAACATAGCGCCGGGACGCTAAATTGTCCCGTTTTCCGAACCCTTGCGAATTTTTAAAAATTTGTAGCACGTAGGATATGTGTGGTAAGGGAATTTAGAGCCAGTCCGTGTTTTCACTACACTATTGTTTTGTTTTTGTATAAAATTCTTAAAGTACCTACCTAATTTAGTGGTAAACTGATAACTAAATTGAAGTTTTCTACAGCTTTGGAATTTAATGTAAGTGTTTATTTAATGTCACCATACAAGCAAAGTAACCATTTATTGAGCAAACAACCAATTATGACCTGCGGTACCGAGACGTGGAAACTTACAGAGAGGTTAGGTTACGGCTATTGAGAGTAAGGGCGAGGTTCTAGCAGTGAGTACTCGACATCTCTAAGGCCTTTGACCGGATCTGGCGCCATGGTCTGTCTGCGAAATTGCCCTCCTATGGACTGCCAGAGAGTAGTGGCCAGCTTCCTGGCTGGTAGAAGCATCAAGGCCGTCCTTTACGGCAGCTGTTCTGACTGCATGGCCATAAACGCTGGAGTATCACTCAGTCTCGGCTCAGTGTTGTCCCGTACTCTGTTTCTGCTGCATATCAATGTCATGTTGTTCATTATTAACGGCATTCATTGTTAGGCGGACGGCAGTACACTCCATAAACGGGCCGTCCCGGTATCTCTCGGGCTGAAGTGGTCTGAAATCAAGACTACTCTCACCAGAGTGTCCGATTGGGATCAAAAAATCTCGTTCAATTCAACCCTACCAAGACACAAGTTTGTGTATTTACTGCAAAAAAAAGAATTACCGTAGCGCCACATTTCAAGTCACATCTCTCCCCCATCTCTGACAGTATCCTTGGTGTTGACCTCTCCAGTGACGTTTAGTTCCGAAGTCATTTGGAGAACAAGGCCAGGCTGGCTTCTAGAAAGCTCGGTCTGCTCAACAGCTCAATTTTACTGCGGCGCAAACACTGCTACTCCCTAAGTCGCAAGTGCGGCGCACAAGAAGTACTGCTGTCACCTTAGGGCAGGGGCACCTGAATATCAGGTTTGACTGGTCGACTCTGTGCAGAAGCAAGCCATGAGAGTTGTCAAGGATCCTATGCTTGTAGGTGGTGTGGAACCTCTTCGCGACAGGAGAGACAGACTATCAGCGTGTTCTACTGCCTGTACAATTGTTTGTGCTCTGAAGAATTGTTTGATATGATGCCCACGGCTACTTTCTATCATCGTACCGCTCGCCATAGACATGGTGTTCGTCCTCACACTTTGCTTGTCTGCCACCTTAGTGGTATAAAAAGGGGGGGGGGGGCATAGAACACTTTTTCTTATTTGCCGTTTTTTGGTACAGAACCCTTTGTGCCCCAATCCGACTCGCACTTGGCCGGTTTTTTTATTTCAAGTACCTAATGAAGTTATGTTTTTTTTTTAATTTGTTAACTATGCTAACTGAGGTATAAAAACTTATGTCCCGTTTTGAGATCAAAAATAAATGGTCAGTTTATGTATGGACCAAGTTTTCTCGCTCCGCAACATTGTAGAGAAGCAGCTGGCTGTAGGCCGGAAGGTTTTCTGCGGTTTTGTGGACATGGAGAAAGCATTTGACAGAGTTGTACGGAAGGATCTCTGGGATATATTGCCAGGATACGGGATTGATGGTGCGCTGCTTCGTGCTGTGCAGTCTACATATGTGGGATGTACGGCATGTGTGCGGGTGGGCGGCAGCCTGTCTCCCTGGTTTGACGTCAACATTGGCGTCAGACAGGGTTGAGTGCTGTCGGCTCTGCTGTTTGTCCTGTACCTGGACGATTGTCTTAAGAGAGTAAGATCGATGAATGTTGGATTGCGAATGGGTGACTTACTTGTGAACTGTTTGCTGTATGCAGATGATGCCGTGCTCATAGCCGAATCGCCATCAGAACTACAGTCACTAGTCACAACGATGAAAGATGATTGTCTAATGAGAGGCTTACATTTGAACGCGACTAAAACGAAAGTGATGGTATTCGAAAGAGAAGAGGACAGAACGAATGCCAGGATAACTGTAAATGATGTAGTGCTGGAACAGGTGGATGAGTTTGTATATCTTGGATGTGCATTTAGCAGGGATGGACGGTACACCGCTGATGTAGAAAAGAGGGTAACTGCGGGAAATAGTGTGAATGGAGCGTTAGGCAAACTTTTAGGTACCAAGGCCTTAAGTCAAAAGGCCCAGCTCGCAATACACAATGCGGTGCTGATACCTACGCTAACGTATGGAAGCGAGAGTTGGGTATGGCAGGAAACGCATGAAAGTAGAATAAACGCGGTCGAGATGCGCGCGCTACGCAAAATCTGCGGAGTAACGCTCGCAGATCGCGTTCGGAATGAAGATGTAAGAAAGAGAGTTGGTCTGAAAGAGAGTGTCGGTGTTAAAGTAAGGAAGGGCATGCTACGATGGTTCGGGCATGTGGAACGAATGGGAGATGAAAGAATGACAAAACAGATATACAACGCGAAAGTGGATGGACGTAGGAGTCGGGGAAGGCCACGACACACCTACCACGACCAAATTAATCATGTGTTAGTGGAGGGTGGTGTCAAGAGCCGTAGGAACCGACGTGCATGCATGAAAAGAAAAATGAAAGTTGAAGAGGCGAGTGAGGTGTGTATGGACCGTGCCGTGTGGCGCTCGGTTCTTTCTGCCTACCCCGCAAGGGATTTGGCGTGAAGATAGTATAGTATAGTATAGTATAAATTCCATTAAATTATATTTAACTTCCCCGGCAATAACATGTATCTCAACGGGCCTGCATAAATATGTATCCACCTTTGATGAAAACGTTCAAATTAGATATTTGATTTAATATCTATATAGAACCCTAGACAAACTGAACTGAAAAAAATAAAATATAATACTCAAAATTGCATAGGTTTATATTGATATTTTGCTGGCACCGACTCTCAAAAATACATATATACATACATATGGTCACGCCTTTATCCCCGAAGGGGTAGGCAGAGGCATATTACATGCCCACATTTCACCTTTTTAAAAATAACTTTTAGTAATCTGATGTTGTAAATCTATATCTGTACTTCTATGCTATTATTATAAAGAAGTAAAGTTTGTGTGTTTGTTAGATTGTAAGGGGTAATCTCGGGATCTATTGAACCGATTTTAAAAATTCTTTCAACAATACAAAGCTACGTTATTGTGGAGTGTCATAGGCTATATAGCATCCCGCTACAACGAATAGGAGCGAAGCAGTAATAGTAAATGTTTCTAAAACGGGGGAAAAGTTATTCCTTTTGAGAGCTTTGTTGCGTGTGCTTCGTAAATATTTATAGTTTGGTAAAAAATATGTACTACAACATTGTTTCTCTTAAAAGAGTTCAATAAAAATTTTGCGCGCTGGCATGTGTCTATCTTTGGGTTGGTGCACAATAACCATGTTAATGGCAATCACTTTTTTTCTACAATAATGCCACGGGATACCTCTTTCATAAACGACATTGTTCTTAAAAATAATGCGACGAGAATACACGCGACGAGAAACCTCTCTCTCTCTCTCACGTAGTATTGAATATTAATGACGAGACGCTACGGGAGCAAAACGCAACGCGACGGGAGTAAATGCGACGGGAACAGGTAATACTCTCTCTCTCATGTGGCGCAAACGAAGTTGCGCGGGTCAGCTAGTCTCTTATAAATAAAAAGTAACTCTGTCTGTCTGTCTGTTACGCCTTCACGCCTAAACAGGCTAGAGCGATTGAGATGAAATTTGGGTATAGCGATAGTTTGAGACCCAGGGAAGGACATAGGCGTGTTTAATACCTTCTCCAGGACTTTAGATAAAGCCGGTAGGACAGATATGGGCCTATAGTTATTGACCCGTCTCTGTTTCCACTCTTATAGATGGGATGCACAATAGCTTTTTTGAAAGTTTTAGGGAAAATCCCCTCTGCCATACTAATATTACATATGTGGGTTATTACTGGTACAGTCAAGAGCAATAATATGTATACATTGTCACGGCTCCTAAAATATGTAAACACCTTCGGCTCGAAAACGAAGTGCTCAACGTGAAGAGCATAAAATTGTAACCACGAGTTCACATCATAAATATATATACACTCTTTGCTTCAATAACATGTATTCACGCGTTGATTCATATGATATACTCATCTTAAATTCCATTAAATTATATTTAACTTCCCCGGCAATAACATGTATCTCAACGGGCCTGCATAAATATGTATCCACCTTTGATGAAAACGTTCAAATTAGATATTTGATTTAATATCTATATAGAACCCTAGACAAACTGAACTGAAAAAAATAAAATATAATACTCAAAATTGCATAGGTTTATATTGATATTTTGCTGGCACCGACTCTCAAAAATACATATATACATACATATGGTCACGCCTTTATCCCCGAAGGGGTAGGCAGAGGCATATTACATGCCCACATTTCACCTTTTTAAAAATAACTTTTAGTAATCTGATGTTGTAAATCTATATCTGTACTTCTATGCTATTATTATAAAGAAGTAAAGTTTGTGTGTTTGTTAGATTGTAAGGGGTAATCTCGGGATCTATTGAACCGATTTTAAAAATTCTTTCAACAATACAAAGCTACGTTATTGTGGAGTGTCATAGGCTATATAGCATCCCGCTACAACGAATAGGAGCGAAGCAGTAATAGTAAATGTTTCTAAAACGGGGGAAAAGTTATTCCTTTTGAGAGCTTTGTTGCGTGTGCTTCGTAAATATTTATAGTTTGGTAAAAAATATGTACTACAACATTGTTTCTCTTAAAAGAGTTCAATAAAAATTTTGCGCGCTGGCATGTGTCTATCTTTGGGTTGGTGCACAATAACCATGTTAATGGCAATCACTTTTTTTCTACAATAATGCCACGGGATACCTCTTTCATAAACGACATTGTTCTTAAAAATAATGCGACGAGAATACACGCGACGAGAAACCTCTCTCTCTCTCTCACGTAGTATTGAATATTAATGACGAGACGCTACGGGAGCAAAACGCAACGCGACGGGAGTAAATGCGACGGGAACAGGTAATACTCTCTCTCTCATGTGGCGCAAACGAAGTTGCGCGGGTCAGCTAGTCTCTTATAAATAAAAAGTAACTCTGTCTGTCTGTCTGTTACGCCTTCACGCCTAAACAGGCTAGAGCGATTGAGATGAAATTTGGGTATAGCGATAGTTTGAGACCCAGGGAAGGACATAGGCTACTTTTTAACCGACTGCGCAAAAGGAGGTTTATGATTTTACGCGATAACGACTTCTACGCGGTCGAAGCCTTGGGGAACAGCTAGTATTTAATTAATACCAAAATCGCCATTATGTGTACCTATAATGTTTGAGGAGTTCCCTCAAGTCCCCATAAACCTTTTTTTACAAGGAGAGCTCTGCTTATGGACTACCCATGCTGGCGAGGCATGAGCTCGTGTGAGGGTCGCCCTGATCACGATAGCGCTGGGAATTCTCACTAAAACTCCTTGACACTGATCTGCCCCTGTGACGGTGTTCTAGGATCTGTCTTATTCACCAAAACACTGAAGTCCTCATAAACCTACCCATCGGAACTGAATTTTGAAAAAAAAAATACCAATCTGGAAATATATCTTTTTATAAAAAAAGTTTATTCCGGTCTGTAAATGACGGAGTTATGAGGTAACAAACATTAAAAAAAATAAACCTCCCCTCAAATAAAACACATTCGGGTTTGCCATACCAAATAACCCGTGCAAAGGTTTTAGATCGATTTACTAACACTAACATTATTATACGGCACTTTAAAGAAAACAAACAAACAAACTTTGCCATTTTTGTACGTATATATATAAGCCCCACAAAGAATAATAAAGAATTTCTCTGAGAAAAAAGATCGATGATATTCGTGTGGTTCGCGAAGGTGCCCGACCTTCAAACAGGAACAACTAGCATGCATTCGTTTCTCACAATTTTAAAGAATTTGTTTGTATACGCAGTTATGAAATTTTAGTTGTATACATATTATTGATGGATACATTGTGTATTATATTGATGCAAATTGTGCATACATAGTTTTGTTCCTTTCTTCCACAATGAGTGTATATATATTTATGATGTAAACTCGTGGTTACAATTTTATGCTCTTCACGTTGAGCACTTCGTTTTGAAGCCTAAGGTGTTTACATATTTTCGGAGCCGTGACAATGTATATGTATTATTGCTCGTGACTGTACCAAGGTATTCGAGCAAGGTATTAAGTGCTGACTGTATGTTTTTATAGATATTTCAACTCATCAGTGCGCGCGGCGCTATGTGTGCGTGCGCTAATAATTATACAGTTTTCATTTGTGTCTCAGTGATGCGGCCGTCTTCACAGAGTACATTTGTATATTATGAGATAGAGACGTAACTGACTTATTAACGACACCAGCGGTGCCAAGCAGTCTTTGCAGAAAACTCTCTGCGTGGCCGCGAATTAAAAATCATAATAGACAAAAAGCCTACAGCGTCATCTACCACGTTTTGAAGGCAACTCTTACGTTATAATGAAACGAAATTAAATATCATAACAAGTCTCAATGTAACTGCAACGTTGACATCCTGTGTAAATTGGTTACATTATAATTCATTACACAGTGATCTAAGTGATAATCCCATGGGTACAGTCGTTAAAGAAAATGTCTAGTCCTTCACGGAGAAAATGTTTAAGAAGTCAGGTAAATATTTTTGATGTGTCAATTCGATGTAATGAATATTTTTTATCACTACATATCATTATAAAACAAAGTCCCCGCCGCGTCTGTCTGTTCACGATAAACTTAAAAACTACTGCATGGATTTTTATGCTGAGATCACTAATGATTCTTGAGAACGGTTTGCGTATAATATAATTTGCTGAGTTTGTATATACATTGACTAAAATATAACGATATTAGTTGGAGATGTCAGAAAAAAATAAGGTGTCTGGGAGCTTTTAACGAAAACGCTGCCTAAACCCTTCGAGACATAACAAAATAATGTATGGTAGAATTGTCAAACTTATAAAGGCCTACAGAATAGTCAAAAAATGACAGAGCTCCAAATTCTAATGCAAAAAAAAAATTAAATGCAGAGTTGGTCGATAGTAAAAAAACATTGCTTATACAGCAAATATGACAAAAATTGAACTGTTTGACTTGATTTAAAACGTAAAAAGATCATAATCTATACGTCTAAAAAACTGTTGAGGGTCGAGAGTGTACATGGAAGATAATTAGAAAATTTTAATTGTAGGGCGTTCTCTAATCGATACTGAAGCCGAAAATGTAATTAAAAATTTTCATGTCTGTCTGTCTGTCTGTCTGTATCCCGAATAAGTATCACACTGAAACTACTAAATTGATTTAAATGAAACTTGCTACAATCTGAGCTTAGAATCCGAAGAAGGTTCTGGGATACTTTTGATCCCGATATTTTGCGCGGTTCATTTGGGAGAGGGCAGGACAGTTTTACATGCTGCTTGATGAGTATGATGAAGAAATACTCTCTCTTTTCGTACACCTTAAGTGATGTAAACGAAGTTGCAAGGGTCAGTAGTTTGTTATAAGATTGATGACACACTTCAGTCACACACTTCAGCCATATGGCTTAAAAGTTCTTCGGCTACCACCGTATCATCCTGAACTAAACCCAATCGAAAATGAATGGGGAATTTAAAAAAAAAAAAATGCTTCGCATAACATCGAACAAAATGTGATGGGAATAATGAAATTAATAAACGAACGTTTAGGTCAAATTGATGAAGAGATGTGGCGTAATACAAAGAAGAAGAATACTATGGACATTTTGATATGGAATTTGAATTTATAATTAACCTTATAGAGAGCAGCGAATCCTAAAATTCCTCAATTTTATTCTTTTAGCAGCAAAACATATTAATATGTTTAACATACATTTCACCCCTTAAGTTTTATATTTTAGTTAAACAAGTGTTTTTGTATTTCGTACTTCACTGTACCTCTTGTCACGCACACGAAGTCACTGTGTTTATACGAGGTTTACCCACACATAGGGCCGCGCGCACAGATGAGTTGAACTTACTATACCTTACTTGTTCTTTATATAAAATTGAAACAGTGAATAAATCACGCTCGTACGTAAAGGTTGTTTCCTTTTATTCCACATCGGGACCCCAACATTTCAAAGGAATTACCCTCGACTGTCTTTCGGTTCCATCATCAGATCGACTCCAGATCTTCATTAAATTTTAATACATTAAAGCACTTAGTTAAAAAAGTTAACAAACGCCCATGTCCCAACAATTTTCGGTGGTTGCCCTCGATTTCTCCTGGACCCATCATCAGATCCTGACCTGGTGAAAATGGGATCATCTCAGAAGTAAACCCTATTTAACAAAAGAGAAAAAAGAAGCGAAGCGCTCGTGGCCCCGCGGACTCAGTGTTCTGTAAACGATCACTGCAGTAAGCAACGTTTACTATGGCCGGATATGGATGGGTGACCACCACGTGGACCACTTTGTGACATTTATTTACGAGCGTTTTCGTGCTTCGGAAGGCACGATAAGCCGTTGGTCCCGGTTGTCAGTAAAATGACAGTCGTTAAGCCAAGTTGAAGGCCTTACGGGCGGCTTGAAAAATTTTAACTGTGGGTCGACACAACCTGCGGCCGGGTCGGCAGCGCGTGTGTAGCGCCTCTGGTGTTGCAAACGTCTATAGGCTACGGTTACCAACCTTCCGGTGGGCCGTAAGCTTGTCTGCCACCTAAGTAGTATTAAAAAAAAAAATAATAAAATTAAATCCGTCTATAATTGACGGAAATATCGGCGAACATACATAAAAAAAAACATACAGACGAATTGAGAACCTCCTCCTTTTTTGAAGTCGGTCAAAAACGAATTCGAAGTTCAAATTTTCTTCCTCTGCATTCCAAACTCCAACTTTCCTATTTTAAATTTCGTATTCGAAATTTCCAATTCTGACTTACGGGCTCCCGACACGGTTAAGCGGCACTCGTCATGCCTCTTCAATATCATGTGTACATACACGTCGATGCACACACACGTGGAAAGGGAGACGCACACTGCAGCAACTTTCATTCATATTATCAGGCATGACAAGTGACGTTTGACAATGTCGCGAGCCCATTACAAAATACAAAGGGGTTCGAACATTTTTGTATGGGAGCTGGCATACCGACTCGCGGCCATTTTGATTTTTTTTGAAAGTTTCCGCGCACTGAATAATTAGTAAATATGGATAGAGGACATTAAAACAAACAAAAAATGTCAATTAATTGGTACCCTAAAGTGTCACGTTCCCGAGATATTTGGATGTAAAAATCACCATTTTAAAATTAATTGTAATGATATTATAGTAGTTTATGACACTGTTGCATAATAAGGGTTCTTATAACACGAGTGTGTTTTAAAAAAACGAGCCGTAGGCGAGTTTTTTTATAGTATCACACGAGTGTTATAAGACCAAGTTATGTACAGTGTCATACACTACTTTATCTACTCTCATACTATAATACCTGATTTCATTTTGTTGTGATATATAGTTGCTACTTGATTTCGCCGGTAACAGGTTCATGGTCATGTTTGACGCAGTTTCCAGAATGTCTGGTGGTGTACAATTACCACCATCGTCGCTTTAAGACATGTTTTTACACAAAAACTAATTTATTTTACAAACAAAACCAAACTTTGTTTAATTTAAATGTAAAATGTTGGCGCCATGGCGCACGCAAGCAAACATCGATTGCGCATGCGTGTTTCTTTTTTTTTAGGCTGCGGAGACCATAGATTTAGGATTTTTCGCTACTCTGGAGACACAATTTTTTTTTTAAGTAGAGGTTGAAACTTCTTTTTCACCTGGAGATTGTTTATGGTGTATCGTAATGATTAAAAAGTTTTATTATGATATAGGTGTCCATACAAGACCTGTATCGTAATAAAACTTTTTTTTTGGCCTGTGCGTAATGTTTGTCATAATAGTATTGATTTCAATTTTATAATCTTTGTATTATAGTATCAGAGTAGATAATAGTAGTTTATGACACTGTTGCATAATAAGGGTTCTTATAACACGAGTGTGTTTTAAAAAAACGAGCCGTAGGCGAGTTTTTTTATAGTATCACACGAGTGTTATAAGACCAAGTTATGTACAGTGTCATACACTACTTTATCTACTCTCATACTATAATACCTGATTTCATTTTGTGATATATAGTTGCTCCTTGATTTCGCCGGTAACAGGTTCATGGTCATGTTTAACGCAGTTTCCAGAATGTCTGGTGGTGTACAATTACCACCATCCTCGCTTAAAGACATATTTTTGTTTCTTTTTTTTTCAGGCTGCGGAGGAACATTTTTTTTTAAAGTAGAGGTTTAAACTTCATTTTCCAGCTGGAGATTGTTTATGGTGTATCGTAATGATTAAAAAATTATATTATGATATAGGTGTCCATACAAGACCTGTATCGTAATAAAACTTTTTTTTTGGCCTTTGCGTAATGTTTGTCATAAGAGTATTGATTTCAATTTTATAATCTTTGTATTATAGTATCAGAGTAGATAAAGTTGTTAAGAATACTAAGAATATTGACTATCAATTAAAAATGCAACGATTACGTGTTTGTATGCATTCCACTGTATTCAATTAGTAGCTTCCAGGTTGATTTAACTATTAATTAGAAGGTAGTACACCTAGTAGCACGAGAAAACCACTTTGACCAATGACTTAAGTACTACCAAATCGTGAGAACTTACTACGGTGAACACGTCAAAGAAGATGGAACATTTTTTATCGAAGTGTATGAAGATTTAGAAATAGATTATGATCTTAACCAATTCGGCATTTTAGCTGCCAATCCTTGGCTTGCAAGAGTAAAATAAAATAAATAAAATAAATAAAATAAATAAAATAAATAAAATAAATAAAATAAATAAAATAAATAAAATAAATGAAATAAATAAAATAAAATTTATTCCCTTTGAAATTTTTAAAAAAATTATTTAGGTTTGTCAAAATTTTTGTGACTCTACCGGGGGTTCGGAAATGCTACAGACTGAGAAGAATACCCCAAGAAACTCAGTCCGGTCCCTCTTTTCATCTTAGTATCTAATACAGTTTTTTTTTAAATGTAGAAAGGAGCAATTCGTGTCACTGCCAGGCAGCCTTGTCTTCTAGAAAGTCTTTAATGCTATAATAAGCTTTCTGGCACAATTTAAGTTTTATTAGTTTTTTAAATTTATTAACTGACAAACCTGTAACGGCTGTCGGCAATGTATTGTACATTCGAATACAATTGCCCGCAAAAGAATTACTTATTTTATTAAGCCTAAATCTAGGTACAGCCAATTTATTCTTATTTCTTAAGTTTAGGTTATGGATATCACTATTTTTAATAAATTTACTATTATTTTTATGAGTATATAATAAGTTTTCATATATGTACTGTGAATACACAGTAAGGATGTTGATATCCTTAAACTTTTCTCTTAATGACTCCCGAAACCCCATACCATAGATAGCCCGGACAGCCCTTTTCTGCAACACAAAGATACATTCGATGTCGGCAGCGTTACCCCATAATAGTATGCCATAGGTCATGACACTGTGGAAATAGCTAAAGTAGACAAGACGCGCTGTTCTAATGTCTGTCAGTTGTCGGATCTTTTAACGGCATAGGCTGCAGAGCTCAGTCTGCCCGAGACTTTCTCGATATGAGGCCCCTACTGCAAGTTGGAGTCTAACTTTATGCCCAGAAAGACAGTTTCATCGACCAATTCTATTTAGAGCTAAAATACATTCGCGACATCAATCTACCCGCATGTATTTCGTATACGTACTAATAGATAACAGTTTGGAAGGCAGAAATAAAATCATTGGCCACTACTGTAACTGTCTTGTGGGAATGCGAATTCTTGGGTGCTGTGCCCACGTCATGTGCATTATTTGGTACATGGCTTGGGCCGGGCACCAAGAAACCCCTATTCGACCTCCTGCTGCCTTTTTGGACAGTATAATTAGAGTTGATGAACCAACTCGTTTAGACAGTTGATACTTTCAGTCTCTCAAAAGTTAGCTGTAAGAGATTCCTTAACGGGACAAGCTCACCCATTAGCTTAAGTATCTAATATTTGTAACAACCTATTTTTTATCATGTTGGTTTCTTTCAAAAATAATAAACGTTGTCATAAGTATATCTTATATATTTGGTTTTATTTTTAATCAGTTACTTGAATGGGCGCCTTCATATGGCAAAATAATGTTTCACTGCGATACGATGCGATTTAGTAGGTAAGTCATTGGTCAAAGTGGTTTTCTCGTGCTACTAGGTGTACTACCTTCTAATTAATAGTTAAATCAACCTGGAAGCTACTAATTGAATACAGTGGAATGCATACAAACACGTAATCGTTGCATTTTTAATTGATAGTCAATATTCTTAGTATTCTTAACAACTTAATATCATTACAATTAATTTTAAAATGGTGATTTTTACATCCAAATATCTCGGGAACGTGACACTTTAGGGTACCAATTACTTAACATTTTTTGTTTGTTTTAGTGTCCTCTATCCATATTTACTAATTATTTCGTGCGCGGAAACTTTCAAAAAAAATCAAAATGGCGGCGGGTGGATATGCCACAAACGCACTATCCCCTTTCTGACTTTGAATTTCAAACTCGCCTTTTTTCGAAAGCTTCGGAGGCCCGGAAGGCAGCAAACGTACAGCGGATCCCCTAGAAAGGGTATCGGTCCCGAGCGCCCACAACTGCCCACAACAGAGGTGACAGAGCTACGTGTGTCCGCAGAAATTCCGATCGTACGTGTCGTGCGCGGGGCGGCTGGCGCGGCTCGAGAGCAAGGCGGCCGGCGTGCGCGCGCGCCTGCTGGGGGCGGGGCCGGGCTCGCTCGCCTCGCCGCCCTCGCCGCCCCGGCGCGCGGCGGCGCGGGCGCGGCGCGGCCAGTTCGCGGCGCCGCTGGCGGAGGGCGCGCTGCCGCTGGTGCTGACGTCGTGCGTGCGCGTCATCGCCGCCTACGGGCTGGGCCACGCCGGCCTGTTCCGCGTGTCGGGCTCGCAGCTGGAGATGGCGGCGCTGCGCGCGGCCTTCGAGCGCGGCGCCGACCCGCTGGCGGCCGCGCGCGACGCCTCCGACATCAACTCCGTGTGCGGCCTGCTCAAGCTGTGGCTGCGCGAGCTGCGCCCGCCGCTGCTGCCCGCGCCGCTGCACGCGCGCCTGCTGGCGGCGGCGGCGGGCGAGGGCGAGCCGGCGCGCCTGCGGGCCGCGCTGTCCGCCGTGCCGCCGCCGGCGCTGCTGGTGCTGCGCTACCTGTTCGCGTTCCTGGCGCACGTGGCGGCGCACAGCGCGCGCAACCTCATGGACGCGTGGAACCTGGCCATCTGCCTGGGGCCCACGCTGCTGCCGGCGCCCGCGGGCGGCGCGCAGCTGGCCACGCAGAACCTCGTCAACGAGCTGGTGAAGCGCATCATCCTGCACCACCGCGACGTGTTCCCGCAGGACGTGGCGCCGCACACGCTCTACGCGCCGCCGCCGCCCAGGTATGTGACACGGCACGGGGATAGACAGTATTGCCGGACATACTTATCTGGCGATGCGATGTACGGGCGGTGCTTCGGTCTGTCGCCGAAACCGAGATGGCCAACTCTTGCACGAGCGATGGATGACCAGACTTCGCTGATGGATGTTGCTGTCATTGTCAATTTCATTAAATATACTGTCGCACAATTCCAGCGAGCCGGACACGACGCTGGACGACACGGACGCGGCGCTCTCCTCGCCGCCCGCGCCCCCCTCCCCCGCCCCCTCCCCCGCTCCCGCCCCCGCCCCCGCCCCCGCCCCGCACGAGAACGGACACGACGCGCACGACGCGCTCGACCACAGCCTGGGCGAGTACTCGGAGGAGCTCGACGCGCCCGACGACCTGTCGCTCTACGACGACGACGACGACGACGACGATGACGGTACGCACACACACACCGCTCTTTGTAGTCCAAGAGACACTGACGAGCGACCTTCACTCAGCTGACAACCAGATGAGACAATGTGTTTTATTTAATGTCATACAGGCATGAACATGTTTATGATAGCTTGGTTACCGAAGAGTGTTCAAGACCTTTTTTTATTTTAAATTAATTGTGATCAATTTAGTTTCACTTTAATGTAATGGTTTATATCCTAGCTAGCTAGAGAATATGACTTGGTCATTATGGCTGGTATACACAGCAACGATAAAACTGCACAAACGAACTGCACAGTTCATTTGCGCAGTTTTATCGAACGTATGGACAAAAATCGCTCCATTTTTATTGGTTGGTGCAAGCCATCGGAGCAAGGTTCAAAATCTATTCGATAAATCGTTGTCGATCGCGTTTTCACAGTTTTATCGTAGTGTGTATACGGAAGTCTAAAACTAAGTGTAGAACTTTGTACAAAGCATCACAAGTTTCAGGAAGGATTCGACTGAGAGCCTGTTTCGATATTAATGTAGAAAACTTCATGCATTCGTACGAGCGACCTGTAGCTAAAAACCTCAGAGTTGCAGACAATCGTTCATGAGAACTTATTGCTTCTCTCATCACGGTATTGCTTTTTTGTATTAGCGGTGTCACTAAAAACAAGAGGTGTAAGTAAGTCTCTTCATTCATCCTCAAATAATTGTGCCAGTCTTTTGGGGAAAACTTCAACTCGTTTAATAAATTTATGTGAGAGTATGATTTTCTTTTAAGAAGCCATTCCTTACACCACACACTACGTGATTTTTTTCTCTTTTTGCACAAAATAAGCCAGACTAGCGCAAGCACTTCATCGTCTTCCATCGCGAATGACGTGTATTTCGTCTCAGTTTCTGCTGCGAACTGACGATCGACGCAGATATCGTAGATATGTGGACGCACTACCTACGTTCGATAAACTGCACAAATGAATAGCACAGTTCGTTTGCGCAGTTTTATCGTTGCCGTGTATACCGGCCTTTAATAAAAATACGTACTCAACGTATTTTTGTTAATGGTCACCTAGCAAGCCCTTTCAATCAGCCTATAGCGTTTGGTTAAGATGGTAGATGGCGCTCATGTTAAGTTATTCTCAGTGGCACTTTAGCTCAGCCGGTACACCCACGGCGTGGGGCGTATATTTTAGTTAATACTGGTTCGAATCCCGCTGGCTACATGACTTTTTGTTTTTTTTTACTTTTTATCTTAATCTAACATAGATTATTAAATAGTCCTACTTATACCTATTCTCCAATTTTGTAATCCTTTCTTTTTCTTTCAGAATCTTTCGTTATTATTATAAAATGAAAGCTAGTACAGCTCTCATTTTATAACAATAACGAAAAACTCTAAGAAAAAATACATTTTAATGGTTATTATAAAAAAGAAGTACATAATATAAATCCTTGATTAAAGTTGATAAAATAAAAAATAAAATAATTACAAAAAGAAAAAAATAGAAATATGTTCCAGCGAGATTTTGTAACAGCATTTATTAGGGTTCCAAAGGGTAAAAACGGGACCTTATTGATGAGACTTCGCCATCCGTCTGTCTGTCTGTCTGTCTGTCCGCCATGACGCTGTATCTCAGGAACCGTGATAGCCAGAGCTGAAATTTTCTGTTGCCGCTATAAAATCAAATAAAAAAGTTAAATCAGTAAAAAGTTAAATAGTCTAAGTAAAAAGGGGATGATTATAGGGGCAATCTCATACAAAAATCGTGATTATTTGCCGTTATTTGGTACGGATCCCTGTGTGCGAGTCCGACTGCTGCAGGGAGTGAAATACTTAGTCATAACGGAACAGTTAAAAGGAATTCAACTGTTCTCATATCATCTAACTAAATCAATCATTTAAAATTAAATGAACTTATTACAAAATTCATACCTATAAAATAGAATATAAATAACGAAAGATTCAGAATACGGGTAAGTACAGCAATTTTAAGACATTGATAAAATAAAATTACAATTAAATTACTTAAAAAGAAAACAAAAAGAATCTTGTTAACAGCGGGATTCGAACTGGCATTGCATGCACCGGGTACAGTCCGCTTACCCGTCTGCGCTAGAGTTAAGTGACAGTTGAAACGAATTAAAATTTGACCTTGATATCTAGTTCAACATTTTGTCGCCATCTAGTTACATTTGTGCATTCCCGCACTGACAGGTAGGCGGCCAGGTCTGTGGAGCGAGCTACGAGTGTAATCGATTCTAGTTCCTGTTCGTGCATCTGTATAGAATATATTATACAGGATGAATTTTTCAAAAGGGATTGGATGGCCAACTCTGAAACTATAAGGAATAGCGAGAATTGCTCAAAGGAGTCACGAGCCCGATTTTGATAAAAATTAAAACCTCATTATTAGATTTTTGAAAAACCAATAATCCTAGCCGGGAATGGAACCCGTTGATTTTGAAAAAATAACAACACTATATTATTACACCATACGATAGTGTTGCTATTAAGGAACTTATTCTGGGAAGTAATGACATACGTAAAACTAAAGGAAATAGCTCATCTTTATCAAAATACATTTTATTTTTTTTACGTTAACTCATTAATTGTTCAAAATGTAGGCCAATGTTTTCAATACATAGCTGGATTCCAGACCTCTTACTGCATTCAATTTTACAATGTTATTGATTCCATTTACAATATTCTCCAAAGATCGTTTCAAGTCATCAACTGCATTATACGTGTCTTTGTAAATTTTGTTTTTGACATACCCCCAGAGAAAGTAATCTAAGGGGGTAAGATCCGTGGATTTCGCTGGCTGAAATTAAAATTGAGATTATGTTCTACTTTCAAATTTCACCAGCCTACCAGAATCATATTGTGCATAATTTAAAACACGGAAGAGTTACGATGCTTTCTGGGATTTCGAACGACGGTGTGTTTATTTTTTCAAAATCAACTGGTTCGATTCCCAGCTAGGATTATAGGTTTTTCAAAAATCTAATGATGAGTTTTAAGTTTCATCGAAATCGGGCTCGTGACTCCTTTGAGCATTTTTCGCTATTCCTTATAGTTTCGGATTTGGCCATCCGATCCCTTTTCAAAAATTCACCTGTATAATCTGTGATAATACAATCGTGCGAAATCATGAGCTTACTTGAAAGTTTTCAAAACGAATTAAAAAAAATGAAAGATGGGCTCGTGTATACTACTACTTGGTCGAAGCATACATGACATTTCCATGTGTAGTATCTAACGAGTGGTGGTGTCGTGTTGTGTTGCAGACGAGGCTACGGACGACGACTCGGCGGAGGCGGCGGCGGGAGCGGGCGCGGCGCCGCAGGTACGCACGCGCACTCCGCTCCACCTTTAACGTGATAACGTACGGGTCACGTTCGTCACAAATGTAACGTGAATAGATGACTCCGACGTCACCCGACGATGGAAAGCATCGACGGGGTGACGTCGGAGTCATCTCGTCGGTTGTGAGTACGTCCCGGTGGCCGAGCCGGCCCAGCCTTTTGGCACGCCACGACGGAAGGCGCAGGTTCGAATCCTGCTCGGGATCATCATTTTTCCACATTTTATCTTTGAATCGAGTAGAGCTCCCGATGGTTAACGCCGCTCGTCGTACCCGGCCGTCGTTCTATGAGCTACGTCGGCCGTTGAGGCTCCGTCTCCCGTTATGTAACCGATCCGAGGTATTTCAATTTGCTCACTCGAGGTAGGGCCCCGCCGTCCCCCTTGATTTCTGACCGTGCTGGAGTGTTGGCATCGGGGTTGAAATAGCTGATCATATTCTGTTCTAGTTCTGCTGAAGCGCAGGCAGTTCGGCTCGGGAGCCACCTCCACTCTCCTGGGCCGCGCTGGAGTTCATTAATGTTGTGTGAGATTAGGGCTGCATCAGCTGTGTACAAAACGCTTCACGGTGTAAGTTACTGGATGTTCTCTTTGCTTAGCGCACTCTTCCAAGGAACGGCCATCCACCATCAGAGCTCTGACAATCCGACTGCACATGTCCATATAAAGATTTATATATCGTTCCGAAACATTCTGTGATATAACGCTTGCTATATCGGTAGGCTTGGTACATAATCAAATGCATTCTCGAAAACGATCTGTAGAGTTAAATTGTTGTCACGAACTTTTCGCTCAACAAATGTATCGGATCTGTGATTTCTCTCCCCGCAGTGAAGTCGCACTGATTTTCTGTTAATTTAATTACACGTTGTCGATTAATTCCCATATTTTGATGTGACATCGAAAGCTAATAAGCACTATTGTACACATTCACCAGTCATTCAGTATCCATCCGCTGTAAACGTTGGTATCGAACAGCCGTGAGTCACACGACATCGTCGTCCTCGACAAGCTGCCACAGCGCAGCCGGTGCGGTATCTGGGCGCGTTACTCTCTCACTTTCAACTTTGGGGACTCCCTGTCTCTGCGATCGTGCAGGGTCCCTCCGTCCTTAGCAGTTTCAACTCTCGCTGCCTCAAGAATTCATCAGGAAGGAGTCGTGGTAGTGCACTCGCCGTCTATCTTTTATATCTATATTAATGAAACCCCGGGACGACTCGTTTATCCACCGACGTCCAGCCGAAACCCTCGAATCTGGACACCCAAAATTTTAGAATGAGCTACCTTTACATCGCGGCGGCAGAAGAGATCGTAAAAAAAAGGTACAAACGGTTGCCCGGAAATTAATTATTTTCACAGTCACCGACATGAAATTCCATACAACCGTTTTCAGTTACAAAACAATAGATACGTCTATGGTAGGTTTGCGAATTTCTTTTTTAGAGAGAGGGTAACACGAGGATGTAAAGTTTAGTATGGTAACTATGCGTACATCTGCTCCTGGCTAAATAGTAATGAACCCGTGGTGTCCGCAGGTGGAGGAGGGGCAGGCGGAGGCGGAGGGGGAGGGGGAGCTCGAGCACGCGGCGCCACCACCGTCACCGTCACCGCCGCCCTGCAGGTACGTGCCCACACGACGCGTACATGTACATGTACTGGCTTGCAATGAGGGTGCATACTGGGCTAATCGCTACTGTTTAACCTGCAACAAGGATGGCTGCACTCTTGCTCTCCTAACGTTACACGCTAACTTGTGACTTCTCTGAAGGAGTTGCTGCTCCGTTCCCTTGTACTCGTTCATATTACACATTATATGTAGTACAATAATTCGGTGCTGTTCATTAGCATAGTTGACATTCCATCGCATAAGAGACCTTGCTGGAAGTTTTGTAAGAAGAGAAGAATGTGTGCTTAAAAGATATCAAAAGCAATATTTTGAAAGTTTATTAAAAAAAAGAAGATAGATGGGGCCATACGCGCGTCCTGGAATCGAATGAGTTTGGCGAGGAAAGCGACATGAATATGGAAGATATCGCGGAATCGCTGAACGGTATGAAAGTTGGAGAGGCTGTTAGAACTGATCGGATTTTTGTCGAGATGCTGAAAGCGGGACGTGGCGTGGTAGCTCGCCAGCTGTGCCGCCTTTTTAACCTTTGTTAGCGAAGTGGCAGAGTACCACAGGAACGATGTAAAGCTGTCGTTGTGCCGCTAGGCGAAGGAAAAGAACCGCAGCAAAAGTACAAAATCTATCGCGACATAAGCTTGGTAAGCATCGTCGGCAAATTGTATGCGAGTCCGAGTCTGAGTAGTGAGGAATGACTGTAGTCGACATTGTCCATATATGAAGTGAACAACAGCAACTTGATACGAGCACAGAGATCTCTCTATGAGAGCTCCAGTGCTTGTGTCAGGATCAACGGGGCCTGCACCGACTTCTTTCACATGGAAAAGGATGTGAGACAAGACTGGTTAAAAACTGCAAGAGATTATTCATACTTATAAAATTCTGGACTTCACGCGAAATACTATTTACTAATATTGTTTTGTTAAAAACCGCGATAGTGCAAGAGAGTACGTACATAACTGACAGTCAAATGCGTCCCCTATACGCTGAATGATCAGATATTACTTAGATCATCTAACCACAGGATGCGCCTTACTTAAGCATTGTTTTCTGCCATTGCACATGACCATTTGGTCTTTTGGCTTTATGAAAAGCCTGTACATCAGTACATCATTTTATATGATTAAACTAGTACATTACATTGTAGTTGACTGTACAATAACAATTAATACACAACAGCCATTACGCGTTTGTCGATTAATACATTTTTAAATGCAATGAAATTTTATATGTCTTTGTGTTTCCCCCTTCACTTGTATGAAAACTGGCAGAATATTTTTGTATGCGGTGGTTCGCAAAGGCTAGTCCCGTGTTATATGGTCTAAGAGATATTAGCATCATCAGTGGAGGAGTTGCAGTTGATGGTTAATAATATGAAAATGAATGATGCCCTAAAAGGTAGAGGAATGAAGTATGACGGATTGCTCGATTTTTATTAAAAAAGTGGAATAGGTGAAAGAATTTGTTTATTTGGGTTGGGTTCAAAATTTGCGTGAGATTGAAAGTGTGGCCAGGATATTGAGCGAAGAGTTATGGCAGGAAATCAAATGAATGGAGCTATGTACACCTTTATGAACAGTCTAAATGAGTCTGAGAAGGCAAGGTTGGCTGAACATAGAGGAGTGCTCATCCCTACACTTATGTATGGTAGTGAAAGTTGGACATGGCAGAAGAAGCATGAAAGCAAAGTTAATGCAGTGGAAATGATAAGTCTGCGAAGTATAGCGGGAGTGACATTGATGGACATAGAAAGGAATAGTGTGATAACAGAAAAATGTGGTATAACAGGAGATAGTAGGTAGTGATACTATATAGAAAAAGGGTCTCTTAGATGGTTTGGACGCGTGGAAAGAATGGATGAGAATAGACTGACAAAACATATTTATGATGCGAGAATGAATGGGCAAACATATAGGGGTCGATCTCGGCGTACGCATGCCGATCAAATCAAAGACCTTCTGGGAAAAAGCCAGTTCAAGAGTACCCTTAACCTGCTAGCGTGTATGAAAACAGTTATAAAAGTAGAAGAAGCGGAAGCCATAGGCTCTGCTTACCACGATGGGAAACAGGCGTGATAATATGTATATTATTATGTTATTGTAAAGAGAAGAACCTAAGAAGCAAAAAAAAGTGGGTGCGTGTAACCTTTACGCGCGATTGAAGTAAAACTTCTTTGCCATTGACTGTATATGCCACTGAAATGATAAAATTTTAACTTAAATAATGAATATCATATAATAAATTATTTTATCTACTCTGATACTATAATACAAAGATTATAAAATTGAAATCAATACTCTTATGACAAACATTACGCACAGGCCAAAAAAAAAGTTTTATTACGATACAGGTCTTGTATGGACACCTATATCATAATATAACTTTTTAATCATTACGATACACCATAAACAACCTCCAGCTGGAAAAAAAGTTTGAACCTCTACTTTTAAAAAAAATTGTACATCCGCAGCCTGAAAAAAAAAGAAACACGCATGCGCAATCGATGTTTGCTCTTGGCGCCAACATTTTACATTTAAATTAAACAAAGTTTGGTTTTGTTTGTAAAATAAATTAGTTTTTTGTGTCAAAACATGTCTTAAAGCGAGGATGGTGGTAATTGTACACCACCAGACATTCTGGAAACTGCGTCAAACATGACCATGAACCTGTTACCGGCGAAATCAAGGAGCAACTATATATCACAAAATGAAATCAGGTATTAAAGTATGAGAGTAGATAAAGTAGTGTATGACACTGTACATAACTTGGTCTTATAACACTCGTGTGATACTATAAAAAAACTCGCCTACGGCTCGTTTTTTTAAAACACACTTGTGTTATAAGAACCCTCATTATGCAACAGTGTCATAAACTACTAATAATTTAATTATTTTTATTATTCATGTGTTTTACAAAGATTATTCAAATGTTATTATAGCTTGGCAAATTCGTGCGCGCCCTTCCCACGGTGCGCGCGGGGGGGGGGGGGGTCGGGAGTGGGGAGGCGTGGTTGCTCACAGACAACGCTAGTTACGATTCGAATTACACTGTAGGTTCTGGTAACACAATAGTAGATGGCGCCTTTCTCAGATTTACATCACTAATTATTTGATTTAACCCATTCGTTGCGTTGACGTATAGCGACATAAATAAAATGTCAACCTGAACCGGTTGACGCCTCTAGGCGTCATTGATATTATCACCAGAACTTCACTAATGCATAATCTATATAAACATATAGCAAAACGAATGAGTACAGTATGTACATTGTACATGAAAGATATTTTAAAAAAATTGATTGTAGGGCGTTCTACAATCAATACTAAAGCCGAAAATGTAATTTAAAAAAAATTGGGTGTCTGTCTGTCTGTATTCCGAATAGTAATCACACCGACACTACTGAATCGATTTCAATGATACTTGGCACAATCTGAGCTTATGATCCGAGTTTTTTTTACTTTTAGGATAATTTTGCTCCCGATATGTAACGCGGTTCCTTTGGGAGAGGGGATGATAGATAAAATCGTTTTTAGTTGTTACGTCTCAACGCGTGGTCCGATTCCAATATTTTTTTTAGTGTAATAAAGGGAGTACATACTTTAGGGATTTTCCACACGAGTTTCAATGTTGAAGGTTTTGTAGTTCAGAAATTAAAGACATCTAATCTTTTGCTGAACCTAGATTTCAAGGGTTTGTTTGAATGTGAGGGTACTAGACCTAAACTGGCGTGTTGGTTTAAACATAAAAGAGCTTAATGATTAAGCCTATTGTAAAATCATTTAGTTAGGTGAATTGTTTTTTAGTAGATTTAATCTTTAAGCTCTTTTATGATTAAGCAAACAAGGCAGTCTCACACGCTGATTGATGAGTTCGATAAAGAAATACCTCTCCTTTCATACACCAGCTAGTAATACTAATAATAATAATAAAGAGGGAAGATTTGTATTTTTGTATCTAACGAATATACTCAAACTACTGGATGTTTTCAATTTTTTTTTTGCCTTTAAAGAGATTTTTTTTTATACCACTAAGGTGGCAGACAAGCATACGGCCCACCAGAAGGACCGGTGGTCACCGCAGCCTATGAACGTTTGCAACACCAGAGGTGCCACACACGCGCTGCCGACCCTGTAAAAACCTTCTAAGACCCCTTTTGAAGAACCCCATACTGTAGGCGTTTGGGAAAACCGAGGCAGGGAGGTCATTCCACAACCTAAGCGTGCGCGGAAGAAAACACCTATCGGATCTAACCGTGCTGGAACGCACCGGACGCAGAGTGTGAGGATGAACTCCCTGTCTGTGGCGAGCGGTGCGGTGATAGAACGTAGCCGTGGGCATCATATCAAACAATTCCTCAGAGCACATACCATTGTACAGGCGGTAGAACACGCATAAGGAGGCAAAGTCTTTCCTATCGCGAAGAGGTTCCACACCAGCTGTAAGTACAGGATCGTTGACAATTCTTACAGCTCGTCTTTGCACCGAGTCAAATGGACGAAGCTGATATTCAGGTGCTCCCGCCCAGAGGTGACAGCAGTACTCCATATGCGGCCGCACTTATAGAGAAGCAGTGTTTGCGCCGCAGTGAAGTACCGCCGCGCCCTGTTGAGCACACCCAGCTTTTTGGACGCCAGCTTAGCCTTGTCCTCCAAATGACTACGGAACTGAACGTCACTGGAGATGTGAACGCCAAGGATCCCTATACTTTTGGAGATGGAAAGAGATGTGCCCTGAAATTGCGGCGCTACAGTAATTGGGGTTTGCTTAGCGGTGAAAAAACACGCTTGTGTCTTGGAAGGGTTGAACTGGACAAGATTTTGTCCACCCCAATTGGACACTCTAGTAAGAGTAGCCTCGATTTCAGACACAAGCTGTTCACGATTTTCCTCTACTGTGTCCCGAGAGATACCGGGGCGGCCCGTGTAACAAGTGTCCCCCGTACTGTCGTCCGCATAACAATGAATGCCGTCAATAGACAACATGTCATTGATATGCAGCAGAAACAGAGTAGGGGACAACACTGAGCCTTGCGGTACTCCAGCGTTTATGGCCATGCAGTCTGAAAAGCTGCCGTCAACGACGGCCCTGATGCTTCTACCGGCCAAGAAGCTGGACACCCATCCGCATAATCTCTCGGGTAGTCCATATGAGGGCAATTTCGTAAGAAGACCACGGTGCCAGACCCGGTCAAAGGCTTTAGAGATGTCGAGGCTCACTGCTAGAGCCTCGCCCTTACTCTCGATAGCCGCCGCCCATCGGTGTGTTAGGTACACAAGAAGATCGCCCGTCGAGCGACCGTGACGGAAACCGTACTGCCGGTCGCTGAGCAGGTCGTGTTCCTCAAGGTACCCCAGGAGCTGTGTATTAATTACACGCTCCATCACCTTGGATAAAAGGGAGGTGACGGCTATAGGCCTGTAATTGCCCGGGTCGGTCCTGTCACCCTTCTTGGGTACAGGATGTACATACGCGATCTTATACGACGCCGGGACTTGTTGCATGGAATAGGAAAGTGTGAAAAGACGTGTAAGTACCGGACACAACTCTGGACCACAATGCTTTAGTACCACCGCGGAAATGCCGTCTGGCCCACTCGACTTATGAACGTCCAGGGATTGAAGCTCCCGCCGGACATTCCGCTGTGTAAATTTAACTTCCGGCTTGGAAGTGCCACAACTCGGAATGCCCGGCGGTAAAGCACCCCCGTCGCTCATGGTCGAGTTAGAGGCAAAGAGATTACCCAAAAGGTCGGCTTTCTCCTTGGCACTCTGGGCCAAACTACCGTCGGGTTTAAGCAAGGGTGGTAATCCTGACCGACAGAAGTTTTCCTCGGCAGCTTTGGCAAGCGACCAAAATTCACGACTTCCTGAAGGGTAGCCTGCTAGCCGTTCGCCAATTCTGCCGACGAAATCGAACTTGGCCTTGACAATTGCTCTTTTACTGGACCTCGAGGCGGCATTTAATTTGCGTTTCACCTCAGAGATGTTTGGATCTGAATTTGCACGAGCCGTGGTCCAAGCTCTGTAGGCAGATTCTTTCTGCATTAGAGCTTCTCTGCAGAGCCGATTGAACCACGGTCGCTTTCTTGCACCTACAGGGATCCAGCGGTTGGGAATGTAGCATTCCATACCCTCCAAGATCCCCTCAGCGACTGCTACAGCACAAGAATCCAGATCCTCTGAGGCAAAACAAAGCCGCCACCACGGGTACGACGCATAGAACTCTCGCAGTCCATCCCAGTCTGCTGACTTGTAGTGCCACACATGTCGCCACTCCTTGGGCCGAGGTGGTTCAGGCCTTGCGAGAGGCACATGCGTCCGAACGACACAGTGGTCCGACGATCCTAGCGGAGCATCCACTGAAACGTTGTATCCATCCGGACGCGTTGTCAGCAGGAGGTCCAGCAATGCACTATGCTCGTTCTCCTTGTCTGGTATCCTTGTATGGGATTTAACCAGCTGGGAGAACCCATAGGTCAAGGCAAATTCGTGAGCAGCTTTTCCCGCAAAGTCGGTGGTCCGGGAGCCCAACCAGTCAACATGATGACCGTTGAAATCTCCCAAAATCACTATCTGCGCGGAGGGACACTGCTCAATCACCCTGTCAGTCGACTGCTGCAGGTGGTCATAAAGGCGAACTGTGTCCGTGTTACCGCTGTGAGACCTGTACACGCACGCGTAGATCCGGGTGTGGCCCCCGTGATCCACGCGCGCCCATAACGTAGACAGGTCCCTGTCTTCGAGGCTTGTAAGACGGCGACAGCAGACATCATCCCGGACGTACATACACACCCCGGCTTTCTGCCTGAAGTGGTACTCCAGCTTGTAGCCAGGGTACATTAAGTCAGATGCATCTTTCGGGCATGAGATCTGCGTCTCCGTCAAGAAAAAAAGGGTCGGCTTCGCAGTTTCATGATACATTATTAGCGAGTTTAAATAGGCTATATTTCATTTCTCTATTCCCATGCGAACGCAAACTGCTTACGCGGGTGAAATCACGTGATATCAAAGGTTTAAATTCTCTGAAAATAACTCATATCTTATCCAATTTACATTCATCGAAAAACGCCTATCAAAACTTTTCTTTATACTGTTCAATATAATTTTACAACTACACTTCAAGGGTTAATGTTTTGTTATATGTCATTGCCAGATGACATTATTGAGAGATTCGATATCCACAAAAACTAGCGGTCAACTCTGTCATATTATAATGCTACCGAAATTTGGGTCCGTAACTTAATTTCGAGAGACATGTTCGATTATTGGAATATCGACTGAACGATTGTGCGAAGAGAGTTTATTGCGAAACAACTTTTTGTCGCTAAACGCTGCTTCGACTGAACGATTCTTCGAATATTTTTTAATCGATAGACTGATCTTTCGAATGTTTAATTTAGAGTAGTTACATGCAAATTGATTGGATCGAGCTCATGAAGTCAAGCCTCTCCATGTGGTCTTTTTTATTTAAAAGTTTTATTTTCATTTTTTCTTCTCCTCCTGCCTGCTTTTTGTTTTTATTGGGAGACACCGACTCATCTTTGTCTTTAATATCTTTCTGTAATCAGCTCATTAATCTTTGTTCTCTTTCAATTTCTTATATTGTTTTGAATAAATTTCACTTCCTTCTTCCTAGGAGTCTATTCCAGCGGTGATGCCATGATTCAACTGAATGTTGTGAATTAGGAGTACAAACATATAGGCGGGAACATTTTCTAGAATCGGGCAGACTGACTCGTCTCTCCCAAAAAAAAAAATAACAAAAATAAAACCAACTTCAAACAAAAACTGAAAAATAAAATTTTTGCTTCGGTTGCCCTCGTTTTGTCTTGGATCCCATCATCAGAACCTGACCTGGTGAAAATGGGACCACCTCAGAAGTCAACCCTTTTCAACAAAAGAAAAAAATTAAATCCGTGTATAATTGACGAAAATATCGGTGAACATACAAAAAAAACAATAAGACGAATTGAGAACCTCCTCCTTTTTTGAAGTCGGTTAAAAAGAAAAGCAGGCAGGAAAAAAGGAAAAATTGAAAAAAACTTTAAATCGAAAAGACCACATGGAGAGGCTTGACTTCATGAGCTCGATCCAATCAATTTGCATGTAACTACTCTAAATTTAACATTCGAAAGATCAGTCAATCGATTAATAAATATTCGAAGAATCGTTCAGTCGAAGCAGCGTTTAGCGACAAAAAGTTGTTTCGCAATAAACTCTCTTCGCACAATCATTCAGTCGATATTCCAATAATCGAAATATGTCTCTCGAAATTAAGTTACGGACCCCCGAAATTTATAGTCAAGGAAAGTTCCAATCTAGATCGGGTTATCGATACATACATAACTTGTTGGTTAATAGTAAGATACGTTTTGTTCTAAATTAAAGCACTATGTACGTACTGTCTGAACCGATGACGTAGCTGTCAAGTAACCCTGCCCCGCACACAAGTTCCTCACCACCGCTGACGTCTCCCCCCGTCGCCCGCAGACCATGGGAGGGGCGCGCACGAATTTGCCAAGCTATAATATCAAATATTCGAATTTTGAATAGGGGAAACTACACATAGTCTGTGTAGTTTCTGCTATTCAAAATTCGAATAGTAAGTGTTAATCCCGTCAGAAAAAAATATCTCAGTTACTCCGTAGTCGCTCCTAAAGAAGTTTTACTTCAAAAAAATCTCTTAGTTAATGCTGACCTTAGGAATGGAAAAGTAGAAATCCCGTCCTTTCTGCGCTTGTCGATTGGTTTGTAGGGTGTTTGACGGTGTTGCTAGAGTACCACTTGAAGTAAAAAATGTTGCCTCACGTTTAAAATGTTGCAATTAGTATATAGTACAGCAGTTAGGTATGTGTGTGTGTCGCCACTACTACTGCATGCGTATGTGCAGGCTGGCGGAGAGCACGCCCGACCTGGTGCTGGACCTGCCCGGCGACAGCGCCGACGCCTTCGCGCACAACAAGGACACGCTGCGGCGCCGCACCAGTGGCGCTGCTAGTGGCGGGGGCGGGGGCGGGGGCGGCTCGCCGGTGCCGGCGCGCAACACGGCGCGCGTGGCGGCGCAGTTCGCGGCGCTCACGCTCACGGGCGGCTCCAAGCCCGCGCCGCCCGCCAAGCCCAAGCTGCTGCGGCGCCCCGCCCCGCCCCCGGCCGCCGTGCCCCACACCCCCGCGCCCGACCCCGCCTGCTAGCGGCGGAGCTATGTACTCACGTGTCATTTTATTAGTATTAAAAACTCGCGAGTGACAGTGTGCCGCGGCCGTGCCGCTCGGTCGACTTGTATCCTGTAAAGCTGTGCTATGTAATATTCATATTTTTTATACGCGCCGCGGTCCGTCCGCCCCCCGCCCCCGCCGTTAGCGACAGACGTATGCGGTGTGTATTTTTTGACGTAGCTTTAGTGTGCGCCCGCGTGGGTGCGGCGCCGGGGGGCGGGGAGAGGCGGAGGAGGCGCCCGGGGCCGCGGTGCTCTATACGATGGTGTCGCTGTATTCTGTCGAATATACTCTACTTTTGGTGTAATCGCATACTCAATTACAGTATTACCTGTGACCGTGTCGTTTCAATACCTCCCCTTCTACCGTCCATAATGCTGACGGACCACAAGCTCGCACAATTTACGTAGGTACGCCCGAATGTAGTTTACCAACCCTTGACCCGAATGTAGTCAAGTCAAATCTATACATATATTTGGATTTGGCATAGAACTAGGCACTCATTTTGATCTCCATTCTTTTTGCGGCGAGACCCACAGCCGAGCATAATTTTTGTATTGAACTTAGCTCTCCTTTTTTACATTTATATTTTTGGTGGGATATCATTACTTTTTGTAAAGATAGTACATATATTGGGATAGTTTCAAATATCTGCTTGTAACAGTGCAACGGTTCCAACGCTACAATAAAAAAAGCTGTATGGGGACTCCTCCTATTTTTTAACTTTTTTTTACTTTTAGATTTTTTCCTACGCTTACACACAATTACCGAGCAGGATTCCAAATTTCATCCTTCTAGGTCATCTGGGAGTAGGTTAGACTTAGGTTCTATATGTCAGTCAGTCAGTGCTAAAATATACGATGTTTTGACCTTCATATCTTTATGGATTTAATTAAACACACGCACACCAAGTTTTATGTGTTTACGTTAAAGAGGTTTTGATTTATAGAAGGGTCAAAAGTGTCACAAAGTGTTTCGTATATTATTACACTCGGCGCTGGCTAGCCAGTTACTTTGCTTGAACTTGGCTTGACACGCGGTAGATATAGACTTGTGCGCCTCTGGTGCGTCGTGAGTACCCGCCTCCCTGTAGTTAGGGCTGCTACAGTCCGCAGAACTAGACCAATACAGCGTGCGTCGTTCCCATGGTGCGCGCGGGGAGTCGGGAGACATGGTTTCTCACAGACAACACGAGTTACGATACGAATTTATCTGTAGATTCTGGCAACACAATAGTAGGTGGCGCCTTTACAAAACTATTTATTTGTTTTAACCCATTCATTGCAGTGGACGCCCATCGACGTTAATAAAATATCAATCTGATCCAGATGACGCCGAAGGGCGTCATTGATATTATCATCTGAAATTGACTAATCTATACTAATATAATAAAGAAGGAAGATTTGTATGTTGGAATGTAACGAATTACTCAAAATTAATAGATTGGTTCCAATATTTTTTTGCCATTATAGATTTACGTTATTATTGATTGAAATAAGCTATGTTTGATAGAGGCAAAGATAAGTGAAGCCACGTGACGTGCGCTGTTTTCATAATAACTTGCTTGTAAAAGGCAGTTCGATAATAAGATTCACATTCCGATTAACAGGCAGAAAGTTTTTTAACTATCACTGATATATTTGCCGTATCTGGGCCACGTTCTCCGACACCAACGTTACGAGCTCTTGCAACTTATAATGATGGGTAAAGTCGCTGGAAAAAGAAGGGGGGGGGGGAGGTAGAAAGGGAAACCTAAAAAAGTCATGGTTGCGAAACATCCGAGAGTGAACCGGAATATCTGAAGCGGCTGAACTGTTCCGACGAGCGAGAGACCGAGAGGACTGCACCATGCTGGTCGCCAACCTTCACTAGTTGGAGAGGCACTCGAAGAAGAAGATATATTTGCTATAACATTATATCATTTGAATAATATCTGAAATATTGAATAACACCACTTGTACTGTTCCACAACATTTATTTACTGTACACCTGACCGGCTTCGCCTCTCGGCATTCTCAAAGGTACAAAACAACTAACTTGAAGACCACTACATCATGTAAATACATCTAAACTAAACAATTTTTACTGTAGGTACTCAAATATTTTTGAGTTTACCAACTTTTAATTTTCCCCAAAAGTAGGGAAATTAATTTCTCGAATTTTTTAACACATAACACGTCTAATCTTAAAAAAAACAATGTCAAAGTGTGATATTAATCAGTTTATACTTTTACCCCAAATTTAGGGAGAAAACAAGTATTTTATTTTTAAGAAAATAACTATTTATTATAATTTATAGGTTATAATTACAAATGTCTAGAACTCGATTAAATGTCAAGAATATGAATGTCAGAATACTTAAATTTTAATGCTGCATTATTGAATTACTATGAATTACTATGAAATGTCATTATTGGAACGAAGCTCCTTATCGCGCGTTGTGAAAGGGGGCTAGACGGAAAAAAATCTCACGAAAAGTTGTAACGACACTTTTGGTAGTGATAGTGGTAGTGATAGTGGTAGTGATAGTGGTAGTGATAGTGGTAGTGATAGTGATAGTGGTAGTGATAGTGGTAGTGATAGTGGTAGTGATAGTGGTAGTGATAGTGGTAGTGATAGTGATAGTGGTAGTGATAGTGATAGTGATAGTGGTAGTGCTAGTGATAGTGATAGTGGTAGTGGTAGTGATAGTGGTAGTGATAGTGGTAGTGATAGTGGTAGTGATAGTGGTAGTGATAGTGGTAGTAATAGTAGTAATGATAGTGGTAGTGGTAGTGATAGTGGTAGTGATAGTGGTAGTGCTAGTGCTAGCCAGAGGATGAACATGAACTCTACGAGCAACACCAAAGCAAATAGGAGTTTCGCTCTGTTCAGTTTCAGTCGCGCGTAAAGGAAAGTGAGTGCGTGTAACGCACTCACTTTTTTTATATTTGTTTTCTTTTTGTTTTTGTTTCTGTTTTTGTTTTTGCTTACAATAAAATTTTAAAATTAAAATAAAATTTTATTACAATTCCTTCACTTTAATCGAAAGGAACTTCGTTCCATCCGGGTGTCCCTTGACACCTCTCAATCATTTTTTTATTGTTTATTGTAGCAATGGTGAACGGCTTCTATCTAATTGTTGATTTAGGAGAATGTTCGGGTCGGCATTTAAGTGTCTAATTATTTCGAGTGCCTAAATCCAAGAAATTAATTTCCCTACTTTTGCGGAAAATTTAAAAGTTGGCAAACTCTAAAATATTTGAGTAACTGCAGTAAAAGATGTATTTACATGATGTAGTGGTCTTCAAGTTAGTTGTTTTGTACCTTTGAGAATGCCGAGAGGCGAAACTGGTCAGGTGTAAAGTAAATAAATGTTGTGGAACAGTACAAGTGGTGTTATTCAATATGTGCAGTAGGTTCCACCAAGTGCTATCAACCAGCAGTATAAATAATATCTGAAATGTTTGAATTAACATATTAAATTCTCAAAGCTATGAATAAAATTTCTGCATTGTTAGGTAATGTCATATCTGGAAGAAGACAAAACAGGAAGTGGGCATAAACTACCAAAAGGAGAATTTAAGTATTTTCAGGTAGCAATTAATCAAGGTACCTACATAAAAACACTGCTCACCTCACTTAAATTCTGATAGCTGATTTTAACATATATTTTACACAATATCGTTAAAAATCAGTATTCATTACTCCCAGACAAATGCGGTCGGCAGTTTTACCTTACAGACGCTTAAAAGCTCTGAAAAAAATTTATTAAGGTCACTTATTTTCTGATGCTTGATTATTATATATGTTACTAGCTGTTCCCCGCGCTTCGACCGCGTAGAAGTCGTTTATCGCGTAAAATCATAGCCCTCCTTTTGCGCAGTCAGTTAAAAAGTAGCCTATGTCCTTCCCAGGTCCTCGAACTATCCCTATACCAAATTTCATTTTAATCGCTCCAGCCGTTTAGGCGTGAAAGCGTAACAGACAGACAGACAGACAGACAGACAGACAGAGTTACTTTCGCATTTATAATATAAGTAGGGATTCAGACAACTATTTTAAAACGTTTTACAAACGGACAGACCGATCTGTACGGGCTAATGACAATAAGCACACAGCAATAATGCAGACTTTATTAACATTTATTAATTAACGTAACTAAGTTCAGTTCACGTCTAGCAGCAAGGCGACGTACTCATCCCTACTAATATTATAAATGCGGAAGTAACTCTGTCTGTCTGTCTGTCTGTTACGCTTTCACGCCTAAACGGCTGGAGCGATTGAGATGAAATTTGGTATGTGGATAGTTCGAGGCCCTGGGAAGGACATAGGCTACTTTTTAACCGACTGTGCAAAAGGAGTGATATGATTTTAAGTGAATAGGACTTCTTTCACGCTGTTACGCTTTCACGCCTAAACGGCTGGAGCGATTGAAATGAAATTTGGTATGTGGATAGTTCAAGGCCCTGGGAAGGAAATAGGCTACTTTTTAACCGACTGCGCAAAAGGAGTGTTATGATTTTACGTGATAACGACTCACGCGATAACAACTTCTACGCGGTCGAAGTCGCGGGAACAGCTATCCCTACTAATATTATAAATGCGAAAGTACATAACTCTGTCTGTCTGTCTGTCTGTTACGTTTTCACGCTAAACGGCTGGAGCGATTGAGATGAAATTTGGTATGGGGATAGTTCCAGACCCTAGGAAGGACATAAGCTACTGTTTACCCGACTACGCAAAAGGCGTGTTATGATTTCACGTGAAAAAGACTTTCACGCGATAACGACTTCTACGCGGTCGAAGTCGCGGGGAACGTGTACGTTACCCCAGCAAAAAAGTAGCTCCTAGACTGATTTAAGTGGAACCTATATTTAGAGCGTATTATGCCATATATGTGCGCCGAAAAAAAAATTTGTGCGTATTGACGTTGTGGAAAAAAAAGGAAAAAACGATTTCTGCTGGAGTAACGCCGTTCCAGCAGGAAAATTCTAAACGAATAATCTTAGAGAGAAATATTTTGCATGCACCGAGGGCTCATACTTTTACAAATATGTGCCCTTAAAATAAAATTTGTGCGTCTTAAGGTTTTCGTTATATTGAGTTTTTTGCTGGGGTAACGTTTTGTGAAATGCTGTATCTCGGAAACCACTACATGTGCGCCTCTAGAATAAACTTACGCGAGTAGCTCTTAATTTGTGCGAATTTGTGTCATAATCAGATTCAGGAAAATGTGTATAGTTTTCAAGTAATCACGCTTTGTTGAAAATCTGAAAAAAAGTTGCACCACCTAAACGAGAACACCTACGAACTCGCTAAAAACTGTATTCGATCCTGCTCGACACTTACAGTGATCGTAAAAAGTTTCATAAGTGCATATGCATGCGTTAACGAATAATATTACTAAAACTCAAAAAAACGGCGTCAAAACTTTGACATCAAAATACAAAGACTGGCTCAACGCAAGATAAGGGAGTATAAATAAAAATTTTGTGCGTATAATTAAATAATATATGGTGAAAATTCAGCGTAAAATATTTCGTATTTAAGAAGAAATAAACAAAAAACAAAACATACTAACAACGGATGGTTATCCTACTAAATTCGAATGACTACAAAAAAGCGACTGTTTAATACATATCGATGACCTTCTTAATTTTACTCTCGAACAATTTGAAACGTATTGTGTCTGAGTACAGTGAAGTAGAAAAGTACTATTAAATTAAATAAACTTGCTCTTGGATTATATTCTTACCAGCGGTTTCCGCGAAATTGCACATGATTAAGTACATCCATATTATATTTGCATTAAAATTAGTTTATACTACCTACTACTTATAAAAAAGTAGGTAGAAAAAAGCAAAAACGTGACATACTTGTGTCACAGACACAGTTTTTTTTTAAATATTCACGGACATTTTACACAACGCTATCTGATCCTAAAGTAATAGGAATAACCTGCTTGTGTTATGGGTATCAGACCACGGATATTAATACTTAGGTATAATTATACTTTTAAATACATACATATTATATACATAGAAACACCCAGACTCTTGAGACAAACATTTATGGTCCACACAAATATTTGTCTCCGATGGGAATTGAACCCACGACCTCCAGCGCCGCAGGCGATATTACTACCGACTGCGCCACAGAGGCAGACACTAAATAAAAGTAAGTTAATAAATAAAAAGGTAATTAACACTAGGTTCGATACTATCAATATATCATATTCATATTCATCATTATAAAAAAAGTCAAAAGAACAGCTCGTGGCAGGCGGAGGTAATAAAACATGCAAAAGAAAAAGCGCACATCATGCTCTCTGTCACACTTGCACTGTTTATGGATGACGTCACACATACACAGAGATGCGCGTTGTATGTGTAGATGCGTTTATCGATAACAACAGTGGGCCTAAAAAGGCCACATTGTACGTTTCTTTTATGGATCTTATAGTGTTTCTCTTCACTAAATTGTCATTCACTAAATTGTCTTGAAGAATCTCATAATGAATCTCATTGTAAATCATCTGAATTGACAGTTTTGTATGGAAATTCGTAAAATGGCCACATCCATGAATAATTATTTATTAATAATGTGAAATTCTATGTTCAAATTGGTGAATTATTAGATTGGTAAGGGGGGGACTAAGATTTCACGTTTAAATTTAGCATTTTTATTGTCATTAGTGTGTTTTTAAGTTCTTTTGGACAAAATTGCAGACTTGGAACTCTATAGAAACTTTTTAAAGCGTACACGTCCAGATAAACTCGTATTTTCATTAATGAACAGTGTAACCTTTATAATTTTGATTGTTGGCACTTGATGGAACTCGTTATACATTATGAAAACTCACTCACTTGTACTATTCCACAACTTTTATTATAATTTTAATAATCCTAACCGGTTTCGCTATTATAGCATTCTCAAAGGTCCTTTGAGACCTTTGAGCATGCTATAATAGCGAAACCGGTTAGGTATTATTAAAATTATGATAAAAGTTGTGAAATCAAAAGGCTAAGGTGACATTAGGTATATAATTATATACCTAAACCTAATAAATACTCTAAGATACTTATAATGTCACCTTAGCCTCTTAACATGATATAGTGGTCATCAAGTTATAACAACCTTACCTTTGAGAATGCTGAAAGGCGAAACCAGTCAGTTGTAAAGTAAATAAATGTTGTAGAACAGTATGAGTGGTGTTATTCAATATGAGCAGCAGGTTCCACCAAGTGTTATCAATCAACAGTATAAATAACCTTTTTGGGCTACCTACGTGTCACAATGTTTCGGGGAGTGCCACGGGTCCTTCTAAGTTCACATGGCATCCGCAGTGGTAGCTTATGGGATGTGCTATGGGTCCGGAATGCATTAATTGTTGGATTTATAAGCCCCTTTTGGGCTAGCAAAGAAGACCTACATATCGAGACAGAGATATCTTATTTGCCATTATTCCGGATTGACCAATCCTAAGGGAGCCACAAATCTTTCTCCAATATTTACATGGCACCCACAATGGTACCTCATGGGGTTGTGGCATGCCACAACCCCATGAGGTTCGGAATCCTAGGGGTACCATGGACCCTCCTCCAAAGATTATATGACACCCCCAGGGATATCTTTTGGAGGGTACCATGAGTCCGGAATGTATTATTCCTGGATGTGGCACAATCCTTCTCATAAGTTAACATGGCACCCCCGGGTTATCCTATGGGTCCAGAATGCATTTCCAACAGTGTTAAAAGCACAAGCCAACCTGTCCAAGCCAAACTGTCCAACCCAAACTCACCTGTCAACTAGTACATCTGCTAATCTGCTGTCATTCCTGTAGACCTGAGGCTTCGATGTGAAAGGATTTTTTAGATACATTGACGGTAAAGATGAAATTAGAGATATAAAAATGATATAGAAACTTTGTACACTTAAGTATTGCTTAATTTATTTATTCATTCATAATAACAGTGTTCTAGCCATGGTAAACATATATAGGTTAGGTACAGTTTTGAGAGCTGTGCTTGGTGTAAATGTAACTAAAGTCAACAGAACCTTTACCCTTCTTCTGTCGCAGTCGGGTAAAATAGCCCTGTAGATAGATTTAATTACCAAATTGTGATTTTCTGTGATTATGCGACTCCGCTATTTGTATTTTAAAACTGAAATGAAAACCTGATCTGTGATTTAAATTAATAAGGACTACACATGGTACATATTAATATCATTTTAATTTTAGATGCCAATATTGATGGGAATTATGTATAGAACCTGCCAGCGAGAGGTGGTTGACGATTTAACAAGTAAATTATAATGAAACAAAAACTCAACTGCGGGGGTAATTTTTTAACATTATGTATCTTAATGCAGTAGGTACCTATCTCAATTGAGACGAATCTAACGACACCTCGATTATTAAAATCCGTCAAGCCATGTAAGCTGTAGAAAACGCCAACCATATGTACACACACTCGACAAAGATTACCCTACTTCTGGCGCAGTCAGGTAAAATTACCCTGTAGATAGATATAATACCAAACTGATTTTCTGTGATTATGCGACTTCGCTATTTGTAAATTCATACTTAAATGAAAACCTGATCTGTGATTTAAATTAATAAGGACTACACATAGTATATAAATAATATAATTTTATTTTTGTTTTGATATTTATAGGTAGGAAATTTGATCTGTGATTTGATGCAATAATTAGTTTAAGAGTCAATAATAAAAAAATAATTACATATCAACAAGGTCTATCATTTGATATGGTCATAATTAAACTCTAAAATTAGGTTATAAACTTTTGAACGCGACTGTTCGGTCAACACTTTAGGTATAATCCGTTCAGTTAAGAAGGTCATCGATATGTATTAAACAGTCGCTTTTTTATAGTCATTCGAATTTAGTCGGATAACCATCCGTTGTTAGTATGTTTTGTTTTTTGTTTATTTCTTCTTAAATACGAAATATTTCACGCTGAATTTTCACCATATATTATTTAAGGGGCGGTTATAGCGCACAAGTAGGCATTTGGCGCTCCCCTCGCCCCGGGCGCGAGACACACCGCGCGCCGGCAGCGGCAGTGAACTCTCATGCCACAGTATACAGTATAGAAGAAAGAAACAGCATGCTAACTTTGTTTGACGTAGTAAATGCATCTAACTATATTAAGTGTAGTGATTTATTAGAGTTTCGTAAATAAATGAGTTAATTATATATATTATACTATTATTTTTAAGCTCAAGAGTTTGTTTGTTTGTTTAGTTGTTTGAACTCTAGAGTCTAAGAGACTGCTAGTTGAATTTCAAAAGTTCCTTAACAGAATGTTCATTTTTCAAACATACCGAAATATATAACATCACGCTAAGGCGAATAAGAGCTGAGCAGCAACTAAAAATTTTTTTTGAAAACAAGGATATTTCGTTTCTTTCGAGAGTTTCTGTTGCGTACGTTTGCTAGATGGGTACAGTTGCGTAAAAAATGTAAATCACATAATAACTGGTCATAAAAATTTCTGAAGTTTTCTAAAGTTGGTATGCTAAGTATGAATCACGGGATCATTGTGCAATCCAAAATGGCCGCCGCGGTGTAATCACAAAATTTCTTGATGGGTGTCGTTTAAAGGGTTTTTTGGTATGCTGAGTATGAATCACGTACAAATTTTGCAATCCAATATGGACGCCGCGCCGTAATCACAAAATGTCATGATGGGTATCGTTTAAGGGGTTTCTTGGTATGCTGAGTACGAATCACGTGATAATTTTGCAATCCAATATGGCCGTCGTGCCATAATCACAAAATTTCATGATGGGTATCGTTTAAGGGGTTTTTTGGTATGCTGAGTACGAAGTACGTGATAATTTTGCAATCCAATATGGCCACCGCGCCGTAATCACACAATTTCATGATGGGTATAGTTTAAGGGAATTCTTGGTATGCTAAGTATGAATTACATGATAATTTTGCAATCCAATATGGCCACCGCGGTGTGATCACAAAATTTCATGATGGGTATCGTTTAAGGGGTTTTTTGGTATGCTGAGTACGAATCACATGATAATTTTGCAATCCAATATGGGCGCCGCGCCGTAATGTCAAAATTTTATGATGGGTATCGTTTAAAGGGTTTCTTGGTATGCTGAGTACGAATCACGTGATAATTTCGCAATCCAAAATGGCCGCCTCGGTGTAATCACAAAATTTCATGATGGGTATCGTTTAAAGGGTTTTTGGTATGCTGAGTACGAATTACATGATAATTTTGCAATACAATATGGCCGCCGCGCCGTAATCGCAAAAATCCATGATGGTTATCGTTTAAGGGTTTTTTGGTATGCTGAGGACGAATCACATGATAATTTTGCAATCCAAAATGGCCACCGCGCCGTAATCACATAATTTCGTAATGAATATCGTTTAATGGGTTTTTTCGAATGCTGAGTACGAATAACATGATCATTTTGGAATTCAATTTGGCCGCCTAAGCTATTTAGGCCTACTTGCGCGGAGAGTCGAGTTAAATATATAAATATAGAGTTAGTAAGCTCTGAGTTAAATAAATAACTTCTTAACTCTGACCACGTCTTGCACAGTTGCAAATTGGCACGCGGTTAACTAACTCACAGTAAACCGAACAAGTTTTTTTAGTCTGTCGTTCCATGCAATCCAACCACACACAAATGTTAGAACGAAGAATGGAACATGTGTCTCTATCTCTTTTACACTACAGTCTGCTACGTATGATTTACGATACTACCATACTTACGATACTACCATTTACGATACCAATCATAAAATTTTGTGATTACGGCGCGGCGGGCATATTGGATTGCAAAATTATCACGTGATTCGTACTCAGCATACCAAAAAACCCCTTAAACGATACCCATCATAAAATTTTGTGATTATGGCGCGGTGGCCTTTTTGGATTGCAAAATTAGTATAAACGATACCCATCATGAAATTTTGTGATTACAGCGCGGCGGGCATATTGGATTGCAAAATTATCACGTGATTCGTACTCAGCATACCAAAAAACCCCTTTAATGATACACATCATGAAATTTTGTGATTATGGCACGGCGGCCATATTGGATTGCAAAATTATCACGTGATTCGTACTCAGCATACCAAAAAAACCCTTAAACGATACACATCATGAAATTTTGTGATTACAGCGCGGCGGGCATATTGGATTGCAAAATTATCACGTGATTCGTACTCAGCATACCAAAAAAAACCCTTTAATGATACACATCATGAAATTTTGTGATTATGGCACGGCGGCCATATTGGATTGCAAAATTATCACGTGATTCGTACTCAGCATACCAAAAAAACCCTTAAACGATACACATCATGAAATTTTGTGATTACAGCGCGGCGGGCATATTGGATTGCAAAATTATCACGTGATTCGTACTCAGCATACCAAAAAAACCCTTTAATGATACACATCATGAAATTTTGTGATTATGGCACGGCGGCCATATTGGATTGCAAAATTATCACGTGATTCGTACTCAGCATACCAAAAAAACCCTTAAACGATACACATCATGAAATTTTGTGATTATGGCACGGCGGCCATATTGGATTGCAAAATCATCACGTGATTCGTACTCAGCATACCAAAAAACCCCTTAAACGATACCCATCATGAAATTTTGTGATAACGGTGCGGCGGCCATCTTGTATTGCAAAATTAGTACGCGATTCGTACTCAGCATACCAAAAAACCCCTTAAACGATACCCATCATGAAATTTTATGATTACGGCGCGGCGGCCATATTGGATTGCAAAATTATCACGTACTTCGTACTCAGCATACCAAAAAACCCCTTAAACGATACCCATCATGAAATTTTGTGATTATGGCACGACGGCCATATTGGATTGCAAAATTATCACGTGATTCGTACTCAGCATACCAAAAAACCCCTTAAACGATACCCATCATGAAATTTTGTGAATACGGCGCGGCGGCCATCTTGTATTGCAAAATTAGTACGCGATTCGTACTCAGCATACCAAAAAACCCCTTAAACGATACCCATCATGAAATTTTGTGAATACGGCGCGGCGGCCATCTTGTATTGCAAAATTAGTACGCGATTCGTACTCAGCATACCAAAAAACCCCTTAAACGATACCCATCATGAAATTTTGTGATTACGGCGCGGCGGCTATATTCGATTGCAAAATTATCACGTGATTCGTACTCAGCATACGAACAAACCCCTTAAACGATACCCATCATGAAATTTTGTGATAACGGCGCGGCGGCCATATTGGATTGCAAAATTATCACGTACTTCGTACTCAGCATACCAAAAAACCCCTTAAACGATACCCATCATGAAATTTTGTGATTACGGCGTGGCTGCCATGTTGGATTGCGAAATTATCATGTAATTCGTAGACATTTTAATGCATTAGGTAGCTGGTTACCATGTCGTGAAAACACTTAAAAAGTAAAAGGTCACCACATTTTTACCATGAGTCGCGTTTGTATTTGTAACGGTTAATCTAATTACATTTTGCCCATTACTGGTATTTTTATACTGTGGCGCGATTTCAACGTAATTTGGCATAATAATTACGAAATAGTTGCGGGAAAAATTGACACAGGTCCTGCCTCCACAAGCGCCAGGGCGAGACTGATCGGCCGTCAGCGGCGCAATTCTATTGCGTTTGGTAGATATTCGTACATGATAACTATGTAAATAGATGTTTATAGAAAAACGCTCGGAAAATGTGTATAAAAACTTAATACCTTTAATTGAGTGCAAAAAAAATATATAAAATGTTAATAGTTTAGCCACAGTTTTGAAAAAACTTTTCTGAGAGAGTCAACTTTGGGATTTTTTTCTATCTAGTGAAATTTATTGGATCGTGTAACGGGCTCGGAATATGTTTAGCTTATATCCTTAACTATTATATATATATTTTTCAGATTTAAAAACCCTTTACTTTTTGAGTAGGATTGTTTCAAAAAACTCAAAATCTGACCCACGCGGTCTTAATTATACGCACAAAATTTTTATTTATACTTCCTTATCTTGCGTTGAGCCTGTCTTTGTATTTTGATGTCAAAGTTTTGACGCTGTTTTTTTGAGTTTTAGTAATATTATTCGTTAACGCATGCATGTGCACTTATGAAACTTTTTACGATCACTGTAAGTGTCGGGCAGGATCGAATACAGTTTTTAGCGAGTTCGTAGGTGTTCTCGTTTAGGTGGTGCAACTTTTTTTCAGATTTTCAACAAAGCGTGATTACTTGAAAACTATACACATTTTCCTGAATCTGATTATGACACAAATTCGCACAAATTAAGAGCTACTCGCGTAAGTTTATTCTAGAGGCGCACATGTAGTGGTTTCCGAGATACAGCATTTCACAAAACGTTACCCCAGCAAAAAACTCAATATAACGAAAACCTTAAGACGCACAAATTTTATTTTAAGGGCACATATTTGTAAAAGTATGAGCCCTCGGTGCATGCAAAATATTTCTCTCTAAGATTATTCGTTTAGAATTTTCCTGCTGGAACGGCGTTACTCCAGCAGAAATCGTTTTTTCCTTTTTTTTTCCACAACGTCAATACGCACAAATTTTTTTTTCGGCGCACATATATGGCATAATGCGCTCTAAATATAGGTTCCACTCAAATCAGTTTAGGAGCTACTTTTTTGCTGGGGTAACGTACACGAGATATAGCTATCCCTACTAATATTATAAATGCAAAAGTAACTCTGTCTGTCTGTCTGTTACGCTTTCACGCCTAAACGGCTGGAGCGATTGAGATGAAATTTGGTATGGCGATAGTTCGGGGCCCTGTGAAGGACATAGGCTTCTTTTTAACCGACTGCGCAAAAGGAGTGTTATGATTTTACGTGATAACGACTTTCACGCGATAACGACTTCTACGCGGTCGAAGTCACGGGGTACAGCTATTTAATATAAATGAGCTTAAAGATTAAGTCTGTTGTAAATATTCAATCACGCTACTTAGCCTAGGGCTAGGGGCTTGACAGAGATGGATTATAATCTGTAGGTATACTATATGGGCAAAAGACATGCTTACGAAATAGGCTAAGTTCAATTTTTATATGCGGATAGGTTTATATAAGCGTAAATCCCTCGCGTCACGCTGTCGTCTAGGGCCTGCTTCTGTAAGGACGGTGAGCGGCCTCCTCATCGACCTCAGGCCCCCAATCATGTAGGCCGATAGTCTTAGGCGAAGACAACTCGCCGGCACTTGGGTACTTGGAACTTGGGTGGGAGAGTTCTCGCCCGCCCCCTCCCCGCCGCCTCTTTCACGAGCATGACCTGCTCGCACTTACACCTGCTGGAGATCGTGGTCTCCAGCGAGAGAGTGTTCACGTCTAGAACTGCCACGAAGGCCTGGCGTTATTGCGCTTGCACCTTGCAATGTGTGGAGCGCTGTGTCCACTCACTCTGCTGGCTGGCACTCGGCCGTCTTTTGCTAACTTTAATACTAATGAAAAGCAATCTCAACATCTCTGTTTGTTTGTTTATTAATTCATCAACTATGTACATCATATGTGAATTCAATAACATAATAATACTTTAAAGGAATACAGTTCATCGGTAACGACAATAATAACAGCTTGGTATTGTTAGATGTGCGTGGTGTAACAATAACATCTGCATTGAAAGCTGTATTGGGCCAGTCCCAAAGAAACTAGAAATCTTGAATAAGTAAAAAAGGCTGCTAATTTTTCATGCCGCACAAGACAAAGTCTCCTGTACATGGCGCAGATTCGTTATTAAGAATACTGCTCTCATCTTTTGGATAACTCCCAGCAGTGCTTACCTACACTCCGTCTGTAGGTACATGCAGCGATGTGATAGTCACAATAAAGACTGTCCTGAGGTAACTGACAGCCTTGAACCACTGGTGCAGAATAGAACAATAGTTTTCTTTTTTATATATTAAGCTCGCCAGATTGACGTCGCCACTGATGGAAAGCCGTGTGGCGCATCTAGCGATCTAGCAATACTTTCACAGTCCGTAAGACTTAAATTCAGTTAATCGGGACATCCTTCCTGAGGGCTTACCCGGGGCTCTCAACCATAGGCTGTTGGGCGTTACGTGAGGTTTTTTTAGTCGGTAAGAGTCCGGCATAGCATCCTACGAGGATTTTCCCTCACGTTAAAAAAAAAAAAAAAAAAAAAAAAAAAAAAAAAAAAAAAAAAGACCGATTCTACCAAGGTGAGGTAAAGAGCTCTTCAACTCAACTCCACTTAAATAACGCGGGCCCAGGTACCATTCGCATGCAGTGAAAAGACTTCGCCAGAATCCAGCAATGCAAAAATCGTTTCTCTTTCGAACCATAGCAATTTGAAACCCTCTGTCAGCGTTAATCTTCTCTTACAACGCCAGGTTTTTAAGCAGAGCATGAAAATACACTTCATTGCACCTACAACATTAGGTGTTGTGAACTGGGATAGTGACTCACAAATTCTTCAAATAAAGCTATGGGTTATTATTTTTATCACAGTAACGTCTCTTTGTGGGGTGGTGTCTAACAGTGATAATAGACACGTGCTCTAGGAGGCAATGGCTAACGGACAGAAAAGCAGTGGACCCTACAGCATATGTGCTGGAACGAACACTTGATTGGTAATTGGAACCAATGCTTCAGGCAGTGATCCAATGAAGAATGCTTCTTTGAAACCATCTTCATTATTATCGTCAGAAGTTTAGCATAGAGGCATAACAGCACACAGGTAGAGTCTTTTGGTGATGGTTATCCAGCTTCGAGGAACTCATTCGTCGTAGTTCACATGTAGGACATCAGTTGTATACGGCACCCAACGGAAGTCTTAGATTTGTGAATCAACTTTTTTCTCAGCAAGAGGGATCTTTCACAACGAATGGACATCCAGTGCACCGGGGAGGTTGGTTATGTATTGAAGTTGTAAAACAGAACCAGTCTTCTATTAACTCAATGCAATATTATTGAGGCAGAAATGTCTACGGGTTGTGTCGTCATATGCTTTCGTATAGCATCAAATGCTTTCCGGGAACTTTCAACAACACTGCGGCTGTCGACCTACCTACGGTTAAGTTGCTTCTTACACGATTAAGGGTACGCCGTTGGCTCCTAGCCATGATTCCCTCTGTATTTTTGCTTCTGAGAGCAAAGTTACAAACGTAGTTTATAACGAACATTCTTAAAAATACAACTTTACTGGAAAATGTTGAGCTTTGGCTACAGTGACATAGGTAATAGGTACATTAAATTAAATCACCTTAAACATAATACATGCATACGGTCACGCCTTTATCCCCAAAAGGGTATCTGAGGCATATTATATGCCTACATTTCACCTTTTTATAATTCGTCCCACGTAACGTTGGTGGTGGTGAGCCGAATTGCCGTGTTGTAATGGACAGGCGTAGATACTGTCTACTTTTGAAAATTATAGGCTAATTTTAACGACTGCCATTTACTGGCTACCGTTAGTGTTAGTGTTATCGTCTCTACCCATCCATCTAGCGCAGTCCTGGGGTATCTTTTAAAGGGCTTACCAGGGGCTCCCAACCGTAGGCTGTTATACCTAACAGCCTACGGTTGGGAGTCCTACCGGATACGTGTGGTTTTTTGTCAGTAGGCGTTAAAGTATATTCATGTGGGATTTACCTCATATTAAAAAAAAACCATGTAGCGCATAGCTCCCCGGGTAAGTTAGAGGTGTCCTAACTTTGTCCCCACATTTTGGTTACGACTTATCCTAGAGGCTCGATAGAATACAGTTAAAACTTTGCTTATAACATAATTTCCACGCGAACGAAGTCGCGGGTAACAGCTAGTTAGCAATAAATCATATTTTATAGATTAATTAATTACTTAGCAATAAATGATAGTTACCTTTACAATTCAATTAGTAGGTAGTATCATTTTAGTGGTTATTAATCTAGTAGCATAACTGTACGGAACCCGTACACGATCCAAGGGGCCAAACGGCCTCAAACGGGCCAAACATTCCCCAGACCCAATTTTAATGTCGCTGAGAGTATGGGCGCGGGCATTATCCGTGATGCGTGTATGTAGCATGTCTAATCGAAGTCGGAATTAATATTGAAATGTAAATAAAAATGCATAAGTACCTATTAGTAATTAATGAATGTCATTTTAAAATTTACTTTTTCGTATTTGTTTTATTTAATAGAGAATTAAGTTTTAAAAGTAATAATTTGAAAATCACGTAAATAATCAAAGTTTAACTTTGAGAAAAGTGCTCGTCTGACCGCAATAATTTTAGGATTGTGCCTTACAAACTGTTTTATGGATTTTTTTTCATCGAATTAATTTTATAGTGGTGGAATTAAGTTCATGTATTTTATAGTGTGTAGGGGTGTAGTGGGGCCCTACCAACACCTTCGGGCCCAAGTCAACCTCACGTGCAAGCTCGTGCACCTGCTGAACAACGGACGAGGCTCTGACGGCGGCGGTCCATTTCAACACGGCGATGGGCTCACCACCTGTCACGTGGGACCGAATTGTACACGGTGAAATGTGGGCCGGTATAGGCCTCTGCCTACCCCTTCGGGGATAAAGGCGTGAGTGTATGTATGTATGTATGTAATTAATTTTAATTTTTTAAAGTAAATATCAAGAGGTTTACAAAGTATTAATAATTTAATTAAATAACAGCAACCTTTTCAAATAATTATTTATTGGTACAGTAGGTACTACTGTACTATCACGTTTATAAGTCGCATCGGTTTTATTCGGCTGCGCAGAATAGCTCATCCCACTGACGAATTAAACCGAATGAAAATTGCAAAGCAATTCGAACTTATTGCTACTATCTTAAGGTCGAAAATAACAAGACGTGAACAGGATGTGCTATCTCGCTCTATGTAAGTGTACGACAGAGCAATGAACGCGACTACACCGTTGTCTAGACCAGGGGTCGGCAACCTTTTGAGTCGGAAGAGCCAAAAATGACGATTTTAAATTATAACATTTTTAAAGAGCCACAAAATCTTTCTTGATCCCACGATCCCCCCCCCCCCCCTGAAGAAGTGGGATAGACTAGACTGCGGGGAAAGTCTGCTATAGACACAAACCAAGTCTGTCGGAAGCTCTGAGAACATTTTCCGAAGGGCGTCTCCAGGACTTACGGCCATATGCAGATGGTAAGTCACAGGGTGGTTTTGGAGAATTTCCACAATTAAAAAAACCCGAGTGATTATGTGGGGTTCTCCCACTAAAACCCTGGGATGTTCCTTCTTAGCGTACAAAAGCTACCTGCAACAGTCTCGACTCTGGGGGTCTAAATATTACCCACCGAAACTCCACTGCCGCGACGCCTGAACACGAGGGGTGCGTCTTAGTCAGTCTCACGGCTGTCATAATCCACGGCTTCCATCGTCGGCCACGCGTGCGAGGTTGGCATACTGAAAGTGTTAGGCCACCCCGCTCTGGCACCCGCAGCGCTTTTCTCATTGCCGTTGACGTCAAAACAACAGCCGAACCAATTTTCTTCGCTGTCTAACATAGCGTAAACTATAATAGACAGCGACGTGAGCTGGCCAATTTAGGACTCTTAGAGCGGTACGCTCGCCACTCCACTCCAAACAAAAAGCGAGGGAGTGGATTTCTGCCAGAACTGCTGCCTCTAGGTTCCGCGACGGACTGTCAGATTTAGACATGCAGTCTCTTATCATATTATATTCTCTGGGCTATGGCCCGCTGCGGACATCGCATCAGAATCCTATTAGAAAGAAAATGGTGCTCCATATAACGCTTTCAAGCGCAGTACACCACCATTAGGCGAGTTTGCTTGTTTAACTACTAGTAAGACTTTTGTGGTATTTTGGAAAATGAAAGGGTGATGTTTTTGAAAATGAATAATATGATAATTACGTATGTAACTAAAGAGCCGCAGGTCTACACCCAAAGAGCCGCATGCGGCTCGCGAGCCGCGCCTTGCCGACCCCTGGTCTAGACCATGGGTTCCGAACCTAGGGGTAATTACCCCCGCGGGGGTAAAACCGTAATTCTATGGGGGTAACAGTGGTAATGCCTAAAAAAGATGAATACACAATAAAAATAATGATTTTATGTATAAAATAAAATATCAATGTAAATACCTAGGTAGGTACGTGGCATCGCGATCTCTCTTGTTGGAAGCATGGAGCTAGAAGGTGCTCCCTCAACCCCGACCACTATAGGAACATTTTGGCGAAAAACAGCTTCAGAAAACACAATCATTGCTAATAGAGCTCTGAGCATGTATTTGTAGATACGAGAGCGGATTTCTCAACTCTGGTAACATTGAAAACAAATCCAGAAACTGTCTGAACGTGGAGCGTGGTATCAGATGCGCATTGAGCGTTCATCGGTTTTCGCACAACAAAAACCGCGTAAAATTGGTCCGTCCGAAATATCCGTCATGGAAGCCATGCCGGACTCTTACCGAATAACAACCACCGCTATTTATTTACTGCCTATGGTTGGGAGCCCCGGGTAAGCCCTCGGAAGGATGACCCCAGGATTTCCAACAGACCTTGGCTACCACTGCTGCCTCGCCTAGGGGGTTCGGCTGCTATCCCACGTTTTTGGGAGGTTGTAAAACTATCACATTAGGTACGCTGTAGTCTTGGGCCTGCTTCTGAAAGGACAGTGATTAGACCCCCACCATCCTCAGTTCCATGGAGATGGAGGCCGATAGTCTTGGGCGAAGAAACATCTGCGGCGCGGCGCCCCCGCCGCGCCGCATACTGCGGAACTCGGGTGGGAGAGTTCTCTCCCGCTCCCTCCCAACAGTCTCTTTCAGGAGCATGACATGCTTACTGAAAGAGGCAGCGGAGTCCCGCTTACTCCCGCTGGAGATCATGGCTCACACCATGGTCTCTAGCGAGAAAATTTCAACCTCCAGACCTGAGTTCCTCACCACTGAATTTCACAGTCTGCGGCGAGGGCGGCGCAGACTGCAGAATTCGGGTGGTAGAGTTCTCTCCTGCTCCCTCCCCGCCGCCTTTTTCAAGAGCATGACCTGCTCGCAGAAAGTGGATTCATGGCTACGAATAATGTATAGGTACTATAGAAGCATAATTCGGCTCAAAAAATGGCACCACCAAATGGGGACCGCGGAAGGCGTTGCTTAAAATGGGGACCGCGCGACACATTTAGTCCGCGCTGTTACGCATAGCGTTCGGTTGTGTCACCGGAACCAATCTGTCAGTGATTTTAATGTTTTTTTGGCGTTAATTATATTTCAAATATGCCTTCGTGTGTTCTGAAGTGGTGTAGAAACCATACGGATATGAAAAACGCTGGAATCACCCTCCATAGGTGAGTAAATATTCATTTTAAAAACACGTACCGGTGACGTTGAAAAGTATTATGCAACATGAACTCAATTCGAAAATTAAATTACTTTTATGCAGTGTTTATAGTATGTTAAGCGCTAAGGTAATATTGTTAGTACGATATTATATTAGTAGGATGATATTATGCATAGAAATTAAATTATAATTTGAATTTCACGGATTCCCAACCAATGAAGAAATAAGCAGTGCCATTGTACTCTTTTTTTTCCTAACTACATCTCTGTTGTAATACATGTGTGTACATAAATTTTTAAATAAATAAATGAAGTCCAGCGTGAAAAATGGGTAAATGCGATTCGTTTGGAAAGAAATGAACGTAATTGGATGCCTAGTCAGTACAGTAAAATGCGCAGTACAGTAACATACACTTTTAAACTAATGACATGTACACACTAAATAATGGAAAGGTTAAGCGATTAAGAAAAACTGCGGTGCCTATTTGTAGGTACTGTAAGATATTTTATATATGTATTTGCAATTAATAAAAAGAAGTGTTTACCCAATATAAATGAACGAAATGACGTCACGAAACCCCTTAAAGAAAGCCATCCTATAGAAAGCAATTACGACGTTATGTTGTTAAAAGCATAATCGAACAATTTGTCATAATTCGTTTGCATTAATTTGCTAAAAAGGAGTCTTTACCAAATTCCAACCGCCATAAAAGTTAAAAAAACTAATTAATTTTTCCGAGGCACATAATTGTAAAAAAAAACCGTAACCGTTTTTCATTTGTAGGCGTATGTTGTTCAATGAATAGAAAAATAATAACTTTCTATTGATTGAACTTATTCAATAACAAGCTTTCTTATTATTGTATAACACCGTCCACGTTTGCCGCTTCGGGTGGGGCACCGAGCCGCCATGACCTTGGCGCGACCAATCGCGGGCAAGTGTTGAACTATGAATGTGTGAGTGTTGTGTTTTATTGCTGTATTTTAGTATGGGTAAGTTGCTCCAAGATTTTGGCGGTAACTTTATAGAAGTTACATTTCTATAGTATACATTATTCGTAGATTCATGGTTATTATTGCTGGCTTATGCCACGGGGGTTAGCAGTGACAAAAAAAGCCCTGCCTATAACTATTGTAACACAAAAACTTTAATTTTCACTGAGGGGGCCCCACCAAACGAATTTGCCACGGGCCCCAGATGGTGTGGTTACGCCACTGAGGCAGGACATAACGAAAACTCTTTCAATGGCATTCGCAGCGGTGTCCCACTTACTCCCACTGGAGATTGTCTCCAGCGAAAATTTGTTCACGTACAGTCCTGCCACGAGGACCTGGCGCTATTGTTTCCACTCTGTGTCCTCCCTGCGTTCACTCGCAGTGCTGACACTCAGCCGTGGTTTTCATGTGTCCCCGTGAGATTGTGCGGTATCCTTATCACCCTGACGTCTATTACCTTCTGCAGGCTAAGTAGTCTAGCCGCATTGCGGGCCGTCAAAGTTTTCGCTCAAACGGGGGCCCCGTATAGGGACAAAAGTAAAGTAATCAGCACAAGCTACTGCAGGGAGCGTTGGGTCCTCTTATGTTGGGCAACAACCGTGAAAGTGCGGCTGTTGTCCCCTCAGTTTCGGGACAATACTTCAGAAGTGGTGTCTGAAGTTCCATCGGCCATCGAGTGCGAGCCTAAGATACTTCATCGATGGGTCGATGAAGATGCTGCCGCTCCCTACCTGTATGCTGGATCCCGCAGGTGGCCCTTTCTAAGGTCCGTGAAAGCACAGGACCTTGGATTTGTGAAGGGCACCTCAAAAACCAGCCACAGTATTCGACCCACAACTTGAGCAACACCTGCCATGGACTTTAGGGCTGCGTCTCGGTGCGTTGCTCCTCGCGCGTCACTAGCAACGGGCCGCGCAGCATCCAATCATATCTGATGTTCCACAGAAGCAGTTCTAGGTCCGATCCCTACGGAACACCGCCAAACGGGCCTTAATCAAGTCAGGAAATCTATGGCCATCTGGAAAAGATAAGACCCGTCAATTCAACGGAGGAAAGGAGGCACTTCGTGATAAATAAGCGCCTCCGTAACGCAGCTCCAGGTCAAATTGTTGAAGGCGTTGGCGATGTCAAGAGACATCGCCATCACCACGTCGTCCTGCGATATTACTTCCTCCTTCAGGTCTCAAATGCGCATGTTCGCGTCCACGTTGAAGCGCCCCTGACGAAAACCAAATTGGTTATTCCGGTTAACCAGATTTGACCCCACGCGTGTAAAGTGCCCGACGAGGCGCTTTGCAATAATACGCTCAAAGAGCTTGCACACCTTATTGAGCAACACCATCGACCGGTACCGCGTCTGCCGGCCGCCCCGCCCTCCGGATCAGAACCAGTTTCCACGTTTTCCAGACTGGCGAAGAGGTTCATCCGCTGAGTTGCTAGGGTACCACAGGCAGACACACTTATAACACCCCTCGTTTTTCGTCGGGGGTCAACTAACTTAATGATTGTAACAAAGTGGTACTTATTCTAAATATGCATTTTTTTAAGAATAAAGACATTTTTCCTTGCCTGTATTGCTTTCTTTTTTTTTTTTTTAATTTGGGGGTAACATCTGTTTCACTAACATGTGATAGGGGTAACAGCTCTGAAAAGGTTATTAACCAATGGTCTAGACAGACTGACTGCCGAGCCAGCCAATATGTGGCGCGCTGTGATTAGTAGATATATTTTCGCGCCTTACAAAAAATTGAGTTCTGCGCAGGTAGGTACATCGATGTAACTTATAAAACTGGTACATAGTACTGTAACGAACCTTAAAAAACTACAAAAAATCGGACAAATATTTTTGACAGTTGACAGTGTAACGAGAGTGACACCTGCCATTCGATTAAAAAAAAAAAAAATTCATAACATAGTTTGTAAGGCACAATTCTATAATTATTGCGGTCGGACAAGCACTTTTCTCAAAGTTAAACTTTGATTATTTACGTGATTTTCAAATTATTACCTTTAAAACTTAATTCTCTATTAAATAAAACAAATACGAAAAAGTAAATTTTAAAATGACAGGCGTTAATTACTAATAGGTACCTACTTGGCAGACTTGAGCGTCTTCAAAATGTTTGTATTAGATTTATATTTGGCCTCCGCAAATATGATCATGTGTCTGAATTCAGAAAAACGCTCAATTGGCTCCCAATTCGACTTCGACGGAATACTCACATATTATGTTTATTATACAGTATAATGTTCAATCCTAGTACTCCCCAATATCTCAAAGAACGTTTCAAGTTCCTTCATGACACACATACAAGATTTTTAGGGTCATCGGAGAATTTGAGAATGGAAATGCCACAGCACTCCACGAATTTCATGAGCAAGTCATTCACGGTACATGCGCTGTGGAAAATGCTAGAACATTGTCATATCATAAATCAATTTTACTTATGTCGTTAACTGTAGACTTTATTACGTTAATTAATTAGTTCATAAGTTGAAGTTTACTATAGTGTAATCTTTTATATATTTTTTTTTTGTAGGATATATATTTTTTAATGCCACAAAGATAATGTTTCATAAGAATTATAAATTTACGTAAAAGGGAATTACTACATTCAAATTGATTTCCTGTGTGGAAATCGATATCTATTATTACGCATTTCTGAAAAGCTTATTTTATGTAGATTTATAAACAATTATAAAATTGTAATATTTACGTTCCTATTTTTATGTAAAAAAAAAATAAATAAAATACGAAAAAAAAATACAGATTTTTAAATTCATCGAGACAGTTACCGAAGACTTGCAAAGGCTTACTTTTGATGTTGTTTGATAGCCTAGACATTCATAAATATCATGATATAAAAATATGCTGCAACCATCTGCTATTTTTAAAGTTCTCACAAAAAGAGTGATGGAAGTCAGGAAACGGAAAAACACAATCTGTTGCGGTTTCCGAAGTAGACTATTTTTTTTACTAGTTTGTGGTTTGATTTTATATGAAATATATTTTAAATTGATAAAATGACATTTTATCTGCATTGCACACAATTTTGTGGTAAATTGGTTATCAACAAAATTCACACTACCCTTATTTTCGAATAGTATATATAAAGAGTTTACGTATTTAGGTTGCTATCATAAATTTGTAGTTGTATCTAAACAAAAGTTTAATTTTTACAATGTCTACTATTTTTAAGTGTACCAAGCGTGATATATTACTTCCATATATTGAAGGAGGTAAAACATTTGAAGCAATACAAACAGCTTTAAAAGAAAATCACAATGTTTCTGAAGACAACATTTGTTTGATTATTGGTGATATTCAAAGGAAAATTATCCCATACTTTAATAAACGTTGGGCCGAAGCTGCAAGGAGGAAAGATTTATTTTTAAATAGGAATATGAATTGGCTGGATTCAGAGTATGTAGTACCTCTACCGAGCTCTGAAGAAGTAACGAATGTCTTCACACCATCTACTTCATCAGGAAAACGTGGAAGAACGTGTGTTTCATATGGGGACTCGTCAGAATCAAGTAAAAAAAGAAAAAATACCATGCTTCTTAGTGAATATGGATTTGAGCACATATAAAGGGTGTTTTTTTTAGAGGTATAGAACTTTGAAATGGAATAAAACGAAGGTGATTGTTTTTATTGATATGAAAATGACTTTATTCGAAAGGAAATCTTCTGGCATTATAATTAAAATATGATTTCTGGCAAATAACCGCCACGGCTGGCTCGGACGTAGTCTAATCTAGAGGTCCAATTTTCGATGACTTTCCCAACATTTTTGGCCGTATATCGACAATAACGCGCCGAATGTTGTCCTCCAAGTGGTCAATCGTTTCGGGCTTATCGGCGTAGACGAGCGACTTCACATATCTCCACAGAAAAAAGTCAAGTGGCGTAAAATCGCACGACCCTGGAGGCCAATCCACTTGTCCAAAACGCGAAACTATGCGGTAACCAAACGTTTCCTTCAATAAATCAATTGTGGCACGAGCTATGTGACATGTTGTGCCGTCTTGTTGAAACCACTACTACAGCACATCATGGTTGTTCAATTGATGAACAAAAAAGTCAGTAATCATCGCTCTATAGCAGTCACAATTGACTGTAACGTTCTGGTCAGCATCGTTTCTAAAGAAGTACGGACCAATTATTTCACCAGCCTATAAAGCACACCACACAGTCAGTTTTTCTGGATGTAACGGTGTCTCAACATACACTTGAGGATCATCTTCACCCCAAATATGGCAGTTTTGTATATTGACGTATCCATTCAACCAAAAGTGAGCGGCACCGCTAAACAAAATTCGCTTATGAAAATCACGATACGCATTACGGACAGAACCAATATTTTCAAAATAAATTTGCACAATTTGGAAGCGTTGTTCAGGCTTCAGTCTATTCATGTTGAAATGCCCAACCAAACTAAACATAAATCACTTTACAGCTGATAATAATACCGCCAGTTAAAACAGTTATGCCAACTTAAAGTTCTATACCTCTAAAAAAAACACCCGCCCCGCGCTTCCTTGCCGGGCGGGCGGCCGGTTTTGCATCGACCGTTCAGTCAAATCTCGGACGCGGTTATAATGCCTATCTACAAGGATTACGTGCAATTGGAGAAAGGACAGAATCAAGACTTGTGGAAGCACTTAGGCTTGCTGATATTGACCAAAAGACCGTATATTCGAATCTCATGGACAACGTAAGCCAGAGAGTAATGCTAACGGATCAAGAAGCCTTAAGTATTTTAATAGATTTAGACTTAACTAAAGCTCAATATTTGTTTTTAAGAAGTTTAACTAATGATCGAAACTGTTTGATATTTCCACCATATTATAAAATTCAACAAATCAAACAGACTTGTTATCCACCATCTTCAGCGATTGAAATTACAAACACTTATGCAAAGATATTGAATATTCAAGATTTATTGGACTACACTGCTGCTAGAATTTTAGCTATAGATTCAGTGTTTAAGAATGGATTGAGAAACTTACTTTTGTACAGTAAATGGGGCTGTGATGGTTCATTCGGTCAAAGTCAGTACAAGCAAAAGCTTCCAGAGGAGTCTGACTTTATTTCTGATGCTAATTTGTACATAACTTCTTTAGTACCTATCAAATTAATCGATGAGCAAACGGGCGCTATTGTCTGGCGAAATCCAGTGCCTTCGTCTGTCAGGTTCTGTCGCCCTATATTGATAGAATTTTGCAAAGAAACTCCTGAAGAAACTAAAGCTGTTGTGGACGAAATAAAGAACCAAATAATTTCTTTGAGTCCCTCTTTGATCAATAAAGGAGGTGAAGGAGTGACTGTAAAACACGAACTTTTTCTGACGATGATAGATGGCAAAGTAGCCCAAGTCTTAACAGATACGCCTTCTGGTTCTACATGTACAATTTGCGGAGCTACTCCACGGCAAATGAACGATTTAACGAAAGTGACAGCTAGGCCTGAAAACGAAAATTCATATCAATACGGACTTTCAACATTACATGCATGGATCCATTGCATGGAAATGATATTACATATTTCCTACAACCTTTCTTTTCAAACATGGACAGCTGCAAGTGAGGAAAAGAAACGACTAAAGCAAGAAAAGAAAACTCTAGTACAAAAACGTTTTCGCGAGGAGCTAGGATTAATCATCGACAAACCACGACAAGTAAGTGGTAATAGCAATGATGGTAATACCGCCAGGAGATTCTTTTTCAATGCCGATTGTACTGCTGAAATCACAGGCGTAGATTTAAATTTGATTAAACGATTTTACATAATTCTACAAGCTCTGTTTCGGCGACACGGTCGGCCATCGGGAGAACTCGTCACTCGGCTGGCTATCCCCCGCCCCGCGCTTCCTTGCCGGGCGGGCGGCCGGTTTCGCATCGACCGTTCAGTCAAATCTCGGACGCGGTTCGGAACAATTGTGCGCGATACATGTGTGTGTCAGTGCCTCGGTCGACACGGCAACTCGGAAACAACCTCAAAAGAATCTCTAGGCCTCGGAGCATCCTTAGGAAGACCGGGAATCAAGGTAAGTGGCGAATCATTCTTGGTGGCGGTCCGATTTCCGAAACTTCTTGTGTCGTCTTATGTGCCTGCAGGAACTACCAGAAAGACAGTCCACTAACTACACTGAGTTATCGAACATATTTATGGTCCTTCGAGCCGGATTTCAGCCGGATTTCGGTATATTTGTTGGTATTTTTTCAAATCATAAGTCGGTTGCAGATTTAAAAATTGAAATTCCTAACCGCCACTTACAGCTCTGACACAAGTCTCGATTCGGTCGGATACAATTCAAATTAAAGTCGTTAAGTTTGTTTGTCATTTGCGGTTCGGTTATTGTATTATATTGTGCGGTATGCGATATTTGTGAAATTATCCTCAGTTATTAGAACAATTTATTTGATTTATTGTAGGGTTCCGTTATATATTTTTTTTCTCTTACCCGGGGGTGGGTGCATCACGATTTGAGTCTTAACGATTTAAAATGGCTAAGGTATCATCAACTAAATTTAAAATTCAAGTCGAATGGCTTAGAAGCACGTTAGAAATGATCGCGGGAAAAACTCAAACCAATGCAGTTATTTCGGCGAGATTGCGTAAACTCGATGAACGATACGCACTTTTGTCGGAACAGTACGAGTTATTGCTGGATAATACCGTAGATTCGGAAATGATTAAAATCTATACGGCTGATTATAATGAGGCGGAGTTAGCTTATAATCAGCTGGAAGCGGTCTCGTCGGCTTACCCGGGTTTGGACGGGGTTCACAGACCGTCCGAGAGTTCAAATACGGCAAGACTTCCCAGAATCGATTTATGCAAATTTGATGGTGACGTTTTTCAGTGGACAAGTTTTATAAGCCTATTCAGTTCGTTGGTACTAACACGGAAAGATATATCAAAGACGGAAAAATTTCATTACTTAGTTTCTCATGTGTTAAATGAACCGCATACCTTAATACGGCATTTACCTATGGTAGACGAATCCCTAGATATAGGCTTAGAAATTCTTAAGGGTAGATATGAAAATATCAGAATGCTAGCAGATAGTCACATTTCTAGAATCCTACAGCTACCTACATTAAATAAACCCTATGATCTGCGTTCTAAAATTCTAAACCCACTGTTGGAGTCCACTCGCGCCTTGAATAATTTAGGCCTTCCTATAGATCAATGGTCTTATATTTTATTATTCATTAGCTTAAATAAAATTCCGTTAGACGTTAAAACTCGGTTTGAACAGAAGTACGGCGGAAATATAATCACCCTACCCACATTCAATCAACTTGTGGAGTTTCTGCAAAATGAATGTCGGCTTATAGACTCGACGACAGCTGACGGCGCGACCTTGAAGGACAATCGTACCCGCCGCACCATACACATCATCGGAAACGAAAGTGAATCTTACAGGAATGAACGAATAATCGCTAGGCGCTGTTTATACTGTGAAATAAGCGGTCACATGATTTCGGAGTGTTTTAAATTTAGTGACGTCACACGTCGTAGTATTTTGTCAATAGTGGCTAGACTTTACGACTCACTTGGGTGGATCTGTCCAGTAGTTTTTAAAATAAAACTTTTATTACAGTCCCTATTGGCGACTTCTGATAACTCAAAGGGGGTAGCTTGGGATGCCCCGGCCCCCATAGATTTAGTGCGATAATGGAGGGATATCATCTCTGACTTACCGCATCTGCAACGTATCTCCATTCCCCGGTGTGTCAAGTTGGAAGGACCGACTAAATATACTCTTCACGGGTTTTGTGATGGCTCCAGCGTTGGTTACGCTGCAGCAGTCTACTTGCGCGCGGAGGGCGCAGACGGACGGACTCACGTACGCCTACTTATTGCTAAGTCACGTATAACGCCATTAAGGGTTAAGTTAACCATACCGAAACTGGAGTTGAATGGTGCTAAGTTGCTGTCAACGTTGGTTAACCACACGGTCGAGTCAATGGAGGATAAGGTTCGGTTAGACCAAATTGTAGGCTGGTGCGACAGCACTATCGTTTTGGCGTGGTTACGGACACCACCTCATAAATTACAAGTCTTTGAAGGAAACCGGGTTTCGGATATAATAACCTCTAAGACCAACATCGACTGGCGTCACGTACCCGGCGAGATGAATTGTGCGGACGTTGCGTCGCGCGGTTGCTCGGCGGCAGAACTCTTGAACCATCCCTTGTGGTGGGGATCGAGTTGGCTGGAGCGGCCGCCCCATACGTGGCCGTCCGGGGGCCCGGAGTTCCCGCCAGATTTGTTACCTGGCCTGAGGCCGGCCGTTAGGGTTGCTAATGTAAACGAATTGATATCGGATTTTAATTTATTAGATCGTTTTAGTTCATATGAAAAGTTGCTAAACGTTACTACATACTTACTACGCTTTAAAAACAATTCAAAAATTAACTCTGAGAAGGTTTACGGTAGTTTAACGGTGTCGGAACGTAGACTCGCCAATCTGTGCTTAATTCGTATTGTGCAGTCAAAAAATTTCTCCGATGAATTGACAAACCTTCGAACGGGTACTGAAATTAAAAATTCATTGCGACGGTTGAATTTATTTTTGGACAGGGATGATATTATTCGTGTCGGCGGCAGAATCGGCGCCTCTACCCTTCCATATGAGTCACGGCACCCTATATTAATACCGGCGAGGGGTAGTTTCACAGACTTGCTAGTCAATCATTATATGGTCTACTGTCACGTCGGAGCTAACGCGTTGAGTGCAATTCTCTCACGACGCTACTGGATTATCTCGGCGCGGCGTGTCACGCGACACATAACGTTTAAATGCGTTCAATGTTTTCGACACCGGGCTCGGCCTAAACAGCCATATATGGAGGATTTGCCTGCCGATCGTGTTACCGGAGTCAGACCTTTCGTCGGGGTCGGCACGGATTTCGCTGGACCTTTTTACGTTAAAACGAGCTCGTTGCGTAATGCAAGGGTTCAAAAGTGTTACTTATGCGTTTTCATTTGCTTGTCGGTTAAGGCGGTACATCTAGAAATTGTATCAAACTTATCAGTTGAAGCCTTCGTGGCAGCCTTGACTAGGTTCGTATCTAGGAGAGGCGTACCGTCCTTGATCCGATCAGACTGCGGTACAAACTTCACGGGAACCGATAAATATTTAAAGGAGTTATACATATTCTTACGGAACCATCACCAGGAAATTGATCGGAAGCTGACGGCTCAAAACATAACTTGGCTCTTCAATTGCCCTTCAAACCCTTCAAGCGGTGGGATATTCGAGTCGGCAGTGAAGGGTGCCAAGACACATGCGAAACGGGTTCTCGGAGAAGCCAAGCTCACTTTCGAAGAGCTGACCACCTCTTTTACCAAGGTAGAAGCGGTAATGAATTCTCGGCCGCTTTGCCCCCTTAGTACGGACTCGGAAGACCTTGATGTATTGACCCCCGGTCATTTCCTAATAGGGCAACCTCTCGTTGCACTTTCTGAGTATCCCTACACGGAAACTCCGGAGCACCGGTTGTCTCGGTACCAACTTATTCAAAAGATATCCCAGCATTTCTGGTCTCGGTGGAGATGTGAATATCTTCACACACTCCAACAAAGGCATAAGTGGACTTCTCATAACGAGGCTCCCAAGGTCGATGACCTGATATTGATAAAGGAGGATAATTTACCCCCTCTCCAATGGAAACGCGGTCGGATCGTTAGGTTACTTCCGGGTAGGGACGGAATTGTCAGAGTTGTAGAGGTCAGGACTCAGCAAGGGAACATCTTACGACCTGTCTCTAAGCTTTGTGGATTGCCTTCGGTGGTTTAGTGGGTAACCAAGGCAGAACCTTGGTTAGGCGGCAGGATGTTTCGGCGACACGGTCGGCCATCGGGAGAACTCGTCACTCGGCTGGCTATCCCCCGCCCCGCGCTTCCTTGCCGGGCGGGCGGCCGGTTTCGCATCGACCGTTCAGTCAAATCTCGGACGCGGTTCGGAACAATTGTGCGCGATACATGTGTGTGTCAGTGCCTCGGTCGACACGGCAACTCGGAAACAACCTCAAAAGAATCTCAAGGCCTCGGAGCATCCTTAGGAAGACCGGGAATCAAGGTAAGTGGCGAATCATTCTTGGTGGCGGTCCGATTTCCGAAACTTCTTGTGTCGTCTTATGTGCCTGCAGGAACTACCAGAAAGACAGTCCACTAACTACACTGAGTTATCGAACAAGCTCTTTCTTCGGGTATTATGGTAAACGCTGAAAAATTTGGTCAGTATGCCGCGGAAACTGCCAGACTTTATGTGAGAAGTTATGATTGGTATTACATGCCATCTTCAGTTCACAAAATATTAATTCATGGTGAAAGTATCATAAAACATTTTGCTGTGCTTCCAATTGGTCAACTTTCAGAGGATGCGCACTAAATCCCGTAATAAGGATTATAAAAAATTTCGTTTGCATCATGCCAGGAAGTGCTCTCGATCAGTTACAAATGAAGATGTATTTCATACTCTTCTCTATACTTCAGACCCGTACATTTCCAGTCTCAGAAAAACATATAGCAAAAGTGTGAAGGAACTTGATGAAGATACTCTAGATCTTCTAAAAGTAAACGAGCTCATTTTAGATCCCGAAGTTCAGCAAGTGTAATTTAGCATAGGTTTAACATTTTCTCCTATTATTTTTATTAAATAACATTACAAATTGTTTTTATAATAACCGTAAAAATTCTAATAAGACAATATTTTTTTATTCAAGGTATTTTTTTTTTGCTTACTGAAATAGGAAAATTACTTTATATTTAGTTTTTTATGATAGCCAAGTATATAAAATAAATGTTTTTACGATATTATGTCTAGTATTTTCACTAACATAATAAAATAAAGGTAATTTTTCCAACAATTTGTTTTCTTATCTTTTTTTACTACTAACTACTGAATTAAATCCGGACAAAAAGCATAACACCTAAAGCCTTATTTAATAGTCTATAAGTGTGCAAAATTTTAATCGATTTCATCCGCAAATAACAAAGTTATTGATTTATGGTCCGAAAAGGTCCTTTATTTTCCACAGTGAGGCGGTCCGCCTGTGGAATTCTTTGCCGGTTTCGATAACACGAGCGCAATCGCTGGTATCTTTTAAGAGGATGTTAAAACAACATTTTTTATCTATCTCTGGTTAGTGTTGCGTCGCATAAGTATGTTAGTTTATGGATTAATAATTAAGTGTGAATGGGTCTACTATATAATTACTTATATTATTTTGCTAACTTTTAAAATGTATCTATGATGTTTCACATAAATATAATATGTGTGTACTAGTGTGTTTATACTTGTATGTATGTGTTTATGCATATTATTGATATTTGTTTATATGTGTAAATTTAATATATTTGATTGTACACTGCCTTATCAGATCCTTATTGATCAGTCCATCCAAAGGTTGCCTGGAAGAGATCGCTCTTAGCGATAAGGCCGCCTATTATACATATATTTTAATTTTTATTTTCCTTACTTGTATTCTTTTAATGGTGTACAATAAAGAATATTTATTATTTATTTATTTACTTGCATTTTAATTTACATTTCAATATTAATTCCGACTTCGATTAGACATGCTACATACCTACACGCATAATACGCACGGATAATGTCCGCGCCCATACCACAGTATAAATATGTTGTTTAACCAGTATTGTAGCTCCCTACAAACGGACGAAGCGCAAGCTATACCTACGATTCTCGTTTTCGGCAGGCCTTTCAGCAAGCAAGCAGCGTCCGCAGTCGCGATTGTGCCGAGTAGACGAATGCACGGTGTGTCGTTTTTTAAATAGTAACCGCGCGTGTTTTATTTACTAAAACTATTTAATATGACAACTAGAGTCTATTGTGCTTGTTTTGGTTGCATGAATTCGTCAATAACGCACCCAGAGATAACGTTTTTTAGATTACCTGGAAACTCCGAAAGGTAAGACTATAAATTGATTTTACTTAAGTACTAATTGGTACTAGTTGACTAAAGTTAAACAAAGTGATTGACACGAGTGAACTAGGTAGTTACATGAAGTAGGTATGTTTGTGTTTAAAACTAGACTTGTGCTTGCTCAGTCAGTGAACGGTGCGATCCAATATAGTACAATATCCAAAAAAAAAAATAGTTCAGAACTCTATTACGTGTAGGTAGTACATTTAGTTCCGTTGTCAGTTCGTAGTTATTTAATTGAGAGCAATGATTTAGGTATGTTTCAAGAGTATTCATTTCTTTGTGGATGACCGATGTTACAGTACACTTAGCACCGTATGACTTTGATTGACAGCATTTTTGTTACCTTTGATTTTTATTACACGCATAGGGACAAATTTGAACTTCCAAAATTTAACGCAACTTGACAATGTACGAAAAGTACTAGTGTACTAGAGACTGACTAGTACTTTCAAATCGAAAAATAGTTTTAATTTTGTAAATCAAAAATTTAACACAATGATTATAAAGACTAGAATTCCGTGATTCTATCACTGACGAAACATGTGATGAGCCGATTATTATTGTCTACGCCGCTTACTCGTTTTCAAATTTCTATACCCGTTTTACTCAATCGTTAGTAGATAACGCCGCCCCGCCAGCCGTCCCACCCACCCACATCGTCCCGCGGCGATCCGAAACATAATAAACATTTCTTTTCCCAAAAAAAAGATTTTGAACCACTCGTGGCCAGGCTCCCCGTCACTCGCTCAAGGCCGCGCGCGCTATACACCTACCGCTTTGTTTAGCGAATCTTATATCCGATGTACGAACCACATTTTTGGTTTAAATTCGATAAAAAAAGGTGATCTCGTTTTACGTGTAACATTTTAGTTTTTTAAGTAGTACATGTTTAGTTAATCAATTGGTTTTTTTGCACAACATTCAGATTTCTGGTATGCATTCCGTTAATAAGTGGAGTTACCTAGTGCAGAAAAATTATATAGATGTGCATTTAAAAATATCCCATTTATAAGACCAATCATCATCAATCAATCAATACATATAATAAAATCGTAACAGGTCGCTGTCTGTACATGGAAGATAAATAAGAAAAAATATTATAGGGGGGCTTTATGAACGCAATAGAACCCAAAACAATGATTTTTAGAATTTTTGTCTGTTTGTCTGTATGTCTGTATGTCTGTATGTCTGTATGTCTGTATATCTGTTTGTCTGTACGGTTGTGCACGCTAATCTCAGTAACCGCTCAACCGATTGCAATGCGGTTTTTTTTATTGTGTTGAGGTTTGCTCCAGTTAACATTTAGCGTTTGTTTTATGTAAATCGGTTTAGAAATAAAAGAGTTATAACACTTTTAAGAATCAGATATTTTGAAAATTTTAATTGTAGGGGTTTCTTTGAATGTGAGTGAACCTAAACTGGCGTGTTGGCTTAATCATAAAAGAGCTTAATGATAAAGACTATTTTTAAACAATTCAGTCCGCGCCGAAGGCGTGGACTGAATTGTTTTAAAATAGACTTAATCATTAAGCTCTTTTATGATTAAGCAAACAGGGCAGTTTCAGACGCTGCTTGATGACTCTGATGAAGAAATACCTTTCCTTTCATACACCTTATGTGACGTAAACGAAGTTGCGGGCTCAGCTAGTCACACATAAACATGGTTTTTAAATATAATCAAAAGGTACATGCATTTTTATTGAGAAATTATTAGGATAGGATTTTTTTGTTTAAATAAATAAAGTACATATTTACTCGAAATGAAAGCCGATTGTCAGTAAAACGACAATCCTTAATACAAACTGAAGGCCTTAGTGGCGGATTGAAAATTTTCAACTGCATTAGACTCACTATCTATTACGCGGTACGTAAAACTATAAGGTAAAATGTGGGCGTATACTATGCCTCTGCCTACACCTTCGGGGATAAAGGCGTGACTATATAAATGTATGTATGTACATATTTACAATTACAATATTAAATAGAAAGTCAAAGTAGGCACATATTATTAAAATGCTATAGGTGGGCAGCCCTATCGCATGCTTACGTACCGCGCGGCTGTAGGCATTTATTTCTAAAATCCGGCCGAGTCAGACTACAGTGCCCATACCTACTCTCAGCGACATTAAAATTGGGACTGGGGAATGTTTGGCCCCTTGGATCGGTCTGTCCGTTTGCAAAACGTTTTAAAATAGTTGTCTGAATAACATATCAATACAAATTCTCGAAAACTTGCTCGCTAACGCATATGAAAAAAACTCGCACTCGGCACTCAGTGTATAATGTGTCAAAATGGTAAGTAATTGATTTGACACCCTAATTTAACACTATTCAACAGACTTTGTTTGGTATTGAAGATACCTAGTTCTTTTTTCTTTTCACGTGAAAAATCTGAAATAAAAAGACGTATTCGGTGGGATCATTAACTTTATTAATAATTTGTACATTAATATAGAAACAAGCATACATTTACATTTTAACAAATAGCCGTCTCCTGCACAGTACATCGGCAGCTCGTCGTTCGTCGCAGAGCCCCTCGCGGCCTGGCAGCGCGTCCCCCGTCGCCGTCGTCGCCTCACCCGCATCACCGTCGCGTCGCACCTACACAATACAAGGGAAGGGTCAATGTCAGAGGGAGCTGGCTGTGCACACCTTTTTAACTTATCGTATAGTATAGATAGTGATGTTCACCCTTATATCGATACCAACAGCTTGGCAAGAAAGTGTAAAATAATGACGGCGCCACTGTGCTGTTCAATGGAAACCCGTTAGAAATAATTATATTTATTTGTTCATTTATTAAAAAACTTTCTGCACAAATTCGTACAGAGGTTGCCGGGAGGGAAACATGCATAAAATATTAGTTCCATTTTAGACTTTTTTGCTGAGTTGCGCGATCCCAATCCCATCATTCCGTTATAACGTGTACCTATTGCGTGAAAAGAGTAACAATCAGCCAGACATTCAGACAGATCTCTGGATGTTTGTTACTCTTTCACACATCTACCTACGCTCTAAAAACTTTGCAATGCCATTGAGCATGGCATTGCATTGCAAAGCAGAGCGCGGTTCTGTACAGAGGATTTTGATAGTTGTAGCGTTGCACGCAGGTTTATTGCTATAATTATTTTGTTAGGCGCCTTGTTAGCTACGTATAGGTCAGAGTAGATGTGAAGATAAACTTGTTTGGTAGGTTACAGCCCCTAAATGGGCGGAGCCAAATAATGCTTAGATTGTTTAGGAAAGGGTTCGTAGTAGAGGAGCTAGGTCGTTATATATAAGCGACTGCGCATCATTAAATCGGAAAGGAAATTAATAAAAAATATTTTTTTTAAATATTAATTAGTTACTACAGTTATATAAAAGTAGAAAATTGATCAACCCTGGCGAAATTAAATTATTTAAAGATATTTCAAAGGATAAATAACTTTATATATTTGCACACGGAGGCTCTGGTAAGCATCGAATTGCATAGATTGTATTTAAATAATTAATTGGTTACATTTTTTTTTATACTACTTAGGTGGCAGACAAGCTTACGGCCCACCGGAAGTTGGTAACCGTAGCTCAAACTCAAACTCAAAAAAACATTTATTTCGCATAATCCTAATACATAGGCACTTGCGACACGTCAATGAATACAATGCAAATAGTACCACCAGTTCGGAACGCGGCCCGCTTGAGAAGAACTGGCAAGAAACTCGACGGGCTTTTCTTTTTGTGCTCTATTTACAAAATTTAAACTAAAAATCACAAATATTGCTTGAGAATGCAGTAGAGCAAGCACATCATTTCCAGGCTTCCTTGTCAAGCAAATAATCATCAATTGAATAGTAGCCCCTGCGGTACAATTTACTTTTTATACACTTTTTAAACTTATTTTAGGGCATACTTTTTATTTCATTTGGAAGCCTGTTGTAAAAACGTATACCTACAGTTACCCAGGAAGGAATTACTGACTTTTTTCAGTCTACACTGATGACAAGCAAGGTTATCTTTATGTCGGGTATTTACACTGTGTATATAGCTTAACTTAACGAAACTAGATAGATTCTTTTGCACATACATAAGATTTTCAAAAATATATTGTGATGCTACAGTCCGAATATTTACCTCTTTGATTTTTTCGCGCAGAGAGACCCTTGGACCTAATCTATATATGGCTCTTATGGCTCGTTTTTGTAAAACAAAAATTGAATTTATATCTGCGGCATTACCCCACAGTAGAATACCGTAAGACATAACACTGTGGAAGTAAGTGAAATAAACTATTCTAGCTGTATCTACATCAGTCAAATGCCTAATCTTTTGTACCGCAAATGCTGCTGAACTTAACCTGCCAGCTGGCTTTTCAATATGTGGACCCCACTGCAATCCAGCATCGACCGTCAACCCTAGGAACGCCGTAGATTTCACAAGTTCCAAATCTCGGCCATTAAGTTGAACATTGGTTTCTGCCTGTGTTACATTGGGCAAGGTAAATTTAATACATTTAGTTTTGTTATCGTTCAGGCTAAGATTATTAGTATTAAACCAATGTACTACTTTCAGGATTGCCTTGTTGACATCGTCGTAGTTATCTAGTTGTCTTTTAATTTTGAAAATTAAGGAAGTGTCATCTGCAAACAAAACAATCCCGTTGGTGTCCCCTACGTAATAGGGTAGGTAATTTATATAAATTAAAAATAAAAATGGTCCGAGTATCGAACCCTGCGGAACGCCCATAGTAACCACCGATCCCTCTGAACGTGTGCCACCAACATCGACCCTCTGAGTTCTATTGCTCAAATATGAAGTCAGAAGATCGAGAGCCTTGTTCCTTATCCCATAGTGATGCAGTTTCCTGATCAATGTTTCATGTTGAACACAATCAAAAGCCTTTGACAAATCGCAGAACACACCAAGCGCATCATGTTTATCTTCCCAGGCCTCATAAATACTCTTCATCAAATCTACACCAGCATCGGTAGTCGACCGTCCTTTAGTGAAGCCAAACTGTTTAACATGAAATAATTTGTGATTGTTAAAATAGGTCAGCATCTGCTCAAGTATTAATTTTTCAAATATCTTGCTCAAAGTCGGCAATACCGAGACAGGTCTGAAATTACCTGGATCAGAAGCACTGCCAGCCTTGAACAAGGGAATAACTTTACTATGTTTCATTAAATCAGGAAATACACCCCCTGAAACGCAATCGTTAAACACAGCTGCCAAGTGGGGGGCAATGACATCAATGACACTAGACACAGATTTTACTGATAGCCCCCATAGGTCTGCAGTTTTTTTAACATTAATAGCCTTAAAAGCTTTCAAAATGCCATTACAGTTGACAGCCGTGAATTCGAACGCGTCTTGACAGCTATCTACACATTCTGATAATAATTGCTCAGCGGAAGTGGAAGACGACCGAAGAGTATTCGTTATACCAATAGGTATATTACTGAAAAAATTTTCGAACTCAGTCGCTACTTCCAGATCCCCTGTAACGTGGCGACCGTTTATCTTTAAATGAAAGCTTCGTTCACTTGTTTTAGACCTACCTCATTCAGAATTTATAATGTTCCAGGTAGTTTTAATTACATTTGTCGAAGCTGTAATTTTATTTCTAATGAAATTTGACTTTGCCAAGGAACGATACTGTTTTTGGTGTAAAGATTTTCCCAAACACATCATGGATTAAGTTGAATAAATCAGCATAAGATTTATCCACAGTAGTGTAATCGGGCAATTCTGTTATCTTATTTACTATATTTTCTCGGAAAATTTCTAAGCGTTTTGAGTTGACTGGTACAAAACTGATTACGTAATATTTCTAGAGTACAGAGCCGATTGTCCTCGATGATCAGATTTTACAGGGTCCACAATACAATTCCTAACAGGGTGTATATTACTAAAAATGTTATCAATACAAGTAGCACTAGTGGCAGTTATACGAGTAGGTTTTAGAAATACGTTATAAATATAAACCAAAGGATTTCAATAAATTTAACATTTTCCGTCTCTTTGTTGGTTCCAGCGAAGAATCTAAAATATCTACATTGAAATCTCCACAAACTACTACTGATTTTTTAGTGCACTGGCATTTAAACAAAGCTTCTTCCAGCTTCTCTTCAAACTGTATGTATGGAGCATCCGGGGGACTGTATACGCTTAATACAATGAACTGCTCGAACTCAATACTAGCTATGTATTTCAATAACTCGTTCAAGAGAGAGGCTTACTATATCTTTACGTTCTTTAAATTTTATAGACTTGTTAATAAGAATTAATGAGCCTCCTCGTATACATTTTGTCCTACAGAACGAGCTAGCAATCTGGTGATTTTTAAAGTTGAACATGACTTCATGACGCCTTAACCAATGTTCTGTGACACAAAAAATATCAATGTCATTCAAGTTCATGTACAACTCTAATACCAATTCTTTCCCATTAATAAGGCCCTCTACATTTTGGTGCACCAGGTGTAAACCATAATTTTTATGGTTAGTAGATTCAATGGCCTGAGAGCAGTCAGATATATAGCTTATTTTTTCTGACGGAGACTAAGATATGCCCGAAGGACACATCTTACTTGATGTACCCTGGCTATAAGCTTGAGGCTAATTTCAGGCGTCAAGCTGGGGTATGCATGTTCGTTCGGGAGGATATCTGCTGTCGCCGTCTCAGTGACCTGGAAGACAGGGACCTGTCTACATTATGGGCGCGCGTGGATCATGGGGGCCACACTCGGATCTACGCGTGCATTTACAGGTCCCATAGCGGTGATACGGAGACGGTTCGCCTTTTTGACCACCTGAAACAATCAACCGACAAGGCTATTGAGCGGTATCCCTCCGCGGAGATAGTGATTGTGGGGGACTTTAATGGTCACCATATTGACTGGTTGGGTTCCGTGCGCACTGACTTTGCGGGGAGGGCTGCTCACGAATTTGCCCTGACCTACGGTTTCTCCCAACTGGTAAAATCTCATACGAGAATACCAGATAGGGAGAACGAGCAGAGTGCATTGCTGGACCTTCTGCTGACTACGCGGCCCGACGGATACACCACTTCAGTGGATGCACCACTTGGTTCATCGGACCACTGCCTCGTTCGGTCGCGAGTGCCTCTCGCAAGGCCTGAACCACCTCGGCCCAAGGAGTGGCGACATGTGTGGCACTACAAGTCAGCAGATTGGGATGGACTTCGAGAGTTCTTTGCGTCGTACCCGTGGAGGCGGCTTTGCTTCACTTCAGATGATTTGGACTCCTGCGCTGCAGCAGTAGCTGAGGGGATCTTGGCGGGCATGGAATGTTATATTCCTAGCCGCTGGATCCCGGCAGGAGCTAGGAAACGACCGTGGTTTAATCGGCTTTGTAGAGAAACTAGGATGTTGAAAGAAACTGCCTACAGAGCTTGGACCACGGCTCGCGCTAACTCAGATCCTTGCATCTCTGAAGTGAAACGGAAACTGAATGCCGCTTCGAGGGCCAGTAAAAGAGCGGTTGCCAGGGCTAAATTCGATTTCGTCGGCAGAATTGGTCAGCGACTAGCCGGCTACCCTTCTGGAAGTCGTGAATTCTGGTCGCTCGCCAAAGCTGCTGAGGGAAACTTTTGTCAGTCGGGATTACCACCTTTACATAGACTGGATGGTAGTCTGGCCCAGAGTGCCAAGGAGAAGGCCGACCTTTTGGGTTATCTCTTTGCCTCCAACTCGACCATGAACGATGGAGGTGTGCTTCCGCCTGGTATCCCTCGGTGTGGCACTTCCATGCCAGAAATTAAGTTCAAGCAACGGGACGTCAGGCGGGAGCTTCAATCCCTAGATATTCATAAGTCGAGTGGGCCGGACGGCATTCCCGCGGTGGTACTTAAGCGGTGTGGTCCGGAGTTGTGTCCGGTACTTACACGTCTTTTCACGCTTTCATACTCCATGAAGCAAGTCCCGGCGTCGTGGAAGATCGCGCACGTGCATCCTGTGCCCAAGAAGGGTGACAGGACCGACCCGGCCAATTATAGGCCTATAGCCGTCACCTCCCTTTTATCTAAGGTGATGGAGCGTGTTATTAATACACAGCTCCTGAGGTACCTTGAGGAACATGACCTGCTCAGTGACCGGCAGTACGGTTTCCGTCACGGTCGCTCGACGGGCGATCTTCTTGTGTACCTCACACACCGCTGGGCGGCGGCTATCGAGAGTAAGGGTGAGGCTCTAGCAGTGAGCCTCGACATCTCGAAAGCCTTTGACCGGGTCTGGCACCGTGGTCTTCTTACGAAATTGCCCTCCTATGGACTGCCCGAGAGTTTATGCGGATGGGTGTCCAGCTTTTTGGCCGGTAGAAGCATCAAGGCCGTCGTTGACGGCAGCTGTTCTGACTGTATGGCCATAAACGCTGGAGTACCACAAGGCTCAGTGTTGTCCCCTACTTTGTTTCTGCTGCATATCAATGACATGTTGTCTATTGACGGCATTCATTGTTATGCGGACGACAGTACGGGCGACACTTATTACACGGGCCGCCCCGGTATCTCTCGGGTTGCAATGGAAGAAAGTCGTGAACAACTTGTGTCTGAAGTCGAGGCTACTCTCAATAGAGTGTCCGATTGGGGTCGACAAAATCTTGTCCAATTCAACCCTACCAAGACACAAGTTTGTGTTTTCACCGCAAAAAAGACCCCATTCACTGTGGCGCCACAATTTCAGGGCACATCTCTCACCATCTCTGAAAGTATAGGGATCCTTGGTGTTGACATCTCCAGTGATGTGCAGTTCCGCAGTCACTTGGAGGGCAAGGCCAAGCTGGCGTCCAGGAAGCTCGGAGTGCTCAGAAGGGCGCGGAGATACTTTACTGCGGCGCAAGCACTGCTTCTCTATAAGTCGCAAGTGCGTCCGCATATGGAGTACTGCTGTCACCTCTGGGCGGGGGCACCCGAATACCAGCTTCGTCCATTTGACTCGGTGCAAAGGCGAGCTATGAGAGTTGTCAGCGATCCCATACTTGCAGGTGGTGTGGAACCTCTTAGTGACAGGAGAGACTTTGCTTCTCTGTGTGTGTACTACCGCCTGTACAACGGTTTGTGCTCTGAAGAATTGTTTGATATGATGCCTACGGCTACATTCTATCATCGCACCGCTCGCCATAGACAGGGTGTTCATCCTCACACGCTGCGTCCTGAGCGCTCGAGCACGGTGAGATCTAATAGAGGCTTTCTTCCGCGTACGCTTAGGTTGTGGAATGATCTCCCTGCTTCGGTTTTCCCAAACGCCTACAGTATGGGGTTCTTCAAAAGGGGACTTAGAAGGTTTTTAAAGAGTCGGCAGCGCGATTGTGGCGCCTCTGGTGTTGCAAACGTCCATAGGCTGCGGTGACCACCGGTACATCTGGTGGGGCCGTATGCTTGTCTGCCACTCTAGTGGAATAAAAAAAAAATAAAAAAAAAAAAAAGATTCAAAATTTTGCTGTGGCTGATGTAAAACTAAATTGCCAGATTTAACATTCATTGATTCGTACATTATGTCAAGCTTAGTGCAAGAACGTTGCTCTTTTGTCCCATAATCTAATTTAAATTACTTGGATATAAACAGCTATCCATAGTTCTACTATCAGTAATGTCATATTTCTGCTCAAAAGGAGCAGGTCGGGTAGCCAGATTTTTGGCTAGTATATCTATAAAATAATGTAGCGAAAATGCTACCTGTCTTTTAAAATAATCCAGAAGCTTATGCTTTCTTTTAGTCAAGTAAAAATAATAATTCTTCCTAACAATAGTGTTAGTGTCAATTACATGAAACTTTTTATTGTGACATGTTAATGACAAATTTAAATGGTACCTAGTCCTATTTTCCGCAACTGGCATACCCTGGCAATAAGGCAGTGTGTAAATAATAATATTATTTAAATCTAATGAGCTTAATTTACTATAGTATTCAATGAGTTTTTGTTTGGTTATACCTGCCCTGTTTCCCATGAAAATAACCAGATTATCTTGCCTTTGGAATTTATAACTAAATATGGACTTCATTATTTGGGCATAAGATGCAGAAGGCATGCAGTGATTTATAAAACACTGCCCTGGTGTACAAAAGCTTAATTTCGACCCCATATCTCTCCCAATTTCATCACTGAACATAATCCATTGATTCTTTGTTTCATTATAACTTTTTAAACTAAGATTGCCCTGTAATTTATTAAGACTACCACCTTGCTGGTCACTAGGTAGGGTTTGTATATTCCCTGGCTCAGGTTGGCTGCAGTTACATTGGGTTTTATCTGCTAACGAGTTGAAACGATCAGCATAATGAGATGTTGAATTTAAGAGCGTGTCCATCGCCAAAGAATATTCTTTGATAATTAGCTGTGATTTATCATACATGGACTTTACAGACTCCAGGGACTCTTGAAGTTGTTGTATTTTAAAATTGAAGCCTTGAGTGTCAGCAGCATGCTGTTTTTGGCTATGTTCTAATTTTGCAGTGCATATACTTAACTCATTTAATATATTCAGTCTATTTCTGCAATTTTTAATATTTTTGATAATTTTTTTATTGTTATTGACATTTTGTTTTTTTCTAATCAACTTATTTATTTTTATATACTTTTTAATTTTTTTATTACTACAATGACCTTAACCCATTTTAGCTGATACTGCAGAGTGTTTGGGGGTATTATTGGTAAGGTCTATAATATCTGTGTGTATCGGTTTTGCAGCAGTAACCAGCCGTGGGGACCTATGGGGAGTTCGTCGAACAAGGTTTGGTTTTGTTGTATACTGACTTGCAGAGAGGCTTCTTCTAGTTGTGTTATTTGTTGTTGGGAGTCCCTTAACTCATGTTCCAGATCTCATACTCTGCACTGCATTTATCAAAACTATTTACTACTATTAGGAGTTCATCACGTTCCCCAGTCATTTCATCTAACCGCATGTTTAGCACGGACAACTGTTGCTTTAATTTGCCGTTCTGTTTTACAACAGAGATAAGCTCTGTTTCATTGTCCTCGCGCTCATTGTTAAGCTGGACAACCTGCTTCTTGGTGGATTTCAGTTCCTCTAAAAGACTCTATAGACGTTTGCAACACCAGAGGCGCTACACACGCGCTGCCGACCCGGGCGCAGGTTGTGACGACCCACAGTTGAAATTTTTCAAGCCGCCCGTAAGGCCTTCGACTTGGCTTAACGACTGTCATTTTAACGACAACCGGGACCAACGGCTTATCGTGCCTTCCGAAGCACGGAAACGCTCGTAAATAAATGTCACAATGTGGTCCACGTGGTGGTCACCCGTCCATGTCCGGCCATAGTAAATGTTGCTTACTGCAGTGATCGTTTACAGAACACTGAGTCCGCGGGGCCACGAGCGAGCACATGTGGGTAATTTTTTTTTCGTATTAAAACTTTAAGTAAATTCAGTGTAATATAGCGGGCGTTGTTGGAAATGTAGTATCTAGTTATAGTTCTTTTGAGTTTATTCATAAGGACCTTTAAGAATATCAAAAGTCAGATGTAAATTATAAAGGAAAGTTTTAGGGAGTTCTCTATGTGTTGAGGATGTTTGTGAAAATATAATTGTCTTTTCAGAACGAGTCTCCAATTTTGGTAATAAAAACCCCTACATTTACCTTTATGGCAAAGGATTTTACATAAAATTGCACTTAATAAAAATATAGGCGTAGGCCTATCTATATATATAAAAATCAATGCCACTTTTCGTTGTAATTTTATAACTCGAGATCGGGCTCACCTATCCAAACCAAATGTTTAGGCTTTGTTCGGACTATTTAGAAGATGGTTTATGTAAAGTTTGCACAAAATCGGTCAAGCGGTTCTTGATTTATCACGCAAACGAAGTTGCGCGGGTCAGCTAGTATACTATATATTGGAAATACCTCTTGGAAGAAGTTGAAGAAGCAAGTCACCCCATCCCCAAGGAGCTTGTTAAGTACCTACTTAGCTTTAAGTTAGATTATAAGTTTATTTTGTGAAATCGCAAATAAAGTCAATTATTCTATAATCGTTGCGTTATTGACTCCAGGACAAATTATCTTACCTTACCTAAAACTACTGAACCGCCTGGGAACTCCTGGGAACACTCTGGACTTCCCAGAAGCGTGTCATGTTTTTTGTTTTGTATTGAATTGAACAAATTATCTTACCTTACCCTTACCTAAAACTACATTTAATTTAAGCTTTAAGGTCTATATCTACTGAAATTAATTGAAGGGGTCTTCATGAAACTAATAATTTAAATAGAGCCAAACATGAAGTTGAATTTGATAGGGACCCTTTTAAATACTCGAGGAATATATTTAATGACAGAAAGCATGGTAGGCTGGACATAAGTAACGATCAGATCTATAACTACTATAAAAGTAATTATGAGGTGCCTAAATATGACAAATCATATAGTGAACCAAAGGGAAAAAAACCATCAAGTCCTCAATTCTTAATCAACTGTAATCCACCTAGCTTAGAAGAAATTGAACACCAAATTAAAAAGAAATCAACTAAATCCGCCCCTGGGCCTGATGCCATACCTTACATAGTCTATAAAAAATGTCCATCAGTACGTAAACACCTTCTGAGCATATTTAACAGGATCTGGTCGAGTAAAGAAATACCAGCGGCCTTCGGAGAGGCCAGTTTTGTGCTCATTCCTAAGAAAGAAATTGTTACCAGTCCAAAAGACGCCAGACCGATAGCGTTAACCAACACAATATCAAAAATTTTCTTCTCATGGCTTCAATTTAAAATGACTGATTTTATGATCAGCAATAAGTATTTTAGACCAAATCACCAGAAAGGGTTTCTGCCCGGAATTTCAGGATGTCTGGAACATAATTCTCTGCTGGCGGAAAGTCTAAAAGATGCCAGATTAAATGAAAGGCAATTAACAGTTTGTTGGATAGATTTGGAAAACGCCTTTGGCTCAGTACAACATGAACTTATGTTGTTTGCATTAAAATGGTATAACTTTCCGTCAATAATCTGTGAAATAATAGCTTCTTATTATAACCAATTAAAATTTGTAATCAATACAAAAGAAGGACATATGCAACCCTTAAAGTATAGAGTAGTTTTGACCACCGGTACATCTGGGGGGGCCGTATGCTTGTCTGCCACTCTAGTGGTATAAAAAAAAAAAAAAAAAAACAAAAAGAGTAGGTTTGTTCCAGGGTTGCTGTTTATCACCAATATAGTAATAAATATTTTAATTGACAGTATTATTACTCATGAGAAGAAGTGCGGATATCGGTTTAAATTAAATGCAAATATACAGAGTCCATCCTGGCGTTTGCAGACGACCTCGCAATCCTGACTCGCAGCCCAAAGCAGTGCCAAGACCTACTGCGTAAAGTGGATGAATTCTGTACATGGACAGATGGAATGAGGACAAAACCTAGCAAATGCTACTGTCTATGTCTGGGTAGGCGGGGTACTAAGTTTACGTCATATGACCCCGGGCTTGCTATAGGCGGGGAAAAAGTTTCTATTATATCGGAAACCGTGCCTTTCAAATTTCTTGGCAGAAAGATAGATAACAGAGGTTGTACTCCAGCTTTGGACGACATAATTGAAAGTTTCATTGTTGACATAAAAAAGGTAGACCAACAACCAATAGGTAACGTCAAGAAAGCATGGATATACGACAACTATTTAACATCACGTCTAAACTGGCCGTTTCTTGTGTACGATATGAACCAAAACCTTCTCAGAAAATTGGATGCGAATGTTACGAAGACGTTGAAGTTATTAAAATGCACGTCTTGGCAAAATCAAGAGACAAAATCGTTCAAACTCTTCCAAAGGATAAAAATATAGCAGAACTTGAGTCACGCCTCCAATTCCACAAGAAATTCATGGTGGGTTCGCAGACTGGTCGAGCGGGGTTGGGTAGTATCCGGAGACAAACAGATAAAGACATTACAAAATCTTTTCTGGAGCAGGATGAGAGCGACGCCTATAAGGTGCACGCGATGAACCTGGAGATGCATGCCGAAGGACCACACCGTGAAGACAAATAAATACTTTGACTTGACCAATGAGTTAACCAAAAATGGCTATGTGGTTAAACTCTATGCCGTAGAAGTAGGAGCAAGGGGAATTCCAGCTAAATCCCTGTATAATTTATTTAGGACCTTGGATTGCCAAGAGCTTCAGTAAGCTCTCTACTAAAACGAGTATCCAAAGCGGCATTGATAGGATCTAACCAAATCTGGTTGGGCAGGGGGGGGAACATTGTTGACGGTGGAAGGTGATCGTTTATGCGCATAGTAAGGTGGCCACCCTAAACCTACTCGAATGGGTCGCAAGTCCCAGACGCCGTCGGGGTGTTCCCCCCTGTGCCACGCTATGGACCCGGCGCCCGCACGGAGAATCCATGGAATGCTAAGAATACGGTCTCTCAGCATCAGTGGTGGACCGACCGCGTGTGAAACCGAATTGTTTAGTATGGAATAGTTTATTTATATTAAAATGATTCTGCATTTAATTAAGCATAACTTTTCCAAAGATTTTACTAAACGTGGGTAGTACAGAAATAGGACGAAAATTGGACGGATCTGAGGTGCTACCCGATTTAAACAAAGGAGTTAAGGTAAACGCAGCTATTAACGACCCATCGAAAATTCGCAGGTATTACCGATCCATTTCATTACCCTGCAATTTTTACGTTACTGGAACAGTTTATGCTAGAGACATTTGACGAAAAACGCACATTTGTTCATTGAGTGTCGCAAATACTTACGTTAGTGTGCGTGGCATTCCGGGAAAGAGACGAAATTCGTTTGTTTCTATGAGGATAGTAAACTTGCCGATCGTGTGGTACAAATCCTTAATCTTACAGATAAGCACACCAAAACTTCGTTTAACAGTTTTTAAAGAATTGTATGAAACCTATGATTGTTCTGTAGTATTGAATGTGTTCATTTAGATGTGAGGTCTTAATTTCTTACAGTATTTCATGAAGTTTGATTAATTAAATATTATAAAACTTCACATTTAATTAAAGCGGTAATACCTTCAATTATTTTAATAGTAGCACCTATTGCCGACCCATGGGCCGGTGATTGCGATGCATATTAAATTTTGTTTTACCTCTTTCTCGTCGATATGTGACAATAAAGCAATTATTTTAATATAACATCTTAATCTAATATAGTCAGCCTTTGTAACACACAATTACCGATCTATACTATTTGGTCTAGTTTTCTTATTTAATCGTTTTTTGTTTACTACGAAATACAACTTTAATCATTCATTGTCATTATAAAGGAGCATTATAAAATTACTTTTTATTGCATCACAATGTTTGTATTAATTAATATTATTTGCAACACTATTTATTTAAAATCTCTGCTATGGCTACAAAAATCAAATAAATACATATAATCTACTTTTTATGAGTCGGCCATACAATTTCGTAATTATGTATTATATTGACTATTACCGATCTATATGAGTCGGTGATAGCAAGTACGGGAAGCTATTGCCGATTCTATACAAATCCTGGTCGTTTATGTAACATAACTGGTACTGAAGCAGTGTGGTCCAGAGTTGTGTCCGGTACTTACACGTCTTTTCACGCTTTCATATTCCAAGCAACAAGTCCCGGCGTCGTGGAAGATCGCGTATGTGCATCCTGTGCCCAAGAAGGGAGACAGGACCGACCCGGCCAACTATAGGCCTATAGCCGTCACCTCCCTTTTATCTAAGGTGATGGAGCGTGTAATTAATACACAGCTCCTGAGGTACCTAGAGGAACACGACCTGCTCAGTGACCGGCAGTACGGTTTCCGTCACGGTCGCTCGACGGGCGATCTTCTGGTGTGCCTCACACACCGATGGGCGACGGCTATCGAGAGTAAGGGCGAGGCTCTAGCAGTAAGCCTTGACATCTCTAAGGCCTTTGACCGGGTCTGTTTCTTACGAAATTGCCCTCATATGGACTGCCCGAGAGATTATGCGGATGGGTGTCTAGCTTCCTGGCCGGTAGAAGCATCAAGGCCGTCGTTGACGGCAGCTGTTCAGACTGCATGGCCATAAACGCTGGAGTACCGCAAGGCTCAGTGTTGTCCCCTACTCTGTTTCTGCTGCATATCAATGACATGTTGTCTATTGACGGCATTCATTGTTATGCGGACGACAGTACGGGAGACACTTGTTACACGGGCCGCCCCGGTATCTCTCGGGACACAGTGAAGGAAAATCGTGAACAGCTTGTGTCTGAAATCGAGGCTACTCTTACTAGAGTGTCCGATTGGGGTGGACAAAATCTTGTCCAGTTCAACCCTTCCAAGACACAAGCGTGTTTTTTCACCGCTAAGCAAACCCCAATTACTGTAGCGCCGCAATTTCAGGGCACATCTCTTTCCATCTCCAAAAGTATAGGGATCCTTGGCGTTGACATCTCCAGTGACGTTCAGTTCCGTAGCCATTTGGAGGACAAGGCTAAGCTGGCGTCCAAGAAGCTAGGTGTGCTCAACAGGGCGCGGCGGTACTTCACTGCTGCGCAAACACTGCTTCTGTATAAGTCGCAAGTGCGGCCGCACATGGAGTACTGCTGTCACCTTTGGGCGGGGGCACCTGAATATCAGCTTCGTCCATTTGGCTCGGTGCAAAGACGTGCTATAAGAGTTGTCAACGATCCTATACTTACAAGTGGTGTGGAACCTCTTCGCGACAGGAGAGACTTCGCCTCCTTATGCGTGTTCTACCGACTGTACAATGGTGTGTGCTCTGAGGAATTGTTTGATATGATGCCCACGGCTACGTTCTATCACCGCACCGCTCGCCACAGACAGGGAGTTCATCCTCACACTCTGCGTCCGGAGCGTTCCAGCACGGTTAGATCCGATAGGGGTTTTCTTCCGCGCACGCTTAGGTTGTGGAATGATCTCCCTGCCTCGGTTTTCCCAAACGCCTACAGTATGGGGTTCTTCAAAAGGGGTCTTAGAAGGTTTTTGCAGGGTCGGCAGCGCGAGTGTGGCGCCTCTGGTGTTGCAAACGTTCATAGGCTGCGGTGACCACCGGTCCTTCTGGTGGGCCGTATGCTTGTCTGCCACCTTAGTGGTATAAAAAAAAAAAAAAAAAAAAAAAATAACACTAGTTTAATGAAATATTAGCTTATTATCCAAACAATATTTTGAAGATAAAAAAACCATAAAAGCTGTTTTACAACATAATGTCTTAGTCAAATAGCATGGACCATGGACCTAAATGACTTTTCCTATGAAGTATAATATGAAAGTGTATGAAAGGTAGTATGAAAGGACTTAGAGCAAACCTACATGATTTTCTGCAAAAACACCATAACGTGTTTTTTCTTAATTAAACAAAATACCTGCCTATACATTCTTCTTGTTTTTAACAGTCGGTAATAGGTTCATAAAAATCGGTAAATAGCTTCATAGCCTTTGTATGGGTCGGTAATACAAACAATGGACTTGATCACTTAATTATTTTTTTATTTTATTAGTATTGTGTTTAAGGGCAATTTAGGGCTTTAAACATAAACTAGACAAACTAAAGTTTCATATAAAATCAAAACATTGGGTGTGAACTCAATCACCATTCTTAATAACTATCATCAATTTTAAAATTCTCTTAACAGGGTCGGTAATACCTGCATTTACCTTAATTACTAAACTTCATTAAAGTCAGGAAACACACCACTATCAACACATTTATCTATACTAATATTATAAAGAGGGAAAGATTTGTTTTTTTTTGTTTGTTTGTTTGTAAGAATAGCCTCCGGAACTACTGGACCGATTTAAAAAAATCTTTCACTGTTGAGAAGCTACACTCTTTGCGGTGAACATAGGCTATATTGTATTCCCGTATTCCCACGGGAACGGGAACTACGCGGGTGAAACCGCGTGACGTCCGCTAGTATTAAATATTATTGATAATTCAAGGGCAACCACTTCAATTAAAGAATCAACCAAATGCACAGAAATGCCCCAGAGGTCAGCCGTTTTTTTAATATTGAAAAATTTAGTTTTTATGACAATGTGTATACTAATTTTAATGAATTTACATATTTCATTACAGCAAGGAACATTTTCTATTAACAAGGATTCTGCTATTGGGGTAGAAGAGCCTAGGGTTCTGGTCAAATCTACTGGAATTCGAGAGAAAAATTGTTCGTATTCGTTGGCGACTTCGGCATCTGTTGTAACTAAAATTATTATCATTTGATTTTGCTTGGCCTCTTTCTGCGTTAATTATTTTCTAAGTAGATTTAACTTTGTCTACACTATTGAGAATTTTATTACTTATAGGTATAATTTCTTTTGGCCGCTGAGCAGTCTGCTTTAAACTTTTTCAAAAAAGTTTTAATTAGAAATTCATCTGTTCTATTAAGCTGTCTTTCTGAGTATAGTTCATATAGTTTTTGGAACGAAGTTCCTTATTGTCTACTTTTATGTACCTATATCCTCAGTGACCCATTCTCTGAAGGCTAGCCTATCACCTATTGTGACTTCCTTAGATTTGAATATGGAGTTGAGTCGTCGCCGGCACCAGGCACGGAACAGAATAAACGGGTGAAGTGCGATGTGACAGTAATTTAACTAATTTGCACTAGAACTGCTGTCGCGTCGCCATACTTACACATAGGTACATAGGTACCGTTATAAATATTGTGCACTACCAGCATGCCATGTCGATATCTAATCGTTCAAGTAGATTAAAATTACCATTTCGACACCGTACTTGAATAACGAGAGGCCGCTAGTAGCGCAGGCAGTGGTCGTGGTGCAGCGCGTGGTGCAGCGGCGCCGCGTTCTCCTTGTCGCGCGCGTAGTGCGGCGCGGGCGGGGGCGCGGGCGCGGGCGCGGTGTGTGCGGTGTGTGCGGCGTGCGCGGCGCCGAACTCCGCGGGCAGCGGCGCGGGCGGCGCGTCGTACTCGTCCGCCGAGCCGTCCGACGCCTCCAGGTAGCCGAACAGCCGCGCCGCGCCCGCCGCGCGCCCCTCGCGCCGCCGCGCCGCGCCGCCCGCGCCCGCGCCGCCCCCGCCCGCGCCGCTCGCCTCGCCCGCCGCGCCGAACGAGCCGCCCGCGCCCGCGCCGCCCCCGCCCGCGCCGCTCGCCTCGCCCGCCGCGCCGAACGAGCCGGCCGCGCCGCCCGCGCCGCGCCCGCCCGCCGGCACCTTCAGGTTGCGGCTCTCGATGTGGCTGCGGCAGGGAGATCGGTGCGTGAGTGCCGGGCGGTACGGTGGTTAGCGGTGGCGCGTCCGGGGGCCGCTACTCACTGCGCGTCCCGCAGGTGGTGCGCCAGCTGGTGCTGGTCGTCGGCCAGGAAGGAGCACTTGGCGCACGCCTTCTTGTTGTGCACCTTGTGCACGTGCGTGGCGAGCCGCTCGGCGCGCGCCGCCTTGTACTCGCACAGCGCGCACGCGAACGGCTTAAGGTGCGTGTTGAGGTGCCGCTTGAGGCACCAGTTGTCCACGCCCGACCAGGAGCAGTAGCAGCACGCGTAGCGCCGCTCGCCCTGCTGCACACGTGAAACTTATGTAAATGTTACACCGAAATTTTGTACCCACGAGCGTACACAGGGGAAGTTGTCCCCCTTCTGATTTTTGCCGACTTTGCCTACTAACGGCCTACTTTTCCTTTCATACAAAGCTCAAGCTATGCCGGATTACCGCAGGAGTCGGATTTTTCTCAGGGGTCCGTGTTGTTCTCTCGCTGGAGACTGGCGCAAGCCCGGCGCTCAATGAGAGAGGCTGAAAGAAATGAGACGCCCGCGCCGCCATGTCTTTCTGTGAGCAGACTGAGCAGATGCGCAGATGATTTAGGCAGACTGCGTTGACGCCTAGACACAGGCTTATTTTAACCCATGACTATATCGGCCTTCAAGACCGAAGGCCTGAGGATAGCGCCGCCTGTAGAAAGTCTACAAAAGTAGGGCCAAGTCTTCGGCCTAACGTGAGAGTTACACGTCCGCCTCAAGTTCCAAGATGCGGGATAGCACACCGACGAACCCCTAAGACGCGGGATAACACACGAAGGCGCTGTGGTGGCGTACTGGTACCCACCTTGCGGCGGACGGCGGCGGCGGGCGCGGGCGCGGGCGCAGCGGGCTTGGGCAGCGCGCCGCCCGCCTCGCCCTTGCCCGCCAGCGGCCGCTCCAGTTTGACCGCGGGCGCCGGCGCCGGCCGGTACTCGGGCGGCGCGGCGGGCGCGGGCGCGGGCGCGACCGGCGCCGGGGGCGGCTCCGCGGGCGGCTTGGCGTAGTAGTGCAGAGCGGGCGCCGCCGTCGCCGCCGTCGCCGCCGTCTGGGTGACGAGCTTTGTGTTCGAGCGCCGGATTCGGTTCAAATCGTACGGCTGGTCGCGGTGCATCCGCAGGAAGTGTTTCTTGACGTGGTCGGCGCGGTTGAACTGCTTCTGGCAGAGATAGCAGTGGAAGGGCTTTTCGTCTCGGTGAATGTTCTCATGGCGCGTGAACAGGTCGCGGCGGTCCGTGGCGTACGGGCACGCGGCGCACGCGTAGCGTTTGCCCGCCTCGGGCCCGCCGGCGTCGACCGCGCCGGCGCTCGCGCCCGCCGCCGCTGCGGCCTCGCCCGTGCTGGGCCGCCGCTCGACGCGCATGCTCTCCACCTGCGGGCGAGGTGAGCGCGGGTCAGGCGGGGTGGTGGGGTGACGGGGGGAGTGCGGGCGGCAGGCGACTCACCTTGGTCTTGAGGCGTGTGAGGTAGCGCGTGAGGTCGTCGAGCGCGGGGTTGTCGCGCAGCAGGTGGTCGGCGGCGGCGGGGTCGGAGTGGTGGTCGCGCGCCAGGTGCGAGCGCACGCCGCGCGCCCAGCCCGACGCGAACCCGCAGCCCGCCAGCGGGCACTGGAACGCGCGCGCCTGCACACACCCGTCCGTTAGCGCTCACCTCTCGCCTGGAGACTAGAGACCGCGCCTCGCCGCGCGCCGGCATACACACCTGCGAGTGCGTGCCGAGCCAGTGCTCGGCGACGCGCGCCAGGAAGCCGACGCACTCGCAGTCGGCGCACTTGAAGAGGCGCTGCGCCGGGTTGTAGGAGGCGATGCGCGAGTGCGCCCACGCCAGCGGCTCCTCGGCGGCCGTCCAGCGGTCCTCGGCGGTGGGGTCGATGCGCGGCGTGAAGTTGGCCTGCAACATTACAGTAGAGGTCACTGCAGAGCGAGGGGGAGGGCGCGTGGTGGCGGGGCGCTCCTCACCTGCAGAATGCCGGGCGGCGGGAAGCCGTTCTGCATGAGCGCCGCCAGCCCCCAGGCCGTGATGTGCTCCTCGGGGCGCAGGTCGTCGTCGGGGTCGCGCTCGGCGGCCGGGAACTCCACGCCCACCACACCCACGCTGGTCTCCTCGCCGTACAGCTTCTTGGTGATCTCCTTGAACATGTCCTCGCAGTCCAGCGTGAGCGAGGCCACACTGCCCACGCCCGCGCCGCCCTCCATGGCTCCCGCTCACACTGCCCCTTGCTCCTGCAGGCTCCTATGCGTCTGCAACGAATAAATGATAACGTTTTAACCTGACTGACTGCTAAGAAGTAATTGTTGTCACGTTGCTACACAGTAAATCGCGGCCGGCAACGAAACTACTACGTAAAGAAACGCAAAATCAGCCATACACGTAGTAACTATTTAGTAATCTGTGGCCATACTTAGTAATTAAATAACGCTTCATACGACAGATGGCGTTCTTTCGATTGATATATAGGCCGAAATTCTTGAATTCAGATTCAAAAATTTCCAGAATTTACGTGCGTTAGCATCGTTTAATAGAAGCCATCAGCGCTTAAGTAAAAGTTTACCAATTGTTGAAAAATAATTGTGCCATTTTAAATAGGTAACGAGTGAAAACAATTACTAGTTCAACGATAACGTGTAAAAACAAATAATAATAATAAACCCCGATGGGGTAAGTTCTTTTTCTTGTTACGTTAGTTTTTAAAAAGTGGAAAAACGGTCGTCAACTTCGTGCTTTCAGGGGGTAGAAAAAGTTGTGAAAATGCTTGTTAAACTTTAGTTTTAAAAAAGAGTTGTAAGACCTCTCGACTCTTTACCCTGTAAATGGCAGAAAGGGAGTCGACGGGTCTTTGGGGATTTCATCGAGAAAAAAGGGTGGAATATAATTTTACCATGGAACATTCCAGGGTTCACTGTTGTTTTTACTTCCCATTTTAAAACATTAAATATACCAAAGAACATTACCCCTTTTCTAAATTTCACAAACGCCTGCCTGATAAAATAAATTTACTTAAAATATACTTTTTTTTACATGAAAATTACCCACAAATAATTTACTTAATAAAATTTATGAAGTTGATGCTTACCAGAGCTTCCGTTTTCAATGTATAATTTTATTAAAATACTTGGGCTACGTACGCCCTCACTGGTATTTCAATGAAATATATTTTATAGAATAATTTACTTTGATGTAAATTTTCTTCGACAGTATGAAGTAAAATAAATTAATTTTAGTTAGTTCCTGATTTTTTTTTTCTACTATTGCGCACGCTTATATATAGCTTACATCCCACCATATCTCCTTCCATCAACTACCCCTACTTTGACACTATTAAGGACACACCCATTATACCGACCTAAGTATACCCAGATATACCTACGCTTAATAGCGCCTAATAAACCAATATAGCAAATCTATGTTTTACGCCACAGTTTGTTTATTTGTTTGATTGAACGCTAGGATCTCAGGAACTACTGGTTGTATTTCAAAAATTCTTTTACAGTTTGATAGTCCATTTATTAAGAATGGCTATAGGCTATATAACATCACGCTTAGGTGAATAGGAGCGGAGTAGCAACGAAGAATGTTTAGAAAAAGAGGAATATTTTTAGAGTCTGAGAGCTTCCGTGGCGTATGCTGCGTAAATGGCTAAAGTTACGTAAAAATAGTGTTTTACAAAATTGTTTCTCTTAATAAGTTCTAAAAATATGCATATGTAGGCAATGATATATAAAAATCTATAGATACGTTACCAACACTGAAAAATGGCAACAAAAAAGTCAGGCAATTGCCTTAATTTTCATACATGCTACCATAGATAATTCCATAGAAATTCTTTTTTTGAATGAAAAAAATATTTGCTGTTTTTGAAAGCCGTGATGTTCGTGCATGACGTGTCTATATTTTATTACGTCGTTGTATGTAGGTATGCGTATCTTTTAAGGTTCGCTCATAATTTCGTAATTTGTCTATTTTTTAAAGTTTCGCTTACAACATTCGAAAGCTGAAGAGTTTATTTGTGCTAGGAACTCAGAAACTACTGGTTGCCTTTCAAGAAATATTTAACACTAGCTGTGGCCCCCGGCTTCGCCCGGGATACTTTTCGATAAACCTTTATGTCCTGTGTATTCCATTAGGGCTAGATTTTGATTAAATGGTTTCTAATGAATCCTTACATTATAGGGGTAGATTGGCCATTAACATTTCAGGACTCAGGGTTTAAGAATTTCGGTTGGGTGTTGATAGGTGACTGAGCTGGCCAGTTATTTTGTAATATAGATTAGATAAATAGATGGTTAAATGAAAGGAATTGTTAACACCTCTTTGTGAACCTCATGTTTGTTGTTTCCCTCGGGCTGCAGAATAATGAGACTGTTCGATTTCTGATGCGTCTATGCAAAAAACACTCAATTATAAGTAAAGTAGCTTAAGCCTGCCATTTTAGTGACTGTTCCTGTGCCCTATTTATTTTAGGTCGTCAATTAAAAGGAGAGTAAAAGTATGTATAATACGTAGGCGTAAACGCAGTTGCGAGGATCAGCTAGTTCTGAATAAGAGGAATAGGCATTACATTGCGTAGAAAGCCTGAATATCTTTAAACAACAACAGCGCCGTAAAATACGTGTAATTCACTTTTGTTGTCCAAACTAAAGTTGATAGGGAAAGTTTATTGTAAAACGGATCTGTAGACTACTATATACGATCTATCGTTTTCAGCCAGTACATGTAATTTTTGGGCACTCGATACTCTTGAACAACCGACATATAGCTGACCATGTGAAAAGCAAGGAGTGCCCAGGTGAGTTCCTGACACTTTCAATGTTTGACCCTGTTATTTAATAATTGTCATTGTAAAAGCTAATTTTAGGGGAAATTGCAACCTTTTGAACAGGAATGGCAAATTGTCGGGAATTATCGGAATGGGGGGAATTAAAACGCACTCTCCTTTGGCTGATCCAGTAATAACCACTGTTCTGATGTATAGTGATCACCGATCCTCTGGATGGGCTCTGGCGCTGGGGAGAAATATTATGCGCGCGCAGCACTCCATACGCTGGTGGAGTGCACGGCTTGAGCGCAACAGCGCCAGGTCCTCGTAGTAGGTCTGGATGTGGACACTCTCATGCTCAAGACGATGGTGCGAGCCATGCTTTCCAGCGGGAGTAAGTGGGACTGCGCCGCCTCTTTCTGCGAGCAGGTCATGCTCGTGGCCCGTGAGCCCACAGTGGCGACGCCTTCAGACAGGCGTTTATTTCATCTGCTCTCCTCAAGTACTCAAATGCAGCTTTCTTCAAAACGCCCTACGTATTTAAAGAGAATATTTGACGCCGCAGTGTTACCCTTTGAGCAACGGAACGTCTGCGCATTTCTGCTTCCGCCTCAGTCTCTGTTGACTGCTGTGACGCAACATAAAATGGCGTGCTGTTGGCGTCGAGCTTGCAATTGTTCTGGCGTCTCAGCAGCCGCTGGGAGTTTAAATATTCAACATGCTATTGACACCGATGATTGCCTTGCTCAAGTTGTTCGTCTGCTCTCATGCTGGCTAGGCGCTCAGCTTGCTCTACGCGTCAAGACTGCGATTGTTCCAGGGTTTCAGCTGCCCGCTGGGAGCTTAAATATTCAACGTGTTGTTGACGCCGATAGTTTGATTGCTCCAGCGTTTCGGCTGCCCTCATACTGGTTTGACGCTCAGCTTGCTCCGAGCGTCGAGCTTGCGCTCGTTCCACCTCCTCAGCAGCCCGCTGGGAGGTCAAATATTCAACATGCTGTTGACGACGACGATTGGCATGTTCCGGAGTTTCGACTCCCCTCATGTTGGCTTGACGCTCAGCTTGCTCAGCGCGCCGAGCTTGCAATTGTTCCAGCGTCTCAGCACCCCGTTTAGAGATTAAATATTCAACATGATGTTGACGACGATCATGCGCCTGCTCCGGCGTTTCAGACACGTTGCGAGCCGCTTGACGCCTTGCTTGCTCAATCCTCCTTAACTCCGATTGAGGGGAAGTCTCCTGATTTCTAGCTACCTTCATAGCTCAAGCTTTTTTAGAAGATTGAGATAAATTAGATTTTCGTATTATTAAAAACAGCTAAATTATGTTATCGAAATCAAAAAATACAATATTTAAAAAAAAATGCTAACAAAAAAATAAAAACCGGCCAAGTGCGCATTGAACTCGCCCATGAAGGGTTCCGTAGCAGCAAGTAACATAATAGAAAAGTTCTTATAGTTCGTTGTAACTTTGATTGATGTTTTAACACGTTCGCAGAGGTAGTGATTTTTGTAACCGAAAATTGCGGCATATGACGAATTAAAAAAAAACTACCAGCTCTATCTCGGTCAAACCAATTTTTGTTGGTAGTTTTTATAGCAATGTACATCATATATTTTTTTTAGATTTATCATTCTCTTAGTTTAGAAGTTAGAGGGGGGGGGGGGGACACACATTTTTCCACTTTGGAAGTGTCTCTTGCTCAAACTATTGACTTTAGAAAAAAAAGATTCTGGGAACCTCAATAGCATTTTTAAAGACCTATCTATAGATAGCCTACACGTATGGGCTTGATGAAAAAAAAAAATGTTGAGTTTCAGTTCTGAGTATGGGGACCCCCAAAATTTACTGTTTTTTTTCTAGTTTTATATAAGAATCTTAATGCGGTTCACTGAATACATCTAGTTACCAAGTTTCAAAAGCATAGACCTTATAGTTTCGGAGAAAAGTGGCTGTGACACACGGACGGACAGACAGACAGACATGACGAATCTATAAGGGTTCCGTTTTTGCCATTTGGCTACGAAACCCTAATTAGGTGCAATAATAATCAGATTGCAAATTAAATCAGAGTCCGTGAGAATAGCCAAGTGGCATTGATAAAAAGAAACCAATAATAAGTATATTTCAATTAACAATCGTAATCCGTAAAGTATGCCAGGTCGTATAATTAATCAATAAAACAGAAGAAAATCCCTTAATATTTTTTAAAATAAAGAGATTTCAAACATCATACTTACTCCTTTTATATAAATGACCATACGAAACGGTAGTGTGATCTAAATCGACGCCAACGCCATCTAGTGAAAATCTGACTAAAATAAAATCCTACTAATCTATACATAATACATAATAAAATGATAGAAAAGCCAAAACTGTACATTGGAAATATTAAGAAAAAAATACTCGCTAGGTGTTCTAAGTAAGATACCGAACCCAAAAATATGGTCAGAAAAATTTTTGTCTGTTTGTCTGTTTGTCTGTTTATCTGTTTGTCTGTTTGTCTGTTTGCTTTGCTTTGTCCGGAAGGATCTCAAAAAGTACTGAACAGATTTGGTTCAAATTTTGCACAAATATCACTTAGGGGTGGGGTCTTAAAATAGGCTATATATTATCACGCTACATATCCTAGGGGCTAAGCAGAGAGCAATGAAATGTGTTAACCGGTGGATTGATTTAACTAAAACGTAGCAGGAATATTAGTAAGAGTTAGGTTTTACACTCAGACAACATCTTATTACGCTAAATGTTTTAGGAGCTCGGCAGAGAACAATGAAAATCTTTTCGTATATTTTTGCAAAATAGAGAAACGACTGAATAATTTTAATTAATCTTTTACTTGAAGAGCAATCTAGAGGTAGCATCTTTAAATAGGCTATATATTATGACGCTACATATCCTAGGAACTAGGCAGAGGGTAGTGCCATATGTAAGTATGTGAATTGATTAAACTAAAACGTTGCAGGAATATTAGTAAGAGATCGGTTTTACACACCGGCTACATTATCAAGCTAAATATCTTGGAGGCCCTATAGAGAAAAAATAAATCCTGTGTTTGCTATGATATCCAGACCACTGATATACATTAGTTAGAAGGTTGAAAGCCACTGGAGTGCGAGGACCATTGCTTCGGTGGTGCGAAAACTACCTACAAAACCGAAAATTCACTGTTCGCATAGAAAGCACATATAGTGACCTCAAGGATGCTAATGAGGGAACAGCACAGGGATCGATGCTCGGGCCACTTCATTTTCTTTGTTACGTCAATAACATGGCTAAATGTTTAAAATCATGTACATGTTATCAGTTTGCGGACGATACATGTTTAGTCAGTGCCGATAAAGACCCACAAAAAGCAGCAGAACGCTTGCAATCAGATTTTAATGTCCTTTTGAGATGGTGTCACGACTCTGGGTTAGTACTTAATGCAGACAAGACGCAACTAATGCAGATCAAATCCCCACACCTCAAACACTCACCATATGACGACCTGATTGTACACAACCACATCTGCCTACATGGATCACCACCACGTCAATGTAACTGTCCGCTAATAAAAAATGTTGATAGCCAACGGTATCTGGGCGTGATCATTGATAACAAATTAAATTGGGGACACCATATTGAAAATGTTTGCAATAAACTAAGACAGTTTCTTGCAAATATAGTTATACTTAGAAATCGCATTCCGTACAAAATCAAATTGATGTTATATAACTCTCTAGCTGAGTCTTATATTTAATATGGATTGAGTAGCTACGGTCGCACTTATAACACATACCTACAAAGTATATTTAATCTACAGCGAAGAATTCTTCGTAACATCGTCTCCACAAAAATAAAGCAACAATTTGAAAATGACGATAATGGCCTATTTAACTTCTGCAAAATCTTGCCAGTTCAGGATCAAGTCAAGTATATGTTACTCACAGAAAATTTTTATAATCAAAATTTTCGAACCAAAATAAAACACTCTGTATATACTCGCGCGGTCGCTCGAAACCAGTTGTGTACGAGTGGCGCAAACAATACGTATGGCGAGCGAACGACTGCTTACCTGGTTCCTAGACTCATTAACGCATTACCGCAAAAATTGCGGGATGTGGATACAAACAATGTTGTGCCTAATTTTAAAAAATCATTAAAAAATCATTTCATGTTAGCACTATTGTAAAGTTATACACCATCAATGTAGATTATTAGTAGCATTAGATACAAACCACATAGGTTTTTATAATGCTTAAGTACCTTTTTGATAAGTTAATTGTTTATATGATTAATAAATAAAAAAAAAAAACATAGGTACTTATATATTTCAAAAATCTATCTATACATATAATAAAATGATAGAAAAGCCAAAACTGTACATTGGAAATATTAACAAAAAAATACTCGCTGGGTGTTCTACATAAGATACCGAAGCTGAAAATATAGTTAGATTTTTTTTTGTCTGTTTGTCTGTTTGCTTTGCTTTGTCCGGAAGGATCTCGAAAAGTACTGAACAGATTTGATTCAAAATTTGCAGAAATATTACTTAGGGGTGTAGTCTTAAAATAGGCTATATATTATCACGCCACATATCCTAGGGGCTAGGCAGAGAGCAATGAAATGTTTAAACCGTTGGATTGATTTAACTAAAACGTAGCAGGAATATTAGTAGGAGATAGGTTTTACACTCAGACAACATATTATTACGCTAAATTTTTTAGGAGCTCGGCAGAGAACAATGAAAATCTGTTTGTATATTTTTGCAAAATACAGAAATTACTGAATAATTTTAATTAATCTTTTATTTGAATAGCCATCTAGAGGTAGGATCTTTACAATTTACAATAGCCTTAATCATTAAGCTCTTTTATAATTAAGCCAACACGCCAGTTTAGATTTACCGTTACATTCAAAGGGATCCTTGAATTCTAGGTTTTGCGAAAGTTGGGATGTCTCTAATTCCTGAACTAGAAAACCTTTAACATGGAAACTTGTGTGAAACATTCCTTACAGTATTCCCTTTATAACACTAAAAAAAAAATTTTGGAATCCGAAAACGCATTGAGAAGTAACAACTAACATCCCTTCTCCCAAAAGAACCGCGCAAAATATCGAGATCAAAAGTATCCTAGAATCTTCCTCGGATTATAAGCTCTGATTGTACTAAGTTTCATTCAAATCCATTCAGTAACTTCGGCGTGATACTTATTCGGAATACAGACAGACAGACACACATGAAAAATGTAATTTCATTTTCGGCTTCAGTAGACTCTCGACCCTCAACAGTTTTACTATATGTATAGACTAGCTAACCCTCGCAACTTCGTTTACGTCACATAAGATCTATGAAAGGAGAGGTATTTCTTCATCAGACTCTTCAGGCAGCGTGTGAAACTGCCCTGTTTGCTTAATCAAAAAAGAGCTTAAAGATTAAGTCTATTCTAAAGCAATTCAGTCCGCGCCGAAGGCGTGGAGGTATTTCTTCATCAGACTCATCAAGCAGCGTGTGAAACTGCCCTGTTTGCTTAATCAAAAAAGAGCTTAAAGATTAAGTCTATTCTAAAGCAATTCAGTCCACGCCTTCGGCGCGGACTGAATTATTTTACAATAGCCATAACCATTAAGCAGCTCTTTTATGATTAAGCCAACACGCCACACAAACGTTGTTTATAATGAACATTCTTAAAACAACTTTACTGAAAAATGTTGAGCTTTGGCTACAGTGACATGGGTACATAAATTAAATCACCTTAAACATAATAAGTACATGCATACGGTCACGCCTTTATTCCCAAAGGGGTATCGAGGCATATTATATGTTTACCTTTTTTTAATTTGTCCCACGTAACGTAATAGGTGGTGAGCCGCATTGCCGTGTTGAAATGGACAGGCGTTAGTACTGCCTACTTTTGAAAATTATTAAATCTATAAGGTCTTCAATTTGGTTTAACGACTGCCATTTACTGGCTACCGTTAGCGTTAGTGTTATCGTCTCAACTCTTCCGATTATGCGTAAAGTTTTCAGTCTGTGGCCCTAATCTAACAAACGTTTCGTATTCGCGCTTCACCATACTACTTACTCTTATAATTATTAAAGGGGCTAATTAATAAACACGTACGTCATACCGGCCTTGGACCCACTAAAACCATGAGGTCTCTTCCTATCCATCTAGCGCAGTCCTAGAGTATCCTTTAGAGGGCTTACCCGGGGCTCCCAATCGTAGGCTGTTAGGTAGGATACGTGTGGTTTTTAGTCAGTGGGAGTCACAGTACATTCATGTGGGATTTTCCTCACATTAAAAAAATCCATCTAGCGCATAACTCCCCGGGTAAGTTGGAGGATGTCCTAAATTTGTTCCCACATTTTGGTTACGACTTATCCTAGAGGCTCAAATAGAATACGGTTCAAACTTTGCTTATAACATAATTTCCACGCGGACGAAGTCGCGGGTAACAGCTAGTATTATAATAAAATTGTGAAACTTTGTGAAGACGTTTGAATGTTTGGATGTTTGTTACTCAATCACAAAAAAAACCAAAAAAACAAAATTAATAATATTACTCCCATATTTATATTAAAATAAATAAGAATTTACCTCAGGGGAAAATACAACATGGGATAAAAGTATCCTTTGGGTTAATCCAGGAAATTCTACTAATATTATAAATAGGAAACTTATGAATTTGGATGGTTGGTACCTTATTCAATCACGCTACTGCTAAACGGTGCTGGCTAAAATCTGGTACAGGAAAAGACTATACTCTGGAATAGCACATTGTAACATTTTATCCTTGAAATACGTTCCCATGTGATGCTAACTATCCCAAGGGAACATACTATGGAGACGAAAAGCATCCTACTGTACGTATATTTTTATCAAGGAATTGTTCTCCCTATGCGCCAATTTTAGTTGGTATCTGTTTAATAGTTTATGCTGATAACCGCGCCGATAGCAAAAAAAATTGAAACCCATGGGAACATATTCCAGGATTAAAAAGTAGCCTATGTGTTATTCCAGACTGTAATCTATCTGAGTACCAAATTTCAGCCAGTGCCGTTCAGTCGTGCGAAATTGATACCAACAAAGTTGAAACATTTATCCCAAGGGAATATACAACTGGGAACAAAAGTACGCTATGCGTTAGTACAGGAACCGGTTTACCTATGTGCCCATTTTCAAACTAATCTGTTCAATAGTTTATGCTGAAATCCGCGCCGCTAGCAAGAAATTTTGTTTTCGGTCCCGAAACCCATGGGAACCAATTCCAGGGATAAAAAGTAGCCTATGTGTTATTCCAGACTGTAATCTATCCCTGTACCAAATTTCAGTCAGATCCGTTCAGTCGTTAGGGCGTGATTGAGTAACAAACATCCAAACATCCAAACATCCAAACATCTTCACAAACTTTCACATTTATAATATTAGTAGGATGTTCACCACTTTTCTGACATAAAAACTCTTTGCTAAGATTTTAAAAAAGTACCGTTCGTTTTAGACGCAATCGTCCGTTTTACTTTACATTACCGGACTCCGGACTAGGCCGTAATGAGATACATTACGTTAGTGAAATGGGTCAAATAAGAGACCCTTTACAAGCAAATGTGTTATAAAATAATAGTTTTCGATACAAGTGTGGGATTTCTGTTATTACAACGAGTTGCAACGGGTGTTGACCCTAGCCGATGGCGAGGGTAGACAGTCGGAACGAGTTAAATAACAGTCACACACGTTGTATTGAACAACTATTTTTAATACAGTTGCGAAAAAATTAAGCAATTTTATAAAATAATAAAAACACATTAAACCTGAATATCCAAAATGGCGCCAACCGTAAAAGAATATATACCTTCCTAAGCAGAGACTATGGCAGTGCACTTCATACAGCCAACTTTTTTTTATATTCATAAATTTAATTTGGCCGATACTAATATTAATTTATGCTTAAATTATAATTAAAATTACTTTAAATCTGATAGTGAAACAAGTTAGTATCTTTTTTTAGAAATATTTGCATGAATAGACATTATTTTGACAATTGGGAAAGAAAACGCACGAGTGCGGGAATGGGAAAGAAAAAAGCACGAGTGTGTAATAGCCCACGTCCCGAACGCTATACGTCCCTGTAATACGCCACTTTTTGAGCAACTGTATTAAAAAATGTTTTTTAATACAGTTGCTCAAAAAGTGGACGTTTAGCGTTCGGGATGTGGGCTATTACACACTCGTGCTTTTTTCTTTACCTTTCCCGCACTAGTGCGCGTTTCCTTTCCCAACTGTCAAAATAATGTGTGATTCATGCAAATGTTTCAAAAAAAGATACTAACTTGTTTCAATATCAGATTAAAAGTAATTTTAATTAAAATTTAAACATAAATTAATATAAGTATCGGCCAAATTAAATTTATAAATATAAAAAAAGTTGGCTGTATGAAGTGCACTGCCATAGTCTCTGCTTAGGTAGGTATATATTCTTTTACGGTTGCCGCCATTTTGGACAATTCAGGTTTATTGTGTTTTTATTATTTTACTAGCTGTTACCCGCGACTTCGTCCGCGTGGAAATTATGTTATAAGCAAAGTTTGAACCGTATTCTATTTGAGCCTCTAGGATAAGTCGTAACCAAAATGTAGGAACAAATTTAGGACATCCTCCAACTTACCCGGGGAGTTATGCGCTAGATGGATTTTTTTAATGTGAGGAAAATCCCACATGAATGTACTGTGACTCCCACTGACTAAAAACCACACGTATCCTACCTAACAGCCTACGATTGGGAGCCCCGGGTAAGCCCTCTAAAGGATACTCTAGGACTGCGCTAGATGGATAGGAAGAGACCTCATGGTTTTAGTGGGTCCAAGGCCGGTATGACGTACGTGTTTATTAATTAGCCCCTTTAATAATTATAAGAGTAAGTAGTATGGTGAAGCGCGAATACGAAACGTTTGTTAGATTAGGGCCACAGACTGAAAACTTTACGCATAATCGGAAGAGTTGAGACGATAACACTAACGCTAACGGTAGCCAGTAAATGGCAGTCGTTAAACCAAGTTGAAGACCTTATAGATTTAATAATTTTCAAAAGTAGGCAGTACTAACGCCTGTCCATTTCAACACGGCAATGCGGCTCACCACCTATTACGTTACGTGGGACAAATTAAAAAAAGGTAAACATATAATATGCCTCGATACCCCTTTGGGAATAAAGGCGTGACCGTATGCATGTACTTATTATGTTTAAGGTGATTTAATTTATGTACCCATGTCACTGTAGCCAAAGCTCAACATTTTTCAGTAAAGTTGTTTTAAGAATGTTCATTATAAACAACGTTTGTGTGGCGTGTTGGCTTAATCATAAAAGAGCTGCTTAATGGTTATGGCTATTGTAAAATAATTCAGTCCGCGCCGAAGGCGTGGACTGAATTGCTTTAGAATAGACTTAATCTTTAAGCTCTTTTTTGATTAAGCAAACAGGGCAGTTTCACACGCTGCTTGATGAGTCTGATGAAGAAATACCTCCACGCCTTCGGCGCGGACTGAATTGCTTTAGAATAGACTTAATCTTTAAGCTCTTTTTTGATTAAGCAAACAGGGCAGTTTCACACGCTGCCTGAAGAGTCTGATGAAGAAATACCTCTCCTTTCATAGATCTTATGTGACGTAAACGAAGTTGCGAGGGTTAGCTAGTCTATACATATAGTAAAACTGTTGAGGGTCGAGAGTCTACTGAAGCCGAAAATGAAATTACATTTTTCATGTGTGTCTGTCTGTCTGTATTCCGAATAAGTATCACGCCGAAGTTACTGAATGGATTTGAATGAAACTTAGTACAATCAGAGCTTATAATCCGAGGAAGATTCTAGGATACTTTTGATCTCGATATTTTGCGCGGTTCTTTTGGGAGAAGGGATGTTAGTTGTTACTTCTCAATGCGTTTTCGGATTCCAAAATTTTTTTTTTAGTGTTATAAAGGGAATACTGTAAGGAATGTTTCACACAAGTTTCCATGTTAAAGGTTTTCTAGTTCAGGAATTAGAGACATCCCAACTTTCGCAAAACCTAGAATTCAAGGATCCCTTTGAATGTAACGGTAAATCTAAACTGGCGTGTTGGCTTAATTATAAAAGAGCTTAATGATTAAGGCTATTGTAAATTGTAAAGATCCTACCTCTAGATTGCTATTCAAATAAAAGATTAATTAAAATTATTCAGTAATTTCTGTATTTTGCAAAAATATACAAACAGATTTTCATTGTTCTCTGCCGAGCTCCTAAAAAATTTAGCGTAATAATATGTTGTCTGAGTGTAAAACCTATCTCCTACTAATATTCCTGCTACGTTTTAGTTAAATCAATCCAACGGTTTAAACATTTCATTGCTCTCTGCCTAGCCCCTAGGATATGTGGCGTGATAATATATAGCCTATTTTAAGACTACACCCCTAAGTAATATTTCTGCAAATTTTGAATCAAATCTGTTCAGTACTTTTCGAGATCCTTCCGGACAAAGCAAAGCAAACAGACAAACAGACAAAAAAAAATCTAACTATATTTTCAGCTTCGGTATCTTATGTAGAACACCCAGCGAGTATTTTTTTGTTAATATTTCCAATGTACAGTTTTGGCTTTTCTATCATTTTATTATATGTATAGATAGATTTTTGAAATATATAAGTACCTATGTTTTTTTTTTTTATTTATTAATCATATAAACAATTAACTTATCAAAAAGGTACTTAAGCATTATAAAAACCTATGCGGTTTGTATCTAATGCTACTAATAATCTACATTGATGGTGTATAACTTTACAATAGTGCTAACATGAAATGATTTTTTAATGATTTTTTAAAATTAGGCACAACATTGTTTGTATCCACATCCCGCAATTTTTGCGGTAATGCGTTAATGAGTCTAGGAACCAGGTAAGCAGTCGTTCGCTCGCCATACGTATTGTGTGCGCCACTCGTACACAACTGGTTTCGAGCGACCGCGCGAGTATATACAGAGTGTTTTATTTTGGTTCGAAAATTTTGATTATAAAAATTTTCTGTGAGTAACATATACTTGACTTGATCCTGAACTGGCAAGATTTTGCAGAAGTTAAATAGGCCATTATCGTCATTTTCAAATTGTTGCTTTATTTTTGTGGAGACGATGTTACGAAGAGATTAAATATACTTTGTAGGTATGTGTTATAAGTGCGACCGTAGCTACTCAATCCATATTAAATATAAGACTCAGCTAGAGAGTTATATAACATCAATTTGATTTTGTACGGAATGCGATTTCTAAGTATAACTATATTTGCAAGAAACTGTCTTAGTTTATTGCAAACATTTTCAATATGGTGTCCCCAATTTAATTTGTTATCAATGATCACGCCCAGATACCGTTGGCTATCAACATTTTATATTAGCGGACAGTTACATTGACGTGGTGGTGATCCATGTAGGCAGATGTGGTTGTGTACAATCAGGTCGTCATATGGTGAGTGTTTGAGGTGTGGGGATTTGATCTGCATTAGTTGCGTCTTGTCTGCATTAAGTACTAACCCAGAGTCGTGACACCATCTCAAAAGGACATTAAAATCTGATTGCAAGCGTTCTGCTGCTTTTTGTGGGTCTTTATCGGCACTGACTAAACATGTATCGTCCGCAAACTGATAACATGTACATGATTTTAAACATTTAGCCATGTTATTGACGTAACAAAGAAAATGAAGTGGCCCGAGCATCGATCCCTGTGCTGTTCCCTCATTAGCATCCTTGAGGTCACTATATGTGCTTTCTATGCGAACAGTGAATTTTCGGTTTTGTAGGTAGTTTTCGCACCACCGAAGCAATGGTCCTCGCACTCCAGTGGCTTTCAACCTTCTAACTAATGTATATCAGTGGTCTGGATATCATAGCAAACACAGGATTTATTTTTTCTCTATAGGGCCTCCAAGATATTTAGCTTGATAATGTAGCCGGTGTGTAAAACCGATCTCTTACTAATATTCCTGCAACGTTTTAGTTTAATCAATTCACATACTTACATATGGCACTACCCTCTGCCTAGTTCCTAGGACATGTAGCGTCATAATATATAGCCTATTTAAAGATGCTACCTCTAGATTGCTCTTCAAGTAAAAGATTAATTAAAATTATTCAGTCGTTTCTCTATTTTGCAAAAATATACGAAAAGATTTTCATTGTTCTCTGCCGAGCTCCTAAAACATTTAGCGTAATAATATGTTGTCTGAGTGTAAAACCTAACTCTTACTAATATTCCTGCTACGTTTTAGTTAAATCAATCCACCGGTTAACACATTTCATTGCTCTCTGCTTAGCCCCTAGGATATGTAGCGTGGTAATATATAGCCTATTTTAAGACCCCACCCCTAAGTGATATTTGTGCAAAATTTGAACCAAATCTGTTCAGTACTTTTTGAGATCCTTCCGGACAAAGCAAAGCAAACAGACAAACAGACAAACAGATAAACAGACAAACAGACAAACAGACAAAAAAAAATCTAACTATATTTTCAGCTTCGGTATCTTATGTAGAACACCCAGCGAGTATTTTTTTGTTAATATTTCCAATGTACAGTTTTGGCTTTTCTATCATTTTATTATATGTATAGATAGATAGATTTTTGAAATATATAAGTACCTATGTTTTTTTTTTTTATTTATTAATCATATAAACAATTAACTTATCAAAAAGGTACTTAAGCATTATAAAAACCTATGCGGTTTGTATCTAATGCTACTAATAATCTACATTGATGGTGTATAACTTTACAATAGTGCTAACATGAAATGATTTTTTAATGATTTTTTAAAATTAGGCACAACATTGTTTGTATCCACATCCCGCAATTTTTGCGGTAATGCGTTAATGAGTCTAGGAACCAGGTAAGCAGTCGTTCGCTCGCCATACGTATTGTGTGCGCCACTCGTACACAACTGGTTTCGAGCGACCGCGCGAGTATATACAGAGTGTTTTATTTTGGTTCGAAAATTTTGATTATAAAAATTTTCTGTGAGTAACATATACTTGACTTGATCCTGAACTGGCAAGATTTTGCAGAAGTTAAATAGGCCATTATCGTCATTTTCAAATTGTTGCTTTATTTTTGTGGAGACGATGTTACGAAGAGATTAAATATACTTTGTAGGTATGTGTTATAAGTGCGACCGTAGCTACTCAATCCATATTAAATATAAGACTCAGCTAGAGAGTTATATAACATCAATTTGATTTTGTACGGAATGCGATTTCTAAGTATAACTATATTTGCAAGAAACTGTCTTAGTTTATTGCAAACATTTTCAATATGGTGTCCCCAATTTAATTTGTTATCAATGATCACGCCCAGATACCGTTGGCTATCAACATTTTATATTAGCGGACAGTTACATTGACGTGGTGGTGATCCATGTAGGCAGATGTGGTTGTGTACAATCAGGTCGTCATATGGTGAGTGTTTGAGGTGTGGGGATTTGATCTGCATTAGTTGCGTCTTGTCTGCATTAAGTACTAACCCAGAGTCGTGACACCATCTCAAAAGGACATTAAAATCTGATTGCAAGCGTTCTGCTGCTTTTTGTGGGTCTTTATCGGCACTGACTAAACATGTATCGTCCGCAAACTGATAACATGTACATGATTTTAAACATTTAGCCATGTTATTGACGTAACAAAGAAAATGAAGTGGCCCGAGCATCGATCCCTGTGCTGTTCCCTCATTAGCATCCTTGAGGTCACTATATGTGCTTTCTATGCGAACAGTGAATTTTCGGTTTTGTAGGTAGTTTTCGCACCACCGAAGCAATGGTCCTCGCACTCCAGTGGCTTTCAACCTTCTAACTAATGTATATCAGTGGTCTGGATATCATAGCAAACACAGGATTTATTTTTTCTCTATAGGGCCTCCAAGATATTTAGCTTGATAATGTAGCCGGTGTGTAAAACCGATCTCTTACTAATATTCCTGCAACGTTTTAGTTTAATCAATTCACATACTTACATATGGCACTACCCTCTGCCTAGTTCCTAGGACATGTAGCGTCATAATATATAGCCTATTTAAAGATGCTACCTCTAGATTGCTCTTCAAGTAAAAGATTAATTAAAATTATTCAGTCGTTTCTCTATTTTGCAAAAATATACGAAAAGATTTTCATTGTTCTCTGCCGAGCTCCTAAAACATTTAGCGTAATAATATGTTGTCTGAGTGTAAAACCTAACTCTTACTAATATTCCTGCTACGTTTTAGTTAAATCAATCCACCGGTTAACACATTTCATTGCTCTCTGCTTAGCCCCTAGGATATGTAGCGTGGTAATATATAGCCTATTTTAAGACCCCACCCCTAAGTGATATTTGTGCAAAATTTGAACCAAATCTGTTCAGTACTTTTTGAGATCCTTCCGGACAAAGCAAAGCAAACAGACAAACAGACAAACAGATAAACAGACAAACAGACAAACAGACAAAAAATTTTCTGACCATATTTTTGGGTTCGGTATCTTACTTAGAACACCTAGCGAGTATTTTTTTCATAATATTTCCAATGTACAGTTTTGGCTTCTCTATCATTTTATTATATGTATAGATTAAATTGCTTAATTTTTTCGCAACTGTATTAAAAATAGTTGTTCAATACAACGTGTGGGATTGTTATTTCAACTCGTTCCGACTGTCCACCCTCGCCTTCGGCTCGGGTCAACATCTGTCGAACTCGTCGTAATAACATAAATCCCACACTTATATCGAAAACTACTATATTACAAAATTGTTCCTCTTAAAAAGTTCTAAATAAAACTCCGCAACAGAAATGTCTATCTTTTAAGGTTCGATTACAATTACCCTCGTAATACGTTTTAAAATATTAGCGACGCAACGCTACGCGACGGGAGTAAACGTGACGGAAGTAAATGATACGGGAAACATGATATCGAAATATAAATACCACACCTCTCTCTTTCTCACTATTATGTGAAGCAAACGAAGTTGCACGGGTCAACTAGTGTATAATATGTATGTATCCCTACTAATATTATAAATGCGAAAGTAACTCTGTCTGTCTGTCTGTTACGTTTTCACGCCTTAACGTCTGGAGCGATTGAGATGAAATTTGGTAAAGAGATAGTTCAAGGCCCTGGGAATGACGTAGGCTACTTTTTAACCGACTGCGCAAAGGTTTGAAATTAATCTAATTTATTATCATAAAAGAGCTTAAAGATTAAGGATATTGTAGACTTTTATGATGAAGCGAACAGGGCAGTTTGACTCGCTCATATGAGTCTGATGAAGAATTATATCTGCTTTCATACACCTTATATGACGTTAACCAAGTTGCGAGGGTCAGCTAGTCAATATATAAAATCTTTTATGTTTGAAATAAGTAAAAAGATTGACTTGGTCATCGCATGAAAACAAAATGTATCTCACAAGTAAAACCTACATTATATTAAACTAGCGGACGTCACGCGGGTTCACCCGCGTAGTTCTCGTTCCCGGGGAATATGGAAATAAAATATAGCCTATGTTCACCGCAAAGAGTGTAGCTTCCCAACAGTGAAAGAATTTTTCAAATCGGTCCAGTAGTTCCGGAGTCTATTCATTACAAACAAAAAAACAAATCTTTCCTCTTTATAATATTAGCATAGATTAGATTAATTTCAAACCTTGTAAGGGCGCCGTGGCCTGAAAAAGGTTGGGAAGGCCTGATTTAGCGTAAATAAAAGCTTGTGCTATGAGATCTAGATGACTGATAAACATACTTAATTTCTAAATATGTACATACATATCCCTACTTCCCTACTTATATTATAAATGCAAAAGTAGCTCTGTCTGTCTGTCTCATCTGTCTGTCTATCTGTCTGTTACGCTTTCACGCCTACACGGCTGGAGCGATAGAGATGAGATTTGATATAGGGATAGTTCGAGGCCCTGGGAAGGACATAGGTTACTTTTTAACCGAATGCACAAAAGGAGGGGTATAATTTTACGCGATAACGACTGCTACGCGGCGATGAAGCAATCACGCCAGTTTAGAGTGACTATTACAAAGGAACCCTTGAATTCCACGTTTAGAGAAAGTTGAAATGTCTCTAATTTCTGAACACTACGAAAACCCACACATTAATTATCTCAATAAGTAAGTGAAAAACAAAACTCGTAAAAAAATTCAAGTCTTGCAACTCAGTTCTTCTACAGGAAAAAGTACTCAGATTCATGTAATACTAAGTCCATGTCCATAATCTAACCATATAATAAAACTGGCGAGGGTCGAGAATCTGTACATGGAAGATATCATGGAAATTTTAACTGTAGGGCGTTCTCCAATCAATACTGAAGCCGAAAATGTAATTTAAAAAAGGTCTGTCTGTCTGTATCCCGAATAAGTATCACGTCAAAACTACTGAATCAATTTGAATGATATTTGGTACAATTTGAAGTTATGATCTCGATATTTTGAGAGAAAGGATGAATGACACATCATCCTTCGATCTGTCCCCCCAGGGGCCAGATAGGAAAATAAGTTCGTTCTGTCCCCATGTTACTAACAAGGGGACAGCTCAAACTTAATGCACTCCTCAGCGGTTTCACCTGTGTGTCTAGCTAATATGAGGACAGATGAAACCCTGTTTGTCCCCCATATATATATTAATTTCCAAGAAGTGCAACATTATATTAGTGATTTGTGTATTATCCCCTTTTTAATACTGTTAAACATTATGATTTGTGACTAAAGTCACAGTCACATAAATTGCAGTAGGTATTAAGGTATAATAACAATTAGCCTTCTATTTTGTCATAATGCAACGGGTACACGAAAAAATACAAACAATAGCAACATTATCTTTATCAATAAAACATAGTTCTATAAATCATAGTAATTATTCAGGTACCATAAAATCTGTCCGATTCTTCCTATAATAATATATTCCAATGTCCTTCCCAGGGCTTCGAACTATCCCTATACCAAAATTTCATCTCAATCGCTCCAGCCGTTTAGGCATGAAAGCGTAACAGACAGACAGAGTTACTTTCGCATTTATAATATTAAGTAGGGATTGGGGACAAACAGGAAAAAGTTGCTAAAAGGGGGACCAGATCGAACATTTTTGTCTCATCTGTCCCCCCGAGGGGACAAATCGGGGGGACAGATCGGAATACTCCAATAACACAAATGGTTTTTCTGTTGAATTTCTTAACGCGTGGTCCGATTTCAAATATTTTTTTAGTGTTAGAAAAGGAGTACGAGTACTTTAAGGATTGTTTCACACAAGTTTAAGTGCTGAGGGTTTTCGTAGTTTAGATATTAGAGACATCTCAACTTCCGACCTACTACTCAAGGGTTCCTTTGAATGTAAGGGTCATTCTTAACTGGCCTGTTTGCTTAGTCATCAAAGAGCTTAAATATTAAGGGTATTGTAAAATAATTCAGTCCACACCGAAAGCCTGAATTGTTTTAGAATAGAATTTTAGATTAAGCAAACAGGGCAGTTCCCACGCTCCTAGGAGTCTGATGAAGAAATACCTCTCCTTAAATAGACTTTATGAGACGTAGGTAAACGAAGTTGCAAAGGTCAGCTAGTGTAAGAATATAAATCTACGTCACCGGGGCGCGGCGTAGACTTTTTTTTAACATGAGGTAAATCCTGCATGGATGCTATGCCGGACTCCTACTGACTAAAAACCACACGTATCCTGCCTAACAGCCTACGGTTGGAAGCCCCGGATAAGCCCTCGGAAGTATACCCCAGTTACCCAACAGACCTACGGCTACCACTGAGGCCTCATCTATTTGCTATCCCGCGTCTTTGGGGGGTTTTCCGGGTGTTATCCCGCTTCTTAGGGGGGGCGTGCGTGAATCCCTCACGTCACGCTGTCATCTAGGGCCTACTTCTGTAAGGACGGTGAGCAGTCCCCTCACCGTCCTCTGGCCCCAAGTCATGGAGGCCCATAGTGTTGGGCGAAGACACGTCTGCGGCGCGGCGTCATATTCTTGTTAATTTAATATATTTATGTATACTTACTACTATATTTAATTAATATATTTAAGAAGAATAAAAAAAGCATACAAAACATAATCAATAAACTTAATTATTAAGAATACAAAAAACCCGACTGCAAAGTAAAAATTCAACTGAAAAGCAAAAACAAGCTCTACATTTCTTTTGTAATTTGCGTTATGTACTTATTTCGTTTTACTTTGTCGGCAACATTTGACAGCAGAAACAAGACGTCTCAAGCAAGTAGTGGTTTACAAAATAACTAAATGTTTCCATAGCTTGTTACTGCCTGCAAATATTGCCGACAAAGTAAACAGTACATAAGTAGAAAAAGAAAATTACAAAAGAAATGTAGAGCTAGTTTTTTGCTTTTTAGTTGTATTTTTACTTTGCAGTCGGGTTTTTTGTATTCTTAATAATTAAGTTGATTTAAAACTTTTTAGCTATCTTAGAATTAGTGGTGTTTTTGTGTAGTGAAAGGACTTCACCGAAATTTAACCTTAATTATTATATCTTTGGTCATATGTCTGGTTCTACTCAACCGATTGCAATCAAACAAATGTAAGATTGTAAATCTGACTAAGACCTTATAAACAAATAAAACTGCATCGAAATAGGTTCAGTAGTTTTTCGTCCATCGCAGTCAAATAATAATAGCGCCAAAGATCCGCCATTTTGATTCTTCAGGAATTATATTATACCTGGTGTCACTCACACAATTACGACGAATCAAATGACACTTTGCAAGTCAAAATTCGTCAAGCCATAGTAATACATCTTTGTGACAAAACGCTAAGAAGGCATAGGAATAGGCCACCGGACCATAATAGATACCTATATAATTATTTACTTTGATTGGACGGTCAGAACCTTCGTCCACGTGCTGTACCTACTACTGTACTGTAGCAAATCAGACCGTGCCGAGCCGGGCGAGGGCCCGTCTCTGGTATCCACTTGCCGTTCTAGTCACTGTTCGATGTAGCAATGTGCAGTGCGCGTGAATATACTGCAGATACACACCGTCCGCGTAGGCTCGGCGCGGCTGCGTACAGGAAGGCGTAGGGCGCGGGCGCTACGAGGCGCGAGGCGGCGGCCCTCCTCCCTCGGCTCCGGCAAGGAGCTGGCGCTGCACCTAGGGGCGCGCGACGAGCAGAGCGCTGAGCGAGCGCGGGCCCGCTCCGGCGACTCCCGCGCCGAGAGGGCGGCGGGCGAGGGGCGCGCGCGGTGGGGACACCTCAGCTCGGGGCGGCGCGCCGGCCGCGACTGACGCCACCCGCCATCGATCGCCACCCGCCACCCGCCGCCACCCGCCGCCGCCGCCGCCGCCCGCCACCCGCCGCCAGCCATTCACGCGCCGCGCCCGTATCGACCGGCGCGGCTCCCGCGGCGCACCCCATGCCGTGTGCACCGACCGATCGCGTCGCGGCTGCCACCTGAGTTTGACTCTCAGTACTGCTGCACGCTCGAGTGTTACCCGACATTGTGCAGCAGACACCTCCCCGGCCGTAGTTACAACCCGGCCGCCAGACAGTATACTTAATACATGATATTGGTCGCTACTCAGTCACTTACGTCATAATATGTATAGAGATTATAGCCGTGCTACGTGTACGGTGTAGTACTGTGGAAACAGTAGAGACAGAGGTCCGTAGGCGCGACGCGGCGTAGCAGTTGAAGCCGTAGTACAGCTAAATGTGAGCCGTAGCCGCATGCTACACGTCTCACAGCGAGAGGCCTAGGGCGCCCCCACACGCCCCGCACGTCGCCGCGTCCCCGCGCGCCGCCGCCCGACGGACGGACGGACGGACGCGGGCGACACGGCGTTCTGGAGGGAGACTAACACAATTTATAACTGTTTCATCGTTGGCTCGTTTAAGTTAGCCGCGACTTTACCCGAGTATTAATACTGTATTGGATCTCGAGACCAGGAACAAGATAAACTGTGTACTCACAGTGCACCGCGCCGAAGTCACCTCTTATCAGTATCATAGCATTACACTGTCAGGCAGGAAGTTATAGGAGATGTGTCAGTAATGCACTGCGAGCACCCGTCGGCGTCGTGTTACCGTCTACAGAGCTTTGTTAAATACAAAGCTAGATTGTGGGCAGTAAGAATAGACTTTAGTCCACTGCCACGCTATAATTCAAGGTCAAAATAATTTGTAGACTTCGATGAGACATAATTACTATACAAACATGCCTATTATAATAAAAACTTGCTGATCCGTTCAACTTCGTTTACGTCGCATAAGATAGAGATATGGAAAGAGACAAGAACATATTTCCCGTAGCGTGAAATCCTTTTGCATTATTTTAGAACAAATTATGATTTCCATTAGAATGGTTAGACATTATGATATTGCAGACTTTTTTACCCGAACTGCCGAAGAAAGGAGGGTAATGTTTTTCGAGACTATGTATGTATGTATGTATGTATGTCCAATTCCTGTCTTCCAGTCTTGACGGATTTTGACATGCGAGGTGTCATTTGATTCGTCGTAATTGTGTGAGTGACACCAGGTACACAAATTTAAAAAAAAATCAAAATGGCAGACTTTTGGCGCTAAAATGAAAACCTTAAAATTTTTTCTTGCACGCTCTACAGCCTGAACAGCTTTACGGATTTTGACACGCATGGTGTCATTTGACTTGTTGTAATTGTGTGAGTGACACCAGGTATAATAAAATTCCTAAAGAATCAAAATGGCGGATTTTTGCGCTATAATTATTGACTGCGATGGACGCAAAAACTACTGAACCTATTTCGATGCGGTTTTATTTGTTTATAAGGTCTTAGTCAGACTTAAAATCTTACATTTGTTTGATTGCAATCGTTTGAGTAGAACCAAAAATTTGACCAAAAATATAATAATTAAGGTTAAATTTCGGTGAAGTCCCTTCACTACACAATAATTCATAACTCCACTTCTAAGATGACTAAAAAGTTTTTAATAAACTTAATTATTAAGAATACAAAAAACCCGATTGCAAAGTAAAAATATACTTACCTGAAAAGCGAAAAACAAGCGCTACATTTCTTTTGTAATTTTCTTTAGCTACTTACTGTTTTACTTTGTCGGCAATATTTGCAGGCAGGAACAAGCTATCCAATCATTTAGCTATTTGTAAACCACCACTCGCTTGACATAGCTTGTTCCTGCTGGCAAATGTTGCCGACAAAGTAAGACAGTAAGTTAGCTAAAGAAAATTACAAAAGAATGTAGAGCTTGTTTTTCGCTTTTTAGTTATATTTTTACGGGTGCTAATTAAACGACCTTCTTTTTATTAGCATTTTTAGCCTCCGGAAAAATACTTTGCCCCCTAAATTAAACAAGCGGACAAGCGAGTCCTAAAATGGACTCGCTTGTCCGGATCACACTGGAACATGGGACAGATTTTCGGGCATAAATGCTTTTATTTATTATTATGTGTTACCTGCAGTCTTTATAATCAGATATTCTATACAATACCTGCATTCTAAAGCTGTCTACACACCAAAGCCGCCGCCGCCGGCTTTGGTGTGTAGACAGCTTTAAGAATACCTGCCCCAGACTCCAGATGCCCCTTCGAAGCAATTTAAGAAATGTTTTGAATAAGTATATGATTGTTCATACTTTGTCTAGTACTGTACAAATTTCCTAGGGATTGCATAGAATACCTGCTGGTCCACCAGTAATGTGTAAAATAAATAGGTCTTTGGTCACCATAAAATTATAAGTAGCTACCGCAAAATTACAAACTATCGAGGAATTATAAATTGTAACATATTGTAAAATATTAAATTGATCTGTAATACATCTAGCGCTCTGCGGCCGCTGCAGCGGCATGCTCGCTTCGCTCGCTCGCCTTCACGCGTTAGTGGTAACTATTTCAACCTAACCTAACCTTCGCAAGCAGCGAACAACCCTTCCTAACTCTCGTTATTTCATACATTGCCTTGCCTGCAAGTATCAGGTATTCTCTATAATGCCTAGACATCATATAGATTTCGGTCGGTGACATTATGTATGCATGTAATACAGAAATTATAGAACTAAAGACAGATACCAAACTAAGAAGTGAGACCAAGAATGCAAATACTTAACCCAAATGGGAGTAACGAGTAATTTCTCATGAATCGTAAATTTATGACGACATTCACGATATGCACTTCTAGAGAGTCTATAATGTACTCAATTTTGCGTTTAGTATTTGCTTTCTTAACCACACTCTCTTGTTTGGTAAGCGTAATCTGTCTTTAGTTACAAAGTGATATCAAATAGCGGTCTCTGATTGATGCTAATGGCCGGTCGCTGTCGTCCTGTGCACTCGCGTCTAGCCTTACAGTGGCTATTTTACGAAAAAAGAATATGATATATCTATTTTACACGCTAAATTATAAAAACTGATGTTGTCTGTGGAGGCTTAAATTATAATTTTTTGAGGCTCTTGTTTTGAAGCTATAAAATATAAAATGGTGATTACATGTAAAATATGTGGCTGAATTAGTAAATTAGGTGTTAATATATTATTACAGAGGACAAGTTAAAGTAATTGTTGATCTTTATTTGATGCTTATAATGGAATGTTTAGGTGACGTTTTAAAGAGGACGAATTAGTATCTTAGAGGCTATATCATTTTCGAGTGGCTTAGTTATTAAATGAGAGGCTAAATGCCGTGGCCGAGAAAAACTTTTGAGGCTCGGTTTATTATATCCCTATTTTTACTTTGCAGTCGGGTTTTTTCCCTTGTTTTCCTGTGTACCCTTGGCTGTTCCCTTGACGGTACAGTGTTTTGTATTCTTAATGATATCGTGTTGTTTGGGTAACAGTGGTCAGTTGGGAAATAGCAGTGCCGACACCACCGGTGGTGGATATTAGTGGTCATAGGTGGTCAATGGGTGGCGTCTACGCCGAAACGCCATCGCGTCGTAGCGACCCGTAGCGTAGCGCCGGCCGGAGCTTTAACTTAACACGTTAAACTATTCCCATAAGAAATGTTTGAATTCCCGGTTGCTGTCATAAACTCTCCGAAGGACCACCACCCTCCTTAATAAGAAAAAAAAGTGTGTGTGTAACCTTTACGCGCGCAATTGAACTGAAGTAAAACTTCTTTGCAATTAACGGCATCAAATGTTATACCTATTAATATCATTCATTCGAATTTTGAATAGCGGAAAGTTTCCGCTAATCGAAATTCAAATAGATAGCGTTACTTCCGTCAGAAAAAAATCTGTGTTACACCCTACTCGCGCCTAAAGAAGTTTTACTTCAAAATAATAATTCGTAGATACTTATGACTTTCGGATAAAGGAATCGTGCTTTTGAATAGCTTTGTGTCTTAGGAATTATAATCTTCGGAATTTTGAACATCGGAATAATGAAATTCGGAATTACATATTTTGGAATTTTTGGGTGTCCCAGCCTATGGACGTTTGCAAGATGCTGCCAGCCCGGGCGCAGGTTGTGAGGACCTACTGTGTTATTTTGTTCTCTTTAATTTTTCGAATAACAATTTAAAATATCAAACTCAACACATTGAACCATAAAACATTAAAACCAAACACACACGGTCCGTCCCGTGTGCCGCGCTCTGAGTGCTCTGACACCTAACGCAGTGCGCTACGTGAGCTCCGCACCGCCCGCGCCCGCCCCCTGCGACTACTCCTCGCGGTACTGCTCGTTCGCGCTTTTCTTTCTAAGTGCTTGATTGTTCATATAAAACATGAGTCGAAATGAGAGTTGGATACAAAAATGCGAAAAAGAAACGTAAATGATCATCTATACTAATATTATAAAGAGGAAAGATTTGTTCTTTAGTTTTTTTTGTATGTTTGTTTGTAACGAATAGGCTCCGGAATTACTAGACCGATCTGAAAAATTCTTTTACTGTTGGAAAGCTACACTCTTTGCGGTAAACATAGGCTATATTTTATTTCCGTATTCCTACGGAAACGAGAAATCGAGAAACCGCGTGACGTCCGCTAGTATTGTATAACAGAAGACTATCTTAATGCTCTAAAAGTGTAGTTGCCAGCATCATAGAATATTTTACAACCTATAAAACCACTGAAATAGTGCCTAGAAAAAAAGGCAGAAGAAATCTACTGAGCAAGAATATCCGCGAATGCTGATAATAGCGTTAAAATGTTTTTTTATTGATTTGGTATTAACGAAAAGAAAAATATTTGGACCAGAATTCAGTGCTGAAGTTTTATGCAAAGACTATTTGACGATGCCTAGTTGAAGCTAAGCTTTTTGGCAGGGTTGCCGGAAAAGATACATTGCTGCAAAAGGAATTTAGATTTGCACGATTGACCTTTTGTAGAAGGTACGGCCATTATACATACCTACTCTTAATAGAAAAATATTTTATTTTCATGCGACAACAAGGCAAACCTCAATTCAAAAGGCGGTAGGCAATATTTAGGTACGGAGTCTTAAAAAATAGAAAAGTGTCCGATAGACACCAGAAAACTAGTCCAATTTGGAGGTGGCAACATTGAAATACGGGGTTGTTTATCTTAACATGGGCTGGGTCCTGTAAAACAAAATAAAGGCTCTCTTGATCAATTCCAATACAGAGAAGTATCACGTAAAACCACGCTGCCGTACGCTGAAAACCCCTTCTTGTTACATGGACCTTTGAACCGACTATGATCCAAAACATACTGCACTGTCTGGCTTGTATCAGTTATAGATTGACCTGTCAATACTCGTAGCCCAGTTCTGAATCCTCTGGAACATTTGTGGTACGATGTGAATAAAAAGGTGACCACTAAACGAACGGGCAATATAAAACACCTGTTTAATACTTTCAAAGACCTCTGGATCAACATCCCTAAAGAAACGTGTGACAATTTAGTAGCGTCGATACCACTTCAAAGGCAAATGGTTAAAGCCAACAATGAGAATACCACTTGAAAATTGAGTTTTTATGGAAAACATTCAATTTAGTTTAGATTTAACAATAAATGCAGATTTTTCTTTTTTATTACACTCTGTGTTTGATATTTCTAATGTTTTTGTAAGTGTCCCTAATTATAGTTGTCCAGGGTTTAATTAGCACGAATGAAAAGTAAAGTTTCATTTGTATGGATATTATTTTATTTACACAGTCCATTCCCATAATTACTAACCCATATACTATAAAATTAGTTTCATGTTTGAATATTAAAAAAAGTTACGAAATATCGGTTAAATATAAATTACGGTAAATAGAAAATAAATGTTATTGCTATTTTACCACTGTCCTTATTTAGTTGACCACCACTGTTTATGTGTATGTATGTGTAGCCTTTAATCTTCCTCAATAATGGACTGTGGAACTTTAAAAGAATTATTGAAATTGAATCAGTACTGCCTGATATCCCAGTGCTCAAATTAACAAACAAATAAACAAAGTCTTTAACTTTATAATAAGTTATTAGTAAGAAAATGAGTGTACCGCGAGGAGTACTCGCAGGGGGGCGGGCGCGGGCGGTGCGTAGCTCACGTAGTGCACTGCGTTAGGCAAAGAGAATACAATACTACGTAAGAGCGTTAGGTGTCTTTCCGCTATTCAAAATTCGAATGAATGATAATAATAGGTATAACATTTGATGCCGTTAATGGCAAAGAAGTTTTACTTCAATTCAATTGCGCGTAAAGGTTACACACACACTTTTTTTTCTTATAATGGAGAGTGGTGGTCCTTCGGAGAGTTTATGACAGCAACCGGGAATTCAAACATTTCTTATGGGAATAGTTTAACGTGTTAAGTTAAAGCTCCGGCCGGCGCTACGCTACGGGTCGCTACGACGCGATGGCGCTCCGGCGTAGACGCCACCCATTGACCACTAATCTCCACCACCGGTGGTGTCGGCACTGCTATTTCCCAACTGACCACTGTTACCCAAACAACACGATATCAATCCCATATTACCTCCCACACTGATAAAATTTGTCTCGTTATTTTCTGGTGATGAAATAAAACTGAAATAGAAGCGCTTCACAAGAGAGCGGTGAAAAAAGGGAAAGATAGATAGGTACTTGCTTGGGTAAAACCCACCCCCTCTCGTCCAGACGGGCACTCGACCGACTCGGGCGCGACGCGACCCGTGCGCTCATCGCTCGGCGCTCGGCGCTCGGCGCTCGGCGCTCGGCGCTCGGCGCTCGGCGCTCGGCGCTCGGCGCTCGGCCTGACCCGCACCAACAGGCGCCTTACTTTAATACTCATTTTCTAAACTGTGTCTTGAAATTAGCGCTGTAATATTTATTTATACTGTTTATTGATGGCACTTGGTGGAACTTGCTGCACATATTGAAAACGACACTTGTACTGTTCCACAATATTTATTATTGTAAACCTGACCGGTTTCGCTTCACAGCATTTTCAAAGGTTCAGATAGAAGGACAAGGTAGTACTGTCTCGAAAACACTCCTACAATAACATTTTTATAGTGTAGGTATACGAACATTAGAGATTTACCAGGTTATAAATTTTCCCCAAATTTAGGTAAATTACAAATTTAAATATTTTTGTTAAATATAATGTTACAATTATATTTTATACCACAACTACATTACAACGTATCAAATGACCTATTATTTTTCCACATTTATCCAAAAATAGGGAGAGTAAATAGATTTCCATTTTTTTTGTGATACATATACATATAGTGATATTACAAACATTATTAAAATTACAAATGTCAAAATGCAATATTCCTAAATGTCAAGAGTTCCAATAATCAATTATTAAAATTACAAATGTCAAATATTACCTATATGTATTACTAAGTGTTAAAATGATTGAATGTCAAGAATTGAAAGTGTCAAATGATTAATGTCGAATATTCCATTGTACTCATTTGTCACATGGAACAATGTCCCCCTCAGAACACAAGTACAGACTTTAACAAAAGATCTACTGAATGAAATGTCATATTATTAAATTTAGTGACCGACCGAAGTTTCGGTTTCGGTTTCGGTTTCGGCCAGTTTCGGCCAAAAAATCGAGTTTCGGCCGCAGTTTCGGTTTCGGCCAAAATGGGCCGAAACTTTCGGCCGGGCCGAAACTCACGTGTTCATGAATTTTGAGTGCCTGTCTCTGCTTGTGACGTAGTTGGGGTCAGCCCAACCATTTAATACCTATGTTACTAACCGAAGATTTACAGATTTACAAAGGACTTTCAATCAATAGTTATGTAATAATAATTTATACGGATAATTTTTACGGAATCCTAAAAAGGTGATCTAGGACATGACATAACCATTGGTCGTCTATCTGTCTGACAGCAGGCTGTAACTCATGCACCGTGATAGTTAGACAGTTATTTTTTTTACAGTTGATGTATTTCTGTTGCCGCTATAGCAGCAAATAATAAAAATAAACAATTTAATAATATTAAAGGGAGCCTCCCATACAACATATGTGATTTTTTGCCGGTTTTCTTGTAGGGAACCCTACGTGCGCTAGTCCGGCTCACTGCTGTCCAGTTTTGGTTATATGCTTCAATAATGTAACTAAAACCAGCCAAGAGCTAGTAGCAGGGCACCGTGTGGTTTTAGTCGGTAGAAGTTCGCAATAGCCTCTATGTGTAATTCCACACGTAAATTAAAGAAACTCATCTTTAGGTGGAGATGTTTCTAAAATGAACACTTGAGAAAATTTATACCGTTGATTGATGGCACTTGGTGGAACTCTCGCACGGAGGGGTTAAAGCGGGTCCCTCTTAACGACACATGGGACCTAGCCGTCCGTCTGTCTATTAGTCACGATGTAGTATAGCTGGAACCGTGCCAGATAGAGGCCTAAAATTTTCACTGTACAGTTGTCCTACCAGCTAAAAACCACGCGTATCCTGCCTAACAGCCTACGGTTGAGACCCCCGAGTTTGCCCTCGTAATGATGCATACTGCGGCCGCGTCTTTGGAGGATTGTTCAGTTGTTATCCCGCTTCTTGAGGGGGGCGTCAATGAATCTCTCACGTCACGGTATCGTCTAAGGTCTGATTCTATAAGGAAGGTGAGCAGCCCCGTCACCGTCCTCAGGCAACCAAACCAAACCAACAAAAGATCTACTGAATGAAATGTCATATTATATTTAAATTGTTAGTCATTGTTTATAATATTGTAGTAAAGGTTGACCGGGTAACGTCTAATTGTTGGTTTAGGATGCTGTTTGGATCGGTATTTGCTAGTCTGTTTACAAAATTTATTAACCTATGTTATATATAAAATATGTTAGGTATATACTAAATATACAACATATATTTTAATAAATTTTTACTATTTCAATTGTAAAAATTTATTGAAATATGTCCTATTTTCTTGACATTACCATTGGCCTAACAAACAAACATAAACCTTTTCATTCCAGAACGACTATAACTTCAACCAGTATGTATATGTATCACAAAAAAATGGAAATCAATTTACTCTCCCTAATTTTTAGATAAATGTGGAAAATAATAGGGCATTTGATACGTACAACGTATCAGTTGCTGTAGTATAGAATATAATTGTAACATATATTTGCTGGCTGCTCGCCGTTCTTACAGAAGCAGGCCAAGACGATGGCGAATATCTCTTCGCCCCTCATAGTGGTGATAGTGGTGGGACAGTACCCAAATCCCCCCCCCCCCCCTTCCCCTAGTAGCGGGTTAACACCCGAACCAACTACCCAGACGCGGGATAGCACCCGAACCCCATAGGCGAGTTTGAAGTGTTCGCCAAAGTCTGCCGAGAGCCCTGGGACGTCCTTCCGAGGGCTTACCCGGGACTCCCGGCCGTAGACAGTTGTAAGGCATCGTGTGGTTTTAGTCGGTAGGAGTCCGGCATAGCATCCATGTAGGATTTCCACACGTAAAAAAAAAAAGGGCAGGACATCTTGCTAATATTTTTTTTTTTTAAAAAGCTATCCAATAATTATAATTAATTTTTATTCTATTTATTTTATTTATTTATTCATTAACAATAGTACATTGTGTTTGAAATAAAATTACACATCTACTTGAATAAAAGCAATCAACATACCTACACATAACATTTATAAAAAAGTTTAAAGATGGTGAGATGAGCCTAATCGTACAATAAAATTATAGATAATTATTTAGGTCTCATATTAGCAATATGAAATAGTTCAACATGCAAAGAAAAACAACAACAATAAAATAAAACACTGAAATCATCATAAAAATCAAACCATGACAAATTAATATACTTAATGCCTGCTAACATTTAATACATCCAATGTCAATTTATTAGGTAGAATTAAATTATAATTTTAAAAAACAATGTCAAATTAATGTTCAATTTTTTCCATGTGAAATGTATTTTTTAAATGAATTCATTTCCTTAAGAATGTCAAGTAGTGTTAAAATTAGTCTATCCTTTGTCACTAGAATTACAACATTTATTCAAAAATTACAATTACAAGAGTGGTTTTCCTTAGCGGAGCATTTTAATTAATTGCCTTCCTATCATACGGGTATTTATATCTTATCTTACATTTAAGTCCTATTTGTAAATTCGTCAAGAGAATAAAACACTCTTCAGTTAAATAAGTCCTCAGTGTAGTCTTAAAGTCAATTTTGTAAATTGACTCCTTTATTTCTAAAGGAAGTTTAAATAAGGATATAGGAAGGTTAAAAAATTTAATTGAGTTGTACAACGTGCCATGTTTAAGCACTTCCAGGGTGCTAACTAATCACAAATTTGATGTGGAAAAATGGTCGGTCTCGAGCAGAGCAGGAGTCGGGCCTGCAGCTTGTGGCACTCCGAGCCAGACGCCTTATTCACTGGACCACCGAGACGCTGCTCTCAGCGGACTAATTCTTGCGCCTTATACATCTTGAAGCGACGTAGACACCATCTACCGGCAACTTCGTTTAACTATGTATTAAGGATCTAACTAAGCTAAGGGATACGCTCTAACGACTGAACGGATGGCAAACTGTCAATTTTCCTTTAGTTGTAATACTAAAATGAAATAATTATTATACCTTAAAATTAGATAATAAACACTCTACAACCAAGAGCACAAGACCAATGATCACACCACTCAGTGAACACAATAGTTCACTGTTCAAAGCTGCATCGCGCTATCATTATTTGCATCGCGTAGTATATTATAACCATGAGAAATTATATTGTACGGTTTGAGCTATTTTGAAGGAGTTATTATATAACAACAGATCAGTAGAGGCACAGTAGGGTTTATTGATTATCATCATCATCATTAGTGTGCACGTCAGTACAAGTCGGTGCTATACAGGGTGAATTTATAGTCGTTCTGGAACGGAAAGGTTTAGGCACAGTCTCGATCAGTGATGTGCCAACTCGGAAAAAACAAAACTCGTAACAAAGTTAAAATTCACATAACTCGGGTTGAACTCGAGTTACGTAACTCGAGTTATCTGGATGGACAAGTGAATGCGTTTTGTTGAATTTTTACCAGTTTAGTCCCTCAGCTTTGCATTTTATCTATTTTTATTTTATTTTTAACTGCTTCAATTTTTTTATTATTTTTTATTAGGTATTTATTTATAATGTGTTGGGAGAGTTATACTAACTAAAGTTAGAAAGAAAATTATTGTTTGAAATAGAATCATTCATTTATGTATTTCTGACTTTAATTTTAATTTGAAAAAATATTTATATTTATTATCAATAAAACTATGACATTATATATGTCTTTTTTAAATAAAATCAGACTTACAACTTTTTTTTTTACATTATGATGCAGGTATGTATATAGGTTTATTTACTTTATTTCCCAAACTAAAGATTTTCTTTTAAATCGAACATAAAACACGGAAATCTACAACAATAACCGGCAGTTTAAACTCAAATGATCGGCAAACTTCGCTGCATGTCTTCGGTTTACGAACTCGAGTCAGAGAGAATTTAACTCGAGCGGGTTCGAGTTACGCCCAACTCGAGTTAACTCGAGTTAGGTACTCGAGTCGACCATCACTAGTCTCGATAATAGAACCGATCGGCACTGTCAATTTGAAAATCAACAAAAATAAATTACGAAAATGTTCCCTGCGTCGAATACTGTTCTCACCTTTGGGATGACTCCGCGAGGTATTTACTAGACGCGGTTGATGCTATGCAGAGATGACTCTGCATAGCGTCAAGTGCGTCTAGTAAATACCTGTAGTTTAGTAAATAAGGTGAGAACAGTACTCGACGCAGGGAAAATTTTCGTAATTTTTTTTTGTTGATTTTAAAATTTACAGTGCCGATCGGTTCTGTTATCGAAACTGTGCCTGAACCTTTCCGTTCCAGAACGACTATAAATTCAACCAGTATACACAGTCGGCAGAATCTATAGACCATTGGTGTAACTTTTAACAGGATCTTTGGTTGCAGCCTTCTCTACTTAAAAGGTACCTTTAAAATGTTTACATTATTTAAAAAGCTAGGTACCTATATAGGTAATAGCGTACACTACCTTACTTACTATTTTTGCGGATGCGAATGCGAATATTCGCAACCCCCCTGCTCCCCACTTATTAAGGGACCTTCTGTCTTAAGTTATCTAGTTCTCTTCTAATTTTGAAAATTAAAGAAGTGTCATTATTTTACAAACAAAACAGTCCTTTTGTTTTTTCCCACGGAACAGGATGGTCATTAAAGTAGATTACGTATAAAAATGGCTCAAGTGTTGACTCCTGCGGAACGCCTCTAGTAACTACAGATTCCTCTGAAAGTGTACATTTTAATATTGACCGTTTAAGTTTTATTGTTCAAATAGTTATGAAGTCAAAAGAATGATGCTCTTTATCACGCAGCGATGTTATTTCTTGATCAATGTTTCATGATGGACGCAATCAAATGCCTTAGACAAATTGCAAAACACACAAAGTGCATCCTGTTTATTTTCCCAGGCCTCGTAAATTTATTTCAATAACTCCACATCGGCTTGGAATGTCCTTCAGCATAGTCAAATTGTTCGTTCAGAGCACAGCGACAATACTTTCTCTCAAATTACAGAGTGCGATTCACAACATAATAGCAGGTAGGGGGAACCTTTGCTTGGGTAAGGGCCCCATTTCGGGACTAGGTAAGTCGCGGGCTGTACTAAGAAATAATATTATGTATTTTTTATCTGTTAACAAAAAGTTAAGAAAGTTGAGTGTTCCTCAATCGCGCTCTTACCCCTGCACCAATTTATTTCAATTCATAATCTGTCCCATGTTGAAGTCACATGCCTGCCATGGTACGGAGATGGTGGAGGACCGGGGTCCGGATGTTGCCTGTGTATGGTATACAGAGGTACCTACCTCTGTCCGCGCGTTAGACGCTCCGGCCCGGTACCGGCAGTCGGATGAGCTACAATTAATTAAGTGTGGGTACTAGAATCAAGTTAGGAAAGAAGCCTCTCGGCGCGTTCCGGAAGATAGCATGTCGCCATCTGTCGTCGGATAGTACATCATGTAACCCCGTCACGTTTGTTGTTATCCTACATATAAGACAAAAATGCAGGCTAGTGCCGCGAATAGGTATGTAAATAATGTTCAGCTCATTTCATCATTAACGATGTTATTTATTTTCGCAGAGTCGCAGTCGGTTCGATTCACGTTTCCGCCTCCATTCATGCGGGGCGGCGGGCGCGGGTGCGGGCGAGGGCGAGGCGGGCGGGCGGCGGGCGCCAGGGCGCAGGCGCGGCGGCGGCGCGCGGCGGCGGGCGGCAGTCGCGCCCCGGCCGCGGCGCCCCCAGCTCCCCGCGCGCTAGTGCCGAGCCGCCGCGCGCTCGCCGCATGCCGCGCCCGCGCCCGCGCTAGCGCTGGCGTGGCCGGCGAGCCGCCGCCGCGACCCCCACAGGTGAGCACCCGCCGCGACGCGCCGCGCCGCCCTCCACCGCCGCCGGTATTGACCGTGTGCGGACTGCGGACTCGGGCGTGGACGCTCCCGGTGATTGCGGCACCTCGCTCGACCGTTCGTAGCGAAACTCAAAGTAGTGTCTAGCCGAAGTCCTCGGACGGACCCGAGCCCGCTTTACACCTCGACGCCCGGTGCGCAGTGCCGGCCGCGACGTCGCACCGCAGCGCAAATGTAGAGATGGGAGCGAGCGGGCGAGGGCGGCGCGGTGCGCTTGTTTACAGTGTGCGGGCGCACGGATATAGCGAGGCGAGCGGCGTGCGGCGTGCGGCGTGCGCGGCCGAGGCGCGCTATAAATACGCGCGCCGCGCCGCTGACCCTCACCCACTACCCTCTAAACTTTGTTTATGTTAAATCCGCGCCGCACGCGGCCCACCGCTGACGACTCCCACCTATACCTATAGTCGGTTTTGTTTCGACTGCATCTTTGAAAAGAAAAACGGATACCGATTAATTGTTGCTTTTAAACCTGAGCGATCACCGAGTTACTTGGAGATCGTAACCTGCGGCAAGGCAGCGCCTCGATCGATGAGCGTTCCGACGTAAGACGACGGCCTCGCCTACGATCGTGGTTAACGAACCTGATTTTCGTTTAAAAAAAATTCCTAGTCGCGTCTGAACTTAATCTGTTATATAGATACCGTTCACGTAAACAGCGCTTCACCGGTCGAACGGAGAAGGTTTGGCTGCGATTGTCGGGCGGTCGGTCGGGCGCGGGCGGTGTCGGCGTGTAGTGAGCGGTGCGCGGTGCGCGGTGTGTAGTGAGCGGTGCGTGTGTTGCAGATGTGCAGCCTGGCAGCGCTGGCGCGCGGCTGCCGGCCCGCCGCCGCCAAGCCGTGCTGCCTGTGCTGGTGCTGCTGCTGCTCGTGCTCCTGGTACGTACCGCACCACACATCGGACTTTTCATCGTTGTTCTACTTTTTAAACCGTGCGACCTTCACTTATATATTACTAGCGGTTCCCTGCCACTCTTCGCTGTGACATTTGTATGGTGGTTTCGTGTACCAATGAGAAATAAGTAACAAACCAAAGGATGGGTACATTTCAAAAAAGTTTAATTTTGACCCGTTACCAAATTCCTAAGTGTTTCAGAAAATCCAATTAACAAGTTTCACATGAAAAAAAAAATCTATTCTGTGTTCAATGATCAGTTTTTAAAACGTCGTGGACACGCTTCAAAAAATAAATTCACTCTGATTCCCTAAACGCGCCAAAACTCTAACTTCAAAAATAACATGCAAAACATATCTGACCTCTTTTTTAGGCAGGTAAAGGGAGTGTCCTTCCGGTCGACTTTGTCCATTTTCTAACTTGACCACTTCCAAACTTGTCCACTTCCTAAATTGTCCACTCCTAAGTTGTCCTTTTCCTGAATTGGCCATTCCTTCATTCTTAATCCTTGAATGCAAAGATTGCGCAATCAAACTTCTCTTAAAAAAACAGTAATCTGGTAGTACCTTCTAAGTAGGTTGTTTATAATATTTTGTTCTGAAGCTGGCAGAATATAATTTTAAAAAAAGCGTACAGAGCCATCTATTGGTAAAATCACTTTTTAAAGCTATTTTATTCTTATTGCGAAGATGTAAATGATGCGAAAAGTAGCCTAAAACCATCTCAGAAACCTGTTGTAGATAGTGTCAAATTTTAAGCTCAATCGATTCAGTTGGTTTTTTAAGCGTGCACATACGCACAGAACATCATTGTTATATAAACCTATATAGATAATAAATATAGATAGATAGATAGATAGATTTGATATACGGACATTAGTTAGTTATTAACACGGCGCCATCTGATCTCAGAAGATTTTCTAAAAATTAAACTTCTAAGCAGGTAAATGCACAAATAAGTTGAGGCATGTCGCGAGAAACGTGTACCTATTACGACACTCTGGACTCTGGACGCAATCAAAATGAAAAGAGTAGGTTCTTTCCGTTGACCTAGAACTATGAAATTTGGCAAGTAAGTACCTACCTACTTAATATTTTGTAACACCTACATAAGATGAAAGACGTAGAAGTAGAAGGTGTATAGGCAGAGGCATATTATATGCCCACGTTTTACCTTTTAGATTTTGTCCTACATAATAGTTGGTGAACCGTATTGCCGCGTTGATATGGACAGGCGCTGGTTGTGACTGCCCGCTGTTGACATTTTTTAAGCCTTCAACTTGTCTTAACGACTACCATTTCATTGGCAAATAAAACAAACTATTATAAACTATATCAAGTCAATCCACGTAGCGCCCAACAGCCTAATGGGTCGGAGCCCCGGGTGGGCCCTCGGAAGGATGTCCCAGATCCCTATTTTCCTACTAAGTAATTATACTTAAATGCGATGGAATCGATTCTGATGAAATTTAACAGAGACAGAGATAGATTAGGAAAATTTCATCACGAGGACTGAGGTGCTGGCATTAGCTAGAAAATTCTATTCAAAGAAAAATGTCTTTCAATTATGTAAAAGTACAATTAATGAATAAAATTAACCCTTATATAAAAAAAAAAAAAAAAAATCAAAGACACCTGGATACATTTCTGCATCTCATCTTTTAAATCACTCACTTCAGAAGAAGTTCTCTCCACAGTATGAGTCGCACCTCTGCCCGACACGCGTTTGTCGGGATCGATATTATTATTATTTGAGAGAGAGTGACTTTTCTAGCCTTTCAAGCTAGTCTCACTGCGACCATTACTGATCTATTGTGATCGCCACTGCTTAAAGTTCTTGGCTGAGTCCTGCAAATTCCAGGAAGTGCAGTATCTTCATAGCCCCGATTCGTTTGATCTCACTTGGATCCAATATGAAGCCTCCACAATGCCCAGTAAGTGCCCTAACCAGGATGCGCAAGTTATTCCTGCTCAACGCCAAGACTTCTAAGGAATAAATAAATAAATAGTGTTCCATTCCTGGGGTATTCCTCCAGAGTTGGATAGTTGCAAAGAGACAGTAGGTGCCCAGGGTGAGCTTAACAAGACCTTTTGGTATACCGCAGATTGGTTCTGGACCTCTTCTGCTCGGCTTCTGCTCTAGCGAGTTCGTCGGCAATCTCATTGCCCTCGTACCCCACATGACCTGGCACCCATCTTAAAATAACCCTACTCTTCTCTCCCAGGGTGTTTAGTAATTGCATCAACTTTCGGCCAGTCTCAAGGTGAGAACATCTGAGTCCACGGCCAATAGTGCTGCTTGGCTATCTGAATGTATATTGATAATTTTGTTAAGGTGGATGCTTTGCTTTGCTGCACATTAAATAATGGCGTAAACCTCTGCCTGGAATATTGAGGAGTACTTTCCAAGATTGACACTCAGTCTTCTTTTAGGTTCCTCCCCATAAACTCCGCATCCTACCTTAGAACCGGATTTTGATCCGTCTGTATACTATCTGAGACTGCCTGGTTTCCAGGTAATATTACCTTGCTTCAGTCCTCTCTAGACGGAATTTCCACAGAATATAGTTTCTGTGTATGGATTTTTGTGTGCATTGTGTCCAATGGCATGCTCAAAACTGGGATTTCATTAACAGCGTCCTGTAGGGATCTCACGTTTTGTGAGAGCCATGTCACCTTGTCCGAGTTGCAGATTCTGTGCATGCTGGCCTTTGCCTCTCTCTCCAAGTATATTATGTAAAGGAGGAAGGTTTAGCAGTGCCTCTAGTGCCCCTGATCGGCGAGGTTGACATGACCCCTGTTGTGATAATACAAGCAGCCCGTTGTAGGCTGCTAATCGATAAGGAGAGGGTGGAATAAAGTAGGAGAACTCTTCAGAACCAAGCACTCGTGACCCCGCTGACTCAGTATTCTGTTAACGATCACTGCAGTAAGCAACATTCGCTATGGCCGGTCCCTACACCAGCCCATGGTCTTAGCAGCCTCTTGGCTATGAAGACCGGAGGAACGTCCGTAAGCGCTAAAGTTTGCCTCCGCAGCGACGAAGCCGAGTGGGTTGGTGTTTTTATGGATAAACTAGCGTCGAATGTTTATGCTGAGGATGTCCAGATTGTCCTTCCTTTAATTGTGTTCTGAAATAAATAAATAAATTAGTGAGTGAGGGTGGATAGGGTATAATAATAAATAATTTTAATGCGGTCCAGATCCAGGTCAAGATGAACCACAAGTTGCCGTCTACTCCCCTCACGCAACGCCGCGCCCGCACCGGTTCGCCCCACCACTGGACAGGCAGAGTAACTCCCGTGCAAAGTGCTATTAGACCCCTGTATTAACCTGCAAAGCCTCACCCTCGCCCGAAACATATGTAACGTACGCTAGTAGGTCACCCGATGATATCAAGGTAACACATGTTGACGATCAGCTCAAATACCTTATAGACAGTTAATGGAGAGGTGACGACTATGATGCTATAGTTAGTTCGATTTACCGTTGGGAATTCTGATTTCTTTCCACTATGCAATGTGTTTAGGTTTGGCTATAAGAAATCATCAATCAGTGTCAGATCTAGAGAATGTAGTGTATTGAGGAGTAATCTGTAACAAAATTCATGGATTATTGCCATTGCCAACTGCACATTATAACACACTGATGTTACTCACCAACTAGCGCGAGGTAGCTATGCAGAGAACTCTTTCCCAGGGCGCCTTGTTACAGAGTTTCTAGTGGGTGCGCAAGGGAGGCCAGGGCTCTGACGAAAACAGCCAATAGGGTGTACACACATATATTTATTAAATACACAGAGATACACAGAGACACACAGAGAGCTTATTCACTGATAGACACAAATATCACAGGTACCCAGAAGTATAGTCAGGGCTTAGGTACTAATACTACTCAATAGACCACTGCCGCGTGAGCAGGTAAAACGGGTAAGCAGCTAACTACACTTATAATTGGGTGACAATTACTGGCCTTGAGTCAAGCTGAGAGCAGCACAGCACGAGAATGCCACGTGGAGGCGGCTGGTTCCTCTCAAAACACCTCGCTCGTGTAGTCCACGTGTCTTTGGGTGTGGTTTTGCTAACCGTGGACGGGCCGCTTTTCCCCGTAGTAAAAAACCCTGTTATGACAAGTAAACGACAAATGAAATAACTGACATCGCGACCGACGAAATTCGAACCGCTTAGCAAACAAGAAATGACACTTACCGGTATCCCGGGTGTAGGTTGAAACAGAAACTTATTCTTTCTGAGGAAAATAAGTAAACTCAGACTAATTCCTTAACAGGTCCTCAGGTTGCAACTTACAACCTCCAAAGAAAAATTGAGGCGTGCCACTCAGAGTAATATCAATTTCCCTCGTCCTTAGCCGATCGTAAAAAGAGACTTGGAACTTTGTATCAGGGCTTTATCCCCTCTCTCACGTGGAATCGTCTCGAATTTCATCTAAAACCTGCTTTCATTGAATGCAAAAACGATTCGTCACTGATCCTTATGACATCCTGTCATTCTGACAGCAGAAATGTCACCACTGACAACCGATTAAAAAAAGATAACTCGATAAGGCTGCTTTCACATCCTGAATACTGCATCTATAGAAAACTAGCTGATGCGCGCGGCTTCGCCCGCGTGAAATTTGGTTCCTGTTCCCGCTTTTCGATAGGAACATTTTCCCGGGATGGAAAGAAGCCTATGTGTTATTCCAGACTATAAGCTATCTCTGTGCCAAATTTCAGCCCAATCCGTTCAGCCGTTAGAGCGTGATTGAGTAACAAACATCCAAACATCTAAACATCCAAACATCTTCACAAACTTTCACATTTATAATATTAGTAGGATAAATGCTACAACATTTGTGACTCTTGGAATGTTCTTGGTGCAAAAGAATTTTTCTTGGCCAAATGCGGTCGTTCTTTTCTGCAAATCCTCTTTTAATCCCAACTTTCTACTAATCCTATTAATATTGGTTTATATGCCACGTTGTTCGTCGTGTGAGGCTTAGGTGTTTTGGATGAAGCTTTAACGACTTTTTAATAATAAATAAATAATAAATAAAAAATGTTTATTGAATCACATATTATACATCAGAACTTTGAACGAAAACTGATTCCCAAGCGAGGCTATTATTGCCTGTGTGTGTGTGTGTGTGTGTGTGTGTGTGTGTGTGTGTGTGTGTGTGTGTGTGTGTGTGTGTGTGTGTGTGTGTGTGTGTGTGTGTGTGTGTGTGTGTGTGTGTGTGTGTGTGTGTGTGTGTGTGTGTGTGTGTGGGGGAGTGTGCATGCTTACTATGCCAGGTATGTCAGTAATTCTTCTGTCTTATAGTAGTCTAACCGTTTTTAACCATGTTGTTAATTTATGTATTCTTTCTTGTTTACTTGTTTTCGAAATTTTTAATATTTTGTTTACAGTATTATATATTTTACAACTTAGACTAGCATATTGATTTCTTCCAAAAGAGGTTTTACAAGGTAGGTACTACTGAAAATACAGGTTTAATGTCTCGTTTATTTGCATCAGTTGCAGGTACAGACTCATGCTTTTTAGACGCGCTCTGGGAGGTTGATGTGCGAATAGACCGACGTATCCCAGTAGTTCCGGATAGAGTGTTGAGAGTCTGTCTCTTGCTTCACCTTCTATAATCTGCAAGCTGCGATTCGTCTTACGGCAGGTGGTGCGATACCGGCTAGCTTATTATAAATGTGAAAGTTTGTGAAGATGTTTGGATGTTAGTTACTCAATCATACTCTAACGGCTTAACGGATTAGGTTGAAATTTGATACAAAGATAGCTTATAGTCTGAAATAACACATAGGCTACTTTTCATCCCACTGAGGTCACTAGATGATAAACTGACATAACCACCATTGATTGCTTTACCCTTCTGAATGTGGCTAATGTAGATTACCTCAAGTGCATCGCATAGTAACAGTCGTGATGACTGTGTCAGTGTTGGCTGACGAACCCAGCTAGCCGTTGTTCGGTGTCTGGTGTGCTAAAATGGTGCAGAATATCCCTATGACTCCGACAATCTCTCGCACCTTTGATTTCCGATCGACCAATACCAAATCGTGATTTTTTTTCAATGTAGTTGTGTGCAAAGACCTGATCTGGGCGTCTAGAAAGCTCAGCATCTTCAGTGTTTATGCAGCCACAGAAAATGCATTTAAGGCAACCATTAAGACCGAATTGTGCAGCAAAGTATAATATAAAATTTCAGTTTAGGCACAATAAATGATAAAAAAAATTAAATTAAAAATTTAAAAAACCCCCGACTCACAAAAAAAGAGCAATAAAAAACCTGTAAAAAGTAAAAAATAACTTTTATATTATGACCTATCTACCCTAAGTATTGAACCTTTATTATTATTATAGGGAGCTATATTATTTACGTATTCATATTTTTAACTAACAGTTTGTCTCGTCGGGGACCGCTCACCTAATCATATTATAACCTAATCGGGTTTTTTAAATTTTTAATTTAATTTTTATTTTATTATTTTTATAGGGATAACTTAATTATTACTTAAGTATAATAGCTAATTCATTACTTAATATCAACATACTTACAGTCTATCAACAATTATTCAGAGGTAATGCGAATTGCGCGGAGTGTGGATACAGAATTAGAAATACGTTCCACTCCTCATATCTTTCGAATGGCTTAACCGATTTTCATAAAACTTGCGGTATCGTGATGAATAAGTTATGACTTTTCATTTGATACCAAAAATTTTTCATCACCACTTTCATCCCTCATATCTTTGAAATGGCTGAACCGATTTTTATAAAACATAGCTAAGAACACTCTCCCCTAACCCATCTTTCAAACAAAAGAAACAGAATCAAAATTGGTTCATCCGTTTGGGAGCTACGATGCCACAGACAAACTTACAAACACACACACACACACACACACCCCGACACACGTCAAACTTATAACACCCCGTTCGGGTTTCCGTCGGGGGTTAAAAATGATCCAATGGAGTCTTTTGATCCCCACATGAAATAGAATCGGCACAGAAAAAATATTTTTGAACTTTTTGCATTTTTTGGCTAACTGTAAGATTTTTGCAAAATCTGTGAATGCAGTTCAAAATATCTCAAAAAGTTAGGGAAGGTCTCCTAAGAACGTTTTGCTGTAACTACAACGGTTAAGATAATTTCTCTTAATGACCCGTTTCAAAAAAACACCTTGTTTGTATACATATATGCACAATTTGAACACAATAAAAGGCGAAATTTTGGCAAGATCCAGGACACAACGAGCACAGCTAACACCTTCGGTTTCCTTTTTTTTTTCCTTCTTTTTTAACGTAACGTTTTTTTAACCAGAGCGTCACTCACACCTTCCCTCCCTTCCTATCCTCACATCCACACATAACCTCTCCACTCCCACCCCAACGTAGGCGGACATCAACCGTATAAAAAAACGCAATGGCAAATGTTAATTTAAATATTTCTACCCAAGAAGGTACCCGAACACCGTCCGGGGAATCCTTTGCCGTGGCTGGTGATCGAATAGATACCCATTTGGTGACCAGTCATGACGACCCCCGCCCGTTTCAGCCCGGGTGGTATATATAGGAAGGGTCACCACCGCTCGACAGGCCCGAGGGTGTGCCTAAAACCCCACCTAGAAAAGCGACGCGGAAGACGCGTCGACCCCCGCTGGCTTGGAGATAGAGTCAGCCGTGGACATGGGTACCGAGATCGATGGTACCCTCGGTCTCGGTATCTATGCCGAAGTAGGTAGGAAACGACCTAGGTCGAGCGGATCAGGGAAAGGCTTGTTCCGCCGGCCTGGGTCAGAGTCCTCGAGCGACGAGGACTTGCCTGAAAAGTAGTTGCTACCACTGCGGGTAGAGGTTGGATAACCGACCTCTACAGATACGTAGCGAGGGTTCTAGAGCCGCCGGTAATTGCGCCCCCGCTGCCCAGTGGGAAGGTCACGGAGGTAACGGCAGCCAAGGAGATAATGGCGGCTCTTGCCCGCATTTCTGGCGCCGTAACAGGCGCCAAAAATGTAGCGGGTAAGGGTAAGAAAAGGGTAGTGGCAGAAACCGTCACAGGCGCCACCAAGACATTGGAGGACCTCCTCGATAGGAGCGTCACCAACGAGGAGGGGAAAATGCAGGCTCGGGTTGCGAGCCTGGAGGCGGAGCTTGCCGACTGCCGCAATCAGCAACATCTGATGCGGGAGGACATGCCCAGTGGACCGGGAGGCTCACGGTGTGAAATCCCCCGCTTCCCAAAAGGCCCCTGCTGGTGCACTTCCTAAGGTGACACCGAGCGTGGTCCTCGAGAACTGGGCATATTGTCCAGCGCTGGCGGCACCCATCGTCGACTGCACCCGGTGGGGCCCCCAGCAGTCCTAAGCAGAAGGCCTCTACCCCGACCGCTACTAAGAACGCGGCAAATGAGAGGAATGGCAACCCCGCCTCCCCCAGCACAGCCAGTGCTCCCATTGCATCCCATAATCCCTCCAGAAAGATGGTCTGGGAGGTGGTGGGAGCAAAAAAGAAGGCGTCTAAGGCCGCCAATAAGGCGGCAAAGCGGCAAAAGCCGCCGCTACAGCGGTAAAGGTTACTGCATCGAAGGCGAAGGCGCCAAAGAGGATCCGTGCTCCACGTTTAACTGTCGTCGTCCTTACAGTGACGACAGAGGGCATGGCGAGGGGCGTGGGGTACGCCGAAGTCCTGAGGTAGGCGAAGGTCTCGGTGGACCTAAAGGCCCTCGACATAGGAGGAGGGCTCCGGTGCAAAGTAACGTGCACTGGAGCTTGCCTCCTCCAGGTCTCGGGCGCCACCAGCGGCCCCAAGGCTGATCGCTATGATGCCCTAGCGGCTAAGTTAAGGGAGTTGCCGGACGCGGGAGACGTCCGGCGTCACCAGACCCAACAAATGCGCCGGTCTGCGCATTATGGGTTTGGATGACGCGGCCACGACGGAGGATATAATCTCTACCGTCGTCGTGTAAACGAGCGGCTGCCCTGGGGACTAGACAAGGCACTATTCGCTTTTGCCCTACTGGTCAAGGGTCGGCAGTCGTGAGCGGCGGAAAAAAATTCGCGGACGGACGGAGCCTCCTTATTGGGGGCTTCCTGAAAGCTCAGGTGCATCTCCTGCAGCCCCGCGAAGCCAGGTGCTATAGGTGCCTGGTCGTGGGGCATGTGGTGGTGCAGTGCACAGCGGAAGTCACCGTGGGAGATCGGTGCTTCCGCTGTGGTCAACCCGGTCACACGGCCCTTGCATGTGACGCTCTGCTAGCCCTGGTGCTCAGGACCTTCTGTACCAGAGCTTCAGGCAGTCGTCCATTAACGTGGTCGTTGTCGCCGAGCCGTACTGGGTTCAAAGTTCAAAATTTTACAAAATTTTAACAGTTTCGAGTTGGATTTATCGTATTTCCCACAGAATAATAAACACATTTCCGTACGAAATGTCTGGGAAACGTTTTTGGCGATTTTTGTCTTTCCTAGTACTCAAAGCTAAAATGATCCCATAGTCTTTTGATCCCCACATGAAAAAGAATCGATGGGCACAAAAAAATAAAAAATTTAAAATAATTAAAACAAGGTATTTCCGTACGAAATGTATGTGAAACGTTTTTAGCGATTTCTGTTTTTCCTAGTACTCAAAGCTAAAATGATCCAATAGAGTCTTTTGATCCCCACATGAAATGGAAATTTTTTGGACGATTTGCATTTTTTTTGCGAACTGTAAGATTTTTGCCAAATCTGTAAATGTAGTTCAAAATATCTCACAAAGTTAGGGAATGTCTCCTAAGAACGTTTTGCTGCAACTACAACGGTTAAGGGACTTGCCCTTACTGCCCCGTTTCAAAAATACACCCTGTATTTGTAACTAGGTATAATGTGTTAAATGACGTTTTTCCAAAAGACTTGGAAGAAACATTCTGTAGTCTGAGTTTTTGGTACAATTTTTCTTCTAGATGTAAGTACGCATTTTTGAACGCTTCATTAGATTTCTTTGTGTAGAAACTTGGTATAAGTAATTTATCTTTGTAACAATAGAGCAGGTTCATGAGTAGTGAACGGATTTTGATGTGAGTTCTTTTTATAAGAAAGATCTTGGTCTGATTTAAAATTTTACGTTTGTTTGATCGCAATCGGTTGAGTAGAACCGATAATATGAACAAAAATAGATCAATCGAGGTTGGATTTTCGTGAGATCATTATTCTTTTGGTCGTGATAACCGACATTCACGCGGGCGAAGCCGCAGGCTCTGACTTGTGTATACTATGTATGTATTTTATAAATATGTAAGTATGTTTATCAGTTGTGTGGATAGTAACGCGTGTGTTTGCCCGCAGCCTGGCGGCGCGCGGGTCGGACGGCGGCGCCGGCAAGAAGCTGCACGAGCCCGGCCCGCAGGAGCCGCCGCTCACCGACGGAGACGCGCCGTGAGTCTCACACCTACCTACCTACCTACCTACCTATCTACTGCCACAGCCCACAGAGTTACTAATAGTTCTAAGTAAACTTACGGATTCAGGGAGATATTGCGTTTAAACTAAATCCCGCCTAGCTAAAGGCAGTGTGCGAGATTAATTACTACGAGTATGTGGTGCTGCCTTTTTATCCAAGCATACCTATGCAGCCTACTCTAAGGTATATCGCAACAGTTATTACTAATTACGATTCGTTATTGTTACTTACGGTACAGTGCAGTTTTCCCTACTAATCTCAGAAGCAATATAAACAGATATTTAGGTAAAAATCAAAATATTTTTAACAAAAAAGAAATCGACTTCAAACAAAACTAAAAACTGAAAAATAAAATTTACTTAGCACAAAGTTAGTATATTCTGATTTATCAGATAGGTATCATTTAATATAATACAGAAATCGGTGCCCAGTAAAACTATGTAGGCTTAGGTAGGCATTATTTATCTCTCTCATAGTCATATTGGCACCGACTTCAGTATTATATTTAACTAGCTGATGCGCGCGGCTTCGCACGCGTGAAATGTGTTTAAATAAACAAATAATATCAAAAAATATATAATGTCGGACTATACGCGTCGAAAAGCCAAATCGAAATACAGAAATTGTATACGGTTGGAAAGGGCATCTCAACGGGTTTACCACTGGTGACCGAAATTCATTTGATCATTTGACGTATGACCGAAAAAAACATTAGGCCATTCTACTACTGATCGAATGAACAATTGACCAAAAGAGTTTTTATCGAACAAACATTTGGTATTTTTACTACTGACCGAATGAACGTTTGGTCGAAAAACAGTTGACTCAATAATAAAGACTCTTTTGGTCAATTGTTCATTCGATCAGTAGTAGAATGGCCTAATGTTTTTTCGGTCACACGTCAAATGATCAAATGAATTTCGGTCACCAGTGGTAAACCGCATCTCAACAGCAATCGAATGGTACTAGGGAATGCAATCCCGCAACAAGATTGTAATCCCGGTATTTGCGGGACTGAGCAATCTCAGTCCCGCGGGATCCCGGTATTTGCGGGATCCCGCATATTTCTGAAAGTCATTGAGAAAAGAATAGAATTCTGTATCATACATCCATCTAGAACTGAAAAATAGTCACCCCCTTAATCCCCATACAGGCAGGACGAGGCATATGGTCTCATCTCATACCTAATGTCCTTTTCTCAAAATTTCCCATTCTCAAAATATGTGCACTACAGGATTAACCCCGCTCAATCCGACTTGGATAGGTTAGGTTAGAAGGCTAAGGCGGGAGCGGAGCGCAACGAAGCTTCCGCATTAGTCTTCGTGGTTATTTTTTTTATATCGTAACACATATTTGGAGAAAGGGACATTTTGAAAAAAGGACATTTCGCGAAAAGGACATTTTGAGAAAAGGACATTTCGCAAAAAGGACATTTTGAGAAAAAGACATTTCGAGAAAAGGACATTTCGAGAAAAGGACATAATGAGAAAGAACATTTCGAGAAAAGGACATTATGAGATGAGACGAGCCGGGCCTTCAACTTGACTTAGCTGCCATTTTACCGGCAAACGGGACCAATGGCTTAACGTGCCATCCGAAGCACGGCAACGGTCAAATAAATGTAACAAAGTGGTCACCCATCTAAGGACCGGCCATAGTAAATGTAACTTACTGCAGTGATCTTTTACAGAACACTGAGTCCGCGGGGCACAAGGAAAAATAAATTATTTAATATTACTTTTGTATTGAGATTATTAAACCGATATACATATCTATACATATAATAAAACTGTTGAGGGTCGAGAGTCTGTACATGAAAGATATTTTGAAAATTTTATTTGTAGGGCGTTCTCTAATCGATACTGAAGCCGAAAATGTAATTTAAATTTTTCATGTCTGTCTGTCTGTCTGTCTGTCTGTCTGTCTGTCTGTCTGTCTGTATCCCGAATAAGTATCACGCCAAAACTACTGCGTCGATTTGACTGAAACTTGGTACAATCAGAGCTTATAATGCGAGGAAGGTTCTAGGATACTTTTGATCCCGATATTTTGCGCGGTTCCTTTGGGAGACGGGATGAAAGACAAAACGGTTTTTTAGTTGTAACTTCAGAATGCGTGGTCCGATTCCATAAATTTTTTCAGTGTTGAAATGGAAATACTCTAAGGATTATTTCGCACAATTTTCAATGTTTAGGATTTTGTGGTTCAGGAATTAGAGGCATTTCAACTTTCGCGAAACCTAAAAATTAAGAATTTCTTTAAATCTAAACTGGCGTGTTGGCTTAATCATAAAAGACTTAATCATTAAGCTCTTTTATGATTAAGCAAACAGGGCAGTTTCATACGCTCCCATGAGTCTGTTTTTGTTAAGTAATAAAATAGCTACTGCAAATTATTAGAAGCGCAGAAAACATAGCATGTCAAAATTTTTGTCTGCCAAACGACTCCTAACTTTAGATGTCAGATAGCCAGCAAGCAATGTACGAGATAATTGAATACTTTTATAGTACGAGAAAAGTCAAATCTCCCTGATTAAATCACTAAACTCAAATAAGTACGTTATTAGGTTATATATTACGTCACAATTACAAAAAACTTTCTCAAACCAAATCAGTTTGTGCGATTCCGCTTACAGAATAACACATGGCGTTTACCTTTGCACAATCCCGCTAATCCCGCGGGATCCCGCACGATTTACGTGCGGGACTGGTCCCGCAAAAATACTGCGGGATCCCGGTATTTCGGGATCCCGGTATCCCGGTATTGCATTCCCTAAATGGTACCAATAAAACACCATAATTATGATCGAGTCAAGCAGTGCCGGCAACGTAAAGTAATGAATGCGGCCGAGCGGATCAACGACGGTGCCAGTACATCTGCAGCTGGGACGGCTGGAATGGTTCGTTACGAGACGTATTCACGTTAAAACCAACGGCCTTGTGCCCCGACACAGCCCCACCCGTATTTTGTTAAAAATATTTTTGCACTATTTTTAGTGACGTGTAGACTGAAAATCTATCTATGTAGGTGTAAAGTTCTCGACAGTACAAATTAATGAAGCCCAAACACAAGGTAACTGCTGTATATCGTTAGGGATCGTTAGGGGTTATCGTTCTCTCTACTGTCTTTCGTCTCCATCATCAGATCGACTCCAGACCTTCATTAAGTTGTACTACCTTAAAGCCCTTAATAAAAAAAATTACAAATGCCTTAGATGCCCCTACAATTTTTAAAAGTTCCCTTTGGTTTCTCCAGGATGCAATCATCAGATCCTGATACCCTGGATATGGGACCACCTCAGAAGTAGCCTCATTCAAACAAAAAAAAAATCAAATTCCATCCATAATTGGCGCCGCTATCGCGTAACATACATAGAAAAAAAACATAGCGTACGAATTGAGAACCTCCTCCTTTTTGAAGGCGGTTAAAAACATGCAAAACTAAGCTCCGAGACGGCCGATCACATGTTTGTGCGTGCCGCGACACTCGTGTGTGCTCACAAACACGAGGGTTCTCTGACTGATCTAGACCTCCCGGTTCGGGCGGGCTATATTTGATTATAGCCGAGTGACAAAGGGCTAATGCCTGAGCTTCCTTCTTTACACTCTTAAGCCCGACCGGCTGGTACAGTACCTAGGTACACTATAACACGCCGTCCGTTATGACTAGGTGACATACTATCTATACAATTAGGCAAGGCTTTTTTGTGGGGGCACGCACTGCCCCTATAAGGAATATCGAAAATATATAATAGAGGACGACACGCAGTTTCACCCGCGTAGCTCCCGTTCCCGGGAATACGGTAAAATATAGCCTTTGTTCACCGGGAAGAGTGTAGCTTTCCAACAGTGAAAGAATTTTTCAAATCGATCCTGTAGTTTCGGAGCCTGTTCGATGCATACAAACAAACAAACATACAAACAATCTAATCTTTCTTCTTTATAATATTAGTACAGAGTATAGATAAAATAAAAAAAGAAAGAATTCTAAAAACGATCTACCTATATAATCTAATAGTGAATACTAAATCTACTAGTAGCTGTCACTCGTCGAATCCACTTGGCGTTTGGGCAGTGTTCGGGAAGTAGCGGAATATCTTTTTGTCCAAAGTACCGCAATGTCTGAAGAACACGGTTTTTGACCAGTGTGTGTTCCCAGTGATGGATGACTTATGGAACTGAGACGTGGCCATTGAAAGAGAGGCTAGCTGTCATCCAGAGGATTATGCTCGGATATCCCTTCGTGATCGAATCCGCAACGAGAAAATACGAAGGCAGACCCGAGTTATCGACATCGTGAAAAGAATCGTCCGATTGAAGTGGCAGTGCACGGGCCATACTGTAAGAGTATCATTGAGTTGATGGCCAATGGGGTCACAAAGTGCTCGAGTGGCGTCTACGTACCGCAAAAGGCAGAGTGGGGAGACCTCCTGCGAGGGTGGACACATGACCCAATTAAGGTCGCGGGAGGGGAGCCTACTGGAGCGGGCGGCACAAGACCGAACCTTGTGGTGTTCTTTGGGAGAGGCCTAGCACCGTCTGCAGGGAGCCTATACCCAGCAGCGGGCGCTAAAATAGTTGAGATGAAGATGATGATGAAATCTAGTAGCATAAAGCATTTTCGCGCTTCACACTGTAAGGCCCGTTAAAAGGGTTTAAAACCACAGGCCGCTTCTGTGGTTTATATCAGGAAGCCTAGTTGTACCCTATAGAGGATGTATTCGGGAGCCCGGACAGACTAGGTCGCCAGATTTAACTGGTGACCACTTCTTAGGTATATTCATCACCACTTCAAGACGACGCCGACGCGCGAAGAGTACAGTGTACACTGATTCTGAACGAATCCACACCACGGTGAACATTTTCATAGAGATTTTCGTCATCGCAGTTCCGAAAAACCGCTGTGCCCGAAGCATGGTAGAGCGAAGGTCCCTATAAACAGCCTGCGCTTTTTCCGCTCAAAAAGCTCTGCCTTAAGCAAAGTGTGAAAGGAGCAACCTGAAAAGGCTCTTAAGACCCCCTCCTTGGTGGACTATTGGCCGTGGGTGACGGCGACGACAGCGACGTGCGCCTCGCACGAAGCGCACGTCTTGTTCAACGTGACCAGGCCCGGTGTGCCACGTGGAGATTGTCATACTCATATCATACCCGACGTCCCTTTAAAATAAGTATTTCACAATTTTTGAAGTAAGACTTCTTTAGGCGCGACTAAAGGTAACTCAGATATTTTTTCCGACGGAAGTAACGCATACTATTCCGTGTGTGTGAGAGTGAATAGCGTAAACCCGCTTTCAAAATTCGAATGAATGATATTAATATACAAGCTGTTGATTTGGTCGTGCACAAGCCTCCTTCAGTGCGTAGTGTACTATAGGTATTATCGATTGCAAGCAACACAAACATACCTACGTAGATAACAAAACCCCAACAATCCTGTTTTTAGTGAAATATGATTTACGAAGAAAAAATCTTCACCCGTGTATTTAATGTTTACGTCGCCGAGCCAACGCTAAAGCGCAAGTCACACTGCCAGCGGGCGGGTGAGCGAGCTAGGCACACTGCGAGCTGCCGAATAACCTACGTGGCTGATGCGAGCGAAGCTACTCGTTTTCGTCGTTAGGCGCGCCCGCTTCGCTAGCTTAACTACCGTCCTCCCCGTTTCGGGTACTCAGACTAGTCGTCGCTTGTCATTCGAATAGCAGTGTCCACGTGTCTAGTCTCATCCGCACTACCCGGTTCGCCCTTCCGTATGTAGTTTTTGGTGTAAACCCCATAGTTTAGCTCGGCAATGCCGCGTAGTTTGCATAACTTCAATATCTCACTTCACCCGCCCGCCTAGCTCGCTCGCCCGCCCGCTGGCGGTGTGGCCTGGGCTTAAAGCTAGACAATAGTAGGTACCTAGATAATGCGGCTACGTATCGCATCTCATGGCTCCTCTACACTGCCCGCGAAGTTGAACGAAGTTAAATGAATACGATAGTGTAAAGAGGCACTTCGGCTTACCTCGTCAAAAACTATACCTCCCCTCAGGCGACTTTATTTGCTGTCGATTTTTGCGCCTCAGTCAATGGGCCCAAAGATGCGGGAAGTGCGTTCACGAAGTACCTCTCTACACTACTTGGCCGACATCGTGTGTGCCGGTGCTTTGCCGGCGCGTGATTTAAGCTATAATTAGTGCTTTGGTGTATGTGATCCAATTATCAGCGTCAAACAGTGGTCAGGAGCAAATTATGTTGTTCCTGGAAACTCTGCCACACAAATTTCTTTGTTCATTACAAACGGCGGCAATGTGCGTGCGCAGGCTACTTATTTTTTTTTTTTTTTTTTTCAAAGTCTTTATTGCATAAAAATAATTAAATAACATGTAACATCTCCAGTGTAAATTAGATCCTAGAGGTTAACAAAATGTATAGGGTACATTACATTACTCAAAGCTACAATGCTTTTTAAGAATTTATAGGCATTGATATTTATAGGTCGGTAGGATCAGAAAATATCAAGGTACTTACTTAAGTATTACATAAGATTGTCTAAATATATGCAGGCTTTAGTACAGCATTACATTTTTTGCATACCTACTTCATTTACTACTAAACAAACAAAAACAATTATAGCTACAAACGCTAACTTTATTAAATAAAATAATAATTCAAGCAACCATAAAATATGCAGGTATTAAAATAAAAACTATTCAATTGACGATGCAACGAACACAAAAGATCGGTTATTATCAGGCAAACAAGTTTATCAATGGGTGCGCGTAGCAGAGCTGCAGAGGCGGCGCGCCCGGCCAAATCGGTCTGTAATCCGAGGCAGTATGAATGTAAACCGCGCGTACCGCTCCGCAATGCGTAACGTCCCGTGCAGGCTAAGCATGCAGTCTATTCATCGCACTCAAGAAACAAGTGGTGAGGTAACTTGTATCGATTATATTTATCGATGAATGGAAGATTTTTCTTACGGGTTTTACCTATGTTATTAATATATTTATTTAGGCTTGGTTTACTGTGCAAATAAAACTTTTTAGATAGTTTATAAATGAATTCATTTAAAGTTGGTAGTTTGATTCTAAAATGTAATTTCTTTAGGTTTGTTCGAAAGGGAGTGTTGAATGCGTATTTAAGTGACTTGTTTTGGACGACTTGTAGACTATTGATGTTGGTAAAGCAAGTACTGCTCCACACTGGGCAAGCGTAAGTGAGACAAGGTCGAATTAATGTGCAGTATAAATTCAATTTAGTTTTACTACTAAGACAGGAACCTCTATTGAGAATAGGACTTAATGCGTTCAATGCTTTCGTGCCTTTAAGTTTTAATTTTTTAGTGTTATCACTCCAGTTAAGCTTATTGTCTAGCATAGTGCCCAAGTATTTAACAGAATGACTCCATTCGATCTCATGTCCCTCGATTTTGAGGTTTCTGTTAGGGAGCGACCGCTGCCTTGAAAACAAAATCGCTTCCGTTTTTGCAGCATTGATTTTTAATTTCCATTTGTGAAAGTAGGCGGTTAATAGCTCAATCGACAAATTTAAGCGGTCTATTATTAAATCAACATCCACTGAAGATGTAAAAGATGCTGTGTCGTCCGCAAAGCAGGCAAGGCTGGTATGTGGTTGTATTGGCATATCATTAAGGTAAAGTAAAAAGAGTCGAGGGCCAAGGATCGATCCCTGTGGGACGCCAGCAGGGACCGGTCGCGGACCCGAACTTGAATTATTTACGTAAACCTTAAAGGTCCGGTGGTCCAAGTATGATCTGATTAATTTTATCAGTGATATGGGGACACCTGATAGGAGCATCTTGTGAATGAGGGCTTCGTGCCAGACAGTGTCAAATGCTTTTTCGATGTCTAGCAGAAACATGCCTGTTGGTTTGTTCAAATTAAGGTTATATGACACGGTTTCTGCCACTCTAGCCAGCTGATGGGTGGTTGAGTGTCCAGCTCGAAAACCAAACTGTTCGTTCATCAAGATATTTTCTGTCGCTTGATTAAGGCGACAATACACAACTTTTTCAAAAAGTTTGCCTAAGCATGGAAGGAGACTAATTGGCCGGTAACCAGTCGGGTCTAAGGGATCTTTACCAGGCTTATGGATAGCGATCACTTTCGCAACTTTCCAGGCAGTTGGAAAATAATTATTCCGCAAACAGCCGTTGAACACCTTTGTTAGTAGGACGATACATTTACGAGGTAAATGTTTAATGAGCTGGTTCGATATTTCGTCCGGGCCAGCTGCTTTTCCCTTTTTCAGAGTTGATATACACTTGACTAGTTCAGGCGGTCTAACCAATTGGGCACAGTAGTCGTCATCGTTTAGGTTGCTTATAGCATACGAAGAGGTAATAACGTTGGACTGTTCGTTACTGTTCCATTTGTGAGTAAGGACCATGTTATTAGCAAAGCTATCCGCCAAGATTTCACATTTTTCGTTAGCGTTGGAAGTTATCGTGCCGTCATTAGCCTTGAGTGAGGGTGTGAAAGATGTGGGAGTTGTTTTCAGCCCTTTGGCAATCCGCCAAAGGTCTGCGCAGGGATTGTCGACTTTTTTTAATTTACGATTCCAGAGTTCGTCACGGTGGGATTTTAAGGCATCGTTGATATTACGTTGAAGGTGTTTCACTTGAATGTTAAGACTTTTGCGAATGACGCTGTTAGTTTCTTTGGCAGAAATACGATGCAAGTTATTTTTGTACCTAATTTTCCTTTTGATACACCTTGGTAAGGATGTTTCCCAGGGTTTCAAGGTCGTGGTTGGAATAAAAGCATCCCTAGCTGCGACCATGGTGCGTTGGAAGTGTGAAATTACTAAATCGATATAGTTTTTAGATTTATATGTCTCCTTGTCCAGGTAAATGTTGCTATTAAGATACTGCCGGTAACCACTCCAGTCTGCCTTTAGGTAATTTAATTTTTGTATGGGCTTACGGTGGGTCTTGATAGTCAGTCGGACAAACACAGGCAAGTGGTTGGAAGAAAGTGCATACACAGTATCAATAGAGTCAACTGTGTGTACGTTCTTAGATATTACTAAGTCGGGATTTGTGGGTTCACTTTCACCATTATAGTGAACTAGAGTGGGTTCGCTAGGACAATGAATAGAAAATTCGTCATTCAACATTAAATCACATAACATTTTACCGTGGGCATTAGTAGAACCTGGCGACCAATAGGGATGTCTAGCATTTAAGTCACCCATCATTATCACTTTACTGCCTGAGGACATGAGAGCGCTTATATCATTAATAAGCAGCGTCATGTTGGGTGATTGGTATACCGAGTAAATGATGAGGTTTCCGCAGGACAAGTTCAGGGATATGCCTATGGCTTCTAAATTATGTGTCGGCGGGGTGACTACAATGTTATGTTCTAGATCGTCTCTGACCAGGATTGCCACACCCTGGCCAGAGCCATCTGCACGTCCATCGGCTCTATAGCAAGTAAAGCCTGGAAAACGAAGGGTGAGACGCTTGGTTAGCCTTGTCTCATTGAGTGCGATGATGTCGACATCAAGCTCGCCTACCGCAAGCGACCTTAATTCATTCTGCTTTTTGTGGATGCCATCGGCATTCCAATAAAGTATGCGTAACTCGGAGAAATTAAAAATAATTACCTACATGTGACAGAATAAGTATAACTTTGTCCATAAAAGTCTCACACTTGATGAAATCCTGCTTGAGGGTCTTGATGGTTGAGAGTATTAGCAGCATTTCACTCGTCACTGCATCTCTAGGGGTGTTAGCATTGTTCTCCTTCGACGATACCACTTGCACATTGGCCCGAGGAAGCGGCTGTAGATGGTCGGGTGATTCTGAAGCATAGTGTGGATTTTGCTGCGTGTTGAGCATCTGAGCGTATGTTCTTGGTATTTGCAGAGGGCTTTATTGGATGAGATTTTGCATTCTTTATGATATCCCGAATTGATTCGCGTTTGGTTTTGATGCGTTCCAAGTACTTTAGCCGCTCTTTGCACTGAGAATAATTGGCTGGATGGTCTTGGTCACAATTGCAGCATCGTACAGATTTGGAAAAGCCTTTGTCAGGGCATTGTGAAGTGGGATGTCCCAGCGAGCATTTAACGCATCTTGCAGGTTTATTGCAGTTCCGGGAGGCATGTCCAAAATTCTGACATCGATAACATTGAGTACAGTTTTTGTTCCCATTTTTGAAGCGCTCAATAGTAATAACGCAGTTCGCTAGATATTTAATTTTTTTGAACTTGGCCATGTCTGTTCCAGTTGGCAGTTGAATTATTATTGGCGGGCATTGGACAGGTTTACTGAGCTTCATAGCTGATGCGGTAGCTCCGGGAAAGCCTAATTCCTCTAATTCTTTAGTTAGGGAATCTATGAGGTTTGCTGGTAATCCTTTGATGACGACCTTTGGTAATTTTTCATCCTTTCTGGAGAAAGTATGGAACGAGATATTTTCACCAAGTAGTCCGGCCTTGATAACTTGGTGTCCATCCGGTGAGAGGCACTGTATCTTAACTCGGTTGTTACCTTTGTATTCAATATGGTACTTCTTATCATACTTGTCGATGGTATCCTTAAGGTTCTGGTGGGTCCAGCTATCAGGAATGTCAATGATGACCGGGGGGACTCCTCTCGGTTGTCTTTTCATGGAAGCATTTTTGTAGGGCTCCGATACTTCATGAGCGGTATCCACTGGGAGACCGCTAAAACGATTTTTAGTGCTAGTCTCACTGTTTATCGGTGTACGCTTTGGGACAGCGATTCTTTTCGGAAAGCGCCATTGGTTGATCTCATCCCCTGGTCTTTTGTTTGAGTTTCTAGTCAGATCAGGATTCGACGACGATCGTACAACAAACTTTTCCATATTATCGACAGCGGTACATCACTAGCGATTCGGACCGGTTCGAAAACGCGGGCACAGATTAAATAATAGTTACTACGTAACAGATACATCACTCCCATACTTAACCTCAAAAATATTAGCTATAACATATCGCTACAGTGGAAAACATGCTCTACGACGTATTCCGAGAGTCGAGATTCGTGCGCACACCGTATGATTTCGTCATCGAGTGACAACTATTGACAACATTAGGGTTGTAAGCACGTAACAAAAATACATATAACTACAAAAAACAATAAACATGTCTGAAAAAAAAAAACTTTATAATCTATATATATAAAAATCAATGCCACTTTTCGTTGTAATTTTATAACTCAAGAACGGGCTAACCTATCCAAACCAAATTTTTAGGCTTTGTTCGGACTATTTAGTAGATGGTTAATGTGAAGTTTGCACAAAATCGTTCGAGTGGTTCGTCATTTATCACGCAAACGAAGTTGCGCGAGTCAGCTAGTATTTTATAACTTCTTCTTCTTTACATAAGAATTATATTATAACTAGCTGATGCTCGCAGCTTAGCCCGCGTAAAAGTTTGTTCCTTTTCCCGCTTCCAATGGGAACTTATTCCCGGAATAAAAAGTAACCTATGTGTTATTCCAGACTACAATCTATCCCTGTATCAAATATCAGCCAGATCCGTTAGCCGTTAGAGCGTGAAAGAGTAACAAACATTCACAGATCTACACATCCGCACTCAAACACTTTCGCATTTAATTTTAGAATATTAGTAAGAAGTAAGATGAAAAAAAAAAGCAAGACTAAAATAAAGCGAAATATTATTTTACTCGGGAAATGTGCATTGGTTGTGCGCACTTCGCTCGGTCTGGCGTGTGGCAGCCCTCTGCCGGTCGGCCACGTTAGTTCTGCGTCATAATACTTAGGAGTAGGTGCTTATAAAACGACTTGTAGAGAGTGACGGAGGCCTGACGCGGGGCACCACATGAATGCGTGCGGTTCTAGCTAGAACCGAGCGCTCACTGAACTGTGCGCAGGCTACTGACACCACTGAGTGTGTAGTGACGCACTTTTTTCGAACTTAGACAAAGTTTCTAGAGTACTTCGCCTATGAACTTTGCGGGCAGTGTAGAGGAGCCATTAGTTATTAGGTTTCATGAGTTTTTAACCGACTTCAAAAAAAGGAGGAGGTTCTCAATTCGTACGCTGTTTTTTTTTTTTTTTTTTTGTATGTATGTTACGCGATAGCGGCGCCAATTATGGATGGATTTTGAAAATTCTTTTTTTGTTTGAAAGAGGCTACTTCTGAGGTGGTCCCATATCCAGGGTATCAGGATCTGATGCTGGAATCCAGGAGAAATTGAGGGCAACCACCGAAAATTGTAGGGACAACTAGTGCGTTTGTTAACTTTTTGATTAAGTGCTTTAATGTACTAAAATTCAATGAAGGTCTGGAGTCGATCTGATGATGGAACTGAAAGACAGTCGAGGGAATTCCTTAACGATTTACAGCAGTTACCTTGTGTTTCGGCTTGATTGATTTGTGTTGATGAGAACTTTACACCTAGATAGAAATACTTTTCGGTCCACCCGTCACATAAAATAAAAAAATAAAAATTTTAAATAAAAAATAGAACCGACTTCATATAAATCCTTAAAAATAAAATTTCCCTAGCACATAGTAATATGTATTTGGATTTATCGGATTTTATTCAATATAATATTGAAGTTGGTGCCATTAATAATACCTACCTAAACCTATGGGTTTACTTGGCGCCGACTTCAATATGATATTGAATAAAATCTGATAAATCAAAATACGTATTACTATGTGCTAGGGAAATTTTATTTTTAAGGATTTATATGAAGTCGGTTCTATTTTTTATTTAAAATTTTTATTTTTTTTTAGTTCCAGCTGACAAGTTCGGTGACCTTTATGTACTTTTTTGATTTGATATTAATGATTTGATGATGAGTTTATGTTGATTTAAAAGATTCCTTCCTACTTCAAGGGCTTAGGACCGGCAGAAACACGCTATTTATCATGCAATTGCAAACAAAAACATTAAGTACTGTTAGTAAACATTAGGTATGAGAAAAGTATTCTGAAATGATTTTCTGGCGTAGTTAAAAATTTTAAATCAACTTATTTACAGAATTAATTGAGAATCAAAGCTTAAATACCTATTTACAAAATCATGTAACACGCAATAATTGTTCAAAATGCTCACCCCCAGTGTCTATGCACAGATTGGCGCGGCGCACTAAGTTGCGTTTTAAGCTGCGAAGCACTAGCACATTTGTTTTTATTTGTTCAAATGCCAAAACAATTCTTTCACGTAATTGTGTAACACTCACAATGTCTTCATTGTAAACAAGTCTTTTAATATCTCCCCACAAATAAAAGTCTAAGGGCGTTAGGTCGGGTGAACGCGGCGGCCAGGCTACCGGTCCACCACGGCCTATCCACTGCGTACCAAACACTTCACTTAAATATTCGCGCACTTGGCGTCCATAGTGAGGTGGCGCACCGTCCTGTTGGAAGTACAAGTCCCTATGAAATGCGAGTGGAATGTCATCGAGCATCTCATTAACCACATGTCGGAGTAGCACCAAGTATGTAGCACTGTTCAAACGACCGTCAATAAAATATGGGCCAAGTAGATGATCACCGATGATACCAGCCCACACATTCAGACTAAACCGGACCTGGAACGAGTCCCGCGTAGTAACATGTGGGTTGTGTTGTCGGTGAGCCCACCAATGTTCATTGTGGACATTATAAACGCCCACGCGCGTAAACAATGATTCGTCGGACCACAAAATGTTCACGTCCTGATGTTCAAGGAGCCAGTGACAAAAAACTGTCCGAGCGTTATTGTCCTGCGGATGCAACTCTTGAACACGTCGGAAATGGAACGGATGCATTAGTTCGCGATTCAGCAGCTTCCACACTGTGGTATGATGAACACCGAAACGGCGACCGGCTTCACGCGTACTGGCTCGAGGTTCTTCCTCAAATAATTGAGAATCTGCTCTTGCCGATCAGCTGATAGGCCTTGTGTACCACGACCTTGTGCATGTCGAGGAACCTCGAACTGTCGGTGATCCCTTAAGCGCTGTGTGGCGGCAAGCATCATGCGACGAGATGGTATTGGTCGGTCTGGAAACATTTACCTGAACATGCGAATTGCACCAACAACGTTATTATTAGAAATAGCGTAAAGGCGCACCATTTCCACCAACTCAACGTTACTGTAACGCTCTGACATCGTTACCGGTGTTGTTACGGACGTTACGTAGATATCGGCGCGTGCGGTTATACTCACGCTGAACGCGGGCGAGCGACTAATTAATTCAAAATTTCAAATTCACCGATCAAAGGCGCCGCCTGAGCCGCTCGCTCCTGCGCGGGGGTTGGAGGGGTAACTTACACGCGCCGCGCCGCCACCGCAGGCCTCCTTTGCCTTTGCCTACACATTTGTATGTGCCTACTAAACTGTAGGCAAAGAAGAAACGGTTTTGAATGAACGGTGAAAATGTACCTATGTAGGTAATAGTATGTATTATTAGAATATTTAGAACCGATTCATACGAGTTGCTTTTTAAATTTATTTTATTTAATAATTATTAAGAACTTAATTTTACTGCCCCATTTTTTCACTTAATATTGGTTTAGTATAAGCAGTAGAGTTCCCGTAGCAAATAGAAAAGAATTTAAGCAGAAAAAAAAAGTGTAAAAAAAGGTGTCTGGTTTTATCCCGAAATATCAACGAGTGTAGGCAGTACAGTCATGTGTGCAAGTAATGCACAAATGCAGATCAAAATCCTGTATATCTATGTTATAGGCAATATGCATAATGCAGGCATTCTATACAATACCTAGGCATTGTATAGAATGACGGGGTCGTTCAGACAATGTATGAAATGATATTAAATGTTTAAACTATTTTACACTTTGCCTAGGAAATGTATAGAATACCTAGACATTGTATAGAATGCCGGTCGAAGCATAGGTAATGTGTGTAATCTATTTTTCTTCTCTATGATTTAGTACTAATCTTTTGAGAGCTACTCCTAATTTCAACTTCCAACAGCAGACAGTGCTGATAAGACATGTGTTCTATTGGTTGGTATGCCTTAGAATGTTTCTTACATAGCAGTCCTTTCCAAGAAATTGCTGCCGAAAGTCGCCCTGTTCATTTATTATCACTTAGGAAGCAAAAACGGGAACAAAATTTTACACTGACACCCCGACTCGGATGGGTTAGGTTAGAAGGCTAAGGCGGGAGCGAGGCGGAGCGGAGCCTTAGCCTTCGTAATTTTTTTTTTGTTTTGTCGACTAGTTCTTATTTGCTTAACGATTCTGTCGTCGAATCTGTCCATTCATTATACACATTGCCTGATGCGCTTCGTGCATTTCATACAATACCTAGTCAATGTATGAAAACTATTAGGAGTAAACTTTTTAAAATCCCAGAAAAATCAAATCATGCGAAATAAAGTATTTTCGCGTACTTTATTGTTCTCATAAAATATAAAGTATAATTACCGGAAATATAGTACAATACTTTATTATAAAGTACGGTTGGCAACCCTAGTTCTAGAATACTTTTGATCCCGATATTTTGCGCGGTTGTCCCGGGAGAGGGAATGAACGACAAAATGGGTTTTTAGTTGTAAGTTCTCAACGCGTGGTCCGATTTCAAATATTTTTTTAGTCTTATAAAGGGAGTAGGTACGGATTGTTCCACACAAGTTTCAATATTGAGAGTTACCTATGTAGTTCAGAAATTAGAGACATCTCATCTTTCGCTAAACCTATTATTCAAGGATCCCTTTGAATGTAAGAGTCATTCTAAAATGGCGTGTTTACTTAGTCATAAAAGAACTTAAAGATTAACGGCATTGTAAAATAATTCAGTTTTTAGAATAGACTGAATCTTTAAGTTCTTTTCTGATTAAGCAAACAGGGCAGTTTCACACGCTCCTAGGCGTCTGATGAAGAAATACCTTTCCTTTCATAGACCTTATGTAACGTTAACGAAGTTGCGAGGGTCAGCTAGTCATTCAATAAAAATCAGAGTAACTAAGATAGAAACTGAAGTTAAAACCTACAAATTTTACAGTGATAAATAAAATCCAATCAATCTCAAAGTTTACGCTCACGTCAGCGTCGCAGCGATTAGTTGAACAAAAATAGTAGAACATATTGGAATACACGTTTCATGACAACGCTTCCTTAACTTACCTCTTAAAAGTAGCAAGTGAGTCACCGTTGTGTTGTATATATTATATATTCACCACTCCACTGTAATTATTCAACAACCGGCACACACGAGGAACAATAGAGCATCATGCCAAATTTTGTTCTCCTAACTAAAAGGTGCTGATAGTGGTACAAATGGTTTTCTCGGTTTTCTCAAGGTAACTTTGAAGTTTGTTTTACTTAATAACTGTAAGCAGTCTGTAAATCCTCTTAGAATTTTAAATATCAAATTTAAGTTAACACAGTCGTTACGCTTTTCCAGTGATTTCATGTTGATTTTTGCATTTTTCTTCCTCATATATTATGATTTCAACCTAAGACTCACCCCCAAACCATCACACTAATGCCTCAAAAACATCTTTTGCACCCTTCTCAGTCTAAGTGAGTGCACTACGTAATGTGGTCTCCATTATTGGGCAGTATTCCATGATACTGCGAACGAGGCTGTTATATAATAATATTTTTGTGTCTGACCGTCGAAATGCCTTACCATTACGAATGACGAAACCGAGCATTTTTGAGACCTTCTTGATGGTCTGCTCCTCGTGAGGCACAAAGGTAAGCTTTTCGTCGAGAGTCACTCCCAAGTCCCTGAGAGTCTTACCTTTCCCCAGACGATTGCCTTGCATGCAGTATGATGACGCTATGGTTTAAAGATAACCTCATAACGTAGCATGTTTAGGGATTTAATTGCATACCGTTCAAGACGCTACGGGAGTAAACGCAACGCGACGGGAGTAAATGCGACGGGAACAGGGAATACTCTCTCTCATGTGGCGTTAACGAAGTTGCGCGGGTCAGCTAGTCATTGATAAAGATGTTGAATAGAATAGGACCCAGATGCGACCCCTGCGGAACTCCTGGTGCTATGTCATACGATCTAGATCTGTACCCATTTGCAATTATAACAACATAGAAACTATGATGGCTCAAATATGATTCAAGCAACGATAATAAAGTAACAATATTTCATAGGGTACTTTATCGAAAGCCTTACTGAAATCGGTATAATTCGCATCTACCTGTCCCCTACGGTTAAGAGTACAAATTCACATCATCAATGAAAGAAGCGCTGTTAGTTCATGTTGAACGGATATTGACGAATCTATGGTGGCAATCAGCAAAACAAGATTTGAAATGTCTCTGGACCACCAGACATTATGAGTGATTCAAAAACCTTGAATGTCGGGTAATTTTGATTAAACCATTTTGGTAACCCTTATGGACAGCTTGCCAAAGAATTAGGACTGTGCAGTTCATATGGCAACCAGTTAGATAGAACCACTAGTTGCCAATAAACGTCAATAAAAAAGACCAACCAAATTGTAGTACTTAGTTAGGTAAGCACTTCATTTGTTAACTGACATAATAAATAAAATAAAATAAAATAAAAATAAAAAAGCCTTTTATTATTCCATGCTTTCACAATTATCATCACAATATTTTTTTTATGAAAAGATATAGGTAGGTATACCCTTCTGTTATAGATTTGATTAAATATAGGTATTTCGCTAAAAAAATTTTAAATTTTTTTGTCTAAGGTGCATACCTACTCGTATCACAGTACAATAAATTCAAATGATTATTCAATAAAATATGCATTTACAAGTAAAATACACTCGAGAGCAATGAATCCGGGTCACTTAAAGAATCCTAAAAATCTCGGAAACTAAAAATGCTAGGTTAATGCAATAAATTGTATTTAATAGACAATGTAATACTCCTTAAATGAAGGTATTAAAACTTCTTAGTTATTGTAAAGTTATATCATAAAAAAATCAAATTTGAAAAAGGGCCACTTTCGAAGATGGAACTACGAAATTACAGCATTTGGTGTTGCTTTTGTTTGTAATCTGTCATTTATGTGGGTACATAAACCATGTTGATAGTGCTCTATATTCATTAATCAAGCTGAAATTATGTCGCTTACGCCTGAAGAATGCACCAGAATACTTACAATGCTGGAAACCGGCCGGAGTCAGCGCGATACAGCCAGGACTGTCGGTGTGTCGCTGTCAACAGTACAAAGAGTTCTCCGACGTTACGAAGAAACTGGTTCTAACCTACGCAGACCAGGAACGGGCAGAACCAGGTGTACCACAGCACGAGAAGACCGATACTTGGTGAACACCATGCTTCGAAATCGCTTTCTCACAGGAACTGAACTCACCAATCAGTTTCGACGCCTAGGAGGAAGTAACCCAAGTGCATGGACAGTAAGACGTCGGCTTGCTGAATCTAACTTAAAACCCCTTAGACCTGCAAACGGCCCTAAACTGGAGCGTGGGCATCGTATTTCGAGACTAAGGTATGCCCAGAGCCACGTAAATTGGAGTATTGAAGATTGGTCAAAAGTTATGTTCTCCGACGAATCAAAATGTATGCTCTACAAGCACGATGGAAGACACAGAGTGTATCGAAGACCAGGGGAAAGATTCAAGCAAGCATGCATCGAAGAAAAAGTAGCTTACGGTGGTGGGTCTGTACTTGTGTGGGCCGGAATTTCTTCTGAAAGTCGCACAGAGCTGGTGATCATAGAAAACGGCTCTTTAACTAGCGTAAGATATGTGGAAGAAATCCTCAATGATCACGTTGGTCCATTTATGGTCAATTTAGGTGAGGATGCTATATTTATGCATGACAATGCCCGACCTCATACAGGTAGGATTGTGAATGACTACCTTCAAGAGATGAACATTACTCGTATGGAGTGGCCAGCGCGCAGCCCGGATATCAACCCGATCGAGCATGCTTGGGACGAGCTAGGCAGATGCGTAAAACAACGAAACCCTCCCCCAATCACGCTTCGTGAGCTCAAAATTGCTCTCACAGAGGAATGGGTGAATATTCCCCAAAATCGTATAAGGAACTTGGTGTACAGCATGCCAAACCGCGTAAACGCAGTAATGGAAGCACGAGGAGGCAATACGAAGTATTAAAATTCAAGAAAATCGTAATAAAGTTCAAAAATTTCATGTTTCCTATTTTTGTTTTAAGGAGAGATCGGCAGTTTTTTCTTTATGTAATTTTGTGTTAATAAAATGTATGGTGACTCATATTTTTTTTACTTTCATTTAAGGAGTATTACATTGTCTATTAAATACAATTTATTGCATTAACCTATCATTTTTAGTTTCCGAGATTTTTAACATTCTTTAAGTGACCCGGATTCATTGCTCTCGAGTGTATTTCAGAGTTATTAAACATTTCCTATGCATTTATTAATAGTTTTTCTTTCTTGCATTCATCATTTCCAATTTAAGTTCAATAGATACAAATTTCACACTTAATTCTTTAATCACAAAATTATGATTCAATATTACATACAACCAATTATTAGAAAACAGTTCATGAACATACCTATATTTTAATGTATCTTTAAACAAATTCAATGTTTATTCAATAAAATACATGCATTTAGAAGTAGATATTATTTCAGACTTATTAAAAAAATTCTTAAGTATTTATCATATCCAATTCAAATTCAATACAAAATCAACATTTAATTCTTCCATTACCAAATTACCATTCAATATTTCAGACAAACAATTTATTAGAAAACAGTTTATGTAAGTAAATATGAAATAACATTAGAATTGTAATAAAATCATACATAAAAAGGATTAATCTCTATTAACAATAATGTTGCATTTGAATTCATTACTTTTAGCATGGACCCCTCTCAGGTAAAGGCCTCCTCCAAGGATTTCCATATCTCTCTATCTCTCGCTGTCGATTTCCAGTTTATTCCCGCAATCTTCTTGACATCATCATCCCACCTGGTATAAGGTCTCCCTACCCGGCGTTTGCCTGGTGGGCCCTCCCATATAGTAACTTTTTTGGTCCACCTGTCATCTGCATAGCGGGCCACATGGCCAGCCCATCTAAATTTCAACAATTGTGCATAAGTCAGCGCGTCTATTGTTTTAGTATGCTTCCTTATCTTTGTGTGTCGAATTTTGTGTAATTTCTTTATATTCAACATACTTCGCTCCATTCCTTTTTGACACGAGCTGATTTTGTTTTTGATTTTATTAGTAAATTTCCACGTCTGACATCCATATGTTAGAGAAGGCAGAATGCACGAATCCATTGTTTTCTTCTTTATCTGAACGGGCATGTTACTTTTAAATATTTCTTTTAATTGCCAATACTTATTCCAGGTGCTTTTCACTCTACGCTCTATCTCCATCTCATTGCTGTTGTACACTCGAGAGCAATGAATCCGGGTCACTTAAAGAATCCTAAAAATCTCGGAAACTAAAAATGCTAGGTTAATGCAATAAATTGTATTTAATAGACAATGTAATACTCCTTAAATGAAGGTATTAAAACTTCTTAGTTATTGTAAAGTTATATCATAAAAAAATCAAATTTGAAAAAGGGCCACTTTCGAAGATGGAACTACGAAATTACAGCATTTGGTGTTGCTTTTGTTTGTAACTGTCATTTATGTGGGTACATAAACCATGTTGATAGTGCTCTATATTCATTAATCAAGCTGAAATTATGTCGCTTACGCCTGAAGAATGCACCAGAATACTTACAATGCTGGAAACCGGCCGGAGTCAGCGCGATACAGCCAGGACTGTCGGTGTGTCGCTGTCAACAGTACAAAGAGTTCTCCGACGTTACGAAGAAACTGGTTCTAACCTACGCAGACCAGGAACGGGCAGAACCAGGTGTACCACAGCACGAGAAGACCGATACTTGGTGAACACCATGCTTCGAAATCGCTTTCTCACAGGAACTGAACTCACCAATCAGTTTCGACGCCTCGGAGGAAGTAACCCAAGTGCATGGACAGTAAGACGTCGGCTTGCTGAATCTAACTTAAAACCCCTTAGACCTGCAAACGGCCCTAAACTGGAGCGTGGGCATCGTATTTCGAGACTAAGGTATGCCCAGAGCCACGTAAATTGGAGTATTGAAGATTGGTCAAAAGTTATGTTCTCCGACGAATCAAAATTTATGCTCTACAAGCACGATGGAAGACACAGAGTGTATCCAAGACCAGGGGAAAGATTCAAGCAAGCATGCATCGAAGAAAAAGTAGCCTACGGTGGTGGGTCTGTACTTGTGTGGGCCGGAATTTCTTCTGAAAGTCGCACAGAGCTGGTGATCATAGAAAACGGCTCTTTAACTAGCGTAAGATATGTGGAAGAAATCCTCAATGATCACGTTGGTCCATTTATGGTCAATTTAGGTGAGGATGCTATATTTATGCATGACAATGCCCGACCTCATACAGGTAGGATTGTGAATGACTACCTTCAAGAGATGAACATTACTCGTATGGAGTGGCCAGCGCGCAGCCCGGATATCAACCCGATCGAGCATGCTTGGGACGAGCTAGGCAGATGCGTAAAACAACGAAACCCTCCCCCAATCACGCTTCGTGAGCTCAAAATTGCTCTCACAGAGGAATGGGAGAATATTCCCCAAAATCGTATAAGGAACTTGGTGTACAGCATGCCAAACCGCGTAAACGCAGTAATGGAAGCACGAGGAGGCAATACGAAGTATTAAAATTCAAGAAAATCGTAATAAAGTTCAAAAATTTCATGTTTCCTATTTTTGTTTTAAGGAGAGATCAGCAGTTTTTTCTTTATGTAATTTTTGTGTTAATAAAATGTATGGTGACTCATTTTTTTTTTACTTTCATTTAAGGAGTATTACATTGTCTATTAAATACAATTTATTGCATTAACCTATCATTTTTAGTTTCCGAGATTTTTAACATTCTTTAAGTGACCCGGATTCATTGCTCTCGAGTGTATTTGAAGCTGATTTGTTTTCCAAGATATATATATTGATCCACATACTCCAGCAGTTCGTCTTCGATTCTGATGCTGTTCGGGACACTGTTCGTCATAGCCTTTGTCTTTGACAGGTTCATTTCTAGACCCACTTGTCTACTACTATCGTGGAGGGTTTTCAGTAAGTATTGCAGGTCCCGGCTGGTTTCAGTTAGTAAGACAAAATCATCCGCGAATCTTAGATGAGTCAAAAATTCTCCATTAATGCACAAACCACGCTTTCTCCAATCCAATTTACCGATGACGGTCTCCAATACGGCTATAAACAGATTTGGGGATAGTGGGTCGCCCTGCTTTACTCCCCTTTTTATTGGGAACTTTTGGCCAATAGTTTCCAATTTAACTCTACTAGTACTATTGATATATATGTTTCTTATGACGTCTATGTATTTAGTCGGTACATTTTGAACCTTTAAAGCTTCCCAAATACTTGCATGCGAAATTGTATCGAACGCTTTTCGATAGTCCACAAAGGCGACGTAGAGCGGTCTTTGACTTTCTTGGTACTTTTCAATAACAAGTTCTAGTGTGTGTATATGATCCATAGTGGAGAACCCTTTTCGAAATCCTGCTTGTTCCACGGGTTGCCACGTCTCTAGTATTTCACTAATTCTCTTATTAATAATTGAAGAAAACAGCTTATACAGAGTCGGCAAGAGGCTAATAGGTCTGTAGTTGCTGATGTCGTGTGGATCACCATTTTTGTAGAGTAAGATGATGTTTGATTCAGACCATTGCGTTGGTACAACTGCCGTTTCTAGAATCAGATTAAAGAGATGTATTAGTGGTGCAGCAAGCAGAGTTTCCCCGTATTTCAAAGCTTCGTTGATGATACTATCTGGTCCTGGGCTTTTATCAGTTTTAAGTCTTCTTATTGCATCAACTATTTCCCTCTCATCGATCACAGGAACTTTTTCTTTAATACCAGTCTCCAGCCTCTCCATACCATTATCATTGCTATCATGGGTTGGTCGTGAAATCCGTGTGTCTGACCCAGCGCTGTACAAGTCATGATAGAAGTTTGTTGCAATATTTATAATATCCTTACGCTTGTACGATGTTCTACCTCGCTGCTTCAGACCCTCGATCCAGGTTTTGCTGCTTTGCAATCTCTTATAAGCCTTTTTTACACTACCTCGCTGTTCAATGTGCTTCGCTATAATATTAGCCCTGTAATTTTTGTAATCCAATTTAATATATTTACTCGTTAGCTTAAATAGAGCACCAAGTTCATTTTTTTCAGTCAGTGTTTTATTTTTGGTCTTTGTAAGAATTTGTCTTCTTTTTACCAGCGATAGTGTTCTCTCTGATAAAACTTTGCGTTTCGAAGTTGGTTGGTGGTTTGGGTTCTTGGTTTCCAAGCTACAAATAACAGAATGTATCAGTGAATCATAACAATATTGTATGGAGTCCATTTCGGTCCATAGAGACAGTTGGTTTTTTAAATTATATTTGTATGTGTTTATTTCATCTTCAGTTTTTAGAGAGCTTTTTTGTTTGTTCGTATATGTCACTCTACTCCTTTGCGGTTTAGATAGTGCGATTGTGCCTCTAAGTAGTCTATGGTCTGAAGGGAAGCATAAATTTAATGTTTCTATATTTTGAAACCATTTGGGTTGGTTAGATAGTATAAAATCTATTTCATTTTTACGCTGCTTATCGGGAGAAAGCCATGTCCATCTCCGACTTGGCTTTTTCTTGAAAAACGTGTTAATTATTGAAAGTTTATTTTCCATAGCAAAATCTATCAGTCTCTGCCCCCGTTTATTTCTTATTCCATATCCATACTCTTTTGTTATTAAATACTCATCTTTTAGAGGTTGACCAATCTTTGCATTGAAATCTCCCATTATAATTAAATTTTTATAGGCGAGCTCGATGGCTTTATCAATCGATTTGTAGAAATCATTGATCTCATCTTCCTCCGCTTTTGCTGTAGGTGCGTATACTTGTAGTATGCTCATTTTATAACCTTGGATGTTGAGATTTAATAGCGCTGCTCTTTCTGTAATACCAATAAAACTTTCTATACTTTTCTTCAGAGATATATTAATGAGGAAGCCGACGCCATATAGCCCCGGAGTTTCCCCTATGTGGCAAAGAATGAAGTCCTCGTATTCTTCTATTTTATTACCGAGGCGCCTAATCTCAGATATACCAATGATGTCGTACTTAACTCCACTTAAGGCTTTCTGCAATTCAATTAATCGCTCATATGAGGATAGAGTCTTGACGTTATAAGTTGCCACGTAGAGCTTCCCAGGAATACAGTTTTTTAGAGTACAGGTTGAGGTACGTATTTTCCTTGGAGGGTGGTGGTCTAAATCTTCCACGGTGACCAACCGGCTTGGAAGATATGGTGTGTGTGTAATTTCAATTTCTTTCCTTACTGTTTTTTTGAGAGGGGTACCTGATTGCTAATTGGTTTCACTATTTTGGCATATATTTTTGCTTACAGGAGATTTATTAACTAAATAATTCAAAATACCCGGTTTTACAATACCTTCTGAGCGATTGGAAGACGATGAAGACGGTGTGTTTACATAGGATCTTTTATTTTTCTTATTTACTTGTGTTTGAAAGGATGTGTTGGTTAAATTGTTGTTTTGTTCTGGAGGAGAAGAAGACAGTACTCGTTTTTTGGATTTTTCCGGTATATGCTGCGCATTTCCAGACTTTTTGAGAGTTACCAATTTATCATACTTGATTATTACTCTGTTTCCCTTTTCTCTTTCTGTTTTTAGCTGTTCTTGTAGCTCTCTCCTTCTTTCCAAAATGTGTTTAGGATAGTCTTCCTTCATATAGTACACGGTATCGTTAAGTAACTGTTTTTGTTTGAAGATCTCAATTTTTTTCTCGAAAGTTGTTAGTGTTAGTACAATAGGGCGAGGCTTTTCAGATTTTTTCCCTATTCTTTTTATTTCTTGGATATCAATATATTGTAACAGCAACGATAAATGTTTACCAATGAAATCAATAATTATGTTTTTCAGGTCTGAGTAGTGAGCCTCTTGTTCTTCATTACCAAATATTATCACATTTCGTTTTCGGGCTTGTTTTTCCAATAAGTCCAATCTACGTTCCTGCATTTCTACTTTACATTTAAGGTTTTCATACTTTCCTTCCAGCGCGTTAAATTTTGCCTCCAGTATTTTATTTATGTTTTCTGTTACACTTTCTGTAACTTTTGCTCCACTTTCTTTAATTGTATTTTTCTGTTCGTCTATTTCCTTCTGAATTGTGCGCAATGTAGTCAATATTTCCTCCATATTGTTTTATTATTTTTATGTGCAATAATGTTAAAAAGCCAATGTTTACATACAAGTGGCGCCCTCAAGTGTCATAAAGATGTGGTATTTTGATTTTGTAAGTTGACACTAGGTGGCGCTAGGCGTTCTTTACTACTAATATTTGGATGGCTTTTGCAATCAATAAATTTAAGGTTAGGTATATTTTGTTAAATATAATTTTCAAAAACTAACCTGTATTGATGCTACTTTGTTTCGATAAGCTCTTTCCGATATCTTGAAATAGTTTGTTTGATATAACACTCAACACAGAAAAGATCTATTGTGTAACGATATTCTTTGCTAGTTTCAGATTTGCACTAAATAACGTTTTTTTCCATCTCACTTTTACTATTTTATATAATTTAGGATAAATACTGCACTTTGAACTACATTTACTTCTTGAATTCACTTTATTTGTTTAAATAATACGATAAGAAATACGGAGCCGATGTGTACCGTGCGACAGAGAACTACCCTCTATCTTAACTTGTTAACTGACATAATGTGACGTTATTTATTTACAATACAACATTTCACAATGTAGCTACCATGCAAAATATTTGTTCTGTTTCTAAACTTTTTTGCCAAGCGGTAGTGTATAAGTTACATACACCTTGCCCCACCCATCGTTGCCAGTGGTGGGCCAGTAGCAAATCTCTAAAGGAATCATTTTGAGTGATCAATGTACAACTCTGCCAGCCCAAAGGCCACTCAACATGGAGACATGTCCGTTTGAAGACATGCGTGCGTTTCTCCTGGTTGCGTACGATGTTTTGGTCTAGATCCCATAGCACAAGCTTATATTAACTTAGTAATAGACGTAGCTACGTCTAATACTAATATTATAATGAGGTAAGATTTGGTTTGACTATGAAGTAAACAATAAATAATAGATAAATATTTTTGGACATTCTCACACAAAATCATCTAGCCCAAATTAAGCTATATAAGCTTGTGCTATGGGATCTAGCTAGACTAAAGAATTACTAAAGAACTAGAACTGACAAACATACCTATATATTTCTAAGTACAAACATAATATAGTAAATTACAGCCAGACACAGAACAAATCAATGTGCTCATCACACAAAGAGATTTGTCCTGGGGTGGGAATCGACTCACGACCTCCGAATCTGTTGTCAGGTACTCTAACTACTGGACCACGAGGCCAGTGAAACAAAGCAATTCCTACGTATTTATATTTTGGGACGAGAAAACTGATTTTAATAATTTTTGTAATCGATGCGGTACACATTTTATTTAGGAACTCACGGCAATCAGGGCTTCCACAAGAATAACCAAAATGTCGTGTCCGGAACTCAGGAGTAGACGTGAAGTGTGGCGGTGGCGGTGGCAGTGGCTCAACACAGTGAGCTGTGTACTGTGTAGTCGGTAGTGCACTCGATCGATAGGAAGTAGGTACGTGTGGACGCCGCGCCGCGCGCCGCGGGCCGTGACCGCGCGCTCTAGTCGCGTGACCCAGTTAGCGCAGCGCCGCCGAGTGCTGGCTGTAGCTACTAGCTTGTCTCTGGTCTCTGTCCGTCCGTGCCGTGCAGTGCCGCACTTGACACACGTAATGACGAACTAGCTCACCCCTGCTACTTCATTTACTTTACGAATAAGAGACAGAGATAGGCAGAGAAAGATGTACTTATTCATCAGGCTCAAAGGGAAGGAGCATGTGTGAAGCTGACGGTTTTGCTTGATCTAAAAAGAGCTTAAAGATTAAGTCGATTGTAAAATTACCTCTTCACTGAAAAAATTACAATGGACTTAAAACATCATCAATCAGTCAATCAAATCAGCCTATGGCAGTCCACTCCTGGATGTAGGCCGCTCCTAATTTACGCCACTACACACGGTCCTGCGCCTTCCGAATCCAGTCCCAGCCTGCGACCTTTTCCAGATCGTCGGTCCATCTGGCGGGTGGACGTCCAACCCTACGTTTGCCAAGTCGCGATCTCCACTCCAGAACTCGTCTGCTCCATCGGCCGTCAGTAGTTCTGCTGATGTAGCCAGCCCACTGCCACTTTAAAGTGCTTATTCTGCGAGCTACGTCGACGACTCTAGTTCTCTGTCGAATAACCTCATTCATTCACCCTCATTCATTTATCTATACCTTATGTCATAATTTATTATTTAACTTATTAATGGTACCTAACTCTACTCTTCATATCATAAAGGCTCTTAATATTATAAAGAGGAAAGATTTGTTTTTTTTGTTTGTTGGTTTGTAACGAATAGGCTCCGAAACTACTGGACCGATTTCACTGTTGGGAAGCTACACTCTTTGCGGTGAACATAGGCTATATTTTGCTCCCGTATTCCCCCGGGAACGGGAACTATGCGGGTGAAACCGCGTGACATCCGCTAGTTATAAATAAAATTGCAGGTTAATCTAGTTTAATTAATATCTAACAATACATTTGCATGCTATCTTTACTATGACCTGAAACACCATTTATGATTGTACACCTTATTCTGGCAAATAAATGATTTTATTACGGTTTCCGTCACGGTCGCTCGACTGGCGATCTTCTCGTGTAGGAACCTCACATCATCTCTAGCCTCTCTAGCAATAAGCCTAGACATCTCTTAGAGATCTTGCATCGTGGTCTTCTTACAAAATGGCCCTCCTATGATGCTCGATAGTTTATCTGTAGCAGTCTGTAGCTTTTTGGCTGGTAGAGTCATCAGTACATCGTTGGCGGCCGCTGTCCTTATTAAATGGTCATTATGTAGGAGTCTCAAGGCTCGGTGTTATCCCCCACTCTGTATCTGCTGGAAATCAATGACATGTTGTCTATTGTCAATACATTGACAGCTTTGAAAGACGGCCTGAACCGCTTATGTTTGAAATCTGAAATCTTGTCCAATTTAACCCTACCAAGACTAAAGTTTGTGTATTACCTGCTGAGAAAACACCCGTTTACTGTAGCGACGCAATCTCAGGGCACATCTCTCCTCATCTCTAATACCATAGTGTAAAGAATTTTTTTCTCTTTATACTGTGCTTAAAATATAAGAGATCCTAGGTGTTGACATCTCCTATGATGTTCAGAAGCCGGCAAAAGTGTCAGACATATGACAACAATAACAGTATTATGATTGTGTTGCAGGCCTACGCTGGAGGAGATCCAGAGCTGGGGGCAGTCCTTCGACCGACTCATGCGCAGCGCCGGTACGTACGGTCACTTATCCCGCGCACTCACTCACTTACTCACTCAATGCAGGACGGGCTTGGTTCATACTAATTGGTACAGTACACGTTCAATAATATTGAGTCGTCTGATAAGTTTTGTAAAACTAAGAAAGGCGCCATCTAGGTACATTCGCCCTTATATGTAGCTGAGCACTGAACATTCCATAACCGGTATACACAATAGCCCTCGTATGAAGCTAAACACAAGTAGGTAACGACAATATGTGCTAAACATCATAAAACTCCTATTTAATCTAAACAACACTCATTACAATTGTAGCTGAACAATGTTTAATGTTCGTTAGCGTTACTGCGGCCCAGTAGGTACTTTTATTCTCCGATGAAATAGAAGGTTGTTATAATTTAACGTGTATGAGAAATTATGGTTCTTAAACACAAATTTTGAAGATCATCAGTTCACTTCCTGAGTGATGAACGGATTTTTTTAGAAAGTAGTAGTATATATATACAGTTACTTTCACAGCATTTATTTTACGACACGGTGACCTGGAACTGGCTGACCCAATAAATATTTGATTCTTAATTTACACAATATTTGGGCATGTTAGCAGTTTCAGGGTAGGGGATGTTAAATATTCAAATTGACATTTACGATATCGGGACAAATCTACGTTGGAGGATCGAGACTTGAGGTTGTCCAGGAACACACCTACCTTGACAGGTTATCACAGAAATATAAACTGAACAATCAATTTTATTTATTTGTAATACATCTTTTTATATAAAACTCGAATTTTAATAATTATACTTTTTCTATTCTTGACATTGTCACTTTGTTTGTCTCTGCTAAATAAAAATATTTTTAAACTAGCGTACGCCAGCTCCTGTTCCCGTGGGAATACGGGAATAATATATAGCCTATGTTCACCGGGAAGAGTGTAGCTTCCCAACAGTGAAAGAATTTTTCAAATCATTCCCGTAGTTTCGGAGCCTATTCGATGCAAACAAACAAATAAACAAACAATCAAAATTTTCCTCTTTATAATATTAGTATAGATGTTCACTGGGAAGAGTGTAGCTTCCCAACAGTGAAAGAATTTTTCAAATCATTCTCGTAATTTCGGAGCCTAAGTATTCGATGCAAACAAACAAACAATCAAATCTTTCTTTTTTTTTGGGACGAGTGACCACTATTCCAAGTCACTATGTCGTAGAAAGATATGAAGCGCTCGTGGCCCCGCGGACTCAGAGTTCTGTAAACGAACACTGCAGTAAGCAATTTTCACTATGGCCAGTCCTTGGATGAGTGACCGTCCATATGACCACTTTGTGACATTTATTTAAACGTTTCCGTGCATCGAAAGGCACGTTAAGCAGTTTGTCCCGATTTCCAGTAAAATGGCAAACGAAAGCCATGTTGAAGGCCTATTTAGGCGGCCTGAAAAATTTAAACAGCGGGCAGTCACAACCTGCGCCTGTCCATTTCAACACGACAATACGGCTCCCCACCTATTACGTGGGACAAATTCTAAAATGGTGAAATGAGGGCATATAATATGCCTCTGTCTAACCCTTGGGGGATAAAGTCGTGACCATATGTATGTGTATGTCGTAGAAATAGCATGAAAGTAACTGTATACTACTACTACTTACGAGTACTAATAATATCCTCTCATAACTAAGGAGCGAACTGATAATCTTCCAAATCTGTATTTACGAACCATTTCACATTAAATTTATAACAACCGTCTTTTCATCGGAGGTTAAAAGTACTGGGCCGCAGAAACGAACATTAAACATTGTTAAGTTACAATTGTAACGAGTGTTTTGTTGTGTTTTAGCTAACATTGGAGGATATTTTGTGTGTGAATGAGACAAAGCGGAAAGGATGCGACACCACGACGCATGGAACCTATACGGCATACTGGTCAGGCGTTGCCACAACCCGTGCGGCTTGTCAGGGTGTCGGTGTAATACTTTCCGCGAGAATGAATGAATGTGTGACAGATTATGAATGTGTGAGCCCAAGACTCGTTTGGTTGAGGTTAAAGGTTGGACTCACCCGCATCTTTGTGTTAGGAGTGTATGCGCCACAGGATGCGCGGTGGCGCCGGTCCTCAAAAGGGTTTGCCATAATTTAAAATGCCATAATTTCATATGCCATACTGGTATTTGCCATAATTTCATTAGATATAACGCTTCAGTTGCCATAATCGTGAAATGACATAAAATGACTTTCAATAATTCCATTGGTCGTAATCGATCAAGTGTCATAATAATTTAAATCCATAAATGTATTTGCCTTAATTTTCATTTTCAATAATGCCATTTTCCATAACTTTTATTCACCATAATATAAATAAAGATAATTTATACGACACAGATTTTTTATTAACAATTAAACCAAAAACTAAACCTCAAATATGGCGTCTCTAGCTAACTAAGCTCGACGAAGCCCCGCTTTGCGGGGCTGCTACTTCTGGGTGGTTAAAACAAAACCACGAAGACTAAGGTGGGAGCTAAGCTTCGCTTCGCTCCCGCCTTAGTCTTCTAACCTAACCTATCCGAGTCGGATAGCACTGAGTCGGGGTGTTAACGATAATTATTTTCGACCTTACAATATTATGCATTATTTTCATAATTATATCAAATTTTGATTATGTCAAGAGTCGATTATGAGATGTGTTACTTATGGAAACTAATTATTATGAGAAATGTTGTTATAGAAAGTCATTTTATGGCAAATAAAAGTTATGACTGTTGAGTTGTTAAGGCAAACGTTATTAGTATAAATGATAATAGTGCAAGTAAATATTATGATCGGGGATGATTATGGCAAACAATAATAGTGCAAATGAATTTATGGAAAACGAGAGAAGACCCCTCAAAAGACCAAAGTGAGAGGCAGGCATTCTGGGAGAGTGTGAATGATATTCTGGGTAAATGCAAACGAAACGAAAGGATTGTAATGTTAGGTGATTTTAATGGATGGGTTGGAGTGAAGCGTGATGGATATGAAAGTGTATTGGGTAAGTTTGGGGATGAGCGAGTAAATGAAAATGGCGAAAGTTTGCTAGAAGTATGTTTGGAGAGGAATCTTGTGGTTACCAACACCATATTTAACCACAAAGATATCCACTTGTATACAAGGAAACAAGAAAGCCAGAGAAGCATGATTGATTTTGTGATAGTAGACGCAAGAATGAGAAAGAATGTTCTGGACACCCGGGCATACCGCGGTGCCGGAATTGACACAGATCACTTCTTGGTAATTAGCCGAGTAAGAGGTCTGTATCAGCTGTGGCGGCATCGTGTGCATAAATAGCATAAGGAAATATGTGAGATTGAAGAATTATGGAAGCCGATTAAGGAAGGTCTCGTAAAAGTTGCAGTGGAAGTATGTGGGATAAGCAAAAGGAGACAAGGATGTCAGGTAAAGAGTATGTGCGCTGAAGTTTTAAAAGTTTTGTCTGATAAGAAGCAAGCATGGCTGAACTGGTTGGCTACAATGGCCAACCAAAGAATGCAGAAGGCAACGGATGAGGATGTAAAAATGGCAAAGGATGAGTATAAAAGGTATAAGCGTGTTGTGAAAGAAGTCATAAAAAGTAAGAAAGAGAATGATGACAATGACTTTCATAACAGGTTATCTGATGACTTCCAACAAAACATAAAATTCTTTTGGAAGTCTATAAGAACAATGAGGACTGAAAAGACAACCTCACAATTTAAGCAAATCAGAAACCGTAATAGCAGTCTTGTGATAGGAGAGGAATGTGTGTTAAAAACGTGGAAGGAATATTTTGAAAGTTTATTTGAAAAAGAGGATATGCAAAGGGAGACTCATGTTTCGGAAATGAATGAACTTGAGAATGAAAGCCACTTAAGTATGGAAGAAATTGTGGAAGCGTTGAATAGTATGAAATTAGGAAAGGCTGCTGGGATTGATAGAATTTCTGTCGAGATGCTGAAAGCGGGTCGTGGCGTGGTAGCTTGCCAGCTGTACCGCCTTTTTAATCTTTGCTGGCGAAATGGCAGAGTACCAGAAGAATGGTGCAAATCTGTCAGTGCCGCTGTACAAAGGTAAAGGGTCACAGCAAGAGTGCAAAAACTACCGCGGCATAAGCTTGCTCAGTGTCGTAGGCAAATTGTATGCGAAAGTTTTGATTAAAAGAGTGATGAATGAAACTGAAGGAAAAATGTGGGATGTACAAGCAGGATTTATGAAAGGAAGAGGATGCACGGATCAGGTCTTTTCATTAAGATGCCTAGCTGAAAAGTTTTTGGCAAAACGTCAAAAAGTCTATTGCATCTTCGTGGACTTGGAAAAGGCCTATGACAGAGTGGTGAGGAATGAACTGTGGTCAACACTGTCCATGTATGGAGTGAACAGCAACTTGATACGAGCCTTGAAATCTCTATACGAGGGCTCCAGTGCTTGTGTCAGGATCAATGGAGCTTGCACAGACTTTTTTCCCATCGAAAAAGGTGTGAGACAAGGCTGTGTAGCGTCACCATGGCTGTTCAACCTATACATGGACAGTTGCTTGAAAGAACTACAAGAGTGCGCGTATGGATTAAAAAAAAAATTGCGTGTACTCAGTGTACACACGTAAGAAGTAAAACTTCTTCATAAACTTAATTTTCACCTCACCTTAAATTAAGTCAAAAAGTACAAAAGTACAAAAGTCCAAAAGTCCAAAAGTCCAAAAGTCCAAAAGTCCAAAAGTCCAAAAGTCCAAAAGTCCAAAAGTCCAAAAGTCCAAAGTCCAAAGTCCAAAGTCCAAAAGTCCAAAAGGCCAAAAGTCCAAAAGTCCCAAAGTCCCAAAGTCCCAAGGTCCCAAAGTCCCAAAGTCCCAAAGTCCCAAAGTCCCAACGGCTAAAAGTCCAAAAGTCCCAAAGTCCCAAAGTTCCAAAGTCCCAAAGTCCCAAAGTCCCAAAGTCCCAAAGTCCCAAAGTCCCAAAGTCCCAAAGTCCCAAAGTCCCAAAGTCCCAAAGTCCCAAAGTCCCAAAGTCCCAAAGTCCCAAAGTCCCAAAGTCCCAAAGTCCCAAAGTCCCAAAGTCCCAAAGTCCCAAACTCCCAAAGTCCCAAAGTCCCAAAGTCCCAAAGTCCCAAAGTCCCAAAGTCCCAAAGTCCCAAAGTCCCAAAGTCCCAAAGTCCCAAAGTTCCAAAGTCCCAAAGACTCAAAGTACCAAGGTCCCATCTAAAAGTCCAAAAGTCCCAAAGGCCAAAAGTCCAAAAGTCCCTTCTCTTCTTCTTCGAGTCAATGGCTAATAGTAGATACTCTGGCTTCATGTTAGATTTTGTCGGCCCAATACTTGGCCACAGCCACAGCGCTGTCCGTTGCCCTACACAGGTCCTCGGTAGTGCAGGTGGAAGGGCACAGTGGGCAAGAGAGCAAATGCGACATGGACTGGGATGGGGCCCCGCAATCGCAGGGCACTTGAGACACGTCAATATAGCCCCATTTTGCCAAATTTTCCCTGCAACGGCCAACCTGGGTCCGCAGGCGATTTAATGCCTTCCAAGTTGGCCACTGGAGATGGTGACCAGGCGGCAGGTTTTCTTTTGGTCTGATGAAACCTGCTGGGACAGGGTGTTTGTCTGACCAGATCTGCTCTCTTGCCCGCCGTGGGGGGCTGTTTATGGCAGGAGTGGTTCTTATGAAGCTCCGGCGGCTTTTTAAACGGACGGGAGGAGTCAGGTAGTTGTACAGTGGGTGGCGGGGATCTGTCTGTTGTTTTTTCTTCTCCACTGCACAAGCTACGTCTCGCCGGACCTCTGGTGGGGCGATACCTGCCAGAGGGTACAGCATATTTAGTGGGGTAGGCCTGAGGCAGCCCGTAATTATCCTACATGTGTCATTTAAGGCCACATCGACTTGTTTGGCATGGGCGGAACGGTGCCACACTGGGCACGCGTACTCTCCCACGGAGAAAGACAGCGAGAGACCGGTTGTCCGGAGGACGTCAGGAGCCGCTCCCCAAGAAGCCGAAGCGAGACGCCTCAGTAGGTTGTTTCTGGTCCCTACTTTTTGCTTCGTGTTAAAGCAGTGACTTCGGTAAGTCAGCGCTCTGTCCAGGGTTACACCGAGGTAGCGCGGATTTGAGCAATGCTCGATATTGACACCTTGCCACGACAGCCTGAGAGCTCTGGATGCTTCGCGATTTCGGAGGTGAAATACACAAGATTGTGTTTTCGACGGGTTTGGTCGTAAGGCGTTGTCATTGTAAAAGTCACCAAGTGTATTCAGAGCGGTTGTGAGAGACGCTTCAACCTCTTCGAAGCTTGGCGCCTGAGCCGTAAGCGCAAGGTCGTCCGGATAGGCAAAACGCTGAGTGCCAGGAGTTTTTGGCTGGTCATTGGTTTAAATAAAGCAGGAGCCAGTACACTTCCCTGTGGGAGTCCGTTTTTTTGGATCCGCCATCCACTTTTCGAGGAGTTCAGGTGCATTTGAAACCGTCGGTTATTTAAAATTTCCCTCAGGACGTTGACAAAACCCAGATCCCCCGTCGTTTCGTGGACTTTCATAAGTAAATTTCTAATGTTCACCGTGTCGTATGCAGCTGTGAGGTCCACAAATACGACTCCGGTAACATTTTTTGTTTCGAAGCCATCTTCAATGTGTTGGACGATGTTTAGGATTTGGCCCGTACACGTCCTACCGGGTCTAAATCCAGCCTGTTCCGGTACAATAATTGTTTCCATGACTGGTGTGAGACGGTTCAGCAGCATCCTCTCAAACAGCTTGAATGAATGGCACAACAGTGAGATCGGACGGTAGCTCTTTGGATCGTTTAGATCCTTTCCGGGCTTGGGGATTGCCATGACTTTAGCTCGTCGCCAAAGTTTTGGGATCTTTAGATCACTGAGGCACTAGTTGAACATTGTTAGAAGCCATGACACTGCCACAGGTCCCAGGTGTTTAATTTGTTCGACTGTTATGTCATCCACACCAGCGGCTTTGCCACATTTTAAAGACTGGATGCCCTGAGTGATGTCAGCTAGGTCGAATGACTTACTGATGACATCTGTACTCATTGCACAATCTCCAGACTCACGAGGGGCCTTGGATTTTGGTAATCGGTAAGGGGGTTTCCCGTTAAGTACCAGCTGGTGAGCAACTTGGTTAGCGGAGACTACACCAGGATTACTAGCAATAGGTAGATCGCCTGTGAGTTTCTTAATAGATTGCCAGGTTTTCTTGCTGTTATGGGTCAAGTCTACGTCGGTGACGAGCTTTATCCAGCTTTGTTTGCGGCTTTCGCCTACAGCACGCATGAGCTCTTCGCCAGTTGTTAGGGTTTCCTCGGCAAATGGATCCTTCTCATATAGTGACTGGTAATAACTTAGCAGCCTTGAGGAGTCCTCGTTCAGACCTGGAATGTAGAGCCTACGGCAACCTCGAGGGATATGTTTGCGAGAGGACTCCCGAACAATGTTGACAAATAGGTCATAATTATTTGGAGTGGGATCTAAGTCACTAAGTTTCATGTCGAGATGTTCTGCAAAGAGAAGCCAGTTTGCCTTGGAGAAGTTAAAGCGTCGCCTAAATGGTACAATAGTGGGCTTGACAGCTGCTTGAATTAGGCAAGCGATTGGCCGATGTTGGGTATATGGAATGGGTACTCCGACAGCTTTTTCGCAAAGTGAGCACATATTATTGCTGGCAAAGATTAAATCGGGGTTATAACCTCGTTGCCATCTTCGGCTATTGAAGGATGCAGGGAGCTTAGCGTTGTGTATAAGAGTCAGGTTGCTAGCCTCTGCCCATTCCTCCACCGCGTCTCCATCAGGGTTTGATGTAGGATATCCCCAGGCCAACTATGACTATTGAAATCGCCAAGCACAATTTTAATAGGGTGGTTATTGAAGTTAGTCGTCGCTGTAAAGCGAAAAGGTTTATTTGGTGGTTTGTAAATTGAGGTTATTGTGCAGTTACCTATATCGATCGTTATAACTTCTACCTCATTATCCGAATTGCAAGCTATCGATTGTATTGACAGAGATGGATTGGCGAACACTGCACTTCCATGCTTCGCATGGGGAATTTCAGCGATGAGTGACATTCCTGCAATTTCCGGCCTTGCCTTGTGAAAGTCCCTGTGAGTTTCCTGGACGCAAAGAATGTTGCATCGCATATTTTTACACAAGTTTGCCAGAATTTTAGACTTATCTTGGGAAAATCCTTCTATGTTAATAGATACGCCTACCAAAGCAGGCTGGAGGTTCCAGTTGACAGGCTCGTAGGGCAAGTTGTTTTTCACAAAAGTCCCAAAGTCCCAAAGTCCCAAAGTCCCAAAGTCCCAAAGTCCCAAAGTCCCAAAGTCCCAAAGTCCCAAAGTCCCAAAGTCCCAAAGTCCCAAAGTCCAAAAGTCCAAAAGTCCAAAAGTCCAAAAGTCCAAAAGTCCAAAAGTCCAAAAGTCCAAAAGACCAAAAGTCCAAAAGTCCAAAAGTCCAAAAGTCCCAAAGGCCAAAAGACCAAAAGTCCCAAAGTCCCAAAGTCCCAAACTCCCAAACTCCCAAACTCCCAAACTCCCAAACTCCCAAACTCCCAAAGTCCCAAAGTTCCAAAGTCCTAAAGTCCCAAAGTCAAAAAGTCCCAAAGTCTAAAAGTCTAAAAGTCTAAAAGTCCAAAAGTCCAAAAGTCCAAAAGTCCAAAAGTCCAAAAGTCCAAAAGTCCAAAAGTCCAAAAGTCCAAAAGTCCAAAAGTCCAAAAGTCCAAAAGTCCAAAAGTCCAAAAGTCCAAAAGTCCAAAAGTCCAAAAGTCCAAAAGTCCAAAAGTCCAAAAGTCCAAAAGTCCAAAAGTCCAAAAGTCCAAAAGTCCAAAAGTCCAAAAGTCCAAAAGTCCAAAAGTCCAAAAGTCCAAAAGTCCAAAAGTCCAAAAGTCCAAAAGTCCAAAAGTCCAAAAGTCCAAAAGTCCAAAAGTCCAAAAGTCCAAAAGTCCAAAAGTCCAAAAGCCAAAAGTCCAAAAGTCCAAAAGTCCAAAAGTCCAAAAGTCCAAAAGTCCAAAAGTCCAAAAGTCCAAAAGTCCAAAAGTCCAAAAGTCCAAAAGTCCAAAAGTCCAAAAGTCCAAAAGTCCAAAAGTCCAAAAGTCCAAAAGTCCAAAAGTCCAAAAGTCCAAAAGTCCAAAAGTCCAAAAGTCCAAAAGTCCAAAAGTCCAAAAGTCCAAAAGTCCCAAAGTCCCAAAGACCCAAAGTACCAAGGTCCCATCCAAAAATCCAAAAGTCCAAAAGTCCAAAAGTCCAAAAGTCCTAAAGTCCCAAAGACCCAAAGTACCAAGGTCCCATCCAAAAGTCCAAAAGTCCAAAAGTCGAAAAGTTCAAAAGTTCAAAAGTCCCAAAGTCTCAAAGTTCCAAAGTCCCAAAGACCCAAAGTACCAATGTCCCATCCAAAAGTTCAAAAGTCCAAAAGCCCAAAAGTCCAAAAGTCCAAAAACCCTTAAATGACATGCTATCCCTGGATAAAGTACTCTTAATTCGAATCCTCCGTGGTGGGGAACAGAACAAAGATGGCGCGTAACCAAAAATCGTGACGTGACGTGACGCAAATTTTTTTCCAACGCCGATAAAGAAGTTTCACTTCAATGAATGAGCTAACCGTCAAATGCCTTCTTTATGCTGATGATCAGGTAATACTGGCATCATCGGCGGAGGAGTTGCAGTTGATGGTTAATATAATGAACGATGCGCTTAAAAGTAAAGGAATGAATGTTAATGTAAGCAAGACAAAAGTAATGGTTTTTAAAAGAGAGAAATGTATGACTGATTGCTCGATATCGATCGAAGGAAAGAGCGTGGAACAGGTGAAAGAGTTTGTATATTTGGGTTCAAAATTTGCAAGAGATGGAAAGTGTGACAATGATATTGCAAGAAGAGTTTTGGCAGGAAACCAAGTGAATGGAGCCATTCACACCTTTATGAGCAGTCAGAACGTGTCTAAAAAGGCATGGATGGCTGTACATAGAGGAGTGCTTGTCCCTACACTTATGCATGGTAGTGAAAGTTGGGTGTGGCAGGAGAAGCATGAAAGTAAAATTAATGCAGTGGAAATGAGAAGTTTGCGAAGTATAGCTGGAGTGACATTGAGGGATAAAGTAAAGAATAGTGTGATAAGGGAACATTGCGGTATGGCAGAAGATATAGTGACTAAGATAGAGAAAGGGATGCTCAGATGGTTTGGACATGTGGAGAGAATGGATGGAAATAGGCTGACGAAACAGATTTATGAAGCGAGAGTGAATGAGCAAACTGGTAGGGGTCGACCTCGGCATACTCATGTCGATCAAATCAATAATCTTCTGAGAAAAGGCCAGGTCAAGAGTACCCTTAACCGAAGAGCATGTATGAAGGCACTTATGAAAGTTGAAGAAGCGAAAGTTGTTTGCCAGAATCGTAGCAAGTGGAAAGTCATAGTCTCTGCCTACCCCGTTGGGAGACAGGCGTGATGTTATGTATGTATGTATTATGTGTGACAGTGTAAAAGACGTGCCCGGGTAGTAATGTCCCCGCCCGCGAGCACCATGAGAATGAGCACAATGCGTACGATTCGAACTTGCCAAGCATAAGTCCAGTTTACACCGCGAGCTGAGCGGGCGTATTGCTGAATCCACATAACATGCAACAACAATCCTCATACTTGTTCACCCGCCAATAAATCATCGGGATGAAATGACTGGACCGCACAAATAAGTTGTAATGAGCTCGCTCCATTCTATCAGCTATGACAGGGTCAGTAACGAGTCATTACAGAGGTTCTTCTTTAAGATACAATAATATGTACTTTTTATTTCTGTACATGTAACCATCAACCGCCTTTAGTGTATGCGCCTGTCAGCTTTTTCTTCCTTTGGTTTCGGAGTTTGGAGGTTGTTTCCGTATAATACCTAACTTGTTGTCAAAAGTACGTTCTGGAGGCCTCGGCAAGAAGAGGCTATATCTCAGTTAGTGTGTGTGGTTGCAGCCGGGCGCAAGGTGTTCCGCGACTTCCTGCGCGGCGAGTACTCCGAGGAGAACATCATGTTCTGGCTGGCGTGCGAGGAGCTCAAGCGCGAAGCGGACCCCGTATCCGTCGAGGAGAAGGCGCGCTTCATCTACGAGGACTACATCTCGATACTCTCTCCCAAGGAGGTAATCATCTCTTTCTACCTTATGGGTGTGTGTGATGTCTTAAATTGGAAGTTCTGAGTCAATTGAATTGAGAGGTTTGTAACATTATCTACTCCAGTGTGGTGGACATTGGGGAATACAAGTAATATCTCCCGGCACGAATCTCTTTGCAAATTCCAATGCTGGGACATCCATAGTCTGGACGCCGCGCCGCCGCGCTGTTTAATCAAAATAGCAGCTTGTTATTTAATGAGGAAAGCAAATTATGTAATAGTTACTAACTGAGCATTAACTGTTGTGTGAGCTCAGCGTCATGTGAATGGCCCCTAGTGAAGCAGTGGCCAGTGGCCATGTCAAGTTGGTTAAACCGTTTGGGAGCTACGCTGGGAACAGAAAAATGATCGCGCATGGAATTCAATAATATGGGCTATGCTGAGTTTTAGACTTATTATTTACTAGCGGACGTCACGCGGTTTCACCCGCGTAGTTCCCGTTCCCGTGGGAATACGGAAATAAAATATAGCCTATGTTCATCGCAAAGAGTGTAGCTTCCCAACTCCCAACAGTGAAAGAATTTTTCAAATCGGTCCCTACTGGACCGATTTGAAAAATTCCGGAGCCTATTCGTTACAAACAAACAAAAAAACAAATCTTTCCTCTTTATAATATTAGTATAGATAACTTACCCAGGGCTCCACGCTAGAGCGGCGTTCTTTGTGAGCTCTTGTGGATGAGTAGGTGCCGCGTCTCGACTCCATATTATCATGTCCGGTACTGCTGTTGGCATCGCGTAACTCTTTGTCACTTTTATGTGGTCCTGAATCCATCGTCTCCCATAGAAGTGGTATACTACTCTGTCAAGAAAGTACCAGGAAAAGATTAATAATATACAAAATGTTTGTTCGTACATATAGTCACGCCTTTTTCCCCTTTGTTATCCAAATTTATTTTATCATCTTTAAAGTATGCTCCTTCAGAAACGATATACATACGCCAACGAAAAATACATTTTTCAAAATATTTTTTAAGCGCTGTTTCCAGAATTGAGTTCAGTTCTCGCCGCAAATTCAATTCGGAGTTTTCCCGTTCATCCCCTTGACTTCGTCCCCCTAGGGGGACGAACGGGAATTTAATATTTTATATTCCCGATGGTCCCCTTAATTTTTTTGGGGGGACGAACGGGAATAATTTTTTCATTCTTTTTTTGTTCTATTGCTCCCAACAAATAATATAAGACAGGTGCGTTGGTAAAAAATGAAATTTGAAATTCAATTTTTATTTACAAATGAAGATCAACAAAACAAATGAAGATCGACAAAACAAATGAAGATCGACAAAACCAAATGAAGATTGACGAAACAAATGAAGGTCGACGAAACAAATGAAGATCGGCGAAACAAATAAAGACCGACAAAACAAATGAGGATCGGCAAAACAAATGACGGTCGGATAAACAAATGACGAACGAAAAAACATAATCAGATAAATAAAAAAAAAAGACTAAGCAAGTTGATAAGGTCAAAAACTACTTGCAGCCATATTTTGTAATCTAGATCAGTGGCCGCTGGTGGATCCTCGATCTGGTGGTGCACTTTACTTGCTTTCTTGTTTTAAATTTAATAAGTGTTAATTTTATATCAACTTTATTTTGAAAAGTTTTGTATGGGTAAGTGTAAGTACTTAGTTAATGTTTATGCTCATTTTCACATACTCCACAAACTTTACACGCAGTATAGAATAGAACTAAGAACAAAATAAAAAGAGATAACAATTTAAAACTCAAACCAATCAATAAATATTTAACGCGTCACAGATACAGCGAAACAATACCGGGAGAATTTGAATTTCGTCAAACAAAATATCGAGTACTCTTGGTAACCTTCGGATTACCCGAACGCGTGCGACGCACGAAAAGTGACTCATTGCCCCGATTGCCCGGTACATTTTCTATGAACGATGTTTTGTCTCATGCGCCAAGCGTGTTAGCTCGTATCTAGTACAAGATGTATGCGCAGCCCTCGTGCACTCGGGAAAGCGCAAGCTGATTTTTTTTACAGGGAAACTAGGCTTTGGTACTATTTGGTAGTGTAGCAAAGGGCTTAAATTGTTTCGTCATAATTAGGTATGTTATAGTTTTGAGTTTTTGTATGTTTAAATAATAAGTGTTACATACCTAATGGTAGGATTGGTGAGTAATTTAATAATAAAGTAGGCCTAATTTTTTAATCTTTTGAGCAAGTGGTTCACCGCACGAGCGCACTTAAGGTACCGCCGCCACTGATCTAGATGCGAGAGCCATTCAAAAAAATAGGTGCAAGCTCGACCTTAATGACATTTATCTAAAAATGTGCTTTTAGGCGTTTATAGACATCACTGAACACGAATATAATTAAAAAATAAATAGATATTATGCATGCTCATAAGGTCGAAATTTGCTTGGACCCTTTTTGTATTCTAGATGCGATAAACATTCAAAAAAATAGGTGCATGCAATTCTTTACCTTATGGACATGCATAATATTTATTTATTTTTTACATATTCATGATCAGTGATGTCTATAAATGCCAAAAAGCACATTTTTGAGAAGCGTTATTAAGGTCGAGATTTGCTTGCACCTATCTTTTCGATTGGCAATCGCATCTAGATTACAAAATATAGCTGCAAGTAACTTTTGACCTTATCAACTTGCTTATAGTCTTTTGTTTTACTGATCTGCATGTTTTTTCGATCGTCATTTGTTTATTCGACCGTCATTTGTTATAACGATCGTCATTTCTTTTATAGATCTTCATTTGCTTTTTCAATCGTCATTTGTTTATCCGATCGTCATTTGTTTTACAGATCTTCATTTGTTTTTTCGATCATCATTTGTTTATCCGATCGTCATTTGTTTTACAGATCTTCATTTGTTTTTTCGATCATCATTTGTTTATCCGATCATCATTTGTTTTATAGATTTTCATTTGTTTTTTCGATCGTCATTTGTTTATTCGATCGTCACTTGTTTTTTCGATCATCATTTGTTTATCCGAAGGTCATTGTCCTTTATGTCTTCTACGGATTGAAAACGGGTGCCACGAAGTGGTAATTTGAGTTTAGGAAATAGAAAGAAGTCGGCTGGAGCCATATCTGTTAAATATGGTGGTAGCTCGATGGTATTTGTTGGGTGTTTGGTTTGGATGACCTTGTGCGAAGGCACCGTGGAGCAAAGTTCAAGAATTTTATTCAAGGCAAATGACCTTTTTAGTCGACCATTCATGAAACAATGCGTTTCATGAATGTTGGGTCGGAATTGATTTGTTCTAGCATATCCTTAGCGACTCTCATGCGATTGAGTTTTTGGAGAAAATTCAGGTCTTTTGGGACTAGCCGAGCGGTAACATGTTTCATTTCATACCTAAATGATCAATTAAAATGGTACGGATCGACTCGTGAGATACAGAAAGTTCGCCGGCTATTTCTTTCAAAGTTAAATGAGGATTTTCAGGCACTATTTTCTTCACTTTTGCTATGTTAACTTCAGTTGCAGACGTTGATGGTCTACCAGAGTGAGGTAAATCTTCCATCACATCTCGACCGCTTTTGAACGCAATAATACGTATACCTTGTACCACTCATAAGCACGTGTTTTTGATAGAGTCCATTCACGTAAGTCTTCTGTAACATATTCAGTGACTTCGAACACGAAATTCCATTGGCGATGCAAAATGTAAGACAAACTTTGTTCGATGTTTTGTTCAATATGAAATTCGCAATACACACTAGTTATAACATAAGTTTAAAAACAGCACACACTGTATTTAATATAAATAACAGATGCATTTTAAACTCCGCGCCAAAATGGAAAATAGTTGTGCCGTTGTGCCAATCTAACAACAACAATAAAACAAAAAAAAAACGGTTGTCTGTAAAGTTGGTTTACTGACGATGGTTGATCGTGACAACGACATATAAAAATAAAAATAAAAAATAAATAAAAGAAAAAATAAAAATAACAATTAAATAAAAATAAAAATTAAAAATAAACATAAACAAACATAAACATAAACATAAACATAAACATAAACATAAACATAAACATAAACATAAACATAAACATAAACATAAACATAAACATAAACATAAACATAAACATAAACATAAACATAAACATAAACATAAACACATGTTCATGAACATGAACACGAACACGAACACGAACACGAACACGAACACGAACACGAACACGAACACGAACACGAACACGAACACGAACCCGAACGCGAACGCGAACACGAACACGAACACGAACACGAACACGAACACGAACACGAACACGAACACGAACACGAACACGAACACGAACACGAACACGAACACGAACACGAACACGAACACGAACACGAACACGAACACGAACACGAACACGAACACGAACACGAACACGAACACGAACACGAACACAAACCCAAACACAAACACAAACACAAACACAAACACAAACACAAACACAAACACAAACACAAACACAAACACAAACACAAACACAAACACAAACACAAACACAAACACAAACACAAACACAAACACAAACATAAACATAAACATAGAGATGCGCCGAATGTTCGGCCGAATATTCGAATTCGGTACATTCGGCAAGTTTTCAATAGTTCGTATTCGGCCGAATATTCGGTTTATTTGCCGAATAATTACCGAATGTTTAAATTCTTATTAACAAAATTAATCATTATTGAACAGGTAGAGATTTTCCCATAATTAACGTCATGGTACAGATATCTCTGGTGACGCACAGTAACATAGTCATTTAGATGAAAAAGCTCGGAGTTCTCGACGTTGCTTACCTAAAGAATGCCCGGTTTTCGGGATCCTGCCGTTTGGCAAAATATGTTCCTTCACACTTCCCAATAAACTTATCTTATAGTTTCATTTCACAAAAATATCTTTAGCAAATTTATATTTCGCATTTTAATCACTTCGTCAAATATTCATTTGGCAATTTTTTACTTGCTCAATTTTTATTAAGTCAATTATACATTAAGCTAATGTTTTTTTTTGTAAAAAAATTGTATTCTAAAGTACGTTCGTTCAAAATTTTAATATGGGGGAAAATTTGTAAAAACATGAAAAGTCTGATGTAAGAGTGGGTTATGTTAAGCTAAGCACCGGATCTTTTTTTTATAATAGCAAGTAGCCATATTTTAATGCAATGAATTTAAACTCTAGAGTAAGTCATATGGATATGTAATGTTCTGGGAAAAGTATGTTATGAACTTGAACCTGAACTACCTTATACTTGGTAAAAGTATTTTGGAATTCGCGTGTGTTGTGTGGAGCCCCTACTACAATATATATATCGACCGTTTACAAAGAATACAGAATACATTTTTGAAATCATTATCTTATCGTACTGGTCATGGGTTTGTGGACTATGAAACCTCGTCAAGACAATTTAATATTACATCCTTGCACCAGCGACGCATTTATTTGGATGAAATTTTATTATATAAAATAATCAATAACAAAATTGACTCAGCTTCGTTACTCCAAAAAGTTATTATTAATGTGCCCCGAGTCTCCTCACGTTCTAAACGAACTTTTCATATATCTTTCTGTAGAACGAATTACGCCTCAAATACATTTATTAGACGATCATGTAGACAATATGTGGAACTCCTCGAGGATGTTGACATATTCGCATCCTCAATAAATTCATATAGAAATGCCATTGGCCGAGTAATATTTCAATCATGACTTCGTGATAGTATTGCTTTGCCATAGGTATATTTTGTTATCTCTTATTTATTTATTTATTTAGAATATAACGACTATGATTTCTTTCTTTCAGCCTGAGGATAATAATGTATAATATGTAGTTTTTGTGCTGTAAATTTTCATTGCAACCCTATAATTTACTTATACTTGTGAAATGGATGGGTACTCTTCGCATGTTACATAGTGTTTAAGATTAGTATATAATTTATGGAACTGTTTTGGTCTAATTGAAAACTATGTATTGTATTTATCTTTTGTACATGACTGTATGTTTCTTAATTTTAATTCTTTCCCCTCGGGGTTTAGGGGATATGCGTTACTTCTCATGGAGCTAACGTTACACCCTGAGGGTACAGTAGTGGCTTCTTCAATGAGATCCCTAAGATTCAATATCTTAGGGATTAACGAAAAAGCCCACATTAGGAGGAAGGGCATAACGGTACTCCGTTCGTTGAGCAGCCCGCCTGGGGCAGTACCTCCGCCCTGCAGAAGACCGCGGTAATAGTAACCTGACTCCGGTTGGGTTATGTTCTCCGTCGGTTAGCAGGGATCCAGAGCTCATTGGGGCGACTTTGTGCCGGTGACGGTGAGACCAGAGGCTTACCTGGCTCCATTGGCGGATAGAGGCGCGGAGTATTGGTACGGCGGTCAGGGAGACCCGGTGAAACGGTTGACCGCTGACCGCCCGCAGGCTGTACGGAACCCGAACCTGGGGATCACTTAATCTCCGCCCCAGGAGGCTGAACCAGCAGCCTGTGTAAAGTCCCTGGTGCTGTGGTCGTGCCGGAGGAGGATACCGGAGTGGACGCGGCCACTGCATTGGGGGGGGACCGGGGGCCCTTCCGTACGCCGTGCCAATCTTCCGCATTACCTTTGTCTGCCTTTGGTGAGTTGGAGCCTCGCTTAGTCTCCTGCGCCAGCGGCGCACAGGCGCCCCCTCAACCTTCTTAATTCCCCTTTTTAAAAAAAAACAACCATGGCAGCAAAAAGGAAAAATAAAAGGGTATCCACAGCGGCATCGGCGTCCACACTTCAAGTGGACTTTTGCAACATCAGAGGCATGCGCGCGAACATCAACGTAGTCCACCACCATCTTGAAACTGCGAAGCCGACCCTTTTTTTCTTGACGGAGACGCAGATCTCATGCCCGGAAGATGCATCTGACTTAATGTACCCTGGCTACAAGCTGGAGTACCACTTTAGGCGGAAAGCCGGGGTGTGTATGTACGTCCGGGATGATGTCTGCTGTCGCCGTCTTACAAGCCTCGAAGACAGGGACCTGTCTACGTTATGGGCGCGCGTGGATCACGGGGGCCACACCCGGATCTACGCGTGCGTGTACAGGTCTCACAGCGGTAACACGGACACAGTTCGCCTTTATGACCACCTGCAGCAGTCGACTGACAGGGTGATTGAGCAGTGTCCCTCCGCGGAGATAGTGATTTTGGGAGATTTCAACGGTCATCATGTTGACTGGTTGGGCTCCCGGACCACCGACTTTGCGGGAAAAGCTGCTCACGAATTTGCCTTGACCTATGGGTTCTCCCAGCTGGTTAAATCCCATACAAGGATACCAGACAGGGAGAACGAGCATAGTGCATTGCTGGACCTCCTGCTGACAACGCGTCCGGACGGATACAGTGTTTCAGTGGATGCTCCGCTAGGATCGTCGGACCACTGTGTCGTTCGGACGCATGTGCCTCTCGCAAGGCCTGAACCACCTCGGCCCAAGGAGTGGCGACATGTGTGGCACTACAAGTCAGCAGACTGGGATGGACTGCGAGAGTTCTATGCGTCGTACCCGTGGTGGCGGCTTTGTTTTGCCTCAGAGGATCTGGATTCTTGTGCTATAGCAGTCGCTGAGGGGATCTTGGAGGGTATGGAATGCTACATTCCCAACCGCTGGATCCCTGTAGGTGCAAAAAAGCGACCGTGGTTCAATCGGCTCTGCAGAGAAGCTCTAATGCAGAAAGAATCTGCCTACAGAGCTTGGACCACGGCTCGTGCAAATTCAGATCCAAACATCTCTGAGGTAAAACGCAAATTAAATGCCGCCTCGAGGTCCAGTAAAAGAGCAATTGTCAAGGCCAAGTTCGATTTCGTCGGCAGAATTGGCGAACGGCTAGCAGGCTACCCTTCAGGAAGTCGTGAATTTTGGTCGCTTGCCAAAGCTGCCGAGGGAAACTTCTGTCGGTCAGGATTACCACCCTTGCTTAAACCCGACGGTAGTTTGGCCCAGAGTGCCAAGGAGAAAGCCGACCTTTTGGGTAATCTCTTTGCCTCTAACTCGACCATGAGCGACGGGGGTGCAATACCGCCATGCATTCCGAGTTGTGGCACTTCCATGCCGGAAGTTAAATTTACACAGCGGAATGTCCGGCGGGAGCTTCAATCCCTGGACGTTCATAAGTCGAGTGGGCCAGACGGCATTCCCGCGGTGGTACTAAAGCATTGTGGTCCAGAGTTGTGTCCGGTACTTACACGTCTTTTCGCACTTTCCTATTCCATGCGACAAGTCCCGGCGTCGTGGAAGATCGCGTATGTACATCCTGTACCCAAGAAGGGTGACAGGACCGACCCGGCCAATTACAGGCCTATAGCCGTCACCTCCCTTTTATCGAAGGTGATGGAGCGTGTAATTAATACACAGCTCCTGGGGTACCTTGAGGAACACGACCTGCTCAGCGACCGGCAGTACGGTTTCCGTCACGGTCGCTCGACGGGCGATCTTCTTGTGTACCTAACACACCGATGGGCGGCGGCTATCGAGAGTAAGGGTGAGGCTCTAGCAGTGAGCCTCGACATCTCTAAAGCCTTTGACCGGGTCTGGCACCGTGGTCTTCTTACGAAATTGCCCTCATATGGACTACCTGAGAGATTATGCGGATGGGTGTCCAGCTTCTTGGCCGGTAGAAGCATCAGGGCCGTCGTTGACGGCAGCTGTTCAGACTGCATGGCCATAAACGCTGGAGTACCGCAAGGCTCAGTGTTGTCCCCTACTCTGTTTCTGCTGCATATCAATGACATGTTGTCTATTGATGGCATTCATTGTTATGCGGACGACAGTACGGGGGACACTTGTTACACGGGCCGCCCCGGTATCTCTCGGGACACAGTAGAGGAAAATCGTGAACAGCTTGTGTCTGAAATCGAGGCTACTCTTACTAGAGTGTCCGATTGGGGTGGACAAAATCTTGTCCAGTTCAACCCTTCCAAGACACAAGCGTGTTTTTTCACCGCTAAGCAAACCCCAATTACTGTAGCGCCGCAATTTCAGGGCACATCTCTTTCCATCGCCAAAAGTATAGGGATCCTTGGCGTTGACATCTCCAGTGACGTTCAGTTCCGTAGTCATTTGGAGGACAAGGCTAAGCTGGCGTCCAAGAAGCTAGGTGTGCTCAACAGGGCGCGGCGGTACTTCACTGCGGCGCAAACACTGCTTCTCTATAAATCGCAAGTGCGGCCGCATATGGAGTACTGCTGTCACCTCTGGGCGGGAGCACCTGAATATCAGCTTCGTCCATTTGGCTCGGTGCAAAGACGAGCTGTAAGAATTGTCAACGATCCTGTACTTACAGCTGGTGTGGAACCTCTTCGCGACAGGAGAGACTTTGCCTCCTTATGCGTGTTCTACCGCCTGTACAATGGTATGTGCTCTGAGGAATTGTTTGATATGATGCCCACGGCTACGTTCTATCATCGCACCGCTCGCCACAGACAGGGAGTTCATCCTCACACTCTGCGTCCGGTGCGTTCCAGCACGGTTAGATCCGATAGGTGTTTTCTTCCACGCACGCTTAGGTTGTGGAATGACCTCCCTGCCTCGGTTTTCCCAAACGCCTACAGTATGGGGTTCTTCAAAAGGGGTCTTAGAAGGTTTTTACAGGGTCGGCAGCGCGAGTGTGGCACCTCTGGTGTTGCAAACGTTCATAGGCTGCGGTGACCACCGGTCCTTCTGGTGGGCCGTATGCTTGTCTGCCACCTTAGTGGTATAAAAAAAAAAAAAAAAAAAAAAAAAAATAATACTTTGCCATGTAATTATTTGTTAAACAATAAATTGCCAAAAATAGTATTGCTAACTGTAAAATTGCGAAAAGTTGTTTTGCCAAATGAAAATTTGGGATACATAATTTGGCATGTGGCACTTCGGAGAATGTTTTTTGTCAAACATTAGTAAACCCCGGTTTCCACCGCGAACAGAGCAGTTCCAATATACTCTGTAAAATATAGCTTGATCTCTGTAACAGTTGTACAAACGTAGACAAGAATATAATTTATGTTAACGTTATTTATGTATAGTTTTTGTGGTACACACAACATAGAGTGAGAGCACAGAGGTGCAAAGTCAAACTGTAAATAGGTAACAACTTTATGCTTTTGAAATAAAAGTTAATTTTGGTAACGTTAATGTAACTGTCACAGAGATCAAGCTTTAGTTTACAGAGTATAATGAATCCGTTTAACTCGCAAAGTAGGCACTAATTTTCCCACCAATAAATTGTCACAATGAACTGAGTGGTTAAAATAGTTGTAATGAGCTGGCTTAGTTCTAGTTTGTGGTCCGGGGCATTACGGAGTCCGTTTTTATTTTTATCTTTTCTTTAAGTTACAATATGCAAGAACTTTGTCTTCACACGACAATGCAACTAATTCGCTAGAAAACACGGCTGTACACAACCAGTCCAAAACTCAACCAAGTCTATGTGAGAATGCGCTTAACATTTTCAATTTAATTTCTCTCATTTTAAATTCACCTTACCCATCTTAATCTTAATCTTTCTTTTTATTTTTAAAATCTTCGTTGATAGAAAAAAAAACTATTTTTTTTAAAAAAGGAGCCCGTTCAACTCACCATCTCCCACCAATTACTCAATTGGCGCGTGCGGCCACATAAGGGAGTGCTGTCTTTCTCTCAATCTTTAGACAAAATACATTTCGACTGTAAACTTTCTTCACGGTTGTTCGATTGAGAATCAGCGCCCTAAGGTTGAGGGCTGCGCGCCCAGCGCTGAAAGAATGTCCCTAGCCTCGTCGACTAACCTGCAGTAACCTGTTTATAATTTGAACCGACTAGTTCGGCCGAATATTCGGTTCGGTACATTTTTTACCGAATATTCGGCCGAATGTTCGAATTCGGTTCAACCCACATTCGGCGCATCTCTAATAAACATAAACATAAACATAAACATATACATAAACATAAACATGACATACATATACATATACATATACATATACATATACATATACATATACATATACATATACATATACATATACATATACATATACATATACATATACATATACATATACATATACATATACATATACATATACATATACATATACATATACATATACATATACATAAACATAAACATAAAATTAACATTACAATACAAAATTAAATATAAAAACATCAATTGATTATAGTGCCATCTGTTGAAAACATTACTAAAATAAATGGAACGCCTCAGAGCGAGGTAACGACGTATTGCGTCATCATTTTTCGTTCGTGCAGCCGGCTCCATCGAATTATAAGACGTTGTCACGTCAAAATGGAAATTTGAATCCATTAGCAAATCATCCATTGCCGATACTTTTGTGTCTGAATGTAAGTAGTGAGAAGTGTCCGGTGTGTGTTGCAGGTGTCGCTGGACTCGCGCGTGCGCGAGGTGGTGAACCGCAACATGGTGGAGCCCACGCCGCACACGTTCGACGACGCCCAGCTGCAGATCTACACGCTCATGCACCGCGACTCCTACCCGCGCTTCGTCAACTCGCCGCTCTACAAGACGCTGGCGCGGCTGAGCGGCGCGGGCGGGGACGCCTCCACCCCCGCGGCGTCCGCGCCCGCGCCCCCCGCCCCCGCACCCGAGCCCGCGCCTCCCGCCCCCGCGCCCGAGCCCGCGCCCGCGCCGCCGTGACCCCGGCCCCCCTCGTGTATATAGTCTCTTGTGCATTCAGTTAAACGGGTACTAATTCTGTACATAGTTAGGTTAAGTGTGAGAGTAGGAGCGGCGCCACTTGGCTGGTCCACCGGCCGGCGCTCCCGCCCGCGCGCGCCTATAGTTGCAAGCAATAAAGGTGGACCAATTAAGTTTGCCGAAGATTCAACGAATAAAATCTGTTCATGTAAGGTTATATTTCATTCATAAACTTAACACCTACAGCAAACAAAGCAAAGGAACTCTAGAGCGATCTGCTACCACCGCTGCATCCCCCACACCGGGTGATTCGCATGAGAGCAACTTCGTCCGGCAACTTATCAAAGGGGCAGAGGCAAATGTATTGGCAAGTTAGTAAAACAAAAACCGGCCAAGTGCGAGTCGGACTCGCACACGGAGGACTCCGTACCAAAAAACGACAAAAAATCACGTTTGTTGTATGGGAGCCCCCCTTAAATTTCTATTTTGTTTTAATTTACTTAATCTATACATATAATAAAACTGTTGAGGGTCGAGAGTCTGTACATGGAAGATATTTGGAAAATTTTAATTGGAGGGCGTTCTCTAATCGATACTGAAGCCGAAAATGTAATTTAAAATTTTCATGTCTGTCTGTCTGTCTGTATCCCGAATAAGTATCACGCCGAAACTACTGAATCGATTTGATTGAAACTTAGTACAATCAGAGCTTATAATCCGAGAAAGGTTCTAGGATACTTTTGATCCCGATATTTTGCGCGGTTCCTTTGGGAGAGAGGATGAAAGGCAAAACGGTTTTTTAGTTGTAACTTCTGAATGCGTGGTCCAATTCCAAATTTTTTTTCAGTGTTATAAAGGGAGTACTTTAAGGATTATTTCACACAAGTTTCAATGTTGAGGATTTTGTAGTTCAGGAATTAGACACATCTCAACTTTCGCAAAACCTAGAACTCAAGGGTTCCTTTGAATGTGAGGGTAATTCTAAACGGGCGTGTTGGCTTTATCATAAAAGAGCTTAATGATTAAGGCTATTGTAAAATAAATCAGTCCGCGCCGAAGGCGGGGACTGAATTGTTTTAGAATAGACTTAATCTTTAAGCTCTTTTATGATTAAGCGAACAGGGCCGTTTCACACACTGCTTGATGAGTCTGATGATGAAGTACCTCTCCTTTCGAAAACCTTATGTGACGTAAACGAAGTTGCGAGGGTCAGCTAGTTATTTATATGTAAAGAAAATACACACCTCGATACTCTGTAATTATTTCAATAGTCTACTGGTTACCCTTATCTATATTACTAAAGTCTCAGGGTAATCTAGTTAATCCATACTGTTGAGGGTTCCAGCTTGGGGTAAAAGAAATGATGCGCAGACGACTGATTAATCTATACTTATTATAAAACTGTTGAGGGTCGAGAGTCTGTACATGGAAGATATTTAGAGAATTTTAAATGTAGGGTGTTCTCTAATCGATACTGAAGCCGAAAATGTAATTTAAAATTTTCATGTCTGTCTGTCTGTCTGTATCCCGAATAAGTATCACGCCGGAACTACTAAATCGATTTGAATGAAACTTGGTATAATCAGAGCTTATAATCCGAGGAAGGTTCTTCTAGGATACTTTTGATCCCAATATTTTGCGCGGTTGCTTTGGGAGAGGGGATGAAAGACAAAACGGTTTTTTAGTTGTAACTTCTCAATGCGTGGTCCGATTCCAAATTTTTTTTCAGTGTTATGAAAGGAATTCTTTAAGGATTGATTCACACAAGTTTCAACGTTAAGGGTTTTGTAGTTCAGGAGTTAGAAACATCTCAACTTTCGCAAAACCCAGAAATCAAGGATTCCTTTGAATGTGAGGGTAACTCTAAACTGGCGTGAATTGATTTAGAATGGACTTAATCTTAAAGCTCTTTTATGATTAAGCAAACAGGGCAGTTTCATACGCTCCCATGAGTCCGTTGAAAAAATACCCCTCCTTTTTTTTTGATGTGAGGGAAAATCCTCGTAGGATGCTATGCCGGACTCTTACCGACTAAAAAACCTCACGTAACGCCCAACAGCCTATGGTTGAGAGCCCCGGGTAAGCCCTCAGGAAGGATGTCCCGTGACTCCCAACAGGCCTACGGCCGCCACTGCGGCCTCGCCCAGGGGGTGGTTCGGGTGTAATCCCGCGTCTACGGGGGGTTTCGGGTGTGACCCCGCTTCTAAGGGGGGGCGTGCGTGAGTTGCTCACGTCAGGCTGCCGTCATGGGCCTGCTTCTGTAAGGACGGTGAGCGGCCCTCTCACCGTCCTCAGACCCCCGGTCATGGAGGCCGATAGTCCTCGGCGAACACACGTCGGCGGCGCCCAGGGCGCCGACTGCGGAACTCGGGTGGGAGAGTACTCTCCCGCACCCGGCCCGCCGCCTCCTTCACGAGCATGGCCTGCTCGCAGAAAGAGGCGGCGCAGTCCCACTTACTCCCGCTGGAGAGCATGGCTCGCACCATGGCCTCGAGCGAGAGAGTATCCACGCCCAGACCCACTACGAGGACCTGGCGCTGTTGTGCCCACGCCGTGCACTCCACCAGCTTGTGGAGCGCCGTGTCATCGCTGCGGTCCTCGCAGTGCTGACACTCGGCTGTGGTTTCCCGGTGTTTTCGCCACAGATAATTACCGAAGCTACCGTGCCCGGCAAGCATCTGTGTCAACCGGTAGGAGAGAGCACCGTGTCTCCTCTCCAGCCACTCGTCCATGACCGGTCTGACGGCCGCGATTGTGGCGAATCTCCCCTTTGGTTGCTCAAGTCGCACTTTCCATGTCTCCACGGTTTCCTGGTGGAGCAGGGTCCGCTGGGCCTCGATTTCTCGATACGCAGGCCTTTGGCCCCGCTCCAGCGCCTCCTTGCGCCATCTGAACAGTGACGCAAGGGCTCTCGCTTCCAGGTCCCATGGAGGGGTCCCGGCTAGGAGACATGCCGCCTCACCGGAGATCGTGCGGTATCCTCTTTTCACCCTGACAGCCATCACTCTCTGCGGGCTCAGTAGTCTAGCCACATTGCTGGCCGTCAGGGTCTCCGCCCATACGGGAGCCCCGTACAGGGCCATGCTTCGCACGATCCCCAGGTACAGTCTCCTGTAGGGAGCGTTGGGTCCCCTGATGTTGGGCATCAGCCGCGCGAGTGTGGCCGATGCTCCCCTCCGTTTTGGGACCAAACTTCGGAAGTGATGTCCGAAGTTCAAAATACCCCTCCTTGCATAGCCTTATGTCACGTAAACGAAGTTGCGAGCTTTAGCTAGTGCGTATAATAAATTAACTTAATTACCTATTTAGAATACAAAAAACCCGACTGCCAAGTAAACATACAACTGAAAAGCAAAACGCAAGCTCTACATATCTTTTGTGATTTTCTTTAGCTACTTACTGTTTTACTTTGTCGGCAACATTTGCAGGCTATGTCAAGCGGGTGGTGGTTTACAAAATAGCTACATTTTCCCTTATAGCTTTTTCCCGCCTGCAAATGTTGCCGACAAAGTAAAACAGTAAGTAGCTAAAGAAAATCGCAAAAGATATCTTTTGCGATTTTCTTTAGCTACTTACTTAGCTCTACATATGTAGAGCTTGTTTTTTTTTCAGTTGTGTGTTTACTTGGCAGTCGGGTTTTTTGTATTCTAAATAGGTAATTAAGTTTATTTAAAACTTTTTAGTTATGTTAGTATAGTGGAATTCAACAGACCTAAATAATATAGTAAACAAAGAAATTGGATCTCGACTACTCCATAATTACTTACATTTAATTATCAATCCTGATCATAGTCGTTTCCAAGGAACTCTAGTTAGATTTATGCGGACATTTCGACACTAATAAACCTTTAGATTATAGAATAATTTCATGAAAAATACTCGGATGGTAAAAATTTAAGACTGTCATTTTTGCTTGTCATTAAATTATTTTTTCTCAGACTTGTTTGTCTTTGCCATAGTGTTGTAAAACTGTTGTACTGGCCAATTGATTTTAAAAGGAGGTCATTGTTTTATCAATCTGTCAGTTCGAAAAAATGTACTTACTTTAATAATATAACTTATTGTGTAACACAGTGATGATCAGTGTTACTCACCAACTAGCGCGAGGTAGCTATGCAGAGAACTCTTTCCCAGGGCGCCTTACTACAGAGATTCCAGTGTGCGTGCAAGGGTAGGCCAGGGCTCTGACGAAAACAGTCAGGTAGGGTGTACACACATATATTTATATAACACAGAGATACACAGAGACACACAGAGAGCTTATTCACTGATAGACACAAATATCACAGGTACACAGAAGTATAGTCAGTGCTTAGGTACTTATGCTACTAAGCTACACATAAGTAGTGGATTTACTGGCCTGCAGAGTGAGCTGAGTGAGAGTGACTGCCTGTTGTTACTGCCAGGTGATGACGGCAGATACCTCTCACATGAGAAGCTCGTGTAGTCCGCACTTCCACGTTGTCGTACCACGTGCAGCCCACTAACTTATAGGTGCGGCACCAAATATCTCATCCGGCAACTAGCCCCGTAGTAAAAAACCCTGTCATGAAAGAAACGACAAATTAAGATCTTGGCTGCGCGACAGACGACAATCGACCCGCTTTGCAAAAGAAGAAGTGACTCACCAGTTTTCTGGGTAAAATGTAGCAAGATGCAATGCAGCAACCCAATCACAGCCCGTTAGGCCACGCGAGGTAACAAATAATCGCGCTTGAGCGAAAAACTGATTCGCGGCACAGTCTCAGAGCAAAAGCCAAAGGACCTCCAACTACCCCAAAGCAGGTCTCGGTCAAAAGTCCTGTCTTTCACGAAAAATCTTAACCAAACCCGTTCCTTTAAATGCGAAACGCTTCGTCACCGAACTTATGACATCCTGTCATTCTGACAGCAGAAATGTCACCACTGACAACCGATTAAAAAAAGATAACTCGATAAGGCTGCTTTCACATCCTAAATACTGCATCTATAGAAAATAAATGCTACAACCACCCCCCCTTTAATAGTATTTCCTGCGGATATGACACGCTGGAAATACACAATAAAGAAAACAGAAAAGTACTGACTAATAAACAAAGACAACCAGCTAGGTCCTTCAAACACCAGCTGACTACGACCATTACAATACCAAAGAAAGATCCTCCTATGTACCTAACTAGACACTGACTCGTGTACCGGTTAGGCTAAGTAACTAGAGTCTAATGCCCTTCATAGAAAACGAATGCTCCCTTTACTCACTGCCGATACCCTAACACTACCCAAGCTCTCAGGATAATGTAGAGTACTAAGAAGCGAATGAGAGAAAAACGCTCGGTGCGGTGCATAGAAGAAACTACAACGTGACAATTTAAAGTCACGTACACATATAGAAATACAAACAAAAGATTAAAATAGTCTTACATAATGATCACATAGCACTGGTTTAATAAACTAGAGAAACAGTGCTATGTAGTTACGTTAGGTATTGGAGACTGCTCCTCCTGATACTTCAGGATGTCCTTGATATGGTACTCCCCAAGATCCTTACCGTCCAGATCTGACAGCCTATATACTAAAGGGGATCGTTTAGCAGTCACCACACATTTAAGGAACTTAGGAGCTAGCTTAGCAGTAAAATTCTTGGCCTTGTTGGACAGGTAGAACGTGCGTTTGTAAACTATCTGTCCCACTTTCAGCTCTACATGCCTTTTTCTGAGGTTGTAATACTTTTCATTACGCTGGTGGGCAACGTTCAAATGTTTCCTCACCTGGTCGTAAATGCGTTGTATTTCTCTCAGCTTGACACCGAAGGCTGATGGATCGTCTACAGAGACTGAAGTAGGATGGCACGCAATATCTGTCTGCCTGTATAACACTCCATCCCCAATAAATTCCCTACCATGTACCAAAAAGTAAGGGGTGAAACGAGTTGCTTCGTTAACTGCAGTGTTTAAAGCACACTGTATCTCAACCAAGAACTGATCCCAAGACTTGTGTTGTGACTTCACATAGCATGAGATCGCTTGAACCACATTGCGAATAGCTCGTTCCGCCTGATTAGTTTGGGCATGATACCTAGGGTTATAATATATATTAGGTACATTGTATTTAGCCAACAGATCCTTAAATGGCTTACTCACAAACTGAGGGCCATTATCCATGTAAATAGTCTTGCAGACTCCGTGCACGAGAAACACACTCTTCTCTATGAACCTCGCGACTACAGCGCCTGTGGCAACCCGAACAGGGCACAACATGACGTATTTGCTAAAGTAGTCGGAGACCACGATCAGGTGTACGTTTCTATTGCTCGAAGTGGGAAAGGGACCAAGCAGATCGACAGAGATAGCTTCGAATGGCTTCGAAACCCGCTTCGGGCTACCCATTAGGCCGGGACGAGACGTATTTACGGGTTTGTACTGCTTGCATGTTTCGCAATTCCCAACATATTCTTTGACGTCCTCGTACATCTTGGGCCAGTAATAATTTAGGGCTAACCTTTTATGCGTCTTCCAAACGCCACCATGGGCACTAAGTGTGTCATCGTGGTACTTAGAGAGCAGGGGCAAGCGATCCTCCTGAGGTACCACCAGCTTCCAGTCAAAGTCTGAAGTCAAAGAATATTTATTTTTAGTTAACCTATATAGAAGGTTGTCACGAATGTCATAATTTGGTGACTTCCTAGGGTTCTTCCGAACACTATTCATGGTGTGGTCATACCACGGGTCTTTAGTGGGTACTGCATCGAGGGAATCAATTTTGATACGAGACAGAGCATCAGGTACAACGTGGTCTTTACCTTTTCGATGCTCTATGTCAAAATCGAATTGACTGAGCCTCATGCTCCAACGTGCTAGACGACCCGTGGGATTTTTTAGCTTATGGAACCACAGAAGAGATGAATGATCCGTGACGACCGTACATTTTTGGCCTTCGACGTACTGTCGAAATTGTTCCAAAGCGAAAATCACGGCCAGAAGTTCTCGCTCAGTTGTGCTGTAGTTCACCTCGTTCTTGTTGAGAGAACGGCTACAGTAGGCGATAGGGTGCTCAACACCATCGTGAGTTTGTGTCAGTACAGCAGCAACTGAGTAAGCTGACGCGTCACTAAGAATGCGGAAGGGCATCTCAAAGTTAGGCATTTTTAATATAGGGGCAGAAACCAAGGCTGACTTTAGCAGGTTAAAGGACTGTTCAGCCTCAGGGGTCCATTCGAACTTAAGGTTCGTAGAAGTGAGTTTGCACAGAGGTTTACTAATCTTCGAGAAGTTGTTAACAAAGCGACGATACCAGCCGGCCATTCCCAGAAATCTCTTAACCTCCTTAGGGTTAGAAGGGGTGGGATAGTTGAGGATAACCTCAACTTTACCCGGGTCTGTCCGTAAGCCATGTTTGTCCACATAATACCCCAGGTATTTGAGTTCACTCCGACAAAAGTGGGATTTTTTCATATTAATAGTTAGGCCAGCATCCTTGAGTTGCTGATAGACTCTATGTAAGAGCTCTACATGCTCCTCAAAGGTGCTGGACACACAGACTATGTCATCCTGAAACGCAAATACCTTGTTGTCGAACTCGGGACCAAACAGACGGTCCATGAGGCGTTGCATCGTGGCACTGGCACCGACAAGACCGAAGCACATGGAATTGTAATGGAACAATCCTCTCCGGGGAACCGTAAAAGCAGTCTTCTCAGCAGACTGGAGTGAGTCGAATGGAATCTGCCAGTAGGCCGCACTCAGATCTACAGAGGTTAAATACTTAGCATTATTAAGATGGTCTAAGATTTGATTGATATAGGGTAAGGGGTAGGCGTCACTCTTAGACACAGAGTTCAGCTTGCGAGAGTCCAAGCACAATCTGAGGTCGCCGTTCGCCTTCTCCACCATGACCACTGGAGAGTTCCAGGCGGACTGAGACGGGGACACTACTCCCATCTCCAGCATTCGGTCCAGCTCGGCTTCCAGGGCCTTCTGCTTAAGGGGAGAGAGCGGATAATAACGCTGCTTGATCGGCTTGCTGTCACCAGTGTCAATGACATGGTGCACAAGTGAGGTCCGACCTAAACCCACCTTATCAGTGTTCAACGAGTCGAACTTTTCAATGACCTCGTTGATTACACACCTTTGTTTAGTTGTCAGGTTGTCGTAATCCTCGAGGCCACCGTTAAGGGACACAGACTCTATAGGATTATTATCACTAAAGCTATCAAGACTAATATTTTGTAAAATTAACTTATCACTTAACTTAAATTGTTGCCAGAAATCCACTCCAAATATCATGGAGGTGGTTATACCTGGGACAACATAGAACTTGACAACTCGGATAACCGAATTGTACTCAATTGGCAAAGAGATACAACCCAGACATTGCAAGTGAGTGCTGTCTGCAGTTGTAATACGAAAAGTAGGATTGATACTCACAAGATCAAAACCCAGTTCCAAGAAGATGCGGTGCGCTCCCTTACCTAGTATAGAGCAGGAGGCACCGGAATCTAGAAGGCCTAAGACATTTAAATTTAAAACCCTAACAACTAGATACGGTCTAATGTCACTATCCCGTTTAGGAAACAGGACCTTATCAGAAATAGACTCAGATACAGAGTGATGCACAGAGTTCCTAATAAGGCCCTGGCCTACGCGTTTTTTGACTTGCTAGTACAGTGTGAGCAGTCTGGGGTCTTGACTCCTTTGAGACCACACCGGAAACACACCAGCTCCCTTGACAGTGTGCAGCTGTATGCAGTGTGACCGCCCCCGCCGCAACGAAAGCATTTGCGATCGTGGGGGGTAACCGGCGTCTCCACTGCAGACACCTGCTTAGCGGGCTTTTGTACACCTTTGTTCTTAAGCTGGTGTAAGTCAGATGTAATCTCAAACTTGTCAAGAGCAGGCTCATGGAAAGCGTCTGCCCTAGTACGCGCAAGCTCCAAGCGCTTACCCAAACGTCTCAAGTCATCTACAGAGTTGACATCATGCAAGGCCAGTTCCTTCATGTAGTCAGGTCTAATGTTGTGCATGAGAATGTCCAGCTGTTCCTCACTGGGCATCTTACATGACAACCTTGAGAACATGGCTTGCATTGTACATATATAGTTAACCAAGGACTCAGAGCGGGCTTGTGTACGCTGTCTTATCTCGTTCCTGAGGCGGTAATCATAATCAGGAATATCGAAGGTATCTCTAAGCTCACTAATAAGATCCTCATATGAGATGAAGTTAGCTTTGTTTGTACGGAACCAAGACAAAGCCGGTCCATCCAACAGGTCGGAGAAAGCCATAAGGAGTCTAGGCTTAGTAACCTCCCGAGCACATCTAAGTTCCTCTAATCTCTCTAAAAACACACGTACACAAGTAGAACCATCATATTTTAAGTTAAATGAACATAAGTTAAGGGGACGTTCTTTATACACTATGTTACATGTAGAACTATTCCTACTTGAACTAGCTCGCACCGAGCGGTCCTCTCTCACTACTGGTGAAGTATATTCCACCTGGTCACGACCCGAAGGATCATCACCATCATCATCCGAACCTTCGGATTCAGAATCACTACTGGGTTCAGCCCTAGCGATGATCTTCACTAGCCTACCACGAATATCCACCAGGTCGGGGCAATCCAGACCACAACGAGCTAACCTACTCAATAAGTAGTTGGCCCTGAGGGACACCCTAAGACGACTACCCTTATTAATGAAGATGTCACCTGACTGAATAGCCTCCTCCAGCTCGGACACCTTCGGGAGGCAGATCGAGAGCTCAGCCGATGCATCAGCGGGTACCGGAGCACTCGCTTTGATGCTACCTCGACGGACAAGTCGGTGTGCCGCTCTTAGCTCACTCCGAAGGCCAGACACTGTCGTTTCCGGTTCCACTGAAATACCCATGTGGGACAGCTCGTTAGCAAGTTCATCCTTTCTTAAATAATTAATATGTTTTTTCATCTGTGCCATTATGTAAAAATTTACTTACAACAATTATAAAGATAAAATGGCACAGATAGGGATCAATTACAAAGTAAAAATGTAAATTGAGTTACAACAAAGTGTACTAAGTTAGGTAATTATGTTTCAAATTGACTTTTAGAATTTAACAAAGATTAAGGGTATATTAAGAGAGAAAAGTTTCTAAATTTTCTGATAACACAGTTCAGGTTAACATTCAAAATTACAAGGTATGTACACACCTTATAAAAAAGTTTTAAGTTACACAGAGAAATTCACTAAGTTAACACAGAGAGATTCACTAAGTTTACCTTACAAGGTGAAACTATAGGATAATATATATTATATATTAATCTACACTAATAATATAATAAATATATGTGTGCACCATAAAAAAAGAACATAAAGAAGAAAAAAAAACACAATAAGAAAAGAAGTGGGTATTCCAAATAAAATCAAAAAGTTTTTCCAAAATCACAGCTATTTTTAAATTTTAGAATTTAGAATTTTGTGTCTTTTCCAGCCAAAGATGTAGGGAGCTGGAAGAAGACGAAAGGGAAGGTTTTGTGCTTAGCTGCTAGCACCACCAATTAACGTCCTGGAGCGTCTCGGACGATATTACAGGATGGTTTCGCCAGAGATAACCACCTATGCACACACACCAGACTGAGACTACCGCAGAGTAGACCCAGAGATTTGCCCCACGTTGGGCGCCAATTTGTAACACAGTGATGATCAGTGTTACTCACCAACTAGCGCGAGGTAGCTATGCAGAGAACTCTTTCCCAGGGCGCCTTACTACAGAGATTCCAGTGTGCGTGCAAGGGTAGGCCAGGGCTCTGACGAAAACAGTCAGGTAGGGTGTACACACATATATTTATATAACACAGAGATACACAGAGACACACAGAGAGCTTATTCACTGATAGACACAAATATCACAGGTACACAGAAGTATAGTCAGTGCTTAGGTACTTATGCTACTAAGCTACACATAAGTAGTGGATTTACTGGCCTGCAGAGTGAGCTGAGTGAGAGTGACTGCCTGTTGTTACTGCCAGGTGATGACGGCAGATACCTCTCACATGAGAAGCTCGTGTAGTCCGCACTTCCACGTTGTCGTACCACGTGCAGCCCACTAACTTATAGGTGCGGCACCAAATATCTCATCCGGCAACTAGCCCCGTAGTAAAAAACCCTGTCATGAAAGAAACGACAAATTAAGATCTTGGCTGCGCGACAGACGACAATCGACCCGCTTTGCAAAAGAAGAAGTGACTCACCAGTTTTCTGGGTAAAATGTAGCAAGATGCAATGCAGCAACCCAATCACAGCCCGTTAGGCCACGCGAGGTAACAAATAATCGCGCTTGAGCGAAAAACTGATTCGCGGCACAGTCTCAGAGCAAAAGCCAAAGGACCTCCAACTACCCCAAAGCAGGTCTCGGTCAAAAGTCCTGTCTTTCACGAAAAATCTTAACCAAACCCGTTCCTTTAAATGCGAAACGCTTCGTCACCGAACTTATGACATCCTGTCATTCTGACAGCAGAAATGTCACCACTGACAACCGATTAAAAAAAGATAACTCGATAAGGCTGCTTTCACATCCTAAATACTGCATCTATAGAAAATAAATGCTACAATTGACCCAGAGAGCGAAGAGTGCTAGTCCACAGAGTATATTGAATATATGGAGATGCGAGTCTTTGCCCCTTTTCACAAGTACCGGTTGCCGGGTGCCGGGTAGGGTGGGTGTATGGCCGTGTACTATAGCTTTCACACGTACCGGCGTGATTTGCCCGCCAACCGCTTGCATTCACCGCCGGTTACCCGGCACCGGCTACCCGGCAACCGGTACGTGTGAAAAGGCACTTTGAGTTTGGGTCTTCGATTCCACAGTATAGATGATTTTGCTTTCGTCCGTATGTGTGTGTACATGTCAGTTTCAGTCATCAAAGTTTTTTTAATAGGGCGGAAAATAAGGGAGAAAAAGGTCCCCGTTATATATGATGGGATCATAAGGGATATAATTCCTCACAGGTTGTTTTTTCCTGGGCGCTCGCGAGGCCTACTCTTCGCAGAAGTACTTTTAAAAAATTGGGACTAAATAAGTATTTGTGCGACCCAGAAATCGTCATAAGGATCCGGTTAGGCTTAGTACCGTGTGGAGGAGTAAATTTAAAGAGGCTAACGTTCATCAGCGAGCTGCCAAAAAGATAATCTAATGTTTCGAACGCCATAAACATTTAAATATGAATAAAAAGAAAAAAAATGATTCTTTAGGGTAGACTGGTTACGGTTGACGGTGGATGGTTAAAATATTCAGTCCTAAAGTAATATATTATTGTAAATAAATGATTATATGTACTATAAAATTTTCTAAAAGTTTCTTTTTTTTAAAGATCCTTTAATTAAATTAATATAAAAAAATTATTGCACATAATATATATTGATATACCGAATTTCATGATTTGATGAATTTGGCGATGGATATACCGAAATAAATGAATGTACGGTGAACTAGATATAACACAATGATTATTTACATACATAGAATCAGTTTAGTTACAACACTATGATCATAAACAACTTCTGTGAGAACTGATTCTTTGGCGGGAATTTGAAAGTAGCGCGCGCAATTTATCTCGATTTTGTAAAAATAATTAATTTTAAGTTTTAAATAGTTTCAAGTCACTGTAAATATAGTTTTTGAATAGTTTGTCATATACGGAAATGGGTTCCGAAAGTGGCGGAGCCCATAAAGCGGCCAGTAAACCTCTTCCATCCAAGAGGAAAAAAGACTCTAGTGTTATTTCAGATGCCAGCAGTAATAATTCAGATGATGATCTTGATGTCACCAAACATCAACCATACTATAAGCCTAACCACACCAGACGCTACCCAGAAAACTCTACTTGTACAACTTTTGCTGTATACTTAGAGAGTACCAAAGAGGACATTAAATTCGGTAATAAAAATCCAATTTATTTAAATAATTTATTTAGAAGATTCGTAAAAGGAGTTATAGAGTTGAAAAGAGTAAATGCAACCAAATATGCAGTAATATTTAACAATGCCCAAAATGCTAATGCACTTATCAGTGATTCAACTTTCCTTAAGAACCATGACTTGAAGGCTTTCATACCAGCTGCTACATCAGAATGCATCGGAGTGATAAGGTTTGTGCCAACCAATCTAAGCACCAAACATTTGTATGATACTTTGTCTTCTCAACAGGAAATACTTTGTGTAAGACGTTTCACTAAGAAAACAGATACCGGTATTGTTCCATTGCAGACTGTTTCCATCACATTTGCAGGAAGCTCCTTGCCTGAGTATGTAAGTTATGAATTATATAAGTTCAGAGTTAATGTATATATACGGCCTGTTACTCAGTGTTTTAAATGTATGGGATTTGGACACACTATTAAATTTTGTAAACGAGAGGTGGTATGCTCCATTTGTTCAGGAAGCCATAATTTTAGAGACTGTACACATACAGACAGTCCTTGTTGTGTCAATTGTAAGGGCAACCACATTGCAGTTTCTCGAGATTGTCCTGTAAAGGCACAAAAGATTATAGAAAATAAGGACAGAATTTTAAATAAAAATATCATAGCTAGTAATAATTTCCCTAGGTTAGGTAATAGTAAATCCTTTTCACAGGTAGTACATCAACCTATTATTAATTCGAATGTAAATGTAAAGAAAGACAAAGATTTAATTACAGAGATTATTAATAATTCTTCCATTCTATCTGCATTTGTTAAGACACTGACCTCACTTTGTAAGAACACTGATAAATTACCTGTTAATTCTTCAACAATAAAGGAATTATTTCTTAAAAATATTAATTCCTAAGTGCTACTACCTATCATGAATACTGCAGTTCATTCTTCACCAGAATTTTTAAAGATAGTTCAGCACAACATCCAGAGTCTAAAACCTAAGCTTTCCCTTGTAATTGACTTATTACATAAAAATGAAATAGATGTATTAATTTTGAACGAAACTTTCTTGAAAACATCCGACAGCATTCGAATTAGAGGTTATAAATTATTTCGGTGGGATGACAACGTCAACATCGGTCACGGTGGTGTTGCTATTTTATACAAACAGAATATTAAATGTATCTTGGTTCCTACGAGATCCAATGACAAAGTACAGACAATAGCTGTTAGGATTGAAATGAAATATGGATCTATAAATATACTTGGTTGTTATTGTCCACCCAGAAAAGGTCGTTTTCCTGTAGCCTTCTTAAGAAATGTAATTAGTTCCTTAAACGCACCTATTTTATTGATGGGAGACTTAAATGCCCACCACACAGCTTTTGGGTGTCATAGTGATAAACCTAGAGGTAAACAGATTTATGATATGATAGATGAGCTAAATTTATGTATTTTAAATACAGGATCTATGACCACTGTTAATCGCCCCGATCAGTTACCTTCGGCCATTGATGTTTCTCTGGTTTCACCTATTCTCGCAGCATTATGCGATTGGTATGTTCTGTCAGATGATCCTTTAGGTAGTTACCATTACCCTACTATGGTACGTATGCATTTATCTCCTCAGATATATGACTATGTCGAACAACCTATTAAATTTCTTTATAAAAAAGTAAATTGGAAATTCTATACAGAGAAATCAAGCCATTTTTGTGACGACCTAAATAGTAAAGTTGATCCCTTAAGGTCTTATAACTTATTTTGTAAATATGTAAATAACTTAAAAGTAGAATTTGTACCCGTAAGTAAACCCAGAGACCGTACTAGTAAATCTCGTGTCCCTGTTCCGTGGTGGAACGAGACATGCACCAAAGCTGTTAATAGCAGTAAGCTAGCATTGCATGTTTACAAGTCATATCCATCACTAGAAAATTACATTGTATATAAAAAAATAGATGCAAGTAAAAAGTTAATACTTAAGGAACAAAAAAGAAAAAGTTGGTTTGATTTATGTTCTAGCTTTGATAGGTCAACCTATATTGGAAAGATATGGAATTTTATTAAAAAATTTAATCGACTTAATCCAAAGAAAGAGGAATGTAACGATAACAGTTGGGTTAATGAATTTTTAGATAAAATTGCTTTCAATATAGAATCCGATCAAGTAGAAAATATTCAACCATATTTCAACGAAAATGGTGTTAATGGCCATCTTATTACACCTTTCACGCTTAACGAGTTTCACTTATCACTAAATTCTAGAAAAGACACAAGCCCCGGTATTGATGACATTCCTTACATCTTAATTAAAAACCTGCACATAAACTGTAAAATAGCACTACTTAATATTTATAATGATTTATGGGAACAAGATCTAATTCCAGAGTCATGGAAAACTGTCGCAGTGGTACCTATTTTAAAACCTGATAAAGAACCAAATAACGCTAATTCTTATAGGCCAATATCTTTATCTTCGTGTATTGGCAAGATTTTTGAAAATATGATAAAAAATAGACTTGAACTATACGCTGAATCTAGAGGACTTTTACCTTTTGATCAATACGGATTTCGGAAAGGGAAAAGTGCTGTAGATAGTCTGCTAAATTTTACAAGTGATGTCAAACATGCTTTATTGAACAACTCATATCTTGTCACTGTATTTTTAGATGTAGAAGGAGCGTTTGATAACATTGATTTAACTGAATTAGTGAAAATTTTTCATAATTACAACATTCCAGGAAAAATGTCGAAATGGATATTTAACTTTTTTTATGGTCCGACTCCAACTATTTTTTGTTCGTTATAATAATACTCTGCATGGACCTCAGGTGGCATTCCGAGGCGTTATGCAGGGAGCAACCTTATCCCCACTTGTTTATTTACTATATACCGCAGAAATAGCCAAATATGTAAATTTAAACAACATTAGAGTTTTACAATATGCGGATGACATTGTATTGTACTGTGAAAATAGGAATCTTCTACTTGCACAGGATTATTTAAACCAGGCATTAAAGGAACTACATGCGTATTATGGCGATACCCTAAAATTGGCTATCAATCCGCATAAAAGTTCAGTCATGATTTTCACAAATAGGATTGATCAAAATGAACGTGTATATATAAAGTATGTAAATAATGTAAATATAAATGTTGTACATGAAAAAAAATTTCTAGGTATAATCTTTGACCGTAAAATTACTTTCTCGAGCCATGTAAATAAGGTAGTAAGTAAGATGCACAGAAGTGTAAATATTATGCGACACTTAGCGGGTGTTAGTTGGGGTATGGACCCAAAAATAATGAACATTTTATTTAAAGCAATAGTGAGAAGTCATTATGACTATGGAATAATAGTTTATGGTCCATGCATTAACAACACCTTACTTCGAAAAGTAGAAGTTGTACAAAATATAGGTTTACTAACTATCTTCACGCCAAATCCCTTGCGGGGTAGGCAGAAAGAACCGAGCGCCACACGGCACGGTCCATACACACCTCACTTGCTTCTTCAACTTTCATTTTTCTTTTCATGCATGCACGTCGGTTCCTACGGCTCTTGACATCACCTTCAACTAACACACGATTAATTTGGTCGTGGTAGGTGTGTCGTGGCCTTCCCCGACTCCTACGTCCATCCACTTTCGCGTTGTATATCTGTTTTGTCATTCTTTCATCTCCCATTCGTTCCACATGCCCGAACCATCGTAGCATGCCCTTCCTTACTTTAACACCGACACTCTCTTTCAGACCAACTCTCTTTCTTACATCTTCATTCCGAACGCGATCTGCGAGCGTTACTCCGCAGATTTTGCGTAGCGCGCGCATCTCGACCGCGTTTATTCTACTTTCATGCGTTTCCTGCCATACCCAACTCTCGCTTCCATACGTTAGCGTAGGTATCAGCACCGCATTGTGTACTGCGAGCTGGGCCTTTTGACTTAAGCCCTTGGTACCTAAAAGTTTGCCTAACGCTCCATTCACACTATTGCCCGCAGTTACCCTCTTTTCTACATCAGCGGTGTACCGTCCATCCCTGCTAAATGCACATCCAAGATATACAAACTCATCCACCTGTTCCAGCACTACATCATTTACAGTTATCCTGGCATTCGCTCTGTCCTCTTCTCTTTCGAATACCATCACTTTCGTTTTAGTCGCGTTCAATTGTAAGCCTCTCATTAGACAATCATCTTTCATCGTTGTGACTAGTGACTGTAGTTCTGATGGCGATTCGGCTATGAGCACGACATCATCTGCATACAGCAAACAGTTCACAAGTAAGTCACCCATTCGCAATCCAACATTCATCGATCTTACTCTCTTAAGACAATCGTCCAGGTACAGGACAAACAGCAGAGCCGACAGCACGCAGCCCTGTCTGACGCCAATGTTGACGTCAAACCAGGGAGACAGGCTGCCGCCCACCCGCACACATGCCGTACATCCCACATATGTAGACTGCACAGCACGAAGCAGCGCACCATCAATCCCGTATCCTGGCAATATATCCCAGAGATCCTTCCGTACAACTCTGTCAAATGCTTTCTCCATGTCCACAAAACCGCAGAAAACCTTCCGGCCTACAGCCAGCTGCTTCTCTACGATGTTGCGGAGAGAGAAAACTTGGTCCATACATCCCCTTCCATTTCGGAAACCACCCTGCGCCTCCCACAGTAATCCGTCAGATTCCACCCTCATTCTCCTTTCAATAATTTTGCCATACACTTTAGCTGCTATACTGATCAAACTGATGGCCCTATAGTTGGCGCACTCCATACGTGAGCCCTTGCCTTTATACAAGGGCACGATGATAGCACGCCTCCAGTCCATTGGGACCCTTCCAGTCTTCCAGCATAGATTGCTCAATGACCAGAAGGCGTCTCGGACGCAAGGACCACCTAATTTGATCATTTCAGCAGATATCCTATCAATTCCCGCAGACTTTCCATTTTTCAAGCTTCGTATCGACCATTCAATCTCTTCCAAAGTAATATCTCCGCTTGATGCTTGCACCGCAAGATCAGTCATCGACTCCCTCGCAGTGCCCGCATCCGGGAGATATTCATACATTTCTCCAAAGTACTCATTCCACCGCTCTAACACCTCTAATGGGTCCGCAAGAATGTCCCCAGCTTTACTCTTTATCTTATCCATTCTGGAAACTGACGAACAGCTCCGAGACTTCTTGACCTCCCTCCAAAAGAGTTTGGTATTTGTCTCGAAGTTCCTCGTCAGCTTCTCTTCCGCAATCAAATTTATTCTTTCACGCTTCTCTTTCACTAAAGCTTTGGCTTCATTCTTGCAGAGGCGGTAAATTTCTTTCTTCGTGTCTTTCATACTGTCATTCAGTTGCAAAGATGAGACATAATCCAACCACGCTTTCTTCTTTCTTGCTACGCAGGATTGTACCTCTGCATCCCACCAGGCATCACCTTTCGAATGTTCATGTCTCTTTGCACTCCCACATGCTTCTTTTGCACTATCCACTATACTTTCTTTCATAATATTCCAGCATTCATCCACATCTAAGTCGGAAAGGCTCGCGTTTGCAAGCCTTTCACTGACTAAGCCTACATACATACTCCTTACGCTTTCATCTTCCAGTTTTTCACTCTTTATCCTTTCATAGTCTCCGAAGGGGACACGCACTCGCCAGTGCCTCCACTTCTTGAAAAGACCAACAAACCGGCTTACCACCAGGTAGTGGTCAGTTTCAAGAGTGGGGCCTCTGTAGGCCCTTGTATCCCTTATAGCCTCTCGGAGACGACTGTCTATCAAAATCAAATCAATTACACTTTTTTCTTCCTTCCGTCTCCAAGTATACGTGTGGATATCTTTGTGACGGAATAAACTGTTCGCCACAAGGAGGTCTCGTTCCAAGCATACGTCTAAGATTGACTTACCAGCATCATTCGCTCTCTTATCTCCATACGGACCAAGGACAGCATCGAAGCCATCTCGCTTGGTCCCCACCCATCCATTCAAATCACCACACATGATCAACTTTTCATTCCCCTCAGCCAAATCGAGGACGTCCCTAACGGAATCCCAGAACTCCGCGAGCACTTGGGGATTAGCCGAGCTGACGGGAGCATAGGCTGCGACCAAAAAAACTCTCGTGATCCCCAGTTTTATACGTACCCACAGGAGTCTTGGGCCTGCCAATCCATAATCTTTCACTCCAGAAGCGAAACGGGAGGAGAGCAGGACACCCACTCCCCTACTGGCATGATCCTCTTGGTCCACTCCGGACCACAAAGCAATTATGCCGCCAGGAAGATCGTCAATGCCGCTCCCCTTCCGCTTCGTCTCTGTGACACACAATACATCCAGGCATCGCTCTTTCATTACATCTATCAATTCATTCATCTTACCTTCCATACCACCACGCACATTCCACGTGCCTATCCGGCACTCGGCTCCTCGCTTCCCGCCAGAGTTGGCGCTGCGTGAAGGGTGGCGGCCCCCTTCGCCGCGTGCGCATGCAGTCATACCGACGGGGGCACACCGGTATGCGTCGCCTCGGGGGGACGCCCTAGCCCTGTCGGGACTCATTTCTCGGTAGTGATTGGTTTCGCGTTTTCGCTTTCGCCGCTACTTACGGGGAGGGCCCGAGCACAGGTAACGCTCTTCGTGAAGGCACACTACATCCTCCCCAAAAAAATATAGGTTTGCGTTGTATAACTGGTGCAATGTGTTCAACTCCCATAAATTCTTTAGAAATAGAAGCAGGTATTGCTCCTTTTAATGTACGAACTTCATATATGGCCGATAAATTTTACTTAAAACTTTTTAGTAACAGTACATTTATGTTAAGATATAAGAATAATTTAATTTTGCAAGGCAATACAGAGCTTCAAATGGAAACGTCCAAAATACATGTATCAGATAAATGGAATCTCGGGACAATTGAAATCCAGACTACTACACCAAATATTATAAAACACAAAGTATTCAATAACACCGAATACTTACATTATGACGTGGGTGACGTCACGAATGTCAATCGGAACGTGCGGGTCTATCGTGTTTTCCCTAATAAAAATATATAAGTCGCTTTAATCATTAAACATTTATTGTGAAAGCAAGCGTTATAGTGTGAAACATATAAATTATTGTTTGCAAGTGTTTATGTGCAGTATAAACTTTTAAAATCAAATAAACTAAAAACGATTAGTTGTTCACTACCTACCCTTAATCTAAAAATATATTAGTGACTATTTTTAATCTAAAAACATTGTCAGACATTAATTAAACAATTGGAAAACCGTAAAAATAGTGTGCACATCCTTATCAACCACACTGCCACACAGGAGGACGCAGGGGTGTGTTGTGAACGGTGCGAACCGTATACTGCTACGCTATTGTACTGATAATAGCAATAACATCTACAGTGCCTACATATCCTACACAATGTCTAAGTGCACTAGTTGCGGTCAGTTTTTATCTGAGGCGGTCGCGGCTAAATGCCGTCGGTGTACTGGGACCTACCATCGACGTTGCGCCGCTCTTCCACCTGCTGGGAATCTATCCCCATCCTGGCAGTGCCCGAGTTGTCAAACTGCGATAGGATCACAAACTAAAGGCACAGGGAACGCTAAAGCTGTAAGTGAGATTGAAACAGCCCAAAGCAAGCAACCGTCTTGCTCCACAGAGGTAACGGGTGAGATAATGACGGAGTTGAAAATTTTTCGAGACAACTTGCGCTCCATAAAAAAAGACTTGCAGTTGTTTAGAGATGACATAGCGGCCATTAGAGTATCCATTGACGAGCAACGAGGAAAGCTAATTGACCTGGAGAGTAGGGTGGACAAGTTGGAGAACCAGTCACCTAACTGTGCATGCAAGCTGGATGATGTTGTTGAACAGTTAAAGATGGAAATTAACGATCGCGATCAGGAGCTTTTGTCAAATGACGTCGAGATCACTAACTTGCCAGAGTCAAGCGGGGAGAACCCTGTACACGTGGTAATGCAGGTCGCGGCGAAACTGGGTGTTACACTTCATGAACAAGATATCGTTAGTGCTGAACGTGTGGGGGGCCGGCATTTGGTAGCTACGGAGGCATCAGGGCCAGAGGCTCGATCTCGCCCTATCAGCGTGCGCCTGGCGCGTCGGGGAATGCGTGATGAGATATTGAGAAATGCTAGGGTTCGTCGGGGTGCGACGTCCGCCGACCTTGGCATGGCGGGTTCCCCGAAACGTTTTTATGTCAACGAACGTTTAACAAAATATAATCGCCAGTTGTTTCGTATGGCACGTGATGCCGGTCAGCGTCATGGATGGAAGTTTGTGTGGTGCAAACGCGGCCGTATACTCGCGCGAAATAAACCTGGTAACCAGGTGTATACCTTACGTCGTATCGATGATATTGAGCGAGTGTTCGGCTGCTAGGCTGATACTGTTTTTGCCGCGATCTGTTTATAAAGTGACTGCAGGGCTCGTTGTGTTCAAAGAACAATTTAAAGTTGTAATAACAAGGCACATTTATTTACACATACTTGTATATCCATTTGGTCTATTTGTTCATATGAATATAATAGCGATATTTATGTGTTTTAGCCTATTTGTTGACCTTAGTATAATAGCGATATATTCTTTCCATCTGTACTGTATTAGAATATGTATTATTTTAAGTCACTATTATGTATTGCACATTGCTTATCTCATGTCGTCACATAGTGTCATTTTGCCAGTGTATGCGTATCTACTAGTCACACCTTTACATGATTTTTGTAAACCCCGCTTCTATAAGATATACAAAGTACTCACAGCTGTCTGTAATATCCTTGTAGCATATTCGTGTCACATCACTTCACAGGTGTCAATTCTTTTAAATAGATAAAATGATTGGAAAAAAATTAAAGATCGGTTTTTTTAACGCGGGTTCACTGGGCACTGATCATGACGATTTTATCACAATGGTTACAAGGCACTGTTTTGACATTATAGCCATAAATGAAACTTGGCTTCGCCCGGGCGAGGAGTGGCGTGCGCCGGTTGTTCCGGGTTATAGACTGCGACACGAGCCGAGGCCTGCGAACGTGCGTGCGGGAAGAGGAGGGGGCGTCGGATTCTATCTCAGGCGTGATATGCGTGTGCGTGTGCTATCTATACCTGTCGACCCAAGCTATGACTCCGTCGAGCAAATGTGGTTGTCGCTTACGCTTGAGGGGAAAAAGGTAATAATTGGGACTGCTTACAGACCTCCACGCTCCGACCTTAATCTTTTTCTCGACGCCGTGACCGATGTTGTGATGGGCATAGGAAAAAACGACCACTGTATACTATTGGGCGATTTTAATGCCAACTTTCTGAAACCACTTGATAATGGCACCAAAAGAGTGGTCGAGTTTCTTACCAGTCTGAGTCTCTCACAGTTGGTTACGGCACCCACTCACTTCACAGATACCGGTGAATCATTGCTGGACTTGGTTTGCACTGATCTTCAACCTAAACACATCTCTGTGGAACCCTTCAAGGCTATAAGGGGGCACTCTGTCATTGTGTGCGTGTTCCATATAAGATGTGAAAAATTTAGACCATACGTGACGCAATACAGACCTTTGAGGGATATATGTAGGGAGGACCTCAACAGTAATCTGGCTAGAGTGGATTGGGAGAGTTTTTCCCGGCTGGGTACTGTGAATGAGGTGACTGATGCATTGTCTTCGTGTTTCACCACGCTTTTTAATATACATGCTCCGCTTAGAACTAGCGTCGTCAGAGAACCGTCACCGCCGTGGATTACAGATACAGTAAAGTTAATGATGAAACTTCGTGACAGGGCATTAGCTAGGTATCGCAGTAAAAAGTCTGACTCGAAGAAGGAATATTATTTACAGTTGAAATCACTCGTCGTTGCTGCTCTGCACAACGAAAAGGTCGCTTACTACAAACAAAATATTAACAACAAAATAAATAACCCTAAACTGCTCTGGAAAAACTTAAAAACTACTTTATTACCGGTTCGGGGACATCGAGATCTTCCCTGTCAGTTTTCGGATCCTAACCAAATAAATCAGCATTTTTTAAATGTTCCTGGTACTATTAGAATCGATTTAAGTATCATATCATTTTACGAATCGAGCCGCTTCGGCGATGCACGTTTCTCAATTTCGACCGTCACCGAGGATGATGTATTTAAGTGCTTATCATCTTTCAAATCAAATGCTGAGGGCTGTGATCACATTAGCCTTGATATGGTACTTTTAACTTTACCGTACTCACTAAGGTCTATAACAGAACTCGTAAACAGATCTATCCAAACATCGTCCTTTCCTGACCAATGGAAAATAGCTACTGTGAGGCCATTACCGAAGAGCTCGAATCCGGTAGCTGTGAAGGATCTACGACCGATTAGTATTTTGCCTTGTCTGTCGAAGGTATTGGAAAAAGTTGTGTGTAAGCAATTAACTTCTTACCTGGAGGAGAATTCCATATTACCTGCATTACAATCCGGTTTCAGAAGGAATCATAGTACTAGCACTGCACTATTGGACGTGACAGATAATATATTATACGCTCAGGACCAGGGTATGTGCACGTTACTGGTACTCCTTGACTATTCCCGCGCCTTCGACAGCATAAATACTTCCCTGCTTGTTTCAAAGCTGAATTACTACGGCTTTGACACCCAGGCGGTAAGGTGGTTCCATAGCTATTTGGATAACCGCCACCAGCGGGTTGTATTGCGTTCAAGTGATGGATCCATTTGCCACTCTGACCTCACTCCTGTTCAGAGGGGGGTACCGCAAGGTTCTCTCCTTGGACCAATTTTGTTCCTTTTGTACAGTGCGGATTTGGTAAATAGCATACAATCTTGCTGTTACCATCTCTACGCTGATGATGTACAAATCTACATCTCGTTTAAACCAGAAGATCATGCAAAAGCGGTTGAAGCCCTAAACAGGGACCTCCAGCGAATCGTTGCATGGTCTGATGACAATTCTCTGGTACTCAATCCCATTAAAACGAAATACATGATACTGGGTACAAAGAACCAAATTAGCCGACTGCCTAACCTTAACATATCGCTAATGGGTGAGGACATCGAAAGAGTGTATGATTCGCGTAATTTGGGAATAGTTATGGATCCAGGTCTCAAATACGAGAGGCACATTGCGGAATCAGTTCGCAATTGCTTCTATCGGTTAAGGGTGCTGTACAGGATGAGACCCTACTTGTCAGAGGATTTGCGGATGCATTTGGTGGAGTCTCTGGTTTTGTCTAGGCTAAACTACGGTGACACAGTGTATGGCTCATACATAACGGCGCAGACGGAGCGGCTCATTCAGAGAGTGCAAAACGCCTGTGCCCGTTTTTGTTTTTCCATACCTCCTAGAACCCACGTCACACCATTCCTAAATAAACACTACTTACTCAAGATGAAGATGAGACGTAAATTGCATCTTGCATGCCTAATGTTTGGAGTAATTAAATGTCAGCAACCAACTTATTTGTCTGACAAATTTAGACCAACATCGGGTGGACGCAATTGCGGCAGAAGACAGTGCTCGCCACCATTGTCTATCCCATTCCATAAGACAGCTGGGTTCAGAGGGAGCTTCCGATACGCTGGGTGCAAAATCTGGAACAATATACCTCCGCCTCTTAGAGCCTTAAAAACTATAAATACTTTTAGGTTGAGACTGCGGCGGTACCTGATCGAAGCACAGCGGGAATTCGGTCTTATAAATGTGAATATGTCGTTCATTTGAATCTTACATTAATGTGAGTGATGGGATACGGATGTGCGTGGTATGTGCGTGTTCTTATCTTCTATTGTCTGGGAGCCGTGTTGGTGATTGCGCTTGAGTTGCTTGACTGGAAAGGAACGGGAGGGATCAGGCTACTGTATCATATTTTGTATTTTATGAAATTTATTATATTTTTTTTTTTTTTTAATAAGTACTTACCTATGTTATTTGATTTTGGTTATGTCACTGTTTTGCTCACTGTTTTCACATTTTTTTATTTAATTTTTTATTTTCCTGTATATCTGATTAATTGATGTCTAGACATCAATTAATCGGATACTGATTGGCATCCGTGGCTCGGAGGGGTCTGGTTGAAAACCAGCGCTAGGCATCAGTCTAGCACACGCTGAACCAGGCCCCATTCGGTAAGCTTGAGGGATTGCATTAAAAAAAAAGTTAATGTTACTTTACCTAAAAATGTTTTCTCACTATTATGACTGTAATGTATCTCGAAGGCTGCTGAATAAAAAACTTTTCTTTCTTTCTTTCTTTCTTTATTATGTTCATACTGAAAAGCCCAATTACAGAAGAATATATACCGATGGTTCTAAAACGGAAAAGTGCACAAAATCTGCCTATTATGACTCTAAAACAGGATTAGGCAAGTCCTATACATTGGATAAGAACTCATCCATATTTACTGCAGAAGCTTATGCAATTTATATGGCTATTATTCACATAGCAAAAATTGAAGATTCACAAAATTTCATGATTATTACGGACTCTCTAAGTGTAATTACAGCTTTGGAAAACATGAAAATCAGCTATAAAAACAATTTTGTAATAGACTCAATTCGAAATAAGTTATTTGAAGAACCTCACAAAAATATTGAATTCATGTGGGTACCGTCTCATTCTGGCATTACTGGCAATGAAGTTGTGGACAAAATGTTGAGGGAAAGTGAGAGCACAATTATCGGCGATAACATTGTTCCGCTGACGGACTTCAACCTGCTCATAAAGGAAAGAATGTACCGCCGATGGCGCGTCAATTGGAATCACACACTGGAAACAAAAGGAAAATGGCATGCAGAATTACAACCGACAATACCCAAGACATCGTGGCATTCGAAGTTGAAAGACCCAACTAGAAAGTTCATAACAACTATGAATAGGATTAGATTTGGGCATGGCTTATATCCATCACACTTAAAACGAATTAGTTTGCACAGAACTGGAGCCTGTGAATATTGCCAGGCCAAAGTAGCTGATCTTCAACATCTTATTTTGGAATGCCCTGCCTTTACCATACACAGACTTATTCTGATAGATGGCTTAACTAAAGTATTCAAAAACTCCGACAATATTCCTCGCCACTTGCCATCTATCCTGAAGCATCAAAACACATATTTCGATATTTACCAATATATTATCAATACACTGAAGACAATATAAGACAACAGAGAACATGAAGGTATTAAGAAAAATAAGAAAAGAAAACATAAAAACTGAAGATATATGAGAATAAAAGAATAATATAATGATATGAATTTAGAAGTTTAAAAAAAAAATGGTAATTAGAACATGAAGAGAAGAAAATTAAGATTGGCTAAAAGGCTGAGGCCGAAGGCCGTAAAATAAATATTAAAAAAAAAAAAACAACTTCTGTCAACACATGACATGTTTACATGATTGCTGAGCTGTCCAGAAAAAGACTATAGTGGATTTATTAATTTTCGTGTAGTGAAGGAACATCACCAAAATTCAACCTTAATTATTATATTATTGGTCATATTTCTGGTGCTACTCAACCGATTGCAATCATACAAATGTTAGAATTTAAGTCTGACCAAGGCCTTATAAACATATTACCGCATAGAAATCGGTTCAGTAGTTTTGCGTTCATCGCAGTTAAATAAATTTAACGCCAAAAGTCCTCCATTTTTATTTTCCATGAATTTTACGCCCTTGGCACACCTCCGTCGCGAAACCAGAACAGCGGAACCGCTGAATGAATTCCGCTGTGATCAAGTGTGGATTGAACAGCGGAACTGGGCAACGGAACCTGACACGAGTTAATCGATGTGACGCTATCGCAATTTTATCATATTATTTTTATTATCTGGATGATTTAATAAATACATAAAGGGTCTATTTCTCATGTCTTGAAGTAGTTTTTCCGTGAACTTCACGTCCATTAACTGAAAAAATATTAGTTTCGCCGTTCCGCTCTGTATTTCTGTCAATTTTGACAAGCCGGCGCGGGCGCGTAGACAACGCGGCACCGCAATAACAAGGCGGCCGAAGCGCGGAGGTTTGACTGGCGTAGGAGCAGATTGGCGAAACCGTGCGGTGAAAGAGATAGAAGATAGTTAAATCTATGCATTAGAACAGGCGGTTTCGCTAGTGTTCCGCTCCCCCTACATGTGACAGAACTTGGCAGAATTACTGCGGTTCCGCTATCATGGTTTCGCGGCGGAGGTGTGCTAAGGGCGTTTACCTGGTGTCACGCACACAATCACGACGAATTAAATGACACCTTGTATTTAAAAATCCATCCAGCCGTTTAGGCTGTAGAGCGTCCAAGAAAAATTATCAAACTTTACATTTTAGCGCCAAAAGTCTGCCATTTTCATTTTTCAAAAATTTTAATATACCTGGTGTCACTCACACAATCACGGCGAATCCAATGACACCTCGTATATTAAAATCCGTCAAGCCGTTAAGTCTGTAGAGCGTGCAAGAATAAAAATCAACGTTTTCATTTTAGCGCCAAAAGTCAGCCATTTTGATTTTTTAGAAATTTTAATGTACCTGTTCGGCAGTTCGGGCAAATAGTGAAAAATTACAGTGTTCCATGTACGTTGAGGTAGGTAGTACGAGTATATAGTTCGAATGAAGAAAAAATGTGTACTGTCATTACCTAGATATCGATGACGTCACGATGACGATGATTCTCGTTTGCTTTTGCGGGGACAGCTTAAGAACGCAGCCCGCGCCGAAGGCGTGGACTGAATTGTTTTACAATGGACTTAATCTTTAAGCTCTTTTGTGATTAAGCAAACAGGGCAGTTTCACACGCTCCTAGGACTAGGAGTCTGATGAAGACCTTATGTGACGAAGTTGCGAGGGTCAGCTAGTCTATACATATAATAGAACTGTAGAGGATCGGGAGTCTGTACATGGAAGATATTTTGAAAATTTTAATTAGGGCATTCTCCAATCGATACTGAAGCCGAAAACGTAATTTAAACTTTTCATGTCTGCCTGTCTGTATCCCGAATAAGTATCACGCCGAAACTACTGAACCGATTTAAATGATACTTGGTACATTCCGAGCTTATAGTCCGAGGAAGTTTCTAGGATACTTTTGATCCCGAAGTTTGGCGCGGTTCCTGCGGGAGAGGCGATGAAAACTAAAATAGTTTTTCAGTTGTAATATATCAACGCGTGATGCGATTTAAAATATTTTTTTAGTATTGGAAAAGGGAGTATTTTAAGGATTTTTCGACCCAAGTTTCAAGATTAAGGGATTTGTAGTTCAGAAATTAGAGGCATCTTTACTTTCACCAAACCTAGAATTCAAGGGTTCCTTTGAAGGAGAGGGTAAATCTAAACGAGCGTGTTGGCTTAATCATTAAAGAGCTTAATTATTAAGTAAACAGGGCCGTTTCACAAGGTACTTGACGAGTCTGATTAAGAAGTATCTCTCTTTTCGTGCACATTATGTGACGTAAACGAAGTTGCGAGGGTCAGCTAGTATAAAATAAAATGACAAAAAATCACGTTTGTTGTATGGGAGCTCTCCTTAAACATTGTTATTTTATTATTTTTAGTATTTGTTGTTAAAGTGGCAACATAACCACGTAGTCTGTGAAAATATCAGCTCTCTAGCTATTTTCGTTCATGAGATACAGCTGACAGACGGAACGCGAAGTCTCATGAATAGGGTCCCGTTTTACCCTTTGGGTACGAAACCCTATAAACCAGCACAAAGAGAACTGAAACACAAATTAAGATCGACAAAACAAAATGAAGGTCGATAAAACAAATGAAGATCGGTAAAACAAATGCAGGATTGTTAAACTAAATGTACATCGGTAAAACAAAATATAAAGATCGACAAAACAAATTAAGATCGTTAAAACAAATGAATGAATAATAAGTTGAGGTTAAATCGGCATATTGGTACGGTTGACAATTGCCTGCGTCTATTTTTTTAGAACAGGTGCAACCTAAAGATTTCAAAAAAATAATGGTTTTTACTAAAAATTAACCTCAATTTATCGATTTTTATTTTATCGATCTTTATTTGATTTGTCGATCTTCATTTCTTCTACTGACCTTCATTTGTTTTACCGATCTACACTGGTTGTGCCTGCCGATTTTCATTTCTTTTACCGATCTTTATTAATTTTGTTGATCTTCATTTTATTTTAACAATCTTAATTTCCAGGTAATAAGACTACAAGGTTTTTTTATACTACTAAGGTGGCAGACATACGGCCCACCAGATGTAGGTACTGGTGGTTACCGCAGCCTATGGCTTTTGCAACACCGCCACCGGAGGCGCTACACTCTTGCTGCCGACCCTGCAAAAACCTTCTAAGACCCTTTTTGAGCCCCATACTGTAGGTATTTGGGAAAACCATGGCGGGGAGGTCATTCCACAATCTAAGCGTGCGCGGAGATAGCCCCTATCGGATCTAACCGTGCTTGAACGCTCCGGACGCAATGTATGAGGATGAACACCCTGCCTGTGGCGAGTGATGCGGTGATAGAACGTAGCCGTGGCCATCAAATCCAACAATTCTTAAGAGCACAAATCATTGTACAGGCGGTAGAACACGCACAAAGAGGCAATACCTCTACTGTCGCGAAGACGTTCCACACGACCTGCAAGCATAGGATCATTGACAACTCTCATGGTTCTGAGTCGAACGGACGAAGCTGATATTCAGGTGCCCCCGCTCAGAGGTGACAGCAGTACTCCATGTGCGGCCGCATTTGCGACTTATACAGTTGTGTTTGCGCCGCGGTATCTGCCGCGCCCTGTTGAGCACACTGAGCTTCTTGGACGCCAACTTGGAGATGTCAACACCAAGGATACCTACCTATACTGTCAGAGATGGGGAGAGATGTGGCTTGTCGTAGTAGAGGATGGCCTACGTATTGTATACATCACTATTCTACCTAAAAGGATGCTGAAGGCTAAAGGCGTGTTGAACTCGGGAACTAAAGATTTCAATTCCGTTTTGAGTGTTGGAGTAACAAACATTCACTCAGTTATAATTATAATACACTAAGTAAAAGATTCCAATTTCGAAGCTCTATCCCGTCTTAAAACAGACAAATTCATAAAACATTCTAGTTGTAAGTCTCCGTTCAGCTCCTTGGGTCAACGTTCACGTGGGCGAAGGCACGGGCGCCCGCGCCGGGCGTAGACTTGACATCGAGGAGCAAGGGCAGGCCGCAGCCGCGCCTCCGCCGAGGCACGTGATCGCCGCTCGGCGCTCAGTGGCCGGCCGCTGATAACGGCTGCCAGACTTACCGGTGACCTCGTTGGTGTTATCTATCATTAATTACAGACGGACACGTGCACTTATCGGGTGGATATCTTGGATTATATTTGTACTTATCTGTACCCAAATCCTCCGACTGGCACGCTTTGCTTGGTACTAACCTTGTTCGATGCAACTCCCCTCCAGTGGGAGTCTTTCTTCAAGTGAAGTTATTTTTCTGATTTTAGTATTTCTTGTTATAGCGGCAATAAAAAAATTCATCTCTCTAGCTATCGCGGTTTCTGAGATACAGCCTCCTGATGGACAGACAGTCCCGTTTTTCCCTTTTGGGTACAGAAACTTGATAAACTAGGATCTACTTGCTACCCAAAATAAATTAATTTTAAGTGCGACCACGAACGATAATCGGACACCGATTTTTGTAGGAGGCCAAGTGCGAGTCGGACTCGATATGGAGGGTTCCGTGCCAGAAAACGGCAATAAATCACGTTTATTAGTTTTCAAAAATACACTCATTTGCAAAAAAAAACGGGCGGTTTCGATTTTCATTCATCTTTAAAAAGATACAATACCAAAAAGGTTTCAATCGTTTGTACACGTTACTGGCTGGTTTTAAAAATGCCGTGGTATTTAAAAAAGTACGTTCTAAATTCAAATTTTCATTTGATGCTCATTTTTACAGAAAACCCCTTTTTATCCTACATTTTTGGCGCGAAGTTCTAGAAGTTAACATCGACTTTCACAACTTTTATTCAATTTTTATCGATTAATTTCATATCCTTGACTGTCAAAGCTTTATTTATTGCTGTTTGGCTGTTTCAAAAATGGTAGATAAAGTGGTAAAAGCTACCAAAATTCCACCAGCGGCCCCAAAGCTGATGCCCTAGCGGCAAAGCTGAGGGCGTCGCTGGACACGGGCGATGTCCGCGTCACCAGACCCAACAAATGCGCGAGTCTGCGCATTTCGGGTCTGGATGACGCGGCCACGACGGAGGAGATAATCTCCGCCGTCGTGGAGGCGAGCGGCTGCCCGCGCGATCAGGTGAGGTCAGGCGAAATCCGCTTTGGCCCCACCGGTCACGGTTCGGCAGTCGTGAGCTGCCCTGTCGCGGCGGCTCAAAAAGTCGCGGACAGACGGAGCCTTCTAATTGGGGGCTTCCTGAGGGCGCAGGTACATCTCCTGCAGCCCCGCGAAGACAGGTGCTTTAGGTGCCTGGTCGTGGGGCATGTGGGGGTGCAGTGTGCGGCGGAAGTCACCGTAGGAGATCGGTGCTTCCGCTGTAGTCAGCCCGGTCACAAGGCCCTTGCCTGTGACGCTCCGCCACGCTGTTATAAATGCGTGGCGGAGGGCAAGGAGGCCGACCACCGGGCGGGCAGCAAAGCCTGCGCTGCCTCAAGGCCGAAGCCCCGTCCGTCCGCACGGGGGGGTGAGGCTGTGGGTGCAAGTTCGCGGCAGGGTGCGGAAATGGACGTCCATTAATGGACACCCATATCCGCATCCTGCAGGTGAATCTGAACCACTGCACTGGTGCTCAGGACCTTCTGTACCAGAGCATCAGGCAGTGGTCCATTAACATCGTCGTCGTCGCCGAGCCGTACTGGGTTCACCCGGGAAGCCCGGTGGATCTGGACGGCGTGGCGACCATTTTTGGGGGGACCGGCGCGGACGAGTCGCGCCTGGCGGTCATCGCCAGAGGCCCGGGTTGTGTCGCGGCGGAATACGAGGGTGTGGCTGTCGTGGCCGTTTACATCTCGCCGAGCCTCGACCAGCATCAGTTTGAGCTATGGCTCCCTGAGCTGGACGTCGTTCTCGCTGCATGCCGGCCTCGCCCTGTCCTGGTCTTGGGAGACTTCAATGCCTGGTCTCAGGCTTGGGGCTCCCGGGAAACCAGAGACAGGGGGAGGATACTGGAAGACTGGGTCACTACACGTGGCCTAGTCATCCTAAACCGGGGGAATGTCGCAACCTGGACGCGGCGGGGGCTCAGGTCGGTCATAGACGTTTCGTTTGCGACCCCTGAGATCGCCCGCCGTGTCCAGGGATGGCGCGTGGTGGAGGAGGAGGAGACGTCATCAGATCACCGATATATTCGGTTTGACGTCTCCCCTCCACCTAACCTGCCGCCAGCAATTGCGAATCCCCCGGAACCGCGTTGGGCACTCCATCGCCTTGATCGGGAGGCTCTCCTGGAGGCGGCCATCGTGCAGTCCTGGATTCCGACAGCGGACAGGCCTGCCGATGTTGATACCGAGGTGGAGTGGTTCCGGAGAGCCATGTCGCACATCTGTGATACGGCGATGCCCAGGGCTAGGCCCAGACCGGCGAGGAAACAGGTGTACTGGTGGACGCCGGAAATCGCGCAGTTGCGCGTGGATTGCGTTACCGCGCGCCGCCGGTACACCAGGTTTCGCCGGAGGCGTCGCCGCCCAGACGATGCGGCAGCCCGAGAGACGGAGCTCTACGATGGGTACAAGGAGGCCAAGAGGGCCCTCCAGACCGCCATCAAGCGGTCCAAAAAATTGGGCCGCGAAGAGCTGATGGAGACTCTGGAGCGGAACCCGTGGGGGCGCCCGTACCTCATGGTAAGAGGCAAATTACGCCCTAAGGCGCCCCCACTAACCCAGAGTCTCCAGCCGGAGCGGCTGGAGGGGGTCCTGGGCTCCTTGTTCCCGTCGAGAGCGGAGGAACACGTTCCTCCGCGCATGGCTCCGTCTCAGGCGCCCAACGCGGAAGGCAGCGAGAACGACGTGCCCTTAGTCACCGAGGGTGAGTTAGGGGCGGCTGTCCTGCGGCTTAAATCCCGCAGAAACACCGCCCCTGGACCCGACGGCATTCCAGGCCGTGCATGGGTCCTGGCTCTCGAGGAGCTTGGGCCTCGACTTATGGGTCTTTATAGCGCATGCCTCGAAAAAGGCCAGTTTCCCAAGGTCTGGAAGACAGGGAAACTGGTCTTGATTCGAAAGGCGGGGCGGCCGGCAAATTCCCCATCAGGGTACCGGCCGATCGTGTTGCTCGACGAGTTGTGCAAGCTCTTTGAGCGCATTATTGCACAACGCCTCGTCGGGCACCTCACACGCGTGGGGCCTGATCTGGCGGATAGCCAGTTTGGCTTCCGTCAGGGACGCTCCACCGTGGACGCGATCATGCGCATTAGAGGCCTGACGGAGGAAGCAGTCTCACAGGGTGAGGTGGTGGTGGCGGTGTCTCTCGACATCGCCAACGCATTCAACACCTTGCCCTGGAGCTGCGTCAGGGAGGCGCTTATCTATCATGGAGTGCCTCCCTACCTCCGTCGAATTGTCGGGGCTTATCTCTCCGAGAGAGCCATAACTTACCCGAGCTGGCTAGGGCCGGGTCGGCGAGATGTGTCGTGCGGTGTTCCACAGGGATCGGTTTTAGGGCCGCTCCTGTGAAACATCGGTTACGACTGGGTGCTGCGTGGTCCGTTGCTCAGAGGGGTCGGCGTAACGTGTTACGCCGACGACACCCTCGTTACGGCGCGGGGAGCAACGCACCGTGCCGCAGCACTTAAGGCCACGGCAGGGGTTGCTCAGGTCGTGGGTCGGATTCGGCGGCTGGGTCTCGAGGTCGCCCTTCACAAATCCGAGGCTCTGTGCTTCCACGGACCTCGGATGGGGCCACCTGCGGGATCCAGCCTACAGGTAGGGGGCGTCAGCATCGGCATCGAGCCCTCGATGAAGTATCTGGGGCTCGTACTCGATGGCCGGTGGAACTTCGGACATCACTTCCGAAGTTTGGTCCCAAAACTGAGGGGAGCATCGGCCGCACTCGCGCGGCTGATGCCCAACATCAGGGGACCCAACGCTCCCTACAGGAGGCTGTACCTGGGGATCGTGCGAAGCATGGCCCTGTACGGGGCTCTCGTATGGGCGGAGACCCTGACGGCCAGCAATGAGGCTAGACTGCTGAGCCCGCAGAGAGTGATGGCCGTCAGGGTGATAAGAGGATACCGCACGATCTCCGGTGAGGCGGCATGTCTCCTAGCCGGGACCCCTCCATGGGACCTGGAAGCGAGAGCCCTTGCGTCACTGTTCAGATGGCGCAAGGAGGCGCTGGAGCGGGGCCAAAGGCCTGCGTCTCGAGAAATCGAGGCCCAGCGGACCCTGCTCCACCAGGAAACCGTGGAGACATGGAAGGTGCGACTTGAGCAACCAAAGGGGGGATTCGCCACAATCGCGGCCGTCAGACCGGTCATGGACGAGTGGCTGGAGAGAAGACACGGTGCTCTCTCCTACCGGTTGACACAGATGCTTGCCGGGCACGGTAGCTTCGGTAGGTATCTGTGGCGAAAACACCGGGAAACCACGGCCGAGTGTCAGCACTGCGAGGACCGCAGCGATGACACGGCGCTCCACACGCTGGTGGAGTGCACGGCGTGGGCACAACAGCGACAGGTCCTCGTAGTGGGTCTGGGCGTGGACACTCTCTCGCTTGAGGCCATGGTGCGAGCCATGCTCTCCAGCGGGAGTAAGTGGGACTGCGCCGCCTCTTTCTGCGAGCAGGTCATGCTCGCGAAGGAGGCGGCGGGCCGGGTGCGGGAGAGAACTCTCCCACCCGAGTTCCGCAGTCGGCGCCCCGGGCGCCGCCGACGTGTCTTCGCCGAGGACTATCGGCCTCCATGACCGGGGGTCTGAGGACGGTGAGAGGGCCGCTCACCGTCCTTACAGAAGCAGGCCCATGACGGCAGCGTGACGTGAGCACTCACGCACGCCCCCCCTTAGAAGCGGGGTCACACCCGAAACCCCCCATAGACGCGGGATTGCACCCGAACCACCCCCTGGGCGAGGCCGCATTGGCGGCCGTAGGTCTGTTGGGAGTCACGGGACATCCTTCCTGAGGGCTTACCCGGGGCTCTCAACCATAGGCTGTTGGGCGTTACGTGAGGTTTTTTAGTCGGTAAGAGTCCGGCATAGCATCCTACGAGGATTTTCCCTCACGTTAAAAAAAAAAAAAAAAAAAAAAAGCTACCAAAATTATCGCGCTGCTTGAAGAGGGTTGCAGCCAATGTTTCGTGGCTAGGAGGCTAAATGTTAGTCGCTCGACGGTCCAAAGGACCTGGCAGCGATATCAGGAGACTGGTTCCGTCGAGAGAAGGCCTGGTTCTGGAAGAAAACCATGTACCCAACCACGGGATGATCGTTTTCTTGTGAGTCGCGCATTGAAAAATCGCAAATCTTCGTATGTGGATATTAAGAACAACCTCCAAGAAGTAAGAAATGTGCATATTAGTCTATGGACAGTCAGGAGGAGGCTTCTCGCTGCCAATATACGCAGTCACCGCCCGGCCCGCGGCCCCAAATTACTCCGTGAGCACAGAGTTCACAGGCTTAGGTTCGCTAGAAATTGTGAATCATGGACTCAAGAAGATTGGAATAGGGTTTTGTTCTCTGATGAAGCCAGGATATCTCTGTTCGGTGAAGATCGACGTCGGCGAGTGCTTAGAAGACAAGGAGAGCGCTTTGCAGATGCATGTTTCGAAGAAATCACACCTTATGGTGAGGGCTCTGTTATGTTTTGGGCAGGAAGAAATTCAATGGAACGTACAGAGTTAGTCTTCATTGAAAACGGCTCACTGACTGGGCATCGATACATAACGGAAGTTCTAATTCCTCATGCACAACCCGCATTGGCCGCTCTAGGTCAAGACTCGATTTTTATGGACGACAATGCTCGCGCCCACCGATCCCGCGATGTTAATGCGTATGTGCAAGAGGTCGGCATTCGTCGTTTGGATTGGCCAGCTCGAAGTCCCGACCTCAATCCCATAGAACATATCTGGGACGTTCTAAACCGGCGTGTGAGATCAGTACACCCGTCTCCGCAGACCATCAGAGAGCTGAAGAATGTGATTACTGCGGAGTGGGAACGTATTCCGCAAGCAAGTATCCGGGATATACTCGCTAGCATGCCCAGACGAATTCAAGCTGTGATTTTAGCTAGAGGGGGTCACACTCGATACTAAACATTTATCTGCTTTTACTTTATTAAAGAAAAACAAACAAAAAAACTTTTTTATTTTTACTTCATGAGCATATGCACTACTAGCGAACATACACTACTAGCGAGGTTTAGCATTATTTCCCATAAATTGTAACAAAATTTTATGAAATACTGATGAAAACGATTATTTTCTTATTAATTTACCAAATTGTGAGGATAAAACTACCTACACTCGAGAGCAATGAATCCGGGTCACTTAAAGAATCCTAAAAATCTCGGAAACTAAAAATGCTAGGTTAATGCAATAAATTGTATTTAATAGACAATGTAATACTCCTTAAATGAAGGTATTAAAACTTCTTAGTTATTGTAAAGTTATATCATAAAAAAATCAAATTTGAAAAAGGGCCACTTTCGAAGATGGAACTACGAAATTACAGCATTTGGTGTTGCTTTTGTTTGTAATCTGTCATTTATGTGGGTACATAAACCATGTTGATAGTGCTCTATATTCATTAATCAAGCTGAAATTATGTCGCTTACGCCTGAAGAATGCACCAGAATACTTACAATGCTGGAAACCGGCCGGAGTCAGCGCGATACAGCCAGGACTGTCGGTGTGTCGCTGTCAACAGTACAAAGAGTTCTCCGACGTTACGAAGAAACTGGTTCTAACCTACGCAGACCAGGAACGGGCAGAACCAGGTGTACCACAGCACGAGAAGACCGATACTTGGTGAACACCATGCTTCGAAATCGCTTTCTCACAGGAACTGAACTCACCAATCAGTTTCGACGCCTCGGAGGAAGTAACCCAAGTGCATGGACAGTAAGACGTCGGCTTGCTGAATCTAACTTAAAACCCCTTAGACCTGCAAACGGCCCTAAACTGGAGCGTGGGCATCGTATTTCGAGACTAAGGTATGCCCAGAGCCACGTAAATTGGAGTATTGAAGATTGGTCAAAAGTTATGTTCTCCGACGAATCAAAATTTATGCTCTACAAGCACGATGGAAGACACAGAGTGTATCGAAGACCAGGGGAAAGATTCAAGCAAGCATGCATCGAAGAAAAAGTAGCCTACGGTGGTGGGTCTGTACTTGTGTGGGCCGGAATTTCTTCTGAAAGTCGCACAGAGCTGGTGATCATAGAAAACGGCTCTTTAACTAGCGTAAGATATGTGGAAGAAATCCTCAATGATCACGTTGGTCCATTTATGGTCAATTTAGGTGAGGATGCTATATTTATGCATGACAATGCCCGACCTCATACAGGTAGGATTGTGAATGACTACCTTCAAGAGATGAACATTACTCGTATGGAGTGGCCAGCGCGCAGCCCGGATATCAACCCGATCGAGCATGCTTGGGACGAGCTAGGCAGATGCGTAAAACAACGAAACCCTCCCCCAATCACGCTTCGTGAGCTCAAAATTGCTCTCACAGAGGAATGGAAGAATATTCCCCAAAATCGTATAAGGAACTTGGTGAACAGCATGCCAAACCGCGTAAACGCAGTAATGGAAGCACGAGGAGGCAATACGAAGTATTAAAATTCAAGAAAATCGTAATAAAGTTCAAAAATTTCATGTTTCCTATTTTTGTTTTAAGGAGAGATCGGCAGTTTTTTCTTTATGTAATTTTGTGTTAATAAAATGTATGGTGACTCATATTTTTTTTACTTTCATTTAAGGAGTATTACATTGTCTATTAAATACAATTTATTGCATTAACCTATCATTTTTAGTTTCCGAGATTTTTAACATTCTTTAAGTGACCCGGATTCATTGCTCTCGAGTGTATAATTATCAAACAAAGCAATATTAACATTTGAAATGGTTCATTGCTTAGGTGCCCGTTTTTTTTGCAAATGTACTCATTTTTTATTATTGTTATATATATTTTTTTTTTTTTATTAGAGTAGCGACGCAACGGGAATAGGGAATACAATCCCGAACATGTTATCAATCCCGGTAATACACGTGGTTTCTAATTGGTCTTTTAGGAGTTGTCACCTATGTAGGTTATACAACCAATATAATTATGTATTGAGGGAGATCACCAATAAAATAAGTCACTGAGAATGTTGATTAATCTCTTTTTCGTTACAAAGTTTACGCGTCTACAGTATCGCGACAGTAGGTACAACGTGAACGTGTGTGCACTGTGCGGTAACACCAAGTGAACGTTTGTTTATACTAAGATATACCAAAGAGCTCTTTCATATTGTGAAATAAAAAATCATAAAATATCATACTTTATGTCCCTACAATCTGGAATCAATATTTTTTTTTGTTTGAAGTATTTAAAAACACGGAAAACGAAGCTGCGCTGGTCAGCACGGGCACAGGCACGCTGAACCAGGCCTCATTCATCACGCTTTAGGGATAGCATATTATACGATAATGTATGTTTACTCGTGTGGCGCTCGGTTCTTTCTGCCTACCCCGCAAGGGATTTGGCGTGAAGATAGTTAGTTAGTTTTTTTAGTATGTTTACTGAACCCCCAATTAGCCCAGCCCCGTTGCCGTGCCAAGACAATACTTAACCTGTATCTAAAAACTGGTCAGTGTGGTGGTTTTCAGAAATCGAGATTTTCGGTTTTTTTTTTTTTGGAAAATTGGCCATAAAATGCTTAATATTTGTCGGATTCCTTTGAATTTCGGATATCTTAATCATCAGATCAGCTTCTAGTTAGTGATGTAAAAAATCTGGTTTTTAATTTCGTATGTTTACGCCCACAAACGTGTTCTGCCAAACTTAATAAATTAATGTACAGAGAACATTTTTATTACAGAACACTGTAAATTATATTTGCAGTGTTATGTCATAACAAAATATGCTTAAATTTAGGCGAATTTTTCAAATGTAACATTAACATCCATAATAATTAGCCTCATCAACACACAATTATTGTGATCGCCACTGCTTATAGTTCTTGGCTGAGTCCTGCAAATTCCAGAAAGTGGAGTATCTTCATAGCCCCGATTCCTTTGATCTCTTTTTTTTATACCACTAAGGTGGCAGACAAGCATACGGCCCACCAGAAGGGCCGGTGGTCACCGCAGCCTATGAACGTTTGCAACACCAGAGGTGCCACACTCGCGCTGCCGACCCTGTAAAAACCTTCTAAGACCCCTTTTGAAGAACTCCATACTGTAGGCGTTTGGGAAAACCGAGGCAGGGAGGTCATTCCACGACCTAAGCGTGCGCGGAAGAAAACATCTATCGGATCTAACCGTGCTGGAACGCTCCGGACGCAGAGTGTGAGGATGAACTCCCTGTCTGTGGCGAGCGGTGCGATGATAGAACGTAGCCGTGGGCATCATATCAAACAATTCCTCAGAGCACATACCATTGTACAGGCGGTAGAACACGCAAAAGGAGGCAAAGTCTCTCCTGTCGCGAAGAGTAGTAAGTAAAGGATCGTTGACAACTCTTACAGCTCGTCTTTGCACCGAGTTAAATGGACGAAGCTGATATTCAGGTGCAGTGCTCCCGCCCAGAGGTGACAGCAGTACTCCATACGCGGCCGCACTTGCGACTTATAGAGAAGCAGTGTTTGCGCCGTAGTGAAGTACCGCCGCGCCCTGTTGAGCACACCTAGCTTCTTGGGCGCCAGCTTAGCCTTGTCCTCCAAATGACTACGGAACTGAACGTCACTGGAGATGTCAACGCCAAGGATCCCTATACTTTTGGAGTTGGAAAGAGATGTGCCCTGAAATTGCGGCGCTACAGTAATTGGGGTTTGCTTAGCGGTGAAAAAACAAGCTTGTGTCTTGGAGGGGTTGAACTGGACAAGATTTTGTCCGCCCCAATCGGACACTCTAGTAAGAGTAGCCTCGATTTCAGACACAAGCTGTTTACGATTTTCCTCCACTGTGTCCCGAGAGATACCGGGGCGGCCCGTGTAACAAGTGTCGCCCTTACTGTCGTCCGCATAACAATGAATGCCGTCAATAGACAACATGTCATTGATATGCAGCAGAAACAGAGTAGGGGACAACACTGAGCCTTGCGGTACTCCAGCGTTTATAACCATGCAGTCTGAATAGCTGCCGTCAACGACGGCCCTGATGCTTCTACCGGCCAAGAAGCTGGACACCCATCCGCATAATCTCTCGGGTAGACCACGGTGCCAGACCCGGTCAAAGGCTTTAGAGATGTCGAGGCTCACTGCTAGAGCCTCGTCCTTACTCTTGATAGCCGCCGCCCATCGGTGTGTTATACACAAGAAGATCGCCCGTCGAGCGCCCTTAGATCCAATATGTGGCCTCCAAAAAACTGCGACGACTACGCATCAAGGCTGGGCATTTTGTCAGGATGTGCACAGGTGTTTCATCGACCTCCAGCCACAGCCTAAATTGTCGTGTGTCACTAATCCTCAGATTGTGCATGTGTTTGTTTAACCCACAATGCCCAGTAAGTGCCCTAACCAGGAAGCGCAAGTTATTCCTGCTCAACGGCAAGCCTTTCGAAGAAGTCTTTTTGTGGAATGCAGGAATTAGTTTCTTTGAGTGTTCCATTCCTGGTGTATTTCTCCAGAGTTCGAAAGAGACAGTAGGTGTCCAGGGTGATCTTAACATTAAGACCCTTTGGTATACCGCAGATCGGTTCTGGACCAAAACTCTTCTGCTCGGCTCTTGCTCTAGCGAGTTCGTCGGCACTCTTATTGCCCTCGTACCCCGCATGACCTGGCACCCATCTTAAAATCACCCTGTTCTTCTCTCCCAGGGTGTTTAGTAATTGCATGCAAGTTTCGGCCAGTCTCGTGTTGAGATTATCTGAAGCCACGGCCAATAATGCTGCTTATCTATCTGAATGTATTTAGATAGTTCTGTTAAGGTAGTTGCTTTGCAGATCCATTGCTACACATTCAATGATGTCGTAAACGTCTGCCTGGAATATTGAGAAGTACCTTCCAAGATTGACACTCAGTCTTCTTTTAGGTTCCTCCCCATAAACTCCGCATCCTACCTTAGTATCGGATATTGATCCATCTGTGTACCATCTGAGCCTGCACTGGATTCCAGGTAATATTACCCTCGCTCCAGTCCTCTCTAGACGGAATTTCCACAGAATATAGTTTCTGTGTATGGATTTTTGGGTGCATTGTGTCCAATGGCATGCCCAAACCTGGGATATCATTAACAGCGTCCTGTTGGGATCTCACGCTTTGTGAGAGCCATGTCACCTTCTCTGAGTTGCAGACTCTGTGCATGCTGGCCTTTGCCTCTCTCTCCAAGTAAATATGTAAAGGAGAAAGATTCAGCAATGCCTCTAGTGCCTTGATCAGCGAGGTTGACATGGCAGTTATATATTACAATATCAGAAATCAGAATGCCTTTATTTAAAATGCATTAGCCCAAAATACCCGAGTTCGAAATAACTTAACATTCAAAATAACTTAATCCAGTACACCTTACCGTACAATGTCTAAATTTAAAATACACTCGGGAGCAATAAAATCGCACATATTGATTGTTTTCTGCTAAGCAGAAAAATGTACTACATTGAAAAAATGAATTATCTTCTCTGAAAGCTTATTTCATTACCTTTCAAATGCTACATAACGAAAATTTACAAATTACCCGTAAATGTTTTTAGGTTACAAAACCCTTCGTACATGTAAAGAGATAAAATTTACACTTTCCTTTTGCATTATTTTCGCGCTAACTTGTGAGTATAAAATGATTTTTTTTTAATTTTTTTATCGGTTGCATCTTAGCTATCAACGTGATAACACCTTCTGTCTAGAAACATAGATACTACACCTGCAGAAGCTACTCAAGTTTTTGCCCTCCTTCAAGCAGGACAAAATCAATCCCAAGTGGCTCGGCAGCTGAATTTAAGTCGGTTCTCAGTTCGAAGAGTATACCAGAGGTTTATGGAGACTGGAAGCTACAATCAAGGACCAGGGTCTGGTAGTCAGCGAAAATCATCAGAGCGTGATGACCGCTTTTTCGTTACTCGGTCTTTGAAGAAATCGACGACTGAACGCGGTTGAACTACGACAGCATCTTTAAGAAGTGCGCAACGTAAGCATAAGTCGTAGACAGTAAGAAGAAGACTGGCCGAAGCTGGAATGACTGCACACCGATCTGCAAATGGTCCAAAATTAACCACAGCACACCGGCAGGCCCGTCTACAATTTGCCAAAGAACATTTGAATTGGACGTACGAACAGTGGCAGGCTGTTATGTTCTCCGATGAGTGCAGAATGAACTTACATGATCATTATGGACGCTCAAGGGTCTACCGGAGGTCTTCAGAGCGTTTTGCGCAATGCTTTATAAGCGAACGTGTTGCCTTTGGAGGAGAATCCTGCACATTTTGGGGTGGCATAATGCTGGAAACCAAGACGGATATTGTGTTCATTACTAGGGCCAATTCAGGTCCTCAATCAACGCTGTGACTTTCCATCAGGCGGTGATATCATTTCGGCGACCTAAATATATTGTTAGCAATCACCAGGAATGTTAATAAAAATAATTTACATGGAGATTTACAAAGCAGATTTCTATCACTTTATTTAACAAATTTACTACACCCTGAACGTAATCATTACACAAGTAAATAATTAGTAAGTAACTTAGAACATTCTTACAATCACGGCGACACTGATATCACATGGATCACACTGATCACCAAGGTTATTAGAACTATGACTACTACCCGTTCGCTCTAACTTTGCCGCTGGCGTAGAGGCGTATACCCGAATTGTTAATTAGACGAAGTAAATTGACAGTAGCTAATGCCACTTCGTCATAGAAAATACGCAACATTGTATGAAGAAGTGACATTAGTTGCAAAATAAAAATAAAATAAAATAAAATTTATTCCCTTTGAAATTTTTAAAAAATTATTTAGGTTTGTCAAAATTTTTGTGACTCTACCGGGGGTTCGGAAATGCTACAGACTGAGAAGAACACCCCAAGAAACTCAGTCCGGTCCCTCTTATTCATCTTAGTATCTAATACAGTTTTTTTTTTAAATGTAGAAAGGAGCAATTCGTGTCACTGCCAGGCAGTCTTGTCTTCTAGAAAGTCTTTAATGCTATAATAAGCTTTCTGGCACAATTTAAGCTTTACTAGTTTTTTAAATTTATTAACTGACAAACCTGTTATGGCTGTCGGCAATGTATTGTACATTCGAATACAATTGCCCGCAAAAGAATTGCTTATTTTTTTAAGCCTAAATCTAGGTACAGCCAATTTATTCTTATTTCTTAAGTTTAGGTTATGGATATCACTATTTTTAATAAATTTACTATTATTTTTATGAGTATATAATAAGTTTTCATATATGTACTGTGAATACACAGTAAGGATGTTGATATCCTTAAACTTTTCTCTTAATGACTCCCGAAACCCCATACCATAGATAGCCCGGACAGCCCTTTTCTGCAACACAAAGATACATTCGATGTCGGCAGCGTTACCCCATAATAGTATGCCATAGGTCATGACACTGTGGAAATAGCTAAAGTAGACAAGACGCGCTGTTCTAATGTCTGTCAGTTGTCGGATCTTTTTAACGGCATAGGCTGCAGAGCTCAGTCTGCCCGAGACCTTCTCGATATGAGGCCCCCACTGCAAGTTGGAGTCTAACTTTATGCCCAGAAAGACAGTTTCATCGACCAATTCTACTTGATCATCCCTAATCCTAATACTGGTGTTAACGAGCCTAACATTTGGCAAGGTGAATCTTATACATTTTGTTTTAGTTTCGTTTAACAATAAATTATTAGCGTTAAACCAGTGGACTACCCTAGAGAGGGCATTGTTTACTTCGTCAAGATCGCGTTGTCCACGTTCAACTTTAAATATTAAAGATGTGTCATCAGCAAACAAAACTACCTCGTGATCGTCTCTTATAAGGTGAGGGAGATCATTTATGTACACTAAAAATAGAAAAGGTCCCAGAATTGAACCCTGAGGCACCCCCATTGTTACAGCAGAACCATTTGACTGTTTACCATTTATAACTACTCTCTGTACTCTATCTCTAAGGTAAGAACTAATGAAATCCAAGGCCGTCCCCCGGATTCCATAATGATCAAGTTTTTGAATTAAAGTCTGATGCTGGACACAATCGAAGGCCTTAGATAAGTCGCAGAATACACCATAAGCATCATACGACTCCTCCCAGGCCTCATATATACACTCTAACAATTTGATGCCAGCATCCGTGGTAGACCGACCTCGCGTGAAACCGAATTGTTTAGTATGGAATAGTTTATTTGTATTAAAATGATTTTGCATTTGATTAAGCATTACCTTTTCAAAGATTTTACTAAACGTGGGTAGTACAGAAATAGGACGAAAATTGGACGGATCTGAGGTGCTACCCGATTTAAACAGAGGAGTTATTTTACTAAACTTCATTAAGTCAGGAAACACACCACTATCAACACAATTATTAAATATTATTGATAATTCAGGGGCAACCATTTCAATTAACGAATTAACTAAATGTACAGAAATTCCCCAGAGGTCAGCAGTTTTCTTAATATTTAAAGATTTAAAAGTTTTTATGACAGTGTGTATACTAATTTTACTGAATTTAAATATTTCATTACAGCAAGGAACATTTGCTTTTAACAAGGATTCTGCTATTGGGGTAGAAGAACCTAGGGCTCTGGTCAAATCTACTGGAATTCGAGAAAAAAATTGTTCAAATTCGTTAGCGACTTCGGCATCTGTTGTAATTATGTTACCATTTACTTTAAGTTTAAAATTATTATCATTCGATTTTGCTTGGCCTCTTTCTGCGTTAATTATTTTCCAAGTAGATTTAACTTTGTCTACACTATTGAGAATTTTATTACTTATATACTTTCTTTTGGCTGCTAAGCAGTCTGCTTTAAACTTTTTTGAATAAGTTTTAACATAATTTAGAAATTCATCTGTTCTATTAAGCTGTCTTTCTGAGTATAGTTCATACAGTTTTTGTCTACTTTTATGTATATCCTCAGTGGCCCATTCACTGAAGGCTGGCCTATCACCGATTGTGACTTCCTTAGACTTGAATACGGAGTTGAACTCATTGTAAAAGGAATCAAAAAAATAACTTATACATTACATTTGGATCTAAGCCAGTGTCTAAAAATGGAAGTTTATTGCAAAGTCCAACTCGCATACGTTCCAAGCGGTCACTAGTTACTGGTCTACATAATATTTTACGTCTTTTAACTTTTTCTCTTGTGATCTTGAAAGTTGCTATTTGCCCAGTATGATCTGATTTTATCTTATTTATAATACTCTTACTTTCTGGCAACATATCACTGTATATATTGTCCAGACAAGTAGCTGTTGTATCACAATATCTAGTAGGCTCTAAAAATAAGTTAGTGAGATTGTGTGATTTAAATAAATTTAAGATATCATTGGTCTGACGCGTATTTATAAGTATATTAACATTAAAATCACCGCACACTATTAGGTGTTTATTAGTTTTTCCAAGTTTAAATAGCACTTTATCCATTACTTCCTCAAACTCACAAAAGGGTGAGACTCCAGGTTTATATACGCATACTACTATGAATTGCTCCAATTCTACGCACGATATTTCAACTGTACACTCTACAGAGAGGGACACAACAACTTTCCGTTCCTTATATTTTAATTTCTTATTTAATAAAATCATCGAACCCCCCCGTGTTGTGTTGACCCTGCAGAACGCACTACCAACCCGGTGACTACTGAAACTGAACATGAGCTCATACTCCTTACGCATATGTTCTGTAAGACAAACAATTTCAATATTATCTGAGCTCATGAACAGCTCCAATTCAAACTCTTTGACCTGTGTTAACCCTTCAAGCTCCTTCAACCCCCACAAAATTTATATCGAAAATCAATAATCGCAAGCACCTATTTCCACCACCCTAAAAATGAAAAAAGATTTCTCATTTTCCAAAAAAAAATTTATATCTCACTTACCAGTCCAAATTTTACATTTCTGCAAACAGCAACCGGATTATTGATAAATTGTTTATTTTACTGTGTATAATAATAAATAATAATGAAAACACATTATTTATAATAAAAACACAAAACACACACGCACTTGGTACACATGCACTCAACACAAAAAAACCTTTATTACTCTACCACCACACCATATTTTACGATTCAGTAAACACCAACCGGATTATTGATATATTGTTTATTTTACTGTGTATAATAATAAATAATAATGCAAACACATTATTTATAATAAAAACACGAAACACACACGTACTACACAAACGCACGCCAACCATGCGCCATCCACTCTCAACTTCAACTGTTCGATTTTTGTAAAAAATTCTGGCCCATTGACGTCATTTTATAAGATTCCAAAAACAAGAAAATGTTATATACTACACATGCAATCAAACTGTTCATAGAAAAGTAGGACGTAAGGAGGCTAAATTTAAGTGTAAAGTCGTCTGGGTAGGTGCGGCGACCGGTCGCCGCGCGGGGCTCAACGGAAAAGCTTGATTATTATGCGCGGCGACCGGTCGCCGCGAGGAGCTCTAAGGGACCCTTAGAGCCCCTTCAACCCACAAAAAATTTATATCGAAAATCAATAATCGCAAGCACCTATTTCCATCACCCTAAAAATGAAAAAAGATTTCTCATTTTCCAAAAAAAAAATTATTTCTCACTTACCAGACCAAATTTTGCGATTCTGCAAACAGCAACCGGATTATTGATAAATTGTTTATTTTACTGTGTATAATAATAAATAATAATGAAAACACATTATTTATAATAAAAATACAAAACACACACGCACACACGCACTTGGTACACATGCACTCAACACAAAAAAACCTTTATTACTCTACCACCACACCATATTTTACGATTCTGTAAACACCAACCGGATTATTGATATATTGTTTATTTTACTGTGTATAATAATAAATAATAATGCAAACACATTATTTATAATAAAAACACGAAACACACACGTACTACACAAACGCACGCCATCCATGCGCAATCCACTCTCAACTTCAACTGTTCGATTTTTGTAAAAAATTCTGGCCCATTGACGTCATTTTATAAGATTCCAAAAACAAGAAAATGTTATATACTATACATGCAATCAAACATTCTCATAGAAAAGTAGGACGTAAGGAGGCTAAATTTAAGTTTAAAGTCGTCTGGGTAGGTGCGGCGACCGGTCGCCGCGCGGGGCTCAACGGAAAAGCTTGATTATTATGCGCGGCGACCGGTCGCCGCGAGGAGCTCTAAGGGTCGATTTAACCCCCATGTATGTTCTACGATTTTTTTTCGTTATTTTTCCACGTGGCTTTAAATAATTACAACTTCTTTTTGGTTCGACTTTTCTTGGATATTTTTCTATTATTATAATGCCTATTGATTGCAGTATTATGGACAAAATAATCTCCTTCCTAACTTTGATACAAGATGTAAAAATTTTAATCGATAATAAAAAAATAGGGAATTATGCAGAACATTATATCTCGAAAACTACAAAAAATCGTAGAACATACATGGGGGTTAAATCGATAGGTATGGAACCCTGCTACCAGCTAGTGGCGGCTTGACACCCTAAAAGAAACACCGTGTATTTTTAAAATTTTTGTCTGTCTGTCTGTTTGTTCCAGCTAATCTCTGGAACGGCTAGACCGATTTGGACGGGACTTTCACTGGAAGATAGCTTATATAATAAGGAGTAACTTAGGCTACTTTTATTTTAGAAAAAATCTTTTATTTTAGAAAAAAAATGCCAAAAACAAAAATAAAATAAAAAAACTATTTTTTTATTACATTCCACGCGGACGAAGTCGCGGGCATTGCTAGTATAAATATAAAAAAAGAACAATATTTCTCTCTCATAAGTTAAATATATCTCGAATGCGAATACTGAATATTTTTTTCTTTCTATCTTTTCTTTCTAGCTAGGATATTTATATTTACACACTAGCGGACGTCACGCGGTTTCACCCGCGTAGTTCCCGCTCCCGTGGGAATACGGGAATAAAATATAGCCTATGTCCACCGCAAAGAGTGTAGCTTTCCAACAGTGAAAGAATTTTTCAAATCGGTCCAGTAGTTCCGGAGCCTATTCGTTACAAACAAAAAAACAAATCTTTCCTCTTTATAATATTAGTATAGATACAAATAGCCCTAACACCTTTATCCCCAAAGGGATAGGCAGAGGCTATTATAAGTCGTATTTTATGTCCCACTAAAAAGCGGTGAGACTATTGCCGTGTTGAAATGGACAGGCGCAGGCGATAACCCACAGTTAAAGCTTTTCAAGCCGCCCACAAGACCTTCACCTTGGCTTAACGATTGCCATATTACTGACCGGCAGGCTGATTACGTATAAAACAGCGATCAGCGATAATCGCGCAATCATTGCGCAATCATCGCACGATTTATCGCTGGTGGCGGAAAAAATGGTATTATGTTAAATTCTATAGCGAATCGTTCGCTAATCGCTACGTCGCACTTATCACTACGAAACTAGCGCCATAAACAATTACGTGGCGATCACTGAAAACTGGGAACTGTCACATCTGTTGGGCATGCCCTCTCTAGGGTAGTCCACTGGTTTAACGCAAATAATTTATTGTTAAATGAAACTAAAACAAAATGTATTAGATTCACCTTGCCAAATGTTAGGCTCGTTAACACCAGTATTAGGATTAGGGATGATCAAGTAGAATTGGTCGATGAAACTGTCTTTCTGGGCATAAAGTTAGACTCCAACTTGCAGTGGGGGCCTCATATCGAGAAGGTCTCGGGCAGACTGAGCTCTGCAGCCTATGCCGTTAAAAAGATCCGACAACTGACAGACATTAGAACAGCGCGTCTTGTCTACTTTAGCTATTTCCACAGTGTCATGACCTATGGCATACTATTATGGGGTAACGCTGCCGACATCGAATGTATCTTTGTGTTGCAGAAAAGGGCTGTCCGGGCTATCTATGGTATGGGGTTTCGGGAGTCATTAAGAGAAAAGTTTAAGGATATCAACATCCTTACTGTGTATTCACAGTACATATATGAAAACTTATTATATACTCATAAAAATAATAGTAAATTTATTAAAAATAGTGATATCCATAACCTAAACTTAAGAAATAAGAATAAATTGGCTGTACCTAGATTTAGGCTTAAAAAAATAAGCAATTCTTTTGCGGGCAATTGTATTCGAATGTACAATACATTGCCGACAGCCGTAACAGGTTTGTCAGTTAATAAATTTAAAAAACTAATAATACTTAAATTGTGCCAGAAAGCTTATTATAGCATTAAAGACTTTCTAGAAGACAAGGCTGCCTGGCAGTGACACGAATTGCTCCTTTCTACATTAAAAAAAAACTGTATTAGATACTAAGATGAATTAATAGGGACCGGACAGAGTTTCTTGGGGTGTTCTTCTCAGTCTGTAGCATTTCCGAACCCCCGGTAGAGTCACAAAAATTTTGACAAACCTAAATAATTTTTTAAAAATTTCAAAGGGAATAAATTTTATTTTATTTTATTTTATTGCATTTCATTAGTGTATGTGTGTGCTGAGAGACCACTTTTATTTTTTCGGATTTTTGCAGTTTAACTAACAATAGTGCGTAGTAAAATTTGCGAAAATATTTGTAAAGCTTAGTGAACGGTTAGAAAGCGCGTCCGAACACGTGCTCGCAGCACTATTGTTAGTTAAACTGCAAAAATCCGCAAAAAATGAAAGTGGTCTCTCAGTACACACATACAATACTAAAATATCGAAATCGCTGCCTGGAGGTTGTCAAAAACGATACGTAATACGAAATTGTCGCCAGATCGCTGCCGCAGTATAGCTCAGATGCACTTTTTAATTTACTGATTGTCCTACAGAGGCAGCACCGTCGCTAGTTGGCTATGGCAAAACGATCGTTGATACGTAATACGAAACAGTCAACAAACAGCGATTATCGCGCGATTTCCGCGAGATTATCGCTGTCGCTTGCCTATTGTAACATACGTAATAAGCCTGCCGGTTTCATTTCGAGTTTTCCTTCTCTACGCAATGATCGTTTTTTTTTTTTTTTTTTTTTTTTTATACCACTAAGGTGGCAGACAAGCATACGGCCCACCAGAAGGACTGGTGGTCACCGCAGCCTATGAACGTTTGCAACACCAGAGGCGCCACACTCGCGCCGCCGACCCTGTAAAAACCTTCTTAGACCCCTTTTGAAGAACCCCATACTGTAGGCGTTTGGGAAAACCGAGGCAGGAAGATCATTCCACAACCTAAGCGTTCGCGGAAGAAAACCCCTATCGGATCTAACCGTGCTCGAACGCTCCGGACGTAGGGTGTGAGGATGAAATCCCTGTCTATGGCGAGCGGTGCGATGATAGAACGTAGCCGTGGGCATCATGTCAAACAATTCCTCAGAGCACATACCATTGTACAGGCGGTAGAACACGCATAAGGAGGCAAAGTCTCTCCTGTCGCGAAGAGGTTCAACACCACCTGTGAGTATAGGATCGTTGACAACTCTCACAGCTCGCCTCTGCACCGAGTCAAATGGACGAAGCTGATATTCAGGTGCCCCCGCCCAAAGGTGACAGCAGTACTCCATGTGTGGCCGCACTTGCGACTTATAGAGAAGCAGTGTTTGCGCCGCAGTAAAGTACCGCCGCGCCCTGTTGAGCACACCGAGCTTCTTGGACGCCAGCTTGGCCTTGTCCTCCAAATGACTGCGGAACTGAACGTCACTGGAGATGTCAACACCAAGGATCCCTATACTTTTAGAGATGGAAAGAGATGTGCCCTGGAATTGTGGCGCTACAGTAATTGGGGCTTTCTTAGCGGTGAAGAAACACGCCTGTGTCTTCGAAGGGTTGAACTGGACAAGGTTTTGTCTACCCCAATCGGACACTCTAGTAAGAGTAGCCTCGATTTCAGACACAAGCTGTTCACGACTCTCTTCCACTGCGTCCCGAGAGATACCGGGGCGGCCTGTGTAACAAGTGTCCCCCGTACTGTCATCTGCATAACAATGAATGCCGTCAATAGACAACATGTCATTGATATGCAGCAGAAACAGAGTAGGGGACAACACTGACCCTTGCGGTACTCCAGCGTTAATGGCCATGCAGTCAGAACAGCTGCCGTCGACAACAGCCCTGATGCTTCTACCGGCCAAAAAGCTGGACACCCATCCGCATAATCTCTCGGTCAGTCCGTAGGAGGGCAATTTTTTAAGAAGACCACGGTGCCAGACCCGGTCAAAGGCTTTAGAAATGTCGAGGCTCACTGCTAGAGCCTCGCCCTTACTCTCGATAGCCGTCGCCCATCGGTGTGTGAGGCACACGAGAAGATCGCCCGTCGAGCGACCGTGACGGAAACCGTACTGCCGGTCACTGAGCAGGTCGTTTTCCTCAAGGTACCTCAGGAGCTGTGTATTAATTACACGCTCCATCACCTTAGACAATAGGGAGGTGACGGCTATAGGCCTGTAATTGGCCGGGTCGGTCCTATCACCCTTCTTGGGCACAGGATGCACATACGCGATCTTCCACGACGCCGGGACTTGTCGCATGGAATATGAACACACAACAGTAATTGGGGTTTGCTTAGCGGTGAAAAAACAAGCTTGTGTCTTGGAGGGGTTGAACTGGACAAGATTTTGTCCGCCCCAATCGGACACTCTAGTAAGAGTAGCCTCGATTTCAGACACAAGCTGTTTACGATTTTCCTCCACTGTGTCCCGAGAGATACCGGGGCGGCCCGTGTAACAAGTGTCGCCCTTACTGTCGTCCGCATAACAATGAATGCCGTCAATAGACAACATGTCATTGATATGCAGCAGAAACAGAGTAGGGGACAACACTGAGCCTTGCGGTACTCCAGCGTTTATAACCATGCAGTCTGAATAGCTGCCGTCAACGACGGCCCTGATGCTTCTACCGGCCAAGAAGCTGGACACCCATCCGCATAATCTCTCGGGTAGACCACGGTGCCAGACCCGGTCAAAGGCTTTAGAGATGTCGAGGCTCACTGCTAGAGCCTCGTCCTTACTCTTGATAGCCGCCGCCCATCGGTGTGTTATACACAAGAAGATCGCCCGTCGAGCGCCCTTAGATCCAATATGTGGCCTCCAAAAAACTGCGACGACTACGCATCAAGGCTGGGCATTTTGTCAGGATGTGCACAGGTGTTTCATCGACCTCCAGCCACAGCCTAAATTGTCGTGTGTCACTAATCCTCAGATTGTGCATGTGTTTGTTTAACCCACAATGCCCAGTAAGTGCCCTAACCAGGAAGCGCAAGTTATTCCTGCTCAACGGCAAGCCTTTCGAAGAAGTCTTTTTGTGGAATGCAGGAATTAGTTTCTTTGAGTGTTCCATTCCTGGTGTATTTCTCCAGAGTTCGAAAGAGACAGTAGGTGTCCAGGGTGATCTTAACATTAAGACCCTTTGGTATACCGCAGATCGGTTCTGGACCAAAACTCTTCTGCTCGGCTCTTGCTCTAGCGAGTTCGTCGGCACTCTTATTGCCCTCGTACCCCGCATGACCTGGCACCCATCTTAAAATCACCCTGTTCTTCTCTCCCAGGGTGTTTAGTAATTGCATGCAAGTTTCGGCCAGTCTCGTGTTGAGATTATCTGAAGCCACGGCCAATAATGCTGCTTATCTATCTGAATGTATTTAGATAGTTCTGTTAAGGTAGTTGCTTTGCAGATCCATTGCTACACATTCAATGATGTCGTAAACGTCTGCCTGGAATATTGAGAAGTACCTTCCAAGATTGACACTCAGTCTTCTTTTAGGTTCCTCCCCATAAACTCCGCATCCTACCTTAGTATCGGATATTGATCCATCTGTGTACCATCTGAGCCTGCACTGGATTCCAGGTAATATTACCCTCGCTCCAGTCCTCTCTAGACGGAATTTCCACAGAATATAGTTTCTGTGTATGGATTTTTGGGTGCATTGTGTCCAATGGCATGCCCAAACCTGGGATATCATTAACAGCGTCCTGTTGGGATCTCACGCTTTGTGAGAGCCATGTCACCTTCTCTGAGTTGCAGACTCTGTGCATGCTGGCCTTTGCCTCTCTCTCCAAGTAAATATGTAAAGGAGAAAGATTCAGCAATGCCTCTAGTGCCTTGATCAGCGAGGTTGACATGGCAGTTATATATTACAATATCAGAAATCAGAATGCCTTTATTTAAAATGCATTAGCCCAAAATACCCGAGTTCGAAATAACTTAACATTCAAAATAACTTAATCCAGTACACCTTACCGTACAATGTCTAAATTTAAAATACACTCGGGAGCAATAAAATCGCACATATTGATTGTTTTCTGCTAAGCAGAAAAATGTACTACATTGAAAAAATGAATTATCTTCTCTGAAAGCTTATTTCATTACCTTTCAAATGCTACATAACGAAAATTTACAAATTACCCGTAAATGTTTTTAGGTTACAAAACCCTTCGTACATGTAAAGAGATAAAATTTACACTTTCCTTTTGCATTATTTTCGCGCTAACTTGTGAGTATAAAATGATTTTTTTTTAATTTTTTTATCGGTTGCATCTTAGCTATCAACGTGATAACACCTTCTGTCTAGAAACATAGATACTACACCTGCAGAAGCTACTCAAGTTTTTGCCCTCCTTCAAGCAGGACAAAATCAATCCCAAGTGGCTCGGCAGCTGAATTTAAGTCGGTTCTCAGTTCGAAGAGTATACCAGAGGTTTATGGAGACTGGAAGCTACAATCAAGGACCAGGGTCTGGTAGTCAGCGAAAATCATCAGAGCGTGATGACCGCTTTTTCGTTACTCGGTCTTTGAAGAAATCGACGACTGAACGCGGTTGAACTACGACAGCATCTTTAAGAAGTGCGCAACGTAAGCATAAGTCGTAGACAGTAAGAAGAAGACTGGCCGAAGCTGGAATGACTGCACACCGATCTGCAAATGGTCCAAAATTAACCACAGCACACCGGCAGGCCCGTCTACAATTTGCCAAAGAACATTTGAATTGGACGTACGAACAGTGGCAGGCTGTTATGTTCTCCGATGAGTGCAGAATGAACTTACATGATCATTATGGACGCTCAAGGGTCTACCGGAGGTCTTCAGAGCGTTTTGCGCAATGCTTTATAAGCGAACGTGTTGCCTTTGGAGGAGAATCCTGCACATTTTGGGGTGGCATAATGCTGGAAACCAAGACGGATATTGTGTTCATTACTAGGGCCAATTCAGGTCCTCAATCAACGCTGTGACTTTCCATCAGGCGGTGATATCATTTCGGCGACCTAAATATATTGTTAGCAATCACCAGGAATGTTAATAAAAATAATTTACATGGAGATTTACAAAGCAGATTTCTATCACTTTATTTAACAAATTTACTACACCCTGAACGTAATCATTACACAAGTAAATAATTAGTAAGTAACTTAGAACATTCTTACAATCACGGCGACACTGATATCACATGGATCACACTGATCACCAAGGTTATTAGAACTATGACTACTACCCGTTCGCTCTAACTTTGCCGCTGGCGTAGAGGCGTATACCCGAATTGTTAATTAGACGAAGTAAATTGACAGTAGCTAATGCCACTTCGTCATAGAAAATACGCAACATTGTATGAAGAAGTGACATTAGTTGCAAAATAAAAATAAAATAAAATAAAATTTATTCCCTTTGAAATTTTTAAAAAATTATTTAGGTTTGTCAAAATTTTTGTGACTCTACCGGGGGTTCGGAAATGCTACAGACTGAGAAGAACACCCCAAGAAACTCAGTCCGGTCCCTCTTATTCATCTTAGTATCTAATACAGTTTTTTTTTTAAATGTAGAAAGGAGCAATTCGTGTCACTGCCAGGCAGTCTTGTCTTCTAGAAAGTCTTTAATGCTATAATAAGCTTTCTGGCACAATTTAAGCTTTACTAGTTTTTTAAATTTATTAACTGACAAACCTGTTATGGCTGTCGGCAATGTATTGTACATTCGAATACAATTGCCCGCAAAAGAATTGCTTATTTTTTTAAGCCTAAATCTAGGTACAGCCAATTTATTCTTATTTCTTAAGTTTAGGTTATGGATATCACTATTTTTAATAAATTTACTATTATTTTTATGAGTATATAATAAGTTTTCATATATGTACTGTGAATACACAGTAAGGATGTTGATATCCTTAAACTTTTCTCTTAATGACTCCCGAAACCCCATACCATAGATAGCCCGGACAGCCCTTTTCTGCAACACAAAGATACATTCGATGTCGGCAGCGTTACCCCATAATAGTATGCCATAGGTCATGACACTGTGGAAATAGCTAAAGTAGACAAGACGCGCTGTTCTAATGTCTGTCAGTTGTCGGATCTTTTTAACGGCATAGGCTGCAGAGCTCAGTCTGCCCGAGACCTTCTCGATATGAGGCCCCCACTGCAAGTTGGAGTCTAACTTTATGCCCAGAAAGACAGTTTCATCGACCAATTCTACTTGATCATCCCTAATCCTAATACTGGTGTTAACGAGCCTAACATTTGGCAAGGTGAATCTTATACATTTTGTTTTAGTTTCGTTTAACAATAAATTATTAGCGTTAAACCAGTGGACTACCCTAGAGAGGGCATTGTTTACTTCGTCAAGATCGCGTTGTCCACGTTCAACTTTAAATATTAAAGATGTGTCATCAGCAAACAAAACTACCTCGTGATCGTCTCTTATAAGGTGAGGGAGATCATTTATGTACACTAAAAATAGAAAAGGTCCCAGAATTGAACCCTGAGGCACCCCCATTGTTACAGCAGAACCATTTGACTGTTTACCATTTATAACTACTCTCTGTACTCTATCTCTAAGGTAAGAACTAATGAAATCCAAGGCCGTCCCCCGGATTCCATAATGATCAAGTTTTTGAATTAAAGTCTGATGCTGGACACAATCGAAGGCCTTAGATAAGTCGCAGAATACACCATAAGCATCATACGACTCCTCCCAGGCCTCATATATACACTCTAACAATTTGATGCCAGCATCCGTGGTAGACCGACCTCGCGTGAAACCGAATTGTTTAGTATGGAATAGTTTATTTGTATTAAAATGATTTTGCATTTGATTAAGCATTACCTTTTCAAAGATTTTACTAAACGTGGGTAGTACAGAAATAGGACGAAAATTGGACGGATCTGAGGTGCTACCCGATTTAAACAGAGGAGTTATTTTACTAAACTTCATTAAGTCAGGAAACACACCACTATCAACACAATTATTAAATATTATTGATAATTCAGGGGCAACCATTTCAATTAACGAATTAACTAAATGTACAGAAATTCCCCAGAGGTCAGCAGTTTTCTTAATATTTAAAGATTTAAAAGTTTTTATGACAGTGTGTATACTAATTTTACTGAATTTAAATATTTCATTACAGCAAGGAACATTTGCTTTTAACAAGGATTCTGCTATTGGGGTAGAAGAACCTAGGGCTCTGGTCAAATCTACTGGAATTCGAGAAAAAAATTGTTCAAATTCGTTAGCGACTTCGGCATCTGTTGTAATTATGTTACCATTTACTTTAAGTTTAAAATTATTATCATTCGATTTTGCTTGGCCTCTTTCTGCGTTAATTATTTTCCAAGTAGATTTAACTTTGTCTACACTATTGAGAATTTTATTACTTATATACTTTCTTTTGGCTGCTAAGCAGTCTGCTTTAAACTTTTTTGAATAAGTTTTAACATAATTTAGAAATTCATCTGTTCTATTAAGCTGTCTTTCTGAGTATAGTTCATACAGTTTTTGTCTACTTTTATGTATATCCTCAGTGGCCCATTCACTGAAGGCTGGCCTATCACCGATTGTGACTTCCTTAGACTTGAATACGGAGTTGAACTCATTGTAAAAGGAATCAAAAAAATAACTTATACATTACATTTGGATCTAAGCCAGTGTCTAAAAATGGAAGTTTATTGCAAAGTCCAACTCGCATACGTTCCAAGCGGTCACTAGTTACTGGTCTACATAATATTTTACGTCTTTTAACTTTTTCTCTTGTGATCTTGAAAGTTGCTATTTGCCCAGTATGATCTGATTTTATCTTATTTATAATACTCTTACTTTCTGGCAACATATCACTGTATATATTGTCCAGACAAGTAGCTGTTGTATCACAATATCTAGTAGGCTCTAAAAATAAGTTAGTGAGATTGTGTGATTTAAATAAATTTAAGATATCATTGGTCTGACGCGTATTTATAAGTATATTAACATTAAAATCACCGCACACTATTAGGTGTTTATTAGTTTTTCCAAGTTTAAATAGCACTTTATCCATTACTTCCTCAAACTCACAAAAGGGTGAGACTCCAGGTTTATATACGCATACTACTATGAATTGCTCCAATTCTACGCACGATATTTCAACTGTACACTCTACAGAGAGGGACACAACAACTTTCCGTTCCTTATATTTTAATTTCTTATTTAATAAAATCATCGAACCCCCCCGTGTTGTGTTGACCCTGCAGAACGCACTACCAACCCGGTGACTACTGAAACTGAACATGAGCTCATACTCCTTACGCATATGTTCTGTAAGACAAACAATTTCAATATTATCTGAGCTCATGAACAGCTCCAATTCAAACTCTTTGACCTGTGTTAACCCTTCAAGCTCCTTCAACCCCCACAAAATTTATATCGAAAATCAATAATCGCAAGCACCTATTTCCACCACCCTAAAAATGAAAAAAGATTTCTCATTTTCCAAAAAAAAATTTATATCTCACTTACCAGTCCAAATTTTACATTTCTGCAAACAGCAACCGGATTATTGATAAATTGTTTATTTTACTGTGTATAATAATAAATAATAATGAAAACACATTATTTATAATAAAAACACAAAACACACACGCACTTGGTACACATGCACTCAACACAAAAAAACCTTTATTACTCTACCACCACACCATATTTTACGATTCAGTAAACACCAACCGGATTATTGATATATTGTTTATTTTACTGTGTATAATAATAAATAATAATGCAAACACATTATTTATAATAAAAACACGAAACACACACGTACTACACAAACGCACGCCAACCATGCGCCATCCACTCTCAACTTCAACTGTTCGATTTTTGTAAAAAATTCTGGCCCATTGACGTCATTTTATAAGATTCCAAAAACAAGAAAATGTTATATACTACACATGCAATCAAACTGTTCATAGAAAAGTAGGACGTAAGGAGGCTAAATTTAAGTGTAAAGTCGTCTGGGTAGGTGCGGCGACCGGTCGCCGCGCGGGGCTCAACGGAAAAGCTTGATTATTATGCGCGGCGACCGGTCGCCGCGAGGAGCTCTAAGGGACCCTTAGAGCCCCTTCAACCCACAAAAAATTTATATCGAAAATCAATAATCGCAAGCACCTATTTCCATCACCCTAAAAATGAAAAAAGATTTCTCATTTTCCAAAAAAAAAATTATTTCTCACTTACCAGACCAAATTTTGCGATTCTGCAAACAGCAACCGGATTATTGATAAATTGTTTATTTTACTGTGTATAATAATAAATAATAATGAAAACACATTATTTATAATAAAAATACAAAACACACACGCACACACGCACTTGGTACACATGCACTCAACACAAAAAAACCTTTATTACTCTACCACCACACCATATTTTACGATTCTGTAAACACCAACCGGATTATTGATATATTGTTTATTTTACTGTGTATAATAATAAATAATAATGCAAACACATTATTTATAATAAAAACACGAAACACACACGTACTACACAAACGCACGCCATCCATGCGCAATCCACTCTCAACTTCAACTGTTCGATTTTTGTAAAAAATTCTGGCCCATTGACGTCATTTTATAAGATTCCAAAAACAAGAAAATGTTATATACTATACATGCAATCAAACATTCTCATAGAAAAGTAGGACGTAAGGAGGCTAAATTTAAGTTTAAAGTCGTCTGGGTAGGTGCGGCGACCGGTCGCCGCGCGGGGCTCAACGGAAAAGCTTGATTATTATGCGCGGCGACCGGTCGCCGCGAGGAGCTCTAAGGGTCGATTTAACCCCCATGTATGTTCTACGATTTTTTTTCGTTATTTTTCCACGTGGCTTTAAATAATTACAACTTCTTTTTGGTTCGACTTTTCTTGGATATTTTTCTATTATTATAATGCCTATTGATTGCAGTATTATGGACAAAATAATCTCCTTCCTAACTTTGATACAAGATGTAAAAATTTTAATCGATAATAAAAAAATAGGGAATTATGCAGAACATTATATCTCGAAAACTACAAAAAATCGTAGAACATACATGGGGGTTAAATCGATAGGTATGGAACCCTGCTACCAGCTAGTGGCGGCTTGACACCCTAAAAGAAACACCGTGTATTTTTAAAATTTTTGTCTGTCTGTCTGTTTGTTCCAGCTAATCTCTGGAACGGCTAGACCGATTTGGACGGGACTTTCACTGGAAGATAGCTTATATAATAAGGAGTAACTTAGGCTACTTTTATTTTAGAAAAAATCTTTTATTTTAGAAAAAAAATGCCAAAAACAAAAATAAAATAAAAAAACTATTTTTTTATTACATTCCACGCGGACGAAGTCGCGGGCATTGCTAGTATAAATATAAAAAAAGAACAATATTTCTCTCTCATAAGTTAAATATATCTCGAATGCGAATACTGAATATTTTTTTCTTTCTATCTTTTCTTTCTAGCTAGGATATTTATATTTACACACTAGCGGACGTCACGCGGTTTCACCCGCGTAGTTCCCGCTCCCGTGGGAATACGGGAATAAAATATAGCCTATGTCCACCGCAAAGAGTGTAGCTTTCCAACAGTGAAAGAATTTTTCAAATCGGTCCAGTAGTTCCGGAGCCTATTCGTTACAAACAAAAAAACAAATCTTTCCTCTTTATAATATTAGTATAGATACAAATAGCCCTAACACCTTTATCCCCAAAGGGATAGGCAGAGGCTATTATAAGTCGTATTTTATGTCCCACTAAAAAGCGGTGAGACTATTGCCGTGTTGAAATGGACAGGCGCAGGCGATAACCCACAGTTAAAGCTTTTCAAGCCGCCCACAAGACCTTCACCTTGGCTTAACGATTGCCATATTACTGACCGGCAGGCTGATTACGTATAAAACAGCGATCAGCGATAATCGCGCAATCATTGCGCAATCATCGCACGATTTATCGCTGGTGGCGGAAAAAATGGTATTATGTTAAATTCTATAGCGAATCGTTCGCTAATCGCTACGTCGCACTTATCACTACGAAACTAGCGCCATAAACAATTACGTGGCGATCACTGAAAACTGGGAACTGTCACATCTGTTGGGCATGCCCTCTCTAGGGTAGTCCACTGGTTTAACGCAAATAATTTATTGTTAAATGAAACTAAAACAAAATGTATTAGATTCACCTTGCCAAATGTTAGGCTCGTTAACACCAGTATTAGGATTAGGGATGATCAAGTAGAATTGGTCGATGAAACTGTCTTTCTGGGCATAAAGTTAGACTCCAACTTGCAGTGGGGGCCTCATATCGAGAAGGTCTCGGGCAGACTGAGCTCTGCAGCCTATGCCGTTAAAAAGATCCGACAACTGACAGACATTAGAACAGCGCGTCTTGTCTACTTTAGCTATTTCCACAGTGTCATGACCTATGGCATACTATTATGGGGTAACGCTGCCGACATCGAATGTATCTTTGTGTTGCAGAAAAGGGCTGTCCGGGCTATCTATGGTATGGGGTTTCGGGAGTCATTAAGAGAAAAGTTTAAGGATATCAACATCCTTACTGTGTATTCACAGTACATATATGAAAACTTATTATATACTCATAAAAATAATAGTAAATTTATTAAAAATAGTGATATCCATAACCTAAACTTAAGAAATAAGAATAAATTGGCTGTACCTAGATTTAGGCTTAAAAAAATAAGCAATTCTTTTGCGGGCAATTGTATTCGAATGTACAATACATTGCCGACAGCCGTAACAGGTTTGTCAGTTAATAAATTTAAAAAACTAATAATACTTAAATTGTGCCAGAAAGCTTATTATAGCATTAAAGACTTTCTAGAAGACAAGGCTGCCTGGCAGTGACACGAATTGCTCCTTTCTACATTAAAAAAAAACTGTATTAGATACTAAGATGAATTAATAGGGACCGGACAGAGTTTCTTGGGGTGTTCTTCTCAGTCTGTAGCATTTCCGAACCCCCGGTAGAGTCACAAAAATTTTGACAAACCTAAATAATTTTTTAAAAATTTCAAAGGGAATAAATTTTATTTTATTTTATTTTATTTTATTTTATTGCATTTCATTAGTGTATGTGTGTGCTGAGAGACCACTTTTATTTTTTCGGATTTTTGCAGTTTAACTAACAATAGTGCGTAGTAAAATTTGCGAAAATATTTGTAAAGCTTAGTGAACGGTTAGAAAGCGCGTCCGAACACGTGCTCGCAGCACTATTGTTAGTTAAACTGCAAAAATCCGCAAAAAATGAAAGTGGTCTCTCAGTACACACATACAATACTAAAATATCGAAATCGCTGCCTGGAGGTTGTCAAAAACGATACGTAATACGAAATTGTCGCCAGATCGCTGCCGCAGTATAGCTCAGATGCACTTTTTAATTTACTGATTGTCCTACAGAGGCAGCACCGTCGCTAGTTGGCTATGGCAAAACGATCGTTGATACGTAATACGAAACAGTCAACAAACAGCGATTATCGCGCGATTTCCGCGAGATTATCGCTGTCGCTTGCCTATTGTAACATACGTAATAAGCCTGCCGGTTTCATTTCGAGTTTTCCTTCTCTACGCAATGATCGTTTTTTTTTTTTTTTTTTTTTTTTTATACCACTAAGGTGGCAGACAAGCATACGGCCCACCAGAAGGACTGGTGGTCACCGCAGCCTATGAACGTTTGCAACACCAGAGGCGCCACACTCGCGCCGCCGACCCTGTAAAAACCTTCTTAGACCCCTTTTGAAGAACCCCATACTGTAGGCGTTTGGGAAAACCGAGGCAGGAAGATCATTCCACAACCTAAGCGTTCGCGGAAGAAAACCCCTATCGGATCTAACCGTGCTCGAACGCTCCGGACGTAGGGTGTGAGGATGAAATCCCTGTCTATGGCGAGCGGTGCGATGATAGAACGTAGCCGTGGGCATCATGTCAAACAATTCCTCAGAGCACATACCATTGTACAGGCGGTAGAACACGCATAAGGAGGCAAAGTCTCTCCTGTCGCGAAGAGGTTCAACACCACCTGTGAGTATAGGATCGTTGACAACTCTCACAGCTCGCCTCTGCACCGAGTCAAATGGACGAAGCTGATATTCAGGTGCCCCCGCCCAAAGGTGACAGCAGTACTCCATGTGTGGCCGCACTTGCGACTTATAGAGAAGCAGTGTTTGCGCCGCAGTAAAGTACCGCCGCGCCCTGTTGAGCACACCGAGCTTCTTGGACGCCAGCTTGGCCTTGTCCTCCAAATGACTGCGGAACTGAACGTCACTGGAGATGTCAACACCAAGGATCCCTATACTTTTAGAGATGGAAAGAGATGTGCCCTGGAATTGTGGCGCTACAGTAATTGGGGCTTTCTTAGCGGTGAAGAAACACGCCTGTGTCTTCGAAGGGTTGAACTGGACAAGGTTTTGTCTACCCCAATCGGACACTCTAGTAAGAGTAGCCTCGATTTCAGACACAAGCTGTTCACGACTCTCTTCCACTGCGTCCCGAGAGATACCGGGGCGGCCTGTGTAACAAGTGTCCCCCGTACTGTCATCTGCATAACAATGAATGCCGTCAATAGACAACATGTCATTGATATGCAGCAGAAACAGAGTAGGGGACAACACTGACCCTTGCGGTACTCCAGCGTTAATGGCCATGCAGTCAGAACAGCTGCCGTCGACAACAGCCCTGATGCTTCTACCGGCCAAAAAGCTGGACACCCATCCGCATAATCTCTCGGTCAGTCCGTAGGAGGGCAATTTTTTAAGAAGACCACGGTGCCAGACCCGGTCAAAGGCTTTAGAAATGTCGAGGCTCACTGCTAGAGCCTCGCCCTTACTCTCGATAGCCGTCGCCCATCGGTGTGTGAGGCACACGAGAAGATCGCCCGTCGAGCGACCGTGACGGAAACCGTACTGCCGGTCACTGAGCAGGTCGTTTTCCTCAAGGTACCTCAGGAGCTGTGTATTAATTACACGCTCCATCACCTTAGACAATAGGGAGGTGACGGCTATAGGCCTGTAATTGGCCGGGTCGGTCCTATCACCCTTCTTGGGCACAGGATGCACATACGCGATCTTCCACGACGCCGGGACTTGTCGCATGGAATATGAAAGCGTGAAAAGACGTGTAAGTACCGGACACAACTCTGGACCACACTGCTTAAGTACCACCGCGGGTATACCGTCCGGCCCACTCGACTTATGAACGTCCAGAGAACGAAGCTCCCGTCGGACGTCCCGCTGCGTAAATTTAACTTCCGGCATGGAAGTTCCACACCACGGAACGTCCGGCGGCACAGCACCCCCGTCGCTCATGGTCGAGTTAGAGGCAAATAGAAAACCCAGAAGGTCGGCCTTCTCCCTGGCACTCTGGGCGAGACTACCGTCGGGTTTAAGCATAGGTGGTAAACCAGACTGACAGAAGTTTCCCTCGGCAGCTTTGGCAAGCGACCAGAATTCACGACTCCCTGAAGGGTACCCTGCTAGCCGCTCACCAATTCTGCCGACGAAGTCGAATTTAGCCCTGACAATTGCTTTTTTGCTGGCCCTCGAGGCGGCATTTAATTTGCGTTTCACCTCAGAGATGTTAGGATCTGAATTTGCACGAGCCGTGGTCCAGGCTCTGTAGGCAGATTCTTTCAGCATCAAAGCTTCTCTGCAGAGCCGATTGAACCACGGTCGCTTTTTAGCTCCCACAGGGATCCAGCGGTTGGGAATGAAGCACTCCATGCCCTCCAAGATCCCCTCAGCGACTGCTGCAGCGCAGGAATCCAGATCGTCTGAGGCAAAACAAAGCCGCCACCACGGGTACGACGCATAGAACTCTCGCAGTCCATCCCAGTCTGCTGACTTATAGTGCCACACATGTCGCCACTCCTTGGGCCGAGGTGGTTCAGGCCTTGCGAGAGGCACATGCGCCCGAATGATACAGTGGTCCGACGAACCGAGCGGAGCATCCACTGAGACGGTGTATCCATCCGGACGCGTTGTCAGCAGGAGGTCCAGCAATGCACTATGCTCGTTCACCTTGTCTGGTATTCTCGTATGGGATTTAACCAGTTGTGAGAACCCATAGGTCAGGGCAAATTCGTGAGCAGCATTCCCCGCAAAGTTGGTCATCCGGGAGCCCAACCAGTCAACATGATGACCGTTGAAATCCCCCAGAATCACTATCTCCGCAGAGGGATACTGCTCAATCACCTTGTCAGTCGATTGTTGCAGGTGGTCAAAAAGGCGAACTGTGTCCGTGTTACCGCTGTGAGACCTGTACACGCACGCGTAGATCCGAGTGTGTCCCCCGTGATCCACGCGCGCCCATAACGTAGACAGGTCCCTGTCTTCAAGGCTTGTGAGACGGCGACAGCAGACATCATCACGGACGTACATACATACCCCGGCTTTCGGCTTGAAGTTGTACTCAAGCTTATAGCCAGGGTACATTATGTAAGATGTATCGCCCGGGCATGAAATCTGCGTCTCCGTCAAGAAAAAGAGTGTCGGCTTCGCAGTTTCGAGATGGTGGTGGACTACGTTGAGGTTCTTGTGCATTCCTCTGATGTTGCAAAGGTCCATGTAGAGTGTGGACGACGATGCCGCTGTGTATACTGTTTCTCTTTTCTTACCTTTAGCCATGTTGTTTTTGTGAAAAAAAGGGGTTAAAAAAGTGAAGGAGTGCCTGTGTGCCGGTGGCGCAAGAGACTAATCGAGACTCTAACAAACCAAAGGCAGACAGAGGTAGTGCGGTAGACTGGCACGGCGTACGGAAGGGCCCCCGGTCCCCCCCCGATGCAGTGGCCGCGTCCACTCCGGTATCCTCCTCCGGCACGACCACAACACCAGGGACTTTACACAGGCTGCTGGTTCAGCCTCCTGGGGCGGAGATTATGTGATCCCCAGGTTCGGGTTCCGTACAGCCTGCGGGCGGTCAGCGGTCAACCGTTTCACCGGGTCTCCCTGACCGCCGTACCAATATTCCGCGCCTCAATCTGCCAATGGAGACAGATTAAGCCTCTGGTCTCACCGTCACCGGCACAGAGTCACCCCAATGAGCTCTGGATCCCTGCTTACCGACGGAGAACATAACCCAACCGGAGTCAGGTTACTATTACCGCGGTCTTCTGCAGGGCGGAGGTACTGCCCCAGGCGGGCTGCTCACCGAACGGAGTACCGTTATGCCCTTCCTCCTAATGTGGGCTTTTTGGTTAATCCCTAAGATATTCAATCTTAGGGATCTGATTGAAGAAGCCACTACTGTACCCTCAGGGTGTAACGTTAGCTCCATGAGGAGTAACGCATGACCCCTAAACCCCGAGGGGAAAAAATTTCGTTTTGCGAAAGTATATTTATTTGTTTAAGTATTACTACATAGAAGATTGTTTCTACAGTATTTTATTAATCATACCGTACCTGCGACTGTTGACTTGACTCCTGCAAGTTACTATCCCGAGCACTCGCCACATTCTGGAGTTGGTCCATGCGTGCAATGCGGCAGTGTCGCCACCGCCACTGGGCCACTGCGCCACTGCGACACACGTCTCGCTATGTTGTTACATCTCTCGTCTGCTCCTAGGAGCTAGCTCTAGTCCCGGAGGCGCCGACCGAAAGTCTTCCAACCTTCCTATTTCTACTCTCGACCTTCAGCCACCGCCTTTTTTGTTTGAAAGCTCCCGAGATTTATGGATCACACAAATGTTTGTTTCCCGTGGGAATCGCACCCCATGCAATTCGACCTCTAGTCTCTAGACTAGACCAATGAGGCAGTCGAAAGGAGATATTCTCAAGGTGGTCCCATAAATAAGGGAACCAGGATCTGTTGATTTTGATAGCAATCTAGAGAAATCAATGGGAACTTTCCATTATCCTATTTTCCGCACATTTATCTTAAGCGAAATTGGTTCAGCAGTTAACGCTGGACATAGGAGAGAGATTAATTTTTACATTACAGACGTATAGATTAGACATACTTATTCAAAATCAGGTGTAGGTATAATCTTAGGCACCAAAATGGGTGTAGGCCTGTGTTAATTGTGATTTAGTAAGTACTACTTTATGATCGTCGTCGTGTCCGGTTAACGTGGGCAGGTCCTGCGCCCGACTAGATAAGTAACTCGGCAATGCTTGCATAGGTCCTACTCGTGTCTCCGGCTTACTACTACTACGGGCCGGGTCGGCCGTAATCGTGTGGTCAGGGTCATCTCGGCTCCGGCTTGTGAAACTGTAATTAAGTATTATGTTCCACAACGATAAGATAGTACAACGATTCCCAGTGTATATAAATGGTAGCGGCCGTCATGACTGCACCACAGTGACTCTCAACTAGGTACCTACCGACAATGAACACCTGCGCGCTGGTAGTGTTGCTCGGTCTGGCGGCGGCGGCGGCGGGGGCGACTGTGCCGGTGGCGTGGTACTACCACGAGCGCGTGGGCGTGCCCGAGGCGGCGCGACTGCGCGCGGCGGAGAGCGCGCTGGCGGATGGCAGCGGCAGGATCGTGGGCGGCGCGCCCGCCGAGCTCGGCGCGTACCCCTACCTGGTAACGCTCTGTTTTATTATACAACCCCCTTGCTATATTGTACTAAGAAGCTCTCGTAGCCCCGTGGACTCAGTGTTCTATAATTGACACGGTCTTCTAAAGGACAGAGGTACTGCGCCAGACGGACTGCTCAACGAACGGAGTACCGTTATGCCCTCGTTCCTAATGTGGGCTTTTTCGTTAATCCCTTACATATTGGATCTTAGAGATCTACTTGAAAAAGCCAGTCTCTGTGCCTTCAGAGTGTAATGTTAGCTCCATGAGTAGTAACGTGTATCTCCGAGGGGCAATGCCTTCGCTTCCCAAACTCTCGGAGGAAACATTTAAATTTGAAGAAGAAGAAACACGAATCCAGCTGATGTATGCTAGTAAAGTATCCCTAGGATGAGACCCGAACACCAAGACGGCAAGGCCGCCGCAGAGTGAGGGCCGGAATGGTTAATTGTGGGAGTCAACAAAGTGCGCGGAATGAGCACACGCAACTCGCAAGGTTTCGGTTTTCATAGCCAAGAGGCTGGTGAGACCATGTGGTGGTGGAGATGACTAGCCCTGTATGACATTCCAGACAAATCCATTCAGTTTTTTGAGCGTGAAAGAGTAACAAACTAGACAATCATCCCCAAAAACTTTAGTAAGAAGAAGAAGTATGATGCCGCGAGTATAACTATAAACGATGATAGGCCATTGCATTAATCTGTATTGGTAATGAACGATCACGTCGGGGACAGGGCGGGCTGCTGATCACGTTGTCGTGGGGCGGCACGTCGGTGTGCGGCGCGTCGCTCCTGAGCAGCTCGCGCGCGCTGACGGCGGCGCACTGCTGGTTCGACGGGCGCCAGAGCGCGCGCGCGCTCACGCTCGTGCTGGGCTCGGCGCGCCTCTACTCGGGCGGCACGCGCCGCGCCACCAGCCGCGTCGAGGTGCACGAGGACTACAGCCCGCGCACCTTCACCAACGACGTCGCCCTCATCTCCTTCGACCACGTCGACTACACCGGTGAGTCGGTGAGCTCCGCTCGGCGCGCCCGTGCCGCACGTTCTTGTACAAATCTGAACCTATCAATATATTTAAAAAAAGACTGTGACTTTTTAATTGTTAAGACATACTACTCAATTGAAGAATACATGAATGATAAAAATTTATGACATTTTGTACAAATTAACTGAAGCAAGAAAATTTTAATAATGTTAATGTAATCAAAATAAGAAGGATAATTTGTTTTAGTTTTAAGAAGTATTTACTGACATTTACATGAAAAGACTTGACATTTTAATGAAAATATTGTATTACTAAAATATTTTTGGGCATGTTACGGTTGGACATTGAATTGTAATCAGCAGTTTTAGATTTAATAATGACATATAAATGAGAGAAAATTAAATTTTATTTAAAATGTATTTAACTAATGTAATTAAAATATTGTTGTACGCCAGCTAGGCATGTTACGGAAGGACATTAATTGTATTTTATATCATCTATGTAAAGAAACCTGTAACAAACAACGAATAAATGAATTATGAATTATGAATTATGAATTACAGTGTACTTACCGTGGTGAACGTGTCTTATTTCGCTTGCAGACGTGATCCAACCGGTGGCCCTACCCAGCGGCGCTTTGCTCGAAGACGACCTGGCAGGCTGGTGGGTCCACGCGGCCGGTTACGGTAGAACTAGCGACGGTGAGTGCTTCCGTTGAATTATACGTTTATACTTCACACTTGTCAAAATCTGTAATTGCTCTGGTTGGCGTCCATCGATGAGATACGAGACGGTATACTAGTTGGTGTTTACACTTTTGTAAGGTGCAGATAGCCGATAGTAAAGCCGCTGTGTTTATTGCGTCAAGGTTCACTTTACTTAGTAGAATTGGATTACGGTGTGATTGAACAGACATAGGTGTTGCTTTGACAATAATTTATTCACGACGAAAGTTTGTGAGTATAGGTATACATACACGTCTTTTCACGTTTTCATATTCCATGAAACATGTCTCGATCCGCGCGACTTTAGTAAGAAGAACAAGTAAGATGCGGACTTTAGCAATGGTTACCGCGCGACAGAACCGCGCACTGCATTATGTGCTATTGTACCTATAGCGTGTGCGTAGGAGAGCAAATATAAGCGACGGGATTACACCTTGCGAGAAGCCTAATATTTCTTATTAAAAAAATAGGTACACTTCACTCTGTCTCTCACGCAAATAAAGTTTCGTGGGTCAGCTAGTTCACTTACTGCCTCTGTGACGTAGTCGGTTGTGATACCGCCCGCGGCGCTGGAGGTCCTGGGTTTGATTTCTGGGTCGGTCCAAATATTTGTGTGATCCACAAATGTTTCTTTCGGAGTTTGGGTGTTTTCTATGTATAAAATGTATGTATTTAGAAATATATAAGTATGTATATCAGTCGTCTAGATCCCATAGCTAACGCTTATAGCTTAATTTGGGCTAGATGATGCAGTATGAATGTCATGTCATGTAATTATTCCATTCAACATGTGTTGCTGTAGCATCACCCAAGCGACTTCGCCGTTGTTCAGCCTTGATCTCATGTTACGTATGAATGGTTAAAGACCCAACAGGCAGGTAGCTGAAGTGTGCGCCCATATTGATACTGGGACTCGGAATACATTAACCATCAGGGTTTCATTTTTACGTGAGGAAAATCCTAAATGAATGTTATACCGGACTCCTACCGACAAAACCACACGTAGCCTACCTAACAGCTTACTGTTGGGAGCCCCGGGCAAGCCCTCGGAAGCATACCCCAGGACTCCCAACAGAACTACCACTGCGGCCTCACCTCGGGGGAGGGGGAGTAGTATCCCGCGACTCTTTGAGGGTTTGTTCGTGTGTTACCCCTCTTCTTGGAGGAATCCCTCACGTCACGCTGTCATCTAGGGCCTGCTTTTGTAAGGACGGTGTGCAGCCCCCTCACCGTCCTCAGGCCTCCAGTCATGGATACCGATAGTCTTGGGCGAAGAAATTTTAGTTATTTTTTTAAATAAGTCAATAAATATAAACTAATATTCACGCTATCTGATCCCAAAGTAAGCTAGGAATAACCTGCTTGTGTTATGGGTATCGGACCACGGATATTAATTTGGGGGCACGGCAGTGCCCCCAAGCCAAGGCTACTTATATACTTTTAAATACATACATATTATACACTAGCTGAGCCCGCAACTTCGTTTACGTCACATAAGGTGTATGAAAGGAAAGGTATTTCTTCATCAGAGTCATCAAGCAGCGTCTGAAACTGCCCTGTTTGCTTAATCATAAAAGAGCTTAATGATTAAGTATATTTTAAAACAATTCAGTCCACGCCTTCGGCGCGGACTGAATTGTTTAAAAATAGTCTTAATCATTAAGCTCTTTTATGATTAAGCCAACACGCCAGTTTAGGTTCACTCACATTCAAAGAAACTCACATTCGAAGAAAATATCTGATTCTTAAAAGTGTTATAACTCTTTTATTTCTTAACCGATTTACATAAAACAAACGCTAAATGTTAACCGGAGCAAACCTCAACACAATAAAAAAAACCGCATTGCAATCGGTTGAGCGGTTACTGAGATTAGCGTGCACAACCGTACAGACAAACAGACAAACAGATATACAGACATACAGACATACAGACAAACAGACAAAAATTCTAAAAATCATTGTTTTGGGTTCTATTGCGTTCATAAAGCCCCCCTATAATATTTTTTCTTATTTATCTTCCATGTACAGACAGCGACCTGTTACGATTTTATTATATGTATTGAAGAAACACCCAAACTCTTGAGACAATCATTTATGGGTCACACAAATATTTGTAACCGATATTGTAACCGAAGACATATCTGCGGCGCCCCCGCCGCAGACTGCGGAACTCGTGCGGGAGGGTACTCTTATCAGGGTATACTAGCCAAATAATGTATCAAATGTTAGAAGTCTTGGTCTGTGACAAGACGAGAAGTTCATGTATATTGCCTTATTATACGGCGCGCCCCTGTGTGGCGACGGGAAAGAGTACAAAATATCGCCACCCCAATTCATCCCGATCCGAGGGTGTCATAATAGGCGAATAACGGAAAACTTCTATTTTTTATTGCGTAGAGAAGGAAAACTCGAAATCTATTCGGTTGTCAGCAAAATGGCGCGTTGCCGGTTTGAAAAATGTTGCTTGTGGGCTGCCACAACCTGCGCCTGACCATTTCAACACGGCAATAGGCTCACCACCTAATACGTGGGACTTAAAACTTTACGCGCCGCCGTTATACACATTGTTATACTGCAAGTGGAGAATGTATTGTAATGCATGATGCTGAACAGGTGCAGGCATCTCGGCGAACCAGACGCAGAGCCACGTGTCGCTGCAGGTGATCGAGAACGCGGCGTGCGCGCAGGTGTACGGCGGCGCCGTGGTGGTGGCGTCCACGCTGTGCACCAGCGGCGCGGGCGGCGTGGGCACGTGCGGCGGCGACTCGGGCGGCCCGCTCGTGGCGCTGCTCGACCGTGGGCCGTCCGTGCTGGTACGGGTATACGTGTGCTGTGCACGTTCATAGCTGTCTGGGCATCGTCGGCGGAGGAGTGGCAGTTGATGGCCAATACTATTGATGCGCTAACAAGTAGAGGAATGAAAGTTAATGGAAACAAGACAAACGTTTTTGAAACAGAGGAAAGCATGACAAATTGCTAGATTTTTATCGAAGGGTAAGGAGTGGAACAGGTGATAGAATTTATACATATAGGTATTTGGACGAAAAGTGTGGCGAAAACTTTTCAATATTCTATATATTTCAGTCAGTCAGAGTTTTTTAGACACCTTTATGAGCAGACAAAGTATGTCCAAGAAAGCAAGGTTGGCTGTAAATGGGAGACTGCTCATCCCTGCACTTACGTATGGTAGTCAAAGTTGGATATGGCAGAAGAAGCATGAAAATAAAATGAAAGCAGTGAAAATGAAAAGTGTGCGAAGTATAGCTGGAGTGACTTTGATGAAAAAGGAAAGGAAAAGCATGATAAGGGAACGGTATGAGGTATAAAAGAAGATGTAACTAAAATGAAAAAAGGGATGAGGAAACTTAGATGGTTTGGACGCGTGGAAAGAATGAGTGAGAATAGACTGACAAAATCGATTTATAAGGCGAGAGTGAATGGGCAAACTGGTAGGGGTCCAACTCGGCGTACGCGTGCCGATCAGTCCAAGGACCTATTAGAAAAAAAGCCAGGTCAAGAGTACCCTCATGTTGGTAACAAATAAAAAAATATTATTATTATCTCCTTTATTAACATTAAACACATATTAAATACATTTTTAAATACATTTAAAATATGTATTACAAAAAAAAATCTATTTAAAAATACATAAAATAGCAGCCCACCGGCATCGGATACAGGGACCAAGATACCGGCGGTTAGGACTCCAGAGAGAGAAATCTCCTCACAATACGTGCCGTATCGAGGAGTACTGCTTTCTGGATCTGGCCCTTGACCCAGCTACCTAACGAGAGCCTCTTAAGATGTTGGGCGAGGCTCTTGGCTATAAGTCCGTTTACTGTAACAACTATCGGAACAATGACTGCCGATTCCACCTCCCACATGTCAACAATCTCGCGAGCTAAGTCCAAATATTTAATCTCTTTATCTTTTTCGGCTTTTACGAGATTGCCATCATGAGGAATTGTGATATCGACAATCATTACCTTGCGCTCGGACCTGTCTATCACCACAATATCAGGTTTGTTAGCAATAACAGTTCTGTCTGTGATGATAGGCCGGTCCCAGTACAATGTGATAGGGCCATCTTCAAGAACTGGCTCAGCAACATACTTATAGTACGGAACCTCAGTGTCTACCAGATGGTATTTCAGAGCAAGCTGTTGGTGAATAATCCTGGCTACTTGATTGTGCCTGTGCAAGTACTCGCTGTTAGCAAGACAAGGACAACCGGAAATTATGTGTCTGAGGGACTCACCTGTTTGGTGACAGGCTCGACAAATGTCGATCGTGCCGTCCCTCATAATATACCTCCTATAGTTGTTCGTCTTAATAACTTCATCTGCAATTGCACAGACAAAACCTTCGGTTTCTCCGAAGAGATCACCGAAACGTAGCCAGGCCACGGAAGCTAAAAAGTCCACATCAGGCCCATGTAAGGCCTGATAGAACCTACCGTGAAGCTCTTTACTCTGCCATACCCTCTGACGGTCACTAAGGCTTAGCACTGTATGCCTGTGCCAGTTCTCTTTAGCCAAACCAAGCGGGGTGAGACCAGCGTCCACTGCAACAACATCACGATGCATATCCACATTCACATCAAGGAAATACTGTCTAAGGCTGTACACCTCACGGTTATGAAGGGTTTTAGCATTTAAAAAGCCTCGTCCTCCATATTTTCGTGGGATGTACAGCCTCATCAGAGATGAACGTGGATGATGCATACGGTATGCCGTTAGCAATGTTTGTACTCTCCGATCCAAAGCGTCCAATTCGGTTTGAGTCCACTTGAGTATACCAAAGGAGTACATCAGAAGTGGCATGACCCATCAATTATAAGCGCGCACCTTGTTGCCACCTGATAAAAGACTATTTAGTACCTTCTTCAGGCGACCAAAGAAACGCTCTCGTAATGAATGTTTCATGCCAGCTTCATTGATGCACAAAGCCTGCGATATACCCAAGTACTTATAGGTATCAGTTACGAGGAGTGACGTCAGATGGATGGAATCAGAAAGCTGAATACCATCTGATTCCATTATCTTCCCTCGCTTTATATGCATGACTGCACATTTATCCACACCAAACTCCATTTTGATAGAATTACTAAAGTTTTCAGTAACCTTCAGTAATTCTATCAATTGTGAGTTCGTTGTAGCAAACAACTTTAAATCATCCATATAAAGTAAGTGAGATATTACTTGACCTCCTCTTCGTAGCCTATAACCTAGCCCTGAACTCTCAAGTAAAGTACTTAACGGGTTCAGTGCTAGACAAAACCAAAGAGGACTCAAACTGTCGCCTTGGAATATTCCCCGCTCGATTTTTAGTGCGCCTTCACACTAGCGTTTTTCTGCGTAGGCGTACGATGGACGTATGCGCGGCGCCGACGCGACGTATACGCGACGTATACGCCGCGTTGGCGCGGCGTCTCCACTGGAACACATGAGTACGCTGAACAAGCGTCGGGCGTGCGCGACGTATACGCGACGTATACGTACTACGTATACTACTTTATACTACTCCAACACCCTCAGAAGCCACGAACATAGAGCAACGCGAACTGTCTAAGGGGAGACGGCATAGAACGATTGCTCGGTACAAATTTGTCTGTCATATTCTGCGGGTGACGGGGGGAAATCTTTCTCACCCACACTTTCTTAGACTCGCACTACAATAGCAATCGACTGTCAATACGAAGCCTATAAATACACTTCAAACAATACACTCATAAATTTTACACACACATGATAGATTTTGTGTCATATCACCCCAAGTCGCTCAACCAATCCATGTATTGATGTGACGTCCGGTAAAGTTGCTAAACAAATCTGAATATTATCTATACGTTTAAATAGGTGTAAATAAGAATAACTTGTTATAAAATTACTTACTTACACAAGATAATACCATTTTTCTTCAGATTTCTTTAATCACATTTCTTTATGTATTAAAATCTAATAATTTCATCATTTTTATAAAATGACAATTCAACCGCTCACGCTGTCAACTAGACTTAGTCTAGTGAAAGAAACTTCAAAAAACAGTTTTTATGTAACTGGGCACTTTTAGTCGTCAATATGTCAAATTATTGCCAGAGGGGGTTTGCCAGCTTTGGCCTCTCCCTCTGTTAAGGCGCGCGATGCTCTGTGGCCACGAATGAGGTACGGAATCGAACGCTTTCTTATAATCTATCCAACATACGTAGAGATCTTTACGGTTGCGGCGAACTTGTTGGCTGATGGCCGTATCGATGAGGAGGAGCTCTTTAGTACCTCGAGCACCACTTCTGCATCCATTTTGAGAGGCACTTATTACCGTATTAAAGCTAATATGCTTGGCAATTTTGTCTCTCAAAATGGATGTGAGAAGCTTATAGACCGATGACAGACAAGTGATCGGCCTATAATTACTGGGGTTCGAAGTACTTCCTGTCTTATGAAGCAGGTGAGTAACTCCTGTTGTCATAAAAATTGGCAGCGAACCAGAGTCAATGGCTGCCTGGAACTGAGATGCCAAAAGAGCATGTGAACTACGGATCCAAAAGTTTTGCAGTCCGTCCGGTCCTGGAGCTTTCCAATTTGATAAGGGACGAACTGCATTACCCACATCTATATGGTCAATTTTTATAGGTTCCATGTCTACTACGTTTTCACATGCTTTCCTGACATCACACATCCAGGCACCTCCGGTGTGAATTACAGGTGCCGACCAGATGCTGCGCCAAAACACGTTCGTTTTGTCAGCATCCGGTAAGCTACCAATACTCACACCTTTATCTGGTCGCTCCCAATTCCTATATACACACCTCTGGTCTCTTTGGAATGAGCAATTAATGTTAAATCGATCCACACGTTTTCTAAATCGACGAATACGATGTGCCCATGCATAGATTTTTTGTTTATAGAAATCAATGCGCTCTGTGACACGAGCGGCATATTCCTGAGGACTAATCTCAGTCCCAGAAAACGCTCGTTTCACAAAGCGCATTACTTTTGGGCGAGTGTCACCTGACTTAAAGCAGGATAATTTGCCGATGAGCACTCTTGCCTCGGTGATACGTCGTTCGATTCTGGATTGCCAAAAAGGAACAACAGGTTTTGGCCGTGTAACAATGTCTTGAGATGGTATTTTAACTCTTGCTACACGGCAAACCGCAACAGCTGCACAATACAGAATCGAATGGGCATCACCGAGAGACCCACTATCATCTAAATAACTAGATATTAATGAGTCAACAGCACTCAGCAACATCAGATTTTTCCTATGCATGGGTAACCTAGGCAAACGTGGTCTTAAATTGCTAGGCATGAACCGATATTCACGAATTGCACATTCCAAAGTTACCTTAGCCTCTTCATTGTACTGCGTGTCCACAGGAATAAACGTGTCATCCACAACAGTAGTATTTTCATTTAGAGCAGTATTATTTTCTTCTACTACAGCATTTAATTTATTATTATTATTACCCTTACCGTATACCTTAACCGGCAAACGTGTATGAAAACAGTAATGAAAGTCGAAGAAGCGAAAGCTGTATGCAAGGATCGTAGCTAGTGGAAAGCCATAGGTCTCTGCTTAGCCCGATGGGAGACAGGCATAATTATATGTATGTACGTATAACTGTCTAAATGCTATTTGAACATTCCAGGTGGGGGTGACGTCTTTCGGCGCCGCGGCCGGCTGCCAGCTGGGGCACCCGGCTGGTTTCGCCAGGACGACCTCGTTCGTGCCGTGGATACAGGAACGACTCTGAAATCCGACCGACGATCTTGACCGCACAATACACTCCTTGCCGTACAACTTACAGAAGTGTTTCATTTACTCTGCCCGTGGCTAATACCACCCGCACGTTGCATTGTTCACTATTTCATTGCTTCAGTTTCGATATCATGGAACAAATTGACATGAGCACAGTATAAATATGTTGTTTATGAGACTGGAGACATAGTCTGCTCCGAAACGTCAAACAAAGGTAGTAGGACCAGTTCACAACGCGGTCCGTCTTAGAAGAAGAAGTGCTCTGTTTATAATATTTTTGACGAATTCCCGTTCGTCCCCCTAGGGGGACGAAGTCAAGGGGACGAACGGGAATACTCCCTTTAAAATTACTTCCATAGGGACGCAATCCAAAAAGAACGCATGATAACAAAATCGTGGGATTCAGTTTAGTGTTGTAGCTACATATCTATCATCTCCATCCAAATTTCAGTTACACCACTGGATAGCTAAAGAATCAAAGAATTTATTACGCTAAGTAAGGACTGTAACACATCGCGCGCGGGGGAGGGGGCAGCCCCGCCATTTTGAAGGTCATTTTGCTGCGTCTCGAGATTTCCATTTAGTATAACTTTCGACTCGGTGAAGCTACGACGTTCATTTAAGTTTCAGTCGTCAGCTCTCGTCAAAATCTATCGATTATAAATATAATATTAGGGTAAAATTGTAACTGTGAATATAATAAGGTGTTTAAATAAAAAAATAATATCAAAAATTTATAATGTCGGCCTATACGCGTCGAAAAGCCAAATCGAAATACAGAGATCGTATACGGTTGGAAAGGGCATCTCAACAGCAATCGAATGGTACCAATAAAACACCATTATGCTCGAGTCAAGCAGTGCCGGCAACGTAAAGTAATGAATGCGGCAGATCAACGACGGTGCCAGTACATCTGAAGCTGGGACGGCTTTAATGGTTCGTTACGAGACGTATTCACATTCAATCATTAGTAAAAGTACAACACTTTTTAGTCGTCGGTTATGCGCGTTAAAGTTACCTCTAGTTTTTTTATTTTTTGTTCCGATGTCCATTATTAAGGAGGTTTAGTGGGGTTAGGTTCGTTTTAATAGGTATTAAGTTAGGCGAAACTTTAGTGTTAGGTTAGGTTAGGTTTTTGAGAAAATTGTTTTTTGTGATTTTGCGAATTTCATTAGTAAAACTACAACACTTTTTAGTCGTCGGTTATGCGCGTTAAAGTTACCTCTAGTTTTTTTATTTTTTTGTTCCGATGTCCATTATTAAGGAGGTTTAGTGGAGTTAGGTTCGTTTTAATAGGTATTAAGTTAGGCGAAACTTTAGTGTTAGGTTAGGTAAGTTTTTGAGAAAATCGTTTTGTTTGGGATTTTGCGAGTTTTATTAATAAAAGTACAACAATTTTTAGTCGTCGGTTATGCGCGTTAAAGTTACCTTTTTTTTTTTTTTTTTTATACCACTAAGGTGGCTGACAAGCATACGGCCCACCAGAAGGACCGGTGGTCACCGCAGCCTATGAACGTTTGCAACACCAGAGGTGCCACACTCGCGCTGCCGACCCTGTAAAAACCTTCTAAGACCCCTTTTGAAGAACCCCATACTATAGGCGTTTGGGAAAACCGAGGCAGGGAGGTCATTCCACAACCTAAGCGTGCGCGGAAGAAAACACCTATCAGATCTAACCGTGCTGGAACGCACCGGACGCAGAGTGTGAGGATGAACTCCCTGTCTGTGGCGAGCGGTGCGATGATAAAACGTAGTCGTGGGCATCATATCAAACAATTCCCCAGAGCACATACCATTGTACAGGCGGTAGAACACGCATAAGGAGGCAAAGTCTCTCCTGTCGCGAAGAGGTTCCACACCAGCTGTAAGTACAGGATCGTTGACAATTCTTACAGCTCG